>CM042685.1:257902825-260402825 GCA_023614405.1 Avena insularis
TTCGAACCCGCAACCTCCATCTAGGTCCGATGGTGGTTGACCACCAGGCCACTAGTCTGTTTGTGTCATGGAATGGAGCTCGCCCTTTTTAAACAACGTTTTCTTTGTTGGGCCTGGGCCAAGGAGACACGAGGCCTCCTGTTTTTCTCCACCTATTTTTTTTTATCTTTTCCTTATACGACTGATGGGCTCGTGGTTTGTTTCGCTCGCGTTTTCTTTTAGTTGGTGGTCCGCTTTTAGTCCTAGGCCGATGTGTTGGTCTATTTAGAATTTTTATCTTTTTCCTATTTTGTTAATTCTTTTGTATCTTTTTCAATAAAAATCCAAAATAATTGATTTTTGGCTCTAAATTTTTATAAAAATCAGTAGATCCTCTTAGGGTGTTAATTATGAATATTTTTTATTTTAAATTAGTGGATTTCATTTGGTGGTTGCTTCACAGTATGCCCCGTTTTATGTACTCGGAAAATGGAAAATGGTTTTCTTGTGCGACAAAAAGAAAAACTTCAGTGGATGAGACTCGCTAAACTTGCATTGGATCTCTGAAGAAATAGCATATTGTGAGTCTAAAAATGATTTTTGCCAAAAATCATGAGCATCGGATCATGTACCTGTATTTCAAACCGGACCCACTTCCTGCCGATTCGGCAGGAATTTGTCTTTTCCGCCTGGGGTGAACGGAAAGGTTTGAGATACCCCGGTTGGGACATTGTCCATGTAAGGTGGTCTAATATTTTTACAAAATGTGGTGGTACCATTCTAAAACTGTCATTTAGTGGTTGCTTCACAAAATGACCCGTGTTTTGAGCTTGGAAAATGGAAAATGGATTTTCCGAGTGTCGAAAAGGAAAACTTTCTCCTGCAACATTGTTCGCCATCCCATGATACATTTGTGTGCATAATATGGGCGAATTATCACAAAATATGCCGCGATTCTGGCCATAACATTGGTCGTTTGGTCCGAAAGCCATGAAACCTCGTACATGATAGGTCATTTCTGAGAAGGTTTTTTCGAGACACTTGCAATATACCAAGGTTGGTATTTTTCCTTGAAACTATGTCAGTTAAGAAGACACCACGCGAAGGATTTGCATTGATCGGACCGTTTTTGAATTTTTTATGCCAGTTTCAAATTATGGTCAAAACGGCGGACATGAAGGTTCTTAGCTAGGGGCTGAGCCTCGCTAAACTTGCATTGGATCTCTGAAGAAATAGCATATTGTGAGTCTAAAAATGATTTTTGCCAAAAATCATGAGCATCGGATCATGTACCTGTATTTCAAACCGGACCCACTTCCTACCGATTCGGCAGGAATTTGTCTTTTCCGCGAGGGGTGAACGGAAAGGTTTGAGATACCCCGGTTGGGACATTGTCCATGTAAGGTGTTCTAATATTTTTACAAAATGTGGTGGTACCATTCTAAAACTGTCATTTAGTGGTTGCTTCACAAAATGACCCGTTTTTTGAGCTCGGAAAATGGAAAATGGATTTTCCGTGCGTCGAAAAGGAAAACTTTCTCCTGCAACATTGTTCTCCATCCCATGGTACATGTGTGTGAATATGGGCACATTATCACAAACTATCCCACGATTATGGCCATAACATTGGTCATTTGGTCCGAAAGCCATGAAACCTCGGACATGATTGGTCATTTATGAGAAGGTTTTTTCGAGACACTTGCAATATACCAAGGTTGATAATTTTCCTTGCAACTATGTCACATAAGAAGACACCACGCGAAGGATTTGCATTAATCGGACCGTTTTTGAATTTTTTATGCCAGTTTCAAATTATGGTCAAAACGGAGGACATGAAGGTTCTTAGCTAGGCGCTGAGCCTCGCTAAACTTGCATTGGATCTATGAATAAATAGCATATTGTGAGTATAAAAATGATTTTGGCCAAAAATAATGAGCATCGGATCATGTACCTGTAGTTCAACCCGGACCTACTTCCTACCGATTCAGCAGGAATTTGTCTTTTTTGCCAGGGGTTAACGGAAAGGTTTGAGATGCCCCGGCTGGGACATTGTCCATGTAAGGTGGCATATTATTTTTTTAAAATGGGATCGTAGTATTTTGAAACTTTCATTTGGTGGTTTCTTCACAAAACGTCCCGGTTTTTTGCGCTCGGAAAATGAAAAGTGGTTTTTTTGTGCGACAAAAAGAAAAACTTCCTCCTGCAACATTGTTTGCCATCCCAAGATGCACATGCGTGCACAATATGGGAACATTATCACACACTATGACGTGATTCTAGCCATAACATCCGTTTTGGCACTTGGAATATCGAAAATAGAGTGGTACCATTTAAGCCATTCAAAAGGGATAATTCTCCTACCCACGGATCACCCCAACAGGCAGATCTCAACCGTCTATATATCCACCATCCAATGGACAAAATTTCTCCTGCCTCCCCTCGACTTTCTCCAAAATTGAAATTGAAATGACCAGAACACCCACAAATACAGTCTTGCATCGCACCAATATCCAGGGGTATTTTGGAGCAGTTGACGATGCCACCCAGAGAACCCAAACCCAATCCGCTCCCGTCCACACAATCCCTAATCGCCACCCTCCTGCCTCCGCTCCCCAAACCCTAATCGCCACCCTCTCGCCTTTGCCTTGCAGCGCCTCCACCACCTTCTCGCATTCACCTTGTAGCGCCGCCACCACCATCTCGCATTCGGCGCCCCTCCCCGAAACGTAATCGCCACCCTCTCGCATTCGCCCTGCAACGTTGCAACCACCGTCTCGCCTTTGCCCTGCAGCGCCGCCACCAGCATCTTGCCTCTGCCCCACCAGATCTCTTCCCCTCCCTCAGAGCCGGATTGCCTCCTCCCACGAATCCGCAGCGCCACCACTCATCTCTCTGCACCAAGCCCCGGGTTCCATAGAGCGCAGATGACCTCGAGCGGCGGCGGCCATCTCCTCCTCCCCTTCTTGTACGAGGAGCGGCGGTCGTCCTCCCTGGAAGAGGACCCCACGTACGATCTTCTGTGAACCCTAGCGTCGGTCTTTCCGGCCGGCATCAAGGACGACGATGTGGCACTTCCCCAGGCTCACCGCTATCCCTCCCTGCCTCTTCATCGACCTGATCATCGCACGCTCCGCCCTAGATCTTTCAGAGAGGTATGGTATCCTCTAACCAACAAACTACCCAGATCGAATCGACCTTCACTTGCTGATGCTATACTGGCTCAGCGAATCCCGTTCGAGATGTTATTGCACGAGTGGATCCCTTACGAGAACAGGTTCTTCCTCGACCTGACGGCCGTCGCCGGCGTTCAGGACGCTGGCCGCACCAATTCAAAGAGGATGTGGAGGTTGTGCTCATCGACCCGGAAAAGCTCCGACCTCCCAGCGCGTCTGACCCAGGGTGCGTTACGGCCAATCCCTTCCAGAAGGTCACGCTCACGAGCCCCTCTAAATCAAAATAGGTATCACTCTCTCCCATCTCTCACTGGATTGTATTGATGGGTCAGTGATGGTACTGCAATTTGATGTTTGGTCCTTGTTTACTTCTGTAGTATCCATGGTAGCGACCCAGATGGAGATCATCCAGATCCTGGCCAGTTTCATGCTACAAGCCATGTTGGAGAAGCTGCAGCTTCCATGCCGTACTTGTCATGCTTTTGATGAAGGCCAGTTTTTGAGAAAACTTATCTTATGCCCTTTTACATAGTTTCTCCAATGTTCATTCCGATCTCAGTAGCTGTCAAGATGCCTAACAAACTCCTTATGTTTAGCTCCCTATGTTTGACTATTGTTATAGATCTCTTTATTCATGTGTAGTTGTGACACAATGTTGCTTAATAGACAATAAGTAGAAGATGTGATGATTGCCATGGTATCATATTATGTTGAATTGTGTCTGTATACAAGTTCATGTTTTCTTTGAGAGCTAATTTTGTGTATTCACTTGTACCGAGCGTTTTTGTTGATATGGTCGTCTTGTAGCTGTAGGACCTTTGATCATGTTGTGTACATTTGGTTGATTGATCTTTACACTTGAATTGGGTAAATGATACTAAAATGACTTAACTACTATAACAACACTGGTGGCCTATATGATTACTCTTATCAGGATAATTTGAAAATCCAATTTCATTATCCTATATGGACCACACATGTGTATCTCCTCTACTTGCACAATATTAACATCTGTGAAAAATAGGTTGATGCTTATAACTTCCTACTTCAAGATGGTTATAGTAACAAATCTGTAGTTAGGTACATGCCTTTGGTAGCATTTTTGCATGCAAGCTAGTTATTTCTTTGTTTGGTTAGGATATGTGGAATACAAGTTCTTCCCTGTTGCACATAGTTTTGATCTGATCCACCACTTTCATATCAACAAAGGACAATGAAATATTGCACTTGAATACAATAGTATATCGTTTATGATGTTGATTTTCATACCTGGGAATTCTGGATTGTTGTGAGGTAGTACTTTCCATCTTAATATGTTTGTTGCTAAAGTAGTTCCAGTTTTGAATATACTAGCACCTTTACCATGAATAATGTTCTGATGATTTTCTATAGATTGATCTTGTGTGCTGAACCGTGTCGTATTGTACTACTGCAGTTTTGGTCCTGAACCTTATTTTGTACTTGTCGTGAACTCATGTTTATTTGATTGTGTTGTTCTTTACTATAAGCTAAATGGCTATTGGATGATCTACGCTTGTTATTGGTCGTCTGATATGGGGTTTTTGTTTGTGGTTGGTGTAGGTCAAGATGTAGCATAACACACATGATCTATAGAAATCTAATGTAAGATCAAGGAGAACCAGGAGAAGATCAATCTCAACAAGCAGCTGCCCTACCTCATTGGCATCAAGGTTTGTGCCTTGCTAGACCTGTACCAGTGTTTCAAATGTGTGTGAAATATCATTTATGAATATATTATGCATTGTAATGATATAATCAAAGAAAAGATGTAAGGACACAATATTTATATTAGTGCTTTTTAATATTTGTAGGCCATTTACAACTGTGATTTCTTGCCCTCCTCCGATTTCTCATATCACTGATCATTTGTCAGTTCCTTCTGCTGTTGTAGATCGCCTGGTGGCACACAGGTGATTCTTTGGGTTAGCAGTGACACCCCAGGTGGTGTGGAGGAAGCCAGTGAGGTGTTGGCTAGCTCGCGTGGAGGTGTTGGGCGCTGCGAGGGATCATTGGTGACCTGCAGGTGTTGGGCAGTGGGCATGTTGATTGTATGCATCAATTTTTTGTTTTGATGTAATGTACGAGGAGTGATTGTTTGATCATTTGAATTTATGGTCTGTTTATTTGAAAATTTGGTTAGTTCATTTTGAAATCCGGTCTGTATCATTTTGCAATGAAAATTGGTTCATTATTTATCCAGCTATTTCTGGGCTTCAAACATTGCTTGCATACAACTTAAATGAATATAATCTGAATCATGTTGGGCTTTAAAAAGGCCAGCCCAATGACTAATTGTGGAACAAAGCATCTGATTGTAAATGGTAAAAGGCTGATGGCAGGCCTAAAATAATTGGACTTGGAACGCCAAGACCCAAAGAACTGGATTATAAATAGGCCAAGGCCCAAAATAAAATGTACTATAAAATGCCTGAACCAAGAAAAAAAGGCCATAGTTATTGGGCTCAGCCAAAATAAGCGACCGCATTGGATCGGGCTGAATTTGCACTACGACGATCTCGTTTCGTCACAATTTTGCCACGTCGGATTGGCCACGTAGGATCTGACCTGGCCTGGCAGATCCCCCGTGACGATATTGGATCGTCATAACAGTTATGACGATCCAATATCGTCATAGACAATTATGACGATTTCACAAAAAACGTCGTTGTATGTAATTACTGACGCTCAGTTTTTGACGATATGTTTTTCGTCATAAGATCGTCACATATTATAGACAATAACGATTCGGTGACGAAAATAGAGAGTCATGTACCAGCAGATTCCTTGTAGTGAATCGAGAAGATGAGAAAAGCAGTAAAGACTGTTAAAGATGGGGACTTCATTCCCGATAGAGAGAATGATGAGGTCACACTCGCCCTTGGAAATAAGAACATGATGGACGAACACGAGGCACAATAGGCTCCAAACCATGGATGAATGGGTTTCCCGAAGAGAGGAAGAAATATCCTGATACAAGCCGTCATAGGAGAAAGGACAAGGCGGAAGTTGAAGCAGATATTCAGAAAGAGCGAATGCGTATAATTGAAGAACGAATAAAGCAACAACAAGATGAAATTAACGCACTTATAGAGCAAAGTACTACCGGCCCATCTCAGCAGCACACTGCATTCGATGCTACCGGCCTATCGAATAATCGAAAAAGCAGTGTGGCTTCCACCGAGGTCCCGGGTGATGACAATGACGATGACGATGGTGCACCGACGATGGCTCCTGTTGGCTACCAAGTGGATGATATCACACAGATGACACACTGCGAGCTACATGTCAAAGTTGTGAACATATCAATGAAGGTGGCGGTTGGCTATGCCTTACCAATTGGACCCACACCAACTTACCACTGTCGGGGTGGATGAAATCATGCCCACCTTTGAAGTTTTGAAGATTGACTACCCTGCAGGTGAAGGGGATGTGACTGAACTGGGAGACACAACAAACGTCACCATTCTATGGCCAAAGGAATGTATCGTGCTTCGAAATCACACGCCAAGGCCATCTTCGCCGCCGCCTCACCCGTCTCCAGCGAGGTCGTCGCCGCCGCGGCAGCCGTCTTCGTCGCATCACCCGGCTCCATCGCCTCATCCGTCTTTGTCGCCTCACCAATCTCCAGTGCAGCCATCGCCACGGCAGCCATCGCCGGCGCCTCAGGATAAAAAGCGTAAGTGTACCGCTACTCTGCGTCGTGCTAAGCGATCGCCAAAACATAAACAAGAGCCTCTTCCAAAAGTACCAAAGGTTCCTCCCAACAGAGCTTATGACTGTACTAAAGAGGAGACTACGACTATCGTTGATGCGGAAACGACAGCGTTTTCTGCTAAGCTGATGCGGCCGAAAGAGCCAGAGTTCCCCAGCACCAAAGAAGAAAAAGCCAGAGTGTTCCAAATGCTAAAGACTCTTCATCAACCCGAGCCAAAGCTGTCATCAGACTATGAGCATTCTATTCTCAAGTCACATGCGGCACAACAAGCCTCGAAGAGCAGTACTGATGCAAGCGATAAATCTGTTGCCCAGCTCAGAGAACAAGAAAATAGTCTTGCGCCCCTCTCAAGGTGATTTCCCATACCAATGTGGGGTCGAGCAAATATGGGGCCGAAGAGCAGTATGATCCAGGTAGTTACTGTCTGAGAAGCTTCCGCTGCTCAAGGTATGAGTATTGCCCAGTACTTATTCCAGTTAGAGTACTTCCCCGTGAGTGAAGTAGCATACAAATACCAGTACGGCAAACCTCTCGTCAAACCTGAGGAGGTAAATAATCTTCCAACAAAAATGCGAAGATTGCATAACTGGTACATGCAAGCCACAAAAGTCGGGGCTAACTAGATATTGCTGAGGGTTACAAAAAAGCATCATGGGAAAGAAATAGATGACCTGATATCCATTGAATTTGATGAACTATTTCAATTATTCAATCAAGACGCATTGGACAAATCGATCTTCAGTGCCTATTGTCTGTAAGTACTAATTCTGTAATTAATTTAGTCTCTAGCTATCTCACCTCGTTTATTGCATGTATATAATCATACTATAATATGCATAATGAAGATTCTCGAATGCAGCAGAGGACAAATATATGACATTGGCTTCATTTTCCCATATTGGGTTCATCAAGCTAATCTCAAAACAAGCCCCCAGGATACGGAGGATAATATCGTACACGCGTTAAGGTTTCAAGAAACTAGAAGGGAAATACTATTTCCTTACAACTTTGAGTGAGTGTTATTGTCTTGTATACACTTTCTATTTTGCTTACTCGATGTTAAGTATATAATTGATTAGTTATGCATTCACAGCTTCCACTATATTCTGTTAATCATTCAACTTGACAAAGGGTGTGTACTAGTCATGGACTCGAAACATAAACCCCTTGAGAAGTGGAAGGACATGCAGATGCTTCTCCAGCAGTAATTCTAATCATTACGACACTATATCGGCAACGTTCGTGAATTTTATGATATCAAGTAATTAATAACTTCTTTTATTCATTTTTTCTTGGCAGGCGGTGAAGCGGTTCACCAACAAGGCTAGGGGTGTTTGGAAAGAGGAGCTTACATCACTACTAGAGAAAAGGCTATAGGAGACATGCTTATGCGAGGCACATTTAGACCATATGCGCCTCCTATAAAATAGGCGAGGCGCACTCCTTCTCCATGCGCCTCTAGTATAAAAATAGGCGCAGATGATACGAATGCGCCTCCTATCATACCTGTACGGACTAAATCTAGCAGCCCCATATTATGCGAGGCGCATTCCAGTCATATGCGCCTCCTATATATTAGATAGGCGAGGCGCATATGGGCAGAATGCGCCTCGCATAATCTGTTTGGGCCCGCGTGTTGGTAGGTGCACGAATATGCGAGGCGCATATGGTTATATGCGCCTCCTATATTTGATAATATGCGAGGCGCATATGGTCATATGCGCCTCTAGTAACTCCTGCGGGCCCGGGCGGAGGTAGGTGGCCGCATATGCGAGGCGCATATTGCTATATGCGCCTCCTATAGTTTGAATTATAGGAGGCGCATATTGTGCAATATGCGCCTCCTATAACTTGGCACCACTTTTTTCCAGATTTTGGGAGCTAACTACCAACCCCACTCACTTGCTCACTTCTTCCACCTCCACCAAGAAAAATCATGTTTTGTATCGAAACATTCATAATTATCATTTTGTGTATGTTATAATATTGCGTGGAGAATATTATGTATCGACGAGACACATCCATAATACTCACTTTTGTTGTTTTAGCAATATTTTAATATTTAAATAATGTGCACTATATTTTATAGTTCATATTGTGTTTGGACAATGTTTTTATATGAAAAATGGCCTTTAAAAAAAGTTTACAAAAAATTATTGGCCCAAGGATTCGAACCAAGATGGCCAGGGTTCAAAATAGGACAATGCATGTAACCAGTAGGCTACTTTATGTTTCTTGATAGAAATCAGCCGCACTTCCCTATTTGACTAGTAGTGCATATTATCCAAGGCGTATTATGGCGGAATCGCCTCACCTACTCTTCTGAGGAGGCACTTTTCAATATCGTCTCGAAGCTAATACCTCATAAGCATAGCTAAGAAAGGATTCCCCTTTCTCTCGATCTTCTCCATCTAAACCCAACCCTCCTCCCATCCATGACCCTTCTCCCTCTGCCCCAGCACGCCCGAATCACCGGATCTTATGCCGCGCCCTCTGTCTCTTGTGACCTCACCCCAGCTCCACCATTCCAGCCTCGCCGCATGTAGCCTCGCCGCCTCTATGCCAGCCGGCTGACTCCAGCTTTGCATCCCGTCTGATTGCCTCGCCACCGCGCCTCAATCGAGTTCCAAACCACGCCGTTCACGAAACCCTAAGGGTTCGCTGGCGAACAGAATCGAGGATGAGGAGGCACGTCCTGGTCTTCTGATTCCCCATCATCGCCTCACAGCTCTGTCCCGTCAGCTGCTGCTACGGAGGACCCTAGCTGCGGTTTCACACACACCGCGGTTTGGCCAGTGGTGGAGCCGATGGCGCACGCTCCTGGCTGTCCCCATTCTCTGGTGGCCTCCAATGTCGCCGACTCGCACCATCACCTCCATAGATGTCTTCTCTTGACAGATCGATGTCGTCCTGGTGCAGCACTTCTCCGTGCCTCCCTCCCGCTGCCGCGACCCCCCCGCCCCGTGGCGGTGGAGCCCCATGCCGCCCAACCCGTGAAGGAGGGCGTGCCGCCGCCCGCCTCGTGGAGGACCTGCTGCCCGTGGACAGCGCCTGCCGCCGGCCACCTCGTCTGCAACCTCACCTTCGTCCTGCCGAGCACCCCAAGGTGGCGCGCTCCCCTCTCCCTTCCCCTCCCGGCCCCTTGAGGCCTCCCTCTCCCTCTGCCCACGAAGTAGCTCTGTAGGTTAATTTTAGTTTAGTTCAGTAGCTTTGTAGCTCTGTAGTTTAGTTCTAGGTTAATTCTAGGTTGCAGTATCTGCATGCTTGGGGCCTTGCTTGGTCTCAAATGTCCAGCTTTCATTAAACAAGACAAATATATGTATGATGGGTATGATGGGTTGACTTGATTTCCCTCCCCCCTGCTGCTATTTCAGTTCGATAGATTGTTGATCGACTTATTGTATAGTACTACCTAGTTCTGTCGGTAAATTCAGTCCTGATTAGATCATGCTAAGATTGAGCTATCATTTAGTTTCATGCGCGACTGATATTCTTCCTAGAGACTTTATTTCTGGCAGGGGTTTGTTGTTGAGTTTGCGCAATTTCTTACATCGATAGCAATACTCCAAATCACATTGTGATTGCTGTAGCATTTCATTTTTATCAGGTTTTTCGTCTCTCTTGAAGAGATCTCTGATAAGTTGTTGCACAAGTTGTATGGGAGCTTTGAAAAGTTCGTATATAATGGCAACGATGTTGCTATTCAAATTGAGATGAGCCTTAGGCTACTACGAATACCCTATCTTTAATTTTGTAATGTACAATAGACTGTCTCTTCACCTTCATACTATTCCTCTATGTAATTCATGTCTGTTGCTACTAGAAAATTTATGTGTTCCCTACAAACAGAGGAACATACGACACACGATTAATTTTCTTGCTTCACTATTCCCAAAGGAATTTGAGTTTCTGTTCTAAATGTATAGGATTTTCTTAATTCAGAGATAACTTAGTAACGTTATGCAGTTTCTGTGATTTGTCAGCCCTCCTCTCGGATCTCAGTTTAATAACCTGGTAGTGTTATGTCATTTATACATAAACTGACAAACATTGTGATTTGTTGGCCCTCCTTTCTGGATTTTCTAGGAAATATATGTTATGTCTCGACGACAACTTTCTTGAGCTCCGAGGATGGTTGGATCGGCTAGGTAAGCTGGAGCTCTTTGTCGATCAGCTTATGCATCTTTTCCTTCCTTTGTTCTACTCTTCTTCATTATGCACTCAAAGTTACATATTTTTCCATCATCGATTTTCACTGCAATCTGTATCTTTCTATACTAAAAATCACTCTTCCCTATAGGACAAAAGGGCAAATATGCAGATCACCGCCGGAGAAGGCGACGACGTAATTTGTGGCAGAAGACTAGCGGTTTCAGGCAAAGTTGTATATCTTACTTAAATTCTTATTATTAGGTGTTTTGATGTGTTCTTGATATGGGTTACTACTGGTCAACTTCGTTTTAGGCTTGATTTGTGGTCTAGGATGATGAACATGTTTATCAAAATTGGAGAGTGAATCCCACATGGTCCTATATATGCTGCTGGAGGAGGAGACACTGGGATGTCTCACCTTCTCCTGTCTACTTTGACCATGAATTTTGCTTTTATAGTGCAGTAGTACATACCAAGTGCTCTCTGGCAAATTACATATATGCATTGAATTTTGAATATGGAATCTCTAGATCTTTGTCGCACTAAGAGTGGTATGTATGGATAACATGGTTTGTTTTAGGGTACCAAATTGTTACACGTGTTAAATTAACTTTTTTAGATTGCTCTCTACTGCAAAATGTTCCTTCTATTTTACTAAGCCCCTGCTCTCTTCTTTTCCACCATGAACATGTTTTTTGAAGGTTTACTACTAAGATCAAGTATTTCATGTGCTAACTAAGGGTAACATTCCGC
This sequence comes from Avena insularis, assembly GCA_023614405.1. Taxonomy (NCBI): domain Eukaryota; kingdom Viridiplantae; phylum Streptophyta; class Magnoliopsida; order Poales; family Poaceae; genus Avena; species Avena insularis. Next base: position 257,914,619 of record CM042685.1, read on the forward strand.
CTTCTCTAAGAACTTGGGGACATCAGTGTTGGGTTTCTCATGCGTAAGTTGGTTAATCGACAACTTATAAGATTATTATCCTCATAAAACATTCCTATGCAGTTCAGATGGCAGTAAAGAGTGTTTGCCAGTAATAATTAATTCTTTTTGTTTCTTTCCTGGTTTTTTCAAAATAATTGCTTGACACAATTTCCAATTTATAATTTTTCAACGGTAGCTACCCCACAGTTATTCTTTGACAGTGAGTAATGTTCTTATATGACATTTCTATGTAAAATATGTTTCTCCCGCTTTGATGAAGGCAACAGGGGCACAAGAGTTACATCAGCGTTGAGCAAGGCAACAGTTTAGGATGGATATGTCACGTACCCATGGGATTAGAAGATGCGTGACTCGTTGTGCTCGCCCTTTCCAGCAGCAGCCTCTCAATGCTCATCCTCCCCAAGTCGCTGGACCCGAACGCAAGTCGATACACGTTGTTTGAAGACACATTGGCTAGAGATCTGTCGTGGTAGTTGTAACGTGATTGTGAACTTGTACTCGGAGGTGTGAACTTGTGTCACAAACACTTGGTGTTGTGTGAAAACTTGGCACTTGTTGATTCTAGTTGATGTATGAACTTGTATGTCGGGATTGATGTGTAATATACTTGTATTCATGTTGGTTCTATTATGCTTTGGCCAATTGCAAGTTTCTGAAAAATGTTGTGTTGTTTATACTGTATTCTGGACTGTATTGTATATTTGAATATCTGTATACTGTTATTTATAGTGGTCTGTAAAACGTAAATTTCGAAAATATTACCGGAGGCACATATAGGACACTATAGGAGGCGCATATACTATAAATATACGAGGCGCATTGTAAAACATATGCGAGGCGCATATGATATGCGCCTCCTATAATTCACATATGCGAGGCGCATATCGATATGCGCCTCGCATATGTGAAGTATAGGAGGCGCATATCATATGCGCCTCGCATAAAAAATACCCGAGGCTTGAAGCTAGAGGCGCATATGATATGCGCCTCAGATGGGCTTTTAGGTGCGCCTCGCATAGGCTTTTCTCTAGTAGTGCATTTCAAGCACTAGATGTAAGCACCAATAGCTATACCCACGCATCTCTTTGATTCTAGTTTTGATACCGTTATTATTATGCTTGATTACTATTTTGATTGAACTATGTTCTCGTAAAGTGCCTAACGCAGGGACCAGGTAACAATCTATGTGGATACTATGTTTGCGACTTCATCCGGCAGACGTGCTGTGAGAAGGGCAGAAATTTAGAGCAAATCCACGTACTTAAACAATTTCTATAGTTTTTAATTATCATCAAATTGTGTTTAGTTTCATTCATATAGGCTGACTCCTTTTTTAAATCAGATCGAACGTCTACGGGACGGTCTTCTGCCAAAGGATCGCGTACAAGCAATTCAGGAGGAATTGACGGGATTCTTGGATGTAGAAGTCCTAAACCCAAAAGGGGAATACTATTCGGGTGTGTATAAACAATAGGGATTGTACAAAGATCTTATTTTGTATGTAGTGCATGAACATGATCCGTGTATCGAATGTAATATTGTGATGATGATCTTGTGTAATATAATGGTTCCTTCATTGATGAGTGCAAAACACTAAATAAACAATAAAACAACATAAATAAATTCTCTGCCGTGGCACAAAAAGTGGCCAAAATGCTGCCGCGGCAAGAAAAGTTGCCAAAATGAATTCTCTGCCGCGGCAGAGAAATGTGTAAAATCTACGAACCGGGACGGTTGCTCCCCCCCCTCGCCCTCTGCCGCGGCCACGTGTACCCCCTTTTGTCCCGGTTCTGCACTAGTGTTTCTTCCTCTATTTGAAATAAATTGAAATAGTTTTGATATTTCAAAAACCCAAAATTTGTGGAGCCCAAACAGTATGGAGGGACCTATTTGTTTCAAACAATATTTTAAAACTTCTTGTATTTTTGAATTATACAAAACAGAAAAAGGAATTGAAATACAAACAGAAAATACAAAGCAGAAAATAAAAACAGTTTCAGTTTTAAAAATATGCAGCAGCAGCCGATGGGCCGTGGCCCATTGACGACTGTCTATGCATGGCCTGTTGGGAACCCCAAGAGCAAGGTGTGAAGCAGCAAGAAGCAAGTTTTCCCTCAGTTGAGACCGAGGTTATCGAACTAGAAGGAGGAAGGAAATGTCACACAGGTATTGTAAGCAATGCGGAGACCTGCACAACACAAACGCAAGACTTTGCCCCATCGAAAAGTGAGGTTGTCAAGCTCACCGGTTTGCTATAACAAAGGATTAAACGTATGGTGTGGAAGGTAATGGTTTGCAGCAAGTAAACAAGTAACAGTGGAAGATGTATCAATGGTAAAGATTGGACCGGGGTCCATAGTTCACTAGAGGTGCTCTCCTTAGATAAACAACATGGCATGAAGGGTAAACAAATCACAGCGGGGCAATTGACAGGAACGGAGCAAGGGATAACAATGAAATTACTAGTCAGAAAGATCATATGAGATTCGATTGGGCAATACAACAAGATACATAGATCGCCATCCAACTACATCTATGACTAGAAGTCCACCTTCAGGTTATCATCCGAACCCCCTCCAGTATTAAGGTTCAAGTAACAGACAACTGCTTTAAGCAAAGTGTGTAAGGTAAAAGTCCACATGTTCCATAAACAAGACACCGTTGTTTTCTCCCTAGTAGCAACATCACATCTATAACGGAAGAGATTTCTGTCACTTCCCTTGGAAACTAGAGGCATGAACCCACTATCGAGCATAAATACTCCCTCTTGGAGTCACTAGCAACTACTTGGCCAAGATAACTACTAACAACGCAGAGCATGCAAGATCACAAACAACACATACATGATAGAATCATAAATACAAAACCATTAATCAAACCAACATAATAATCTCAATATCCATCGGGTCCCTGCAAACACAACATGCATGATTACAAATAGATTAGATCTTGATCATGAATGGAGCTCACAAGATCTATACATGAAAGCACAAAGAGGAGATACAACCATCTAGCTACTACATGGACCCATAGTCCAAGGTGGAACTACTTATGCATCATACCAAAGAGAAGGCCTCCGGGATGATCTCCCCTTCGGCAGGGTGCCGGGAAGAACTTCAGATTCCCCCTGATCTAGGGACGATGGTGGCGGCGGCTACAGACAGTTTCATGGATATTTGATCGGGTACCCAGGGTTTCTGCATCGCGGGCTTTTTATTGTCTAAGGGGGAGACCGAGGCGGCGGCCAGGGTTGGCAGACCCTAGCCAGGTGCGGGGCTAGGCCCACCCGCGCCTGGGGTGAGTCTGGCCCCTCCGGCTCCCCTCTAGACTTCTTATTCCCCACCGAAAGTAATTGACTTTGACATTTGTCCCGTCCAATTCCGAGAATATTTCTTTACTAACTTTTCTAAAACCAAAAATAGCATAAAACAGGCATCTAGCACTGTTGCAACTTCTTAATAGGTTAGTACCAAAAAACATGTAAAAAGCACCTCAAAGTGTGGACAAGTAAAGCAAAGTAGATACAAAACAAGCATGGAGCATAAAAAATTATAGATACGTTTCCAACTTATCAACATCCCCAAGCTTAACTCCTGCTCGTCCTCGAGTAGGTAAGTGATAAACAGAATAATTTTTGAGGTGACATGCACCCCACAATAAAGATCCAACCATTTCCAAGCACTAAAATCTGGGATCAAAGAACTCTAAACATGTGCATGAAACATGGAGTTCTAACAATAGGACATAGTAACTATGCATGCAACATGGCAAGCTACAAACAAACATCATGAATAACATGCATTGAAAAACGTTTGTTTGTTTCACATGCAGAGAACATAGCATAGTGGCAATCAGCTTGAACCCTCATAGAGTAGCAAATAGGTGCATAGGACACCTACAAAGTTCACAAGGGTGACTAGAAACAAATAGCACAAGAACAAGTAATACCACAATATGCATCAATTAATAAGCTTTGGAACAGTGCACACATGATGGCAACTATGCTCTCTTAATGGTGCCTAAAGGTAGAAGGTGGAGACTCAATAATGGTGGAAGAAAGGCCTTTTTGTAAAGGAAGTAGGGATTACAAGTTTCAAAAAGAGCTTCCAAAAATTATGGTACTTGTTAGCTTTCAGCCCTCATTGCCCCTATCATAAGCATCTTGAAGTGGTTATGTCACATCCCAAAATTTTCCAAATTTGAAATGTGAAAAATAAATAAACAAAAGAATAAATTGTTGAAATTTAGGGTGAAAAGAAACTTTTTGCTTCTATATAGAAACATTAAAACCCTTCTTGAGCAAACTTTGAATAAAATGGAATCCAACAAATTTCAATCAAGTGAATTGCATTCATCAATGAATGTATCTTAAAAATTTAAACATTTGGAAAAATAAACCAAAACCATAATGGACGAAAATCATTTCCAAGATCTCCCTAAAAACTATGGATTTGATCCATATAAAAATTTAGCAACAAACATTCATAAATGATCAAAAATGATAAAAAAAAATATTATAAAACCATAGAAATTGGTTTCATTCAATTTGGAGCCATGGATAAAAACTTATGAATATAATAAGTTAAAGGAAATAATTTCCATAGCTAATAAAGCCCCTATATAAAATCCATACCAAATCTTGAACAAAGTAATCCTAAAAGGGTTTAAAAAGATAAACAAATATCACATAAAATTATACAAATTGGAGTCACCAATTTGGGATCTATAAATAAAAAGATATGGATTTTATAAGACAAAGAAAGAAAGAAATAAATAAGGAATATTTAAAAGCCAAATTAAATTATTGCCAAATATATAAACAAATGAAAGATTATTGAATAATGAAAAGGAGCAAAAGATTATTTAAATAAAATTACAAGGATTGAACAACATCCAATTTTATTTTAATAAAGACAAATAGCCTAAACTAAATAATAAATCCCAAGGAAATTATTTAGAAGACAATTAAATCCATAAGCAAATGGAATAAAGATAATCCAAATAAAATAAAAGGATAAAGATTATTCAAATAAAATTATATGGCATTAACCAAATTCAATTCTATTTGAATAAAGACAAAATCCCTAAGGTAAATAATTATTATATCATGAGAAAGTAATAATTTGGAAATTACCAAAGTGAATTAAAAGTTATATAATTAACTTAAAAAGAATAAAATAATCATTTGAATAAAATTTATATGGGTTAAAAAACATATTTGATTTTATTTAAGCAAAAAAATGCCCGATTTATATGATTAAGAAATCATATTAAAAATAATTCAAAGTGAATTATTTGCACTAATGAATAAATAAAACCTACTAAAAAAGGTTTGGTAAAAATTATAATCCAAATAGAAGTTTGAAAAGATATTTGAAATCTCAATTAAATAAAGACAAGTGTCTAATTTAAATAATTAATAGACCATAAAAGAATAAAGGAAAATTATTCTAAAATGGACTTTAAATACATGTTTAAAACAATATAGAAACTTACTAAAAACTTTGAAAAAGATTTGAAATAAAGGAGGGTTTGAAATCATTTGAATAAAACCAAAACAGAAATCAAAAATAGAAAAAGAAAAAGAAACCAGAAAGAAAATAAAAATGAAAAGGTTCCAGCCATTAACCCATTGACCCTAGCCAGGCCCAGCAAATGACCCACCTCTTCTCCCCCCCGAATCGTGTTCTTACCCGCATGTCTACCCCTCACCTCGCTGACTCTTGGACCCCACCATAACCCCCACTCACTCGCTGACAACTAGACCCCACTACCCTGTCATCATCATCAACCCTCGACTCATTCATCCCCAAACCTCGCTGTCGTTCTCTATCGATTGATCCCTCGCGTAAATTCGAGTTAATGACCACGTGATTCTTGACCCTGACCTCACCCTCTTAAACGACTGCCTCCCCTCTACTTGCCCCCCAGACACCACACCCTCGTTGCCCCTAGGGTGTTTCATTTGCTCGCCAAAATGCCACTACTCCGACGAGCATCTCCATCAAATTCCGGTGATGTCCGACAGCCTCCCACTCCCTGGCACCCATCACTAGCATACTCCCCATCGTCTTGCGCACTTGCCAGTGCCTCCCTCTCGCTCGCGCGTGCCCCGCAGCATCGGCAACAATGACGACAGAGCACCGCCACCGTCTGCCCCTTCTCTGATGAACTAATCTGGTACACTCCGACTGCGCCTTCCCCTCTCTTTGATGCTCCTATGCTCGCAACTCTCTTACGCATCTATTGGCACCTACGGTTTGTCTTAGCACGCCCTATATCGTCGCCTCCCGTCAGCAGTAAGCCTTTTGCGTCGCCGTAAGCTTCTCGTGAGCAATCCCGTCGTCCTTTATCGCCCTTAAATGCGGAGACCACTCCAAGAATCAACGCTCCACGGCGAACATGGTGAGCATATCCTCCCTCTCCCTCGCTTCCTGGAATAGCCAGAACACCGCAGCCCGAGCATCACCGCCGTGCGCCACCGTCGAGCGCCACCAGTCCTTGGTCAAGTCAGTCTGAGCCGTTATATTTTGATCGTGTGTACGTGATATATTGACTAAACGAACCGTTATGCTTGATCTGCACCGCAAAATCCCACTTAAATCATGCGGTCTACATCACGCGATCCTACCACTACTAGGAAACTAGCTATAGATATACATACCTTCTGTGGCGCATGGTTCTGACCATGCGCCATAAAAGTTATCTAGTGGCGCATCCGGAGCAATGCGCCACAGAACCACCAAACTTCTGTGGCGCATCCCTGCGGGTGATGCGCCGCAGTATGGGGACCCGCACCAGTGGTTGGACCATGAATCTTCTGTGGCGCATCAACCCGTATGCGCCACTGAAGTTTGGTGGGACCCACAGTAGGCGGGGTACGACCGTGCTCTGACCAAACTTCTATGGCGCATACAGGATCATGCGCCACGGAAGATTATATCTTCTGTGGCACATATCATCATATGAGCCACAGAACAATAATGTGGGCCCCACACTCTGGACACCCATGTACAAGCTTCTGTGGCTCATTTGTGCATATGCTCCACAGAAGAACAAACTTCTGTGGCGCATTCCTCCAATATGCACCACAGAATGCTTCGTGTTTCCTAGAACAAACTTCTCTTGTGCTTTTCCCAACTAGTAGTGGAATAGGTAGAATATACTAGACAATCTAGTAGATAGACATGTGCAGTGTCATACATCGTTGCAAAATGCACATGCGCATAGCCTTGAACAACAAAACAACAATGCCATAAATCATTGCAAATACACAAACTACAACATTGCAAATCCCTTCAAAGAGCTGGTGGTGGCGATGGCGGTGGAAGATGCCAAACCTCCCTGTTCACGCGCGCCTGCAGCCTGCGGACGTGGTCCTCCATGGACACATTGGGGTCGAGCACCGACCGCCACCCGATTGGTTCCGCCATGCGCGCCCTCTCCTCCAGAGACGCGAGCACGGCGTACAACCTCATGGCCTTGTTGTAGAGGTCCTCGTGCTGCAGTCTGGCATCCTCCTCGATTAGGTTGACCTCTGAATCCCGCGGCGGCTGACTCCGAGCACTGCCCCTCGACCTCGCCCCTCCACTGCGAGTAGGCTGCAGGGAACGCGAGCGGGCTGTGCTCTCCAGCGAGTTGTGGGAAGAAGACATGAGGGGCAGGTATGTTGCTTTGGACAGGGAGTGTGGCATATATAGACGTGTGACATTAAAGCAGCTCGATCTGCCACCTTTATTTGGTGCAGATCTGTGCCCTCAGTGTTCTGTGGCGCATAGTTCAGCTATGCGCCACAGAAGTTTAACCTTCTGTGGCGCATAACCACAATATGCGCCCACGAACAACGATGTCGGGCCCACTGGCCAAGGTTTTGTGGCGCATATATTGGCCATGCGCCATAGAACATTGAATCGTGGGGCCCAGATGGCCCACTGCACCCTATGGCCAAGGTTCTGTGGCGCATGCCCGATGTCGCCACGAAGATTGAACCGTAAGCGCATATTGCCTGTATGCGCCACAGAATCCTTCGACCAGATCTGCACAAAGGTGGCACCTTTGCACCCCTCTATCTACCACCATCCATTTCACATCCTTCTTCCCCCTCCTCCCAGCTCATCTTCCTCCTCTCTCCCACCCCATTGTGTCTATACTTTTCTACATTTTGTTGTATTTAAACCTACTATAGTTGATAGATTGGTTAGGGAAAGCCTTTATCCAACTAGTAGATCTAAAACACACCTACTTTTCTCCTCCACATCTCTATTTGTGTACTATTATCTCTCTATAGATCTATTGATCCACACTCTCTCACATCGCGCTCTCGACTCGGTATTCTATCTACCCGGTGAGTAATTGGCCATGAATATGCATTTTTTTAGGTGTAAAGCTTGTCGCGCGGGCGGTGTGTATATGCGATGCATGCATGGCGCGAAGATGATGTTTGTGCATGAAGCTTGTGTGGTGCATGGATGCTTGCATGGGAAGCTTGCATGGGAAGAAGATTCTTGTTTTTGCTTGTCTCTGTCCCGGTGTGGTGCATGGATGTTTGCCGAAATGTTGATCCATTTCCATTTTGGCAAATTTTTGCACCACCCATATGTCCTACTTTTAGGAAAGGTCATGCCGATTTTTTCCGGCGACGACCATCCATGTGTGTTTTGTGTGTGTATAAGGTGTTGTTCTAATTAACCTACTCTCCGTCTTTTGCTCTATATGTTCATACCGCGCAGGCTAACATGGTCGTCAGCATGAGCGAAGGTCGAGTTACTAGGTATAAGAAAGACGCCAAGGCAATACTTATTCAGAACAACAAGACCCAGATAAGATGTCCATGTCGAACATGCAAACTCCAGCGCTGGATCGACCCTGATTCTGGAAAATAGGAGGATCACCTTTCGGTAGCGGTTTCATCTTGCGCGACTTCGATGAGGAGCTGGCAGTAAATGGTGTTGGTCATCATGAAGACTTGGGCGGGCGAGAAGATGAAGAGTCTCCCGACGGGCATGGTCATGATGATGAAGAATATGCCAGCGACGGGCATGATCATCATGATGAAGAAGGAGATGTCGACAGGCATGACCATCATGAAGAAGGAGAAGAAGCGAACACCCAGACGCTGCTAACTTCGGTGTTAAGGGACCCTCATGTTCAGGAACTGCTTCTCAAGGAGACGAGCAACGCCAAAGCTGCAGCCAGAGAAAAAGCCAAGATGGCGCAAATGGAGTTAGATGGGATGACTCCATAATATCATGGGTGTCGGCCCGAGGATACACGCCTGAGTGTAACGCTCAAGGCTCTAGAGATGAAGGCGGAACACAAATGGACCAACGTGAGATTCAATGCTAACATGGAATTCTGGCACGATCGTCTTCCTAACGGGAACACATTGCCAACAAGTATAGAGGAGGCCAAGAAAATCGTGTGCCTTCTCGACGTACCGCACGTTAAATACCACGCATGTATCAATGATTGCACACTTTATCGTAACGAGTACACGGAGAGAACCACATGTCCGGTGTGCGGCCATGGACGGTACAAGAGAGGGAACCAGAAAGTACACACACCCCCTAGCATTGTTAACTTAGGCTTCTTTTGCCTTTCTTTCCCGGCGTATCTCGAGAAGTTCATGGTGGACCACAAGAGGACGAACATGCTTCTTTTGCCTTTCTTTCCCGAGTAAGTACACACACCCCCTAGCATTGTTAACTTAGGCTTTCTTATAGCTTTCTTCTTTTCCCCTTTTCCAACATCCCGTTTCAACCGTGTTGTGCCGAGACAAATATTGCACACTCATCGTCATTTGCAGAAAGTACTCGATAGCATCGTATTTCGACTCGGCGAGTCAGAAGAAGAAGAAGGACTACACCAGAATAAGGGGTGTTTTGAATGAGGCTCGAGGGCTACCGTAAAAAGGGATGCCCCTTCGTCAACAAGGGGGAATGCATCAAGGATGACAAGCATGTGTTCAAGCACGTGCTCGAGTTCCCCTGCGTCAAGGAGCCGGCTACTGGCGGTGCCAAGGAGGCCTTCTAAGCCATGCATCACCTTAAAGGGTTTGTCTGGGATTGCCAGAACCTAACTCTGCCATCTAGTTTCCGAGCATGGGCCGAAAATTTGGCGTGAAGGGACGATGATGATCTTAGAGAAGACTTCCATCGCATCTAGGTTAAGTTGTCGGAAATCATCGTGGAAGATGTCAACACGAGGGGAGGGGTCCTAAAACACAATAGAGGGTTGACTAAGAGGGAGATTGAAAATATTCTTCGTCAACAGGGTGACAACAGGACGTGGATGACGAAGGATGGTTATCTACCATTCCTGAAGCCGAGCGTTAACAGTTCTCAACATTGATCGATGTGTGCGCCTAGAATTATCATAGATGTATGTGTGTAGTGTTGTGTCACAAACTATATACTACCATGATCGTATGTTGGGAACTTCACTATTGTGGTCGTTGTCGTCAAAGTTCTATGATTATGATCGATGTGCTATCTTCTATGTTTACTGATCTTTTGCTTTAGTTTATGTGAATATATATGCATGTGAACCAATTTAGTTCTTTCTGTTGCATGATTTACTAATATGCATTATCTATAGAGATGACGAAGTGGTACGTGGTGTACAAGGTTGGGTTCCAGGAGTCTACGATGAGTGGGAGGACTGTCAGAAACAGGTGAACAAGTTTAGAGGCAACAGCTACAAAGGAAACACGACTCGAGAGGAGGCGGTGGCCAAGTGGAGGAACCACCTATGGAAGGAGAACCGGATGAAGATATTGCTAGTGCTCTTGCTCTTGCCCACCGTCATCATAGTTGTATTCTGTTTGATTCTAGTGTTGGCGATGAACACTTCATTTGTAATGTCATGAGATGGTGAACTTTTTAACAAACACTTCATTTGACTTGTATTGTAATATGATGATCACTTGTCTATCTCGTTCGGGCTCTAAGTGTGATGGCACTATATTCATGTTTGTATTATATTTGTTTTCATATACTAAGTAAAATATACTGTTTCTGTATAATACTGTATATTTGGACAAGTTTCGATTTGTTTAATACCTGATATTCAAACCAGTGGCGCATCATTTTAACCTTCTGTGGCGCATAGAGCTTCAGTGGCGCATTGTCCAGAATGCGCCACTGAACAGAGTTCTGTGGCGCATCAACAAAAATGCGCCACAGAAGTATCATGACTTCTGTGGCGCATTTCGGAATGCGCCACAGAAGTTTTCATCAGTGGCGACGTAACAGTGGCGTCCCTGCCATGCGCCACAGAAGACCAATATAGATGCGCCACTGATGAAGGATTTCCTAGTAGTGTACCGAACCGTTACCAGCCAGTAGGATACAGACACATGGCCACCCTTTTGATTTAAAAACAGAAACTTGTCTATTAGATGGTTAGATTTGAAAAATTCATATCTTTAAATCCACACGTCCAAATTTTACAAATTTTGTATCATTGGAATCAGGAAAAAGAATAATTTCCAACCATGCCCTTTGTTTAGTAATTTGCTTCTATAAAATTGGTTGTTTTTGCAGAAACATGTGTAGGTCTATTTTGGTTATAAAATTTATTCTAAAAACGTTTTTAGGGTAAAATCTTTTGTAAATGGTTTGTTTTGAACCTACTGACCCTAAAAACCAACTTTTGGAATTAAAAATATATTTTATGACACTAAGGAATTATTCCTTGAATAAAAGCATTTCTAGTAGAATAAAATTATTGATTATGTTTTAAAAATGATTTTTTTGAGTAGATTTTTTTTGCAAATGGTTTGACTTAAACTCTCTGACCCTAAACCACTAAGTTTTGAATTTAAAAATATATTTGATTAACCAGTGAAACAACCTCTACGATGCTTCGGAGATGAGAAGAGACACGCCATTAGCAAAGAGATAGCTAGGTTACTTAAGGATGGGTTTATCCGAGAAGTCCTTCACACCCGATGGGTGGCCAATCCTGTACTTGTCCCCAAAAAGGGAACCAATGAATTAAGAATGTGCGTTGATTACACCGGCTTGAACAAAGCATGTCCCAAACATCCGTTTGCTTTGCCTCGCATTGACCAAGTCATTGACTCGACGGCTGGCTCGGAACTTTTGTGTTTTCTTGATGCATACTCAGGATACCACCAGATCAAGATGAGGAAGTCGGACCAATTGGCCACTTCATTCACTACTCCATACGTCACGTTTTGCTATGTCACGATGCCCTTTGGGCTGAAAAACACAGGTGCTACCTACCAGCGGACAATGCAACGTTGCCTTCACGACCAAATTGGTCAGAACGTTCACGCCTATGTGGACGATATCGCGGTGATGTATAAAAAATCAAATGACTTAATATCCGACTTAAAAGAAACCTTTGATAATCTCCGGAAATACAACATCATGCTCAACCCTAAGAAGTGCGTCTTCGGGGTTCCAGCCAGCAAATTGTTGGACTTCATCGTTTCCCAACACGGAATCGAGGTCAACCCAGAGAAAATCAAGGCCATCTTAAACATAAACCATCCGACATGCCTAAAGGACATTCAATGACTAACAGGTTGTGTTGCAGCAGTTAGTCGGTTCGTCAGCCGACTTGGAGAGAAGGCTTTGCCGCTGTACAAGTTGCTGAAGAAGGCAGAAAAATTCACGTGGACAGACGAAGCAGATGCAGCATTGAAGTAGCTCAAGGAGATTCTTTCCTCAGCGCCCATCCTTGCAGCACCCGAGCCTGGTGAACCCCTGTTAATTTACATGGCGGCAACCAACCGGGTTATTAGCATCATCGTCGTAGACCGGAAGGAACCAGGCTATGAACACGGAGTTCAACGACCAGTTTACTACGTAAGAGAGGTCTTGACGGAGTCCAAGCAGCATTACCCGCACTACCAAAAGATAGCTTATGGAGTATTCCTCGCTTCTCGGAAGCTGAGGCATTACTTTCAGGAGCACCCAATCACAGTCCGACATTATCAATAACAGCGACGCTACAGGAAGGGTCGTGAAGTGGGGCATTGAACTTGCCGCCTTCGAGATCACCTACAAGAGATGCGACGCTATCAAGTCACAAGTCTTGGCGGATTTTGTTGCTGATTGGATGGATGCCAGATGTTACTCCATTGCCAGAGCCAGAGTACTGGGTGATGCACTTTGACGGATCAAAGTTGCTCAACAGCTCGGGGGCTGGTGTATTGCTACAATCACCAACAGGAGACAAGCTACACTACGTTCTGCAGATCCACTTCGAGGCTACAAACAACATGGAGGAGTACGAGGCACTCATTCATGGACTACGTGTGGCCAAAGATATTGGCATCAAGCGCATAGTATGCTGTGGAGATTCCGACTTGGTTGCCCAATAGGTGGCTGGCACCTAGAATGCGCGGAAACCTATGATGGCGGCATATCGAGACGAAGTGGATGAAATAGCCAAGAGTTTCTTGGGCTACGAAGTCAAGTATGTGCCTAGGGAGCAAAAAGGGGCGGCTGATCTGTTGTCCAAGCTTGGATCAGGGTGCAAGCGAATTCCGCCAGGAGTTTTCCTAGAGAATCTACGCACACCATCTGTGAATGGCGCTGACATCGACAACCCGGATAGAGCTGACTCTTTCGTCAACATGGTGACAAAGATCCCTCCGGCTTGGACAAAACCGTTCATGGAATATCTCGAACACGGAACTTTTCCCGACGACGAAGTTGAAAGACGGCAAATAGTACGACGAGCAAAGGGTTATACCATAATCAATGGGCAACTCTAAAAAAGGAGCACTACTGGTGTATACCTAAAGTGTGTTTCCCAGCTAGAAGGTATGGAAATCCTGCGCGAGATCCATCTCAGAGATTGCGGGCATCACTCCGCTCCTCGATCACTGTTCGCGAAAGCCTTATGGCAAGGATTCTACTGGTTGACCGCGAAGGCGGACGCCGACAAGCTGGTTGAGACATGCACGGGATGCCAATATTATGCCCGACAACCACATGTTCCTGCTGAAGAATTGCGAACAATACCAATAACTTGGCCGTTTGCAGTCTGGGGGTAGACATGGTGGGACCATTATAGACGACACCATGTGGATTTATGCATCTGCTTGTAGCAGTTGACAAATTCACCAAATGGATAGAAGCTAAACTCATTAGAAAGCTTGATGGGGCAACTGCCCTCAGGTTTGTCCGGGATCTAGTTGTGAGATTTGGTCTCCCACATAGCATCATCACCGACAACGGAAGCAACTTGTCACTCGGAGAAGTGGAGGCTTATTGCTGGGACAAAGGCATCCGACTTGACCTTGCATCTGTGGCACACCCACAATCCAATGGTCAGGTTGAGCGAGCCAATGTATTAATTCTGCAGGGAATCAAGCCACGTCTTGAGGCACCGCTACATAGAGTAGCTGGAGACTGGGCGGAAGAATTGCCATCTGTGCCGTGGAGTCTACGAACTACACCCAACATATCCACCGGCTACACCCCTTACTTCATGGTATACGGAGCAGAAGCCATCTTACCTTCCAACATCCTCCACGATGCACCAAGAGTTGCCGCCTACGACGAAGATGACGCTGAAGGATCCAGACGCCTAGATGTGGACCTTCTCGAGGAGGAGCGCGTTTTGGCATGCCAAAGATCCGCCATCTACCAGAAGAAGCTATGCAGCTACCATAGTCGCCGTGTTCGGTATCACTCGTTTAAAGAGGGGGATTTGGTGCTCCGACTTAAGCATAAGAGGTCGCACAAATTATCCCCGCCATGGGAAGGACTGTTCATCATAAGCAAGGTGCTTCTCAATGGGTCTTACTACCTTGTTGACAATCGTGAACTAAAGAATAGACCCAATGAGGATCATAAGCGTAAGCGACATGACCCGGATGATGACTACCCGGAGCTTGATCGGCCATGTAACATAGCACAGCTACGTCCTTTCTACACTTAGCATTTTTATATAATTGTGTAACTTTTATATGATCAATGAAATAAAGCTCTTTGGTTCACTCATATTTCTGAGTCTTTTACCTCCTTTAGTGTTCATTTTTGGATCATGTAAAACCTTTATGCACAAGTATTGCGTTTGCACTTGTGAAAATTCCGCCTACGGGCATTAGCTTAAGTTTTCTGGTCTACACGTTCTTTGTCGTTTTTATGTGGATTCTGGAGTAGTGACTTTCGGCACTTGTTGTCGGCGATTTTGTGATCGGGTTATTGACGGTGCCATTGGGCATCATCACCTAAGCGCATGGTTCCGACAACGAGTCTTCCGACTCACGAAAGGTCAAGCATAAGAACCAGAGTAATGGATAAGCCAGCACTTTCTTAAAAAATATATACATGCTGGAAATTAGTTCTTAAGTAGAAGGACATAACAACCATTGTTTTCCGCCTTAAGTTACATCGCCAAGTTTTTCGCGCATATACCAAAGGTGAAACAGAAATTACAAAGGGTTTTTCATTCTTTGGGCGCAGGAGACTTGGAGGCAGCATCGTCACCAGCCGGAGAATCGCCCTCAACGTCGGTGCTGTGATGAGACTCGGAGGAATCTTGGTTGACACTGTCGATGGTGTTCCTGGGCAGAAAAACATCAACGTCCACCAACTCGGCAACTCTGGTGTCATAACCCGCGAGCGATGACAAGATGGCTTCGTGACCAATCTCCTTGCTGTCATCATCCACGTCGGGGATACCAGAGGTCGCCGTGTCGATGTCGACATCTTCGTAGTGTGCCTTCACCATTGACAGTGCCATCCTTGCGCCATCCCGTGCAGATGAAGCTTTCCAGCTCGTGACACGCTCGGGGGCTCGGCGCAGAATCTCCGAAATGCCGTCGGGTCCAGAGGCCTTGATGTATATCTGAAGCGGCTTGGCAATCTCCTTGGCTTGGGTGATGGCGGTGTTGATGAAATTGCCAACAAGAACCATGCATTCCTTGTCCGAAGGAGGCGAGCGGGTTAAACCCATAGGAGCTGAAAATTCCGACAAGGCGCATGAGTTCAATAGACTCTAAGTATCCACACTACAGAAATACTAGGCGGAGGAAACTTACTGAAGATGCTGGCCTTGGCCTGCTAGAGGGTGTCCGCCAGGGATTCCTTCTCTTGTTGGAGGAGCCTAAACGCCTCGCTATGGCGATGGTTTTGCTCATGAGCAGCTTGCTTCTGATCCTTTAAGATCGCAATCTCCTCCTTCAAGCGATTGATTTCCGCGGTGGCGGAATCCTGTAGGGCTTTCATGGAATCCTCATGCATCTTCAGCATCTCTTCCCTCTCCTTCTTAAGGATTTTGTTCTCGCTGTCTAGCTGCTGGATGTGCTTGGACTGCTCGACAATATCCTTGGGCTTGGCGAAATGTTCTACAAGTCGGAGAAAACAAAGTACACAGTGAGTACTCGGAGATTATGGGCACAAAAACAAGACGCAAATGCGCAAAAAGAAAACAGACTCTTGTTTTTGATGATCTGTTCCTTCAAGATGGCAGTTTTACCCTTTTCGGCTTCAAGATCTGCGCGCATCTTCTGATACTTGTCGTTGGCCATGCCCCTCCGAGCATTCTCATTCTATGGAAACAAGTATAAAGTTAAACCGTTGTTTGGTCTGCTTGGAGCATCTAGTCGGACACTTTCCACCTAGACGCTCGGGGGCTATAGCGAGAGTTTTTAACTTAGCAATATGCTTAGCTTTTCTTTAAGCATCTAGTCGGAGCTAATTTAGTTCTTGATTAGAAGCTTGGGGGCTACAGTATAAAGTTTTTAACTCGGAATCTGCTTAGCTTTTCTTTAAGCATCTAGTCGGAACTAATTCAGTTACAACTAGAGGCTTGGGGGCTACAGCATTGGAAATTATGAACACTGTGTATGCTACTCTTAAAGCATCTAGTCGGAATAATTTGTTCCATATAAATGCTTGGGGGCTACAGTGAGAGTTTTTTCTAACTTAGTCACTCTTAGAGCATATAGATACAAAACCTATGGTTTTCCGTCTACATCCTCGGGGGCTACAGTGGGATACTCATATGAAATGCAGAAGGCAAAGTAACAACTTTCAAGTGCAATAATCTTGAGGTTTGTAGCACTCTCTTCTAGCAGCTTGCTGAAGGAAATGCTATTTCCTCGCAAGATATCCGCTTGTCGCAGTAGCTCCTCAAGACCGCACGTCGGAGATGACGGTACTCCTCCAGGAACCAGAGTTTGTTCCTCGGCGTGATCGCCGGGTAAACTATCTTCGAAAACTCAAAAGGTTTCTGGGGAGTAGGGGCACCGCCTTCGGCAGAGGTACCAGCTCCCACCACCGCCTTACCGCTACCGATGGCATCCTTAGCCGGAGCTTCAGCCATTTGTAGAGCAGCGCTCTCCTGCGTCACCTTCTCGCTGACAACAACGAGTTCGGTAGAGGCGCCAGAATCCACTTCCATGGAGGAAGGGCCTGGTGCCTCCTGGACTTGAGAGCTTGTCGGAGAAGAGGAGGGCTTTACGGCAGGAGTAGCAGGGCGATGGCGGGGGAAGAGTCACGATGCAGCATGTCCTTGATATTTCTAGAAGCCCCCAAAGTTTTGGAGGACTTCTTGAGGCTGGTCGTGGCTTTCTTCCTGAAACGTGCAAGGTGCATAAGTACAGGAACAAGACAGATAAATAGACAATGTCGGAGAATGAGAGGCTTGCACTAGGGGGGCGCTTTGGAAAAAATCCCGGTGGCTTTTCTCTTTTCTGCTTCCAGGGCGGCGGTAGTCTTCTTGGAGGCTCCACCCTCCGTCTTCTTCTTCTTGCCTCCGTCGGCAGCGTCAGAGGTGGAGCTCTTCCGCTTTCGCGCCAATAGGACATCGTCGTCGGACACGACCGTGACTTCCTTCATCTTTGGATCGTAGATTTGGGCAGCCAGGTTGCCCTCATCTAGATCGCGAAGCTGTTAAGTGAGAAATCACCGTGTTAGATAAGATGGTATTGGCAAGACGGAAAAACTGGAGCAATGTCGTACACGGAAAATAAATACCTACCTTTGGGCACTTGCTGTCTACGAACATGTCGTAGGTGATGGTGAAGCCACGCTTCTTATCCTTCACCTTGAAGATGTCCTTCAGGCGGAGCTTGACAGAGTCGCTCGAGAAGTTATCCACGAAGATCCGGAGGGTATCCCTTCCATCACTGGTATACTCGTGCATGAACTTCGCGCGGTGCTGCAGAGGTTGGATTCGCCTGATGAACCAGCACATGGCTAGGTCCAAGCCGGTCAAACCCGTCTCTACGAACCATTTGATCCGCCTTATTGTGCGAGAAGCGTCGAGGTCGGAGGGAAGGGAGGCATGGTATCTCCATGTAGAATCGTCAGCGGCGGCTCCATCCACGAAGTCCGGGTACGTAACTTCTCGGCCCGCCAAAGGAATGTTGGGGCTGTAGTAGTACGTCCGCTGCCAGTTCATGCAGGACTCGTGGCCGACGATGTCGGGGAACCGCCGGCCAGGTCGAATCTTGAAGCTTATGGTGTCGTAGTTCCTAAGCTCCTCCCTACTATGTCCGGCTTCACGTTTGATGGTGAAGAAGTACACGAACAAGTATAACCTAGGCCTTATCCCTAGGTAACCCTCACAAAGTGCCGCGAAGTTGCTAAGAACTAAGATACTATTGGGGAGAGGTTGTGGGGTTGGACCTTGTAGTGGTTCAAGACGGAGAGAAAGAAGTGGGAGATGGGCAAGGAAATGCCGCGTACCAGCTGAGCCTTGAGGTACACCTTTTGTCCGACTTGGGGAGAAGGTGTCACCTCATGCCGGCGCCGCCTTGAGCAAGCCCCTCCGTCGCGGGGAGGTAGCCTTCAGCGACCATCTCCTGGATGTCGCGGTCAGTGATGTCCGAGCCGCGCCAGTCACCCTTATGCGAGTCTAGCTCTTCTTCCAGTGGTTCCAGCGCCGCCAGATTATGGTCCCCGCCGGTGGTCTCGATCACCGCCGATGCAGGGATGACCAGGCCCTCTGGAGGCACGACGACGGAGCTCGCCGGCTTCACCGCGGCTTTCCTCGACGCCGCCATCGATGGGGAGGAGCTGCTGCTGGCCATGGAGTAATGGAAGGATGCGACTGACGCAGATGGGAGCTAGGGTTTTCGAAGTTTCTCGCGGAGAGCTCGAAGAGGCGTGCGGCTGGAGGAAGAAGACGATGACACGAGAGGAATGAGGTAAAAAGTGTCCCACGGTTGCTATTTATCATACCCATTGTCAAGATTCGTGCAGCTAATCGGACGGTTGCCACGTAGATGACGTGTTCGTGAACGTGCGCGGTAATTTCACCACGTCTCCAACCGCCGCCGCCAATGGTTCGTATCGCTCGCGCGAGAAAATCGGATATGATTGCGTTCTCTGCATGTGTGAGTTACGAGGCGTCGCTGACGTAAGCCTACGTCATCATAACTGACATGGGTAGATGAGCCGTCGCATCGAAGATTCCGGCATGGACGGATTTAATCCGACTACGGAAGAGTACGATGGAAGATTCAACATTTCTCCGGCCTACAAATCAAAGACGGAGAAAACCTTGTAGGGTTCTTTGGGAGGACTACAAGATATTGCTTGACGATTTGCCGACATCCATCTAGACGGAGCATTCCACGTGAAGAGGCAAGACGGCGCAAGATCTCGGAGTTCTCTGGGGCTACTGTTGGGGATATGCTATATGGGTATCCTAATAGCATGTCTCTTATCCGACTAACCCGGGTGGCCCATAGTCGGTAGCATTGCCTATGGCCTGCTGGGCGGCCCAGTTAGGTGGATCCAGAAGGAAGGCCCATGCCGGATAAAGGAAGTCTATGGTAGAGTCACCAGCGTACCCGGAGCCTTGAGTGCAAGATACACAAGACTAGTGATAGACGGTGTAGGACTCTATAACCTGTCCGGCTAGGACTTTTCCCTGTAACCCTAGGACCTGGCGACTATATAAGTCGGGCCTATGGGAGCCTTTAGGGCACGATAACTTAGATTCTCTAGTCACCTCGCATAGCGAACTAATCCCTGTAACTCGGCGTATTGACCTTATAGTGATTTATAGCAAGAGTAGGATTCCGCCATCGTTGTGGGATCTGAACCTGGGTAAGCTGTGTTACCTCGTACCCGTCAACCATCCGCCTTACCCCACGTCTCTAAACACGCACTATGAGGACCCCTCCATGGCGTACTCGTCGGCAATAGCACGATAACCGATCTGACTATGAGGATGAACACAAAGAACTACAAGGCTCCTTGAGCTGTATCTGGCCTAGTTAGTAGTGAATGAGAGTCCAACCCTTGCTATGTTGCCCCTGCTGCCCCTTATATAGGCCGAGGCGACGTGAGCAACGGCCTGGCCGACTGGCGGGTCCCATAGGAGGGCCCCAGCCGGCTAGGTCATCTACAGTGGCCGGCATGGAGGGCATGTTCCCACAGCCAAGCCCATGCCGCCGTGCCATCTACAGTGGCAGCCGTGTAGCTAGTTGTGTACAGTACCACCTAATGCCCATTGTTACAACCGTCATCGGTAAAAGTCGTCGGTATGGGCCGAGTTTCTAAGTCTCCTTTCTTTCTTAGCCATCGTCATGCGCGTACTGCGCACTGTGCTCTACGTCATCTTGTACCTAGCCTGTCTTGAGGGGCCGACTAGCGTGGCCTATCCGGGTGATCCGTCTGGGCCGGGTGGTTGGTTCCATCTGGCCAGTCATCTGCCTTTGCCCGTCTTATCAGGCTGTTGATTCTACTGGTTCGGTATTGGTCTATCTTGCACTATCCGGCTGGCAAGATCTAGCCGGCTAGCTACCTTTGGTGATGATTTTTATTCGGCTGACTGGTTCGCCGGCTTGGTCTTTGTCTAGCCTTCCTTCTGGTATCTCTTTGAGTTTCCTACGTCCGGCTGCTCAGCCGGCTGGCAGGTTGTGCCGCTTTGTATCTTTTCCAGTTAGCCTACCCGGGGGTGATCTCCCCGACAGATCCGACTGTGGTGATCGGATCCTACTCCTGCTAGCAACCCAGTAATATGTCGATGTAAGTCGGATGTTATAGCGGATTACAAGAGAGGTCCGCCTGTGCGAGTTGTGATTGTCGTAGTAAGATTGGTTGTGCCCTAAAGGCTCCCGTAAGGCTGGATTATATAGATACCAGGGCCTAGGGTTATAGGAGAGACCTATCCGGCTACTTTACAGAGTCGGTAACTAGATACAGCTTGGACTACAAGTAATACTACATGCCTAAGTCAATAACTCTTCTGGGCCTTATCGTAGCCGAAACTAGCTCCTCCTCTTTCTCTAACTGGGCCACCCGTGAAGCAAAGCTCTAACCCATTGGTGGGCCACCCTAGTCAGCGAGTCTTGTGGGTATACCCGAAAAGTATATCCTGTAACATACCACCCTTTTGTGTAATATAAATAAGATATGTTTGAGCATTGCATGCATGAATAACACTTGCACTTTGGTTTAATCAAGAAAGAACAAAGAAAACCCTAAACACTAACTTCTCTCTCTATATGAAACATTCACCTGGTTTTGAAAATATTTGGAAAGAAACACAAAATGCATGGAGCCAAATCAGTACCAAGGGCCCCTTAGAGTTTTCAGTTATATTATAAAAGTTTCTATGATTTGAAATTATTCAAAACATATTTAAAATTCAAAATATAAAAGGAAATCAGAAAAACAGAAAAGAAAAAGATTTCTGGAAATAAAACAGGTTCCTAACCTATCTGGGCCGTAGCCCACCTCTCTTCTCTCTCTCTGCAGCCAAGCGTAGCAGGCAGCATCCCAAGAGCCGGCCCACCTCATCCCATCTAGCCCGTACCCCTTCGTCGTCTTCTTCTTTTCTTCTTCCCCAAGCTGCCGGCGAAGCAGCTGCCAGGCAGCGCCCTTGCCGTCGATCTCGCCGACGCTGTGATGCGCGCTGCCGCCTGCGAGGATGAGGATAAGAACCGCCGCGTCGAGATCTTCCTCCCCATACCCATCTCACTCTCTCTCGTGGCCTCTGTGGCTTTTCCCCAAACTCGAAGGAACCCTAAGCCTCGGGCTCCGCCGTGCCCCGCCATTCTCGACCACCCCCTCGCCATCCGAGACCTCTGCCGGCTTCGCCTCGCCATGCTGATCGTCCCTGCAAAAGGAATCGACCGGAGACGCACGGAATCGTCGCCATCTACTTCACCTTCCCGAGCTCCGGCCACCGCCTTCTTTGTCGATTCCGGCCGTTCCAGACTGCCCCCCGGCGTCGTCGTCACCACCATTGCGCTCAGGGTGAGCTACTGGTTCTCGCAGACCCCTCTGTCTCCTTCCTCTCGCTCCCTGGCATTCTCCCCACCGTGCACTGCCGCTCACCGCCACTGTCCATCGTCGCATCGCCGTTTCCGGCGACCATTTTCTGGTGGCGCCACCACGGTTCGACTCGCCTTATTCCCCTCTTTCCAACGCCCACCACCACAGCCTCTCGTGTGCGCTCAATCGCCGCTCCATCGTAGATCTGAGAGCAAGCCATTGATGACATCATCCTAATGTCATATTTCCTTTTTATTTATTTTAATGTTTTCTGTAATTGTTTTATTAAGTGGAAAATGTATGACAGGTGGGCCCTGCCTGTCAGGGTTTTATTATTTTCTGTAAATATTTTCTGAAATGATTAAAAGTCTGACATGTGGGCCCAAGTTGGAAATTATTCTAAATATTCTAAAAATGATTAAAATGAATTAAATTTGAGAAAGTCATAACTAATTCATTTTAAATCAAAAAAATACAAATAATATACCAAAAATGATTACAAAAATGAAACCTATCTAACTAAGCTATAATCATACATTGCTAATCAACTTTGATAGCAAGTTTAATTAGAATAACTAATTGAACCCCACAGGTGATTCCGATGATTCCCCTGTTTTAGGGTTTGGACCTTCGAAACCCCCTTTAAAGTAACCAAGCATGTTTTAGGGTTCAATTCAACACTACTTAACTTGTCATATGATCCATATTGTATGAGCATTGCACATGCCATGTGTTGAGTGTTGCTTTCTCTTTTCCGGTGATTGGTTCTCGCGAATAGGAACCGAACCTGGAGCTGAAGTCAACGCCACCGAAGAGCAGTATCAGTCCAACAACGGTCAAGGAAAGCGAAGCCCCACTCATTTTTTTGAGGGTAAAATAGTAGGGAAAAGTACCCCACTGCAATTTTTATATATCATAGAGTGTTACAAAAATATTTACAAGCTCAAGCCACCTCAAAAGAGGGATAACATTCTAAGCAGCTATCTCCTGTCTAAATTATTTTCAATCCAAACTTTGAGGCCCTGATAATTCTTCTTCTTAATTCTATACATGACCCATCTTAATTGCTGAACGACAAGAGCACTCCATTCCTCAAGCGAAGCATGCTTGTTGTTGAAGATTTCATTGTTTTTGCATATCCAAATGCCCCAAGCTCCAAGTATAATAATTTCCATTGCAAAAGGGACTTTAAGATGTTTTCTAATACTAGCTAAAGCTTCGAAAAGATTTTGATCAGTCACTTGGACATGTGAGATTTCAGCCCAACATACATATGAATCCTATGTTTACAAAGTATTTCATTCTTGTCATATGCATTCGGTTCGATAGTCTTTTATCAGTAGACAGAGTAATCCTATCTGATGCATGTTTTCCTTCGTGAATTATATTACCTGATCCACCGCTCCTAGCATAACTAGGGTTTGGCTTATGAGCATCGCTAGCGCCACAGTTCAGTCAAGCTTAGCCATGCCTAGTACTCTGATGCTGATCATTCATGTGATGCACCGGAGACGCGGATGAATCTAGTATGGTAGGATGTTGTGATGTGATCAGATATGAATGATAAACATGATAAGGCTTGTATGGGAGGCCACGTGGGCTGTGGTTTTTGTAGTCCCATACTTGCCACCCTTAGGACCTGATGTTCTCGCCTCTTGAACAAATACGAGCGTACAACCACACGGGGGCCTGGAAACACCCTTGACTCACTAACTTGCCTAATAGATTCCATGAGTCACATAGTTTGGGCTTTCCATTCGACATACGCATCTTAGTTGTTCTTGAATGGAGGTGAAGGAGGTGCATTCATAACAGGTAGGTAAGTGTGTCCGGGAACAAGAGATGCCCGGCATCCGTAATCTTGAACCCCGCACACATCATTAGGGACCGGCTTCGGGACTTGACCCGTTATGGCGGCATATCCCTAGTGCATGACTCATGGTCTTGGCAAAAGCAAGGTAAAGGTCGTGGTCAACCACTCTCTGTCGGCCTTCCAAGGAAGAGGGCTAAAAATTAGGCATTAAGAATCGGTTGGTACATGTGGGTAAAGTTGTGCACCCCTACAGGGTTATTAATCTTTTCGAAAAGCCGTGTCCATGGTTATGGACGACTTGGGAACGAATTCTATGATCATAGAGAACTATAACCGAATGATAAAACTTGCCAACTAAAGTGAGATCCGAAATACTTCCTCGGGGTTGTTGAGGGGGTAGTCCGGGAAGAAAGGTTCAGTTGATGATGGTACTTGGTGGATATCAAAGATGATTCTAAGAGCTAGAGTTGAAGTCTTCTTATCCCCACTTGAAAATGATCTGACTAGACGAGTTTCTCCTGCCTCTTATTTCGAAAACAAAAGATGGATTTATGCAAAATAACTCCACTAGCCATAAGTCTTGCGGAGTACACCCTGTACTCAGCCTTGCTTCGTTGATGTTTTTCTACAGAGGATGCTACTCCAACTGAAGGTGGTTTCTACGTCGAAGTCGACGAGTAGTCGGGGTTCCCGGGCAGCAGCCTAGGATCTATGGAAGGGTCGCTACTTCTGTTTAAGGCCTCTTAGAACAACTTGTTTGCTTCTGTTGTTTGATGTAAAGATGGGTCTGTGACCCCTGGCTTGTATGACTGGTTTGTAACTCACTTAAGAGTTTACCTTATTAATGTATGGTCTATTTGTTCTGTAATGTTACCGATCTTTCCCTGCGCGTTTCGGAATTTAGGTTAGGCTTATATCAGATGAGGATCTGGTATTTGTCTAGCCCTGATCCCAGGACGTGTCATATCCCCAACATCCGCAACTACAAGAAAGTAATTAAGATAAAACCCTAACCACGGCATTAAACTCTGAGATCCTACACTCCCTTGTGCAAAGGTTTCCTAATGAGGGTTCGGGTTTCTGTCACTCTGGCAACCCCACAATTAGTAGCCAAATACACAATGCATTCCCCTAGGACCATAAATGGTGAAGTATCATATAGTCGATGTTCACATGACACCACTAGAAGAATAAAACCACAACTTAAATATCAAACCATTGAATATTACTCAACACAAATTCCACTACTAACAACATGACTTCTCCCATGTCCTCAAGGACTAAACGAACTACTCACGAGACATCATATGGATCAAGATTAGAGATGATATAATGATGAATAACAATATGAACATAAACAATAATTCAATGGTTCCACTCAATAGCATCAAGTACAAAAGTAATCAAAATCGGGAAAGTTTCCCCTAAGAACTATGCAAAATTCAACCCAATTGTTACAGCGGAATGGAATGGTGGTGATGGTGCTAGTGGATATGATGGTGAGGCTGATGATGATGACCCCAATGAAGTGTAGTGATGACCCACAAGTATAGGGGGGTATCATAGTACTTTCTATAAATAGGACTGTCGATCCCAACGAGGAGTAGAAGGCGCTGAAAAGTGGTATGGAGCAGGAAATCCCTGTGAATACTTAGAAAACGGATTTTTAGTTGTTTTCTGACAAGGAAACAAAACAAGGAGCAACTAACAAAGGTAACGAACAAACAGAGCAAGTGGCCTAATCCTTTCTTAGCAATGGACAAGTAGGTGGAAATACTTATCAGGACCAAATGTTCTCGAGGACACATGGGAATTCTGTCAAGTGCTTTCGCTTCAAATAGCTGAGTACTCTTCTCTGGTGTTGTAAGTATTGTGTCGGTGCACCTGTGCTAATGTATCGACCGTACTTGTACTAATACATACTTGTGATTAAATCCCCTGCAAACATCCGTAAATACAGGAAAGTAATTAAGATATAAATCTAACCACAGCCTTAAACTCTAAGATCCTACACTCCCTTGTGCAAAGGTGTCGTAACGGGGGTTCAGGTTTCTGTCACTCTGGCAACCCCGAAATTAGTAGCCAAATACACAATGCATTCCCCTAGGCCCATAAATGGTGAAGTGTCATGTAGTCAACGTTCATATGACACCACTAGAAGAATAGAACCACAACTTAAATATTAAACCATTGAATAATAACTCATCACAAATTCACTACTAACAACATGACATCTCCCATGTCCTCAAGAACTAAACGAACTACTCACAATACATCATATGGATCAAGATCAAAGATGATATGGTAATGGGTAACAATCTGAACATAAACAATAATCCAATGGTTCCACTCACAAGCATCAACTACAATAGTAATCAACACCGGGAAAGTTTCCCCTAATGAACTAAAGCGATATCCAACACAATTGTTACAGCAGGACGGAGTGGTCATGATGGTGCTGGTGTATATGATGGTGTGGATGATGATGATGTTGATTCCGATGAAGCCTAGCTTGATGACGATGTTGATGGCGACGGTCTCCCTGCTCTGGGAAGGAATTCCCCTGGCAGAAATCTGTCTGTCGGAGAGATCTTTCTCTCTCGGTGTTTTCTACCCCCTAGAGGCGGCAGAAATCTATCTGTGGTTGCTCCTCGAGGCTTAGGGTTCCGTAGGGAAGATATAGGCGAAGGGGCGGAGTCGGAGGCCAAGAAGGTGGGCCACACCTGCTCTACACGCGGGGTCAGGTGGTCCCATGACTAGGGGGTGTGGGCCCCCTGCGGCCCCCCTTCGCTCCTCCTTCTGGATTCCTTCGTCTTCTGGTAAAATAATATGTTTCCATATTTTTCTGGTATTTTTCTGATCTTTGCGAAATTGCACAGAAGCGCCTTCTTTTCCATCAGAATCTAGACTCCGGCAGTCCATCCTCCAAGAATCATCCAACATGCATAAACAGATGAAAAAGCCATAAGTAATACCTCATAATAAGACAAATCTCAATGAATAGAGGTAAATTATGATATAGAATGGTGATGCAAATTAGGCGTACAACTCCCCCAAGATTAGACTTCGCTTGCGAAAACTGATCTCAGTAAACATGTCCACGGGTTTATGGAGTGAAGTGTCGATAAAAGAATATGAACAAGAAGCATCACACTTACCAGTGCACAACTCATAGAAGAAAGAAACTCACCATTATATAACTTAGCTTGCAACAAAGTACAACAGTCACAATAGAGATGCATAAAGATAACTCATAATTGGAATTGGCAAACTTGTTCTTGGTCAGAGAACACCTAGCAAACAGTTTCACAAAAGCTTTTTTAGAAGTTTCAAAACAGGAATACTATTTGCTCAAAAAGGTTTTTCACAAGTGAAGGCTTTCAAAGTAATACTCAATAGATAAGAGTTTTGTGCAAACAAGGAAGATAAAGGACATGATTGAATAAATCACCATATGAATGCTTGAAACACAACAACTCAAATGCTTGATGGAGATAGAGAGGAAGTAGGTTTACTGACTCAACTGGTAACTAGGAGAAAGGTCCCTTAATAGAGAGTAGCAGGGATTACAAGTCATAAAGAGCTTCCAAAAGATTATGGTACTTACTAGCTTTGGGCCCTCATTGCCCCTATCATAAGCATCTTGAGATGATTAAGGTTAAAGTGAACAAAGATAGAGTACATGCTTGACAAAATATAAGTTGGCAATCTCATGTCCCTTGAATATGAGGGCCACTCCTCATGCTACTCAACTTTGGTCAGAGGTAAGTTCTTGTCATTGTAAGTATTTGCATATCATTGAGAACCGCCAACGTGGTACCCCTTGCACATGGTACAGGAGCTTTCCCATAACCAAAATGACAAGGCAAGCAGATAATGAGCATCTCAGCGATCTTTTTATTTACTATGTGCATAGCTTTTTATTGAGGATGCTTCATAGATGACTCACTATTGTGATGCTACAAGTTTCCACCATGATTCATCATGGCTTAGGCTAGCGGCCTAGGCATTTCTCTAACACAGGATACAAGCTCCATGGACTTACAATTTCCCTCTTTATTTCACACCGTTGACATCCATAGACAAAAGAGCACGATATCAACTGTGTACAGAGTTTGTTCAAAAAAAACTATGTACAGAGTAAAAGTGCAATGTTGAAAAAGTTCCCCGTGATAGCACGGTTCTGCTAATTCCAACGTATAGATGCAAGCATATACTACTTCGATGTTCACAATGGTTCAAGTCTATTAGGGGCAAGTAAATAAGGTGTGCCATCAAGTTCGTGAGAGCTTTACTAACTAGTTTTCACATAACAAAATACTTTTTAATTTGAAACATAGATGAAGCTTGAGAATTTGCTTGGAATAGCAAAAGCTACTAGGTAGATTTGGTGGACACAAATGGCAAAAGTTTTGGTTCAAAGGGATTTGGAAAAATGAGAAGTATGCCTTCTGAAAACAGGTTTATGCCTAGCAAGGCTGGGTAGCAAGCAAGAGAGTTGAAAGAACCAAGCAAACATACAAGTAATGAAGCCAAACATGCAATCTTCCTTGAAGACACAAAAGAATCTTCAATAAACAATACTAATCTTATGAGCCAACAAGAAAGTAAACAAATGATACAAAATACCTGTAAGCTTTTTTTATTTCTTTTTCTCTTTCATAGTAATGCTACTGACCAGAACTCGGTTTGCCAAAACCAATTTAGATCCACTTGATGATCCCAAAGTGGTGCCAATACTGATCAACAAGATCCATCATATAATAGAGATTACAAACTAAAATAAGAAGTGCAAAAAATAAGATGAGACTTCTCATTAATATTCAATAAAGGCACTCACACCAAGGGATACATAGATAATCAACTAAAGGAGAGATACTTCCACATGCAAACCAAACTATAAGATAACCACTCTACCACAGATATGAATCCACTAAAAATGTAAAATATAAAAGGTAATGGTGGTGATAGCGCGGCACTCCCCCAAGCTTGGAACAAGCCAAGGGGATGCCAAACCTGATGATGAATTACTCCCTTGGTGGTGGTGGTATTCTCTTGATAAGATCTTCAATAAGTTTCTTCAAATCCTCCATATCGAAGGTCAGAGTACGAATTAACTCTGAATTATGCTCAATGCAGCCCATGATCAACTCGGACCGACGATCCCAGTCCTTGTTATTCTTTCTCCATTCTTCCAAATTAGAGTGTTTCTTCCCTACACGGTTAGAACAAGGGTACTAGGAGGAAGTGTGCATGGAGCGAGGATATGACGCGGAGTTCTCCCTCCTGTAGACATCTGTGCTGTCCTCTTAAGCTTGGTAGGTCATGCCACCAAACCAATGCTTGCGACGGTAGCGCGAGTGTCTGGTTGCTTGTCCTCCTGCATGTCACTTTAATACCCTACCGAAATCACCTCCTCCTTGGGGACTTGAGGTTCTTCTTCCTCGGGCTTCTTGCCTTTGTCGTTGGCGGAGGCCATGGTGCTCTAAACTTGAAGATTTCCTGACAGAAATAGATTGAAATGAACACACGATGAGAACACGATGCACGAACCTTGGGGGATCCGAGGGGTTATATATTACGAAGTTTCAAGGCAAAAGGAAAGTACTGACATGGAAACGAATCGGAGACGGAGTACGAGGGGGGAACACCCCCCTCAGGCGTGACCAGGCTGGGCCCGCGCCTGGGGTGGGTTTGTCCACCCTGGGCTCCGTTTCCTCTTTAGTTTCATCTTGTAACTTCCCTTATGTATTAAAAACTTCAAAAATATAAAAAGATTGGAGTTTCACGAACCTTCTGTTTTCACCACTTTTACCTATTCAAAGACGAACTCTGCAGATTCCTTTCTCTTTCTCCCGAAAATTCCTTCTTACAAAACTCTTGCACAAAATCAATGACAACGTTAGTGTAAGCAAAAAAAATAAACCTTTGGTAAACACTTCAACTGAAAACCCATCAAAACAAAAGCTTCTGTAAGAGGCAAATGCAAATGATGGTAGAAATCTGTCAAAACAGACCAGCAGGTAAAGATTGATTTTTTCGAAGACCTTCTGTTGCTCTAATCAAAAAGTGCAGAACTGATGAAAGTTGGGTAACAACTTGGAGAACAAGAAAAGAAAAATGCAGCTCCATCCGAAGTACTGAGCTTCCTCACGAATTTTTACAATGCAGCACAAAAATCTGTCCCAGGACAGCCACTTTTCACAACTCCTCTACTTCACAAAAGTAGTTGAACTTGACACAAAAACCAAAACAAAAAAAGGATAAGGAGCGGTTATTACAGAGGTAATAACTTCCAAGACTCGACAAAACTCTTGGATTATCTCCCAACAAGTACTTTTCTTTAATGCATTTAAGTTAGGCTTGAAACTTCCAAAGATGCTCACAAAGGAGATATATATTTGAAGTGAAAGAGAGCATCAAGAAGCAAATAACCAACACACTTCAGTCTAACCCACTTCCTACGCATGGGGGTACCATGAGAAAATGAATTTTTGAAACAAAAAGCCACCAGCATAGGACGACAAAACAGACACAACTTCAAAGCTTTCAACATAAAACGGGGAAACTTAACATTATTGAGATGCATAAAACCATGTCTCCCCCTCTCAAAATAACTTTCAGTAGCACTTTGAATAAAGTTGACAATATAACTGTCACTTGGCAGATGGATGTCAAAACCGCGTTTCTCAATGGTAATATTGAATAAGAGTTGTATATGATACAACCAAAGGGTTTTGTCAATCCTAAGGATGCTAACAAGGTGTGCAAGCTTCAGCGATCCATCTATGGACTGAAGCAAGCATCACGAAGTTGGAACCTCTACTTTGATAAGGTGATCAAAGAGTTTGGATTTGTCCAAACTTATGGAGAATCTTGTATTTACAAGAAAGTGAGTGGGAGCAATGTGGCATTTCTGACACTATATGTGGATGACTTATTATTGATCGGAAATGATATAGATCTTTTAAACAGGGTTAAAAGTTATCTAAACAGCTAATTTTCAATGAAGGACCTAGGTGAAGCGTCATACATATTAGGCATAAAGATCTATAGAGATAGATCTAGGCGCCTAATAGGGCTATCGCAAAGTACATACCTTGATAAGATTTTAAAGAAGTTTAAAATGGACGAAAGTAAGAAGGGGTTCTTACCTATGTTACAAGGCACGACATTGAGTAAGACTCAAAGTCCGGCTATGGCGGAAGAAAGAGAGATAATGGACAAAGTCCCCTATGCTGCAGCCATAGGCTCTATAATGTATGCCATGCTATGTACAAGACCGGATGTGGCACATGCTATTAGTTTGACTAGTAGGTACCAATCGGATCCAGGTTCAGAACACTGGAAGCGGTCAAGAATATCCTTAAATACTTGCGAAGAACTAAGGATATGTTTCTTGTATACGGAGGTGAAGAAGAGATCGTCGCTAAGGGTTATGTCGACACTAGCTTTGACACCGATCCGGATGACTCTAAGTCTCAATCCAGATACGTATTTCTCATAAATGGCGGAGCGGTTAGTTGGAGGAGCTCCAAACAACCTATGGTGGCGGGATCAACAACGGAGGCCGAATATGTTGCTGCTTCGGAAGCGGCTCAGGAAGCAGTTTGGATGAAGGAGTTCATATCCGAACTTGGTGTGGTTGCAAACGCGCTGGACCCAATGGTGATCTATTCTGACAACAATGTTGCCATTGGCAATG
Organism: Avena insularis; assembly: GCA_023614405.1. Classification (NCBI taxonomy): domain Eukaryota; kingdom Viridiplantae; phylum Streptophyta; class Magnoliopsida; order Poales; family Poaceae; genus Avena; species Avena insularis. Next base: position 257,946,402 of record CM042685.1, read on the forward strand.
CCAAAGAACAAAGGTCTCACAAGGATTCCAAGCATATTAAGCGCCGGTTTCACTCCATCCGCGAGCATGTCAAGGATGGAGATATAAAGATTTGTAAAGTACATACGGATCTCAATGTAGCAGACCCGTTGACTAAAACTCTCCCTATAGCAAAACATGATCTACACCAGAACTCCATGGGTGTTAGATACATCACTATGTAACTATATTATTGTCTCTAGTGCAAGTGGGAGATTGAAGGGAATATGCCCTGAGAGGCAATAATAAAGTGTTTATTATGTGTATTCCAAGTATATGATAGATGTTTATTTTGCATGCTATAATTGTATTAATACGGAAACGTTAATACATGTGTGTTTAAGAAACAAACAGAAAGTTCCTAGTTATGCCTCTCTCATAAACTAGCTCGTTGATTAACAAGATGATCACAGTTTCCTGATCATAGACATTGGATGTTGTTAATAACGAGATCAAAACATTAGTGTAATGATGTGATGAACATTCATCCAAAGTCATTGAGTTTATATTGCTATAACAACTTACGAAGTGATCCTAATCCTTAGACCATGAGATCATGTCAATCACAACACCGGAAGAGTTTCTTGATGACATCAAACATCACATCGTAACTGCGTGATTATAAAGATGTCTTAAGAACTACTAAAGTGTTATGTTGAGGCTCATGGATCAAGAGTGGAATTTGTTCATCCCGATGATGGATAGATATACTTTGGGCCCTCTCGGTGATATCACATTGGTTAGCTTGCAAGCAAGTGATTTGATCACTAGAATGTTATATTACGGGAATGAGAAAAGAGTTCATGTCGGTAACGAGATCAAACTAGGTATGGAGATACCGATGATCGAATCTCGGACATGTAATATATCGTGAAACAAAGGGACTAAGATACTAGCATAAAAGGTTCCGACGATCACAGGAAGGTCATCGTTGAATGTGTGGGAGTCAATATGGATCTCTAGGTCCCGCTTCTGATTATTGATCGGAGAAGGGTCTCGATCATTTCCGCATTATTCGCGAATCGTAGTGTGACACATAAGGGACACCGACATCCAATTGGAGCAAAAGTTTCATGCCGGAAAGAATAAAAAGCGCAGGAATTTATTTCACTAGATACCGAAACAGGTTTTCGGGTGAAATTGCAGAAAGTGTTTTTGCATGTGAAATGGAATTCTAGCAAGGGGTTATATGTGAATGTTTGTCATTAAAGTAATTGACAAAATTCTGAATAAATAAAAGGAATTTTATTTAATGAGAGTTTGCATTAAATTTGGTGGAAATTTAATAGCAATTTGGAGTGGGATTTTGAATGGAGGGAATTGAAAGGATTTTTCTGAGTGGAATGTCCACCCACATGAATGAGAGGAGGGCAAGGGGGCAGCCCCATGCGCCGGCCACCCCCTTGGGGTTCCCCCTGTCCTATAAAAGGCATCCCCTCATCACTTATCACTCACACCTCCTCGTGAAGGATCTCTATCCCCCTCTAGAATTTATCCCCCATGGTCTCGGACTAGCGAGATACATGTTCCCGGTGGCTATTCGGCAAGAAAGAGTTGTGCTTCCTTTCACATCCCAAAATTTTCCAAATTTTGTAATGTGAAAAAATAAATAAACAAAATAAATAATTGTTGAAATTTAGGGTGAAAAGAAACTTTTTGTTTCTAAATGGAAACTTAAAATCCCATCTTGAACAAACTTGAGTAATGGTTGAATCCAACTAAATTCAAATCACGTGAAATGCATCCTTCATAAATGCATCTGGAAATTTAAACAGTTGGGAAATAAACCCAAACCCTAAAACCCTAATGGAATAAAATCATTTCCAAGATATCACTAAGACCATGGTTTTGATCCATATAAAAATTTGTCAACAAACATTTATAAATGATCAAGAATGACAAATAGAAATGTTATAAAACCATAGAAATTGATTTCCCTTAATTTGGAGCCATAGATAAAATCTTATGAATTTAATAAGATAAGGAAATTGAATTTCCAATGCTAATAAAGCACCTATCTAAAAATTCATACCAAATGGATAGAAATTAACCCTAAAGAGATTTAAAAGGATAAATAAATATTAAACAAGATTTTACAAGTTGGAACCATCATTTTTGGATCCTTAAATAAAAAGATATGGTTTTTATAAGCAAAGGAAGAAATAAATAAATAAATAAGGACTATTTTAAAAGACCAAATTAAATCTTGGTCAAGCAAATAAAATAAAATATTTTTGTTAAATAAAAAGAGTAAAGGTTTATTTAAATAAAATTTTGAGGATTTATTATTACCCAAATTATTTTAAATAAAGACACTTACCATTATAAATGAACATTAAAAACAAAATAAAGTATTTTAAATAAGAATTCAAAGTGTTTTATTTCTAAATAAAACCTACTGAAAAGATTTGGTAAAATTTAGATTTCAAATAGAGTTTGAAAACATTAACAAATCTTATTTGAATTAACACAAGGGCCTATTTTAAATAATTAATATACCCTAAAAGAATAAAAGAAATATTCTAAATTTGATTTTATATTATGTTAAATAACAGTATTAAAATCTACACAAAGTTTGGTAGAAGATTGAATTCAAATAGTGCTTGAATTATTTGAATAGAAATCAAAACAGAAATTCAAAATAGAAAAAGAAAAAGGTTTCAGTATAAAAAAATGGAACCAGTCGGACCAAGCCCAGCAGGCCCAGTCCATCCCAGCATCATCCCACCCCCCTCTCTCTCCGCGTGAAAAGTTTTTCACCGTAGAACGAACCGGCAACACCACTAACGACTGGACCCCACCTTCTCCCTCTCTTCTTGTCACCAAGCCCCACCGCCTTGACACATCGACCAGTTCCTCCCCCTTTTTCCTCCGGCCGTTTCCTATGTAAATTCACTGCTTCAATTCTGGTTGAATGCACGAGTTCATCTCGCCCGCGACCATGCGTACTTAATCGCCATCCTCCCCTCTTCCTTTTCCCCCAATCATCACCCCACCGGAGCCACCAGGCTGCCACAATTTTGAGCTCGCGCCCTCACTTTGCCAAGACGAGCTCACCACGCCCCTTGCTCCCTAGTGCATACGAGCACACTCCCTGGCGTCTAGCGCATCTCCCAGTGTCTCCCGTTCAGCCGCGCATGCTCTACATCGTCGCCAACGTCAGCGAAAACCACCGCCGTCGTCTGTTTCCGTGTCCGAAGAAACCCCCTGGTAACACCCGACCGTGCCATCCCTTCTCACTGATGCTCCTGTACTCCCCACTCTCCCGTGCATCTGACGACACTATTTGCTTGCTCTCTCGTGCTCCGTAGCGTCGCCCCCGACGACGACTGACCATACCCGAGCCCGAAAGCAACTCCGGCGAGCGATTAAGATCGACCACGAGCGCCCTTCGACAAGCGACTGCCATGTTGAGCATCCTCTCGTCGTTGCGAACCTGGTGAGCTACCCCTCTCTCTCTAACCCCATGTATCACCGGCAACCTCGCTTTCTGAGCACGCCGCCGCCACTCGATGGCTAGTAGATATGAACCGTAGGATCTCGATCTAATGGATACGATAGAAAGTCAAGCGAAGGGGTAAGTTAGCCTCTGCACCGTGTGATTTGCATTAGATCCAACGAACAACAGTGCTCGATTCAGACGAACCGGTACCAGCCTATTAGAACAAGACACGTGGCCCAGTCTGTTTTATAAAAACCAGAATTGATCTATTAGATGTTCAAATTTGTAAAATTCATAAGTTTTGATCCACACATCCATATTTTGAAAATTTTATATCAATGGAATCAGCAAAACAAATTATATCCAACCATGCACTTTTATTAGTGAATTGCTTCTGGAAACTTGGTTGTATTTGTAGAAAATTGTTTAGGCATGTTTAGAACATAAAATTTATTCTAGAAAAGTTTTTAGGATAAAATCTTTGGTAAATGTATTATTTTGAACCTACTAACCATATAAACCAACTTTTGGATTGAAAAACATATTTGGTGAAGCCAAAGAATAAATCTTTGAATTGGAACATTTCTAGTCAAATAAAAATATTGTTTATATGTTAAAAATGCTTTTTGGAGAAAAAACTTCGGGAAATGATTTGAATTAAACTCTCTGACCCTAAACACCAAGTTTTGAGATTTAAAAATATATTTGATGAACCCTATAAATTATTACTTTGCTAAAAAGCATTTTCAACCACATAAAATATTGTTTTGGTATAAAAATGGTTTATAGGTGAAACCTCTTGCAAATGGTTTTAATATTAAACACTTGACCACAAAACACTAACATTTGTGTTAAAAATATATTTGGTAAACACTATAAATATTCCTTGGATTTAAATCCTTTCTAGCAAAACAAAAATGATTTAAAGTGGCCATTTTTCACTAACATAATATCAAATGGTTTTACCACTTTTGTAAATGAACAATAGGTGTTTTAAAATGTTTATAACCTATTATAAACCAATTTTCCAAATAAATCAATCTTTGGCATGTTTGCATGCATTGCCTTGTTTTTATTATTTTATGTGATGTTTGCTTGAATGGTAGATTGAATATTGCTTGCTTGATTGAATTGTAGTGGAATTTGGAGAGTGTGACTATTGCAAGATCAAGGAGTGAACTTATATTATCTACCAAAAAGGCAAGTTCTTCTTAATACTTTTGTCCCATTATTTTCACTATGCATTAGTGATATTCTAAGTAGGACTTGCATAGAAATTTTGCTAAGTATAAATTATGCCATGGGAAATCCTAGTAGATGAAACCTTAGTAGAATTTTCCTAATTTAAGATTCCTACTACCATCATGCTTAGCTTAGCTAGTAGAAAACCAGGGTGGATTATATTCATTCTATGGAATATTTCTAAGTCAAGGACTTATGTTTTGCTTAATAAAACAACTAAGTGAATGAATCACCTGGGTGGAATGGCATGAATGGTTTGTGTTGAGTGGTTATGCAAGTCCGGTATGATGGGGAAATGTAAGGTTCCCAACCCTTAATAAGGTAGAGATCCCTGTGTTTACAATGCTAGTCCCTGGATCAATAGCTAGCATCCACAGTTAAGATGTAATATCAAGAAACATAGGTCATAATACAACTTTATAACCAGGAATAAAATAATTTATTACATCTTACATAGCTCATTTGGCTATCTCATTACAATGCAGAAGGATATAACAATAGCATGGGGTCCTTCATGTTCAAAGTGCCACAGGCAGACATGTTGGTTGTAGACTTGTAATCCTAAGCATTAAACTTCACTAATATCAAACAAACCTGCAACATAACAAGTTACAGCCACAAGGGTCAATACATTTGAATTGTATTGTCAAGTGATACTATGGTAGTATAGTGGAGTCTATCATCTATATGCATTTGGCTAAGTGGATCTTCGGCTTGCTTTGCTCAAAATAGATTTTCCTTATCTTTTGAAAACACTAAGTTTTTGCTTCACAAAATCTTTCCCAAGGCATCTCCCAATAGAAATTGGTGATCCTTCAACCCTTGTTCAACCACAAGATTTTAACTTAGAAATTGGGATGAGGAGATTCTTGATAACTTCCATGTCTTGATGCTCAAATGTTCCTTTGCTAGGGACATGGATAAGTACTTAGATTTTTCACTCTGCAGAGGTGGTGCACTTTCCCCACAAGACTTGGTTTCACCAAGACAAGATCTTTCAGAAGCCTTCCCTTAGATCAAAATGGACGCGCTCCAACCTATCAAACCCCTACCACCAACTGTCCATTTGGCTAAGTTATTGCAACCTATATGATCCAGGCAGAGCCCATAATGCCAAGTGGCTACACTTGAAGCTTCTCAACACTTGACATCTCAAATCTCTTTGTTCCTGGGTGGCCATCCACAAGTGAGGCACCAAGTTTTCCCCAGCATACTGGACTTGGTGATGCCCAAGTTTTCCCCAGCATACTAGACTTGCATGACCACTCAACACAAACCATTCCTTCCATTCCACCCAGGTGATTCATTCACTTAGTTGTTTTATTAAACAAAACACAAGTACTCAGACTTAGAAATTTTCCCATTGTATGAATATATATTCCACCCTTGTTTTCTATTAGCTAAGCTAAGCATGATAGTAGTAGGAATCTTAACTTAGGAAAATTCTACTAAGGTTTCATCTACTAGGATTTCCCATAGCATGGTTTATACTTAGCAAAAATTCCATGCAAGTCTTACTTAGAAATATCACTAATGCATAGTGAAAATAATGGGACAAAATTATGAAGCATCACTTGCCTTTTTGATAGAGAGTATAAGTTCATTTCCTTGTTCTTTGCAATGTTCACTCACTTCAAATCACTACAATTCAATCAAGCAAACAATATTTCAATCTACCATTAAAGCAATTCATCACATAAAATAATAGTGACAAGACAATGCATGCAAGCATGCTAAAGATTGTTTTATTTGTAAAAGTGGTTTCTAATGGTTCATAAACATTTGAAAGCACCTAATTGTCATTTTATAAAGTGGAAAAATCATTTGCATAAGATTTTGCTTCATAAACCATTTTTTAGATCAAGTCATTATTTTATGTGGTGTAGAAATGCTTTTATTAAGGCAAAATTCTATAGGTTTCACAAAATATGTTTTCAAACCATATAACCTTGTGTTTAGGGTCAGAGAGTTTATTTTCAAAACATTTCTCAAAGGTTTTCTTCCAAAACCATTTTTAATAATTAAACCATATTTTTATTTGACTAGAAATGGTTTAAATCAAAGATTTATTCTTTTGCTTCACCAAATATATTTTTGAAACCACAATTTGTTTCCTATGGTCAGTAGGTTCAAAACACACCATTTGCCCAAGATTTTATCCTCAAAATCATTTTGGAATAAATTTTATATCCTAAACATGCATACACAAGTTTCTATAAAAACAAACAATTTAACAGAAGCTTTTTACTGAACAATGTACATGGTTGGCTAGGGCTTGTATTGCTGAATCCATTGATATAAAAATTGCAAAATTTGGACGTGTGATTTGAAAGTTATGCAATTTACAAATTTGGAAAACTAATAGATCAAACTCTGGTTTTTAAACAACACACTGGCCACGCGTCTTATTACTATTGGTCGAGAACGTTTCGCGTGGATCTAGCGATGCAGGCCGTAGGATCTAACTGACATCGCATGGCGCAGAGGTGCTACTTACCCCTTCGTTCTCGTTCTATCGCATCCATTCGATCAAGATCTAGCGGTTTTGAGCATGTGACCAAAAGCTAGCGGCGCTCGACGGCTGCACGCGGCGGCAACGTTCGGCAAGCGGCAGAGCTGGCGATGCAGGAAGCGAGAAGGGGAGAGGGATGGCTCACAGTGATCGCAGCGACGTGGGGAAGCTCAAGGTGCTTGCGGGAGTGCAAGGGGCGCACGGGGTCACTGGCGATTCCTCGCTGGAGTGCTGGTCTATGTCGGGTTCCTCTGGTCGTCGACGGGGGCGAGGCTAGAGGTCATGCCAAGGCAAACAGAAGGGGGCATTAGATTCGTACGAGCAAGGGGATCATGGGAGTGTCAATAGAAAGGCTCGCGGTGGTCTGCTCTTACCAGGAAAGTTCGTCGGAGGCGAGATAGACGGCGGCGGCGAGTGGCGTTGAAGTTGCCGATGTTCTGGAGCAGGCGCGAGTGAACTAATGCCACTGGGAAGTGCGCCAGGGCCTGGGGGTCATGTCCGTGTGCTCGAGGAGGCGAGGGGCGGAGGAGGCTGGCCGGAATCTTCGCTGGAGCTCGTCGGAACAGTGTGTGGTGTAGAGAGGAATTGGGTAGCCTGGGGGCGCGCTAGGGTGAGGCGACTGGGGGAAAATGGAGAGGGAACGCATGCGAGTACGAGGGCATGGTTACGGGGTTGTTTAAGTGAGTGTGGTCAGGGGGCGATGATCACGCGGCATTGAAGTGAATTGACGACGCGAATCAATCGGCAGTAACAGGAGGAAGAACAGGTCGCGTGGGGAAGAAGCTGACGTGGTCGTGGGGTTCGTCTGTCAGTGAGAGAGGAAGAGAGGGAATGGGTCCAGGCTGTCAGTGAGGGCGTGGGTTAAGTCTGCGGTGCAAAAATGTTTCGCTCGTGAGAGGGAGAGGTGGGTTGGACTAGGCCTTGTTGGGCTGGTTGGGCTGGGTCGGCTTGATTCTCCTTTTTTCTGTACTGTTTGTTTTTCTTTTTCCTTTTCTTTTATTCTGTTTTGATTTCATTTAAGCATTTTAAGCATCCATTTGAATTCAAATATTTGCCAAATTTTGTGTAGCTTCAAACACTGATTAACAAAACATTCTGAAATCATTTTGGAATAACTTATTTATTCTTTTTAAGGTCTTTTTAATTATTCCAAATAGGCTCTAGTTTTAAATCAAATAAGATTTAATAATATTATCGAACACCATTTAAATTCTTTAAACTTTCCAAAACCTTTCAGTAGGTTTTTATTTGATTATTTGGGTGTCAAATAATTCATCTTGAGTTATTTGGAATTATTTAATATGATTTATTAATCATTTAAGATTGGGTATTTGTTTTAATTCCAATGGAATTAAATATAGTTTTAGTTCCCTAATTTTATTTGGAAGATTTCTTTAATCTTAATTAAGTTGATTTAAACAATCTTTTATTTCACTTGGGTAAATTCCAAAATACTATTTTCTCAAGAATTATATAATTATCCTTATTAGAGATTTGTCTTTATTAAAATAGGGATAGAATGGTTATTGCCATTTTATTTTATTTTGGAAATTATTTATCCTTTTATTTTATTTGATTTGGATTATATTCATTCCATTTGCTTAATGGATTAGGCTAAGATTTATCTGGTCTTTCAAATATTCTTTATTTAATATTTCTTTCTTCATCTTATAAAATCCATATCTTTTCATTTAGAGATCCAAACTTGGTGATTCCAATTTGTAAAATCTTATTTGATATTTATTTTTCTTTTTAAATTTCTTTAGGATTATTTGCTCTCCATTTGGTAGGGATTTTAGATAAGGGCTTTATTAGCTTTGGGAATTCAATTCCTTATCTTATTAGATTCATAAGATTTTATTTATGGCTCCAAATTGAGTGAAACCTATTTATATAGTTTTATAACATTTCCATTTGTCATTCTTGATCATTTGTAAATGTTTGTTGACAAGATTTTATATGGATCAAATCCATAGGCTTGGAGATAACTTGGAAATTATTTTTATTCCATTAGGGTTTAGGGTTTGGATTTATTTTCCCAAGTGTTTAAATTTCTAGATGCATTTTATGAGGGATGCATTTCTCTAGATTTGAATTTTGTTGAATTCAAACTTTAATTAAAGTTTGTTTAAGATGGGATTTTAAGTTTCCTTTTAAAAACAAAAGTTTCTTTTTACCCTGATTTTCAACAATAATTTATTTTGTTTATTTATTTTTCACATTACAAGATTTGGAAAATCTTGGGATGTGACAGGCTACCACCCTTAAAATAAATCTCGTCCCGAGATTTGGGGAGGCTAGGGGTTACAAGTTGGCTCAAAGCATCTAGGTTACTACCACCCTTAAAAATTTTCCAACTAAATTACATCTTGGCTTGCTTGGGATCTTGTTGGAATCTCTCTGGGCAAACATCTGCATAGTGTCCTTTGTTTCCACACTTGAAACATGTGACAAGGCTGAGATCCTTCATAGGCTTGTTTACCTTGTGCTTCATCTTTTTTGGACAATTGCTTGCATAATGTCCTTGGTTACCACAATTGTAACATGTGATAAGATTGAGTTCATCACGTATCTTATGTGGACAAGTTGCTACATAATGACCTAGCTCTTTGCAGTTGTTGCACCACAGTTGGCTAATCTCCTTATACTTTTGCTTCTCTGGACATTCACTGGCATAGTGTCCCATTTCTTTGCAATGACCACATTGCACATGGCTTTTGTCCTTCTTTTTCTTGGGTTTCTCCAAAGCTAGGAGGGCTTCTAGTTCATGTTCTTCATATGTTATCTCAAAGGTAAGAACAGTTCCTGGTCTCCTTGACCTCCTATTACTCCTTGGATAATACATATGTCTCCTTTTTGGTCCTTTAAATTGGGTCATATTGCTGGGAGGCACAAGCTGAGATTTTCCTTTATCTTCATCCTTCTTGGTAGACTTGGCTCTCTCATGGTAGTCTGCAATCAGTTGTTTCACTCCACCTTGTTTCCTTTGTTCAACTATGGAATAGATGGGGCATTGGATAGGGACATGATTATTTCCTTCACATAAGTAACAAGGAGCTTGGGATGTGGAGCATTGGTTAGCTGGATGTTTCTCTTCATAGTTGGGGCATTGATCTTCATGCTCCTTGGAAGTGTGATCCTTGTCTCCACAAATGTTGCAATCTTGGGTTCCTTCTAGAATAACATCTTTGTCATCCTTGTTGTCACAAACTCCTTTGGAAGAGTTGTCTCCCATGTTGATCATTTGAGTAGGCAACCCTTGCAAAAATTGGGATTGAGTTTCCAAAACTTTTTGCATGGTTGGGTCTATCTCATTGTTGTTGGCTAAAAACTGAGTTGTCACTTGGTTCAACTGGGTTTGTCTTGCAAGCAGTTGGTCTCTCATGTTGTTCTCTTGGTTGTTGCTGTCACCATCCTTGATGTTGGAGTCTCTTGGAGAAGTCATCTGTTTGGGTTGGATTGGGATTAGAATAGGCAAAGTATTTCTAAGGAAATAATTCTGATCACACACATCACAATTCACACAAGCAATGTGCAAGCAATCACAAACAAACATTTCACTCAACAACAAGGTTCAAGCACATTTTAGGCAACAAAATATTTTTGTTACACCACATAAGTTGGTGGGTTTGACTTAAACTAAATATGGTGGTCCATCTATATGGTTCACTTGAGATCTTTCCATCCTTCTTGGTTGATTCTTTTTGAACAAGATCTTTGTATCCTTAGAGAATTTCTTGCATCTTGGTCCCAAAACTTCAAGGTGATGATGGTTCCTTCTAGGTTGTGTTTCCTTAGTCTTCAAGTCTTGAGCAACATTTCTTGTCACACTTGTAGTCCTTAGTAATATCTAAGGTTGAGGTCCTTGGTGAAAATGTTGAAGATGTTGAAGTCATTAGAGTTGAAGATGTTGAAGTCATTAGAGTTGAAGATGTTGAAGTCATTAGAGTTGATGGAGTCCTTTGCACATGGTGAAATCTTTGGCCATGGAGAAGGATTTATCCATCAAGTTTGAAATGGAAGAGATGTAGAATCAAAACCAAAATGGTTGAGGAAAGAGTTTACAAGATTGTTTGTAAATAAGTTTTGGAACAAATACAACTCCTATTTTTCTAAGGGATTTTGTCCAATCCTAGGTTTACAAATCCTATAGGCAACACAATGCTCTGATACCATCTGTAAGGTTCCCAACCTTTAATAAGGTAGAGATCCCTATGTTTACAATGCTAGTCCCTGGATCAATAGCTAGCATCCATAGTTAAGATGTAATATCAAGAAACATAGGTCATAATACAACTTTATAACCATGAATAAAATAATTTATTACATCTTACATAGCTCATTTGGCTATCTCATTACAATGCAGCAGAATATAACAATAGCATGGGGTCCTTCATGTTCAAAGTGCCACAGGCAGACATGTTGGTTGTAGACTTGTAATACTAATCATTAAACTTCACTAATATCAAACAAACCTGCAACATAACAAGTTACAGCCACAAGGGTCAATACATTTGAATTGCATTGGCAAGTGATACTATGGTAGTATGGTGGAGTCTATCATCTATATGCATTTGGCTAGGTGGAGCTTAGGCTTTTCTTTGCTCAAAATAGATTTTCCTTATCTTTTGAAAACACTAAGTTTTTGCTTGACAAAATCTTTCCCAAGGCATCTCCCAATATAAATTGGTGATCCTTCAACCCTTGTTCAACCACAAGATTTTAACTTAGAAATTGGGATGAGGAGATTCTTGATAGCTTCCATGTCTTGATGCTCAAATGTTCCTTTGCCAGGGACATGGCTAAGTACTTAGATTTTTCACTCTACAAAGGTGGTGCACTTTCCCCACAAGACATGGTTTCACCAAGACAAGATCTTTCAGAAGCCTTCCTTAGACCAAAATGGACGCGCTCCAACCTATCAAACCCCTACCACCAACTGTCCATTTGGCTAAGTTATTGCAACCTATATGATCCAGGCAGAGCCCATAATGCCAAGTGGCTACACTTGAAGCTTCTCAACACTTGACATCTCAAATCTCTTTGTTCCTGGGTGGCCATCCACAAGTGAGGCACCAAGTTTTCCCCAGCATACTGGACTTGGTGATGCCCAAGTTTTCCCCAGCATACTGGACTTGCATGACCACTCAACACAAACCATTCCTTCCATTCCACCCAGGTGATTCATTCACTTAGTTGTTTTATTAAACAAAACACAAGTCCTCAGACTTAGAAATTTTTCCATAGTATGAATATATATTCCACCCTTGTTTTCTATTAGCTAAGATAAGCATGATAGTAGTAGGAATCTTAACTTAGGAAAATTCTACTAAGGTTTCATCTACTAGGATTTCCCATAGCATGGTTTATACTTAGCAAAAATTCCATGCAAGTCTTACTTAGAAATATCACTAATGCATAGTGAAAATAATGGGACAAAAGTATGAAGCATCACTTGCCTTTTTGGTAGAGAGTATAAGTTCACTTACTTGTTCTTTGCAATGTTCACTCACTTCAAATCACTACAATTCAATCAAGCAAACAATATTTCAATCTACCATTCAAGCAATTCATCACATAAAATAATAGTGACAAGACAATGCATGCAAGCATGCTAAAGATTGTTTTATTTGTAAAAGTGGTTTATAATGGTTCGTAAACATTTGAAAGCACCTAATGGTCATTTTATAAAGTGGAAAAATCATTTGCATAAGATTTTGCTTCATAAACCATTTTTTAGATCAAGTCATTATTTTATGTGGTGTAGAAATGCTTTTATTAAGGCAAAATTCTATAGGTTTCACAAAATATGTTTTCAAACCATATAACCTTGTGTTTAGGGTCAGAGAGTTTATTTTCAAAACATTTCTCAAAGGTTTTCTTCCAAAATCATTTTTAATAATTAAACCATATTTTTATTTGACTAGAAATGGTTTAAATCAAAGATTTATTCTTTTGCTTCACCAAATATATTTTTGAAACCACAATTTGTTTCCTATGGTCAGTAGGTTCAAAACACACCATTTTCCCAAGATTTTATCCTCAAAATCATTTTGGAATAAATTTTATATCCTAAACATGCATACACAAGTTTCTGTAAAAACAAACAATTTAACAGAAGCTTTTTACTGAACAAAGTACATGGTTGGCTAGGGCTTGTCTTGCTGAATCCATTGATATAAAAATTGCAAAATTTGGACGTGTGGTTTGAAAGTTATGCAATTTACAAATTTGGAAAACTAATAGATCAAACTCTGTTTTTTAAACAACACACTGGCCACGCGTCTTATTACTATTGGTCAAGAACGTTTCGCGTGGATCTAGCGATGCAGGCCGTAGGATCTAACTGACATCGCACGGCGCAGAGGTGCTACTTACCCCTTCGTTCTCGTTCTATCGCATCCGTTCGATCGAGATCTAGCGGTTCTCAGCATGTGACCAAAAGCTAGCGGCGCTCGACGGCTGCCCGCGGCGGCGTCGTTTGGCAAGCGGTGGAGCTGGTGATGCAGGAAGCTAGAAGGGGAGAGGGATGGCTCACAGTGATCGCAGCGATGTGGGGAAGCTCAAGGTGCTCGCAGGAGTGCAAGGGGCGCACGGGGTCACTGGCGATTCCTCGCCGGAGTGCTGGTCTGCGTCGGGTTCCTCTGGTCGTCGATGGGGGCGAGGCTAGAGGTCATGCCGAGGCAAATGGAAGGGGGCATTAGATTCGTACGAGCAAGGGGAGCATGGGAGTGTCAATAGAAAGGCTCGGGGCGGTCTGCTCTTACCAGGAAAGTTCGTCGGAGGCGAGACAGACGGAGGCGGCGAGTGGCATTGAAGTTCCCGACGTTCTGGAGCAGGCACGAGTGAACTAATGCCACTGGGAGGTGCGCCAGGGCCTAGGGGTCACGTCCGTGTGCTCGAGGAGGCGAGGGGAGGAGGAGGCTGGCCGGAATCTTCGCCGGAGCTCGTCGGAACAGTGTGTGGTGTAGAGAGGAATTGGGTAGCCTGGGAGCGTGCTAGGGTGAGGCGACTGGGGGAAAATGGAGTGGGAACGCAGGCGAGTACGAGGGCATGGTTGCGGGGTCGTTTAAGTGAGTGTGGTCAGGGGGCGACGATCACGCGGCATTGAAGTGAATTGACAACGCGAATCAATCGGCAGTAACGGGAGGAAGAACAGGTCGCGTGGGGAAGAAGTTGACGTGGTCGTGGGGTTCGTCTGTCAGTGAGAGAGGAAGAGAGGGAATGGGTCCAGGCTGTCAGTGAGGGCGTGGGTTAAGTCTGCTGTGCGAAAACGTTTCGCTCGTGAGAGGGAGAGGTGGGTTGGACTGGGCCTTGTTGGGCTGGTTGGGCTGGGTTGGCTTGATTCTCCTTTTTTTTGTACTGTTTGTTTTTCTTTTTCCTTTTTCTTTTATTCTGTTTTGATTTCATTTAAGCATTTTAAGCATCCATTTGAATTCAAATATTTGCCAAATTTTGTGTAGCTTCAAACACTGATTAACAAAACATTCTGAAATCATTTTGGAATAATTTATTTATTCTTTTTAAGGTCTTTTTAATTATTCAAAATAGGCTCTAGTTTGAAATCAAATAAGATTTAATAATATTATTTAAACACCATTTAAATTCTTTAAACTTTCCAAAACCTTTCAGTAGGTTTTTATTTGATTATTTGGGTGTCAAATAATTCATCTTGAGTTATTTGGAATTCTTTAATATGATTTATTAATCATTTAAGATTGTGTATTTGTTTTAATTCCAATGGAATTAAATATAGGTTTAGTTCCCTAATTTTATTTGGAAGATTTCTTTAATCTTAATTAAGTTGATTTAAACAATCTTTTATTTCACTTGGGTAAATTCCAAAATACTATTTTCTCAATAATTATATAATTATCCTTATTAGAGATTTGTCTTTATTAAAATAGGGATAGAATGGTTATTGCCATTTTATTTTATTTTGGAAATTCTTTATCCTTTTATTTTATTTGATTTGGATTATATTCATTCCATTTGCTTAATGGATTAGGCTAAGATTTATCTGGTCTTTCAAATATTCTTTATTTAATATTTCTTTCTTCATCTTATAAAATCCATATCTTTTCATTTAGAGATCCAAACTTGGTGATTCCAATTTGTAAAATCTTATTTGATATTTATTTTTCCTTTTAAATATCTTTAGGATTATTTGCTCTCCATTTGGTAGGGATTTTAGATAAGGGCTTTATTAGCTTTGGGAATTCAATTCCTTATCTTATTAGATTCATAAGATTTTATTTATGGCTCCAAATTGAGTGAAACCTATTTATATAGTTTTATAACATTTCCATTTGTCATTCTTGATCATTTGTAAATGTTTGGTGACAAGATTTTATATGGATTAAATCCATAGGCTTGGAGATAACTTGTAAATGATTTTTATTCCATTAGGGTTTAGGGTTTGGATTTATTTTCCAAGTGTTTAAATTTCCAGATGCATTTTATGAGGGATGCATTTCTCTAGATTTGAATTTTGTGAATTCAAACTTTAATTAAAGTTTTTTCAAGATGGGATTTTAAGTTTCCTTTTAGAAACAAAAGTTTCTTTTTACCCTGATTTTCAACAATAATTTATTTTGTTTATTTATTTTTCACATTACAAGATTTGGAAAATCTTGGGATGTGACAGGAAAACTTGGGCATCACCAAGTCCAGTATACTGTGGAAAACTTGGTATCTCACTTGTGGATTGCCACCCAGGAACAATGAGATTTGAGAAGTCAAATGTTGAGAAGCTTCAAGTGTAGCCACATGGCATTATGGGCTCTGCCTGGATCGGATAGGTTGCAGTAACTTAGCCAAATGGACAGTTGGTGGTAGGGGATGATAGGTTGGAACGCGTCCATTCTGGTCTAAGGGAAGGCTTCTGAAAGATCTTGTCTTGGTGAAACCAAGTCTTGTGGGTTAAGTGCACCACCTCTGCAGAGTGTAAAATCTAAGTACTTAGCCATGTCCCTGGCAAAGGACAATTTGAGCATCAAGACATGGAAGCTATCAAGAATCTCCTCATCCCAATTTCTAAATTAAAAACTTGTGGTTGAACAAGGGTGAAGGTTCACCAATTTCTATTGGTGGTTCCTTGGGTGTTTTTTACAAGCAAAAACTTAGTGTTTTCAAATGATAAGGAAAATCTATTTTGAGCAAAGCAAGCCTAAGCTCCACCTAACCAAAAGCATATAGATGATAGACTCCACTATTCTACCATAGTATCACTTGCCAATACAATTCAAATGTATTGACCCTTGTGGATGTAACTTATTATGTTGCAGGTTTGTTTGATGTTAGTGAAGTGTGTGTTGATTAGGATTACAAGTCTACAACCAACATGATTGCCAGTGGCACTTTGAAGATGAAGGGCTCCATGCTATAGTTATTTCTGCTGCATTGTATTGAGATAGCCAAATGAGCTATGTAAGATGTAATGAATTATTTTATTCCTGGTTATAAATTTGTATTATGACCTTTGTTTCTTGATATTACATCTTAACTGTGGATGCTAGCTATTGATCTAGGGACTAGCATTGTAAACACAGGGATCTCTACCTTATTAAAGGATGGGACCTCTACAGATGGTATCAGATCAATATGTTGCATGTAGGATTGTAACCCTAGGATTGGACAAAACACCTTAGAAAAATAGGAGTTGTATTTGTTCCAAAACTTATTTACAAACAATCTTGTAAACTCTTTCGTCAACCTTTTTGGTTTTGATTCTACATTTCTTCCTTTTCAAACTTGATAGACAAAGCCTCAACAAGAACAAAGACATCAACTTGAGTAAAGGACTTTACCAACTCAAATGACTTCAACTCCAACATCACCAAGGACTTCAACTTGGACATCACTAAGGACTACAATAGAGACAAGAAATATTACTTGAAGACTAAGGAAACACAACTTATAAGGAACCATCATCACCTTCGAGGTTTTGTGACCAAGACCCAAGAATTTTCTCGAGGAAACCATGATCTTATTCAAGAAGAAACAACAAAGAATAATGGAAGGATCTAAAGTGAACCATATAGTTGGACAACCATATTTAGATTAAATCAAACACACCAACTTATGTGGTGTAGCAAAAATATTTTTTTGCTTAAAAATGTGCTTGAAACTTTGTTGTTTGACTTGGAATGTTTGTTTTTGATTTCTTGCACATTTCTTGTGTGAAATCGTTGTGTTTGATTATAATTATTTCCTTAGAAATATTTTGCCTATTCTAATCCCAATCTAACCCAAACAAATGCCTACTCCAAGAAATTCCAACATCAAGGATGGTGACAACAACAACAACCAAGATATCAATATGAGAGAACTCATAGTGACCCAAACCTAGTTGAACCAAGTGCCAACTCAGTTTTTAGCCAACAACAATGAGTTAGACCCAACCATGCAAAGGTTTTTGGAAACCCAAACCCAATTGATGCAAAAGGTGACAAATCAAATGATCAACATGGGAGACAACCCTTCCCAAAGAGTTTGTGACAACAATGATGTCAAGGATGGTATTATAGAAGGAACTCAAGCTTGCAATATTTGTGGAGACAAGGATCACACTTCCAAAGAGCATGAGGATCAATGCCCTAATTGTGAAGAGAAACATCCACCTAATTAATGCCCCACATCTCAAGCTACTTGTTTCCTATGTGAAGAAAATAATCATGTCCCTATCCAATGCCCCATCTATTCCATAGTTCAACAAAGGAAACAAATTGGAGTGCATCAACAGTTTTTAAACCCCCATGAGGGAACAACTTCTACCATGAAGGATGAAGACAAAGGAAAATCTCAGCTTTCACCTCCATGCAATATGACTCTCCTCGATGGATAGAAGAAGAGACATATGTACTATCCAAGGAAATGATTAAGGAGACCAGGAGACTTTCCCACCTTTGAGGTGAGATATGAAGAGCATGAACTAGAAGAACTCCTAGCTTTGGAGAAACCCAAGAAGAAGAAGGACAAAATCCAAGTGCAATGTTGCCATTGCAAAGAGATGGGACACTATGCCAATGAATGTCTAGAAAAGAAGAAGAAGTATAAGGAAATTAGCCAAGTGTGGTGCAACAACTGCAAAGAGCTAGGCCATTATGTGTCAACTTGTCCACAGAAGATACGTGAAGAACTCAATCTTGTCACATGTCACAATTGTGGTAACCAAGGACATTATGCAAGCAATTGTCCAGAAAAGATGAAGCACAAGATAAACAAGCCTATGAAGGATATCAGCCTTGTCACCTGTTTCAAGTGTGGAAACAAAGGACACTATGCAGATGTTTGCCCAGAGAAGTTCCATCAAGATCCCAAGCAAACCAAGATGTAATCTAGTTGGTAATTTTTAAGGGTGGTAGTACCCTAGTTGCTTTGAGCCAACTTGTAACCCCTATCTTTCCCAAATCTCGGGACGAGATTTCTTTTAAGGGTGGTAGCCTGTCACATCCCAAAATTTTCCAAATTTTGTAATGTGAAAATAAATAAATAATTGTTGAAATTTAGGGTGAAAAGAAACTTTTTGTTTCTAAATGGAAACTTAAAATATCATCTTGAAGAAACTTGAGTAATGGTTGAATCCAACTAAATTCAAATCAAGTGAAATGCATCCTTCATAAATGCATCTGGAAATTTAAACACTTGGGAAATAAACCCAAACCCTAAAACCCTAATGGAATAAAATCAATTCCAAGATATCACTAAGACCATGGTTTTGATCCATATAAAAATTTGTTAACAAACATTTATAAATGATCAAGAATGACAAATATAAATGTTATAAAACCATAGAAACTGATTTCCCTTAATTTGGAGCCATAGATAAAATCTTATGAATTTAATAAGACAAGGAAATTGAATTTCCAATGCTAATAAAGCACCTATCTAAATATTCATACCAAATGGAGAGCTATTAACCCTAAAGAGATTTAAAAGGATAAATAAATATTAAAAAAAATTTTACAAGTTGGAACCATCATTTTTGGATCCTTAAATAAAAAATATGGTTTTTATAAGAAAAGGGAGAAATAAATAAATAAGGACTATTTTAAAAGACCAAATTAAATCTTGGTCAAGCAAATAAAATAAAATATTTTTGTCAAATAAAAAGAGTAAAGGTTTATTTAAATAAAATTTTGAGGATTTATTATTACCCAAATTATTTTAAATAAAGACACTTACCATTTTAAATGAACATTAAAAACAAAATAAAGTATTTTAAATAAGAATTCAAAGTGTTTTATTTCTAAATAAAACCTACTGAAAAGATTTGGTAAAATTTAGATTTCAAATAGAGTTTGAAAACATTAACAAATCTTATTTGAATTAATACAAGGGCCTATTTTAAATAATTAATATACCCTAAAAGAATAAAAGAAATATTCTAAATTTGATTTTATATTATGTTAAATAACAGTATTAAAATCTACACAAAGATTGGTAGAAGATTGAATTCAAATAGTGCTTGAATTATTTGAATAGAAATCAAAATAGTAATTCGAAATAGAAAAAGAAAAATGTTTCAGTATAAAAAAATGGAACCAGCCAGACCAAGCCCAGCAGGCCCAGTCCATCCCAGCATCAGCCCATTCCCCCTCTCTCTACGCGCGAAACATTTTTCACCGCAGAACGAACCCGCAACGCCACTGACGACTGGACCCCACCTTCTCCCTCTATCTCTCGCTGACCGCTGAGCCCCACCGCCAGCAACACGTCGTCCTCGCGACCAGTTCCTCCCCCTCTTTCCTCCGGCCGTTTCCTGTGTAAATTCACAGCTTCAATTCTAGTTGAATGCACGAGTTAATATCGCCCGCGACCACGCGTACTTAATCGCCATCCTCCCCTCTTCCTTTTCCCCCAATCATCACCCCACCGGAGCCACCAGGCTGCCACAATTTTGAGCTCGCGCCCTCACTGCTCCGATAAGCTCACCGATGGATTCCGGCCAGCCCACGCCCCCTTGCTCCCTGGCGCATACGAGCACACTCATTGGCCTCTGGTGCATCTCCCAGTGTCGCCCGTTCAGCCACGCATGCTCTACATCGTCGCCAACGTCAGCGCAAACCACCGCCGTCGTCTGTTTCCGTCTCCGGCAAAACCCCCTGGTAACACCCGACCACGCCATCCCTTCTCGCTGATGCTCCTGTACTCCCCACTCTCCCGTGCATCTGACGACACTGTTTGCTTGCTCTCTCGTGCTCCGTAGCGTCGCCCCCGACGACGACTGACCATACCCGAGCCCGAAAGCAACTCCGGCGAGCGATTAAGATCGACCATGAGCGCCCCTCGACAAGCGAATGCCATGTTGAGCATCCTCTCGTCATTGTGAACCTGGTGAGCTACCCCTCTCTCTCTAACCCCCTATATCGCCGGCAACCTCGCTTGCTGAGCGAGCCGCCGCCACTTGCCGCCGCCAGCGCCGCCACTTGATGACTAGTAGATATGAACCGTAGGATCTCGATCTAATGGATACGATAGAAAGTCAAGCGAAGGGGTAAGTTAGCCTCTGCACGGTGCGATTTGCATTAGATCCAACGAACCATAGTGCTCGATCCAGACGAACCGGTACCGGCCTATCAGAACAAGACACGTGGCCTAGTCTGTTTTATAAAAACCAGAATTGATCTATTAGATGTTCAAATTTGTAAAATTCATAACTTTTGATCCACACGTCCAAATTTTGCAAATTTTATATCAATGGAATCAGACAAACAAATTCTATCCAACCATGCACTTTGTTTAGTGAATTGCTTCTGGAAACTTGGTTGTATTTGCAGAAACTTGTGTAGGCATGTTTAGAACATAAAATTTGTTCTAGAAAAGTTTTTAGGATAAAATCTTTGGCAAATGGTTTATTTTTAACCTACTAACCATATAAACCAACTTTTGGATTGAAAAACATCTTTGATGAAGCCAATGAATAAATCTTTTTGAATTGGAACATTTCTAGTCAAATAAAAATATTGTTTATATGTTAAAAATGCTTTTTGGAGAAAAACCTTTGGGAAATCATTTGAATTAAACTCTCTGACCCTAAACACCAAGTTTTGAGATTTAAAAATATATTTGATTAACCCTATAAATTATTACTTTGCTAAAAAGCATTTTCAACCACATAAAATATTGTTTTGGTATAAAAATGGTTTATAGGTGAAACCTCTTGCAAATGGTTTTAATATTAAACACTTGACCACAAAACACTAACATTTTTGTTAAAAATATATTTGGTAAACACTATAAATATTCCTTGGATTTAAATCCTTTCTAGCAAAACAAAAATGATTTAAAGTGGCCATTTTTCACTAACATAATATCAAATGGTTTTACCACTTTTGTAAATGAACAATAGGTGTTTTCAAATGTTTCTAACCTATTAGAAACCACTTTTCCAAATAAAACAATCTTTGGCATGTTTGCATGCATTGCCTTGTTTTTATTATTTTATGTGATGTTTGCTTGAATGGTAGATTGAATATTGCGTGCTTGATTGAATTTTAGTGGAATTTGGAGAGTGTAACTATTGCAAGATCAAGGAGTGAACTTATATTATCTACCAAAAAGGCAAGTGATGCTTCATACTTTTGTCCCATTATTTTCACTATGCATTAGTGATATTTCTTAGTAGGACTTGCATGGAAATTTTGCTAAGTATGAATTAGGCCATGGGAAATCCTAGTAGATGAAACCTTAGTAGAATTTTCCTAAGTTAAGATTACTACTACCATCATGCTTAGCTTAGCTAGTAGAAAACCAGGGTGGATTATATTCATGCTATGGAATATTTCTAAGTCAAGGACTTATGTTTTGCTTAATAATACAACTAAGTGAATGAATCACCTGGATGGAATGGAATGAATGGTTTGTGCTAAGTGGTTATGCAAGGCCAGTATGCTGGGGAAAACTTGGGCATCACCAAGTTCAGTATACTGGGGAAAACTTGGTATCTCACTTGTGGATTGCCACCCAAGAACAAAGATATTTGAGATATCAAATGTTGAGAAGCTTCAAGTGCAGCCACATGGCATTATGGCCTCTGCCTGGATCATATAGGTTGCAATAACTTAGCCAAATGGACAGTTGTTGGTAGGGGATGATAGGTTGGAACGCGTCCATTCTGGTCTAAGGGAAGGCTTCTAAAAGATCTTGTCTTGGTGAAACAAAGTCTTGTGGGGAAAGTGCACCACCTCTGCAGAGTGTAAAATCTAAGTACTTAGCCATGTGCCTAGCAAAGGACAATTTGAGCATCAAGACATGGAAGCTATCAATAATCTCCTCATCCCAATTTCTAAGTTAAAAACTTGTGGTTGAACAAGGGTGAAGGTTCACCAATTTCTATTGGTGGTTCCTTGGGTGTTTTTGCCAAGCAAAAACTTAGTGTTTTCAAATGATAAGGAAAATCTATTTTGAGCAAAGAAAGCCTAAGCTCCACCTAGCCAAAAGCATATAGATGATAGACTCCACTATACTACCATAGTATCACTTGCCAATACAATTCAAATGTATTGACCCTTGTGGCTGTAACTTATTATGTTGCAGGTTTGTTTGATGTTAGTGAAGTGTGTGTTGATTATGATTACAAGTATACAACCAACATGATTGCCTGTGGCACTTTGAAGATGAAGGACTCCATGCTATAGTTATTGAGATAGCCGAATGAGCTATGTAAGATGTAATGAATTATTTTATTCCTGGTTATAAAGTTGTATTGTGACCTTTGTTTCTTGATATTACATCTTAACTGTGGATGCTAGCTATTGATCCAGGGACTAGCATTGTAAACACAGGAATCTCTACCTTATTAAAGGATGGGACCTCTACACTTCCGCTGCATCGCTGGAGCGAGGAGGCGGAGGTTGCTCGGTGTCTTGTACGTGTGTGCGAGCACGGATGCACTGCTACTTTGCGGCGCTAGGACTTCCTCTCGATCTTGAGATCGACAAGAGATCGTCTACATCAACCACGAGTTCAACTCGTTAAGCTTTATCGGTCTTTAAGGGTATGTTCTCTACGGATATACATCCGCCCATTGTTTGTATCTAGTTGATAGATCTTGGTACTTAGTTCCATCATAGGAAATTTTTTTTTTCTATGCTGCGAACCCTTCAGTGGTATCAGAGTCGGATATATGCGTAGATGCTTTACACGGGTAGTACACATATGAGTATGTGGGCGATGATGATCATGTTGTTGCTTCTTAGTTGTAATTTTGGATATTGGTGGCATAGTGGGATGAAGCGGCCCAGACAAACTTTACATGTCCTCGCACATGGGACCTGTTCCACGCTTGACATGCAACTAGTTTGCATAAGTGGCTAGCGGGTGTCTGTCTCTCCTACTATAGTCAATATATATTTTGCAACGAGTTGTCAACAATTTGGTTCTCCTCGTTGTGGTTCATGTTCGTAGGTAAGAACGGTTCTATCTTCGAAAGCCCTAAGCCACGTAAAACTTGCAATGGATAAATTAGAGGCGTCTAGTTTAGATTGTTGCTGGACTAGTGTTATGATATGGTGATGTTGTAAGTAGAAGTATGAGATAATACTCTTACAACACACATAACGTGCAAGTTACATAGACCTTGGCCTTACACATAAAGGTATGATAGTGATCATACCACGGTGCACATGATAGAGATCATATGCGGGAACCATATCATTTTACTAATAAACATGTGATGTTTGATAGCATCTTATATTGCTTGTTTGGCGTTTTATTAGCATAATAAGATGATCCCTCATTTAAATATCAATATATCTTCCTTTAGTATGCACCGATTATGTTTTCGTCGCTCCAAGACATCACGTGATGATCGGGTGTTCTTGGATCCACGACCATATTTTGGGTGTAAGGCAGTTACACACGCGAATACTAAGGTTCTAACTTAGCGAGACTAGCATGTACAGACATGGCCTCAGAACACGGACCGAAAGGTTAAGCATGAGACATATAGTAGATATGATGCCCATTTGATGCTCGCCTTTGAAGCTACACCGAGTCACGTGATGATCGGACTTGGTGTAGTGGATTTGGTTCATGTAATCACCAAAAAGGCACGAGGGATGTCGTTTTTGAGTGGGAGTTCATTCATAATATGGATTAGTTGAACTCAATCTATCATAAACTTAGTCTAAACTTTACAAATTCTGTTATAGATGGGACCACCTGCTTTTAATTTCAATGTGTTCATGGAGAAAGAGAAACTTGCAACAAACGGTAGCAACTTTACAGAATGGGCCATGAATTTGAGGATTCTCCTCTCTGCTGCATAAAAGCAATATGTGCTAGAAGCGCCGCTAGGCCCCCCACCTTTTGATGATGCCCCTGACAAGGAGAAGAATGTCTATCAGACTCGTCAGGAGGACCACAACTTAGTTCATTGCGGCATATTGTATGGGATAGAGCCGGAACTTTGAAAGCGTTTCGAAAACGGCAATGCATTTGATACAATGGGTAAGTTGAAAATGATTTTCGACACACATGCTGCTGTAGAGAGATACAATGCTTCAGAAAAGTTCTTTAGCTGCATGATGGAAGAGCACAACTCCGTAAGTGAGCATGTACTCAAGATGTCGGGTTACACTGATAAGATTGTGTCCTTGGGAATATCGATTCCCATTGACTTAGGCATCCATCGTGTTCCGAAGTCTCTGCCACCTATCTATAAGAGCTTAGTGATGAACTATAATATGCAAGGCATGAAGAAGTCTCTCCCCGAGCTTTTGTCAATGCTTAAAACTGCAGAAGTGGAGATCAAGAAGGAAAATCAAGTGTTGATGATCAATAAGAACACTGGTTTCAAGAAAGACAAGAAGAGAAAAAGGAAGGGAAGTAAGGGCGGCAAGCAAGTTGCCGTGCCTGAAAAGAAACCCCGAGTTGGACCTAAGTCTGATACTGAGTGCTATTATTGTAAGTGGACTGGCCACTGGAAGCGCAACTTCCCCAAGTATTTGGCAGACAAGAAAGCCGGCAAGGCAAACAAAGGTATATATGATATACATGTTATTGATGTGTACTTGAC
This sequence comes from Avena insularis, assembly GCA_023614405.1. Lineage (NCBI taxonomy): Eukaryota > Viridiplantae > Streptophyta > Magnoliopsida > Poales > Poaceae > Avena > Avena insularis. Next base: position 257,971,638 of record CM042685.1, read on the forward strand.
TAGTCTCGCAGTAGCACCTGGGTATTTGATACTAGTTCAGTTGCTAATATTTGTAACTCGGATCAGGGGCTGCGGAACAAGCGACCGCTAGCAAGGGGTAAGGTCAAGATGCGTGTCGGCAATGGATCAAGCATTGATGTGATCGCCATTGGAACGCTACCTCTCCACTTGCCGTCGTTATTAGTAATAAACTTGAATAATTGTTATCTGGTGCCCGCACTGAGCATAAACATTGTATCTGGATCGTGTTTGATGCGAAGTGGTTATTCATTTAAATCCGCGAACAATGGTTTTTCTATTTATATGAATGAATGGTTTATTTCTTTTGGATCTCGATAATAATTTTACACATATTCATAATGTTGATGCTAAAAGGATTAAACTTAATGATGATATATCTGCATATATGTGGCATTGCCGTCTAGGTCATATTGGCGTTAAACGCATGAAGAAGATCCATTCGGATGGACTTTTTGAATCACTTGATTTTGAATCATTTGATACATGTGAGCCATGCCTTATGGGCAAGATGACTAGAACGCCGTTTTCCGGTTCAATGGAACGGGCGACAGATTTATTGTAAATCATACATTCTGATGTATGTGGTCCAATGAGTGTGTAGGCGCGAGGTGGATATCATTATTTTTTTGCTTCCACGGACGATTTAAGTAGATACAGTTATATCTATTTCATGAAAAACAAGTCTGAAACCTTTGAAAAGTTCTAGGAATTTCAGAGTGAAGTGGAAAATCATCGTAATAGAAAGATCAAATTTCTACGGTCCGACCGTGGAGGTGAGTATATAAGTTACGAGGCACTCACATGAAAGAGTGTGGAATTGTTTCACAACTCACACCTGCCGGAACACCACAGCGAAATGGTGTGTCGGAACATCGTAATCGTACTTTATTGGATATGGTTCGATCTATGATCTCTCTAACGGACTTGCCATTGTCATTTTGGGGTTATGCACTAGAAACTGTTGCATTCACTTCAAATCGGGCACCATCTAAATCCGTTGAAAAGACACCGTATGAATTATGGTTTGGAAACAAACCTAAGCTGTCATTTCTTAAAGTTTGGGGATGCGATGTTTATGTGAAGAAACTTCAACCGGATAAACTCAAACCCAAAGCGGAAAAATGCATCTTCATAGGATACCCTAAGGAAACTATTGGGTATTCCTTCTATCACAGATCCGAGGGCAAGGTTTTTGTTGCCAATAATGGATCCTTTCTAGAGAAAGAGTTTCTCGCGAAAGGTGTGAGTAGTCGGAAGGTAGAACTCGAAGAGGTTATTGAACCTTCTCTTCAAAGTATGGCGAGTAGCGCATGGCCAGAAGTCGTTCCAAAGTTGGCTTCACCAGTTGAAGAGGGAACTAATGATAAGGATCATGAAACTCCAAAAGAGAGTACTATCAAACCTCGTAGGTCTAGCAGGATGCGTGCAGCTCCCGAGCTGTATGGAAATCCTGTCATGAATTTCATGGTTGATGAAAATGATGACCCTGTGACGTATGAAGAAGCGATGATGAGCCTAGATTCCAACAAATGGTTAGAATCCATGAAATCCGAGATGGAATCCATGTATGAAAATCATGTTTGGAACTTGGTGGACTTACCTCACAACCGAAAGGCCGTGGAGAATAAATGGATTTTCAAAAGGAAAACTGATGCTGATGGTAATGTGACCGTCTATAAAGCTCGACTTGTCGTAAAGGGGTTTCGAAAAAGTCAAGGAGTTGACTACGATGAGACATTCTCTCTCGTAGTGATGCTAAAATCAGTTAGGATTATGTTAGCAATTGCTGCATATTTCGATTATGAGATATGGCAGATGGATGTCAAAACCGCGTTTCTCAATGGTAATATTGAAGAAGAGTTGTATATGATACAACCAAAGGGTTTTGTCGATCCTAAGGATGCTAACAAGGTGTGCAAGCTTCAGCGATCCATCTATGGACTGAAGCAAGCATCACGAAGTTGGAATCTCCGCTTTGATGAGGCGATCAAAGAGTTTGGATTTGTCCAAACTTATGGAGAAGCTTGTATTTACAAGAAAGTGAGTGTGAGAAATGTGGCATTTCTGATACTATATGTGGATGACATATTATTGAAGAGAAATGATATAGATCTTTTAAACAGTGTTAAAGTTATCTAAACAACAAAATTTCAATGAAGGAACTAGGTGAAGCGTCATACATATTAGGCATAAATATCTATAGAGATAGATCTAGGCGCCTAATAGGGCTATCGCAAAGTACATACGTTGATATGATTTTAATGAAGTTTAAAATGGACGAAAGTAAGAAGGGGTTCTTACCTATGTTACAAGGCACGACATTGAGTAAGACTCAAAGTTCGGCTATGACGGAAGAAAGAGAGATAATGGACAAAGTCCCCTATGCTTCAGCCATAGGCTCTATAATGTACGCCATGCTATGTACAAGACCAGATGGGCACATGCTATTAGTTTGACTAGTAGGTACCAATCGGATCCAAGTTCGGAACACTGGAAAGCGGTCAAGAATATCCTTAAGTAATTGCGAAGAACTAAGGATATGTTTCTTGTATACGGAGTTGAAGAAGAGCTCGTCACTAAGGGTTATGGAGACGCTAGCTTTGACACCGATCTGGATGACTCTAAGTCTCAATCCGGATACGTATTTATCATGAATGGCTGAGCGGTTAGTTGGAGGAGCTCCAAACAACCTGTGGTGGTGGGATCAACAACGGAGGCTGAATATGTTGCTACTTCGGAAGCGGCTCAGGAAGCAATTTGGATGAAGGAGTTCATATCCCAACTAGGTGTGGTTGCAAACATGCTGGACCCAATGGTGATCTATTGTGACAACAATGGTGCCATTGCAAATGCCAAAGAACCAAGGTGTCACAAGCATTCCAAGCATATTAAGCGCTGGTTTCACTCCATCCGCGGGCATGTCAAGGATGGAGATATAAATTATTGTAAAGTACATACGGATCTCAATGTAGCAGATCCGTTGACTAAAACTCTCCCTAGAGCAAAACATGATCTACACCAGAACTCCATGGGTGTTAGATACATCACTATGTAACTAGATTATTGTCTCAAGTTCAAGTGGGAGACTGAAGGTGAAATGGATCGTATGGGCACCTAGAGGGGGGTGAATAGGTGCTAACCATTTTTTTAATACTTTTTCAATTTTAGGCTTGACACAAAGTAAATTCTCTAGATATGCAACTACGATAATTTCCCTATATGCAACCCTAACTACTAAGCACGTAAAGAGAGGAGCGAAGGAACCGTAGTGGAGCAGGGATTTTTTTAACCGCGGTTCCTTCCTTGTTAAGGGAAGTACATCTGCGTTGGAGGGGTGGGCGGTTCTAAGACCACCACGCCACAATAGGCCTCACCCTATTCTCCGATGGTTCTCGCCACGAGAGGCCTGGTCCACCTTCTCCACTATTGGATCCCTTCGAGGCGGGAACCGGTGCCTTTTACAACGCAACCGGGGCACACACCCACAACTGAATTGGGGGCTCCCGGGATGACAACAAGCTGTCACAAGAACAAGGTTTATCAATATAAACAAAACAAGGATCTAGGTATTTGCAAGAAATACTAGATCGGTGATTCTCCAAATGAATGGAGAGGAGATGAAGCGCTTGATTGCTGATGATGAAGATCGAGTTCTCCTCCTTCGATTCCCCAAGGGACGGGGCATTTGGGTGGATCTAGGTGGAGCTCTCTTGGATGAAGGTTGCAGATCAGATCTTGTCTTTTTCGAATGAATCAAGAGATCTGGTAGGAGGGGGAAGGCTGGCTTAAATACCCCTCCCCAGATCGGGCCGTTGAGCAACTTTGGGGGCGGATTATCCGCCCCCTGGGAAAAATCCGCCCCAAGGGCGGATTTTCCGGGAGAAACTCCGCACCCTCTCTGGGGCTGGCGCCTGCGTGACTTGGTGTAGATCTTGGGGGGGGCGGATAATCCGGCCTCCTCCTGGGGCGGATTATCCGCCCAAGCCGGAAAGTCTGGCCAACACTCTAACCCCTCTCTGGGGCTTGCGCCTTGGCGATGAGCAAGGGGGCGGATTATCCGGCGAGGCCGGAAAATCCGGCCAAAATTCCGCCCCCCTTCTGGGGCTTGCGCCTGCTTGGGAAGAGGGAGGGGCGGATTATCTGCCCCCAAAGGCAGATACTTTTCCCTTTTTCTTAGAGAGAGCTGCAACACTTCAACACACATTAAATAATCCTTGATATTGTTATCTAACACACAAAACACTAGGGATTAAGAAATGTTCTTTCAATCTCCCCCTTTTTGGTGTTAGATGACAATACTAGGATTTGCAATGAAACCAGCTAACGCCGCCTTAAAAATGAAAGACGCTCCCCTAGATGTGTGCATATATAAAATTTGCATTTGAATACACATACACACACTAGAGATAACACAACTTTCATAGCAAAGATAATTGAAACAAGGTGGGTTGGGAAACAAGGTCATACCACCGGGATGTGATTATAGCCAAAGAAAATAATTAGCTTGATGGCCTCCAAGCACATCCCAACAATATTGATGCATACATTAGATAATCCCATGATTCCATATGCCATCAAATATGCTCCATAGATAAATCCAGAATTCCATGAGATCCTGTCAACACCCGGATTTTTAATCCCAGATGCCTGTTATGCCATACATCGCAATCCCAGGATTACCATTTTTGCAAGACATAACAGAATTGGATACCATAGTACATCATCCATTACAAACCATACATAAGGTCTTACACAAATAAGGATCTCATGATCCAATTCTTAATACAACTCAAGCATCGGAATACGTAATAATAACGGTAGCGTAGGCGAAGCTCCATCTTCGGGGTCACATGCAATGCTGATGATGGGAGATGATCCTAGTTGTCGTAACCTTCCTGGGGTCCATCCTCCAGGTACTCCTCTTCATAGTCTGGCCACGGGAATAGCCAGGGACAAAACCATGAGTACTCTTTAAGTACTCGCAAACAAATACTAACAAGTGAAGGGGTTTTTTGATAATGGGACCCTAGGTTCTAGGGTTGTTTTGCAAAAGCCAGATTTATCTCTAATAAGTTCAGAAGCAAGAGAGCTAGTTGAAGTTTATAACACCTAAGTGGGAACTTGTACTTCATATCAGAAATCTGTTGTGGTCAAGTCAAAGTCTCAATTCATTTCACAAGTCATTTTGAAAACATCTGACGGGGGAACAGTATGGCCACTCAAGCTCCATAATCATGACGCGGCTATTCGAATAATTTGACACTCTGCAGAGATTGTACACTTTCACCACAACATTCGATACATCCATCAGGAACAAATCCTGAATTCACCATACTCAGTATGTGGATAATCAATCCTAACCTTTCAATTACACGCCCTAGTATAAGCACCTCTCCTGTGAGTTTGGCCTCCCAACCATGACCAACTGTCATCTTGGGTACCGCATAGGTGGACAATCTTCATAAGGTAGCCTCAGCTCAGACCTTGGCCGTGAGGGAACTAATACTAAGGTATATAAGTTTCCAGTCAAGCCCTACCCAATCTTCGGGTATTGTGGTTGTACGGTAAAAGTTGGAATGGTATTGCATCCAGACAACCATCAGTTTTATAAAGGGCTAAGGCTCATGCCTCAACATTTTTATCACCAAAATCATCTGGTGTTAACACATGTCAAAACATCTCAGTAGAATGATCCATCATTCTAAGGTTTTCACAACCATTTTCACCAAGTATTCCCATCTAAAGTTGATCAAGTTTTGTGCTTAGCACTAGCATCTACAAGTGGGGGTCAGTACTAATGAGGGGTAGTAAACTAGTGGAGTATTCAACTAAGGTCAATCTTATGCCTTAGGATGACATCAAGATTATCTAGCTTAGGACAAATTTTATGCTCTTTATGCAACCTTCAAAACTTTCTAGAATCTACAAGTTACTTCAGTAAACTCTAAGTAGAAGCTTTGATAAAGAACTTCAATTATAAAGCTTGTAAGTAAAAACTAGGATTGGTTTATCAAGTGGTAATGATCATATATGCTTAAGGCATATAGTTAGCATGGTAACCAGCAGGTATTGTCTTGCATCAATATCAGTATAAGCTTGCTAAATTGCAAGTGTTAGCTTGCCTTGTGCAGAGCAGTGGTTGAAGTTCTCCTCGGCTTCTTCTTCGTAGTATCCTCCTTCCTCCTCGTATCCTTGGTCGATACTAGCGTCTATAAATAAATACGATGTACACAATCACCAAACAATACTTAACTACTTGCAAGCATCACACAAAAGGGTCCTATAGATGATCTAGCATCATCACTAACATTACAAGATTAAAGCTTGGTTTAATTCCCTTTATTTTTAGAAAAGTAATTTCTACTAATTGAAAAACTACTTAAGATTTAAAATTCTCCAAACCAAACATGGGATCATATTGAGGATCCAATATTTTATTCCGCGAAGGAAGTATCCCGAAAATCCTTGATTTAACTTCGAGTAATAAACTAATAAAACCTTAATCAAAACTACTCAACTAGCCTAAAAATAAAAACAACCCTTCAATGGAAGCGTTTTTTTTTCAAAATTTCTGTAAGTTTGAAGTTGAACTTAATTGAACAAGTCAAGCAATTCTGTTTGCTCACAATCACAAGAAATTTGTCCACTACCTCGCCTGAAGCTAAGTCATCACCACATATTTTAGTCCATGGGAATGTGATTTAAAGTGGTGTCACAATTTAATAAGGTTTTACCCTTTTATTTTAATTAAATAAAGTGACCAGAAATGCCTATGTGGCATTCTTTTATTACATGGTCATTATTTCTATAAGTAAACCTATATATTTTTATATATTCTGAAAGGTATGGTTAAATGTGATTTTTGAGAGTTGGAATCAACTCAAAAGCTATTATGCTTTAAATTTGAAAAATGTTTGAATGCAGAAAAGCTTCTGCCTTATTATTTTTACCAAGGATGATCTACAGATCCAAATGACTTAAATCCAACGGGCTTGGATTCATCATTTCCAGACCTTTCTAACAAAATTGGTTTCATTAAATTTGGTTCACTGAATCGATCTGGGTTGATTTTTGAAACTGGGTGCAGAAGTGTGTTTGAAATAAAATGGAAAAGGTTAAATTCAAATGACTGGGCTACGCGGGAAGCGATACTGGGTCGGCCTGCTAAGCACAGCGCTTAAGCGGGCTGGTTAAGTTGTTGTCCACACGCGTCAGTGAGACGAGGGGGTGCGAAGCGGTATGGGGAGATGTGTGCCATGGGATCTTGTTCTAATCTAACGGCTAAGGGTCATCGTCGACGTTGGGCAACGCCGGCGAGACTGAAACCTAACGCGACAGGTGGGGGTCGTTGGGGGCTCACCGGGGCTCAGGCGAGGGTCGGCAAGGCGGGAGAACGACGAAGTCGACGACGGCGTACCTCCTGGTACCGGCAGCTTCTCCTGGGGCGGCTCCAATCGCTGGCCCCCTTCTTCTCCAACAGCAGCAGGCTCCTGTGAAATTCTGGCGAAGCGCTGCTCGCCTTGCTTCGGGACAGGTGGGGTGGTTCTGGGTGAGAGGGGAGTGTGGTGGTGTGCTCAATTCGGCTGGGGGTAGCCTCTATTTATAGTGGCAAGAGGGAACCAACGGGCGCAAGATGAGCTCGTCGTGGTCGACGACACAGAAGGCTAGCGGCGTGGCGATGGTAGGGGCGGTGCGGTGCTCCCTGGCGATGCTCAACGACATGGTGGCGAGGCGTGGGGCGGTGTGGTTTGGTTGGAACGCGGCGGTGCTCTGCACGTGCCCGACGGAGGTTTTTAACACGCACAGCGTGCGTGGTCCGCGCGGCGGCGAACGAGCGTGTCTGCGGGGTTGCTGGGACGGTGGTGATCACGTATGCACGCAGCAAGGGCGGCACGCGGTCTGTGGGAATCGGTCGAGTGTGGCGCACGGGGCGCGCTCTCGGCATGGTTGCTGGCGAGCTTGGCATGGTCCGTGCGTGTGGTCCAGGGGCTGGCAACGTTCAAGCGCTGGACAGGGAGTGGCAGTGGGGTGTTGGCTTGCTCCCAGACAAGTTGGCTAGGCTTGTTTCTTCTCCTAGCTTGCTGTCGACATGGGGTGGCAAGGGTGCACTCGGCCTGCTCACCATTGATGGCATTGTTGGGACACGTAGAGATAAAACAAAAAAAAATCCTCTAACGTGGTGATCCCAAGATCTAGCTGAGGTAGAAGGCCACGAGGTTTACCACTAGACGCGCGGTTGCGGATTACTGATGAAGCGCGTCAGTTGATGTAGTGCAGTCCTCACGATCCGATCGTCCTGGTGCTGATCGCACAACACCTCTGCTGGTATCCACACGTACAAGGAGGAGCACCAGCGGCGAACTGCTAGGTTCGTTACGGCGGCAGGACTGCTGTGGAGCTAGGGTTTCCAACACATGGAATGACCTAACCGAACAACGATTAACCTTTTTGGGTTACGGTGCTCCACTATATATAGGGAGTGAACATGGGCTCTACTCGCGCGACCCATTCACTAAAGCCCATATAACACTAGTCACCGTGAGTCCAACTCACTAACTCAGTCCTAATCTGGTTTAGGTCCAACCCAACCAGATTACAGGTTCAGATCCAATCCGAACATGCTCCTGCTCTTAAGTGTTTGACCCCACAGGCTCATGGATACTTGGACACGATTGGAGTCCGACTCTCAATCGATCAGTCGGTAGCGGCTCCTAGCAGAACATGCCGACTCCCAAGTACCAAAGAGTCATGACGACTTGCCTTTCTAATGAGACTTGCGTCCAAGTCCCTTTTGCCTCGCGATATACCTTGTCAGACTATAGGCGAATAATTGTCATCCCTTAAATTGTCCGACTCTCTTCTCAATCCGAGATAAGTGATAAACCGGACTAACTCTTAGTCGATCACCTCGGTTAACACTTAACCGAGTCATGCATGGCCATGCTTTCCGAATCATATCTCACGAGAGGGCCCAGAGAATATCTCTCCAAGTGGAGGGGCAAAATCCCATCTTGGTTATTCACATCACGCAGCTTGATTCTCAGTCGACCCGAACTCTGCCTTTATAACTACCCAGTTACGGATCAGTGTTTGACAGAACCTAAGTCGGTGATCCTCAACTCGGACTATGCAACAACCTCAGGTCTAAGGATTACATTGATTGAGATATACAAATGACAACTAGTTCGATGTACCTCAATATGGGTCAATCTGACTCGCTAAACTCTTTAGTCGAATCTGTGTAAGTTGGAATAGCATGTCCATTCCCATGACAAGTGGAACCAAGTCATCAAGCCAACTTTCACATTGGTCTAAGTTGTGTGTCCAGCACAACCTCAATGACCAAGGATATTTAGTACAAACAACATGAATACATAGTTCCACAACCGAATCACATATTCAATGATACACATCAGATGTTTATACACTACTTAATATATTTATGAATACAATGGGAAATCTCATCATACATGATTGCCTCTAGGGCTTATTCCCAACAGTCTCCCACTTGCACTAGAGTGAATCTTCTGACATCACATGTCTAAGCATCTAATGCCCATGGCTCTCAGGTGCGCCTCATGCTTCGTCTGGGGTAACGGCTTTGTCAACGGATCCGCAATATTTGCATCCGTGTGTATCTTGCATAACTTGTTATCACCCTGATCCACGAACTGGCGAATCAGGTGGTACCGCATGAGTATGGTGCTTGTTCTTCTGGTGCTATCTAGGTTCCTTGGCTTGTGCAATAGCACCATTGTTGTCACAATACACGTCCAATGGATTGGACGAGCCCTGAACCACACCAAGATCCATGAGGAAATTCCTCATCCAAACAACTTCCTTTGCTGCCTCCGAGGCGGCAATATACTCAGCCTCTGTTGTAGACGCAGACACAGTCTCTTGCTTGGAACTCTTCCAGCTCACAGCACCTCCGTTTATAATAAACATGTATCCGGATCGCGAACGAGAATCATCAGAGTCGGTAAGATAACTCGCATCCGTGTAACCCTTTACACTGAGTTCATCTTCACCACCATAAACCAAGAACATATCCTTAGTCCTTCTCAAGTACTTTAGGATATTTTTAGCCGTCCGATGGATCTCTCCGAGATCAGCTGGTATCTCTGCTCACAACACTTAGAGCATAGGAAACATCCGGCCTAGTACAAATCATGGCATACATGATGGATCCGACTGTAGAAGCATATGGAATCGCACTCATCTGACTTCGCTCATCAGTTGTCGAAGGACACTGAGTCTTGCTAAGTTTTACACCATGGGACATCGGTAAGAACCCCTTCTTAGATGATTCCACTCAATCCAATGAGCCTCCTTGATCTATCTCTATAGATCCGGATTCCGAGGATGTATGTTGCCTCACCCAAGTCTTTCATTGAGAAACTCCTTTCCAATGATTCCTTGGTTTCTTGCAACATTTGGACATCATTTCCAATCAGTAATATGTCATCCACATATAAGATTAGAAAATTTACTTTGTTCCCACTAAACTTCTTGTACAAACAAGAATCATGATCACTCTTGATGAAGCCAAACGATTTGACTACCTCATCAAAGCGAATATTCCAACTCCGAGATGCTTGCTTCAACCCATAAATGGATTTCTGAAGTTTGCACACCTTGTCAGCATTAGCCGGATCGACAAAACCCTCGGGCTTTATCATATACACGTCCTCGGTTAAATTTCCATTAAGGAAAGCCATTTTGACATCCATCTGCCATATCTCATAGTCGAAATAGGCTGCTATAGCTAACATGATCCGAATTGATTTAAGCATCGCTACGGGCGAGAAAGTCTCGTCGTAATCAACTCCTTGAACTTGTCGGAACCCTTTCGCGACAAGGCGTGCTTTATAGACGGAAATATTTCCATCCATATCAGTTTTCTTCTTAAAGACCCATTTGCACTCGACGGGTCTTGCACCGTCTTGCAGATCAACCAAGTTCCAAACTTGATTTTCATCCATGGACTTTAATTCGGATCTCATGGCTCCAAGCCATGACTCGGAATCAGATCCCACCATCGCTTCCGAATAATTTGCAGGCTCATCACTGTCTAACAGTAACACATCACGAAAACTTCGTAATCTTGCCGATCTTCGTGGTACAGGTGCTGCTGCCGGCTCAGGTGCCACGACCGACTCAACCTCCAAGGTTTTTTCCGACTCGCTACTAGCCGGTTCCTCTCGAATTTCTTCGAGCTGCACCGTGCTCGCACTTACTCCCCGATTGGGAAACTCTTTGTCAAGGAAGACACCGTTCCGAGCGACAAACACTTTGCCCTCTTCTCGGTTGTAGAAGTAGTAACCCAAGGTTTCCCTCGGATACCCCACGAAAATACACTTATCCGACTTGGCTGTAAGCTTGTCCGACTGAAGTCGCTTGACAAATGCTTCACAACCCCAAATCTTAAGAAAAGACAAACTCGGCTTTTTGCCTGTCCACATCTCATGCGGTGTCTTCTCTACCAATTTTGATGGTACTCTGTTTGGTGTGAACGCCGCTGTTTCTATACAATAACCCCAAAATGATAAAGGCAGATCTGTCTGACTCATCATTGACCGCACCATGTCCAACAAGGTTCGATTCCGCCTTTCCTAAACACCATTCCTTTGTGGCGTTCCTGGCGGAGTAAGTTGAGGAACCATTCCACAACTTTTCAGATGGTCATCAAACTCATGGCTCATGTACTCGCCTCCTCGGCAAGAAACTTTATTTTCTTGCCGAGTTGTTTCTATGCTTCATTCTGGAATTCTTTGAACTTTTCAAAGGCTTCCGACTTATGTTTCATCAAGTAGATATATCCATACCGACTCAAATCATTAGTGAAGGTAATAAAGTACTCATAACCACCCCTGGCTGTCGTGCTCATTGGTCCACATACATCACTATGTACTAGACCCAACAAGTCGGACGCCCTTTCGCAACTCTTTGCAAAAGGTGTCTTGGTCATTTTGCCATGTAGGCAAGATTCGCATGTCTCGAACGACTCCAAGTCGAATGAAGTTAGGAGTCCATCATTATGTAGCTTCTTCATGCGTTTCCAACTTATATGACCAAGACGACAGTGCCAAAAGTAAGTCATATTCAGATCATTTGGTTTCAACCTTTTAACATTTATGTTATAAACCAACTCACCATCAAGATTCAAAATAAATAACCCGTCCTGGACGGGTGCAAAGCCATAAAACATATCATTCAAATACAAAGAACAACCATTATTATTGATATTCGACTCATAGCCTTGCCTCATCAAACATGAAGCAGAAATAATGTTTCGATTGAGCACTAGAACATAATAACAATTATTTAGTTCCATAATGAATCCGGAAGGTAAATGAAGTTGCACCGTGCCGACTTCCAACGCAGCAACTCTTGCTTTGTTGCCGACTCGAATATCAACCTCGCCTCTTGCAACACTCCTAGTTCTTACCAGTCCCTGCAACGAGTTGCAGATGTGAATAACTGATCTGGTATCATATACCCAAGAACTATTAGGTGCATCAGCAAGATATATGTCTATAACATTGCAAACAAGTGTACCTGAGTCGGAAGTCATACCTCCACTCTTGGCTTTGTCGGCCAAGTACTTGCTGCAGTTCTTCTTCCAGTGGCCATCCGCCTTGTAGTAGAAGCAAGTGGATCCGGCTGAAGGAGATGGCTTAGTCCCCGAGGAAGCGCTTGGGATCGGGTCCGGAGCCTGCTTTCCTCCTAACTTAGCCTTCTTCTTAGTCCAAGAACTCTTCTTGAACTTAGCCTTATTCTGCACCATCAACACTTGACTGGAGCCCTTCTTGAGATCCGCCTCTGCCTGCTTGAGCATCCCATGTAATTCAGTGAGCTTCTTATCCATACCATGCATGTGGTAGTTCGAAATGAACTGCCCATATGCACTAGGAAGAGAGTTCAGAATTATATCTGTAGCAAACTCTTCACTTATGGGGTAGCCAAGCCTCTCCAGATACTACACGTAACCAACCATTTTGATCACATGCGGACTCAGTGGATCACCATCCTTAAGCTTGCAACTCAGCCAAGCCTGAGAGACTTGATACCTCTCAGTCTTCGCCTGAGCCTGGAACATACTTTTGAGGCTTTCGATCATATCGTAGGCCTCAACATGCTCGAACTGCTTTTGCAAGTACGGTTCCATGTGAGCAAGCATAAGACAGCTAATATCCGTGGACTCATCCTTAGCCCGACGGTAGGCATTGGTGGCAGCAACAGTCGCATTCTCATTCAGCTCATCTGGAAGTGGGTTGTCTAGGACATGGTCCTTCTTTTCTTGTTTGAAAACAATTCTCAGATTTTGATACTAGTTGGTAAAATTAGTGTCGTTCAGTTTATCTTTCTCAAGGATAGTTCTCAACGCAAAACCGGATATCTGAGAGTGACTGCTACTTGGTGCCATGATCTACAACAGAAAATATGCAAAACACTTAAGACATGTATTCATAAAAGAGCAAGCATATTAAACATTTTAATATTTTATGCTCCCACTAGAACCAACACCCTCCGATGGTTGCTTAGTGATTCAGGATCCTAAATAAGAAAGTCGGCTAGTGAGCTTCAGCATCACCGCTAGCCGCCAAGTGATCTAGGTAGACAACTCCTTGTCAATCGCATCTCATGCGACTCATGTTGGACGGGTGGCATCACATGCCCCGGCTCCCATCCGACCTTTCCCCGAGCCCCACAACCGTTGTGATAGACCCATCTAGCTTACCGAGTGTTTCCGCAGTAAGAGTCCGACTCGAACCCACCTAGTCGGAAAGAATTGGCAGCACCTCGATTTTATGATACCACTACCAAAAATGTCCGACTTGTGATGGTGCAAACACTGGCAGGGAAAACCGACTAGACCTTCTTTGAGGGATTAAATTTTACCGACTATCTAATAGAGGTAAAACCGAGACAAAACAATAACACAAAATAAAGCATTTATAATGTGAAATGGTATGGCGCTCTTCATGGCGATCTTCATCTCCACAAAGCCTGTAATCCGACTCGTGCCAACTCTTGTCACTTGCCATCTTACTCCATATCGCCGACATGTACAACGCCTTGCATGCCTTCCGGGTTCTCCAAACAGCTACACTAGCTTAGTAAAGTAAATTACATAGAGAATCCGACACGCAGGTCGTTATACAATAAAATGACAGCACCTAGGCTCCAGCCGGCTGACAAAAATCGTGATTCGCAGATCACGTATGGATTACACACATACATCACATGCACATGAACCATACCATTCACAACTTCCTGCAAAAACAAATTATGCATAGATACAATATCTACCGGCGTTGTGAAACTCGCAACGACATCTAAGGCGCTACGACAGGGCGAAGCCGGCGGTCCCGCTAGCCATGGATCCGAACATGGATTCCGACCATCGTTCCGATTCGATCAAACTCTTTGATCTTCGATCACCGCTTCTGTATTTACGTGTTACAGTCTACCCCGATGGCGGAAGCCGACCGGTAGGGGTATGTCGTTCCACGACCTTAGCAGTATGATCACGGAAATCAGATCTACCATTCCCCGAGTACAGTTGATCCAATCAACCTCGTACAAAACCGATCTATCTCATATATCGACCACCAAAATAACACATAGATCTCATCTACAGCCAACCGCATATACATATGCGAGATCTCGAGCCTAAAACTAGAAGTTATCGCTCTGATACCACTGTTGGGCCACGCAGAGATAAAACTTCCTCTAACGTGGTGATCCCAAGATCTAGCTGAGGTAGAAGGCCACGAGGTTTACCACTAGACACGCGGTTGCGGATTACTGATGAAGCGCGTCAGTTGATGCAGTGCAGTCCTCACGATCCGATCGTCCTGATGCTGATCGCACAGCACCTCTACTGGTATCCACACGTACAAGGAGGAGCACCGGCGGCGAACTGCTAGGTTCGTTACGGCGGAAGGACTGCTGTGGAGCTAGGGTTTCCAACACATGGAATGACCTAACCGAACAACGATTAACCATTCTGGGTTACGGTGCTCCACTATATATAGGGAGTGAACATGGGCTCTGCTCACGCGACCCATTCACTAAAGCCCATATAACACTAGTCACCGTGAGTCTAACTCACTAACTCAGTCCTAATCCGGTTTAGGTCCAACCCAACCAGATTACAGGTTCAGATCCAATCCGAACATACTCCCGCTCTTAAGTGTGTGACCCCGAAGGCTCATGGATACTTGGACACGATTGGAGTCCGACTCAATCAATAAGTCGGTAGCGGCTCCTAGCAGAACGTGCCGACTCCCAAGTACCAAAGAGTCATGACGACTTGCCTTTCCATTGCGACTTGCGTGCGAGTCCCTTTTCCCTCACGATATACCTTGTCAGACTATAGGAGAATAATTGTCATCCCTTAAATAGTCCGACTCTCTTCTCGATCCGAGATAAGTGATTCACCCAACTAACTCTTAGTCGATCACCACGGTTAAAACTTAACCGAGTCGTGCATGGCCATTCTTTCCGAATCATATCTCAAGGGAGGGCCCAGAGAATATCTCTCCAAGTTGAGGGGCAAAATCCCATCTTGGTTATTCACATCACGCAGCTTGATTCTCAGTCGACCCGAACTCTGCCTTTATAACTGCCCAGTTACGGATCAGCGTTTGATAGAACCTAAGTCGGTGATCCTCAACTTGGACTATGCAACAACCTCAGGTCTAAGGATTACATTGATTGAGATATACAAATGACAACTAGTTGGTTGTACCTCAATATGGGTCAATCCGACTCGCTAAACTCTTTAGTCGAATCTGTGTAAGTTGGAATAGCATCTCCATGCCCATGACAAGTGGAACCGAGTCATCAAGCCAACTTTCACATTGGTCTAAGTTGTGTGTCCAGCACAACCTCAATGACCAAGGATATTTAGTAAAAACAACATGAATGCATAGTTCCACAACCAAATCACATATTCAATGATACACATCAGATGTTTATACAAGGACTACTTAATATCTTTATGAATACAATGGGAAATCTCATCATACATGATTGCCTCTAGGGCATATTCCCAACAGGCATTGCCAAGCTTATAGTGATGCTAGAGGTTTGCAATTGAGCTAGATGATCTACTAAAGCCTAGTTGCAACCAGAGAGGGAACAAGTTAGGCTCCAATCACTACTCACAATAGTGTTTGGATTTTGTTTGATTTGAATCTGCAAGGTGTTTGATGAAATGGCCGCAAGAATTCAAGTTTTGAATTTTGAAAAGATTTTTGGTGGGTGTGCTAGGTTGGTGCTGGTGAGTTTGTAGATGCTTGGGTTTTGAAAGTTGAGCTTGTTTGAGTGGATTTTGAAAAAGTGGGATCTTCCCATATGATAAAGATTCAATTTTGAATTGTCCTTTAAACCATGCATTTGAAAGTTTATGTATGATCACAAAGTGGGCCTTGATACTTTGTTATGAGTACAATCAAGGGGTGCAAAGATCCAAACAAGTTTCTGTTAAGTTCTGAAAGTTTGGGACAGCCAAGTTCGGCATGGGAGTTAAATTGGTCAAAATGACCATTCGCTCAATTTGGTTTGTTTTGATTTATTTGTGTTTGGGAAAAGTTTGGGGATTGTTTAGATGATGTTTAATTCACCTAAGAAACATTTTACAAGCAAAGAAACACCTAAACAAGGAAATTGAAAAGAATTCAAAATGGGATGCATACACACATGCATGCTTTCTCATTTTATTTTAGAAAAGTTTTTGTTAACCCTAAATTTGATGATTAGAGTTTGATGATCCAAGTTTAGTATTTTTGGGATGTTACAGATCCACAATAGATAAATCCAGAATTCCATGAATACCAAACATAGTGGAGCACGACAAAGTCTTACATAATCCAAGCACAAATAGCAAATAAGTTCACGCTAAAAAGGCACAAGCACGCAAAGAAAACGACGGAAAGACAAGTGCTTGCGCCCGACCCTTGCAAATCCACGAGACCTAATAGAAATACTTCTCCCCCTTTGGCATCGAAACGCCAAAAAGGAAGAAGAGCAATGCTAACGCCCCTGGTGGTCACTCCTCCTCATCCTCGTCGTAGTCATTTCCATCCCCTTCCTCTTCATCATACTCATCATCATCGTCATTAGCTGGAGGAGTGGGTGCCCTCGGTGGTGGAGGAAACATGCAATTATTGAGCTCGCCGTAGTTGATCCTTGGAGTATTCCACTAAGCATATGGTTCCGGAGCAGTGGGAGGAGGTGGGTGGCTAGTGGCACCTGAGACATGGTGAAGAATAAGCTGTTGAGTGTGATCCCTCTCATGATCCCTGCGGTATGCCTCATATTGTCCCTTGTGCGTGTCAATGCCCATGCAAAGGATGTGCCGCTGGAACCAAGTGAGCTTCTTAAACTCGCGTGCCATTGGGGACACCGCGGAACGACGACCACTAGCCCGTGCATCATGCATGAAGGACTCCGTGGCAGTGGAAGGGTGATGGGTCTTTTGAGCCTTGTTGTAGATTTTCTTGGACTTGTGAACTCCATCCAAAGCAGTGCCAAAATCCTCAAGGGGCAACATATGCTTAATGAGCATCATAATGAAAGGAGCATAAGGAATAGAGAGCCTGTTGATCATAGCATCCGTCATCTCATGATAAATGTATTCCATGACATCCAGTTTGTAACCTGTAGCTGAACCAAAGTTGGTGGCACACTCGTGAGCAAAAGCAAGGAGAGAAATCAGATGGCCACGGATCCTGTCATTGTTGCCACCACTCGGAGTAATGCAATCCCTAAATATGCCAACAAGGGAGGCATACAAGGGAGAGAGACCAGCAAAAGAACCAGCAACACCATCAGGAGTAAGGCAAGGAGCAAGCGCAGTATCCTTGGATGGCTTCAGAGGAGAAATGATACGGTGGCCAGAAGGAGTGTCATGTCCATGGAATGCATAACCAAGAACCTGCCCAAAGGTGCGAAAGTCTGACTGAATAATTGTGGTCCCGGTCATCCACTTCATAGTACGGCACTCATCACCGCAAAACACAAGAGTCGAGAAAAACTACCGCACCAAAGAGGAATCAAAGTTGCATTGGATAGTCACGAGGTGGTGCAGCCCCATCTTGTTGGTCACATCTAATGCATCAATGAGCCTTGACTTGGATTGAGCCTCAGTCAAATTGATAGGATGCATGGGGCGAAGCTTGAGGGTAGCATAAACATCATCATGAATAGCCCGAAAGTGGGCATTCCAAAACATAGAGTCCTCGGGGGGACCATCACTGTCAGCCTCATCATAGTAATCAGTCTGGCGAATGGAGGCATACTGAATACTGTCAATAGACTTGTAATTGGGCCGAGACTGTTTGCCCTTGCGAGGTGCGGTCCTCTTTGTTTTCTTTCCTGCTTCAGCCATCCGTTCAGCCTCTCCTGCTGCTCTGTTGACCTCGGTTTCGTCAATGAACTTCCCGTCTGTAGTGGGCTTGAGATAACGGGCACGGGAACGACGGGAGAAGGTCTTGGTCGGCTTGGAACCACCCGGAGGCGAGGTGAATAAGATCCGGGGAGAGCCCGGAGAATCCGGTGGTTAAATCGACCGGAGGGAGGCGGAGGCTCATGGGGGCCGAGGAGGGTTGGGGGAGGACTGGCTGCTCTGTTTGAGCCTTCCCTCCCCGACCCTTCCCTCCCCACCATGCCTTTAACAGGAAGAGTTCTCCCGGGGCGGATAATCCACCCCCACTTAGGGCGGATAGTCTGCCCCCTCTAAAAATTCTGTTAATTACAGATTCAGGACGGAGCAACCTAGCAAAACCCCTCGATGGTGTATAGAGGACTTGTGAGCAAGAATGGATGCTTCACAGAGGGAAATAAATGCTTGGGTTGAGAGCAACAAACTGAGATGGTACTACACACCCAAATTTACAAGAATCAAATCAAACAAAAGCCAAAATTGAGTGTGTTTTCCATAAGATCAAGAGATATGCAAGAAAATCCAAAGAGACCCATTAGAAACCAACTCTTCTCTAGGAAGAGGGCGGTGGCTGAAGCCACCATGTTGGAGCGCATGGCATGACACCGCAAAGATGTATCTTGAGTTTAAAACCAATGCTCATCGATGACCCACATATCACAAAATGATATTAAGGGAAATGATTTTACTTGCTTTCGGCATTATGGGGGGAGGGTTGGCCCAATCAATCAGGACCACACTCCCCCTATGTCTATGCCCGCATCTAAACCAAATGCATGAATAAGAGCAGGTGAGTGTGCAAGAGTAGTCAAGCCAGGATCCTTGAATCTATGATATTTAGCTCATTCCTCAAATAACAAAATCTTGCTTCATCAAGGGGCTTCGTGATAATATCAGCAAGTTGGTTCTTCGTGCTCACAAAGGATAGGGCAATATCACCATGAGCAACATGATCCTGAATAAAGTGGTTGCGAATATCTATATGTTTTGTTCTTGTATGCTGCACGAGATTGTAAGCAATTTTGATAGCACTTTCATTGTCACATAATAGAGGCACTTTGTCACAATTGACACTGTATTCCTTTAAAGTTTGCCTCATCCATAATAACTAAGTACAAGCACTAGCAGCAGCAACATATTCATCTTCGGCAGTTGAGAGTGAAATACAATTTTATTTCATTAAAGACCAACACACTAGAGACCTGCCAAAGAATTGACATGCACCAGAAGTTGATTTTCTATCATCTTTGTCCCCAGCCCAATCTGAATCAGTGTAACCACATAGAGAGAAACTTGAACCCTTGGGATACCATAACCCAAAATTCGGGGAATGAACCAAATATCTGAAGATTCGTTTGACCGCCACTAAGTGGCTTTCTTTAGGAGTGGCTTGGTACCTTGCACACACTCCTACACTTAACACGATATTGGGCCTAGATGCGCAAAGGTAAAGGAGAGAGCCGATCATGGATCGGTATACCTTTTGGTCCACGTCTTTACCCTTGGGATTGAGTTCAAGATGACACTTTGTTTGCATCGGAGTAGCAACGCCATTGAGTTCCACCATCTTGAACCTTTTGAGCATGTCTTGGATGTACTTAGCTTGAATAATAAAGGTTCCCTCTCTAAGTTGTTTGATCTCGAATCCAAGAAAGAACCTCAACTCACCCATCATTGACATCTCAAACCTGTCAGTCATAAGCTTTGAAATTTCCTCGTTAAAAGCTTGGTTAGTAGAGCGAAAAATAATGTCATCTATATAAAGTTGGCATACAAAAAGCTCCCCATTAACCTTCTTAGTAAAAAGAGTGGGATCGATTTGCCCATCTTCGAATCCACGGTCTAACAAAAGCTCTTTAAGGTGCTCATACCACGCACGTGGGTCTTGTTTAAGGCCATAGATCGCCTTATCGAGTTTGTAGACATGGTTAGGAAATTTGGGGTCCTAAAAACCCGGGGGCTACTTGATGTATACTAACTCATCCATTTGCTGTAATTTAAAATTATGATGGCCTGCATATGCAAGAAGGATACGGATGGACTCAAGACGAGCCAGAGGAGCATAAGTCTCGCCAAAATCAATTCCTTCCACTTGAGAGAATCTTTGAGCCACGAGTCTTGCTTTATTCCTCACAACAATGCCATTTTCATCTTGTTTGTTCTTGAAGATACACTTGGTGCCGATAAAATTGCGGCAGTCCTTGGGTTTGTATACGAGCTTCCAAACCTTGTTGCGTTTGAAGTTATTTAATTCTTCATGCATTGCAACAACTCAATCGGGATCTTCAAGAGCATCAAAGACCTTCTTCGGTTCAACCATGGAAATGTGAGCTTGATGATCACAGAAGCTTGCAAGTTCTCTTCTAGTAGACACCCTTCTTCGTAGATCACCAACAACCTTGTCAAGAGTGTGACCACTTAGTTCAAGGTTCCGATCAGCATGAGCCTTGCGACGAGCCTCAATGTCCTTATTTTTTCTAGAAGGAGTTGATTCAGTATTTGTATCCTTGTCTTGACCACTGCCTTGCCCTTGATCTTGATCGGAGTTAACAATAGGAGGTTGCTGCATAATTTGTTCTTTAGGGACGAATAATTCGCCCCTTGGAGGGGCCGGACTATCCAGCCTGGCAGATAACGCACCAGTGCCTTCTTCCTGAGGATGCCTGACAGGACTTGGAGAACTAGAGTCGGATAATCCGCCCTCGGGGGCCGGAGAATCCGGCTTGGGAACTTCTTGTCTGCTGTCTTCTTCTTCAGATCCCCTGAAACAAGTTGGAGTGCCAGGGGCGGATTGTCCGCCCCTTGGAGGGGGAGGATATTCCGTCCTGGGACTACCATCTCGTCCAGGAGACTGATGATCTTCATCAGGTTGCGGTGTCGGTGCAGAGTTTTCTCCAACAGTAGGAGCTTGTTGATCTTGTGAAGATGAGGGCTCCACTTGAGTGGAGCATTGTCCTTCCCGATCCGCCACAAGGGGTTCCTCAATGGGGCAGAAAAATCCCACGCCCATTCTTCTTATGGCATCTTGGGGTATTTCAACATCTGCATCACAAACATCAACTTGCCCTACAAAGGAGCCGTTATTTTCATCGAATTCCACACTACAAGATTCGACAACAATCCCAGTGAGCTTGTTGTAGACTCTATAAGTGTGGGATTCGGCACCGTAACCAACAAAAATACCTTCTAAAGCCTTGGACTCAAATTTAGACAAGCGGACACCTTTAATAAGAAAGAAACACTTACACCCGAATACTCTGAAGTATGAGATGTTGGGCTTGTTACCGGTAAGTATTTCATAAGGAGTCTTGTCCAAAATATTTCGGAGGTAAAGCCAGTTCGATGAGTGACAAGCAGTGGATATGGCTTCAGCCCAAAAATTGTAAGGAGACTTGAATTCAGCCAACATTGATCTAGCCATATCCATCAAAGTCCGGTTCTTCCTCTCGGCTACACCATTTTGTTGAGGGGTGTACGAGCGGAATATTGATGTCTAATCCCCTCTTCGCTTTGAAACTCATTCAAAGTGTAGTTTTTGAATACGGAGCCGTTGTCACTTCTTATTGCCAAGATAGGAACATTGTGTTGACGTTGAACTTCATTGGCAAAGTCAATGACTGTTTGTTGAGTCTCACTCTTTAGCATGAAGAAATAGACCCATGTATATCTTGAGTAATCATCGACAATGACCAAACAATATTTCTTCCAACCAAGACTTGCATGAGAATGAGGACCAAATAAATCCACATGAAGTAATTCCAAGATCCTCTTTGAAGACACAATAGTCTCCCTCTTGTGGTGAGAGTCATGCATTTTGCCTTCAACACAAGCCCTGCAAACACGATCTTTGGAAAAGGAGACATTGTGTTTTAGTCCAAGGATGTGGCCACCCTTGTGGAGACTTTGCAAAGTTCTCATGTTGACATGGGCTAAATGGCGATGCCACAACCAGCCCACGTCGGCCTTTCTGAATAGACACATCGGACCCGAAGTGGTTTTCCCCGAGAAGTCCACCACATACCGGTCATTTTCGACGTACCCAACGAAAGAGACCTTTAGAGACTTGCTCCACAAGAGTACAACCAAATCATCATCGATAAAAACAGCAAAACCCATCTTTCCAAGAGCACGAACAGAAAGAAGGTTGTAATCGAGGGTCTCAACAAGCATGACGTCCACGAGAGAGATATCGTGGGAAACCACAACCTTGCCAAGACCCAGTACCTGAGATTTAGACTTATCACCATAGGAGACTGTAAGATTATCATGATTTGGACGCATCTCCGTGATGATCTTCTTTCTTCCGGTCATATGACTAGTGCATCCACCTCTAGCACCCATTTCGACCCACCGGAAGCATCGCCCTGCAAGAGAATTACTTCTTGGTTTTAGGTACCCATTTTTCAATGGGTCCTTTCATGTTAGTAACAAGGGTCTTTGGGACCCAAATAGACCAAGCAATATATTCATCAAAGTGACCGACATAATAAGCATAAACATCGCCATAATCATCACAAAAGAGTTCATAATTTGGATTGTGAGACCCTGCAAAACCAATATTGTTAGTCTTGTCTTTTGTGACATTCTTCTCAGCGGTGCTTGTCTTTGATTGTACATTCTTGGTCTTGTTCTTCTTTTTTTTCTTGGACTTGGTGACATACCCAAGTCCCTCTTTACCATGATTTGACCTTTGCTCACCAAGGACTTCATCAAGCACACCCTTATCCTTGGGAGTGATGTCCTTGATCACTTCTTTTTCCACACTAGCATTTTTCTTGTGACTATATGTTGAGTTGGATGAGCTAGGAACATCATATTTGGCCAATCGACTTTGAAGCTGATCATGTGACTCATTTAGGATGGAGAAATCGTTTTTCAACGCCTTGTGAGCATTGTCAAGTTTCTCCAATTCCTCGGAGAGTCTATCATGAGCAGCCCCAAAGTCAATCTTTTCCTTCTTTAGCTTCTTTGCTTTGGTGACTGCATTGTCACGTTCCTTAACAAGTTTAGTCACAATTTCTTCATGTGACTCTTCAATGGACTCAAGCCTCTCTTCAAGAGAGACCCTAGCTTCTTCTTCCTCAAGAGCATTTTTTAATGATGCAATTTCCGTTTCATCCTCCCTTTCAATTCTACCCTTTTCTTCGAGAAGAGCTTCGTTTTTTGCCAGCTGATCCATAAAGAGCTTCAAAACGAACTTTGTGCTCACCTTGCAAGTTAGTGTAGAAGTAATCCAAAGCAATAATCTCTTCTTTAACCTTAATACTAGTAGGATCATCCATGTCAATCATAGCCTTAGGAAAAGAAGAGCTAGAAGTCGTTACCTCGGAGCTTCTTGCCATGAGACAAGTAGCATTCTTGTTGATGATGTTTTCGTTCGAAGAGTCGAAGATATGTTGATGTAGATGTGGTGGCTATAGCAGCCACCTCTTGAGAGCTATCGTCCTCGTCCTCATCTTCACTTCCTGATGAATATTATTCTTGAGCCACTAGAACAATCTTTGGTTGCTTC
This sequence comes from Avena insularis, assembly GCA_023614405.1. NCBI lineage: Eukaryota > Viridiplantae > Streptophyta > Magnoliopsida > Poales > Poaceae > Avena > Avena insularis. Next base: position 257,995,628 of record CM042685.1, read on the forward strand.
TTGAAGGGAGCTTTCTTCTTTACAAACTATTTCTTGTGTTGAGCCTTTGACTTGTCCTTGTTAATGAGTCTTCCTCCATTATCTTCCCTACTTTGATATGGACACTCAGCTACAATGTGCAGCCGGTCACCACAGTTGAAACATGTTCTCATCTTGGGACCATTTTCTTTTCTTCCATAGGCTCCACTTTTGTGTTCTAGTTCAGCTTTAGCCTTGGTTGGATCTTTCCAAAAGTTTCTAGTATTAAGAGCCAAGTATTGTCCATGGATACTTTTTATATCCTCGGGACAGTCCAGACCTTGTATGGCATATTCTTCATGATCAATCACACTAGTCTTCAAGGCCACGTTGACCCCCTTTTGCATCCCCATAGCTCGAGCACGAGCATCTTCGACATTCTTGGCAGCCACTTTGAAAGCGGCCATTTCTTGCATTACCTCATTGGATGTCATGAGGTGATAGTTATGCCTACCTTGGAGGCTCTTCAAATCTGTGGGCTCAAATGGCATAAGAGCACTGACGTACTTGCGCTTGATCCATGCATCATCAACATGAGCTGCACCGTGGTTTCTAAAAGTTGTGGCTATTGCTTTGAGCCTCCTATACATGTCCTTGTGGTCTTCTCGATCCAACATATAGAATCCTTCAGCTTCGTTGCTCAAAGAATCATATCTATTTCTCCTCATACTTTCATTTCTGATGAAGAGCTCGGTGAGGGCATCCCAATCTTCCGTATCTGTGGTAAGATGCTGAATGTGTGGCAGGTCTTTGTCACCCACACCAAGCTGTATCATGTGTAGAGTTGTAGCGTTGAGTTGGCTATCGACAACTTCTCTTCTTGTGAGATTGTTGGGGTTTCCAACATGAAGACCTTTTTCTTTGATTTTCCACAACTCAATGGAGGAACTGCACACATGAGACTTCATCAAAAATTGCCATTGAGTAAAAGTAGATGCAGAAAGTTTGGGTGGATCACCCCTATTATGGATATGTGGGTGAGGGATAGGTGGATCAGGGGAATACACATGAGAAACCTCATTGTATCCATACTTACCACTATCCTTTTTCGAGGAGGATCTCTTGCTAGTGTCATCACCAACCACTTCGTTCTCTTTGGAATCGGTTTTACCCGTTTCCTTCGATTGCGGAGTGGTAGCCTCAGATTTAGATGGAGGTGATGCTGTGGATGTGGAGAGACGCATTATCAATTGACGCATCTCTTCCATCTTAGCCTCCATTTAACTCACCAAGGTTGTTTCCAACGTCTTGAGATCGTTCATGGTGACTACATCCGGAGCATCACTCCCATCTACCTTGGAACCCATACTTCTCTTAGGAGGTTAAGCCAGAAATAAGAGCCGGGGCTCTGATACTAATTGAAATGGATCGTATGGGCACCTAGAGGGGGGGTGAATAGGTGCTAACCAATTTTTTAATACTTTTTCAATTTTAGGCTTGACACAAAGTAAATTCTCTAGATATGCAACTACGAGAATTTCCCTATATGCAACCCTAACTACTAAGCACGTAAAGAGAGGAGCGAAGGGACCGTAGTGGAGCACGCGGAGACACATGGATTTGTTTTACCGCAGTTCCTTCCTTGTTAAGGGAAGTACATCTGCGTTGGAGGGGTGGGCGGTTCTAATACCACCACGCCATAATAGGCCTCACCCTATTCTCCGATGGATCTCGCCACGAGAGGTCTGATCCACCTTCTCCACTATTGGATCCCTTAGAGGTGGGAACTGGTGCCTTTTACAACGCTACCGGGGCACACACCCACAACTGAATGGGGGGCTCCCGGGATGACAACAAGCTGTCACAAGAACAAGGTTTATCAATATAAACAAAACAAGGATCTAGGTATTTGCAAGAAATACTAGATCGGTGATTCTCCAAATGAATGGAGAGGAGATGAAGCGCTTGATTGCTGATGATGAAGATCGAGTTCTCCTCCTTCGATTCCCCAAGGGATGGGGCCTTTGGGTGGATCTAGGTGGAGCTCTCTTGGATGAAGGTTGCAGATTAGATCTTGTCTTTTTCGAATGAATCAAGAGATCTGGCAGGAGGGGGAAGGCTGGCTTAAATACCCCCTCCCCAGATCTGGCCGTTGAGCAACTTTGGGGGCGGATTATCCGCCCCCCCTGGGAAAACTCTGCCCCAAGGGCGGATTTTCCGGGAGAAACTCCGCCTCCTCTCTGGGGATGGCGCTTGCGTGACTTGGTGAAGATCTTGGGGGGCGGATAATCCGGCCCCCTCCTGGGGCGGATTATCCGGCCAAGCCGGAAAGTCCGGCCAACACTCTGCCCCCTCTCTGGGGCTTGCGCCTTGGCGGTGAGCAAGGGGGAAGACTATCCGGCCCCCCTAAGGGGCGGATTATCCGGCGAGGCCGGAAAATCCGGCCAAAATTCCGCCCCCTTCTGGGGCTTGCGCCTGCTTGGGAAGAGGGAGGGGATGATTATCCGCCCCTGGTGGGGGTGGATTATCCGCCCCCAAAGGCAGATACTTTTCCCTTTTTCTTAGAGAGAGCTGCAACACTTCAACACACATTAAATAATCCTTGATATTGTTATCTAACACCAAACACTAGGGATTAAGAAATGTTCTTACAGAAGGGAATATGCCCTGAGAGGCAATAGTAAAGTGTTTATTATGTGTATTCCAAGTATATGATAGATGTTTATTTTGCATGCTATAATTGTATTAATACGGAAACGTTAATACATGTGTGTTTAACTAACAAACAGAAAGTTCCTAGTTATGCCTCTCTCATAAACTAGCTCGTTGATTAACAAGATGATCACAGTTTCCTGATCATAGACATTGGATGTTGTTAATAACGAGATCAAAACATTAGTGTAATGATGTGATGAACATTCATCCGAAGTCATTGACTTTATATTGCTATAACAACTTAAGAAGTGATCCTAATCCTTAGACCATGAGATCATGTCAATCACTAACACCAGAAGAGTTTCTTGATGACATCAAACGTCACACCGTAACTATGTGATTATAAAGATGGCTTCAGAACTACTAAAGTGTTATGTTGATGCTCATGGATCAAGAGTGGAATTTGTTTATCCCGATGACGGATAGATATACTCTGGGCCCTCTCGGTGATATCACATTGGTTAGCTTGCTAGCAAGTGATTTGATCACTAGAATGTTATATCACGGGAACAAGAAAAGAGTGCATGTCGGTAACGAGATCAAACTAGGTATGGAGATACCGATGATCGAATATCGGACATGTAATATATCATGAAACAAAGGGATTAAGATACTAGCGTAAAAGGTTCCGACGATCACAGGAAAGTCATCGTTGAATGTGTGGGAGTCAATATGGATCTCCAGGTCCCGCTTCTGATTATTGATAGGAGAAGGGTCTCGATCATGTCCGCATTATTTGTGAACCATAGGGTTACACACTTAAGGGACATCGACATCCAATTGGATAAAAAGTTTCATGCCGGAAAGAATAACAAGCGTAGGAATTTATTTCAATAGATACCGAAACAGGTTTTCGGGTGAAATTGCAGAAAGTGTTTTTGCATGTGAAATGGAACTCTAGCAAGGGGTTATATGTGAATGTTTGTCATTAAAGTAATTGACAAAATTCTGAATAAATAAAAGGAGTTTTATTGAATGAGCGTTTGCATTAAATTTGGTGGAAATTTAGTAGCAATTTTGAGTGGGATTTTGAGTGGAGGGAATTGAAAGGATTTTTGTGAGTGGAGTGTCCACCCACATGAATGAGGGGAGGGCAAGGGGTCAGCCCCATGCGCCGGCCACCCCCTTGGGGTCCCCCCTCTCCTATAAAAGGCACCCCCTCCTCACTTCTCACTCACACCTCCTCGTGAAGGATCTCTCTCCCCTGCTAGAATTTATCCCCCATGGTCTCAGACTAGCGAGATACATGTTCCCGGTGGCTATTCGGCAAGAAAGAGTTGTGCTTCCGCTGCATCGCTGGAGCGAGGAGGCAGAGGTTGCTCGGTGTCTTGTACATGTGTGCGAGCACGGATGCGCTGCTGCTTTGCGGCGCTAGGACTTCCTCCCGATCTTGAGATCGGCAAGAGGTCGTCTACATCAACCACGAGTTCAACTCGTTAATCTTTGTCGGTCTTCAAGGGTATGTTCTCTACGGATATACATCCGCTCGTTGTTTATATCTAGTAGATTAATCTTGGTACTTAGTTCCATCATAGGAAATTTTTTTGTTTTCTATGCTGCAAACCCTGCACTGAAATCTTTATTAGGCAAGCTATTTTCACAATGGGCTTTAGCAAATTTGCAAAGTTAAACTCATAAGAATCTCCATCAAAATTAGTTAAATTTTTTTCCTTCTTACAATCAATAATGGCTTCACAAGTGTTCAAGAAAGGTATACCAAAAATGATAGGACAAATTTTGCTAGCTGCTGAATTAAGCACTAGAAAATCTGCAGGATATTTAATCCTACCACAGAGAACCTCCACATATCTTACAATGCCAATGGGGCAAATGGTTTCTTTATTAGCAAGGTGGATAACCATATCAATGTCCTCTAGGTCACAAGGACCAATCTCATACATAATTTCCTTGTAAATCTCATAAGGAATAGCATTAGAACTAGCACCAATATCACATAAACCATAGTAGCAATGATCACCAATTTTAACAGAAAGCACATGAAAACTAGCTTTTCTAGCCTTACTAGGATGAGAGATAATATTATAAGCATCTTCACAGAAGACAATGTGCTCATCCTCTATATTTCTAGTGACAGTGTCTTTCACAATAGCAACCACAGGTTCAATATTCAATTTCTTACCAGGCTCCACAGTTTTCATTGTACCTTTGTTATTTGCACTAATAATCATAGAATACTCCTTTACCTTAGCTGGGAAAGGAATTTTCTCAACATGAGGTTCAGGCACAATATGATTAGTAGTACAAACTTGAGTACTTCTAACTGGAACATGACTAACAACATCTTTATAAGGAGAATGGTACTTATACCACTTCTTCTTGGGAATTTCAATGTAATAGGAAAAGGCCTTAAAACAGTTGGCAATACTTTGGGAATCAAGACCAAACTCATTACTAATATCATGGAAGTCATCAATTCTCATAAAAGATTTAATTCATTCATAATCATAGTTTATACCTGAATTTCTTCCTTTGTCATTCTCCCAAGCTTCAGTATTATCTTGAATACGGTCTAAGAGATCCCATTTAGCCTCTTCCTTCATACGTGTGAATGATCCAGCACAAGAAGCATCTAGTAAATATTTATCATGAAGAGAAAGCCTAGCATAAAAGTTATTGAGAATAATATTGTTAGGGAGTTCATGAATAGGACATTTAAGCATTAGTAACTTCAATCTCCCCAAAGCTTGAGTTGTACTCTCTCCATTAAGAGGCCAAAAGTTATATATAAGATTTCTATCCTTATAAATCTCACTGGGAGGATAAAATTTAGAGTAAAAGAGAGATGTCATCTCCTCCCATTCCATGGATTGTCCATTCTTCAGCAACTTATACCATTCTTCAGCTCTCCCTTTGAAGGATATGGAGAGTAATTTCTTCTTCACATGTTTAGTTGTGATACCTGCACACTTAAACAACCCGCATAATTCATGGATAAAAAGAAAGTGATCACCAGGATGGACAGTTCCATCCCCTAAATAATAATTATCCATAAGACGATTAACAATACTTGTAGGTATCTTAAAAGGATGTATCTCAACAGGTGGTGGTTCATCTACTACCCTAGCAGTGGTAGTAGTTTTACCAAACAGAAAACCAAGTGGGTTATCCATATTGGAAACAAAGTAACAAGCAGTAACAAAAGCAATACTCACAGTAAAAGTTTCCCTTACCAGTTCCACTCTTCAATAGCGCTTCACTACCTGGTAACGGCGCCAGAAAATAGTCTTGATGACCCACAAGTATATGGGGTGTATCGTAGTACTTTTGATAAATAGGAGTGTCAATCCCAAAGAGGAGTAGAAGGTGCCGAACAATGGTATGGAGCAGGAAATCCGTGTGAATACTTAGCAAACCGATTTTTAGTGGTTTTCTGACAAGGCAACAAAACAAGGAGCAAGTAACAAAGGTAACGAACAAACAGAGCAAGTGGCCCAATCCTTTGTTAGCAAAGGACAAGTTGGTGGAAATACTTGTAAGGACCAAACGTTCTCGAGGACACATGGGAATTCTGTCAAGTGCTTTCGCTTCAAATAGCTAAGTACTCTTCTCTGGTGTTGTAAGTGTTGTGTGGGTGAACCTGTGCTAATGTACCGACCGTACTTGGAATAATACATACTTGTGATTAAACCCCCTGCAAACATTTGTAACTATAGGAAAGTAATTAAGATATAAATCTAACCACAGCCTTAAACACTGAGCTTGTACGCTCCCTTGTGCAAAGGTGTCCTAACGGGGGTTCAGGTTTCTGTCACTCCGGCAACCCCACAATTAGTAGCCCCCTAGGCCCATAAATGGTGAAGTTTAATGTAGTCGACGTTCACATGACACCACTAGAAGAATAGCACCACAACTTAAATACTAAACCGTTGAATAATAACTCATCACAAATTCACTACTAACAACATGACTTCTCCAATGTCCTCAAGAACTAAACGAACTACTCACAAGACATCATATGGATCAAGATAAAATATGATATGGTAATGGATAACAATCTGAACATAAACAATAATCCAATGGTTCCACTCACAAGCATCAACTACAATAGTAATCAACACTGGGAAAGTTTCCCCTAATGAACTAAAGCAATATCCAACACAATTGTTACAATAGGATGGAGTGATGATGATGGTGCTGGTGAGATGATGGTGTGGATGATGATGATCCCAATGAAGCCTAGCTTGATGACGGTGTTGATGGCGATGGTCTCCCCTCTCCGGGAAGGAATTCTCTAGGTAGAAATCTGTCTGCCGGAGAGATCTTTCGCTCTCGGTGTTTTTCTCCCCCAAAGGCAGCGGAAATCTATCTGTGGTCGCTTCTCGAGGCTTAGGGTTCCGTAGGGAAGATATAGACGAAGGGGCGGAGTCGGAGGCTGGGAAGGTGGGCCACACCTTCCCTAGGCAAGGGGTCAGGTGGGCCCGCGCCTAGGGGGTGTTGGCCCCCTGCGGCCCCTCTTCGCTCCTCCTTATGGCTTCCTTCGTCTTCTAGTAAAATAATATGTTTCCATATTTTTCTAGTATTTTTATGATCTTTGCAAAATTGCACCGAAACGCCTTCTTTTCCATCAGAATCCAGACTCCGGCAGTCCATCCTCCAAGAATCATCCAACATGCATAAACAGATGAAAAAGCCATAAGTAATACCTCATAATAAGACAAATATCAATGAATAGAGGTAAATTATGATTTAGAATGGTGATGAAAATTGGGCATATCATCTAGCTTGATGACGGCATTGATGGCGATGATCTCCCCTCTTCGGGAAGGAATTTCCTTGGCAAATATCTGCCTGCCGAAGAGCTCTTTCTCTCTCTATAGTTTCTGTCCCGCGGAGGCGGCGGAATCTTTGAGTGGTCCTATTGAGGGGATAACCCCCGGGTGGTGAAAGCCGAGCCTAAGTAGGCTGGCTCTAGAAGGTACAGGCTGCCTGGCCATCGAGCAAGACAACTCTATCCGCATGGCTAGTACCGCCAGGCTAGGATTAAAGCTTTCCCGACTGGCCCGTCTAGCCGGGTAGCCAAAAGGACCGGCTGCATGGCAGCTTCCACCCAGCTAACCTTGGATTCGATGGAAATCTTAGAGGGGGGACGCTACTTGCGGGGTATGCCTCTGGCTCCCTTTGTCATCAGACAGGCTAGCGTGCCGTCACGTCTAGTGCTACCCGACGACGATAAAGCAAAGCGGTCGGCTGACCTCCAAAGAAGTCTGGGTGACCGTTAAAGCAATGGTGATGCCCAAAGGAAGCCTGGGTGACCACTAAAGAAGTGAATGACGCTAAAAGAAGGGTTGACTGGGTCCTGGCCCACCGGCTGGACCCTGCCGTCCGTCCTACCCTGTAAGCCCGTATCCAAACAGTAAACCCTAGAGCCCAAATTATAATCTACCTCCTGATACGTCAGAAATGTATCTATAATTTTTTATGCTCCATGCTTGTTTAATATCTACATTGCTTTCCATTGTCTGCATTTTGAGGTGGTTTTTACATGTTTTCTGGTACTAACCTATTAACAAGTTGCCATAGTGCCAGTTGCCTATTTTCTGCTGTTTTTGGTTCAAAAAAAGATATCAAAGAAATATTCTCGGAATTGGACGGGACAAACGTCGAAGTCAATAACTTTCCGTGGGGAACAAGAAGTCTAGAGGGGAGCTGGAGAGGCGTGCTAGGGAGCCCGCACCCCCCTAGGTGCGGGTGGGCCCTGCCCCGCGCCTAGGAAGGGTGTGTGGCCCTTGGCCACTGCCTCGGCTTCCCCCTTCGCCTATAACAAGCCCCCGATGCTGAAATCCTAAGTACCCGATCAAATTTCCATGAAACCTTATATAGCCGTTGCCACCATCGTCCCTAGATCGGGGGATCTGAAGTTCTTCCCGGCACCCTACTAGAGGGGAGATCATCCTGGAGGCCTTCTCTCCGGTATGATGCGTGAGTAGTTCCACCTTGGACTATGGGTCCATGTAATAGCTAGATGGTTGTATCTCCTCCTTGTGCTTTGATGTATAGATCTTGTGATCTCCGTTCATGATCAAGATCTAATCTATTTGTAATCATGCATGTTGCGTTTGTGGGGATCCGTTGGATATTGAGATTATTATGTTGGTTTGATTAATGGTTTTGTCTTTATGATTCTATCATGTCTGTGTTGTTTTTGATCTTGCATGCTCTCTATTGTTAGTAGCTACCTTGGCCAAGTAGTTGCTAGTGACTCCAAGAGGGGGTATTTATGCTCGATAGTGGGTTCATGCCTCTAGTTTCAAAGGGAAGTGACAATAATATCTTCGGTTGTAGATGTGTTGTTGCTACTAGGGAGAAAACAATGGTCTCGTGTTCATGGAACATGTGGACTGTGTTTGCCTTACACACTTTGCTTAAAGCAGTTGTTTGTTGCTTGCAACCTAATACTGGAGGGGGTTCGGATGATAACCTGAAGGTGGACTTCTAGTCATAGATGAAGTTGGATGGTGGTCTATGTATCTTGTTGTATTGCCCAATCGAATCTCATAGGATCCTTCTGACTAGTAATTGCATTATTATGCCTTGCTCAGTTCCTATCAATTTCCCTGCTATAATTTGTTTACCCTTCATGCCATGCTGTTTATCTAAGGAGAGCACCTCTAGTGAACTATGGACCCCGGTCCATTCTTTATTATTGATACATCTTCCACTGTTACTTGTTTACTTGCTGCAAACCACCATTACCTTCCACACCATACGTTTAATCCTTTGTTAAAGCAAACCGGTGAGCTTGACAACCTCACTGATTTTTTAGGAAAAAGTCTTGAGTTTGTGTTGTGCAGGTCTCCGCATTGCTTGCAACACCTGTGTGACGTTTCCTTCCTCCTACTGGTTCGATAACCTCGGTTTCTTACTGAGGGAAAACTTGCTGCTGTGCTGCTTCACACCTTTCTCTTGGGGTTCCCAACGAAGTGCTCCTACATCAACTCAGCGCTGCATCACCTTCCCCGACCAGTATATAAGGGCGGATAGAGCTAGGGTTCTAGGGAAGTAACATATATAGTAGCAATAGCTTGCCTCTACTTCTTCTTCCTCTAGCCTTCGATAGTAGCTAAGGAAACAACTCTAGGAGCACTTGTACTTGGCGTTCGCCCCCCATATAGTTGATCTTCCAGGAGTAGGGGTGTTACCTCGCTTAGAGGGCCCCGAACCTGGGTACGCTGCTGTGTTTGCAGTTCACCGTGCCCAACCCGTTGCGTAAGCCACCGATTACATCCGACTGTCCCTCTTTAGCCATCCCCGATGGCACTTTCATGTTCCACACCACGACAGTTGGCGCCCACCGTGGGGCACAACGCTTCGGCTAGGATCATCTTCCGCACGGGACTTCCTCTTATCGCTGGTGAGTGCGTGGCCTCCGGCGTCATCCTCACACTGGGCCCTTTCGACTGCGTCGTTGACAACCGCCGCATGCTTTGTCAGGAACGCCTTCCCTGCCAACGGCTGCATCATGCACTTTGGGGACCTCCGCGTCTATGTTGCCACTGTTGCCGAGGCTTTCCCTAGAAAGGTCGACACCGTCTCCGAGGTTCCTCTCGACCATCTCGCCCACGGCCCGGCCACGGCAAACGTCTCCGTCGAGGTCATGGTGGTAAAGGCCCGTGAGAACCACCGCTTGCTTTAGGAGCGCCGAGCGGGAGGGGATAGCTCCTCGCTCGAGCAGGAGCAAGACCCACTCACCGCATCCATCCGGCACCTTGACGCTCCCGTCATCATCAAGGCGGACCCAGCAATCGATGTGGCCGCGCTCAAAGCCACGCGCCAGAAGCTCCTAGAGGAGGCCACCAAGGTTGCGACTAACCAGCACCGACTGAACACCATCATGCATGAGTACAACGCCACCCACGACTTTGCCAGGCAAATCCAGCATCGGGGGCACGACCTCGCGTCGGAACTAGACCATGCCGCTGACTCGCGCGCTGGCGTGGCGCAACCCATCTACAGCACCCCCGCCAAAAACATGAGAGCGGCCAAAGCAGCAGCCGTGGAACTGAGACACCTCGAGCGATAAGAGCTTCGTCTTGAGCAGGAACACGTCCAGCTCCTCGTCGCCACCACCAACAAGCAGCAAGCCGAAGGGGGCCCCAGTCAAGCGAGCAACACCCGAGACATAGTCCCCCGCAAAGGCGCAGACCAGACGGCGCACAGAGAAAGCAAGCACCAGCAGGCGTCTTCCCCAGGTGGCATAGGCCAAAATAGCCGCATGCGTGGTAGATCCAGCAATCGCGGCCACCGTATCCGCGACGCCTCCGTCACTAGCGTGAGCCGTGAGCCGGCTGCAGGAGCCTCCCAAGGAAGGAAAGAACACGTGCTAGAGGAGGGAGATGGCGCAAACAAGGACCCACCCAGACGCTTCGAACGGGCGGTTGGCCCCAAGAACCGTGGCCGACGCGCTGCGATCAATCTCTGGTGCAACAGCGTGCTAGAAGAACAAAGTCCGGCTGAACCAAAATGTTTCGGCCTACGCATCCGGAACGAGCCGTTTCCAAAGGGTTTTTCGCTTCCAAGAGACACGCCAAAATACAATGGCACTATCAAGCATGAGGATTGGCTGGTGGACTACACCACCACCATGGGAATCGCTAACGGAAACCTCCGCCTGGCCGTCTGTTACGTCCCCCTCATGCTCGTCAACTCGGCAAGAACGTGGCTCAACAGCCTCCCCAGAATTGTGTTTCTTCGTGTTTACCTTGATCTGACCCGCACGAACTCCATGGTATGTGGTGGATCTAAGGTGAGTTTCCTCCGGCGCCACTCCGGCGTCGGTTCCCACCCCCCATGGATTCTCCGGTTGGTAGTTGGAAGGTCACCTACACGGGTGCAAGCTCTGGTGGTAAGTTTGTTGAAGGCTCTCTGATTCTTTCTTCGGATGATTGGTTGGTGCTTCTCAATGCCAAAGGTTTCCCTTTGGATGGAAAGGTTATTGAAAATGGGGAGAAAATCTTGATTGGATCTGTGGTGAGGTTCCCCTCTCACCTTTCCAGAGCTAATGATGTCTTGATCTCTCTAGATGTTTTTTCTGGTAGTTCTCCTTCTCCGGATGGATCGGATGAATATTTCTCTATGAAGTGGAATTCTCTCTGTTTCTCTCATGATAAACAATTTCCAGGGTTTTTGATTTTAAGTTTTCGTGCCAAAATATTGGTTCTTCTCAATCAAAATGAAGTGGTCATCTATGCTAGATATTTGCTTAAGGATGAAAAAATTGTTGAAGGGGCAGAGATGGAATTGCCAGTTTTAAAAATCCGTGTTGGTGCTCAAATTATCTCCAATTTTCTAAGAGGAATCCAAAATGCTCCAATATAGACAAGGATATTGCCATGGGGAACATATCTTGAAATAATTCCAAAGTTGACAAACCTGTTATTAAGATGGAAGTTACGGCTGACTCTTTTCATCCTGTCAAGAAAGATTTTCCTAAACCCTGTGTTACCAAACAAGTTCAAGTGGATCCTACTTTATTTGCTGCAATTTCATTGGATTTCAATGTTGGAAAGAAGTTTGATAATGATATTATTTCTAAATTTGGTCATTCAGTCAATTTTCGTCCTGGTTTTCGTAGAAGACCCTTCTTCATGCTTTGCTCTTTTGGCAGAGCTAATTTCAAACTTGATGTTCATACTGTGGGTATTGCTCTGCAATCTTTATTTGGAGTATATGCTGCTCTCTTTCAAGTTAGACACCTTCAAGACAGGACATTCAGGTTTACAGTTGCTTCCAGGGCGGTTGGATTTGAAATTTACAATTCTTCAAAATTCACATTTGAACATTTTATTATGTTCATCAACCTATGAGGTGATGGTGGGCCTAATTGGCAGCGGAAGAAAGAAAATTTTACCGTGAGGAAGATCTTGCTTGGACAACTGTCACGTCCAAAAAAACCTCGGCACAAAATTCTGGTCAAACCTCAAGTGCTAGCCATTTGGGCATTAAGTCTGTCTTTGACCGTTTAAAATTTCCATTAACACCATCAGAATCAACGGTCAACCGTCAAGTTAATTTGGCGGTTTCTCCTGATATTAAGACAAATCACTCTCAGTCTTTCGCTGATGTTTTCATTAATGGTAATTCTAGACAAAAATGCTTGATTGCCGATTCTCCCGTGTGAGTGAAATCGGGCTCATTAACTCTGCCTTGACTCCTTACATTTATGCACTTCCGCTCCTTCCAAAAGAAGGGAATGGCCCAATGATTCTTTCCTTACTTGGTTTAAGGCCCAGCCCAATGCGAATTTTCAGCCCCAGGTCTTCTCCTTTCTAAATTACTTCTTCATTTCTGGCCACTCTTCCACTGCTGCAACAGTTACAGAGCATCCCGTCTCCTCAACTCCCCCGCCTATAGAAACCCTAACTTCTCCTCCCCCTAGAAAGACCTCGTCGCTGGTGGACATCGAAGCAACAGCGAATATTCCTATCGATCCTGCACCTTTTCTGCCTTGGGGCTTTGAGATTATGCAGGTTGAAGGCCAGGTGGGGCTTTGAAGAGTGGTGGTTCCTCACTGACAGGGCCTGCATGAATAGTATGCCATTTCCTCAATTCATCCTCTGCCTCCTGGCCCTGTCCCTTTCCTAAATATTCATGATGTGCTTCTGGATTTCCTTCATAATGAGGCCAGAGTTGGTTTTGGTGAAGTTCAGGCCTGCCCTTTTGGTCCGGCTTATGTGCAGTTCACCCATATTAGTGACAGAGACAGACTGATTAGGGAGAGTCCCATTGCTTTTCAAGATGTGCATGTTTCCTTTGCCAAGCATAATGAGGGGACTAATTGGCGTCGAGTTCAATTTAATAATGATTGTTGGGTTATGCATGTCGGTCCCCCTATAGACCATATGAACACAGAGGACCTCAATGATATCTATAATGTCATTGGTAAGATGCTGTTGTGGGAAAGGGACCCTGAAAACAAAGGCAAAATCCTTGCTAAGGTGCGAGTGACTGACCTGGATGACATTCCAAAGAGTGTCAGAATGACACTTGGAGACAGTGAAGCCTTTGAATCTTGGACTTTTTCAGTTGAGATCCTGCTCAGTAACCTTCTTGGAGGGGGGCCACCTGATGAAGACCCTGCTCCTAATGATGGGGTGGACCCACACCCTGTACCTGTAGTGGCTGCTCCTTTTGTCCCCCCACCACCTCCCCCTCCTCCACAAGATGACAATGCTAGTGAGTGGGACCAGTGGGTGGTGCAAAATGTTGCCCAAAATGTGCCTGCTGGACCTGTTCAGGAGGATGGAGAAGATCTACAACCAGACAACCTCCACTCCCCTCCCCATGCTATTCATAGTGGGATAACTAACTCCTCCCCTGAGAAGGCAGTATACCCTGCCTTTATCCAGCCTACTAATTGCAGTGAGCAGGAGGTGAATGAAACCGCACTTCTAGCCAGGAACATGTTGGAATTCAGCTTCAAGATGTTGGTATTGGGGATGGCTTACTCAATATTCTTAATACTTATGCTGATTCTGATGAACATGAGTTCATCCCTGTTGCATCAGACAACGTGGATGGAGATGGTGACTTTTTGATGGAAGACACCAACCTGCTTGAAACAAATGAGGCTCACCTACAGATAGGAATGGCCTATACTCACTTTATGGCAACTCCTGACCTCATGATAGAAAATTTTAGGTTCTCTCAACAGGGTCTAGTAATTTGGGACAGATTCTTTGCTCCCCACATTAAAAGTCAATATTATTCACAGAATATGGCAAAGTTTGAGATTCCTGTAAGTTGGTTTAATTTCATTACTCTTATGCTTATCACCCCTGAAAAATTTAATTGGGCAAAGAATTTTCTTTCTTCACCTCTTTGGGAAATTATTAAAGAGACTATTGCAAGTGAATCTACAATTTCATTCTTGGTTCCTGAGGAATGTGTTACTCAGTCTGCCCCTCTATGCATTCCGGATTCTCTGGATCCTAGCTCTCTTGAGAAAACTCCCTCTGCTCCATCAAATAAAAGGAGAGGAGCAGGTCCCATTGTTGAGACTGAGGTGAGAAGAAGTCCTAGAATTGTTGAACTTAATGGTGGTTTCAAAATCCATATCAATTGCTCTGATATTAATTGTCTATCCTGTAATGATGAATCACCAACTCTTGGCACTAAGGTGGTTCAAAACCTGGCTGTTAATTTTTGTAAGGTGGCTCAGGAGAACCTTGACACAAAGCTACAGAAGAGGAGCAAGATTGCTGACAGGACAATAAGGCCACCTTGTGAAACTAAAAGGACTACTGGAGTTGCTGCTAGTTCCAGTTAGGGATATAAGAAGAACAAAGAGGCCGTTGGGCCCTGTGGGCACAAGGCCAAAAAGAACATGAATAGATAAGTTTCCAATGTTAGAAAAACTATGCTTTTGGGTTGTCATCCTTGGATCTGTGATCCAAAGGATTGTCCTTGTTGATTATCAGAACATGAGGTTCTGGAATATTGAATGGTGGAAGTACCTTTCTTTTGATGGATCATATTATCCTTTGAATGTTTATGCCTCTGTGTTTCTCCCTGGTATGGATGTTATGTCATGTTTTGATATACATCAAACCCTTTATCTCAACTATAGTTTCCATGGATAGCAAAATGTAACAGCCCAAGTTTGTAATATACGTAATTAGTACCTAAGCATTGCATGCATCTGTTTAAATCAATAAAATGTTTGCAAGTGATCAAGTGTGTGGTTTAAGAATACAATTACAAAACCCTAAACCCTATTCCTTCCCCCTCTTTTTGAAATTCATTCAAAGTGGTTTGAATTTGAAATGTACGAAAATAAAGGAGCCCAAATGGATTATAAGGGTCCTATGTGTTTTAAATAATATTCTAAACCTTCTGGTATTTTTGAAATACTCTAAAACAGATTTGAAATGGTTTTATAAATGGAAAAGAGAAAAACAGAAAAAGTAAATCTGTTTAGCAGAAAAAAATAGAGCTAGCAGCCGATGGGCCTTGGCTCATCTCTCCTTTCCCATCTCTCTGCCACCGCGAGCAGCATCCAGAAGCCCAGCTCGGCCCACCCGGGGCCCAGGAACCAGCCCATACAGGTTTGGCCTCTCCCCCGTCGTCGTCTTTGTCGACGACAGCGATCACCTGCGTGTCGCCGCCCGCGCTGCACCGTCCGTCGAGCTCCTGGGGATGATAAGGTCGCCGCGACACTGCCTCGCCCTCCCTATCCACTTTCCCCTCTCTCCCTCGCCCTCGTTGGATCTCTGCCGCGCAAGTCGAACCCTAGCCCGCCATGGCCGCCGGCTAGCCACCGTCACTGGCCTCCCCTCGCCCATCCGACACCACCACGAGCTTCGCATGGACGCGAGCTTTCTCCTTCCCGAAGTAATCTGGCCAGGACGCTCCCAATCGGCCGCATCGACCTCTTCTTCCTCGGCACCGACGAGCTCCTCCGCACGCCTTGCCGTCGTTTCGAGCTCCTCCACGCCTCGTCGTCGACCCTTTCAGCTCCAAGGTAAGCTCACGGTCCTCTAGGACCCCTCCAACCCTCCTGTCTCCCTCTGGTTTGAGCATGTGCCATAGCACATCATCCGCCGCCGTTGTTGCTCGTCGTTGACCAAGCTCCGGTGACCCAAGACTAGCGGCACCGCCACCGTTCGGTTCGTCTTGCTGCGCTGGTTCGACTAGGCTAGGCCCTGCAGTCTCGCGCCCCCTCCCTCGCCGTCTCCAGCGACCATCTGGCGGTGGCCGCCGCGCTGATGTCGAGATGACGTCACCCCGACGTGGCCTGGGTCCCCTTTGACCGCTGACTGCCAGCGTGGATGTTGAGGTGGCCTCGGGCCCCTCTATCAGTCTCACTGTCTAGGGTCAGCCCGTGTGTAAAAAGTATCTGGTGCTTGTGTTGATGTCAGCCTGACGTAATAATTCAATTTAAATTGTTTTAATAATTCCAGAAATTGAATAAATATTGTAAAATCAATAACTAATTATTTATAAGTAAGAAACATATGTATAATATATCAAAATGTTCAGAAAAATGAGAACTATCTAATTACACTATAATCATACATTGTTAACCAACTTTCATGACAAGTTTAATTAGAAGAACTAATTGAACCCCACAGGTGATTCCGAGGATCCCCCTGTTCTAGGGTTTGGACCTCTCGGACCCCGTTTAAAATGACCAAGCATGTTCTAGGGTTCCTTTCAACACTATTTAACTTGTCATATCATACATATTGATTGCGCATTGCATTATGCCATGTCTTGATTGTCGTTTTCCTTTCTGGTATTGGTTCTTCGCGATAGGATCCGAGCCTGAGGATGAAGTCAACAACACCGAAGATCCATATATGTCTACTAAAGGACAAGGCAAGTGTAGCCTCTCATTCTGAACCTACTTTTACAAAGTATATTACTTTCTAGATATGATGCACACGATTCCAATGTGGTCTTTTGTCAGTAGCTAGTGTTACCCATCTGCTGCACTGTTTCCCTTTTGTAGCCTTATACTCCTTATCCACTGCTCCTAGCATACCTAGGTGTGGCATCTGAGCGTCGCTAGAGCTTCTACGACCGACAGCTTAGCCATGCTTACTAGTACCGTCCGATACATATGGATAATGATTCGAAGGTACCGAAGAATCTAGAAAGATAGGAGGTGGAGGTATCATCTATGGAGATAAATAAACATGCTAAGGTTTGTATGAGAGGCCATGTTGGGTGTGGTTTTTTTAGTCCCATTCTCGCCACCAATAGGAACTGAGTTCTTACCTTTGGAACCAAGACGAGCGTACAGCCACACGGGCCCTGGACAACCTCTCGACTAACTAACTTGCCTAGTAGATTCCATGAGTCACATAGTCCGGGCTTTCCATTTGGCATATGCATTGAAAACATTTTCGAAAGAGGGGGTGAAGGAGGTGCATCATAACAGGTAGGGAAGCGTGGCCGCGGTTGATTGGGGTTGATGGAGCCCCTGGTGAACCAACCTCGCCTCACATCTTTAAATCGGCTTGATTTGACCGTTCTGGCGGAATCATACTTATTGCATGACTCATGGTCTCGGCGAAAGCAAGGTAAAGGTCGTGGTCAACCACCCTCTACTGGCCTTCCAAGGAAGAGGGCTAATAATTTGGCATTAAGAGTCGGTTGGTACGTGTGGGTAAAGTTGTACACCCCTGTAGGGTTAAATCTTTTCTAAAAGCCGTGTTCACGGTTATGAACGACTTGGCGACCAAACTTAACATCATAGATAACATTAACCACTATAAAACTTGTTGATCCACGTGTGCTTAAGGATGCTTCCTCCGTGTCGGCGGGGTGATCCTAGATAGGAGGTTCTGATGAAGTTGGTGGTTATCAATATGCGATGAACAAAGATGGAGAAGTCATGATCTTATCCCTTTTACAAGATTCAGAGTAGACAAGCCTCTTCTCTCTCTTGTTTACAAATAAAGATTGCTTTCCACAAAAGAAAATCCAGAGAAAGCCTTTTTAGCCAGAGCATGTAGATACTAGGTTATGTAAGTCTTGCGGGGTACATTCTCGTACTCAGCCTTGCGCCATTGTTGTTTTTCTACAGATGATCTAACTGCAACTAAAGGTGGCTTCTACGTTGACATCGACGAGTAGCAACTGAAGGTGATGTAATGTTGGGTCTATGACCTCTGGTTGGTAATAACTCTAATATCATACTCTCTTAAGAGTTTAAACTTATGTTGTTGAATCCCTGAGTTCTATAATGTTACCTAATCTTACTGTGATCTTCCGTGATCAGAGTTGAGCTTACCTTAGATGGTGATCTGAGGTTAGTTTAACCCTAACCCCGGGGGGTGCTACAGGTTTTGGTATCAGAGTAGGACAACTTTTAGGAAACCCTTTTATTGGTCGATGTTGAGTCTAGAAGTTGACAAAATTATTTGAAAGTTAAAAATTAATTTTAGAAACTCTAACTATGATTCTTTTTACTCCTTATCTGGTGTGTTTCTGATGCTGGAGTTTCTCTTACCCTATTTGGTTTGAAAAGGTTTTCATTCCTTATCTCATATGTCAAAACTTCTAGGATCGTGGTTTTGGGGTTGTTTTTCTAAATTACTCCGTACTTGGTTGCTATTCTCAGAGTTCCAAGATATCTTAGTTTTGCTTGGTATGTAACATCTTAGCATTCCTTTGTCATGGTTTGTAAGGCAGCTGGTTAGTGTATACATTAGTATGCTTTGATACTACCATGCTTGATAAGATGATACCTTTATATAAAGTACTCGTTGTTCATATTTCCGTCTTGTTCCTTTGGATCCCTTGTCTAACCTTCTTTTTGTTCTTTCAGGATGGGTGACACCTCTCGTGCCCGTACCCGTGCTCATGCCCGTGGTTCTGCAAATGAGGGTGAATCTTCCAACCTTCCTCCACCACCGTCCATGGTTCAACTCATGGCCATGTACGAAACCAACCATGCTGACAACATGAGGCTCCTTGAAAGGATTGAGTGCAACACCGCTCAATGCCAGAACAATCAAGTTGGTATCAAGGACTTCACACGTCTCACTCTTCCAGTTTTCAGCTATTCCACTCCGCCACTTGATGCGGACTACTGGCTTCGCACTATGGAGCGCAAACTTTAGGTTGGTCATGTTGCTCAAGCTGATTGGGTGACTTTTGCTTCCTATCATCTGGAGGGAGCAACTAACTCCTGATGGGAAAATTTCTTGGCTATGCAAGAAGCTCAACATGTTGTTACATGGCAAGAGTTCACTGAAGCCTTCCGAGCTTATCATATTCCGGAGGGTTTGATGGATCAGAAGAGGGAGGAGTTCCTCAAGCTGAAGCAGGGCACTGGTTCTGTGTGTCAATACCAGCGCAACTTCAATCGTCTTGTCTGCTATGCTACTGAAGAGGTCTCCACTGATGCTAAGAAGCAAGCTCTGTTCCGCAAGGGACTGGATCTTGAGGTTCGCCATGATATCCACCTCATGGACTTTGGTAACTTCCAAGGTCTTGTTAATAAGGCTATGAAAGCCGAGAGTGGAAAGGTGGAGTATGAAGAAGCCCGTAAGCGTCCTTAGGAGGGGTACAACAAGGCTGGTTCTAGCAATAAGAAGTGTTGTGTCTTCGTGCCTTATAGTGCCATGCCACGTGCTCCTTACACCCCAAGGTCTTCTGGGTATGCTCCTCGTCCAAATGCTACTCCAAACAATGCTGGTGGACAAACTATCCTTCTGCTGGCAATGCATCAGGTTTTATATGCTTCAATTGTCGCCAGCCTGGTCCCTATGCAAAGGAGTGTCCTCAAAAGAATGCTGCTAAGAAGGCACCACCCCCAAAGAAGAATGGTAAGTACCAAGGTGCTGGAAGAGGTCGTCTGAACCATATCTCTGCTGAGGAGGCTCGGGAAGATCCAAGCATTGTCATGGGTACGCTTCATATTAATCAAATTCCAGCTAAAGTTTTGTTTGATTCTAGAGCATCGCATTCATTCTTGTCACAAGCTTTTGCTCAAATGCATGGGATAAGTTTTGAGGGGTTATCTGTTCCTCTGTGGGTTCAATCTACTGGTTCTAGTTGCCATTCCACCATCGTTAGTCATGGGAATCTAATCGAAGTTGCATTCTCTTCCCCACTTCTTTGATCACCCTCAAGTAAACTAACATTGACATCATTTTGGGCATGGACTGGTTGACCCGTTACCAAGCTATCCTCGATTGTACAACCAAGCATGTGACTCTGACTAGTCATGCTGGCATAACAGTCAAGCATTGGACCGTAGGGTCAATATCTCCTTTAGCATTTTCTATCCCTGAAGCAGAGTTGTATGCTCTTAAAGTTCTACCTCCATTAGAGATTCAAGATTTTTCCATGGTCTGTGAATTCCAGGATGTCTTTCCTGAGGAGTTGCCTGGCATGCCACCTGATCGAAGTGTGGAGTTTGTCATAGAGTTGGTTCCTGGAACTACTCCTATTTCTAAAAGACCCTATCGAATGCCTCCCCATGAGCTTGTGGAGTTGAAGAAGCAATTAGAGGAGTTAGAAGGAAAAGGATACATTCAGCCCAGCACATCTTCTTGGGGATGCCCTACCATCTTTGTTAAGAAGCGGGATACCAACATACCGCGTCTGGTTATGGATTATCGCCCACTCAATGTTGTGACTATCAAGAATAAGTATCCCCTCCCTAGGATCAACGATCTCTTTGATCAATTAAGTCGTGCCACTTTCTTTTCCAAAATGGATTTGAGGTCAGGGTATCACCAGATAAAGATCCGTAAGGAAGATATTCCAAAGACTGCTTTCACCACTCGTTATGGTCTTTACGAGTACACCGTCATGTCCTTTGGTCTTACCAATGCTCTAGCCACTTTCATGCAGCTTATAAACTCTTTCTTCATGGAGTATCTTGACAAGTTCGTCGTGGTCTACATCGATGATATCCTGGTCTGTTCCAATACTGAAGAAGAGCACGCCAAACATCTTCGTTTGGTGTTGACAAAACTTCGAGAACATTGTCTCGATGCCAAGTTCTCCAAGTGTGAGTTTGGGTTACAAGAGCTCGTATTCCTTGGTCATGTTGTTTCCGCCCAAGGGGTTGCTGTTATCCCCAATAAGGTCCAAACTATCCTCGACTAAGAGTCTCCTAAAACCATCAAGGATGTCCGAAGTTTTCTCGAGATGGCTGGTTATTATCGTCGATTCATCAAGAACTTCTCCAGAATTGCAAAGCCGATGACTGATCTTCTTAAGAAGGATAAGAAGTTTGAATGGTCTGATAAGGCTGAAGAAAGCTTCCAGATGTTGAAAACCAAGTTAACAACTGCTCCGGTGTTGGTTCTCCTAGACACCAGCAAAGACTTTGTTGTCTTCTGTGATGCTTCCCACCAAGGTCTCTGTTGGGGATATGCTATATGGGTATCCTAATAGCATGTCTCTTATCCGACTAACCCGGGTGGCCCATAGTCGGTAGCATGGCCTATGGCCTGCTGGGTGGCCCAGTTAGGTGGATCCAGAAGGGAGGCCCATGCCGGATAAAGGAAGGCTACGGTGGAGTCACCAGCGTACCCAGAGCCTTGGAGTGCAAGATACACAAGACTAGTGATAGACGGTGTAGGACTCTGTAACCTGTCCGGCTAGGACTTTTCCCTGTAACCCTAGGACTTGGCGACTATATAAGTCGGGCCTATGGGAGCCTTTAGAGCACGATAACTTAGACTATCTAGTCACCTCGCACAGCGAACCTATCTCTGTAACTCGGCGTATTGCCCTTATAGTGATTTATAGCAGGAGTAGGATTCCGCCACCGTCGTGGGATCTAAACCTGGGTAAGCTATGTTACTTCATACCCGTCAACCATCCGCCTTACCCCATGTCTCTAAACACGCACTGTGAGGACCCCTCCATGGCGTACTCGTCGGCAATACCATGACAGTTGGCACCCACCGTGGGGCAAGAGGTGCTTCAGGCTCTTCAGCGGGCGAGGACCAAGATCTTCGCGGGAATCGGCGAAACCGTAGCCATCGGTTGTGTTCTCTTCTCCGGCAGCGTTCCGATCGTCCCTCCTAACGAATTCTGGATCCCGGCGAAAACGAACCCTACGTGGTGTTCGATCGTTCCTATCGAAGACATCCACCTCTTCATCGGCGAAACCGACTCGGGCACTAGTTCCCTGGGAGTCGGAGGACACTACTAGAGAAAAGCCTATGCGAGGCGCACCTAAAATCTTATGCGAGGCGCATATCATATGCGCCTCTAGCTTCAAGCCTCGGGTATTTTTATGCGAGGCGCATATCATATGCGCCTTGCATATGTTTTACAATGCGCCTCGTATATTTATAGTATATGCGCCTCCTATAGTATCCTATATGCGCCTCCGGTAATATTTTCGAAATTCAAGTTTTACAGACCACTATAAATAATAATATACAGATATTCGAATATACAATATAGTCCAGAATACAGTATAAAGAGCACAGAATTTTTCAGAAACTTGCAATTTGCCAAAGCATAATAGAACCAACATGAATACAATACATTACACATCAATCATGACATACAAGTTCATACATCAAGTATTTGTGCCACAAGTTCACACCTCCGAGTACAAGTTCACAATCACATTACACCTCCGAGTACAAGTTCACAATCACATTACAACTCCAACGACGTAGCTCTACCTAGATGAAGTAGAACACATAACCTACCATGAAGAGCAACAAGGTGGTGATCACGAGGAAGTTCCTCCACTTCTTCCTTCCATGCCTCCTCCACTTCTCTTCCGCCACCTCTCTACTCTCATAGTCTTGGTAGCTGTTGCCCGAGAAGTTGTTCACTTGCTTCGCGCCTTTCCACCTCTTACACACGGAACCCGACCGACGCATACCTATATAACACCTCGCCATCTCCTACACATAATAAATGTGATATTACTTATGTCAGTGGAAAGCAATAGCTAGCAGTTCACAAGATAGAATCATGCATATATATATATATGGGTGCAACAAAATGTAAGAAATCACGTTCTAATCATCGGCATTTCGAAGAAATACCAAAAAAATCAAACCAAGAATGACTTGGATTAGTGCCTCATACTTAGATTGGGCACGGAAATAACAATGCTCGCTGTTCGATCTCATGCGGCAAGTAGAGTATATGCCCAAATTACTAGTCTACTTGGCACACAAGATCGAACAGCGACATAGTCATACACGTGACACCACAACACGTTCTAATCATCGGCATTTCGAAGAAAGAAAAAGAAAGCAAACCACAAGAAGCAGGGAAGCAATGACAAATGAAAAGCAACAAGCACTTAAAATAGTTCATAACACAAATAACTAGCTAGTGTCTCTCACAATCAAGTTCAATGGTTGACGAAACATATTCTAGAGGTTTTGCTAGGCAAGTTTAACATAGTGATAAGAGGTTACAACACGAGTTCGGAACTAACAGCTAGGTACCCAGGCAATGCAATCATGAAGTCTTCTTCGGCTCTTGAGTCGGCTTTGGGGGGGCATTGATGAAGCCCGACCGAGTTTTCGCCATTTGCATGAACATCCTGCCGTCACCCTGCTGCGCTAAGCGTTCGTCTATCTCCCTGTTGGACGGTGTATAGCTGCCGTAGAAGGTGCCTCCGGTTTTTATGAGTCCCTGGTACACTATTGTCGCAATGTCCTCCTGGATGTTGAAGAAGTGTTGCCTGAGGTTGCGAGCCTGTATGCATGCAAGCTTTTTAGCCCACTTCACGAGGTCAGATGGCAGCGTTTTGGTCTCCATGTCATTGAAGAACGCCTTCATGTGGTAAATGGCATAGAAGGCATCCTTCCCATCGCCAAAGCGGTTGCTGACGCAGTAAAATTCGCCGGTGGCGTAACACGGCGCTACCAACTTTACATGTGGCCTTGCTGGTTTGACGCCTCCCGCTGCGACGTAGCCGGTGAGAGCGCCATCAAGAATTTTCTTGATATTGGTGTAGTTTTTTTGGATCACACTGTTTGAGTCGAGGTACAAGGCTGTTGAGTGTTTCAAATTCAAGCTTATGAGCACACAGCCTGTCCGATCATCCTCCGTGATGGGATGGTAGGGAAGGAGAATCACATCCTTATCCGAGTATGTTTGCAGGAAGTTTGAGAGGTAGTTGGTCGCCAGATCTATGGCCTCAGCATCTTCGTGACGGCCACGCATGAAGTAGGGATCCACTATCCGGATGCCCGGATCTTGTCTCCGTGATCTCCATGGCCATATTGAGGGAGAACAAATGACCAGTGGTATTGTGCAAATAAACCCGCTCAACATGTCAAACAGGTCAAGATGTCGACGTAGAAGATATCCCCGGGGTACAAAGTGATGAAGCATGGCATATGAGAAGGCACCTTAGCCTTGAAAACGAGGTACGATCGATCGTTGTCGCGAATGCACCGCTCAATTGTGAGACATCCATAATGAATACTAAGCATATGCGAGCTCATGACCTCGAGCATCGATTTACACATCATCGGTACACCGCCACGCGTCGCTGATTCTCGGCTTGCCCCACGCCGCCATCTCGAAAAGAGGATTTGATCCCGCCCTGATCACCCTTAGGCTTCCTTTTGCGATTCTTCTGTTTTTACGGCTTCGCCATCGCGTTCACCTCACCGACTTCTTATGGAGGGTGTCGGGTTGATCAAAGGAACCACCGCCTTGGAGGCTCTGAAGGGGACAGTGGCGCGACTCGACTAGTTGGGAAGAGACGACCTTGCAAGGGGTTTCACGGTCTGGTTGGGTCTTGGCAACTTGATTTGTGCCCGATGGTCCCTACTCATACAAATCAGAAAACCTTGTGTTAACAAACTGGTCACCGTAGTTCGGTCAATTTCTTCATCATCATCGGGATTCGTGCCATGTTGTCCAAGTCTCCCATCTCAAGTCTTCATCATGTGCTGTGCTGCTCTAGGGTGATGTTGAGCTGGTCCTCCGTCCCAAACGGATCTGCTCTTCGCCATAGGTACAAGTAGTCGGCGATATTGAGGACCGCTGCCGTGTCCTCATCATCCCATCCTTGAGGTTGAGAGGGAGGTTCCACTTGCTCAGAGTCCGGAAGCACCATACTGTATTTGACCCTCATCATGTCGTGGCATTGTGACATTGTGCACTTTGCGGTTCTCTGTTGAACAATAGTACCCTTTGGCAACATCCATCAATGCCGCCCACCCAAAGGCATTAGAGTGCAAGGAGTGTCTCCTGCGAAAGATCGACATGTAGGCGGCGTTAGAAAAACAAAGATCAAGTCATCGGTGTGGTTGAGCCTCCCAACTCTCGCTTAATTAGTTAGTTACCTTGAGGGCGAAACTCGCCAATGTCGAGGCACCGACGCCGACAGGCTTGACCACGCAAGTGGCGGAGTGGTGCCGATGGCACGGTGGCGCGCGTGCCTTCGCCAGAGCGGGCAAGTTAAGCTCCGGAGCTAGAGGAGTCTCCACCACCACCGCCCTGCCGAGGAGTCACCAACGCCCGCCGCGCCACATTGTCCGATTGGCTGTTGAGGTTGGGAACCGTGGCGCCTGCTTACCACCCTTCGCCACTTGTTGTACTTTTCCATGTAGACGGAAGGATGGTGTTGAGCTTCTCGCTCACTTGTGAATGGACTTGTGACTGGACTTGTGTCTGGACTTGTTCTTGGAACTTTGTCTAGGCAAACACAGCCTTTGTTCACGGCATCTTGGACTATATTTGGAAAGGCTTCCACCTGTTCCTTAGGAGTTTTACCTCGGCGCTTTTTCTTGCCCTTCCGCTCCGGGTGCCATAGTACTCGGACCATGATATGCCGCCAAAGCCGACCATTACCGACCAGCCGACGGGCCGCCAGGATCGACACTCTTGGTCCGGTTCAGCGCCTATTAAAAGTGGTGTCCCACTTGGCAACAAAGGTGGCGACTTCGACCGGAGGAGGAGCTCCTACACTCCTCGTCTTGCGCACAAGGAACGTGAAACATTTGATCAGAAAACTGGACTTCATTGATTAATCATGAATGCAATTAATCGACTTGCATGCAAACTACTTACATATTTTTGCATGAAGTCCTTCACCCTCGGAGCAAAGGGGCCGACGAGCTCCGAAGAATAATCAGAAACCCTTTCGGCGGGGCAAACCGGGCCCTGACGAAGTTCTTTGTCTGCTCCTCCTTTATGTCGTCAAAGGGACGTGTCAACCCCTTTGCACAAGCGTCGGCGTCCTCCTTATCCCATTTGGGCCTCGCTGCTCTATAACCGCCGGAGCCGAGACGGTGGGTACCAATGTTTCGGGATCTCATATTCTTGCCCTTCTCAGTCCTGGCCTTGCCCAAGGCGGAGTTACATCTGGCCTTGAACACATTGTAGTCTTCTTCCTTGACCAGAGGCTCCTTCTTGACGAACTCTGGATAACTTAGCTTCTCCTCGAAAATCAGATTCTTCACCCGAGCCTTCCAATTTGACAAGGCCTTGGTCATCCTCCTGAGGGCATACTTGTTCACCGGATTCCCTTTGAGATTGTCATTATTATACTTGTTTTCCTCATCACCCGGGAACGCGTATCTTCCGTGCAGCTTCCGGAAAAGCTAGATGAGGAAACCCTTGTTCTCTTCGGCCTTCAGGTTCTCCATGTTGATCATGACGGTGTTCCGGAGGATTGCCGCGAGCTGGTTAGAGTAACCCCCAACAAATTCTTCTGGCTCCAAAGGCGCACCTTTAGGGCTCACGCTCATGATGATGGACCTTTTGAGGTCGACCACGATCGGGGTCCGATCCTTCCGAGACTTCTTCGATGCGCTACCACCTTTTGTAGTAGCTTCACCGCCGCCATCAGTGGTAGTGGCTTCGCCATCGGCGTCCCCCATCTCCTCATTGCCCGACGAGGTATCCTCGTCCTCCTCCATCTCGTCGTCCCGCGGAACAAATTCCGGGGCCTCTAGGGATTCCATCTCCGCCTGCTGCTCCCAAAAGGGCTTCTGGCTAGAAGGGCCCGGATCCGACATTTCTAAACACACAAATAAATGAAACTAATAAGCACAAAAATTCACAGAAAATTTTGGCATGAACTTTGCTAATTTTCTATGTCTAGGAGTGCCAGAAATTCATCGGAACGGAAATGAATCAACATTCCGGCGAAACATTGGCAACTCAAAAAGAAAAACCTGCACAAAAAGGATCAACTGCCATCATCACAAATGCCATTTTCGCCAAAGATACACAAACACAACCATTTTGTTGCCAAGATACACAAACACCATGTATATATATCATGCTCCAGCCATACATACAGAGGCACTAACCTCAGATACACAAAATGACCATTTTGCGCCAAAGATACACAAACACAGCCATTTTTCTACCAGCATACACAAACGTAGTTTGTTTATTTTTTTCCCCTTTACAGTGGTAGCCTACTATTTCCTGGTCTACCTCAATAGTTCTCAGCATATGTGGTCTAGAACCTAAATGGTTTCTAATATTATACTCCTCATAGTTTTTTCCCTTTGTGGAGTAGCAAGGATCCATCAACTCAATTGCCACAAAGACATTTAAACTACATTTTGCTATTCTCCTGGCACTATACAGCTAGGCCAGCCAAACTATGGAAGTTATGAAACAAGTATTATGACAACCTAGAGGTCAATTTCTGATGACGCTAGGAAATACTCCCAGTTGAATGAAAAATAGTCAGATATCTGATTAGTTGTCAGTTACTACAGTAGAAATCTAGCCTAAAGAAACATCAGATGATGTTGGACGCTAGAAATCCTGAATATGAACTTGTTGTAAAATATCGTGTGCATCTGTCCTTCCTTCAAAACTAACATGCTATACTTTGATTGTAGGAAGTTACAGTACAACTTAGAAGACACTCCGCACACATTTTTTTAGATAAAAGGCTTTAACTTAATAAATCCCCAATGCCCAGAGTCATAGAAAGTACAGACCAAAGTTCACTTGCTGGTGGAAATAAATGCCACTTGCATTTCAATTTGAAAACCTATATGAAAAAATATTGAGGGAAAGAAACATTGTTACCGTTCAACTGGAGGGCATATCTGTTCTAGGACAAAAAATTTAAACATGCT
The DNA here is from genome assembly GCA_023614405.1 of Avena insularis. Classification (NCBI taxonomy): domain Eukaryota; kingdom Viridiplantae; phylum Streptophyta; class Magnoliopsida; order Poales; family Poaceae; genus Avena; species Avena insularis. The sequence goes on from CM042685.1 coordinate 258,023,833, forward strand.
GATGACTACTTAGGAAATATTACTCAATAGCAAGCTGGAATACAGTGCATTCTAGATATCAAACATTTCCATTCTAGATCATGAGATTCATCTGCAACTACAGGCTTCTACATCAAGAACTGAAAACAGGAGCAATCATTTCGATCAAGAACATGACAGAGCATCTTGGAAGATGACAGAGTACTAGTAGACCGCTCTACCCTTCCTCCATAATCTATACAGTTCATCAGCTAACCAAACCTAAAACCAGGAACACCGCATACAATAGATCAACAGACGGCTAGTAGCAGCAGACAGATGGCTAGCTCCTCTAGATTCAAGAATCCAGAGAGGACGACAGACAGGGGCGGAGGCAAAGCAAGCAGAGGAACAAGGCCAGACACGCACCTGGACCACTTAAAGATCGAATCGAACGCGTTTAGCACTAGAGAAAAGCCAAGGAGAGGAAATCACTGGATGAAAAGATCGGGGCCTCCGGATCTTGAGGATTACGAGGGGTAAGGGAGAAGGGGGATTGGTGCTCACCTTGGGGTGCTGAGGATGGAGCGCAGCAACAGTCGGTCCTCCACGAGCTCCTCCACGGCGGCTGGCTCCTCCTCCACGGGACGGCGGCGAGCTCCTCCTTCACGGGACGGCGGCGCCGGGCTCCCTTCACGGGATTTGGCGTCGGGCTCCTCCTCCACGGGGCGGCGTCGGGCTCCTCCTTCACGGGGACGGCGGCGTCGGGCTCCTCCTCCACGGGGCGGCGTCGGGCTCCTCCTTCATGGGGACGGCGGCGTCAGGCTCCTCCTCCATGAGGCGGCGTCGGGCTCCTCCTCCACGGCGGCAACGACTTCGATCTATCTGAGATGTGAAGTCGTGTACTAGCTGTACTAGCTGTGTGACTTGATGTGTGCCGGATTATGCGAGGCGCATATCGCAGTGCGCCAGATAATATTACGCGAGGCGCATCTGGGCTAAATGTGCCTCGCATAATATGCAATCCTAGACAAATAGAGCAGTGCGCAAGTTTCTATCAACAAACACACAGCAGCCTAGTGGTAACATGCCTTGTCCTAGCTATTTCATTGCTGGCCACCCAGGTTCGAATCCGAAGGTTAACAATTTTTTGGAATTTTTTTTAAAGGCCATTTTTCATGTAAAAGCATTGTCCAAACACAATATGAACTATAAAATATACTACAAATATTTTAAATATTCAAATATTGCTAAAACAACAAAAGTGAGTATTCTTAGTGAATGTGTCTTGTCGATACATAATATTCTCAATGCAATATTATTATAACACACACATAATGAAAATTAAGAATGTTTTGATACATAATAGTAGGCCACACACACGACGGTTCTTGACAATGGTCGAGTGCGCTTAGCGCTTTCTTGACAATGGTCGCCTTCTTGCCCTTCTTTGTCGCGTTGCATAGGTTAGGTCCGGACGCCTTCACTACTTCTCTTGAATGAAGTCCTTTCTTAGGTAGGGTTGTGGTGTATGGTGTTTGGTTGCCATACCCGCCTTCTATCTTCGGTCGCTCGTCAAAGTCTTGCTCATTGGCGACTCCGCCCATTCCGATAATGTTCCTTTGCCTCTCCGACGACAACCCGCTAGGCTTTGACGGGTCTTTGATGTACCAAAGATTGGTCGACTTTGCTAGCCAAAACCCAAGGCTCATTTCTTGCGGTGCATTCACCGGTGGTCTTTGACGGATAACCATCGTGGTGAAATACCGGTCTTCTTTCTCGATGCTCTTGGCCCACCGACACGGAACATCGCACCTTCTCCGAATATAGTCGAGCTCCCAAATCTCCTCGATCCTTCCGTAGTATCTTTCCGGATGTCGCCGTGTAGAATATCCCATTACCCCGAAGTTCGTAATCGTAGTTATTGTCTTTTCCTCCGTAGAACGTGTATCCGCTGATATCGTAAGTTCGATAGGTCATGAGGTTGTGCGAGCCCCGTGACAATGAGAATATGAGTTTATCTTCCTCTGAGTACTCGCCCTGTGGTGGATTAGCTATGACCTTCTCCCTGAACCACCGCGTGAAACCGGAGTTGTGCTCCTTGATAACATCTTCCTCCCTCGACCTCGCGCCTGATCAGCGTAATTCTTCTTGATAAACTCTTTGTGCTCATGTATGTATGGATCAACCACCGCAGTGTTGCAGCGCCACCAGGTTTGCTCTTTCAAAGTCCTTGGTTCGCCCTCCATGTCGACATGCTTTGCACGCCGACCAAGGGTGACCCCATCCATCAAGCCTCCCGAGGTGCTTGTTGAATGGCATACCAAGAGGGGTCTCGGTTTGTAGAAAGTTCGAGCAGAAAGAGATGCACTCTTCGGCCAGGAAGCCGTTTGCTATGCTTCCATCCGGACGGACTTGTTCTAAACGTATCCCAAGATGTGTCCATAGAGCCTTTCGAACTGCATCATGCTTCGCAGAAATGCAGGACCGAGCTGGACGATATACTCCATGACATGTAGAAGCAGATGAATCATGATGTCAAGAAGGCGGGGGGAAATAGATCTCGAGCTCGCACATTATCACCACGATCTCGCCCCAGCCTCGTGAGCTGCTTAATGCCTATCGACTTCCGAGAGATGACGCCAAAAAGTTGCAGAGGCCAAACAGTGTTTCACGGATGTGCTTGTCCATTATACCTCGAATCGCGACCGGAGTACTCGCATCATTAGCACGGAGACGTCGTGAGACTTCATCCGCTAAGCCGCCACTCGCCCAGCCATCCGCTTATCTTCCCCGCAGATCCGCTCGGAAATTTGACTCGAGGAGGCACTTCATAAACTGTATGGCCTCCTTCTTACTCAGAGTGAAGCATGAGGCCTTGAGCTTGACCTCTCCTTCTTAACCTTTTTTCCCCTTACGACGGGCTATTCTCAGTGTTTCTCCTCCACCTCGTCCTCCTCCTCATCATCGCTAGGTGGTGGTTGAAGTTCATCCCTGATTCCCATATGCTTCAAGTCGTTCCTTGCCTTCGGCCCATCTTTGGTCTTGTCGGTGTTAAGGAGGGTGGCAAGCAGACTCTCGCCCACGTTCTTCGTGATATGCATGAGATCAAGGCTATGAGGCACTTGGAGGATCTTCCAGTATGGCAAGTCCTGCAGTACCTTGCCTTCCATACCTTCAAGAACGGCTCCTGCTTTTCCTGGTCTTTCTGCACAGCAAAGTATGGCTCAGAATTTCACAATGGGTATTCATAGTAAAAAATTGAAGGGAAAAACAACAAAAAATGGTGTGGGAGTAGGATTTGATCTTGTGATCAATTGGCTTTGTAAGCATTTGATCTAACCAACTATTCCTATGCATACTTGTGACAAAATTTCAATTAGTTTTCTATACAAACAGACTAAAATATAAGGCAATACCATATAATTTTAAAAATTTGACAATTTTTTTGGGTATTCAGCTGAATACCCTTGATACATGCTGGGCCCGCCCCTGGGCGCAGGGCACTCCTTCTAGTTATTCAACAGCTTGTAGATTTCCGCGCCACTCTTCTGGTGTGGGATTCCTCGGAGCTCGATCGTCCCATCGAATAGATGTCCTAGCTTTCTCCAGGCGTGATTCTTGGGAAGCCACCTCCGATCCCCAAGGAACACGGTTTTCCCGGACCCAGGATCTTTCTGTAGCTGGCGGTACATTGTATTATCCTTGCACCTAACGCACCCATAGAATCCTTGGACCACCTGCCCCGAGAATTATCCGTAACCGGGATAGTCTTGCACCGTCGTGATCACCGCCGCTCTCATGTCAAAGTACTCTTGTCTCGAGGCGTCCCATGTACGGGCTCCTTCTTCCCATAACGTGGCCAACTCCTCTTTCAACAACGTGAGATACAGATTGATGTCTATACCAGGTTCTTTTGGGCCTTGAACGAGCATACTCATGGTTACGTACTTCTTCTTCATGCACAACCAGGGGGGAGGTTGTAGATCCATACAAACACGGGCCAGGTGCTGTGTGTGCTGCTCTGGCTTCCAAACGGATTGAGTCCGTCAGTGCTCACGCCCAGCCTGAGGTTCATTGACTCTTTCCCAAAATGTTGGTAATATTGTAGGTCCAACGCCTTCCACTGGCAAGCATCCGAAGGGTGCCTCAACATTTCCTCCTTCTCCGGATCATCATCTTCCGGCCTCTTTCTTTCCGCGTGCCAGCGCATGAGCTGTGCTTCCTTAGGGTCTGCGAAATACCGCTGCAAATGAGGAGTTAGAGGAAAGTACCACACCACCTTCCTAGGAGCTTTCTTGGTCCCTCTCTTGTATCGAGAGGTCTTGCACACCGGACACGTGGTCTTCTCCTCGTCCTCGCCCCGGTAGATGATGCAATCATTTATGCAGAGGTGGTATTTCACGTGCGGTAGATTGAGAGGGCACACGACTTTCTTCGCCTCAGCGATACTAGTCGGACATGTGTTCCCCTTCTTGGGAAGAATATCGTGCCAGAATACAATGTTGTCGTCAAAACATTCGTCGGTCATTTTGTGTTTCGCCTTCATCTCTAGAGCCCTAAGCGTTACATTTAGACGGGTATCCCCGTTGTTGCATCCGTCAAACAATGGAGTGACCGCGTCTTTCTCCATTTGCTCCAGTTTATCCTTCTCTGTACCGGCGGCTCTGGCGTTACTCGTCTCCTTGAGAAGCAGATCTTGGACATGAGGGTCTCGCAACCAGCTCGAATCATGGTCGGCACCTTGATCTTCGTGTTCATGACCGGCGCCACCTTGATTATCTTCGTGTCCATGCCCGACGCCACCTTGATCATCTTCGTGATCGTGACTGGCATCTTGATCATCGTGATCATCACTGGCATCTTGATCTTCACCATTATTGACATCCTCATCATCATATTCGTCATCACGTATCCATCGAGTGTAGCCATCCATGAAACTACGTCGAAGCAGCGACTCAGATTCGGAATCATGCCTTATGAGATACATCAGCTTGCGTTCCGACATGGACATCTTATATCATCTTGTTTGCACGCTCCATGTCGGCCTCGCATGTCATCCACCTATCCACGCTGGCTTTGTTGATCGCTGGTCGACCATGGCCGCTGCGTGGTACAAAGAGCAAGAGAATAATTAGAGCATATATGGACGTGGATCGCCGAAAAATTCGCATGACCTCCCTAAAAGAGGACATCCATGAGTGCAGAAATTCGGAAAAGAAATAAATCGACATTCGCTAAACATTGGCATCTCAAATGAAATCGCACCAAAAGTAGCACCACAACACAATCATATAGTCGGTGTCCGACAACGCATACATGCAAGCAACGCTTCACGCTTCCTCCAACAACGACTTGCGCAAGAGAGGGAGGAGAAGTAAATGGACATGTTGTAGATCTAGAGGAGCAAGAGACTTCACTTACATATGGGTGTCAACCAATGGATGTTGAGCAAGCTTCTATGGTGAATCAATGGGGAAATGAGGTGAGGAGGAGGGGGCGACCAGATTTGTCTTGTTGGAGGAGGAAGAAGTGACACAAGTGAGGGGTGGTAGTTGCCTCCATGTGCAAAAAGCTGGAAAAAGTAGTGCAAGTATGCGAGGCGATATTGCACAATATGCGCCTACTATAATTCAAACTATAGGAGGCGCATAGCAATATGAGCCTCGCATATCGGCCACCTACCACCGGGCCCGGAGGAGTTACTTGAGGCATATGGTCATAGCAACATGCGCCGCATATCGGCCACCTACCACCACCGCCCGGGCAGGAGTTACTTGAGGCGCATATGACCATGCGCCTGATATTATCAAATATAGGAGGCGCATATAGCCATATGCGCCTCGCATATTCGTGCACCTACCAACACGCGGGCCCACACAGATTATGCGAGGCGCATTCTGTCCATATGTGCCTCGCCTATCTGATATATAGGAGGCGCATATGACTAGAATGCGCCTCGCATAATATGGGGCTGCTAGATTCTATCTGTACAGGGATTATAGGAGGCGCATTCTTATCATATGCGCCTCGCCTATTTTTATACTAGAGGCGCATGGAGAAGGAGTGTGCCTCGCCTATTTTATAGGAGGCGCATATGGTCTAAATGTGCCTCGCATAAGCATGTCTCCTATATCCTTTTCTCTAGTAGTGGGAGCACCAAGGCCCACACGGACCGCCTACGGGCTGGATACGTTCGTGGAAGGATCGATGTCGGATCTCTCTTCGGAGTTTGCCGACAAAGGTCAAAAAGCATCAAGGCCCGCACGGACCGCCTACGGGCAGGATACGTTTGCGGAAGGATCGATGTCGGATCTCTCTTCGGAGCTTGCCGACAAAGATCGGAAAAATTCAAGACCCACCAAAACCGCCCCTGTGCAGGATATAAAGGTGGAAGATCACTGCAAGTCCGCTCGCTTCGTCCGTGCGTCTGGACAGCAGAGATCCAAGTTCGTCGGTGTGGTTACCATCTTCGATCTAGCGCGATGCGTTCAGAGAGAGGGTGAAAACCCCCGCGACTACCTGGCCAGGTGGCTCCGCATACGAGCCGATCTATCCAACTACGCCAATGATGATGCTATCTATCACTTTGTGGAAGGACTGGACCATGGCACGCTCCTCCGACATTCTCTAAGATGGCAGCAGGCGTCAGGACACCTTACCTTCGAAGGAATGGTGAACACCGTCAAAAACTACGCGGAGGACGAAGCGGCAGCTCAGACAGCGCTTGCGCTCATCGACGGAGCCCCTCCAATTCAGCCACCGCCACCACCGCCTCCGGCCGTCATCGTTGCAGCAGCACCACCACCTCCAGTCATCGTCGATCCCGTTGCACCTCCACCGCCCATCATCGAGGAAGTCCTATCACCCTCCAACTCTATCATTTACGCTCTTTATGATGATTTCAGTGCAGATTCAGAGGAAATAGACTTCAGTCCAGAAGAGCTAGACTCCGCTATGCAGGAGATGGAGGAGGAGTACTCGCGCGACGAGCAAGCTAACAACACCGTCACGTATCGAGGGGTGTTCGTCACCATCGGGACGGCGATGGATGAAGATCAACCCGGGAAAGCTCCGCCTATGGCGCTGGAAAAGGGGAAGGGGCCACTTATTGCCGCTAACGATGATTGCGCAAAGGTCATGCCTCCTCCGCATAACCCAGTGTAGTAGCCGCAGGAACTCGGCACCGGCCCGAGCAACAACAACACCGCAAACTTGCCGCCTCCAGCATCCACGTCGGCAGCAGCCCATGTTACTCTAGCTGATAGAGTGATGTACGGCAACCTCCTCGTCGAGCCACTAACCGTTGCTCATATCCGGAACGTGACCCAGCTTGACGAGAAGCGCCAGCAGCTGCTGGAGGAGGCACAAGCCATCACGGAGCAAGGCGCTAAACTAGATCGAGATCTGGTCAACACGCAAAAGTCCATAGAGAAAGCTAGAGCAATGGAGGCCGATACAAGACCCTGCTACAGCAGAAGGCTAAGAAAGCTCTAGCTCGCGTCATCAACGATCCTGGCGTACGGCGCAACCTAGGATGGGCTCCCTCGAAGCCGGCACAGGCCAAGCCATACATTGACAGTGAAGGCAAGTAGGTGATGCCCACCCCACTCCTTAACCTCGCCGTCGCCAAGACCCTTCTGGAGCAGGATAGATCGCCTGAGGCATTAGAACAGGTCTATGACCTAGTGGCCAAGGCGGTAAAGCTGCAGGAAAAGGCCACCTCTCAGAGGCTTGAGTCTGACCCAGCACTCTGCCGATCTAGCCAGTACAAACCGCCAAGGGATAGATCACCTCAGGATGTCGGGTCACGGACGGGTTCATCAGAATGAAGACGGAGGGATGCGCACAACAGGAAGGATGCTATCCCCATATCCTTCGACCACGGAGAAAAATCCCGACCTCGTCGTCCATCGCCACCGCTCCGATCCCCCCGGCGTCCGGAAGATTACAAGGCTCACCATCATACGAATATGCCCCCAACAAAGCAGTGCGACATCGTCATCTGCGACAACGCGGCACAGACCCGTCATGATGAAGAGCGCCACCAAGGACACAAGAGCAGGTCACACCACGACCCTCCACGTCCGAAAAGCAACCGTGACAAGCGTGAGGCGTCTCAGGAGGGTAACAGCAAGAAGGCCAACCCACCGCCACCTCCGCCTCCGTCGCTGCCAAGCAGTCACCATGGAGGAAGAGGCCCGTGTCGTTCACGCAGCCCATCCCCTATTGACAAGAATAAGAAGAACCCGGAGCCGTATGATGCACGTTCGCGGATCAATAAGATCCACGAGGCCCGGGAAGGACCATACCTGGGACCACGTTGCTTTGGACCTGCAATACGGTCCGCAACTTACCCCAAAGGTTTCCGGATTGACAAGACCATCAAGCCCTATGACGGCACCGCCAAGCCAGACACATGGTTCTAGGACTATGGCAACGCAGTGGAGATTGCCGGAGGCAACCCCAATGTTGCCGTCAAGTACCTCCCGCTAATGTTGGCGGACACGGCCCGTCAATGGATCGACGACTTGCCAGAGAGATCTATCTACAACTGGCTGGATATGCAAGAAGCATTCACCAAGAACTTTGAGGGTACATACAAGCGTCCCGGCACTGTGGGCGATCTACAGTGGTGCGTGCAATAAAAAGACGAGACATCTCGCGCCTACCTCTCCCGCTGGCTGGATATGAAGAATTCATGCGCAGGAGTGCACGCTCAGACCGCCATGGCCGCCTTCATCGATGGGTTGGAAAGGGGCACGTTTCTCCGACATAAGCTGAAGCGCTTGCAGGACAATCACCAGCTTGACTTGAATCAGATGATTCAGTTAGCTAGTGAGTTCGCAGCTACCGACGATGATGCTCGTGGCTCCTTGCTGGCAACGGCCGTTCCAACCGAGGCTCGGAGGAACAGCAGTACAAAGCGGAAAACCACTCCAGAATAAAAGCAATCTACCGACATGGTCGCTATGACTTTTGCAGGACGAGGAGAAGGCGGACAACGTGGCCGAGGAAGGGGAGCTGGCCGCGGGCAGCAACGAGGAAGCGAAACCACCTCGGCGCCGCTCCGTGTTCCCCAAACCTATGAAGAGTACCGCGCTATGCCGTGCCTCGTACACCTCGACGCCAACGGCAAGGCCACCCATACCAATCGACACTGCAAGTTCGTCAACGACCTCAAAGAAGACCCGGAGTCCGGCTACAAGCGAAGTCGGAAGAACAAACCGTGAGGCAAGGGCAAGGGGAAGAAGAAGGAGGAGGAGTCCAAGGATTCAAGTGACATGGACGAAGACGTTGACCCCAAGCACGCCTACAAGGGCGATGACAAGGGCAAAAAAACCTTCGCAAAGAAGGCTCCAGTCTACCACACCTTCCTTGTCACCCCCATCGTTCGACAACAGAAGACCTCTCTGAGGATACTGATGGCCACTCTCCCTCCAGTCCCTCAGTACCTGCGCTGCTCGGAATTTCCAATAACTTGGGACAGGACGGACCACCCAGACCTTGTGCCCACGGAGAACCAGTACGCCATGGTCATCAACCCATTGATTAACGGCGTGGAGTTCACCAAGTTCATGGTGGATAGTGGAAGCATCATTAACATCATGTACCTGGATACACTGCAGAAGATGAACTTGACGGAGGCAAACCTAAGGCGGACCAACACCGTTTTCCATGCCATAGTTCCTGGTCGGGAGGCTCGGTCCCTTGGGTGCATTACACTTTAGGTAGCCTTTGGCGATGTTAATAATTACCGCCAGGAGCGCATGACCTTTGTGGTGATCCCCTTCAAGAGCGTGTACCACGTAATATTCGGTCGCGACATATTCCACACGTTCATGGCCAAGCCATGCTTCGTCTACAACAAGCTCAACATACCCGGACCAAACGGTGTCATCACCGTATCCGGAAGCTTTACCAAGGCAAGGGACTGCGAGATAAATGAAGCAGCCGTTGCAGAAGCTGTCCTCTATAGCAAAGAATTCAAAGATGTCCAGAGCAAGGTCAATGACTCAGAGATGCCCGCGTCGAAGAAGCAGATCTCCGACTCCTCTCCTGCGTTCAAGGCCGCCATCGAAACCAAGCCGGTGGAACTTGTGGTAGGCGATGCCTCCAAGACCGTCGCCATTGGGACGAACCTGGATCCCAAATAGGAAGCGTGCTCGTCGAGTTCCTCCGTGAGAATAGGGACATCTTTGCCTGGCAACCTGCCGACATGAAAGGTGTACCTAGGGAACTTGTCGATCACAGCCTAAACATAGATCCAAAATGTAAACCAGTGAAACAACCTCTACGACGCTTAGGAGATGAGAATAGACGCGCCATTGGCAAAGAGATAGCTAGGTTACTTAAGGCTGGGTTTATCCGAGAAGTCCTTCACACCCGATGGGTGGCCAATCCTGTACTTGTCCCCCAAAAGGGAACCAATGAATTAAGAATGTGCGTTGATTACACCGGCTTGAACAAAGAATTTCCCAAAGATCCGTTTGCTTTGCCTCGCATTAACCAAGTCATTGACTCGACGGCTGGCTCGGAACTTTTGTGTTTTCTCGATGCATACTCAGGATACCACCAGATCAAGATGAGGAAGTCGGACCAATTGGCCACTTCGTTCACTACCCCATACGGCACGTTTTGCTATGTCACAATGCCCTTTGGGCTGAAAAACGCAGGTGCTACCTACCAGCGGACAATGCAACATTGTCTTCACGACCAAATCGGTCGGAACGTTCATGCCTATGTGGACGATATCGCGGTGATGTCTAAAAAGTCAAACGACTTAATCTCCGACTTAAAAGAAACCTTTGATAATCTCCGGAAATACAACATGATGCTCAACCGTAAGAAGTGCGTCTTCGGATTTCCAGCCGGCAAATTGTTGGGATTCATCATTTCCCAACGTGTAATCGAGGTCAACCCGGAGAAAATCAAGGCCATCTTAAACATAAACCGTCTGACATGCCTAAAGGACATTCAACGACTAACAGGTTGTGTTGCAGCAGTTAGCCGGTTCGTCATCCAACTTGGATAGAAGGCCCTGCCGCTGTACAAGTTGCTGAAGAAGGCGAACAAATTCACGTGGACGGACGAAGCAGATGCAGCATTGAAGCAGCTCAAGGAGATTCTTTCCTCAGCGCCCATCCTTGCAGCACCCGAGCCTGGAGAGCCCATGTTAGTTTACATGGCGGCAACCAACCGCGTTATCAGCATCGTCGTTGTGGTAGAGCGGAAGGAACTAGGCTATGAGCATGGAGTTCAACGACCATTTTACTATGTAAGCGAGGTCTTGACGGAATCCAAGCAGCGTTACCCGCACTACCAAAAGATAGCTTATGGAGTATTCCTCGCTTCTCGGAAGCTGAGGCATTACTTTCAGGAGCACCCAATCACAGTGGTGAGCAAGACTCCACTGTCCGACATTATCAATAACAGCGACGCTACAGGAAGGGTCGCGAAGTGGGGCATTGAACTTGCCGCCTTCGAGATCACCTACAAGAGGCGTGACGCTATCAAGTCACAAGCCTTGGCGGATTTTATTGCAGATTGGACGGAGATGCCAGATGCTAATCCGTTGCTAGAACCAGAGTACTGGGTGATGCACTTTGACGGATCAAAGCTGCTCAACGGCTCTGGGGCTGGTGTAATTCTATAGTCACCAACAGGAGACAAGCTACACTACGTTCTGCAGATCCACTTCGAGGCTACAAACAACATGGCGTAGTATGAAGCACTCATTCACGGACTACGTGTAGCCAAAGATATTGGCATCAAGCGCATAGTTTGATGTGGAGATTCCGACTTGGTTTCCCAGCAGGTGGCTGGCACCTGGAATGCACGGAACCCTATGATGGCGGCATATTGAGATGAAGTGGACGAGATAGCCAAGAGTTTCTTGGGCTACGAAGTCAAGTATGTGCCTAGGGAGCAAAACGAGGCGGCTGATCTGCTATCTAAGCTTGGATCAGGATGCAAGTGAATTCCGTCAGGGGTTTTCCTAGAGCATCTACGCACACCATTCGTGAAGGGCGCCGACATCGACAACCCGGACAGAGCTGACTCTTTCGTCAACATGGTGACAAAGATCCCTCCGGCTTGGACAAAACCGTTCATGGAGTATCTCGAACACGGAACTTTGCCCGACGACAAAGTCGAAAGACGACAAATAGTACGACAAGCAAAGGGTTATACCATAATCAATGGAAACTCTATAAAAGGATCACTACTGGTGTATACTTATGTAGGGGTTCGTAGCATGGAAAACAAAAAATTTCTATCGCATACAAACAAACAAGCCAAGATCTATCTACTAGATTGTAGCAACGAGTCGATAGTGGAACTCACCCTCGAAGATTCCAAAGCGGTTAACGAGAGCAGATTCTCGTGGGTGATGTAGTCGTACTCTTTCCGATCTCAAGATCGCGTAGACGATCCTTCGGTATACGTTCCAGCAGCGCTCCCAATCGGTCACACGTTCGGTACTGACGAAGACCTTCCTCTCCCTTGTTCCAGTGAAAGCGGAGGTTGTAGCACTCTCCTCGTGATTCCTAAAGACAACGGCGTGGTACCGAAGTAGAGGAGATCCATGAGCTTCGCCTTAAGCCGGTGCGAGTATGGTGGAGCTTATGAGAGAGGCTATTAGTGGTCTAGTAATTAGACACACCAATTAGAAGGCTCTAAACCAATTAGAAGGCTCTAAACTGAAATAGCTCTAAACCGGGGTTTAGGTCTAGGGTTTAGATTAGAGGATAGGAACTTGTGTGCGTGTGGAGGGGAGCCCTGCCCCTCCATATATAGGTGGGAGGGGGCTGGCGCGCCAGGGGAAGGGAGTGGAGTCCCTCCCCAACTCGGCATTGGAGTTGGCGCTTGGAGGAGGTCTCCCTCTCCAACTCGGTTTCCCTCTTCTCCTCCTCTTTCCACTTTCCAAAACTTGCCGTTTGACTTTTCAATTTAGGATTTAAATAAACCCTTTATTTTGGACAGCGAGAACACTTAGTACATGATGCAATCATTCCAACTTACAATGACACATTCATGTACCTTCCCTCCGGAGTGCCGACATTCGGGACCTTCTAGAATGTTCCCGATGAAAACACCGAACCATTCCCCAACTCCAAATGGGACTTTCCTTATATGAATCTTATTCTCCTGACCATTCCGGATCTCCTCGTGATATCCGGATCCCATCCGAGACCAACAACATTCGGTCTCTTTCTCATAATACCATAACTACTCAAACAACGTCGAATCCTTAAGTGTGTCTCCTCACGGTTCGTGAATTATGCGGACATGATCGAGACACTTCTCCTAACAATAACCAATAGAGGAATCTGAAATTCATATGGCTCCCACATATTTCTACGATTACTTTGCGTCGAATGAACCACTTACATACGATACCAATTTCCCTTTGTCTCATGATATGTTACTTATCCGAGGTTATGATCGCCGGTATCTCTCGCATACCTAGTTCAACCTCGTATCGATAAGTACTCTTTTCTCGCTCCGTGATATGTGATCCCTTGTGACCAAGTCACATGCTTGCAAGCTAATTGGATGACATTTCACCGAGAGGGCCCAGAGAATATCTATCCGTCATGTGGATGGACAAATCCCACTCTTGATCCATGTGTTTCAACCAATACTTTCCGAACACTCAATACCACCTTTATAGCCACCCTGTTACGGTGTGGTGTTTGATGACATCAAAGCATCCATCCAGTAAAGGCAATATGCATGATCTCATGGTCGAAGGAATTAGGTTACTATGTATCAGAAAGCATATAGCAATTGAACTATTGAAATGACTTGATCTTTATGCTACGCTTATCTATAGGAGTATGTCCACCATATCATTCTCCTAACGATATGATCTTGTTGTTGATAACATCTCAATGTTCATGATAGGGAAACCACAATCATCAATCAACCAACAAGCTAGTGAAGTATAGAGGCTATACTAGGGACTTCAAATTAAGTTTACAAATCACACAAGTATTAATGGTTTCCTTGTTAATACTATTATAGCATGAATGTAAACATTTATCATAAGTATGAAGATATGATAATAACCTACTTTATTATTGCCTCTTGGGCATATCTCCAACAACTTAAAGTGTGTTTCCCAGCTAGAAGGTATGGAAATCCTACGCGAGATCCATCTCAGAGATTGCGCGCATCACGCCGCTCCCCGATCATTGGTCGTGAAAGTCTTCCGGCAAGGATTCTACTAGCTAACCGCGAAGGCGGACGCCGACATGCTGGTTGAGACATGCACGGGATGCCAGTATTATGCCCGACAACTGCATGTTCCTGCTGAAGAATTGCGAACAATACCAATAACTTGGCCGTTTGCAGTCTGGGGCTAGACATGGTGGGACCGTTACAAACGGCACCGTGTGGGTTTACGCATCTGCTTATAGTAGTTGACAAATTCACCAAATGGATAGAAGCTAAACCCATTAGACAGCTTGATGGGGCAACTGCCCTCAGGTTTGTCCGGGATCTAGTGGTGAGATTTGGTCTCCCACATAGCATCATCACCGACAACGGAAGCAACTTGTCACTCGAGAAGTGGAGGCGTATTGCTGGGACAAAGGCATCCGACTTGACCTTGCATCTGTGGCACACCCACAATCCAATGGTCAGGTTGAGCGAGCCAATGGATTAATTATGCAGGGAATTAAGGCACGTCTTGAGGCACCGCTACATAGAGCAGCTGGATCCTGGGCGGAAGAATTGCCATATGTGCTATGGAGTTTACAAACTACACCCAACAGATCCACCGTCTACACCCCTTACTTCATGGTATACGGAGCAGAAGCCATTTTACCTTCCGACATCCTCCACGATGCACCAAGAGTTGCCGCCTACGACGAAGATGACTCTGAAGAATCCAGATGCCTAGATGTGGACCTTCTCGAGGAGGAGCGCATTTTGGCATGCCAAAGATCCGCCATCTACCAGCAGAAGCTACGCAGCTACCATAGTCGCCGCGTTCGTCATCGCTCGTTTAAAGAGGGGGATTTGGTGCTCCGACTTAAGCAGAATAAGTCGCACAAATTATCCCCGCCATGGGAAGGACCGTTCATCATAAGCAAGGCGCTGCTCAATGGGTCTTACTACCTTGTTGACAATCGTGAACTCAAGGATAGACCCAACGAGGATCATAAGCGTAAGCGACGTGACCCGGATGATGACTACCCGGAGCTTGATCTGCCTTGGAACATAGCACAACTACGTCCTTTTTACACTTAGCATTTTTTATCTAATTGTGTACCTTTTATATGATCAATGAAATAAAGCTCTTCGGTTCA
Organism: Avena insularis; assembly: GCA_023614405.1. Taxonomy (NCBI): domain Eukaryota; kingdom Viridiplantae; phylum Streptophyta; class Magnoliopsida; order Poales; family Poaceae; genus Avena; species Avena insularis. The sequence continues at coordinate 258,039,108 of CM042685.1, forward strand.
CTCATATTTCTGAGTCTTTTACCTCCTTTAATGTTCATTTTTGGATCATGTAAAAATTTTATGCACAAGTATTGCGTTTGCACTTGTGAAAATTCAGCCTACGGGCATTAGCTTAAGTTTTCTGGTCTACACGTTCTTTGTCATTTTTATGTGGATTCTAGAGTAGTGACTTTCGGCACTTGTTGTCGGCGATTTTGTGTTCGGGTTATTGACGGTGCCATTGGGCATCATCACCTAACCACATGGTTCCGACAACGAGCCTTTCGACTCACGAAAAGTCAAGCATAAAAACCAGAGTAATGGATAACCCAGCACTTGCTAAAAAATATATACATGCTGGGAATTAGTTCTTAAGTAGCAGGACATAACAACAATTGTTTTCCGCCTTAAGTTACATCGCCAAGTTTTCAGTGCACACACCAAAGGTGAAACAAAGATTACAAAGTGTTTTTTCATTCTTTGGGCGCAGGAGACTTGAAGCGATCGTCACCAAAGTGAGAATCACCCTCAACGTCGGCGCTGTGATGAGACTCGGAGGAATCTTGGTTGACGTTGTCGATGGTGTTCCTGGGCACAAAAACATCGACATCCACCAACTCGGCAACTCTGGTGTCATAACCCGCGAGTGATGACAGGATAGCTTCGTGATCAATCTCCTTGTCGTCATCATCCACGTCGGGGATGCCAGAGGTCACCGTGTCGATGTCGGCATAGTCGTAGTGTGCCTTCACCATTGACAGCGCCATCCTTGCGCCAGCCCGTGCACATGAAGCTTTCCATCTCGTGACACGCTCGGGGGCTCGGCGCAGAATCTCCGAGTACTTCATCACGGAGTCCGAGGCCTTGATGTATATCTGGAGGGGCTTGGCAATCTCCTTGGCTTGGGTGATGGCGGTGTTGATGAAGTTGGCGGCAAGAACCATGCATTCCTTGTCTGAAGGAGGCGAGCGGGTTAAACCCATAGGAGCTAAAAATTCCGACAAGAAGCGCATGAGTTCAATAGACTCTAAGTATCCAGACTATAGAAATACAAGGCAGAGGATACTTACTGAAGATGCTGGCCTTGGCCTGCCAGAGGGTGTCCGCCAGGGATTCCTTCTCTTGTTAGAGGAGCTTAAACGCCTCTCTATGGCGATGGTTTTGCTCATCAGCAGCTTGCTTCTGATCCTTTAAGATTGCAAGCTCCTCCTTCAAGCGATTGATTTCCGCGGTGGCGGAATCCTGCAAGGCTTTCATGGAATCCTCGTGCATCTTCAGCATCTCTTCCCTGTCCTTCTTAAGGATTTTGTTCTCGCTGTCCAGCTGCTGGATGTGCTTGGACTGCTTGACAATATCCTTGGACTTGGCGACATGTTCTGCAATTCGGAGAAAACAAAGTACACAGTGAGTACTCGGAGATTATGGGCACAAAAATAAGACAGAAATGCACAAAAAGAAAATAGACTCTTGTTTTTGATGATCTGTTCCTTCAAGATGGTAGTTTTACCCTTTTCGGCTTCAAGATCTGCGTGCATATTCTGGTACTTGTCGTTGGCCATGCCCCTCCGAGCATTCTCGTTCTGTGGCAACAAGTATAAAGTTAAATCGTTGTTTGGTCTGCTTGGAGCATCTAGTCGGAAACTTTCCACCTAGACGCTCGGGGGCTCTAGCGAGAGTTTTTAACTTAGCAATATACTTAGCTTTTCTTTAAGCATCTAGTCGGAGCTAATTCAGTTCTCGATTAGAGGCTTGGGGGCTACAGTATAAAGTTTTTAACTCGGAATCTGCTTAGCTTTTATTTAAGCATCTAGTCGGAACTAGTTCAGTTACAACTAGAGGCTTGGGGGCTACAGTATTGAAAATTATGAACACTGCGTATGCTACTCTTAAAGCATCTAGTCGGAATAGTTTGTTCCATCTAAATGCTTGGGGGCTACAGTGAGAGTTTTTTCTAACTTAGTCACTCTTAGAGCATATAGATGCAAAACCTATGGTTTTCCATCTACATCCTCGGGGGCTACAGTGGGATACTCATATGAAATGCAAAAGGCAAAGTAAAAACTTACAAGTGCAATAATCTTGAGGTTTGTAGCACTCTCGGCTAGCAGCTTGCCGAAGGAAATGCTATTTCCTTGCAAGATATCCGCTTGTCGGAGTAGCTCCTCAAGACCGCACGTCGGAGATGACAGTACTCCCCTAGGAACCAGAGTTGTGTTACTCGGCGTGAGAGCCGGGTAAACTATCTTCGGAAACTCAAAAGGTTTCTAGGGATTAGGGGTACCGCCTTCGGCAGAGGTACCAGCTCCCACCACCGCCTTGCCTCTACCGATGGCATCCTTAGCCGGAGCTTCAGCCATTTGTAGAGCAGCGCTCTCCTGCGTCGCCTGCTCGCCGACAACATTGAGTTCGTTAGAGGTGCCAGAATCCTCTTCCATGACGGAAGGGCCTGGTGCCTCCTGGGCTTGAGAGCTTGTCGGAGCAGAGAGGCTTGACGGCAGGAGTAGCATGGGCGATGGCGGGGGAGGAGTCGCGATGCAGCATGTCCTTGATATTTCTAGAAGCCCCCAAAGTTTTGGAGGACTTCTTGAGGCTGGTCGTGGCTTTCTTCCTGAAACGTGCAAAGTGCATAAGTACAGGAACAAGACAATGTCGAAGAATGAGAGGCTTACACTAGGGGGGCGCTTTGGCAAAAATCCCTGTGGCTTTTCTCTTTTCCGCCTCCAGGGCGGCGGTAGTCTTCTTGGAGGCTCCACCCTCCGTCTTCTTCTTCTTGCCTCCGTCGGCAGCGTCAGAGGTGGAGCCCTTCTGCTTTCGCGCCAACGGGACATCATCGTCGGACACGACCATGACTTCCTTCATCTTTGGATCATAGATTTGGGCAGCCAGGTTGCCCTCATCTAGATTGCTAAGCTGTTAAGTAAGAAGACACCGTGTTAGATAAGATGGTATTGGCAAGACGGAAAAACTGGAGCAATGTCATACACGGAAAATAAATACCTACCTTTGGGAACTTGCCGTCTACAAACATGTCGTAGGTGATGGTGAAGCCACGCTTCTTATCCTTCACCTTGACGATGTCCTTCAGGCGGAGCTTGACGGAGTCGCTCGAGAAGTTATCCACGGAGATCCGGAGGGTATCCCTTCGATCACTGGTATACTGCAGATATACTTCAAGTGCTGCAGAGGTTGGATTCGCCTGATGAACCAGCACATGGCTAGGTCTAAGCCAGTAAAACCCGTCTCTATGAACCATTCGATCCGCCTTATAGCGCGAGAAGCGTCGAGATCGGAGGAAAGGGAGGCATGGGATGTCCATGTAGAAACTTCAGCGGCGGCTCCGTCCATGAAGTCCGGGTACGTCACTTCTCGGCCCGCCAAAGGAATGTCGGGGCCGTAGAAGTACGTTCGCTACCAGTTCTTGCAGGACTCATGGCCCACGATGTCGGGGAACCGCCGGCCAGGTCGAATCTTGAAGCTTATGGTGCCGCAGTTCCTAAGCTCCTCCCTACTATGTCCGGCTTCACGTTTGACGGTGAAGAAGTACACGAACAACTCTAACCTAGGCCTTATCCCTAGGTAACCCTCACAAAGTGCCGCGAAGTTGCTAAGCACTAAGATGCTATTGGGGGAGAGGTTGTGGGGTTGGACCTTGTAGTGGTTCAAGACGGAGAGAAAGAAGTGGGAGATGGGCAAGGAAACTCCACGTACCAGCTGAGCCTTGAGGTACACCTTTTCTCCGACTTGGGGAGAAGGTGTCACCTCGCCGGCCTGCGCCGCCCGCTAGGCGAGCCCCTCCGTCGCGGGGAGGTAGCCTTCGGCGACAATATCCTGGATGTCGCGGTCGGTGATGTCCGAGCCACGTCAGTCGCCCTTGTGCGAGTCTGGCTCTTCTTCCAGTGGTTCCAGCGCCGCCAGATTGTGGTCGCCGCCGGTGGTCTCGATCACCGCCGATGCGGGGATGACCAAGCCCTCTGGAGGCACGACGACGAAGCTCACCGGCTTCGCCGTGGCTTCGCTCGACGCCGCTATCGATGGGGAGGAGCTGCTGCTGGCCATGGGGTGTTGGAAGGGTGCGACTGACGCAGATGGAAGCTAGGGTTCTCGAGGTTTATCGCAGGGAGATCGAGGAGGCGTGCGGCTAGAGGAAGAAGACGATGACGCGAGAGAATGACGTAAAAAGTGTCAAGTGTCCCACGGTTACTATTTATCCTACTATGCGTCAAGATTCGTGCAGCTAATCGGACGGTTGCCGTGTAGGCGACGTGTTCTTGAACGTGCGCGGTAATTTTGCCACGTCTCCAACCGCCGCCGCCAACGGTTCGTATCGCTCGCGCGGGAAAATCGGATATGATTGCGTTCTCTACATGTGTGAGTTACGAGGCGTCGCTGACCTAAGCCTACATCGTCATAACGGACATGGGTAGATGAGCCGTCGTATCGAAGATTCCGGCATGGACGGATTTAATCCAACTACGGAAGAGTACGATCGAAGATTCAGCATTTCTCCGGCTTACAAATCAAAGACAGAGAAAACCTTGCAGGGTTCTTTGGGAGGACTACAAGATGTTGCTTGACGATTTGCCGACATCCATCTAGACGGAGCATTCCACGTGAAGAGGCAAGACGGCGCAATATCTCGGAGTTATCCGGGGGCTATTGTTGGGGATATGCTATATGGGTATCCTAATAGCATGTCTCTTATCCGACTAACCCGGGTGGCCAATAGTCGGTAGCATGGCCTATGGCCTGCTGGGCGGCCCAGTTAGGTGGATCCAGAAGGGAGGCCCATGCCGGATAAAGGAAGGCTACGGTGGAGTCACCAGCGTACCCGGAGCCTTGGAGTGCAAGATACACAAGACTAGTGATAGACGGTGTAGGACTCTGTAACCTGTCCGGCTAGGACTTTTCCCTGTAACCCTAGGACTTGGCGACTATATAAGTCGGGCCTATGGGAGACTTTAGGGCACGATAACTTAGACTATCTAGTCACCTCGCACAGCGAACCTATCTATGTAACTCGGCGTATTGCCCTTATAGTGATTTATAGCAGGAGTAGGATTCCGCCACCGTCGTGGGATCTGAACTTAGGTAAGCTGTGTTACCTCGTACCCGTCAACCGTCCGCCTTACCCCACGTCTCTAAACACGCACTATGAGGACCCCTCCATGGCGTACTCGTCGGCAATACCACGACAGTCTCGGATGCGTGTTAATGCAAGATGGACATGTGGTGGTTTATGCCTCCCGTCAGTTGAAACCACATGAGAACAACTACCCAACTCATGATCTCGAGCTTGCAGCTGTTGTTCATGCTCTTAATCAATGGCGACATTACCTTCTTGGTAACCGTTGTGAGTTATACTCGGATCATCAGAGTCTGAAGTATCTTTTCACACAACCTGATTTGAATCTCAAACAAAGAAGATGGTTGGAACTCATCAAGGACTATGATTTGGGTCTCAACTACCAACCTAGCAAAGCCAACGTCGGTGCTGATGTGCTAAGTTGTAAGTCTTATTGCAACAATTTGATGATCAAACAATATCAACCTTCTCCCCATGAGGAATTTGCTCGACTGAATCTTTAAGTAGTTCCTCGTGGATCCCTTTCTACTCTTGAAGTGAAGTCTTCCATAGAGGATGAAATCAAGCTTGCTCAGAAATATGATTCTGAAATTGCTGAGATCAAAGGGAACATTGCTAGTAGAGTTGCTAAGTGTTTCTCTGTTGATAATCAAGGTACTGTTTACTTTGGTAACTGCCTGGTAGTGCCGAAGAGAACAAAATTGAGAGATTTAATTCTCGAAGAGGCTCATGAATCACCTCTTTCTATTCACTCTAGAGGTACCAAGATGTATCGGGATCTTCGTCAAAGATTCTGGTGGTATGGTATGAAGAAGGATATCGCTTGTTTTGTTGCTTAATGTGACGTTTGCCGTCGCGTCAAAGCTGAGCACCAAATACCCGCTGGTCTCCTGCAACCACATAAAATACCTGAGTGGAAATGGGATGAAGTTTCTATGGATTTCATCACTGGTCTTCCTAAGACTCAGAAAGGAACACTAGTAGAAAAACGACCTTACGTTTTTTGCAGCTCCAGCCTCTAGTCCCGGCCTTCTCTGAAACCGGGACTAGTGCTAACACTAGTCCCGGTCTGTGAATTTTGCAACGGCTACATGGCCCCATATCACTAGTCCCGGTCCATGGGCAACCTCTAGTCCTGGCTGGTAACACAGTCCGGGACTAGAGCTCCTGTGGGACCCATGGCTATATTTAGTCTAGGTTCTTGTTACCATCCGGGACTAGAGGTCAACCTCTAGTCTGGGTTCATTTTATCACCCGGGACAATTTATTACCACTATATATGCCTCTTCGACCCAGCCCAAAAGCATGGCCATTTTCTCCAAGTAACATCTCAAGTTCATCCTCATTTTTTGTTCAATTTGGTGGCAACTTTCAATCCAAGATTTGGTGGCATCATCTATCAATCCAAGCTTCTAATATGGTTCGCAACTTCAATCATTCATCTCTTATTGTTATAGTTTAGCTCAATGCTCTAGAACTAGAATGAAGAATTTCATGCTTAGAAGTGTAGAGGGAATTTTAGATTTGTAATTTTAAGCATAGTTTGATTATACAAAAAGCTACTGAAAGTTGAGATGTGCATTTGAAGAGTTTTGGATCTCAGAATTGAATAAGGTTTTCACTTCTAGAGCAATAATTAAATAGTCAACATTTTTATGTTAACAGTTTTGTCCAATTCAAAAATTAGTGCATGTAAAATTTTAATATGATAGAAAATCTTAATTTAAAAATTAGTGCATGTAAAAGTAATTGTAGTAAAAATGATCCAAACTTTTTATATGATAGAAAAATTTAATTATACTGCAGATGAGCCGAGAATGGATGTACGATGCTCCCCGAATGTCTGACGTGTTCATTAAAGGCGTGCTTTCTTTCCTCGAGTTGGCTGAGGCAAACAAGCGGAATGGTTTTATGTGTTGTCCGTGTCGTGTCAGTCGGAATGAGAAGGATTACTCTTCATCCAAAACCATTCACATCCACCTGATTCAATTAGGTTTCATGTCCGGCTATATTTGTTGGACAAAGCATGGAGAAAGCAGGGTTATGATGGAAGACAGCGAAGAAGAAGAAGAGAACGATGACAATTATCCAATGTTTCCTGAATACGGTGGCACTTCACTAGAAGACAATGAACAAGAAGAAGGTGAAGAACGGGCATTAGATGAGACTGCTGATGATATTCGTCAGGACATTCTTGATGCACAGAGCGAATGCGAAAATGAAAATGAGACGAAGAAGTTGGAGCGCATGTTAGAGGATCACAAAAAATTGTTATACCCAAATTGCGAAGATGGCAACAGCACTACTAGGAAAACGCCTATTCGTGGCGCACCTAAAAAGGCCTTCCGTGGCGCACTAGCAGTGCGCCACGGCTGCTCACTACGGTTATTCAGAATCATGGATCGCGCATGGTGCGCCACGGTTGTGTCGAGATAGGCGTGGCTATACAGTGCGCGCCACGGTTAGGGCTGTGGTGCACCACGGATGTGTTTTTCAAAAAACAAAAAAATGCAAAAAACATCCTCGTTTTGAATTGCAAAAGCAATCGGGTCCATGCACCGCCGTCGTGTCGCCTCGCCTCGCCGGAGCATGGTCGTGGCCACGACCTACCACCGCAGGGAGGTGCGGGAGGCCGTGCCCGTGGTAGTCCTTGCCGGCATCGAGGCAGTAGATGGTTGGAGAAGGGGAGGTATGACAAAAGGGTGGAAGATAAGAAGAGAGGGAGGAAGGGAGGTAGGTGAGGAGAAGGAGGCCGCCGTCGCCTGTCGTCGCTGCGAGGAGGAGGAGGCCGCCGTCGCCTGTCGTTGCTGCGAGAAGGAGGAGGCCGCCATCGCCAGTCGTCGCTGCGAGGAGGAGGAGGCCGTCGTCGCTGCGAGGAGGAGGAGAAGGCTGTCGTCGCTGCGAGGAGGAGGAGAAGGCCGTCGTCGTGCCACCATCACTTGAAGGAGAGGAAGAGGCCGACGCAAGGACGCCGGAGCAAGGTGGCCAGAGATAGGTGAAGGGGAAAAATGGGAAGGAGGAGAAGGAGAAGGAGAAGGAAGAAGGAGAAGAAAAAGGGGGAGGGAAAGTTGAGGGGTAGGTGGGCGGGGTGGTGATTCAAATTTGAATCCCGCCCAAGCTTATCGGTGGCGCACTAGGTGGCGGTGCGCTACGGGTAAGTCGCCCTCTATTTTTTTTTCTACAGGAAAAAACGGTCTTTTGACCGTAACTTTTTACTCTTTTCGAATTTTGAAAATCCAAAAAATCGCTAAACGATCTTTGGTCATTGCGAGCAGATGCGAAATCTCGTTCTCGTCATTTTGGTATATTATACCATTTTTTTCGATATCGTATGCAAAAGTTACAGCCTTTTTACCGTGGCATGACTTTTTTTGCAAATAAAGTCGAAACTCATGTTTGTTAATTTTACTAGAAGCTATACCACATTACCTACCTAAATATGAAAGGATTTAATTTTTTGAAGTGTTTATCATTTTCTTTTAATTTTTTCCAAAGCCTAAAAAGGCGATCCACGGGGGGAGGGGGGGTGGAGTTGGTGCATGCCACTTAGCCGTAGGGCACTAGGGCAGAGTGCCCTACGGCTAAGTTGACCCAGCTGCAGCAGCAAACATTCCCGTAGCGCACTAGGTCAAGGTGCCCTATGGATAAGTGACACATCCGTAGCGCACCTTGACCTAGTGCGCTATGGGTATGTGTGATGTGGCCACATGTGCCCTGGTCCACACATAGCCATGGCGCACCACCCCCATGTGCGCCACGCTTATGACAATAATAGTAGGGCACCTGTGGCGTCATGCCACGCCTATTTTACCCGTGGGACACCACTAGCAAGTGCGCCACAGAAGTGTGTATTACCTATAGCCGTTTTCCTAGTAGTGCACAAAGCTCGGTAACACACTGGAATTACTGCAATGGAAAGTAGAGAATGGTTTATCTGACAAGGGATTTGAGAAGCTACTGAAAATTTGGAAGAAGAAGCTTCCAAAGGATAATGAATTGCCTGTCAGTACATACGAGGCAAACAAGGTCGTCTGCCCTCTAGGACTAGAGGTGCATAAGATACATGCATGCATTAATTACTGCATATTATATCGCAGTGAGGAGTATGAAAATTTGGATGCATGCCCGGTATGGGGCGCATTGCATTATAAGATCATACGAGATGACCCTGGTGATGTTGAGGGCGAGCAGCGCCCCAGGAAGAGGGTTCCTGCAAAGGTTATATGGTATGCTCCTATAATACCACAGTTGAAACGTTTGTTTAGAAACAAAGATCATGACAAGTTGTTGCGATGGCACAAAGAAGAGCACAAGAAAGACTCGATGTTGAGTCACCCTGCTGATGGGTCGCAATGGAGAAAAATCGATAGAGTACCCGAGCTTTGCAGATGACGCAAGGAACTTAAGGTTTGGTCTAAGTACAGATGGCATGAATCCTTTTGGAGAGCAAAGCTGCAGTCATAGCACCTAGCCTATAAATCTATGTATATATAACCTTCCTCCTTGGTTGTGCATGAATCGGAAGTTCATTATGATGCCAGTGCCCATCCAAGGCCCGAAGCAACCCGGCAATGACATTGATGTCTATCTAAGGCCATTAGTTGAAGAACTTCTACATTTGTGGCGCGACGAAGGTGTTCGTATGTGGGATGAGCACAAACAGGAGCCATTTGACCTACGGGTGTTGTTGTTCGTAACCATCAATGATTGTCCTGCTCTTAGTAACCTTTCAGGACAGTCAAACAAGGGATACAATGCATGCACGCATTGTTTAGATGATACTAAAAGTATATATTTGGATAAAGGTAAGAATAATGTGTACCTGGGGAATCGTCGATTTCTTTCAGCCAGGCATCTCGCAAGAAAGAAAGGCAAGCATTTCAATGGTGAGGCAGATCACCGGAAGAAGCATAGCTGCCGTACTGGTGATGATATATTTGGTATGGTCAAGGATCTATAAGTAATCTTTGGAAAGGGTCCTGGCGGTCAATCTGTTCTAAATGATGCTGACGGACATGTGCCCATGTGGAAGAAGAAATCTATATTTTTGGAGCTACCCTATTGGAAAGTTCTAGAGGTCCGCTCTGCAATCGACATGATGCACGTGACAAAGAATCTTTGCGTGAACCTGCTAGGATTTATGGGCGTGTATGGAAAGACAAAAGATACGCTAGAAGCACGGCAGGACCAGCAAGGTATGAAATACCGAGACGGCGTACATCCAATAAAGACAAATAAAGGACGTCTAAGTGATGCCAGCTATGCTCTTACCAAAGAAGAGAAGGAATTTTTTTTTGAAGTCCTAAGAAGTATGAAGGTCCCCTTTGGCTTCTCGTCGAATATAAAGGGAATAATAAATATGGCAGAGAAAAAATTCCAGAACCTAAAGTCTCATGACTGCCACGTCCTTATGACATAATTGCTTCCGGTTGCATTGAGGGGGATTCTATCGGAAAATGTTCGACTGCCCATTGTGAAGCTATGTGCATTCCTCAATGATATTTCTCAGAAGGTAGTCGATAAAGAAATTCTACCATGGTTACAAAATGATGTGGTCTAGTGTCTCGTTACTTTTGAGCTAGTGTTCCCACCATCCTTCTTCAATATTATGACGCATCTGCTGGTACACCTAGTTGACGAGATTACCATTTTGGGTCATGTATTTCTACACAATATGTTCCCCTTTGAGAGGTTCATGGGATCCTTGAAGAAATATGTCCATAGCCGTGCTAGGCCAGAAGGAAGCATCTCGAAGGGCTATGGAACAGAGGAAGTCATTGAGTTTTGTGTTGACTTTATTCCTGACATTAAGTCGATTGGTGTTCCTGAATCACGGCATGAGGGGAGACTGAGTGGAAAAGGCACACTAGGAAGGAAATCAATAACATGTAGGGACGGACATTCTTTCACTCAATCACACTACACGGTTCTGCATAATTCCACCTTGGTAGCTCGGTATATAAAGGAACACAAGAATATTGTATGCTCAAACAACCCGGGAAAGCATGACTCCTTGATTAGATATGAACACATGAAGACTTTTGGATGTTGGTTGGAAACACATCTCATGAATAACAACACTGTTTGTGATGAGTTGTACTTGTTGGCCAGCTCACCATCTTCGACTATATGGACTTACCAAGGGTACGAGATAAATGGGAATACATTTTACACGATCACCCAAGATAAAAAGAGCACCAACCAAAACAGTGGTGTCCGCTTTGATGCAACAAACGACAATGGGTCAAAGGACACATATTATGGTTACATAGATGATATATGGGGACTTGACTATGGACCTGCTTTGAAGGTCCCTTTGTTTCGGTACAAATGGGTCAAGCTAACAGGAGGCGGGGTTGAGGTAGACAAAAAATACGGAATGACAACAGTGGATCTCAACAGTCTTGCATACATGAACGAACCATTCGTCCTAGCCAACGATGTGTCTCAGGTTTTCTATGTCAAGGACATGTCTACCAAACCAAGAAAAAGAAAATGTAAGCAAAGAAATACATCATCAAACGATGATCCAAAGCTCCACATAGTTCTTTCAGGGAAAAGAAACATTGTAGGAGTGGAGGACAAGACAGAGATGTCCGAAGATTATGACAAGTTTCATGAAATTCCGCCGTTTGTAGTGAATGATGACCCAAGCATCATGTTACTTTATGAAGATGCTCCATGGTTAAGACCACACGGTCATAAGAAGGTCATATGATGTATTCAGAATTTTGCCTGCGGCCATTTTTTAGATGCAATCAATATGTACATATGCATGTATATCATTTTGTGAAGCTTTTACCAAGTTTGTTATTTTTTCTATTTTATAAGAATAATTATACTAACCGGGACTAAAGACATTTCCCGCCATTTCCCACCGCTTCCCACCATGTTTTCCCACCCTTTTCCTTTGACCGAAGCTTTTGGTCCCTATTGTAGCCACTAACCGGGACTAAAGACATTTCTCTCCATTTCCCACCGCTTCCCGCAATGTTTTCCTGCCCTTTTCCTCTATATCTAGGCCGAACGCGCCATCGCTATCCACACATCCACACCTTCCTCTCTCACAACAATGGACAGCAGCTACTAGGCCATTCTGACCCTCGAGGAGACCGAGGCGCTGTGCGCCTCCAGCTACCCTTGCCCTCCGGGCTACCTCCCGCCCACCGGCTGGATGCTGAGCGTTAGAGGGGTTCATGTCCCTCCTGTCCCTAAAGGTTCTGCACGCCAGGCGGCCATCACGAACCACTTCTACCATGAGCTCACGCCGGAGCAGCGGATGGATCCCTAGTGGGATCCCGACAACTATGACACCTGGAATGCCTTTTTTGCTAACCCGCGAGGAAGAGAGCTCTCCAGGTATGAGGGTGACGACCCTCCCCCGGTGAACCACAACAAAGCCGGCCGCCGCCTGTGGTGGGCGAACCGGACTATCATCGGCGTGATAAGCTACAGAGCCACAAGAAGGCCCCTCTCCTGCCCGGCGGTAGCGGCATCGTCTTCCAGGAGACCCCTCCCCTGCCCGTCGTGAATCCGAGGCTGGAATGGCAGGTGCCCCCGGTATATGCCATGGCTGGGATGAGGATCTCCGGAGTGGCAGGTGACGATGACGATGACGAAGAAGACCCTGAAGCTGCGTACTATAGGACTAGGCATGATTATGACTAAAGGGGGCGGCTGTAGTCCTGAGTGTTAGCTAGTCCCGGTTTGTCCCAATTTTTAATATTGAGTGTTAGTCCCGGTTTGTGGCTGGACCGGGACTAAAGAGGGCCTTTAGTTCCGATTCGTACTACGACTTTCCCAAACTATGAAGATGTTGTCCCGATTTGTACTTACCATGAAGATCTGATCTCCAAACACATGTGGTCACATATTAGGGAGTGCCTCTATGACCAGTTTCTTAGAGATGCCGGAGGACTGGGCTCCGGCGGCATCTCCCTGAAACTGGCCATTGTGGTGTCCCTGCTCTCGAATACCACCTTGCAGCTTGTAACTTCTCTAACTAGATCAATATGCTTGGGAGCTAACTAGTTTCACATATTAGGGAGTGCCTCTATGGCCAGCTTGTTGGAGATGCCGGAGGACTAGGCTCCGGCGGAATCTTCCTCAAGCTGGCCGTAGTGGTGTCCCTGCTCTCGCAAACCATGTTGGAGATGCCTCAAACTGGCTGGAGGACTAGACTCACAAGGATGCCTATTTATAGTACAAGCAGCTCGGCATAGTATCGACACTCATGACATAATATCGACACTCACCCCTATTATTAGTGCTGACTCATGTTTTGTCCCGGTTGGTGTCTCCAACCGGGACTAAAGATTCATGCTAGTCCTGGTTGGCGACACCATCCGGGACAATGTAAAATCCGCACGACATAATGTTGACACTCACCCCTATCATTAGTGCTTCCTGCACTAGTCCTGCCTCCCCTAGCCTGCCGCACGCTTTAGTCCAGGTCCATATTTAGTATGCTAATAGATTTACATTATAGATCTTTTTTTCTGCAAAATTTGATTTATAATACATATTTTTCATCATCACAGAATAAAAGATATTGAAATAATAATATTAATAAATTCAAACTCTAGTATACAAAAGATATTTTTTAATTTAACAAAATATTAGTTTTGTAACAGAATATGCTAATAGATTTACATTATAGATCTTTTTTTCTGCAAAATTTGATTTATAATACATATTTTTCATCATCACAGAATAAAAGATATTGAAATAATAATATTAATAAATTCAAACTCTAGTATAGAAAAGATATTTTTTAATTCAACAAAATATTAGTTTTATAAGTGAATATGCTAATAGATTTACATTATAGATCTTTTTTCGGCAAAATTTGATTTATAATACATATTTTTCATCATCACGGAATAAAAGATATTGAAATAATAATATTAATAAATTCAAACTCTAGTATACAAAAGATATTTTTTAATTCAACAAAATATTAGTTTCATAACATAATATGCTAATAGATTTACATTATAGATCTTTTTTATGCAAAATTTGATATATAATACATATTTTTCATCATAACACAACAAAAGATATAGAAATAATAAATTTAAAAAAATTAACCTCTAGTCTCGGCTCTAGCCTCCAACCGGGACTAGAGGTTTTTGCGCTCGAGAATGAAACGACGCCGCGAACAGACCTCTAGTCCCGGTTGGAGGCTGGGGCCGGTACTAGAGGCCCCCCTGTAGTCCCGGTTGGAGGCTGGGACCGGGACTAGAGGTAAATACCCACCGCCCTCCTCCCGGCCCGAGAAAGTGCCCGGGATGCCTCCTTTCTCCAAATCGACGCCTCTGTCACAGGCATGCTCGTCAGCCGCCTCAGCCGCCAGAATCGCCCCATGTTCGGATCGTCACACTGCCGTCGGCGCCTCACACACGATCCCGTCTGCCACTGCTACGCCTCCTCGGCGACGCCTCACCCAAGACATCCCCGCCCTACCCGTAAGTTTTTTTCTATTTTTTAGTATTTAGTATTTAGGATATATTAGTTAGTATTTAGTGTATTTTTTTAGTATTTAGTTAGTATTTAATTAGTATTTAGTGTATTTTTTCAATATATAGGATTTTTTAATTAGTAGTTAGTATTTAGTGTATTTTTTCATAGTGTGTATTTAGTATTTAGGATATATTAGTTAGTATTTAGGATATTAGGTAGTATTTAGTGTATAGTATTTTTTCCTAAATAGTGAATTTTTTCAATATATAATGTATATTGTTTAGTATTTAAGATATTAGTTTGTATTTAGTGTATACATAGTGTAATTTTTTCCTAAATAGTGTATTTTTCCTAAGTAGTGTATATTGTTTAGTATTTAATTAGGATATTAGTTAGTATATAGTGTATATATAGTATATTTTGTCCTAAACAGTGTATTTTTTCCTAAGTAGTGTATATTGTTTAGTATTTAGGATATTAGTTAGTATTTAGTGTATATATATTGTATTTTTTCCTAAATAGTGTATTTTTTGGTCAAATCCATATCTACTTTAGGATATGCCCGGGCATCCTCGTAGCCAACTCGGCCAGAGCGAGGGAGTACTACGCTCTAGCGGTGTTGTACGAGACTGGGCTCCGCCAGGATGGCACTGGGAGGTGCTACCGTCAGGGACGCGTAGCTTGGTGAGGAATCAGGGTGTCGTCGTCGACCCGGATCTTCTTTGGTAGAGGTCATGTGGCCCAGGCAGAGTGCAGAGGGAGCCGACCCCTGAGGAGGTGGTACGACGTCGCGTCAGGGAGGAGGACGAGCACGTCTGTCGCTATATGGTGATGTTGGATGCCAGGGTGGCCCCATACCTGGCAGGTTATTCAGGGATCTCACCCTAGTTATAGTCCGGTGATGGTTCCGACAATTTGGTTGGTCACATCCCGCGGCTCAGGAGCCGGTAGTCAACGTTGAGTTCGAGCGATGTTATCAGACAAGATGTTGTTTTTTATATGATATTACTACTTTGTCGTTATTCGAGATGTATTATGACTTCTTTGTTGTTTTCTGAGATGTTATATGATATTAATACTTTTGTTGTCATTCGAGATGTTATATAATTTTATTACTCATATATGCACATTATGTCATAATAGTTATTCTATGGATCACTTCAACAGTAGAGAAGGTGAAGAGCCTTTATTCGATATGATACTAGGTGGTGGAGGACCACTCCCGTATCAGGATGGAGCGCTCCCTTATCATGAAGGAGCACTCGTCGATCAGGGTGGAGAAGAAGACTGTGGAGCAGAAGATGGCTCACAGTTTCTGAATGAGTCCGGTGAGGGAATAGAGATAGAACATCAAGTCGAAGCGCATACTAGTTTGAATTTTGATGATGGCTTGGAAAATGATGGACCAGCCTTGACAAAGTCTGGCGAGGTATATTATTAAGCGTCTTGATCACTAGATAGATTCATTAATTGATTTGTGTGTATATATATATTAACGAATGTTGTTTATTATTTTAGACATCCACATCGACCAATCCCGTTAAAAATAGTAAACGAGGACTAGCCAAAGGGATGCCCGATGATGCACATCTCACAGTTGTTGAGGTATCTCCAGTGGGCGTCCCGTTGCTTCCCATAAAGACTGCAAACACATTTATTCATCAATGTGGATTTGTTGTTAGGGACAACGTACCGATTAGCATCATCAACTGGAATAAGCCAGCAAAGGGAGATGAATGTTCTATGAGTTATGTCGAGGACAGATACAAAGACATACTATGGGATAAGCTCATTCGCCATTTCACCCTACCGGTCTTAGAGACTAAGGAGGCCAGAGATGATATGAGGTCCAAAGTTAAGCGTTTCGCTCTTAAGAAGATGGCCCAACAGTTCAATAACTACAAGAAAATATTGTACAATGAATATCTCGAGGAAGGAAAAGTTCCAGAATTCACGGACTCACTAGAGAAGCAGTGGCCTCACTGGGAAATATTTCTAGACTACAAGAAATCAGCAATATAAAAAAAAGGTCCGCAAAGAATAAACAAAATGCTGCAAAAAATAAATATCACCATACGATGGGTACAGGTGGCTATAGGACTTCCGTTCCTAAGTGGGAGGAAGCCGAGAAAGCCTTGCGTGCCCAAGGGCTCACTCCAGCTACAGAGGACTGGCCCATCAGAGTAAGGAATTGATTACTTGCCCATGGGGCAAAGTATGACATGGAAACAGGGGAGTTAATATTCGATAAAAAGTCCAATGTTGCTACACCCCATGGAGAAATTGTTAAAACAATTGAGGAGGTTAAAAAGGGTGACTTCAAACCCGACAGAGAGAACGACGAGCTGACAAAGGCCCTCGGGAATCCTGAAAAACCAGGACGAACACGAGGCTTTGGACCTTCTGTGCCGTGGAAGACTGGGTTTCCTGAGGACACTGAATCCTATAGAAGCCGAGCGAGGGTAAATAAGAGGAAGGAGATAGCGGAGGCAGACCGATTGCGTAGCATGGAAAGAAAGAGCGAGGAAATATATGCCATGCTAAATGAGCAACACACTACTAGAAAAACGCCTATTCGTGGCGCACCTGAAAAGGCCTTCCGTGGTGCACTAGCAAAGGCGCCTCGAGCTCATGATTCAGAGCCGTGGCGCAATGCATGGTGCGCCACGGTTATATAGAGCAAGGCGTGGCGCACTACCAGGTGCGCCCCGGGGAGGGGTACAGGGTGCGCCCCCGATGTGATTTCCAAAAACAAAAATGCAAAACACCCTGCTTTGAATTGCAAAGCAATCGGGTTCGTGCATCGCCGCAGTCATGTCACCTCGCCAAAGCATGGCCGTGGAGGGTGGAGGGGTCGTGGCCGCTCTAGTCCTCGCCGGCGTCGAGGTGGTAGGAAGGGTGTGGTTGAAGAAAGGAAGGTAGGAAGAGAGGGAGGAAGGAAGAGATGGAGGAAGAGAAGGAGGAAGGAAGAGATGGAGGAAGAGAGGGAGGAATAGAGGGAGGAAGGAAGAGATGGAGGAAGAGAGGTAGGAAGGGAGGTCGGACGATGCCGTCACTGCAAGGAGAGGAGGAGGCCGCCGTTGCGCCGCCGCCGCGCCACCGTCACTGCAAGGAGAGGAGGAGGCCATCGTCGCGCCGTCACTGCAAGGAGATGAGAAGGGGAAGGAGGAGAAGGAAGAAGGAAGAAGGAGAAGGAGAAGGAAGAAGGAGAAGGGAGAAGGAAGAAGAAGAAGAAGGGAAAGGAAAAGGAAGAGGGAAAAGGGGGAGGGAAAAGGGGGAAGGGAAAGGTAGGTGGGCGGGGTGAGGATTCGAAATTTGAATCCCGCCCAAGCTTATCCGTGGCACACTAGGTGGTGGTGGGCTACGGGTAAGTCGCCCTCTATTTTTTTTTCTGCCAGAAAAAACGGTCTTTTGACCGTAAATTTTTACTCCTTTCGAATTTTCAAAATCTAAAAAATCGCTAAATGACCGGAGGTGGTTGCGAGCAGATGCGGAATCTCGTTCTCGTCATTTTGGTATATTATACGATTTTTTCGATATCGTATGCAAAAGTTACGGCCTTTTTACCGTGGCATGACTTTTTTGCAAATAAAGTCGAAACTCATGTTTGTTAATTTTACTAGAAGCTATACCACATTACCTACCTAAATATGAAAGGATTTAATTTTTTGAAGTGTTTATCATTTTCTTTTATTTTTTGCAAAGCCTAAAAAGGCGATCCACAGGAGGGGGGGTGGAGTTGGTGCATGCCACTTAGCCGTAGGGCACTAGGGCAGAGTGCCCTATGGCTAAGTTGACCCAGCTGCAGGAGCAAACATGCCCGTAGCGCACTAGGTCAAGGTGCCCTACGGATAAGCGACACATCCGTAGCGCACCTTTACCTAGTGCGCTACTTGCTATGTGTGATGTGGCCACATGTGCCCGCCCACACATAGCCGCACCACCACCCCATGTGCGCCACGCTTATGACAATTAGTGATGGCACTGTGGCAAGGCGCCACTTATTTTACCCGTGGGGCACCACTAGCAAGTGCGCCACAAAAGTGTGGATTACCTATCACTACTAGAAAAAGTATATTCGTGGCGCACCTGAAAAGGCCTTCAGGCGCACTAGCAAAGGCGCCACGCCTCACGCTATCTGAGCCGTGGCAAGATCGCATGGCGCCACTGCGCCACGGTTGTGTCGAGATAGGCGTGGCGCACCTGGTAGTGCGCCACAGAAGGCCTTTTCAGGTGCGCTACGGATGTGTTTTTCAAAAAACAAAAAAATGCAAAAAACACCCTCGTTTTGAATTGCAAAAGCAATCGGGTCCGTGCATCGCCGCTGCAGTCGTGTCACCTCGCCGGAGCAGGTGCGGGAGGGGTCGTGGCCGCTCTAGTCCTCGCCGGCGTTGAGGTGGTAGAAAGGGTGTGGTTAGAGAAAGGAAGGTAGGAAGAGAGGGATGAAGGAAGAGATGGAGGAAGAGAGGGAAGAAGGGAGAGATGGAGGAAGAGAGGGAGGTAGGAAGAGATGGAGGAAGAGAGGGAGTAAGGGAGGTCGGTGAGGAGGTCGGTGAGGTAGGAAAAAAAGGATGCCGCCATCGCCCGTTGTCACTACGAGGAGGAGGAGAAGGAGGCCACCGTTGCACCGCCATCGCCCGTTGTCACTGCGAGGAGGAGGAGAAGGAGGCCGACGTCGCACCGTCACTGCAAGGAGAGGAGAAGGGGAAGGAGGAGAAGGAAGGAAGAAGGAAGAAGGGAGGAGGAAGAAGGAAGAAGGAGAAGGGAAAGGGAGAGGAAGAGGGAAAAGGGGAAAGGAAAAGGGAGGAGGGCGGGGTGGGGATTCAATTTTGAATCCCGCCCAAGCTTATCCGTGGCGCACTAGGTGGTGGTGCGCTACGGGTCAGTCGCCGTCTATTTTTTTTGCAGGAAAAAACGGTCTTTTGACCGTAACTTTTTACTCTTTTCGAATTTTGAAAATCTAAAAATTCGCTAAACGACCAGAGGTGGTTACGAGCGGATGCGAAATCTCGTTCTCGTCATTTTGGTATATTATACGATTTTTTTCGATATCGTATGCAAAAGTTACGGCCTTTTTACCGTGGCATGACTTTTTTTTGCAAATAAAGTGGAAACTCATTTTTGTTAATTTTACTAGAAGCTATACCACATTACCTACCTAAATATGAAAGGATTTAATTTTTTGAAGTGTTTATCATTTTCTTTTATTTTTTGCAAAGCCTAAAAAGGCGATTCACGGGGGGGGGGGGGGGGGGGTGGAGTTGGTGCATGCCACTTAGCCGTAGGGCACCCGTAGCGCACTAGGTCAAGGTGCCCTACGGATAAGTGAAACATCTGTAGCGCACCTTGACCTAGTGCGCTACGGGTATGTGTGATGTGGCCACATGTTCCCTGGCCCACACATAGCCGTGGCGCACCACCCCCATGTGCGCCACGCTTATGACACTTAGCCGTAGGGCACCTGTGGGCAGTGCGCCACGCCTATTTTACTCGTGGGGCACCACTAGCAAGTGCGCCACAGAAGTGTGGATTGCCTATAGCCGTTTTCCTAGTAGTGTATAGCCGTTTTCCTAGTAGTGACAGAAGCAGCTGGACGAAATGCGTCGGCAAGGGCCAACTCATCAGCGGCTATAAGAAAGTGCCTATGTCCCATCTCAGCGGAGAAGCAGTGTCGCTTCCACGGCGGCCGATCCGATAGATCGCTATCCCGTCGACAATATCATTGAGAAGAAAAGCTGCGAGCTTCATGTGGGAGTGATGAACTTATCCTTCAAGGCGGCTCTCGGCTATGCTTTATCTTGTGAACCCGAAGCACGCTGGCATTGCAAAGAGATTCCAGATGGCTATGCTCATGTCGGGGTGGATGAGATTCTACCTCAATATGAATCACTACAACTTGACATCCCTGGACCTGAAGATGAGAGCACGCTAGGAGAAGTCAGGGGCTCTATCATTCTATGGCGCTTGAAATACATCGTGTTTCCAGGATCTGCACCCAAGCCACCACCATCTCCTCCACGTCAGCCGAGTCTGCTGCCTCCAGCAAGTCCACATGAGGAGTGGGATGACCACCATAGCGTGAGTCCACCGCCGCATCAGCCCACTCTCCCGCCGCATCATCCCACTACGCTGCTGCCGTGTCAGACGAAGAAGGCGGTCTCTCAGTCAACTAGTATAAATACTAGTCAGAAGAAAGCCAAAGGTAAAAAGGTGAAGAAAATCCCGCCGCCTCGTCCCAAGTTACCTTATGAGATGACTGATGAGGAAACCAAAGCGATCAGTGATTCCCAAGTTAAAGACTTCTTTGCACCCAAAGCTCCCGAGCCAAAACAAATATTTGATCCGAAAGCCAAAAAGTGGCCTAAGGGGTTTCTTGAGAAACCATCGCAATATGAGATAAATAAGGCTGATGACTACAAACACTGTCTGCTGAGAATTGGTAGGAAGAATCCAGGAAATACTACTTCAAGCAGCGGTGATACTCCAGGAAATACTACTACAAGCAGAGGGAAAAGAGATGTTGCGCAACTCGGAATGCAGGCAAACAAATTGATCGCCCCGCTCAAGGTGTTATCCAATACTGATCATCAAAATATTATAGCAATGGAATTTGCCAAAGGTGCTAATATTACAGTTGATATAGCGCTAGGCGGGCATATCCCCATACAAGAGGAATTTGCATGGAGATATGAATACGGGAAGACTCTGGTTAGACCTGATGAGGTCAAATTTCTACCAACTCAAATGCGAAGACTGCATGAGTGGTACGAGAAAATCTCTACATGCGATGAAGAAGATCAATTATCAGTGCTCCATGTGAGAATTACAAGTGAGCATTTTAATGGTGAAGACCAGTTGCAAATTTATTTTGAGGAATTCTATATGTCCTTGACTTGAGTCTCCTCGCTACCTATTTTCTGTAAGTGGTTCATTTATTTCTATGATAAAATCTCTAACCCAGCTCTTTTATTGCATGCAATTATCTTCACTATATGCTATTATGCAGAATGAAGATCGATGAATGTGACTGGAAGAAAATCTTTGACACTGGGTTCATCGACCCACACCGGTTTAATCAAAGATTGCCAAAGGAATACCCCAAGGACACAGAGCGTAACTTGCTAAGGGTCTTATTGAGGCAACATTACAAACGAATAATATTGTTTCCCTACAACTACAGGTAAGAGTGTTACTACCTTGTACAGATCACGTGATTCCGCTAAGTTTAATTGATGAGTTACTAACGTATATAAACGTGCGCAACTATCACTGGATTCTTCTAACCATTGAAGTTGATGCTGGAAGAGTTGAAATCAAGGACTCGCTAATGAGAGACGAATCAGAGTACACATTCATTAAAGATGTGCTCCAGAGGTAATTTCAGTCATTATCGCACTATATCGGTCTCTTTCGTTCATATATATATCCTGAGATATCAAGTAACTAATAACTCATTTATTCTTTTTTTGGTCGGGCAGGGTTTGTAAAGCTTTCACCAATGCTATGGTTGGTGAATTTAAAGACGAGCTTAGTTTTCATCGGATCGATGTAAGTAGTACAAGCTAGATCCGTGCATCTCTTCAATTCTAGTTTCAATACCATTATGTCATCCTTGATTATTATTTGATTGAAACCTTTTGTCGTAAAGTGCGAGAGGCAGCCACCAGGTACAAATCTATGTGGATACTTCGTGTGCGAGTACATTCGCTCCGAGGTCAGTGAGTGCGACGGAGGGACATTTTTAGAAGTACGTGAACAATATATTCACAATTTTTGTTGAGTCTTATTCATAATATTTGTTATGACTATTGATATTTATATTGAACTCCTTCTTTTATATATAATTGGAAAGATTGCGGGAGAATCTTGATCCAAGGAAGCGTCAGGTAGCAATTCAAGAGGAATTGGCGGGATTTCTTGTTGACCATGTCATAAACCCAGAAGGAAAATACCATACCTTCGGCTACCCGTGATTTAACGAACTTGTAACCGAATAGACGGGTTGTGATCTCCATTTATGTATATATTTATGTAATGTACAATTATATCTATATAATTATGACGATGTTGTGTGTACTAGGTTTCTTTGTTGCATGTCACTTTACGCCAAACATAACCCTACTCTACCTATCCTCCTGCCGCGGCAGAACCCCACATTCGGCTAC
Source organism: Avena insularis (assembly GCA_023614405.1). NCBI lineage: Eukaryota > Viridiplantae > Streptophyta > Magnoliopsida > Poales > Poaceae > Avena > Avena insularis. Next base: position 258,061,797 of record CM042685.1, read on the forward strand.
CACCGCAGAAATCTGACCCAAAATTCTGCCATGGCAAAAACCCGCATCGGCTGCCGCGGCAGAAAACGGCCCCAAAACTCTGCCGCAGCAGAAACACCCATCGGCTGCCATGGCAGAAAACGGCCCCAAAACTCTTCCGCGACAAAACCCCCATTGGCTGTCGTGGCAGCCGAATTGGTAAAATGCTGCCGCGGCAGAAAGAAACTAGTCCTGGCCCGTAATATGGACCAGGACCAAAGACCAACCCCTCTAACTTCTATGCTGCCACGTGTAAAGCCTTTAGTCCCGGCCTGTAACTGGACAGGGAATAAAGGCGGGGACCTCTAGTGCAGTTTCCGTAGTCCCCGCTTGCAATCCGGGACTAGTGCCCCATTATCCACTAATGGAAATGATGTCATCTGGGTAATCGTTGACTATCTGTCCAAGGTTGCTCACTTTCTACCTGTTCGTGAGAGTATCAATGCTAGTCAGTTAGCAGTCTATATATCTCTCGAACAATTGTTCTTCATGGGATTCCAAAGAAAATTGTCTCTGACCGAGGGAGCTTGTTCACCTCAAGGTTCTGGACAACCTTCCAAACTGCTATGGGAACTCACCTCTCCTTCAGTACAGCTTATCATCCTAGTACCGGTGGCTAGACCGAAAGAGTGAATCAAATCCTCAAATACATGCTAAGAGCGTGTGTCATATCTTTTGGCAAGGACTGGGAGAAATGCCTTCCTTTTGCTGAATTCTCCTACAATAATAGTTATCAGTCCAGTATAGAAATGGCACCTTTCCAGTTATTATATGGAAGAACCTATCATACTCCTTTGACCTGGTCAGAAACCGGTGAAAGAAAGTTCTTTGGACCGGATATGATCCAGGAAGCAGAAGATCAAGTTCGTATAATTCGAGATCGTTTGAAAACTGCTCAGTTTCGCCAGAAAAGCTATCATGATCGTCACCATCAACATGTTGAATATGAAGTTGGTGATCAAGCTTATCTCTGGGTCACTCCTTTGAAGGGTGTCCATCGTTTCGGCATCAAAGGCAAACTAGCTCCTTGCTATGTTGGTCCTTTTCGTGTTCTTTCCAAGCAAGGTAAACTTGCATATCAATTGGAATTACCTGCCAACTTCCCTGAGGTGCATGGCATCTTCCATGTATCTCAACTCAAGCGTTGCTTCAAAGACCCTGTTCGTGGTGTTGATCATCAAACTCTTGACCTCCAGAAGGATCTGACTTACCGCGAGTATCCTATTCATATCCTTGATGAATTTTAGCGCAAGACTCGTCATCAAAACATCAAGTTCCTAAAAGTTCAGTAGTTTCATCACTCTGAGGATGAAGCAACCTGGGAATGAGAAGATCGTCTCCGATCTGAGTACCCTGCCTTCTTTTCTAAAACTTAGGAATCTCGGGTCGAGATTCTTATAAGGGGGGTAGAGCTATAACATCCCAAGTTTGTAATATACGTAACTATTACCTAAGCATTGCATGCATCTGTTTAAATCAATAAAATGTTTGCAAGTGATCAAGTGTGTGGTTTAAGAATACAATTACAAAACCCTAAACCCTAGTCCTTCGCCCTCTTTTTGAAATCCATTCAAAGTGGTTTGAATTTGAAATGTACAAAAATAATGGATCCCAAATGGATTATAAGGGCCCTATGTGTTTCAAATAATATTCTAAACCTTCTGGTATTTTTGAAATACTTTAAACAGATTTTAAATGGTTTTATAAATGGAAAAGAGAAAAACAGAAAAAGTAAAAATGTTTAGCAAAAAAATAGAGCTAGCAGCCGATGGGCCTTGGCTCATCTCGCCTTCCCCATCTCTCTGCCACCGTGAGCAGCAGCCAGCAGCCCAGCTCGGCCCACCCGGGGCCCAGGAACCAGCCCATACCGGTTCAGCCTCTCCCCCGTCGTCGTCTTTGTCGATGACAGCGAGCACCTGCGTTTCGCTGCCGGTGACGTCGATCTCCACCGCCTACGCTACACCGTCCGTCAAGCTCCTAGGGAGGATAAGGTCACCGCGACGCTGCCTCGCCCTCCCTATCCACTTTCCCCTCTCTCCCTCGCCCTCGTTGGCTCTCTCACGAGCAAGTCGAACCCTAGCCCGCCATGGCCGCCGGGTAGCCGCCGTCGCTGGCCTCCCCTCGCCCATCTGACACCACCACGAGCTTCGCCTGGACGCGAGCTTTCCCCTCCCCGAAGGAATCTGTCCAGGACGCTCCCAATCGACCGCATCGACCTATTCTTCCTCGGCACCAACGAGCTCCTCCGCGCGCCTCGCCGTTGTTCCGAGATCCGCCACGCCTCGTCGTCGACCCCTTCAGCTCCAGGGTGAGCTCACGGTCCTCTAGGATCCCTCCAACCCTCCTCTCTCCCTCTGGTTTGAGCCTGCGCCGTATCACATCATTCGCTGCCGCTGTTGCTCATCGTTGACCAAGCTCCGGTGACCCAAGACCAGCGGCACCGCCACCGTTGGGTTCTTCTTGCTGCGCTGGTTCGAGTAGGCTAGGCCCCGCAGTCCCACGTGCCCTTCCTCGCCGTCTCCGGCGACCATCTGGCGGTGGCCGCCGCGCTGATGTCGAGATGACGTCACCCCAACGTGGCCTGGGTCCCTTGATCCGGCCGACCGCCAACAGGCTGCTGAGGTGGCCTCGGGCCCCTCTGTTAGTCTCACTGGCCAGGGTCAGCCCATGTGTAAAAAGTATCTAGTGCTTGTGCTGATGTCAGCCTGACGTAATAATTCAATTTAAATTGTTTTAATAATTCCATAAATTGAATAAATTTTGTAAAATCAATAACTAATTATCTATAAGTCAGAAAAATATGTATAATATATCAAAATGTTCAGAAAAATGAGAACTATCTAATTACACTATAATCATACATTGTTAACCAACTTTGATGACAAGTTTAATTAGAAGAACTAATTGAACCCCATAGGTGATTCCGAGGATCCCCCTGTTCTAGGGTTTGAACCTCTCGGACCCCGTTTAAAATGACCAAGCATGTTCTAGGGTTCCTTTAAACACTATTTAACTTGCATATCATCCATATTGATTGCGCATTGCATTATGCCATGTCTTGATTGTCGTTTTCCTTTCTGGTATTGGTTCTTCATGATAGGATCCGAGCCCGAGGCTGAAGTCAACAACACCGAAGATCCATATTTGTCTACTGAAGGACAAGGCAAGCGTAGCCTCTCATTCTGAACCTACTTTTACAAAGTATATTACTTTCTCGCTATGATGCACACGATTCCAATGTGGTCTTTTGTCAGTAGCTAGTGTTACCCATCTGCTGCACTGTTTCCCTTTTGTAGCCTTATACTCCTGATCCACTACTCCTAGCATACCTAGGAGTGGCATCTGAGCGTCGCTAGAGCTTCTACGACCGACAGCTTAGCCATGCTTACTAGTACTGTCTGATACATACGGATAATGATTCGGAGGTGTCGAAGAATCTAGAAAGATAGGAGGTGGATCTATCATCTATGGAGATAAATAAACATGCTAAGGCTTGTATGGGAGGCCACATTGGGTGTGGTTTTTGTAGTCCCATGCTCGCCACCACTAGGAACTGAGTTCTTACCTTTGGAACCAAGACGAGCATACAACCACACGGGGCTTGGACAACCCCTCGACTAACTAACTTGCCTAGTAGATTCCATGAGTCACATAGTTCAGGCTTTCCATTTTCCATAGGCATTGAAAACGTTTTCGAAAGAGGTGGTGAAGGAGGTGCATCATAATAGGTAGGGAAGTGTGGCCATGGTTGCTTGGGTCGATGGAGCCCCTGGTGAACCAACCCCGCCTCACATCTTTAAGTACCGGCTTCGGGATTTGACCCGTTATGGCGGAATCATACTTATTGCGTGACTCATAGTCTCAGCGAAAGCAAGGTAAAGTTCATGGTCAACCACCCTCTGTCGGCCTTCCAAGGAAGAGGGCTAATAATTTGGCATTAAGAGTCGGTTGGTACGTGTGGGTAAAGTTGTACACCCCTGCAGGGTTAAATCTTTTCGAAAAGTCGTGTTCACGGTTTTGAGCGACTTGGCGAACGGACTTAAGATCATAGATAACATTAACCACTATAAAACTTGTTGATCCACGTGTGCTTAAGGATGCTTCCTCTGGGTCGAGCGGGTGATCCTAGATACGAGGTTCTGATGAAGCTAGTGCTTATCAATATGTGATGAACAAAGATGGAGAAGTCATGATTTTATCCCTTTTTCAAGATTCAGAGTAGACGAGCCTCTTATCTCTCTTGTTTACAAATAAAGATCGCTTTCCACAAAAGAAAATCCAGAGAAAGACTTTCTAGCCAGAGCATGTAGATACTAGGTTATCTATGTCTTGCAGGGTACATTCTTGTACTCAGCCTTGCGCCATTGTTGTTTTTCTACAGATGATCTAACTGCAACTGAAGGTGGCTTCTACGTTGACATCGACGAGTAGTTGGGGGTCCCAGGTAGCAGCCCGAGGACCATGGGATGGACGTCGCTTTTGTTTATGGCCTCTTAGGCCTTTTGCTAAGTTGTTGTGTAGAACAACATATTTGCTTTCGCTGTGTGATGTAATGTTGGTCTATGACCTATGGTTTGTAATAACTCTAATATCGTACTCTGTTAAGAGTTTAAACTTATGCCGTTGAATCCATGAGTTCTGTAATGTTACCGAATCTTACTGTGATGTTCCATGATCAGAGTTGATCTTATCGTAGAGATTGATCTGAGGTTACATAAAAGAATTTGCAAAATTTTAAACTGGAACTTGAGAGGCATCAATTCTGAGAAAAAATGGGTGGCTCTTTCACATTTTTTTTGGAATCTGAGTGTGAGATCATTTGCCTTCAGGAAACAAAAAGGTAAAAATTTGATGAAGAATATATCAGGAAATTATGTCCAAAGAGATTGAATAAGTTTGCTTTTCTACCTTTAGTTGGGGCCTCTGGGTTCAATTATTATCTGGAATGGGAATATTTTTGATGGATATATGGACTTCCAAAATGAGTTCTCTATTTCTATCAAGTTTACCTCTAGGCTTTCCAATTATTCTTGGATTCTTACCAATATCTATGGTCCTTGTCAACCTGATAAAAAAGCCTTATTCATTGATTGGTTGTCCAATATTGATATGCCTGATGACATTGACTGGTTTCTCATTGGAGATTTCAATTTTATCAAGAAACCATCTGATAGGAATAAAGTGGATGGGGATGTAAATAACATGCTACTCTTTAGTGAAGCCATCAGTAACCTTGGTCTTGTTGAACTCCCTTTAAAATGAAGAAAATCCTCCTCGAGTAATATGCAGAAAGATCCACTCTTGGAGAGATTAGATTGGTTCTTCTCATTTCCCTCATGGACAATCTCTTACCCATCCTATTTTGTCTATTCCCTTTCAAAACCCACCTCTGACCATACACCTTTTGTGATCTCAATTGGCACTAGAATCCCTAAGGCTCAGGTGTTTAGATTTGAGAATTATTGGCTTCAACATAGTGAATTTAAGCAGACTATGCAAAATGCCTGGGATATCCCTGTGGGGTATGCAGACAGTGCAAAAAAGATAAATGCTAAGCTTAAGAATGTTAGAAGAGGACTCAAGCTCTGGGCAAAATCTCTTACTTGCCTTAAACACATAATTTCAATAGTTAATGAGTCCATTGATTTTTTGGACTTGTTGGAAGAATTCAGGACCCTAAGCATCTTTGAGTGGAATCTAAGAGACATACTCAAGACTCAGCTGATACAATTACTTCAGAATCAGAGGACATATTGGAAACAAAGAGGAAAGCTAAAATGGGTTAAACTTGGTGATGAGAGCACAAAAAAATTTCATGCCAAGGAAACTACTAGCTACAGAAATAACTATATCTCCATGCTAAAAAATGAGAACTCCTGTGATATCTATGATCACGATGGAAAGACTAGCAGGATAGAATGGGCTCCTCTAACAAGACAACAATGCACTTTAGCTTACCAGAGCTGTATAATGGTCACATGGATTCTGATACCTCCGCTACCCTGGAAGACCCTTTCATAGAAAAGGAAATTGAGTTTTGGGGATATGCTATATGGGTATCCTCATAGCATGTCTCTTATCCGACTAACCCGGGTGGCCCATAGTCGGTAGCATGGCCTATGGCTTGCTGGGCGGCCTAGTTAGGTGGATCCAGAAGGGAGGCCCATGCCGGATAAAGGAAGGCTACGGTGGAGTCACCAGCGTACCCGGAGCCTTGGAGTGCAAGATACACAAGACTAGTAATAGACGGTGTAGAACTCTGTAACCTGTCCGGCTAGGACTCTTCCCTGTAACCCTAGGACCTGACGACTATATAAGCCGGGCCTATGGAGCCTTTAGGGCATCCTTTTACACACACCTCGCACAGTGAACCTAATCTCTGTAACTCGGCGTATTGCCATTATAGTGATTTATAGCAGGAGTACGATTCCGCCACCGTTGTGGGATCTGAACCTGGGTAAGCTGTGTTACCTCGTACCCGTCAACCATCCGCCTTACCCCACGTCTCTAAACACGCACTATGAGGACCCCTCCATGGCGTACTCGTCGGCAATACCACGATAGTTGGTGCCCACCGTGGGGAAAGAGGCGCTTCAGGCTCTTCAGCGGGCGAGGACCAAGATCTTCGCGGGAATCGGCGAAACCATAGCCATCGGTCAAGTTCTCTTCTCTGGCAACGTTCTGATCGTCCCACCCAACGAGTTCTGGATCCCAGCGAATACGAACCCTACGCGGTGTTCAATCGTTCCTATCGGAGACATCCACCTCTTCATCGGCGAAACCGACTCGGGCACTAGTTCCCTGGGAGTCGGAGGAGCATCAAGACCCGCACGGACCGCCTACGGGCAGGATATGTTCGCAGAAGGATCGATGTCGGATCTCTCTTCGGGGTTTGCCGGCAAAGATCAGAAAGCATCAAGACCCGCACGGACCGCCTACGAGCAGGATACGTTCGTGGAAGGATCGATGTCGGACCTCTCCTCGGAGTTTGCCGGCAGAGATCGGAAAAATTCAAGGCCCACCCAAACCGCCCGTGCGTCTGGACAACAGAGATCCAAGTTCGTCGACGTGGTTACTATCTTCGATCTGGCGCGCTGCGTTCAGAGAGAGGGCGAAAACCCCCACGATTACCTCGCCGTGGCTTCAGATACGGCCAATTACCCCAATGATGATGCCATCTATCACTTTGTGGAAGGACTGGACCACGGCACGCTTCTCCGACATTCTCTAAGACGGCAACAGGACGCCTCACCTTTGAAGGCATGGTGAACACCATCAACAACTACGCGGAGGCTGAAGCGGCAGCTCAGACAGCGCTTGCGCTCATTGACGGAGCACCTCCGATTCAGCCACCACCACCACCGCCTCTGGCCGCCATCATCGCAGCAGCGCCACCACCTCCAGTCATCGTCGAGGCCGTTGCACCTCCACCGCCCATCATCGAGGAAGTCCTGGCACCCTCCGACTCTGTCATTGACGCGCTTTATGCTGATTTTAGTGCAGATTCCGAGGAGATAGACTTCAGTCTAGAAGAGCTAGACTCCGCTATGCAGGAGATGGAGGAGGAGTACTCGCACGACGAACAAGCCAATAACACCTTCATGTCCCGAGGGGTGTTTGTCACTATTGGGACAGCGATGGATGAAGACCAGCCCGGACAAGCTCCTCCTACGACGCAGGATAAGGGGAAGGGGCCACTTATTGCTGCCGACGATGATCGTGCAAGAGTCATGCCTCCTCCGCCTAAACCGGTGCAGCAGCCGCAGGAACTCGGCACCGGTCCGAGCAACAATAACACCGCAAACTTGCCGCCTCCAGCATCTATGTCGGCAGCAGCACATGTTACCCCTGCTGATAGGGTGATGTACGGCAACCTCCTCGTTGAGCCACTAACTGTTGATCATATCTGGAACGTGACTCAGCTTGACGAGAAACGCCAGCAACTGCTAGAGGAAGCGCAAGCCATCACGGAGCAAGGCGCTAAACTAGATCGAGATCTGGTCAACGCGCAGAAGTCCATAGAGAAAGCTAGACAATGGAGGCCGAGTACAAGACTCTACTCCAGCAGCAGAAGGCTAAGAAGGCTCCGGCTCGCGTCATCAACGATCCTGGTGTACGGCGTAACCTAGGATGAAAGGTGTACCTAGGGAACTTGCCGAGCACATCTTAAACATAGATCCAAAATGTAAACCAGTGAAACAACCTCTACGACGCTTCGGAGATGAGAAGAGACGCGCCATTGGCAAAGAGATAGCTAGGTTACTTAAGGTTGAGTTTATCCAAGAAGTCCTTCACACCCGATGGGTGGCCAATCCTGTACTTGTCCCCAAAAAGGGAACCAATGAATTAAGAATGTGCGTTGATTACACCGTCTTGAACAAAGCATGTCCCAAAGATCCGTTTGCTTTGCCTCGCATTGACCAAGTCATTGACTCGACGGCTGGCTCGGAACTTTTGTGTTTTCTCGATGCATACTCAGGATACCACTAGATCAAGATGAGGAAGTCGGACCAATTGGCCACTTCGTTCACTACCCCCTACGGCACGTTTTGCTATGTCACGATGCCCTTTGGGCTGAAAATGCATGTGCTACCTACCAGTGGACAATGCAACATTGCCTTCACGACCAAATTGGTCGGAACGTTCACGCTTATGTGGACGATATCGCGGTGATGTCTAAAAAGTCAAACGACTTAATCTCCGACTTAAGAGAAACCTTTGATAATCTCCGGAAATACAACATGATGCTCAACCCTAAGAAGTGCATCTTCGGGGTTCCAGCCAGCAATTGGGCTTCATCGTTTCCCAGCGCGGAATCGAGGTCAACCCGGAGAAAATCAAGGCTATCTTGAACATAACCCGTCCGACATGCCTAAAGGACATCCAACGACTAACAGGTTGTGTTACAGCAGTTAGTCGGTTCATCAGCCGACTTGGAGAGAAGGCTCTGCCACTTTACAAGTTGCTGAAGAAGGCGGACAAATTCACATGGACGGACGAAACAGATGCAACATTGAAGCAGCTCAAGGAGATTCGTTCCTCAGCGCCCATCCTTGCAGCACCCGAGCCTGGCGAGCCCCTGGTGATTTACGTGGCGGCAACCAACCGGGTTATCAGCATTGTCGTCGTGGTAGAGAGGAAGGAACCAGGCTGTGAGCACGGAGTTCAATGACCAGTTTACTATGTAAGCGAGGTCTTGACGGAGTCCAAGTAGCATTACCCGCACTACCAAAAGATAGCTTACGGAGTATTCCTTGCTTCTCGGAAGCTGAGGCATTACTTTCAGGAGCACCCAATCACAGTGGTGAGCAAGACTCCACTGTCCAACATCATCAATAACAGCGACGCTACAGGGAGGGTCGCGAAGTGGGGCATTGAACTTGCCACCTTCGAGATCACCTACAAGAGACGCGACGCTATCAAGTCACAAGCCTTGGTGGATTTTATTGCAGATTGGACGGAGATGCCGGATGCCACTCTGTTGCCGGAACCAGAATACTGGGTGATGCACTTTGACGGATCAACGCTGCTCAACGGATCGGGGGCTGGTGTATTGCTGCAGTCACCAAAAGGAGACAAGCTACACTACGTTATGCAGATCCACTTCGAGGCTACAAACAACATGGCGGAGTATGAAGCACTCATTCACGGACTGCGTGTAGCCAAGGATATTGGCATCAAGCGCATAGTTTTCTGTGGAGATTCCGACTTGGTTGCCCAGCAGGTGGCTGGCACCTGGAATGCGCGGAACCCTATGATGGCGGCATATCGAGACGAAGTGGACGAGATAGCCAAGAGCTTATTGGGCTACGAAGTCAAGTATGTACCTAGGGAGCAAAACGAGGCGGCTGGTCTATTGTCTAAACTTGGATCAGGGCGCAAGCAAATTCCTCCAGGAGTTTTCCTAGAGCATCTACGCACACCATCCGTGAAGGGCGCCGACATCGACAACCCAGATAGAGATGATTCTTTCGTCAACATGGTGACAAAGACCCCTCCGGTTTGGACTGAACTGTTCATGGAATATCTCGAACACGGAACTTTGCCCGACGACGAGGTGGAACGACGGCAGATAGTACGACGAGCAAAGGGTTATACCATAATCAATGGGCAACTCTACAAAAGAAGCACTACTGGTGTATACCTAAAGTGTGTTTCCCAGCTAGAAGGTATGGAAATCCTACGCGAAATCCATCTCGGAGATTGCGGGCATCACGCCGCTCCTCGATCGTTGGTCGCGAAAGCCTTCTGGCAAGGATTCTACTGGCTGACCGCGAAGGCGGACGCCGACAAGCTGGTTGAGACATGTACAGGATGCCAGTATTATGCCTGACAACCACATGTTCCTGCTGAAGAATTGAGAACAATACCAATAACTTGGTTGTTTGCAGTCTGGGGGCTAGACATGGTGGGGCCGTTACAAACGGCACCATGCGGATTCACACATCTGCTTGTAGCAGTTGACAAATTCACCAAATGGATAGAAGCTAAACCCATTAGAAAGCTTGATGGGGCAACTGCCCTCAGGTTTGTCCGGGATCTAGTGGTGAGATTTGGTATCCCACACAGCATCATCACCGACAATGGAAGCAACTTGTCACTCGAAGAAGTGGAGGCCTACTGCTGGGACAAAGGCATACGACTTGACCTTGCGTCTGTGGCACACCCACAATCCAATGGTCAAGTTGAGCGAGCCAATGGATTAATTTTGCAGGGAATCAAGCCACATCTTGAGGAACCGCTACATAGAGCAGCTGGAGCCTGGGCGGAAGAATTGCCATTTGTGCTGTGGAGTTTACGAACTACACCCAACAGATCTACCGGCTATACCCCTTACTTCATGGTATATGGAGCAGAAGCTATCCTACCTTCTGACATCCTCCACGATGCACCAAGAGTTGCCGCCTACGACGAGGATGACGGTGAAGAATCCAGACGCCTAGATGTGGACCTTCTCGAGGAGGAGCGCGTTTTGGCATGCCAAAGATCCACCATCTACCAGCATAAGCTACGCAGCTACCATAGTCCCCGCGTCCAGCATCTCTCGTTTAAAGAAGGGGATTTGGTGCTCCGACTTAAGCAAAAGAAGTCACACAAATTATCCCCGCCATGGGAAGGACCGTTCATCATAAGCAAGGCGCTGCTCAATGGGTCTTACTACCTTGTCGACAATCGTGAGCTCAAGGATAGACCCAGCGAGGATCATAAGCGTAAGCGACATGACCCGGATGATGACTACCTGGAGCTTAATCGGCCATGGAACATTGCACAGCTATGTCCTTTCTACACTTAGCATTTTTTATCTAATCGTGTACCTCTTATGTGATCAATGAAATAAAGCTCTTTGGTTCACTCATATTGCTGAGTCTTTTACCTCCTTTAGTGTTCATTTTTGGATCATATAAATCTTTATGCACAAGCTTTGCGATTGCACTTGTGAAAATTCCGCCTACGGGCGTTAGCTTAAGTTTTCTGGTCTACACGTTCTTTGTTGTTTTTATGTGGATTCTGGAGTAGTGACTTTCGGCACTTATTGTCGGCGATTTTGTGCTAAGGTTTTTGACGGTGCCATTGGGTATCATCACCTAAGTGCATGGTTCCGACAACGAGTCTTCCGACTCACGAAAAGTCAAGCATAAGAACCAAAGTAATGGATAAGCCAGCACTTGTTTAAAAAATATATACATACTGGGCATTAATTCTTAACTAGCAGGATACGACAATCATTTTTTTCCGCCTTAAGATTACATCACCAATTTTTTTCAATGCACATTCCAAAGGTGAAACAAGAATTACAAAGTGTTTTTCACTCCTTGGGTGCAGGGGACTTGGAGGCCGCATCATCACCAGCCGGAGATTCACCTTCAGCGTCACCACTGTGAGGAGACTCGGAGGATTCAGGCTCGGCGTTGTCAAGAAAGTTCCTGGGCACGAAGACGTCGACATCCACCAACTCGTCAACCCTGGTGTCATAGCCCGCGAGTGATGATAGGATAGCTTCGTGATCAATTTCCTTGCCATCATCATCCACGTCGGGTATACCAGATGTCACCGTGTCGATGTCGGCACCTTCATAGTGTGCCTTCACCATGGACAACGCCATCCTTGCGCCAACCCGTGCACATGAAGCTTTCCATCTTGTGACACGCTCGGGGGCTCGGCGCAGAATCTCAGAGTACTTCACCATGGAGTCCGAAGCCTTGATGTAAATCTGTAGGGGCGTGGTGATCTCCTTGTCGTGAGTGATGGCGGTGTTGATGAAGTCTCCGGCAAGAATCATGCATTCCTTGTCCGAAGGAGGCGAGTGGGTTAAACCCATGGGCGCTGAAAATTCCGACAATGATTGCATGAGTTCAAAAATCCTAAGTATCCAGATTACAGAGCTAAAAGGCGGAGGATACTTACTGAAGATGCTGGCCTTAGACTGCCAGACGACATCCGCCAAGGATTCTTTCTCTTGTTGGAGGAGCTTAAACGCCTCGCTATGGCGAAGGTTTTGCTCATCGGCAGCTTGCTTCTGATCCTTTAGGATCGCAAGCTCCTCCTTCAAGCGATTGATCTCAGCGGAGGCGGAGTCCTGCAGGGCTTTCATGGAATCCTCATGCATCTTCAACATTTGTTCCCTCTCCTTCTTAAGGATATTGTTCTCGCTGTCCAGCTGCTGGATATGCTTGGACTGCTCGACAATATCCTTAGCCTTGGCGACATGCTCTGCAAGTCAGAGAAAACACAGTACACCGTGAGTACTCGAAGAAGGAAGGCACAAAAGTAAGATGGAAATGCGCAAAAAGAAAACAGACTCTTGTTTTTGATGATCTGTTCCTTCAAGATGGCGGTTTTACCCTTTTCAGCTTCAAGGTCCGCGCGCATCTTCTGGTACTTATCATTGGCCATGCCCTTCCGAGCAATATCGTTATGTGGAAACAAATACAAAGTCAAGTCGTTGTTGAGTCTACTTGGATCCCCTAGTCGGAGATTTTCCATCTAGGTGCTCGGGGGCTACAACGAGAGTTTTTAACTTAGCAATATGCTTAGCCTTTCTTTAAGCATCTAGTCGGAGCTAATTCAGTTCTCAACTAGAAGCTTGGGGGCTACATTATAAAGTTTTAACTCGGAAAATGCTTAGCTTTTCTTTAAGTATCTAGTCGGAACTGATTCACTTACAACTAGAAACTTGGGGGCTACATCACTTAAAATTATGAACATTGTATGCTACTCTTAAAAGCATCTAGTCGGAATAATTCATTCCATCTAAATGCTTGGGGGATAAAGTGAGTTTTTTCTAACTTAGTCACTCTTAGAGAATGTAGATGCAAAACCAATGGTTTTCCGTCTACATCCTCGGGGGCTAAAGTGGGATACTCATATGAAATGCAAAAGGTAAAGTAAAACTTACAAGTGCGATGATCTTGAGGTTTGTAGCACTCTCGGCTAGCAGCTTGCCAAAAGAAACGTTGTTGCTTCGCAAGATGTCTGCTTGTCGGAGTAGCTCCTCAAGACCGCACGTCGGAGATGACGTCACTCCTCCCGGAACCGTAGTTGTGCTACCCGGCGTTAGCACCGGGAAGATAATCTTTGGCAGTTCTATGGGTTTCTGGGGAGCAGAGGCGCCGCCTTCGGCAGATGTACCAGCAACCACCACCGCCTTGCCGCTGCCGATGGCATCCTTAGCCGGAGCTTCAGCCATTTGAAGAGCAGCGCTCTCCTGCGTCGCCTGCTCGCCGACAAATGCGAGTTCGGTAGAGGCGCCAGAATCCACTTCCATGGCGGAAGGGCCTGGTGCCTCCTGGGCTTGGGAGCTTGTCGGAGCGGAGGAGGGCTTGACGACAGGAGTAGCAGGGGAGATGGCGGGGGAAGAGTCGCGATGCAGCATGTCTTTAATATTTCTAGAAGCCCCAAGAGTCTTGGAGGACTTCTTGAGGCTGGTTGTGGCTTTCTTCCTGAAACGTGCAAAATGCATAAGTACAGGAATAAGACAAACAAACAAGACAATGTCGGAGAATAAGAAGCTTACACTAGGGAGGGCGCTTTGGCAAACATCCCGGTGGCTTTCTTCTTTTCTGCCTCCAGGGCGGCAGTACTCTTTTTGGAGGCTCCACCCTCCGTCTTCTTTTTCTTGCCTCCGTCGGCAGCGTCAGAGGTGGAGCTCTTCTGCTTTCGCGCCAACGGGGCATCATCGTCGGACACGACCGTGACTTCCTTCATCTTGGGATCATAGATTTGGGCGGCCAGGTTGTCCTCCTCTAGATCGCTAAGCTGTTAAGTGAGAAATCACCGTGCTAGACAAGATAGTATTAGCAAGACAGAAAAATTGGAGCAATGTCATACACGGAAAATAAATACCTACCTTTGGGCACTTTCTGTTTACGAACATGTCGTAGGTAAGGGTGAAGCCACGCTTCTTATCCTTCACCTTGACGATGTCCTTAAGACGGAACTTCACGGAGTCGCTCGAGAAGTTGTCCTTGGAGATCCGGAGGGTATCCCTTCGGTCGCCGGTGTACTCGTGCATGACCTTCGTATGGTGCTGCAGAGGTTGGATCCGCCTGATGAACCAGCACATGGCTAGGTCCAAGCCGGTCAGACCCGTATATACAAACCATTCGATCCGCCTTATTGTGCGAGAAGCGTTGAGGTCGGAGGGAAGGGAGGCATGGGACCGCCATGTGGAGACTTCAGCGGCGGCTCCATCCACGAAGTCCGGGTACGTTTCTTCTCGGCCCGACAAAGGAATGTCGGGGCCGGAGAAGTACGTCCGCTACTAGTTCTTACACCACTCGTGGCCGACAATGTCGGGGAACCGCCGGCCAGGTCGGATCTTGAAGCTTATGGTGCCGCAGTTTCTAAGCTCCTCCTTGCTGTGTCCGGCTTCATGTTTGACGGTGAAGAAATAGACAAACAGATCTAACCTAAGCCTAATCCCTAGGTAACCCTCGCAAAGTGTCACGAAGTTGCTAAGCACTAGGATGCTATTAGGGGAGAGGTTGTGGGGTTGGACCTGGAAGTGATTCAAGACAGACAGGAAGAAGTGGGAGATGGGCAAAGAAACGCTGCGTACCAATTGCGCCTTGAGGTATACCTTCTCTCCGACTTGGGGAGAAGGGGTCACCTCGCCGGCCGACGCCGCCCGCCAGGCGAGCCCCTCCGTCGCAGGGAGGTAACCCTCAGCGACCATCTCTTGGATGTCGCGGCCGGTGATGTCCGAGCCGCGCCAGTAGCCTTTGTGCGAGTCAGGCTCCTCTTCCAGGAGCTCCAGCGCCGCCAAGTTATGGTCGCCGCCGGTGGTTTCTATCACCGTCGATGCGGGGATGACCAGCCCCTCTGGGGGCACGACGATGGAGCTCGCCGGCTTTGCCGCTTCTTCGCTCGACTCCGCCATTGAAGGGGATGAACAACTGTTGGCCATGGAGGATGGAAAAGGATACGACTGGTGCAGGAAGCAGGGCTAGGGTTTCTGGAGGTTTTCGCGGAGAGCTCGAGGAGGCGCGCGGCTCGAGGAGGAAGATGATGACGCGAGAGAATGAGGTGAAAAAGTGGCAAGTGTCCCACGACCACTATTTATCTTACTCAGCGTCAAGATTCGTGCAGCTAATCGGACGGTTGCCGCGTAGACGACGTGTTCGTGAATGTGCGCGGTAATTTCGCCACGTCTCCAACCGTCGCCGCCAACGGTTCGTATCGCTCGCGCGGGAAAATCGGCTATGATTACGTTCTCTGCATGTGTGAGTTATGATGCGTCACTGACCTACAGCCTACGTCGTCATAACTGACATGGTAGATGAGCCGTCCCATCGAAGATTCCGGCATGAACGGATTTAATCCGACAACGGAAGCGTACGATGGAAGATTCAGCATTTCTCCGACTTACTCGTAGAAGACGGAGAAAACCTTGCAGGGTTCTTTGGGAGGACTACAAGATATTGCTTGACGATTTGCCGACATCCATCTAGACGGAGCATTCCATGGGAGGAGGCAAGACGGCGCAAGATCTCAGAGTTCTCCGGGGGCAACTGTTGGGGATATGCTATATGGGTATCCTCATAGCATGTCTGTTATCCGACTAACCCGGGTGGCCCATAGTCGGTAGCATGGCCTATGGCTTGCTGGGCGGCCCAGTTAGGTGGATCCAGAAGGGAGGCCCATGTCGGATAAAGGAAGGCTACGGTGGAGTCACCAGCGTACCCGGAGCCTTGGAGTGCAAGATACACAAGACTAGTAATAGATGGTGTAGAACTCTGTAACCTGTCCGGCTAGGACTCTTCCCTGTAACCCTAGGACCTGACGACTATATAAGCCAGGCCTATGGGAGCCTTTAGGGCATCGTTTTACACACACCTCGCACAGCGAACCTAATCTCTGTAACTCGGCGTATTGCCATTATAGTGATTTATAGCAGGAGTAGGATTCCGCCACCGTTGTGGGATCTGAACCTGGGTAAGATGTGTTACCTCGTACCCGTCAACCGTCCGCCTTACCCCACGTCTCTAAACACGCACTGTGAGGACCCCTCCATGGCGTACTCGTCGGCAATACCACGACATTGAGGATGTCATTCATGACCTACCTAATGAGAAATCTCCAGGGCCTGATGGCTTCAACAATGAATTTATCAAGTCCTTTTGGAACATTATTGGAGCATATGTTACTCAATTGATTCAGGATTTTTATCATGAAAAGATTTCTCTGGAAAGCATTAACTCTTCTTTCATCACTCTCCAAAGACTGAATCCCCTGTCCATACTAATGATTTCAGGCAATTTCTTTATTGAACAATGTGTTCAAAATCATTAAAAAACTTCTTGCCAACAGACTCCAAACTATCATCCTCAAGCTTGTGCATAAAAACCAATATGGTTTTCTCAAGAATAGATCCATTCAAGATTTTCTAGGTTGGGCATTTGAGTACTTCTTTCAATGTCATCAATCAAAGGAGGAAATTGTAATCCTTAAGCTAGACTTTGAAAAAGATTTTGATATAATTGAACACTCCACCATTATAAACATCCTGGAAGCAAGAGGATTTGGACATAAATGGATTAATTGGATAAAAATTATTTTCTATACTGGGAACTCATCTGTCCTCCTAAATGGAGTACCTGGAAAAAAGTTCTACTATAGAAGAGGAGTCAGACAAGGTTATCCCTTATCACCTCTTCTATTTATGCTGGCAGCTAATTTTCTACAAACTCTTCTAAAGTCTGCCATGAATAAAAATCTTTTTAGCCTACCCATCCCTTGCCCTACTTGTCCTGATTTCCCTGTGATCCAATATGCTGATGATACCTTGGTTGTCATGAAGGCTGACTCAAAACAATTACTTTGCATTAAATCAATGTTGAATTGTTTTGCCACTTCTACTAGGCTCAAGGTTAATTATGCCAAATCAAGTATGATGCCTATAGACCTAGACCCTGAGAGATTGCTTCATTTCTCTTCTACCTTTGGCTTTAAGATGGGTAGCCTCCCTTTCACATATCTTGGACTCCCTCTCAGCCTTAATAAGCCCTCTCTAGAGTTCTACCTTCCTATGGTGTAGAGGGTTCAATTCAGACTTGGAGGAATTGCAGATTTTTTGAATTATGGGGGAAAACTTCAAATGGTCAAGTCAGTTTTATCATATTTACCACTCTTCTTCATGAGCTCTCTTGATGTTCCTATTAGAATCAAGGACCATGTAGTTAAATATATGAGACACTGTCTATGGAGGAAAAAACTGCTAGTGTTCAGGCTAAGGGCACTACAATGGTTGCTTGGACAAAGGTTTGCAGGCCAAAGATTCATGGTGGACTGGGACTTAACATCCAAAATACTGCTTTGTTGCTCAAGAATCTTGATAAAAAATTTAACCACCATGATATCTCTTGGGTTCATCTTGTTTGGGATTCTTATTATAACCAAGGTAAACTTCTTGGTTATCAATTGGCAGGATCATTCTGGTGGAAGGCCCACCTGAAACTCAATGTCACTAGTAGAAAACAGGCTATCCGTTCATGCCCCCTAAAAGGATTAGTCCTGGTTGCGCCACGAACCGGGACTAATGCTGGCACGCATCCCGGTTCGAGCGGGCACGATGGCCGGAGGCATGCGTCCCGGTTGGTAAGGGGTCATGCATCCCGGTTTGTAACACAAACCAGGACTAAAGGTTGGGCGTCAGCCACGTGGCATGGCACACACCTTTAGTCCCGGTTTGTGTTACAAACCGGGACGTATGATCCTGCCCTCTATACATACGAGGTGTGAGAGGTGTGCTAGTTTATTTATTTATTTCTATGCATGCATTCAAGGTGTTTGATGAAATGTTTGAGTGAATGATCCCGTTCAATTTCTCACACAAGAAAAATATAGAAGGTGTCCGAGACGCACTTGAGCTTTCTCCTCTTTATTTCCCTCGGTCGAGGTTAGCAATCTTATCTTTTATCTGTCATTGATACAATGCATGTGTCGATGTGAATTGGTCATTTCACTATTTATGATGTCCTGTTTTTGATAAACTTACTTATATGATGCAGATGAAAAGTCGGGAATGGATGTACGGTGACCGGCGTGTACCTGGTACATTAAAGGTGTGGATAAATTTATCGATGTGGCTACGTCAAACAAAGAGAATGGTTTTATATGTTGTCCATGTGTCCAATGTCGGAACAACAAGGAGTAATCTTCCTTGAAAATCATTTGCGACCACCTGGTTATGAAAGGTTTCATGCCCAACTATAATTGCTGGACCAAGCACGGGGAAAGATGGGTTATGATGGAAGATGGTGAAGAATAAGATGATGATAACAACTATCATCATATGTTTCCTGAATACACTGATACTGCAATGGAAGACAATGAAGAGGAAGGAGGTGAAGAACGGGCATCAGATGAGCCCGCTGATGAACTTGGTAGGGTCATTTCTGATGCAAAGCGAGACTGTGAAACAGAAAATGAGAAGTTGAAGTTAGAGGACATGTTACAAGATCACAAGAAATTGCTGTACCCAAATTGTGAGGATGGCAGCACAAAGCTCGGTACCACACTGGAATTGCTGCGATGGAAGGCAGAGTGTGGTCTAACTAACTCCTCATTTGAAAAGATGCTGAAAATAATGAAGCCGAAGTTTCCAAAACATAACGAACTTCCAGAGAGTACCTACGAAGCAAAGAAGACTCTCTGTCCTCTAGGATTAGATGTGCAAAAGTTACATGCATGCATTAATTACTGCATCCTCTACCGCGGTAAGGAGTATGGGAATTTAGATAAATGCCCGGTATGTAATGCATTGCGGTATAAGATCAGACGAGATGACCCTGGTGATGTTGAGGGAGAGCCCCTTCGGAAGAGGGTTCCTGCTAAGTTTATGTGGTATGCTCCTATAATACCAAGGTTGAAACGCATGTTCAGAAACAAAGAGCATGCCAGGTTGTTGCGATGGCACAAAGAAGGCCGTAAGAAAGACGGGAAGTTGAGACACCCTACTGATGGGTCACAGTGGAAAAAAATCGAGAGAGACTTCCCGGACTTTGCAGGTGACGCAAGGAACTTATGGTTTGGTCTAAGTACGGATGGCATGAATCCTTTTGGGGAGCAGAGCTGCTGCGATCCACACCTGGCCCGTGACTCTATGTATCTACAACCTTCCTCCTTGGTTGTGCATGAAGCGTAAGTTCATTATGATGCCAGTGCTCATCCAAGGCCCGAAGAACCGGGCAACGACATTGATGTGTACCTTAGGTCATTAGTTGAAGAAATCTTACAGCTGTGGGGCAAACCAAGTGTACATGCGTGGGATGAGAAAAAACATGAGCCATTTGATCTACGAGGGTTGCTTTTCGTAACCATCAATGATTGTCCTGCTCTTAGTAACCTTTTAGGACAGACAAACAAGGGATATAAGGCATGCACGCACTATTTAGATAATACTGAAGGTACATATTTGCATAAATGCAAGAAGGTTGTGTACCTGGCGAATTGATGATTTCTTCTGACCAATCATCCCGTAAGAAAGAAAGGCAAGAATTTCAAAGGTGAGGCAGATCATCGGAAGAAGCCTGAACTCCCTGTTGGTGATGATGTATTTGGTATGGTAAAGGACATAGAAGTAATCTTTGGAAAGGGTCCTGGCGGTCAATCAGTTCCGAACGATGTCGCTACAGGACACGCACCCATGTGGAAGAACAAATCTATATTTTGGGAGCTGCCATATTGGAAAGTCCTACGTGTCCGCTCTTCAATCGAGATGAACCATTCGTCCTAGCCAATGATGTGTCTCAGGTTTTCTATGTGAAGGACATGTCCTCCAGACCAAAAAAAAAAGAAAAAATATGCAAACGAATACATCATATGATGAGCCAAAGCGTCACATAGTTATTTTAGGGAAAAGAAACATCGTGGGAATCGAGGACAAGACAGACATGTCAGAAGATTATAATAAGTTTGATGAAATTCCGCCCTTCACAGTGAAAACTGACCCAAGCATTCTGTTAAGTAAAGAAGATGCTCCATGGTTACGTCTGAAGCGATCATAAGGAAGGACATATGCCAAGAAGTTCATGCTCATATTATGTAACTCTAGTTCATGTCTTTCGCGGTTTGTGGCTTCACGGAAGGATATCTTTCGCGGTTTGTGTCTTGACCGGGACTATATATGGGGGGCCTTTAGTCCCGGTTTTGTAGTCTCAGTTTTTAATATTAATAAATGTCTTGAGTGTTAGTCCCGTTTTGTGGATGGACCGGGACTATGAAGAGGTTGTCCCGATTCGTAATTACCATTAAGATCTGATCTCCAAACTCGCGCGGTCACATATTAGGGAGTGCCTCTATGACCGGTTTCTTGGAGATGCCGGAGGACTGGGATCCGGCGGCATCTCCACAAAAGCTGGAGTGGTGTCCCTGCTCTTGAAAACCATCTTGCAGCTTGTAACTTCTCTAACTAGATCAATACACCTGGGAGCTAACTAATTTCACATATTAGGGAGTGCCTCTATGACCAGTTTCTCGGAGATGCCGGAGGACTGGGCTCCGTCGGCATCTCACTGAAACTGGCCGTAGTGGTGTCCCTGCTCTTGAAAACCATCTTGCAGCTTGTAACTTCTCTAACTAGATCAATACGCCTGGGAGCTAACTAATTTCACATATTAGGGAGTGCCTCTATGACCAGTTTCTCGGAGATGCCGGAGGACTGGGCTTCGTCGGCATCTCCCTGAAACTGGCCATAGTGGTGTCCCTGCTCTCGAAAACCATCTTGGAGATGCCTCAAACTGGCTGGAGGACTGGACTCACAAGGATGCCTATTTATAGTACAAGCAGCTCGGCATAGTGTCGACACTTACGAAATAATGTCGACACTCACCCCTATTATTAGTGTTGACTCGTATTTTGTCCCGGTTGGTGTCTCCAACCGGGACTAAAGGTTCATCTTTAGTCCCGGTTGGTGACACCATCTGGGACAAGGTACACGCTGCACGACATAATGTCGACACTCACCCCTATCATTAGTGATGCCTGGCCCAGCCTTCCTGGTCCCTTTGTTTCGCTGCAAATGGGTCAACCTGAATGGGGAAGGGGTAAAGATAGACCAGTTGTACGGAATGAGAACAGTGGATCTCAACAATCTTGGTTATAGAGATGAACCATTCGTCCTAGCCAATAATGTATCTCAGGTTTTCTATGTGAAGGAGATGTCCTCCGGACCAAAAAAAAGAAAAACTATGCAAACGAATACATCATATGATGAGCCAAAGCGTCACATAGTTCTTTCGGGGAAAAGAAACATCGTGGGAATCGAGGACAAGATAGACATGTCAGAAGATTATAATAAGTTTGATGAAATTCCGCCCTTCACAG
The DNA here is from genome assembly GCA_023614405.1 of Avena insularis. NCBI lineage: Eukaryota > Viridiplantae > Streptophyta > Magnoliopsida > Poales > Poaceae > Avena > Avena insularis. The sequence continues at coordinate 258,083,640 of CM042685.1, forward strand.
TGAAAACTGACCCAAGCATTCCGTTAAGTAAAGAAGATGCTCCATGGTTACGTCTGAAGCGATCATAAGGAAGGACATATGCTAAGAAGATCATGCTCATATTGTGTAACTCTAGTTCATGTCTGTCCGGGATATCTTATGATGTTTGCAATTTTCCAAGTTTAATAAATGTATTGAGTGTTAGTACCGGTTTGTGGCATGACCGGGACTATATATAGGGGGGCCTTTAGTCCCGGTTTTGAAGTCTCGGTTTTAATATTAATAAATGTCTTGAGTGTTAGTCCTGTTTTGTGGCTAGACTGGGACTAAAGGGGGCCTTTAGTCCTGATTCGTAGAACGACTCTCCCGAACTATGAAAAGTTGTTCCGATTCATGCTTACCATTAAGATCTGATCTCCAAACGCGCGTGGTAACATATTAGGTAGTGCCTCTATGACCAATTTCTTGGAGATGCCGGAGGACTGGGATCCGGCGGCATCTCCCTAAAACTGGTCGTAGTGGTTTCCCTGCTCTCGCACACCATGTTGCTGCTTGTAACTTCTCTAACTAGATCAATACACCTGGGAGCTAACTAATTTCACATATTAGGTAGTGCCTCTATGACCAGTTTCTTGGAGATGCTGGAGGACTGGGATCCGGCGGCATCTCCCTGAAACTTGTCGTAGTGGTGTCCCTCCTCTCGAAAACAATATTGGAGATGCCTCAATCTGGCTGGAGGACTGGACTCACAAGGATGCCTATTATAGTACAAGCAGCTCGACATAGTATCGACACTTACGACATAATGTCGACACTCACCCCTATTATTAGTGCTGACTCGTGTTTTGTCTCAGTTGGTGTCTCCAACCGGGACTAAAGGTTCATCTTTAGTCCCGGTTGGTGACACCATCCGACACAAGGTACACGCCGCACGACATAATGTCGACACTCACCCCTATCATTAGTGCTGCCTGGCCCAGCCTGCCGAAATCCCTCCAACCGGGTCTAAAGATGAACCTATCAATGTTGTTGTGCCCATATTATGCATGCATGTGGACATTGGTATGGAACAATGTTGCAGGAGGAAGTTTTCTTTTTCGTCGCATGGAAAAGCCATTTTCCATTTTCCGAGCGCAAAAAACGGGTCGTTTTGTGAAGTAACCACCAAAATGCTGTTTCAGAATGCTACCGTCCCATTTTTCTAAAATATTAGACCACCTTACATGGACTATCTCCCAACCGGGACATCTCAAACCTTTTCGTCCATCTCGGATAAAAAGGACAAATGTCTGTCGAATCGGTAGGAAGTGGGTCCGGTTTGTACTACATGTACATGATCTAACGCCCGTGATTTTTTGAAAAAATCATTTTTAGACTCGCAATATGTGGTTTCTTCAGAGATCCGATGCAAGTTCTAACGATGCTCGTCCCCTATCTTCATGCACGCTGGTTCGACCATAGTTAGAAATTCAAAAAATTCAAAACAGGCATAAGAAATTCAAAAAAAATCCGAACAATGAAAATCCTTCGTGCGGTGTCATATTATGTGACATAATTGAAATAAAAAATACCAGACTTGGTATATTGATCATGTCTCGAAAAAACCTTCACAAAATGACCTATCATGTTCGAGGTTTCATGGCTTTCGGTTCAAATGACCGATGTTATGTGCTGAATCACGACATAGTTTGTGATGCTGTGCCCATATTATTCGTGTATGTGGACATTGGTATGGAGAGAACAATATTGCAGGAGGAAGTTTTCCTTTTTGTCGCACGGAAAAGCCATTTTCCATTTTCCGAGGGCAAAAAAGGGTAGTTTTTTTAAGTAACCACCAAAATGCTGTTTCAGAATGCTACCGTCCCATTTTTATAAAATACTTGACCACCTTACATGGACTATCTCCCAACCGGGACATCTCAAACCTTTTCGTCCATCCCGGGTAAAAAGAACAAATGTCTGCCGAATCGGTAGGAAGTGGGTCCGGTTTGTACTACAGGTATATGATCTAACGCCTATGATTTTTTGAAAAAATCATTTTTAGACTCGCAATATGTTGTTTCTTCAGAGATCCAATGCAAGTTCTAATGATGCTCGTCCCCTATCTTCATGCACGCCGGTTCGACCATAGTTAGAAATTCAAAAAATTCAAAACGGGCATAAGAAATTCAAAAAAAATACAAACAATGAAAATCCTTCGCATGGTGTCATACTATGTGACATAGTTGAAATTAAAAATACCATACTTGGTATACTGATCATGTCTCGAAAAACCTTCACAAAATGACCTATCATGTTCGAGGTTTCATGACTTTCGGTCCAAATGACCAATGTTATGTGCTACATCACGACATAGTTTGTGATGTTGTGCCCGTATTATGCATGCATGTGGACATTGGTATGAAGAACAATGTTGCAGGAGGAAGTTTTCCTTTTCGTCACACGGAAAAGCCATTTTCCATTTTCCGAGCGCAAAAAACGGGTCATTTTGTCAAGTAACCACCAAAATGCTGTTTCAAAATGCTACCATCCCATTTTTATAAAATACTAGACCACCTTACATGGACTATCTCCCAACCGGGACATCTCAAACCTTTTCTTCCATCCCGGATAAAAAGGACAAATGTCTGCCGAGTCGATAGGAAGTGGGTCCGGTTTGTACTACAGGTAACATGATCTAACGCCCATGATTTTTTGACAAAAAATCATTTTTAGACTCGCAATATGTGGTTTCTTCAGAGATCCAATGCAAGTTCTAACGTTGCTCGAAAAAACCTTCACAAAATCCTAAACCCTAAACCCAAGTTTCTTCCCGCCATTTCGTCCCGCCATTTTTCTTCCCGCCATTTCTTCCCCCGATCATAAGATTGACTATATGTATTAATTGACCCATTTTTGGCACACATATGTATCTCAAGATGGAAATCAATGTCATATTTCTTCTGTTAACAGTATATGTATTAAATGAGCCATTTTTCCTCCTACCATTTCTTCCCGCCATTTTTCTTCCCGCCCTTTCTTCTCGCCATTTTTCTTCCCGCCATTTTTTCCCGCCAGTTCTTCCCGCCATTTCTTCCCGCCAGATTTTCCCGCCATTTATCTTCCTGCCATTTCTCACTATATATATGTAGGGTTGGCCTCCATTGTCATTGCACATCTCTAGACTCATATCTACAACCTCATCACTCTTTCCCATGGCTTCCACCGTAGCACTAACCCCTAGGGATGCAGAGGCGATTTGCGCCTCGAACTACCCCCCTTCCCGCCATCAGATCCTCAGGATCGAGCGCCGGAGGCGTGCCAGTTCCTCTTGTCCCTCTAGGTGTGGCGCGCCGGATGGTCATCACAAACCACTACTACTTCGAGCTCACGCCGGAGCAGCGGAGAAATCCTAGATGGCATCCCGACTATTTCCCGACTTGGGAAGCCTTCTTCGTGGGTCGGCGTGAGAGGGAGCTCGCCAGGCACGAGGAGGACGGCCCACCTCCTCCAAACTTCAACGAGGCCGGCCGTAGGCTGTGGTGGCGCGGCCGGACTCTCCATAGCGTGATGGCCTATGACACGGTCGCTCGTGTCCATCCCACTCGTACTCAGCCTTCAAGTCCAGCCCACTCGTACTCTGCCTTCAAGGTTCAATTCACGGGCGACCATGAGCGGCAGCGACGATCGTATAGCGACTACGACTTCTGGCGAATATTACAGGTGTAGGCAGGAGCATGACTGAATCACTCCAACATTGCAAAACACGTTTGGCCGATTGTGGATTAATCTGGCCATGTATCTTAATTTTCAATTCTTCTATGTAACTTAGTGTTAGTTGCGTTATGTACTATAATTTCAGTTCTATCCTAATAAAATTTTCTTCCCACCCATTATTTCCCGTCCTTTTTTCCCACCCATTAATATATAAAAAATATAAGTTAATTCAAATCCAAATTAAAAACAGAAAATGGTTTTGAATTAGTTATTCAAATCCAAACACTTTCTATGTTTAAAGTTTTTCTAAATTCCAAATTAATATTCAAAAAATATAAGTTAATTCATTTTTAATTTTAAATGGTTACATTAATTATTTTTAATAACATAAAATGGTTTTGAATTAGTTATTCAAATCCAAACAATTTTTATGTTTAAAGTTTTTCTAAATTCCAAATTAATATTCAAAAAATATAAGTTAATTCATTTTTAATTTTAAATGGTTACATTAATTATTTTTAAAAACAGAAAATGGTTTTGAATTATCTACGCAAATTCAAACACTTTTTATGTTTAAAGTTTTTCTAAATTCCAAATTAATATTCAAAAAATATAAGTTAGTTCATTTTAAATTTTAAATGGTTACATTAATTATTTTTAAAAACAAAAAATGGTTTTGAATTAGTTAGTCAAATCCAAACACTTTTTATGTTTAAAGTTTTTCTAAATTCCAAATTAATATTCAAAAAATATAAGTTAATTCATTTTTAATTTTAAATGGTTCATAGTTTAAATGGTTACATTAATTATTTTTAAAAACTGAAAATGGTTTTGAATTATTTATTCAAATTTAAAGTTTTTCTAAATTCCGAAGTAATTATTATTTAAAAAACATTACAAATTTAAACCCCAAAATAAAAAATAAGGCGGGAACAGAGAGAAAATTCCTGAATTTTTTTGAAAACAGTGTCATACGTCCCGGTTGGATCCACCAACCAGGACTAAAGACCCATGCGCGCGCCCCTTAGGCTGATGGAAAAAAGGTGGAGTATATGTCCCGGTTGGTGGCTCCAACCGGGACGTATGACCCTTTAGTCCCGGTTGGAGCCACCAACCGGTACAAAAGGCCCTTCGTTTATAACTGACGCGCCTCCTCTTCTTCTTCCCCATCTCACTTCTCTACTTCATCGACGCACGCATATGAGACACCGCCCCACTACGCCGGAAGGATGCTCGAGCTCCGCCGCCTTGCTGACCCTGCCACGAGCTCTGCCTTGTTTCCCTCTATCTCCCTGCAAAAGGAATCGAAGAGGGGCATCTGCAATCGTCGCCATCGACGCCATCCTTCTGCTGTCCCTGTTTGCCGACAAATTCCGATGAGATCTATCCTTCCTCCACCCTACTTTGGCCACCAAGTTCTCATACAGGACCTAGCACCCCATTGATGCCCTGTTTTGCGTGCTCGAGCCCTAGATACTTGACATCGTCTTCGTCTGCAAGTGCCACCCGCAAGCGTAACTCCGGCGAGGAATCTAGGACGAACAAGAGCATCCCTTCCTCAACCGCGACCACCATTGAGCCCACCTCGACCACCGCAACCTCTGGTAATAGTCCATGCTCCCCTTACCCCTCTGGAATCGCCGGAGCACCACCCTCCCAAGACGTCGCCGCCGTGCGTAGTGAGCAGCACTGCCAGCTTGTCATGGTGACGTGGTGACCGCGCGGTGCCGTGGTGCCCGCGTGGCCGCGGTCTCACCTGCCAGCCTTAGAGGCTAGGTGCCTCTGCGGTGCAGGTTAGTAGTGGCCTGGTCCAGGTCCACCGGTCAAGCCCTGGTCCAGGTCCCACCTGCCTGCGTGGAGGCTAAGGTGGCCACGGGCCCCTCTGTCAGCCACTGTGGCTAGCAGTGGCCTCGGTGTAAAAATGTTTTCTGTTTTGTTTAAATTTAGAAATGTTTTAATTAAATCAGAAATTGATATAATATTGTAAATTCAATAATTAATTATTTATAACTCAGAAAAATACAAATAATATATCAAAATGTTCATAAAAATGAGATCTAACTATTTAACCTATAATCATTCATTGTTCAACAACTTTCAAGACAAGTTTAATTAGAGAACAAAATCAACCCCTCTCATATACTCTAGAGTTTCGCTGAGTTAGGGTTTTCACCCCTCGGAACCCCGTTTAAATTTCCGAGCATGTCTTAGGGTTACTTTTCAATACAAATTAACTTGTCATATCATCATACTTGTTTGATCATTGCATCGATGCCATGTGTTGATTGTTCCCCTCTCTTTCCGGTGTTCGGTTCTTTGCGGTAGAATACGAGATCAAGATCAAAGACCGAGGTCAGCACCATCGAAGATCGAAGATTTCTTGATAGCCATCGTATTGTAGATGCTTAGCCATGATATTAGTTGTCATAGACCCCAGTTGAATCGATGTTGCACCTAGGGTTAGCCGGTGTGTCCTCGCCAGGGCATCCCGAACCCGAGGGTTGATTGATTGCCGCCTTTCTTTCCGGTATTGGTTCTTCACGATAGGATCCGAGCCCGATGGTTTCTCCAAATTAGGGTTTCTGATATTGTAAATTCATTTTTATTATTGTGTATGTATATATTAGGGTTTCTCCGAATTAAGGTTTATATCTCTCAACACCGTACCTAACATTCTCCCTTAGCCGCTTTGACTTATCCGTTTTTCCACCTATGCAGAAAATATGGACCCACACGACAGAGACGATGAAAAGGAAGAGTTGATCCAAGGTGTGATCCGCGGGGAAGAAAATTTAGATGTATCGACGTTTTTGAACAACTCCGGTGAGGGTGATCCTATTTTTGCCAGAAGAGACGACTTGTTTGAGGTTAAAGGTGATGCCTTCCGCGAGGGAGAAGGCGATGCCTTGTGTGATCGAGAAGACGACCGCTCTGGCGAGGTGCATGTAATATAATTAATTCATTAATTAATCATCTGCTATCTATATAGAAATATTAACGATGATCTTTCTTCTTTTAGCCCTCCGGATCGAAGAAATATACTGAAAAGAGCGGACGAGGCCCAACCAAAAAGTTGGAAGACCATGAGAGGTTCATGATTAAAGATATCGGTGAAGACGGCAAACTGATTGCTCTCGAAGTTGTCGCAAACAAATTTGTGGCACAATACAGAGTAATCGTTAGGGACTTCATCCCGATCACCGTTCGAAATTGGAATAGGCCTGCTGATGCGGAAGAAGAGGGAACATCTTTATTTCTCCCTACTGTGGCCAAAGATTTACTGTGGAAGAGGCTCATGGTTAATTTCAAACTACCGAAGATAGAGCTGGATCCAAATGCAGAGGATCCAGTTGAGGATGCCTTAGAACATGCACGAGCCATGGAGGCTAAGGTCAGGGAGTGGGCTATGAAGAAGATGGCCCAGTGTTTCACCAACTGGAAGAAAAGATTGCACCTTGACTATGTCGTGAAAGAGAAGACTCCGAATTTCAAGAAGATTCAGTTTGAGAAGATAAAACCATTCTGGGATGAGTTTGTGAATTACAAGACATCAGAAAAAAGCTAAGAAAATGTCTGCAACGAATAAGCTGAATGCTTCTAACAAGGAGTATCACCATACTATTGGGCAAGGTGGCTATAGGGCTGGCATTCCTAAGTGGAAGAAACTTGAGGATGAACTGCGCGCTAAAAAGATCATCCCAGAGACAGACAATTGGATCAAACGTGCAAGGAATTGGTTTTACGGGCATGGGGGCACGTTGGACTCAAAAGGGAAGTGTATATATAACATATGACATAAATAAGACCCCTTGCCAATCGAGAAGATGAGAAAAGCAATAAAGCTGTAAAAGATGGGGACTTCATTCCCGATAGAGAGAATGATGAGCTCACACTCGCCCTTGGAAATAAGGAGCATGATGGACGAACACGAGGCACAAGCGTCTCAAAACCATGGAGGACTGGGTTTCCCGAAGAGAGGAAGAAATATCCTGATAGAAGCCGTCAGAGGAGAAAGGACAAGGCGGAAGTTGAAGCAGATATTCAGAAAGAGCGAATGCGTATAATTGAAGAACGAATAAAGCAACAACAAGATGAAATTAACACACTTAAAGAGCAAAGTACTACCGGCCCATATCAGCAACACATGGTGGTAGAACCTACATTCGATGCTACCGGCCTATCGAATAATCGAAAAAGCAGTGTGGCTTCCACCGAGGTCCCTCGTGATGACAATGATGATGACTGCACCGACGATGGTTCCTATTGGCTACCTAGTGGATGATATCACAAAGATGACACACTGCGAGCTACATGTCAAAGTTGTGAACATATCAATGAAGGTGGCGGGCGGCTATGCCTTACCAATTGGACCCACACCAACTTACCACTATCGTCCGGTTCCACAGGGCTACGCTGTTGTCGGGGTGGATGAAATCATGCCCACCTTTGAAGTTTTGAAGCTTGACTACCCTGCAGGTGAAGGGGATGTGAATGAACTGGGAGAAGCAACAAACGTCACCATTCTATGGCCAAAGGAATGTATCATGCTTCGAAATCACACGCCAAGGCCATCTTTGCCGCCGCCAGGTCTTTGCCGCCGCCTCACCCGGCTCCGTCGCCTCACCCGTCTCCGTCGCCTCACCAATCTCCAGCGCAGCCATCACCGGCGCCTCAGGATAAAAAGCGTAAGTGTACCACCGCTACTCTACGTCATGGTAATCGATCTCCGAAACGTAAACAAGAGCCTCTTCCAAAAGTACCAAAGGTTCCTCCCGAGAGAGCTTATGACTGTACTAAAGAGGAGACTACGGCTATCGTTGATGCGGAAACGACAGCGTTTTCACTAAGCTGAGGCGGCCGAAAGAGCTAGAGTTCCCCAGCACCAAAGAAGAAAAATCCCGAGTGTTCAAAATGCTAAAGACTCTTCATCAACCCGAGCCAAAGCTATCATCAGACTATGAGCATTCTATTCTCAAGTCACATGCCGCACAACAAGCCTCGAAGAGCAATACTGATGCAAGCGAGAAATCTATTGCCCAGCTCGGAGAACAAGCAAAACAGTCTTGCGCCCCTCTCAAGGTGATTTCCCATACCAATGTGGGGTCGAGCAAATATGCGGCCGAAGAGCAGTATGATCCAGAGGTAGTTGCACAATACGGAGAAGCTGCAGCTGCTCAAGGTATGAGTATTGCCCAGTACTTATCTCAGTTAGAGTAATTCCCCATGTGTGAAGTAGCATACAAATACCAGTACGGTAAACCTCTCGTCAAACCTAAGGAGGTAAATAATCTTCCAACAAAAATGAGAAGATTGCATAACTGGTACATGCATGCCACAAAGGCCGGGGCTAACTGGATAGTGCTGAGGGTTACAAAAAAGCATTATGGGAAAGAAATAGATGACATGATATCCATTGAATTTGATAAACTATTTCAATTATTCAATCAAGACGCCTTGGACAAATCGATCATCAGCGCCTATTGTCTGTAAGTACTAATTCTGTAATTAATTTAGTATCTAGCTATCTCACCTTGTTTATTGCATGTATATAATCATACTATAATATGCAGAATGAAGATTCTCGAATGCAGCAGAGGACAAATCTATGACATTGGGTTCATTGACCCATATTGGGTTCATCAAGCTAATCTCAAAACAAACCCTTAGGATACGGAGGATAATATCGTACACGCGTTAAGGTTTCAAGAAACCAGAAGGGAAATACTATTTCCTTACAACTTCAAGTGAGTGTTATTGTCTTGTATACACTTTCTATTTTTCTTACTCGATGTTAAGTATATAATTGATTTGTTATGCATGCGCAGATTCCACTATATTCTGTTAATCATTCAACTTGACAAAGGGCGTGTACTAGTCATGGACTCGAAACATAAACCCCTTGAGCAGTGGAAGGACATGCAGATGCTTCTCCAGCGGTAATTCTAATCATTACGACACTATATCGGCAACGTTCGTGAATTTTATGATATCAAGTAATTAATAACTTCTTTTATTCGTTTTCTTCGCCGGGCAGTGCTTGGAAACGGTTCACCAACAAGTTTAGGGGTGTTTCGAAAGAGGAGCTTACATTTCAACCACTAGATGTAAGCACCACTAGCTATATCCGCGCATCTCTTTAATTCTAGTTTTGATACCGTTATTATCATGCTTGATTATTTTTTTGATTGAACTCTATTCTCGTAAAGTGCCTAACGCAGGGACCAGGGAACAATTTATGTGGATACTATGTTTGCGAGTTCATCCATCAGACGTGCTGTGAGAAGGGCACAAATTTAGAGCAACTCCACGTACGTAAACAATTTCTATAGTTTTAAATTACCATCAAATTGTGTTTAGTTTCATTCATATAGGTTGACTCATTTTTTAAATCAGATCGAACGTCTACGGGACGGTCTTCTGCCAAAGGATCGCGTACGAGCAATTCAGGAGGAATTGGCAGGATTCTTGGATGCAGAAGTCCTAAACCCAAAAGGAGAATACTATTCGGGTGTGTATAAACAATAGGGATTGTACAAAGAGCTTATTTTGTATGTAGTGCATGAACATGATCCGTGTATCGAATGTAATATGTTCGACACTTGGATCTATATTGTCATGATGATCTTGTGTAATATAATGGTTCCTTAATTGATGAGTGCAAAACACTAAATAAACAATAAAACAACATAAATGAATTATTTTCCGTGGCACAAAAAGTGGCCAAAATGCTGCCTGACAACAAAAAATTCAATGAAATTCTACGCTGACGAGAGAAATGTGTCAAATCTGGCAAAGAGGGTTATTTGTCCCGGTTAGGTATTAACCGCACGGTTGTTCTCCCCTCGCCTCCGTCAGCGGCCACGTGTACTCCCTTTTGTCTCGGTTGGTGGGGCAACCCGGAATAAAGGTTGGGGCTTTAGTCCCGATTGCCCCATCCCGGTTGGGGAACCGGGACTAAAGCCCCTTACCAACCGGGACACATGGGGATGTTTCCACTAGTGTGATGCCTACAAGGCAATGGCTAAATGTCAACCTGGAAATGGAAAAACTGCCTATTTTTGGTCTGACCTGTGGTATAAAGAATGTATGCAATTTCATATGCATCATCTGCTCTCCTTGCAAAAAACACCAGAATTACTATCAAAGAGGTTGTCCAGACTGAATATCTTGAGGATCTCTTTAATCTCCCTCTATATCAACAAGCTTTTTCTGAGTTTGAACAACTTGAATTGAGATGCCAACAATTTAATTAGTTGGCGACACCTGACAAATGGACTTACATTTGGGACAGTGACAATTTTTCTGTTAAAAAAGCCTATGAGGTTATGGAAGGCTATCAACGTGCTCCCCCCACTTCACCTGGATTTGGGATTCTTCTTGCCAGGCTAAACATAAATTTTTCTTCTAGCTACTTCTTCTGGATAGACTAAATACAAGGAACCTTCTCAAAAGAAAAATTGCTCTCTACCAGATTAAAATTGTGCAATTAGAAACTGTCACTCAGAAGAAAATTCGATTCACCTTTTTTGGATGCCCTTTTGCTGCTGAATGCTGGGATTACATTTGTCCCCATAGAGATCATAGACTCTCTGTGTTTGAGGCTTTTCAAGACATAAAAACCAGGATCAAGCTTCCCTTTGCCATGGAGATAATAATTTTAGCTGCTTGGGGAATATGGATCTGTAGAAATAACAAAATATTTGAGAATGTCACACCACAATTATCTACCTGGAAAGCAGTATTTCTACAAGAAATGAGATGGGTCAAACTCAGAATAAAAAAGAAGCATGGCCCCCAATTTGATAGCTGGTTCCAGACTCAAGTACATTAGTAGGTTATTTCTGGTAAACACAATGAATCATCTGTAATGATCTACTCCATTATAACCATGTACTTACTACTTTGTACTATGTTGCTATGATTATATAATAAAGAAAAAAGCTGCAGTGGGGGTTCCCTCCCCTACTATTTTACCCTAAAAAATAGCCTCCCCGACAACAGCATCAACGCCTGGTTGGAATTCGAAGAGGCATTCATTTGCAACTTCACCGGAACATACAAGCGGCTGGGTCGACCTTGTGAGCTCGTCCTCTATGTACAAGGAAAAGACGAATCTGATTGCGTGTACCTCACCCGATGGACCAGCATGCACAACTCGTGTGAAGGGGTGCACGAGCATCAGGCAATCGACTTCTTCACCAACGGCTGCCGAGATGGAAACATGTTGAAGCACAAGCTCAGCCGGGCAGGCCCGCAAATCATGGCCTAGGTCATGGACATTGCGGACAAGTAAGCCACCACCGACGCGGCCATGAAGAAGCCCATCATGGTGGATGACCAAGGACAGATCGTGACGGACGAGCAGGCGGAGCGCCGCCAGGCGAGTGAGCATCACTCTAGGCGGCACAGCCATGACAACCGCCATGGCAAGAGTAAAGACAACCAGCCCGATAGCCGGTATGGCACCATGCAAGTAGCAGCGGTGCACGAGGACCCGGCTGTAGGAGGCAGCCGGAGGCAGAGACCGGATGACAGGCCGCCACGGCCCAACTACACCATGGAGTCCATGCTCGATGGACCGTGCAAGTTCCATAGCAGCGGCAGCAAGCCAACGAACCATACAACGCGCTAGTGCAGTTGGAAGAGGAAGATGACTGAAGCCGGCGGTCTCCCACCACCACCTCCACCCCGAGCCGGAGGCCCACTGGACAACAGGGAGCGTCACAACCGCCGTGAGGATGATGAGGATGGTTACCCGCGTCAAGTGGGAAATTATCACATCTTCCTCGTGGAGCCGGAGACCAAGCGCAACAAGAGGAGGCGCGAGGTGAACGCAATTGTTCCCCATGTTCCTGAGTACCTACATTGGTCTGACCAGGCAATCACCTAGAGCAAAGAAGACCAGCCGACCATGCTGCCAAGCCTTGGAAGCTTCGCATTAGTCCTGGAACCCATCATCGTCTCCAAGAAGCACTGTAACATCCCTAAAATCATGTTTTCAAATTCTTGCATATCATCCATGAATTCATGAGCATGATAAGAGTATTTTCAAAGTTTTACAAAACAGAAGCATTTGTATTCTTATTATTTTATGCAAGCAAAGTTTGACCCAAAGGTACTCTCTAGTGAGAGGGGTTATTTGTTTTAAACCATTGAGGTTGTTCATAGGATTGTTTGATAAATTCCAAAGCTTGATCAAAGTTTCAAAAACAAATTAAGAATTATAAACCATTCTTTTACTAGTTATGAACATTTAAATAAGGCTTGGTTTAAACCTCTTTTCCAAACCCATTTTGAATTTCAGTGAGATTAGATGTTTTACACATCCCAGGATGCAAGAATCAACAAACTTTTGTTTGGAGAAAGTTTCATTTGAAACAGATTTGGTTTGAGCTTTTAAAGTCAAACCAGAAATTCAATCAGAAAACGAAAAAGGTTTAAAGGAGAAAAAAATAGAGCAGACCAGCTAATCTAGCCCAACCCAGCCACTCAGCCCATTTAGCCCAGCAGCTCCTTTCCATGAGAAAAGCGTTCGCACCACAGGATAACCAGCGATCGCTGACAACTTGACCCCACCCCGCATGTCTCTCTCTCTCACTGAACACCAAGCCCCACACGACCGTCGTTGTCTCCACCCCGCGACCCCTTCTCCCCCAAATTACGCCGGCTGTTTCCGGTGATTAAACCTCGCATCAATTCGATTTATTGCGCGAGTAATGCCCTCCCTCGACCTTGCATACTTAAACGTCTGCGTCTTCCCCTCCTTTTCCCAGTCGCCACCCTCTCTCTGCCCCTAGGCTGCTCGGAATCGACCCCGAACCACCCACTGCTCCGACGAGCTCCAGCTCGAATTCCGGCCAACCACCATCGCCCCTTACCTTCCTGACACCACGAGCGAGTTCCCCATCTCCCTCAGCACCTGCCAGTATCACCCACTCGCCCGTGCGCGCTCCCATTCGTCGGCAACCTCAATGTCAAGCAAGCGCCGCCGTCTGTCTCAACTCCGGTGACGTCTCCTGCTAGTTCCCGACCGCCCCCATCTTTCTTTTTGATGCTCACGTATTTGTCAGACTCGTGCGCATCTAACACATCGCTTGTTTCCCTCTGGCTTGGTCTACAACTCTGGCAACAACGACGAATAGCCACACCCGACGTCAGGCTCCACACCGGCGAGGAATTCCCACCGGGTCCGTGCGCCCCTCGACAAACCACGGCCACGTTGAGCTCCAGCACGCCTCTGCGAGTCTGGTAATCTCCTCCACTGACCCCAGCCCCCTCTGTAGCCACCACGACACCGTAGACTAAGCGCTCCGCTGCTCACTGTCGCCGTGCGCCGCCCATCTGTGGTCGTTTGATCCATAGCCGTAGGATCTATATCCAGCGATTAGAATTACATCAATAACGAAGCGGTACGGGCAGATCTGGGCCGTGCATGTTAAGTTAGATCTAATGTCCGCGAGTGTGATCCGGCGCGAAACGGTATCGGCCAATCAGATGCTGCCGCGTGGCTAGTTCTTTGTTTTAAAATCTGAATTAGATCTATTAGAATTTCAAACTTGTAAAATTCATAACTTTTGATCCCCACGTTCAAAATTTGCAAATTTTATATCATTGGAATCAGGAGAGAAAATCCTATCTGTTTATGCAATGTTTTTAATGTTTTGCCTTTGTATAAATGGTTGTTTTTACAGAAACATTTGTAGGCTTATTTTGGGTATAGAAATGATTTGGAAAATGATTTAAAAATCAAACAAATTTTAATTTAGTATATTTTGGTCTTGTTTATGTTTCAGTACTTTACACTTGTCTTGTTTGGTGTAGAAAAATCATCACATGGCATTTTGCATGCATTCATATATGTTTGTTTGAATATTTTGTTATGTGATTTTGGTGCCATTATTTTATGTGTAGATTTTGGTGCTAATAGTGATTGTGGTTGTGAAGATTGTTGCAACTCCCCAAACTACCAAGGAAAGTGGTGCTTCATGATTTTATCCCTATATTTTTACCTATGCATTAGAAATATTTTGTATAGGAGTTGCATGATTATTTTGCTAAGTATCTATATGCTATGCTTGGGAAATCCTAGTAGGTGTAGCAATGTTAGAATTTCCTTTAAGTTAAGATACTTGTTATTGCCATGCTTAGCCTAGATAGTAGCAACCAAGGGTGGATTATATAATCATGCTATGAGAAATATTTCTAAGTCTTTGGACTTATGTTTTTGCTTAATAAAACAACTAAGTGAATGAAACACCTGGGTGGAATGGAAAGATTGGTTTGTGTTGAGTGGTTACACAAGTCCCATTTCTATGGGTTACCTTGTGTATCTCACTTGTGGAAAGCCACCCAGGAACAAAGGGATTTGAGATGCCAAATGTTAAGAAGCTTCTAGTGCAGCCACATGGCAATATGGGCTCTGCCTGGATCATATAGGTTGCAATAACTTAGCCATTTGGACAGTTGGTGGTAGTGGGATTATAGGTTGGAACGCGTCCATTTGGTCTAAGGGAAGGCTTCTGAAAGGTACTGTCTTGGTGAAAATCAAGTCTTGTGGGGAAAGTGCACAACCTCTGCATATGGAAGAATCTAAGTACTTAGCCATGTCCCTAGTATTGGACAACTTGAGAATCAAGACATGGAAGTTATCAAGAATCTCCTCATCCCAATTTTCTAAGTTAAAACTTGTGGTTGAACAAGGGTGAAGGATCACCAATTTCTATTGGTGATTCCTTGGGAAAGTTTTGTCAAAGAAAGACTTAGTGTTTTCAACTAATAGGTAAAACCTATTTTGAGC
Organism: Avena insularis; assembly: GCA_023614405.1. Taxonomy (NCBI): domain Eukaryota; kingdom Viridiplantae; phylum Streptophyta; class Magnoliopsida; order Poales; family Poaceae; genus Avena; species Avena insularis. The sequence continues at coordinate 258,099,112 of CM042685.1, forward strand.
AAAGCAAGCCTAAGCTACACTTAGCCAAATTCATATAGTATTTAGATGTTATTATACTACTAAGGTATCACTTGCCAATACTATTCAAATGTATTGACCCACTATGGCTGTAACTTGTGATGTTGCAGGTTATTCTGATGATGATTAGGGGTTATGAGTCTACACTCAACATGCTTGCCTGTGGCACATGAAGATGAAGACTTATTTATATTGTTAAGATTGAACTCTTGTATTAGGCCTATGGCCATGGAGTTTGTAAAATACTATGTTTGTCTCTAGAATGATATGTAATAATGACCTTTGTTTCTGTGTACTTCATCTTAAACTGTGGATGCTAGCACTGATCCAGGGACTAGCATTGCAATCACAGGGATCCTTACCTTTATAAAGGGAGGGATCTTACAGATGGTATCAGAGCACTGTGTTGCCTGTAGGATTATAACCCTTGGATTGGAAACCACTAAGGAAAAATTTCAACACTTTGAAAATATTCTACACTTGTCTTTTCTTCTCGTAAACTTTTCTAATATTCTTTCTCATCTCTATTTGTAGATGAACTCCATCAATGAAGCCGTAAGGAAAGGACCACTCAAGAACCTTATGGTTACCATGGGGATACATGGTGCAGCTGTGTACAAAGGTTTCCATGTGATGGATGAAGGAGAAGAGTATTGGTGGGTGCAACTTCACTTGTACAAAGACAAGGAAGACAACCACAAGGAATCAGGATTCTGCATGGTCACCAACTCAGTGATGCACCCTACATTCTTTGACTCTGCAAGGGATGCAGCTTGGAAGGCCATCAAAGAGCTTGGTGATAGGCTCAAGTGCAGAATGCTTAACATCCAAAATGACCTTAGAGAAGAAAAGAAGCATACCCAAGAGTTGGAGGCTACCAACCAACAATTAAGGGAAGACATCATACACTTGATTTGGGATTCTTGTGAACAAGATAGACAGATGGCTACTAAGGATGCTTTGATAGCCATTTTGTCTAGTGAGTGAGAGATGTAACGTACTTCGTTAGTTGGACCACCACACTTATCGTTTTAATTTCCCAAGAATGTTGTCTAAGTTATGTTGAATCTTGGATGCTTGTAATGGATTTATGTATGCCATGACTTGTGTGTTTGATTTTTAATGTTATGCCTGTGATGTTTTGTCTTGTGTTTTTCTCTATTGATGTTGATTCTAACTTTTTCTATCTTATAAAATAGATGCCTAATGTTACTATCAGCACGGCTAAAGAGTTCAAGGGAACTCGTTTTGGCACTCGTCTTATTGAGCTCACTAGTATGCTCAATCTTCCTCTTCCTAGCATCATGGTGCTTCCCCTTACCAAGTTTGAGAGGAAGGACCTTTGGGGCTTCAAGGTTAATCAGCCAGGACACCAGACTGAGCCTGCCACAGAGGCAATCATCTTCAAGTTTATGCATGACGACATGGAGAGAGGCCTAGAGGTAGTCATGCAGGATTTACTTGGGCGTCTCTTAGGGAGACACTCTCGGGAGATTAGAGGTACTCACTTCCACACCTTCGGGAGATGCGACGAGGATGGTGAGGCTATTGAGTTCGAGGATGGTGCTAGAGAGACGGCAGAGCAGATTCGTCTATACCTCCAGGACCTAGAGGTTCTTCTTAGGCACATAGATACTGAGAGGACCAATGTGATGCTTAGCATTGACGAGCTCCAGGTGCTGCTTCGTGAGAAGGACAAGCTCTTCGCGGAGCAATATGAGATAGTCAAGGAAATGGAGGCCAAGTTTGAGAGTCAGGATATGAAGTTCAAAAGACAAGAGAAGAGAGTCCAAGACAGGAACAAGAGGATTCGAGAGATGACTGCAGAACTAGAGGCCAAGGACTTCGAGCTCGAGCATCATCAGGGTGTGATTGAGAGACTTCGTTCACAGAAGAGGGCTCTGAAAGCCAAAGTAGAGGCCTTGACTACCAATGTCGAGGAGTACAAGACCCTTATGGAGAATGCTGGTCTTACACTTGTTGATGAGGAGGTTGATGCAGAGGAGTAGTGATGACTACTCATTTATCTTTTATTTACCATGTTATGTTATTGAGTCACAATGACCATCCAACATGTGGATGGCTTGTTATTGGTGTGTTTGCTTTTCAAAACTTGTTGTTTATGTCGTTGAACTTTATGCTATTTTGATGCTTGTTTGATGATTGTCTATGTGTTGTATTGTGCATTTTAAGCATCTATGGGTATCTCATTCTTATCCTTATGAAAACCACAGATGCCTCCTCGACGTGCCAACCCCAACCCGAACAACAACAATGTCACCCCCGAGATGCAGCAGCTGATGACAGCACAGGCACAGGTGATGCAGATGATGACTACTTTCATGCAGAATCAGAACAACAACAACAACAACAATAACAACAACAACAATAATCAGAATAACCCACCAGGATTTGACATGCTCACCAGATTCCTAAGACTGAGGCCAGCAAAGTTCTCAGGAACTACTGATCCCATGGTGGCCAATGATTGGCTACGTTCAGTGAACAAGGATTTGGTAACCGTACTTACCGACGAGGAGAAAGTCAGGTTTGCAGCACACTTATTGGAAGGACCAGCAGCTACTTGGTGGGATAACTTCCAGATCACCACTCCCATTGAGGATGTGACATGGGCTATCTTTGAAGATGGTTTCCGTACAGCTCATATCTCATCCGGAATGATGAGCTTGAAGAAGAAGGAATTCCATAATCTGAAACAGCGCCACCGCAGCGTGGCTGAATACATTGAGGAGTTCAACAATCTGGCGCGTTATGCACCGGATGAATTTGACACTGATGCTAAGAGGAAAGAGAAGTTCCTCGAAGGACTGAATGATGAACTGAATCTACAATTATCTATGGCCTATGTCCCCACCTATCAATCTCTTTGTGACAAGGCTGCCATCTTGGAGAGCAAGATGAAACAGGTTGAAAGCAGAAAGAGGAAACAACTCGACAACAAGCCTTGGGATCGTCTCACAAGCGTTCCCATTATGATGATAGTGGGAGTTCTGGATCCCACAAGCATGGAAAGTACAACAGCCACCACAACCACAACCGTCATCATGACAACAAGCATCACCGTGGTCATGACAATGACAAGTACAAGAATCACAAGAGTGGGTACAAGAACCACCACAATGGAAGTGGAAGTGGTAGTGGAAGCCATCCTGTCAAGCAGGATCTTAGTAAGTTTGAATGTTTTAAGTGCAAGAAGATGGGGCATTATGCAAATGAATGCCCAGAAAATAAAGTTGAGGGATCCAACAAGCCCAACCCTTTCCAGAAGGGACAGGTGAACCACATAAATGTGGAAGAGATCTATGAGGAACCTGATGCTGTTGCTGGTAAGTTCAAACTCAATTCTGTCCCAGCATTTGTTCTCTTTGATACTGGTGCATCGCATTCATTCATATCAAGAGCATTTATTGAAAGAAATGAACTTCCAGTAGAAACTATTGGGTTTCCTATAAAAGTAAGTTCTCCTGGCAGAGAAATGATAGTGAACTGAGGATGTCATGATCTAGTCATAGAGTTTGGGAAGTATAAGTTTCCCGTTAATCTAATAATCCTAAATTCCCAAGGATTGGATGTCATTTTGGGGATGGACTGGATGACTAAGCACAAGGGAGTGCTAGGTTGTGCCAACCATACCGTCGCACTCACAACTCCAGAAAACAAAAGAATTAGATTCAAGACTAACTTCGAACCGAAAGGGAGTAAGCTAAATTCTCTTAAGGGGGTTAGCATAGACAGTGTGCCAATTATGAGTGATTATCCGAATGTGTTTCCGAAAGAATTGCCGGGAATGCCACCAGATAGAGATGTGGAATTTCTGATTGATTTGCTACCAGGATCGGGACCAATCGCAAAGAGACCTTACAAGATGTCAGTTGATGAGTTGAAAGAACTCATGAAACAACTTGGAGAACAGTTGCAGAAAGGATTTATTCAACCAAGTTCTTCATCTTGGGGAGCACCAGTTTTGTTTGTGGAAAAGAAAGATAGTTGTCAAAGGTTATGCATAGATTACCGTTCACTCAATGAGGTGACTATCAAGAACAAATACCCTTTGCCTAGAATTAATGACTTGTTTGATCAGTTAGAAGGAGCCTGTGTGTTCTCAAAGATTGATCTCCGATCAGGTTATTTCCATCTCAAGATAAGGGAACAAGACATACCTAAGACAGCTTTGACCACTAGGTATGGATTGTATGAGTGCACCGTGATGCCATTTGGTTTGACCAATGCACCAGCTTATTTCATGAATATGATGAACAAAGTGTTCATGAAGTTCCTTGACAAGTTTGTTGTCGTTTTCATTGATGAAATTTTGATTTACTCCAAGAGTAAAGAAGAGCATGAAGGACATTTACACTTGATAATTGAGAAGCTTAGAGAGCATAAGCTGTATGCCAAATTCAGCAAGTGTGAATTTTGGTTAAATGAAGTTGGATTTCTTGGACACGTTGTGTCAGGAGATGGTGTAGCAGTTGATCCTGCTAAAGTGTTAGCTGTAACTGAATGGTAATCTCCTAAGTCAGTTAAAGAGGTTCGTAGTTTCCTTGGCTTGGCAGGATACCATAGAAGATTTATTGAGAATTTCTCCAAGGTAGCTAAGCCAATGACGGAGTTACTAAAGAAAGAGAAGAAATTCGCTTGGTCTGAAGGATGTGAACCCAGTTTCCAAGAATTGAAGAAGAGACTAGTGACAGCACCAGTCTTATGCTTGCCAGATTTGGAGAAGGATTTCCAAGTTTATTGTGATGCATCTCATCATGGATTAGGTGCAATGCTAATGCAAGAAGGGAAAGTTGTGGCTTATGCCTCGAGACAACTCCAAACTCATGAGGTAAATTACCCTACTCATGATTTAGAGTTAGCCTCTGTTGTCCATGCACTCAAAACATGAAGACATTATCTTTTGGGAAAGCGATGTGAAGTTTTCACAGATCACAAAAGTTTGAAGTATATATTCACCCAGAAAGAAATCAACATGAGGCAAAGAAGATGGCTAGAACTCATCAAGGACTATGACTTGAGTTTGCAATACCACCCCGGTAAAGCAAATGTTGTAGCGGATGATCTAAGCCGTAAGGTATTTGTGAATGGCCTTACTAAGGGAGAATTGCCAGATGATCTGTGTGCCCAATTTAGAGACCTTAGATTGGAGATTGTGCCTGAAGGACATCTCGTGTCATTGGATGTTCAACCCACTTTGTTGGACAAAACCAAAGAAGCCCAAAAGGCAGATAAGGAAATTGAAGAGATTAAGGAAAAGATTGGTAAGGGAAAAGCCAAAGGATTCCATGAAGACGAACATGGTACTTTATGGTATGGAAAATGTATTTGTGTTCCGCAAGATCCAGAGCTTCGGAAACTGATTTTACAGGAAGCACATAACTCACCATATTCCATTCATTCGGGTAACACCAAAATGTTCATGGATATGAAGGAAAGATTTTGGTGGAATAATCTTAAGAAGGACATCGCCGAACATATTGCTTTGTGTGATGTATGTAGTAGAGTGAAAGCGGAACATCAGAAACCAGCAGTATTACTACAACCACTACCTATTCCTGATTGGAAGTGGGACAAGATTGGCATGGATTTCATCACTGGATTGCCAAGAACCAGGTCAGGATATGATTCTATTTGGGTAGTAGTGGATCGCCTAACTAAAGTGGCTCATTTCATACCCGTGAAGACAACCTACACAAGTGCTAAGTTGGCCAAAATATACATGAATAGGATTGTGTGTCTGCATGGAGTACCCAAGAGTATTGTGTTTGATAGAGGGACTCAGTTCACTTCTCATTTTTGGAGGCAACTACATGAGTCATTGGGAACGAGATTGGAATTCAACACTGCTTTTCATCCTCAGACAGATGGACATACAAAAAGAACCAACCAGATTCTTGAAGACATGTTGAGAGCATGTGCTCTAGACTATGGAGCTAGTTGGGATGAAAGTCTGCCTTACGCAGAATTCTCTTACAATAACAGCTATCAAGCTAGTATTGAGATGGCACCATTTGAGTTTCTCTATGGGAGAAAGTGTACTACCCCATTGTTATGGAATGGTATAGGAGAAATGAACTTGTTCGGGCCAGAACTAATCAAAGAAGCTGAAGAGAAAGTCAAGCTTGTAAAGGACAGATTGAAGATAACACAGTCTCGATAGAAAAGCTACGCAGATCCTAAGCGTAGAGAGGTCACCTATGAAGTGGGTGATAGAGCATATGTTAGAGTATCACCACTTCGTGGAGTGAAGAGATTTGGAGTCAAAGGAAAATTGGTCCCAAGATATGTTGGACCATTCAAGATTCTGAGTCGTAAAGGAGAAGTAGCTTATGAGATTGAATTACCAGAATCATTTGGCATTGCTCACAATGTGTTTCATGTGAGTCAGCTAAAGAAATGCCATCTAGAGATGGAAGAGACTTCTTTGAAGGATACTATACCTTTGGAGGATGTTCAATTGGAAAGTGATCTCACTTATGAGGAAAAACCCATCAAGATTCTTGAGACTGCAGAAAGAGTTACTCGGACTAAGACTATCAAATTCTGCAAAGTTCAATGGAACCATCATTCCGAAGAAGAAGCAACATGGGAAAGAGAAGATGATCTTCGGAAAGACCACCCTCACCTATTTGGTAGCCAATCCGAATCTCGAGGAAGAGATTCACCTTAAGGGGGTTAGATTTGTAACATCCCTAAAATCATGTTTTAAAATTCTTGCATATCATCCATGCATTCATGAGCATGATAAGAGTATTTTCAAAGTTTTACAAAACAGAAGCATTTGTATGCTTATTATTTTATGCAAGCAAAGTTTGACCCAAAGGTACTCTCTAGTGAGAGGGTTTTTTTGTTTTAAACCATTGAGGTTGTTCATAGGATTGTTTGATAAATTTCAAAGCTTTATCAAAGTTTCAAAAACAAATTAAGAATTATAAACCATTCTTTTACTAGTTATGAACATTTAAATAAGGCTTGGTTTAAACCTCTTTTCCAAACCCATTTTGAATTTGAGTGAGATTAGATGTTTTACACATCCCAGGATGCAAGAATCAACAAACTTTTGTTTGGAGAAAGTTTCATTTGAAACAGATTTGGTTTGAGCTTTAAATTTAAACCAGAAATTCAATCAGAAAAAGAAAAAGGTTTAAAGGAGAAAAAATAGAGCAGACCAGCTAATCTAGCCCAACCTAGCCACTCCGCCCATTTAGCCCAGCTACTCCTTTCCGCAGGAAAATTTTCGCACCCTGGGATAACCCGCGCAGTCACTGACAACTTGACCCCACCCCGCATGTCTCTCTCTCACTGAACGCCAGGCCCCACACGACCGTTGTCATCTCCATCCTGCGACCCCTTCTCTCCCAAATTACGCCGGCTATTTCCGGTGATTAAATCACGCATAAATCTGATTGATTGCGCAAGTAATTCCCTCCCTCGACCTTGCATACTTAACCGCCTGCGTCTTCCCCTCCTTTTCCCCAGTCGCCACCCTCTCTCTGCCCCTAGGCTGCTCGGAATCGACCCCGAACCACCCACTGCTCCGACGAGCTCCAGCTCGAATTCTGGCCAACCACCGTCGCCCCTTACCTTCCTGACACCACGAGCGAGTTCCCCATCTCCCTCAAGCAAGCTCCGCCATCTGTCTCAACTCCGTGACGTCTCCTGGTAGTTCCCGACCGCCCCCGTCTTTCTTTTTGATGCTCACGTATTTGTCAGACTCGTGCGCATCTAACACATCGCTTGTTTCACTCGGGCTTGGTCTACAACTCCGGCAACAACGACGAACAGCCACACCCGATGTCAGGCTCCACTCCAGCGAGAAATTCCCACCGTGTCCATGCTCCCCTCGACAAACCACGGCCGCGTTGAGATCCAGCATGCCTCTGCGAGTCTGGTAGTCTCCTCCACTGACCCTAGCTGTAAGATCCCTCCTTTGTAAAGGAAAGGATCCCTGTGATTGCAATGCTAGTCCCTGGATCAATGCTAGCATCCACAGTTGAAGATGAAGTACACAGAAACAAAGGTCATTATTACAAGTCATTCCAGAGACAAACATAGTCTTTTACAACTCCATGGCCACAGGCCTAGTACAAGAGTTTAAAATATGTAATAAGATCAATAAGTCTTCATCTTCATGTGCCACATGCAAGCATCTTGAGTGTAGACTCATAACCCCTAATCACCATCAGAATTACCTTCAACATCACAAGTTACATCCACAGTGGGTCAATACATTGGAATAGTATTGGCAAGTGATTCCGTAGTAGAATATTGGTAGTCTAGATACTATATGCATTTTGGCTAAGTGTAGCTTAGGCTTGCTTGCTCAAAATAGGTTTTACCTATTAGTTGAAAACACTAAGTTTTTCTTTGTCAAAATCTTTCCCAAGGAACCACCAATAGACATTGGGGACCTTCACCCATGTTCAACCACAAGTTTTTACTTAGAAATTGGGATGAGGAGATTCTTGATAGCTTCCATGTCTTGATGCTCAAGTTGTCCAATACCAGGGACATGGCTAAGTACTTAGATTCTTCCATCTGCAGAGGTTGTGCACTTTCCCCACAAGACTTGATTTTCACCAAGACAGGACCTTTCAAAAGCCTTCCCTTAGACCAAATGGACGCGCTCCAACCTATCATCCCACTACCACCAACTCTCCAAATGGCTAAGTTATTGCAACCTATATGATCCAAGCAGAGCCCATATTGCCAAGTGGCTGCACTAGAAGCTTCTTAACATTTGGCCTCTCAATCCCTTTGTTCCTAGGTGGCTTTCCACAAGTGAGATACACAAGGTAAACCATAGAACTAGGCCTTGTGTAACCACTCAACATAACCCATTCTTTCCATTCCACCCAGGTGTTTCATTCACTTAGTTGTTTTATTAAGCAAAAACATAGTCCAAAGACTTAGAAATATTTATTCATAGCATGAATATAACCACCCTTGGTTGCTACTAGCTAGGCTAAGCATGGCATTGATAAGACTTAGAAATATTTCTAGCAATTCTACAACTACTAGTATTTCCCAAGCATAGCATATAGATCAAAAATATCCATGCAAGACTAGCAAAATATTTCTAATGCATATTTGAAAAACATAGGAATAAAATCATGAAGCACCACTTGCCTTGGTAGTTTGGAGAGTAGCTACAATCCTCACAATCACAATCACTATTTGCACCAAAATCTACACATAAAATAATAGCACCAAAATCACATACAAAATAAATACAAGCAAAAATATATGGATGCATGCATAATGCCATGTGATGAATCTCTACACCAAACAAGACAAGTGTACAATACTGAAACATAAACAAGACAAAAACTTGACAAAATAACTTTATTTGAATACTAGAACATTTTCCAATTAATTTCTATACTCAAATTATGGCAACAAATGTTTCTGCAAAAACAACCATTTTCACAGAGGCAAAACATTAAACACATTGCATAGATGGAAAGGATTTTCTCTCCTGATTCCATTGATATAAAATTTGTCAAATTTGGACGTGGCATTCAAAAGTTATGAATTAATAAAATTTAAACATCTAATAGATCTAATTCAGAAATTTAAAACAAAACTCATGCCACGCGGGCGCTCTCGATTGAGGGTACCGCTTCGGCCAGATCACGCTCAACCGTTAGATCTAACTAAAACGCGCGGCTCAGATCTCTACTTACCCCTTCGACTATGTTCTATCGTGTTCGTCCGATCTACATCGCACAGCTCTCAGCGACTGACCAACAAGTGGCGGCGCTAGCGGCGGCGACAGGCGGCGGCGCGCTCTGGATGCAAGCTTGCGGGCGAGCTAGGTCGCCCTGGGAGGTGTGAGGATGCTTACCATAATCGCTGTGACGAGGAGATGCTCGACGTGTGCTCGGTTGGCGAAGGGGCGCTCGGGGTCGTCGTGGATTGCTCGTCGGCGAAGTCCCTAGCGACGGATGCTTTTGTTCGTCGACGTTGGCGAGGGTGCAGATCATGCCAAGGCAAAAGAAGCGGTGGGTCAGATGCGCAAGACGATGCTAGTCACGCAGGTGTCAACGAGAGGGAAAGGGGCGGTCGGATATTACCACTGGAGGTCGTCGGAGTGTTGCCGACGCTCTAGGGCACGCGCGGGCGAGCTAGTGGTACTGGGAGGTGCGCAAGGTAAAGTGGAGCAAGCTCGTGTGAAACAGGAGTAGAGGGGTGGTCGGGGTTGGCCGGAATCGATGCTGCGGTTCGTCGGAGCAGCGAGGTCGCGGCGAGGAATTCTCGCAGCCTAGGGGCGCTCTGTGCTTGCGGTTTGGGGGAAAATGGAGAGGGGGCAGAGGGGGTTTAAGTAGCAAGGATGAGTGGGGCAATTACGCTGGAAATCAAGCGCAATCAATCGGATTTGATTCGGGAAGAAACGGCAGAGAGGAGCAGTTCCTCCAGCGCGGGATTGACGACGATGCTGATGTGGCGGCGGGTCCGGAGTGTCAGCGAGGGCGGGGTGTGCGGGTGGGTGAGAAACAGAGGGAAAAGGGGAAACGACCCGAGTGGGCTTGTGGGCTGCGTTTGCTGATGGGCCAAAAGTCTGGCGCCGGCCTTTTCTTATTTACTTATTCTTTTTCTTTTTCTGTTTGAATTTCCAGGAACCTTTTTCAAAAGATTTCAAAAGCCATTTGAATTCTAATCTTTTCTGGATTTTTGTAGAGTGTAATACTCATATTTCTAGGCATAAAATCATGTGATCTCTCTGTATTAGCTTGGTCCTTTTGATTAAACAAAAATAAATAGTGACATAGCACTTGATTTGAATAGTTTTTGAAAATGGTTTTAAATCCATATTTGTTTTGTAAATTTTAGTTTAAGTACTAGCATTCAAGCAAAACAATCTGAGAGCAACAAGGCTTGTTTTAAAACAATTATACTCTCATCTAAGAGTGGAATTTGATTAGTGTTTGGTCACATAAAATCATAGCTCTCAAGTTCTGTTTCTTTCAAATGAGTTTGAAATTGATCCGTAAATGATATGCATGCATGCATGATATGAAATCTTTGAAAACATGATTTTTAGGGATGTTACTAATCTAACCCCCTTAAGGTGAATCTCTCCCTCGAGATTCGGGTTGGCTAGCAAATAGGTGAGGGTGGTCTTTCCGAAGATCATCTTCTCTTTCCCATGTTGCTTCTTCCTCGGAATGATGGTTCCATTGAACTTTGCAGAATTTGATAGTCTTAGTCCGTGTAACTCTTTCTGCTGTCTCAAGAATCTTGATAGGTTTCTCCTCATAAGTGAGATCACTTTCCAATTGAACCTCCTCCAAAGGTATAGTATCCTTCAAAGAAGTCTCTTCCATATCTAGATGGCATTTCTTAAGCTGACTCACATGAAATACATTGTGAACAGCAAACATTGACTCTGGCAATTCAATCTCATAAGCTACTTCTACTTTACGACTAAGAATTTTGAATGGTCCAACATATCTTGGGGCCAATTTACCTTTGACACCAAACCTCTTCACTCCACGAAGTGGTGACACTCTAAGATAAGCTCTTTCACCTACTTCATAGGTGACTTATCTACGCTTAGGATCTGCGTAGCTCTTTTGTCGGGACTGTGCTATCTTCAATATGTCCTTAACCAGCTTGACTTTCTCTTCGGCCTCTTTGATGAGTTCTGGTCCAAACAAACTTCTTTCTCCCACACCATTCCATGAAAATGGGGTGGTACACTTTCTCCCATAGATAAACTCAAATGGTGCCATCTCAATACTGGCTTGATAGCTGTTATTGTAAGAGAATTCTGCGTACGGCAGACTTTCATCCCAACTGGCTCCATAGTCTAGAGCACATGCTCTCAACAAATCTTCAAGAATCTGATTGGTCCTTTCTGTTTGTCCATCAGTTTGAGGATGAAAAGCAGTGCTGAATTCCAACCTCGTTCCCAATGACTCATGTAGCTGCCTCCAAAAATGAGAAGTGAATTGAGTTCCCCTATCAGACACAATACTCTTGGGTACTCCATGTAGACATACAATTCTGCTCATATAGATCTTGGCTAACTTAGCACTTGTATAGGTTGTCTTCACGGGTATGAAATGAGCCACTTTAGTTAGGCGATCCACTACTACCCAAATAGAATCATATCCTGACCTGGTCCTTGGCAATCTGGTGATGAAATCCATACCAATCTTGTCCCACTTCCAATCAGGAATAGGTAGTGGTTGTAACAATCCTGCTGGTTTCTGATGTTCCGCTTTCACTCTACTACATACATCACACAAAGCAATATGTTCGGCGATGTCCTTCTTGATATTATTCCACCAAAATCTTTCCTTCATATCCATGTACATTTTGGTATTACCCGAATGAATGGAATATGGTGAGTTGTGGGCTTCTTGTAAAATCAGTTTCCGAAGCTCTGGATCTTGTGGAACACAGATGCGTTTTCCATGCCATAAAGTACCTTGTTCGTCTTCATGGAATCCTTTGGCTTTTCCCTTGCCAATCTTTTCCTTAATCTCTTCAATTTCCTTATCTGCCTTTTGGGCTTCTTTGATCTTGTCCAACAAAGTGGGTTGAACATCCAAAGACATGAGATGTCCTTCAGGCACAATCTCCAATCTGAGATCCCGGAATTGGGCACATAGATCATCTTGCAATTCTCCCTTAGTAAGGCCATTCACAAAAACTTTACGGCTTAGAGCATCCGCTACAACATTTGCTTTACCGGGATGGTATTGCAAACTCAAGTCATAGTCCTTGATGAGTTCTAGCCATCTTCTTTGTCTCATGTTAATTTCTTTCTCGGTGAAGATATACTTCAAACTCTCACTACTAGAGAAAAGCCTATGCGAGGCGCACCAAAAAGCCTATCCGAGGCGCATATCACATGCGCCTCTAGCTTCAAGCCTCGGGTATTTCTTATGTGAGGCGCATATGATATGCGCCTCCTATACTTCACATATGCGAGGCGCATATCGATATGCTACCGATATGTGAAGTATAGGAGGCGATATCATATGCTTCAGATATGTTTCAGAATGCGCCTCGGATATTTATAGTATATGCACCTCCTATACTATCCTATATGCGCCTCCGGTAATATTTTCGAAATTCAAGTTTTACAGACCACTATAAATAATAATATACAGATATTCAAATATACAATATAGTCCAGAATACAGTATAAAGAGCACAGAATTTTTCAGAAACTTGCAATTTGCCAAAGCATAATAGAACCAACATGAATACAATACATTACACATCAATGATGACATACAAGTTCATACATCAAATGTTTGTGCCACAAGTTCACACCTCCGAGTACAAGTTCACAATCATATTACACCTTCGAGTACAAGTTCACAATCACATTACAACTCCAACGACGTAGCTCTACCTAGATGAAGTAGAACACATAACCTACAATGAAGAGCAACAAGGTGGTGATAACGGGGAAGTTCCTCCACTTCTTCCTTCCATGCCTCTTCCACTTCTCTTCCGCCACCTCTCTACTCTCATAGCCTTGGTAGCTGTTGCCCGAGAAGTTGTTCACTTGCTTCTGGCAGTCTTTCCACTCCTCGTACACACCTGGAACCTGACCGACGTACACGACATAACACCTCGGCATCTCCTACACATAATAAAGATGATATTACTTATGTCAGTGGAAAGCAATAGCTAGCAGTTCACAAGATAGAATCATGCATATATATATGGGTGCAACAAAATGTAAGAAATCACGTTCTAATCATCGGCATTTCGAAGAAAGACCAAAAAAAAGCAAACCAAGAATGACATGGATTAGTGCCTCATACTTAGATTGGGCACGGAAATAACAATGCTCGCTGTTTGATCTTGTGCGGCAAGTAGAGTATATGCCCAAATTACTAGTCTACTTGGCACACAAGATCGAACAGCGGCATAGTCATACACGTGACACCACAACACATTGTAATCAACGGCATTTCGAAGAAAGACAAAGAAACCAAACCACAAGAAAGTAGGGAAGCAATGACAAATGAAAAGCAACAAGCACTTAAAATAGTTCGTAACACAAATAACTAGCTAGTGTCTCTCACAATCAAGTTCAACGGTTGACAAAACATATTCTAGAGGTTTTGCTAGGCAAGTTTAACATAGTGATAAGAGGTTACAACACGAGTTCGGAACTAACAGCTAGGTACCTGTGCAATGCAATCATGAAGTCTTCTTGCTCTTGAGTCAGCTTTGGGGGCATTGATCAAGCCCGACCGAAGTTTTCGCCATTTGCATGAACATCCTGTCACACCCGCTGCGCTAAGCGCTTGTCTATCTCCCGTTGGACGGTGTATAGCCGCCGTGGAAGGTGCCTCCGCTTTATGACTCCACGTACACGATTGTCGTGATCTCCTCCTGGATGTTGAAGAAGTGTTGCCTGAGGTTGCGAGCCTGTATGCATGCAAGCTTTTCAGCCCACTTCACGAGGTCAGATGGCAGCGTTTTGGTCTCCATGTCATTGAAGAACTCCTTAATGTGGTAAATGGCGTAGAAGGCATCCTTCCCACTGCCAGGCAGCTGCTTGACGCAGGCAAACTTCGTCGTGTGGCGGAACACGTGCGCGCCGAACTTTACATGTGGCCTTGCCGGTTTGACGCCTCCCGCTGCGATGTAGCCGGTGAGAGCGCCATCAAGAATTTTCTTGATATTGGTGTAGTTTTTTTGGATCGCACTGTTTGAGTCGAGGTACAAGGCTGTTGAGTGTTTCAAATTCAAGCTTATGAGCACACAGCCTGTCCGATCATCCTCCGTGATGGGATGGTAGGGAAGGAGAATCACATCCTTGTCCGAGTATGTTTGCAGGAAGTTTGAGAGGTAGTCGGTCGCCAGATCTATGGCCTCAGCATCTTTCAGGACGGCGTCACGCATGAAGTAGGGATCCACTATCTGGATGCCCGGGATCTTGTCTCTGGTGATCTCCATGGCCATATTGAGGGAGAACAGCCGGACCAGGGTATTGTGCAGTCGAAACCCGTTCAACATGTCAAACAGGTCGGTATGCCGCACGTAGAAGATATCCCCGGGGGGTACAGTGACGAAGCACGGCATATGAGAAGGCACCTTAGCCTTGAAAACGAGGTACGACTGATCGTTGTCGCGAATGCGGCACTGCTCAATTGTGAGACAGCCATAATGAATACTACGCATATGCGAGCCTGCGACCTCGAGCATCGATTTACACATCATCGGTACACCGCCACGTCGCTGATTCTGGCTTGCCCCACAGCCCCGTAAAAAGAGGATTTGGATCCCGCCCCGATCACCCTTAGGCTTCCTTTTGCCCTTCTTGCTCTTTACGGCTTCGCCATCGTTCACCTCACCGACCGTCTTATGGAGGGTGCCGGGCTGATCAAAGGAACCACGGCCTTGGAGGCTCGATGAAGGGTATGTGGCGGCGCTCTCGACTAGTTGGGAAGAGACGACCTTGCAAGGGGTTTCTGGTGCTGGTTGGGTCTCGGCAACTTGATGTGTGCCTGATGGTCCCGGCTCATACAAATCATAAAACCTTGTGTTAACAAACTGGTCACCGTAGTTCGGGTCAATTTCTTCATCATCATCGGGATTCTGTGCCATGTTGTCCAAGTCTCCCATCTCGAAGTCTTCATCATGTGCTGGTTATGCTGCCTCTAGGGTGATGTTGAGCTGGTCCTCTGTCCCCAAACGGATCTGGCTCTTCGGCCATAGGTACAAGTAGCCGAAGCCGGTATTGAGGACCGCTGTCGTGTCCTCATCATCCCATCCTTGAGGTTGAGAGGAGGTTCCACTTGCTCGTAGTCTGAAGCACCATACTGTATTTGACCCTCATCATGTCAGGTGGCATTGTGACATTGTGCATTTTGCGGTTCTCTGGTTGAACAATAGTACCCTTGGCAACATCCATCAACTGGCCGCCCACCCAATGCATTAGAGTGCAAGGAGTGTCTCCCTGCGAAAGATCGACATGTAGGCCGAGCGTTAGAAAAACAGAGATCAAGTCATCGGTGTGGTTGAGCCTCCCAACTCTCGCTTTAATTAGTTAGTTACCTTGAGGGCGTCAAACTCGGCCAATGTCGAGGCACCGACACCGACAGGCTTGACCACGCAAGTGGCGGAGTGGCTGCCTGATGGCACGGTGGTGCGGGCCGGCGCCTTCGCCGTAGTGGGCAAGTTATGCTCCGGAGCTAGAGGAGTCTCCACCACCACCGGCCCTGCTGGAGGAGTCACCAACGCCTCCGACCGCGCCACATTGTCCGATTGGGCGCTGTTGAGGTTGGGAACCGGTGGCGGCCCCCGTTTACCACCCTTCTGCCACTTGTTGTACTTTTCCATGTAGACGGGAAGGATGGTGTTGAGCTTCTCGTTCACTTGTGAATGGACTTGTGACTGGACTTGTTCTTGGAACTTTGTCTCGGCAGCCGACACAGCCTTGTTCACGGCATCTTGGACTATATTTGGAAAGGCTTCCACCTGTTCCCTTAGGAGTTTTACCTCGGCGCTTTCGGCCTTTTTGCCCTTCCGCTCCGTGGTGTCATAGTACTCGGACCATGATATGCCGCCAAAGCCGACCACACGACCAGCCGACGGGGCCGCCAGGGGATCGACACTCTTGGTCCGGTTCAGCGCCCTATTAAAAGTGGTGTCCCACTTGGCGACAGGCGGTGGCGCTGACCCCTGGGATGAGGAGCTCCTACACTCCTCGTCCTGCGCACAAGGAACGCGAAGCATTTGATCAGAAAACTGGACTTCATTGATTAATCATGAATGCAATTAATCGACTTGCATGCAAACTACTTACATATTTTTGCATGAAGTCCTTCACCCTCGGAGCAAAGGGGCCGGCGGGCTCCGAAGAATAATCAGAACCCCCTTTTCAAGGGCAAACCGGCCCCGACGGTTCTTTGCTCGCCTCCTTTATGTCGTCAAAGGGATGTGTTAACCCCTTTACATGAGCGTCGGCGTCCTCCTTATCCCATTTGGGCCTCGCGGCTCTATAACCGCCAGAGCCGAGATGGTGGGTACCAATGTTTCGGGATCTCATATTCTTGCCCTTCTCGGTCCTGGCCTTGCCCAAGGCGGAGTTACATCTGGCCTTGAAAACATTGTAGTCTTCTTCCTTGACCAGAGGCTCCTTCTTGACGAGCTCTGGATAACTTAGCTTCTCCTCGAAAATCAGATTCTTCACCCGAGCCTTCCAATTTGACAAGGCCTTGGTCATCCTCCCGAGGGCATACTTGTTCACCGGATTCCCTTTGAGATTGTCATTATTATACTTGTTTTCCTCATCACCCGGGAACGCGTATCTTGCGTGCAGCTTCCAGAAAAGCTGGATGAGGAAACCCTTGTTCTCTTCGGCCTTCAGGTTCTCCATGTTGATCGTGACGGTGTTCCGGAGGATTGCCGCGAGCTGGTTAGAGTAACCCCCAACAAATTCTTCTGGCTCCAAAGGCGCACCTTTAGGGCTCACGCTTGTGATGATGGACCTTTTGAGGTCGACCACGATCGGGGTCCGATCCTTCCGAGACTTCTTCGATGCGCTACCACCGTCTGTAGTACCTTCACCGCCGCCATCAGTGGTAGTGGCGTCTCCATCGGCGTCGCCATCGGCGTCCCCCATCTCCTCATTGCTCGACGAGGTATCCTCGTCCTCCTCCATCTCGTCGTCCCGCGGAACAAATTCCGGGGCCTCTAGGGATTCCATCTCCTCCTGCTGCTCCCAAAAGGGCTTCTGGCCAGAAGGGCCCGGATCTGACATTTCTAAACACACAAATAAATGAAACTAATAAGCACAAAATTCACGTAAAATTTTGGCATGAACTTTGCTAATTTTCTATGTCTAGAGTGCCGTAAATTACCGAACGGAAATGAATCAACATTCCGGCGAAACATTGGCAACTCAAAAAGAAAAACCTGCACAAAAGGATCAACTGCCATCATCACAGCCATTTTTCTAGCATACATACACAAACACCATGTATATATATCATGCTCCAGGCCATACATACACAGAGGCACCAACCCTGTATACACAAATTAACCCTGAGCACATAGAGACACCCATACATACTTGAAATACTGAAATCGTAACAACAGTGTATCAGAACACCAACACATAAAATTAGAACAACCGTGTATCGAAAGGTTCTCTTCAAATACTGAAATCCCAACATCCTCCAACAGGTGCTAAATAATATAGATATATCTTCATGGTTTTACACTCTCTAAGCTAGTAGTACAATAATACAGATGGCAAGCATGACTTCAAAGATGTGAAAGCACTGCGATCACCAAATCGTAGAGAAAATAGTACACTATAGCAGCTACTGATCCTGAAACTATTGCAATAACTATCACCAAACTAGGTTGTTCCAATATTTCTAACTAGAACTGAATTATAGCTACAACAATTCCTATAGTCCAACCTTGGGCAAGAAAATTAGCTACAACCTGAGCATGAACTACCTGTGCTTAGATAGGGGATTATCTATGTATCATCTGTTTGCTTGTCAACAACCTATGCTTAGATAGGGGATTACCAATTTGTTTGCTTGGTAATTTTCTCTATATTTTGTTGTAGTCAGTTAGATTAGTGGTTTTATATTGTTTAGCCTTAGGTGCCATTGTTGCCTGGTAATTTGATTACCATGACACATGTCATCTTCATTTCTGACTGGAACATTGTTGATTCATTTCCGTTCCGAGAACCCTCCCTGGTAGAGAACTAAAATGCTCACACTACAACGCTGACGTCCACATCATAATCTAGCGAACTAAAGGAATAAATGATTAGAAGCTCAAATGTACAGAACTGAAGGGGCACAATAGTCGAGCTCCCAAATCTCCTCGATCCTTCCGTAGTATCTTTCCGGGCTGTCGCCGGTGTAGAATATCCCTGTTACCCCTGAGTTCTGGTAATCGCAGTTATTGTATTTTTCCTCTGTGTAGAACGTGTATCCGTTGATATCGTAATCCTGATAGGTCATGAGGTTGTGCGAGGCGCCCTGTGACAATGAGAATATGAGTTTATCTTCCTCCGAGTACTCGCCCTGCGGTGGATTAGCTATGACCTTCTCCCTAAACCACCGCGTGAAACCGGAGTTGTGCTCCTTGATAACATCTTCCTCCTCGACCTGGCGCCCCTGATCAGCGTAATTCTTCTTGATAAACTCTTTGTGCTCATGTATGTATGGATCAACCACCTGCAGGTGTTGCAGCGCGACCAGGTTTGCTCTTTCAAAGTCCTCGGTTCGGCCCTCCATGTCGACATGCTTTGCACATCGACCCTCGTGGTGACCCCATCCAGCGAGCCTCCCGAGGTGCTTGTTGAATGGCATACCAAGAGGGGTCTCGGTTTGTAGAAAGTTCGAGCAGAAAGAGATGCACTCTTCGGCCAGGAAGCCGTTTGCTATGCTTCCATCTGGACGGGACTTGTTCTTAACGTATCCCTTGATGTGTCCATTGAGCCTTTCGAACAGCATCATGCTTCGCAGAAACGCAGGACCGAGCTGGACGATATCCTCCACGACATGGAGAAGCAGATGAAGCATGATGTCGAAGAAAGCGGGGGAAAGAGATCTCGAGCTCGCACATTATCACCACGATCTCGTCCTGTAGCCTCGTGAGCTGCTTAATGCCTATCGACTTCCGAGAGATGACGTCAAAAAAGTTGCAGAGGCCAAACAGTGTTTCATGGATGTGCTTGTCCATTATACCTCGGATCGCGACCGGGAGTACCTGCGTCATTAGCACGGCGACATTGTGAGACTTCATCCCGCTGAAGCGCTGCTTCGCCTCGTCTAGCCATCTGCTTATCTTCCCTCACAGAGCTGCTCGGAAATTTGACTCGAGGAGGCACTTCATAAACTGTATGGCCTCCTTCTTACTCAGAGTGAAGCATGAGTCCTTGAGCTTGACCTCTCCTTCTTAACCTTTTTCCCTTGCGACGATGGCTATTCTCAGGTTTCGCTCCTCCACCTCGTCCTCCTCCTCATCATCACTAGGTGGTGGTTGAAGTTCATCCCTGATGCCCATATGCTTCAAGTCGTTCCTTGCCTTCGGCCCATCTTTGGTCTTGTCGATGTTAAGGAGGGTGGCAAGCAGACTCTCGCCCACGTTCTTCGTGATATGCATGAGATCAAGGCTATGAGGCACGCGGAGGATCTTCCAGTATGGCAAGTCCCGTAAATGACCTCGCCTTCCATACCTTCAGCAATGGCTCTGGCTTCTTCTGAGTCTTTCCTGGCGCAGGGCACTCCTTCCAGTTATTCAACATCTTGTAGATTTCCGCGCCACTCTTCTGGTGTGGGATTCCTCGGAGCTCGATCGTCCCATCGAACAGATGTCCTAGCTTTCTCTAGGCGTGATTCTTGGGAAGCCACCTCCGAGCCCCAAGGAACACGGTTTTCCCGGACCCGGGATCTTTCTGTAGCTGGCGGTACGTTGTATTATCCTTGCACCTAACGCACCCATAGAATCCTTGGGCCACCTGCCCCGAGAAGTATCCGTAACCAGGATAGTCTTGCACCATCGTGATCACCGCCGCTCTCATGTCAAAGTACTCTTGTCTCGAGGCGTCCCATGTACAGGCTCCTTCTTACCATAACGTGGCCAACTCCTCTTTCAACAACGTGAGATACAGATTGATGTCTGTACCAGGTTGTTTTGGCCCTTGAACGAGCATACTCATGGTTACGTACTTCTTCTTCATGCACAACCAGGGAGGGAGTTTGTAGATCCATACAAACACGGGCCAGGTGTTGTGTGTGCTGCTCTGGCTTCCAAACGGATTGAGTTCGTCAGTGCTCACGCCCAGCCTAAGGTTCCTTGACTTTTTCCCAAAATGTTGGTAATATTGTAGGTCCAACGCCTTCCACTGGCAAGCATCCGAAGGGTGCCTCAACATTTCCTCCTTCTCCGGATCATCGTCTTCCGGCCTCTTTCTTTCCGTGCGCGCATGAGCTGTGCTTCCTTAGGGTCTGCGAAATACCGCTGCAAACGAGGAGTTAGAGGAAAGTACCACACCACCTTCCTAGGAGCTTTCTTGGTCCCTCTCTTGTATCGAGAGGTCTTGCACACCGGACACGAGGTCTTCTCCGTGTCCTCGCCCCGGTAGATGATGCAATCATTTATGCAGACGTGGTATTTCACGTGCGGTAGATTGAGAGGGCACACGACTTTCTCCGCCTCAGCGATACTAGTCGGACATGTGTTCCCCTTCTTGGGAAGAATATCGTGCCAGAATACAATGTTGTCGTCGAAACATTCGTCGGTAATTTTGTGTTTCGCCTTCATCTCCAGAGCCCTAAGCGTTACAGTTAGACGGTATCCCGCTGCTGCATACATCAAACAATGGAGTGACCGCATCTTTCTCCATTTGCTCCAGTTTAGCCTTCTCTACCGGGCGGCTCAAGCGTTTCGTCTCCTTGAGAAGCAGATCTTGGACATGAGGGTCTCGCAACCAGCTCAATCATGGTCGGCACTACCTTGATCATCTTCGTGTCCATGCCCGACGCCACCTTGATCATCTTCGTCCATGTCCAAAGGCCACCACCGATCTTCGTGATCGTGGATCGGTGTCTTGATCTTCGTGATCATCACCGCATCTTGATCTTCGTGATCATCACGTATCCATCGAGTGTAGCCATCCATGAAACTACGTCGAAGCAGGTGCGACTCCAGCATTCCGGAATCATGCCTTATCAGATACATCAGCTTGCAGTCCCGACATGGACATCTTATCTCTGTCTTGTTTGCACGTTCCATGTCGGCCCTCACGCATGTCATCCACCTATCCACGCGGGCTTTGTTGATCAGTGGTCGGACCATGGCCGCCTGCGTGGTACAAAGAGCAAGAGAATAATTAGAGCATATATGGACGTGGATCGCCGAAAAATTCGGCATGACCTCCCTAACAAGAGGACATCCACGTGCCGAAATTCGCGAAAAGAAATAAATCGACATTCGCCAAACATTGGCATCTCAAATGAAATCACTGCACAAAAGTAGCACCACAACACAATCATATAGTCGGTGTCTCCGATAACGCGATACATGCAAGCAACGCTTCACGCTTCCTCCAACAACGACTTGCACAAGAGAGCCGGAGGAGAAGTAAATGGACATGTTGTAGATCTAGAGGAGCAAGAGACTTCACTTACATATGGGTGTCAACCAATGGATGTTGAGCAAGCTTCGAAGGTGAATCAATGGGGGAAATGAGGTGGGGAGGAGGAGGCACCAGATTTGTCTTGGTGGAGGAGGAAGAAGTGACACAAGTGAGTGGGGTGGTAGTTGCCTCCATGTGCAAAAAGCTGGAAAAAGTGGAAAGAAGAGGCGAGGCGATATTGCACAATATGCGCCCTATAATTCAAACTATAGGAGGCGATATAGCAATATGCCTCGCATATGCGGCCACCTACCAGCCTGCCTCGCATGAGTTACTTGAGGCGCATGGGCCATGCGCGCCTGCATATGTGCACCTACCAACACGCTGGCCCACAGAATATGCGAGGCGATTCAGCGATATGCGCCTCGCATATTATCAAATATAGGAGGCGCATATAGCCATATGCGCCTCGCATATTCGTGCACCTACCAACACGAGGGCCCACACAGAATATGCGAGGCGCATTCTGTCCATATGCGCCTCTCTTATCTGATATATAGGAGGCGCATATAACTAGAATGCGCCTCGCATAATATGGGGCTGCTAGATTCTGTCCGTACAGGGATTATAGGAGGCGCATTCTTATCATATGCGCCTCGCCTATTTTTATACTAGAGGCGCATATCGCCTATTTTTATAGGAGGCGCATATGCTAAATGTGCCTCGCATAAGCATGTCTCCTATAGCCTTTTCTCTAGTAGTGTCTTGTGATCTGTGAACACTTCACAACGTTTTCCCAAAAGATAATGTCTCCATGTTTTGAGTGCGTGGACAACAGAGGCTAACTTTAAATCATGAGTAGGGTAGTTTACTTTATGAGTTTTGATTTGTCTCGAGGCATAATCCACAACTTTCCCTTCTTGCATAAGTACTGAACCTAATCCATGATGAGATGCATCACAATACACTTGGAAATCTTTCTCCAAATCTGGCAAACATAAGACTGGTGCTGTCACTAGCCTCTTCTTCAATTCTTGAAAGCTGAGTTCACAACCTTCAGACCAAGAAAATTTCTTCTCTTTCTTTAGCAATTCTGTTATAGGTTTAGCTACCTTGGAGAAATTTTCAATGAACCTTCTGTAGTAACCTGCTAAGCCAAGGAAACTACGAACCTCTTTCACTGACTTGGGATATTCCCATTCAGCCATTGAAACTTTAGCGAGATCAATCGATACACCATCTCCTGACACAACGTGTCCAAGAAATCCAACTTCATTCAACCAAAACTCACACTTGCTGAATTTGGCATACAACTTATGCTCTCTAAGTTTCTCAAGTATCAAACGCAAATGTCCTTCATGCTCTTCTTTGCTCTTGGAGTAGATAAAAATGTCATCGATGAAAACGACAACAAACTTATCAAGGAATTCCATGAACACCTTGTTCATCATATTCATGAAGTAAGCTGGTGCATTGGTCAAACCAAATGGCATCAGGTATACTCATACAATCCATACCTTGTGGTGAAAGCTATTTTAGGTATGTCTTGTTCTCTTATCTTGAGATGGAAATAACCTGACCGGAGATCAATCTTTGAGAACACACACGATCCTTCTAACTGATCAAACAAGTCATTGATTCTAGGCAAAGGGTATTTGTTCTTGATAGTCACCTCGTTGAGTGAACGGTAATCTATGCATAACCTTTGACTTCTATCTTTCTTTTCCAGAAACAAGACTGGTTCTCCCCAGGATGAAGAACTTGGTTGGATAAAAACTTTCTGCAACTGTTCTCCAAGCTGCTTCTTGAGTTATTTCAACTCATCCACTGACATCTTGTACGGTCTCTTTGCTATTGGTCCATATCCTGGTAGCAAATCAATAAGAAATTCCACATCTCTATCTGGTGGCATTCCCGGCAATTCTTCCGGAAACACATCTGGATATTCACTCACAATAGGCACACTGTCTTTGCTAACCCCCTTAAGAGAATTTAGCTTACTCCCTTTTGATTCAAAGTTAGACTTAAACCAAATCCTTTTCTTTTCCGGGGTTGTGAGTGCAACAGTACGATTGGCACAATCTAGTACTCCTTCATACTTGGTCATCCAATCCATTCCCAAAATTACATCCAGTCCTTGGGAATCTAGGATTATCAGACTCACTGGAACTTATGTTTTCCAAACTCTATCACTAGATCCCGACATCCAAGACTTACTATCCTATCTCCACCTGGAGAACTTACTTTTATTGTACACCCAATCTTTTCAGTTGAAAACGCATTTCTATCAACAAATGCTTTTGATATGAATGAATGCGATGCTCCAGTATCAAAAAGAACAAGTGCTGGAATAGAATTGAGTTTGAACTTACCAGCCACAGCATCTGGCTCTTCATAGATTTCCTCCACATTGATGTGGTTCACTTGCCCTTTCTGGAAAGGGTTGGTCTTGTTCGGTCCTTCAACTTTCTTTTTTGGGCATTCATTTGCATAATGCCCCATCTTCTTGCACTTGAAACATTCTACCTGACTAAGATCCTTCTTGACAGGCTGGCTTCCACTGCCACTTCCACTTCCATTGTGGTGGCTCTTATATCCACCCTTGTGATTCTTGTACTTATCGTTGTCATGACTACGGTGGTGCTTGTTGTCATGATAACGGTTGTGGTTGTGGTGCTTGTTGAACTTCCCATGCTTGTGGGATCCAGAACTCCCACTGTCATCATAATGGGAACGCTTGTGAGACGATCCCGAGCTGTGCTTGTCAGAGTGCTTTCTCTTCCTGCTTTCAACCTGTTTCATCTTGCTCTCCAAGATGGCAGCCTTGTCACAAAGAGACTGGTATGTGGGAACATAGGCCACATCTAACTGCAGGTTCAATTCATCATTCAACCCTTCAAGGAACTTCTCCTTCCTCTTAGCATCAGTGTCAACTTCATCCGGTGCATATCGCGCCAGATTGTTGATCTCCTCAATATATTCAGCCACACTACGGTGGGGCTGCTTCAAGTTATGGAACTCTTTCTTTTTCAAACTCATCACTCCGGATGAGATGTGAGCAGGACGGAAACCATATTCAAAGATAGCCCATGTCACATCCTCAATGGGAGTGGTGATCTGGAAGTTATCCCACCAAGTGGTTGCTGGTCCTTCTAACAAGTGAGCTGCAAATCTGACTTTCTCTTCATCAGTACAGCCAACAGTTACCAAGTCCTTGTTCACAGAGCGTAGACAATCATTGGCCACCATAGGATCAGTAGTTCCTGAGAACTTTGCTGGCCTTAGTCTTAACAACCTGGTAAGCATGTCAAAACCCGGTGGGTTGTTCTGATTGTTGTTGTTGTTATTATTATTGTTGTTGTTGTTGTTCTGATTCTAGATGAACGTGGTCATCATTTGCATCAACTGAGTCTGAGTTGTCATCATCTGCTGCATCTCAGGGGTGATGTTGTTGTTGTTGGGGTTGGGATTGGCACGTCGGGGAGGCATCTGTGGTTTTCAATAAGGATAAGAATGAGATACCCATAGATGCTAACATGCACAATACATCACATAACAAAACACAATCATGCATCATAGTAGTAAAGGTTCAACAACACAGACAACAAGTTTTTGGAAAAGTAAACACACCAATAGCAAGCCATCCACATGTTGGATGGCCATTGCGACTAAATAATGAAAGACATGATAAATAAAGGTAAATGAGTAGTCATCACTACTCCTCTGCATCAACCTCCTCATCAACCAATGTAAGACCTGCATTCTCCATGGCGGTCTTGTATTCCTCAACATTGGTGGTTAAGGTCTCTACTTTGGCTTTGAGAGACCTCTCCTATGCACGGAGCCTCTCAATCACAGTCTGCTGATGCTCAAGCTCGAAGTCCTTGGCCTCTAGTTCTGCAGTCATGTCTCGAATCCTCTTGTTCCTATATTGGACTCGCTTCTCTTGACTCTTGAACTTTCTGTCCTGAATCTCAAACTTGGCCTCCATCTCTTTGACTATCTCATCTTGCTCTGCGAAGAGCTTGTCCTTCTCACGAAGCTGCACCTGGAGTTCGTCATTGCTAAGGATGACGTTGGTCCTATCAGTGTCTATGTGCCTAAGAAGAACCTCTAAGTCCTGGAGGTATAGGCGAATCGGCTCTGCCGTCTCTCTCGAAGTATCCTCAAAGTCAATGGCCTCACCATCATCATCACGTCTACCAAAGGTGTGGAAGTGAGTACCTCTAACCTCTCGAGAGTGTCTCCCTAACAAGCGTCCAAGCAAGTACTGCATGACTACCTCTAGGCCTCTCTCCTTGTCATCATGCATGAGCTTGAAGATGATTGCCTCCGTGGTAGGCTCAGTCTGGCATCCTGGCTGATTAACCTTGAAGCCCCAAAGGTCTTTCCTCTCAAACTTGGTGAGGGGAAGCATCATGATAGTAGGAAGAGGGAGATTGAGCAGACTAGTGAGCTCAATAATACGAGTGCCAAAACAAGTTCCCTTGAACTCTTCAGCCATGTTGATAGTAACATTAGGCATCTATTTAATAAGATAGAAAAAGTTAGAATCAAAACAATTTTAAGACAAAAATCACAAGACAAGGCATCACATGCATAACTTTGGAAATCAAACACACAAGTCATGGCATACATGGATCCATTACAAACAGCCAAGGTTCAACTTATTTTAAACAACAATTGGGAAATAAAATGATAAGTGTGGTGGTCCAACTAACGAAATACGTTACAATCCCATCTCACTTGCCAAGTTGGCTAACAGGGCATCCCTAGAGGCAATCTATTTATCTAGATCACATGACTCCATTGCTAAGTCTATGATGTCCTTCCTTAAACTTTGGTTGGTGGCCTCTAACTCTTGGGTATGTTTCTTTTCTTCTCTAAGGTCATTTTGGGCGTTGAGCATTCTGCACTTGATTCTATCACCAAGTTCTTTGATGGCCTTCCAAGCTGCATCCCTTGCTGAATCAAAGAATGTAGTGTGCATCACTGAATTGGTGACCATGCAAAATCCTGATTCCTTGTGGTTGTCTTCCTTGTTTTTATACAAGTGAAGTTGCACCCACCAGTACTCAACTCCTTCATCGATCACAGGAAAACCTTTGTACACAGCTGCACCATGTATTCCCATGGCAACCATGAGGTCTTGAGAGCCTTGGGGAATTCTGTCTCACATTCTAAAGTCATAGTCATGAGTGGTCCCTTCTTCACGGCTTCGTTGATGGAGTTCATCTACAAATAGAGATGAGAAAGAAGATTAGAAAAGTTTACGAGAAGAAAAGACAAGTGTGGAAGTTGTTGAATTTTTTTTCCTTAGTGGTTTCCAATCCTAGGGTCATAATCCTACAGGCAACAAAGTGCTCTGATACCATCTGTAAGATCCCTCCTTTGTAAAGGAAAGGATCCCTATGATTGCAATGCTAGTCCCTGGATCAATGCTAGCATCCACAGTTTAAGATGAAGTACACAGAAACAAAGCTCATTATTACAAGTCATTCGAGAGACATAGTCTTTTACAACTCCATGGCCATAGGCCTAGTACAAGAGCTTAAAATATGTAATAAGATCAATAAGTCTTCATCTTCATGTGCCACAGGCAAGCATGTTGAGTGTAGACTCATAACCCCTAATAACCATCAGAATAACCTGCAACATCACAAGTTACAGCCATAGTGGGTCAATACATTGGAATAGTATTGGCAAGTGATTCCTTAGTAGAATATTGGTAGTCTAGATACTATATGCATTTTGGCTAAGTGTAGCTTAGGCTTGCTTGCTCAAAATAGGTTTTACCTATTAGTTGAAAACACTAAGTTTTTCTTTGTCAAAATCTTTCCCAAGGAACCACCAATAGACATTGGGGACCTTCACCCTTGTTCAACCACAAGTTTTTACTTAGAAATTGGGATGAGGAGATTCTTGATAGCTTCCATGTTTTGATGCTCAAGTTGTCCAATACCAGGGACATGGCTAAGTACATAGATTCTTCCATCTGCAGAGGTTGTGCACTTTCCCCACAAGACTTGATTTTCACCAAGACAGGACCTTTCAGAAGCCTTCCCTTAGACCAAATGGACGCGCTCCAACCTATCATCCCACTACCACCAACTGTCCAAATGGCTAAGTTATTGCAACCTATATGATCCAAGCAGAGCCCATATTGCCAAGTGGCTGCACTAGAAGCTTCTTAACATTTGGCCTCTCAATCCCTTTGTTCCTGGGTGGCTTTCCACAAGTGAGATACACAAGGTAAACCATAGAAATGGGCCTTGTGTAACCACTCAACATAACCCATTCTTTCCATTCCACCCAGGTGTTTCATTCACTTAGTTGTTTTATTATGCAAAAACATAGTCCAAAGACTTAGAAATATTTATTCATAGCATGAATATAACCACCCTTGGTTGCTACTAGCTAGGCTAAGCATGGCATTTATAAGACATAGAAATATTTCTAGCAATTCTACAACTACTAGGATTTCCCAAGCATAGCATATAGATCAAAAATATCCATGCAAGACTAGCAAAATATTTCTAGTGCATATTTGAAAAACATAGGAATAAAATCATTAAGCACCACTTGCCTTGGTAGTTTGGAGAGTAGCTACAATCCTCACAATCAAAATCACTATTTGCACCAAAATCTACACATAAAATAATAGCCCCAAAATCACATACAAAATAAATACAAGAAAAAATATATGGATGCATGCATAATGCCATGTGATGAATATCTACACCAAACAATACAAGTGTACAATACTAAAACATAAACAAGACAAAAATTTGCCAAAATAACTTTATTTGAATACTAGAACATTTTCCAATTAATTTCTATACTCAAATTATGCCTACAAACGTTTCTGCGAAAACAACCATTTTCACAGAGGCAAAACATTAAACACATTGCATAGATGGAAAGGATTTTCTCTCCTGATTCCATTGATATAAAATTTGTCAAATTTGGACGTGGCATTCAAAAGTTATGAATTAATCAAATTTAAACATCTAATAGATCTAATTCAGAAATTTAAAACAAAACTCATGCCACGCGGCGCTTCCTAATTGGAGGGTACCGCTTCGCTCAGGATCACGCTTCCGAACCGTTAGATCTAACTAAAACGCGCGGCTCAGATCTCTACTTACCCCTTCGACTATGTTCTATCGTGTTCGTCCGATCTACATCGCACGGCTCTCAGCGACTGACCAACAAGTGGCGGCACTGGCGGTGGCGACAGGCGGTGGCGCGCTCTGGCTGCAAGCTTGCCGGCGAGCTAGGTCGCCCGGGGAGGTGTGAGGATGCTTACCAGAATCGCCGTGACGAGGACATGCTCGACGTGTGCTCGGTTGGCGAAGGGGCGCTCGGGGTCGTCGTGGATTTCTCGTCGGAGAAGTCCCTGGCGACGGATGCTTTTGTTTGTCGACGTTGGCGAGGGTGCAGATCATGCCAAGGCAAAAGAAGTGGTGGGTCAGATGCGCAAGACGATGTTAGTCACGCGGGTGTCAATGAGAGGGAAAGGGGCGGTCGGAAATTACCACTGGAGGTCGTCGGAGTTGAAGCCGAAGACGGTGGCGCTCAATCGATTGTGTTGCCGACGCTCTGGGACACGCGCGGGCGAGCTAGTGGTACTGAGGTGCGCAAGGCAAAGTGGAGCAAGCTCGTGTGAACCAGGAGCAGAGGGGTGGTCGGGGTTGGCTGGAATCGATGCTGCGGTTCGTCAGAGCAGCGAGGTCGCGGCGAGGAATTCTCGCAGCCTGGGGGCGCTCTGTGCTTGGGGTTTGGGGGAAAATGGAGAGGGGGCAGAGGGTGTTTAAGTAGCAAGGATGAGCGGGGAAATTATGCCGGGAATCAAGCGCAATCAATCGGATTTGATTCGGGCAGAAACGGCAGAGAGGAGCAGTTCCTCCGGTGCGGGATTGACGACGATGCTGATGTGGCGGCGGGTCCGGAGTGTCAGCGAGGGCGGGGTGTGCGGGTGGGTGAGACACAGAGGGAAAAGGGGAAACGGCCCGGGTGGGCTTGTGGGCTGCGTTTGCTGATGGGCCAAAAGTCTGGAGCCGGCCTTTTCTTATTTACTTATTCTTTTTCTTTTTCTGTTTGAATTTCCAGGAACCTTTTTCAAATGATTTCAAAATCCATTTGAATTAAAATCTTTTCTGGATTTTTGTAGAGTGTAATACTCATATTTCTAGGCATAAAATCATGTGATCTCTCTGTACTAGCTTGGTCCTTTTGATTAAACAAAAATAAATAGTGACATAGCACTTGATTTGAATAGTTTTTGAAAATGGTTTTAAATCCATATATTTTTTGTAAATTTTGGTTTAAGTACTAGAATTCAAGCAAAACAATTATACTCTCATCTAAGAGTGGCATTTGATTAGTGTTTGGTCACATAAAATCATAGCTCTCAAGTTCTGTTTCTTTCAAATGAGTTTGAATTTGATCCCTAAATGATATGCATGCATGCATGATATGAAATCTTTGAAGACATGATTTTTAGGGATTTTACACCAGCCCCCTCTATAGCCACCGCGGCACCGTATACTGAGCGCGCCGCCTCTCACCGTCGCCACGCGCCGCCCATCTGTGGTCGTTTGATCCATAGTCGTAGCATCTAGATCTAGCGATTAGAATTAGATCAGTAACGAAGTGGTACGGGCAGATCTGGGCCATGCGTGTTAAGTTAGATCTAATGGCCGCGAGATTGATCCGGCGCAAAACGGTATCGGCCAATCAGACGCTGCCGCGTGGCTAGTTCTTTGTTTTAAAATCTGAATTAGATCTATTAGAATTTTAAATTTGTAAAATTCATAACTTTTGATCCCCACGTTCAAATTTTGCAAATTTTATATCACTGGAATCAGGAGAGAAAATCCTATCTGTTTATGCAATGTGTTTAATGTTTTGCCTCTGTATAAATGGTTGTTTTTATAGAAACATTTGTAGGATTATTTTGGGTGTAGAAATGATTTGAAAAATGATTTAAAAATCAAACAAAGTTTAATTTAGTATATTTTGGTCTTGTTTATGTTTCAGTACTTTACACTTGTCTTGTTTGGTGTAGAAAAATCATCACATGGCATTTTGCATGCATTCATATATTTTTGTTTGAATATTTTGTTATGTGATTTTGGTGCCATTATTTTATGTGTAGATTTTGGTGCTAATAGTGATTGTTGTTGTGAAGATTGTTGCAACTCCCCAAACTACCAAGGCAAGTGGTGCTTCATGATTTTATCCCTATATTTTTACCTATGCATTAGAAATATTTTGTATAGGAGTTGCATGATTATTTTGCTAAGTATCTATATGCTATGCTTGGGAAATCCTAGCAGTTGTAGCAATGTTAGAATTTCCTTTAAGTTAAGATACTTGTTATTGCCACGCTTAGCCTATCTAGTAGCAACCAAGGGTGGATTATATAATCATGCTATGAGAAATATTTCTAAGTCTTTGGACTTATGTTTTTGTTTAATAAAACAACTAAGTGAATGAAACACCTGGGTGGAATGGAAAGATTGGTTTGCTTTGAGTGGTTACACAAGGCCCATTTCTATGGTTTACCTTGTGTATATCACTTGTGGAAAGCCACACAGGAACAAAGGGATTTGAGATGCCAAATGTTAAGAAGCTTCTAGTGCAGCCACATGGCAATATGGGCTCTGCCTGGATCATATAGGTTGCAATAACTTAGACATTTGGACAGTTGGTGGTAGTGGGATGATAGGTTGGAACGCGTCCCTTTGGTCTAAGGGAAGGCTTCTAAAAGGTCCTGTCTTGGTGAAAATCAAGTCTTGTGGGGAAAGTGCACAACCTCTGTAGATGGAAGAATCTAAGTACTTAGCCATGTCCCTAGTATTGGACAACTTCAGCATCAAGACATGGAAGTTATCAAGAATCTCCTCATCCCAATTTTCTAAGTTAAAACTTGTGGTTGAACAAGGGTGAAGGATCACCAATTTCTATTGGTGATTCCATGGGAAAGTTTTGTCAAAGAAAGACTTAGTGTTTTCAACTAATAGGTAAAACCTAGTTTGAGCAAAGCAAGACTAAGCTACACTTAGCCAAATTCATATAGTATTTAGATGTTATTATACTACTAAGGTATCACTTGCCAATACTATCCCAATGTATTGACCCACTGTGGCTGTAACTTGTGATGTTGCAGGTTATTCTGATGATGATTAAGGGTTATGAGTCTACACTCAACATGCTTGCCTGTGACACATGAAGATGAAGACTTATCTATATTGTTAAGATTGAACTCTTGTATTAGGCCTATGGCCATGGAGTTTGTAAAAGACTATATATGTTTGTCTCTGGAATGATATGTAATAATGACCTTTGTTTCTGTGTACTTCATCTTAAACTGTGGATGCTAGCATTGATCCAGGGACTAGCATTAAAGGGAGGGATCTTACAAGCACTCATGCCATTTATCCCGTGTGCTCATCGAAGGAGGCAGCAGCATCAACCTCCTATACCGCAGCAGCCTCGAGCGGCTCAGCATCAGTGCATCCCAGCTGCAGCACTCAAGCACTTCATTTCATGGGGCGGTCCCGGGTCCATCGCACACGCCAATCAGCAAGATCCGGCTGGACGTCATCTTCGGCAACGAGAACAACTTTCGTCGTGAGCCAATCTGGTTCGAGGTGGTGAACCTCTCCAGCTCCTATCACGCCATAATAGGGCGCCCGGCTCTCAGCAAATTCATGGGAATGTCGCACTACGCATACCTCAATATGAAGCTACCAGGCCCGAAGGGAGTAATCACCATCGACGGTTGCTACAAGCGTTCGATCGAGTGCATCACAGACGGCTCCAAGCTAGCCGAGGCAATGATCATCGCAGAAGAGAAGCGCGTCATAATGCAGAACATGGTAGCCCTGTAGGAGGATATGCCGGCTGGGGAACCCAAGCCGGCTGGCGAGTCATAGTTCAAGCCATCCAAGGGCACGAGGAAGATCCTCCTGAACGAGGAGGACCCAAGCAAGTTCTTCCTGGTCGGAGATGGCCTAGAGAGCAAATAGGAAAGCATGCTCGTCGACTTCCTCCATGAGAATCGAGACATTTTCGCATGGTGCCCCAAAGACATGACAGGTGTCCCGAGGGAACTCACCGAGCACTCTCTCCATGTTTGACCGGATGCGAAGCCGGTCAAAGAATCTTTATGTCGTTTCATAGAAGAAAAGAGAAGAACCATTGGTGAGGAGATCACACGGCTGCTTGCAGCCAGCTTCATCATGGAAGTTTTCCACTCGGGATGGTTAGCCAACCCGGTGCTGGTGCTGAAGAAGAACAAGACGTGGCGCATGTGTGTTGACTAAACCAGCCTCAACAAGGCATGCCCAAGGATCCTTTCGCTCTACCGCGGATAGATTAGGTCATCAACTCCACGACCGGATGTAACTTGTTGTCTTTCCTAGACGCTTACTCGGGCTATCACCAAATTAAGCTCAATGTTACCGATGAAATAAAGACATCATTCATAACCCCGTACGGGGCTTACTGCTACACCACCATGCCCTTTTGTTTGAAAAATGTATGGTTTCGTAGCATGGAAAACAAAAAAATTCTACCGCATGCATACAAACAAGCCAAGATCTATCTACTAGATTGTAGCAACGAGTCGATTAGAGTAGTCACCCTCAAAGATTCCAAAGTGGTTAAGGTGAGCACATTCTCGTGGGTCATGTAGTCGTACACTTGCTGATCTCAAGATCACGTAGACGATCCTTCTGGCGCTGCGTTCCGGCAGCACTTCCGCAGTCGGTCACACGTTCGGTACTCGATGAAGACCTTCCTCTCCCTTGTTCTAGCAGGCAGTGGAGGTTGTAGTTCTCCCCTTGCAATTCCGGAAACACGATGGCGTGGTGTCGGAAGTAGAGGGAAGATCCCGCAGGGCTTTGCCTAAGCTGGTGCGGGTTATGGTGGATCTAGGGTTTCTGGCGATCTAGGTTTAGAGGGCCGGAGAGGAGGAGGAGGTCTTGGCGGCGGCTAGGGCGACAGCGACGGACCGGCGGTGGTGTGAGGCGGCGACTGGCGGGGGTGGCCGCAAACGGCGGCGGCGCGACTTGGAGGTGGGTAGGGCTGGTTGTGTTGCTTTGGGGCAGCCCCTCCCCTCTATTTATGAGAGGGAGGGCAGCTTGGGAGAGGGTAGTTTGAATCCTTCCCCAAACCCAAGTTGGAGAGAAGGAAGGACTCTTTCCTTCTTCCACTAGGAAACTATTGTTCCAGTTTGACTTTTCAAACCTGCCTTTTGACTTTCAATTTATAGCTTTATTTTTCTCTCACAAATGCCCAACCAAGTGACCTAGGACATGATCCAATCCCATGACACATTCATGAACCATTCCCCTTCCGGTCCGGTGAACCTTCTAGACCCTTCTAGAACCTCTTCGATGAAAACATCGAAATCATTCCCGAACTCCAAAATCGGACTTTCCTTATATGAATCTTATTCTCCGGACCCTTCTAAATCTCCTAGTGATATCCTGGATCCCATCCGAGACTCCGAACAACATTCGGTCTCCCTACTTATATTCCATATCTACTAAACAACATTGAATCCTTAAGTGTTTCTCCCTACGTTTCGTGAATTATGCGGACATGACCGAGACACTTCTCTGATCAATAACCAATACAGGAATCTGGAGATTCATATGGCTCCCAAATATTTCTATGATTACTTTGCAATCGAATGAACCACTTACATACGATACCAATTTCCCTTTGTCTCGCGATAGTTTACTTATCCGAGGTTTGATCATCGGTATCTCTGCATACCTAGTTCAACCTCGTTACCGATAAGTACTCTTTTCTCGTCCCCGTGATATGTGATCCCTTGTGAGACAGTCACATGCTTGCAAGCTAATTGGATGACATTCCACCAAGAGGGCCCAGAGTATATATATCCGTCATATGGATGGACAAATCCCACTCTTGATCCATGTGCCTCAACACATACTTTCCGAACACTCAATGCCACCTTTATAGCCACCCAGTTACAGTGTGGTGTTTGATGTCATCAAAGCATCCTTCCGGTAATGGTGATTAGCATGATCTCATGGTCGAAGAAATTAGGTTACTATGTATCAGAAAGCTTATAGCAAACAAACTATTCAAATGACTTGATCTTTATGCTACGCTTATCTATAGGAGTATGTCCATCATACCATTCTCCTAATGATATGATCTTGTTGTTAATAAAATCTCAATGTTCATGATCGGGAAACCACGATCATCTTATTAACCAACAAGCTAGTACTACAAAGAGGCTTCACCCGGGACTCTAATTTAGTTTACAATTCACACAAGTATTAATGTTTCAGGTTAATACTATTATAGCATGAATGTAAACATTTATCATAAACACAAAGATATAATAATAACCACTTTTATTATTTCCTCTAGGGCATATCTCCAACAGTCTCCCACTTGCACTAGAATCAACTAATCTACATTACATGGTAATATACCGAACACCCATGGCGGTTTGGTGTTGGTCATGTTTTTCCCTCGGGAGAGGTTTAGTCAACGCATCCGCCACATTTAGATCTGTTTGTACTTTGCAAATATTTAAGTCACCATGTTGGACATGCTCTCGAATAGCGTGAAAATGCAGCTTGATATGCTTCAGCTTCTTGTGTGACCTTTGTTCTTGCGCATTGGTTATGGCGCCCATGTTATCACAGTAGATAGACATTGGGTCCAGCGCACTTGGAACCACACTGAGCACTGCAATGAATTCCTTCATCCATATCGCCTCTTGTGAAGCCTCTGAAGCAGCTATATATTCCGATTCAGTTGAAGATCTCGCCATAATGCTTTTCTTTGCACTCCTCCAGCTAACTGCTGCACCATTCAAAGTAAATACGTATCCAGATTGAGATTTAGAATCATCCGGATCGGTGTTCCAACTAGCATCGGTGTAACCATTAACAACAAGCTGTTCATCACCTCCATAAGAAAGAACCATATCCTTAGTCCTTCTCAAGTACTTAAGGATGTTTTATAACCGCTGTCCAATGATCCACTTCTGGATTAATTTGATATATGCTAGTCAAACTAACAGCATATGCAATGCCAGGTCTAGTACATAGCATGGCATACATGAGAGATCCTATGGCTGAGGAATAGGGAGTCTTACTCATCCTTTCTCAATCTTCTGTCGTTGTAGGACTTTGAGTTTTACTCAGGGTCGTATTGGGCAACATGGGCAAGAACCCTTTCTTGCTATCTTCCATTCCAAACCTCTTTATAACTTTGTCCAAATATGTACTCGGTGACAATGATATTAGGCATCTTTATCTATCTCTATAAATCTTATGCCTAATATGTAAGCTTCTTTGCCAAGATCTTTCATTGAAAAACTATTATTCAAATAATCCTTGACACTATTAAGAAGGTCTACATCATTCCCAATCAACAATATGTCATCTACATATAGTATTAGGAATGATACAGAGCTCCCACTCACTTTCTTGTAAATACAAGCTTCTCCATAAGTTTGTATAAAACCAAAGCTTTTGATTACCTTATCAAAACGTTCATTCCAACTTCGGGATGCTTGCTTCAATCCATAAATGGACCGCTGAAGTTTGCATACCGTGTTAGCATCTTTCGGATCAAAAAAACCTTTGGGTTATACCATGTACAACTCTTCATCAATGTCTCCATTGAGGAACGCCGTTTTGACATCCATCTGCCATATCTCATAATCATAATATGCAGCGATTTCTAACAAAATCCTTGAAGGGAATATGCCCTGAGAGGCAATAATAAAGTGTTTATTATGTGTATTCTAAGTATATGATAGATGTTTATTTTTCATGATAATTGTATTAATATGGAAACATTAATACATGTGTGTTTAATAAACAAACAGAAAGTCCCTAGTTATGCCTCTCTCATAAACTAGCTCGTTGATTAACAAGATGATCAAAGTTTCCTGATCATACACATTGGATGTTGTTAATAACGAGATCAAACTAGGTATGGAGATACCGATGATCGAATCTCGGACATGTAATATATCGCGAAACAAAGGGATTAATATACTAGCATAAAAGGTTCCGACGATCACAACAAAGTCATCGTTGAATGTGTGGGAGTCAGTATGGGTCTCCAGATCCTGCTTCTAATTATTGATCGGAGAAGGGTCTCGATCATGTCTGCATTATTCCCGAACCATAGGGTGGCACACTTAAGAGACACCGAAATCCAATTGGAGCAAAAGTTTCATGCCAGAAAGGATAACAAGCGCAGGAATTTATTTCACTAGATACCGAAACAGGTTTTTGGGTGAAATTGCAGAAAGTGTTTTTGCATGTGAAATGAAATACTAGGAAGGGGTTATATGTGAATGTTTGTCATTAAAGTAATTGACAAAATTCTGAATAAATAAAAGGAGTTTTATTTAATGAGAGTTTTCATTAAATTTGGTGGAAATTAATGGAATTTTGAGTGGGATTTTGAGTGGAGGGAATTGAAAGGATTTTTGTGAGTGGGGTGTCCACCCACATGAATGAGGGGAGGGCAAGGGTCAGCCCCCATGCGCCGGCCACCCCCTTGGGGTTCCCCCTCTTCTATAAAAGGCACTCCCCTCCTCACTTCTCACTCACGCCTCCTCATGAAGGATCTCTCTCCCCCTATAGTATTTATTCCCCATGGTCTCGGACTAGTGATATACATGTTCCCGGTGGCTATTCGGAAAGAAAGAGTTGTGCTTCCGCTGCATCGCTGGAGCGAGGAGGAGGAGGTTGCTCGGTGCCTTGTACGTGTGTGCGAGCACGGATGCGCTGTTGATTTGCGGCGCTAGGACTTCCTCTTGATCTTGAGATCGGCAAGAGATCGTCTACATCAACCACGAGTTTTACTCGTTAAGCTTTGTCGGTCTTCAAGGGTATGTTCTCTACGGATATACATCTGCCCGTTGTTTGTATCTAGTAGATAGATCTTGGTACATAGTTGTTCCCATCATAGGAAATTTTTTGTTTTCTATGCTGCGAACCCTAATGCGTAGATGCTTTACACGGGTAGTACACATATGAGTATGTGGGCGATGATGATCATATTATTGCTTCTTAGTTGTATTTTGGATATTGGTGGCATAGTGGGATGAAGCAGCCCGGACAAACTTACATGTCCTCGCACACGAGAAATGATCCACGCTTGACATGCAACTAGTTTTGCATAAGTGGCTAGCGGGTTTCTGTCTCTCCTACTATACTCAATATCTAATTTGCAACGAGTTGTCAACAATTTGGTTATCCTCGTTGTGGTTCATGTTCGTAGGTATGAACGGTTCTATCTTCGAAAGCCCTAAGCCACGTAAAACTTGCAATGGATAAATTAGAGGCATCTAGTTTAGATTGTTGCTGGGCTAGTGTTATGATATAGTGATGTTGTAAGTAGAAGTATGAGATCATACTCTTACAAAACACATAACGTGTAAGTTCCATAGACCTTGGCCTTACCCATAGAGGTATGATAGTGATCATACCAAGGAGCACATGATGGAGATCATATGCAGGAACCATATCATTTCACTTACAAACATGTGATGTTTGATTGCATCTTATATTGCTTGTTTGGCGTTTTATTAGCATAATAAGATGATCCCTCATTTAAATATCAAGATAAGAATGTGTTCTTCCTTAAGTATGCACCTATTATGTTTCGTCGCTCCAAGACATCACTTGATGATCGGGTGTTCTTGGATCCACGACCATATTACGGGTGTAAGACAGTTACACATGCGAATACTAAGGTTCTTACTTGGCGAGCCTAGAATGTATAGACATGGCCTCAGAACACGGACCAAAAGGTTAAGCATTAGTCATATGGTAGATATGATGCCCATTTGATGCTCGCCTTTGAAGCTATACCGACTCACGTGATGATCGAACTTGGTGTAGTGGATTTGGTTCATGTAATCACCAAAAATGCACAAGGGATGTCGTTTTTGAGTGGGA
The DNA here is from genome assembly GCA_023614405.1 of Avena insularis. Taxonomy (NCBI): domain Eukaryota; kingdom Viridiplantae; phylum Streptophyta; class Magnoliopsida; order Poales; family Poaceae; genus Avena; species Avena insularis. Next base: position 258,138,229 of record CM042685.1, read on the forward strand.
GTTCATTCGTAATGTGGATTAATTGAACTCAATCTATCATAAACTTAGTCTAAACTTTAAAATTTATGTTGTAGATGGCACCACCTGCTTTTAATTTCAATGTGTTCATGGAGAAAGAGAAACATGCAATGAACGGTAGCAACTTTACCGAATGGGCCATGAATTTGAGGATTCTCCTCTCTGCTGCACAAAAGCAATATGTGCTAGAAGCGCTGCTTGGCCCCCCACCGTTCGATTATGACCCTGACAAGGAGAAGAATGTCTATCAGACTCGTCAGGAGGACGACAACTTAGTTCATTGCGGCATATTGTATGGGCTAGAGCCAGAACTTCGAAAGTGTTTCGAAAACAGCAATGCATTTGATACAATGGGTGAGTTGAAAATGATTTTCGACAAACATGCTGATGTAGAGAGCTACAATGCTTCAGAAAAGTTCTTTAGCTGCATGATGGAAGAGCACAACTCCATAAGTGAGCATGTACTCAAGATGTCGGGTTACGTAGATAAGCTTGTGTCCTTGGGAATATCGATTCCCATTGACTTAGGCATCCATCGTGTTCTGCAGTCTCTGCCACCTAGCTATAAGAGCTTCGTGATTAACTATAATATGCAAGGCATGAAGAAGTCTCTCCCCGAGCTTCTGTCAATGCTTAAAACTGCAGAAGTGGAGATCAAGAAGGAACATCAAGTGTTGATGATCAATAAGAACACTGGTTTCAAGAAAGACAAGAAGGGAAAACGGAAGGGAGGTAAGGGCGGGAAGCTGGTTGCCGTGCCTGAAAAGAAGCCCCGAGTTGGACCTAAGTCTGATACTGAGTGCTCTTATTGTAAGGGGACTGGCCACTAGAAGCGCAACTGCCCCAAGTATTTGGTAGACAAGAAGGTCGACAAGGCAAACAAAGGTATATATGATATACATGTTATTGATGTGTACTTGACTAGTACTCGCAGTAGCTCCCGGGTATTTGATACCGGTTCAGTTGCTAATATTTGTAACTCGAATCAGGGGCTGCGGAATAACCAACGGCTAGCAAGTGGTGAGGTCAAGATGCGTGTCGGCAATGGATCAAGTGTTGATGTGATCGCTGTCGGAACACTACCTCTCCACTTACCGTCGTGATTAGTAATAAACTTGAATAATTGTTATCTGGTGCCTGCAATGAGCATGAACATTGTATCTGGATCCTGTTTGATGCGAAGTGGTTATTCATTTAAATCCGAGAACAATGGTTGTTCTATTTATACGAATGAAATCTTTTATGGTCATGCATCTATGATGAATGGTTTATTTTTGTTGGATCTCGATAATAGTGTTACACATATTCATAATGTTGATGCTAAAAGGATTAAACTTAATGATGATATATCCGCATATATGTGGCACTGCCGTCTAGGTCATATTGGCGTTAAAAACATGAAGAAGCTCCATTCAGATGAACTTTTGGAATCACTTGGTTTTGAATCATTTGATACATGTGAGCCATGACTTATGGGCAAGATGACTAGAATGCCGTTTTCTGGTTCAATGGAATGGGCGACAGATTTATTAGAAATCATACATTCTGATGTATGTGGTCCAATGAGTGTGTCGGCGCGAGGTGGATATCGTTATTTTGTTACTTTCACGGATGATTTGAGTAGATACGGTTATATCTACTTGATGAAACACAAGTCTGAAACCTTTCAAAAGTTCAAGGAATTTTAGAATGAAGTGGAAAATCATCGTAATAGAAAGATCAAATTTCTACGGTCCGACCATGGAGGAGAGTATCTAAGTTACGAGTTTAGCACTCATACGAAAGAGTGTGGAATTGTTTCACAACTCACACCTGCCGGAACGCCATAACGAAATGGTGTGTCGGAACACTGTAATCGTACTTTATTGTATATGGTTCGATCTATGATGTCTCTGACGGACTTGTCGTTCTCATTTTGGGGTTATGCACTAGAAACTGCTGCATTCTCTTTAAATCAGGCACCATCTAAATCCATTGAAAAGACACCGTATGAATTATGGTTTGGAAACAAACCTAAGCTATCATTTCTTAAAGTTTAGGGATGCGATGTTTGTGTGAAGAAACTTCAACCGGATAAACTCGAACCCAAAGAGGAAAAATGTGTCTTCATAGGATACCCTAAGGAAACTATTGGGTATTCCTTCTATCACAGATCCGAGGGCAAGGTTTTTGTTACCAAGAATGATTCCTTTCTAGAGAAAGAGTTGCTCGCGAAAGGTGTGAGTAGTCGAAAGGTAGAACTCGAAGAGGTTATTGAACCTTCTCTTCAAAGTATGGCGAGTAGCACAACGTCGGAAGTCGTTCTGGAGTTGTAAGATCCCTCCCTTTTAAAGGTCAGGATCCCTGTGATTACAATGCTAGTCCCTGGATCAATGCTAGCATCCACAGTTTAAGATGAAGTACACAGAAACAAAGGTCATTATTACATATCATTCCAGAGATAAACATAGTCTTTTACAACTCCATGGCCATAGGCCTAATACAAGAGTTTAACCAAAATAATATAAATAAGTCTTCATCTTCATGTGCCACAAGCAAGCATGTTGAGTGTAGACTCATAACCCCTAATCATCATCAGAATAACCTGCAAATCACAAGTTAGAGCCACAGTGGGTCAATACATTGGAATAGTATTGGCAAGTGATACCTTAGTAGAATATTAACATCTAAATACTATATGAATTTGTCTAAGTGTAGCTTAGGCTTGCTTTGCTCAAAATAGGTTTTACCTATTAGTTGAAAAGACTAAGTTTTTCTTTGACAAAACTTTTCCCTAAGGAAACACCAATAGAAATTGGTGTACGTTCACCCTTGTTCAACCACAAGTTTTAACTTAGAAAATTGGGATGAGGAGATTCTTTATGGCTTCCATGTCTTGATGCTCAAGTTGTCCAATACCAGGGACATGGCTAAGTACTTAGATTCTACCATCTGCAGAGGTTGTGCACTTTCCCCACAAGACTTGATTTTCACCAAGACAGGACCTTTCAGAAGCCTTCCCTTAGACCAAATGGATGCGCTCCAAACCTATCATCCCTACTACCACCAACTGTCCAAATGGCTAAGTTATTGCAACCTATGTGATCCAGGCAGAGCCCATAATGCCATGTGGCTGCACTAGAAGCTTCTTAACATTTGGCATCTCAAATCCCTTTGTTCCTGGGTGGCTTTCCACAAGTGTGATACACAAGGTAAACCATAGAAATGGGCCTTGTGTAACCACTCAACACAAACCAATCTTTCCATTCCACCCAGGTGTTTCATTCACTTAGTTGTTTTATTAAGCAAAACATAAGAAAAAAGACTTAGAGATATTTCTCATAGCATGATTATATAATCCACCCTTGGTTGCTACTAGCTAAGCTAAGCATGGCAATAGCAAGTATCCTACTTAAAGGAAATTCTAACATGGCTACAACTACTAGGATTTCCCAAGCATAGCATATAGATACTTAGAAAAATAATCATGCAAGTCCTATACAAAATATTTCTAGTGCATAGGTAAAATATTGGGATAGAAACATGAAGAACCACTTGCCTTGGTAGTTTGGGGTGTAGCAACAATCTTCACAACCACAATCACTATTAGCACCAAAATCTACACATAAAATAATGGCACCAAAATCACATAACAAAATATACAAACAAAAATATATGAATGTATGCAAATGCCATGTGATTATTTTTCTACACCAAACAAGACAAGTATACAGTACTGAAACATAAACAAGACCAAGACACTCAAAATAAACTTTATTTGATCTTTAAAACATTTTTCAAATAATTTCCATATTCAAATTAAGCCTACAAATGTCTCTACAAAAATAACCATTTTACAGAGGCAAAACATTAAACACATTGCATAAACAGATAGAATTCTTTCTCCTGATTCCAATGATATAAAATTTGTAAAATTTGAACATGTGGATCAAAAGTTATGAATTTTACAAGTTTGAATCACTAATAGATCTAAATTCTGTTTTTAAATCTAAACGCAGGCCAAGCGGCGTGTCCTGATTGGCTGATACCGATTCGGCTGGATCGATCAACGAGAGCCGTGATCTAAATGAAAACGCACGGCCAGATCTAACGCGTACCTCTTCGCTAAGTGACTCTATCGCGTACGTTGGATCTAGATCTGATGGTTGCTGATCAAACGACCATAGACGGGCGGCGGCAGCGGCAGCGGCGGCGGCGCGGCTCTATCAGAGAGGTTGCCGGTGATTTAGATCATGCGGGGAGGAGTGGAGATGCTTACCGTGCTCGTGGGACTGCAGTGAAGCTCAAGGTGGTCGAGGGAGAGACAGGGGCGCTCAGACTCGGCTGCTATTGCTCGACGGAGTGAAGCCTGTCATTGGGCAAGCTCTGGCGTCGTCGGGGGCGAGGTTGTTATGCATGCTAGGACAAACCAGAGGTGCCGTTAGATGCGCACAAGTCTGGTGATCATGCGAGTATCCAAAAGAGAGGAAGGGGCGATCGAGAATTACTAGGGAGTGTCACCGGAGTGGAGCAGCGGCTCTGTCACTTGTGGAGGTGGACGGGAACGGCTGCCTGGGTCAAGCGCGGCCAAACGAAAGGGGTCAGGAGATGCACAAGGTTGTCAGGAACATGCTAGTATGAATTAGAAGGGCCGGGGTGGTCTGGCTCACCGGAATTTCGTCGCCGGAGCTCGTCGGTACAGCGGCGATGCGAGAGCAATTACGGGCAGCCTGGTGGCGGAGCAAGTGAGTCGAGCGAGGGGAAATGGTCGTCGAGGGGTGGGGATTAAGTAGCCGGAGCAGGGGCGTGTTTTACTCCCTAAATCAATGGGATTTAAGCGGAGTAAACCGCGGCGTCACTGCGGCGAGTAACGGCGGAGCGGATCGAGCGCACGTTGATTTGGGGAAGATGCTGACGGGGCAAGGTGGGGTCAGGTTGTCGGCGAGTGGGTGCGCGCTGTTGCGGTGAGAAACAGAGGGAAGGAGGGAACCTGGGTGGGCTGTTTTGGTTACTGGGCTGAAAAGGTATCGCCGACCCATTTCTGTTATCCTTAATCTTTTTCTTTTTATAAATTGATTTTCAGGAAACAAATTCAAATGAAATCAAATGTGTTTGATTTCAAACTTGTTCTGGATTTTTGTAAAATGAATGCATATCTTTGAGTATAAAACCATGTTGTCTCACTAGACTTGCTTGGTTCCTTTGAAATTTTAAAATAAATAGTGCCTTAGCACAAGATTTAATAGAGATTTGAAAATGGTTTTAAAACCATATTTTGTTTTGGAAATTTTTGTCCAAGCTTTGGAACTCATCAAACAATCCTATGAACACACAACATTGGTTTAAAACTAATATTCTCTCACTACAGAGTAGCATTGGATCAATGCTTGTTTACATAAAATAATAAGCACCCAAATACTTCTGTTTTTGTAATGACTTTAAAAATGATCCCTAAATGGTTATGAATGCATGGATGATATGCAAAGCTTTGAAATCATGATTTTAGGGATGTTACAGGAGTTGGCTTCACCAGTTGAAGAGGGATCTAATGATAATGATCATGAAACTCCAAAAGAGAGTACTACCGAACCTCGCAGGTCTAGCAGACGTGCGTCTGAGCTCTGAAACTGAAACCATATTATGAATTTCATGGTTGATGAAAATGATGACCCTGCGACGTATGAAGAAGCGATGATGAGCCCGGATTCCAACAAATGGTTAGAAAACATGAAATCCGAGATGGAATATATGTATGAAAATCAAGTTTGGAACTTGGTGGACTTACCTCACGACCGAAAGGCCGTGGAGAATAAATGGATTTTCAAAAGGAAAACATATGCTGATGGTAATGTGACCGTCTATAAATCTCGACTTGTCGCAAAGGTGTTTTGACAAATTCAAGGAGTTGACTACGATGACACATTCTCTCCCGTAGCGATGCTAAAATCAGTTAGTATTATGTTAGCAATTATTGCATATTTTGATTATGAGATATGGCAGATGGATGTCAAAACCACTTTCCTCAATGGTAATATTGAAGAAGAGTTGTATATGATACAGCCAAAGGGTTTTGTCGATCCTAAGGATGCTAACAAGGTGTGCAAGCTTCAGCGATCCATCTATGGACTGAAGCAAGCATCATGAAGTTGGAATCTCCACTTTGATGAGGTGATCAAAGAGTTTGTATTTACAATAAAGTGAGTGGGAGCAATGTGGCATTTCCAATATTATATGTGTATGACATATTATTGATCGGAAATGATATAGATCTTTTAAACTGTGTTAAGATTTATCTAAACAACAAATTTTCAATGAAGGACCTAGGTGAAGTGTCATACATATTAGGCATAAATATCTATATAGATAGATCTAGGCACCTAATAGGGTTATCACAAAGTACATACCTTGATAAGATTTTCAAGAAGTTTAAAATGGACAAAAGTAAGAAGGGGTTCTTACCTATGTTTCAAGGCAAGACATTGAGTAAGACTCAAAGTCCGGCTACGGCGGAAGAAAGAGAGATAATGGACAAAGTCCCCTATGCTTCAGCCATAGGCTCTATAATGTACGCCATGCTATGTACAAGACCGGATGTGGCACATGCTATTAGTTTGACTAGTAGGTACCAATCATATCTAGGTTCGGAACACTGGATAGCGGTCAAGAATATCCATAAGTACTTGCGAAGAACTAAGGATATGTTTCTCGTATACGGAGGTGAAGAAGAGCTCGTCGCTAAGTGTTATGTCGATGCTAGATTTTACACCGATCCGGATGACTCTAAGTCTCAATTCGGATATGTATTTCTCATCAATGGTGGAGCGGTTTGTTGGAGGAGTTCCAAACAACCCGTGGTGGCGGGATCAACAACGGAGGCCAAATATGTTGCTGCTTCAGAAGCGGCTCAGGAAGCAGCTTGGATGAAGGAGTTCATATCCGAACTAGGTGTGGTTGCGAGTGCGTTGGACCTGAAGGAAATATGCCCTAGAGGCAATCATAGAGATGATTATATTTCATATGTATCCATGAGTTATTATAATGTTCCTTGAATATCCATATCAGGCAACTTGTAATGATTGGCAATTATGTGAATTGTTTGTGAAACTCTTTACTTGTATGGTTATTTAAGAGTTGTCCCTAGTCGCATGTGAGGACACACATGAATATTAGACTAGCACATCAATTGGTTGATGACTATGTTTCGCAAGTCATAGACATGGAGATGTCAAACCAATGATGTGGACACATGTTATGAACATGGGGTTGGACTGACCCAACCTGAGACTGGCAATTAGTTGCAGCTCTCTCTCTACACATCATGTATGTTTTGTCCTTAGACCTGATATTATCGCATGTACTTGAGATGTGGATCGACCTACTTTGGGGCTATCAAATGCTGCATCGTAACTGGGTAGTTATAAAGGTAGCTTTCGGGTTTTTCCTGAAGCATGCTACAAGGCATGATCAATCAAGATGGGATTTGCCCCTCTCTACTTGAGAGAGATATCTCTGGGCCCCTCGAGTGATCGGATCCAGAAACGCATGGCCGTGCTACATAAGGTTAAGAGTTAACCTAGTAAAGGGATTCCGAATTGCAGTATCGAGAAAGGGAGGTCAGATTGGAGCTAGACCAAATATCATGAGGCAAAGGGAAAGACATGTACTAAACCTTGTGATGGTTCGTCCGATATGATCTTTGTATGTGTTTAGGAGTTGGCACGTATTGCTAGAGGCCGCTACCAACTATTGACACAATAAGTGTATTCGTGTCATGTCTATACGCATATGAACCTATAGGGTCACACACTTAAGGGGCTGGAAGCCTAATGAGGATTGGATCCGAATTAGACCAGGCTCAGGCTACTAATGGGCTGCTAATGCAGAAGCCCACTAGGGACGACTATATAAGAGAGGGTGGGGCGAGCTGACCAGGGTTAGACCTAATATCATTCCCAACCGCAACTCTCACTCCTGTGTTGCACGCGCAGACCTAGCAGTCCGACGTCTGACGCTTCCACCCTGTACGTGTGGATACCTCGGTGGCGCTGCATCTGTAGCGCTTGGACGAGCCGCGCAAGGGGAGCTGCTTGTGGGACGAGGACAAGGAGGAGACGTGGAACGTCTGCACTGCCTCAACGCGCTTCAGCAATTCCGCAACTGCGCGTCTAGTGGTAATCCCATGATCTATGACAACAGTAATCCTGGTATACGCCGTAGATTTTTTTTTGATTTGCGCTAGTGTAGCCTACCTGTATCCCTACAGTGGTATCATAAGCTACTTCTCCTTTACGACTCAGAATCTTGAATGGTCCAACATATCTTGGGGCCAATTTTCCTTTGACTCCAAATCTCTTCACTCCACGAAGTGGTGACACTCTAAGATAAGCTCTATCACCCACTTCATACGTGACTTTTGTACGCTTAGGATCTGCGTAGCTTTTCTGTCGGGACTGTGCTATCTTCAATCTGTCTTTTACCAACTTGACTTTCTCTTCAGCCTCTTTGATTAGTTCTGGCCCGAATAGATTTCTTTCTCCCACACCATTCCATATCAATGGGGTGGTACATTTTCTCCCATAGAGAAACTCAAACGGTGCCATCTCAATACTGGCTTGATAGCTGTTATTGTAAGAGAACTCTGCGTAAGGCAGACTTTCATCCTAACTGGCTCCATAGTCTAGGGCACATGCCCTTAACATATCTTCTAGAATCTGGTTGGTCCTTTCTATCTGTCCATCAGTCTGAGGATGAAAAGAAGTGCCGAATTCCAATCTCGTTCCCAATGACTCATGTAGTTGTCTCCAAAAATGAGAAGTGAATTGGGTTCCTCTATCAGACACAATACTCTTGGGTACTCCATGCAAACACACAATCCTATTCATGTAGATCTTGGCCAACTTAGCACTTGTGTAGGTTGTCTTCACGGGTATGAAATGAGCCACCTTAGTTAGGCGATCCACTACTACCCAAGTTGAATCATATCCTGACCTGGTCCTTGGCAATCCAGTGATGAAATCCATGCCAATCTTGTCCCACTTCCAATCAGGAATAGGTAGTGGTTGTAGCAATCCTGCTAGCTTCTGATGTTCCGCTTTCACTCTACTACATACATCACACAAAGCAATATGTTCGGCGATGTCCTTCTTGAGATTATTCCACCAAAATCTTTCCTTCATATCCATGTACATTTTGGTGTTACCCGGATGAATGGAATATGGTGAGTTGTGCGCTTCTTGTAAAATCAGTTTCTGAAGCTCCGGATCTTGTGGAACACAGATATGTTTTCCATACCATAAAGTACCATGTTCGTCTTCATGGAATCCTTTGGATTTTTCCTTGCCAATCTTTTCCTTAATCTCTTCAATTTCCTTGTCTGCCTTTTGGGCTTCATTGATTTTGTCCAACAAAGTGGGTTGAACATCCAACAACATGAGATGTCCTTCAGGAACAATCTCCAATCTAAGGTCTCTAAATTGGGCACACAGATCATCTGGCAACTCTCCCTTAGTAAGGCCATTCACAATTACCTTACGGCTTAGAGCATCCACTACAACATTTGCTTTACCGGGGTGGTATTGCAAACTCAAATCATAGTCCTTGATGAGTTCTAGCCATCTTCTTTGTCTCATGTTGATTTCTTTCTGGGTGAAGATATACTTCAAACTTTTGTGATCTGTGAACACTTCACATCGCCTTCCCAAAAGATAATGTCTCCATATTTTGAGTGCATGGACAACTGAGGCTAACTCTAAATCATGGGTAGGGTAATTTACCTCATGAGTTTTGAGTTGTCTCGAGGCATAAGCCACAACTTTCCTTTCTTGCATTATAACTGCACCTAATCCATGATGAGATGCATCACAATACACTTGGAAATCCTTCTCCAAATCTGGTAGACACAAGACTGGTGCTATCACTAGTCTCTTCTTCAATTCTTGGAAACTGAGTTCACATCCTTCAGACCAAGCAAACTTCTTGTCTTTCTTTAGTAACTCCTTCATTGGCCTAGCTACCTTGGAGAAATTCTCAATAAATCTTTTGTAGTATCCTGCCAAGCCAAGGAAACTACGAACCTCTTTAACTGACTTAGGAGATTCCCATTCACGGTGACACTTTTATGGATCAATCACACCATCTCCTGACACAACGTGTCCAAGAAATCCAACTTCATTTAACCAAAATTCACACTTGCTAAATTTTGCATACAGCTTATGCTCTCTAAGCTTCTCAAGTATCAAACACAAATTTCCTTCATGCTCTCTTTGCTTTTGGATTAGATCAAAATGTCATCGATGAAAACGACAAAATTTTTGTCAAGGAACTCCATGAACACCTTGTTCATCATATTCATGAAGTAAGCTGGTGCATTGGTCAAACCAAATGGCATCACGGTGTACTCATACAATCCATACCTAGTGGTGAAAGTTGTCTTAGGTATGTCTTGTTCTCTTATCTTGAGCTGGAAATAACCCGACCCAAGATCAATCTTTGAGAAAACACATGCTCCTTCTAACTGGTCAAACAAGTCATTGATTCTGGGCAAAGGATATTTGTTCTTGATAGTCACCTCATTGAGTGAATGGTAATCTATACATAACCTTTGACTTCTATCTTTCTTTTCCAGAAACAAGACTGGTTCTCCCCAGGATGAAGAACTTGGTTGAATAAACCCTTTATGCAACTGTTCTCCAAGTTGTTTCTTGAGTTCTTTCAACTCATCAACTGACATCTTGTAAGGTCTCTTTGCTATTGGCCCTGATCCTGGCAGCAAATCAATCAGAAATTCCACATCTCTATCTGGTGGCATTCCCGGCAATTCTTCCGGAAACACATCCAGATATTCACTCACAATTGGTACACTGTCTATGCTAACCCCCCTTAAGAGAATTTAGCTTACTTCCTTTCGATTCAAAGTTAGACTTGAATCTTATCCGTTTCTTTTCCGGGGTTGTGAGTGCGACAGTTCGATTAGCACAATCTAGTACTCCTTCATACTTGGTCATCCAGTCCATTCCCAAAATTACATCTAGTCCTTGGGAATCTAGGATTATCAGACTTACTGGAAACTTATGCTTTCCAAATTCTATCACTAGTTCACGACATCCAAGACTCACTATCATTTCTCCATCGGGAGAACTTACTTTTATTGGGCACCCAATGTTTTCAGTTGGAAACCCATTTCTATCAACAAATGCTTTTGATATGAATGAATGTGATGCACCAGTATGAAAGAGAACAAATGCTGGAACAGAATTGAGTTTGAACTTACCAGCAACAGCATCAGGTTCCTCATATATCTCTTCCACATTGATGTGGTTCACCTGTCCCTTCTGGAAAGGGTTGGGCTTGTTGGGTCCTTCAACTTTCTTTTCTGGGCATTCATTTGCATAATGCCCCATCTTCTTGCACTTGAAGCATTCAACCTGACTGAGATCCTTCTTGGCAGGCTGGCTTCCACTACCACTTCCACTTCCATTGTGGTGGCTGTTGTATCCACCCTTGTGGTTCTTGTACTTGTCATTGTCATGACTATGGTGATGCTTGTTGTCATGATGGCGGTTGTGGTTGTGGTGGATGTTGTACTTTACATGCTTGTGGGATCCAGAACTCCCACTATCATCATAATGGGAACGCTTGTGAGACGATCCCGAGCTGTGCTTGTCAGAGATGTGTTTCCTCTTTCTGCTTTCAACCTGTTTCATCTTGCTCTCCAAGATGGCAGCCTTGTCACAAAGGGACTGGTAGGTGGGGACATAGGCCATAGATAACTGCAAGTTCAGTTCGTCGTTCAGTCCTTCGAGGAACTTCTCTTTCCTCTTGGAATCAGTATCAACTTCATCCGGTGCATAACGCGCCAGATTGTTGAACTCCTCAATGTATTCAGCCACGCTGCAGTGGCGCTGCTTCAGATTATGAAATTCCTTCTTATTCAAGCTCATCATTCCGGATGAGATGTGAGCTCTACGGAAACCATCTTCAAAGATAGCCCATGTCACATCCTCAATGGGAGTGGTGATCTGGAAGTTATCCCACCAAGTAGCTGCTGGTCCTTCCAACAAATGTGCTGCAAACCTGGCTTTCTCCTCGTCGGTACAGCCGACAGTTACCAAATCCTTGTTCACTAAACGTAGCCAATCATTAGCCACCATGGGATCAGTAGTTCCTGAGAACTTTGCTGGCCTTAGTCTTAGGAATCTGGTGAGCATGTCAAATCCTGGTGGATTGTTCTGATTGTTGTTATTGTTGTTGTTATTGTTGTTGTTGTTATTGTTCTGGCTCTGCATGAAAGTGGTCATCATCTGCATCAGATGTGCATGTGTTGTCATCAGCTGCTGCATCTCGGGGGTGACATTGTTGTTGTTCGGGTTGGGGTTGGCACGTCGAGGAGGCATCTGTGGTTTTCAAATAAGGATAAGAATCAGATACCCATAGATGCTTACTATGCACAATACATCACATAGACAATCACCGAACAATCATCAAAAATAACATAAGGTTCAACGACATAAACAACATGTTTGAAAAGCAAAACACACCAATAGCAAGCCATCCACATGTTGGATGGTCATTGCGACTCAATAATCATAAGCGTAGTAAATGATAGATAAATGAGTAGTCATCACTACTCCTTTGCGTCAACCTCCTCATCGACAAGTGTAAGACCTCCATTATCCATAGCGGTCTTGTATTCCTCGACATTGGTAGTCAAGGTCTCTACCTTGGCTTCGAGAGCCCTCTTCTGTGATCAAAGTCTCTCAATCACACCCTGCTGATCCTCGAGCTCAAAGTCCTTGGCCTCTTGTTCTGCAGTCATCTCTCGAATCCTCTTGTTCCTGTATTGGACTCTCTTCTCCTGGCTTTTGAACTTCCTATCCTGACTCTCAAACTTGGCCTCCATTTCCTTGACTATCTCGTCTTGCCCCGCGAAGAGCTTGTCCTTCTCACGAAGCTGCACCTGGAGCTCATCATTGCTAAGCATGACGTTGGTCCTATCAGTATCTAGGTGCCTAAGTAGAACATGTAGGTCCTGGAGGTATAGACGAATCGGCTCTGTCGTCTCTCTAGCAGCATCCCTGTGATTACAATGCTAGTCCCTGGATCAATGCTAGCATCCACAGTTTAAGATGAAGTACACAAAAACAAAGGTCATTATTACATATCATTCCAGAGACAAACATAGTCTTTTACAACTCCATGGCCATAGGCCTAATACAAGAGTTTAACCATAATAATATAAATAAGTCTTCATCTTCATGTGCCACAGGCAAGCACGTTGAGTGTAGACTCATAACCCCTAATCATCATCAGAATAACCTGCAACATCACAAGTTACAGCCACAGTGGGTCAATACATTGGAATAGTATTGGCAAGTGATACCTTAGTAGAATATTAGCATCTAAATACTATATGAATTTGGCTAAGTGTAGCTTAGGCTTGCTTTGCTCAAAATAGGTTTTACCTATTAGTTGAAAACACTAAGTTTTTCTTTGACAAAACTTTTCCCTAAGGAAACACCAATAGAAATTGGTGTGCATTCACCCTTGTTCAACCACAAGTTTTAACTTAGAAAATTGGGATGAGGAGATTCTTGATAGCTTCCATGTCTTGATGCTCAATTTGTCCAATACCAGGGACAAGGCTAAGTACTTAGATTCTTTCATCTACAGAGGTTGTGCACTTTCCCCAAAAGACTTGATTTTCACCAAGACACGACCTTTCAGAAGCCTTCCCTTAGACCAAATGGACGCGATCCAAACCTATCATCCCTACTACCACCAACTTTCCAAATGGCTAAGTTATTGCAACCTATGTGATCCAGGCAGAGCCCATAATGTCATGTGGCTGCACTAGAAGCTATTTAATATTTGGCATCTCAAATCCCTTTGTTCCTGGGTGGCTTTCCACAAGTGTGATACACAAGGTAAACCATATAAATGGGCCTTGTGTAACCACTCAACACAAACCAGTCTTTCCATTCCAGCCAGGTGTTTCATTCACTTAGTTGTTTTATTAAGCAAAACATAATTCCAAAGACTTAGAGATATTTCTCATAGCATGATTATATAATCCAACCTTGGTTGCTACTAGCTAGGCTAAGCATGGCAATAGCAAGTATCTTACTTAAAGGAAATTCTAACATGGCTACAACTACTAGGATTTCCCAAGCATAGCATATAGATACTTAGCAAAATAATCATGCAAGTTCTATACAAAATATATCTAGTGCATAGGTAAAATATTGGGATAGAAACATGAAGCACCACTTGCCTTGGTAGTTTGGGGTGTAGCAACAATCAACACAACCACAATCACTATTAGCACCAAAATCTACACATAAAATAATGGCACCAAAATCACATAACAAATTATACAAACAAAAATATATGAATGTATGCAAATGCCATGTGATGATTTTTCTACACCAAACAAGACAAGTATACAGTACTGAAACATAAACAAGACCAAGACACTCAAAATAAACTTAATTTAATATTTAAAACATTTTTCAAATAATTTCCATATTCAAATTAAGCCTACAAATGTCTCTACAAAAATAACCATTTTTACAGAGGAAAAACATTAAACACTTTTCATAAACAGATAGAATTCTTTCTCCTGATTCCAATGATATAAAAATTGTAAAATTTGAACGTGTGGATCAAAAGTTATGAATTTTACAAGTTTGAATCACTAATAGATCTAAATTCTGTTTTTAAATCTAAACGCAGGCCACGCGGCGTGTCCTGATTGGCTGATACTGATTCGGCTGGATCGATCAACGAGAGCCGCTGGATCTAAATGAAAACGCACGGCCAGATCTAACGCGTACCTCTTTGCTAAGTGACTTATCGCGTGCGTTGGATCTAGATATGACGGTTGCTGATGAAACGACCATAGACGGGCGGCGGCGGTGCGGCGGCGTGGCTCTGTCAGAGAGGTTGCCGGCGATTTAGATCGTACGTGGAGGAGTGGAGATGCTTACCGTGCTCGTGGGACTGCAGTGAAGCTCAAGGTGGTCGAGGGAGAGACAGGGCCGCTCGGACTCGGCTGCTATTACTCGTTGGAGTGAAGCCTGTCGTCGGGCAAGCTCTGGCGTCGTCGGGGGCGAGGTTGTTGTGTGCGCTAGGACAAACCAGAGGTGTCGTTAGATGCACACAAGTCTGGTGATCATGCGAGTATCCAAAAGAGAGGAAGGGGCGGTCGAGAATTACCAGGGAGTGTCGCCGGAGTGGAGCAGCGGCTCTGTCACTTGCGGAGGTGGACGGGAAGGAGGGAACCCGGGTGGGCTGTTTTGGTTACTGGGCTGAAAAGGTATCGCCGGCCCATTTTTGTTATCCTTAATCTTTTTATTTTTCTAAATTGATTTTCAGGAAATAAATTCAAATGAAATCAAATGTGTTTGATTTCAAACTTGTTCTGGATTTTTGTAAAATGAAACCTGCATATCTTTGAGTATAAAACCATGTTGTCTCACTAGACTTGCTTGGTTCCAACAAATGAAACCTACATATCTTATGAATTTCATTGTTGATGAAGATGATGACCCTGCGACGTATGAAGAAGTGATGATGAGCCCGGATTCCAACAAATGGTTAGAAGCCATGAAATCCGAGATGGAATATATGTATGAAAATCAAGTTTGGAACTTGGTGGACTTACCTCACGACCGAAAGGCCGTGGAGAATAAATGGATTTTCATAAGGAAAAAGATGATGATGGTAATGTGACCGTCTATAAAGCTCGACTGTTCGCAAAGGGGTTTTGACAAATTCAAGGAGTTGACTACGATGACACATTCTCTCCCATAGCGATGCTAAAATCAGTTAGGATTATGTTAGCAATTGCTGCATATTTTGATTATGAGATATGGCAGATGGATGTCAAAACCACGTTCCTCAATGGTAATATTGAAGAAGAGTTGTATATGATACAACCAAAGGGTTTTGTCGATCCTAAGGATGATAACAAGGTGTGCAAGCTTCAGCGATCCATCTATGGACTGAAGCAAGCATCACGAAGTTGGAATCTCCACTTTGATGAGGTGATCAAAGAGTTTGGATTTGTCCAAACTTATGGAGAATCTTGTATTTACAAGAAAGTGAGTGGGAGCAATGTGGCATTTCCGATATTATATGTGGATGACATATTATTGATCGGAAATGATATAGATCTTTTAAACTGTGTTAAAAGTTATCTAAACAACAAATTTTCAATGAAGGATCTAGGTGAAGTTTCATACATATTAGGCATAAATATCTATAGAGATAGATCTAGGCGCCTAATAGGGTTATCGCAAAGTACATACCTTGATAAGATTTTAAAGAAGTTTAAAATGGAAAAGTCAGAAGGGGTTCTTAACTATGTTGCAAGGCAGGACATTGAGTAAGACTCAAAGTCCGGCTACGGCGGAAGAAAGAGAGATAATGGACAAAGTCCCCTATGCTTCAGCCGTAGGCTCTATAATGTACGCCATGCTATGTACAAGACCGGATGTGGCACATGCTATTAGTTTGACTAGTATGTACCAATCAGATCTAGGTTCGGAACACTGGATAGCGGTCAAGAATATCCATAAGTACTTGCGAAGAACTAAGGATATGTTTCTCGTATACGGAGGTGAAGAAGAGCTTGTCGCTAAGTGTTATGTCGATGCTAGCTTTGACACCGATCCGGATGACTCTAAGTCTCAATTCGGATACGTATTTCTCATGAATGGTGGAGCGGTTAGTTGGAGGAGTTCCAAACAACCCGTGGTGGCGGGATCAACAACGGAGGCCAAATATGTTGTTGCTTCAGAAGCGGCTCAGGAAGCAGTTTGGATGAAGGAGTTCATATCCGAACTAGGTGTGGTTGCGAGTGCGTTGGACCTGAAGGAAATATGCCCTAGAGGCAATCATAGAGATGATTATATTTCATATGTATCCATGAGTTATTGTAATGTTCCTTGAATATCCATATCAGGCAACTTGTAATGATTGGCAATTATGTGAATTGTTTGTGAAATTCTTTACTTGTATGGTTATTTAAGAGTTGTCCCTAGTTGGAGTTCATGTGAGGACAGACATGAATATTAGACTAGCACATCGATTGGTTGATGACTATGTTTCCAAGTCATAGACATGGAGATGTCAAACCAATGATGTGGACACATGTTATGAACATGGGGTTGGACTGACTGTCACATCCCAAGTTTTTCCAAATCTTGTAATGTGAAAAATAAATAAATAAAGTAAAACTTTGTTGAGTTTCAGGATGAGAAGAAACTTTTGATTCCAATTGGAAACCTTCAAACCTATTTTTGATCAAACAAATCCTAAAGGGATTTGAAAAGATAACAATTACTAAGGAAAATATTAAATATGTGAACTTACTATTTTTGAATCTTTTAATAAAAAGATTTGGATTTTATAAAGCAAGGGTAGATTTATAAATAAGGATTATTTTATAAGCCAAATTAAAACTTGGCCAAGACTTTGAAATAAAATATTTCTATTTGATAAAAATAGTAAAGGTTTATTTAAAGGTTTATTTAAATAAAATAATGGGGATTTATTAGTACCCAATTTTGTTAAAGTAAAGGCTTTTCCATTTTAATAAAACACTAAAACTTATTAATTTATTTTAAATAAGTTTTTCAAGTATTTTATATTCTCAAATAAAACCTACTGAAGTGTTCTTGGTTTTATTTTAGATTTCAAATGGAGATTTTAATAAATCAAATCCTATTTGAATTAATAACTAAGGACTATTTTATTTAATTATTAAATAGATCCTAAAAGAATAAAAATATTATTTTATTTTGGGACTTGGAATATTGTTATTAAACAGAACTAAACTCAATACAAAGTGTGGTGGAAGTTTGATTGATTAGAAAGTTTGAATTGTTTGATTGAATTTCAAAACAGAAAATCAAATGGAAAAAGGGAAAAGTTTCAGTACAAAAAAATGCTAAAGGACTCGACCCAACTAAGCAGGCCCAGCAGCCCAGCTCCAGCCCACCAGCTCGCCCTCACTGAATTGTTTTCCTACTCAACCGCGAACCCGCAGAGTCCCAGACAGGTGGCCCCTCTCCCTATCTCTCTTCCTCGCTGACAGGCAGGTCCCACAGTGCCACCTCAGCATCGTCTTCCCCCTGATCACGTCGCCCTGCCGTTGCTGCCATTTACTTCGGCGATCAATTCGCGTTAACAGCGGCCATTACTCCACCCCGCGACCATGCTGTCTTAAACGCCCTCACCTCCTCTCTGATTCCCCTCAGTCCCCGCTTCCCCGGAGCCACCAGGCTGCCCCCAATTCCCTTTGCTTTGCCACTGCTCCGACGACGTCTCCGACCAAATTATGGCGCCGTCCAGCCTCGCCTCACCTTCCCAAACACACGAGCTCGCTCCTCACCTCCTGGCGCATCTCCTCGTGCCACTCATTTGCTCGCGGGCGCTTCAACGCGTCGACTTATCATCTCATCGAGCGCCCACTGCTTTCTTTCCGCGACCTCCACAGTAAGAGCCGACCACCCCGAGCCTCCCTATCGATACTCCTAAGATCCCCAGGACTGTATGCATCTAACTGTGTCCTTGATTTTCTTTGGGGTGAACCACAACATCGCCCCCGTCATCAAACAGAACCACCTGCCGCTCGCAGCTACTCCGACGAGCGATTAACAGCAACCCCGTGTGCCCCTCGAGTAGCCGACCCCACCTCAAGTTTCAGCAAGTCTCTGTGAGCCTGGTAAGCCTCATCAACCTCTTCCTCGCTTCCTCTAGCACCAGCTCCGCCGTAGCCAGACACGCCGCCGCCGCCAGCCGCCGTCAGCGCCGCTCGAGTATGGTCAATTAGATTTACACTGTTAGATCTTGATCCTATGGCTAAGATTAGAACCTGAGCGAAAGAGTATGAGCGCGTCTGAGCCGCGCGATATGTTTAGATCCAAACGATCCACAGAGGCCGATCCATGCGAACCGGTACCGACCAATGGTATCACGCCGCGTGGCATTGGATCTGTTTAAAACAGAATTAGAATCTGATTTGTTTGCAAATTTGAAAAATCCATAACTTTAGTTCTACACGTCCAAATTTTGCAAACTTTATATCAATGGATTCAGAAAAACAAGCCCTAGCCAACTATGCACTTTTTTTAGTAAAAAGCTTCTGATAAATTGGTTGAATTTGTAGAAACTTGTGTAGGCTTGTTTTGAATATATAAATTGTTCTAGATAGAATTTTCATGTGAAATCTTTGCAAAATGGTTTGTTGTGAACTTACTGGCCCTAGGAGCCAACTTATGGATTTAAAAATGCATTTTGTGAAGATTAGGATTGAATAATTGAATTAGCTCATTTCTAGTCAAATAAAAATATTGATTTTGATATGGAAATGATTTTTGAGAAAAACCTTTGGAAAATGTTTTGATTCAAACCTACTGACCCTAAACACCAAGTTTTGTGAATAAAATACTTATTTTGTGAAAAATATAAAATTGTTGCTTTGCTAAAAACATTTTCCACCACATGAAATAATGATTTGATTTAAAAATGGTTTATAGATAAAGCCCTTTTGCAAGTGGTTTTGCCACTTTAGAAAATGACCACTTTGAGCCTTACAATGTTTAGAGCCTAGTAGAAACCACCTTTGAAAATAAAACTAACTTTTGCATGCTTGCATGCATGACTTTGTTTCTATTATTTTATGTGTGATAGATTGTTTGATTAATGGTTGGAATGCTAGTTGAATCTATGTTTGCTTGATTTATTTGTAGTGAAGTTAGAAGAGTGTGATATTAGCAAGATCAAGAAGTGAACCAACATCCTCTACCAAAAAGTCAAGTGACACTATCATCCAAGTCCTACTATTTTCATTACACTTAGTGGATTTTGAAACATGCATGATAAGGACTACTATATTTTGCTATGCTAAATCCTAATAGGATACCCTTATACATTCCTTAGTGAAAACAATGTAGTTGTAATATGCTTAGCCCTGCTATATATATTTTGAGAAAGGATACATGTTGAGATTATGAAGTATTGAATGAGATTATGAAGTATTGAAAAGACTTGTGTTTTATATAATAAAACAAGTACTCAATGAACCACCTGGGTGTACAAGGATACTCAAGTTTTGGACAAGGTGGCAACAAGAGGAATCATGTTTATATGGCAATCTCTTTTGTTGTGCACTAGAAGAAAACCACCTAGGGACTTAGAGATTGAACATGTTTCTCGTACAGTGGCTTCCGTGTACAGCCACATGCTAAATGGGCACTGGCTTAGTCAATTACATTGTGGAAGACCCATGCATTGGCCTCTTCAGGTTACTGGAATGAGGGAACTAGGAACCCTACATTGGTGCCTGAAGACAAGCTAGCATTGTGTATGGGAGGACCCTATGGAAAGACTTCGTCACATTCTCAATCTGCCAGTACTCCATCTTGGTGAGTACTTATCCAGCGGCCACTGGTGGCAACAAGATGATATTGTGTCATGTGGGTAAAGTGTACAACTTCTGCAGAAGATAAAATCCTAAGTATTTAGCCGTCTCCCCGGTTATGGACAATACTGAGCAACTAAGGCCTGAAGCTATGGGAAATCTCGACATTCCAGATTCTAAAGAAGTTAAAAGTTGAAAGTGACAACAAGAGACTTGAAGCACTTGGTGGATTCCAAGGAGATCAGAAAGATTTGACAAAAGATCAAAACCATTTTGAAAAGATAGGATAAAACTATATTGCTTTTTGCAAATGAGCCTAAACCCCACTTAGCCAAATATGCATGTAATGATAGGATCCACTTATTTCTACATAGTAGTGAAACTTGCCAATACAATTCAAATGTATTGACCCTTGTGGCTGTAACCTTTTATGTTGCAGGTTTGTTTGGTATTAGTGAAGTTTATTGATTAGGATTACAAGTCTACAACCAACATGTTTGCCTGTGGCACTTTGAAGATGAAGGACCCCATGCTTATAGATATTCTGCTGCAATGTAATGTGATAGCCAAATGAGCTATGTAAGATGTAATGAATTATTTTATTCCGGGTTATAAAGTTGTATTATGACCTTTGTTTCTTGATATTACATCTTAACTGTGGATGCTAGCTATTGATCCAGGGACTAGCATTGTAAACACAGGGATCTCTACCTTATTAAAGGTTGGGACCTCTTACACTGACCCAACCTGAGACTGGCAATTAGTTGCAGCTCTCTCTCTACACATCGTGTACGTTTTATCCTTAGACCTGAGATTGTCGCATGTACTTGAGATGTGGATCGACCTACTTTGGGGCTATCAAACGCTGCACCGTAACTGGGTAGTTATAAAGGTAGCTTTCGGGTTTGTCCTGAAGCATGCTGCAAGGCATGGTCAATCAAGATGGGATTTGCCCCTCTCTACATGAGAGAGATTTCTCTGGGCCCCTCGAGTGATCGGATCTAGAAATGCATGGCCATGCTACATAAGGTTAAGAGTTAACCTAGTAAAGGGATTTCGAATCGCAGTATCGAGAAAGGGAGGTCAGCTTGGAGCTATAACAAATATCGTGAGGCAAAGGGAAAGACATGTACTAAACCTTGTGATGGTTCGTCCGATATGATCTTTGTATGCGTTTAGGAGTTGGCAAGTCTTGCTAGAGGACGCTACCAACTATTGACAGAATAAGTGTATTCGTTTCATGTCTATACGCATATGAACCTATAGGGTCACACACTTAAGGGGCTGGAAGCCTAATGAGGATTGGATCCGAATTAGACCAGGCTCAGGCTACTAATGGGCTACTAATGTAGAAGCCCACTAGGGATGCCTATATAAGAGAGGGTGGGGAAGCTGACCAGGGTTAGACCTCAGATCATTCCCAGCTGCCACTCTCACGCCTGTGTTGCACGCGCGGACCTTGCAGTCCGGCGTCTGACGCTTCCACCCTGTACATGTGGATACCTCGGAGGCGCTGCATCTGTAGCGCTTGGACGAGACGCGCAAGGGGAGCTGCTCGTGGGACGAAGACAAGGAGGAGACGTGGAACGTCTGCACTGCCTCGACGCGCTTCATCAATTCCGCAACTGCGCGTCTAGTGGTAATCCCGTGATCTATGACTACAGTAATCCTGGTATACGCGGTAGAATTTTTTTTGATTTGCGCTAGTGTAGCCTACCCGTATCCCTACAGTGGTATCAGAGCCGATGCTGTTCAGTTATAGGTTCGGGATGTTTGCATATGGTGTTATGCAGATTGATATGAATGATGTGATTGTTTATATGGCGGTGGTTCAGGATTGATCTATGATCTTGCTTTCCATGATCGTGATTCTGGGGTTGTCAAACGACTTACCCCTACCTGTCGGTTTCCGCCAACGGGGTAGACAGTGACACATAAATCCTGTTGAATCACGCAAAGATCAATATGATTGATCGAATCGGAACCTAGATCTAAAATCGATGTACCGTGATCAAAGGAGTTTGATTGAATCGGGACAGGAGTCGGTTTATGGTAAATTTGATTTGCCGATCAAAATCCTTAAAGAAAATTGTGTATAAAATTGCTGCCCCTTCGAACCCCGCAGGGGGTGACCCCCTAGACCCCCCTTAATCGTAGCCCCTTTTGTATCTCGTTAAGGTAACTAGGTGCTACGATGTCACATGATCCGGTAGAATGCGATATTATGCATAACTTGTTTTGCAGGATGTATGTGATCAGTATGGCCCATATATATATGTGATGCATGTATGAAATTTTGCATGACCTGCGTGTCGTGAGTAGGGCAACACGGCTGGAGCCATATGTGTTGTCATTTATTGTAATGGCCTGCGTGCCAACTTGTGATGATCCCAATACTATGTAGTTTTGATTACTAGCTGTTAGGAGTAATAGCTTGTATTAGTTCTTGGAGGACTCGTCACTTGGAAGATGGCTCACATGGAACATGAAGATGGAGATCATCATGGTGGACAGGTTCTATGGCGATGGAGATCACCATGAGAAAATGGGCCATACTATGTCACATCTATGTGAATGCTATTCTTATGTGTTTTACTACTATGCATTCTTAGATGATAGAAGTATAATGATCCCTCAGAAAGTTTAAGTTAAACCATGCCCTCCCAACCAAACCTTGCACCATCCTATGCCCTGTACAATCGTTGGTGGGCCTATGAAATTAGGGTGCCGCGGTTTTCCTTGGCTGGATGGGTTTGTATCGGATACCTACACGCATAAGGGTTGGTGAGCTTGACAAGGTCATCTTAGCGGTTAAGGACCTTGGGGCATAAAGGTTGGGCGCCTAGTTTTGACATAGAGATGTCACCCAACAACAAGAGTCATATGTGATATGATTAGAAAGTGTTGCTTACCGATTTACCTTGTCTTCTAGCAGTGATGCTAATGCTCACTAGTCGACTTGTTAATTGTGGATCTTGAATCACTTAGTATCAATAGAGGGATATTGATTTAAGTGGGAGTATATGCTATTAAATTGTTTAATATGTTTTACTCTTTCATGGTTACTTGGCTTAGTATTTTGCATATTTTCTGTTGTAGATCAATGGCACCGAACACTACATCACCTTTCTCTTTGCGTTCGATTCTTGACAAAGATAAACTAAATGGAACAAACTATTCGGACTGGGTCCGTAACCTAAGAATTGTTCTCAGGTATGATAAAAAGGAAACTGTAAGATCCCTCCTTTATAAAGGAAAAGGATCCCTGTGATTGCAATGCTAGTCCCTGGATCAATAGCTAGCATCCACAGTTAAGATGTAATATCAACAAACAAAGGTCATATTACAACTTTTTAACCAGGAATAAAATAATTTATTACATCTTACATAGCTCATTTGGCTATCTCATTACAATGCAGCAGAATATAGCAATATCATGGGGTCCTTCATCTTCAAAGTGCCACAGGAAGACATGTTGGTTGTAGACTTGTAATCCTAAATCAATAACTTCTCTAACATCAAACAAACCTGCAACATAATAAGTTACAGCCACAAGGGTCAATACATTTGAATTGTATTGGCAAGTGATACTATGGTAGTATAGTGGAGTCTATCATCTATATGCATTTGGCTAAGTGGAGCTTAGGCTTGCTTTGCTCAAAATAGTTTTTCCTTATCATTTGAAAACTCTAAGTTTTTGCTTGACAAAATCTTTCCCAAGGCATCTCCCAGTAAAAATTGGTGATCCTTCAACCCTTGTTCAACCACAAGATTTTAACTTAGAAATTGGGATGAGGAGATTCTTGATAGCTTCCATGTCTTGATGCTCAAATTGTCCTTTACCAGGGACATGGCTAAGTACTTAGATTTTTCACTCTGCAGAGGTGGTGCACTTTCCCCACAAGACTTGGTTTCACCAAGACAAGATCTTTCAGAAGCCTTCCCTTAGACCAGAATGGACGCATTCCAACCTATCAAACCCCTACCACCAACTGACCATTAGGCAAAGATATTGCAACCTATATGATCCAGGCAGAGCCCATAATGCCAAGTGGCTGCACTTGAAGCTTCTCAACATTTGACATCTCAAATCTCTTTGTTCCTGGGTGGCATTCCACAAGTGTGATACACAAGGTTCACCAGTCCCCTGGCCTTGTGTAACCACTCAACACAAACCATTCCTTCCATTCCACCCAGGTGATTCATTCACTTAGTTGTTTTATTAAACAAAACACAAGTCCTCAGACTTAGAAATTTTTCCATAGCATGAATATATATTCCACCCTTGTTTTCTATTAGCTAAGCTAAGCATGATAGTAATATGAATCTTAACTTAGGAAATTTCTACTAAGGTTTCATCTATTAGGATTTCCCATGGCATAGTTTACACTTAGCAAAATTCCATGCAAGTCCTACTTAGAAATATCTCTAATGCATAGTGAAAATAATGGGACAAAAGTATGAAGCATCACTTGCCTTTTTGGTAGAGAATATAAGTTCACTCCTTGTCTTTGCAATGATCACACTCTTAAAATCACTACAATTCAATCAAGCAAGGCACAATTTCAATCTACCATTCAAGCAAACATCACATAAAATAATAGAAACAAAAACAATGCATGCAAGCATGCCAAACATTGTTTTATTTACAAAAGTGATTTATAATAGGTTATAAATCTAAAACACTTATTGGTCATTTTATAAAGTGGCAAAACTATTTGCAAAAGATTTCACTTCATAAACCATTTTTAAACTAAGTCATTATTTTATGTGGTTGAAAATGTCTTTAGCAAAGTAATAGTCTTATAGGGTTCACCAAATACATTTTCAAATCATAAAACTTGGTGTTTGGGGTCAGAGAGTTTAATCAAAACACTTCCCAAAGGTTTTCCTCCAAAATCATTTTTAACAATTAAACCATATTTTTATTTGACTAGAATGGCTTTAATTCAAGGTTTTTTTTTGCTTCACCAAATACATTTTTGAAACCACCAACTGATTCCTAGGGTCAGTAGGTTCAAAACAAACCATTTGCCAAAGATTTTATCTCAAAAATCATTTTAAGAAAAAATTTATATTCTAAACATGCATACACAAGTTTCTGCAAAAACAATCAATTTAACAGAAGCATTTTAATAAAAAAAAGTGTATGGTCAGAAAGTACTTGTTTTGCTGAATCCATTGATATAAAATTTGCAAAATTTGGACGTGTGGTTTGAAAGTTATGAATTTTTCAAATTAGAACATCAAATAGAACACAATTTCTGTTTTAAAACATCTCTGGCCACGTGTCGCTTTTCTACTGGCTGGTACCAATTCGTTCGGATCATGCACTAAGGACCGCTGGATTTAAGTTACATCGCACGACACAGATTGCATACCCCTTCGGCTTTAAGTGATTCTATCGCATCCATTAGATCAACATCTAACGGCTATCAATACTCTGACCACGTTCTGGCGGCTCTCGACGGCAGCGCGTGGCGGCGACGCTCGGCTAGCGGCAGAGCTGGCAAAATAGGAAGCAAGGGAGGAAGAGGAGTGGCTCACCAGGTTCGGGAGATCACGGCGATGCTCAACGTTCTTGCGGTTGGTCAAGGGGCACACGGTGGTGACGACAATGTCTCGCCGGAGTGGAGCTGCGCCTCGGGCTCGCTCAGATGTCGTCGGGGGTGAGGCTAGAGGTCACCCTACGGCAAGTAGATGGTATGATTAGACGCGCACGGTACCAGGGAACATGTGAGCATCAAAGATAAACACCGGGGTGGTCTGAGCTTACCAGGAAATCTCGCCGGAGGAAATGGCAGGCGGTGGCGCTACTGGTTGTCGTCGTTGCCGACGCTTGTAACATCCCTAAATTCATGATTTCAAATATTGCATATCATTCATGCATGCATATAGATTTGAGATCAATTTCAAACTCATTTCAAGAAAAACAGAAGCACATAGTGCTATCATTTTATGTGAGCAAACTTGAATCAAATGGCCATCCCCATTTGAAAGCTTGAATGTTTTAAACCAAGATTGTTTGTCTCCCTTGTTGAATGGATTGAGTGTGGAATTTGAACCAAACTTTACAAAATGGAAATGGTTTCAAAAAAACCATTTTCAAACATTTGCAAATCAAGTGGAAAGTCCCTGTTATTTTGTTTCTCCAAAAATGACCAAGCCTTTTCAAAGTGACCACATGGTTTTATGCCTAGAATTGAGACTGTTGCACACTGCAAAAATCCCAAATAGATGTGAATTCAAATAGAGTTTGAATTCATTTGAAAACCATTCCTGAAAATCAATTTAGAAAAAGAAAAGAGAAAAGAATTGGAAAAGGGCCGGCGCCAGGAATTTGGCCCAGCTACAGACGCAGCCCAACAAGCCCACCCGGCTCCCCTCTCTCTCTCTCGCACGCGCAGACGCACCCACACGGTCACTGACGCTCGGACCCCACTCCCTCTCTGCTTAATTCGCTGACGAGCGGGCCCTCTCCACGTCATCGTCGTCTTCCCCAAAATCTCGCGCACGAACACCGCCGCTGCCCATTGCTGCTTTGATTCCGCGAGGTAATTGGCATTGAATCACTGGGAGTTTCTTATCGAGCCTCTGCCTATTTAATCCCCTCTCTCTCGCGGCCATTTCCCCTCAACCAATTCCTTCTCCACGCCACCAGGCTGCTCGAAACTCGCCAGACGCCGCCGCTGCTCCGACGACCGCGCCGACGAATTCCGGTGAGCACCGTGTTCCCCTCTGTCCCTGACTCATGCTATCAAGCTCAGCAACTCCTTGCGCATCTACTGACACGCCCCGTTTGTTCTCGCATGGTCTGTAGCTTCTGCAACGACCTCGACCGAGCGCCGCCGCTCTCTGCACGAACTCCGGCGACCTCACCCCGTAAGTACCAGCCGCCCCTTGCCCTCTGCCTGATACGCCTAGGACCCCCATCGTCTTGCGCATCTAACGGTGCCCTCCTTTTGACTTAGCGCGACGCAGAACCTTGCCAACATCGACAAGACCCGCGTTCGCGAACTCCGGCGAGGAATCTCCGACGACCCCGTGCGCCCCTTCCCAAGCCATCGCCACCTTGAGCATCAGCAGCTCCCTGCGGTTCTGGTAAGCCTCTTCCCCCACTCCCGCGCGACCTAGAACGCCAGCGCCGCCGCTGACAGACGCGCCGCCGCCAGTCGCCGCCGCTAGCGCCGCTCAGTTTTGGTCAGATGATTTGTAACCGTCAGATCCAGATCCAGCGCGTAGGATTAGTCCACTTATCGAACCGTTAAGTTTAGATCTGAGCCGTGCGTGTTAGTTAGATCCAACGGTAGCCGAGCGTGATCCGGTGTGAAGCGGTATGCGCCAGTAAGATTAAGACACGTGGCTAGGATTTGAGTTTAAAACAGAATTTAAAACAGATTTAGATTTAAATTTGATTAGGCTATAACTTTTGATTCCCACGTTAGATTTTTGCAAATTTTATACCGTTGGAATCAGGGAGACAAGCCCTTTCTGTTTATGCAATGTGTTTAAAGTTTAGGTTCTGTTAAAATGGTTTCTTTTGCAGAAACTTGTTTAGGACTATTTTGAGTATAGAAATTGTTTAGAAATTTGTTTTAGTGTAAAATAAACTTGGTTTAGCAAGTTTTTAACTTGGTTATGAATCAGTACTATGCACTTGCTTGGTGGAGTTTTAAAAATCATCACTTAGCATTCTTGCATGCATGCATATATATTTTTGTTTGTATATGACTTGTATGTGATTGTGGTTATATTCTTTGTGTAGACTTTGGTGCTAGTGATTGTGATTGTGAAGAGTGCTACTCTACCCACTACCAAGGCACGTGGTACTTCATGAATATTTCCATCCCTAATTTTTCTATAAGCATTAGAAATATTTTGCTAAGTCTTGCATGTTATATTTTTTGCCAAATGCCATGTTGGGAAATCCTAAGTAGATATAGAATTGCTAGGAAATTCCTAAGTTAAGTTACTATGCCATGCTTAGCCTAGCTAGTAGCAAACAAGGGTTGGTAAAGTATATACATGCTATGATGAAAATATTTCTAAGTGTTTGGACTTATGTTTTTCTTAATAAAACAACTAAGTCAATGAATCACCTGGGTGGAATGGGACTTGATTGGTGGTTTTTGGTTGAGTGGTTACACAAGGCCCATGGATATGGTTTACCTTGTGTATCTCACTTGTGGTATGCCACCCAGGCACAAAGGGATTTTAGAGGCCAAGTGTTGAGAAGCTTATAGTGCAGCCACTTGGCAATATGGGCTCTGCCTGGACCACATAAGTTGCTAGAACTTAGTCATTTGGACAGTTGGTGGTAGTGGGATGATAGGTTGGAACGCGTCCATTTGGCTAAGGGAAGGCTTCTGAAAGGTCCTGTCTTGGGAAACCAAGTCTGGTGGGGAAAGTGCACAACCTCTGCAGATGGAAAAATCTAAGTACTTAGCCAAGTCCATGGCAATGGACAACTTGAGCATCAAGACATGGAAGCTATCAAGAATCTCATCACTCCAACTTCTAAGTAAAAACTTGTGGGTGAACAAGGGTGAAGGACCCCAATGTCTATTGGTGGTTTCTTGGGAAAAGTTTTAACAAAGAAAAACTTAGTGATTTCAACTAATAGGAAAAACCTATTTTGAACAAAGCAAGCCAAGCTACACTTAGCCAAAATGCATATAGTAATATAGTCCACTTAAAATTTACTAAGGTATCACTTGCCAATACTATTCCAAAGTATTGACCCACTGTGGCTGTAACTTGTGATGTTGCAGGTTACTCTGATGAGGATTAGGTGTCATGAGTCTACACTCAACATGTTTGCCTGTGGCACATGAAGATGAAGACTTATAATTATTTACTTATTCCAAACTCTTGTATTAGGCCTGTGGCCTTGAGTTGTAAAAGACTATGTTTTATCTCTGGAATGGATGTAATAAATGACCTTTGTATCTGTGTACTTGATCTTAAACTGTGGATGCTAGCAATGATCTAGGGACTAGCATTGCAATCACAGGGATCCTTTTCCTTTACAAGGAGGGATCTTACAGATGGTATCAGAGCACTGTGTTGCCTGTAGGATTATGACCCTAGGATTGGAAACCATTAAGGAAAAAATTTCAACTACTTCTACACTTGTCTATTCTTCTCGTAAACTTTTCCAATCTTCTCTTTCTCATCTCTATTTGTAGATGAACTCCATCAACAAAGCCGTAAAGAAAGGACCACTCATGACCATGACCTTGGAATGTGAGACAGAGTTTCCCAAGATTCTCAAGGACCTCATGGTGGCAATGGAAATACATGGTGCAGCTGTGTACAAAGGCTTTCCAGTGATGGATGAAGGAGTTGAGTACTGGTGGGTGCAACTTCACTTGTACAAAAACAAGGAAGACAACCACAAAGAAACAGGATTCTGCATGTACACCAACACTATGGTGCACACCACATTCTTTGAGTCAGCAAGAGAAGCAGCTTGGAGGACTATCAAAGAACTTAGTGCTAGAGTGAAGTGCAGAATGCTCAATCTCCAAAAAGACTTGATAAAAGAGAAGGAACATACCCAAGAGTTGGAAGCTACCAACCAAACCTTAAGAGGAGATATTATAGACTTAGTGATGGAATCATGTGAGCAAGATAGGATGATTGCTTCTAGGAACATTGTGTTAGCCAACAGATCCAGTGAGATAGGATTGTAAACGTACTTCGTTAGTTGGACCACCACCTATCACCTTATTTTCCAAAATGTTACCTTAAAATAAGATTGGACCTTGGTTGATGTAATGGATTCATGTATGCATGACTTGTGTGATTTTGCTTTCCAAGGATATGTATGTGATGTTATGACTTTTGTTTTATCTTGAATTGTGTTGTTCTAACTTTTCTATTTTATAAATAGATGCCTATTACCATCAGCACTGTTGAGGAGTTCCAGGTTACCCGCTTTGGTCCTCGTATCGTTGAGCTTACCACTTTGCTCAATCTCCCTCTTCCCACCATCATGGTGCCTCCACTCACCAAGTTCGAGAGGAAGGACCTCTGGGGCTTCAAGGTGAACCAGCCCGGACGCCAGACAGAGCCCACCACGGAGGCCATCGTCTTCAAGCTTATGCACGATGACAGGGAGAGAGGCATGGAGGTAGTTATGCAGGACCTGATAGGACGTCTGCTAGGACGACACTCCCGACAGGTTAGAGGCACCCACTTCCACGTCTTCGGAAGACGTGATGAGGACGGAGAGTCCATCGACTTCGAGGACGACTCGAGGGATGCAGCAGAGCCGATACGCCTGTACCTCCAGGACTTAGAGTCTCTCATTAGGAACGTGGACACGGACAGGACCAATGTCATGCTCAGTAATGACGAGCTCCAGGTGCAGCTTCGCGAGAAGGACAAGCTCTTCGCGCAGCAGGACGAGTTAGTCAAGGAAATGGAGGCGAAGTTCGAGACCCAGGATAGGAAGTTCAAGAGTCAGGAGAAGCGTGTCCAGGATAGGAACAAGAAGATCCGGGACATGACTGAAGAACTGCAGTCCAAGGACTTCGAGCTAGAGCAGCAGCAGACGGTGATAGAGAGGCTTGCCCTGAAGAGGGCTCTCAAGGCCAAGATAGAGTCCTTGACCACTACCATTGAGGAGAACAAGACCGCGATGGAGAACGCAGGTCTTACCTTTGTCGAGGAGGAGATTGATGCTGATGAGTAGACTTGACTACTCGTTTATCTTTTATTATCGTACTTGTTATTTGAGAACTTGTTATTGGACCATCCGACGTGTGGATGGCTTGCTACATGTGTGTTTTACTTTGTGAACTTGTTATCATGTTGTTGAAATTTTTATCTTGTGTTGCATGCTATGTGTTTGCTTATGTGATGTAATGTGCATGAAAACATTTATGGGTATCTCATTCTTATCTACATTTGAACAAACCACAGATGCCTCCCTGCCGTGCAAACCCCAACCCCAACAACAACAACAACATCACTCCAGAAATGCAACAAATGATGACTGCTCAAACACAGCTGATGCAGATGATGACAACATTCATCCAGAACCAAAACAATAACAACAACAACCCCAATAACAACAATAACAACAACAACAACCCTTCGGGTTTTGATATGCTCACCAGGTTCCTGAGATTGAGGCCAGCTAAGTTTTCGGGGACGACTGATCCCATGGTGGCCAATGATTGGCTACGTTCTGTAAACAAGGACTTAGTAACCGTGGGCTGCACGGATGCTGAAAAGGTCAGATTTGCAGCACATCTGCTGGAAGGGCCAGCCGCCACTTGGTGGGACAACTTCCAGATCACCACTCCTATTGATGAAGTGACATGGGCTATCTTTGAGGATGGCTTTCGCACTGCTCATATCTCATCAGGAATAATGAGCCTGAAAAAGAAAGAGTTCCAAAATCTGAAGCAGTGCCACCGCAGCGTGGCTGAGTACATTGAGCAGTTCAACAATCTGGCGCGTTACGCACCGGATGAGGTTGACACAGATGCCAAGAGAAAGGAAAAATTTCTTGAAGGCTTGAATGATGAGCTGAATCTGCAATTGGCTGTGGCCTATGTTCCCACTTATCAATCGCTCTATGACAAGGCTGCTATATTGGAGAACAAAATAAAACAAGTGGAAAGCAGAAAGAGGAAGCACTCCGACAAGCACAGCTCGGGATCGTCTCACAAACGATCTCACTATGATGACAGCGGAAGCTCAGGATCCCACAAGCACGGGAAATTCAACAAGCACCACAACCACAACCGTCATGACAACAAGCATCATTGCAGTCATGACAATGATAAGTACAAGAACCACAAGAGTGGACATAAGAGCCACCACAGTGGTAATGGAAGTGGAAGTGGAAGTCAGCCTGTTAAGAGAGACATCAGTCAGGTTGAATGCTTCAAATGCAAGAAGATGGGGCATTATGCAAATGAGTGCCCTGAAAAGAAAGTTGAAGGACCTGTCAAGCTCAATCCTTTCCAGAAAGGACAGGTGAACCACATCAATGTGGAGGAGGTCTATGAGGAGCCTGATGTTGTTGCTGGTAAGTTTAGACTCAATTCTATTCTAGCATTTGTACTCTTTGATACTGGTGCATCGCATTCATTCATATCAAGAGCATTTGTTGAAAGAAATGAACTACCGGTAGAAACTATTGGGTGTCCTATAAAAGTAAGTTCTCCTGGTGGAGAAATGATAGTGAATTCGGGATGCCATGATTTAGTCATAGAATTTGGGAAGTATAAGTTTCCCATTAACTTGATAATACTAAACTCCCAAGGATTGGATGTCATTATAGGAATGGACTGGATGACTAAGTACAAAGGAGTGATAGATTGTGCCAATCAACTGTCTCACTCACAACTCTAGAAAATAAAAGGATCAGATTCAAGACCAGCTCTGAAGCAAAAAGGAGTATGCTTAATTCTCTTAAGGGGGTTAGCATGGACAGTGTGCCAATTGTAAGTGAGTATCCGGATGTGTTTCCGGAAGAATTGCCGGGAATGCCACCAGATAGAGATGTGGAATTTCTGATAGATTTGGTACCAGGGTCTGGACCAATAGCAAAGAGACCGTATAAAATGTGAGTTGATGAACTGAAAGAACTCAAGAAGGAACTAGGAGAATAGTTGCAGAAAGGATTTATTCAACCAAGTTCTTCATCTTGGGGAGCCCTAGTTTTGTTTGTGGAGAAGAAAGATAGAAGTCAAAGGTTATGCATATATTACCGTTCACTCAACGAGGTAACTATCAAGAACAAATATCTTGCCTCGAATCAATGACTTGTTTGATCAGCTGGAAGGAGCATGTGTGTTCTCAAAGATTGATCTCCGGTCAGGATACTTTCAACTCAAGATAAGAGAACAAGACATACCTAAAACAACATTCACCACAAGGTATGGATTGTATGAGTACACCGTAATGCCTTTTGGTTTGACTAATGCTCCAGCATACTTCATGAACATGATGAACAAAGTGTTCATGGAATTCCTTGACAAGTTCGTTGTCGTTTTCATAGATGACATCTTAGTCTACTCCAAGAGCAAAGAAGAGCATGAAGGACATTTGCGTTTGATACTTGAGAAATTAAGGGAGCATAAACTTTATGCCAAATTCAGCAAGTGTGAGTTCTGGTTAGAGGAAGTTAGTTTTCTTGGTCATGTTATGACAAAGGATGGTGTAGCAGTTGATCCTGCTAAGGTTTCAGCTGTGACTGAATGGGAATCTCCCAAGTCCGTGAAAGAAGTTCGTAGTTTCCTTGGCTTAGCAGGTTACTACAGAAGGTTCATTGAGAATTTCTCTAAGGTAGCTAAGCCCATGACTGAATTGTTAAAGAAAGACAAGAAGTTTGCTTGGTCTGAAGGTTGTGAAGTCAGCTTTCAGGAGTTGAAGAAGAGACTTGTGACAGCACCAGTTTTGTGTCTGCCAGACTTGGAAAAGGATTTCCAAGTATATTGTGATGCATCTCATCAAGGTTTGGGTGCAGTACTTATGCAAGACGGTAAAGTTGTAGCTTATGCCTCGAGACAACTCAAAACTCATGAGGTGAACTATCCTACTCATGATTTAGAGTTAGCCTCTGTTGTCCATGAACTCAAAACATGGAGACATTATCTTTTGGGAAAGCGTTGTGAAGTGTTCACGGATCACAAAAGTTTGAAGTATATCTTCACCCAGAAGGAAATTAATATGAGACAAAGAAGATGGCTAGAACTTATCAAAGACTATGACTTAAGTTTGCAATACCACCCCGGTAAAGCAAATGTTGTAGAAGATGCTCTAAGTCGTAAGGTATTTGTGAATGGCCTTACCAAAGGATAATTGCCAGATGATTTGTGTACCCAATTCGGAAAACTCAGATTGGAGATTGTGCCGGAAGGACATCTCATGTCATTAGATGTTCAACCCACTTTGTTGGACAAGATCAGAGAAGCCCAGAAGACTGATAAGGACATTGAAGAGATTAAGGAAAAGATTGGCCAAGGGAAAGCTAAAAGTTTCCATGAAGACGAACAAGGTACTTTATGGCATGGGAAACGTATCTGTGTTCCACAAGATCCGGAGTTGCGGAAACTGATTTTGCAGGAAGCACACAACTCTCCGTATTCTATTCACCCGGGTAACACCAAAATGTACATGGACATGAAAGAAAGATTTTGGTGGAACAATCTCAAGAGGGACATCGCCGAACATATTGCTTTGTGTGATGTGTGTAGTAGAGTGAAAGCGGAGCATCAGAAACCAGCAGGGTTGCTTCAACCACTACCTATTCCTAATTGGAAGTGGGACAAAATTGGTATGGATTTCATTACCGGATTACCAAGGACCAGGTCAGGATATGATTCCATATGGGTAGTAGTGGATCGCCTAACTAAAGTGGCTCATTTCATACCCGTGAAGACAATCTATACGAGTCCTAAGTTAGAAAAATTTTACATGAGTAGAATTGTATGTCTACATGGAGTGCCCAAGAGTATTGTGTCTGATAGGGGAACTCAATTCACTTCCCATTTTTGGAGACAGCTACATGAGTCATTGGGAACGAGGTTGGAATTCAAGATCGCTTTCATCCTCAAACTGATGGACAAACAGAAAGGACTAATCAAATTCTGGAAGACATGTTGAGGGCATGTGCCCTAGACTATGGAGCCAGTTGGGATGAAAGTCTGCCTTACGCAGAATTTTCTTATAACAACAGCTATCAAGCCAGCATTGAGATGGCACCGTTTGAGTTTCTCTACGGAAGGAAGTGTACCACTCCATTGTTATGGAATGGTGTGGGAGAAAGAAGTTTATTTGGGCCAGATCTTATCAAAGAAGCCGAAGAGAAGGTCAAATTGGTTAAGGACAGGTTGAAGATAGCAGTCCGATGTAAAAGCTACGCAGATCCTAAGCGTAGAGAAGTCACCTATGAAGTTGGTGATAGAGCTTATCTTAGAGTATCACCACTTCGTGGAGTGAAGAGATTCGGAGTCAAAGGAAAGTTGGCACCAAGATATGTGGGGCCATTCAAGATTTTGAGTTGCAAAGGAGAAGTTGCCTATGAAATTGAATTGCCAGAATCTCTGTCAGCTGTCCATGATGTGTTTCATGTGAGTCAGCTTAAGAAATGTCACCTAGAAATGGAAGAAACTTCTTTGAAGGATACTATACCTTTGGAGGAGGTTCAATTGGAAAGTGATCTCACCTATGAAGAGAAACCTATCAAGATTCTTGAGACTACAGAAAGAGTCACAAGGACAAAGACTATCAAGTTTTGCAAAGTGCAGTGGAATCATCATTCCGAAGAGGAAGCAACATGGGAAAGAGAAGATGATCTTCGGGAAGACCACCCTCACCTATTTGCTAGCCAATCCGAATCTCGAGGGCGAGATTCACCTTAAGGGGGTTAGATTTGTAACATCCCTAAATTCATGATTTCAAAGATTGCATATCATTCATGCATGCGTATAGATTTGAGATCAATTTCAAACTAATTTCAAGAAAAACAGAAGCACATAGTGCTATCATTTTATGTGAGCAAACTTGAATCAAATGGCCATCCCCATTTGAAAGCTTGAATGTTTTAAACCAAGATTGTTTGTCTCCCTTGTTGAATGGATTGAGCGTGGAATTTGAACCAAACTTTACAAAATGGAAATGGTTTCAAAAAAACCATTTTCAAACATTTGCAAATCAAGTGCAAAGTCCCTGTCATTTTGTTTCTCCAAAAATGGCCAAGCCTTTTCAAAGTGACCACATGGTTTTATGCCTACA
Source organism: Avena insularis (assembly GCA_023614405.1). Lineage (NCBI taxonomy): Eukaryota > Viridiplantae > Streptophyta > Magnoliopsida > Poales > Poaceae > Avena > Avena insularis. Next base: position 258,174,410 of record CM042685.1, read on the forward strand.
ATTGAGACTGTTGCACACTGCAAAAATCCCAAATAGAGTTTGAATTCATTTGAAAACCATTCCTGAAAATCAATTTAGAAAAAGAAAAGAGAAAAGAATTGGAAAAGGGCCGGCGCCAGGAATTTGGCCCAGCCATGTATATCCCAACAAGCCCACCCGCCCTCTCTCTCTCTCGACGCTACAGACGCACCCACGTCACCGACGCCGGACCCCACTCCTCTCGCTTAATTTCGCTGAGCGGGCCCTTCCACGCCATCGCTTTTCCCAAAATCTCGCGCACGAACACCGCCGCTGCCCGTTGCTGCTTTGGTTCCGCGAGGTAATTGGCATTGAATCACTGGGCGTTTCTTGTCGAGCCTCTGCCTATTTAGTCCCCTCTCTCTCTCGCGGCCATTTTGCCTCAACCAATTCCTTCTCCACGCCACCAGGCTGCTCGAAACTCGCCAGACGCTGTTCGACGATCCGCCGATTTAATTCCGGTGAGCACCGTGTTCCCCTCTGTCCCTGACTCATGCTATCAAGCTCAGCAACTCCTTGGGCATCTACTGACACGCCCCGTTTGTTCTCGCATGGTCTGTAGCTTTGGCAACGACCTCGTACGAGCGCCGCCGCTCTCTGCACGAACTCCGGCGACCTCTCCCCGTAAGTACCAGCTGCCCCTTGCCCTCTGCCTGATACGCCTAGGACCCCCATCGTCTTGCGCATCTAACGGTGCCCTCCTTTTGACTTAGCGTGACGCAGAACCTCGCCAACATCGCCAAAGAGTCAGACCCGACGCTGCTCGCGAACTCCGCGAGGAATCTCCGACGACCTGCGCGCCTTCCCAAGCCATCGCCACCTTGAGCATCAGCAGCTCCTGCGGTTCTGGTAAGCTCTTCACCCACTCCTACCTAGAACGCCAGCTGACAGACGCGCCACGCGCTACGCCAATGCTGGCGCCGCTTTTGGTCGATGATTTGTAATCACGATCCAGATCCAAATACAGAGATTAGTCCACTTATCGAACCGTTAAGTTTAGATCTGAGCCGTGCGTGTTAGTTAGATCCAACGGTAGCCGAGCGGGATCCGGTGCGAAGCGGTACGAGCCAGTAAGATTAAGACACGTGGCTAGGATTTGAGTTTAAAACAGAATTTAAAACAGATTTAGATTTAAATTTGATTAGGCTATAACTTTTGATTCCCACGTTAGATTTTTGCAAATTTTATACCGTTGGAATCAGGGAGACAAGCCCTTTCTGTTTATGCAATGTGTTTAAAGTTTAGGTTCTGTTAAAATGGTTTATTTTGCAGAAACTTGTTTAGGACTATTTTGAGTACAGAAATTGTTTAGAAAATTGTTTTAGTGTAAAATAAACTTGGTTTAGCAAGTTTTTAACTTGGTTATGAATCAGTACTATGAACTTGCTTGGTGGAGTTTTAAAAATCATCACTTAGCATTCTTGCATGCATGCATATATATTTTTGTTTGTATATGACTTGTATGTGATTGTGGTTATATTCTTTGTGTAGACTTTGGTGCTAGTGATTGTGATTCTGAAGAGTGCTACTCTCCCCACTACCAAGGCAAGTGGTACTTCATGAATATTTCCATCCCTAAATTTTCTATAAGCATTAGAAATATTTTGCTAAGTCTTGCATGTTATCTTTTTTGCCAAATGCCATGTTGGGAAATCCTAAGTAGATATAGAATTGCTAGGAAATTCCTAAGTTAAGTTACTATGCCATGCTTAGCCTAGATAGTAGCAAACAAGGGTTGGTAAAGTATATACATGCTATGATGAAAATATTTCTAAGTCTTTGGACTTATGTTTTTCTTAATAAAACAACTAAGTCAATGAATCACCTGGGTGGAATGGGACTTGATTGGTGGTTTTTGGTTGAGTGGTTACACAAGGCCCATGGATATGGTTTACCTTGTGTATCTCACTTGTGGTAGGTCACCCAGGCACAAAGGGATTTTAGAGGCCAAGTGTTGAGAAGCTTATAGTGCAGCCACTTGGCAATATGGGCTCTGCCTGGACCACATAAGTTGCTAGAACTTAGTCATTTGGACAGTTGGTGGTAGTGGGATGATAGGTTGGAACGCGTCCATTTGGCTAAGGGAAGGCTTCTGAAAGGTCCTGTCTTGGGAAACCAAGTCTGGTGGGGAAAGTGCACAACCTCTGCAGATGGAAAAATCTAAGTACTTAGCCAAGTCCATGGCAATGGACAACTTGAGCATCAAGACATGGAAGCTATCAAGAATCTCATCACTCCAACTTCTAAGTAAAAACTTGTGGCTGAACAAGGGTGAAGGACCCCAATGTCTATTGGTGGTTTCTTGGGAAAAGTTTTGACAAAGAAAAACTTAGTGATTTCAACTAATAGGAAAAACCTATTTTGAACAAAGCAAGCCAAGCTACACTTAGCCAAAATGCATATAGTAATATAGTCCACTTAAAATTTACTAAGGTATCACTTGCCAATACTATTCCAAAGTATTGACCCACTGTGGCTATAACTTGTGATGTTGCAGGTTACTCTGATGAGGATTAGGTGTCATGAGTCTACACTCAACATGTTTTCCTGTGGCACATGAAGATGAAGACTTATAATTATTTACTTATTCCAAACTATTGTATTAGGCCTGTGGCCTTGAGTTGTAAAAGACTATGTTTTATCTCTAGAATGGATGTAATAAATGACCTTTGTATCTGTGTACTTGATCTTAAACTGTGGATGCTAGCAATGATCCAGGGATTAGCATTGCAATCATAGGGATCCTTTTCCTTTACAAAGGAGGGATCTTACAACGCTGCAGAGCACGCGCGGGCGAGCTGGCGCTATGGGGAGGTTCGCCAGGAGGTGGGGAGCATGTGAGCGTGGTCGAGGAGGCAAGGGGCGGCAGGGTTCGGCCGGAATTGTTGCCGAAGTGTCGTCGGACAAAGGAGATTCGAGGTCAAAATTGTAGCAGCCTGGTAGCTCCTGTGGGGTGTGGTCTGGGGAAGAAGGGAGAGGAGACCAGGGCGGTTAATAGGGCACAGTCGCGGCGATTAATGGTCGCGGCATCAACGCGTATTGAAGCAAATTAAAACCTGCAGAAACGGCCGGCATGAGGGGGCGTGGTCGTCGCATGGGTGAAGAAGATGACTGGGAAGGTGGGACCTGGCTGTCTGCGAGAGAGAGAGGAGGAGTGGTTCCAGGCTATCATCGTTTGTGTGGGTTTCTTTCGCGGTGAAAAACGGTTAGCTCGGAGTGAGAGGGAGAGGTGGGCTTCTGCTGGGCTTACTGGGCTAGCTGGGCTGGGTCGACCTTTTCATTTTTTTTTGTTTCTAATATTCTGTTTTGATTTGGTTTAATTATTTCAAACATCAATTTGAATTCAAATTTCTCTCCAACTTTTTGAGGATTCAAACATTGATTAATAACACATTCTGAAGTCAAATTTAGAATAAATAATTTATTCTTTTAGGGTCCTTTAATTATTTAAATTAGGCCTTTGCATTACTTCATATAAGACTTAAAATATTTTTAATCCTTATTTAAATTTCATTCCTCCTCAAAACCTTTTCAGTAAGTTTTTATTTACTTAATAGGGCGTCAAAATATTCACCTAGAATTAATTGGAATAATTTTAATATGATCATTTTAAATTGGGTACTTGTCTTTATTCCAATGAAATTAAATATAGTTTTAATTCCATAATTTTTATTTAGAAGATTTCTTTGATCTTATTTAAGTTAATTAAACAACTTTTAATCCACGTGGGTAAATTCCAAATATTATTTTTCCATGATTTAATTAACCATTTCTTAATAGGGATTTTGTATTTATTCAATTTGATTCAAGCCATTTTATTTTATTTTGGAAATTCTTTATCCTTTTATTTTATTTGGGTTTGGATTAAATTCATTCCATTTGCTTAATGGATTAGGCCAAGATTTAATTTGGTCTTTAAATAATCCTTATTTAATATTTCTTTCTTCATCTTATAAAATCCATATCTTTTTATTTATATATCCAAACTTGGTGATTCCAATTTGTAAAATCTTATTTAATCTTTATCCTTTTAAATCTCTTTAGGATTATTTGCTAACCATTTTGTATGGATTTTAGATAAGTGCTTTATTAGCTTTGGGAATTTAATTTCCTTATCTTATTATATTTATAAGATTTTATTTATGGCTCCAAATTAAGTGAAACCAATTTATATGGTCTTATAATATTTATATTTGTCATTCTTGATCATTTATAAATGTTTGATGATAAATTTTTATATGGATCAGATCCATAGGCTTGGAGATAACTTGGAAATGATTTTTATTCCATTTAGGGTTTAGGGTTTGGATTTATTTTCCAAGTGTTTATATTTCCAGATGCATTTTAATAGGAATGCATTTCTCTTGATTTGGATTTTGTTGAATTCAAACTTTAATTGAAGTTTGTTCAAGATGGGATTTTAAGTTTCCATTTAGAAACAAAAGTTTCTTTTTACCCTAAATTTCAACATTTATTTATTTTGTTTATTTATTTTTCACATTACAAGATTTGGAAAATCTTGGGATGTGACAGAAACGGTTCTGGATACCCCAATCCCCGATGAACCTGCTGATAATGCATTTGCTGCCCTAAAGAACGCCTACAAGAGAGCATGTGATGATTCTCTTGAGGTTAGTTGTCTTATGCTTGCATGCATGGAACCTGAACTCCAAAAGAAGTTTGAGGATCAGGAAGTGTATGATATGATCGTAGCGCTTAAGGACATGTTCCAAGATCAGGCAAGGACTGAGAGGTACAATGTTGCCAAGTCCTTTGTAGAATGCAAGCTAGCAGAGGGAGCAGCTGTAGGCCCCCATGTGATCAAAATGGTTGGTTATAGTCAGACTTTGGAAAATCTTGGTTTTCCACTAGGCCAAGAGTTGGCCACTGACTTAATTTTGGCGTCTCTTCCATCCAGCTATGGGCAGTTCATTTTGAACTACCATATGAATGGGGTGGAGAAGGGCCTTAATGAATTATGTGGGATGCTTAAAACAGCAGAAAGTGACATGAAGAAGTGTGCAGGGCATAGCTATGTGATGGCTGTGCAGAACAAGCCTAGCTTCAAGAAAAAGGGTACTTCTTGGAAGAAGAAGGGCAAGGCTAAGGATACGATCCCTAAGTCTGCACCCAAGCAAAAGGCTGGACCTGTAGAAGACACTAAGTGCTTCTTTTGTCATGAACATGGCCACTGGAAGAGAAACTGCAGCCAGTACCAGGCTTCTTTGAAGAAGAGTGGAAGTAAGAGTACTTCCAACTCAGTTACGCTTGTTGTAAATGTTGTGGACATTCTTCTCGCTGATTCCTATGTTAACTCTTGGGTATTTGATACCGGATCGGTTGCTCATATTTGCAATTCAATGTAGGGGCTAATAAGGACTAGAGAAGTGCAGAAAGGCGAAGTGGATTTTCGCGTCGGAAATAAAGCAAGGGTTGCTGCATTGTTCGTCGGCGTCATGAAACTTCACCTTCCGCCAGGATTTATTATGGAGTTGAATAATTGTTATTACATTCCTAGTATGGGTCGAAACATTTTATCACCTTCATGTTTGATGAGGGATGGTTATTCATTCGTGAGTGCAAACAATGGTTTTGTAATCTCTAAGAATGATATGTTTATGGGTAATGCTCCCATTGTGAATGGGTTATTTATTTTAAATCTTGATGATGCATCTGTTTACAATGTTAGTGCTAAAAGGCTTCGGCCTAATGATTTGAGTCCTACCTATTTATGGCATTGTCGTTTGGGGCATATAAGTGAAAAGCGCATGAAGAAGCTCCATGGTGATGGTCTTCTAACTTCGTTTGATTTTGAATCATACGAGACATGTCAGGCTTGTTTACTTGGAAAGATGACCAAGTCACCTTTTTCGGGTTTACCCGAGAGAGCGACAGACTTGTTGGAACTCATACATACTGATGTATGTGGGCCAATGAGCACGACAGCCAGAGGAGGATATCACTACTTCATTACTTTCACTGATGATTTCAGTAGATATGGTTATGTCTACTTGATGAGGCATAAGTTTGAAAGTTTTGAAAAGTTCAAGGAGTTTCAGAGTGAAGTAGAGAATCAACGTGGCAAGAAAATAAAGGCCTTGCGATCTGATCGTTGAGGTGAATATTTGAGTCACGAATTTAGCGATCATCTTAAGAGTTGCGGAATTGTTCCACAACTTATGCCGCCTGGAACGCCTCAAAGAAACGGGGTCTCTGAACGGCGTAATCAAACTTTGTTGGACATGGTTCGATCTATGATGAGCCAGTCGGATTTACCATTATCATTTTGGGGTTACGCTCTAGAAACGGCAGCTTTCACACTTAATAGGGTACCATCTAAATCCTTAGTTAAGAGACCTTATGTGATGTGGTCTAGTATGAATCCCAGTTTGTCTTTTCTAAAGATTTGTGGTTGTTATGCATTTGTCGTTTACTCAGGACAAGCTAACACCCAAATCGGATAAGTGCATTTTTGTGGGATGTCCGAGGGAAACCTTAGGGTATTACTTCTACAACCGAGAGGAGGGAAAAGTGTTTGTCGCTCGTAGCGGTTTTTTCCTAGAGAAAGAGTTTCTCACAAAGGGAACAAGTGGAAGGTCGGTGCGACTTGAAGAAGTTCAAGATGAGCCAGTTGGGGATGTTTGTACGAGTGATGCTATTGTAGCAGAACAAGTTGAGGAACCCGTGGCAACAGAAGCACCACAACCACGAAGGTCGGCGAGGCTCCACGAAGTGCGAGAATTATTATTGTTAGACAAAGATGAGCCTGCGACCTATGCAGAAGCGATGGTGGACCCAGACTCTGAGAAATGGCTGATCGCCGTGAGATCCGAGATAGAGTCCATGGGGGACAATCAAGTTTGGAACTTGGTTGACCTGCCTGATGGTTTTAAAGCCATCGAGTGCAAATGGATCTATAAGAAGAAGATTGATATGGATGGAAATGTTCACATCCATAAAGCTCGACTTGTTGCAAAAGGTTTTCGACAAGTTCAAGGAGTTGACTACGACGAGACTTTCTTGCCCGTAGTGATGCTTAAATCTATACGGATAGTTCTAGCCATTGCTGCACATTTCGACTATGAAATATGGCAGATGGATGTCAAGACGGCTTTCCTAAATGGAATCCTAACTGAGGACGTGTATATGACGCAGCCCGAAGGTTTTGTCAATCCAAACAATGCTGGAAAGGTATGCAAACTTCTTAAGTCCATTTATGGGCTGAAGAAAGCATCTCGGAGTTGGAATATTCAATTTGATGAAGTTGTAAAGGAGTTTGGCTTCATCAAAAACGAACAAGAACCTTGTGTTTACAAGAAGGAAAGTGGGAGAGCGCTGGTATTTCTAATCTTATATGTAGATGACATATTGCTGATTGGAAATGACATTCCTATGCTCGAGTCTGTTAAGACCTCATTGAAAAATAGTTTTTCGATGAAGGACTTGGGAGAAGCGGCATAAATTCTGGGCATCAAGATCTATAGATATAGATCAATGGGGCTAATTCGATTAAGCCAGAGTACATACATTGACAAAGTGTTGAAACGGTTCAGCATGGAAGAGGCTAAGAAGGGGTTCTTGCTCATGTCTCATGGCATAAAACTCAACAAGACTCAGTGTCCTTCGACTACTGATGAGCGTGAGCGCATGAGTAGGGTTCCATATGCTTCGGCTATTGGATCCATCATGTATGCAATGATATGTACTCGCCCAGATGTTTCCTATGCTCTAATTGTTACAAACAGGTACCAGGCTGATCCAGGTGAGGGTCACTGGACAACGGTAAATAACATCCTTAAGTACTAGAAAAGGACTAAGGATGTGTTCCTAGTTTATGGAGGTGAGGATGAACTCAGTGTAAAGGGTTACACAGATGCGAGTTACCTTAACGACTCAAATGATTCAAAATCGCAATCAGGTTATGTGTTTGTCATGAATGGTGGTGTTGTGAGCTGGAAAAGTTCCAAGCAAGATACGGTGACCTCCTCTTCAACAGAAGCTGAATATATTGCCTCGGAGGCCGTAAAGGAAGCTATTTGGATTAGGAATTTCCTGATCGCTCTCGGTGTGGTTCAGGGCGCGTCCAATCCCTTGGATGTTTATTGTGACAACAATGGTGCTATTGCACAAGCCAAGGAACCTAGACAGCACCAGAAGAACAAACATATTCGCATGCGTTACCATCAGATTCGAGAGTTTGTTGAGGACGGTAGTGTCATGATATGCAAAATACATACGGACTCAAATGTTGCCGATCCCTTGACTAAGCCTCTCCCGCAGCCCGCGCATGAAGCATACACAAGAGCAATTGGTATTAGATACATTTTAGATTGACTCTAGTGCAAGTGGGAGACTAAAGAAAATATGCCCTAGAGGCAATCATAGAGATGATTATATTTCATATGTATCCATGATTTATTGTAATGTTCCTTGAATATCCATATCAGGAAACTTGTAATGATTGGCAATTATGTGAATTGTTTGTGAAACTCTTTACTTGTATGGTTATTTAAGAGTTGTCCCTAGTCGAAGTTCATGTGAGGACACACATGAATATTAGACTACCACATAGATTGGTAGATGACTATGTTTCTGTAACATCCCAAAAATATCAAACTTATATCATCAAAACACTAATCCTCAAGTTTAGGGTTAACAAAAACTTTTCTAAATGAATTCATGAATGCATGTATATGTGTATGCATGAATTTTGAATTTCTTGAACAACCACCTTGTTTGTGTGATCCATTGCTTGTAAAATGTTTATTAGGTGAAAATAACATCATCTAAAACATTTCCCACACTTTTCCTAAAGAAAAGTAAATCAAAACAAATATATTAAGGGAATGGTCATTTTGGCCAATTTAACTCCCATGCCTACTTTGGCTGTCTCGAACTTTCAAAACCTAACAGAAACTTTTCTGGACCTTTGCACCCCTTGAATGTACTCACAACAGAGTATCAAGGCCCACTTTGTGATCATCCAGAAACTTTCAAATGCATAGTTTAAATGACAATTCAAAATTGACTCTTCTTCATATGGGAAGATCCCACCTTTTCAAAACCTACTCAAACAAGCTCAACTTTCAAAACCCAAGCATCTGCAGACTCACCAGAACCAATCTAGCAAACTCACCAAAATTCATTTCAAAATTTAAAACTTGATTCCATGCGGCCATTTCATCAAACAGGTTGCAGACACAAATCAAACAAAACCACAAACACTATAGTGTGCAGTGTTTTGAGCCTAACTTGTTCCCTAGTTAGCTCACACACAAACCAGTAGATCATCTAGAAAGATTAGCCCAACACTAGCACCACTGTGAGCTTGCCATTGCCATTAATGGTGAACAGCCGAGCACCCCCATGTCACCCCAATGTGGACAGCAAGCTAGGAGCAGCAAAGAAGCCTAGCCAAGATGTCCGGGAGGCAGCCACCGTCCATCGCCATCGCTTGCCAAGCCTGTCCCAGCTCGACCACGCACAAGCCGCGCCCAGACTATGCCGAAGTGCGCGAGCTCCACCTGCGACCATCGTCCCCAGACAAGCGCCTCACCGCTGCGCACACGATCACCACCGACCCAGAGACCGCCAGACATCCCGTTTGCTTGCGTGCCATACAGCCGCCCGTCGAAGACGCCGCCTAAGCAGAGCACCGCCTGCCAGACCAAACCACACCGCCCCATGCCTCGCGACCATGTCGTTGAGCATCGCCAGAGACACAAGACCGTCCCCTACCCTTGCCCATGCCATTAGCTTTGTATCGCCCCCGACGAGCTCACCTTGCGCCCCGACGGTCCCCTCGCTCGACTATAAATAGAGGCCACCCCCGCATGATTTCTTCACACCATCTCACTCCCCTCTCCCCACTGACCGTGCCACCCCATCCTCAGAGCAAGGCGAGCACCACTTCTCCGGAATTTGCAAGATCCCTACCGATGCCACAAACCCATATTTATGATCCTACCCACTTGTTAAACCAATCCTAGTTTTATGGCAAGCTTCTTCCTCTTTTTCTTTATCAAAGCTTACTTAGAGTCTACTTAAGAGTTTGGTAGATATTAGACAGATGTGCTCAAGTTTGCCCTAAGAGCATAAAATTTGGCCTAAGCTAGAAACCTTGATCTCAGCTTTAGATATAATGTTGGACTTAGTGAAACTCCACTAGTACCACCCCTCATGATTACCATCCCCAGCTGTAGATGCTAGTGCTAAGCATAAAACTTGATCAACTTTAGATGGGAGTACTTGGTGGAAAAATGGTTATGAAAACCTTGGAATGATGGATCATTCTATTGAAATGTTTTGGACATGTGTTTCCAAACACTTGATGATTTTGGTGATGAAAATGTTGAGGCATGAGCCTTAGCCCTTTATAAAACTGATGGTTGTCTGTATGCGATACCATTCCAATTCTTGCGTACAACCACAATACCCGAATATTGGGTAGGGATTGACTGGAAACTTATATACCTTAGTATTAGCTCCCTCACGGCCAAGGTCTGAGCTGAGGCTACCTTGTGAAGATTGTCCACTGCAGCAGACCCAAGATGACAGTGGTCATGGTTGGGAGGCCAAACTCACAGGAGAGGTGCTGATACTAGGGAGTGTAATTGAAAGGTTAGGATTGATTATCCGCATACTGAGTATGGTGAATTTAGGATTTGTTCCTGAAGGATGTATCGAATGTTGTGGTGAAAGTGTACAATCTCTGCAGAGTGTCAAACTATTCGAATAGTCAGCGTCATGATTATGGACAGTTGGAGTGGCCATACTGTTCCCCCGTCAGACTTTTCAAAATGACTTGTGAAATAAATTGAGACTTTGACTTGACCACAACATAGTTGTGACCCGAGTTACAAGATCCCACTTAGGAGTTATAAAACTATAACTAGTTTTGGGAACTTAGTAGAGATAAACCTGGCTTTTGCAAAACAACCCTAGAGCCTAGTGTCCTATTATCCAAAAACCCCCTTTTACCTATTAGTATTAGTTTGCGAGTACTTAAAGAGTACTCACGGCTTTGTCCCTGGCTATTCCCATGGCCAGACTATGAAGAGGAGTACCTGGAAGATGGACCCCAGGAAGGTTACGACAACTAGGATCATCTCCCATCGTCAAGATTGCTCGTGACCTCAAGATGGAGCTTCGCCTACGCTACCGTTATTATTACGTATTCCGCTTCTTGATGTTGTATTAAGAACTGGATCATGAGATCCCTATTTGTGTAAGAACTTATGTATCGTTTGTAATGGATGATGTACTATGGTATCCAATTCTATTATGTCTCGCAAAAATGGTAATCCTGGGATTGCGATGGATGGCATAACAGGCATCTAGGATTGAAAAATCCGGGTGTTGACAAGTTGGTATCAGAGCCATCCTGACCATAGGAGACCCTAGTTAGGTTGGACGTTGAACCAAAAACTTAGTTTCAAAAACCAAAGAAAACAAATATTTACAAAAACCTATTCTCATTCTTATCTCTTTAATTCTTTCATAAAACTTCATGTTCCTCAAAAACTCTTGCAAAATAAATAAAATTTTGACACACTTGATCACTCTGCTAATATACTCATCCTCTATTTTTATATATGGACGTGAAGTACAGCAAGTTTTATCAACTCGGAAATGGGGGAGACCTTATCTTTGAGAGGGATCTGGATCAGCTTTCAGAACTTCTGGAGCGTCCGCACCCCGAGTTCTTCGGAGCTCAGCTCAATGATCAAGGAGGAGAAGATCTGCAGTGGCTAATTGTTGCAAGTCTCCGAGGAAAGATTGAACCTCCCACAGTGGAGGGAATTCAGTTTACATTGAGGGAAAACAACTGGCTCGATGGACTTTCCAGAGCAATGCAGGAATCTCTTTCCTGTCTGTGTGGGCAGAGCATCAATCAGATCAAGGGTACTCGCTTTGAGTTTTTCCCCAGACGTGATGCCAATGGACAACCACTGGAAGCCCCATACCACCCCGAGCTGAAGACTCAATTGGACCACCTCAGCTTCATGATGTACGACCGTCAGCAGGAGTTGGACAACTGCCGTGACTATTGCAACCACAAGTCTGCCATCATCAAGACGAAGGATCAGACCATCGCCATGCTAGCAAAGGATCGCAAGTATCGCCGCCGTCAGCTCGACAAGAAGGAGCGCATTATTGCCCGTCTTCGCCATCGCATCTCATCTCTGGAAGAGACCATCCACGAGAGAGACATGTAGTTGGAGGAAAGGGAGAATGCAGGAGAGGATCTTCGTGGAGACCCTAACTCCTATCTCAGCGATGACGATGATTTTCTGGAGGATCAGGCCATGGACTTCTTCACCGATGAGGACGATTTCGCCTTCATCGATGATCCTGAAGATGATGAAGCCACAAACTCCGAGCAGTAGTAGCACTGAGCCCTAGCGTAGTGAGTAGTAGTCGGTCCCACTGTATCGTAGACTCCAGAATGGTTCTTAAAACCATCTGTGTTTCCTTGTTGTGGTGTGTGTTATACTGTGTGCTATGAGTGAATGAATGAAAAAACCAGTTGCTAGAAAACTTGAGTCAAATTCCAAAAACTTTCCAAAAACCCAAAACCCTAGAAATTTCCCTCTTTTCTCATGATCGATATCAATCTTCAGATGCCACGTGGAGGAAGTGGTTCAGCCCCGGACCCGATGTTGCAGATCCTGCAAATGTTGACTTCTGACCGCGAAGCTGAAAGAGCGGAACGTCAAGCCAACCTAGCCACTCTGCAACAGATAGCCCAGCTAGCCCACAACAACCAAGGCCATGGAAACCAGGACAACCACGGATCTAAACTCAAGAATTTCCAGAATACCAACCCACCCGTTTTCACCAAGTCGGAAGAACCCCTAGACACCGATGATTTGCTGCAAACCATGGAAAATAACTTAGAAGTAGCTGGAGTGGAAGCCAACGAGAAAGTCCTATTCGCCACCCATTATTTAGCCGGAGATGGCAGGGCATGGTGGAACAGTGTTCATGCAATGACCGGAGGCCAAATGATGACCTGGGAGGAATTCAAGGTCAAGTTTAGCAGAACCCATGTGCCACCAGGTTTGATCAAGAGAATGAGAGACGAGTTTAGAGAGTTGAAGCAAGGAAGGATGACTGTAGTGGAATACCGTGACAAATTTTTGTCATTAGCTAGGTATGCCCCGGACGAGATAGACACCGAAGCCAAGAAGAAAGAAAGATTCCTGAATGGTCTGCATGACGAGATGCAGACGGTGTTAGTCAATATCCCCTTTGTTGATATTGAAGCCCTTGTCGACTCTGCTATCCAAATGGAAGGAAAGATCAACCAAGCCAATGAGAACCGCAAGCGTCGCATGATGCATCAACCAGGAACCCATCAGACCCCAAAGTATCGCCCCAACCCATCTCCAGGATTTGCCCCACGAACTCACAGACCCCCTATGACCCGTCCGACCTATCCCAACCGTGGAAACCCTAGACCCGGAGGAAATCACAACAACCCCGGCAACTCTACCAATTTCACCCGTGCCCCACCCAAGTTCAACACCAACAATACTACCACCAACCCCAACATTGCCCCGAGGATCGGAAGCAATGTTGTGCGTCGCAGCTAAGGACAAGGCACAAGTGACCTGTTATGATGTGGAAATAAAGGCCACTATTCCAATGAGTGCCCCAACAAGAAGAATACTACCGCCTAACGCCAATGTCCCAGCTCAGCAAGAGCATGTGTTCACCAGGAGAAGATTTGCCCTGTGGAATTCGCTCAACCGCAACGGCCGTCTTTTACTCATGCATGCTGAAGAAGCCCGTGAAGCGCCAAACGTCGTGCTGGGTATGTTTTCTGTTAATTCAGTACTTGAAAGAGTGTTGTTTGATTCTGGTGCATCGCATTCATTTATCACAAGAATTTGCTCGCACTAGTAAAATTCAACCAACCAAATTGAAGCATGTGATGATTGTGCAAATTCCAGATCAACCACCAAGGCTAGGCAAATTTGCAAAGCCGTCCCTATCCGAATCCATGGCATAGATTTTATGCTAACCTAATAGTACTCGGAACTAAAGGTTTGGAAGTAGTACTAGGAATGGATTGGATGTCCAAGCATAAAGGATTGATTGATCGTGCAAGAAAGCCATTACCATGACCAGTACCAATCAAGTATCAAGAGCATATATCTGAAACCTTACTCGCCAATTCAAGTGTAACAAAAGTCTAGCCCAACCTACCATTGACCAAGTTCGGATAGTGCGAATACCCGATGTATTTCCAGATGTTTTGCCCCAGATGCCCCAGATCGGGATATCGAGTTTATCATCGAACTAATCCCCAGAACAGGACCCATAGCCCAGAGACCCTATAGTATGAACCCGTCAGAACTAGAAGAACTGAAGAAGCAACTGGATTCCATGTTGGAAATCGGATTGATTCAACCAAGTGCGTCCCCATGGAGATCACCTGTCTTGTTTGTGGACAAGAAGGATGGAGGTAACCGTTTGTGTACGGATTATCGGAAGTTGAATGATGTCACCATCAAGAACAAGTACCCCTTGCCCAAGATAGAAGATTTGTTTGATCAGTTGACCGGTGCCCAGGTGTTTTCTAAGATTGATCTTAGAACTGGCTATCATCAACTCAAAATTCGTGCAGAGGATATTCCAAAGACTGCCTTTACCACCCGATATGGATTGTATGAGTATACTGTCATGTCTTTTGGATTAACCAATGCCCCCGCTTATTTCATGAATCTCATGAATAAGATTTTTATGGACTTCCTGGATAAGTTTGTCATTGTTTTCATCGATGACATTCTGATTTATTCCGAATCGGAAGAAGAACATGAGAGACACCTAAGGACCATTCTTGGAACCCTTAGAGAGCATCAGTTGTATGCAAAGTTTAGCAAATGTGAATTCTGGTTACAGGAAGTAGGATTCCTCGGTCACATTGTATCAGCCGGAGGAATTGCCGTTGACCCTGCCAAAGTGAAAGATGTAGAAGATTGGCAAGCCCCCACCACTCAAACCCAAGTTCGTGCTTTTCTCGGATTGGCGGGATATTACCGCAAATTCGTAGAAGGATTCTCGAGTATAGCCCGACCCATGACCCAATTACTGAAGAAAGACAAGAAGTTTGAATGGACAGACAAGTGCGAAGCGAGTTTTCAAGAACTCAAGAGGAGATTGATTTCAGCCCCAATCTTGATCATGCCGGATATCACGAAGCCCTTCGATGTGTATTGTGACGCATCCAAGATTGGTCTCGGATGTGTGCTAATGCAAGAAGGCAAAGTCATATCTTATCTATCACGACAACTGAAGCAACATGAACAAAATTACCCAACCCATGACCTCGAACTCGCAACCGTAGTTCTAGCCCTGAAGACATGGAGACATTACCTAATGGGAAACCGTTGTGAGATTTATTCGGACCACAAGAGCCTAAAGTATATATTCACTCAAAAGGAGCTGAATATGAGGCAGAGAAGATGGATTGAGATAATCAAGGATTACGACCTGGACATTCACTATCACGCTGGAAAAGCCAATGTGGTAGCCGATGCCCTTAGCAGATTGCCGTGCCGCTTGAACTCCATGATTTTAAAGGAGCAACCAAGTTTGCACAAAGAGATGGAAGATTTTCGAATGGAATTAGTAAGTGAAGGATTTTTGGCTAGCATCGAACTTCAGCCCACTTTTATCAGTCAGATTAAAGAGGCACAGAAGGAAAATGCCAGTATCGACGGAATCAAGCGTCAGACGCACAGTGCAAAGTACCCGGATTCACCGAGGACGAAGAAGGAGTTCTGTGGTACAAAGGACGCCTTTGTGTACCAGCAGATTCGGAGTTGAAGGAAGTTATCTTGAAGGAGGCTCATGATACTCTTTATTCTATCCATCCCGGAGGAACTAAGATGTATCAAGATTTGAAAGAGCAATTTTGGTGGCATAAGATGAAGAGAGAAATCGGAAGCTATATCGCCAAGTGTGACATATGTCAGCGAGTCAAGGCAGGACATCAACGACCCGCTGGATTGTTGCAACCTTTGCAGATTCCGGAATGGAAATGGGATTCTGTAGGAATGGACTTTATCACTGGACTACCTACTTCTAGTAGGGGAAATGACTCTATTTGGGTCATAGTGGACAGATTGTCCAAAGTCGCCCATTTCTTGCCCGTCAAAACCACCTATCAGAGTTCGAAGCTAGCGGAGTTATACATCGCTAGAATCGTTAGTTTGCACGGAGTCCCGAAGAACATAGTCTCGGATCGAGGAACTCAGTTTACCTCGAGATTCTGGAAGAAAGTCCAAGAAGGTTTATGAACCCGCCTAGAATTCAGTACCGCTTATCACCCTCAGACCGATGGACAAACGGAGCGAGTAAACCAAATACTCGAAGATATGCTTAGAGCCTGTGTGTTGGAATATGGATCCAAGTGGGAAGACTATCTGCCGTTTGCAGAATTTTCTTACAACAATAGTTACCAAGCCAGTTTGCAAATGGCCCCATTTGAATTTATGTACGGAAGAAAGTGCCACACCCCTTTGAACTGGTCGGAAGTAGGAGAGAGTCAGATCTTTGGACCCGACATCCTACGAGAAGCAGAAGAGAAGGTTCGCAAGATTCGTGAGCACCTCAAGACAGCCCAATCCCGACAAAAGAGTTACGCCGACAAGAGACGTCGAGACCTCGCCTTCAACATCAGAGATTTTGTTTATCTGAAAGTGTCGCCATTGAAGGGAATGCAACGTTTCCAACTCAAAGTAAAGTTAGCCCCCAGATATATCGGACCTTTCAAAATCTTGAACCGTCGAGGAGAAGTATTGTATCAACTGGAACTACCTGAAGAGATGTCAACTGTGCACAATGTGTTCCATATCTCGTTACTTCACAAATGTCTCGAAGTCCCCGAGAAGACCGAAGTGTTCAATAATATCGATAACCAGACCATAGAGATCAATGAGGACCTAACCTATCCCGAAGTACCCATCCGTATATTGGAAGAAGCCTTTCTAACTACCAGGACCCGAAGCATCAAGTTTCTCAAGATTCAGTGGAGCAACCACACAGAAGAGGAGGCTACCTGGGAACGCGAAGATCACATCAGGACGGAGTTTCCAGATCTCTTCAAATCCTAGGTAATCATTTCGTCCTTTTTCCAATCTCGGGACGAGTTTTTGTTTAAGGGGGGAAGGTTTGTAACATCCCAAAAATATCAAACTTAGATCATCAAAACACTAATCCTCAAGTTTAGGGTTAACAAAAACTTTTCTAAATGAATTCATGAATGCATGTATATGTGTATGCATGAATTTTGAATTTCTTGAACAACCACCTTGTTTGTGTGATCCATTGCTTGTAAAATGTTTATTAGATGAAAATAACATCAGCTAAAACATTTCCCACACTTTTCCTAAAGAAAAGTAAATCAAAACAAATATATTAAGGGAATGGTCATTTTGGCCAATTTAACTCCCATGCCTACTTTGGCTGTCTCAAACTTTCAAAACCTAACAGAAACTTTTCTGGACCTTTGCACCCCTTGAATGTACTCAAAACAGAGTATCAAGGCCCACTTTGTGATCATCCAGAAACTTTCAAATGCACAGTTTAAATGACAATTCAAAATTGAATCTTCTTCATATGGGAAGATCCCACCTTTTCAAAACCCACTCAAACAAGCTCAACTTTCAAAACCCAAGCATCTGCAGACTCACCAGAACCAATCTAGCAAACTCACCAAAATTCATTTCAAAATTCAAAACTTGATTTCATGCGGCCATTTCATCAAACATCAAACAGGTTGTACACAAATCAAACAAAACCACAAACACTATAGTGTGCGGTTTTGAGCCTAACTTGTTCCCTAGTTAGCTCACACACAAACCAAGAGATCATCTAGAAAGATTAGCCCAACACTAGAACCCTGAGCTTGCCATTGCCATTAATGGTGAACAAATGAGCACCCCATGTCACCCCAATGTGGACAGCAAGCTAGGAGCAGCAGCAAGCCTAGCCAGCATGTCTCGGGATGCGATGCAACCACCGCCCACCGCCCCATCGTCCCAGCGAAGCGTTGCTAAGCCTCGACCACGCAAGACAAGCCGCCAGACCATGCCGAAGCGGCGCCAGAGCGCCACCACGACCATCGTCCCAGCATCGCTGCCCTCACCGCCACAGACACACGATCACCACCGACCCAGAGACCGCCAGACATCCCTTGTCGCCTGCCATACAGCCACCGCCGCCGTCAAGACGCCGCCTCGCCACAGAGAGCACCGCCTGCCTGCACCAAACCACACCGCCCCATGCCTCGCGACCATGTCGTTGAGCATCGCCAGAGACACAAGACCGCCCCTACCCTTGCCCATGCCATTAGTTGCTCAGACTGCCTCGACGAGCTCACCTTGCGCCCGACGGTCCCTCGCCGACTATAAATAGAGGCCACCCCGCACGATTTCTTCACACCATCTCACTCCCTCTCCCCAATCGACCGCACACCCCATCCTCAGAGCAAGGCGAGCACCACTTTGCCGGAATTTCACCGGAGCCCGCCGCCTCTGGAGAAGAAGGGAGCCAGCGATTGGAGCCGCCCCAGGAGAAGCCACCGGTACCAGGAGGATCGCCGTCATCGACTTCGTCGTTCGCCCGCCTCGCCGACCTCGCCTGCATTCCCGTGAGCCCCCAGCACCCCTCACTGGCCGCGCTAGGTTTCGTTCTCGCCGGAGCTGTCTCGCGTCGACGATGACCCTCAGCCGTTAGATTAGAACTAGATCAGACGACCCACGTTGCCCCATACCGCTTCGCCCAGCCCCGTGTCACTGACGAGTGGGGACACCCACTTATGCAGCCCGCGGGAGCACTGCGCTTAGCAGGATGGCTCGTTAGAATTTCCCGCGCAGCCCAGCAATTCAAATTAAACCTTTTTCTTTTTAATTTCAAACACACTTCTGTACCCAACTTCAAAAATCAACCCAGATCGATTCAGTGCACCAAATTGGATGAAACCAATTTTGTTGGAAAGATCTGTGAATGCTTAATCCAAGCCCGTTGGATTCAAGTCATTTGGATCTGTAGATCACCCATACCAAAAATAACAAGGCAGAAGCTTTTCTGCATTCAAACATTTTTTCAAATTTAAACCATAAAAGCTTTTGAGTTGATTCCAACTCTCAAAAATCACATTTAACCATGCCTTTCAGAATATATAAAAATATATAGGTTTACTTGCAGAAATAATGTTCAAGGAATAAAAGAATGCTACATAAGCATTTCTAGCCACTTTATTTAATTAAAATAAAAAGGTAAAACCTTATTAAATTGTGACACCACTTTAAATCACATTCCCATGGACTACAATATGTGGTGATGACATGTGTCAACATGATCCCATGTTTAGTTTGGAGAATATTAAATCTTAAGTAGTTTTCAATGAGTAGAAATTACTTTTCTAAAATAAAAAGACCTAAATCAAGCTTTAACCTTGTAATGATAGAGATGATGCTAGATCATCTATAGGACCCTTGTGTGTGATGATTGCAAGTAGTTAAGTATTGTTTGGTGATTGTGTACCTCGTATTTATTCATAGACGCTAGTACCGACCAAGGATACTACGAGGAGGAAGGAGGATACTACGAAGAGGAAGCCGAGGAGAACTTCAACCACTGCTTTGCACAAGGCAAGCCTTACTAACCAAGTTGACCTATGCAAGCTAAAACTTGCAAGACACTCTACCTTAGCAAGCCTAATGCAAGCTAGTAACCATGCAAGCCTTACTAACCAAGTTGACCTATGCAAGATAAAACTTTCAAGCCACTCTACCTTAGAAAGCCTAATGCAAGCTAGTAACCATGCAAGCTTTACTAACCAAGTGGACCAATGCAAGCTAACACTTGCAAGATACTATACCAGTGCAAGTTAACCCTTGCAAGATCCCTACCGATGCCACAAACCCATATTTATGATCCTACCCACTTGTTAAACCAATCCTAGTTTTATGGCAAGCTTCTTACTCTTTTTCTTTATCAAAGCTTACTTAGAGTCTACTTAAGAGTTTGGTAGATATTAGACAGCTGTGCTCAAGTTTTCCCTAAGAGCATAAAATTTGGCCTAAGCTAGAAACCTTGATCTCAGCTTTAGATATAATGTTGGACTTAGTGAAACTCCACTAGTACCACCCCTCATGATTACCATCCCCAGCTGTAGATGCTAGTGCTAAGCATAAAACTTGATCAACTTTAGATGGGAGTACTTGGTGGAAAAATGGTTATGAAAACCTTGGAATGATGGATCATTCTATTGAAATGTTTTGGACATGTGTTTCCAAACACTTGATGATTTTGGTGATGAAAATGTTGAGGCATGAGCCTTAGCCCTTTATAAAACTGATGGTTGTCTGGATGCGATACCATTCCAATTCTTGCGTACAACCACAATACCTGAATATTGGGTAGGGCTTGGCTGGAAACTTATATACCTTAGTATTAGCTCCCTCATGGCCAAGGTCTGAGCTGAGGCTACCTTGTGAAGATTGTCCACTGCAGCAAGACCCAAGATGACAAAGGGTCATGGTTGGGAGGCCAAACTCACAGGAGAGGTGCCGATACTAGGGAGTGTAATTGAAAGGTTAGGATTGATTATCCGACATCGAGTATGGTGAATTTAGGATTTGTTCTGACGGATGTATCGAATGTTGTGGTGAAAGTGTACAATCTCCGCAGAGTGTCAAACTATTCGAATAGTCTGCCCATGTTATGGACAGTTGGAGTGGCCATACTGTTCCGCCGTCAGACTTTTCAAAATGACTTGTGAAATAAATTGAGACTTTGACTTGACCACAACAGAGTTGTGACCCGAGTTACAAGATCCCACTTAGGAGTTATAAAACTATAACTAGTTTTGGGAACTTAGTAGAGATAAACCTGGCTTTTTGCAAAACAACCCTAGAGCCTAGTGTCCCATTATCCAAAAACCCCTTTACTTGTTAGTATTAGTTTGCGAGTACTTAAAGAGTACTCATGGCTTTGTCCCTGGCTATTCCCATGGCCAGACTATGAAGAGGAGTACCTGGAAGATGGACCCCAGGAAGGTTACGACAACTAGGATCATCTCCCATCGTCAGCATTGCCTGTGACCCCGAAGTTGGAGCTTCACCTACGCTACCGTTATTACTACGTATTCCGCTACTTGATGTTGTATTAAGAACTGGATCATGAGATCCCTATTTGTGTACGAACTTGTATCGTTGTAATGGATGAAGTACTATGGTATCCAATTCTGTTATGTCTCGCAAAAATGGTAATCCTGGGATTGCGATGTATGGCATAACAGGCATCTAGGATTGAAAAATCCGGGTGTTGACAGTTTCACAAGTCATAGACATGGAGATGTCAAACCAATGATGTGGACACATGTTATGAACATGGGGTTGGAATGACCCAACCTGAGACTGGCAATTAGTTGCATCTCTCTCTCTACACATCGTAATGCTTTTGTCCTTAGACCGAGATTGTCGTGATGTACTTGAGATGTGGATCGACCTACTTTGGGTCTATCAAACGCTGCACCGTAACTGGGTAGTTATAAAGGTAGCTTTCGGGTTTGTCCTCAAGCATGCTGCAAGGCATGGTCAATCAAGATGGGATTTGCCCCTCTCTACTTGAGAGAGATATCTCTGGGCCCCTCGAGTGATCGGATCCAGAAATGCATGGCCGTGCTACATAAGGTTAAGAGTTAACCTAGTAAAGGGATTCTGAATCACAGTATCGAGAAAGGGAGGTCAGCTTGGAGCTAGACCAAATATCGTGAGGCAAAGGGAAAGACATGTACTAAACCTTGTGATGGTTCGTCCGATATGATCTTTGTATGCGTTTAGGAGTTGGCACGTCTTGCTAGAGGCCGCTACCAACTATTGATAGAATAAGTGTATTCGTGTCATGTCTATACGCATATGAACCTATAGGGTCACACACTTAAGGGGCTAGAAGCCTAATGAGGATTGGATCCGAATTAGACCAGGCTCAGGCTACTAATGGGCTGCTAATGTAGAAACCCACTAGGGACGCCTATATAAGAGAGGGTGGGAGGAGCTGACCAGGGTTAGACCTCATATCATTCCCAGCCGCCACTCTCACGCTCAGAACAGACGTGCGACCTAGCAGTCCGCTGCCCCGACGCTTCCACCCTGTACGTGTGGATACCTCGGAGGCGATGCATCTGTAGCGCTTGGACGAGCCGCGCAAGGGGAGCTTCTCGTGGGACGAGGACAAGGAGGAGACGTGGAATGTCTGCACTGCCTCGACGCGCTTCATCAATTCCGCAACTGTGCGTCTAGTGGTAATCCCGTGATCTATGACAATAGTAATCCTGGTATACGCAGTAGAATTTTTTTTGATTTGCGCTAGTGTAGCCTACCGGTATCCCTACAGGACCCAATGGTGATCTATTGTGACAACAATGGTGCAATTGCCAATGCCATAGAACCAAGGTCTGACAAGTATTCCAAGCATATTAAGTGCCAGTTCAACTCCATCTGTGAACATGTCAAGGATGGAGATATAAAGATTTTTAAAGTACATACGGATCTCAATGTAGCGGATCCTTTGTAATAAACTCTCCCCAGAGCAAAACATGATCAACACCAGAACTCCATGGTGTTTGATTCATCACTATGTAACTAGATTATTGTCTCTAGTGCAAGTGGGAGAATGAAGGGAATATGCCCTGAGAGGCAATAATAAAGTGTTTATTATATGTATTCCAAGTATATGATAGATTTTTATTTTGCATGCGATAATTTTATTAATATGGAAACATTAATACATGAGTGTTTAATAAACAAACAGAAAGTTCCTAGTTATGCCTCTCTCATAAACTAGCTCGTTGATTAACAAGATGATCAAAGTTTCCTGATCATAGACATTTGATATTGTTAATAACGAGGTCACAACATTAGTGTAATGGTGTGATGAACATTCATCCTAAGTATAGCATTACAATCAAAGTCATTGAGTTTATATTGCTATAAAAACTTACGAAGTGATCCTAATCCTTAGACCATGAGATCATGTTAATCACTAACACCGGAAGAGTTTCTTGATAACATCAAACGTCACACCGTAACTGGGTGATTATAAAGATGGGTTCAGAACTACTAAAGTGTTATGTTGAGGCCCATGGATCGAGAGTGGAATTTGTTCATCCGATGAAGGATAGATATACTCTGGGCCCTCTCGGTGCTATCACATTGGTTAGCTTGCATGCAAGTGATTTGATCACTAGAATGTTATATCACTTGAACGAGAAAAGAGTGCATGTCAGTAACGAGATCAAACTAGGTATGGAGATACCGATGATCGAATCTCGGACATGTAATATATCGCAAAACAAAGGGATTAAGATACTAGCATAAAAGGTTCCGACGATCACAAGACAGTAATCTGTCACATCCCAAGATTTTCCAAATCTTGTAATGTGAAAAATAAATAAACAAAATAAATTATGGTTGAAAATCAAGGTGAAAAGAAACTTTGTTTCTAAATGGAAACTTAAAATCCCATCTTGAACAAACTTTGGTAAAAGTTTGAATCCAACAAAAATCCAAATCAAGAGAAATGCATTCCTCAATGAGTGTATCTGGAAATTTAAACACTTGGAAAATAAATCCAAACCCTAAACCCTAATGGAATAAAAATCATTTCCAAGTTATCTCCAAACCTATGGATTTGATCCATATAAAATTTGTCAACAAACATTTACAAATGATCAAGAAATACAGATGGAAATCATATAAAGCCATAGAAATTGGTTTCACTTAATTTGGAGCCATAGATAAAATCTTATGAATTTAATAAAGATAAGGAAATTAAATTTCCAAAGTCAATAAAGCATCTATCAATAAATCCATACCAAATGGTGAGAAAATAATCCTAAAGAGATTTAAAAGGATAAACAATTATTAAACAAGATTTTACAAAATTAGAATCACCAAGTTTGGATCTCTAAATAAAAAGATATGGATTTTATAAGACAAAGATAGTAATATTAAATAAAGAATATTTTTAAAGACCAAATTAAATCTTGGCCTAATATATTAAGCAAATGGAATGAATAGAATCCAAATCCAAATAAAACAAAAGGATAAAGAATTTCCAAAATAAAATAAAATGACATTAACCATTCTATCCCTATTCTAATAAAGACAAACCTCTAATAGGGATAATTATATCATTCATGAGAAAATAGTATTTTGGAATTTACCCAAGTGGAATAAAAGTTGTTTAATTCAACTTATTTAAGATTAAAGAAATCTTCCAAATAAACTTTTGCGAATTAAAACTATATTTAATTCCATTGGAAATTAAACAAATACCTAATTCAAATGATTTATGAATCATATTAAATACTTTCCAAATAATTCAAGATGAATTACTTAACACCCAAATAATCAAATAAAAACCTACTGAAAAGATTTGGAAGGATTTAGAAATTTAAATGGTGTTTGAAAATATTATTAAATCTTATTTGATTAATACAAGGACCTACTTTAAATAATTAAAAAGGCACTAAAGGAATAAAAGTTTTATTCTAAATTTGACATTAGAATATGGTATTAAACAGTGTTTGATTATTCACAAAATATAGCAAAGGTTTGAATTCAAATGAGTGTTTGAATTGTTTGATCAAAATCAAAACAGAATAAAAGAAAAGGAAAAAGAAAAACAATCTGAACAAAAAAAATATGAAAAGGACCCAGCCCAGCCAGTAGGCCCACTAAGGCCCAACAGCCCACCTCTCCTTCTCTCCCGCAGAAAAACGATTCGCACCCACTTAAGAACCCGCTGAGTCTATGACGCATGGACCCCACTCCCCCTCTCCTCTTTCGCTGACGAGATGACCCCACTGCCACCTCACCTTCTTCCTCCCCGCGGTGACCACGCCCCCTCTTTCCTCCCCGGCCGTTCTGTCGCCGTTTCCTCGCGTTAATACGCAGTAACGACACCATTAAACGACCCCGTGATCACGCGTACTTACTCGCCTGCGTCTCCTCTCCCTTCTCCCCTAGACCTCACCCCACGGGAGCCACCAGGCCGCTGGAATTTTTACCTCGAAGCTCCTCTGTCCGACGACACTCCGGAGACAATTCGGGCCGAACCCTGCCACCCCTCACCCACTCGACCACACACATGTGCTCCACAGACCCTGGCGCACCTCCCAGTGGCATTAGCTCGCTCGCGCGCGCCCTAGAGCCTCGACAACGACGATAATGCTCCCATGCTCCCTACTTTCCCATGCGTCTAACGCACCCGTTATTTTGCATTTGCACGCCTTGTAGCCTCGCCCCCGTCGACGACCGTACGAACCCGAGGCGCAGCGCAGCTCCGGCGAGCGATTGCCGTCACCACCGTGCGCCCCTCGACGAGATATCAGCACGTTGAGCATCGCTGTGATCTCCTGAACCTGGTGAGCCAATCCCCTTCCTCCCTCCCTTCCTCTATCACCAGCCCCGCCGTAGCCAAAGCCAGCGCCGCCACCTGCCGCCGCCAGCGCCGCCCATCTCTGGCAAGCGTGCTGTGCGCCGTGTGATTAAGATCCAATGGCTAGGATAGAAACTAAACGAAGGGGTAAGTAGCAACCTGAGCCGCATGATCTGTTTAGATCCTACGCACCTAAGAGCATGATCCGGCCGAAGCGGTACCGACGAATAAGAACACGCCACGTGGCCCTGTTCGTTTGAAATAAAAACAGAAATGTCTATTAGATGTTCCAATTTGAAAAATTCATAACTTTCAAAACACACGTCCAAATTTTGCAAATTTTATATCAATGGAATCATCATGACAAATACTTTCTGACTATGCACTTTGTTTAGTAAAATGCTTCTGTTAAATTGAGTATTTCTGCAGAAACTTGTGTATGCATGTTTAGAATATAAAAATTGTTCTAAAATGATTTTGGGGATAAAATCTTGGGAAAATGGTTTGTTTTGAACCTACTGATCATAGGAATCAAATTGTGGTCTCAAAAATGTATTTGGTGAAACAAAAGAATAAACTTTGGATTTAAACCATTTCTAGTCAAATAAAAATAATGTTTAATTATTAAAAAAGCTTTTGGGAGAAAATCTTTGAGAAATGTTTTGGAAATAAACTCTCTGACCCAAACACCAAGTTTGATGATTTGAAAACTTATTTTATGAACCTATAGATTATTGCCTTATTAAAAACATTTCTACACCACATAAAATGATACCTTGTTTTAAAAATGGTTTATGAAGTGAAATCTTTTGCAAATGGTTTTGCCACTTTATAAAATAACCAGTAAGTGTTTTAGAATGTTTATAAACTATTATAAAACACTTTTGTAAATAAAACAAAGTTTGGCATGCTTGCATGCATTGTTTTGTTACTATTATTTTATGTGATGAATTGCTTGAATGGTAGATTGAAATATTGTTTGCTTGATTGAATTGTAGTGATTTGAAGTGTGTGAACATTGCAAAGAACAAGGAGTGACTATATTCTCTACCAAAAAGGCAAGTGATGCTTCATACTTTTGTCCCATTATTTTTACTATGCACTAGTGATATTTCTAAGTAGGACTTGCATGGAATTTTTGCTAAGTATAAATTATGCCATGGGAAATCCTAGTAGATGAAACCTTAGTAAAAATTTCCTAAGTTAAACTCCTACTACTATCATGCTTAGCTTAGCTAGTAGAAAACAAGGGTGGAATATATATATTCATGGTATTGAAAATTTCTAAGTCTGAGGACTTGTGTTTTGTCTAATAAAACAACTAAGTGAATGAATCACCTGGATGGAATGGAAGGAATGGTTTGTGTTGAGTGGTTCACAAGGCCCATTTCTATGGTTTACCTTGTGTATCTCACTTGTGGATGGCCACCCAGGAACAAAGAGATTTGAGATGTCAAATGTTGAGAAGCTTCAAGTGCAGCCACTTGGCATTATGGGCTCTGCCTGGATCATATAGGTTGCAATAACTTAGCCAAATGGACAGTTGGTGGTAGGGGAAAGATAGGTTGGAACGCGTCCATTCTGGTCTAAGGGAAGGCTTCTGAAAGATCTTGTCTTGGTGAAACCAAGTCTTGTGGGGAAAGTGCACCACCTCTGCAGAGTGAAAAATCTAAGTACTTAGCCATGTCCCTGGCAAAGGACAATTTGAGCATCAAGACATGGAAGCTATCAAGAATCTCCTCATCCAAATTTCTAAGTTAAAAACTTGTGGTTGAACAAGGGTTGAAGGATCACCAATTTCTATTGGGAGATGCCTTGGGAAAGATTTTGTCAAGCAAAAACTTAGTGTTTACAAATGATAAGGAAAATCTATTTTGAGCAAAGCAAGCCTAAGCTCCACTTAGCCAAATGCATATAGATGATAGACTCCACTATACTACCATAGTATCACTTGCCAATACAATTCAAATGTATTGACCCTTGTGGCTGTAACTTGTTATGTTGCAGGTTTGTTTGATATTAGTGAAGTTATTGATTAGGATTACAAGTCTACAACCAATATGTTCGCCGTGGCACTTTGAAGATGAAGGACCCCATGCTATTGTTATATTCTGCTGCATTGTAATGAGATAGCCAAATGAGCTATGTAAGATGTAATAAATTATTTTATTCCTAGTTATAAAGTTGTATTATAACCTTTGTTTCTTGATATTACATCTTAACTGTGGATGCTAGCTATTGATCCAGGGACTAGCATTGTAAACACAGGGATCTCTACCTTATTAAAGGTTGGAAACCTTACATCATCGTTGAATGTGTGGGAGTCAGTATGGATCTCCAGATCCCGCTTCTGATTATTGATGGGAGAAGGGTCTCGATCATGTCCGTATTATTCGTGAACCGTATGGTGGCACACTTAAGAGACACCGACATCCAATTGGAGCAAAAGTTTCATGCCATAAAGGATAACAAGCACAGGAATTTATTTCACTAGATACCGAAACAGGTTTTCGGGTGAAATTGCAGAGTGTTTTTGCATGTGAAATGAAATACTAGCAAGGGGTTATATGTGAATTTTTTTCATTAAAGTAATTGACAAAACTCTGAATAAATAAAAGGAGTTTTATTTAATGAGATTTTTCATTAAATTTGGTGGAAATTTAATGGGAATTTGAGTGGAGGGAATTGAAAGGATTTTTGTGAGTGGAGTGTCCACCCACATGAATGAGGGGAGGGCAAGGGGGCAGCCCCCATGCGCCGACCACCCCCTTGGGGTCCCCCCTCTCCTATAAAAGGCACTACCCTCCTCACTTCTCACTCATACCTCCTCGGGAAGGATCTCTCTCCCCGTCTAGTATTTATTCCCCATGGTCTCGGACTAGCGAGATACATGTTCCCGATGGCTATTCGGCAAGAAAGAGTTGTGCTTCCGCCGCATCGCTGGAGAGAGGAGGCGGAGGTTTCTCGGTGCCTCGTACGTGTGTGAGAGCATGGGTACGCTGCTAATTTGCGGCGCTAGGACTTCCTCTCGATCTTGAGATGGGCAAGAGATCGTCTACATCAACCACGAGTTTTACTCGTTAAGCTTTGTCGGTCTTCAAGGGTATCTTCTCTACGGATATACGTTCGCCCGTTGTTTGTATCTAGTAGATAGATCTTGGTTCATAGTTATTCCCATCGTAGGAAAATTTTTGTTGTCTATGCTGCGAACCCTACAATCCTCATAGACTTTAGCTTCACTACCGGTGAGAAAGTCTCATCGTAGTCAACTCCTTGAATTTGTCGAAACCCTTTTGCGACAAGTCGAGCTTTATAGACAATAACATTACCATCAGCATCTATTTTCTTCTTGAAAATCTATTTGTTCTCGACAGCCTTTCGGCCATCCGGTAAGTCCACCAAAGTCCAAACTTGGTTTTCGTACATGGATCCAATCTATGATTTCATGGCTTTTTGACATTTATTGGAAACTAGGCTCATCATTGCTTCCTCATATGTCGCAGGGTCATCGGTGTTGTCCACCAACATGACACTCATAACGAGATCATACCAATCAGGAGTTGTACGAGTTCTCGTTGACCTGCGAGGTTCCGTAGTAACTTCAACCGTAGTTTCATGATCAACATCATTAGCTTCCTCTCTTATTGGTGTAGGCTCCACAGGAACCACTTCCGGTGTTGCGCTACTCTCAAGTCTGAGAGAAGGTTCAACAACCTCGTCGAGTTCTACTTTCCTTCTAGTCACTTCTTTCAAGAGAAACTCCTTCTCTAGAAAGGATCCATTCTTGGCAACGAAGATTTTTCCCTCGGATCTATGATAGAAGGTATACCCAATATTTTCCTTCGGGTATCCTATGAAGACGCATTTTTTCACTTTGGGTTCAAGATTGTCGGGCTGTAACTTCTTTACATAAGCTTCGCAACGCCAAACTTTAAGGAACGAAAATTTATGTTTCTTCCCAAACCATAATTCATACGGTGTCGTTTCAACGGATTTAGCTGGCGCCCTATTTAAAGTGAATGCGGCTGTTTCTAATGCATAACCCCAAAACAATAGCGGTAAATCTATAAGTAACATCATAGAACGAACCATATCTAAGAGAGTTCGATTACGATGTTCGGACACACCATTACGTTGTGGTGTTCCCAGCAGTGTCAATTGTGAAAGTATTCCGCATTTCTTCAAATGCTCTCCAAACTTGTAACTTAGTTATTCACCTCCACGATCAGATCGTAGAAACTTAATCTTCTTGTTATGTTGATTCTCTACTTCACTTTGAAATTCCTTAAACTTCTCGAAAGTTTTGGACTTATGTTTCATGAAATAGATATACCCATATCTACTCAAGTCATATGTGAAGGTAAGAACATAACTATAACCACCACACGATGCTACACTCATTGGACCACAAACATCAGTATGTATGATTTCCAATAAGTCTGGAGCTCGCTCCATCATACCATAAAATGGAGTCTTAGTCATTTTACCCATCATACATGCTTCCTATCTTTCAAGTGATTCAAGAAGTCCATTGGAATAGAGTTTCTTCATACGCTTCACTCCAATGTGACCAAGACAACAGTGCCACATATAGGTCGAGTTATCGCTCAATTTCAAATGTTTAGCTTCAATATTATTAATATGTGTATTACTACAATCGATATTCAACAAGAATAGACCATCTATCAAAGGTGCATGTGCATAAAACATATTACTCATATAAATCGAACAACCATTATTCTTGGACTTAAACAAGTAACCGTCTCGCAATAAACATGATCTGGATATAATTTTCATGCTCAATGCAGGCACCAAATAAAAATTATTGAAGTATAAAACTAATCCCGATGGTAGATGAAGAGGTAGCGTGCTGACTGCGATCACATCAACCTTTGATCCATTTCCAACGCGCATCGTCACCTCATTCTTCTCTAGTTTCCATCTATTCTGCAGCACCTGTTATGAGTTACAAATATGAGCAACAGAACCAGTATCAAATACCTAGGCACTACTACGACTACTAGTGAGATACACATCAATAACATGTATATCGGATATACCTTTATTCTTGATGTTGCCGTTCTTCAAATCCGCCAAGTACTTAGGGAAATTCTACTTCCAGTGACCTTCTCCCTTGTAGTAAAAGCACTCAGTATCAGGCTTAGGTCCAGCCTTGGTCTTCTTCGCCGGTGCGGTAACTTTCTTACCGCCCTTCTTGAAGTTTCCCTTTTTCTTAGACTTTCCTTGCTTCTTGAATTTGGTGGTCTTATTGACCATCAACACTTGGTGCTCTTTCTTGATCTCCACTTCCATAGATTTTGACATGGAGAAGAGTTCGGGCAACGACTTTTCCATGTTTTGCATATTGTAGTTCATCACAAAGTTCTTGTAACTTGGTGGTAGTGATTGGAGGACACGGTGAATCCCCAAAGCGTTAGGAATCACTATACCCAATCTTTGAAGCTTTCTTGTGAAGGGATATTGGTAGGCTACACTAGCGCAAATTGAAATTTTCTACCGCGTAAACCAGGAATAATGTTGTCATAGATCACGGGATTACCACTAGACGCGCGGTTGCAGAACTTGATGAAGTGCGACGAGGCAGTGTAGATGTTCTACGTCTCCTCCTTGTCGTCGTCCCACGAGAAGCTCCCCTTGCGCGGCTCGTCCAAGTGGCATAGATGCAACACCTCTGAGGTATCCACACGTGCGGGGTGGAAGCGTCAGACGCCGTACTGCTAGGTCCGCACGTGCAACACAGGCGTGAGGAGTGGCGGCTGGGTGTAATGGTCTAACCCTGGTTAGCTCGCCCCACCCTCTCTTACATAGGCGTCCCTAGTGGGCTTCTACATTAGCAGCCCATTAGTAGCCTAAGCGTGGTCTAATTCGGATCCAATCCTCATTAGGCTTCCAGCCCCTTAAGTGTGTGACCCTATAGATTCATATACATATAGACATGACACGAATACACTTATTCTGCCAATAGTTGGTAGAGGCCTCTAGCAAGACGTGCCAACTCCTAAACGCATACAAAGATCATATTGAATGAACCATCACAAGGTTTAGTACATGTATTTCCCTTTGCCTCACGATATTTGGTCTAGCTCCAAGCTGACCTCCCTTTCTCGATACTGTGAGTCGGAATCCCTTTACTAGGTTAACTCTTAACCTTATGTAGCACGTCCATGCATTTCTGGATCTGATCACTCGAGGGGCCCAGACATATCTCTCTCAAGTAGAGAGGTGCAAATCCCATCTTGATTGACCATGCCTTGCAGCATGATTCATGACAAACCTGAAAGCTACCTTTATAACTACCCAGTGACGGAGTAGCGTCTGATAGCCCCAAAGTAGGTCGATCCACATCTCAAGTACATGCGACAATCTTAGGTCTAAGGACAAAACATACATGATGTGTAGAGAGAGCTGCAAGTCTAATTGCTAGTCTCAAGTTGGGTCAGTCCAACCCCATGTTCATAACATGTGTCCACATCATTGGTTTGACATCTCCATGTCTATGACTTGCAAAACATAGTCATCAACCAATCGATGTGCTAGTCTAATATTCACGTGTGTCCTCACATGAACTCTGACTAGGGACAAATATTAAATAACCATATAAGTAAAGAGTTTCACAAACAATTCACATAATTGCCAATCAATACAAGTTTCCTGATATGGATATTCAAGGAACATTACAATAACTCATGGATACATTTGAAATATAATCATATCTATGATTAACTCTAGGGCATATTTCCTTCAGCTTGCGTTCCCAGACATCTTAAGCACGTGCTCACTGACGGAGCTGCCCTCTTCCATCTTGCAGTTAAAGAACTTTTCAGAAGCCTCATAACTCTCAACTTCCGTGTGAGCCTCAAATATCATTTTGAGTTCACGGACAATATCATGTGGATCATGGTTCTCAAACCTTTTCTGAAGCTCCGATTCCAAACCATACAAGATAGAACATTGAACTGTGGAATACTGATTCTTTCGAGTGAGGAAAACATTCTTCACCTCATCGGTAGCATCAGCTGGAGGTGGGTCACCTAGCGATGCATCCAGCACATAGGTCAAACTACCAGCATTGAGGACAATCCTCAAGTTGCGGAGCCAATCCACGAAGTTGCTTCCATTGTTTCTCAACTTTTATTTCTCTAGGAACGCATTAAAATTGATGGTAGGGGCCGCCATTAATCTACAACATATTTGCAATAGTTTAGACTAAGTTTATGACAAATTGAGTTCTAATTAATAGTTAATTAATCTAGGTGAACTCCCACTCCAAACAATATCCCTCACATTGTTTTAGTGATCACACGAACCAAATCCACCACATCAAAACCGATCATCACGAGAGATGATGTAGCTTGAATGGCGAATAATCAACATGTTC
Source organism: Avena insularis (assembly GCA_023614405.1). Taxonomy (NCBI): domain Eukaryota; kingdom Viridiplantae; phylum Streptophyta; class Magnoliopsida; order Poales; family Poaceae; genus Avena; species Avena insularis. Next base: position 258,207,291 of record CM042685.1, read on the forward strand.
ATCATATCTACTATATGACTCATGCTTTAGCTTTTGGTGATCCGTGTTCTGAGACCATGTCTGCACGTGCTAGGATCATCAAGATCAAACCTTAGCTTCCGCATGAGCAAATCTGGCTTTCTCCTGTTGTATACACTCGCAGAATCTAACACACCCGATCATCACGTGGTGCTTCGAAACAAAGAGCTTTAGCAACGGTGCTTACTAAGGATGAAAACTTTATAACTTGATATTTTGTGTGAGAGGGATCATCTTATAATGCTACCGTCACGAACTAAGCAATACAAGATGCATAAAAGTATTAACATCACATGCAATTCATAATATGTGATATGATATGGCCTTTCTTCTTGTGCTTCCGATCTCCATCTTCAAGCACGAACATGATCTCCATCATCACCGGCATTGCGTCAAGGTCAATGGCACTGCTCCATGGTTGTCATCCACCAGCATCAAATATTACAACTACTTTGAATAATAGACACACAGGTCTTAACGGAATTAAAAATAACCATATGGCTCCTGCCGGTTGCCAACTTACAATAAGGAACATCGCATACATCATATATAATCACAATCATGGCCATATCACATCACAGCACACCCTGCAAAACAAAGTTAGAAGCCTCTAATTTTATTTGCATATTTTACATGGTTTGGGGCTTTCAATAAGTGTCGTTCTAACTTACAAACAAGAACCACAACGTTGATGCTTGAACTATCAAGTGCCCGTTGTACATTGAATCTATACTATGATGGGAGAGACAGACAACCGCAAAGCCACTTATGCAATACAAGTTGCATGTTAAGCATGGAGCAAGTCTCGTGAATGATGTCATGTAAGGTTAGCCCGGGCCTCTTCATACCATCATACCACAAGATGCAAAGTACACAAAAATAAATTGATAATAAAAGCACCAACGCCCACAATGACCATTGTGTTCTACTCGTGCAACAGATCTACATATAGATACGGCTCTGATACCAGTGTAGGGTTTCATAGCATGGAAAACAAAAAAATTCTACCGCATACATACAAACAAGCCAAGATCTATCTACTAGATTTTAGCAACAAGTCGATTAGAGTACTCACCCTCGAAGATTCCAAAGCAGTTAACGAGAGAAGATTCTCGTGGGTGATGTAGTCATACACTTGCCGATCTCAAGATCACGTAGACGATCATCCTTCCGGCAATCCTTCCAAGGCCTCAGCAATCCCACGTTCATTCGATGAAGACCTTCCTCTCCCTTGTTCCAGCAGGCAGCGGAGGTTGTAGTTCTCCCCTTGCGATTCCGGCAAACGACGGCGTGGTGTCGGAAGTAGAGGGAAGATCCCGCAGGGTTTCACCTAAGCCGGTGCGGGTTATGGTGGGTCTAGGGTTTTTGGCGATCTAGGTTTAGAGGGATGGAGAGGAGGAGGAGGTGTCGGTGGCGGCTAGGGCGGTGGCGGTGGTGCGGCTCGGAGGTGGGGAGGGCTGGTTGTGTTGCTTTGGGGTAGCCCCTCCCCTCTATTTATGAGAGGGAGGTCAGCTTGGGAGAGGGGAGTATGAATCCTTCCGCAAACCCAAGTTGGAGAGAAGGAAGGACTCTTTCCTTCTTCCACTAGGAAACTATTGTTCCAGTTTGACTTTTCAAACCTGCCTTTTGACTTTCAATTTAGAGCTTTATTTTTCTCTTGCAAATGCCCAACCAAGTCACCTAGGACATGATCCAATCATTCCACTTAACCATGACACATTCATGAACCATTCCCCTTCTGGTCCGGTGAACCATCTAGACCCTTCTAGAACCTCTCCGATGAAAACATCGAAATCATTCCCGAACTCCGGAATCGGACTTTCCTTATATGAATCTTATTCTCCGGACTATTCCGGATCTCCTCATGATATCCTGGATCTCATCCGAGACTCCGAACAACATTCGTTCTCCCTACTTATATTCCATATCTACTAAACAACATCGAATCCTTAAGTGTGTCTCCCTACTATTCGTGAATTATGCGGACATGACCGAGACACTTCTCTGATCAATAACCAATAGAGGAATCTAGAAATTGATATGGCTCCCATATATTTCTATGATTACTTTGCGATCGAATGAACCACTTACATATGATACCAATTTCCCTTTGTCTCACAATAGTTTACTTATCTGAGGTTTGATCGTCGGTATCTCTGCATACCTAGTTCAACCTCGTTACCGATAAGTACTCTTTTCTCGTTCCCGTGATATGTGATCCCTTGTGATCTAGTGACATGCTTGCAAGCTAATTGGATGACATTCCACCGAGAGGGCCCAGAGTATATCTATCTGTCATATGGATGGACAAATCCCACTCTTGATCCATGTTCCTCAACACATACTTTCTGAACACTCAATTCCACCTTTATAGCCACCCAGTTACGGTGTGGTGTTTGATGTCATCAAAGCATCCATCCGGTGATGGTGATTAGCATGATCTCATGGTCGAAGGAATTAGGTTACTATGTATCAGAAAGCTTATAGAAAACGAACTATTGAAATGACTTGATCTTTATGCTACACTTATCTATAGTAGTATGTACATCATACCATTCTCCTAATAATATGATGTTGTTGTTAATAACATCTCAATGTTCATGATCGGGAAACCACGATCATCTTATTAACCAACAAGCTGGTATTACAAAGAGGCTTTACCAGGGACTCTAATTTAGTTACAAATCACACAAGTATTAATGTTTCAGGTTAATACTATTATAGCATGAATGTAAACATTTATTATAAACACAAAGATATAATAATAACCACTTTTATTATTTCCTCTAGGGCATATTGTAGAGGTCCCAACCTTTAATAAGGTAGAGATCCCTGTGTTTACAATGCTAGTCCCTGGATCAATAGCTAGCATCCACAGTTAAGATGTAATATCAAGAAACAAAGGTCATAATAAAACTTTATAACCAGGAATAAAATAATTTATTACATCTTACATATCTCATTTGGCTATCTCATTACAATGCAGCAGAAATAACTATAGCATGGGGTCCTTCATCTTCAAAGTGCCACAGGCAAACATGTTGGTTGTAGACTTGTAATCCTAATCAACACACTTCACTAACATCAAACAAACCTGCAACATAATAAGTTACAACCACAAGGGTAATTACATTTGAATTGTATTCGCAAGTGATACTATGGTAGTATAGTGGAGTCTATCATATATATGCATTTGGCTAAGTGGAGCTTAGGCTTGCTTTGCTCAAAATAGATTTTCCTTATCATTTGAAAACACTAAGTTTTTGTTTGTCAAAATCACCCAAGGCATCTCCCAATAGAAATTGGTGATCCTTTAACCCTTGTTCAACCACAAGTTTTTAACTTAGAAAATGGGATGAGGAGATTCTTGATAGATTCCATGTCTTGATGCTCAAATTGTCCTTTACCAGGGACATGGCTAAGTACTTAGATTTTACACTCTGCAGAGGTGGTGCACTTTCCCCACAAGACTTGGTTTCACCAAGATAAGATCTTTCAGAAGCCTTCCCTTAGACCAGAATGGACGCGTTCCAACCTATCATCCCCTACCACCAACTGTCCATTTGGCTAAGTTATTACAACCTATATGATCCAGGCAGAGCCCATAATGCCATGTGGCTGCACTTGAAGCTTCTCAACATTTGACATCTCAAATCTCTTTGTTCCTGGGTGGCATTCCACAATTGAGATACCAAGTTTCCCCAGCATACTGGACTTGGTGATGCCCAAGTTTTCCCCAGCATACTGGACTTGCATAACCACTCAACACAAACCATTCTTTCCATTCCACCCAGGTGTTTCATTCACTTAGTTGTTTTATTAAACAAAACACAAGTCCTTGACTTAGAAATATTCCATAGCATGAATATAATCCACCCTTGTTTTCTACTAGCTAAGCTAGGCATGATAGTGGTAGGAATCTTAACTTAGGAAAATTCTACTAAGGTTTCATCTACTAGGATTTCCCATGGCATAGTTTATACTTAGCAAAAATTCCATGCAAGTCCTACTTAGAAATATCACTAATGCATAGTGAAAATAATGGGACAAAAGTATGAAGCATCACTTGCCTTTTTGGTAGAGAATATAAGTTCACTCCTTGATCTTGCAATACTCACACTCTTCAAATCACTACAATTCAATCAAGCAAGCAATAATTCAATCTACAATTCAAGCAAACATCACATAAAATAATATAAAGAAAGCAATGCATGAAAGCATGCCAGAGATTGTTTTATTTGGAAAATTGGTTTCTAATAGGTTATAAACATTTTAAAACACCTATTGGTCATTTTATGAAAGTGGCAAAACCATTTGCAAAAGATTTTACCCATAAACCATTTTTAAACCAAATCAATATTTTATGTGGTTGAAAATGCCTTTAGCAAGGCAATAATCTTTATAGGGTTCACCAAATACATTTTTAAATCATAAAACTTGGTGTTTGGGGTCAATGAGTTTAAATCAAAACATTTCCCAAAGGTTTTTCGCCAAAAAGTATTTTCAACATATGAACAACATTTTTATTTGACTAGAAAGTTTTTAAATCAAAGATTTATTCTTTTGCTTCACCAAATATGTTTTTGAAACCACAAATTTATTTCTATGGTCAGTAGGTTCAAAACAAACCATTTGCCAAAGATTTTATCACCAAAATAATTTTAGAAAGAATTTTATATTCAAAATATGCTTACACAAGTTTCTGCAAAAACAATCATTTTTCCAGAAGCAATTTGCTAAACAAAGTGCATGGTTAGAAAGTACTTGTCTTGATGATTCCATTGATATAAAATTTGCAAAATTTGGACATGTAGATTAAAAGTTATGCAATTTACAAAATCACATATCAAATTGAAATGTTTCTGTTTTTAAATCACACTCAGAGCCACGTGGTTGTTTCTTATTGGGCCATACCGGTTCAGTTGGATCGACCTCTCTGGTGCGTTGGATCTAAGCTACAATGCACAGTTCAGATAAGCTCGTACCCCTTCGCTTAAGTCAACCTATCCTAACCGTGCGATCGAGATCTTACGGTTGTAGTGCTCTGACCAAAGATTGGCGGCGCAATCCAGCGACGAGCGGCGACGCGGCTCTGCTGGCGGCGGTTCTAGAGGAGCAGGAAGCAAGGGAGGAGGAGAGATGGCTCACCAGGTTCGTAGGAGGTTAGAGAAGCTCGACGTGGTCGTTTCAGCGTCAGGGGTGCACGATGTTACTGGCTATTGCTCGCCGTAGTTGCGTCTAACGTCGGTGCTCTCGGGCTATCGTCGATGGCGACGTTTCGGACCATGATAAGACAAAGTAGAGGCGCTGTTAGGTGCGCACGAGGGTCGCGAGTCTGGGAGCATCACTGAGAGGGAAAGGCTTGGTCGGAGTTTACCTGGAGAGCTCGACGGAGTAGAGGAAGTGGACGGTGGTGAGAGGTCATCGTCGTTGCCGAGCGTTTGAGGTGTGCGCGGCTAAACAGGCGGTACTGGGAGGTTCGCAGTACAATGGGGAGCGTGCTCGTGTGTTCAAGGGGCCGAGGGGCAACGGTGGCTGGCCGTAATTCTCACCGGAAGACGTCGGAGGCAGCGGCGGTGTGAGGACGAATTGGGATGGCCTAGAGGCGGAAACTGAGGGGCGAGAGAGGGGAAATGGAGAGGAGGGGCAGACACTTAAGAGTGCATGGTCAGGGGGTGGTTAATTGGCGTCGTTATCTTGTATTTAATTGAGGAAACGGCTTGCGGTGGAGGGCGTGGTCAGGGGCGGGTGAAGAAGATGATCTGACCGGTGCGGTCTGCCTGACAGCGAAAGAGAGAGAGGGAGAGTGGGACCTTGCAGTCAGCGACTGAGTGGGTGGCTTCTCTGGTTCGAATCGTTTTCCTGCGGGAGAAGAGAGGGAGTGGTTGTTGGGCTTAGTGGGCTAGCTAGGTTGGGCTGGCTTTGCTCACTTTCTTTTGTTCTGCTTCTCTTTTCTTTTTCCAATTCTAATATTATGTTTTGATTTTGTTTGATTATTTCAAACAACAATTTGATTTCAAACTTCAACCAAACTTTATGTATATTCAAATACTGTTTAATAGTTCATTTTAGAGTCAAATTTAGAATAATTCATTTATTTATTGTAGGGTATAATAATTATTTAAAAACAAGGCCCTTGCTTTGAATTAAATTAATATCAAATATATTTTTAGTCCTTATTTGATTTAAATTTTCACAAAACCTTTTCATTAGGTTTTATTTATTTATTAGGGTGTCAAATAATTCACCTTGAATTATTTGGAAAATATTTAATATGATTTATAAATCATTTGAATTGGGTATTTCTTTTTATTCCAATGAAATCAAATATGGTTTTAAATTCATAATTTTTTATTTAGAAGATTTCTTTGATCTCATTTGAGTTAATTAAATGACTTTTAATCCACTTGGGTAAATTCCAAATACTATTTTCCCATGATTTAATTAATCATTTCTAATAGGGATTTTATCTTTATTCAAATAGAATAGGATTTGTTTAATGCCCTTTTAATTAATTTGAAAATTCTTTATCCATTATTTTATTTGGATTTGGATTATATTCATTCCATTTGCTTATGGATTAGGTCAAGAGTTAATTTGGCCTTTAAATATTCCTCATTTAATATTTCTATCTTTATCTTATAAAATCCATATCTTTTTATTTATAGATCCAAACTTGGTGATTCTAATTTTTAAAATATTATTTAATATTTATTTATCCTTTTAAATATCTTTAGGATTAATTGCTCACCATTTGGTATGGATTTCCTGATAGGTGCTTTATTAGCTTTGGAAATTCAATTTCCTTATCTTACTAAGTTCATAAGATTTTATCTTTGGTTCCAAATTAAGTGAAAGCAATTTCCATGGTTTTATAATGTTTCTATTTCTCATTCTTGATTATTTTGAAAAGTTTGTTTGACCAATTTTATATGGATCAAATCCATAGGCCTAGAGATAACTTGGAAATGATTTTCTTCCAATAGGGTTTTTAGGATTTTGGTTTATTTCTCAAGTGTTTAAATTTCCAGATGCATTTATGAAGAATGCATTCCACTTTGATTTGAATTTACTTGGATTCAAATATTAACCAAAGTTTGTTCAAGATGGGATTTCTAAGTTTCTATTTAGAAACAAAAGTTTCTTTTCACCCTAATTTTCAACAATTATTTATTTTGTTTATTTATTTTTCACATTACAAGATTTTGAAAATCTTGGGATGTGACACATATCTTGTAACAACCCTAGTTTTATTCAATAATAACTAGGATTTGATTGTGCATTCATGAGCATAATCATCATCTGAAATGCATTCAAGAAAACCAGATCAAATAAAAAACCAAAAACCTAATAGTTTCCCTATCTATTTGGAATGTATTTGAGATGGTTTTTATATATCTGAAAAGTATAAAAAGTTGTAACCCAAATGGTTATTAAGGGTATCCATGTTATTTTAAATATTTACAAAGTAGTATCTTGTATTTTGAAACTGTTCAAAATAGATTACAAAATGAAATACAAAAGAGAAAGTCAAAATAGAAAACAGAAAAGATTTCAGGAAAGAAAAAAGTTCCCTAACCCTAACTGGGCTGCATCCCATATTCCCTTTCTCTTCTTTTTCGCTCAGCGCAACAGCCCTCCCTCTCTATCTTCCTTACCCGCGTCCCACTCAGCCCATCTGCAGCCCGCAGCCGGCCCGTACCCCTTCGGCCTCATGTCCCTATCGATCCTCGCCGGTGCTGTGATGCGTGCTGCTGCCCCAGCAGGTGATGATAAGAACCGCTTCCCTTTCCTCTCCTCCCACATACCAATTTTGCTTCCTCTCTCGCTTTCTCTCGGAATCCCCTCTCTGGCTTCACCCTAGCTCACCGGTAACCACTTGCCGCCAATGTTATGGACCACCCCGAGCCTCGTCGTCTGTCACAGGAGATTCGCCTCGCCACCCTCTCGCTCCGTGCCAAAGCAAGAAAGCCAGGAAGGCCCATGTGCGCCAGAATCGAGCTCGCCGTCCCGCTGGGCGTCGCCATTATCGTTGTTGATTTGTCGCATCCTGACCTCGCATGGCCTCGCCGACCCCTCCACTGCCTTCGTGGTGAGCTCCTGCATCTTCTAGTGCCTTTCGTTCTCCCTCTCCCTCTCCACACGGTCGCTGCCACGATCACCTTCAAGCTCCACCGCTGGCCGTCATCGTGCTCCCCTCTCCGGTGACCCCCTGCAAGCGGTGCCACCAGTTTCTGGTAGCCCTTGATGTGCTCTTTCCAACGCCCCCACTCACACGTCCAGGTGCGCACGAGAGCGGCTGATCCATGATCGATCTGGAGAGGCCCTCCATTGCTGACGTCATCATGACCTCATGCTGATGCACTAATCTGCCTCCTTTTCTTTTAAATGTTTTGTAATTCTTTTCTATAATTATTAAATAAATGACAGGTGGGTCCATCTTGTAAGTCAAATAAACATTTTCAGAAACGATCTCTATTTAATAAAAATGCTAAAGTAATTTCAAAATGTAAATTAATTTCTAATATACCAAAAATGATTTAAAATGAATTAAAATTGGAGAAAGTCATTTTAAGTCAACAAATATACAAATAATATATCAAAATATTCAGAAAAATAATACCTACCTATCTATGCTATAAGCATGCATTGTTAATCAAATTACGTGACAAGTTAGTTAGAAGAACTAAATGAACCCCTCTCATATGCCTCTAAGGTTTTCCCGAATTAGGGTTTGTACCCCTCGGGACCCCGATTAAGTTGTCAAGCATGCCTTAGGGGTTTATTTCAATACAATTTAACTTTTCATATCATCATACTTGTTTGAGCATGGCATCGATGCCATGTGTTGATTGTTTCCCTTTCTTCCCGGTGTTTGGTTCTTCTCCGGAAGAATACGATATAGAGATCAAGATCGAAGACCGAGATCAACACCGTCGAAGCTCGAAGAACAATACTTGACCAACTATAATCAAGTCAAGTACCAAATGTCCAAAGCTCTGCTTTCTAGACATCAATTGGCAAATGCAAGCGAAGCTCCACACATACATATGAATCCTATGCTTTTAAAGTATTTACATTCTTGCCATGTGCATACGATTCCAAAGTCTTTTATCGATAGATAGATAGAGTAATCCTATCTGATGCATCTTCACTTTGTAGCCTATATTCCCTGATCCACTGCTCCTAGCATAACTAGGGTTTGGCTTGTGAAGCATTGTTAGAGATGTTAGAACTGTTGTGCTTAGCCATGCTTAGCTGTTACCACTGGTCCATCTGGTTGATGAATCAGAGCTGCGAATGAACCTAGTATGATAGGATGACGTGGTAAGATCGGAGATAAAAATTAAACATTCTAAGGCTTGTATGGTAGGCCACAGTGGGTTGTGGTTTTTGCAGTCCCATACTTGCCACCCCTAGGACCCGATGTTCTTACCTCTTGAACCAAGACGAGCGTACATCCACACGGGGGCCTAGAAACCCCCTCGGCCAACTAACTTGCCTAGTCGGTTCCATGAGTCACATAGTTTGGGCTTTCCATTCGACATGCGCATTCTGGTTCTTCTCGAAGGAGGTGAAGGAGGTGCATTCATAACAGGTAGGTAAGCATGGCCGAGAACAAGAGATGCCCGGCATCCGTAATCTTGAACCCTGCGCACATCATTAGGGACCGACTTCAGGACTCGACCCATTACGGCGGCATCTCCCTAGTGCGTGACTCATGGTCCCGGCGAAAGCAAGGTAAAGGTCGTGTCTAACCACCCTCTGTCGGCCTTCCAAGGAAGAGGGCTAATGTACTGGCATTAAGAGAAGGTTAGTACATGTGGGAAAGTTGTACAGCCCTGTAGGGTTATTAATATTTTTCAAAAGCCGTGTCCACGGTTATGGATGACTTGGAAAGGACGTGAATATCATAGAGAACTTGAACCTAATTGTAAAACTTGGCAAGTTAAGTAATGTGTGCTTAAGGATGCTTCCTGAGGGATCGAAGGGGTGATCCTAGATAGAGAAGTTCAGATGATGATGATTCGGTGGATATCATGAGATGATCAAAGCTAGAGATACGTCTCTCTTATCCCCTTTTAAAATATTCTAATTAGTCGAGATTCTTCTCCCTCTTGTTTTACAAAACAAAGATGGCTTTATGCAAAATAACTCCACCAGCCATAAGTCTTGCGCAGTACACCCTGTACTCACCGTTGCTTTGTTGATACTTTTGCAGCAGGGTAAGTGTTACCATAGAAGATGAGTTCTTCACGGCATCGACATCGACAAGTAGTTTGGAGTTCCCAGTCGGCAGCCTAGAATCTATGGAGTGGACGTCATCGTTTGCTTCAGGCCTCTTAGGCCATTTGTTAAGTTTGCTATACTTAATAGCATAATTTTCCTTCCGTTGTTTGATGTTTGTGGTTAGTGACCTCTGCTTGTAATATTTTGGTTCTCTGCTCAGTTATGAGCTCGCTGTAATAAATTTTGTGTCGTAGGGTCACTTTGTGTTACCGATTTTCTCTTTGTATGCTTTCGAGATTAGGTTAGGCTTATGTTCAGATGAAGGTCTAGGATTTGTCTAGCCTTAATATCGGGGGTGTCACAGGTTTTGGTATCAGAGCAGTACCTACTGTAGGAAACCCTTTCTATTGGTTGATGTTCAGTCTAGTACTTGTGAATACTATTTTCAAAGATGAAAATTATGTGCAAAAACTCTGGTATGTTCTTTTCCTCCTTATCCAGTTTCTCTCTAGTTCTGGGTTACCTTATGTTGTGTTGATTTGTAAAAGTTTTGCTATCTCGTCTCATCTTTCAAAACTTAGGTGCCTCTCCAGGCATGCCGGTTCTCGACCATTTGAACTAGTGTTGAGTTCTCTAGAGTCAGTTGTGTGTGTTCTTTGTTTCCCTTTGTTCTGTTCACTTGAGAGATTTCTTTCCATCATGATCTCTCTGTTTGATGGGTCCACGACATCATGTTTATGGATCCATAGTGTCCTGCTCTAGGCTTTGAGGTTTCCTTTCACCTCGTGTGCCTCCTTTTTGTTTGTTAGGGTACTTCAAAAGTCATTCTTCTCTTGGAATCTACCTCGTGATTGCTAGCTTGAAGTGTACGCTTTGTCACTCAAGTAGTAGTTAGTCCTTTCTTTGGGTTTTAACCCTTGGACTTGAACCTAAGATCCCCGATTGTGCCGGATTCTGGTGCTGTGAATCTTGTACATGAAGCTGACCTTTAACCCAAGATCCATTGTTGACCCTTGTCCTTAATGTTCACACATTACCCCAGGATGGCTATAACCTCCTAGTATAGCCTTCAAGCTTGTGGATATTGTCGCTATTGAACTATGATGATAAATGACTTCCCCTGCCACATGCTATGGCAGATGTTCTTTAATGGAACTAAATAGATCATGACAAGGGTGCTCCTCGTGAGTCTCGCATCTATATTCGTGATTCTGCCACACCTTTCCTTCCCTGAATTGGTTTTCGGAAGATTGTTGACTTATGCATCCACACCTCGGGATTCTAACCTGAGCATGTTCTTTACCCTTGTTGTTTTCTAACCTTTGTCTACCATTTGTTAGCCAAGTAGTAAATGTGCATTGGTTCCTTCCGATGGAAGATACTCTTGTGGTTCGTCATGACAAACCAGTTTGGGATGTCAGGAGAAAAAACTCCAGTACCTCGTCATTTCTAAGACCACGTCAAAGTTTTGTAATCCGCAGATCAATAAGCATTGATTAGTCTATGTTCTGTTCTACCTTGAAGTATCACACCCTTTTATATCAAGAGGTTGAGCTAAGTTTCATGGCCCTCTTAATGAAGTGATGCTCTTATACATCTTTACCCACTCTTCCTCTGAGCTGTTCACGCTCAGGAATGTTGCGTGTGCGTAATGATGTGGCCATTCAAGATTCCTAGCAATTTATACTACTTTGAACTCAAAGTACATTTGTATCATTCTTAGCGGGATGGTTAACCCTATCACTAAGCAAAGGATGAATGTGTTATCAAGTCCGTTATTCCGGTGCACTCTCCTCGGTCAAAGAGTTAGGTTCATACCAAAGCTCTGAGACTATGTCTTCTTGCCTTACCAAGCAAGTTTCCCTCTCGAACCAAGTGACATATCGGTGGTCCGTGATATTCTGGATGTCTTCTAGAAGTATTTCCATGTTGCCACATGACCATGTTGTCAAAGTTCTTGAGCAAGCAAGTTCTCTGAACTGCTCCTTTCTCTAAGGATCAGTACTGGATACCCTGAGCTAGTTGGTTGAGTTCAAACAACAACTTGGAGAGCTGTAAGAAAAAAGTTCTATGCAACTTTGTTCCTCCTTAAAGGGATGTCTAGTTTTGTTCGTGTTGAAGTAGGATAATAAGTCCTTCATGGATATGTTATCTTTCCACGCCTTTGATTTGATTCGGTCAATCGTCAAATCAAACTCAGTTCCAAGGACAAACTTGATGGTCTATCCACTTGTGATGTCTCACTTAAGTACATCTTCATGTCCTATGGTCTGACCAGTGTTTATGCCTTGTTTATACAACATATGAGTCCATCCTAGTGGAGTGTCTCGGTAAGTTTGTTATTGAGCCCATCGACGACATCCTTATCTTCTCCATGTTATATGAGATTCATACGCAAGATCTGGCATTAATGTTGGAAAATTTTGAGAACCATACCCGTTTTATCTCGAAGTATGTGTTTTGGATGTTAGAAGTAACCCTCTCTAATTCACGCGCAATTGTTGAACGATGTCACCACGGATTCGAGTAGAGTTATCTTTGTTTCCTCGGGAATCATTCCAAGTTATTCAAGCATGTGCGAAGTATTCTTGATATGGTATGTTGATACCTTCACATCTTGAGAAGATCCTCCAAGCACACTAAGCCACTGATTGATTTGTTCATATAAGATAAGAAGTCCAACAAAACTTCGATATCCTCCTAAATGTCTCCCAATAAGGATTCTGTTGTGTTTCATTGCAAATAATTCATGTAGGTGCAATTATCTTCTGATAACTTTTTAACACATGTGTTTTGCAATCTATCTCATCTTCTGGAGCTTGACATTGAAGTCCATGTCTTGAAAATCTAGTGACTTTACCTTTGCATAAATGTTGCACCCTTTCTATTCAGACATGCTGAGTTTGAAGTATCTCTAGCACTTAATCAAAGCTGAATCTCAAGCAGCAATAATGATTGGTGTTCCTCAAGGTTATAATGTAGGTCTATTGTAGTTCTGGAAGGTTGATGTAATGGTTGGCACAACCAGTCGGAAGACCTATTGCCATACTCCCTTGAATCAGCAATAACAGCCACTCCTCATGAGGCTTCTTCTATGACTTACTATAGGAGTTGTTCTTATGGTTTCCTTTGTATAAGAAGTCCGACCTTTACTTGATGACTGGTTAAAGGTTTGTCAGTAGCCTACTAACGGTGTTTCGGACATCAAGGAGAACATTTAAAGTAGAGTTGCCAAATGTCTCTCGGTCAATCCTCCAGACCCTGTTATGATCGCAATCATCTTGTTATGCCAAGTACTTGGAGTTTGAGAATGAAGTTTCTTTTTTCTCATGTCATCGGGAATCTTCTTAACTATTCATCTTGGTGGTGTAAAGTGATATCATGTTCTTTGGCAAGATTTTGCTAGTTCTAGATGAATAAGGAGTTTCCTTCTCACCTTCTTAAACATGTTCGAAGAGCGATTATGATTTTAGTAATCAATAGCCCCTCTTGTTATATGTTCCTTGTGTCTCTTATGAGTCCTCTCCACCAAAATACCTTTCTGTCTTGGCCTTCTGTTGAACCAAAGAATGACCCTTCTGTGTCAAAAGCAGTTCAACAGCTTGATTTTGTTGATATGTGTCTCTTCCACCTGTAAAGCTCTATTAAGCTATTTATTAGAGGTTTATCTCTCGAAGTATGTGGTCATGTTCCATCTGTTGGAGGTCTCCTTTCCTCAGAAGTTTACCCTCTTATGCAAACTCCATGGTCTCAATCCTTATGAAGACCAGCTATATAACACCTTGAAACCTTCTCCTCTTGTTTCCTCCGTTACCTTGGCATGTTTCATGTTCATTGGCTTTAGAGATGTTCGTCAAACATCTATCCATGAGTTGACCATGAGATACTTAGTTTGTGGTTACGTTTCATTCCCTCTCTTCCTTAGTGTGAGCAGCCACCTCGAAGATTATGAAGCGCTTCGTCCATTCGTCATGGTGGCATGGATCAACCTCTCCGAGAAGACTGTTGAAGTCTAGTGTAACCTTGTTCCTTCTATCTTCCTACCTAGGAATCTCGGGACGAGATTCTTTTAAGGGGGATAGAATTGTAACAACCCTAGTTTTATTCAATAATAACTAGGATTTGTTTGTGCATTCATGAGCATAATCATCATCTGAAATGCATCCAAGAAAACTAGATCAAATAAATACCCTAAACCCTAATAGTTTCCCTCTCTATTTGGAATGTATTCAAAATTGTTTTGATATATCTGAAAATTATAAAAAGTTGGAACCCAAATGGTTATTAAGAGTATCCATGTTATTTTAAATATTTACAAAGTATCTTGTATTTTGAAACTGTTCAAAACAGATTACAAAATGAAATACAAAAGAGAAAGTCAAAATAGAAAACAGAAAAGATTTCAGGAAAGAAAACAGTTCTCTAACCCTAACTGGGCCACAGCCCATCTTCCCTTTCTCTTCTTTGTCGCTTCGCGCAGCAGCAGCCCTCCCTCTCTCTTCCTTACCCGCGGCCCACTCAGCTCATCTGCAACCCGCAGCCGGCCCATACCCCTTCGGCCTCATGTCCCTGTCGTCTTCCTCCCTCCCGGCAAGCAGCTGGCAAGGTTTCCGCCATCAATCCTCAAGGCCAAGCGCTGCTGCTTCAGTGAGGTGATGATAAGAACTGCTGCCCTTTCCTCTCCTCCCCCATACCGATTTCACTTCCTCTCTCCCTCTCTTGCGTAATCCCCTCTCTGGTTTCACCCTAGCTCGCCGGTAACCACTTGCTGCTGATGTTCTGGACCGCCTCGAGCCTCGCCGTCTGTCCCAGGAGATTTGCCTCGCCACCCTCTCGCTCCGTGCCAAAGCAAGCAAGCCGGGAAGCCTCCGCCGAAAATCGAATTGTCTGTCCCTTCGCCGTCCACATTCTCATTGCCATTTCCGGATCCCATTATCCGCTCTCGCTCGCCCACCTCCCTCGGCCCCTTCGTGGTGGAGCTCTTCATCTTCCAATGCCTTCGCTTGCTTCCTCCTCGCATCGCCGCCGCGATCACCTTCAAGCTCCGCCGCTGGCTGTCGTCGTGCTCTCCTCTCTGGTGACCACCTGCAAGTGGCGCCGCCAGTTTCTAGTAGCCCTCGATGCGCTCTTTCAACGCCCCCACTCACGCGTCCAGGCACGCACAAGAACGGCCGATCCATGCTCTATCTGGAGAGGCCCTCCATTGCTGACGTCATCATGACCTCATGCGGATGCAGTAATCTGCATCCTTTTCTTTTAAATGTTTTGTAATTCTTTTCTATAATTATTAAATACATGACAGGTGGGTCCATCCTGTAAATCAAATAAACATTTTCAGAAATGATTTCTGTTTAATAAAAATGCTAAAGAAATTTCAAAATGTAAATTAATTTCTAATATTCCAAAAATGATTTAAAATTGGAGAAATTCATAATTAATTCATTTTATGTCAGAAAAATACAAATAATATATCAAAATGTTAAGAAAAATAATACCTACCTATCTATGATATAAGCATGCATTGTTAATCAAATTAATTGACAAGTTAGTTAGAAGAACTAAATGAACCCCTCTCATATGCCTCTGAGGTTTTCCCGAATTAGGGTTTGTACCCCTCGAGACCACGATTAGGTTGTCAAGCATGCCTTAGGGGTTTATTTCAATACAATTTAACTTGTCATACCATCATAATTTTTTGAGCATTGCATTGATGCCATGTGTTGATTGTTTCCCTTTCTTTTGGATGTTTGGTTTTTCTCTGGTAGAATACGATATAGAGATCGAGATCGAAAACCGAGATCAACACCGTCAAAGCTCGAAGAACAATACTTGACCAACTATAATCAAGTCAAGTACCAGATGTCCGAATCTCTGCTTTCTAGATATCAATTGGCAAAGGCAACCGAAGCCCCACACATACATATGAATCCTCTACTTTCAAAGTATTTACATTCTTGCCATCTGCATACGATTCCAAAGTCTTTTATCGATAGATAGAGTAATCCTATCTGATGCATGTTCACTTTGTAGCCTATATTCCCTGAGCCACTACTCCTAGCATAACTAGGATTTGGCTTATGAAGCATTGTTAAAGCTGTTATATCTGTTCTGCTTAGCCATGCTTAGATGTTACCACTGGTCCATCTGGTTGATGAATCAGAGCTGCGAATGAACCTAGTATGACTGGATGACGTGGTAAGATCAGAGATGAAATTAAACATTCTAAGGCTTGTATGGGAGGCCACAGTGGGTTGTGGTTTTTGCAGTCCCATACTTGCCACCCCTAGGACCCAATGTTCTTGCCTCTTGAACCAAGACGAGCGTACAGCCACACGGGGGCCTGGAAACCCCCTCGACCAACTAACTTCCCTAGTCGATTCCATGAGTCACATAGTTCGGTCTTTCCATTCGACATGCGCATTCTGGTTCTTCTCGAAGGAGGTGAAGGAGGTGCATTCATAACAGGTACGTAAGCGTGGCCGGGAACAAGAGATGCCCGACATCCGTAATCTTGAACCCTGCGCACATCATTAGGGACCGACTTCGGGACTCGACCCATTACGGCGGCATCTCCCTAATGCGTGACTCATGGTCTCGGCGAAAACAAGGTAAAGGTCGTTTCTAACCACCCTCTGTCGGCCTTCCAGGGAATAGGGCTAATGTACTGGCATTAAGAGAAGGTTAGTACGTGTGGGTCAAGTTGTACACCTCTGCAGGGTTATTAATATTTTCGAAAAGCTGTGTCCACGGTTATGGACGACTTGGGAATGGACGTGAAGATCATAGAGAACTTGAACCTAATCGTAAAAATTGGCAAGTTAAGTAATGTGTTCTTAAGGATGCTTCCTCAGGGATCGAGGGGGTGATCCTAGATAGGTTCAGATGATGATGATTCGGTGGATATCACGAGATGATCAACGCTATAGATACCACTCTCTTATCCCCTTTTAAAATATTCTAATTAGACGAGATTATTCTCCCTCTTGTTTTACAAAACAAAGATGGCTTTATGCTTAATAACTCCACCAGCCATAAGTCTTGTGGAGTACACCCTGTACTCACCCTTGCTTCGTTGATACTTTTGTAGAAAGGTAAGTGTTACCATAGAAGATGAGTTCTTCACGGCATCGACATCGAAGAGTAGTTTGGAGTTCCCAGTTGGCAGCCTGGAATCTATGGAGTGGACGTCATCGTTATGCTTCAGGCCTCTTAGGCCATTTGTTAAGTTTTCTATACTTAATAGAATAATTTGCCTTCCGATGTTTGTGGTCAGTGACCTCTGCTTGTAATATTTTGGTTCTCTGCTCAGTTATGAGCTCGCTGTAATAAATTTTGTGTCGTAGGGTCACTGTTGTGTTACCGATTTTTTCTTTGTACGCTTTTGAGATTAGGTTAGGCTTATGTTCAGACGAAGTTCTGGGATTTGTCTAGCCTTAATCCCGGGGGTGTCACATATCTCCAACAAAAAACACAAGATCAACCTACTAGCGTTGCATGCAGAAATGCCTGCAGGCGCAGATTGGTAGAAACCTGCACGCCTACGTCGACGACATTGTCATCAAGACCAAAGAGCGGCACATGCTGCTCGAGGACCTGTAGGAAACATTCGACAACCTCCGCCGCTTCCAGATCAAGTTGAACCCGGAGAAATGTGTCTTCGTCATCCTAGCCGATATACTCCTCAGTTTTCTCGTCTCGAAGCGAGGAATCGAGGCAAACCCAAAGAAGATAGGAGCCATCAAGCGGGTGGAGCTGCCACAGAACTTGCACGACGTGCAGAAGTTTACCTGGTGTTTGGCCTCCCTCAGCCGCTTCGTCAGCCGGCTGGGTGAGAAGGCCCTCCCCCTGTACCAACTCATGAAGAAAACGGACAAGTTCGTCTGGACGGCTCATGCGGACAAAGCTTTCCGCGACCGCAAGCGCATGCTCACCTCACCTCCCATCTTGGCGGCGCCGGCTGCAAAGGAACCAATGCTGATGTACATCGCGCCCACCAAAAGGGTCGTCGGCGTGGTGCTGGTAGTGGAAAGACCAGAAGAGGGGAAGGCCTAGCCGGTCCAGCGCCCCGTGTACTACCTGAGTGAGTTGTTGTCACTCTCCAAGCAGAACTACCCGCACTACAAGAAGTTGGTGTACGGCGTGTACATGGCCGCCAAGAAACTCAAGCAGTACTTCCAAGAGCATTCCATCCGGGTGGTGGAGCTGGCTCCGCTCACAGAGATAATCGGCAACAAGGATGCCACCGGGCCCATGGCGAAATGGGCCATAGAGCTTGATGCGCACAACATTCAGTACGATCCAAGAACGGCGATTAAATCCCGGGCGCTGGCCGATTTCATCGTCAACTGGGCAGAGACACAGTACATGCCACCGGTCCCTGATTCAACACACTGGAAGCTGAACTTCGATGGCTCCTAGATGCAGGGAGGACTTGGAGCCGGAATCGTAATAACCTCGCCCAAGGGCGACCGGCTGGAGTACGTGCTCCAGATCCACTTCAAGGCATCAAACAACTTCGCCGAGTATGAAGCATTTTGGGGATATGCTATATGGGTATTGAAGGTTTTGCAGCATAGAAAACAAAAAATTTCCTACGATGTGAACTATATACCAAGATCTATCTACTAGATACAAACAACGGGCGGATGTATATCCGTAGAGAACATACCCTTGAAGACCGACAAAGCTTAACGAGTTCAACTCGTGGTTGATGTAGACGATCTCTTGCCGATCTCAAGATCGAGAGGAAGTCCTAGCGCCACAACAAGATCCGCGCATCGTGCTCACACACGCTCGAGGCACCGAGCAACCTCCGCCTCTCTCCAGCGATGCAGCGGAAGCACAACTCTTTCTTGCCGAATAGCCACTGGAACATGTATCTCGCTAGTCCGAGACCATGGGGATAAATTCTAGAGGGGAGAGAGATCCTTCACGAGGAGGTGTGAGAGACAAGTGAGGAGGGGGGCCTTTTAGGAGGAGGGGGAACCCCAAGGGGTGGCGCATGGGGCTGCCCTTGCCCTCCCCTCTTCATGTGGGTGGACACTCCACTCACAAATCTCCTTTAAATTCCCTCCACTCAAAAGTCCACTCAAATTCCCATTAAATTTCCACCAAATTTAATGCAAACTCTCATTAAATAAAACTCATTTATTTTATTCAGAATTTTTTCAATTACTTTAATGACAAACATTCACAAATAACCCCTTGCTAGAATTCTATTTCACATGCATAACCACTTTATGCAATTTCACCCGAAAACCTGTTTTGGTATCTAGTGAAATAAATTCCTGCGCTTGTTCATTCTTTCGGCATGAAACATTTGCTCCAATTGGATGTCGGTGTCTCTTAAGTGTGTCACCCTACGGTTCGTGAATAATGCGAACATGATCGAGACCCCTCTCGGATCAATAATCAGAAGCGGGATCAGGAGACCCATACTGACTCCCACACATTCAACGATGACTTTCTTGTGATCGTCGGAACCTTTTACGCTAGTATCTTAATCCCTTTGTTTCACGATATATATTACATGTCCGAGATTCGATCATCGGTATCTCCATACCTAGTTTGATCTCGTTACCGACATGCACTCTTTTCTCGTTCCTGTGATATAACATTCTAGTGATCAAATCACTTGCTTGCAAGCTAATCAATGTGATATCACCGAGAGGGCCCAGAGTATATCTATCTGTCATCGGGATGAACAAATTCCACTCGATCCATGAGCCTCAACATAACACTTTATTAGTTCTGAATCCATCTTTATAATCACCCTGTTACGGTGTGACGTTTGATGTTATCAAGAAACTCTTCCGTGTTAGTGATTGACATGATCTGATGGTCTAATGATTATTATCACTTCTTTAGTTGTTATAGCAATATATACTCAATGACTTTGTTCTTAATGCTATACTTCTGATGAATGTTCATCACACCATTACACTAATGTTGTGATCCCATTATTAACATCCAATGTCCATGATCAGAAACCTTGATCATCTTGTTAATCAACGAGCTAGTTTATGAGAGAGGCATAACTAGGAACTTTCTGCTTGTTTATTAAACACACATGTATTCACGCTTCCGTATTAATACAATTATAGCATGCAAAATAAACCTCTATCATATACTTGGAATACACATAATAAACACTTTATTATTGCCTCTCAGGGCATATTCCCTTCAGTCTCCCACTTGCACTAGAGACAATAATCTAGTTACATAGTGATAAATCTAACACCCATCGAGTTCTGGTGTTGATCATGTTTTGCTCTAGGAGAGTTTTAGTCAACGGATCTGCTACATTGAGATCCGTATGTACTTTACAATCTTTATATCTCCATCCTTGACATGCTCATGGATGGAGTGAAACCGCGCTTAATATGCTTGGAATGCTTGTGAGACCTTGGTCTTTGGCATTAGTAATGGCACCATTGTTGTCACAATATATCACCATTGGGTCCAACGCGTTTGCCACCACTCCTAGTTCGGATATGAACTCCTTCATCCAAATCGCTTCGAGCCGCTCAAGCAAAGAACATATTCGCCTCCGTTGTTGATCCCGCTACCACAGGTTGTTTGGAGCTCCTCCAACTAACCGCCTCCGCCATTCATGAGAAATACGTATCCGGATTGAGACTTAGAGTCATCCGGATCGGTGTCAAAGCTAGCGCCGACATAACACTTAGCGATTTAGCTCTTCTTCACCTCAGATACAAGAAACATATCCTTAGTTCTTCGTAAGTACTTAAGGATATTCTTGACCGCTATCCAAAGGTTCAACTCGATCCGATTGGTACCTACTAGTCAAACTAATAGCATGTGCCACATCCGTCTTGTACATAGCATGGCGACATTATAGAGCCTATGGCTGAAGCATAGGGACTTTTTCCATTATCTCTTTCTTCCGTCAAGCCGGACTTTGAGTCTTACTCAATGTCTTGCCTTGCAACATAGGTAAGAACCCCTTCTTTCCGTCCATTTTAAACTTCTTTAAAATCTTATCAAGGTATGTACTTTGCGATAGCCCTATTAGGCGCCTAGATCTATCTCTATAGATCTTTATGCCTAATATGTATGACGCTTCACCTAGGTCCTTCATTGAAAATTTGTTGTTTAGATAACTTTTAACACTGGTTAAAAGATCTATATCATTTCCGATCAATAATATGTCATCCACATATAATATCAGAAATGCCACATTGCTCCCACTCACTTTCTTGTAAATACAAGCTTCTCCATAAGTTTGGACAAAACCAAACTCTTTGATCACCTCATCAAAGCGGAGATTCCAACTTCGTGATGCTTGCTTCAATCCATAGATGGATCGCTGAAGCTTGCACACCTTGTTAGCATCCTTAGGATCGACAAAACCCTTTGGTTGTATCATATACAACTCTTCTTCAATATTACCATTGAGAAACGCGGTTTTGACATCCATCTGCCATATCTCATAATCGAAATATGCAGCAATTGCTAACATAATCCTAACTGACTTTAGTATCGCTACGGGAGAGAAAGTCTCATCGTAGTCAACTCCTTGAATTTGTCGAAACCCCTTTGCAACAAGTCGAGCTTTATAGACGGTCACATTACCATCAGCATCAGTTTTCCTTTTGAAAATCCATTTGTTCTCCACGGCCTTTCGATCGTGCGGTAATTCTACCAAGTTCCAAACTTGATTTTCATACATGGATTCCATCTCGGATTTCATGGCTTCTAACCATTTGTTGGAATCCAGGCTCATCATCGCTTCTTCATACGCCGCAGGGTCATCATTTTCATCAACCATGAAATTCATGACAGGATTTCCGACATTTCGGAGCTGCACGCCGCCCTGCTTGACCTGCGAGGTTCGGTAGTACTCTCTTTCGGAGTTTCATGATCATTATCATTAGTTCCCTCTTCAACAGGTGGAGCCAACTCCGGAACAACTTCTGGCGCTGCGCTACTCGCCATACTTTGAAGAGAAGGTTCCATAACCTCTTCGAGTTCTACCTTCCGACTACTCACACCTTTCGCGAGAAACTCTTTCTCTAGAAAGGATCCATTCTTGGCAACAAAAACCTTGCCCTCGGATCTGTGATAGAAGGAATACCCAATAGTTTCTTTAGGGTATCCTATGAAGACGCATTTTTCCGCTTTGGGTTCGAGTTTATCCGGTTGAAGTTTCTTCACATAAACATCGCATCCCCAAACTTTAAGAAATGACAGCTTAGGTTTGTTTCCAAACCACAATTCATACGGTGTCTTTTCAATGGATTTAGATGGTGCCTGATTTAAAGTGAATGCAGCAGTTTCTAGTGCATAACCCCAAAATTACAACGGCAAGTCCGTCAGAGACATCATAGATCGAACCATATCTAATAAAGTACGATTACGACGTTCCGACACACCATTTCGCTGTGGTGTTCCGGCAGGTGTGAGTTGTGAAACAATTCCACACTCTTTCATGTGAGTGCTAAACTCGTAACTTAGATACTCACCTCCACGGTCGGGCCGTAGAAATTAGATCTTTCTATTACGATGATTTTCCACTTCATTCTGAAATTCCTTGAACTTTTCAAAGGTTTCAGACTTGTGTTTCATCAAGTAGATATAACCGTATCTACTCAAATCATCCGTGAAAGTAACAAAATAACGATATCCTCACGACACACTCATTGGACCACATACATCGTAATGTATGATTTCCAATAAATCATCGCCTGCTCCATTGAACCGGAAAACGGCGTTCTAGTCATCTTCCCCATAAGGCATGGCTCACATGTATCAAATGATTCATAATCAAGTGATTCCAAAAGTCCATCCGAATGGAGCTTCTTCATGCGTTTAACGCCAATATGACCTAGACGGCAGTGCCACATATATGCGGATATATCATCATTAAGTTTAATCCTTTTAGCATCAACCTTATGAATATGTGTAACATTATCATCGAGATCTAATAGAAATAAACCATTCATCATCGGTGCATAACCATAAAAGATTTCATTCATATAAATGGAACAACCATTGTTTCGGATTTAAATGAATAACCACTTCGCATCAAACACGATCCAGATACAATGTTCATGCTAAGTGAAGGCACCAGATAACATTTATTCAAGTTTATAACTAATCCCGACGGTAAGTGGAGAGGCAGCGTTCCGACGGTGATCACATCAACGCTTGATCCATTGCCGACACGCATCTTGACCTCACCCCTTGCTAGCGGTCGCTTGTTCCGCAGCCCCTGATTCGAGTTACAAATATTAGCAACTGAACCGGTATCAAATACCCAGTGTGCTATCATGAGCACTAGTCAAGTACACATCAATAACATGTATATCATATATACCTTTGTTTTCCTTGCCGGCCTTCTTGTCTGCCAGATACTTGGGGCGCTTCATGCCCAAAGGGCTCCCCTTACAATAGTAGCACTCGAATCAGACTTAGGTCCAACTCGGGTTTCTTTTAGGCACGGCAATGTGCTTGCCGCCTTACTTCCTTCCGCTTTTCCTTCTTGTCTTTATTGAAACCAGTGTTCCTATTGATCATCAACACTTGATGTTCCTTTTGATCTCCACTTCTGCAGTTTTAAGCATCGATGTAAGCTCGGGAGAGACTTCTTCATGCCTTGCATATTATAGTTCATCACGAAGCTCTTATAGCTAGGTGGTAGAGACTGCAGAACACGATGGATGCCTAAGTCAATCGGAATCGATATTCCCAAGGACACAAGCTTATCGGCGTAACCCGACATCTTGAGTACATGCTCACTAACGGAGTTGTGCTCTTCCATCATGCAGCTAAAGAACTTTTCTCAAGCTGCCAGCTCTCACAGCAGCATGTGTGTCGAAAATCATTTTCAACTCACCCATTGTATCAAATGCATTGCCGTTTTCGAAACGCTTTCGAAGTTCCGGCTCTAGCCCATACAATATGCCGCAATGAACTAAGTTGTGGTCCTCCTGACGAGTCTGATAGACATTCTTCTCCTCGTCAGGGGCATCATCTAAAGGTGGGGGGCCTAACGGCGCTTCTAGCACATATTGCTTTTGTGCAGCAGAGAGGAGAATCCTCAAATTCATGGCCCATTCGGTAAAGTTGCTACCGTTTGTTGCTAGTTTCTCTTTCTCCATGAACACATTGAAATTAAAAGGTGTGGTGCCATCTACAATAGAATTTGTAAAGTTTAGACTAAGTGTATGATAGATTGAGTTCAACTAATCTATATTACGAATGAACTCCCACTCAAAAACGACATCCCTCGTGCCTTTTTGGTGATTACATGAACCAAATCCACTACACCAAGTCCGATCATCGCGTGAGTCGGTATAGCTTCAAAGGCGAGCATCAAATGGGCATCATATCAACCATATGACTCATGCTTAACCTTTCGGTCCGTGTTCCGAGGCCATGTCTATACATGCTAGGCTCGCCAAGTTAGAACCTTAGTATTCGCGTGTGTAACTGTTTTACACCCGAAATATGGTCGTGGATCCAAGAACATCCGATCATCACTTGATGTCTTTGAGCTACGAAAACATAATCGGTGCATACTAAAGGAAGAACACATTCTTATCTTGATATTTAAATGAGGGATCATCTTATTATGCTAACAAAGCGCTAAACAAGCAATATAAGATGCTATCAAACATCATATGTTTATTAGTGAAATTATATGGTTCCTGCAGATGATCTCTATCATGTGCATCGTGGTATGATCACTATCATACCTATATGTGTAAATCCAAGGTCTATGGATTTTACACGCTATGTGTGTTGTAAGAGTATCATCTCATACTTCTACTTACAACACTACCATATCATAACACTAGCCCAGCAACAATCTAAACTAGACGCCTCTAATTTATCCATTGCAAGTTTTACGTGGCTTAGGGCTTTCGAGATAGAACCATTCTTACCTACGAACATGAACCACAACGAGGATAATCAAATTGTTGACAACTCGCTTGCAAAATAGATATTGACTATAGTAGGAGAGACAGACACCCGCTAGCCACTTATGCAAACTAGTTGCATGTCAAGCGTGGAACAGGTCTCATGTGCGAGGACATGTAAAGTTTGTCCGGGCCACTTCATCCCACTATGCCACCAATATCCAAAATTACAACAAAGGAGCAACAACATGATCATCATCGCCCACATACTCATATGTGTACTACCCGTGTAAAGTATCTACGCATAGATCCGGCTCTGATACCACTGAAGGGTTCGTAGCATAGAAAACAAAAAATTTCCTACGATGTGAACTATATACCAAGATCTATCTACTAGATACAAACAACGGGCGGATGTATATCCGTAGAGAACATACCTTGAAGACCGAAAGCTTAACGAGTTCAACTTGTGGTTGATGTAGACGATCTCTTGCCGATCTCAAGATCGAGAGGAAGTCCTAGCAGCGCCAAAACAGCGCATCCGTGCTCGCAGACACGCTCGAGGCACCGAGCAACCTCCGCCTCGCCCAGCGATGCAGCGGAAGCACAACTCTTTCTTGCCGAATAGCCACGGGAACATGTATCTCGCTAGTCCGAGACCATGGGGATAAATTCTAGAGGGGAGAGAGATCCTTCACGAGGAGGTGAGAGACAAGTGAGGAGGGGATCCTTTATAGGAGGAGGGGGACCCCAAGGGGTGGCCGCATGGGGGCTGCCCCTTGCCTCCCCTCTTCATGTGGGTGGACACTCCACTCACAAATCTCCTTTAAATTCCTCCACTCAAAGTCCACTCAAATTCCCATTAAATTTCCACCAAATTTAATGCAAACTCTCATTAAATAAAACTCTTTATTTTATTCAGAATTTTGTCAATTACTTTAATGAAAAACATTCAAATAACCCTTGCTAGAATTCTATTTCACATGCATAACCACTTTATGCAATTTCACCAAAACCTTTTCTATCTAGTGAAATAAATTCCTGCTTGTTCATTCTTTCGCATGAAACATTTGCTCCAATTGGATGTTGGTGTCTCTTATGTGTCACCCTACGGTTCGTGAATAATGCGAACATGATCGAGACCCTCTCGATCAATAATCGAAGCGGATCTGAGACCCATATCGACTCCCACACATTCAACGATGACTTTCTTGTGATCGCGAACCTTTTACGCTAGTATCTTAATCCCTTTGTTTCACGATATATATTACATGTCCGAGATTCGATCATCGGTATTCCATACCTAGTTTGATCTCGCTATCGACATGCACTCTTTTCTCGCTCCTATGATATAACATTCTAGTGATCAAATCACTTGCTTGCAAGCTAATCAATGTGATATCACCGAGAGGGCCCAGAGTATATCTATCCGTCATCGGGATGAACAAATTCCACTCTCGATCCATGAGCCTCAACATAACACTTTATTAGTTCTGAATCCATCTTTATCATCACCCTGTTACGGTGTGACGTTTGATGTTATCAAGAAACTCTTCCGGTGTTAGTGATTGACATGATCTCATGGTCTAAGGATTAGGATCACTTCGTAAGTTGTTATAGCAATATAAACTCAATGACTTTGATCTTAATGCTATACTTCGGATGAATGTTCATCACACCATTACACTAATGTTGTGATCCCATTATTAACAACATCCAATGTCCATGATCAGGAAACCTTGATCATCTTGTTAATCAACGAGCTAGTTTATGAGAGAGGCATAACTAGGAACTTTCTGTTTGTTTATTAAACACACATGTATTAACGTTTCCGTATTAATACAATTATAGCATGCAAAATAAACATCTATCATATACTTGGAATACACATAATAAACACTTTATTATTGCCTCTCAGGGCATATTCCCTTCAGGTATCCTCATAGCATGTCTCCTATCCGGATAAATAACCCGGTGGCCTACTCTGGTAGCATGGCCCATGGTTCATGTGGCGCCCAGTTAGATGGATTCAGAATGGAGGCCCATGCCGGATAAAGGAAGGCTACAGAGGAGTCACCGACGTACCCGGAGCCTTCGAGTGCAAGACACACTAGAATATTTGTATCCATTGTAGGACTCTGTAACCTGTCCGGCTAGGACTTTCCCTGTAACCCTAGGACCCGGCGACTAAAGAAGTCAGGCCTATGGGAGCCTTTAGAGCATAACTCAACTCATACCTCGCACAGCGAACCAATCCCTGTAACTCGGCCTATTGCCATTATAGTGATTTATAGCAGGATTAGGATTCCGCCATCGTCGTGGGATCTGAACCTGGGTAAGCTATGTTACCCCGTACCAGTCAACCGTCTGCCTTACCCCAAGTCTCTAAACACGCACTGTGAGGACCCCTATGATACCCCCGGGATTAGGGCTAGACAAATCCCAAACTTCTGTCTGATATAAGCCTAACCTAAATCTCGAACGCGTACAGAGGGAGAATTGATAACACAGCAGTGACCCTACACAAAAATTATTACAGCAAGCTCATAACTGAGCGAAGAACCAAAATATTACAAGCAGAGGTCACTGGCCACAAACATCAAACAACGGGAGGCAAATTATGCTATTAAGTATAGCAAACTTATCAAATGGCCTAAGAGGCCTAAAGCATAACGATGACGTCCAATCCATAGATCCCAGACTGCCAACTGGGAACTCCAAACTACTCGTCGATGTCGATGACGTGAAAAACTCATCTTCTATGGTAACACTTAATCTGCTGCAAAAGTATCAACGAAGAAAGGGTGAGTACGGGATATACTCCGCAAGACTTATTTCTGGTGGAGTTATTTTGCATAAAGCCATATTTGTTTTGTAAAACAAGAGGGAGAAGAAATCTCGACTAATTAGAATATTTTAAAAGGGGATAAGAGAACAATATCACTAGATTTGATCATCTTTTGATATCCACCAAATCATCATCAGCTGAACCTATCTAGGATCACCCCCTCGATCCCCGAGGAAGCATCCTTAAGCACTCATTACTTATCTTGCCAAGTTTTACGATTAGGTTCAAGTTCTCTATGATCTTTGAATCTGGTTTCCAAGTCATCCATAACCTTGGACACGGCTTTTTGAAAAGATTAATACCCTGCAGGGGTGTACAACTTTACCCACACGCGCCAACCAATTCTTAATGCCACTATAGATTAGCCCTCTTCCTTGGAAGGCCGGCAAAGAGTGGTTGACCACGACCTTTACCTTGCTTTCGCTGAGACCATGAGTCACACACTAGGGAGATGTCGCCGTAACGGGTCGAGTCCCAAAGCCGGTCCCTAATGATGTGTGTGGGGTTCAAGATTACGGATGCCGAGCATCTCTTGTTCCCGGCCACACTTATCTACCTGTATGAATGCACCTCCTTCACCTCCATTCAAGAACATCCAAGATGCGTATGTCGAATGGAAAGCCCGAACTATGTGACTCATGGAATCTACTCGGCAAGTTAGTTGGTCGAGGGGGTTTCTAGGCCCCCGTGTGGCTATACGCTCGTCTTGGTCCATAGGCAAGAACTCAGGTCCTAGTAGTGGCAAGTATGGGACTGCAAAAACCACAACCCACCGTGGCCTCCCATACAAGCCTTAGCATGTTTACCTTTCATTTCTGATCATACCATGTCATCCTATCATACTAGGTTCATTCGAAGCTCTGATTCATCAATCGGATGGACCAGCAGAAACAACTATGCATGGCTAAGCGCAACAGATGTAACAGCTCTAGCAACGCTTCACAAGCCAAACCCTAGTTATTCTAGGAGCAGTGGATCAGGGAATATAGGCTATAAAGGAAACATGCATCAGATAGGATTACTCTATCTATCGATAAAAGACTTTGGAATCGTATGCACATGGCAAGAATTGAAATGCTTGAAAACATAGGATTATATCATGGGTGGGGCTTCGCTTGCCTTTGCCAGTTGATATCTAGAAGGCAGGGCTTCGGACACCTGCTACTTAACTTGATTATAGTTGGTCAAGTATTGGCCTTCAATCTTCAATCTTCGATGGTGTTGATCTCGGTCTTCGATCTTGATCTCCATTTCGATATCGTATTCTACCGGAGAAGAACCAAACACCGGAAAGAGAGGGAAACAATCAACACATGGCATCGATGCAATGCTCAAACAAGGATGATGATATGACAAGTTGAATTGAATTGAAATTGAAACCCTAAACATGCTTGATCATTTTAAACGTGGTCCGAGAGGTGAAAACCCTAATTCGGAGAAACCCCGGAATCACCTATGAGGGTTACTATGTTCTTCTAATTATACATGCAATTGAAGTTGTTGAACAATGCATGATTATAGCTCTAATAGATAGAGCTCATTTTTATGAACATTTTGATATATTATTTGAATTTTTTTGATTTAAAATAAATTAGTTATGATTTTTCCCAATTTTAATCCATTTTAAATCATTTTTGGAATATTATAAAATAATTACATTTTGGAAATACATTATTTTTTTTATTAAACAGAAACTTTTCTGAAAATATTTATCCCACTTACAACTGGACCCCACATGTCAGGTATTTTTCTTTACTGAAATAATTACAGAAATGATTTACAGAAAATAGATAAAAGAAAAGAAAAAGGGGATATGACCTCACGCTGACGTCAGCAATGGAGGTGCTCTCGGATCGAGCAAGCCCCCAACGATCTGCTACACGCGGGGTCTCATGGGTGAGATGGTTGCAAAGAGGAGGTTGAGGCGGGCCTGATAGCGGTGGCGCCGCCCTCAAATGGTCGCCGGAGCAGCATGTGCAACGGCGACCGACGGTGGAGCTCGCAGGTGGTCATGGGGAAGGAGAACCAGAGGGCTAGGGAGGAAGGGGAGAGCACTGGCATGCTCACGAGCTCACCAGCAACGCGACGGAGGGTCGGCGAGGCAAGGCATGCACTGAGGGCGCCGGAATCAACGATGAATGCTACGGCTGGACTTCGGGAAGATGAGGTCGTTGCCGGTGATTCGAAGAGTCTCCGGTCGATTCCTTTGGCAGGCATGATCAGCGCAGCGAGGCGAAGCTCCCTGTATGCTCGGCTGACCTTGGGGTGGCCGGAGACGGCGGGGATGACGGTGAGTCTGCAGCTAGGGTTTCAGGCCAAAGGGAAAAAATAATAGAGAGGGCGAGAGAGAGCAAGATGGGTATGGGGAGTGAGTGCTCGACACGGAGGTTCTTATCCACATGACCAACAGCGGCGGCGGGCATCGCAACGCGAGGGAGATCGACGGTGCGCATGCTTCCATGCAGCTGCTTGACGGCAAGGAGGAAGACGACAGGGGAGGAGGCCGAAGGGGTATCGGGCCACTGTTGGCTGCGCTGGGCTGGGGTGGGATGCAGAGCTGCAGGCTGAGCGGCAGGATGGAGAAGGAGAGAAGATGGGCTACGACCTAGAGAGAGAGACTGTTTTATTCCAGAAAACCTTTTTATATTTCCTGTTTTCATTTTTTTTGTAAATTCCATTTGTAATTCTGTTTTGAATATTTTCAAAATACCAGGGTTTTTTAAAACGTATCAAAAGCACTCAGGAGCCCTTGGTACTAATTGGGCTCCATACATTTTGTGTTTTCCAAATATTTTCAAAACCAAATGAATGTTTGAAATAGAGAGGGGAGTTAGGGTTTAGGGTTTTGTGGTTATTTTTCTTGCATGCATTTTAATGAAATGATGCTCATGAGTGCACAAACAAATCCTATTTACCATTTAATAAAACTAGGGGTGTTACAATTCTATCCCCCTTAAAAGAATCTCGACCCGAGATTCCTAGGTAGGAAGATAGAAGGGATAGAGTCACACTAAACTTCGACGATCTTCTCAAAGAGGTTGATCCATGCCACCATGACGAGTGGACGAAGCTCTTCGTAATCTTCGAGGTGGCTGCTCACACTAAGGAAGAGAGGGAATGACACGGAACCACGAACTGAGTATCTCATGGTCAACTCGTGGATAGATGTTTCGCGAACATCTCTAAAGCCAACAAACATGAAACACGCCAAGGTAACGGAGGAAACAACAGGAGAAGGTTTTCAAGTTGTTAGATAGATGGTCTTCATAAGGATTGAGACCATGGAGCTTGCAAAACAGTTTTAACTTCTGAGGGAAGGAGACTTCCAACAGATGGAGAAAGTTACAGACTTCAAGACATAAACCTCTACTAAACAGCTTAAGTAGAGCTTTACAGGTGAAAGAGATAGATATCAACAAAACCAAGCTGTTGAACTACTTTTGACACAGAAGGGTCACTCTTTCGTGTAACAGAAGGCCAAGACGAGAAGGTGGTTTGGTGGAGAGGACTGATAAGAGTCACAAGGACATGTAACAAGAGAAACTATTGATTACCAAAATCATGGTTTCTCTTCAAACATGTTTAAGAAGGTGGGAAGGAAACTATTTATTCATCCAGGACTATCAAGATCTTGAGAAAGATCATGATATCACTTTACATCACCAAGATGAATACTAGAGAATATTCCCGATGACACGAGAAGAAAGAAACTTCATTCTCAGACTCCAAGTACTTGGCTTAACAAGATGGTTGCCATCATAAAAGGGTCTGGTGGCTTGACCGAGAGACATTTAGCAACACTACTTTAAATGTTCTCCTTGAGGTTTGAGATACTGATATCAAAATTTTAATAAGCCTTCAATCAGTCATCAATTAATGGTTGGACTTCGTACACAAAGGAAACCATAATCTCAACTCCTATAATAAGTTATAGAAGCAGCCTCATGAAGAGTGGTTGTTTGTAAGGTTCCCAACCTTTAATAAGGTAGAGATCCCTGTGTTTACAATGCTAGTTCCTGGATCAATAGCTAGCATCCACAGTTAAGATGTAATATCAAGAAACAAAGGTCATAATACAACTTTTATAACCAGGAATAAAATAATTTATTACATCTTACATAGCTCATTTGGCTATCTTATTACAATGCAGCAGAATATAACAATAGCATGGGGTCCTTCATCTTCAAAGTGCCACAGGCAAACATGTTGGTTGTAGACTTGTAATCCTATTACAACATACTTCACTAATATCAAACAAACCTGCAACAGAATAAGTTACAGCCACAAGGGTCAATACATTTGAATTGTATTGGCAAGTGATACTATGGTAGTATAGTGGAGTCTATCATCTATATGCATTTGGCTAAGTGGAGCTTATGCTTGCTTTGCTCAAAATAGTTTTTCCTTATCATTTGAAAACTCTAAGTTTTTGCTTGACAAAATCTTTCCCAAGGCATCTCCCAATAGAAATTGGTGATCCTTCAACCCTTGTTCAACCACAAGATTTTAACTTAGAAATTGGGATGAGGAGATTTTTGATAGCTTCCATGTCTTGATGATCAAATTGTCCTTTACCAGGGACATGGCTAAGAACTTAGATTTTACACTCTGCAGAGGTGGTGCACTTTCCCCACAAGACTTGGTTTCACCAAGACAAGATCTTTCAGAAGCCTTCCCTTAGACTAGAATGGACGCGCTCCAACCTACCAATCCCCTACCACCAACTGTCCATTTGGCTAAGTTATTGCAACCTATATGATCCAGTCAGAGCCCATAATGCCAAGTGGCTGCACTTGAAGCTTCTCAACATTTGACATCTCAAATCTCTTTGTTCCTGGGTGGCCATCCACAAGTGAGATACCAAGTTTTCCCCAGTATACTGGACTTGGTGATGCCCAAGTTTTCCCCAGCATACCGGACTTGCATAACCACTCAACACAAACCATTAATTCCATTCCACCCAGGTGATTCATTCACTTAGTTGTTTTATTAGTCAAAACACAAGTCCTTGACTTAGAAATATTCCATAGTATGAATATATATTCCACCCTTGTTTTCTACTATCTAATCTAAGCATGATAGTAGTAGGAATCTTAACTTAGGAAATTTCTACTAAAGTTTCATCTACTAGGATTTCCCATGGCATAGTTTACACTTAGAAAAATTCCATGCAAGTCCTACTTAGAAATATCACTAATGCATAGTGGAAATAATGGGACAAAAGTATGAAGCATCACTTGCCTTTTTGGTAGAGAATATAAGTTCACTCCTTGATCTTTGAAATATTCACACTCTTCAAATCACTACAATTCAATCAAGCAAGCAATATTTCAATCTACCATTCAAGCAACATGACATAAAATAATAGGAGCAAAACATTGCATGCAAGTATGCCAAACTTTGTTTTATTTACAAAAGTGGTTTATAATAGGTTATAAACATTCTAATACACTTATTGGTCATTTTATAAAGTGGCAAAACTATTTGCAAAAGATTTTACCTATAAACCATTTTTAAACCAAATCATTATTTTATGTGGTTGAAAATGCCTTTATCAAAGTAGCAATCTTTATAGGGTTCACCAATTACATTTTTAAATCATAAAACTTGGTGCTTGGGGTCAGAGAGTTTATTCCAAAACATTTCCCAAAGATTTTCTCCCAAAAGCATTTTTAATAAATAAACATTATTTTATTAGCCTAGAAATGCTTTAAATCAAAGATTTATTCTTTTGCTTCACCAAATATGTTTTTGAAACCACAAATTGATTTCTATGGTACGTAGGTTCAAAACAAACCATTTGCCAAAGGTTTTATCTCAAAAATCATTTTAGAACAAATTTTATATTCTAAATATACTTACACAAGTTTCTGCAAAAAAACATTTTATCAGAAGAATTTTACTAAACAAAGTGCATAGTAAGAAAGTACTTGTATTGTTGATTCCATTGATATAAAATTTGCAAAATTTAGACATGTGGTTTGAAAGTTATGAATTTTTCAATTTGGAACAACTAATAGACAAGTTTCTATTTTTAAAACAAATCACTGGACACGTGGACTGTTCTGATTCGTCGAAAACGGTTCGTGCGGATCGTGCTGTGGGGTGCATTGGATCTAACTGAATTGCACGGACCAGATCAGCGCATACCTATTCGATTAGTCAACCTATCTAAGCCATGAGATGAAGATCTAACGGTCCATAGTCGATTGACCATAGGTTGGCGTATCTGGCGGCGGCGACTGGTGGCGCGCGCTCGGGCTGCAAGCTTGCCGGCGATGCAGGATGCTAGGAAGAGAGGGAGGGGGCTCACCGGGTTCGCGGAGTGACGCTGAAGCTCAACATGGTCACGGCAGGGACAGGGGTGCACGGGGTCACTGGTGATTCCTCGCCGGAGTTCAAGATGGCGTCGGTTGTTCTCTGTTGTCGTCGAAGGCAAGGCTTCGGTGCATGCCAGAGGGAGAGGAGGGTATGGTTAGATTCCCAAAGACGTAGCGAGGATGCGTGCATGAAAGAGAAAGGGAGGGGCGGTCATTACCAACCAGGGAAGTGTCGCCGGAGTGGAAGCAGACGGCGGCACGCTTGGTGGTAGTCGTTGCCGAGGTTCTAGGGAGCGCGGGGGCGAGCTGATGCCACTAGGAGGTGCGCCAGGGTCTGTGGAGAACGCATGTGTGGTCGAGGGGGAGAGGGGCGATGGCGAGTGGCCGGAATTGCCGCCGGAGCTTTTTGGAGACAGTGGCGGTCCTGGTGGAATTGGGGACAGCCTGGGGGCAGAGAGGGCCGGGCGAGAGAGGGGAAAGAGAGAGGGGACGAAGGCAATTAAGAAGGCGTGGTCGAGTGGGGGATTAATGGAGGCAATAATGTGTATTGACGCCGGCTTCAACGGCCAGAAACGGCGAGGAGGTGTTGGAGGCGTGGTCACCGCGAGGAGGACGGGTTTAGTCGATGGGCGCTGGCAGCGAGAGAGAGGAGGAGGAGGTGGGGTCCAACCGTCATTCGCTGTGCGGGTGAGTTTCTGAGTAAGAAGAAAACGATTCGGGGTGAGAGGGAGTGGGCTGCTGGGCCAGGTGGGGTTAGCTGGGCTGGGCTGCTCCGTTTCATTTTTTTGTTCTGAATGTTTTTCTCTTTTTCCATTTCTAATTGCTGTTTTGATTTTGTTTAATTATTTCAAACATCAACTTGATTTCAAACTCCAATCCAACTTTGTGTAAATTCTAGTACTAATTAGTAACACATTCCAAAGTCAAATTTAGAATAATATAT
This sequence comes from Avena insularis, assembly GCA_023614405.1. NCBI lineage: Eukaryota > Viridiplantae > Streptophyta > Magnoliopsida > Poales > Poaceae > Avena > Avena insularis. The sequence goes on from CM042685.1 coordinate 258,242,535, forward strand.
TTATTCTTTTTAGGGTCTTTTTAATAATTAAATAAATAGTCCATAGTCTTTAATTCAAATAGGTTTTAATTTATTTTAAAAACTCTTTTTGAAAACTAAATAATACCAAAATCTTTTCAGTAGGTTTCATTTGAAAAACTAAAACACTTGGAAATCTTATTTAAAATAAATTAACAAGTTTTAGTGTTTATTTAAAATGGAAAAGTCTTTACTTTATAAAAATGGATATTAATAAATCCTCATTATTCTATTTAAATAAACCTTTACTCTTTTTATCAAATAGAAATATTTTATTTCAAAATCTTGGCCAAGATTTAATTTGGCTCTATAAAATAATCCTTATTTATATTTCTACCTTTGCTTTATAAAAACCATATCTTTTTATTTAAAGATCCAAAAATAGTGATTCCAACTATTATAATTTTATTTATTATTTGTTTACCTTTTTAATTCCTTTAGGATTATTTTCTCACCATTTGGTATGGATTTCTAGATGGTTGCTTTATTAGATTTGGAAATTACTTTTCCTTACCTTGTTAAATTCATAGGATTTTATTCATGGCTCCAAAGTAAGTGAAACCAATTATATGGTTTTATAATATTTATAATAATCTTTATTGATCAATTTGAAATGTTTGTTTGACCAATTTTTATATGGATCAAATCCATAGTCTTAGAGGTAACTTGAAAATGATTTTCTTCCATTAGGGTTTTGGTTTAATTCTCAAGTGTTAAAATTTCCAGATGCATTTATGAAGAATGCATTCCACTTGATTTGAATTTAGTTGGATTCAAATGTTAACCAAAGTTTGTTCAAGATGGGATTTTAAGTTTCCATTTAGAAAAAAAGTTTCTTTTCACCCAAAATTTCAATCAATTAATTATTTTGTTTATTTATTTTTCACATTACAAGATTTGGAAAATCTTGGGATGTGACAGGCTACCACCCTTAAAATAAATCTCGTCCCGAGATTTGGGAAGGATAGGGTTACAAGTTGGCTCCAAAACAACTAGGGTACTACCACCCTTAAAATTTTCCAACCAGATTACTTCTTGGCTTGCTTGGGATCTTGTTGAAACTTCTCTGGGCAAACATCTGCATTGTGTCCTTTGTTTCCACACTTGAAACATGTGACAAGGCTGAGATCCTTCATAGGCTTGTTTATCTTGTGCTTCATCTTTTCTGGACAATTGCTTGCATAATATCCTGGTTCTTTGCAATTGAAACACATCACTTGGGTGATACCTTTCTTTTCCTTTGGTATCATTGCCTCTTGTTTGTTTCCTTGGTTCTTCTTCTTTTCTGGGCATTCATTGGCATAGTGTCCCATCTCTTTGCAAGTGTAACATTGCTCTTGGGTAATATCCTTCTTGCTAGGGTTGGGGCATTTCTTATTCTTCTTGGGTCTCTCCAAAGCTAGGAGTTCTTCTAGTTCATGCTCTTCATACTTCACCACAAAGGTGGGAAATCTTTCTCTCTTCTTGGGCCATTTACTAGAGATATGACCTTCTTCTTCACAAGAGTAGAAACACTTTGTGATCACTTTGGATTTGGCCTTATGGTGCATAGTTTTGACTTTGCCTTCATCCTTCTTGGTAGAAGTTGTTCCTTCATGAGGGTTTACAAACTGTTGTTGCACTCCACCTTGTTTACTTTGTTGAACTATGGAAAAGATGGGGCATTGGATAGGGACATGATTATTTCCTTAACATAGGAAACAAGTATCTTGAGATGTGGGGCATTGATTAGTTGGATGTTTCTCTTCACAATTGGGGCATTGATCTTTATGTTCCTTGGGAGTGTGATCCTTGTCTCCACAAACATTGCAAGCTTGCGTTCCTTCTAAAATATCATCTTTGACATCCTTGTTGTCACAAACTCCTTGGGAAAGGTTGTCTCCCATGTTGATCATTTGAGTGGCCATCCCTTGCAACAATTGGGATTGAATTTCCAAAAACTTTTGTATGGTTGGGTCTAATCCATTGTTGTTTGCTAAAAAATGAGTTGTCACTTGGTTCAACTGGGTTTGGTTTGCTAGTAATTGTTCTCTCATGTGCATCTCTTGGTTGTTGTTGTTGTTGTTGTCATTCTTGATGTTGAAGTCTCTTGGAGAAGTCATCTGTTTGGGTTGGATTGGGATTAGAATAGGCAAAAGATTTTCTAAGGAATCAATTCTAATCACACACATCACAATTCACTCAAGCAAATGTGTAAGAAATCACAAACAAACATTCCATTCAAACAACAAGTTCAAGCACATCTTTAAGCAATAAAATATTTTTGTTACACCACATAAGTTGGTGAATTTGGTTTGATCTAATTATGGTGGTCCAACTATATGGTTCACTTGAAATCATTCTATCCTTCTTGGTGGATTCTTCTTGAATGAGATCATGGTTTCCTTGGAAAAATTCTTGGTCACAAAACTTTAAAGTGATGATGGTTCCTTCTAAGTTGTATTCCCTTAGTCTTCAAGTCTTGAGTTACATTTCTTGTCTCACTTGTAGTCCTTAGTTATATCCAAGGTTGAAGTCCTTGTTGAGAATAAGGTTAAAATCACTTGAAGATGTTGAAGTCATTTGAGTTGATGAAGTCCTTTGCACATGGTGAAGTCTTTGGCCATGGAGAAGGCTTTATCCATCAATTTGAAATAGAAGAGATGTAGAGTCAAAACCAAAATGGTTGAGGAAAGAGTTTACAAGATTGTTTGTAAATAAGTTTTGGAACAAATACAACTCCTATTTTTCTAAGGGGTTTATCCAATCCTAGGTTTACAAATCCTACAGGCAACACAATGCTCTGATACCATCTATAAGGTTCCCAACCTTTAATAAGGTAGAGATCCCTGTGTTTACAATGCTAGTCCCTGGATCAATAGCTAGCATCCACAGTTAAGATGTAATATCAAGAAACAAAGGTCATAATACAACTTTTATAACCAGGAATAAAATAATTTATTACATCTTACATAGCTCATTTGGCTATCTTATTACAATGCAGCAGAATATAACAATAGCATGGGGTCCTTCATCTTCAAAGTGCCACAGGCAAACATGTTGGTTGTAGACTTGTAATCCTATTACAACATACTTCACTAATATCAAACAAACTTGTAACAGAACAAGTTACAGCCACAAGGGTCAATACATTTGAATTGTATTGGCAAGTGATACTATAGTAGTATAGTGGAGTCTATCATCTACATGCATTTGACTAAGTGGAGCTTAGGATTGCTTTGCTCAAAATAGATCTTCCTTATCATTTGAAAACACTAACTTTTTGTTTGACAAAATCACCCCAAGGCATCTCCCAATAGAAATTGGTGATCCTTCAACCCTTGTTCAACCACAAGTTTTTAACTTAGAAATTGGGATGAGGAGATTCTTTATAGCTTCCATGTCTTGATGCTCAAATTGTCCTTTACCAGGGACATGGCTAAGTACTTAGATTTTACACTCTGCAGAGGTGGTGCACTTTCGCCACAAGACTTGGTTTCACCAAGACAAGATCTTTCAGAAGCCTTCCCTTAGACCAGAATGGACGCGCTCCAACCTACCAATCCCCTACCACCAACTGTACATTTGGATAAGTTATTGCAACCTATATGATCCAGGCAGAGCCCATAATGCCAAGTGGCTGCACTTGAAGCTTCTCAACATTTAACATCTCAAATCTCTTTGTTCCTGGGTGGCCATCCACAAGTGAGATACCAAGTTTTCTCCAGTATACTAGACTTGGTGATGCCCAAGTTTTCCCCAGCATACTGGACTTGCATAACCACTCAACACAAACCATTCTTTCCATTCCACCCAGGTGATTCATTCACTTAGTTGTTTTATTAATCAAAACACAAGTCCTTGACTTAGAAATATTCCATAGTATGAATATATATTCCACCCTTGTTTTCTACTAGCTAAGCTAAGCATGATAGTAGTAGGAATCTTAACTTAGGAAATTTCTACTAAAGTTTCATCTACTAGGATTTCCCATGGCATAGTTTACACTTAGCAAAATTCCATGCAACTCCTACTTAGAAATATCACTAATGCATAGTGAAAATAATGGGACAAAAGTATGAAGCATCACTTGCCTTTTTGGTAGAGAATATAAGTTCACTCCTTGATCTTTGAAATATTCACACTCTTCAAATCACTACAATTCAATCAAGCAAGCAATATTTCAATCTACCATTCAAGCAACATCACATAAAATAATAGGAGCAAAACATTGCATTCAATTATGCCAAACTTTGTTTTATTTACAGAAGTGGTTTATAATAGGTTATAAACATTCTAAAACACTTATTGGTCATTTTATAAAGTGGCAAAACTATTTGCAAAAGATTTTACCTATAAACCATTTTTAAACCAAATCATTATTTTATGTGGTTGAAAATGCCTTTATCAAAGTAGCAATCTTTATAGGGTTCACCAATTACATTTTTAAATCATAAAACTTGGTGCTTGGGGTCAGAGAGTTTATTCCAAAACATTTCCCAAAGATTTTCTCCCAAAAGCATTTTTAATAAATAAACATTATTTTATTAGCCTAGAAATTCTTTAAATCAAAGATTTATTCTTTTGCTTCACCAAATATGTTTTTGAAACCACCAATTGATTTCTATGGTCAGTAGGTTCAAAAAAAAACATTTGCCAAAGGTTTTATCTCAAAAATCATTTTAGAACAAATTTTATATTCTAAATATGCCTACACAAGTTTCTGCAAAAACAAACATTTTATCAGAAGCATTTTACTAAACAAAGTGCATGGTCAGAAAGTACTTGTCTTGCTGATTCCATTGATATGAATTTTTGGACGTGTGGTTTGAAAGTTATGAATTTTTCAATTTGGAACAATTAATAGACAAGTTTCTTTTTTTAAAACAAATCACTGGACACGTGGACTGTTCTGATTCGTCGAAAACGGTTCGTGCGGATCGTGCTGTGGGGTGCGTTAGATCCAACTGAATTGCATGGATCAGATCAGTGCATACCCCTTCGATTAGTCAACCTATCTAAGCCATCAGATGAAGATCTAACGGTCCACAGTCGATTGACCATAGGTTAGCAACGCTGGCGGCGGCGACTGGTGGCGCGCGCTCGGGCTGCAAGCTTTCCGGCGATGCAGGATGCTAGGAAGAGAGGGAGGGGGCTCACCGGGTTCACGGAGTGACACTGAAGCTCAACGTGGTCTTGGCAGGGACAGGGGTGCACATGATCACTGGTGATTCCTCGCCGGAGTTCAAGATGGCGTCGGTTGTTCTCTGTCGTCGTCGAAGGCGAGGCTTCGGTGCATGCCAGAGGGAGAGGAGGGTATGGTTATATGCGCAAAGATGTAGCGAGGATGCGTGCATGAAAGAGAAAGGGAGGGGCGGTCATTACCAACCAGGGAAGTGTCGCCGGAGTGGATGCCACTGGGAGGTGCGCCAGGGTCTGTGCAGCATGCGTGTGTGGTCGAGGGGGAGAGGGGCGATGGCGAGTGGCCGGAATTGCCGCCGGAGCTTGTCGGAGACAGTGGCAGTCCTGGTGGAATTGGGGACAGCCTGGGGGCAAAGAGGGCCGGGCGAGAGAGGGGAAAGAGAGAGGGGACGCAGGCGATTAAGAAGGCGTGGTCGAGTGGGGGATTAATGGAGGCAATAATGTGTATTGATGCCAGCTTCAACAGCCAGAAACGGCGAGGAGGTGTTGGAGGCGTGGTCACCGCGAGGAGGACGAAGCTGACGGGGCAGTGGGGGCACTTGGCAGCGAGAGAGAGGAGGAGGAGGTGGGGTCCAACCGTCATTCGCTGTGCGGGTGAGTTTCTGAGTAAGAAGAAAACGGTTCGGGGTGAGAGGGAGCTGGCTGCTGGCCCAGGTGGGCTAGCAGGGTTGGGCTGCTCCGTTTCATTTTTTTGTTCTGAATGTTTTTCTCTTCTTCCATTTCTAATTTTTGTTTTGATTTTGTTTAATTATTTCAAACATCAACTTGATTTCAAACTCCAACCCAACTTTGTGTAAATTCTAGTACTGATTAATAAAACATTCCAAAGTCAAATTCATAATAATATATTTATTCTTTTTAGGGTCTTATTAATAATTAAATAAATAGTCCATAGTCTTTAATTCAAATAGGTTTTCATTTATTTTAAAAAATCTTTTTGAAAACTAAATAATACCAAAATCTTTTCAGTAGGTTTCATTTGAAAAACTAAAACACTTGGAAATCTTATTTAAAATAAATTAACAAGTTTTAGTGTTTATTTAAAATGGAAAAGCCTTTACTTTAATAAAAATGGATATTAATAAATCCTCATTATTATATTTAAATAAACCTTTACTCTTTTTATCAAATAGAAATATTTTATTTCAAAAGCTTGGCCAATATTTAATTTGGCTCTATAAAATAATCCTTATTTATATTTCTACCTTTGCTTTATAAAAACCATATCTTTTTATTTAAAGATCCAAAAATAGTGATTCAAACTATTATCATTTTATTTATTATTTGTTTACCTTTTTAATTCCTTTAGGATTATTTGCTCACCATTTGGTATGGATTTCTAGATGGTTGCTTTATTAGCTTTGGAAATTACTTTTCCTTACCTTATTAAATTCATAGGATTTTATTCATGGCTCCAAAGTAAGTGAAACCAATTATATGGTTTTATAATATTTATAATAATCATTCTTGATCAATTTGAAATGTTTGTTTGACCAATTTTTATATGGATCAAATCCATAGTCTTAGAGGTAACTTGAAAATGATTTTCTTCCATTAGAGTTTTGGTTTAATTCTCAAGTGTTAAAATTTCCAGATGCATTTATGAAGAATGCATTCCACTTGATTTGAATTTAGTTGGATTCAAATGTTAACCAAAGTTTGTTCAAGATGGGATTTTAAGTTTCCATTTAGAAACAAAAGTTTCTTTTCACCCAAAATTTCAATCAATTAATTATTTTGTTTATTTATTTTTCACATTACAAGATTTGGAAAATCTTGGGATGTGACATTGTTATTTCTGATTCAAGATAGCGTGACAATAGGTCTTCTGGCTATTTGTGACAACCATTACATCAATCTTGCCATAGGTATAGAGATACCTATGTCACACCTTGGAGAACACCAGCCATGATATATGCTTGAGATTCAGATTTGGTTAGGTGAAGAGATACTTCAGACTCATCATATCCGAATAGAAAGTGTACAACATTTACCATAGAGGTAAAGTCACTAGATTCTCAAGACATGGACTTCAATGTCAAGCTCCAAAAGATGAGCTAGATTGCAGAACCCATGTGATAGCAAATTATCAAGATATAATTGCATCTACATGAATTGTTTGCAACTATACACAACTGAATCCTTGTTGGAAAACATTTAGGAGGATATCGAAGTTTTGTTAGACTTCTTATCTTCCATAACGAATCAATCAGTGGCTTGGTGTACTTGGAGGTTCTTCTCGGTATGTGAAGATATCAAACTACCATATCAAGAATACTTCACACATGCTTGATTAACTTGAAATGATTCCCAGGAAAACAAAGACAACGCTACTCAGATCCACGACGACATCTTTCAACATTTGCACATGAACAAGAGAAGGTTACTTCTAACATCCAGAACACATACTTCGAAATGGCACGAAGTTGGTTCTAAAAAGTTTCCAACATTAATGCCAAATGTTTTGTATGAATCTGGTATAACAAGGAGAGGATAAGGATGTCATTGATGGGCTCAATAACTAACTTATCTATACACTCCAAGAAGACACCCATGTTGTATGAACAGGGCATAGACATTGGTCAGACCAGAGGACATGAAGATGTACTTGAGTGAAACATCACAAGTGGATACACCACCAAGATAGTCCTTGGAACTAAGTTTAATTTGACAATTGCCTAAACCAAATCAAATGCGGGGAAGATAACATATCCACGAAGGACATACTATCTTACTTTAGCACAAACATAACTATACATCCCTTTAAGGAGGAAGAAAGTTGAATAGAACTTTTGTCTTACAACTCTTCAAGTTGTTGTTTAAGCTCAACCAACTAGTTCAGGGGTATTCAGTACGGATCCTTGGAGAAAGAGAAGTTCAGAGAACTTGCTTGCTCAAGAACCTGACAACACGGTCATGTGGCAACATGGCGATACTTCTAGAAGACATCCAAAATATCACGAACCACCGATATGTCAGTTAGTTCGAGAGGGAAACTTGCTTGGTAAGGCAAGAATACATAATCACAGAGGTTTGGCACCAGCCTAACTCTTTGACCGAAGAGAGTGCACCAGAATAACGGACTTGGTAGCATAATCATCCTCTGCTTAGTGATAGGTTAACCATCACGCTAGGAATGACACAAATGTCCTTAGAGTTCAAAGCGATGAGAATTGCTAAGAATCTTAGATGGCCACATCAATACGCACACGCATCATTTCTGAGCGCGAACATCTCAGAGGAAGGGTGGTTAAAAATGTGTAAGAGTATCACTTCATTAAGACGGTCAGGAAGCTTAGCTCAACCTCTTGATATAAAAGGGTGTGATACTTTAAGGTAGAACAGAACATAAGCTAATCAATGCTTATTAATCTGTGGCTTACAACACTTTGACCTAGTCTTTGAAATGGCGAGGTACTGGAGTTTGTTTCTCCTGACATCCCGAAATGGTTTGTCATGCCGAACCACAAGAGTATATTGCATCGGAAGACACCAATGCACATTTACTACTTGGCTACCAACTGGTAAACAAAGGTCGGAAAACAACAAAGAAGGAAGAAAGAACATGCTCAGAATAGAATCCCAAGATGTGGATGCATAAGTCAACAATCTTCCGAAAACCGATGCATAGAAAAGGAAGGTGTGGCAGAGTCACGAGCACAGATGTGAGACTCTCAAGGAGTACTCTTGTCGTGATCTATTTGGTTCCATTGAAGAACATATGGTGAAGCATGTGGTAGGGGAAGTCTTTATCATCACTGTTCAATGGCGACAATATCCACAAGCTTGAAGGCTATACTGGAAGGTACTAGCCATCCTAAGGTAGTGTGTAAACATTAACGACAGGGGTCAACAAAATGGATCTTGGGTTAAAGGTCAGTATCATGTACAAGATTCACAACACAAGAATCCAGCACAATCGGGGATCTTAGGTTCAAGTCCAAGGGTTAAAACCCAAAGAAAGAAGTAACTACTACTTGAGTGACAAAGCGTACACTTCAAGCTAGCAATCACAAGGTAGCTTCTGAAAGAAGAAACAACTTCTGAAGTACCCAAACAGATGAAAAAGGAGGCACACAAGGCGAAAAGAAACCTCGAAGCCTAGAATAGAACATTGTGGAACCATCAACATGATGTTGTGGACCCTTAAGATAGAGAGATCATGAAGGAAAGAAATCTCTCAAACAAATAGTATCAAATGAAACAAGGAGCACACATAACTGACTCTAGAGAACTTAACACTAGGTCAAATGGTTGAGAACCGGCATGCCTGAAGAGGCACCTAAGCTTTGAAGGAAGAGACGAGATAGCAAAACTTTTCCAATTCAACACAAGATAAGGTAACCTAAAGCTAGAGCGAAACTATAAGGAGAAAAAGAAGCATACCCGAGTTTTCACACATAATTTTCATCTTTGAAAATAGTTTTTCACAAACACTAGACTCAACATCGACCAATAGAAAGGTTTCCTACAGTCGGTACTGCTCTGATACCAAAACCTGTGACACCCCTGGGATTAGGGCTAGACAAATCCCTGAATTTCGTCTGATATAAGCCTAACCTAAATCTCGAAAGCGTACAGAGGGAGAATTGATAACACAATAGTGACCCTACGACACAAAAATTATTACAGCAAGCTCATACCTGAGCGAAGAACCAAAATATTACAAGCAGAGGTCACTGACCACAAACATCAAACAACAGAATGCAAATTATGCTATTAAGTATAGCAAACTTAACAAATGTCCTAAGAGGCCTGAAGCATAACGATGACGTCCAATCCATAGATCCTAGACTGCCAACTGGGAACTCCAAACTACTCGTCGATGTCGACGACGTGAAGAACTTATCTTCTATGGTAACACTTAATCTGCTACAAAAGTATCAATGAAGCAAGGGTGAGTACAGGATATACTCTACAAGACTTATGGCTGGTGGAGTTATTTTGCATAAAGCCATCTTTGTTTTGTAAAACAAGAGGGAGAATAAATCTCAACTAATCAGAATATTTTAAAAGGGGATAAGAGACCGATATCACTAGCTTTGATCATCTTTTGATATCCACCGAATCATCATGAGCTGAACCTATCTAGGATCACCCCCTAGATCCTCGAGGAAGCATCCTTAAGCACTCATTACTTATCTTGCCAAGTTTTACGATTAGGTTCAAGTTCTCTATGATCTTTGAATCCGGTTTCCAAGTCGTCCATAACCGTGGACACGACTTTTCAAAAAGATTAATACCCTGCAGGGGTGTATAAATTTACCCACACGCGCCAACCGATTCCTTGGAAGGACGGCAGAGAGTGGTTGACCACGACCTTTACCTTGCTTTCGCCGAGACCATGAGTCATGAACTAGGGATATGCCGCCGTAACGGGTCGAGTACCGAAGTCGGTCCCTAATGATGTGTGCGGGGTTCAAGATTACGGATGCCGGGCATCTCTTATTCTCGACCACGCTTACCTACCTGTATGAATGCACCTCCTTCACCTTCCATTCAAGAACATCCAAGATGCGCATGTCGAATGGAAAGCATGAACTATGTGACTCATGGAATCTACTCGGCAAGTTAGTTGGTCGAGGGGGTTTCCAGGCCCCCGTGTGGCTGTACGCTCTACTTGTTCCATATGCAAGAACTCAGGTCCTAGTAGTGGCAAGTATGGGACTGCAAAAACCACAACCCACCGTGGCCTCCCATACAAGCCTTAGCATGTTTAACTTTCATTTCTTATCATACCATGTCATTGTAGGGGTTCGTAGCATGGAAAACAAAAATTTTCTATCGCATACAAACAAACAAGCCAAGATCTATCTACTAGATTGTAGCAACGAGTCGATAGAGGAACTCACCCTCGAAGATTCCAAAGCGGTTAACGAGAGCAGATTCTCGTGGGTGATGTAGTCGTACTCTTTCCGATCTCAAGATCGCGTAGACGATCCTTCCAAATACCATCGCCTCATGCGCCCCGCAATCGGTCACACGTTCGGTACTTTAAGACCTTCCTCTCCCTTGTTCCAAAGAAAATGGAGGTTGTAGCACTCTCCTCGCGATTCCGGCAAGACAACGGCGTGGTACCGGAAATAGAGGGAGATCCTGAGGCTTCGCTAAGCCAAAAGTGCGAGTATGGTGGAGCTTATGAGAGAGGCTATTAGTGGTCTAGTAATTAGACACACCAATTAGAAGGCTCTAAACCAATTAGAAGGCTCTAAACCGAAATAGCTCTAAACCGGGGTTTAGGTCTAGGGTTTAGTTTAGAGGATAGGAACTTGTGTGTGCTAGAAGGGAGCCCTGCCCCTCCTTATATAGGTGGGAGGGGCTGGCCGGCCAAGGGAGGTGGAGTCCCTCCCCAACTCGGCCTTGAGGTGGGCGCCGGCTTGGGAGGAGGAATCCTCCCCAACTCGGTTTCCACTTCTCCTCCTCTTTCCACTTTCCAAAACTTGTTGCTTGACTTTCAAACTAGCCGCTTGACTTTTCAATTTAGGATTTAAATAAACCCTTTATTTTGGACAGCGAGAACACTTAGTACATGATGCAATCATTCCAACTTACAATGACACATTCATGTACCCTTCCCTCCGGAGTGCCGGACATTCGGGACCTTCTAGAATGTTCCCGATGAAAACACCTAATCATTCCGCCTACTCAAACGGACTTTCCTTATATGAATCTTATTCTCCACCATTCCGGATCTCCTCGTGATATCCCGGATCCCATCCGAGACTCAACAACATTCGGTCTCTTTCATAATACCATAACTACTCAAACAACGTCAATCCTTATGTGTCTCCCTACGGTTCGTGAATTATGCGCATATGATCGAGACACTTCTAACAATAACCAATAGAGGAATCTGGAAATTCATATGGCTCTACATATTTCTACGATTACTTTGTGATCGAATGAACCACTTACATACGATACCAATTTCCCTTTGTCTCACGATATGTTACTTATCCGAGGTTATGATCGCTTGGTATCTCGCATACCTAGTTCATCCTCACATCGATAAGTACTCTTTTCTCGCTCCTGATATGTGATCCCTTGTGACCCAGTCACATGCTTGCAAGCTAATTGGATGACATTTCACCGAGAGGGCCCAGAGAATATCTATCCGTCATGTGGATGGACAAATCCCACTCTTGATCCATGTGTTTCAACCAATACTTTCCAAACACTCAATGCCACCTTTATAGCCACCCTGTTACGGTGTGGTGTTTGATGACATCAAAGCATCCATCCGGTAAAGGTGATATGCATGATCTCATGGTCGAAGGAATTAGGTTACTATGTATCGTAAAGCATATAGCAATTGAACTATTGAAATGACTTGATCTTTATGCTACGCTTGTCTATAGGAGTATGTCCACCATATCATTCTCCTAACGATATGATCTTGTTGTTGATAACATCTCAATGTTCATGATATGGAAACCACAATCATCAATCAACCAACAAGCTAGTGAAGTATAGAGGCTATACTAGGGACTTCAAATTAAGTTTACAAATCACACAAGTATTAATGGTTTCCTTGTTAATACTATTATAGCATGAACGTAAACATTTATCATAAGTATGAAGATATGATAATAACCTACTTTATTATTGCCTCTTGGGCATATCTCCAACAGTCTCCCACTTGCACTAGAGTCAATAATCTAGTTTCAAACCTTTGTGTATTCAACACCTATGGCTTTCCGGTGTTGTATGTACACGATTGCTAGTGGTCAACTGATCTCCTGGATCCGACACTTCCGTGTCCGTGTAATTGCATATCTTTATGCCTCTACGCATCACTCATTCTCTAATGAGATGGCTTTGTTATAAATTTGGTCTTCGGTGTGACCTTTAGTTCTTTGGGGTTAAAACATGTTGACAATATTGTCGTACAATATATCTTCATAGTATTATCCTCGTGAACTACACCTAGTTTGATAACAAACTACTTGACACAAATGCCCTGTTTTGCTGCTATAATAGCAGTCATATACTTAGCCTTTTGTTTGTAGTATCTGTCACAATTCCTTAACTTTGGAACTCATCCAAATCCATTATGGAACTCACTTTCCATTATATTGTGCCACCCTTAGTTTAGATTGAGATAAACTAAATTTGTACTTTGTGACAAAGCTAGTATCAATGTAGTACTTTTACAATGAACTAACCATCTATTTGTCACTTCTACAAATAATATACTCTTAGTTCTTCCAAAAGATCATAAGAATATCCTTACTATTGTCCAATGATCATCTTACGAATCATTCTGGTATATGCTCACAACATTTAGAGCATAGGACATATCTGGATTTGTACATATCACAGTATGATTGATATAAATACTCTTTGTGATTTCATACATCAAGTATCAATCTATACTTGAATCTTTTGTTTCACTTACCAAATGTCAATACACTTGAATATATCATCAACATTGAACTCTTTCAATCCTTTCTGTGCAACAAGAACCTTTCTTGTAGTTTCTATATTGAATTCATTCAATATCTCGTCTATGTACTTCTGGCACAACCATATTAGCGTCTATTGATGCCAAATATTTGGGTTTTGCCTAAGTCTTTCATCGGGATGAAATTCTTAATATGTGTTAATAAAAGATACATTATTTCCAATCAACAATATGTCTTCCACATAATGTATTAGAAACATGTCTTAGCGCTCCCACTTAATTTCTTGCAAATGCAAGCATCTTCATTGTCTCCGATGAAAATAAACTCTTTAATAGTTTCATCATAGTGAAGATTCCAACTCCGCTATGCTTACTTCAACCATTGAAGTTTGCATATGCTTTTAGCATCCTTTGAATTAACAAAACCCTTTGGACCGTGTTATGCACATGTCCTAGGTAACGATTCTATTAGAAGAACTTGTTTTGTTTATTCAACTACCATATAACAAATTTATATGTAGTGGTTGCTACATTAATCCGTCTAGACTAAATATCACTATGAAAGATCAAATCTTGTCATAGTCAACCTTTGAACATTGCTGTGAACTTTTTCCCAACATGTCGACTATTTCATAGATGTGAAACATCCATGTCTACTTCTTTATAGATCCAAACACAACTGTAAGGTCTTACACCTTTGTCGAGGGTCCTTCAAGTTCAAAACTTGATTTCTCGTGTATGGAATTATCACGGATTTTATGGCTTCAAGCCATTTGACGGAGTCAGGGCCCATCATCGCTTCTTTGCATTTAGTCGGATCATTATTGTCAAATAATGATTTAACTCTCAAATCTTGGTATTTGATTGTTCATCCGACCTACTTGTTTCAATAGAAACTTAGACCTCCGTGACCACAACCTTTGAGGCACGTGAGCCATGAGCATTGTTGCCTCCGGAACACTTTTCGGTGCTGCGCAACTTTGCACATATAGCTAAGGTTCTTTTAACCTTATAAAAGTTCTATTGTCCTCCCACTTAACTTTTCACGAAAAATTCCTTCTCAAAGAAACTTGATGTTCTAAGCGACAAACACTTTTGTCTCCGGTGTTTATGGAGGAATACTTAACAGTAATACAAAGACAGGTTTATCCGACTTTGGTTGCAAACATCTTTCTTATGCATAGCATACCAATGTTTAAGAAAGGACTACTTGGGTTTTATCCCAAACCATAACCTTATATGGTGTCATTTCAGCGGATTATGATGGAGCTCTTTTAGTGGAAAACGGTAGTCTCTAAAGCTTTTAATCTTTAAAATATAATAGCAGTTTTATGAATTATACCTTCGATCTTACCATGTCAAACAAGGTTCAATTACATATCTCGAACGCTCCATACTCTTATGGTGTTTCGGAAAATGCAAATCCACAGAACGATTCCTTAAATCTTAGGTATTATGCTAAACTTGTAACTCAAATATCTTCCTTTATGATCTTATCATAAACTATTTATATTCTTGTTACAATGATTTTGCACTTCATCTTGAAAATCTTTGAACTTTTCAAATATTTCATACTTCATCCTTATTAAGTAAATATTCATATATTCACTCAAATTTTCGGAGAAAGCATATGAAGTTGAAATTCATCGCTCTTGACTACACATAATGGAGTTCGTACAACAATATGCACAAGTTCCAATAAGCTAGTCTTTCGTTCCCTTTTGGCCTATGAACGAAGTTTTAATTATCTCTAGGAAAGTTTCACAAACGTCATTTGATCAAAATCAAAAGACTCCAAAATTCCATCCACATGGAGTTTCTTCATGTTTTCTTTCCAATATAATTTAAACGGCGATGTCACTTCCTAAGTGATCTTTCAATCAATTTGTCTTTCGACAATTTTAGCACTAGTTTTATGGATGTGATTTCTCCAACGAGATTTGTGAATCATCCATCTTTTATGGATTACGGCAATTATTTGAACAACCCTTTTGTTCTCATAATACCTGATAAAACAAATCTTGAAGGCAAGCGTTGATGTTTAACGAGCAACAAAATAACCCTTTATTTGTTCTCGATGAACATCATCACCTATTCTTTTGCTAGTTACTTAGGCCATTGTAGTTCATGAATTGTGTTGTTTCGTATGACGATTCACACCAACAAATTCAGTATCAAGTACTTAAGAACCACATTGTTTAATAACCAAAGAATATAGCCATAACATGTATATCATCTATATACTTTAAACTGAACAATTCTAGTCTTTTCTTTTCTGCCATATATTTATGAGATTCTCTTTCAGTATTTCCTTTTCATTTGAAAGAATCTATCAACATCAATAGTGGAGTCATACTTATGACACATAGTCCAAAGCGTATAGTTAAATACCAATGTCTTTGAACTTGCACTTTGAAGTAGATCACCATTATCAAATATTTGGTGTTCTTTCAAATTCCTTTCTTTAGTAATCTCTTGGTGTAGTAAACATTTTACCTACATCAAATATTCACCCTCATCATGGACTTATCCATGATTTAGCTACTTTTAGCTTGTAACGGTGAATCGCGAGTATAATGTTGCTCTCCAAAACCTTTTGGAAGATTAGGACAACTAGTGTCTCCAACCTTTTGCAAATTCTCATCCAAATATGAGAACATGAACTTTGCCATATTATACTTTATCATGTTGCAACCAAAACTTTGTTTCAGATATCACAATATCTTCCACACATCATGGTTTCTGAAACAACTCTTTCAGATCCTAGATAACCTTGATATTAAGAGAATCTTTTGAATATCAAGAATCATGGAGACAAACATGATACTCAAACACTAACACTTGGAATTGTCACTCTTGTTTTAATACCAATTATTAAACTTCATGGAGTAACCGGAACTTACTGAAAGTTTGCAATAGGACTTTAAACTTTAGATTAACACTTCAAAACAATACGATACCAGTTCGTAAAGTAACTAACCAGAATTCTATAGTTCTATCATCTCAATTATAACTAAGCGCAAGGTGGTAAACGGATGCCAATGACTACAACAACTATGCAAATTCACTTTGATTTAGTTTATGATAAATTGAGTTCTAATTAATAATTAAATTAATCTAAGTGAACTCCCACTCAAAACAACATCCCTCACATTGTTTTAGTGATCACACGAACCAAATCCACCACATCAAAACCGATCATCACGAGAGTTGATGTAGCTTCAATGGCGAACAATCGACATGTTCATCATATCTACTATATGACTCATGCTCTACCTTTCGGTAATCCGTGTTCCTGAGGCCATGTCTGTACATGCTAGGCTCGTCAAGATCAAACCTTAGCTACCGCATAAGCAAATCTGGCTTGCTTACGTTGTATTCACCCGCGGAATCAAAGACACCCGATCATCACGTGGTGCTTCGAAGCAGCAAGCTTTGGCAACGGTGCATACTAAGGGTGAACACTTTAGAACTTGAAATTTATGTGCATGAGGGATCATCTTATAATGCTACCGTCGTCTACTAAGCAATACAAGATGCATAAAGGATTAACATCACAGGCAATTCATAATATGTGATATGATATGGCCTTTCTTCTTTGTGCTTTCGATCTCCATCTTCAAGCACGAACATGATCTCCATCATCACCGGCATAGCATCAAGGTCAATGACGCTTCTTCATGGTTGTCGTCCACCAGCTTCAACTATTACAACTACTTTGAATAGACACAGGTCTTAACAAAATTAAAGACAACCATATGGCTCCTGCCGTTGCCAACTTACAATAAGGAACATTGCATACATCAAATATAATCACAATCATGGCCATATCACATCATCGACACCCCGCAAAACAAAGTTAGACGCCTCTACTTTCTTTGCATATTTTACGTGGTTTGGGGCTTTCAATAAGTGTCGTTCTAACTTACGAACAAGAACCACAACATTGATACTAGCATTGTTGATCACCCGTTGTAAATTGGATCTTTACTATGCTAGGAGAAACAGCACCATAAAGCCACTTATGCAATACTAGTTGCATGTCAAGCGTGGAGCAAGTCTCATGAACGATGTCATGTAAGGTTAGCCCGCTTCATCCCAACATACCGCAAGATGCAAAGTACACAAGAAGTAATCTACAATAAAAGCATCAACGCCCACAATGACCATTGTGTTCTACTCGTGCAAAAGATCTACATATAGACACGGCTCTGATACCACTGTAGGGGTTCGTAGCATGGAAAACAAAAATTTTCTATCGCATACAAACAAACAAGCCAAGATCTATCTACTAGATTGTAGCAACGAGTCGATAGAGGAACTCACCCTCGAAGATTCCAAAGCGGTTAACGAGAGCAGATTCTCGTGGGTGATGTAGTCGTACTCTTTCCGATCTCAAGATCGCGTAGACGATCCTTCCAGCCTCAAGAGCGCTCCTTGATCGGTCACACGTTCGGTACTCGGGAAGACCTTCCTCTCCTTGTTCCAAAGAAAATGGAGGTTGTAGCACTCTCCTCGCGATTCCGCAAAGACAACGTGTGGTACCGAAATAGAGGGAGATCCCGAGGCTTCGCTTAAGCCGGTGCGAGTATGGTGGAGCTTATGAGAGAGGCTATTAGTGGTCTAGTAATTAGACACACCAATTAGAAGGCTCTAAACCAATTAGAAGGCTCTAAACCGAAATAGCTCTAAACCGGGGTTTAGGTCTAGGGTTTAGTTTAGAGGATAGGAACTTGTGTGTGCTAGGAGGGAGCCCTGCCCCTCCTTATATAGGTGGGAGGGGCTGGCCGGCCAAGGGGAGGAGGAGTCCTCCCAACTCGGCCTTGAGGTGGGCGCCGCTTGGGAGGAGGAATCCTCCCCAACTCGGTTTCCACTTCTCCTCCTCTTTCCACTTTCCAAAACTTGTTGCTTGACTTTCAAACTAGCCGTTTGACTTTTCAATTTAGGATTTAAATAAACCCTTTATTTTGGACAGCGAGAACACTTAGTACATGATGCAATCATTCCAACTTACAATGACACATTCATGTACCCTTCTCCCTCCGGAGTGCCGGACATTCCGGGACCTTCTAGAATGTTCCCGATGAAAACACCGGAATCATTCCGCTACTCAAACGGACTTTCCTTATATGAATCTTATTCTCCGGACCATTCCGGATCTCCTCGTGATATCCCGGATCCCATCCGAGACTCGAACAACATTCGGTCTCTTTCTCATAATACCATAACTACTCAAACAACGTCAATCCTTAAGTGTCTCCCTACGGTTCGTGAATTATGCGACATGATCGAGACACTTCTAACAATAACCAATAGAGGAATCTGGAAATTCATATGGCTCCCACATATTTCTACGATTACTTTGATCGAATGAACCACTTACATACGATACCAATTTCCCTTTGTCTCACGATATGTTACTTATCCGAGGTTATGATCGTCGGTATCTCCGCATACCTAGTTCATCCTCACATCGATAAGTACTCTTTTCTCGTTCCTGATATGTGATCCCTTGTGACCCAGTCACATGCTTGCAAGCTAATTGGATGACATTTCACCGAGAGGGCCCAGAGAATATCTATCCGTCATGTGGATGGACAAATCCCACTCTTGATCCATGTGTTTCAACCAATACTTTCCAAACACTCAATGCCACCTTTATAGCCACCCTGTTACGGTGTGGTGTTTGATGACATCAAAGCATCCATCCGGTAAAGGTGATATGCATGATCTCATGGTCGAAGGAATTAGGTTACTATGTATCAGAAAGCATATAGCAATTGAACTATTGAAATGACTTGATCTTTATGCTACGCTTGTCTATAGGAGTATGTCCACCATATCATTCTCCTAACGATATGATCTTGTTGTTGATAACATCTCAATGTTCATGATATGGAAACCACAATCATCAATCAACCAACAAGCTAGTGAAGTATAGAGGCTATACTAGGGACTTCAAATTAAGTTTACAAATCACACAAGTATTAATGGTTTCCTTGTTAATACTATTATAGCATGAACGTAAACATTTATCATAAGTATGAAGATATGATAATAACCTACTTTATTATTGCCTCTTGGGCATATCTCCAACAGTCATCCTTTCATACCAGGTTCATTCACAGCTCTGATTCATCAATCGGATGGACCAGCAGAAACAACTATGCATGGCTAAGCGCGATGTAACACTCTAGCAACGCTTCACAAGCCAAACCATAGTTATGCTAGGAGTAGTGGATCAGGGAATATAGGCTATAAAGGAAACATGCATGAGATAGGATTACTCTATCTATCGATAAAAGACTTTGGAATCGTATGCACATGGCAAGAATTGAAATGCCTGAAAACATAGGATTATATCATGGGCGGGGCTTCTCTTGCCTTTGCCAGTTGATATCCAGAAGGCAGTGCTTCGGACACCTGGTACTTGACTTGATTACAGTTAGTCAAGTATTGGCCTTCAATCTTCAATATTCAACGGTGTTGATCTCGGTCTTCGATCTTGATCTCGATTCCGATATCGTATTCTATCGGAGAAGAACCAAACACCGGAAAGAGAGAGTAACAATCAACACATGGCATTGATGCCATGCTCAAACAAGGATGATGATATGACAAGTTGAATTGTATTGAAATTGAAACCCTAAACATGCTTGATCGTTTTAAACGGGGTCGGAGAGGTGCAAACCCTAATTCGGAGAAACCCCGGAATCACCTATGAGGGTTACTATGTGCTTCTAATTATACTTGCAATTGAAGTTGTTGAACAATGCATTATTATAGCTCTAATAGATAGGGGTCATTTTTTTGAACATTTTGATATATTATTTATATTTTTCTGATGTAAAATGAATTAGTTATGAATTAGTTATGATTTTTCCAAATTTTAATCCATTTTAAATCATTTTTGAAATATTATAAAATAATTACATTTTGGAAATACATTTAACATTTTTATTAAACAAAAACTTTTCTGAAAATATTGATCCCACTTACAACTAGACCCCACATGTTAGGTATTTTTCTTTACTGAAATAATTACAGAAATGATTTACAGAAAATAGATAAAAGAAAAGAAAAAAGGGATATGACCTCATGCTGACGTCAGCATGATGTCAGCAATGGAGGTGCTCTTAGATCGAGCAATCCCCCAACGATCCGCTACACGCGGGGTCTCGTGCGTGAGATGGTTGCGAAGAGGAGGTCGAGGCGGACCTGATAGCGGTGGCGCCGCCCTCAAATGGTCGCCGGAGCAGCATGTGCAATAGCGGCCGACGGCGGAGCTCGCAGGTGGTCATGGGGAAGGACAACCAGAGGGCTAGGGAGGAAGGGGAGAGCGCTGGCATGCTCACGAGCTCACCAGCAACGCGACGGAGGGGTCGGCGAGGCAAGGCGTGCACTGAGGGCGCCGTAATCGACGATGAATGCTGCGGCCGGACTTTGAAAGATGAGTTCGTTGCCGATGATTCGAAGCGTCTTCGGTTGATTCCTTTGGCAGGGATGATCAGCGTGGCGAGGTGAAGCTCCCTGCATGCTCGGCTGACCTTGGGGCGGCCGGAGACGATGGGGACAACGGCGAGTCTGCATCTAGGGTTTTGGGCCAAAGGGAAAAACAACAGAGAGGGCGAGAGAGATCGAGATGGGTATGGGGAGAGAGATATTGATGCAGCGGTTCTTATCCACACGACCAACGGTGGATGTGGGCATCGCAACGCGAGGGACATCGACGGCGCGTGCGCTATGAGGCAGCTGCTTGCCGACAAGGAGGAAGACGACAGGGGAGGAGGCCGAAGGGGGTATCGGGATGCTGTGGGCTGCGCTGGGCTAGGGTGGGATGCAGAGTTGCATGCTAAGTGGAGGTAAGGAGAGGGAGAGAAGATGGGCTACGACCCAGAGAGAGATTGTTTTATTCCAGAAAACCATTTTCTATTTCCTGTTTTCATTTTTTTCTTTGTAAATTCCATTTGTAATTCTGTTTTGAATATTTTCAAAATACCAGGGTTTTGTAAAACGTATCAAAAGCACTCAGGGGCCCTTGGTACTGATTGGGCTCCATACATTTTGTGTTTTCCAAATATTTTCAAAACCAAATGAATGTTTCAAATAGAGAGGGGAGTTAGGATTTAGGGTTTCGTGGTTATTTTTCTTGCATGCAATTTTAATGAAATGATGCTCATGAGTGCACAAACAAATCCTATTTACCATTTAATAAAACTAGGGGTGTTACAACCCCTCCATGGCGTACTCATCGGCAATACCACGACACTTGGCGCCCACCATGGGGCAAGAGGCACTTCAGGCTCTACAGCGGGCGAGGTCCAAGATCTTCACGGGAATCAGCAAAACCGTAGCCATCAGTCACGTTCTCTTCTCCGCTAATGTTCCGATCGTCCCTCCCCACGAGTTCTGGATCCCAGCGAAGACGAACCCTACCTGCTGCTCGATCGGCCCCATCAGAGACATCCACCTCTTCATCGGTGAAACCGGCTCGGGCACTAGCTCCTTGGGAGTCGGAGGAACGTCAAGACCCGCACGGACCACCTAAGGGCAGGATATGTTCGCGGAAGGATCGATATCGGATCTCTCTTCGGAGTTTTCCAACAAAGATCGGAAAAATTCAGGGCCCACCCAAACCGCCCCTGTGCAGGATATAACGGTGGAAGATCGCTGCAAGTCCGCCGGCTTCGTCCGAGCGTTTGGACAGCAGAGATCCAAGTTCGTCGGAGTGGTGGCCATCTTTGATCTGGCGCGTTGCGTCCAAAGAGAGGGTGAAAACCCCCGCGATTACCTTGCCAGATGGCTCCGTATACGGGCTGATCTGGCACACTACCCCAATGATGATGCCATGTATCACCTTGTGGAAGGACTGGACCATGGTACGCTTCTCCGACATACGCTAAGGTGGCAACAGGCTTCAGGACGCCTCACCTTCGAAAGCATGGTGAATACCGTCAATAACTACACGGAGACTGAGGAGGCGGCCTAGACAGCGCTTGCGCTCTTAGACGGCGCCCCTCCGCCTCACCCACCGCCGCCACCGTCGCCACCGCCTCCGGTCATCATTGCTGTAGCTGCACCACCACCTCCAGTCATTGTTGCTACTGTTGCACCTCCACCGACCGTCATCGAGGAAGCCCCGACACCCTCCGACTCCATGCTTGACGCGTTCTACACCGACATCAGCATTGACTCAAAGGAGATAGATTTCAGTCCGGAGGAGCTAGACTCTACTATGCAGGAGATGGAGGAGGATTACAAATGTGATGAGTAGGCCAACAACGTCGTCACGTGCCTAGAGGTGTTCGTTGCCATTAGGACGGCGATGGATGAAGATCAACCCGGACAAGATCCTCCTACAGCGCTGGACAAAGGGAATGGACCACCTGTTGCTGCCGATAATGATCGTGCAAAGGTCATGCCCTCTCCGCCTAACCCAGTGCAGTAGCCGCAGGAACTCGGCACCGGTCGGTGTAACAACAACACCGCAAACCCGCCGCCTCCGGCATCTATGTCAGCTGCTGCCCAAGTTACTCTAGCTGATAGAGTGATGTATGGAAACCTACTCGTTGAGCCCATGACCGTGGCCCATATACGAAATGTAGTCCAGCTTGACAAAAAGCTCCAGCAGCTGCTGGAGGAAGCACAGGACATCGCGGAACAAGGCGCCAAGATGGATCGAGATTTGGCCAACATGCAGAAGTCAATAGAGAAAGCTAGAGCCATGGAGGCCGAGTACAAGACTCTGATCCAGCAGCAGAATGCTAAGAAAGCTCTGGCTCGCGTCATCAACGATCCTGGTGTATGGCGAAATCGAAGCCGCCATACATTGACAGTGAAGGCAGGCAGGTGATGCCCACCCCTCTTCTTAAGCTCTGGAGCAGGATAGATCACGCGCAACTGTGGATCAGGTCTATGACCTCGTGGCCAAGGCGGTGAAACAGCAGGAAAAGGCCACCACTCAGAGGCTTGAGTCTGACCCAGCGGTTTTCCAGTCTAGACAGCCTAAGCCGCCATGGGATCGATCTCCTCATGATGTCGGGTCCCAGACGGGTTCGTTAGAACAAAGACGGAGGGATGCGCGCAACAGGAAGGACGCTATCCCCATATCCTCCGACCATGGAGGCAAGGCTCAACCTCGTCTCCCATCTCCACCTCCCCGGTCCCCCAGACATCGCCAAGACCCTAAGGCTCAACGTCGCACGGACATGCCTCCGCCAAGGCAGAGCGGCATCATCATCCGCGACAACACGGAGCAGACCGTCATGATGGAGATCGCAACCAAGGACACAAGAGCATGTCGTGTCATGACCCTCCACGTTCGACAAGCAACCGCGACAAGCGTGAGGCGTCACACGAGGGTAATAGAAATAAGGCTAACCCACCGCCACCTCCGCTCCGTCGCCCCCTCGCAGCCACCATGGCGGAGGAGGCCCACGCCGTTCATGCAGCCCTTCCCCTGGCGGCAAGAAGAAAAGAGCAAGCCCGGAGCCATACGGCGCACGTTCACGCTTGGAAAAGATTCACGAGGCTCGGGACGGACAATACTTGGGACCACTTCGCTTTGGACCTGTAATACGGACCGCAACTTACCCCAAGGGTTTCTGGATTGACAAGACCATCAAGCCCTTTGACGGCACCGCCAAGCCAGCTACATGGTTGCAGGATTACGGCAACGTGGTGGAGATCGCTAGGGGTAACCCTAATGTGGTCGTCAAGTACCTCCCATTGATGTTGCGGGCGCAGCCCGACAATGGATTGATGACTTGCCGGAGAAATCCATCTGCAACTGGTTGGACATGCAAGAAGCGTTCAGCAAGAACTTTGAAGGTACGTATAAGCATCCCTGTACCGTTGGCGATCTACAGCGGTGTGTGTAGGAGAAAGACGAGTCATCTCGCGCCTACCTCTCTCGTTGGCTGACAATGAAGAATTCCTGCGCAGGAGTGCACGCCCAGACTGCCATGGCCTCCTTCATCGATGGGTTAGAGAAAGGTACGTTGCTCCGACATAATTTGAAGCGCTTGTAGAACAATCACTGAATAGATCTCAACCAGATGATCCAGCTGGCTAATGAGTTCGCGGCTGCCGACGATGATGCTCGCGGCTCCTTGCCGGCAACGGCCGTTCCAACTCAAGCTAGGAGGAACAGCATCACCAAGCGGAAGAGCCCACCAAAATAAAAGCAAACCTCCGACATGGTCGCCATGACATTTGCAGGACGCGGTGATGGCGGACAGCATGGCCGAGGACGGGGGGCTGGTCGTGGGCAGCAGCGAGGCAGTGAAACTACCTCGGCAGCGCTTCGCGTTTCCCAAATGTACAAGGATTATTGTGATATGCGCTTCCTTGTACACCTTGATGCCAACGGCAAAGTCACTCACACAAATCGCCATTGCAAGTTCGTCAACGACCTCAAGGAGGATCCGGAGTCCGGCTACAAGCAAAGTCGGAAGAACATACCGCGAGACAAGGGCAAGGGGAAGAAGAAGGAAGAGGAGTCCAAGGATTCAAGTGACATGGATGAGGCTGTTGAACCCAAGCACACCGCCAAGAGCGATGGAAAGGGCAAGAACCCCTTCGAGAAGAAGGCGGCCATTTTCCACACTTTCCTTGGGACCCCCACTGTCCGACAACAGAAGACCTCTATGAGGATACTGATGACTACTCTACCCCCAGTTCCCCAGTACCTGCGCTGGTCAGAGATTCCAATTACCTGGGACATGAAGGATCACCCAGACCTTATCCCTACGGAGAACCAATACGCCATGGTCATCAACCCCCTGATTGACAACAACGAGTTCACCAAATGTATCGTGCATAGTGGAAGCAGCATCAACATCATGTACCTGGATACACTGCACAAGGTGAACTTGACGAAGGCTAACCTAAGGCGGACCAACACCATCTTCCATGGCGTAGTTCCTGGTCGGGAGGCTCGGTCCCTTGGGTGCATGACACTTTAGGTCGCTTTTGGCGATGTCAATAATTATCGCCAAGAGCGCATGACCTTCGAGTTAGTCCCCTTCAAGAGCGTGTACCACGTCATATTCGGCCGCGACATATTCCACGCCTTCATGGACAAGCCATGCTTCATCTACAACAAGCTCAAGATACCCGGACCAAACGGAGTCATCACCGTATCTGGAAGCTTTACCAAGGCAAGAGACTACGAGATTGGAGAAGTAGCCTTTGCAGAAGCTGTCCTCTACATCAAAGAATTCAAGGAGATCTAGAGCAAGGTCGATGCCTCGGAGATGCCGGTGTCAAATAAGCAGATTTTTGACTTTGCCCCAGCATTCAAGGTCGCCATCGAAACCAAGCCGGTGGAACTTGTGGTAGGCGATGCCTCCAAGACCACCGCCATTGGGACAAACCTGGATCCCAAATAGGAAAGCGCGCTCGTCGAGTTCCTCTGTGAGAATAGGGACATCTTTGCCTGGCAACCTACCGACATGAAAGGTGTACCTAGGGAACTTGCCGAGCATAGCTTGAATATTGATCCAGAATGCAAACCGGTGAAACAACCTCTATGACGCTTCAGAGACGAGAAGAGACGTGCCATAGGCAAAGAGATAGCTATGTTACTTAAGGCTAGTTTTATCCGAGAAGTCCTTCACACCCTATGGGTGGCTAATCATGTACTTGTCCACAAAAAGGGAACCAAAGAATTAAGAATGTGCGTTGATTACACCGGCTTGAACAAAGCGTGTCCCAAAGATCCATTTTGCTTTGCCTCGCATTGACCAAGTCATTGACTCGACGGCTGGCTCGGAGCTTTTGTGTTTTCTCGATGCATACTCAGGATACCACCAAATTAAAATGAGGAAGTCGGACCAATTGGCCACTTCGTTCACCACACCTTACGGCACGTTTTGCTATGTCACGATGCCCTTTCGGCTGAAAATTGAAGGTGCTACGTACCAGCGGACAATGCAGCGTTGCCTACACGATCAAATTGGTCGAAACGTTCATGCTTATGTGGACGATATAGCGCTGATGTCTAAAAATTCAAACTACTTAATCTCCGACTTAAAAGAAAACTTTGATAATCTCCAGAAATACAACATGATGCTTAACCCTAATAAGTGCGTCTTCGGGGTTCCATCCGGCAAATTGTTGGGCTTCATCGTTTCCCAGCGTGTAATCAAGGTGAAACCAGATAAGATCAAGGCTATCCTAAACATAAACTGCCCGACATGCCTGAAGGACATACAACGGCTAACAGGCTGCGTTGCAGCAGTTAGTCGGTTCGTCAGCCGACTTGGAGAGAAGGCTCTGCCGTTATACAAGTTGCTGAAGAAGGCGGACAAATTTACATGGACGGACGAAGTAGACGCAACATTGAACCAGCTAAAGGAGATACTATCCTCGGCGCCTATCCTTGTAGCACCCGAGCCTATGGAGCCTATGTTAATTTACATGGCGGCTACCAACCGGGAAATCAGCATCGTCATCGTGGTAGAGCGGAAAGAACCAGGGCATGAGTACGGAGTTCAACGACCAGTTTACTATGTAAGCAAGGTCATGACAGAGTCCAAGCAGCATTACCCGCACAACCATAAGATAGCTTATCGAGTGTTCCTTGCTTCTCGGAAGTTAAGGCACTACTTCCAGGAGCACCCTATCATAGTTGTGAGAAAATCTCCACTATTCGACATCATCAACAACAACGACGCTATAGGAAGGGTCGCGAAGTGGGGCATTGAGCTTACCGCCTTCGAGATCACCAACAAGAGACGCGACTCTTATCAAATCACTAGCCTTGGCGGATTCCATCACAGATTGGACGGAGATGCCAGATGCTACCCCTATGCCAGAGCCAGAATACTGGGTGATGCACTTTGACAGATCAAATCTACTCAATGGCTCGGGGGCTGGTGTACTGCTACAGTCACCAACTGGGGAGAAGCTACACTATGTTCTGCAGATCCACTTCGAGGCTACAAACAACATGGCGGAGTAAGAAGCACTCATTCATGGACTACGCGTAGCCAAGGATATTGGCATCAAGCGCATAGTTTGCTGTGGAGATTCTGACTTGGTTGCCCAGCAGGTGGCTGGCACCTGGAATGCGCGGAACCCTATGATGGCGGCATATCGAGAAGAAGTGGACGAGATAGCGAAGAGCTTCCTGGGCTACGAAGTCAAGTATGTACCTAGGGAGCAAAACGAGGCGGCTGATCTACTGTCTAAGCTTGGATCAGGGCACAAACGAATTCCTCCTGGCGTTTCCCTGGAGCATCTACGGACACCATCCGTGAAGGGAGCGGACATCGACAACCCGGATAGAGTTGGACACAACCGTTCATGGAATATCTCGTACACGGAACTTTGCCCGACGACGAGGTCGAAAGACGGCAAATAGTACGTCGAGCAAAGGGCTATACCATAATCAATGGACAACTCTACAAAAGAAGCACCACTGGTGTATACCTTAAGTGTGTTTCCCAACAAGATGGTATTGAAATCCTACGTGAGATCCATCTCGGAGATTGCGGGCATCACGCCACTCCTCGATCATTGATCTCCAAAGCCTTCCGGCAAGGATTCTACTGGCGTACCGCGAAGGTGGACACTAACAAGCTGGTGGATACGTGCATGGGATGACATTATTATGGCCGACAACTGTACCAGTTTTTAGCCATTCTTATATTAGGGTTTGATTTTGCATCATTAGCATCATCTCATAAAAATGCATGCAAATAAATTAAAGTGAAACCCTAAAACCCTAATTTCCCCCTCTTATGACTATTTCAAATGGTTTCAAATATTTTGAAAATTATCAATTAGTTGTGAAGCCCAAAATGTTATAAGGGCCTCACATTATTTAAAATGTTTTACGAAGTGTATGGCAATTTTTTGAAATGCCCAAAACAGTATTTGAATTTGGAAAATACAAACAGAAATTTGAAATAGAAATCGAAAAACAGGAAATAGAAATGTTTCTGGAAAAAAAAGAGAGCAGCAGAGCAGCCCAGCCGGCCCACTCCTCTCTTTCCTCTCCCTGTCACCCACGTGCATCACCCCGCAGCCCACCTCGGCCCAAGCCGGCCCGTACCGCTTCGCCCTCTTTTCCTTTCTTCTTCCTCAGCCAGAAGGACGCCGACAACCACCTATGTGTCCCGCCGCCGGCCGTCAATCCCCCGCGCGGCCGCCTCCTGGAGCCGAGGATAAGACCGCCTGGATGCCTCTCTCTCCCCATACCCTTATCCCTTCCCCTCCCGCTCTCCATCGTGAGCTCCTGCAAGATCCCAAACCCTAGCTAATGGCCACCGCGTCACGTCACCGTCTCCGGCCCTCCCTCGCCCTTCCGACACTGCCACAAGCTCCACCTCTCTCGGCTCGTGTGATGTCCCCACTCGTGTGAGCCGGCGTGCTCCCAGAAGTTCCAATCGACCTGTCCTTCCCGAGCTCCGGCTGCCGCTGAAGCCATCGATTCTGGCCATCCCTGCCTTCGCCAACCATCCTGCTACGCTTGTGGTGAGATCCTGCATCTCCTGGCCCCTCCCCTTTCCCCCCTAGCTCTCTGGTTTGCTCCATCATCGAACGCCGTCGTCGACCCTCGCAGATGCTCGTCGAAGACGAAGCTCCGGCGACCAAGGAACAGCGGCGCCACCGCGATAAGGTAGCCCGCGGTGCCCTGGTTTGAGTAGGCCTAGTCGCGCAGCCCTGCATCCCCTCTGTCATCATCCCACGCCGCCGTCTGGTGTTTCTCCGGCGAGCTGACTTGGTTCCTGACCACGTGGGTCCTTCATGGCCCTGAGGCCCCACCAGTCAGCCTCTGGGGCTAGGCTCTGCCCCGGTAACAAAAGCCCCTGACCCTGTGCTGATGTCAGTCCCGTGTCACAGTGACGCAATAAGTCGATTTAAATTGATTTAATAATTTTAGAATTTGAATAAAACTTGTAAATTCAATATCTAATTATTTATAAATCAAAAAAATGTGTATAATATATCAAATTTTTTAGAAAAATGAGCTCTATCTAATTAAGTTATAATCATGCATTGTTCAATAACTTAAATGACAAGTTTAATTAGAAGAACATAGTAACCCCTCTCATATTCATCCGGAGTTTCCCCGAGTTAGGGTTTTCACCCCTCGGAACCCCGATTAAACTATCGAGCATGTTTTAGGGTTTCAATTCAATGCAATTCAACTTGTCATACCATCATTATTGTTTGAGCATTGCATCAATGCCATGTGTTATTTGTTTCCCCTCTCTTTTTGGTGTTTGGTTCTTCCCGGTAGAATACGAGATCGAGATCGAGATCGAGATCGAAACCAGAGATCAACACCGTCGAAGATCGAAGATCAAAGAACAATACTTGACCGACTATAACAAGTCAAGTACAAGGCTCCTGAAGATCTGCTTATCTGTTATCAACTAGCAAAGGCAAGCATATCCCCACCATGATATAATCCTATGATTTCAAAAGCATTTCAATTCCTGCCATGATGCATACGATTCTACTGTCGTCTTTTATCGATAGATAGAGTATCCTATATGTTGCATACTCCCTTTGAGCTTATATTACCTGATCCACTGCTCCTAGCATAACTAGGTTTGGCTTGTGTGCAATGCTAGAGCATTTATCTGTGTCTTGCTTAGCCATGCTTTGCTGTTGAGTCTGGTTCATCCAGATGATGTATCAGATGCAGAGAATCTAGTATGACAAGAGAACGTGATAAGATGAGATCAGTGAGATGAGATTAAACATGCTTAGGCTTGTATGGGAGGCCACTGTGGGATGTGGTTTTTCTAGTCCCATGCTCGCCACCCTTAGGACCCTAGGTTCTTGCCTCTTGATCCAAGACGAGCGTACAACCACACGGGGTAAATGGGGACCCCATGATTGACTAACTTGCCTAGTAGATTCCATGAGTCACATAGTTCGGGCGTTCCATTTGACATACGCATTGAAAACCTTTTGGAGAGAAGGAGGTGAAGGAGGTGCATTCATATAGGTAGGGAAGCGTGGACCGGGTTGCTTGGGGTTGATGGCGCCCCTGGTAAACCAATACTTATTGCGTGACTCATGGTCTCGGCGAAAGCAAGGTAAAGGTTGTGTCCAACCACACCCTCTGTCAGCACACCAAGGAAGTGTGTCAAGTGGCATTAAGAGTCGGTTGGTACATGTGGGTAAAGTTGTACACCCCTGCAGGGTAATAATCTTTCGGAAATCCGTGTCCACGGTTATGGACGACTTGGGAACGGATGGGAGATCATAGAGAACTTGAACCTAATCGTAAAACTTGGCAACTAATGTTTGTTAAGGATGCTTCCTCATTGGTACGAGTGGGTGATCCTAGTTCAGATGATGATGATTCGATGGATATCAAAAGATGATGATCAATATTTTGGAGATGTAATACTCTGATTAGACGAGCTTCTTCTCTCTCTTGTTTTATAAACAAAAGATGGCTTTATGCAAAACAACTCCACCAGCCATAAGTCTTGCGGAGTACACCCTGTACTCACCCTTGCTTTGTTGATACTTTTGGCAGAGTAAGTGTTCCTTGAAGATCAGTTTGGTACTACATCGACATCGACGAGTAGCTTGGGGTTCCCGGCCGGCAGCCTGCAATCTATGGGATGGGATGTCATCGTTATGCTTCAGGCCTCTTAGGCCATTTGTTAAGTTTGCTATACTTAATAGCATAATTTGCCTTTCGTTTTTTGATGTTTGTGGTCAGTGACCTCTACTTGTAATAATTTGGTTCTCTTCTCAGTTATGATCTTGCTGTAATAATTTTTGTGTCGTAGTGTCATTGCCGTGTTACCGATTCTTCACTGGATATTCTCGAGCTCAAGGTTGAGCTTATTTCAGACGGAGGTCTAGGATTTTTTTAGCCCTGATCTCGGGGATGTCACAACAACCCCATGTTCCGGCTGAAGAATTGCAAACAATACCAATAACTTGGCTGTTTGCACTCTAGGGGCTAGACATGGTTGGTCCATTACAGACGGCACCATGTGGGTTTACGCATCTGTAGAGGTCCCAACCTTTAATAAGGTAGAGATCCCTGTGTTTACAATGCTAGTCCCTAGATCAATACCTAGCATCCATAGTTAATATGTAATATCAAGAAACAAAGGTCTTAATACAACTTTACAACCAGGAATAATATAATTCATTACATCTTACATAGCTCATTTGGCTATCTCATTACAATACAGCAGAAGTAACTATAGCATGGAGTCCTTCATCTTCAAGTGCCACAGGCAATCATGTTGGTTGTAGACTTGTAATCCTAATCAACACACTTCACTAACGTCAAATAAACCTGCAACATAATAAGTTGCAGCCACAAGGGTCAATACATTTGAATTGCATTGGCAAGTTTCACTACTATGTGGAAATAAGTGAACCTATCAATATATGCATATTTGGCTAAGTAGGGTTTAGGCTCATTTGCAGAAAGCAATGTAGTTTTATCCTATCTTTTCAAAATAGTTTTGATCTTTTGACAATCTTTCTGAACTTCTTGGAAAACTCCAAGTGCTTCTAATCCCTTGTTGACACCCTCAAGTTTTACTTTGAGAAATTGGAATGTCGAGATCTTCCATAGCTTCAGGCCTTAGTTGCTCAGAGTTGTCCGTAACCGGGGACACGGCTAAGTACTTAGAATTTAATCTTCTATAGAAGTTGTACACTTTACCCACATGACACAGTCTCGTCTTGATGCCACCAGTGGCCGCTGGATAAGTACACACCAAATGGAGTACTGGCAGATCAAGAATGTGACAAAGTCTTTCCATAGAAGTCCTCCCAATACGCAATCCTAGCTTGTCTACCAGGCACCAATGTAAGGATATATTTCCAATACACAATTCTAGTTAACCTGAAGATGCCAATGCAAGGGTCTTCCACTATGTAGTTGACTAAGCCAGAGCCCATTTAGCATGTGGCTGTACACGGAAGCCACTGTACGAGAAACATGTTCAATCTCTAAGTCCCTGGGTGGTTTTCTTCTAGTGCACATACAAAAAGATAGCCATATAAACATGGTTCCCTTTGTTGCCACCTTGTCCAAAATTGAGTATCCTCATTCCACCCAGGTGGTTCATTGAGTACTTGTTTTATTATATAAAACATATATTTTCCAACACTTCATATATTCATAACATGGTATTCTACCCCAAGTATATAGAAGGGCTAAGCATACTAAAACTATGATGTTTTCACTAAGGAAGATATAAAGGGTTTCCTAATATGACATAGCATAGTATAGTAATATAGTAGCCCTATCATGCATACTACAAAAATACCACTAAGTGTAATTAAAATAGTAGGACATGGATGATAGTGTCACTTGCCTTTTTAGTAGAGAATATTGGTTCACTCCTTGATCTTGCAATAATCACACTCTTCAAACTTCACTACAATTCAATCAAGCAAGCACATTTTCAAACTAACATTCAAACAATTCACCACATAAATTAATAAAAACAAGACAATGCATGCCAGCATGCAAAAGATTGTTTTATTTGGAAAAGTGGTTTCTAATAGGCTATAAACATTTTAAAACACCTATTGGTCATTTACAAAAGTGGTAAAATCATTTAAATTCAAGTTAGTGAAAATGGCCATTTAAATCATTTTTGTTTTGCTAAAATGATTTAAATCAAAGTAATATTTTGTAGTGTTAGCTAAATATATTTTTAAACACAAATGTTAGTGTTTATGGTCAAAGTGTTTAATATTAATCTATTTGCAAAAGGTTTCATCCAAATTCCCATTTTTAATTCAAAGCAATATTTTATTTGCTAGAAATGCCTTTAACAAAGTAATGATTTACTAAGGTTCATCAAATATGTTTTCAAATCCCAAAACTTGGTGTTTAGAGTCAGAGAGTTTAAATCAAACCATTTTCCAAAGGTTTTAGTCAAAAGGCATTTTTAAACCTAGATCAATATTTTTATTTAGCTACAAATGCTTTTATTCAAAGATTTAATTCCTAAGTGTCACAAATATACTTTTAAATCTACAAGTTGGTTTCTATGGTCAGTAGGTTCAAAACAATCCATTTACAAAAGATTTTACCCTAAAAACATTTTTATAATATATTTTATACTCAAAATAAGCCTAAACATGTTTCTGCATAAACAACCAATTTTACAGAAGCAAAATACTAAACAATGTGCATGGTTGGAAAGGTTTTGTTTTCCTGATTCCAATGATATAAAATTTGCAAAATTTGGACGTGTGGATTAAAAGTTATGGATTTTTCAAATCTAAACATCTAATAGATCTAATTCTGTTTTTAAATCGAATCACTGGCCACGTGGATCTTTCCTATTGGCGCGTACCGTACGCGCGGATCGCGCTCTATGGGTTGTTGGATCTAAAGCGCATCGCATAGCTCAGAATCAAACATACCCTTTCGATTAAATTCTAATCCTACTCCTTCGATCAAGATCCAACGGACCACAGCATCCTAACCATGTACTGGCGGCGCTGGCGACGGCGGACGGCGGCCCGCGCTTAGAGTAGATTGCTCGCCGGAGTAGGCATCAGTGTCGGGCACGCTCGGTTGTTGACGAAGGCGAGGTTTGAGGGTGCGCTAAGACAAACGGAGGGTAGAGTTAGATGCGTACGATGTCGGGGATCACACTCGTATCAACTATAGGAAGAGGGGAAGGTCAGAGGATACCGGGGGCGTCGCCGGAGTTGGAGCAGGAGGCGGTGGCGTTCAGAGGTTGTCCTTGTCGACGCTCTGGGGCACGCGCGGCCAAGCGGGTGGCACTGGGAGATGCAAAAGAGTCTTCTGGTCAAGCTCGTGCAAAGCAGGGGCCGAGAGGGTGACTGTCCTCGCCGGAATCGATGGAGGAGCTCGTCGGAGCAGAGGGGGTTTGAGCTCGCGATTGCGGCAACCCAGTGGCAGAGAGGGAGTGAAGCCTGGGGTAAAATGGAGATGGAGCATGGGCGTTTAAGTGTGCGTCATCACTGGCGAGAATTAACCGCGCATTGACGCGAATTCATCGGAGTTAATCGCGGCAGAAATGACGAGGTTGCGAGGGGGAACGATCGTCGCCGGGTAGACGATGGTGAGGTGGCCAGTGGGTCCCGTTCGTCAGCGAGGTGAGTAGGGGTTAGGTGGGGTCCTTCGTTCAGTGACCGTGCGGGTGCGAACGCGAGTGAAAAACGTTTTGGGGGAGAGGGGAAAGTGGGCTGCGAGTTTGGGCTGGAGTGGGCCTGTTTCTGGGCTGGGTTTGTTTCCCTTTTTTATACTGAATCTTTTTCTTTTTCCTTTTCTGTTTTCATTTTTGTTCAAATAATTCAAACACCATTTGAATTCAAACCTTTACCAAACTTTGTGTATATTTTTAATACTTTTTATTAACATATTCTAAAGTCCATTTTAGAATATTTCTTTTATTCTTTTAGAGTCTATTATTTATTTTAAATAGACATTTGTCTTTATTTCAAATAAGATTTAAATATGTTTTCTAACTCTATTTGAATTCTATTTTTTACCAAACCTTTTTCAGTAGGTTTTATTTATCTTTAGTGCAAATAATTCACTTTGAATTATTATTTAAAATACCTTAATATGATTTAGTGTTCATTTAAATTGGGAATTGTCTTTATTTAAGTAAAATTGGATATTAATAAATCCTTATGATTTTATTTAAATAATCCTTTACTCTTTTTATTAATCAATAATCTTTCATTTCATTTGTTTGGACAAGATTTAATTTGGTTTTTTTAAATATTCCTTATTTATTTATTCCTTATAAAATCCATATCTTTTTATTTAAAGATCCAAAATTGGTGATTCCAATTTGTCTATTTTTATTTAATATTTGTTTATCATTTTAACTCTCTTTAGGATTTATTTGCTCAAGATTTGGCATGGATTTAAGATAGGGCTTTATTAGCTTTGGAAATTAATTCCTTTTATCTTAATAAATTTATAAGTTCTTATCTATGACTCAAAATTGAGTGAAACCAATTCTATGGTTTTATAATATTTTTATTTATCATCCTTGATCATTTATAAATGTTTGTTGACAAATTTTTATATGGATCAAATCCATAGTCTTAGAGAGGTCTTGGAAATGAATTATTCCTTTAGGGTTTTGGTTTAACCTTTCCAAGTGTTTAAATTTCAAAATACTTTATTGATGAATGCATTTCACTTGATTGAAATTTTGTTTGATTCCCTTTTCATTCAAAGTTTGTCCAAGATGGGTTTTATGTTTCCATTTGGAATCAAAAGTTTCTTTTCACCCTAGATTTCAACATTTATTTATTTTGTTTATTTATTTTTAACATTTCAAAATTTGGAAAATTTTGGGATGTGACAGCATCTGCTAGTAGTAGTTGACAAATTCACCAAATGGATAGAAGCTAAACCCATTAGAAAGCTTGATGGGGCAACTGCCCTCAGGTTTGTCCAGGATCTAGTGGTGAGATTTGGTCTCCCACATAGCATTATCACCGACAAATGCAGCAACTTGTCACTCGGAGAAGTGGAAGCTTATTGTTGGGACAAGGGCATCCAACTTGGCCTAGCGTCTGCGGCACATCCACAGTCCAATGGGCAAGTTGAGCGAGCTAATAGATTAATTCTGCAAGGAATCAAGCCACGTCTTGAAGCACCGCTACATAGAGCAGCTGGAGCCTGGGCGGAGGAACTACCATCTGTGCTGTGGAGTTTACGAACTACACACAACAGATCCACCGGCTACACCCCTTACTTCATGGTATATGGAACAGAAGCCATCCTGCCTTCCAACATCCTGTTGGGAATATGCCCTAGAGGCAATCATGTATGATGATATTTCCCATTGTATTCATAAAGTTATTAAGTTTTCCTTGTATAAACATCTGATGTGTATCATTGAATATGTGATTCAGTTGTGTAAATATACATTCATGTTGTTTATACTAAATATCCTTGGTCATTGAGGTTGTGTTGGACACACAACTTAGACCAATGTGAAAGTCGGCTTGATGACTCGGTTCCACTTGTCATGGGCATGGTGATGCTATTCCGACTTACACAGATTTGGCTAAAGAGTTTAGCGA
Organism: Avena insularis; assembly: GCA_023614405.1. NCBI lineage: Eukaryota > Viridiplantae > Streptophyta > Magnoliopsida > Poales > Poaceae > Avena > Avena insularis. The sequence goes on from CM042685.1 coordinate 258,279,178, forward strand.
GTCGGATTGACCCATATTGAGGTACAACGAACAAGTTGTCATTTGTATATCTGACTCAATGTAATCCTTAGACCTGAGGTTGTTGCATAGTCCGAGTTGAGGATCACCGACTTAGGTTCTGTCAAATGCTAATCCGTCACAGGGCAGTTATAAAGGCAGATTTCGGGTCGACTGAGAATCAAGCTACGTGATGTGAATAACCAAGATGGGATTTTTCCCCTCCAGTTGGAGAGATATTCTCTAGGCCCTCTCCGATGATATGATTCGGAAAGCATGGCCATGCACGACTCGGTTAAGTGTTAACTGAGGCGATCGACTAAGAGTTAGTCGAGTGAATCACTTATCTCGGATCGAGAAGAGAGTGGGACTATTTAAGGGATGACAAATATTCTCCTATAGTCTGCCAAGGTATAACGTGAGGCAAAAGGGACTCGGACACAAGTCGCATTGGAAAGGCAAGTCGTCATGACTCTTTGGTAATTGGGCGTCGACACGTTTTTCTAGGAGCCGCTACCAACTGATCGATTGAGAGTCGGACTCTAATCGTGTCCAAGTAGCCATGAGCCTGCGGGGTCACACACTTAAGAGCGGGAGAAAGTTTGGATTGGATTTGAACCGGAAATCTAGTTGGGTTGGACCCAAGCCGGATTAGGACTGAGTCAGTGAGTCGGACTCACGGTGACTAGTGTTATATGGGCTTTAGTGAATGGGCCATGTGAGGATCCCATGTTTACTCCCTATATATAGTGGAGCACAGTAACCCAGAAGGGTTAATCGATGATCGGTTAGGTCATTCCATGTGTTGGAAACCCTAGCTCCACAGCAGCCCTGCCGACATACCGAACCTAGCAGTTCGCCGCCGGTGCTCCTCCTTGTAGTTGTGGATACCAGTAGAGGTGTTGTACGATCAGCACCAGGACGATCGGATCGCAAAGGACTACACTACATCAACTGACGTACTACATTAGTAATCCGAAACTGCGCGTCTATTGGTAAACCTCGTGGCCTTCTACCTCAACTAGATCATGGTATCACCATGTTAGAGGAAAAAGTTTTGTTTTATCTCTACGTGGCCCAACAGTGGTATTAGAGCGATGGCTTCTGGTTTTAGGCTCGAGATCTCGCATATGTGATATGCGGTTGGCGGTAGATGAGATCTATGTGTTGTTTTGGTGGTCGATCTATGAGATATATCAGTTTTGTACGAGGTTGATTGGATCAACTGTACTCGGGGAATGGTAGATCTGATTTCGTGATCATACTGCTAAGGTCGTGGAATGACATACCCCTACTGGCCGGCTTCCGCCATCAGGGAAGACTGTGACACTTAAATCTAGAAGAGGTGATCGAAGATCAAAGAGTTTGATCGAATCGAAATAATGGTTGGAATCCATGTTCGGATCGAAGATGAGATCTACATTTTCGGAAAAATCGTCGGGCGCTTCCCCTTTAATCCCCGCCCACTATCCGGCTAGCGGGACCGCCGACTTCGCCCTGTCGTAGTGCCTTAGATGTCGTTGCGAGTTTCACAACACCGGTAGATATTGTATCTATGCATAACTTGTTTTTGCAGGAAGTTGTGAATGGTATGGTTCATGTGCATCTGATGTATGTGTGTAATCCATACGTGATCTGCAAATCACGGTTTTGTCACCCGGCTGGATCCTAGGTGCTGTCATTTTATTGTATAACGACATGTGTGTCAGATTCTCTATGTAGTTTACTTTACTAAGCTAGTGTAGCTGTTTGGAGTATCCGCATGACATGCAAGGCGATGTACATGTCGGTGACATGGAGTAAGACGACAAGTGACAAGAGTTGGCACGAGTCGGATTACAGGCTTTATGGAGATGGAGATCGCCATGAAGAGAGCCATACCATTTCACATTATAATTGTTTTATTTTATGTTGTTGTTATGTCTCTTTTTTACCTCTATTAGATAGTCGGTAAAATTTAATCCCTCAAAGAAGGTCTAGTCGGTTTTCCCGCCAGTGTTTGCACCATCACAATTCGGACATTTTTGGTAGTGGGCTCATAAGATTGAGGTGCTGCCAATTCTTTCCGACTAGGTGGTTTCGAGTCGGACTCTTACTGCGGAAACACTCGGTAAGCTAGACGGGTCTATCACAACGGTTGTGGGGCTCAGGGAAAAGTCGGATGGGAGCCGAGGCATGTGATGCCACCCATCCAACAGGAGTCGTATGAGATACGATTGACAAGGAGTTGTCTACCTAGATCACTTGGCGGCTAGCGGTGATGCTAAAGCTCACTAACTGACTTGCTTATTTAGGGTCCTAAAGCACTAAGTAACTATCGGAGGGGTGTTGGTTCTAGTGGGAGCATAAAATATTAAGTTGTTCAATATACTTGCTCTCTTATGTGAACAAGTCTTAAGTGTTTTTCATATCTATGTTGTAGATCATGGCACCAAGTAGCAGTCACTCTCAGATACCCGGTTTTGTGTTGAGAACCATTCTTGAGAAAGATAAACTGAACGACACTAATTTCACCAACTGGTATCTGTAACATCCCAGCATTAGAGCTTAGAAATAAGCTGAACACAGATGTGTGCATTGCATTCATGCATAGAAAATCCGAATAATTTTCGCGCTTTTAAATAAAAAACTTGCTAAAGTGATTGAAGCTTCTCTCAACTTGATGGAATTTAAGTAGATCATCAAGTTGACTGCGATAAGTTTCAATATGACCTTTGCTAAAACCTTATTTTGGGTAAAAGAGATGTGATCTAAGGGTAGATCAAATGTAGTAGAAGTTTAAACTCTAATACATTACTTAATGGTTTATATTTGATCCTTAAGTAATCATATCCCAGTATTCATTACACAACTCATGAATACCAAGTTATAAACATAACTTAAGTAATAGGAATGTAACAACTAAATCTTTATCTATCTTAATCTCATCTACTTATACCATGAGTATCATGGTAATACCTAACCTTAACTCTTTAATGAGATTGAGTAGGAAGGAAACCAAGTCAAGATCATTCATCATATATCTTTCTTTCCATAACAATCCTTATCATCTCTATTGGATTTAATTCCAGTATCTGTTGTTCATCAATGTTGAATAATCAACTATTGACCTATCAATTCTTGGTCTATCAACTCTTGTTCTTATCTTGGCATTCACTTAAATTCTTTTATAGAAATAAGTAAGAAGAGGTAAGTGGAAATGCTAGAATTAAATATCCTCTATAGGATGCGAGGGTGAAATTGAATAAGATCAAAGTGTTCATGGATGGAGTTAATTCACTCCTGAATGGTTAGATAAGTAATTTGGAATATATAAGTATATGGTGATAAAGAAGATTACAAGGATGAACCATGAAGAAAGTTACCAGGAGTAATCCTATTGGATCAAGTAGGTATAGTCAATGAATAATATCTCTTAGTCCAATAGAGATAAACAGAAGATAATTATAATACAACTGTAATGTTGTATGGATGAAAGCCTTGATTAGCCAACTGGAAACCTAAACCAGAAAGGATCAAAGGATTATAATGATCATGCTTTAGTCACCAAGATGGAATGCTTATATCATGTATAAGTGACATTGGTGGATAGAACATGATTGAACCCTAGTATAGATATGTTATTCTAGGTAAGCCATGAAAATTCACCATGATATGATGTGAAGTTTGAATATAAGATATTGGAGATAAGTGGATATAAGATAGTATGACTAAGCTGAAACTAGAATAGCATGGAGTTATAAAAGTAGTGTTATTCCTCTTAAAGGATGGTAAGCTTTTGAGAAGAGAAGAATTAGATATATGAATCTATTAGAGTAATGTTGTTGATGGATGATAAAGGAAGAGTATGAATGGAGTTAACTGTAACCATCTATTGGATTGGAGATTATTAGTAGTAGAATAGTTTGATAATCATGTATAGATATGAGAAGACTATGAAAAGCTTTAGTGTCAAGCTCATTGGATTTATAAATGGAATGAGAAGAATAAAAGGTGGATAAGAATATTCTTGAGAAGTAAAACTCATCATGTTAACACATGATGATGGATATGAAAGAAGTGGTATATCTAGGAAAGGAATTCTTTAAGTCGAAGTCAAGAATTATGAACTAGGGAGAATAGGAATTCTTGGTAAAACATTCAACTTTAAATCTGTAATCAAGCTTAACATCCATCTCATATGTTGGATAAATAATTTTATTTCCACAATGCTTTATAGGAATATTTTCCTATAGCAATTCACTTAAGCACATCTCTGTCATTTCCAATTATCATAACCATATGTTCTTAGGATTTATCATTATCAATTCTTTTCCATCATACATTCCAGATAATAATTTTTCATTTTAAAGGGTGATATCATTGGAGATCACCAACATAAAGACAATCTATCTTAACCAATAATATTTATTCATATAAATAAAAGGATGAACAAGAATATTAAAAATCCTAAAACTCATGCTAAACATTTACAATTCAAACCATAACTCCAATATTAGTTATAATGAAATATATACCTTATTATGTGATTAAATTCATATAAATAAACTCTATGGCTATCAGTAAACATTTTAAATTACTCCAAATAAAAGTGAAAACAATGTTATAGAAAAGTTTTAAGGTTTTCAACAAAATTCTAAAACCCTAGTTTTTAAGTATTTTAATTAATAAATAATTTTGAATAAAATTATGAGTATTGAACAATGCCAAAAGGAGTAGAGCAATCAATTAGTATAATTACATCTGGAAAATTTTAAATACCGTGCAGAATTTATGATATTTAAACATGTGGAAATTCAAATTGAAAACAAATTATTAAAACAGAAAATAAAAAGAATAAAGAAAAGGAAACAAACTCAGTCCAGAAAGTGGCCCAAGGCCCAGTACCTCACCTTCTAACTGACGCTCGTGTGTAGCAGCAAAAACATTTCGCTTGGTTTGCAGCAGCAAAACAGTAGCCCGCATGGCCCAACTCTGGCCCGTACCTCTTCCTGTCCTTTTCTTTTTTTCTTCCTCGCGTCCGGCAGCAAGCAGTTGTGTGGCGGTGTTCTCGCCGTCGATCTTCCCGGTGCTAAGATCCTCGCCCCGCTGCCCTGGAGCTGGGGATAAGAATGCCGACGCTGTCCTCTCTCTCTCCATACCTATCTCTCTTGTTCTCGTTTCCCCTAGGGATTTTCCCATTCTGCTAAAAACCCTAACCCGCCATGGCTCGAGCTAAAGCTCGCTTCCGTCCTGCCCTTGCCATTCTGAGGCCACCATGGAGACCGCGATGCTCGACTTCGTCATTTGCCCCAAAGCACGCTAGTCAGGGAGTTCCTTAACCGCGGAATTTAAGTCGTCTTCCCCAACACCGACGCCGTTCGCCGACGTCAATCGTCGCCGTCTCCAACTGCACCTCGCCTCTACGACCTCTCCTCTGCATTCACGGTGAGCTGGTGGTCCTCTAGGACCCTTATCTTCCTCCTATCCCTCTCTGGTTCGCTCCTGCCTCAAGCGCCGCCGTGCAGTCTCCGCTCTGGTCACCGCCAGCGAGGCTCCCAGCCACCCCAAGACACTACGCCACCCTAGTTAGGTTGTCCGTGTTTCTACCGTCCGATCCGCAAACATGTGTGTTTGCGCACGTGCCGTAGCACCGCCGCTGGGTGGTCGCCGGCGTCGGTTGACCACCACCGCGTAGAATCAGCCCCAGTTAGAGGTAACCACTCCCCACAATGACGTCAACGTGATGCCATGTAACACCCTCGCCTGATAAGGCTGAGTTCATGTGTATAGTGCCAATCCCTGGATCAGTTCACTGGCACACACAGTACAAAATGATACCAAATATAACTGTGCATCATAAATACAACGAATATGATCCAGAATTTACATTATTTATACAAGTACACAGCGGAAAACGAATACAAGGTAGATCTCCATCCTCCAAATGTGCCACAGGCGAACAATTGTTGAGTGGAGTCTCGCGACCTATGAACGATCACTCAGATACGATATAACCTGCAACATGAAACGTTGCAGCCACGAATGGTCAATACATTGAATGTATGGCAAGTATGCTAAAGTGGTTAACAACATATCTATCAACTACATGCTTATTTGGCCAAGTGGAGTTCAGGCTCATTTGCATAAAGCAACAGTTTTATCCTAACATTTGTAACAAAGTAGTTTTCCAATACGATAAATAGGACACTCTGGTTCACTCCCAGGTGCTCCTACCCAATTATGTTCACCCAACAAGTTTTAAGTAATTAAGAAATAAGGATGAGTGAGAAATATCATAGCATCGATGTCAGGTCGCTCAAATTGTCCATAACCGGGACACGGCTAATCGATTAGTTTATACACCCTGCAGGGTTAGTACACTTACCCATGTGACTTGGCCATTAGCTCGTACCACCACTCTCATATTGGGTGATGATAGGAGAAGTCCAAGAAGGAACCGTTCGAAGTAGCTCCCCAATCCCGACGCCTTGACCGTCCAACCTACACTATCTACATCTCTGGATCACGGGTTCGAGTTACCACATCCTCTTGAGTTCAACCAACCGCCCATTCCATTATTGGCACATGGTTGCACGACAGCTTCAAACAAAGAAACCAATCATTTCTCAGTGTCCTGGGCGGCATTCCCCACCATAATCCACACTCGATGACCCAATCAATGCCATTCCGCCCAGGTGGTTCATTAAAACATGTTGGTTTGTCATTTAGCAAAACATAAGCATTTCAAAACATATAACTTTTCATGATGTGATTCCCTTCCTCGTCTAAATAGCATAGCTAAGCAATCTACCAATACGATGGCTCATAAACAAGGAATGCTAGGGAATAATATGGGATATAGCATAGCATATACACATCAATTCCTACAGATGAAATTCTACAAAAGCATCTACAATGCATAGGAAAACAATAGGACATTTATGACCAAGATAGCACCACTTGCCTTTGTTGTAGATGTAGTCGATTAGATAATCCTCACAATCCTCATAGATATAATGGTTCCACTCGTCATAACCACAATGCTTGCAATCATAGTAGTTGCAATCACACACGTTGCACTCCTCGCAATCTATCGATCAAACAATTGCATACAACATAAACAATAGCACATAGAGATCAACTAAATGCAACAAATGCATGCATGACAATTTAATAAGTCACAATGGTCGTTACTTTAGTTCTCTAAACAATATTGAAGTATATGATGCATGCAAGAGACCAATTAATGCAATGGAGCACTTGTTATTAATAATTACTTGCCAATATAGGGTTTTTAATAGTTCTGTTGTAACGCCTATTCTAACTGTCAGATTAAATTTGTTTCTTGGGTTTACTGGATAGAGGACGTTAATACGAACCAGTGGACGTTGGACTCACCCTAATCGGAGTTATAGATCTTTTTGTATGATTTAAATAGTGTTTAATGGGTTTTAAATGATTCATATAGTTTATGTCTCCTAAAAATCAAACTAAAACTATGTCTGTAATCTCCACGGAATTGTGAATCCAGGGACATATTATTTGTAATTTTCAGAATAGTATTTGTTTTCTTATGAATTTATTACTCTAAATCAGCCATTAAACCATTTAAATCTTCACGGCAAAACCTTACAGTAAAATGCTGAACTAATTGCATATTGATGATCTACATGGAACCAACTTTCCATCAGTATATCATTTATATTTTTGTGACAAGCAATTAATTTACTATGAATTTAATGATTTATAAAGCCATTAAAACTAATTAAATTGCTACGGGTTAAATAATCTGAAAAGGCTAGATCCAACCAGATATTATTAAAGTACATTACATTAGTTTCAATTTGATATATTATTCATATTTTTCGGAGTTACAGATAATTTCTTATGAATTTATTAAAAGACCATTAAAACTAATTAAATTACTACAGTAACCACGTACAGTAAAAGTTGGATTTATTCTGATAAGATGATTCTACGTGAAATTATCTTCAATTTGATATATTATATGCAATTTTTGGACGTGGTATGAATTTTTAATGAATTTTACAAGTTAGATCTATAATATGCAATTTTAAATTCGAACGGAATATTCCGCTGACTGGACAGGTTGACTTTGCATGCTGACCGGGACTAGATGTTGACCTGATGTTGACATGGCGTTGATGAGGAAGATGACCAGGATGACGACATGGCACGCACCGGTTTGATTGGATCTCGACCGTCTGGATAGGATCCGGTGGCTAGAAGAAGAGATTGGCCCGATTTTGGCTCAAAATAGACAAGAAATAGATCGGTGTAAGAGACACAAATCCGTAGGTCAAATCGAAAAACTCAGAACATGAAAGTTGTGGGGAATCATTATTCCTACCTTCTCACCAAAGGAATTTGGATTTGAAGAAACGAGCGCGAGTAGATCTTGGATTTACACCGTAAGATCTGAAATATTGCGATACGAATTTCTCTGGCTGTGGTGGATGAAAAGAGGTGAGGTTTGTCGGGATTGAAAGATTTCGACGATTCCTACAACTTTCGTTTTTTGACCGAAGGCAAACGACGAAGTCTAGGTGGGTTAAAAAGCGAAATAAGATTCGGGCATATGTAGATTCGGTATTTCGAGAAGAAAAACTCGTACAGCTATGGCTCCACGAGTTTATATGGAGGTTTGAGACGGTGTAGAGATAGACCTTGGAGTAGGGAACAAGTAGAAACAAACGGAAGTCAATTCGGAGTTGTAGATAAAAAGTTACAAGAGTTTGAGTAGAGATAGGTATTAGAAAACAGAGTTCGCACGCTTTTTAAAGCAATCCGATCGATTTCCTGTACGTGCGCGCTGGTGGCCTGGCCGGCTGGCTCGGTCCGGTCGGACCGGCCCTTTTTTTTACTTGTTTCTCTCATATCTTTTGCATACGAACTCCAAATGACATGATTCTTGTTTCTAAATTTTTCTAAAATTGAATATATAATTATAGGATCAAAATTTTAATCTTTTTACTAGTTTGGATGTAGTGGATTAATAAATCCTTGTATATTTCATTTTATTTATATCTTTATGTGTTTGTATTTGTTCCATAACTTTTTCATACTAGCTCCAAATAAGCTCAATTTTGTTTCTAAAATTTTGTAATATTAATTGGATCTTTTTAGGCTATAATTTAGCAATAATCGCTGTCTTAGCAATAGTGGGTTTTATAAAGTCAATTTAATTTCCTTTAGGAACATCTGGGCAAATCAACTATAGGATTTTAGATATCAGGATTTGGATTCAGTTTGTGAGAACTTTGCATGGATGAAATCCTTATGAATGCTTCATGATTTTCATTTTGAAATCTTGCACACCAATTCTACAATCCATAATCAATCCATGCCCTTTTGCCTATATGGCTACTTAGGTCTTAACAAAAGAATATAAGATTTTGAATTCATGGTTGAGAGGATTTTCTACTCAAAAAGTTTCTTCTCTTTGAGAATTTTCAACATAGTCAAACAATCAATCAAACTTATTTATTTATTTCACATTCCAAAATTAGGATAATTTTGGGATGTGACAGACTACCACCCTTAAAAGAAATCTCGTCCCGAGATTTGGGAAGGCTAGAAAGAAGGAAAAGTTTCGGATCCATTAGGACGCTACCACCCTTAAAATAAAATTGAATAGGTCATTTCTCGAGGATTCACTTAACTCAGATTGGTTCTCCTTTTAGACTTTTATTGGCGCAATGTCTCTAGCACATTCTAAACATCATGATTGATAGTTTTCGAGAAAGAACTACTTGAACTAGTAGACCTTTGTAAGGGTCCCAACCTTTAAATAAGGTAGAGTCCCCTGTGTTTACAATGCTAGTCCCTGGATCAGTAGCTAGCATCCACAGTTAAGATGTAATATCAAGAAACAAAGGTCATAATATAAATTTATAACCAGGAATAACAAAATTTTATTACATCTTACATAGCTCATTTGGCTATTACATTACATTGCAGCGGAATAACTATAAGCATGGGGTCCTTCATCTTCAAAGTGCCACAGGCAAACATGTTGGTTGTAAACTTTGTAATCCTAATCAATCAATCTTCACTAAAATCAATCAAACCTGCAACAATAGTTACAGCCACAAGGGTCAATACATTTGAATTGTATTGGCAAGTTTCACTACTATGTAGAATATAAGTGGATCCTATCAATACATGCATATTTGGCTAAGTAGGGTTTTAGGCTCATTTGCAGAAAGCAATAATTTATCCTATCTTTTCAAATGGTTTTGTTTCCTTTGTCAAATCTTTCTGAACTCCTTGGAATCTACCAAGTGTCTTTGTCAAAATCTCTTGAGTTCCTTGGTACCCCCAAGTGCATCAAGTTTTTATCAAATCTCTTGAGCTCCTTGGTACCCCCAAGTGCATCAAGTTTTTATCAAATCTCTTGAGCTCCTTGGTACCCCCAAGTGCATCAAGTCTTTTGTTGTCACTTAAAAGTTTTTCTTTTAGAAATTGGAATGTCGAGATTTTCCCATAGCTTCAAGCTTTAGTTGCTCAGTATTGTCCATAACCGGGGACACGGCTAAGTACTTAGATTTTATTATCTTCTGGAGAAGTAGTACACTTTACCCACATGTCACAATCCCATCTTGTTGCCACCAGTGGCCACTGGATTAGTACTCACCAAGATGGAGTACTGGTAGATTGAGAATGTGACGAAGTCTTTCCAGAGGGTCCTCCCATACACCATTGCTAGCTTGTCTTCAGTACCCATGTAGGATTCCAGGTCCTCATTTTCAGTAACCTGAAGACAATGCATGGGTCTTCCCAATGTAGTTGACTAAGCCAGAGCCATAAATAGCATGTGGTTGCACACGAAAGCCACAATTGGAGAAACATGTTCAATCTCTAAGTTTCCTGGGTGGTTTTCCTTTGGAGCACAACACCAAGAGATTGCCATAGACATGGTTCCTTTTGTTGCCACCTTCTCCAAAACTCAAAGTATCCTTGTCCACCCAGGTGGTTCATTGAGTCCTTGTTTTATTATATAAAACATAAGTCTTTTCTCAATCTCATAAAATCTCAACATGTATCTCTTTTCAAAATATAACATGGCTAAGCATGTAACAACTACATTGTTTTCACTAAGGAATGTATAGGGTATCCTATTAGGATTTAGCATAGCATAAGTATAGAAATTCTTTTCATGCATGTTTCAAAATCCACTAAGTATAATGAAAATAGTAGGACTTTAGATGATAGTGTCACTTGCCTTTCTTTTGGTAGGGAATGTTGGTTCACTCCTTGATCTTGCTAGTCTTACACTTTTCTAACTTCACTACAATCAATCAAGCAAACACAATATCAACTAGCATTCCAAACCAATAATCAATCAAACAATTCACACACATAAACAATGGGATCTAAGTCATGCATGTAAGCATGCAAGAGATAGTCTTATTTGCAAATATGGTTTCCACTAGGCTCTAAATTTTTGTAAGGTTCAAGGTGGTCACTTGCTAAAGTGGCAAAGTCATTTGCAAAAGGGTTTTATTCATAACCAAATTTTAAATCCATTCATCATTTTATGTGGTGGAAAATGTTTTTATCAAATCAAAAACTTTATGTCTTTCACCAAATAAGTTGCTAATTCACAAAACTTGGTGTTTTGGGTCAGTAGGTTTTCTCTAAATCATTTTCCCAAGGTTTTTACTCCAAAGTCATTTCCATAGCAAAATCAATATTTTTATTTGGCTAGAAATGGTTAAATCAAGTTTTTATTCCTAAACTCCACAAAATCCATTTTTAAAACCATGGGTTGGTTCCTAGGGTCAGTAGGTTCACAACAAACCAATTTGCAAACGTTTCAACCCTAAAAACATTTTTGAATAATTTTTCTAATCTAAACAAGCATACAAATGTTTCTGCAAAAACAAACATTTTACCAGAGGCTTTTTACTAAACAAAATCCATGGTTGGCTAGGGCTTGTTCCACTGATTCCATTGATATAAAGTTTGTAATTTCTGGACGTGTGGATCAAAAGTTATAGGGTTTTCAAATCTGCATCTAAATCTGTTTTTCAAATTCTGTTTTAAACAAAGACTGGCCACGCGTTGCGATGTCATTGGCTGGTACCGCTTCGGTCGGATCGTGTTCTGCGGTGCGTTGGATATAAACAGATCGCACGGCTCAGATGCTTCCATACCTGTTCGCTTAAGTTGTTCTTTCTACGCCACATGATGGGGATCTAACGGCTCACGCGTGTTTGACCAAAAATTTGGAAGCTACTTGTGGCCAGCGGGCAGCGGCGATGGTCAGGCGGTGGGCTAGCGGCGGTTCTAGGAAGCAAAGAATGAAGTGGGGATGCTCACCGTGATCGCAAGGACGTGGTGATGCTCGAGGCGTGGTCGGTTGGTCGAGGGGCGCTCTGGCGTGGAGGTAATCGCTCGCCGGAGTGGGGAACAGCGTCGGGCGGTTCTGGAGGTCGTCGAGGATGGTGATGTGGTTCACCCCGAAGGAAAACGAGAACGTGGTTAGACGCAGCTGAGTGTGGCGAGTGCAGAAGCATGAACGAGAGAGCGCGGGGCGGTCGGTGCTTACCAGGGAACATCGCCGGAGAAGTAGCAGACGCGGTGGCGCTTAGTCGAGGTGCTTGCCGACGTTCTGGGGCGCCCGCGGTTGAACGGAGGGTATAGGCAGAAGCGTCAGAGGTTGGGGAATTTTCCCGTGTGCTTAGAAAGGCAAGGGGTGGCGAGGCTCGGCCGGAATTGGCTGGGGACGGTGGTCGGAGCAGTGAGAGTGCGAGCTCGATTCGGCAGAGTAAAGGCGAGAGAGGGAGGCGTGAGGAAATGGAGAAGGGGAGTGGCTTAAGTGGCGAGGTTACCGTCTTGAAATAAACGCTGCAATTAAGTGAATTTACTCGGGATTGATTGTGAGAGAACGAGTGAGGTCAGGAAGAACAGGTCGTGGGTGGAGAAGATGACCACGTGGCTGTGGGGTCCACTGGCAGCGAGAGTGAAGGAAAGAAAATGAGGTCCACCATTCAGTCGCTCTTCGGGTGTGTGTCCAGGTGCGAAACGTTTTCTTCGGGAGAGGGAAGCTGGGCTGGTGCTGGGCTTAGTGGGCTTGCCGACTGGGCTGCTGTCCACTTCTATTTTTTTTTTCTTTCCTGATTGTTTTTTCCTTTTTTTGATTCTATTTTCTGTTTTGAAATTCAAACAACAAATCAAACATTCAAAATTATTCAAACATTCTCCAAACACTGTAATTGAATTTGGTTATGTTTAACAACATAAACCAATTCCCAAAATAAAATAATATTTTTATTTTAGGGTCCATTATTAATTAAATAAATAGACCTTGTTTAATAAACCAAAATAGAATTTGTTTTATTTAAAATCTCCATAATTTAATTATTTTCAAAACCAAATAAGTAGGTTTTATTTGAAAATAATAAACACTTGGAAAACTTATTTAAATTAATTTAATAAGTTTTGATGTTTTATTTAAAATGGTAAAACCTTTTATTAAATAAAATTGGATATCAAATCCTTATTATTTTATTTAAATAAACCTTTACTATTCTTATTAAAACAAAATGTTTTATTTCAAATGCTTGACCAAGTTTTATTTTGGTTCCATAAAATAATCCTTATTTATAAATCTACATTTTCTTTTGAAAACAAATCTTTTATTTAAAGATCCAAAATAGGAATTCCAAATATTTTTATTTTTTTCTTTTATTAAAATTTTATCTTTTTAAATCCCTTTAGGATTTTATTTGTTCAAAATAAGTTTGAAGGTTTCCATTTGATCTCAAAAAGGTTTCTTCTCACCCTGAAAATCAACAAAGTTTTATTTTATTCATTTATTTTTTTCCACATTACAAGATTTGGAAAATCTTGGGATGTGACAAACTCTCATGGTGGGCAAATAGGGAACGTTTACTTCACGGTGCCCATAATTCATGAGATTCATTCTTACCGTATATTCCTACGCTTAGCAATGAATGCTTCTAGAAGGGTGTAACAATATACCATTCTAGGGTCTAGGCTTAACGCCGACTCTTTGCTAAGGTTGAAAAGACACTCAAGATCCGCAAAGCCAACAGTACAAGAGCGAATAATAAGAGTAGTAGGAATGGTGATCAATCTATCCTGCACCCAAATCATTACCCTGTATGAGGATAGGTGAATCACGTTTTTCTATCACTCGGGCATTCTCACTTTCCTTGAAGAATGTTTCCATGGGCACGAACTAATGCTCTATGTATACTCCCATGTATCCAATCAACAAAGCTACTACTAAAACTAAGCTATGATACTTCAACTTTCAGGTTGGGTAATCTACTACATAACATCATTTCAAAACTTCATACTCCCAATTTTTTTTTCCATTAGGTGAAGCATTCTCCTTCCTAAATGCATTGTGTTGTCAAACCTTCCACTTAACACATCATTATATCTCCAAGGGTTCAAGATAGGAAATAAAAGATTCTATAGGAAAGAAACGACTAAGAAAATAATCCTACCCATAACTATATGAAGCAATCAATGTCACCAACAAGCAAACAATCATAAGAAATCAACACACAAGCAAGAACTTGCATAAAAATAATACATAGGTCTAAACTTAGTAGTATATAACCACTAAATAGTTTGAAAGCAATGGGAACAATACTAGAGTAAAATAGAGCAACATATAAGAAACAAACAAAATCTGTCAAAACGGTACAGCAGGTTTCACGAATTTTTCTGACCGACTTAAGCTCGTCAGGAATTTTAGCCAATTTTTGTGCATGTACTACAGGTAATTACGCTCCAGATCCTATTTTTTTAGATTTTTCTGCGCTACCAATAAAATATGACAAATCGCGCGGTACTACAGGTTAGGCACAAAACTGCACCAGTAATCCCACGAATTTCAATCAATTCACACCATTAAAATAATTTTAAAACCACATAAAAACTCCAGCAACTTTAGAGTTTCAAAACAACAGATCCTAAACAAGGCATCACACGATATGGTTCAGTACAAACAAGCAAGCAACCTATATTGTCATACCACATAAGTTGGTAAGAACAATATGCTAACACGATAGCGATGATCTCCTAAGGAGATAAAATATGGTGGTCCAGACCTACCCAAATTTGGTGAGATGTTTATTTATGTCATGTTATTTGTTTTTTAGTTGTAGGCTAACTCTCATATAGTGATTTGCTTTATAAAAAACTACTAATAACATTTTGCAATTCTTGTAGTTTTTATGGTAGATCACTTCTTCTACTAATCAAATGATTGGACATCTACAAGTTTGAACAAGGAGAGATGTTGGAAAAGGGAATATAAGAACTCTAATAAGTAGAAAATATGATAGTTCTCCTAATAGAGGTCTTTTATTTCTAATCCATTTCTAAGGTCACGATCCTACAGTCAACACACAACTCTGATACCATCCTGTAACACCCTCGCCTGATAAGGCTGAGTTCATGTGTATAGTGCCAATCTCTGGATCGGTTCACTGGCACACACAGTACAAAATGATACCAAATATAACTGATAAATACAATGAATATGATCCAGAATTTACATTATTTATAGAAGTACACAGCGGAAAACGAATACAAGGTAGATCTCCATCCTCCAAATGTGCCACAGGCGAACAATTGTTGAGTGGAGTCTCGCGACCTATGAACGATCACTCAGATACGATATAACCTGTAACATGAAACGTTGTAGCCACGAATGGTCAATACATTAAATGTATGGCAAGTATGCTAAAGTGGTTAACAACATATCTATCAACTACATGCTTATTTGGCCAAGTGGATTTCAGGCTCATTTGCATAAAGCAACAGTTTTATCCTAACATTTGTAACAAAGTAGTTTTCCAATACGATAAATAGGACATTCTGGTTCACTCCCAGGTGCTCCTACCCAATTATGTTCACCCAACAGGTTTTAAGTAATTAAGAAATAAGGATGAGTGAGAAATATCATAGCATCAGTATCAGGTCGCTCAAATTGTCCATAACCGGGGACACGGCTAATCGATTAGTTTATACACCTATGAGGTTAGTACACTTTACCCATGTGACTTGGCCAGCCCAGCTCGTACCACCACTCTCATATTGGGTGATGATAGGGAGAAGTCCAAGAAGGAACCGTTCGGGAAGTAGCTCCCCAATCCCGACGCGCACCGGTCCAACCTACACTATCTACATCTCTGGATACGCGGGTTCGAGTTACCACATCCTACTGAGTTCAACCAACCGCCCATTCCATTATTGGCACATGGTTGCACACGAAAGCTTCCAAACAAAGAAAACCAATCATTTCTTAGTGTCCTGGGCGGCATTCCCCACCATAATCCACACTCGATGACCCAATCAATGCCATTCCGCCCAGGTGGTTCATTAAAACATGTTGGTTTGTCATTTAGCAAAACATAAGCCTTTCAAAACATATAACTTTTCATGATGTGATTCCCTTCCTCGTCTAAATAGCATAGCTAAGCAATCTACCAATACGATGGCTCATAAACAAGGAATGCTAGGGAATAATATGGGATATAGCATAGCATATACACATCAATTCCTACAGATGCAATTCTACAAAAGCATCTATAATGCATAGGAAAACAATAGGACATTTATGACCAAGATAGCACCACTTGCCTTTGTTGTAGATGTAGTCGATTAGATAATCCTCACAATCCTCATAGATATAATGGTTCCACTCGTCATAACCACAATGCTTGCAATCATAGTAGTTGCAATCACACACGTTGCACTCCTCGCAATCTATCGATCAAACAATTGCATACAACATAAACAATAGCACATAGAGATCAAATAAATGCAACAAATGCATGCATGACAATTTAATAAGTCACAATGGTCGTTACTTTAGTTCTCTAAACAATATTGAAGTATATGATGCATGCAAGAGACCAATTAATGCAATGGAGCACTTGTTATTAATAATTACTTGCCAATATAGGGTTTTTAATAGTTCTGTTGTAACGCCTGTTCTAACTATCGGATTAAATTTGTTTCTTGGGTTTACTGGATAGAGGACGTTAATACGAACCAGTGGACGTTGGATTCACCCTAATCGGAGTTATAGATCTTTTTGTATGATTTAAATAGTGTTTAATGGGTTTTAAATGATTCATATAGTTTATATCTCCTAAAAATCAAACTAAAATTATGGCTGTAATCTCCACGGAATTGTGAATCCAGGGACATATTATTTGTAATTTTCAGAATAGTATTTATTTTCTCATGAATTTATTACTCAAAATAAGCCATTAAACCATTTAAATCTTCACGGCAAAACCTTACAGTAAAATGCTGAACTAATTGCATATTGATGATCTACATGGAACCAGCTTTCCATTGGTATATCATTTATATTTTTGTGACAAGCAATTAATTTACTATGAATTTAATGATTTATAAAGCCATTAAAACTAATTAAATTGCTACGGGTTAAATACTATGCAACGGCTAGATCCAACCAGATATTATTAAAGTACATTACAGTAGCTTCAATTTGATATATTATTCATATTTTTCGGAGTTACAGATAATTTCTTATGAATTTATTAACCTAAAAGACCATTAAAATTAATTAAATTACTACAGTAACCACGTACAGTAAAAGTTGGATTTATTCTGATAAGATGATTCTACGTGAAATTATCTTCAACTTGATATATTATACGCAATTTTTAGACGTGGTATGAATTTTTAATGAATTTTACAAGTTAGATCTATAATATGCAATTTTAAATTCGAACGGAATATTCCAGGAAATATTCCGCTGACTGGACAGGTTGACTTTGCATGCTGACCGGGACTAGATGTTGACCTGACGTTGACATGGCGTTGATGAGGAAGATGACCGGGATGACGACATGGCACGCACCGGTTTGATTGGATCTCGACCGTCTGGATAGGATCCGGTGGCTAGAAGAAGAGATTGGCCCGATTTTGGCTCAAAATAGACAAGAAATAGATCGGTGTAAGAGACACAAATCCGTAGGTAAAATCGAAAAACTCAGAACATGAAAGTTGTGGGGAATCATTATTCCTACCTTCTCACCAAAGGAATTTGGATTTGAAGAAACGAGCGCGAGTAGATCTTGGATTTACACCGTAAGCTCTAAAATATTGCGGTACGTAATTCTCCGGCTGTGGTGGATGAAAAGAGGTGATATTTCTCGGGATTGAAAGATTTCGACGATTCCTACAACTTTGATTTTTTGACCGAAGGCAAACGACGAAGTCTAGATGGGTTAAAAAGCGAAATAAGATTCGGACATATGTAGATTCGGGATTTCGAGAAGAAAAACTCGTACAGCTATGGCTCCACGAGTTTATATGGAGGTTTGAGACGGTGTAGAGATAGGCCTTGGAGTAGGGAACAAGCAAAAACAAACGGAAGTCAATTCGGAGTTGTAGATAAAAAGTTACAAAAGTTTGAGTAGAGATAGGTATTAGAAAACAGATTTCGACTGCTTTTTAAAGCAATCCGGTCGATTTCCTGTACGTGCGCGCTGGTGGCCTGGCCGGCTGGCTCGGTCCGGTCGGACCGGGTGGGCCGGCCCGTTTTTTTTACTTGTTTCTCTCATATCTTTTGCATACGAACTCCAAATGACATGATTCTTGTTTCTAAATTTTTCTAAAATGGAATAGATAATTATAGGATCAAAATTTTAATATTTTTACTAGTTTGGAAGTAGTGGATTTATAAATCCTTGTATATTTCATTTTATTTATATCTTTATGTGTTTATATTTGTTCCATAACTTTTTCATACTAGCTCCAAATGAGCTCAATTTTGTTTCTAAAATTTTCTAATATTAATTGGATCTTTTTAGGCTATAATTTTGCAATAATCGCTGTCTTAGCAATAGTGGGTTTTATAAAGTCAATTTAATTTCCTTTAGAAACATCTGGGCAAATCACCTATAGGATTTTAGATATCAGGATTTGGATTCAGTTTGTGAGAAATTTGCATGGATGAAATGCTTATGAATGCTTCATGATTTTCATTTTGAAATCTTGCACACCAATTCTACAATCCATAATCAATCCATGCCCTTTTGCCTATATGGCTACTTAGGTCTTAACAAAAGAATATAAGATTTTGAATTCATGGTTGAGAGGATTTTCTACTCAAAAAGTTTCTTCTCTTTGAGAATTTTCAACATAGTCAAACAATCAATCAAACTTATTTATTTATTTCACATTCCAAAATTAGGATAATTTTGGGATGTGACACACCATCATTGCATCACCCCAGCCCAGTCAACGAAATTCCGTTTGGTCCACTGCCTAGGTGTCATCCAACGTGGTTAGTGCCCCACATGTCAGTGACTAGGGTAGGTTAGGTCTGGGTAAGAAAAGTAATTCCCTGTTTGTAATAATATTTAGAATCTAATTAGATAATGATTTAATCTTAAAAAATTAATAACTTTTGTATTATAATTCAGTAAAATATGTTTAATATATGAAAATTTTCAGAAAAATAAAATCTACAACTTAAAACAATTATCAAATATTATTATGATAATTATTTAAATAAATATTATTTAATAAAGGTTTTATAAGTAATAAAACTTTGATAATCATATTTTAATATTGGTAAATGTTTAAAAAATAAAATACCAAAAATATTAGAAAAATAAGAACAATAATTTAAAACTATAATCATGCATTATTATTTCACCTAATTAAATATTTGTTATTTATTAGGTATTTATAAAATAATAAATCTTATAAAATTCATATCTTATAATTTATAAATCACAAAAATAATTGTAATACATCGAAATGATCACAAAAATAATACCAACATGTTTAAAATATAATATTCCACTTTGGACTTAAATAAAAAATTAAAATACTTTAATAACTTGAATTTAAACCTATTTCCTGAGTTGTTAATTCATATAAGAGTAAATAAAATTTGTTAAGATTTCTAAAATTACCAATTTAAATCTAATACGTAATACTAGCCTTAAATATTGATGGTATGGAGTCAAAATGGTTTAACACACTTTAAATACAATTTTATTGAATTAACCTTCAACCATAAGTGTAGATTATTTTATAAAAGGATCATTATCCAACATAAAATCTCCAAGAATAATTTGTAGTGAAATAAAACCTATTCCTTTACTTTAACCACAAGTTTATCAACATACCAATACACTATAGTGAATTCATAAGTAGCTAAATAATATTATTACCTTGATTACAAACCATAACCACTCATTTATAAAAAAACATAAATGATTATATTCCATTATAATCTTGAGAAACCACTATACCAAATAAAAGTAGTACCATCCCTAATTAACTCTAAAGAGAACATTATAAAGTAAACAAGATACAAAGATTATAAGCATTACACCTGAATCCCATCTATGTTTTTAAAGTTAACTTTAGTCTCAAAGCTTATAAACATTATGTCTAATAAATCACTTATGTTTTTATACTTAACTTTGGTCTATTACAATTAAGACATAAAGCATCTCAAGTCCAAACTAATCAATCACACACCAAAAGACATTGAACACATCCTATTAACAATAAAGATTGTTTAAACCTTAGAAAAGAAATCTTTTCTTCAAATGTTATTCTTTTTGCCACTTCAATCAACAGATGACGATTAATCATAATCACATTAATTTATACTTTACTTATATATTAAGATTGTTAATACTTAAGTTCCTTACAAATGCCAATACTTGTAAAGTAAGATTTGAAGATAAGGCAATTCTTATATAAGTAATCTTTGAATAACATTCCACAACTTTGCAACTTATTTTTGAATGATATTATAATTACATATTGTGTCCCACACATTCATAAGCCTTAATAAGAAGAACAAGTGTGAAACTTATCTAAAAGGTCAACACATTCTAAAGAAACCATTTCCAGTTTCCAAACCCTAGGTCAAAGTTATCCCCGGGATTAGAGTTTACGAAAATGCATTACATTACTTATGCATAATAGCATCTTGCTTCTTTAAACATTAGTCCTTAACGGACCAATGATGCTTATTTCAGATATTGGATCTTTTATATTGTCTCGAAGATCGGGAGTGCATAATCTTGCAATCACACAAGGCAAGTTCACACTTTCTCATGTCCTTTGATTATTTTCTACAAAGTATTTCGCAAATCCAGTGTTGTCATCACCTGCATTTGAAAAAGGACAGAAAACACTATTTTCATAATAATGTGATTATAGGTTATTTAACATGAGGTAATAACCTACTATGAAAGTTCCGGTGGTAAAGGAACATATTATCTAGGACTTAAAAACCAATGTCGCCAGTGTTTCTTGCGTCGTATATCACGCGTTAACCATGAGATTTGGAATGGGACGAAGAAGTCAGTTGTATCTTCTTCCTCTCGCATGTAGCCGGATGTGCGGGTCTTGGCTGTTATCAATCGTAGCATGCATATTAGTTGGTAATTCGTAGAGGATATGCAGCATATGGGTGCGAACCGTCAACGTCCCACGATAGTTCTGGGATCTAATGGTCTGTACAAACCATTCCCGTAATTCAATATGTGGGCATGGTGTACACCAAGGAGGCATGCGAGGTCGCAAAGGGGGCAGTGATTGGCTTGGATCATCTACTGGGCCCCACACCATAGGAAGTGTGGACGGGAAAGATCGCCCGATTGTGCAACAAGGATTTGATCTCTCATGGGTAAAGTAATGCACCTTTGCAGAGTGTAAGAACTATAACTTGTTACTCCCTGTTCTGGGAAGGAGCTGCGAACGCCACGGGAAAGGAACTCCATGAAATTTCTGGTAAACCCGTGAAGGCTGACGGACATAGCTTTTCAGAATAAAAGCAACCTTTGAAGAAATGTCTATGAAAACTTGCATTGCCTACGACCTACGGTCTGTGGCTTTAGATATAGTGAATTGAACACTCCTTTTCTAGTGAACTTGCTGAGTACGCTCGTACTCAATGTATCTTCTTAACCCTTGCTAGATTCTGAAGACATTAAGATGACGTCTACATCAAGTTATGCTCCAGGAATCACCACCATAAGCTCAAGTTCTTCAATCAAGTCAAGAAAGTCAACCTATACATCAACTCAAGTAAAGACGAAGTTACTGATTAGATAGGAATATAATCTCTAGCCATAGAACCTATTTCTTTAGTGTATTGCAATAGCATCAATGCCAGGCCAATAGTTCGGATACTAGTCTTATTAGTATGCTAGTTTTTGAGTTGTTTATTCCTGATTCTTCTTTGTAAGAAGTTTCTTCCTCTCTCTTTAACCTAGAGTGTTCTCTGGATCTTGTGTAAAGAGTTGAATTGTAACCTATAGTCATGTCTTGGACCTGCTGTGTTTTTGTTGTACCACTCTAAGGGATGTAATACTAGTGAACGGTGTTCCATTGGTGTTATGTCAATGACTATAGTGTACTACATCATGCTGTGGTATGTTGGGTCACCGCAGTTGGTATCAGAGCATATGCTTTGACCTTAGGATTAAAACCCTTTTAGGAAGATCTGTAGGTTGGATAGTGACTATAGGAGCCATCTTATCTAAACCAAATATTCATATGACTTGTGATGAGTATCCACTTGAGGATAACCTTGTCACACCTAAGTCAGATGCTTAAGTCATTCTTTCTTAGGAGTAATTATTTTATCTTTTCTCATTATTGTGATATGTAGTGTCTTTAGAAAGAGACATAAACCACCAAGATACTATAGGAAAGTGTAAGACATCATATGGAAGTAGTCTTAATGGTGTAGCCTAACTCTATAATTCAGGTAGCACCGTGGAATTTTATTGTTAGTTGTTAACCAAATACAATATGATGAATATCATCAAGATAAATATTGATGTAATGAGTAGTAATCATGTGGGATTCACTTGAGAATCCTACGAGATGAAGTGAAATTATGTTAAGATTTAATAATAGTGTAGTGAGAAACAAACTCATCATGGTTAGATTAGCTTGTGAATCATGATAAATAGGTAAAACATAACAAGATCATGGTGAGATTAGCTCCGAAACCATGATATAGGTGTAAATATGACCAGTAATTAGTAAATCATTCTAAAGTAGCAGTAATAAAATAGCATGGTAGACCTATGATAAAAGTCATAGGTGTCATAATTCCTGATAAAATTTAGTTTTGGGTGTTCAATGGAAACTTAGTAGTCATTTGGAGTGATCATGTGAGATCCGTTTACTAAATAAGAAAGGTTGGTTATAGTTGATCATTATATGAGTGAGACAAAAAGGTTAGATAAAACCAAATTGAGACCACTTTGCTTAGAATTATCCTGTTGCAGTTGAGAAATTTGGGTAAATTATGCGGCAAAGAATAGTTTGACCCTAAGTGCTCACAATGTAAACCTCTACGAGGAGGTGTCATATACTACATAACTAAGTCTGAATTCTAGAGATATTATACTCAACTACTATATTCCGGGCTTAGAATATTGTGTGTTATATGTACCATATTTGAATTTGTTGTTTTTTCTTGGATCTTTTGATTGATTAGATCTGTACATGAAGTTTGACTTGGTGTGCAAATTCATGTTGCAACATCCAGTTACTACTTGATGTTATAAACCTAGATAGGAAACGGGAATTCGTGTAAGGGAGTGATGAGTTCCAAAGACCAAGATGAAGACCTACATGTAGGGTAAAGCCAAATATGAGGAGTATCAATCCAATTGAAGGATGAATTAAGTCTAGATCATTCTTTGGCAGCTTTAAGCAGGAAGATTAGTGTACAAGATGTATGGAGCAACAAGAAGTAATGAACTTAATTTCACCCAAAATAAGTGATGTTGATAGAAGTTAATGGAGTAGTAGTACCAAGTTCATGGAAGTATCATGAATAAGTACAAAGAATAAGATTTGGAAATTAATATGGTATTCAAGCTCTAACAATTCATAGAGAATGCCATAAGGATTTTGGAAGCCGTAGGGTAATACTTACAACCTAGGATGATCCGCAGCTGGTATTTGATCCACAGTTGGTATCTTGTCTGCAGCCGGTGGTGGTTGACATAGTTAACCAGATCATCTTAATGGTTGCATAAAGAGCATAAAACTTTTCCTAAAAGTTAATTAAAACATAAATGAGTATAAAATTAAAGCGACGTCTTTCGAGGCTCTTCGCGAAGTCAGACCCATTAAAGCGAAAATGACCAAATAGTAAGTAAGACAAATAGTGCTGAAAGATTCACTTCAGAGATCCACAATTGTGTGGATACACCATACATTCTTTCATAAGACCCTAACTATGTAAAGTATAAGCTGAATAAAGACCAACATTCTAATTATAAAGCCAATGGTTACTTTATACACGGTTTAGAGACCATTAGTAAACCCGAAGGCGAAGAGTAAACAGTAAATGGAAGTACTATTATATGACTTCCCAGAGTAAAGGTTGGAGAACAAATACTAATCTATAATAACATTAAGCATTATTTTCAAAAGGTTAAAAAAGAAGTCATCATTATTAAAGTACTTTCGGAAGTATGTCTGGATGAAAGATCAAAGTTTGTTTTAATGTAGTAGTGCTCAAACCTTAAGTCGATTAATAAAGGGAAGTTGAAGAAGTACTTAAGGTGATAACAAAGTATTATCTAAAGCTTGATAAGGTAAAAGCTTGAAGGTGATAAAATAGATTAATCTTAATAGACTAAGTCTAGAGGAAACAACTGTTAAGTGGTCCTTAAGAGTGAATAATCACATCCAATTGGACATGTGTAGTGAAACATAAATTCCAATGGGTTTGGACTAAATGTGTTCAAATCCAATCTTTAGGAGGACTACCAGTATAACCATACCATGCCAAACGAAAAGGTTAGTATTTTGGCCACAACTATTGTCTTATAACAATTAAGACTCTGTTTTAGTGAGACTTCCTAGACCTTATATAGTTAGTAAAGAAAGTCCGATGATCAAGTAAAGAAGTTGGATTAGGAAACCTAATTAGGGAAATGAACGAAATAAGAGACCACAATTAAAAGGATTTTGTAATAAGGATATATCCATAAGGGACTAAAGTAAAAGGAACTTTGGAGTATTGGAGACACCAAGTTAAAAATTATTGTGTATAATGAGAATTCAAGGAAAGGATCTGGATATGGAATGCTACAATTATTCCCATTTAAGGTTACCATGGAGTTGAGAAATGTCGTAACCAACATAAGTCAATTCCTTACTCCGAAACATGAGAGTTTGCGAACTTCGGGACGAAGTTTATTTTAAGTGGGAGAGTCTGTAACATCCCAGCATTAGAGCTTAGAAATAAGCTGAACATAGATGTGTGCATTGCATTCATGCATAGAACATCCGAATAATTTTCGCGCTTTTAAATAAAAAACTTGCTAAAGTGATTGAAGCTTCTCTCAACTTGATGGAATTGAAGTAGATCATCAAGTTGACTGCGATAAGTTTCAATATGACCTTTGCTAAAACCTTATTTTGGATAAAGGAGATGTGATCTAAGGGTAGATCAAATGTAGTAGAAGTTTAAACTCTAATACATTACTTAATGGTTTATATTTGATCCTTAAGTAATCATATCCAAGTATTCATTACACAACTCATGAATACCAAGTTATAAACATAACTTAAGTAATAGGAATGCAACAACTAAATCTTGATCTATCTTAATCTCATCTACTTATACCATGAGTATCATGGTAATACCTAACCTTAACTCTTTAATGAGATTGAGTAGGAAGGAAACCAAGTCAAGATCATTCATCATATATCTTTCTTTCCATAACAATCCTTATCATCTCTATTGGATTTAATTCCAGTATCTGTTGTTCATCAATGTTGAATAATCAAATATTGACCTATCAATTCTTGGTCTATCAACTCTTGTTCTTATCTTGGCATTCACTTAAATTCTTTTATAGAAATAAGTAAGAAGAGGTAAGTGGAAATGCTAGAATTAAATATCCTCTATAGGATGCGAGGGTGAAATTGAATAAGATCAAAGTGTTCATGGATGGAGTTAATTCACTCCTGAATGGTTAGATAAGTAATTTGGAATATATAAGTATATGGTGATAAAGAAGATTACAAGGATGAACCATGAAGAAAGTTACCAGGAGTAATCCTATTGGATCAAGTAGGTATAGTCAATGAATAATATCTCTTAGTCCAATAGAGATAAACAGAAGATAATTATAATACAACTGTAATGTTGTATGGATGAAAGCCTTGATTAGCCAACTGGAAACCTAAACCAGAAAGGATCAAAGGATTATAATGATCATGCTTTAGTCACCAAGATGGAATGCTTATATCATGTATAAGTGACATTGGTGGATAGAACATGATTGAACCCTAGTATAGATATGTTATTCTAGGTAAGCCATGAAAATTCACCATGATATGATGTGAAGTTTGAATATAAGATATTGGAGATAAGTGGATATAAGATAGTATGACTAAGCTGAAACTAGAATAGCATGGAGTTATAAAAGTAGTGTTATTCCTCTTAAAGGATGGTAAGCTTTTGAGAAGAGAAGAATTAGATATATGAATCTATTAGAGTAATGTTGGTGATGGATGATAAAGGAAGAGTATGAATGGAGTTAACTATAACCATCTATTGGATTGGAGATTATTAGTAGTAGAATAGTTTGATAATCAAGTATAGATATGAGAAGACTATGAAAAGCTTTAGTGTCAAGCTCATTGGATTTATAAATGGAATGAGAAGAATAAAAGGTGGATAAGAATATTCTTGAGAAGTAAAACTCATCATGTTAACACATGATGATGGATATGAAAGAAGTGGTATATCTTGGAAAGGAATTCTTTAATAGAAGTCAAGAATTATGAACTAGGGAGAATAGGAATTCTTGGTAAAATATTCAACTTTAAATCTATAATCAAGCTTAACATCCATCTCATCTATTGGATAAATCATTTTATTTACACAATGCTTTATAGGAATATTTTCCTATAGAAAATCACTTAAGCACATCTCTGTCATTTCCAATTATGATAACCATATGTGCTTAGGAGTTATCATTATCAATTCTTTTCCATTAGACATTCTAGATAATAATTTTTCATTTTAAAGGGTGATATCATTGGAGATCACCAACATAAAGACAATCTGTCTTAACCAATAATATTTATTCATATAAATAAAAGAATGAACAAGAATATTAAAACTGCTAAAACTCATGCTAAACATTTACAATTCAAACCCTAACTCCAATACTAGTTATAATGAAATATATACCTTATTGTGTGATTAAATTCATATAAATAAACTCTATGGCTATCAGTAAACATTTTAAAACTTCATTACTCCAAATAAAGGTGAAAACAATTTTATAGAAAAGATTTAAGGTTTTCAACGAAATTCTAAAACCCTAGTTTTTAATTATTTTACTTAATAAATAATTTTGAATAAACTGATGAGTATTGAAAAATGCCAAAAGGAGTAGAGCAATAAATTAGTATAATTACCTCTGGAATTTTTTAAATATTGTATAGAATTTATGATATTTAAACATGTGGAAATTCAAATTGAAAACAAATTCTTAAAATAGAAAATAAAAAGAATAAAGAAAAGGAAAGAAACTCAGTCCAGAAAGTGGCCCAAGGCCCAGTACCTCACCTTCTAACTGACGCTCGCGTGTAGCAGAAGAAACATTTGGCTTGGTTTGCAGCAGCCCAACAGTAGCCCGCATGGCCTAACTATGGCCTGTACCTCTTCCTGTCCTTTTCTTTTCTTCTTCCTCGCGTCCGGTAACAAGCAGCTGCGTGGCAGTGTTCTCGCCGTTGATTTTCCCGGTGCTAAGATCCTCATCCCGCCGCCCTGGAGCTAGGGATAAGAATGCTGACGCTATACTCTCTCTCCCCATACCTATCTCTCTTGATCTCGTTTCCCTAGCGATTTTCCCCTTCTGCTGAAAACCCTAACCTACCATGGATCGAGCTAGAGCTCGCTTCCTGCCTCGCCTTGCCATTCTGAGGATACCACGGAGACCGCGATGCTCGACTACGTCATTTTCCCCGAAGCACAATAGTCAGGGAGTTCCCGAACCGCGGAATTTAAGTCATCTTCCCCGACACCGATGCCGTTCGCCGATGTCAATCACCGCCATCTCCAGCTGCACCTCGCCTCTATGACCAATCGTATGCATTCATGGTGAGGTGGTGGTCCTCTAGGACCCTTCTCTTCCTCCTATCCCTCTCTGTTTCGCTCCTGCCTCGAGCGCTGTCATGCGGTCTCTGCTCTGGTCACCGTCGGCGAGGCTCCCGGCCACCCCAAGACACTGCGCCACCCTAGTTAGGTTGCCCGTATTTCTACGCTTCCTATCCGCGAACATGTGCGTCCGCGCGCGTGCCATAGCACCGCCGCTGGGTGGTCGCCGGCGTCGGTTAACCACCACCACGTGGAGGCAAGTCAAAGCCTGGCGGGCCCTGCCTCGCTGAGGTGGCGTGCGACGTGGCCATAGGGCCCAGCAGTCAGTGTCTCGGGCTGGAATCAGCCCCAGTGAGAGGTAACCACTCCCCACAATGACGTCAACGTGACGCCATCATTGCATCACCCCAGCCTAGTCAACGAAATTCGGTTTGGTCCACTGCCTAGGTGTCATCCAACCTGGTCAGTGCCCCACATGTCAGTGAGTAGGGTAGGTTAGGTCTGGGTAAGAAAAGTAATTCCCTGTTTGTAATAATATTTAGAATTTAATTAGATAATGATTTAATATTAAAAATTTAATAACTTTTATTTTATAATTCAGAAAAATATGATTAATATATGAAAAAATTTAGAAAAATAAAATCTACAACTTAAAACTATTATCAAATATTATTATGATAATTATTTAAATAAATATTATTTAATAAAGTTTTTATAAGTAATAAAACTTAGATAATCATATTTTAATATTGGTAAATGTTAAAAAAATATAAATACAATACCAAAAATCTTAGAAAAACAAGAACTATAATTTAAAACTATAATCATGCATTATTATTTCACCTAATTAAATTTTTGTTATTTATTAGGTATTTATAAAATAATAAATCTTATAAAATTAATATCTTATTATTTATAAATCACAACAATAATTGTAATATATCGAAATTATCACAAAAACAATACCTACATGTTAAAAATATAATATTCCACTTTTGACTTAAATAAAAAATTAAAATACTTTAATAACTTGAATTTAAACCTAATTCCTGAGTTGTTAATTCATATAAGAGTAAATAAAATTTGTTAATATTTCTAAAATTACCAATTTAGATCTAATACATAATACTAGCCTTAAATATTGATGGTATGAAGTCAAATTGGTTTAACACACTTTAAATATAATTTTATTGAATTAACCTTCAACCATAAGTGTAGATTATTTTATAAAAGGATCATTATCCAACATAAAATCTCCAAGAATAATTTGTAGTGAAATAAAACCTATTCCTTTACTTTAACCACAAGTTTATGAACATACCAAAACTCTATAGTGAATTCATAAGTAGCTAAATAATATTATTACCTTGATTACAAACCATAACCACTCATTTATAAAAAAAACATAAATGATTCTATTCCATTATAATCTTGAGAAACCACTATACCAAATAAAAGTAGTACCATACCTAATTAACACTAAAGAAAACATTATAAAGTAAACATAAATGATTCTATTCCATTATAATCTTGAGAAACCACTATACCAAATAAAAGTAGTACCATACCTAATTAACACTAAAGAAAACATTATAAAGTAAACAAGATACAAATATTATAAGCATTACACCTGAAGCCCAGCTATGTTTTTAAAGTTAACTTTAGTCTCAAAGCATATAAACATTATGTCTAATAAACCACTTCTGTTTTTATAGTTAACTTTGGTCTATTCCAATTAAGACATAAAGAATCTCAAGTCCGAACTAATCAATCACATCCTATTAACAATAAAGATTGTTTAAACCTTAGAAAAGAAATCTTTTCTTCAAATGTTATTCTTTTTCCCACTTCAATCAGCAGATGAAAATTAATCATAATCACATTACTTTATACTTTACTTATATATTAAGATTGTTAATACTTAAGTTCTTTACAAATGCCAATACTTGTAAAGTAAGATTTGAAGATAAGGCAATTTTTATATAAGTAGTCTTTGAATAGCATTCCACAACTTTGCAACTTATTGGTGAATGATATTATAATTACATATTGTGTCCCACACATTCACAAGCCTTAATAAGAAGCACAAGTGTGAAACTTATCTAAGAGGACAACACATTCTAAAGAAACCATTTCAGTTTCCAAACACTAGGTCAACATTATCCCCGGGAGTCGAGTTTACGAAAATGCATTACATTACATTACTTATGCATAATAGCATCTTGCTTATTTAAACATTAGTCCTTATCGGACCAATGATGCTGATTTTAGATATTGGATGTTTTATATTGTCTCGAAGATCGTGAGTGCATAATCTTGCAATCACACAAGGCAAGTTCACACTTGCTCATGTCCTTTGATTATTTTTTGTAAGTATTTCGCAAATCCAGTGTTGTCATCACCTGCATTTGAAAAAGGACAGAAAACACTATTTTCATAATAATGTGATTATAGGTTATTTACCATGAGGTATTAATCTACTATGAAACTTCTGGTGGTAAAGGAACATATTATCTAGGACTTAACAACCAATGTCGCTAATGATTCTTGCGCCGTATATCACGCGTTAACCATGAGATTTGGAATGGGGCGGAGAAGTCAACTGTATCTTCTTCCTCTCGCATGTAGTCGGATGTGCAGGTCATGGCTGTTATCACTCGTAGCATGCATATTAATTGGTAATTCTTAGAGGATATGCAGCATAAGGGTGGGAACCCTCAACGTCCCACGATAGTTCTGGCATCTAACGGTCTGTACAAACCATTCCTATAATTCAATATGTGGGCATGGTGTACACCAAGGAGGCATGCGAGGTCGCGGAGGCGGCAGTGATTGGCTTGGATCATCTACTGGGCCCCACACCATAGGAAGTGTGGACGGGAAAGATCTCCCGGTTGTGCAACAAGGATTTGATCTATCATGGGTAAAGTAACGCACCTCTGCAGAGTGTAAGAACTGTAACTTGTTACTCCCTATTCCGGGAAGGAGTTGCGAATGCGGCGGGAAAGGAACTCCATGAAAGTTCTGGTAAACCCGTGAAGGCTGACAGACATAGTTTTTCAGAATAAAAGCAACCTTTGAAGAAATGTCTATGAAAACTTGCATTGCCTCCGACCTACGGTCTATGGCTATAGATATAGTGCATCAAACACTCCTTTTCTAGTGAACTTGCTGAGTACGCTCGTACTCAACGTATCTTCTTAAACCTTGCTAGATTCTGAAGCCATTAAGACGACGTCTACATCAAGTTATGCTCCAGGAATCACCACCAGAAGCTAAAGTTCTTCAATAAAGTCAAGAAAGTCAACATATACATCAACTCAAGTTAAGACGAAGTTACTGATTAGATAGGAATATAATCTCTAGCCATAGAACATATTTCTTTAGTGTATTGCAATAGCAGCAATGCCAGGCCAATAGTTCGGATACTAGTATTATTAGTATGATAGTTTTTGAGTTGTTTATTTCCTGATTCTTCTTTGTATGAAGTTTCTTCCTCTCTCTTTAACCTAGAGTGTTCTTTGGGTCTTGTGTAAAGAGTTGAGTTGTAACCTATAGTCATGTCTTGGACTTGCTATGATTCTGTTGTTCCACTCTGAGGGATGTAATACTAGTGAATGGTGTTTCATTGGTGTTATGTCAATGACTCTAGTGTACTACATCATGCAGTGGTATGCTGGGTCACCGCAGTATCGAAATCTGAGAATTGTTCTCAAACAAGAAAAGAAGGACCATGTACTAGACAACCCACTTCCAGATGAGACGAATGAGAATGCGACTGTCGCTGCCACCAATGCCTACCGTCGGGCTAAGGATGAGTCCACGAATATTAGCTTTCTTATGCTTGTTCACATGGAACCAGACTTGCAGAAGCAATTCGAGAATGTTGAGGCCTACGATATGATCGAAAGCCTCAAAAGTATGTTCCAGGCTCAGGCGAAGACTGAGAGGTATCAAGTATCTCGGGCTTTGCTGAGTTGCAATCTTAAGGATGGTGATCCACTGAGTCCGCATGTCATAAAAATGGTTGGTTACGTGCAGTCTCTGGAGAGGCTTGGCTACCCCATAAGCGAAGAGTTCGCTACAGATATAATTCTGAACTCTCTTCCTAGTACATATGGGAAGTTCATTTCGAACTACCACATGCATGGTATGGATAAGAAGCTCACTGAATTACATGGGATGCTCAAGCAAGCAAAGGTGGATCTCAAGAAGGGCGCCAGTCAAGTGTTGATGGTGCAAAATAAGGCTAAGTCCAAGAAGAGTTCTTGGACTAAGAAGAAGGCTAAGTCAGGAGGAAAGCAGTCTCAGGACCCGGTGCTAAGCGCTTCCTCAGGGACTAAGCCATCTCCTTCAGCTATATCCACTTTCTTCTACTGCAAGGCGGATGGTCACTGGAAGAGGAATTGCAACAACTACTTGGCCGACAAAGCCAAGAGTGGAGGTATGACTTCCGAATCAGGTACACTAGTTTTGCAATGTTATAGACATATATCTTGCTGATGCACCTAATAGTTCTTGGGTATATGATATCGGATCAGTTATTCACATCTGTAACTCGTTGCAAGGACTGGTAAGAACTAGGAGCGTAGAAAGAGGCGAGGTTGATATTCGAGTCGGCAACAAAGCAAGAGTTGATGCGTTGGAAGTCGGCACGACGCAACTTCATTTACCTTCCGGATTCATTATGGAACTGAATAATTTTTATTATGTTCCAGTGCTTAGTCGAAACATTATTTCTGCTTCATGTTTGATGAGGCAAGGATATGAGTCAAATATCAAGAATAATGGTTCTTCTTTATATTTGAATGATATGTTTATCAGCTTTGAACCCGTCCAGGATGGGTTAATTATTTTGAATCTTGATGGTGAGTCAGTTTATAACATAAATGATAAAAGGTTGAAACCAAATGATCTGAATATGACTTACTTTTGGCACTGTCAGCTTGGTCATATAAGTTGGAAACGCATGAAGAAGCTCCATGATGATGGACTCCTAACTTTGTTCGACTTGGAGTCGTTTGAGACATGCGAATCTTGCCTACTCGGCAAAATGACCAAAACACCTTTTGCAAAGAGTTGCGAAAGGGCGTCCGACTTTTTGGGACTAGTACATAGTGATGTATGTGGACCAATGAGCATGACAGCCAGATGTGGTTATGAGTACTTCATTACCTTCACTGATGATTTGAGTGGGTATGGACATATCTACTTGATGAAACATAAGTCGGAAGCCTTTGAAAAGTTCAAAGAATTCCAGAATGAAGCATAGAATCAACTCGGCAAGAAAATAAAGTTTCTTCAGTCGGACAGAGGAGGCGAGTACATGAGCCATGAGTTTGATGACCATCTGAAAAGTTGTGGAATAGTTCCTCAACTTACTCCGCCAGGAACGCCGCAAAGGAACGGTGTTTCAGAAAGGCGGAATCGGATCTTGTTGGACATGGTACGATCAATGATGAGTCGGACAGATCTGCCTTTATCATTTTGGTGTTATTGTCTAGAAATAGCGGCGTTCACACTAAACAGAGTACAAAATCGGTAGAGAAGACACCGCATGAGATGTGGACAGGCAAAAGGCTGAGTTTGTCTTTTCTTAAGATTTGGGGTTGTGAAGCATTTGTCAAGCGACTTCAGTCGGACAAGCTTACGGCCAAGTCGGATAAATGTATTTTCGTGGGGTATCCGAGGGAAACCTTGGGTTACTACTTCTACAACCGAGAAGAGGGCAAAGTGTTTATCGCTCGGAACGGTGTCTTCCTTGAGAAAGAGTTTCTCAGTCAGGGAGTCAGTGGGAGCACGGTGCAGATCGAAGAAATTCAAGAGAAACCGGCTAGTAGCGAGTCGGCAAAACCCTTGGAAGTTGAGCCGGTCGTGGTGGCTAAGCCGGCAGCAGCACCTGTACTACGAAGATCGGCAAGATTACGAAGTGTTCGTGATGTATTACTGTTAGACAGTGATGAGCCGACAAATTATTCGGAAGCGATGGTGGGATCTGATCCCGAGTCATGGTTTGGATCCATGAGATCCGAGTTAAAGTCCATGGATGAAAATCAAGTTTGGAACTTGATTGATCTTCCAGACGGTGCAAGACCCGTCGAATGCAAATGGGTCTTTAAGAAGAAAACTGATATGGATGGAAATGTTTTCGTCTATAAAGCACGCCTTCTCGCGAAGGGGTTCCGACAAGTTCAAGGAGTTTATTACGACGAGACTTTCTCGCATGTAGTGATGCTTAAATCAGTTTGGATCATGTTAGCTATAGCAGCCTATTTCAACTATGAGATATGGCAGATGGATGTCAAAACGGCTCTCCTTAACGGAAATATAACCGAGGACGTGTATATGATATAGCCCAAGGGTTTTGTTGATCCGGCTAATGCTGACAAAGTGTGCAAACTTCAGAAATCCATTTATGGTTGAAGCAAGCATCTCGGAGTTGGAATATTTGCTTTGATGAGGTAGTCAAATCGTTTGGCTTCATCAAGAGTGATCATGATTCTTGTTTATACAAGAAGTCTAGTGGGAGCAAAGTAAACTTTCTAATCTTATATGTGGATGACATATTATTGATTGGAAATGATGTCCAGATGTTGCAAGAAACCAAGGAATCATTGGAAAGGAGTTTCTCAATGAAAGACTTGGGTGAGGCAACATATATTCTCAGAATACAGATCTATAGAGATAGATCAAGAAGGATCATTGGATTGTGTCAGAGTACATATTTGGACAAAGTGTTGAAGAAGTTCAACATGGAATCGTCTAAGAAGGGGTTCTTACCGATGTCCCATGGCATAAAACTTAGCAAGACTCGCTGT
Source organism: Avena insularis (assembly GCA_023614405.1). Classification (NCBI taxonomy): domain Eukaryota; kingdom Viridiplantae; phylum Streptophyta; class Magnoliopsida; order Poales; family Poaceae; genus Avena; species Avena insularis. Next base: position 258,314,149 of record CM042685.1, read on the forward strand.
CCTTCGACAACTGATGAGAGAAGTCAGATGAGTGGGATTCCGTATGCTTCTGCAGTCGGATCCATCATGTATGCCATGATTTGTACTAGGCCGGATGTTTCATATGCTCTAAGTGTTGTGAGCAGATACCAGGCTGATCCGGGAGAAATCCACTAGACAGCGGTTAAAAATATCCTAAAGTAATTAAGAAGGACTAAGGATATGTTTTTGGTTGATGGTGGTGAAGATGAACTCAGTGTAAAGGATTACACAGATGCGAGTCATCTTACCGACTCTGATGATTCTCATTCGCAATCCGGATACGTGTATATTATAAACGGAGGTGATGTGATCTAGAAGAGTTCCAAGCAAGAGACTGTGTCTGCATCTACAACAGAGGCTAAGTATATTTCCACCTCGGAGGCAGCAAAGGAAGCTGTTTGGATGAGGAATTTCCTCATGGATCTTGGTGTGGTTCAGGGCTCGTCCAATCCGTTGGACGTGTATTGTGACAACAATGGTTCTATTGCACAAGCCAAGGAACCTAGGCAACACCAGAAGAACAAGCACATACTCATGCGGTACCACCTGATTCGCCAGTTCATGGATCAAGGTGATATCAAGTTATGCAAGATACACACGGATGCAAATATTGCGGATCCGTTGACAAAGCCGTTATCACAGCCGAAGCATGAGGCGCACCTGAGAGCCATAGGCATTAGATGCTTAGACATGTGATGTCGGAAGATTGACTCTAGTGCAAGTGGGAGACTGTTGGGAATATGCCCTAGAGGCAATCATGTATGATGATATTTCCCATTGTATTCATAAAGTTATTAAGTTGTCCTTCTATAAATATCTGATGTGTATCATTGAATATGTGATTCGGTTGTGGAACTATACATTCATGTTGTTTATACTAAATAACCTTGGTCATTGAGGTTATGCTGGACACACAACTTAGACCAATGTGAAAGTCAGCTTGATAACCCGGTTCCACTTTTCTTGGGCATGGTGATGCTATTCCGACTTACACAGATTCGGCTAAAGAGTTTAGCGAGTCGGATTGACCCATATTGAGGTGCACCAAACAAGTTGTCATTTGTATATCTCAATCAATTTAATCCTTAGACCTGAGGTTGCTGCATAGTCCAAGTTGAGGATCACCGACTTAGGTTCTGTCAAACGTTGATCTGTCACAGGGCAGTTACAAAGGCAGAGTTCGGGTCGTTGAGAATCAAGCTGCGTGATGTGAATAACCAAGATGGGATTTTGCCCCTACAGTTGGACAGATATTCTTTGGGCCCTCTCGGATGATATGATTCGGAAAGCATGGCCATGCACGACTCGGTTAAGTGTTAACCGAGGCGATCGACTAACAGTTAGTCGGCTGAATCACTTATCTCGGATCGAGAAGAGAGTCGGACTATTTAAGGGATGACAAATATTTGTCTATAGTCTGACAAGATATATCATGAGGCAAAAGGGACTCGGACGCAAGTCGCATTAGAAAGGCAAGTCGTCATGACTCTTTGGTACTTGGGAGTCGGCATGTTCTGCTAGGAGCCGCTACCGACTGATCGATTGAGAGTTGGACTCTAATCGTGTCCAAGTAGCCATGAGCTTGCGGGTCACACACTTAAGAGCGGGAGCAAGTTCGAATTAGATCTAAACTGGAAATCTAGTTGGGTTGGACCCAAGCCGGATTACGACTCAGTCAGTGAGTCGGACTCATGTGACTAGTGTTATATGGGCTTTAGTGAATGGCCCACATGAGGAGCCCATGTTCACTCCCTATATATAGTGGAGCACAGTAACCCAGAAGGGTTAGTCGTTGATCGGTTAGGTCATTCCATGTGTTGGAAACCCTAGATCCACAGCAGTCCTGCCGATGTACCGAACCTAGCAGTTCGCCGCCGATGCTCCTTCTTGTACGTGTGGATACCAGCAGAGGTGTTGTACAATCAGAACCAGGACGATCGGATCGCAAAGGACTGCACTGCATCAACTGACATGCTACATCAGTAATCCACAACTGCGCGTCTAGTGGTAAACCTCGTGGCCTTCTACCTCAGCTAGATCTTGGGGTCACCATGTTAGAGGATAAAGTTTTGTTTTCTCTCTACGTGGCCAAACACATCCTTCATGATTCACCAAGAGTTGCTGTCGAGGGGATAACCCCTGGTAGGGTCACGAGAGGGGAAACATAGCGCGGCTGGGTTGGCTCCGAGTAAAGAAAGAACCAGGACGGGTAAGAACAACCGGGTAAGATAAGCATGAAATCCGACATACAAACTATGTCAGCTCGCATAGGACAAAGTTGTAACCCTTGCAGGAACCGACGAGCCGAGTCGACCGAGGAAGGGTCGAGTCAAGAAGGACGCGTGGCACCTTTCCGAGTAAGGTTCATTAGGGACCATGGTAAAGCATGGTCAAAAGAGAAGGGCGACGCCGGGTGACACAAAAGGATCCGGGTGACGTCCAAAGCATACGCTGACATACAAAGTAACAGCATGACGCCAAAAGGAACAAGACGCAGCGTACCAGAAGACCGTTAGCTATCAAGCTTTATGGACCAGGCCTTTGGGCTTAGGGCAAGCCCATGACCCGGCCCCAATTGTAGGGACCAAGATCCAAATAGTAAACCCTAGAACCCAAAGGGGTATTAGCTAGCTAGCACTGCCTATATAAGGGAGGGCATAGCAGTAGTAGAGGAAGGTGGACCAAGTAGTGAACTAGTGCTGAGAACTCTAGCTTATACAGCTCAAGGAGCACTTGTAATCTTTGGGGTATCAATCGAATTGCTAAGTCTGGAGAGTTCTTCTTGTTCTTCGTGCATGGCTCGACCGTGCACTCCCTCCCCGGTGACCACAAGAACCCATTCAGCCCCCAACTTAAGCCTACCCATGGCATCTGCCGTGCCACCACCACGACAGTTGGTGCCCACCGTGGGGCAGAAGCAGGTGCTTGATGGAGTCTTCATCCGGACGGGCAACATCATCGCCAAGACCGGCGAGCGCGTCTACTCCGGCCTCATCCAGAGGTTTGGAGCGCTCAACTTCGCCAGCGACAACGCAGGCTGCTTCGGGACCAAGCCGTTCCCTAGAGGTGGTCGCTTCATCAAGTTCGGCGAGCACCAGGTCTATGTCGCGGTGCGTGTGGAGCGCGCATATCCTGAGCGCGTCGTCCTTGCGCCGGATCCTCCAACGGCTCCTATCGCTGGGAAACCACACCATCTCGTCTCCATGGAGGTAATGATGACAACCCCAAACCCCGCAGCTGCCCAGTAGTTCCAGTAATGAATGATAACGCAGAGGGAGGAAATCATGAGGAAACGCCAAGGGCTGCAAGAACAGCAAAGGTGCCGCTGGAAAAACCAGAGAACATAGCTAGGAGCAAGAGGGCTAAGGAGCTACAGGAAGCGATAGACAAGTTGGCAGAGCCAGTGGCACATGCAACTAACCCGGCACGTGTGCAAGACGAGTTGGAGGAAGCCAAGATAAAAGTCCTGGAGAAAGCCAAGGAGCTAGCACAGTTACAGTAGGACGTGGATATCACCATCCGAGAGCTTAACTTGGAAAATCGAGTCAAGGGCGCAAAGACCCGGCTTGATGCAACGAGGTTGAGAGGAAGGAACCTCAACGAAGAGCTGGCAGATGCGACATCAAAGATAACACCGGAGAACAACAATGAGACAGCCATGCGTCCAACATATAACATAGCAGCAGCTAATCTGCGAGGAGCAGAAGCAGCAATGGCAGAATTACCCCACTTGGAGGGGGAAGCAAAGAAAAGGCAACAAGAACGAGTCAATGAACTAGTAAAAGCAGCCAACATGCTGAATGAGACGTATTACAGAGCAAATTCGGGTATAGCAGGGAGGTCAGAGCTGGTTCACTCGTCGACTCTGTCCCGGCGAGATCGGTTGGGCACACAACATCCTCACCCGGAGCGGTGCCTAGGCCGAGAAAAGAAAAAAGTGTGGATTCTGGAAGAAACAAGCAGATGGTCGCCTATGATCCGGCAGTGGTTCAAGGAAACCCGGCGCATGCGCAAGGGGCAAAAAGAAATAATCCCCAAGGAAATCAAAAAACAAGGAAAAAGAAGGGCAAAGAAATGACAACAGAGGGCAAAATTTTGCGCCTCATGCTAGGCACGGAACTCACTCGGCAGGAGGAGGAAATCCAACTCCGAATAATGCACCAGCTCAGCCAGAAAGAAGATAGCAAAGCACGGGAAAAGCAGTTCAATAGCCTGCTGACCCGAACGCGAATAAGTATAATGATGGTTACTCGGCTATGGTAAATGACGGGTATGAACTGCCAGATCATCCATATCAAGCAATGGGAGCAAGATTCGGAGGCAGGAACATTCAGCCGGATGATGCAAGGCTGAAGCTTGACCGAATAAAAATGGCAGAGATAATTGAATTGCAAGGTCCGCAGGGTAGTGGATTTGGTCAGCTCATATCACGCCTTACTCGGCAGTCCGGCTATGGAAAGATTCATGGCTACTACCCATAGGGCTTACTTAAATATGAAGCTGCCAGGCCCATGTGGGGTGATCACTGTTGAAGGGGACTACAAAGATCTATTGCTTGTGCCTCAGCCGGATCTTCACTGGCCGAGTCACTCGTCATAGCACAAGAGAAAAGCCAGATGTTGGAAATGGCAGCATTAGCCAAAGCAGCACAAATGTCCATGCCGGCACTCACCAACCCGCATGGCAGTGTGTCATTTCAAGCTACCAAGGAAACCAAGAAGGTGCAAGTGGATGAAACTTTCCCAGAGCGCACAGTTACCATTGGGGCTGGCCTTACAAACAAATAGGAAAGCAAGCTCACTAGCTTCCTCCGTGAGAATCGGGATATCTTTGCATGGTCCACTCAAGATCTGCAAGGAGTTCCGAGGGAGCTGGCTGAGCACTCTCTTCATGTAAGACTAGATGCCAAGCCGGTGAAGCAACCCCTCCACCGCTTCACCAAAGATAGGAGGAAAGTAATAGCTACCGAGATTGCAAGACTTTTAGCTGCTGGATTCATCATGGAAGTACCGCACTCAGACTGGTTGTCAAATCCAGTCTTGGTCGAGATGAAAAAAGATGACCCGAACGTAGAAGTGGTATGGCGCATATGTATTGATTACACGAACCTCAATAAGGCGTGTCCAAAAGATCCATTTCCCCTGCCTCGGATTGATCAAGTCATAGATTCTACTGCTGGGTGTGAGTTGTTGTCGTTTGTGGATGCGTATTCAGGATTCCATCAGATACCACTTAATCCAAATGATAAAATAAAGACAGCTTTTATCACCCCGTACGGGGCTTATTGTTATCGCACCATGCCATTCGGATTGAGAAATGCAGGCGCAACATATCAAAGATGCATGCAAAAATGCTTGCAAGATCAATTGGACAAAAATGTTCAAGTATACGTCGATGACGTGGTAATAAAAACCAAACAAAGTCATACTCTAATTGAGGACTTGCGTCAAACATTCGCAAACTTGAGAAGATTCCGGATAAAGCTTAACCCGGAAAAATGTACATTTGGTGTCCCAGCTGGCAAGTTACTCGGATTACTTGTATCCAGCCGAGGAATCGAAGCCAACCCGACAAAGATCAGGGCCATCTAAAGAACGGAATTTCCAAAAACCCTCAATGATGTCCAGAAGTTTACTGGATGCATGGCTTCGTTGAGCAGGTTTGTTAGTCGGCTAGGTGAAAAAGCCCTACCACTATATCAGCGGATGAAGAAATCAGAGAAATTCACATGGACAACAAGCTGATAGCGCATTCCATGAATTAAAGAAAATGTTGGCAACAACACCAATATTAGCATCACCATTATCCAAGGAGCCAATGTTGCTCTATGTCGCCGCAACCAAGAGAGTTGTAAGTGCAGTAATAATGGTTGAACATGAAGAAGGGGGAAAATCAGTCCAAAGACCGGTGTATTACTTGAGCGAAGTGCTCTCTGTCTCGAAATAGAATTACCCGCATTATCAGAAGATGACATATGGGGTATATATGGCAGCAAAGAATCTAAAACATTATTTTCAAGAACACCTAATCCGGGTAATATGCGAGGCACCTATCTCGGATATATTGGGCAGCAAAGATGCCAGCGGCCGAGTCGCCAAATGGGCCATCAAACTGGAACCATACACTCTACAATATGATAGGCGAGATGCAATAAAATCTCAAGCTGTTGCAGATTTCTTTGTAGAATGGATGGAAATGCAGTACGAACCACCACTGCCAAATCTGAATTATTGGAAAATGCATTTTGACGGGTCCAAGACTAAAATGGGTCTGGGCGCCGGGATAGTGCTCACATCTCCAAAGAGGGATCAACTGAGGTACGTGTTGCATATTCATTTTGCTGCTTCTAACAACGTTGCCGAGTATGAAGCACTTGTCCATGGCATTAAAGTAGCCAAGGAAATTGGTATCAAAAGGATCATGTGTTTTGGCGATTCAGATTTGGTGATTCAGCAAGTTTCTGGACATTGGGATGCGCTGGACGCAAACATGACATTATATCGTTTCCACGTGCAACAAATTTCGGGATATTTTGACGGTTGTGAATTTCATCACATTCCTAGAGCAGAAAATGAGGCAGCAGATGTACTATCCAAACTAGGAACATCTAGGCAAGCAATACCACCAGGGGTAGCACTGGAGCATCTCAGGAAGCCATCGATCAAGCCGTCACCAGAGTCCGAATCTATCAGGGTCATCCCGACGAGTCATGAATCAGATGCAGTGCCAATGGACATCGACTCAAGGGTAGGTTCAGGTCACTGGGGACTGATCCGTTCAATTCAGGGATCGCCGAATCACACTAGGGGACTCCTCAGGTCATATCGACAGAGCATATGTTGGCGGAACCAATGGATATTGATGTTGAAGAATACCCGAAACCACTAATACCAACATGGGCACACCCAATATTCAGCTATTTGAAAGATGGGACCTTGCCGAGTGATGAAACATTGGTTGGGCAAACAGCACAAAGAGCAAAAGCGTACACCATAATCAATAAGGAACTATACAAGCTAAGTGTGACAAGTGTACTGCAGCGTTGTATCATCCCAGAGAAAGGCCAGGAGATCTTATTGGATATCCATCAAGGAGAGTGCGGGCACCATGCGTCATTAAGAGCATTGGTAGCCAAGGCATTCCGACATGGATTCTACTGTCCAAGCGCATTAGCACAAGCGCAAGAGTTAGTCGGAAGATGCAGTGGTTGTCAACACTATGCATCCAAGTCGCATTTACCAGCGTCTGAATTGAAGACTATACCAATCACTTGGCCTTTTGCAATATGGTGCCTAGATATGGTAGGACCATTCAAACCAGCAAGGGGAGGCATGACTCATATCTTGGTCATGATTGATAAGTTCACCAAGTGGATAGAAGTGAAAACAATCAAGAAATTGGACGGTAAAATAGCTGTCACATTCTTAAGGGATATAATCCTCAGATACGGTTACCCACATAGTGTGATCACTGACAATGGCACGAACTTTGCCGAAGGAGCTTTTGCTCGCTTCTATGGGAAACACCGAATAAGACTCGATGTAGCATCAGTCGCCCATCCAGAATCAAATGGACAAGTTGAACAGGCTAATGTCTTAGTTCTGTCAGGGATAAAACCCCGCTTCATGGAACCACTCTAGAGATCACCTGGTTGTTGGATAGAGGAACTACCCTCAGTACTGCGGAGCCTAAGAACAACTCTGAATCGTTCAACTGGTTATACGCCATTTTTCCTTGTATATGGGGCTGAAGCAGTTTTGCCTGCCGACATAGAATATGACTCGCCAAGGATAAGGAAATACTCGGAAGCCGAGGTAAAAGAGGCTCAAGAAGATGGAGTAGACTTACTCGAAGAAGCAAGGGAACTAGCATTATCCAGATCTGCTATATATCAACAAAATCTTCGACGCTACCATAGCCGGAAAGTGCAACCTCGTGTTTTTCGAGACGGGATTTGGTGCTCAGGCTGGTGCAGCGCACAGCAGGAATGCATAAGTTATCACCCCCATGGGAAGGTCCGTTCATTGTAAGCAAAGCATTGCACAGTGATTCTTATTATCTCATAGACGCTCGTGAAGCGCAAAAGAACAAGGCGGACAGGTCAAGAGATGAGACCAAAAGGCCATGGCATGTGGCACTACTTCGTCCCTTCTATACTTAGGAGAAGCAATGCATGTATCACTCGGACTCTCATATGTCGGACGTGTGTGCCGGCTATGTGCTGATAATAAAATGGTATGGTTCGAAAAACTGACTCCGGGACTACCCCTTAAATTTTCCATCTCAATTATTTTATGTCGGCTGGCGTGATACCCGAAATTTATCTCGGAACAAGTACTGTTTACTCAGAAGAAATCAACTCTTCTACTATGTTGTCCGAAAACACGGCTTCATGGCAAGCAAGAGAACAACATGTAAGACGGGTAAACACGAACGCCGGATATGTACAAAGGAGAAACGCGAGTCGGCTTTAGTTTTTTTCCTAACTCTCTGCAGGTCGCGTTATACTATGTGTCGAGTAATCTCGGCCAAGTGATCCAAGTTTCATACCCGTTAACTATATCCTTAGTAATTTGAGACTCTAATGTCGAACACCGAAAAAGGTAGACAGGGGCCAAAGTCATGGAAAGGTGACACGGCAAAATGAAACTCGGGGACTTTCCCTTGAATAATTCACACTTAGAACATAATGCAAATATATAAATCCCATTAACAGGCGCAAAATCAAAGTTAAAAGTGCAATGCATGTTACATATGTACCTGGCATACCGGGGATCTGATCAAAGTTCGAGTGTTTGTTAGCCTAAGGAGTAGAATAATTCGGAGGAGCACTCTCGAAGCCAAGAGTAGTGCTTGGAGCATCGGCCGGGTGAGGGGCATCTGTGGTCGGGTAATCCGGATCATCTAACTCGGTTGCCTCGCTGTCGCCACCGTCTTCATTAGCAACTTCGATAGGCGAGTCACCAAGATCAAGGAAGCTGGGCCCGTCGTACCAAGCGAGCACCATGGTGTACTCGATCATGGCATAAGCTCGCTCCTGGCGCTTCTTGATCAGCTCCGAATCGTTCAGCCATTTGCCATCCCCCCTTATGCGAGCGAGAACATCAAGGTTGATGTCCTCGTACCATGAAAGCACGAAGGAGAGAGCCTTGTCCGCTGTAGCTTGGCCGGCCGACTCGTTCCATTGATCCAGTCGGTCTTCAGTAAGGAGCAATCTATCGGCAAGGGGCTCAATGAGATTAGGTGGATCTTCATCTGGCTAGAGCATGCGAAAGGCGTGGATAGCCGACTTGAGCAGATCCACACCGCAAGACCTGAGGGTCTTGACCCGTTTAGACACTACTTCGAGAAGCTCCTCCATAGACACCTCGCCGTCAGCAGGAGCACCAGCTTCAGCTCTCACTTTCTTCATGGCTCGGATGGCAAACATATCGGCCTCAGGAAAATTCTCTGCAAGCAAAAAGAGAAAGTTAGCAAATAACAATGGCAGATGGAAGAAGTCCAGAAGGACTCATACAGTGCGCAAAGAGTAAGAACTCACTACCGAGAAAGAAGTTGATAGCGGCGAGTTTGCTATGTCAAATCTTGGCCTTGGCTTGAAGGGCGTTAAAGTTCAGATTTGCCGACTCGACCGATAATTCGGCCTCGTCGAGCAGCCTCTTGGTCTTCTCGGCGCTGGCGGCCTGCTGCTCATTCTTCTCAGCAAGTTCCTCCCTCAACCCTTTCACCTCGGCCAAGTGCTTCTGCTCCGACTCGGCAATCAGCTTCTTCAGCCGAGTCACCTCGTCTCACTCCTTCTGGAGCTCGGTTTGGTGCTTCTCTGCTTATTTGAAAAGATTACTTGTCAGCACCAGTAGAAAATTTCAGCTATCACATCAATGAAGCAAGAAACTTACTCTCGGCCTTGCTGATCTGCGAGTGAAGAGCATTTATTGTGGACTGAGCGGAAGGTGCAAAAAAAGAACGAGAAAGGATTGAGATAATGAACCAAAGAAAAGAACGCCGAAAAGAAAAAGGATGGGTAAGGATATTACGTTGGTCGTGGGTGTCAGTCTGCAGCTTCTCATACGCAAGTTCGAGCTTGAAATGCGCCAGGATGAGAGCTTGGTGCACCTTGGTGCGCTCGTTATGCATGAGCTGAACAAAGAGGATATACAATAAAGAAAGGTCAAGTCAAGAAGCCAACTGAATCAAAGAGCTTAAGAGCTTACATCCGAGTAAGTTCCTCACTCGACAATAACCTTGAGTGCTAGGGATTGAAGCTCTAACATGAGTTTGGCATAAAGAAATCAAAGAGCTTAAGAGCTTACAGCCGAGTAAGTTCCTCACTCGACAGTAACCTCGAGGGCTAGGGATTGAAGCTCTAACATGAGTTTGGCATAAAGAAATCAAACAGTTTAAGAGCTTACATACGAGTAAGTTCCTTACTCGACAGTAACCTCGAGGGCTAGGGATTGAAGCTCTAACATGAGTTTGGCATAAAGAAATTAAAAGATCTTAAGAGCTTACAACCGAGTAAGTTCCTTACTTGAGAGTAACCTCGAGGGCTAGCGATCGAAGCTCTAACATGCAAGCTTGGGATTCAAAAATTAAAGTGATTAGTGAGAGCTTACGGCCGAGTAAGTGCCTTACTCAATCGTAACCTCGGGGACTAGGTGATATGCATAAAGGAAATACTCAACAGTACAAAGAGAAGAAGATATTTTACCTCGTTCACTTTGTTGGCACGGGCCATCAAAGAAATGGCCTGCTGGGTCATGTCAGAGACGGCCTTGGGGCCCAGCTTCAGTTTCTTGCAGCAGGTCTTGACCTCCTTTCTTGACTGCATTCCATGCCACGGCGTAAGGCTCAGCTGAACTTAGGCTCTTGCCACTGAGCGTCCAAGTGAGGACCTGACCCGTTTTTAGGGTGGTTCCCACATTGGCACGAGTTACTGCAGCACTAGCATGGAGGGTAACAGCCTTAGAGCCATCAGCTGACCCGGCAGCCACATATTCGTCCCCCTTACTCGTTGAAGCGATCATGGTTGCCAACGTCGGAGGCCGGATCTGGGGAGCAGTACCCGGAGCGCAGACCAGCGTTGTCTGCTTAGAGGAGGTGGACTTTCCGGATGTAGGGCGAGCAGAGCTAGAAGCCTTGGGTTGGGTCTGGCTCGTTGACTGAATTGGAGAGCGGGCAGGGGGATTTGGAGAAGATCTTGGAGCCGGCTGACTGGGCTCAGCGGTTTTGCTGGCTCCAAGATCAGGAAGTTGTTCATTCACACCAGCCTCAGGGCCGATGCAAGAGGAACTAGTGGCGGAAGGTTTCTCGGCGCCAGAGTCACGGGCACCAAGATCAGGAAGTTTCTCTGGCGGCGCCAGGTGTCGACCGTATGACCCACCGGTCGGCCCGACCTTTGAGGCGTGAGCCTTAACAGTGGGAGCTTCAACCCGGACGGGACTCGGCACCACCGAGTCAGTAGTAGGAGACGCAGGCCTTAGCGTCGAGGCAATGCTAGACGCAGCCTGGCTTGCCGACAAAGGTGCGGCGCTGAAAACAACGAGACATATATAAGAAAACGTCAGTGATGAAAAAGAAAAGAACAGAGAAGGTAGAGTACAAAAACTTACCCGGTGACAACAGGGTCACGGACAACTCGGTGTGTGACTCGGCGCCCGGCAGCCTGACGAGTCTCAACCAGGCTGGCAGCAGCAGAGGCAGCAGGAGCTGCCGGAGTGAGCTTGCTCTTCTTGTCCGGCTGGGTGCTGGAGGAAGCTCCGCGTCGCTTCGGCTTGGCGACGGGGACCTTGCCGACTCCACCCACGGCGAGAGGAGGAGTGTCATTTACCTGGCCAGCTGCATAAGTAAATAACGGGCATACTCGGATAAGCTGGGAGATTAAGGTCACAAGGCATATACCTCCAAAAGCGTACACTCATCATCCTCCTCATCGTCAGACCAATCTTGTAAGGGATTGCGAGATTGACTCTTACCCGAAGCTGAAGCAGCCACAGCGTGCGGGATAGGCATGAAGCACTCCAGGTCATACTCGACCTCATCCGAGTCAGAGCGATCCCCGTTATAACCAGAACGAGGGACAGTATAGTCATCAACCTGGTGAAGGAGATTCTGTGGAGGACAAACAGAATGAGAAACTAAAAAACTAAACTAAGAGTGGCAAAAGAGATAAAGCCTACTCGGCGAGAAAGTGATTTGGAAAACTTACCCAGGGGACAGGCCTGACCCGGCTAAACGGTGGGCAACTCCAAGCCCAGTCATCCGCTAAGTTCAGTTTGAAGATTGAGCTTACTCGGCGGACGATGGAGTCATGGGTGAGCTTCTTAGTGGATTGCTAAGTGGGACCGTGAGAGCCACTCATGAAGCACATCTTGTGGCTCCTCGCTTGGATGGGGCTTACCCAGCGTAAGACGAAGGTGCACATGAGGTCAGAGTCGGCAAGATGAAAGTTTTCATCCGGTGACAACAACCTTTCCAAGATCGCGTTAGCCTCGTTTACCGCAGCGTCTTGGTCACGCGGGTCAAGCTGCCAGTGCTTCTTGTTGGGAACCGCATCCGAGAAAGGGGGAAGCCGGATGTTATCGGTATAACCGCTGTTTTTTACATAGAAGAAAGTCTGACATTTCTTGCAGGAGGCAATACCAGTAACCCGAGGAAAGATGGAATCTCTCCTAGGCGTGATACTAGCAGCACCACACTGAGTCGGCCTCTTCTCGGATCGAGGAGCACCAGGCTGTGGAACAACCTAAACCTTAAAGCAAAAATATTTGGCCCACAAAGGAACTGTGGGCCAAATTCCAAGGAAGGCCTCGGAAGTAGAGATGAAGAAAGAAAGAGAGACAATCGCATTGGCAGGAAGATGGTGGGTCTGCAGATGGAAAGAAGAAAGGGGCGATTGCAACACAAGGACAGGAGGAAGAGGAAACCGCAAAGGGGGCAGTTTCATTTTGCAAGCACAAGGAAGAAGAAAGGGCAAGGGAAAACTGAACGGGCGTGGGGGAAGTGGAAACCCCCAACCCCTACTTAAGGACAGTAAAACCCCCGGTCGTGGGATCTATCTGTGTCGTGCAGCCGTGTGTGGCCGTGTACCAGGCCGGGAAAGCCAATCAGCAAGCGCCACGTAGCCAAGGATACACAAAAAATCCCGTGCCACGTCATGACTCGAAGGACAAGAGGCGCAGGTCGATGGGACTGCCACAGTGACGGGGAATAATTATGCAGCCGTCACTGTGCCGCCAGATCTTGGAACAAAAATTGAGGCAAGTAATCATGATTACCAGCTGTCAGTGACTGAAGCACGCCAAAAATGACTCGGAATTGGCCAAAATAACTCGGCTCGAGGCAAGAATGAGCCAAGAAGTCAAAGAGTCGACCCAGAAATTGTTAGACTGACACGGCAAGGTGCGAAATTGCGATAGATAAAGACAAAAACTAAGTTCCACTCACACAAAAGGAACCTGGAGACGCCTAACAGCTTGAACTGCTAGACCTCACTAGCTTCGGGGACTAATGTCGGGGGGATAACCCCCGGTAGGGTCACGAGAGGGGAAACATAGAGCAGCTGGGTTGGCTCCGAGTAAATAAAGAACCAGGCCGGGTAAGATAAGCATGAAAGCCTACATACAAACTATGTCGGCCTGCATAGGACAAAGTTGTAACCCTTATAGGAACCGACGAGCCTAGTCGACCGTGGAAGGGCTGAGTCAAGAAGGACGTGTGGCACCTTTCCGAGTAAGGTTCAGGAGGGACCATGGTAAAGCATGGTCAAAAGAGAAGGGCGACGCCGGGTGACACAAAAGGAGCCGGGTGACACCCAAAGCATACACTGACGTACAAAGTAACAGCATGACGCCAAAAGGAATAAGAAGCAGCGTACTAGAAGACCGTTAGCTGTCAAGCTTTATGGACCGGGCCTCTGGGCTTAGGGCAAGCCCATGACCCGGCCCACATTGTAGGGACCAAGATCCAAACAGTAAACCCTAGAACCCAAAGGGGTATTAGCTAGCTATAACTTCCTATATAAGGGAGGGCATTGCAGTAGTAGAGGAAGCTTGGAACAAGTAGTGAACTAGTGCTGAGAACTCTAGCTTATACAGCTCAAGGAGCACTTGTAATCTTTGGGGTATCAATCGAATTGCTAAGTCTGGAGAGTTATTCTTGTTCTTCGTGCATGGCTCAACTATGCACTCCCTCCCCGGTGACCACAAGCACCCATTCGGCCCCCAACTTAAGCTTACCCATGGCATCTTCCGTGCCACCACCACGACAGTTGCCGTCTACAACGAAGATGACACTGAAGAATCCAGACGCCTAGATGTGGACCTTCTCGAGGAAGAGCGCGTTTTGGCATGCCAAAGATCCGCCATCTACCAGCAGAAGCTACATAGCTACCACAGTCACCGCGTTCGGCATCACTCGTTTAAAGAGGGGGATCTAGTGCTCCGACTTAAGCAGAGGAAGTCACACAAATTATCCCCGCCATGGGAAGGACCGTTCATCATAAGCAAGGCGCTGCTCAATGGGTCTTACTACCTCGTTGAGAATCATGAACTTGAGGATAGACCCAGCGAAGATCATAAGCGTAAGCGACGTGACCTGGATGATGACTACCCGGAGCTTGATCGGTCATGGAACATTGCACAACTACTACTTTTTACAGTTAGCATATTTTTTTTCTATTGTGTACCTCTTATATGATCAATTAAATAAAGCTCTCTGGTTCACTCATATTTCTGTGTCTTTTACCTCCTTTAGTGTTTATTTTTGGATCGTATAAAACTTTTATGCGCAAGCTTTGCATTTGCACTTGTGAAAATTCCGCCTACGGGCATTAGCTTAAGTTTTCTGGTCTACATGTTCTTTGTTGTTTTTATGTGTATTTTGGAGTAGTGACTTTTGGCACTTGTTGTCGGTGATTTTGTGCTTAGGTTTTTTACGGAGCCATTGGGCATCATTGCCTGAGCGCATGGTTCCGACTACGAGTCTTCCGACTCATGAAAAGTCAAGCATAAAAAACCAATGTAATGGATAAGCCAGCACTTGCTTAAAAAATATTTACATGCTGGAGCCAGTACTTGAGTAGCAGGAAATTACACCTATTGTTTTCTGCCTTAAGTTAGCATAGTAGTTTTTCCGCATACACCAAACCATAGGAAACAAATATTAAAAAGTGTTTTTTCATTCCTCTGGCGTAGGGGACTTTGATGCAGCATCGTCGATAGCAGGAGAGCCATCATCTTCAAATTCAGTAGTCTTGAGGGACTCAGAGGAGCTCTGCTGGTTGCTGTCAATAACTTCAAGCGGCGCGAAGACGTTGGGATCGACCAACTCGGCAACCCTGGTGTCAATACCTATGAGCGATGCTCAGATAGCCTTGTGGTCAATCTTCTGGCCTTCATCGTCTACGTTGGGAAGACCCGAGGTCACCGTGTCGAGGTCGGCATTTTCGTAGTGCGCCTTTCCAGCTTACGATACGCTCGGGGCCTTGACACAAGATCTCCAAGAACTTCATCACGGAGTCCATCGCCTTGATATTAATGTTGAGGGGCTTGGCGATCTCCTTGGCTTGCCTGACGGCGGTGCTGATAAAGTTGCCGGCGAGGACCATGCATTCCTTGGGCGGAGGAGGTGACTTGGTCAAGCCAATAGGAGCTGCATTTACGACAAAGGAGCACATGAGTTCAGTAACACAAAGTTCAAAGTACTTGGCTTACAGAAGCACAAGACGGAGAATCACTTACCAAAGATGCTCGCCTCAGCTTGCTGGAGCGTCTCCTCCATGGAGTCCCGTTCTTGTCGGAGGATCTTGTATGCTTCAAGATTGCGCTGATTTTGCTCATCGGCAACTTTCTTCTGCTCCTTCAGCATCGCAATCTCCTCCTTCAAGCGGTTGATCTCCGTGTTGGCGGACTCCTGCAAGGCCTTCATGGAATCCTCATGCATATTCAGGGTATCAGTCCTCTCCTTCTTAAGGATCTTGTTTTCGCTATCCAGCAACTCAATGTGCTTGGATTTCTCAACAGTGTCCTTGGCCTTGGCGATGGTTTCTACGAGTCGGAGAAAAAGAACACTACACAGTGAGTAGTCGGAGAAGTGACGACACAAGGCCAAGTCGGAGTATGAAAACAAAAGGAAAACAGACTCTTGCTCTTGGTGATTTGTTCCTTCAAGAAGGAAGTTTTACCCTTTTCGGCTTCCAGCTCTGCGCGCATCTTGTGGAACTTATCGTTGGCCACACCTCCCCAAGCATTCTCATTCTATGGAAAGAGGATCAAATTAACTTAGTCTACTTTGAGAATCTAACTGGATAAGTATTCACCTAGAGGCTTGGGGTCTATAGTGAAAGTTTTTAACTCAGTTTTTTAAGCATAATGCTTAGTCTTTCTTTAAGCATCTAGTCGGAACTAATTCAGTTTTCAACTAGAAGCTTAGGGGCTACGGTACGAGCTTTTAATTCAGCAAGTATGCTTAGTCTTTCTTTAAGCATCTAGTCAGAACTATTTCAGTTTTCAACTAGAGGCTTGGGGGATACAGTATTGAATTTTACAAACACTGCATATGATACTCTGAAAGTATCTACTCGGAATAATTCATTCAAACTACATACTTGGGTGCTATAGTGAGAATTTTTCTAGCTTAGTCACTCTTAGAGCATTCAGATGCAAAGGACTATGGTTTTCCGTATAAATCCTCGGGGGCTATAATGGGATACTCATATGAAATGCAAAAGGCAAAAAAAAAACTTACAAGTGCGATGATCTTGAGATTGGTGGCGCTCTCGGCAAATATCTTGCTAAAGGAAAGGCTATTTCCTCGCAGGATATCAGCTTGCCTGAGGAGATCCTCAAGACCGCAAGTCAGAGAAGTTGGCGCTGCACCAGGAGCCAGAGTTAACCTACTCGGCGTAAGCGCCGGGTAGACTATCTTCAAAAGCTCAGTAGAAGTCCTAGGTGCAGAGGCGCCGCCTTCGAGAGATGCTCCGCCTACCACCATTGCCTTACTACTACCAATGTCATTCTTAGCCGGAGCTTCAGCCATTTTGGAAGCAGTACTTTCTTGTGTCGCCTGCTCGCCGGCAACGATGAGCTCCGTGGAGGCAACTGGGTCCACTTCCATGGCAGAAGGGCCAGACGCATCCTTAGCCGGAGAGCTTGTCGGAGCGGCAGCAGGCTGGACACTGGGAGTGGTAGGGGCGATGGTGGGAGATGCTGATGCGACACAACCCGGTGCAACATATCTCTAATGTTTTTAGAATCCCCCGATTTTTTGGAGGTCTTCTTCAAACTTAAACTGGCCTTCTTCCTGAAACATGCAAAATATAAGTACAGGAAAAAGATGAGAAATGGTCAATGTCGGAGGAAAAGAGGCTTACACGACAGTGGGTGCTTTGGTGAAAGGGATCGCGGTAATCTTTCTTTTTTATGCCTCCAGGGCAGCGGTAGTCTTCTTGGAGGATCCACCCTCCGTCTTCTTCTTCTTGCCTCCGTCAGCAGCGTCAGAGGTGGATCTCTTCCGGTTTCACGCCAACAAAACATATTCGTCGGACACGACGGTGACTTCCTTCATCTTGGGGTCGTAGATTTGGACAGCCATGTTGTCCTCCTTTAGACTTTTGAGCTGTTAAGTGAAATCTCAAAGTGTTAGATGAGATGATAATGGCTAGATGGAAGAACTGGAGCACATGTCATACACGTAAAATAAACAGGTACCTCTGAGCACTTGCCCTCCTCTAACATGTCATAGGTGATGGTGAAGCCACGCTTCCTGTCCTTCAACTTGACGATGTCCTTGAGGTGGAGCTTGATGGAGTCACTCGAGAAGTTGTCCTCGGAGATGCGGAGGCTATCCTTCCTCTCCTTGGTATATTCATGCTTTAGCTTGGCCCGGTCTTTGAGGCTGGATCCTTTGACGAACCAGCACATGGCTAGGTCCAACCGGGTCAGACCCGTATCTACGAACCACTCTATCCGCCTTATGGCGCTGGAGGAGTCGTTGTCGGAGGGAAGGGTGTCTTGGGACCTCCATGTCGGGGCTTCAGCGGCAGCTCCATCGATGAAGTCCGGGTACGTTTCTTCTCTGTCAGACAGAGGAATATGTGGGCCATAGAAGTACGACAGTTGCCAGTTCTTGCAAGACTCGTGGCCGAAGATGTCGGGGAATCGTTGGCCAGGCCAGATCTTAAAACTAATCATGCTGCAATTCCTGAGCTCGTCCTTGCTCGCTCCGGCTTCCCTCTTGATGGTAAATAAGTAGATGAACAAGTTTAACCTAGGCCTAATCCTTTGGTAACCCTCACAAAGCGCCGCGTAGTTGCTAAGCACGAGCATGCTATTGGGGGAAGGTTCTGAGGTTGAACCCGGTAATGCTTGAGGACAGCAAAGAAGAAGTCGGAGATGGGGAGGGAGATGCCGCATATCAGTTGACCTTTAAGGTACACCTTCTCTCTGGCTTGGGGAGAAGGAGTGACCTCGCCAGCCGGTGTCGCCCGCCAGACCAGCCCCTCCATCGTAGGGAGGTAGCCTTCGACGAGCGGCTCTTTGATATCGTTGTTGGTGATATCAGAGCCTCGCCAATCTCCCTTATGGGAGTCGCCCTCTTCTTCCAACAGCTCCAGCGCCGCTGGATTATGGTCGCCGCCAGTGGATTCAACCACCACGGACTTCAGCAGCACCAGACCCTCTGGGGGCACGTGAACGGCACTCGCCGGCTTCGCCGTAGCATCAGCCGTTGCCGCCATGGATGGGTTAGAGCCGATGCTCGCCATTGGGATGGAAGGGGAGGTCACCGAGGACATTGGGAGGCTAGGGTTTTTCGCGTACGCGTGGAGGGCTTGAGGAGGTGCTCGCAGGAGGAAGACGATGACGCAGGGGGAGAATAAGGTGAAGGGATGAAAATATGCCACGGTTAAAATTTATAACCCCAGCATCAAGATTCGTGCAAGGTGATCGAATGGTCGGCCTGTGGAAGACTTGTGCGGGAGCGTGTGCGGAAATTTCGCCATGTTCCCAACCACAGCCGCCAATGGTTCGTATCCTTCACGCAGGAAAAACGAACATGATTGTGTTCCCTGCATGTGTGAGTTACGAGGCGCTGCTGACCAATGTCTACATCGTTCTAGCTGACACGGGCAGGTGAACCATCACATCAGAATATTATGGCATGGACGGATCCAGTCCAGCTACGAGAAGAGTACGATGGAAGATTCAGTATTTCTTTGACTTACAAGTTGAAGACGGAGGATATTGCAGGGTTCTTTGGAGGACTACAAGATATTGCTTGACGATTTGCCGACATCCATCTAGACGGAGGATTCAACCTGAAGAGGCAAGACGACACAAGATCTCGGAGTTCTCCGGGGGCTACTGTTGGGGATATGCTATATGGGTATCCTCATAGCATGTCTCCTATCCGGATAACCCGGGTGGCCCACAGTTGGTAGCATGGCCCATGGCCTGCTGGGCGGCCCAGTTAGATGGATCCAGAAGGGAGGCCCATGTCGGATAAAGGAAGGCTACGGAGGAGTCACCGATGTACCCGGAGCCTTGGAGTGCAAGACACACTAGACTAGTTGTATGCATTGTAGGACTCTGTAACCTGTCCGGATAGGACTTTCCCTGTAACCCTAGGACCTGGCGACTATATAAGTCGGGCCTATGGGAGCCTTTATGGCATAACTCAACTCATACCTCACACAGCGAACCGATCCCTGTAACTCGGCATATTGCCATTATAGTGATTTGTAGCAGTAGTAGGATTCCGCCACTGTCGTGGGATCTGAACCTGGGTAAGTTGTGTTACCTCGTACCCGTCAACTGTCCTCCTTACCCTATGTCTCTAAACACGCACTGTGAGGACCCCTCCATGGCGTACTCGTCGACAATACCACGACAAAGAACTCATCCACGGGCTCAAGATGGACAAGGAGATAGGCATCCAGAGGATAATCTGCTTTGGAGACTCAGATCTGGTGGTGCAGGAAGTCTCAGGTGAATGGGACGCGAGGGACGCCAACATGGCCCTCTACCATTTCTTCGTTCAGCAGATGTGCACCTACTTTGAAGGATGCGAGTTCCACCAGGTACCAAGGGACAACAACGAAGCCGCTGACACCCTGGCCAGAGTTGGCTCAACAAGATAGGACATACCGCCTGGAGTCTCCCTCGAGCACCTGCGCAAGCCCTCCATCACTCCCTCCCCAGAGTCTGACTCCATAGTGTTCGACGCAGACCTAGGGGCAGCCGGAGCAGCACACCCGGGGACTGCTCCGCCGCACTCGAGGACTGCTCTATCACACCCGGTGTCGGGGGGATAACCCCCGGGTGGGGAAAGCCAAGCACGAGTAGGCCAGCTCCAGAGGGAACAGGCTGCCTGGCCCTCAAGAAGGACAACTCCAGCTGGTTGGTGAACACCGCCCGGCTGGGCTTATAACCTTCCTGGCTGGCCCGTCTAGCCGGTAGCCAAAAGAACCGGTCGGGTGGCTTCTTCCACCCGGCTCACCTGGGTTTCGATGGAGAGCACGGAAGGGCTTACGCTCCTTGCGGGGTACGCCTCTGGCTCTCCCTCGTCATCAGGAAAGCTAGCGTGCCGTCACGACCAGCGCTACCCAATGCAGATAAAGCAAAGTGGTCGGCTGACTGGAGAAAGTAGTCCGGGTGACCGTTAAAGCAAGGGTGACGCCCCAAAGGAAGCCCGGGTGACTGCTAAAGAAGAGAATGACGCTAAAATAAGGGTGAACTGGGTCCTGGCCCACCGGCTGGGCCCTGCAGCCGGCCCTGTCCTGTAAACCCATATCCAAACATTAAACCCTAGTGCCCGATTTCTAATCTGCCCCTCCCAGGCCAGTATATAAGGGAGGGCAGAGCTGGGGTTCTAGGTAGGAAACAAGAGAAGGAGAGAAGTGTTAGTAGCTAGTTCCCATCTTCCTCTAGCTCTCGATAGTGGCTAAGGAAACAGCTCAAGGAGCATCTGTATTGGGCATTAACTCCCTCATATAGTTCATCTAGGAGGAGTAGGGGTGTTACCTCTCCGAGAGGGCCCCGAACCTGGGTACTTTGCTATGTTTGCAATTTACCGTGCCCAGCCCGTTGCACGAGCCACCGATTGCATTCGAGTTTTTCCATCCCCGATGGCACTGCCGTGTTCCACACCACGATAGTTGGCGCCCACCATGGGGCACAGCGCTTCGGCTGGGATCATCTTCTGCACGGGACTTCCGCTCGTCGCCGGTGAACGTGTGGCCTCCGGTCTCGTTCTCATGTTTGGCGCTTTTGACTGCGTTGTCGACAACGCCGCATGCTTTGTCGGGAATACCTTCCCCACCAACGGCTCCATCATGCATTTTGGAGACATCCGCGTCTATGTCGCCACTATAACTGAGGCTTTCCCTAGCGTGGTCACCCCCGTCCTTGACATGCCTCTTAGTCGCCTCACCAATGGCCCAGCCACGGTGAGTGGTTGCGTCGAGGTCATGGTGGCAAACTCCCATGAAAACCATCTCCCGCCTCAGGAGCGCCGGGCGGGAGGAGAGAACTCCACGCCCGAGCAAGAGCAAGACCCGCTCACTGCCTCCATCCAGCACTTGCGCGCTCTGGTCATTGTCGAGGCGGACCCAGCAGCTGCCGCAGCCGCGCTCGAAGCTACGCGCCAGAAGCTCCTGGAGGAGGCCACCAAGGTCACAGCTAACCAGCGTCGGCTGAATGCCATCATCCATGAGTATGACACGGCCCACGGATTCATCAGGAAGATCCAGCACCGGGGGCGCGACCTAGTGTCAGAGCTGGACCATGCTGCTGATTCACATGTAGGTGTGGTGCAGCCCGTCTACAGCACCCCCACCAAGAACATGAGGGCAGCCGAGCCGGCAGCCACGAAGATGAATCACCTCGAGGGCGAGGAGCTTTGTCGCCAGCAGTAGCGCGTCCAGCTCCTCATCGCCACCGCTAACAAGCAGCAATATGAGGGCACCCCCAGCTAGATGGGCAACTCTCGAGACATCGTCGTTCATAAAGGCGTGGATCAGACGGTGCATGGGGGAAGCAAGCATCAGCAGGCATCCTCCTAGGAGGAGTCGGGCAAAATAGCAGCCCGCGTGGCGAATCCGGAAACCGTGGCCGCCACAACCGAGATGCCGCAGCTTCTAGCGTAAGTCGCGCCCCGGTAGCAGGAGCTTCACAAGGGAAGAAGACACACGCCCAGGATGAAGGAGCGGACGCGAACAAGGACCCGTATGCGTCACGCCTGAAGGGCCGGCTCGGCCCCCGAGAACCGGCTGACACGCGCGAGCGCTGTCGTGGTGTGGAACACGGCAGAGCCATCGGGGATGACAAAGAAGGGACACACGGATGCATTCGGTGGCTTACGCAATGGTTTGGGCACGGTGCACTGCAAACACAGGGACGTACCCAGGTTCATGGCCCTCTTGGCGAGGTAACACCCCTACTCCTGCAAGATGAACTATGTATGGGAGCTTGATGCTCAGTACAGATGCTCCTTGAGCTGTTTCCTTGGCTACTATCGATGGCTAGAGGAAGATGGGAGCTAGAAACTAGCACTTATCTTCTCCTAATGTTGCCTCTAGATTTCTCTACTTCTCTGCCCGTACCTAGAACCCTGGCTCTGCCCTCCCTTATATACTGGTCTTGGGGGCAGATTACAGATTGGGTCCTAGGGTTTACTGTTTGGATATGGGTTTACTGGGTAGGGCCGGCTGCAGGGCCCAGCCGGTGGGTCAGGACCCAGTCCGCCCTTCTTTTAGCGTCATCCTTCTCTTTAGTGGTCACCCGGGCTTCCTTTGGGGCGTCACCCCTTGCTTTAACGGTCACCCGGACTGCTTTCGCCATTCCGGCCGACCGTCTTGCTTCATCTTTGTCCGGTAGCACTGGTCATGATGGCATGCCAGCTTCCTTGATGACGAGGGAGAGCCAGAAGCGCACCCCGCACGGAGCGTCAGTCCTTCCATGCTCTCCATCGAATCCGAGGTGAGCCGGGTGGGAACGGCCACCCGGCCGGTTCTTCTGGCCACCGGCTAGACGGGCTAGCAGGGAAAGTTATAAGCCCAGCCGGGCCTGCTTCCAGACAGTTAGAGTTGTATTTCTTGGAGGCCAGGCGGCCTGCATCTTCTGGAGGTGGCCTACTTATGCCTGGCTTTCCCCACCCGGGGGTTATCCCCCCGACACAGTCCCCGAGCACGTATGGGCTCGGCCGGTGGGCAAGATCTTCCGCGCTCCTTCCTTTCCTGAGAGGTTGCTTTACTTTCTCCGGCTGTGGCTTTTGCTTTTTCTTTCTGGCTGGAGTTAACCGGTTGCGGAATCGATGGCCGTCCACTTGGTGTAAACAGCGAAGGCGGGTACTGGCTGGCGGAGCTGAAGACGAAACGTTCGGCTAGATGACGTAATTGATGCCGTCACCCAGGCCTGTGGCTCTAGCGCACGTCGCGTCAGTTTGACTTTTGCGTCAGTTTTTGGCAACTGCGCATGCAAACTTGCCGCAGCATTTCCTCGGGGCAAGGGCGCACGCCTCGCCTCCCGCTGAAGCCCGGGGATCTTCTGTGGCAACCACAATAGCGCAGGGGATCTGGAGCCTAAGCGTAGCATAGCTGTGGCACCGTGACACCACGCGTCGCGCAGAAGCCAAAGGGGC
This sequence comes from Avena insularis, assembly GCA_023614405.1. Lineage (NCBI taxonomy): Eukaryota > Viridiplantae > Streptophyta > Magnoliopsida > Poales > Poaceae > Avena > Avena insularis. The sequence goes on from CM042685.1 coordinate 258,337,804, forward strand.
GACGTTGCCGCTTGCGGGGATAAATAGGGCTCCGAGGGGATCGGTTCCCACACTTGTCCATCCTCTGGCTCATTTTCTCCTCGTGCACTTGCATTCCTTGTTCTTGCGCGCCCTCTCCCTGTCGCCGCCGGCCACCTTCTTTTTGCCAACAATGGCCTCCTCCTCTTTCGAGATGCTGCCGGAGCAACGCGGCGGTTGGTGCGGGTCCTTCGTGACCGATGACCTCATCAACAAGTATCGGCGGGGGAGGTTTCTTCCCTCGTCGTTGCTTGTGAAGCACCGGCTTGCGCCGGAGGGGGAGCGGGTGCCGAACCCTCGGCCGGGGGAGCGCGTCGTCTTCCTCGCGCACTTCGCACGCGGCTTCAGCCTCCCCATCAGCCCGTTCCTCCTCCAGCTCTTTGGCTTCTTCGACCTCTAGCTTCACCACCTTGGCGCCAACGCCATGGCACAGCTGTTGCACTTTGCGGCCTGCTGCGAGTCATATCTTGGGGTGTGGCCCGAGGTGACGACCTTTCTCAAGTTCTTCCACTTCAAGGCCCAGAACATCACCAAGGGTGGCTCGCTGACGCGGACGGGCTGCTACGCCATCTACCCGCAGACTTCCTCGCCGATGCCGCGGTTCAAGCTCCCTGACACCGTCAAGCTGTGGCAGCGCACATATTTCTATGTGAGCAATGCCACAAAGATTGACTGGATCTGCCTTCCGCCCTTCACCGACGTGCCCTCGTCCTAGAGGGCCTAGATGACTAAGAGAATGGGCGCGGTGGCGAACCTCGATCGGATGGCCGCCCGGGTGGAGACGATGGTGGGGACGGAGAGGCTCACAGCGCGGGACATCACCTTGTCGTGGATGGTGCGTCGCGTGCTTCCGCTACAGAAGCGGTCGCACAAGATGTGCCATCTTTCAACCGCCAATGATCCGACGAGGACGTTGCGGAAGGATGTGCCCATTCAGGACCTGCGGAACTGGATTTCCATGATCTCCAAGTTCCGCATCGAGGCCAACTGGGCATACTCCTGCCCACTGTACCATCGCGGCCGCCTGCCGCCGTCGGTAAGTTTTTCCCTGCTTGCTTTGCGCCTTGCTTCTTTTATTTGCTAGCTTTCCTTGGGTGCCTTATGCCCCCCCTTTTTGATTAGTTTTTCACGGCGCAGCTGGACGAGGATGGCATGGGTGACTTCCCGCTTTCGTCCTTCTTGGAGGACAGGAAGCCGGCGAAGTACCCCCAGAGGGAACCCGAAGGGTTTCCCGTCCGGGCGGACGACGGGCCCCCGGATCCTCATGGTAGGTTGCCGTACGCAGCTTTTTCTTTCACTTTTTCTCTTGAGGTTATGGTCTTTACTCTTCGCTTGTGCTATAGTCGATGTCACCGACGAGGAGGGTGCCCGAGAAAAACCCGCGGCGAGAGCCCGGGGAAAGAGGGCGGCACTTGTTGCCGCTCTCGCTCCAGTTGAGATGAAAAAGACGCGCCGAGAGCGTCAGGTTGCTGATCCACCCTCCGTCGCCGGGTTAGTGTCTCTCTTGCCCTTGCTTGCCACTCCACGGTTTTGCTGCTTTCTCCTTTGCCTCTTCGTTCCACACAGTGAGGCCATGGTGCTCGGTGATGGAGGTGCTGCCGTCATGCCTCCTCTGCCTCCTCTGCCGGTTGAATAGGTGGCGAGGTTGCCAGCTGCACCCACGCCGGCTGCGGATGGCCCGGCTGCTTCCAGCCCGGCTGCATCAGCCATGCCCTCTCCTCCCAGGGCTCCTGAGGGATCTCCGACCACGGGGCTGCTGCACCATGCCCCTGCGTCTTCGCGGTTCAGCCAGCTATTTGCGGCTGCGCAGGACCCGGAGACCCCCTCCATCTCCTAAGGGCTGGCGTGAACCCGGCGTGGAGCAATGCTCCAAGAAGTTCCGCCAGGCCCGTCATTACGGAGGTGACGTAGAGAGCTGGGGCCGCGCAGGCGGCTGCGGCGGATGTCGGCCAGCCGGATGGCAGTCAACCGGCTGGGAGTGAGTTGGTGGTGGCTGTGCCTTCGGGTGTAGCTGCCGATGATGACGAGATTATCGTCACCGGTTCGAGGCCAACTCCGGCTGTGTTGATGCCGACTACGATCCTTGCCCAGCTCTCCGGCTCGGCGCCCATCGCACTCAGCCAGGTTCGCCACCTGGTTGAGGGAATGGAAAGTGGCCTTGGCGAGGCCAAAAATTGTCTATTTTGATGGAGGTAAGTCGTTGCCCTTCATACGTTTTCCGCTCTTTCATCCGGTTTGCTCCTCTGTTGCTCATTTGCTTTCTTGCTACAGAAAGCATTTATGGAATCTGTGAAGAACACCCGGGACCTTGGCCGTAAGATTGCTTCTTCAGATCTGTCTTGGCGATTGGCTCCCTTTTCCCTTTTTTTGTTGACCATCGGGTATCCTCCTACAACCATGATCTAGGACAAGGAGAAGGACTTGGAACACCTCAAGGCTGAGGTTGCCCGACTAGAAGAGTCGAACAAGGAGCGACAAGCGTAGTTTGATCAACTTGCCGCGGCCAAACACCATCTTGAGGTTAGTGTGGAGCAGGGCAAGAAGACGACTGATATCTGGGCGGAGGCGCTGAAGAAATTTGAGACGATCTGCACCTAGCAGGAGGGGACAATCCAGTCTCTTCGCCGCAGGGAGGAGGAGCTCAATCAGCTCCTCCAGAACATCTCGGAGATGGTCATCAGTAAGTTTTTCAGCTACTCTCTTCCGTTGTGCCGTGGCTTGCTCGATCTTGTCGGCTTACTCTGCCTTGTGTCTGGCTGCAGCTCACTATCCTGAGGCGACCGAGATGGCCATGGAGAAGTTGCCGATAGAGGAGGTTGGGCGTGACCTGACCGCCGTCGACTTGGTCAAGGTTGTGGCAGACGAGAGCAACGACATGCGCGCCGTTGGCAATGATCTCTTCCACTACATCTGGCCGGACGCGGTCCTGGTCGTGCACGACATGGCCAGCCTGGCCGTGGTGCTGTCCAAGGGCATCGACGTGCTGGACGTGCACAAGGAGTGGGCTGCTCGAGGCGGGGTGGAGATGGCGCTTGCGATGATGAAGTCATGGTATCCTGGTGTCGACCTGAGCGTGGTCGACCGCGGATTCCGCCTCGGGACGACTTACGAGGGTCTTCGGAAGAGCATTCCTGTGCTCCAGGCCTGCGGGGTGAAGATTGGCACCTACGTGGACCTGGAGCGTAACTTCAGTGCCCCCGGAGAGCCACGGCCGTTCCACTGGGAGTCGGCGCCTTGGAATCCCATCGACGTAGCCTCCAGCAGCCAGCCTCCTTCCACTGACGCCAATGCCGCCCCTGCTGATCCAGCTCCTGCTCCTTTTACTTCGCAAGCTCCTGACTCTTGATCCCCGGGATGCCGGGTGTATTTGTGAAAATTGCTACTCTGATGTGCTACACTTCGGCTGACTTCTATCGCTGATCTATTAATCTGTGCGGAGCCTTCGTGCTCCATTTTATGGCTTGGTGCCTTTTGTTAATCTTTGTTTGTGTCTTCGTCATTTGAGGTATTTTATGCTCGCGCCGGCTGGGATAGTCACCCGGGTTCGAGCTCTTTTTGCTTTCTTGACTTTGTTTTGTGGGTGCGCGGGAGCGCGTCCACTGGGTGTAGTCCCCGAGGTTCGGGCTGGAGTGAGTAGACAGTAAGCTCTTTGGCTACTTTCACTTGAGTTTATGGGTGCGCGGGAGCGCGTCCACTAGGTGTAGTCCCCGAGGTTCGGGCCGGCTGGGGTAGCTAGCCTGGGCGAAGCTCTTCTGGCTACCTTGACTTGAGTTTGTCGGTGCGCGGGAGCGCGTCCACTGGGTGTAATCCCGGAGGTTCGGGCCAGCTGGGGTAGCCAGCTGGGGCAAAGCTCTTTTGGATACTTTCACTTGAGTTTGTGGGTGCGCGGGAGTGCGTCCACTGGGTGTAGTCCCCGAGGTTCGGGTCTGCTGGGGTAGCCAGCCGGGGCAAAGCTCTTTTGGCTACCTTGACTTGAGTTTGTGGGTGCACGGGAGCGTGTCCACTGGGTGTAGTCCTCGAGGTTCTGGCCGGCTGGGTTAGCCATCCGGGGCGAAGCTCTTTTGCCACCTTGTTTCCTGCCAACTTGTGACTCGGGCCGTGCAAGACAAAGCGTTGCTTTGGGTTAGTTTTCTTGTGCATATGCTCATGCGTTAGTTTGGTAATTATCGCAGGAGGAAAATGGACATGCGCCCCTTCGAGTTAAGCCGCGAGCAACTCCCCTTTTCTTAGCGAGTATTGGCCCTTCAAGCATTTTTCCTTGTCGGCCGTCAGCCGGGTTGCGGTCTGCAGCCGGAACCGAAGGAGTTGCTATGTTGGCGTGCCTCGCAATACATCGGTTCGCTGTTGTTGGCTTAACTTTGTTAGGGCGCAACGGGTTCGCCTGGACGCCATTGCTTTCTACACCGGCATCTTCTTCTTGCGTCGCTTTGAGTTTTGCTCTTGCCGAATTGACGACGTGCGTCTTAAAGCGAAACCGAAGAGGTTACTCTAGGCGCCGCATGCAATATTATGCCGTCTGTAGGAATCCTGGGGCCTAGGCCAGCCGGTACGAAAACGCAGATGGTGCGCAGAATTGGGACGAAGTACTTGTGCTGCGCCAAGGCTCTCTTTCTTGTTCACTTGTTACATCAAAAAGGGAAGATACATACACTTTTCTAAGTGTAAAATGGGCGGAGCAGGCTGGCATTCCATGGGCGCTCCGTCTCCTCGTCTGAGCGATCTGCCTTGTTCTTCATCGGCTACTGTGCATCGATCAGATAGTACGAATTGTTGTGGAGTGCTCGGCTGACGATGAATGGTCCTTCCCATGGCGGGGACAGCTTGTGCATTCCTTTGGTTTTCTGGACCAGGCATAGCACTAGGTCTCCCTCGCGGAAAGAGGTGGGCCGGATCCGGCTGGTGTGGTATCGGCACAGGTCTTGTTGGTAAATTGCTGATCTGGACAGAGCCAACTCGCGTGCCTCCTCGAGCAAGTCCACGCTGTCCTCCCTTGCCTCCTTGGCTTCCTGCTCCGTGTAGAGCTGCTTGCGAGTCCGAATGGATGTACGTGGGGAGAATGGCTTCTGCCCCATAGACGAGGAAGAACGACGTGAAGCCGGTTGAGCGATTGGGTGTGGTGTGTAGGCTCCAGAGCACTGCTGGCAGCTCCTCTATCCAGCATCCAGGTGACCTGACGAGCGGTTCCATGAGCCTTGGCTTGATTCCAGCTAGCACCAAACCATTAGCGCACTCGCATTGTCCATTGGACTGTGGGTGTGCGACCGATGCCAGATCCATGCGGATCCTTTTTTCTCTGCGGAAACGAGCAAAGACTCCTTTCGCGAAGTTGGTTCCATTGTCAGTGATGATGCTATGAGGGTAGCCGAATCGGATGATGACGTCTGTGAAGAACTTGATCACCGTCGCTCCATCCAGATTCTTGATTGGCTTTGCCTCGATCCACTTGGTGAACGTGTCCACGTCAACGAGTAGGTGCGTCATACCGGATCGAGTTGTCTTGCATGGCCCAACCATGTACATGCCCCGCATCGCAAAAGCGGCGGTGATCGGTATTGTCTTGGCGCGCCCAGAGCGGTAGTGTGCTAGCTGGTTGAATCGCTGGCGCACGCATGTCTTGACTATTTCTTGGCGTCCTTGGCGCCATCGGCTTAGAAACCATGCGAAGGGCCTTGGATGCTATTGCCCTTGGCGAAGTATAGTGGCCACCCACTCGATGTATGTCCGTTAGAAGCTTGGATCCTTCCTCTCGTTGACCGACGCTCGTACGGGCGCATTTGGTAGATGCCTCTGACGCTGCGCTTGTACAGCTCGTTGTTGATGATGGTGTAGGCGCTTGCCCTTCATCGCACTTGTCGTGCTGCCACCTCTTTTGTTGGGAGTTCACCTTTGGCCAGGAAATCCATGAACGACTTTGCCCAGTCGGGCGCCTCCCGTATGGTGTGCACCGTCTGTATGATGAGCTTGATTTCCTCGCGGGCGGCCGACTCCGGAGCGTCGGGCGATCTACCGGGTGGAAGGGTGCCGATGTCAACCGCGGGCTGCATCGAGGCAGTTTCTGGACTCGGCGAGGCAGTCCCCGGATGCGGTGAAGCAGCCCCCGGGTGCGGCGCGACAGTCCTCGGGTGTGGCACGGCAGTCCCCGGGTGCGGCACGGCAGTCCCCGGGTGCGGTGAAACAGTCCCTGGGTGCGGCGCGGCACCGGCTGCTCCTGGATCCGCGTCGAGCACGATGGAGTTGGACTCTGGTGAGGGAGTGATGGAGGGCTTGCGCAGGTGCTCGAGGGAAACTCCAGGAGGCATGGCTTGTCTTGTTGACCCGACCCTGGCCAAACCGTCAGCGGCTTCATTGTTGGCTCTAGGTACGTGGTGAAACTCACATCCTTCGAAGCAAGCGCACAGCTGCTGGACAAAGAAGCGGTAGAGGGCCATGTTCGCGTCCCTGGCGTCCCACTCGCCAGATACTTGTTGCACCACCAAGTCCGAATCTCCGAAGCACAGCACCCTCTGAATGCCTATCTGCTTGGCCATTTTGAGCCCATGGATGAGTTCTTCGTACTCGGCGACGTTGTTGGAAGCTTTGTGGATCTGGAAAACGTATTCCAGCCGGTCGCCTTTGGGTGACGTTATCATGATTCCGGATCCAAGTCCTCCCCTCATCTTCGACCCGTCAAAATGTAGCTTCCAGTAAGTTGAGTCCGGCACTGGGGGCATGTATTGTGTTTCTGCCCAATCGACGATGAAATCAGCCAATGCTTGCGACTTGATTGCTATGCGCGGCTCGTACTGGATGTTATGCGCAGCGAGCTCGATGGCCCATTTCCCACGCGGCCCATGGCGTCTTTGTTGCCAATGATCTCCGCGAGTGGGGCCAATGCTACCACCCAGATGGAATGCTCCTGGAAGAAATGCCTGAGTTTCTTGGTGACCATGTACACGCCGTACAGCAGCTTCTGGTAGTGAGAGTAGTTCTGCTTGGATAGCAAGAGCACCTCACTCAGGTAGTATACGGGGCGCTGGACCATCTGAGCCTTTCCTTCCTCTGGCCGCTCGATGACCAGTACCATGGTGACCACTCTGTTTGCGGCAGCGATGTACATCAGCATGGGCTCCTTTGCGGATGGCGCCGCCAGGACGGGTGGCGAGGTGAGCATGCTCTTGAGGTCTCGGAAAGCTTCATCCGCCTGAGCTGTCCAAACAAATTTGTCTGTCTTCTTCATCAGCTGGTACAGGGGGAGAGCCTTTTCTCCCAGCTGGCTTACGAACCGGCTGAGTGAAGCGAGGCACCCGGTGAACTTCTCTACGTCGCGCAGGTTCTGCGGCAGCTCCATGCGCTCCATGGCTCTGATCTTCTCCGGGTTCACCTCGATTCCATGCTTGGAGACGAGGAAGCCCAGAAGCTTGCCGGCTGGGACGCCGAACACGCACTTCTCCGGGTTCAGCTTGATCTGGAAACAGCGGAGGTTGTCGAATATTTCTTCAGATCCTCAAGGAGCGTGCGTAGTTCCTTGGTCTTGATGACGACGACGTCGACGTAGGCGTGTACGTCTTTTTCCAATCTGCGTCTGCAGGCATTTCTGCATGCAGCGTTGATATGTTGCGCATGCATTCTTCAATCCGAAGGGCATGGTGGTGTAGCAGTATGCTCCATACGGGGTTATGAACTATGTCTTTATTTGGTCGGTTACATTGAGCTTGATCTGGTGGTAGCCCGAGGAAGCGTCCAAAAAAGACAAAAAATCGCACCCGGCAGTGGAGTCGATGACCTGATCAATTCGCGGCAGGGCAAAAGGATCCTTGGGGCAAGCCTTGTTGAGACTAGTATAGTCGACGCACATGCGCCATGTCTTGTTCTTCTTCAGCACCAGCACCGGGTTGGCTAGCCATTCCGGGTGGAAAACTTCCATGATGAAGCCGGCCGCGAGCAGCCGTGTGATCTCCTCACCAATGGTTCTTCTTTTTTCTTCTACGAAGCGGCGTAAAGATTGTTTGACCGGCTTCGCATCTGGTCAAACGTGAAGGGAGTGCTCGGCGAGTTCCCTCGGAACACCTGGCATGTCTTTGGGGCACCATGCAAAAATGTCCCGATTATCACGGAGGAAAACAACGAGCGCGCTTTCCTATTTGCTGTCCAGGCCGTCTCCGACCAGGACGAACTTGCTTGGGTCTTCCTCGTTCAGCAGGATCTTCCTTGTTCCCTGTGAGGGCTTGAACTGCGATTCTCCAGTCGGTTTGGGCTCTCTAGCCGGCATGTCCTTCTGTAGAGCCGCCACGTTCTGCATTATGACGCGCTTCTCTTCAGCGATGATCATTGCTTCGGCTAGCTTGGAGTCGTCTGAAGTGCATTCGATCGAACGCTTGTAGCATCCATTGATGGTGATCACTCCCTTTGGGCCTGGCAGCTTCATCTTCAGGTATGCGTAGTGCGGTACTCTCATGAACTTGGTTAGAGCTGGGTGCCCTAGTATGGCGTGGTGGCGCTGGAGAGATTCACGACCTCGAACCAAATTGGCTCGCGGTGGAAGTTGTTCTCGCTGTCGAAGATGACGTCCAGCCGGATCTTGCCGATTGGGGAGTGCGACGGACCCGGTACTGCTCCGTGGAATGAAGTGCTTGAGGGTTCCAGATGGGACTCGCTGATGCCGAACCTCTCGAGGCTGCTCCGGTAAAGGAGGTTGATGCTGCTCCCTCCATCGATCGGAACCCGAGAGAAGCGACATGAATGCTTCTTGGAGATGATGTTGGGGTCCAGGACCAGTGCGTAGCTACCAGGGCTTGGTAACACGGCCGGCTGATCCTCCTTGATCCAGGTGATCGCCTGATCGGACCAGTCCAGGTACTGGGGGACGGGTGGGATGATTGCATTCACCTCCGCCTCACGTCTCCGCTTGGCGTGCTTCGTTTCTGGCTCCGCCAGTAATATGTGGTAATTACCCACCTGCCGCGGGTAACCATCTTTGTCATCCTCGTGGCGGTTGCGTCGTTCCCTGTTATTCGGTGGGCCTCCGGCTGGCGGTGGAGGTGGTGGTGGGAGTCCACCGGCTTCGGCCATTTTCTTTGTCTAGCTACACTGGCGCGTCGTATGGTTCGCGGGCTTGTTGCCGCCGCTATGAAACTTGCACGGCCCATCGAGCATGGACTCGATGGTGTACTTAGGCCGAGGCGGCCTGTCATCCGGCCTCTGCCTCCGACTGCCTCCTGCAGCCGGATCCTCATGCACCGCGGCTACCTGTTTGGTACCATACCGGCTATCCGGCTGGTCATCTTTCCTCTTTCCATGGCGGTTGTCATGACCGTGCCGCCTGGGATGATGGTCGCCCGGCTGGCGATGCTCTGCCTGCTCGTCCTTGACGATTTGGCCCTGGTCGTCCACCACGATGGGCTTCTTCATTGCCGCATCCACGGTGGCGTACTTGTCTACGATGGCCATGACCTGAGCCATGGTTTGCGGGTCTGCCCGACTGAGTTTGTGCTTTAGCATGGTGTCGTCTCGGCAACCATTGGTGAAGAAGTCTATCGCCTGGTGCTCACGCACCCATTCACACGAATTGTGCATGCTGGTCCACCGGGTGAGGTACGCGCGATCCGACTCGTCCTTTCCTTGCACGCAGAGGGCGAGCTCGCGAGGTCGACCCGGCTGCTTGTATGTTCCGGTGAAGTTGCGGATGAACGCCTCTTCGAAGTCCAGCCACGCGTTGATGCTGTTGTCGGGGAGGCTGTTGAGCCACGTCCTCGCCGAGTCGACGAGCATGAGGGGGACGTAGCGAACAGCCAAGCGAAGGTTGCCATTGGCGATTCCCACCGCGGTGGTGTAATCGACCAACCAATCCTCAGGCTTGATGGTCCCGTTGTATTTTGGTGTGTCTCTTGGGAGCGAAAATCCTTTCGAAAAAGGCTCGTTACGGATGCGCGGGCCAAAACACTTTGGGCCAGCCAGACTTTCCTCATCCAAGGTGCGCGACTGCACCAAGAGGTCGATGCGCTCCCGCGCATCAGCTGGTTCTCACGGACCGAGTCTGCCCTTCAAACGTGACGCAGGCGGGTCCTTGTTCGTGTCTGCTTCCTCCTCCGGTGCTCGCGTCTTTTTCCCCTGGGAGGCTCCACCTGCGCGACTAACGCTGGAGGCTGTGGCATCACGGTTGTGGCGACTGCGGTTGCCAGACTCGCCACGTGGGCGGCTGTTTTGCCCGACCCCTCCTAGAGAAGAGGCTTGCTGGTTCTTGCTTCCTCCATGCGCCGTCTGGTCTGCACCTTTGCGGGCGACGATGTTGCGGGAGTTGCCCACCTAGCTGGGGACGCCCTCGGCCTACTGCTTGTTAGCAGTAGCCACGAGGAGCTGCACACACTTGTGCTGGCGACGAAGTTCCTCGCCCTCCACGTGCTTCAGCTCCGTGGCCACTGCCTCGGCCGCCCTCATGTTCTTGGCGGGAGTTCTGTAGACGGGTCGCGCCACACCTTCATGTGAGTCAGTGGCGCGATCCAGTTCTAACGCCAGGTCGCGCCCTCAGTGTTGGATCTTCCTGACGAAGCCATGGGCTGCGTTGTACTCATGCACGATGGCGTTCAGCCGACGCTGGTTCGCCGCGACCATGGTGGCTTCTTCCAGGAGCCTCTGGCGTGTAGCTTCGAGTGCTTCCGCCGCAGCCGCTGGATCCGTCTCGACGATGACCGGAGCGTGCAGGTGCTGCATGGAGGCGGTGAGCGGTTCTTGCTCCTGCTCGAGCGTGGAGTTTTCTCCTCCTTCCCGGCGTTCTTGAGGCTGCCGATGGTTTTCGCGAGCGTTCACCATCATGACTTCGACGCAACTCCCCCTGCGTATGGGACGCGGGCGAGGGGCACGTCGAGGACATAGGTGACCACGCTAGGAAAACCCTCAGCGACAGTGGCGATGTAGATGCGGACATCTCCAAAATGCATGATGGAGCCGCTGGCGGGGAAGGTGTTCCCAGCGAAACATGTTGCGTTGTCGATGACGCGGTCGAAGGCACCGAGCTTGAGAACGAGGCCAGAGGCCACGCGTTCGCCGGCGACGAGCAGAAGTCCCATGCGGAAGATGATCTCAGCCGAAGCGTTGTGCCCCACGGTGGGCGCCAACTGTCGTGGTGTGGACCACGGTAGAGCCATCGGGGATGGCAAAGAAGGGACACACGGATGCATTCGGTGGCTCACGCAACGGGTTGGGCATGGTGCACTGAAAACACAGGGATTTACCCAGGTTTGGGGCCCTCTTGGCAAGGTAACTCCCCTACTCCTGCAAGATGAACTATGTATGGGAGCTTGATGCTCAGTACAGATGCTCCTTGAGCTGTTTCCTTGGCTACTATCGATGGCTAGAGGAAGATGGGAGATAGAAGCTAGCACTTCTCTTCTCCTACTGTTGCCTCTAGATTTCTCTACTTCTCTGCCCGTACCTAGAACCCTGGCTCTGCCCTCCCTTATATACTGGTCTGGGGGGCAGATTACAGATTGGGTCCTAGGGTTTACTGTTTGGATATGGGTTTACTATGCAGGGACGGCTGCAGGGCCCAGCCGGTGGGCCAGGACCCAGTCCGCCCTTCTTTTAGCGTCATCCTTCTCTTTAGTGGTCACCCGGGCTTCCTTTGGGGCGTCACCCTTGCTTTAACGGTCACCCGCACCGCTTTCACCAGTCCAACCGACCGTCTTGCTTTATCTTTGTCAGGTAGCCTGGTCATGACGGCATGCCAGCTTCCTTGATGACGAGGGAGAGCCAGAAGCATACCCCGCACAGATCGTCAGTCCTTTTGTGCTCTCCATCGAATCCGAGGTGAGCCGGGTGGGAACGGCCAACCGGCCGGTTCTTCTGGCCACCGGCTAGACGGGCCAGCCGAGAAGGTTATAGCCCAGCCGGGCCTGCTTGCCAGACGGTTAGAGTTGTATTTCTTGGAGGCCAAGCGGCCTGCATCTTCTGGAGCTGGCCTACGTATGCCTGGCTTTCCCCACCCGGGGGTTATCCCCCCGACAAGCGCATCGACCTCCTGGTGCAGTCGCGCACGCTGGAAGAGTAAAGTCTAGCTGGCCCGAAGTGGTTTGGCCCACGCATCCGGAACGAACCGTTTCCGAAGGGTTTTTCGCTTCCAAGGGATATGCCAAAATACAACGGCACGGTTAGGCCCGAGGATTGGTTGGTGGATTACACTACCGCAGTGGGAATCACTAATGGAAACCTCCCCCTAGCCGTCCGCTACGTCCCCCTCATGCTCGTCGATTCGGCAAGAAAATGGCTCAACAGCCTCCCCGACAACAGCATTAACGCCTGGCTGGACTTCGAAGAAGCGTTCATTCGCAACTTCATCGGAACATACAAGCGGCCGAGTCGTCCTTGTGAGATTTCCCTCTGCGTGCAAGGCAAGGACGAGTCCGACCGTGCCTACCTTACCCGGTGGACTAGCATGCACGACTCGTGTGAAGTGGTGCGCGAGCACCAGGAGATAGACTACTTCATCAACGGTTGTCGAGACGGCACCATTCTGAAGCATAAGCTCAGCCGGCAGACCCGCAAACCATGGCCTAGGTCATGGCTATCGCGGTCAAGTACGCCACCGTTGATGCGGCTATGAAAAAGCCCATCGTGGTGGACGACCAAGGCCAAATCGTCACTGACGAGCAGGCGGAGTGCTGCCAGCCGGGCGACAATCACCCCAGGCAGCACGGCCATGACAACCGCCATAGCAAGAGGAACGACGACCAACCGAACAACCGTTATGGCACCAAGCAGGTAGCCGCCGTGCATGAGGACTCGGCTGCAGGCGGCAGCCGGAGGCAGAGACCGGATGATAGGCCGCCTCGGCCCAACTACACCATGGAGTCCATGCTCGATGGGCCGTGCAAGTTCCACAGTGGCGGCAGCAAGCCCGCGAACCATACAACACTTCAGTGCAGCTGGACGAAGAAGATGGCTGAAGCCAGTGGGCTCCCACCACCACCTCTACCGCTAGCCGGAGGCCCACCGGACAACAGGGGTGACGCAACCACCGTGAAGACGATGAGGATGGTTACCCACGGCAAGTGGGAAATTACCACATATTCCTCATGGAGCCGGAGACAAAGCACGCCAAGCGGAGGCGCGAGGCGAAGGTGAACGCAATCGTCCCTCCCGTCCCCCAATACCTGCATTTGTCGGACCAAGCGATCACTTGGAGCAAGGAAGATCAGCCGGTTGTGCTACCAAGCACGAGAAGCTACGCGCTGGTCCTCGACCCTACCATCATTTCCAAGAAGCACTCGTGTCGTTTCTCTCATGTGTTGATCGATGGCGGTAGCAGCATCAACCTCCTGTACCACAGCAGCCTCGAGCGGCTCGGCATGAGTGAGTCCCATTTGCAGCCCTCAAGTACTTTGTTTCACGGAGCGGTACCAGGTCCGTCACACTCGCCAATCAGCAAGATCCGGCTGGACATCATCTTTGGTAGGGAGAACAACTTTCGTCGCGAACCAATTTGGTTCGAGGTCGTGAACCTCTCTAGTGCCTACCATGCCATACTAGGGCGCCCAACCCTCACCAAGTTCATGGGAGTGCCGCAAAACACGTACCTAAAAATGAAGTTGTCAGGCCCAAAGGGAGTGATCACCGTTGATGGCTACTACAAGTGTTCGATCGAGTGCGCCTTAGACGGCTGCAAGCTAGCCGAGGCAATGATCATCGCTGAGGAGAAGCGCGCCATAATGTAGAACGTGGCGGCTCTACAGAAGGATATGCTGGCTGGAGAGCCTAAACCGGTTGTAGAATCACAGTTCAAGCCCTCGCAAGGCACAAGGAAGATCCTGTTGAACGAGGAGGACCCAAGCAAGTTCGTCCTAGTCGGAGACGGCCTGGACAGCAAATAGGAAAGCGCGCTCGTCAACTTACTCCATGAGAATTGGGACATTTTCCCATGGTGCCCCAAAGACATGCCAGGTGTCCCGAGGGAGATCACCAAGCACTCTCTTCATGTTCGACAAGATGGGAAGCCGATCAAGCAATCTTTGTGCCGCTTCGCAGAAGAAATAGAAGGACCATCAGTGAAGAGATCACACGGTTGCTCGCAGCCGACTTCATCATGGAAGTCTTCCACTCGGAGTGGCTCTCCAACCCGGTGCTGGTACTGAAGAAGAACAAGACATGGCGCATGTGTGTTGACTACACCAGTCGCAACAAGGTATGCCCCATGGATCCTTTCACTCTACCGCGGATTGATCAAGTCATCGACTCCACCGCCGGTGTGATTTGTTGTCTTTTTTGGACGCTTACTCGGGATATCACCAGATCAAGCTCAATGTAACCCCGTATGGAGCTTACTGCTACACCACCATGCCCATCGGCTTGAAAAACGCAGGAGCAACCTACCAGCGCTGTATGCAGAAATGCCTGCAGACGCAGATCGGAAAAAATGTGCACGCCTACGTTGACAACGTCGTCAACAAGACAAAGGAGCGGCACACACTCCTCGAGGATTTGAAGTAAACATTCGACAACCTCCGCCGTTTCCAGATCAAGCTGAACCCGGAGAAGTGCATGTTCGGTGTCCCAGCCGGCAAGCTACCCGGTTTCCTCATCTCCGATCGAGGAATCGAGGTGAACCCGGAGAAGATTGGAGCCATTGAGCGCATGGAGCTGTCATAGAGCGCGCGATGTACAGAAGTTCACCGGGTGCCTGGCCTCCCTCAGCCGGTTCGTCAGCCGGCTGGGTGAGAAAGCCCTTCCCGTGTACCAGCTGATGAAGAAGAGAGACAAGTTCGTCTGGACAGCTCAGGCGGACGAAGCTTTCCGAGACCTTAAGCGCATCCTCACCTCACCTCCCATTCTGGAGGCGCCAGCAGCAAAGGAGCCTATGCTGATGTACATCACTTCCACAAACAGAGTGGTTAGCATGGTACTGGTAGTGCAAAGGCCAGAAGAAGGGAAGGCCCAGCCGGTCCAGCACCCCGTATACTACCTGAGAGAGGTATTATCGCTCTCCATGCAGAACTACCCCCACTACCAGAAGCTGGTGTCTGGCGTGTACATGGCCGCCAAGAAACTTAAGCACTACTTCCAAGCGCATTCTATCCGGGTAGTGGCATTGGCCCCGCTTGCGGAAATTATTGGCAACAAGGACGCCACCGGACGCGTGGCAAAATGGGCCATCGAGCTCGTTGCGCATAACATCCAGTACGAGCCACGGACAGCAATCAAGTCCCAAGCACTGGACGATTTTATTGTTGATTGGGCGGAGACACAGTACATGCCACCAGTACCTGATTCAACTTACTAGAAGCTGCACTTCGACGGCTCCAACATGCGAGGAGGACTCGGAGCCAGAATCATGATAACCTCGCCAAAAGGCGACCGGCTGGAGTACGTCCTCTAGATCCACTACAAGGCATCCAACAACGTCGCCGAATATGAGGCGCTCATCCATGGGCTTAAGATGGCCAAGCAGATAGGGATCCAGAGGATACTATGCTTTGGAGATTCGGACCTGGTGGTGCAGTAGGTATTCGGTGAGTGGGACGCAAGGGACGCAAACATGGTTCTCTACCATTTCTTTGTTCAGCAGTTGTGCGTCTGTTTCGAAGGATGCGAGTTCCACCATGTACCTAGAGCCAACAATGAAACCGCTTACGCCTTGGCCAGAGTCGGCTCAACAAGACAAGCCATACCGCCTGGAGTCTCCCTCGAACACTGATACGTCCAAAACGTATCTACTTTCTCGAACACTTTGCTATTGTTTCTTCTCTAAACTTGTGTGATTTGCATACAACTAACACGGACTGGCGCTGTTTTCAGGAGAATTACCTTGGTGTCTTGTTTTTGTGTAGAAAATCAACTATCAGGAAACATCCTGGAAAATATGCCAAAAACTCTTTTTCACCAGAGATTCCACGGAGACAGAAGGGAAGACAGAGAGAGGAGGCACTGGGGGCAGACCCGAACACGGGCCACGACCTCCTGCGCCTGGAGGGGGTTTGGCCACCCCAGGCAGCTCCGCGGCCTCCCTCCATGCCTATAAGTTGCCTTCTGACCTAAAACTCACGGGGTTCGATAGTTTTCCAGAAAGAGTTCTGCTCCGCCGCCGCCACCAGAAACCAAGATTCGGATCCAGAAACTCCGTTCTGGCACCCTGCCGGGACGGGGAATTTGGAGAGGATCATCGCCATCGTCATCACCAACGCATCTCCATCAACCACCGATGTTTACCTCATCCATGAGTGTGTAATCCCCCGCTATAGGGTTGGGGATGGTAGGGATTGGATGAGTTCTATCATATAATCGAATAAGATCTGTTAGGGCTTAGTGCCTAGTATCTCTATTAGTGCTATTTGACTTTGTTGCAACTTGTTGTGCTTAATGCTTGTCACTAGGGCCCGAGTGCCATGATCTCAGATCTGAACTTATTATTGAATCATTATGATAGTATTGTTTGTGATCTTATCTGCAAGTTGTGTACACATATATTGTCCGGATCGAAAGGCCCCAAAGTGACAATAATTGGGACAACCGGAGGGGATGGCTATGGTGTGAGGATCACATGTGTTCACGGAGTGTTAATGCTTTGCTCCGGTGCTCTATTAAAAGGAGCACCTTAATTGTTAGTAGTTCCCTAGAGGACCCGTAGCCACGGGCTGGCTGGACAGAAGATGCACGTATGACTATATTTGGAGCACATGCCTAGGACTGTTCAGTACTTGGATGCTTTTTATTATTTATCTGGAATGCCCTAGATCTTGAAGTTACATGTTTAGACTCGTCCATGTAACGCCCGTCCATCCATCCCTATGCCTACCGCACTCGAAACCTACTATTACCATCACTGTTACTTTTGCTCCTGTTTCACTATTGGTGTTGATGTTGCTGTTGCTTTGCTATTTCTACTGATAAACTTCTATGAGCAAGAACTATTTCCTTGTGCAGTTGAACTGACAACTCGGTTGTTAAGGCTTCCAAGTATTCTTTGGCTCCCCTTGTGTCGAATCAATCAATTGGGTAATACTACCCGCGAAGACTGTTGCGATCCCCTATACTTGTGGGTCATCAAGACTATTTTCTAGCGCCGTTGCCGGGGAGCATAGCTTTATTTGTAAGTTCACTTGGATCTATTATTGTTCACTGCTACTCCTTTCATCATGGGGAAGTATCGTGATGGAAAGTTTCCTATTTTACCATCCACTACAAGAAGAGGTACAGTCCTAAACACCTCTATTGCTCTTGATTCACCGTCTGTTATAAGTAAGCTTGTCACATCACCACCACATACACATGCTACACACACTGCTACTACTGCTGAGTCTGAAACTGCTTTTGATGCTCATGATGTTACTTCTACTGTGCTTGATGCGAGTGGTTAATTAGGTCCTTTTCTAGATGCTACTATGGCTGGTCTAGGAAATACCAAAATACCTAGTGAAGACATTGTTACACCTGTTAGCTCACCTGAGGCTAGTGAGAGTTATGATATTAACGATGGTTACATTGAGTTCACTGATGAATTTGTTGAAGAGTGCCAAAACACACATGGTACTAGTGCTATTAAGAGTCTCCTTGCTAGACGTACTATTATGCCTAAGTTGTCCTCTGATCCTAAGTTTTCCACCTCTCCCATATATATTAAAGATAAAGATTACGATTTCTCTCTTGATTTATCCTATTTGGACATTGTTGAGAAAGAACCTTTTTGTGGGACTGAAAATGAGAGTGTTGTGGCTCATATGAATGAGCTTTCTACTATGAGTGCTTTGTTCTCTAATGATTTTAAGATGCACAAGTACTTTGTTGCTAACATCTTCCCTTTTTCACTAAAAGGAGAAGCTAGGGCTTGGTTTAATAGATTACCTCATGGTTCCATTGATAGCCATGATTGCTTGATTGCTTCTTTCTTCCATAAATATTTTCCTCCCAGTGGTAGACATGCTGCTTTGCAGAGACTTTTTGATTTTAAACAGGGAGAAGAAGAGAAATTGCCTGAGTCATGGACAAGGTTATGTGCCTTGATTCATGCACATCCTGGATGTCCATTACCTAAGAATGAGCTTCTTGATATTTATTATAATGGACTAACTGATGACTCTAGGACATACCTAGATAGCTTTGCTGATTGTGTTCTCAGGAAAAGGACTCCTACAGATGCCGAAGAATTAATTACCAAGATAAGCAAGAATTATGATGATTGGACTTCAAATGAGCTAAATACACATGAGCCTATTACTCCTGAACCAGTTGTTCATGAACCAGTTCCAACACCAACAACAAAGAATAGGGCAGTTGTTTCGTTAAATGATGAAGTGATGAAAGAAGCTAAGAAGTGTCTAAAGGAGAAAGGTATTAGAGCTGAAGATGTGAAGAATCTACCTCCTATAGAAGAATTATGTAAGCCAATTCCCCACTCATCTACTATTGAGGTACATTCTCTCCAATTTAATGAAGGTGATATTCCTTATGGTAAGCCTCCTGATCAATGTTTAGAGGAACTTGACACTTTTATTGTTAAGCAAGGGTATTTTAATAAACAAGTTGAGAATCATTTATTGGAAAACTCTCGAGATATCCATGAGTTGAAAGATATTGTGGAAAGAACTTCTAATGATATTAAAATGTTGTGTAAACACTTTCAAATGGTTCAAACCCAACTTGATCAACTTGCTAAGGTACAAAAGGATATGCTAGTAAATGCTTCAGGAGATAAACATGCTTATGGAATTAGAACTAGGAGTGTTATAGCTACTCAAGATCCTTTATATCTTGAAGTACACCCTAAAATAATAGAGCAGGATTCCCGACAAGGTGAATGTAGTGGTAGTCCTCGTAAGAGAAAGAAAAAGAAACATAAAATAGTTGAGGAACCACTTGAACATGTTTTAGATCCTAATAGTATATCTGTCTCTGATGCTGAAACTGAGAGTGGTAATGATAAAAATGATGCTACTGATAAGGAGGAAGTTGAGGAAGAACCTGAGAAGCACACTAAGAACACTAGGTACACTAAGGAAGATTTTATTGCTAAGTAACATGGTAGTGAGAGAACCTTGGGTGTAGAAACCTATGCCTTTTCCAGGTAAGAAACACAAGTCAAAGGAGGAGGAACACTACAACAAGTTTTGTGAGTGGATGAAACCTTTATTTTTGCAAATTCCTTTGAATGATGCTATTAAGTTGCCTCTTTAATCAAAGTATATGAAGGATATTGTCTCTAATAAAAGGAAGATTCCTAATGAGGAGATTTCTACTCTACTTGCTAATTACTCCTTCAATGGTAAGGTTACAAAGAAACTTGGTGATCCAGGTATACTAACTATTCCCTGCTCTATTAAGAATAATTATGTTAGAACTACTTTATGTGATTTGGGAGCTGGAGTTAGTGTTATGCCTTTTTCTCTCTACAAGAGACTCCAGCTAGAAAATTTGATACCAACTGATATATCTTTGCAAATGGTTGATAAGTCAACTACTATTCCTGTTGGTATATGTGAGGATGTTCCTGTTCAAGTGGCTCACAATTGATTGGTTTTAACTGATTTTGTTGTTCTTGAAATGCCTGAAGATGATAATATGTCTATTATTCTTGGGAGACCTTTTCTTAATACTGCAGGTGCTGTCATCAATTGTAATCAAGGAAAAGTAACATTCAATATTGATGACAAAGAGCATACTTCTTATTTCCCCAAGAAGGTTGCTAGAAGATATTGCCTGAATTCCATTGAAAATATTGAGAGCATCAAGGTTGGAGAAATATATTGTCCCATTCCACAAGAAAATTTTGAAACTATTATGATTGGAACTATTGCTATCAAGTATGAGGTAACATAGTCACCTTGTGGAATGCAAAGTTTTGTTTCATGTAAGATTGTTTTGGTAACAACACTTGATCAACCTTGTTAACAAAAGGATTTTAATGAACAAAATAATGTTTCCACTTTGGTTATACTTGCTTTCTTTTACTTTTGTTCTTCCTAGTCTTTGCTTTAGCTTTAGTTTTGTTAGTTGTTTGCTTGTTTGAGTTTCTTAGAGCTCCTGTAGTTTGGCTTTTGGTTTGCTTTTTCTTCTTCTGAAAAAACTGTTTCTGCGAGAAAATCAATTTTCATACCCTGAAAATTGGCCAAAAATAAAGTTTCCCGAAAATCCCAGAAAATTGAAAATAAATTTTTCCTCAAAAAAAGGGGCAGAGAGGCACTAGTGGTGACCCAGGGGGGCACCCCAGGCCACCACACCTGTGGTAGGCGCCAACCCACCACAGGTGGCGCCTAGGGGAGGGGAGGTCTGGCCCACCTGGGCCCCTCCAGGCTGTCTCCTCAAAGCCATCTTCTTTCTCTCTCTCGAAAAACACCGGAAAACTTGCTCAATCTCGAGTTCTTGCTGTTCTTGCTCCCCGTTTTCGATCTCCTTGTTCAGCCCACCTCAAGTGCTGATTTTTGGAGGGTTTGCTCCTTGGTATGTGCCTCCTCCACTTGTCCAATTAGATTTGTGATTGGTAGATTATATCTTGAGTATTTTGCTGTTATAGGTGACAGGTTGTTTGAGCTTGCATACTTGTTCTTTGCTTAGAAATTTTGTTTTGATGCATGTGTAGTCCTCTCGCAAGTTGTCTAAAAATTTCAGCAAAGTGAAGTCATGGACCACCACACATTTGGTGATATATTTGAGAGTGATGCACCTAGAAGGGCAAGGCTTTCAAGGTCATCTACCAGTACTAGACCCTCATAAAATGAGGATCTCATCACTCTATGATTTGGTGACGAGGGAGATGAAGGGGATGCGCACCCCTCCATCTTTCCTTGCCAAGCTTTCTTGTGAGCTGCTAGGATTCTTAACGATTTCATGACTTTGATTGAGAGGGATGGTGTAACAAGTTTCATGAAGGATGAGAGTGCACAATATGATGTGCTTACTAAAACATTTATGGATAGTTTCTCCTTTACTAACAGCCTATTCAAGCCCTCTGTTTCTTTCAAAATTTATGACAGGGCTCATTCTATGACTTTGAAGAAATTTTGCAAGGCTCTGGCACTTGGTACAGCTGGGTCATCAAAGAAGATTCCAGCTCTTCCCGCTGATTTGTTGGAGCTTTACCGAGGAATAACCAATGATGATGACCGTAGAGCTCAACAAGGGAAGATAAAGAATATTCAACTTCCAGCCATCAAGTACTTTGCCTACTATCTTACCACCAGTGTTCTTGGTAGGGAGAACACTAGTAATATCTCCAACTATCAATTGGCCTTCTTAGCTGCTGCGCTCTATGGTGAGGATAAGTATAATCTTGGTTCCCTCATTGCTCGTCGTTTAGCTGCTAAGGGACCCATTTATGGGGGAATTATTGCTACTCGTATTGCTGCAACCTTGGACATTGTTGTTGATCCACATGATACAGTTTTGGCTCCTCTAAGGCTTGATCTTGATGCCTTGAAGGCGCACCAATTTTTCACCACTAGCTCTACTCTTCAGAACTTGGTTTATAGAATGTTGTTTACTGATGGGGAAGAGAGAGATCCCTCTACCCCAAACCACTTTGTTCAGTATTTCTCAGGGACCTTGGTCACGCACGAAGGCAGAGATGGATGACAAGCTGCGCTCTCTCAACTTCCGCGGTACACTATACAGGGGAGGCCTCGAGATCATACCAGGACGAGGGAGCTTCCTCGACATACTATGGAGGTGCATCTACTTGGGCACCATGGGATTGAGCCCCACTTAGGCCAAAAGCCTAATCTTGGGGGGAGGTATACCGATGTCACACACTCATATGTATATATCATGTTCGGTCGGTTCTTTGTATATCCATTGTTTCGCTTTCTTTTTGGTTCTTGTTGCTTCTTTCTCAAAATCACAAAAATACCAAAAATATTTTCGTTGTTTCTCTTGGTTTGTTTCTTTGCTTTGGTTTGCCTTAAAAGAAAAAACCAAAAAGATTTTGCTTTGTTTTTGTGTGGTTCTTATTTGTTTGCTTGTTTCTAAAAAATCGAAAACACCAAAAATATTAGTTGTTCTTCTTTGGTTTTGTGAGTTCTTTTCAGGGTTCAACCGCCCTTAGTGGATTTTGGCTTCATTTTAATTATTCAAGTCACACAAGTGAAGGGCAATAATGAAGATTCAGACAACTCGAGGTGTGGTAAGAGGCTAGTAACAAACTCTATTTGTTTCATTTTTGTACATATACTCACCATTGTGAGCATGCTTAGCCCGTTTGTGTAAGGTGTATGTCATTATAGATGCTTAGTAGTTCTTGCTTGTCTATGATTATCTCCAGCTTGCTAATAGTTTGTAGCATGTCATATGAGTGTTTGCTTGCAATGGTTTATTCATACTTTGGTATGACATTGTGGTATCCTCCTCTGACTGCTCATGTGAATCGACTTGGCACATGCTCACGCATGCATATGACTAATTAATAGTCAGTAAGCCTCGATGATTTATTTTGCCTCAGAGTTCTTGTATCACTTTTATGCCATAGTTAGTCCTGTTTTGTTGCAAGCATGATTATGACAGCTATTGATCTCTCGTTTGTCGCTCCCTCTCTATTGCTAGCCTTCACTTGCACTCAGTACGTGCTCTACCTATGCTTCCAACTCCTCAAAACCAATATTGCCAGCTGTGTCCACCATACCTACCTATTAGCATCGTTTGCTATGTTAGTGCATATTCAATATGCCTTGTTTCCTCCCAAATATTTTTTTTGTCTATTTTGAGAAAGTTAGTTAGTAAAGCTCTCACGAACTTGATGGCACACTTTATTCCTTGAGCTTAATAATCCTGAACCATTGTGACTAGTCCATGAAAGTTATATGCTTGCTAATTATATACTGGGAGTCAGCAGAACCGTGCTGTCACGGGGAACGCTTTTAGCACTTTTTGGATACTTCATCCAGTTGAGTCCTTGCTCTTTTGTTTACGGATGTTGACGATGTGGAATAAAAGGGGAGGTTGTGAGTTCATGGAGTTTATACATTGTGTTAGAGAAATGCCTAGGCCGCTAGCCTAAGCCATGCTTAATCATGGTGGAAACTTGCAGCATCACCGTAATGAGCATCAATGAAGCGTCCTCAATAAAAAGCTATGCATATGGTAAATAAAAAGATTGCTGAGATGCTCATTGTCTGCTTGCCTTGTCATTTGGTTATGGGAAAGCTCATGTACCATGTGCAAGGGGTACCCCGTTGGTGATTCTCGATGATATGCATGTATTTACAATGACAAGAACTTTCAGGTGAACAAAGTTGAGTAGCATGCGGAGCGACCCTCGTACTCAAGGTACTTGGGATTTCCAGTTCTATGGTCTGTCAAGCATATGATTCAGAGTGGACCTCACTTTCCCCTTAACCACATGAAGATGCCTATGATAGGGGAAATGAGAGCTCAAAGATAACGAGTACCTTCCTTTCAGCATTGGGAAGGCTTTCAAACCTTCACAAAACCGTTTTCACAACTTTGTTGAGTCACCACTTATTCTATGAGCACCTTCTTAAGAGCATAGTTGTCATTCTTGTGTTTGTTCCAAAACTTGGTTAATTATGTCATGACTTTGATGCTTGTATCTCTGATATCTTTACTTCTAGTCTTCGTGTGAACTTCAGAGGTGCCTTGGCATTTATATTGTGCTCTTCAAACAAAGGCAAGCGAGATACCACTCTGTCATACCTTGTTATGAGCATTGTAATACTGCTTATGTTTATGTTTCATGCTACTTATTATTATTGAGTGGGTTTCTCTTCATAGCTTGCAATGACTATCGAGTAGACTTAGTTGCATACTCTTTATTATGAATTGTCTAAGCATCTACTCCTATGCTGAGAATATATACATCATATGAAGCAAAGTGTTCGTGAAAGTTCTTTTATCGCACTCCGTTTTCAACTGAATTGCTTGAGGACAAGTAATAAGCTAAGCTTGGGGGAGTTGATACGTCCAAAACGTATCTACTTTCTCGAACACTTTGCTATTTTTTCTTCCCTAAAATTGTGTGATTTGGATACAACTAACACAGACTGATGCTGTTTTCAGCAGAATTACCTTGGTGTCTTGTTTTTGTGTAGAAAATCAACTATTAGGAAAAATCCCGGAAAATATGCCAAAAATTATTTTTCACTAGAAGATCTACGGAGCCAGAAGGGGCGATAGAGAGGGGGCCTCGGGGGCTCAGACCAACCATAGGCGAGGACCCACCTGACCCCGCGCCTGGAGGGGGTTTGGCCACCCCAGGAAGCTCCTCGGCCTCCCTCCGCGCCTATAAATTGCCTTTTGACCTAAAAACTCAGGGGGGGTCAATAGTTTTCCAGAAAGAGTTCCGCTCCACCGCCGCCACTAGAAACCAAGATTCGGATCCAGAAACTCCGTTGTGGCACCCTGCCGGGACGGGGAATTTGGAGAGGATCATCGTCATCACCAACGCATCTCCATTAACCACCGATGTTTCCCTTATCCATGAGTGAGTAATCCCCCGCTGTAGGCTTGGGGATGGTAGGGATTGGATGAGTTCTATCATGTAATCGAATAAGATCTATTAGGGCTTAGTGCCTAGTATCTCTATTAGTGCTATTTGACTTTGTTGCAACTTGTTGTGCTTAATGCTTGTCACTAGGGCCCGAGTGCCATGATCTCAGATCTGAACTTATTATTGAATCAGTATGGTAGTATTGTTTGTGATCTTATCTTCAAGTTGTGTACACATATCATTGTCCGGATCCAAAGGCCCCAAAGTGACAATAATTGGAACAACCGGAGGGGGTGGATGTGGTGTGAGGATCACATGTGTTCACGGAGTCTTAATGCTTTGCTCCAGTGCTCTATTAAAAGGAGTACCTTAATTGCTGGTAGTTCCCTAGAGGCCTCGCTGCCACGGGCTGGCTAGACAGAAGATGTTGTGCAAGTTCTCATTGCGAGCATGTATGACTATATTTGGAGCACATGCCTAGGATTGTTTAGTACTTGGATGCTTGCTATTATTTATGTGCAATGCCCTAGATCTTGAAGTTACATGTTTAGACTCGTCCATGCAACGCCCGTCCATCCATCCCTATGCCTACCGCACTCGAATCCCATCATATCAAGTTCACGTTACTTTTGCTCTGTTTCCTTTGTTGTTGTTGCTTTGCTGTTGCTACTGATAAACTTCTGTGAGCAAGAAATATTTCCAGGTGTAGCTGAACTGACAACTCAGTTGTTAAGGCTTGCAAGTATTCTTTGGCTCCCCTTGTGTCGAATAAATAAATTGGGTAATACTACCCGCGAAGACTATTGCGATCCCCTATACTTGTGGGTCATCAAACACCTGCGGAAGCCTTCCATCACCCCGTGACCAGAATCCGACTCCATCGTACTCAACACGGATCCAGGAACAGCCTGTGTCGCGCCGCACCCGGGGACTGCCGCGCCGCACCCGGGGACTGCCTCGCCGCACCAGGGAACTACCTCGACACATCCGAGGATTTCCTCGCCGCACCCGGGGACTGCCGCGACGCAGCCCGCGGTCAACACCAGCAAGCTACCACCTGACAAGCCTCCCAATGTTCCAGAGCCCACCATCCGTGAGGAGATCAATCTCATCATGCAAACGGTGCACACCATTCGGGAAACACCCGACTGGACGAAGCTATTCATGAACTTTTTGGCCAAATACGAGCTCCCGACGGAGGAAGTGGCAGCACGACAAGTTCCGCGAAGAGCAAGTGCATACACAATCTTCAACAAGTTGTACAAGCGCAGCGTCGAGGGCATCTATCAGCGATGCGTAAGCCAAGAGGAGGGAACCAGGATCCTAGCTGACATACACCAGGGTGAATGCGGCCACCACGCTTCATCAAGGGCAATAGCAGCCAAGGCTCTCCTCCACGGTTTCTATTGGCCCACAGCGCTAAAGGACGCTCAGGATTTGGTCAAAACATGCAACGGTTGTTAGTGATTCAGCCAGCTGAAGTACACATCGTCTACAGCAATAAAGACGATACCAATCACCTGGCCATTCGCAGTCTAGGGGCTAGACATGGTTGGGCCGTTCAAAACAGCTCGATCCGGCATGACACACCTACTCGTAGCCATAGACAAGTTTACCAAGTGGATCGAGGCAAAGCCCATCAAGAAGTTGGATGGAGCGATGGTGATCAAGTTATTCACGGACATCATCATCCGATTCGGCTACACACATAGCATCATCACCGACAACAGAACCAATTTCGTGAAAGGAGTTTTCGCCTGCTTCTGCGGAGAGAAGGGCATCCGCCTAGACCTGGCATCGGTCGCGCACCCACAGTCCAACGGACAGTGCGAGCGTGCTAATGGCCTGGTCCTAGCCGGAATCAAGCCAAGGCTGATCGAACCACTCATCCGATCACCCGGATGTTGGATAGAGGAATTGCCGGCCGTGCTCTGGAGCCTACGCACCACCCCTAACCGCTCAAACAGCTTCACACTGTTCTTCCTTGTCTATGGGGCAGAGGCAGTTCTCCCTACGGACATCTAGTTCGACGCACCTTGCAAACAACTCTACACGGAGCAGGAAGCCAAAGAAGCGCGAGAGGACAGTGTGGACCTGCTCGAGGAAGCGTGAGAGTTAGCTTTGTCTAGTTTAGTAATCTATCAGCAAGACATACGCCGCTACCATGCCAGCCGGATCCGGCCTACTTCTTTCCACGAGGGATATCTGGTGTTGCACCTGGTCCAGAGCACATAAGGAATGCACAAACTGTCCCCACCATGGGAAGGCCCATTCATCGTCATCCGGGCGCTGCACAACAATTCATATTATCTGATCGATGCCTAGCAGCCGGCGAAGAACAAGGCAGACCGCTCGGACGAGGAGACGGAATGCCCATGGAAGCGAGCCTACTCCGACCATTTTACACTTGAGCAAGAAGTGTATGTATCTCCCCTTTCATATAATAAATGAACAACCTTGGAAGCCTCGGCATAGTACTGAGGACTTTCTCCCAATTTCGTGTACCACATTCGCCCCTGTACCGGCTGGCCCGGATGCCCATGATTTCTACAGGCAGCATAGTATTGCACAAGGTGTCTACAGCAAACTCTTTGGTTCCGGCTTCAGACCGCAAGCCGGCTGTCGACCGGCAAGAGTGAAGCTCAAAGAACATACTACAATAAAATGCCAATGCAGAAGACAGGGGCGCCTAGGCAAACCGGTTGAGCCTACACGAGTTAAGACAACAACAACGAACCGAAGTATCGCGAGGCACGCCAGCTCAGCCTTTCCTTCGGTTCTGGCTGCAGACCGCAACCCGGCTGGCAGCCGGCAAGGGTAGCGCTCAAAAGGCCAATTCTATCTGAGAAAAGGGGAGCTACTACGAATGAATCCATGCATAATGAAACTAACCCAAAGCAACGATGTGTCTCGCGTGACACGAGCCACAACTTGACAGGAAATATGAAGGCAAAGAGCTTCGGCCCGGCTGGCTACCCCAGTCGGCCCGAACCTCGGGGACTACACCCAGTGGGCGCGCTCCCACGCACCCATCAACATAAGTCAATGTGGCAAAGAGCTTCGACCCGGCTGGCTACCCCAGCCGGCCCGAACCTTGGAGACTACACCTAGTGGGCACGCTCCCGAGCACCCATAAATATAAGTGAAGATGGCAAAGAGCTTCGACCCGGCTAGCTACCCCAGCCGGCCCGAACCTCGGGGACTACACCCAGTGAGCGCGCTCCCGTGCACCCATCAACCCAAGTCAAGGCGGCCAAGAGCCCCGACCCGGTCGTCCCCCCAGCCGGCAACAATCCCAAAGACCACAATTAATGAAGGCATAACCACAAGCAGATGGAGTGCGCTCAAGAATTGAAGGGGCACCAAGACATTTAAGCAGAACACGAAGGTTCTGTGCTCAATTCAAAGTCTGACGTCAAAAATTAATCAAAGTATAGCACCAACAAAAGGCCAAATTCAAAAATACACCCGGCATCCCGGGGATCAAGGTTCTGCGGCAGGAGCAGCAGAGGGAGCATCAGCAGTAGGAGCAGGAGGCGGACCGGCAGGAGGGGCGCCAGAGCCGGCTGCAGTAACTTGGCTGGTGGAGGCAACATCGATGGGATTGTAGGGCGCCAGGGTCCAGTGTAGCGGCAGCGGCTCGGCGGAATCGCGGAAATCATGCTCTAGGTCCACGTAGGTGCCAATCTTCACCCAGCAGGACTGGATCGCTGGAATGCTACCGCGGAGGCCCTCGTAGCTCATCCCAAGACAGAAACCACGTGTGAGAACACCGAGATCAGCCCCGGGATACCATGACTTGACCAAGTCCAGAGCCATTTCCACACCGCCTCGGGCCGCCCATTCCTTGTGGATCTCTAGGACGTCGACTCCACGAGTAAAGGCAACTGCCAAGCTGGCAATGTCATGCACATCACCTGCATCCGGCCAGATGTAGTGAAAGAGGTCGTTGGCAACAACACGAATACCATTTCTCTCTTCCGCCAGCACCTTCACCAGATCCAAGGCGGTCAGGTCGCGGCCAACATCCTCCACGGGAAGCTTCTCTAGAGCCATCTCGGTCGCCTTAGGGTAATGAGCTGCAACCAAAGAAAGGAGTGAGCAGCAGTACTAGACTAAATTAATCACGATGCAGCGAAGGGTGGAAGTAGAAGAACTTACTAATGACCATATCCGAGATGCTCTGGAGGTGCTGAGTCAACTCCCCCTCCCGGGAGAGGAGAATCTTGATCGTCTCCTCCTGTTGGGCGGAGGTCATTTCAAAATTCTTCAATGCCTCTACCCGGATGTCAGTGGTCTTCTTGCCCTGCTCCACGCTAACCTCAAGCTGATACTTGGCTGCGGCAAGTTGATCGAACTACGCCTGCCGTTCCTTGTTCGATTCCCCAGCCGGGCAACCTCAGCTTTGAGGTGCTCCACCTCCTTCTCCTTGTCTAGGATCATGGCTGCAGGAGGATACCCGATGGTCAACAAAAAGCGGGAAAAGGGAGCCAATCGCCAAGACAGATCTGAAGAAGCAATCTTACGGCCTAGATCCCGGGTGTTCTTCACCGACTCTGAAAATGCTCTCTACAGCGAGAAAACCGAGTAAGATACGGAACAGAAAACCGGCTGAAAAAGCAACGCACGGAAAATATGACGGGGAGAGACATTTACCTCCATCAAAGTAAGACAAACGTTTTGCCTCGCCAAGGCCCTTTTCCAATCCCTTAACCAGGTGGCGAACCTGGTCGAATGTGACGGGCGCCGCGCCCAAGAGTTGGGCGAGAATCGCACCCGACGTCAGCATAGCCGGAGCTGGCCTCGAGCCGGTAACGACAACCTCGTCATCATCAGTAGCCGCACCCGAAGGCGCGGCCACCACCAAATCCCTCCTAGTCGGCACGGAAGCGCCCGGATGTCCGCCGCCTGCGCGGCCCCAGCCTCCTCCGTCACCTCCATGATAATGGTCCTGGCGGAGCTGCCTGGAGCATCGCTCCAGGCCGGATTCACGCCAGCACCAGGACGAAGGAGGGGGGTCTCTGGGTCCTAAGCATCCGCAAACAGCTGCCCCAACCGCGAGGAAGCGGGCGCCTGATGCAGCAACCCTATGGTCGAGGAGCCCTGAGGGGCCCTGGGCGGAGACAGCGCGGCAGGAGCGGTCGACGCGGTAGGCGCAGCCGGGTCAGACGCACCTCCTCAACCGCCGGAGGAGGGGAAGTAGCAACGACGGCGGCACCACCGTCGCCAAGCGACATCGCCTCGCTGCGTGGAACGAAAAATAAGAGAAAGCACCAACAGAGCCACAGAACAGCAAGGGATATGCAAGGAGAATGCTAACCCGACAACGGACGGCGGAGCAACGACTTGGCGTCCTCGGCGCGTCTTTTTTCGTTCAACTGGAGCAGGCGCGGCAACAGGCGCCGCCCTCTTCCCCCGGGCTTTCTCCGCGGGTTTCTCTCGGTCGCCCTCCTCGTGGTGACATCGACTGCAACAAAAACAAAGCCTCAAAGCATAACCTCACGGGCCAAGACGAAAGAAGGAGCTGCAGTCGGCAACTTTACCATGAGGATCCGAGGGGCCGTCGTCCGCCCGGACGGGAAACCCTTCGGGCTCCGTCTGGGGGTACTTCTTCGGCTTCCTGTCTGCCAAGAAGGACGGAAGCGGGAAGTCACCCATACCATCTTCGGCTAGCTGCGTCGTGAACAATTACTCGAAATGGGGAGCATAAGGCACCCAAGGAAAGCTAATAACGATGAAGAAAAAATGCAAAAGAACCATAGGACAACTCACCCGGGGCGGCAGGCGGCCGTGATGGTACGGCGGGAAGGAGTACACCCAGGTTGCCTCCATGCGGAACTTGGAGATCATGGAGACCCAGTTCCGCAGGTCTTGGTAGGGCACCTCCTTCCGCGACGTCCTCGTCAGATCATCGGCGGTCGACATATGGCACATCTTGTGCGACCACTTCTGCAGCAGAAGCACGCGACGCACCATCCACGACAGCATGATGTCCCGGGCAGTGAGCCTCTCCATCTCCACCATCGCCTACACCCGGGTGGCCATCCAGTCGAGGTATGCCGTGGCGCCCATACCTTTCGTCGCCCAGCCCTTCTGCATCGAGGGCACGTTGACGAAGGGCGGAAGGCAGATCCAGTCCACCTCTGTGGAGTTGCTCACATAAAAATATGAGCACAGCCATATGATGGAGTTGGAGGCCGCGTGATGCGACAGATGCACGATGGCGTTCACGCCCATATGATGGAGTTGGAGGTCGAATAAGAAAAAGATCTGGAGGAGGAAGGGGCTGACGAGAAGGCCGAAGCCACGGACGAAGTGCGCTAGGAAGACGAACGCCCGGTCGAGGGTCTGGCACCCGCTCCCCCTCCGGCGCGAGCCTGTGCTTCACCAGCATCGACGAGGGAAGAAATCTACCCCACCAATACTTTTAGACGAGGTCGTCGGTCACGAACGACCCACACCAACCCCCGTGCTGCTCCGGCAACATATCTGCAGGAGGGGTAGCCATGGTGAATGGTGCACGGTGGCTCCGGTGGCGGCAAGGAAGAGGGGCGCAAGGAGCAAGGTGTGATGGAGAGGAGGAGAAGATGAGACGGAGGGCGAAGAAGTGTGGGCATCATTCCCCTCCAGGGCTCAATTTATCCCCGCAGGCGGTACCGTCGACCCCTCAGCTCCCACGCGACGCGTGGCATCCAGGCGCCACAGCCGCACGACGTGACGGCTTCGGATCCTTTGCGCCATCATAACCACCGCAGAAGATCCACGGGCGTTACTGGGAGATGAGGCGTGCGCGCGCTCCCCGAGAAACTATTGTGGCAAGTTGCGTGCGCAGTTGCCAAAAACTGACGCAGCGAGACGGAAGTCCAACTAATGCAACGTGTGCCAGAGTAGCAGTCGTGGGTGACGACATCAACAACATCATCAAGCCAACGCTTCGTCTCTAGCTACGCCAGTTGGTCCCTGCCTTCGTTGTCTACACCCAGTGGGCAGCCATCGATTCCGCAGCCGGTTAAATCCAGCTGGAAATCAAAAGCAAAAGCTGCAGCCGAATGCGGTCAAACAGTCACTTCAAAACGAAAAAGGAGCATGGAAGACCTTACCCACCAGCCAAGTCCATATGTGCTCGGGGACTAGTGTCGGGGGGATAACCCCGGGTGGGGAAAGCCAAGCACGAGTAGGCCGGATCTAGAGGGAACAGGCCACCTAACCCTCAAGAAGGACAACTCCAGCTGGTTGGTGAACAGCGCTCGGCTGGGCTTATAACCTTCCCGGCTGGCCCGTCTAGCCGGTAGCCAGAAGAACCGACCGGGTGGTCGCTTCCACCCGGCTCACTTCGGATTCGATGGAGAGCACGGAAGGGCTGACGCTCCTTGCGGGGAACGCCTCTGGATCTCCCTCGTCATCAGGTAAGCTGGGGTGCCGTCACGACCAGCGCTACCCGACGAAGATAAAGCAAAGTGGTATGCTGACTGGCGAAAGTAGTCCAAGTGACCGTTAAAGAAAGGCTGAGGCCCCAAAGTAAGCACGGGTGACCGCTAAATAAGAGAATGATGCTAAAAGAAGGGCGGAATGGGTCCTGGCCCACAGGCTGGGCCCTGCAGCCAGCCCTGTCCTATAAACCCCATATCCAAAAAGTAAACCCTAGGGACCGATTTGTAATCTGCCCCTCCCGGGCCAGTATATAATGAAGGGCAGAGCTGGGGTTCTAGGTAGGCAACAAGAGAAGGAGAGAAGTGTTAGTAGCTAGTTCCCATCTTCCTCTAGCTCTCGATAATGGCTAAGGAAACAGCTCAAGGAGCATCTGTACTGGGCATTAACTCCCTCATATAGTTCATCTGGCAGGAGTAGGGGTGTTACCTCTCCGAGAGGGCCCCGAACCTGAGTACGTCGTTTTGTTTGCAGTTTAGCTTGCCCAACCCGTTGCGCGAGCCAACGATTTCATCCGAGTGTCCCTTCTTTTCCATCCCCGATGGCACTGTTGTGTTCCACACCACGACACCCGGGGACTGCTCCGCCGCACCAAGGGACTGCTCCGCCGCACCCGGGGACTGCTGCCAGCGAGCCTCCACCCGGCAAACCCCCTGACGCTCTAGAGCCAGCTACCCGCGAGGAGATCAAGCTCAACATGCAAAAGGTATACGCCGTCCGAGAAACACCCGACTGGGCTAAACCATTCATGATCTTCTTGGCCAAGGATGAGCTGCCAGAGGAGGAAGTGGCGGCGCGACAAGTGAGACGAAGGGCAAGCGCATACACCATCATCAATAACGGGTTATACAAATGCATCGTCGGAGGTATCTATCAATGATGCGTAAGCCAAGAGGAAGGAATCAAACTCCTAGTGGACATACACCAGGGCTAATGCGGTCACCACACTTCGTCAAGGGCAATAGCAGCCAAGGCTCTTTGCCATGGTTTCTATTGGCCAACACCACTAAAGGATGCTCAAGAACTGGTCAAGGCATGCAACGGCTGTCAGCGATTCATCCAGCTGAAGCAAACACCATCTACATCTCTCAAGACGATACCGATTACCTGGCCGTTTGCAGTCTAGGGGCTAGACATGGTCGGACCATTCAAGACAGCTCTATCCGGCATGACACACTTGCTCGTAGCCATGGACAAATTCACCAAATGGATCGAGGCGAAGCCCATAAAGAAGATGGATGGGGCAACAGTGATCAAGTTCTTCATGGACATCATCATTTGGTTCGGTTACCCATAGAGCATCATCACGGACAACGTCACCAATTTCGCCAAGGGGGTTTTCGCTCGCTTCTGTGGAGAAAAGGGCATCCGCCTGGACCTAGCCTCGTTCACGCACCCTTAGTCGAATGGGCAGTGCGAGCGCACTAATGGCCTAGTCCTAGCTGGAATAAAATCAAGACTAATCGAGCCACTCATCAGGTCACCAGGATGCTGGATAGAGGAACTGCCAGCTGTGCTATGTAGCCTGCGCACAACCCCCAACCGTTCAAGCGGCTTCACGCTGTTCTTCCTCGTCTATGAGTAAGAGGCCATCCTTACCACTGGCATCCAGTTCAACGCACCCCGCAAACAGCTCTACACAGAGCAAGAAGCCAAGGAAGCACGGGAGGACAGCGTGGACTTGCTTGAGGAGGCACGCGAGCTGGCCCTGTCCAGATCAGCAATCTATCAGCAGGACTTGTGCCTCTACCACTCCATCCGGATCTGGCCCACCTCTTTTCGTGAGGGGGATCTGGTGCTGCGCCTGGTCCAGAGCACGAAGGGAATGCACAAGTTATCCCCGCCTTGGGAGGGGCCATTTATCATCAGTCGAGTGCTCCACAACGACTCATACTACATGATCGATGCCCAGCAGCCGGTGAAGAACAAGGCAGATCGCTCTGACGAGGAAACTGAACACCCATGGAACGCGAACCTACTCCGTCCATTTTACACTTGAGCGAGAAGTATATGTATCTTACTTTTCATGTAATAAATGAACAAGCTTGGAAGCCTCGACATAGCTCCGAGGACTTTGTCCTAATTTGCGCACCACTTCCGCCTTCAAACCGGCTCTGGCAATCTTTGCAACGAGGTTGCTGGCTGGCCCGGACGCCTGCGATTTCTATAGGCGGTTGACTATTGTACGGGGTGCCTAGAGGCCACTCTTCGGTTCTGGCTTCAGCCCGCAAGCCGGCTGTTGACCCAACAAGAGCAAAAGCTCTAAGTACCCTCTACAAGAAATTACCCAAGAAAAAGCCAGGGCGCCTAAGGAAACCGGCTGCGCCTGCTCGAGATAAGCCAGTAACAATACACCGAAGTATCGCGAGGCAAGCCAACCTAGCTACCCCTTTGGTTCTGACTGCAGCCACAACTGCCTAGCAGTCGACAAGGTCAAATCTTGAAAAGGTCAATGGTCGCTGAGAAAAGGAACCTGTTAACGACCTAGTTTGAAAGGGCATCATTTTCGTACTCTATCTTAGCTACGAACGAACGTACAAGTAATGAAACTAACTCAAACGACGCTGTGTCTTGTACTGCACGAGCCACAACTTGACAGGAAATAAGGTGGCAAGGAGCTTCGACCCGGCTGGCTACCCCAGCCGGGCCGAACCTTGGGGACTACATTCTGGCTAAAACCCATCATCAGTATATGCATCGTGGCAAAGAGCTTCGATCCGGATGGCTACCCTAGCCGGCCCGAACCTCGGGGACTACACCCAGTGGGCGCGCTCCCGCGCACCCATCACAACAAGTAAGGCGACAAAGAGATTCGGCCAGGCTGGCTGGCCCAGCCGGCCCGAACCTCGAGGACTACACCCGACGATCGCGCGGCCATGCGCTGGCAAAAAAACGCAAGGACAAAAACGTCCAAGAAGAAAAAAAGACAAATTTAACCCAAGCCAAAAGAGACGAAACACGAAGGTTCCACACAGAATCCAAAGTCTTACAGCAAGGTTCACCGCTAGGCAGAATTGACGCATGGCAAGTTTTCAAGACAAATACTCCTGGCATCCCAGGGATCAACGCTCAGGAGTTGGACTCGTGGAAGGAACATCGGCTGCTGGAGTAGGAGTCGGTCCGGCAGAAGGAGCACTGGCGCTGGACGCAGGTACTTGTCTAGATTAGGCGATATCGGCAACGTTCAAAGGAGCCGGGATCTAGTGGTACGGCATTGGCTTGGAGGGGTCGTGGAAGTCATGCTCCACATCCACGTACGTTTAAATCTTCACCCCATAGGACCTGATCGCCGGAATGCTCTCACGAAGGCTCTCATAGCTGGTCCCAGTTCGGAAGCCACGGGTGAGGACACCTAGATCCGCATCCGGATACCAGGACTTCACCAGGGCTAGGGCCATCTCCACACCGCCGCGCACCACCCACTCCTTGTGGATCTCCAGCACATCGATACCGCGGGTCATGGCGAGCGCCAAGCTGGCAATGTCATGCAGCTCACCCGTCTCTGGCCAGACGTACTGGAAGAAGTCATTGGCGACGTTGCGAAGATCGTCGCTTTCCTCCGCCAGAACCTTGACCAGGTCCCAGACGATCAGGTCGCGGCCATCCTCCTCTGCCGGTAGCTTTTCGAGAGCCTGCTTGGTCGACTATGGGTAATGAGCTATAGTCAAAGGAAGGAGTAAGCGGCAAGAGACAGATTGGTTCACCATAGTATAGAGGAGGCAGGGAAACACAAACTTACTAACGACCAGCTCGGCGATTCCTTCAAGATGTCGGGTCAGATCCTCCTCCCGGGAAAGGAGAGCCTTGACCGTCTCCTCCCTTTGGGCGGAGGTAAAATCCAAGGTCTTCAGCGCCTCCACCCGGATGTCAGCCGCCTTCTTGCTCCTCTCCACAGCGACCTCCAGCTTGTGTTTGGCCGCGACCAGTTGGTCGAACTGCACCTGCCGTGCCTTGTTCGACTCCTCCAGTCGGACAACTTGAGCTTTGAGGCGCTCCACCTCCCTCTCCTTATCCAAGATCATTGTTGTAGGAGGATACCGGATGGTCAAACAAAAACGGGAAAAGGAGGCCAACCTCCAAGACATATTAGAGGAAGCAATCTTACGACCTAGCTCCTGAGTGTTCTTCATAGACTCTGAAAACGCTTTCTGCAAAGAGAAAGGAGTAAGGAAAAGAGCCGAAATCCGGCTACAAAATCCGGGTGCGGCAAAAGAGAATGGGGAGAGACACCTACATCCATCAAAACAGAAAAAATTTGGCCTGGCCAAGGCCCTTTTCCATTCCCTCAACCAGGTGGCAAACCTGGCCGAGTGCCACGGGTGCTGCGCCTGAGAGCTGGGCAAGGATGGCACCCGGCGTCATCATAGCCGGAGCTGGCCTCGAGCCAGTCACCACAAACTCGTATTCATTAGCGGCCGCACCCGAAGGTGCATTCACTACCAGCTCCCTCCCTACCGAGCCGGAGGCACCCGGCTGGCCGCCACCCGCCGCAGCCGCCTGCACCGTCGCGGCCTCCTCCGTCACTTCCGTGATGACGGGCCTGGCAGAACTGGCTAGAGCATCCCTCCAGGCTGGGTTCATGCCAGCCGTAGGACGGAGGATAGGGGTCTCAGGGTCCTGAGAGGACGCGAAGAGATGCCCCACCCGCAAAGTCGCGGGTGCTTGGTGCAGCACTCCCGCAGCCGGGGAACCATGAGGAGCCGCAGGCGGAGTCGGCGGGGCAGGCGCAGCCGGCGAGGGTGCAGACGGAGACCTTGCAGCCTCCTCAGCTGCCAGAGGCGGGGGAGGGGCAACGACGGCAGCACCAGAGCCGCCTAGCGACATCGCCTCACTACGAGGGGAAAGAATAAGAAAGGCTTAGCAGAAAGTAAATGAAAACGAGCAAACCAGATCCAGGGAGAATATTCACCCGGCGACAGATGGCACGCCGGTAGCTTGGCGCGTTCGGCGCATCCTCTTCTGCTCAGCGGCAGCCAGCGTGGCAATGGTCGCCACCCTCTTCCCACGAGCCTTCGTCGCGGCCTTATCCTGACCGGCCTCGTCCTCGGTGGCATCGACTGCAACAAAAACAAGTTTCAACCACAAACCTCACGGGCAGGACAAAGGTAGAAGCTGCACCCAGAAATTACCATGAGGATTCGAGGGGACATCGTCCGCCCGGACGGGAAACCCTTCGGGCTCTGTCTTGGGGTACTTCTTCGGCTTCCGGTCCGCCAGGAAGGTGGGGAGCATGAGGTCGCTGACACCGTCCTCAGCATGCTACACCGTAAACAACTACTCAAAAAGGGGAGCATAAGGCACCCAAGGAAAATCTATCAGGGAGAAAGATAGACACGAAAAGGAGAGAAACCAAGGGCAACTCACCCGAGGCGGCCGCGGTGGTACGGCGGGCAGAAGTATGCCTAGTTCGCCTCCACGCGGAATTGGGAGATCATGGAGATCTAGTTCCGCAGGTCCTGGTATGGCACGTCCTTCTGTGACGTCCGCGTCGGGTCATTGATGGTCGACGGGTGGCACATCTTGTGCAACCTCTTTTGCAGCGGAAGCACGCGGCGCGCCATCCATGACAGCGTGATATCCCAGGAGGTGAGCCGCTCCGTCGCCACCATCGCCTCCACCCGGGGGGCCATCCGGTAGATGTCCAACTAGGCCCCCATTCCCTCCACCGTTCAGGCCTTCTACGTCGGGTGGCAGACCAATCCAGTCCACCTCTGTGGCATTGCTCACATAAAAGTATGAGCGCTACCACAGCTTGATGGTGTTGGGGAGATCGAGCCGCGGCATCGGCGATGAGGGCAGCGGGAAGACAGTGCAGCAGCCTGTCTCCTTCAGCGGGCCGTCTTTGATGGTGTTCTAGGCCTTGAAGTGGAAGAACTTTAGGAAGTTCGCCACCTTGGGCCACACCCCAAGGTATGATTCACAGCATGCCGCATGATGCAACAGCTGCATGATGGCATTGGCACCAAGATGGTGGAGTTGGAGGTCAAAGAAGACGAAGAGCTAAAGAAAAAAGGGGTTGACGGGGAGCTGAAGCCGCGGGCGAAGTGCGTGAGGAAGACGATGCGCTCCCTTGGATAGGGGTCAGGACCCGCTCCCCCTCCTTCGCCAGCCGGTGCTTCACTAGCATCGACGAGGGGATAAACTTCCCCTGTCGGTACTTGTAGACGGGGTCGTCAGTCACAAAGGACCCGCACAAACCTCCGCGCTACTCCAGCAACATTTTGGCAGGTGGATCAGCCGTGGAGGATGGTGGATAGTGGCTCCGGAGATCACAAAGAGGAGGCGCAAGGAGCAGAGTGCGAGAGCGCACAGAGAGACAAGGAAGGAAGAGCTGGAGGAAGACGAAGTGCAAGCCTAGTTCACCTCCAGGGCTCTATTTATCCCCGCAGGGGGCACCGTCGCCTCCTCTGCTCCCGCACGACATGTGGCCACGAGGCTCTCAAGCCGCGGGACGCTATGGCTTCGGATCCTTTGTGTCACCGCGACCCAGCACAGAAGATCCACAGGCGTTACCAGCAGACGAGGCGTGCGCGCTCGCTCCGAGAAACTGTTGCGGCAAGTGGCCGGCGTAGTTACCAAAAACTGGCGCAGCAACGCGGAAGTCAAACTGATGCGACGAGCACTAGAGCAACAGTCGTGGCTGACAACAGCATTGACCTCATCAAACTAACGTTTCGGCTCCAGCTTCGCCAGACGGTCGCTGCCTTCGCTGTTTACACCCAGTGGGCGGCCATCAATTCCGCAGCCGTTGAATCCAGCTGGAAAGCAAAAGTAAAAGCTACAGTCGGACTCAGTCAACAAACTACATCAAGATACAAAGGAGCTCGCAAGACCTTACCAACCAGCCAAGTCCTTATGCGCTCGGGGACTAGTGTCGGGGGGATAAACCCCGAGTGTGGAAAGCCGAGCCTAAGTAGGCCGGCTCCAGAAGGTACAGGCCGCCTGGCCATCGAGCAGGATAACTCTAGCCACCTGGCTAGTACCGCCAGGCTAGGGTTAAAGCTTTCCCGTCTGGCTCGTCTAGCCGGGTAGCCAGAAGGACTGGCCGGGTGGCTTCTTCCACCCGGCTAACCTCGGATTCGATGGAAAGCGCAGAGGGGGGACGCTCCTTGCGGGGTATGCCTCGGGCTCCCTTTGTCATCAGACAGGCTCGCTACCGTCATGACCTATGCTACCCGACGAAGATAAAGCAAAGTGGTCGGCTGACCGCCAAAGCAGTCCGGGTGACCATTAAAGCAAGGGTGACGCCCAAAGGAAGCCCGGGTGACCACTAAAGAAGTGAATGACGCTAAAAGAAGGGATGACTGGGTCCTGGCCCATTGTCTAGACCCTACAGCCGGCCCTGCCCTATAAGCTAGTATCCAAACAGTAAACCCTAGATCCCAAATTGTACTCTACCTCCCCCGACAAATATATAAAGGCGGGTAGAGCTAGGGTTCTAGGGAAGTAACATCGATACTAGCAAGAGCTTGCCTCTAGTTCTTCTTCTTCCTCTAGACTTCGATAGTAGCTAAGGAAACAGCTCCAGGAGCACTTGTACTAGGCGTTCGCCCCCCATATAGTTGATCTTGCAGGAGTAGGGGTGTTACCTCGCCGAGAGGGCCCCGAACCTGGGTACGCCGCTGTGTTTGCAGTTCACAAAGCCCAACCCGTTGCATAAGCCACAAATAGCATTCGAGTGTCCTTCTTTAGCCATCCCCGATGGTACTGCCGTGTTCTAGACCACGACAGGTCCCCCCCCCCCGAGTATTAGGGTTTCGAGGAGAAGATATAGGCGAAAGGGCGATGCGAGAGGTGGGCTAGGGTGGCCACACCACCTCCTGGCGTGGCCTAGGGGGCGCGCCAGGGGGTGGTGTGGGCCCCCTATGGACCATATTCACCTCCCCTTTTGGGTTCCTTCTTCTTTTGGAAAAATAGAATTTTCCATATATTTTCTGGAATTTTCCGATCTTCGCGAATATTGCATCTGGACACCGATTTTTCCATCAAAATCCTGACTCCGGCAGTTCATCCTCCAAAAGTCATCCAACGTGCAAAAATAGATTATAAAACATAAGTATCACCTCTTAATATGAAATATATCAATGAATAACGGCAAATTATGATAGTGATGCAAAATGGACGTATCAGGTCCAACGCTGGTAGGACCTGTGGATCAACGCTGTCGGCATCCACCCGGACACGGCGATCCACTACTTCAAAAAGTCGTGCCGGTATGAGCCACTGGTCACCAAGATCAAGAGGGTGTACAAAACACTCAACAACATCCCCGACCTCCTCGAGATTGCCAAGCACTATGCGGAGGAGGATCTGAACAAAGAAACCGACGACGAGTCGGGTGGAAACCGCCACATGAGCAGCCACAATAGTGACAGGCAGCACGAGCTGCGCTACAGCAACACTCACCTCACCGGCAAACGTCACGGTGACGGTCGAGTCTACTTCGTCGCCAACACGGGCTACGCGCCACACGAGTCAAAAAAACTTCCGCCGCGGCGCAGGAAACTACCGCAACAGCGGCAAATACCGCGCGAGGCCGAAATTCGACCCCGCAGCTTTCCTCCACTAGCCTTGTATCTATCATAGCAGGGAGGGGAATCCTGCCACCCACACCACCACCGACTGCCACTCCCTGAAGGAGATCGAAAAGTCAAGGTGAGCAAGGGAAGACCCCAACAATAATCCGCCAAATGCCGGGGCATTCAGCAACAACGTCGGCTCGCTACACACCTTCACTAGGCTCGACACCAAGCGCGAGAAGAAGGTCCTCGCCCGCGCTATCGCTGACAACACGGTGTCCGAGGTCGACATCCCTCGCTTACTCAACTAGTCCGAGCAGCGCATCACATGGACCCGCGAGGACCACTCGCCACGGATTGAGTACCCCGGGTGAGTCACCCTGGTAGTCAAGCCCAAAGTGGGCGACTACTGGCTCCCCAAGACATTGATGGACGGCGGGAGCTCCATCAACATCCTTTACCTAGACAAACTCAGGTGACAGCATCTCCTGCAGTCGATGATCGAGACGACTCTCACCACCTTCCACGGCATCGTCCCCGGTCGGAAGGCGTATCCGATTGGCAAGGCAACGCTACCAGTCACCTTCAGCACACCAGCCAACTTCCGCACCGAGCGGATCGTCTTCGAGCTAGTGAACATTCACATCCCGTACCACTACGTCCTGGGGCGACAAGCATTCACCAAATTCATGGCAGCGCCACACTACGCGTACAACATGATGAAGCTTTAGGACCATGCGGCATCATCACCGTCCACGGTGACCCCGACATGGTCATGGAGTGCGAGGAAAAAGGCGCCGAACTCGCGGACACCGTCATCACCGTGGAGACCACCCACGCCGAGGAGCTCGCCAAATATGCGAGCAGGGTCGACAAAGACGACCCCACAATCCTGAAGAAGCCTAAAATGGAGAACGCTGGGTCGATAGCATTCAAAGCCACCATGCACACCTGCACCGTCGAGCTAGTGCCAGACGACTCCAGCCAGATGGTCACCATCAGGGCAGGCATGAGCCTCGCATAGGAAAGCGCTCTCATCGATTTTCTCCGTGAGAATCACGACATCTTTGCATGGAAGCCATCGGACATGACAGGTGTCCCGAGGGAACTCACTGAGCACAAACTTAACACCGACCCATAAGTGCGACCTGTCAAGTAGTCGCTGTGGCCCTTCAATGAAGAGCGCCACCGAGAAATCGCCTAAGAAGTACAGTGTCTAATCACTGCAGGCTTCATCCGGGCAATAAAGTACTCCAAGTGGCTGGCAAACCCAGTCCTTGTCATGAAGAACAATACATGGAGGATGTGTATCGACTACACCAACCTCAACAGCGCCTGCCGAAAGGAGCAGTTCATCCTCCCACGCATTGATCAGATCATCGATTCGACTGCGGGTTCGAAGTTGTTGTGCTTCCTCGATGTGTACTCCGGTTATAACCAGATCAAGATGGAGGTCGAGGACGAGGAGAATATGGCATTCATTACGCCATTCGGAGCTTACTGCTACACCGCCATGACGTTCGGCCTCAAGAACGCCGGCACGACCTACCAACGGTGCATGCAGTAGTGCCTCGCAAGCCAAATTGGCTTCAACATCCACGTCTACATCAACGACATGGTGGTCAAGTCCAACCGCCAGAGCGACCTACTCGTCGACCTGGCCGAAACCTTTGCAAATCTGTAGAGGTACAAGATCAAGCTCAACCCAGGGAAGTGCACCTTCGTCATGCCCACCGGACAGATACTGGGATATGTAGTCTCCAAGCAAGGTATCGAGGCAAACCCCACCAAGATCGACACAATCGCACAGCTCGGAAAACTCGAGTTTCTACGCGACGTCCAGAAGCTGGTCGGGCGAGTCGCGGCTCTCAATCGCTTCATTCCCCGTCTAGGCGAGAAGGCAATGCTTCTCTACCGCCTCATGCGCAAGAGCCCCACGTTCCAATGGGACAAGGAGGCGGACGATGCGCTCAACACACTCAAAGAAGTGATACTCGATGCGCCCCTACTCGTTGACCCCGTCGATAAGGAGCCAATGCTCGTTTACGTCGCGGCATCCGCGTGAGTCGTCAGAGCCGTCATGGTAGTCGAGCGACCGGAGGAGGGCAAGGAGCGCCCTGTACAACGCCTCGTCTACTACATCAGCGAGGTCCCCACGGACTCACGACAGCGCTACCTGTAGTACCAGAAACTGGTCTACACGGTCTTCAGAGCCTAGCGGCGGCTACCGCACTACTTCCAGGAGAACCCAATCATGACCGTCTCCTCCGCGCCACTGTAGGACATCATCCGCAACCGCGAGGCAAATGTGCGGGTCGCTAAGTGGGCTATCGAAATCGGCGTCCACAACATCAAGTATGAGTGGCGCAAGGCGATCAAGTCGTAGGCTCTAGCGGATTTCCTCGTCGACTGGGAAGAGGCACAGCAACCAAAGAAGATGACATACCTCCACTATTGGTCACTCCACTTCGACGGGTCCAAGAAAACGGGACGGAGCAAGGGTAGGAATCATACTCACCTCTCCCAAAGGCGACACGCTCCGCTACGTGTTGTACCTCGACTTCACCCCCTACACCAACAACATGGCCGAGTACGAGGCTCTCCTTCACGGCATGCGGGCCACCAACGAGATGAACGTCAATCGCCTACGATTCTACGGTGACTCCAACCTCGTCACCGCGCAAGCGTCGGTACCTGTGATGTTGTCTCCCCACCATGGTGGCATACCGCCAAGAAGTGGACCAGCTAGGGGGACACTTCGTCGGCTACTCCATCAAGTTGATAGACATGCATAAGAATGAGGAGGCCGAAGCTCTCTCCCGCATCAGGCCGGCTCGGCAAACCCCACCCACGGGCATCTTCCTCAACACAATCCACAAGCCCTCTGTCTCTTCCCAAAAGGAGATCGACCTCGGGATCCCGCTGCAACCCGAGCCAGCCTTGGTTGCCATGGTCACGGAACCAAGCGACTGGACTGCGATATACCTCGCCTACCTCGAGAGAGGTACCCTGCCAGCGGACGAGACGGAAGCCCGCATGATTGTGCAACACTGCAAATCATTCGTCATCATCAACGGCGAACTCCACAAGCGTAGCGTAACCGGCGTGTTCCAACGCTGTGTGCAAGCTGGGGAAGGGCGCAAGATCCTCCAAGATATCCACGCTGGCGACTGCGGTCACGATGCCGGCTCGCGGTCTCTGGTCGCCAAGGCCATGCGACACGGCTTCTACTGGCTCACCGCTCATGCCGACGCCGTCGACATCATGCAATGCTGTGTCGGGTGCCAGAAGTACGCCAACTAGACGCACGTCCCTAGTTTGGCGCTCAAAACGATCCCCATCAACTGGACATTCGCCCTATGGGGCATGAACATGGTGGTCCCCTTCAAGAAGGCCCCCTCCGGCTACACCCACCTCCTAGTCTCAGTCGACAAATTCACCAAGTGGGTTGAAGCCAAGCCAGTCCGGAAGTGCGACGGGAAGACCACAGCCAAATTCCTCCGCGAGCTCATCTACCGCTATGGATTCCCGCACAGCATCATCATGGATAACGGAACCAACTTCACAAAGGGCGCCATGGACAAATTCTGCGAGGATCATAACATATGGCTCGACCCCACCTCAGTCGCCCACCTGGAGTCAAACGGCCAGGCGGAACGCGCAAATCAAAGCATCCTCCATGGCCTCAAGCCACGACTACAAGTTTCCCTCAAACGAACTCTGGGATGCTGGCTCCAAGAGCTCTCCTCTATCATATGGGGCATCCGCACCTCCATCAACCGATCAACAGGGTTCACATCCTTCTTCATGGTGTATGGCACCGAGGCCATTGCTGACTGACCTGGAGCATGACTCGCCCCATGTCGTCAACTATGCGGAGGCCGACAATGAGCTCGCGTGCCAAGACGGGGTTGACCATCTCGACGAAGCACATGACCTGGATCGCTCCTGCACCGCCATCTATCAGCAGGGGCTCCGCCCCTACCACAGCC
This sequence comes from Avena insularis, assembly GCA_023614405.1. NCBI lineage: Eukaryota > Viridiplantae > Streptophyta > Magnoliopsida > Poales > Poaceae > Avena > Avena insularis. Next base: position 258,382,155 of record CM042685.1, read on the forward strand.
GCCGAGTCTGGACTCGCACCTTCTAGGAAGGCGACCTGGTCCTGCGGCTGATTCAGGACAAGAAGGGCATGCACAAGCTCTCTCCCCCATGGGAGGGACCATTCTCCATAGGGCGAGTCCTCGGCAATGACGCCTACTACCTCATCGATGTTCGAGGAGACGGTCAGCTCGACGTCAAGCGACCGTGGAATGTAAATCTCCTAAGGAAGTTCTACACGTAGAACTCCAACCTGTACTCCCCTCGCCATGCAATATAATACATCCGACTTGCACAAATTGTTCTTACTCTCCAAGTCTTGTGCCAATCGCACTTGTAATTATAGCAATACCCTACCCACGGAAGTCAACCCTTGGTTGCACGACCGGCATGGCTAAATAGTGCGGTGCAAGGGCACCGAAAGTATTCTGGCCTTGCGCCGTCCATAAAGAACGTCAACCTGGAGCCCCCATCTGAGTTGCCCCGCTCGACTGGCCCGCCGGGCAAAGTCAACCGTACATGCTTCATACAACGACCGGTCCTCCACATCCTCGGCACAGCGACTCGAATGGTTAAGTGCCACGCTCGGGGACTCTCCCAAGTCTAGACCCACGCGGCTCGGGAACACACCAAGTATGAGAACACGCCCTGGACTCGCCACATGACTGGCTCCCCAAGCCAGGTGGATTGACGTGGTACGAACAGCGTGCTCTATCCTCACCTACCTTGGGCATGCGACTAGAACGGCTAAGTACCACACTCAAGGACTCTCCTAACCGACCCCGGTTGCGCTCGGGAAAATAGCCAAGTACAGAGCACCCCTTGGGGTCGCCAAGCGACTGGATTTCCAAGCCACGGTGAGTCGACCTTAACTAACTAACAGTCTAAAACACCAAGCATACAAAAACGCGAGGTAAACCCCATTAAAGGCGGACGCGCTCGAGGACTCGCTCAACAAACAAATAACCAAACAAGTCGAATTGATTCAGCATATTTGCATTCCTTCAGCAGCAAAATACATTGTTCGTAGTAAAGGATTTATACAAGCTTACTCGACATTACTAATACAAGAGGCCAAATGGAAATCACTCATTCTGAAGGCTTCAAGGTCGACGCACCGCCACCACCACGGACCCGGATGAAGGGCTCCCATGGATTCGTCGGGTATGTCGTTAGGCTCTTCGCCATCGCCGACCGGAACGGCTGCTCCGACTTGAGTTCCTGGTGCTTTGGCTTGGGTCGTTAGGTGCCACCACCGTCTCCTGGTATGGCAGGAGATGGCCCATTGCCAGCACCCGCTCGGAATACATGGCCGCCTTTGCTGTCAGCTTCAACACCTCCGAGATCTCCACCGAACCGGTTGCCGACGGATATCCGCTGGTGACATCATCAAGGTCGAAGTCATTAGGGAAATGCGCGAGCCCGAGGCTCAGCGCAGTCACGGACCCACAACAAACGCCGACCACATCATCCACTCGACCACTGCTGGTGCCTTCTCAAAATAACGCCATACCTCCGTCATCTCGCTAGGGATCACCTCGGTTGGAGAGATCTCCTGAAGAACAGCGCGAATGCACGTTGCCGAAAGAGTGGCCAATTCAACAAGCATAGACATATTTTCACCACATATTTTTCCTGCAAACAAACACCAAATCAGATTCAAGGGAGAACACAAGTTCAGCTTCGCCCGCTCGGGAACTCATCCCTACTACGAAAAAGACTCGACGAACTTCTTACCAAGAAGTAGACGGTAGAGCCCCGTCGTAAAGTCCTGAAGATCTGTCAAATGATCCTATAGACCGGCAACAAGCGCATCGGAGACCTTCCTCTTGTCCGTTGTCGCGGCGATAGCGGCCTTGGCCCTTTCCTCCGATGAGGTCAGTTCCACCTTCGCGGCCTTGAGCTCCTTCTCCAGCTCAGTGATCCGTCCCTTCGCGGCGGTCAAAGAAGACCTAGCAGTCTCCAGTTCGTAGGCTGGGATGAAACCCTCGTGGGCCTTTGCAATCGCAGCGGATTGATCTTTTGCAATGCAAAACCCAAAGTGAGATTCCACATGACAAAAGCAAAGGAATTGCCCAAGCACTTGAACACCTACCTGCAGTTGCCTGAAGCTGCTGGTTCACCTCCTACACGAATCGAAGGTCGCGCTCCAAGCGTTCCTTTGCGGCTAGTCGCTCTGCTGACTCACGCTAAAGGCCTTGCGAAGAGGAAACACAAGTAAGTGGACAGCAAAAGTTTCTAAGTTCCTAGCCGCTGAAATTCAGCGACTAGCCACTCGGGGACTGGACAACAAAAGTTTCTAAGTGCCTAGCCACTGAAATTCAGCGACTAGCCACTCAGGGACTGGACATCAAAAGAAATAAGGATCCACCCGCTGAAATTCAGCGAGTAGATCCTCGGGGAATGGACATACCTGGATGGCTGCGCCCAACATGTTTTGCACCTCGACAGCATCAACTAACGGCAGCACGGACGTCCGCCCACGTCGCTGCCCGACGTCTACATCCAGGACTTTAGGCACCTCAGGCGACTGCGTCCCTGCTACCACAGCGGAGGCTTTCGCCATGAAGCGGGGAAAGGTCGTCATTATCTCCCCTGAAGCGCTAGTCGCGAGCTCCGACGCCCCAAGCAACGCGGTCAGCTCGCCCGGCTGCGACCCCGCGACCACATCGACCTCTGTGGTCGTGGCAACCTCAATCGGTGCCTCGGTTGGCGCATCGGCTGACTTGTCCATGGCTATGACGGAGTCGTCACCCTTCTTCTTCTTTGCGCCCTCGGCGGGCGCCTTGGCCTCATCGCCCTTCCTCTTCTTGGAAGGGTTGACTCCTTATCTAGCGGTGACTGGCGGCACCTTGGCCACCGTAGGGTGACCAATCTTCTTCACACCAGTCCTGCAAAAAGGCATGATACGGGACTCAATCAACGAATACAAAAGGCTACTCCGAATCGACTAGGCAAGGGCTTACCTGGCGATCGGAATGAAGCGCAGACCGGTGCAGATGTGCGCAGGCTTCTCCAACTCCGGGCCTAGTTTGCGACTGACGCCCGTGTCGAATACGGCCTGAGCCCATGAGACTAAAGCCTTCTTCGACGGCGAGGTCGTGGCTGCGAGAACTTCTGGCCCAGTCAGCACCAGTGTAACAACCCTAGTTTCATTAAATATTAATTAGGGTTTGATTTGTGCATAGCATGAGCATCATCCTAAATATGCATGCAAGAATTAATCACAAAACTCTAAACCCTACTTTCTCCCTCTATTTGAAAACTCCTCCAAATGGTTTTAAGTATTTTGAAAATCACAAAACCCATGGAGCCCAAATTGTTATAAGGGCCCATGTACTATTTCAGAAATGTTTGCAAAGCTTTTTTTTGGGAAAAATATCCAAAACAGATTTGAAAATAAAATACAAAAGAGAAAGTCAAAAACAGGAATAGAAAAAGATTTCAGAAATAAAAAATATTCCTAACCCTAACTGGGCCGAGACCATCTCTCCCTCTCCCTATCTAGCACCCAGCACAGCAGCTTCCTTCGTTCTGGCTAACTGCTTGCATTAACCCACCCGTCTGCCCAAGCTGGCCCCATCGCTTGACCTCGAAAACCAGTCTTCGTCTTTGTCCCCGATAGAGGAAGCTCCTCGCTATCACCGCGCTAGCCGTTCGCCGCCGTGGCCGCGCCAAGATGCGCGCCACCGACGGTCCCGACGCCTACAAGACCACCTAGCCAGCGCTGGGAACCCTAGCCATGACCCATTTCCCCTCTTCTTCTCCCTCCCTTGCTCTATCGCCCGCGTGCCGAAACCCTAGCCCCTACTGCCGCTGTTCACCCCCACTGCTAGGAGCCTCCCCGAGCATCTTCATGGTGCGTATGATCTTCGACGTGTTGTACTACGTCTCCCTATAGAAGGAATCGGGCCAAGGTACCCTCTAACGCCGCCGACGACCTCACCTTCCCGAGCTCCGGTCGTCGTTAATTCTCCCTCGCCTGACCTCCTCCGGCCTCGCCACCACCTCCACCGCACTCAGGGTGAGCCTCTGGTCCTCGCAGACCCCTCTACTCCCTCTCTCTCGCTCTCTAGCCCCTCCCCGTCGACCACCTGCAGCCACCACCGTCGGCCACCATTATTCTCGCCGCTCCGGTGACCCCCTGCAAGCGGCGCCGCTAATTTCTGTTAGCCTGCATCCCCCTCTTTCCAACAGACCCATCCCCGCAGCCCCACGTCGCCCCTAGCGCCGCGCCCGCGCTTGATCTGGGAGCTCGCCATTGCTGACGTCAGCATGACGCAGTATATCCATTTCCTTTTTATTTTAAATGTTTTATAATTCTTTTCTGTAATTATTTCAGTAAAGGAAAATACCTAACATGTGGGCCCCAACTGGAAATCAAATAAACATTATCTGAAATGTTTTCTATTTAATGAAATGTTAAAAGTAATTCCAAAATATAAATCATTTTATAATATTCCCAAAAATGATTTAAAATGAATTAAAATTGGAGAAATTCATAACTAATTCATTTTAAATCAAAAAAATAGAAATAATATATCAAAATGTTCAGAAAAATGAGCTCTAACTAACTAATCTATAATCATGCATTGTTCAACAACTTGAATTGCAAGTTTAATTAGAAGACAAAATGAACCCCATAGGTGATTCCGAGGATCCCCCTGTTCTAGGGTTTGCACCTCTTGGACCCTGTTTAAAATGGTCAAGCATGTTTAGGGTTTCAATTTCAATGTAATTAACTTGTCATATCATCATCCTTGATTGAGAATTGCATCGATGCCATGTGTTGACCGTTTCCCCTTCTTCCGGTATTTGGTTCTTCTCTGGTAGAGTATGATATCGGAATCGAGTTCGAGATCGAAGATCGAGGTCAACACCATCGAAGGTCGAGATTAACACCGTCGAAGCTCGAAGACAGATACTTGACCAACTGTAACCAAGTCAAGTACCAGATGTCTGAAGCTCTGCTTTCTGGATATCAACTGGCAAAGGCACGCGAAGCCCCACACATGATATAATCCTATGTTTTCAAGTATTTCAATTCTTGCCATGTGCATACGATTCCAAAGTATTTTATCGATAGATAGAGTAATCCTATCTGATGCATGTTACCTTTGAAGCCTATATTCCCTGATCCAATGCTCCTAGCATAACTAGGGTTTGAGTTTGTGAAGCGTTGGTAGAGCTATTATATCTGTTGTGCTTAGCCATGCTTAGCCGTTATCGCTGGTCCATCCATTTGATGAATCAGAGCAGCGAATGAACCTAGATTGAAAGGATAACATGGTATGATCATAGATGAAAGTTAAACATGTTAAGGCTTGTATGGGAGGCCACGGTGGGTTGTGGTTTTTGCAGTCCCATACTTGCCACTACTAGGACCTGAGTTCTTCCCTATGGTCCAAGACGAGCGTACAGCCACATGGGGGCCTGGAAACCCCCTCGACCAACTAACTTGCCTAGTAGATTCCATGAGTCACATAGTTCGGGCTTTCCATTCGACATACGCATCTTGGTTTTTCTTGAATGGAGGTGAAGGAGGTGCATTCATAACAGGTAGGTAAGCATGGCCGGGAACAAGAGATGCCCGGCATCCGTAATCTTGAACCCCGCACACATCATTAGGGACCGGCTTCAGGACTCGACCCATTATAGCGGCATCTCCCTAGTGCATGACTCATGCTCTCGGCGAAGCAAGGTAAAGGTCGTGGTCAACCACTCTCTGCCGGCCTTCCAAGGAAGAGGGCTAATAACGTTGGCATTAAGAATCGGTTGGTACGTGTGGGTAAAGTTGTACATCCCTGCAGGGTTAAATCTTTTCGAAAATCCGTGTCCGCGGTTATGGACGAACTAGGAGACCAGATTCTAAGATCATAGAGAACTTTAACCTAATCGTAAAACTTGGCAAGTTGATCAATGTGTGCTTAAAGATGCTTCCTCATGGGTACGAGAGGGGGATCCTAGGTAGGTTCAGCTGATGATGATTTGGTGGATGTCGAAAGATGATCAAAGCTAGAGATGCCGCTCTCTTACCCCCTTTTAAAATATTCTGATCAGTCGAGATTCTTCTCCCTCCTGTTTCACAAAAAAAAGATGGCTTTATGCAAAAATAACTCCACCAGCCATAAGTCTTGCGGAGTACACCCTGTACTCACCCTTGATTCTTTGATACTTTTGCAGCTGAGTAAGTGTTACCATAAAAGATGAGTTCTTCACGGCATCGACATCGACGAGTAGTTTGGAGTTCCTAGTCGGCAGTCTGGGATCTATGGATTAGACGTCATCGTTATGCTTCAGGCCTCTTAGGCCATTTGTTAAGTTTGCTATACTTAATGCATAATTTGCCTTCCGTTGTTTAATGTTTGTGGTCAGTGACCTATGATTGTAATATTTTGGTTCTCTGCTCAGTTATGAGCTTGCTGTAATAACTTTTGTGTCGTAGGATCACTGTTGTGTTATCAATTCTCTCTCTGTACGCTTTCGAGATTTAGGTTAGGCTTATATCAGAAAGAGGTATGGGATTTGTCTAGCCCTAATCCGGGGGGAAACCTTTCTATTGGTCGATGTTGAGTCTAGTGCTTGTCAAAACTATTTTCAGAGATGAAAATTATTTGCGAAAACTCTGGTATGCTTCTTTTTCTCCTTATCCAGTTTCGCTCTAACTCTGGGTTACCTTATCTTGTGTTGATTTGTAAAAGTTTTTGCTATCTCTACTCTTCCTTCAAAGCTTAGGTGCCTCTTCAGGCATGCCGGTTCTCAACCATTTGACCTAGTGTTGAGTTCTTCAGAGTCTGGTGTGTGTGTTCCTTGCTCCTCTTGTTCCATTTCATTTGAGAGATTTCTTTCCATCATGTTGATGGTTCCACAATGTTCTGTTCTAGGCTTCGAGGTTTCCTTTCGCCTCGTGTGACTCCTTTTCATTTTTTTGGGTACTTCAGAAGTCATTTCTTCTCTTGGAAGCTACCGCGTGATTACTATCTTGTAGTGTATGCTTTGTCACTCAAATAGTAGTTACTCCTTCTTGGGGTTTTAACCCTCAGACTTGAACCTAAGATCCCTGATTGTGCCGGATTCTGGTTTTGTGAATCTTGTACATGAAGCTGACCTTTGACCCAAGATCCATTTTGTTGACCCCTGGCGTTAATGTTCATACATTACCTCAGAATGGCTAATACCTTCTAGTATAGCGTTCAAGATTGTGGATATTTTCGCTATTGAATAGTGATGATAAAGGACTTCCCCTACCACATGCTTCAGCAGATGTTCTTTAATGGAACCAAATAGATCACGACAAGAGTACTCCTCGTGAGTCTCGCTTCTATACTCGTGACTCTGCCACACCTTCCTTTTCTATGCATCGGTTTAGGAAGATTGTTGACTTATGCATCCACATCTCGGGATTCTAACCTGAGCATGTTCTTTACCCTTTTTGTTTTCTGACCTTTGTCTGCCAGTTGGTAGCTAAGTAGTAGTGTGCATTGGTGTCCTCCGATGCAAGATACTCTTGTGGTCCATCATGAAAAACCATTTCGGGTTGTTAGGAGAAACAAACTCCAGTACCTCGTTATTTCTAAGACAATGTCAAAGTGTTGTAATCCATAGAATCAATAAGTGTTGATTAGCTTGCGTTTTGTTCTACCTTAAAACATCACACCCTTTTATAATAAGAGATCGTGTTGAGATTCATGACCTCTTAATGAAGTGATGCTCTTACACATTTTACCCACCCTTCCACTGAGTTGTTCGCGCTCAGGAAATGTTGCGTGTGCGTAATAATGTGGTCATCTGAGATTCTTAGCAATTCTTATTTCTTTGAACTCCAAGGACATCTATATCATTCATAGCGTGATGGTTAATCTAATCAATGATCAAAGGATGAATGTGCTACAAAGTCCGCTATTCTGGTGCACTCTCTTCGATCAAAGAGTTAGGATTGTGCCAAAGCTCCGAGACTATATCTTCTTGCCTTACCAAGCAAGTTTCCTCTCGAACTAAGTGACGTATCGGTGGTTCGTGATATTCTAGATGTCTACTAGCAGTATCGCCATGTTTCCACATGACCATGTTGTCAAAGTTCTTGAGTAAGATGTTTCTTTAAACCGCTCCTTTCTCTAAGGATCCGTACTGGATAGCCCTGAACTAGTTGGTTGAGCTTAAACAACAACTTGGAGAGTTCTAAGACAAAAGTTCTATCCAACTCTATTCCTCATTAAAGGGGTGTCTAGTTTTATTCGTTCTGAAGCAAGATAGTATCTCTTTTGTGGATATGTTATCTTCCCTGCCTTTGATTTGAATTTGTCAATCGTCAAATCAAACTCAGTTCCAAGGACAATCTTGATGGTGTATCTACTTGTGATGTTTCACCTAGGTACATCTTCATGTTCTTTGGTCTGACCAGTATTTCTGCCTTGTTCATACAACATATGACTCCGTCTTTTTTGGAATATACAGATAAGTTTGTTATTAAGCCCATCAATGACATCCTTACATTCTCCATGCTAGAAGAGATTCATGTGGAACAGTTGGCATTAATGTTGGAAACTTTTGAGAACCCTCTTCGTGTTATCTCAAAGTATGTGTTCTGGATGTTAGAAGTAACCTTTTCTAGTCCATGTGCAAATGTTGAAAGATGTCGCCATGAATTCGAGTAGAGTTATCTTTGTTTCCTCGGAAATCATTCCAAGTTAGTCAAGCATGTGCGAGGTATTCTTGATATGGTAGGTTGATACCTTCACATCTCGAGAAGATCCTCCAATCACACCAAGCCACTGATTGATTTGTTCACATAAGATAAGAAGTACCTAAAACTTCGATATCCTCCTCAATGTTTCCTAACAAGGATTCAGTTGTGTATAGTTGCAAACAATTCATGTAGATGCAATTATATCTTTATCATTTGCTATCACATGGGTTCCGCAATCTAGCTCATCTTTTGGAGCTTGGCATTGAAGTCCATGTCTTGAGAATCTAGTGACTTTACCTTTGCATAAATGTTCCACCCTTTCTATTTGGACATGCTGAGTCTGAAGCATCTCTACACTTAATCAAAGATGAATCTCAAGCACCAATAATGATTCGTGTTCCTCAAGGTTATGATGTAGGACTATTGTAACTCTGACAAGATTGATGTAATGGTTGTCACAATTAGCCGGAAGACCTATTGTCATATTATCTTGAATCAGCAATAACAACCACTCTTCATGAGGCCTCTTCTATATTTTATTATAGGAGTTGTGCTTATGGTTTCCTTTGTATTTGAAGTCCGACCTTTATTTGATGACTGGTTAAAGGCTTGTCAGAAGTCTGATATTCGTGTTTCAAACATCAAGGAGAACATTTAAAGTAGTGTTGCTAAATGTCTCTCGGTCGATTTTCCAGACCCTTTTACATTGGCAAGCATCTTGTTATGCCAAGTACTAGGAGTCTAAGAATGAAGTTTCTTTCTTCTCTTGTTATCAGGAATCTTCTAAACTATTCATCTGGTGGTGTAAAGTGATATCAAAATCATTGGCATAGATTTTGATTTTCCTGGATGAATAAAGAGTTTCCTTCCCGCTTTCTTAAACATGTTCGAAGAGTGACCATGATTTTGGTAAACAATATTTTCTCTTGTTACATGTTCCATGTGACTCTTATGAGTCCTCTGCACCAAAACACCTTTCTGTCTTGGCCTTATGTATAACCAAAGATGACTCTTCTGTGTCAAAAGTAGTTCAACAACTTGGTGTTGGGGATATGCTATATGGGTATCCTTATAGCATGTCTCTTATCCGACTAACCTGGGTGGCCCATAGTCGGTAGCATGGCCTATGGCCTGCTGGGCGGCCCAGTTAGGTGGATCCAGAAGGGAGGCTCATGCCGGATAAAGGAAGGCTACGGTGGAGTCATCAGCGTACCCGGAGCCTTGGAGTGCAAGATACACAAGACTAGTAATAAACGATGTAGGACTCTGTAACCTGTCCGGCTAGGACTTTTCCCTATAACCCGATGACCTGGCGACTATATAAGTCAGGCCTATGGGAGCCTTTAGGGCACAACTTAATATCGATTCATACAACCTCGCACAGCGAACCTATCTCTGTAACTCGGCGTATCAGACCTTATAGTGATTTATAGCAGGAGTAGGATTCCGCCACCGTTGTGGGATCTGAACCTGGGTAAGCTGTATTACCTCGTACCCGTCAACCGTACTCCTTACCCCACGTCTCTAAACACGCACTGTGAGGACCCCTCCATGGCGTACTCGTCGGCAATACCACGACAGTTGGCGCCCACCATGGGGCAAGAGGCGCTTCAGGCTCTTCAGCGGGCGAGGTTCAAGATCTTCGTGGGAATCGGCGAAATCGTAGCCATCGACGATGTTCTCTTCTCCGGAAACGTTCTGATCGTCCCCCCTGACGAGTTCTGGATCCCGGCGAAGACGAACCCTACGCGGTGGTCGATCGTTCCTATCGGATACATTCACCTCTTCATCGGTGAAACCGACTAGGGCACTAGTTCCCTTGGAGTCGGAGGAGCATCAAGACCCGCATGGACCGCCTGCGGGCAGGATACGTTCGCGGAAGGATCGATGTTGGATATCTCTTCGGAGTTTGCCGGCAAAGATCAGAAAGCACCAAGGCCTGCATGGACCGCCCATGGGCAGGATACGTTCGTGGAAGGATCAATGTCGGATCTCTCCTCGGAGTTTGCCGTCAAAGATCGGAAAAATTCAAGGCCCACCCAAACCGCCCCTGTGCAGGATATAAAGGTGGAAGATCACTGCAAATCCGCCGGCTTTGTCCGCGCGTCTGGACAGCAGAGATCCAAGTTCGTCGGCGTGGTTACCATCTTTGATCTGGCACGCTGTGTTCATAGAGAGGGTGAAAACCCCCGCGGTTACCTGGCCAGGTGGCTCCATATACGAGCCGACCTAGCCCACTACCCCGATGATAACGCTCTGTATCACTTCGTGGAAGGACTGGACCGTGGCACGCTTCTCCGACATTCTTTAAGACGGCAGCAGGCAACAGGACGCCTTACCCTCGAAGATATGGTGAGCACCGTTAACAACTACGCGGAGGCCGAAGCGGCAGCTCAGACAGATCTTGCACTAATTGATGGAGCCCCTCCGATTCAGCCACCGCCACCACCGCCTCCGGCCACCATCGTGGCAGCAGCACCACCACCTCCAGTCATCGTCGAGCCCGTTGCACCTCCACCGCCTGTCATCGAGGAAGTCCTGGCACCCTCTGACTCTGTCCTTGACGTGCTCTATGCTGATTTCAGTGCAGATTCAGAGGAGATATACTTCAGTCCAGAAGAGCTAGACTCCGCTATGCAGGAGATGGAGGAGGAGTACTCGCGCGACGAGTAGGCCAACAACGTTGTCGCGTCCCGAGGGGTGTTCGTCACCATTGGGACGGTGATGAACGAAGATCAACCCGGACGAGCTCCGCCTACGGCGCTGGAAAAAGGGAAGGGGCCACTTATCGTTGCTAACGATGATCGCGCAAAAGACATGCCTCCTCCGCCCAACCCAGTACAGCAGTCGCGGGAACTCGGCACCGGCCCGAGTAACAACAACACCGCAAACTTTCCGCCTCCAGCATCTACGTCTGCAGCAGCCCAACTTACTCCAGCTGATAGAGTGATGTACGGCAATCTCCTCGTCGAGCCACTGACTGTTGCTCATATCCGGAACGTGACCCAGCTTGATGAAAAACGCCAGCAGCTGTTGGAGGAGGTGCAAGCCATCGCGGAGCAGGGCGCTAAGCTAGATCGAGATCTAGTCAACACGCAGAAGTCCATAGAGAAAGCTAGAGAAATGGAGGCCAAGTACAAGACTCTGCTACAGCAGCAGAAGGCTAAGAAAGCCCCGGCTCGTGTCATCAACGATCCTGGTGTACGGCGCAACCTAGGATGGGCTCCCTCGAAGCCGACACAAGCCAAGCCATACATTGACAGTGAAGGCAAGCAGGTGATGCCCACCCCACTACTTAACCTCGCCATCGCCAAGACCCTTCTGGAGCAGGATAGATCCCCTGAGGCAGTGGAACAGGTCTACGACCTAGTGGCCAAGGCGGTAAAGCCGCAGGAAAAGGCCACCTCTTAGAGGCTTGAGTCTAACCCAGCGCTCTGCCAGTCTAGCCAGTACAAGCCGCCAAGGGACAGATCTCCTCTTGATGTCGGGTACCAGACGGGTTCCTCGGAACGAAGACGGAGGGATGCGCGCAACAGGAAGGATGCTATCCCAATATCCTCCGACCACGGAGAAAAGACCCGACCTCGTCGCCCATAGCCACCGCCCCGGTCTCCCCGACATCGCGAAGATTACAAAGCTCACCATCATACGGATATGCCCCCACCAAAGCAGTGTGGCATCGTCATCCGCGACAACGCGGAGCAGACCCATCATGACGGGAAGCACAACGAAGGACATAAGAGCAGGTCACGCCATGACCCTCCGCGTCCAACAAGCAACCGTGACAGACGTGAGGCGTCGCAGGAGGGTAACAGCAAGAAAGCTAACCCACCGCCACCTCCGCCTCCATCACCACCAAGCAGTCACCATGGCGTAGGAGGCCCGCGTCGTTCATGCAGCCCACCCATGTTGACAAGAAGAAGAAGAACCTGGAGCCATACGATGCATGTTCGCGGATCGACAAGATCCACGAGGCTCGGGAAGGACCATACCTGGGACCACGTTGCTTTGGACCTGCAATACGGTCTGCAACTTACCCCAAAGGCTTCCGGATTGACAAGACCATCAAACCCTATGACGGTACCGCCAAGCCATCCACATGGTTGCAGGACTACGGCAACGCGGTGGAGATTGCCGGAGGCAACCCCAACGTCGCCGTCAAGTACCTCCCATTAATGTTGGCGGGTACGGCCCGTCAATGGATCGACGACTTGCCGGAGAAATCTATCTATAACTGGTTGGACATGCAAGAAGCGTTCACCAAGAACTTTGAGGGTACATACAAGCGTCCCTGCACTGTGGGCGATCTACAGCGGTGCGTGCAAGAGAAAGATGAGACATCTCGCGCCTACCTCTCCCGCTGGCTGGACATGAAGAATTCCTACGCAGGAGTGCACGCTCAGACCGCCATGGCCGCCTTCATCGATGGGTTGGAAAGGGGCACATTGCTCCGACACAAGCTGAAGCGCTTGCAGGACAATCACCAGCTTGACTTGAACCAGATGATTCAGTTGGCTAGTGAGTTCGCAGCTGCCGACGACGACGCTCGTGGCTCCTTGCTGGCAACGGCCGTTCCAACTCAAACTCGGAGGAACAGCAATACAAAGCGGAAACCCGCCCCAAAAGAAAAGCAATCTACCGACATGGTCGCTATGACTTTTGCAGGACGAGGAGAGGGCGAACAACGTGGCCGAGGAAGGGGAGCTGGCCGCGGGCAGCAACGAGGAAGTGAAACCGCCTCGGCGCCGCTCCGCGTTCCCCAAACCTACGAGGAGTACCGCGATATGCCGTGCCTCGTACACCTCGACGCCAATGGCAAGGCCAAGCATACCAATCGACACTGCAAGTTCGTCAACGACCTCAAGGAAGACCCGGAGTCCGGCTACAAGCGATGTCGGAAAAACAGACTGCGAGGCAAGGGCAAGGGGAAGAAGGAGGAGTCCAAGGATTCAAGTGACATGGACGAGGACGTTGACCCCAAGCACACCGCCAAGAGCGACGACAAGGGCAAGAACCCCTTCGCAAAGAAGGCCCCGGTCTACCACACTTTCCTTGGCACCCCCACCGTTTAACAACAGAAGACCTCTCTAAGGATCCTGATGGCCACTCTCCCCCCAGTTCCCTAGTACCTGCACTGGTCGGAGGTTCCAATAACTTGGGATAGGACGGACCACCCAGACCTTGTGCCCAAGGAGAACCAGTACGCCATGGTCATCAACCCATTGATTGACGGCGTGGAGTTCACCAAGTGCATGGTGGATAGTGGAAGCAGCATCAACATCATGTACCTGGATACACTGCAGAAGATGAACTTGACGGAGGCAAACCTAAGGCGGACCAACACCGTCTTCCACGACGTAGTTCCTGGTCGAGAGGCTAGGTCCCTTGGGTGCATCACACTTCAGGTAGCTTTTGGCGATGTTAATAATTACCGCCAAGAGCGCATGACCTTCGAGGTGGTCCCCTTCAAAAGCGTGTACCACGTCATATTCGGCCGCGCCAGTCGCCCTTGTGCGAGTCTGGCTCTTCTTCCAGAGGCTCTAGCGCCGCCAGATTATGGTCGCCGTCGGTGGTTTCAATCACCGCCGATGCGAGATGACCAGGCCCTCTGGGGGAACAACGATGGAGCTCGCCGGCTTCGCCGTAGCTTCGCTCGACGCCGCCATCGATGGGGAGGAACTGCTGCTGGACATGGAGAGCTGGAAGGACGCGACTGACGCAGAGGGAGGCTAAGGTTTTCGAGATTTCTCGCGGAGAGCTCGAGTTGGTGTGCGTCTGGAGGAAGAAGACGATGACGCGAGAGAATGAGGTAAAAAGTGGCGAGTGTCCCACGGTTACTATTTATCTTGCTCTGCGTCAAGATTCGTGTAGCTAATCGGACGGTTGCCACGAAGACGACCTGTTCGTGAACGTGCGCGGTAATTTCGCCACGTCTCCAACCATCACTGCCAACGGTTCGTATTGCTCGCGCGGGAAAATCGTATATGATTGTGTTCTCTGCATGTGTGAGTTACGAGGCGTCGCTGACCTAAGCCTACGTCGTCATAACTGACATGGTAGATGAGCTGTCGCATCAAAGATTCCGGTATGGACGGATTTAATCCGACTATGGAAGAGTACGATGGAAGATTCAGCATTTCTCCGTCTTACAAATCAAATACGGAGAAAACCTTGCAGGGTTCTTTGGGAGTACTACAAGATGTTGCTTGACAATTTGCCGACATCCATCTAGACGGAGCATTCCACGTGAAGAGGCAAGACGGCGCAAGATCTCGGAGTTCTCCGGGGGCTACTGTTGGGGATATGCTATATGGGTATCCTTATAGCATGTCTCTTATCCGACTAACCCGGGTGGCCCATAGTCGGTAGCATGGCCTATGGCCTGCTGGGCGGCGCAGTTAGGTGGATCCAGAAGGGAGGCCCATGCCGGATAAAGGAAGGCTACGGTGGAGTCACCAGCGTACCCGGATCCTTGGAGTGCAAGATACACAAGACTAGTAATAGACGATGTAGGACTCTGTAACCTGTCCGGCTAGGACTTTTCCCTGTAACCCGAGGACCTGGCGACTATATAAGTCTGGCCTATGGGAGCCTTTAGGGCACAAATTAATATCGATTCATACAACCTCGCACAGCGAACCTATCTCTATAACTCGGCGTATCTGCCCTTATAGTGATTTATAGCAAGAGTAGGATTCCGCCACCATTGTGGGATCTGAACCAGGTAGTATGTGTTACCTGCACTCACAACCGTCCGCCTTACCCCACGTCTCTAAACACACACTGTGAGGACCCCTCCATGGCGTACTCGTCGGCAATACCACGACACTTGGTTTTGTTGGTATCCATCTCTTCCACCTGTAAAGCTCTACTTAAGATGTTTAGTAGAGGTTTACCTCTCGAAGTGTGTGTTCCTTTTCCATCTGTCGGAAGTTTCCTTTCCTCGGAAGTCAAAACTCTTTTGCAAGCTCCATGGTCTCAATCCTTATGAAGACCAATTATCTGTCACCTTGAAACCTTCTTCTTTTGTTTCCTCCGTTACCTTGACGTGTTTCATGTCGTTGGCTTTAGCGATGTTTGCAAAACATCTATCCACGGGTTGACCATGAGATACTCAGTTTGTGGTTCCGTGTCATTCCCTCTCATCTTTAATGTGAGTAGCCACCTCGAAGATTATGAAGCGCTTCGTCCATCCGTCATGGTGGCATGGATCAACCTCTTCGATAAGATCGTCGAAGTTTAGTGTAACCCTGTTCCTTCTATCTTCCTATCTAGGAATCTCGGGTCGAGATTATTTTAAAGGGGATAGAATTGTAACAACCCTAGTTTCATTAAATATTAATTAGGGTTTGATTTGTGCATAGCATGAGCATCATCCTAAAAATGCATACAAGAATTAATCACAAAACCCTAAAACCTACTCTCTCCCTCTATTTGAAAACTCCTCCAAATGGTTTTAAGTATTTTGAAAATCACAAAACCCATGGAGCCCAAATTGTTATAAGGGCCCCTGTAGTATTTTAGAAATGTTTGCAAAGCTTTTGTATTTTGGAAAATATCCAAAACAGATTTGAAAATAAAATACAAAACAGAAAGTCAAAAACAGGAATAGAAAAAGATTTCAGAAAGAAAAACTATTCCTAACCCTAACTGGGTTGTGCCCATCTCTCCCTCTCCCTATCTAGAACCCAGCGCAGCAGCAGCAGCCCCTGCATCCTTCGTTGCGGCCTACTTGTAGACCAACCCCGGCCCGTCTGCAGCCCAAGCTGGCCCGGAACCGCTTCGGCCTCGAAAACATGTAGTCGTCTTTGTCCCCGACAGAGGAATCTCCTCGACGTCGCCGCGCTCGCCGTCCGCCGCCGCGGCCATGCCAAGATGCGCGCCACCGACGGTCCTGACACCTACAATAACCCCTAGCCAGCGTCGGGAACCCTAGCCGTGACCCATTTTGCCTCTTCTTCTCCCTCCCTTGCTCTATAGCCCGCGTGCCGAAACCCTAGACCCTAATGCCGTCGTTCACCCCCACTGCTATGAGCCTCCCCGAGCCTCGCCGTGGTGCCTATGATCTTCGCCGTGCTGTACTACATCTCCCTATAGAAGGAATCGGCCCAAGGTGCACTCTAACGCCGTCGATGACCTCACCTGCCCGAGCTCCGGTCGCCGTTAATTCTCCCTCGCCTGAACTCCTCCGGCCTCGCCACCACCTCCACCGCGCTCAGGGTGAGCCTCTGGTCCTCGCAGACCCCTCTACTCCCTCTCTCTCGCTCTCTAGCCCCCTCCCCGTCGACCACTTGTAGCCACCACCATCGGCCGCCGTTATTCCTGCCGCTCCGGCGACCCCCTGCAAGCGGCGCCGCTAATTTTTGGTAGCCCGCATCCCCCTCTTTCCAACGGACCCATCCCCGCAGCCCCACGTCGCTCCTAGCGTCGCGCCCGCGCTTGATCTGGGAGCTCGCCATTGCTGACGTCAGCATGACGCAGTATCTCCATTTCCTTTTTATTTTAAATGTTTTATAATTCTTTTCTGTAATTATTTCAGTAAAGGAAAATACATGACATGTGGGCCCCAACTATAAATAAATAAACATTATCTGAAATGTTTTATGTTTAATAAAATGTTAAAAGTAATTCCAAAATATAAATCATTTTATAATATTCCCAAAAATGATTTAAAATGAATTAAAATTGGAGAAATTCATAAATAATTCATTTTAAATCAGAAAAATACAAATAATATATCAAAAATGTTCAGAAAAATGAGCTCTAACTAATTAAGCTATAATCATGCATTGTTTAATAACTTGAATTGCAAGTTTAATTAGAAGAACAAAATGAACCCCATAGGTGATTCCGAGGATCCCCCTATTCTAGGGTTTGCACCTCTCGGACCCTGTTTAAAATGGTCAAGCATGTTTAGGGTTTCAATTTCAATGTAATTAACTTGTCATATCATCATCCTTGATTGAGCATTGCATCGATGCCATGTGTTTATTGTTTCCACTTCTTTCCGGTATTTGGTTCTTCTCCGGTAGAGCACAATATCGGAATCGAGTTCGAGATCGAATATCAAGGTCAACACCATCGAAGGTCAAAATCAACACCATCGAAGCTTGAAGACCAATACTTGACCAACTGTAACCAAGTCAAGTACCAGATATCTGAAGCTCTACTTTCTGGATATCAACTGGCAAAGGTAAGCGAAGCCCCACACATGATATAATCCTATGTTTTCAAGTATTTCAATTCTTGCCATGTGCATACGATTCCAAAGTATTTTATCGATAGATAGATAGATAGAGTAATCATATCCGATGCATGTTACCTTTGAAGCCTATATTCCTTGATCCACTGCTCCTAGCATAACTAGGGTTTGCGTTTGTGAAGCGTTGGTAGAGCTATTATATTCGTTGTGCTTAGCCATGCTTAGCTGTTATCGCTGGTCCATCCGTTTGATGAATCAGAGCTGTGAATGAACCTAGTTTGACAGGATAATGTGGTATAATCAGAGATGAAAGTTAAACATGCTAAGGCTTGTATGGGAGGCCATGGTGGGTTGTGGTTTTTGCAGTCCCATACTTGCCACTACTAGGACCTGAGTTCTTGCCTATGGTCCAAGACGAGCGTACAGCCACATGGGGCCTGGAAACCCCCTCGACCAACTAACTTGCCTAGTAAATTCCATGAGTCACATAGTTCGGGCTTTCCATTCGACATACGCATCTTGGTTGTTCTTGAATGGAGGTGAAGGAGGTGCATTCATAACAGGTAGGTAAGCGTGGCCGGGAACAAGAGATGCCCGACATCTGTAATCTTGAACCCCGCACACATCATTAGGGACCGGCTTCGGGACTCGACCCGTTACGGAGGCATCTCCCTAGTGCGTGACTCATGGTCTCGGTGAAGCAAGGTAAAGGTCGTGGTCAAGCACTCTCTGCCGGCCTTCCAAGGAAGAGGGCTAATAATGTTGGCATTAAGAATTGGTTGGTAGGTGAGGTTAAAGTTGTACACCCCTGCAGGGTTAAATCTTTTCGAAAAGCCATGTCCGCGGTTATGGACGAAGTTGGAGACCAGATTCTAAGATCATAGAGAACTTTAACTTAATCATAAAACATGGCAAGTTGATCAACGTGTGCTTAAGGATGCTTCCTCATGGGTACGAGGGGGTGATCCTAGGTAGGTTCAGCTGATGATGATTCGGTGGATGTTGAAAGATGATCAAAGCTAGAGATGCCGCTCTCTTATCCCCTTTTAAAATATTCTGATTAGTCGAGATTCTTCTCCCTCTTTTTTAACAAAACAAAGATGGCTTTATGCAAAAATAACTCCACCAGCCATAAGTCTTGCGGAGTACAACCTGTACTCACCCTTGCTTCTTTGATACTTTTGCAGCTGAGTAAGTGTTACCATAGAAGATGAGTTCTTCACGGCATCGACATCGACGAGTAGTTTGGAGTTCCCAGTCGGCAGTCTGGGATCTATGGATTAGACTTCATCGTTATGCTTCAGGCCTCTTAGGCCATTTGTTAAGTTTGCTATACTTAATGCATAATTTGCCTTCCGTTGTTTAATGTTTGTGGTCAGTGACCTATGCTTGTAATATTTTGGTTCTCTGCACAGTTATGAGCTCGCTGTAATAACTTTTGTGTCGTAGGGTTAGTGTTGTGTTATGAATTCTCTCTCTGTACGCTTTCGAGATTTAGGTTAGGCTTATATCAGACAGAGGTCAAGGATTTGTCTAGCCCTAATCCCGGGGGTGTCACAACTGGCGCCTCCCTTGATTGAGAAATCTCCGCGGACGGAGCGGCCCCGAGCCATGGGACCATCTAGAATGGCGGCGGGATCGCCGCGAGGGGGACCTCGCCTTCCACCATGTCCCCAGCTCATGGCTCTGTCGCCTCCGGGGCTTTCGTTGAAGTATCGGCCTCCGTGTCATCGGCCTCACTGTCCGATTCAAAGTTGGCTGCCGACCTGGGCGGCGATGGCGCCTTGGGCACCTTCTTCCTCACGGGCGACTTCACCTTGCGAGTGGTCTTCGCCGGCATGGCCATGAGCCGCGAACTATATTCCCATGCGTCGCCTTCATCCCCTTCATGTCCCTCGAGGCATCGGCTAGCCTCGAGTTCGTGTTCATTCTGCCCGCGGGTCTTCCGAGCCGCGGGCATGGGTGCGGCGACCTCCACTATCTTGTCTTTATCCTCGGAGGACTCTTCGATGTCCTCTCCGACCTCTCCGGAGCTCTCTTCATTGGTAGGAAGAAGCCAACCCTCTAAGACCTGAAACAACTGAGAAAGACATATGACGTCAGAAAACCACAACTTCATTCCTGCGACTGCGAAATCAAGAAAACAGTAAGAACTCACCGTTGGCGCCCAGCGCTTCCTGGCAGCGGTGTACGGGGCGAGCCCGGCCTTCGGGTTGACATACTCCACGTTGGTGATCTTCTTCAGCGCGGTGGTGTAGTCATCCGCGCTTCACTTAGCGTGCAAGCCTTTGTTCCATCCTCCCTTCCCGAGTACTCGTACATCCAGTGGGATCGGCTGGCAAGCGGCACCAATCGCCGTCCAAGCCAGCAGTTGTATAAATTTATGGTCTCCATCCCCTCCTTCTTGAGCGACCGGATCTGAGTTAGCATCTCATCCATGGCCATCCTATGGTCGTGGGGAATCTTGGTCAACTGCAGCCGACGCGGCTCGCTCCTGTCGGTGGTGAACATTGGGAGCAACAGCTCGCCGTCTGGTGCCGACTCGCGGACATAGAACTAGTACTTCTTCCATTCGCTGACAGCCTTGTTCTTCAACAGGAAGGTGAGGCCACCTGCCGCCAGCATCGAGCTGCCGGCCCCTTCGCTGAAAGAACATTTCATGATCCCTAGTGTTTTGTGTGTTAGATAACAATACCAAGGATCTTTTAATGTGTGTTGAAGTGCTGCAGATCTTAACTTTAAAAGGAGCTTTTAAAGTGACTTTGGGGGTGGATAATCTGCCCCTACCCTATTTCAAAAGGGTGCAAGGGCGCAACCCTCAGAATTGGGGGTGGAATATCCCCCGAATTTTCCGGCCAGGGCTGGAGTTTTTGCTTAGGCCGGATAATCCTCCCCTCCAGTGGGCCGGAGAGTCTGCCCCCCCCCACCCAGGTTCTGCCTCAAAGGTTGCCACAGTGCATCACTCAGAGAGGGGGCAGAGTTTTCCCCGGACTTTCCGTCTCTGGGCGGATTTTCCCAGGGGTGGATAGTCTGCCCCTTGAGGGGACAGATAATCCACCCCCACGAGGATTTTCACCTAGTCAAGCTCGGCGTGACCCACTGTGTGGGGGAGGATTTTCCCCTGGACTTTCCGTCCAGGGGGCGGATTTTTCCCTAGGACGGATAGTCCGCACCTAGTGGGGGCGGATAATCCGCCTCCAAACTTCTCCAACGGCCAAATCTGTGCAGGGGTATTTAAACCAGCCATCTCCCTCCTGCTAGAACACTTGGTTCATTCAAAAAATACAAGATCTGCTCCTCAAGTTTCATCCAAGAGATCTCCACCTTCATCCACCCAAAGGCCCCGTTCTTTGCGGAATCGAAGGAGGAGGACTCGATCTTCACCAACTGCAATCAAGCACTTCATCTCATCTCCATTCATTTGGAGAATCTTCAATCTAGTATTTCTTGCAAATATCTAGATCCTTGTGTTGATTATATTGATAATCCTTGTTCTTGTGACATCTTGTTGTCATTACGGGAACCTCTAATTCGGTTGTGGATGTGTGCCCCGCTAGAGTTGTAAATGTTGGAGATATGCCCAAGAGGCAATAATAAAGTAGGTTATTATCATATCTTCATACTTATGATAAATGTTTACATTCATGCTATAATAGTATTAACAAGGAAACCATTAATACTTGTGTGATTTGTAAACTTAATTTGAAGTCCCTAGTATAGCCTCTATACTTCACTAGCTTGTTGGTTGATTGATGATTGTGGTTTCCCTATCATGAACATTGAGATGTTATCAACAACAAGATCATATCGTTAGGAGAATGATATGGTGGACATACTCCTATAGATAAGCGTAGCATAAAGATCAAGTCATTTCAATAGTTCAATTGCTATATGCTTTCTGATACATAGTAACCTAATTCCTTCGACCATGAGATCATGCATATTGCCTTTACTGGATGGATGCTTTGATGTCATCAAACACCACACCGTAACAGGGTGGCTATAAAGGTGGTATTGAGTGTTCGAAAAGTATTGGTTGAAACACATGGATCAAGAGTGGGATTTGTCCATCCACATGACGGATAGATATTCTCTGGGCCCTCTCGGTGAAATGTCATCCAATTAGCTTGCAAGCATGTGACTTGGTCACAAGGGATCACATATCACGGGAACGAGAAAAGAGTACTTATCAAGAACGAGGTTGAACTAGGTATGCGAGATACCGACGATCATAACCTCGGATAAGTAACATATCATGAGACAAAGGGAAATTGGTATCGTATGTAAGTGGTTCATTCGATCGCAAAGTAATCGTAGAAATATGTGGGAGCCATATGAATTTCCAGATTCCTCTATTGGTTATTGTTCTGAGAAGTGTCTCGATCATGTCCGCATAATTCACGAACCGTAGGGAGACACACTTAAGGATTCGACGTTGTTTGAGTAGTTATGGTATTATGAGAAAGAGACCGAATGTTGTTCGAGTCTCGGATGGGATCCGGATATCACGAGGAGATCCGAATGGTCCGGAGAATAAGATTCATATAAGGAAAGTCCCATTTCGAGTTGGGGAATGGTTCCGTGTTTTCATCGGGAACATTCTAGAAGGTCCCGGAATGTCCGCACCGAGGGGGAAGGGTACATGAATGTGTCATTGTAAGTTGGAATGATTGCATCATGTACTAAGTGTTCTCGCTGTCCAAAATAAAGGGTTTATTTAAATCCTAAATTGAAAAGTCAAACGGCTAGTTTGAAAGTCAAACGGCAAGTTTTGGAAAGTGGAAAGAGGAGGAGAAGAGGGAAACCGAGTTGGAGAGGGAGACCTCCTCCAACCGGCGGCCAACTCCAATGCCGAGTTGGGGAGGGACTCCACTCCCTTCCCCTGGCGCGCCAGCCCCCTCCCACCTATATATGGAGGGGCAGGGCTCCCCTCCACACACACACAAGTTCCTATCCTCTAATCTAAACCCTAGACCTAAACCCGGTTTAGAGCTATTTCGGTTTAGAGCCTTCTAATTGGTTTAGAGCCTTCTAATTGGTGTGTCTAATTACTAGACCACTAATAGCCTCTCTCATAAGCTCCACCATACCACCGGCTTAAGGCGAAGCCTCATGATCTCCCTCTACTTCCTGCACCACGCCAGGCCGGAATCACGAGGAGAGTGCTACAACCTCCGCCTCTTTGGAACAAGGGAGAGGAAGGTCTTCGTCGAAAATCGAACGTGACCGATCAAGGGAGCGCTGCTGAACGTGGCGCTGGAAGGATCGCTCACGCGATCTTGAGATCGGAAAGAGTAACTACATCACCCACGAGAATCTGCTCTCGTTAACCGCTTGGAATCTTCGAGGGTGAGTTCCACTATCGACTGCTACAATCTAGTAGATAGATCTTGGCTTGTTTGTTTGTATGCGATAGAAAATTTTTGTTTTCCATGCTACGAACCCCTACAAAGGGTATCGTGAGCCGTGTCTATATGTAGATCTGTCAGACGAGTAGAACACAATGGTCATTGTGGGCGTTGATGCTTTTATTGTCGATTACTTTTTGTGTACTTTGCATCTTGGCGGTATGTTGGGATGAAGCGCCCGGCTAACCTTACATGACATCGCTCATGAGACTTGCTCCACACTTGACATGCAACTTGTATTGCATAAGTGGCTCTGGGTGCCTGCTTTCTCCTAGCATAGTTAAGATCCAATTTACAACGGGTAATCAACAATGCTAGTATCAATGTTGTGGTTCTTGTTCGTAAGTTAGAACGACACTTATTGAAAGCCCCAAACCACATAAAATATGCAAAGAAAGTAGAAGCGTCTAACTTTGTTTTGCGGGTGTGATGATGTGATATGGCCATGATTGTGATTATATTTGATGTATGCAATGATCCTTATTGTAAGTTGGCAACCGCGTGAGCCATATGGTTGTCTTTAATTTCGTTAAGACCTGCGTGTCTATTCAAAATAGTTGTAATAGTTGAAGCTGGTGGACGACAACCATGAAGAAGCGCCATTGACCTTGATGCTATGCCGTGATGATGGAGATCATGTTCGTGCTTGAAGATGGAGATCGGAAGCACAAAGAAGAAAGGCCATATCATATCACATATTATGAATTGCATGTGATGTTAATCCTTTATGCATCTTGTATTGCTTAGTAGACGACGGTAGCATTATAAGATGATCCCTCATACACATAAATTTCAAGTTCTAAAGTGTTCACCCTTAGTATGCACCGCTACAAAGCTTGTCGCTCAAGCACCACGTGATGATCGGGTGTCTTTGATTCCGCGGGTGAATACAACGTAAGCAAGCCAGATTTGCTTATGCGGAAGCTAAGGTTTGATCTTGACGAGCCTAGCATGTACAGACATGGCCTCAGGAACACGGATTGTCGAAAGGCAGAGCATGAGTCATATAGTAGATATGATGAACATGTTGATTGTTCGCCATTGAAGCTACATCAACTCACGTGATGATCGGTTTTGATGTGGTGGATTTGGTTCGTGTGATCACTAAAACAATGTGAGGGATATTGTTTTGAGGGAGTTCACCTAGATTAATTTAATTATTAATTAGAACTCAATTTATCATAAACTAAATCAAAGTGAATTTGCATAGCTGTTGTAGTCATTGGCATCCGCTTACCACCTTGCGCTTAGTTGTAATTGAGATGATAGAACTATAGAATTCTGGTTAGTTACTTTACTTAACTGGTATCGTATTGTTTTGAAGTGTTAATCTAAAGTTTAAAAGTCCTATTGCAAACTTTCAAGAAGTTCCTAAGCATTTCTATGAAGTTTAATAATTGGTATTAAAACAAGAGTGACAATTCCAAGTGTTAGCATATGAGTATCATGTTTGTCTCCATGATTCTTGATATACAAAAGATTATCTTAATATCAAGGTTATCTAGGATCTGAAAGAGTTGTTTCAGAAACCATGCTGTGTGGAAGATATTGTGATATCTGAAACGAAGTTTTGGTTACAACATGATAGAGTATAATATGGCAAAAGTCATGTTCTCATATTTTGATGAGAATTTACAAAGGGTTGGAGACACTTGTTGTCCTAATTCTCCAAAAGGTTTTGGATAGCAACATTATACTCATAATTCATCGTTACAAGCTAAAAGTAGCTTCATCATGGATAAATCCATGATGAGGTGAATATTTGATGTAGGTAAAATGTTTACTACACCAAGAGATTACTAAAGAAAGGAATTTGAAAGAACACCAAATATTTGATAATGGTGATCTACTTCAAAGTGCAAGTTCAAAGACATTGGTATTTAACTATACATGCTTTGGACTATGTGTCATAAGTATGACTCCACTATTGATGTTGATAGATTCTTTCAAACAGAAAAAGGAAATACTGAAAGAGAATCTCATAAGTATATGGCAGAAAAGAAAAGACTAGAATTGTTCAGTTTAAGTATATAGATGATATATGTGTTATGGCTATATTCTTTGCTTATTAAACAATGTGGTTCTTAAGTATTTGATATTGAATTTGTTGGTGTGAATCGTCATACGAAACAACACAATTCATGAACTACAATGGCCTAAGTAACTAGCAAAGAATAGGTGATGATGTTCATCGAGAACAAATAAAGGGTTATTTTGTTGCTCGTTAAAACATCAATGCTTGCCTTCAAGATTTGTTTTATCAGGTATTATGAGAACAAAAGGGTTGTTCAAATAATTGCCGTAATCCATAAAAGATGGATGATTCACAAATCGTTGGAGAAATCACATCCATAAAACTAATGCTAAAATTGTCGAAAGACAAATTGATTGAAAGATCACTTAGGAAGTGACATCGCTTAAATTATATTGAAAGAAAACATGAAGAAACTCCATGTGGATGGAATTTTGGAGTCTTTTGATTTTTGATCAAATGACGGTTTGTGAAACTTTCCTAAAGATAATTAAAACTTCGCTCATAGGCCAAAAGGAACGAAAGACTAGCTTATTGAACTTGTGCATATTGTTGTACTAACTACATTATGTTTAGTCAATAGCGATGGATTTCAACTTCATATGCTTTCTCCAAAATTTGAGTGAATATATGAATATTTACTTAATAAGGATGAAGTGTGAAATATTTGAAAAGTTCAAAGAATTTTAAGATGAAGTGCAAAATCATTGTAACAAGAATATAAATAGTTTATGATAAGATCATAAAGGAAGATATTTGAGTTACAAGTTTAGCATAATACCTAAGATTTAAGGAATCGTTCTGTGGATTTGCATTTCCCGAAACACCATAAGAGTATGGAGCGTTCGAGATATGTAATTAAAACCTTGTTTGACATGGTAAGATCAAAGGTATAATTCATAGAACTGCCATTATATTTTAAAGATTAAAAGCTTTAGAGACTACCGTTTTCCACTAAAAGAGCTCCATCATAATCCGCTGAAATGACACCATATAAGGTTATGGTTTGGGATAAAACCCAAGTAGTCCTTTCTTAAACATTGGTATGCTATGCATAAGAAAGATGTTTGCAACCAAAGTCGGATAAACCTGTCTTTGTATTATCATAAGTATTCCTCCATAAACACCGGAGACAAAAGTGTTTGTCACTTAGAACGCCAAGTTTCTTAGAGAAGGAGTTTTTCGTGAAAAGTTAAGTGGGAGGACAATAGAACTTTGATAAGGTTAAAAGAACCTTAGCTATATGTGTAAACTTGCGCAGCACCGAAAAGTGTTCCGGAGGCAGCAACAATGCTCATGGCTCACGTTCCTCAAAGGTTGTGGTCACGGAGGTCTAAGTTTCTATTGAAACAAGTAGGTCGGATGAACAATCAAATACCAAGATTTGAGAGTTAAATCATTATTTGACAATAATGATCCGACTAAATGCAAAGAAGCGATGATGGGCCCCGACTCACAAATGGCTTGAAGCCATAAAATCCGTGATAGTTCCATACACGAGAAATCAAGTTTTGAACTTGAAGGACCCTCGAGAAAGGTGTAAGACCTTACAGTTGTGTTTGGATCTATAAAGAAGTAGACATGGATGTTTCACATCTATGAAATAGTCGACATGTTGGGAAAAGTTCACAGCAATGTTCAAAGGTTGACTATGACAAGATTTGATCTTTCATAGTGATATTTAGTCTAGACGGATTAATGTAGCAACCACTACATATAAATTTGTTATATGGTAGTTGAATAAACAAAACAAGTTCTTCTAATAGAATCGTTACCTAGGACATGTGCATAACACGGTCCATAGGGTTTTGTTAATTCAAAGGATGCTAAAAGCATATGCAAACTTCAATGGTTGAAGTAAGCATAGCGGAGTTGGAATCTTCACTATGATGAAACTGTTAAAAGAGTTTAATTTCATCGAGACAATGAAGATGCTTGCATTTGCAAGAAATTAAGTGGGAGCGCTAAGACATGTTTCTAATACATTATGTGGAAGACATATTGTTGATTGGAAATAATGTATCTTTTATTAACGATATTAAAGAATTTCATCCCAATGAAAGACTTAGGCAAAACCCAAATATTTGGCATCAATAGACGCTAATATGGTTGTGCAGTAAGTATAGACGAGATATTGAATGAATTCAATATAGAAACTACAAGAAAGGTTCTTGTTGCACGTAAAGGATTGAAAGAGTTCAATGTTGATGATATATTCAAGTGTATTGACATTTGGTAAGTGAAACAAAGATTCAAGTATAGATTGATACTTGATGTATGAAATCACAAAGAGAATTTATATCAATCATACTGTGATATGTACAAATCCAGATATGTCCTATGCTATAAATATTATGAGCATATACCAGAATGATTCATAAGATGATCATTGGACGATAGTAAGGATATTCTTATGATCTTTTGGAAGAACTAAGAGTATATTATTTGTAGAAGTGACAAATAGATGGTTAGTTCATTGTAAAAGTACTACATTGATACTAGCTTTATCACAAAGTACAAATTTAGTTTATCTCAATCTAAATTAAGGGTGGCACAATATAATGGAAAGTGAGTTCCATAATGGATTTGGATGAGTTCCAAAGTTAAGACATTGTGACAGATACTACAACAAAGGGCTAAGTATATGACTGCTATTATAGCAGCAAAAGAGGGCATTTGTGTCAAGTAGTTTGTTATCAAACTAGGTGCAGTTCACAGCAGGATAATACTATGAAGATATATTGTGCGACAATATTATCAACATGTTTTAACCCTAAAGAGCTAAAGGTCACACCGAAAGACCAAATTTATACAAAGCCATCTCATTAGAGAATGAGTGATGCGAGACGCAAATACATGCAATTGCACACGGACCGGAAGTGTCGATCCGAGATCGCTTAACCACTAGCAATAGTGTACATACAACACCAGAAAGCCATAGGTGTTGAAAACACAAAGGTTTGAAACTAGATTATTGACTCTAGTGCAAGTGGGAGACTGTTGGAGATATGCCCAAGAGGCAATAATAAAGTAGGTTATTATCATATCTTCATACTTATGATAAATGTTTACATTCATGCTATAATAGTATTAACAAGGAAACCATTAATACTTGTGTGATTTGTAAACTTAATTTGAAGTCCCTAGTATAGCCTCTATACTTCACTAGCTTGTTGGTTGATTGATGATTGTGGTTTCCCTATCATGAACATTGAGATGTTATCAACAACAAGATCATATCGTTAGGAGAATGATATGGTGGACATACTCCTATAGATAAGCGTAGCATAAAGATCAAGTCATTTCAATAGTTCAATTGCTATATGCTTTCTGATACATAGTAACCTAATTCCTTCGACCATGAGATCATGCATATTGCCTTTACTGTATGGATGCTTTGATGTCATCAAACACCACACCGTAATGTGGTGGCTATAAAGGTGGTATTGAGTGTTCGGAAAGTATTGGTTGAAACACATGGATCAAGAGTGATTTGTCCATCCACATGACGGATAGATATTCTCTGGCCCTCTCGGTGAAATGTCATCCAATTAGCTTGCAAGCATGTGACTTGGTCACAAGGGATCACATATCACGGGAACGAGAAAAGAGTACTTATCAGTAACGAGGTTGAACTAGGTATGCAGAGATACCGACGATCATAACCTCGGATAAGTAACATATCATGAGACAAAGGGAAATTGGTATCGTATGTAAGTGGTTCATTCGATCGCAAAGTAATCGTAGAAATATGTGGGAGCCATATGAATTTCCAGATTCCTCTATTGGTTATTGTTCAGAGAAGTGTCTCGATCATGTCCGCATAATTCACGAACCGTAGGGAGACACACTTAAGGATTCGACGTTGTTTGAGTAGTTATGGTATTATGAGAAAGAGACCGAATGTTGTTCGAGTCTCGGATGGGATCCGGATATCACGAGGAGATCCGGAATGGTCCGGAGAATAAGATTCATATAAGGAAAGTCCCATTTCGGAGTTGGGGAATGGTTCCGTGTTTTCATCGGAACATTCTAGAAGGTCCCGGAATGTCCCAGACCGGAGGGAAGGGTACATGAATGTGTCATTGTAAGTTGGAATGATTGCATCATGTACTAAGTGTTCTCGCTGTCCAAAATAAAGGGTTTATTTAAATCCTAAATTGAAAAGTCAAACGGCTAGTTTGAAAGTCAAACGGCAAGTTTTGGAAAGTGGAAAGAGGAGGAGAAGAGGGAAACCGAGTTGGAGAGGGAGACCTCCTCCAACCGGCGGCCAACTCCAATGCCGAGTTGGGGAGGGACTCCACTCCCTCAAGGCCAGCCCCCTCCCACCTATATATGGAGGGGCAGGGCTCCCCTCCACACACACACAAGTTCCTATCCTCTAATCTAAACCCTAGACCTAAACCCCGGTTTAGAGCTATTTCGGTTTAGAGCCTTCTAATTGGTTTAGAGCCTTCTAATTGGTGTGTCTAATTACTAGACCACTAATAGCCTCTCTCATAAGCTCCACCATACTCGCACCGGCTTAAGGCGAAGCCTCAAGGGATCTCCCTCTACTTCCTGCACCACGCCAGTCAGGCCGGAATCACGAGGAGAGTGCTACAACCTCCGCCTGCTGGAACAAGGGAGAGGAAGGTCTTCGCCGAAAATTTAACGTGTGACCGATCATGGAGCGCTGCTGGAACGTGGCGCTGAAGGATCGCTCACGCGATCTTGAGATCGGAAAGAGTACGACTACATCACCCACGAGAATCTGCTCTCGTTAACCGCTTTGGAATCTTCGAGGGTGAGTTCCACTATCGACTCGTTGCTACAATCTAGTAGATAGATCTTGGCTTGTTTGTTTGTATGCGATAGAAAATTTTTGTTTTCCATGCTACGAACCCCTACAGTAAAGGCACTGGTTCCCGCCTCGAAGGGTACCAATAGTGGAGAAGGTGGAGCAGGCCTTTCGTGGCGAGATCCATTAGAGAATAGGGTGAGGCCTATTGTGGCGTGGTGGTCTTAGAACCGCCCACCCCTCCAATGCAGATGTACTTCCCTTAACAAGGAAGGAACTTCGGTAAAAAAAATCCATGTGTCTCCGCGTACTCCACTACGGTTTCCTCGCTCCTCACTTTGCGTGCTTAGTAGCTAGGGTTGCATATAGGGAAATTCTCGTAGTTGCATATCCAGAGAATTTACTTTGTGTCAAGCCTAAAACTGAAAAAGAACTAAAAATTGAGTAGCACCTATTCACCCCCCCTCTAGGTTCCCATAAGATCCATTTCATTCGCGACTGACGCGCCGATGGAACAGCTCCAGCCATAGGGGGGAGTATGGGCTGCACCCCAGATAACAATCGCAGGCCCTAGATCTGAGGGCTTGATGGCATAGTAGACGCAGAACCGCAGGAAGAAGATCAATGTGGGGAACTCGAGCCTCCTCTCGAGGTGGCTGGTGAAGCAGATGAACTCGCCGGTGCGAGGATCCGGCTCCGTCTGCCCGGCCGGGGGGATCCGCCATTTCGCCTTGTAGAGGATTCCCGCATCCTGAAACGATTTCAGCGACCCCATGGTGCACTTGGATTTGCCCCATTTCTCCTTCGGATGCGCCATCGAGGAAAGGATCTGGATTCTCTCTCTTGCTATGGAAATTTCGGATCAGGAGGAAATGGAAGATTGAGGGGTGCTCGGGATCGGAGGAAATGCGAGGTAGACTCGCAACTCCCCCGTCACTCTCCTTATATAGCGGTTGCTTCCCGCCAGTTTCGGAGGAGCCGTTGCCCCGCGGTGATTATGCCAATATTACCTTTGGGGTTACTAATGGCTAGTTTGACTAAAAATGACGGTCCAAATTCATCTACTCGACTCGCCGACCCATTTTCCAGAACTGCGACTTGTCTACTCGCCAATATGGCGATTCGACTGGTTGCCAATATTGCGGCTGGAGAAATATGCTGGATATTCCTTCCTTCATCGAGGGAGTCCATCGCCGATTTGACTAGGCGTCCTAATTGGACCCGTATACTCTGATTGCCAAATAACACCTATGAAGAATCAACGAAGGCCTCGGGGACTACTAATGGGGATATGTTGAGTGGGGTATGCCCAGCAGGACGTTCCCTACTAGATCTAACTCTCAGCGAGTGGGCCTGCAGGATGGCGACTAGATAACGACCCAAGAAGGAGCCTGGCGACTGGAAGCTAGAGGCCCAAGAGCGTAGCTAGGCCCAGACAGATTAGGTCAAGCCTCCGAGTCTTTAATTAACTCGGTTGTATATCTGTAAACCCTAGCGAGGTATCCCTATATAAACCTCCCTAGGGTACCCTCTACACTTATGTTCCATCATACACCCCATCGACTCGCTGCCTAGCCGCTGAGCTCGCCACCACTTTAATCTCCCAATAATATAATCCAGCAGGAGTAGGTATTTACCCTCCGAGGGGCCGAACCTGGGTAAATCATTGTGTCTCCGCCCTCATCTCGCACCATAGATGGTTGGCACCCCTTGCCCTTCCTACTGCTACTCGCTGCCAATTGCAGCATCTGCCGTGGACATTCCCATGATAGCTTGCATAGGCAAGGTTGGATAGCCCCGTGTTTGCACAAGTGTTTGAAATCCGCCCTCAACCCTGCTGAGTTGAGAAAGCCGTCATCGGCCCATGTTGTGGGCAGAATCTTCCTCGCCAAAACAATGGCATACTTTTGTCCAGCTCAGCCCGGAGCCCCGAGCCTTCACCACGTTGGCGTTTACTCTTGTAAAAAATACTACCGAGCTTGTTCGTCTTGATACACTGAGAAATTTCAACATAAAACCTTGGTCATATAGTTTCTGCATGATATATGAACGATTCTACGTGGAGAAATTCAATCCTAACGTGAGAAATCAAAAGGGAAAATCAATCAAGCATGAGTTCATCCACTAAGTCAATGAGAGGATTTCAGCCATGGAATTCTAAAAATAAAGCATGGATAGGGATAGAAACATACCGATCTATTGATTCCCCCACTCAAACGAATGAAATCCGCGAAGAATCGAGAGTTCTAGGGTGGTTTTGAGAGGTTTGGAGAGAGAGTTTGAGAGAAATAATGAGGGGAGGAAGAACCCTAGCCTGCCCCGACCCATTTAAGTGGTCGTGGCAAACTATACGTCGGGAGCTATACGGCCGGGTTAAGTAGCTCCCGCCATATAGTTGTGGTGGCGGTGAGGGTTAGGGTTTCCCAATGCCAGATCACAACTATACGGCCACAACTATACGGCCAGACCAAATGGTCCCACCGTATAGTTGGTCATCAAACCTTCTATATCTGAGTCCCAAGTTTTGAGAATTTCGTCGATAACTATACGGCCGCAGCTATACGGTTGGAATAAAGCTTCCCCCCGTATAGTTGGTTGTTACAACTCCTGGAACATGTTTTTTCACCCAAATTTTCAGAGATGCATTTTTTATCTGAACAATATTATTAAGCTAGTTTCTACATAAAAAATCAAACTTTATTTTCTACACTAATTCTATCCATATTCAGTCGATATTTCTACTACTTTTTGACAGCTGCATTTTTACGGGCGCGCTGATGACCCACAAGTATAGGGGATCGCAACAGTCTTCGAGGGTAGTATAACCCAATTTATTGATTCGGCATTAGGAGAGCCAAAGAATACTTATAAGCCTTAACAATTGAGTTGTCAATTCAGCTGCACCTGGAAATAGTCTTGCTCACAGTAGTTTATCAGTAGCAATAGTTTTGTAGTAGCAATAACAAAGTAACAGTAGCAGTAAAACAAAGGCAGTAGTAACAATAGTAGCAAACAGTAGGATATGAGTGCGGTAGGCATAGGGATGGATGGACAGGCGTTGCATGGACGAGACTATTCATGTAACTTCAAGATCTAGGGCATTTGCAGATAAATAAGACAAAGCATCCAAGTACTAAACAATCATATGCATGTGTTCCATATATAGTCATACGTGCTCGCAGTGAGAAGTTGCACAACATCTTTTGTCCTGCCAGCCCGTTGCAGCGGGGCCTCAAGGGAATCTACTGGCAATTAAGGTACTCCTTTTAATAGAGTACCGGAGCAAACCATTAACACTCTGTGAACACATGTGATCCTCATATCACAGCCATCCCCTCCGGCTGTCCCAATTTCTGTCACATCGGGGCCTTTGGTTCCGTACAATAATATGTGTAAACAACTTGCAGATAAGATCACAAACAATACTATCATCATGAATCAATAACATGTTCAGATCTGAGATCATGGCACTCGGGCCCTAGTGACAAGCATTAAGCATAACAAGTTGCAACAAAGTCAAATAGCACTAATAAAGATACTACGCACCATGCCCTAACAATCTTATTCGATTACATGATAGATCTCATCCAATCCCTACCATCCACATAGCCTACAGCGGGGGATTACTCACTCATGGATGGGGGAAACATGGATGGTTGATGGAGAGGCGTCGGTGATGATGATGGCGATGATATCCTCCAATTCCTCGTCCCGGCAGGGTGCCAGTATGGAGTTTCTGGTTCCGAATCACGGTTTCTGGTGGTGGCGGCGCAGCGGAACTCTATGCGGAAAAACATCGAACTCCGTGGAGTTTTTAGGTCAGGATGCTTTATGTGGTCAAAGAGGGAGGCCGAGGGGGTGCCCGAGGTGGCCACACCCCACCCAGGCGCGGCCTGGGTTGGCCCGCGTGGCCAGGGGGTGTGGGCCCCTCGTGGCCCTCCTCCATCTTGTCTTCTGGCTCCATGAGTCTTTTGGTAAAATAGGATTTTTGGCATATTTTTCGGGATTTTTCTTGAAAGTTGATTTTATGCACAATAACTAGACACCAAAGCAATTATGCTGAAAACAGTGTCAGTCCGTGTTAGTTGTATCCAAATCACACAAGTTTAGCGTAGAAACAATAGAAAAAGTGTTCGGGAAGGTAGATACGTTTTGGACGTATCAACTCCCCCCAAGCTTAGCTTATTGCCTGTCCACAAGCAATTCAGTTGAAAACTGAGTGCGATAAAAGAAACTTTCACGAACATATTTGCTTCATATGATGTAAATATTCTCAGCACATGAGTAGATACTTACACAATTCATAATAAGGAGTATGCAACTAAGTCTACTCAATAGTCAGTGCAAGCTATGAAGAGATTCCAACATAAATAATAATAAGTAGCAAGAAACATAAACATAAGCAACATTGCAATGCTCATAAGATGGTATGATAGAGTGGTATCTCACTTGCCTTTGATTGTAGAGAAAAACATAAATGCCGACACCTCTGAAGTTCAAATGAAGACTAGAAGTAAAGATATCAAAGATACAAGCATCAAAGTCATGACATAATTAACCAAGTTTTGAGACAAGCACATTACACTAAGAATGACAACTATGCTCTCAATAAGGTGCTCATAGAATAAATGGTGACTCAACAAGGAAGTGAAAAGGTTTTGAAAAGTTCGAAAGGCTTCCAAATGTTGAAAGGATGGTACTCATTAGCTTTGAGCTCTCATTGCCCCTATTATAGGAATCTTTAGATGGTTAAGTTTAAAGTGAGGTCCAATATGAGTTATATGCTTGACAGACCATAAACTGGAAACCTCATGTCCCTTGAGTACGAGGGCCGCTCCTCGTTGTACTCAACTTAAGCTACCAGTAAGTTCGTGTCATTGTAAATACATGTGCATCATAGAGAACCGCCAACGGGGTACCCCTTGCACATGATACAGGAGCTATCCCATATCAAAATGACAAGGCAATCAGACAATGAGCATCTCAGCGATCTTCTTATTTACCATGGGAAAATGGTGCTTTTTCTCTCTTTCCTCTTTGCTATGTCTCTCTTTTTTTATAAGAAGAAAGCTTCATAGATTGCTCACTATGGTTATGCTGCAAGTTTCCACCATGATTAGGCATGGCTTAGGCTAGCGGCCCAGGCGTTTCTCTAACACATATACATAACTCCATTGACATACAAGCTCCCCTTTTATTTCACACTGACGACATCCGTAAACAAAAGAGCATGATATCAACTGGGTATAATATTTACCGTTGTTGAAAGCGTTACCCGTGACAGCACGGTTCTGCTAACTCCCAACCTATAATTTTCAAGCATATAACTTTCATGGACAGTCACAATGGTTCAGGTTTATTAAGTGCAAGAAAATAAAGTGTGCCATCATGTTCGTGAGAGCTTTACTAACTAACTTTCTCATAACAAGCAAACATTTTATTTGGAATAAAACAAGGCATAATAAATATGCACGGAATAGCAAATGATTCTAATAGGTAGATATGGTGGAAACTTTTGGCAATATTGGTTTTGGGGAGTTGGAAGCACGAGTAGAGCTCATACTCAATGCAAGTGGAGGCTAGCAATAGAAAGGGAGCGACAAATGAGAGAGCAATAATTGTCATAATCATGCTTGCAACAAAACAGAATTAATTATGGCATAAAAGTGATACAAGAACTCTAAGGCAAAATAAATCATCGAGGCTTAACTAACTTTGGTTCAGTCATATGCATGTGGGAGCATGTGCTAATTCGATTCAAATGAAACATTCAGAGGAGGATACGACAATGTCATACCAAGTTCTGAATAGAAGAATGCAAACAAACATTCATATGACATGCTACAAACTATTAGCAAGCTGGAGCTAATCATAAGAGAGCAAGAACTACTAAGCATCCATTAAATAACATACACCTTACATGAACGGACTAAGCATAACCACAATGATGAGTATATGTACAAAAATGAAAACAAATAGAGTTCATTACCAGCCTCTTACCACACCTCAAGTTGTCATTAATCATCATTATTGCCCTTCACTTGTGTGGCTTGAATGATAACATGAAACCAAACTCCACTGAGGACTGCTGAACCCTGCAATAAACTTCACAAAACCAAAGAAGAAGGACAAATATTTTTGGGTTTTCGAATTTTAAAGAAAGCACTCAAAGCAAAAACAAACAAAGAAAAATCTTTTTGGATTTTTCTTATAGCAAACCAAAGCTAAAATCAAAGCAACAAACCAAGAGAAAGAACGAAAATATTTTTGGTCTTTTTGGTTTTGAGAAAGCAGAAACAAAAACTAAAAAGAAAGAGAAACATGGATATACAAAGTACCGACGGAACATCATATGTAAATGAGTGTGATTTCGGTATACCTCCCCCCAATCTTAGGCTTTTGGCCTAAGTGGGGATCAATCCCAGTCTGGCCAAGAAGGAGTGCCTCCGTAATGTGACGAAGAGGCCCCTTCATCCTGGTACATGCTCGAGGACGCCCATGTGTAGTGCACAGAGTGGTCGTAAGAGGGCGCGTCCCCTGGTAGTGTCCGTGGAAACCACGAATGCGCAGCTGATCGTCCATCTCCCCCTTGGAGCGTGACAAAGGCCCCCTGCAAATACTGAACAAAGTAGTTTGTGGCAAGGAATTTCCCTCTTGTCCCCATCAGTAAACATCATCTTGTAAACTAAACTCTCAAGGATAGAGCTAGTAGTAACAAAGTGATGCACTTTCATGGCAGCTAAATCAAGCCTCTGTGGATCCAATATTGTATCATTTGGATCAACAGAAAGTTCTAAGGCAGCAACTACAGTGCAACAATAATACACCCATAAATGGGTCCTCTAGCAGCTAGGCGACAAGCAATGAGAGAACCAAGATTATACCTGGTTTCATTGTTGAGTACAGCAGCTAGAAAGGCCAGATTATAGTTGGAAATATTGCTAGTGTTCTCCCTACCAAGAATACTAGTGGCAAGATAATAAGCAAAATATCTGATAGCTGGGAGTTGAATATTTCGGATCTTCCCGCGCTGGGATGTGCGGTCATCATCATTAGTTACCCCGCAGTAGAGCTCCAACAAATCAGCGGGTCAAGCTTGAATCTTCTTCACCGTCCCAGCCATGCTAATACCTATAATGCTGCAAAATTTCTTCAATGTCATGGTGACAGGCCTATCATAGATTTTGAATGAAACATTTCTCCTGAAAGGGGTGTTAGTGAAATAGAAACTCTCCACAAAAGTTGTGGTGAGCATAGCATATTGCTCACTCTCATCCTGTATATAATCGGTTAGCCCAACCCTCCGAACAAGAGTTAGGAAATCATCAAGAATCCCTGCAGCTTGCAAAAAGGTACAACAAGGGAAGGTAGAAGGGTGCACATCCCCCTCATCTCCCTCGTTGCCAAAGCGCAGCAAAATAAGATCCTCATTATATGATGGCCTAGATCGAGAGGATGATCTTGAAGGCCTTGTCCTCCTAGGTGCATCACTTTGAAACACTTCTCCAAAGGTGTGGTTGTCCATGACCCTTTTTCTGAAATTTTTAGACAAACATCAAACCAAGTGATTTACAAGTTGATAAATGATGAAATCTCTAAGCATAGAACAAGCATGCAATCTCACACAACCTATCACCTACAGTAGAAAAATACTCAAGATACAATCCACCAAAAAAATCTAATTGGACAAGCTGAGGAGGCACATACCAGAGAGCAATCCTTCCAAAAATCAGCAGCAAAGATGGCCTGAGAAAGGAGATCGAAAATCGGGAGCAAGAACAGCAGGAACTCGAGCTTGAGAAAGTTTTCTGGTGTTTTTCGGGAAAGAGAAAGAAGTGGCTTGAAGGAGGCAACTTGCAGGGCCACAGGTGGGCCCCACCCAGGCCAGGCGCGCCCTAGGGCTGGTCGCGCCACCAGGGCGTGTGCGGGCCTGGTGGGTCCCCCTAGGCCAATCCAGGTTCCCCTCTGCCCATTTTTTTGAGGAAAATTTAATATGAATTTTCCAGAATTTTTTGGGAAACTTTATTTTTGGCCAATTTTCTGGTAATGAAAATTGATTTTCTCATAGAAAAAGATTTTTGAAAGACACAAAAAGCAAACCAAAACCAAAACTACAAAAGTTCTAAGACACACTAAAAAGCAAACAACAAGCAAAACTAAGACTATCAAGACAAACATCAAAGATTGGAAAGGAGAAAAATAAATGTGAGCAATTATAACCACGGTGAAAGCATTGTTTTGTTCATTAAAATCCCTTTGTTAACAAGGTTGATCAAGTCTTGTTACCAAAACAATCTTATATAAAACAAAACTTTGCATTTCACAAAATGATTATGTTACCTCAATCTTGATAGCAATAGTCCCAATCATAATAGTTTCAAAACTTTCTTGTGGAATGGGACAATATATTTCTCCAACTTTGATGCTCTCAATATTTTAAATGGAATTCAAGCCATAACTCTTTTCAATCTTCTTTGGGAAATAGACGGTATGCTCTTTGTCCTTAATATTAAAAGTTACTTTTCCTTGATTGCAATTGATGACAGCACCTGCAGTATTAAGAAAAGATCTCCCAAGAATAATAGACATATTATCATCTTCAGGGATCTCAAGCACAAAAAAATTAGTTAAAGCCAAGCAACTATGAGCCACTTGAACATGAACATCCTCACATATACAAACAGGAATAGTAGTTGACTTATCAGCCATTTGCAAAGATATACCAGTTGGCATCAATTTTTCTAGCTGAAGTCTCTTGTAGAGAGAAAAAGGAATCACACTAAATCTAGCTCCCAAATCACACAAAGCAGTTCTAACATAATTATTTTTAATAGAGAATGGAATAGTTGGAATACCTGGATCACCAAGCTTCTTTGGAACCTTACCATTGAAGGAATAATTAGCAAGCAAAGTAGAAATTTCCTCATTAGGAATCTTCCTTTTATTAGAGACAATATCCTTCATATACTTTGAATAAGGAGGAAACTTAATAGCATCAGTCAAAGGAATTTGCAAAAATAAAGGTTTCATCCACTCACAAAACTTGTTATAGTGTTCTTCCTCCTTTGACTTGTGTTTCTTATTAGGAAAAGGCATTGGTTTCTGCTCCCAAGGTTCTCTTTCACTACCATGTTTATTAGCAATACAATCTTCCTTAATGTACTTAGTGTTCTTAGTGTGCTTCTCAGGTTCTTCTTCAATTTCTTACTTATCAGGAGCATCATTGTTATCATTACCACTTTTAGTTTCAGCATCAGAGACAGATATACTATTAGGATCTACAGCAGGTTCAGGAGGTTCCTCAATTGTTTTATGTTTCTTTTTCTTTCTCTTATGAGGACTACCACTATTTTCAGCTTGTTGAGAATCATGCTCAATTATTTTAGGGTGTCCTTCAGGATATAAAGGATCTTGAGTGGCTGCACCACTCCTAGTTCTAATTCCATAAGCATGTTTATCTCTAGAAGTATTAACTAGCATATCTTTTTGCACCTTAGCAAGTTGATCAATTTGGGTTTGAACCATTTGGAAGTGTTTAACAAGCATTTTAACATTTTAAATGCAGTTCTTTCCACAATATCTTTCAACTCATTAATAGCTCTAGAGTTTTCCAATAAATGATTCTAAACTTGTTTATTAAGATTACCTTGTTTAACAATAAAAATGTCAAGTTCCTCTAAGAATTGATTAGGAGGTTTACCATAGGGAATATCACCTTCATTAAAGTGTTGGAGAGAGTGTACCTCAATAGTGGATGAGTGGGAAATTGGCTTACATAATTCTTCTATTGGAGGTAAATTCTTCACATCTTCAGATCTAATACCCTTCTCCTTAAGACATTTTTTAGCTTCTTTCATTACTTCATCATTTAATTCAATCACTCCCCTCTTCTTGGTTGTTGGTGCTGGAGTTGGTTCAGGCACAATTGGTTTAGGTGTAATGGCCTCAGGTGTATTTGGCTTAGTTGAAGTCCAATCATCATAATTCTTGCTTATTTTAGCCATTAATTCTTCAACTTCTGCAGGAGTTCTTTTCCTGAAAACACAATCAGCAAAACTATCCAGATATGTCCTAGAATCATTAGTTAGTCCATTATAATAGATATCAAGAAGCTCATTTTTAGGTAATGGACATCTAGGATGTGCATTAATCAAGGCACATAACCTTGTCCATGACTCAGGCAATTTCTCCTCTTCTCCCTGTTTAAAATCAAAAAGTTTCTGCAAAGCAGCATGTCTAGCACTAGGAGGGAAATATTTCTGAAAGAAAGTAGCAATCAAGCAATCAGGTCTATCAATGGATCCAGGAGGTAAACTATTAAACCAAGCTTTAGCTTCTCCTTTAAGTGAAAAGGGGGAAATTTTACCAACAAAGTAGGTACGCATCTTAGCATCATCAGAAAATAAGGCACTCATAGTAGAAAGCTCATTCATATGTGCCATAGCCTTTTCATTCTCAGTCCCACAAAAAGGTTCTTTCTCAACAATGTTTATATAGGATAAATCTAGAGAGAAGTCATAATCTTTATCTTTAATTTTTATGGGAGAAGTAGCAAACTTCGCATCAGGAAAAAGTTTAGGTATGATAGTACGTTTCTCAAGGAGACTCCTAATAGCGCTAGCACCACGTGTGTTTCGATATTCTTCAATAAATTCATCAGTCATTTTAGTGTAACCATCATTAATATCATATCTCTCTCTAGACTCACGTGAGCTAACAGGTGTAGTAGTGTCTTCACTAGGAGTTTCAGTGTTTCCCAATATAGTTTTAGCAAT
Source organism: Avena insularis (assembly GCA_023614405.1). NCBI lineage: Eukaryota > Viridiplantae > Streptophyta > Magnoliopsida > Poales > Poaceae > Avena > Avena insularis. The sequence goes on from CM042685.1 coordinate 258,423,015, forward strand.
AGTAGCATCTAGGAAAGGACCTAATGAACCACTCTCATCAAGCACAGTTGAAGTAACATCATGAGTATCAGAAGCAATTTCAGATTCAGTAGTAGTAGCAGCAGTGTGTGTACCATGTGTATGTGGTGGTGGTGTAACAAGCTTACTTATAACAGACGGTGAATCAAGAGCAGCAGAGTTGTTTAGGACTGTACCTCTTCTTGTAGTGGATGGTAAAGTAGGAAATTTTCCATCACGAGACTTCCCCATGATGAAAAAGGATAGTAGTGAACAATAATAGATCCAAGTGAACTGACAAATAAAGCTATGCTCCCCGGCAACGACGCCAGAAAAAAGTCTTGATGACCCACAAGTATAGGGGATCGCAATAGTCTTCAAGGGTATTATAACCCAATTTATTGATTCGACACAAGGGGAGCCAAAGAATACTTATAAGCCTTAACAATTGAGTTATCAATTCAGCTGCACCTGGAAATAGTCTTGCTCACAGAAATTTACCAATAGCAATAGTTTTGTAGTAGCAATAGCAAAGTAATAGTAGCAGTAAAACAAAGGCAGTAGTAACAATAATAGCAAACAGTGTGATATGAGTGCGGTAGGCATAGGGATGGATGGACGGGCGTTGCAAGGGTGAGACTATTCATGTAACTTCAAGATCTAGGGCATTTGCAGATAAATAAGATAAAGCATCCAAGTACTAAACAATCATAGGCATGTGTTCCATATATAGTCATACATGCTCGCAATGAGAACTTGCACAACATCTTTTGTCCTGCCAGCCCATTGCAGCGGGGCCTCAACGGAATCTACTAGAAATTAATATACTCCTTTTAATAGAGTGCCGGAGCAAAGCATTAACACTCTGTGAACATATGTGATCCTCATATCACAGTCATCCCCTCCGGCTATCCCAATTTTTGCCACTTCGGGGCCTTTGGTTCCGGACAATAATATGTGTAAACAACTTGCAGATAAGATCACAAACAATACTATCATCATGAATCAATAACATGTTCAGATATGAGATCATGGCACTTAGGCCCTAGTGACAAGCATTAAGCATAACAAGTTGCAACAAAGTCAAATAGCACTAATAAAGATACTATGCACCATGCCCTAACAATCTTAGTCGATTACATGATAGATCTCATCCAATCCCTACCATCCCCATAGCCTATAGCGGGGGATTACTCACTCATGGATGAGGGAAACATGGATGGTTGATGGAGAGGCGTCGATGATGATGATAGCGATGATCTCCTCCAATTCCCTGTCCCGGGAGGGTGCCAGAATGGAGTTTCTAGTTACGAATCACGGTTTCTGGTGGTGGCGGCGCAGCGGAACTCTATCTAGAAAAACATCGACCCCCCAGAGTTTTTAGGTCAGGAGGCTTTATGTAGGCAAAGAGGAAAGCCGAGGGGGTGCCCGAGGTGGCCACACCCCTCCCAGGCATGGCCTAGGCTGGCCCGTGCGGTCAGGGGGTGTGGGCCCCTCGTGTCCCTCCTCGGTCTCGTCTTCTGGCTCCGTGAGTCTTCTGGTAAAATAGGAGTTTTGGCATATTTTCCAGGATTTTTCCTGAAAGTTGATTTTCTACACAAAAACTAGACACCAAAGCAATTCTGCTGAAAATAGCGTTAGTCTGTGTTAGTTGTATTCAAATCACATAGGTTTAGAGGAGAAACAATAGCAAAAGTGTTCGGGAAAGTAGATACGTTTTGGACGTATCACGCGCTTCCGCAAGAATGTTTGTGAAAAAATTGTAGGAATGCGATGAACTTTTTATTATTTAACTCTATTTTATTGACATGATGGCTTGACTCCCATTAAGCATTTTATTAAGAATGGTTGAATATTTCAACCCTTTTTCTGTTCTCAGATTCTTACCTTGGGTTGCCCTTTATCAAAGGCAAATACCACATGAACTCGTTTTGCTGGTGGAACATACCTTTCTCATGCTTCTAGTTTCTTTGGAAAATACCGGATTATTTCAGCATCATAAACATTGAAAATTATTTTCCCTTCAGCATAGTCAACTGACGCTACTGCAGTTCTAAGGAAAGGTCTTCCAAGTATTATAGATAATTTTTCATCCTTTGTTATTTCAAGAATGATAAAGTCAATGGGAATAACATGCCCATCTATTCTAAGTAGAACATCCGCAATCATACCAACATGTTGATTACTGGATTTGTCAGCACCTGTAAAGTGATAGAAGTGGGGGAATATTCTTGTCGGGGGATAACCCCTGGTAGGGTCACAAGGGGTAAAACACAGCCCAGCTTGGCTTACCCGAGTGAAGAAAGAACCGGGCCGAATAAGTACGGTCGGGTAAGAGGATCGTATGTGGCCGACATAGAAACTATGTCGGCCCGTATAGGACAAAGATGTTAATCCTGCAGGAACCAACGAGCCGAGTCTCCCGAGGAGAGGCCGATTCAGATAGGACAAGTGGCACCTTTCCGAGTGAGGTTCAGGAGGGACCATGGTAAAGAATGGTCAAAAGAGAAGGGCGACGCCGGGTAACACGAAAGGAGCCGGGTGACGCCCAAAGCAAGGGCTGACGTACAAAGTTGCTGCGTGACACCAAAAGGAAGAGGAGACGACATTCCAGAAGACTGTTAGCTGTCTAGCTTTGTGGACTGGACCATTGGGCTTAGGGCAAGCCCATGACCCGGCCCGCATAGTAGGGACCAAGATCCAAACAGTAACCCTAGAACCCAAAGGGGTGTAACCTAGCTAGCACCGCCTATATAAGGAGGGGCATAGCAGAAGTAGACGGGAGGTTGGACCAAGTAGGGAACTAGTGCATAGAACACTAGTTCATACAGGTCAAGGAGCACTTGTAAGCCTCGAGCATCAATAAATTCCTAAGTGTGGAGAGGTCATCTTGTTCTTCGTGCATGGCGAGACCGTGCACTCTCTTCCCGGTGACCACAAGCACCCATTCGACCCCCAACTTAAGCCTACCCATGGCATCTGCTGTGAGACCACCACGACAGTTGGCGCCCACCATGGGGCAGAAGCAGGTGCTTGATGGAGTCTTCATCCGGACGGGCAACATCATCGCCCAGACCGGCGAGCGCGTCTACTCCGGCCTCATCCAGAGTTTTGGAGCGCTCAACTTCGTCAGCGACAATGCGGGGTGCTTCGGGACGAAACCGTTCCCAAGGGGTGGTCGTTTCATCAAGTTCACGTGGAGCGCGCATATCTGGAGCGCGTCGTCCTTGCGCCGGATCCCCTTGCAGTTCCTGTCACAGGAAAGCTGCATCAACTGGTCTCCGTTGAGGTAATGATGACAACTCCAAAACCAGCAGCACCTCATGTAACTCCTGTAGTGAATGAGGATCCTGAGGGAGGAAATCAAGAGGAAGCACCAAGGGCTGCAAGAACAGCAAAGGCACCTCTAGAAAATCCAGAAAACATAGCTAGGAGTAAGAGGGCTAAAGAGTTGCAAGATGCGATAGACAAGTTTGCAAAGCCAGTAGCGCAAGCAACTGATCCGGCACGCGTGCAAGCCGAGTTAGAGGAGGCTAGGATGAAGGTTCTGGAGAAATCCAAGGAGTTAGCACAGTTACAGCAAGATGTGGATATCACAATCCGAGAGCTCAACTCGTCAAATCGAGTCAAGGGCGCAAAGACCCGGCTTGATGCAACAAGGATAAGAGGAAGGAACCTCAATGAGGAGCTTGCGGATGCAACGTCAAAATTGACACCAGAAAACAGCAATGAAACAGCCATGCAGCCGACATACAGTACAGCAGCAGCTAACCTGCGAGCCACAGAAGCAGCAATGGCAGAGCTACCCCATTTGATGGGTGAAGCAAAGAAAAGACAACAAGAGTGAGTCAATGAACTGGTAAGAGCAGCTAGCATGCTGAATGAGGCCTATTACAAGGCGAATCCGGGTGTAGCAGGGAGGTCACAGCTAGTTCATTCGGCAACTCCTATCCCAGCGCGATCAGCAGGTCATACGGCATCCTCACCCGGAGCAGCGCCAAGACCGAGAAAAGAAAAGAGTGTGGATTCAGGGAGGAACAAGCAAATGATCACTTATGACCTGGCGATGGCTCAGGGAAACCCAGCGCACGCACAGGGAACGAGAAGGAATAACGCCCAAGGAAATGAAAAACAGGAAAATGTAGGCCGAGAAAGGCAAGCAGAACAAAGGAATGACAATGGAGGGCAAAACTTTGCGCCCCAACCTAGGCGTGGAGCTCACTCGGCAGGAGGAGGAAATCCAGCACCGAATAATGCTCCAGCTCAACCCGAAAGAAGACAGCAAAGTGCGGGAAAATCAGCACAACAGCCTGCTGACCCGAACGCAAACAGATATAATGATGGTTACTCGGCGATGGTAAACGACGGGTACGAATTGCCGGATCACGCCTATCAAGCAATGGGAGCCAGACTCGGAGGCAGGAACCTTCAGCCGGATGATGCAAGGCTGAAGCTTGACCGAATAAAGATGGCAGAGCTGATCGAGTCACAGGGTCCACAGGGTCCACAGGGTCCACCATTCTTTGGCCCAAGGATCATGAAGGAGCCACCTGTACCAAATTTCCAGCTAGCCAGAGGAACAAAAACTTACGATGGAAGCACAAAGCCAGAATACTAGCTCATAAATTATGGGACTGTTGTATAAATAGCGCAGGGAAATTTGAGATGGGAAGTACGATATGTACCGCAAATGTTAGAAGGACCAGCACGGGTATGGCTGAACAATTTGCCACCTGGAAGCATCAACATATGGATCGATTTTCAGGACACTTTTGTGAGCAATTTCACGAGCACCTACAAGAGGCCGAATCGTCCACAACAGCTAGCAATGTGCAAGCAAAGGCCAAATGAGACAGATAGAGAGTTCCTCACAAGATGGTGCACAATGCGCAACTCTTGCAAAGGGGTAATCAAATCATAGGCAATCGCTTGGTTTGCTCAAGGATGCAGACACGGAAGTGTGTTGTGGCAAAGGTTATAGAGGGATATGCCGGCAAGCTTGGCAGCAACAATAAGGATTGCTGACTCATATGCGTTAGGATATCCGACTCAACCTCTGCTCATGTCGGCGGATGGGATGACTGAGACTCAGATCTATGATGCTGCCGGGTCACAAAGGCGCCAAGAAAGATCCGAATACAGAAGCAAAAGAAGGGATGAAACACCAGACTACAGATATGGTTTGACTCAGGTTGCGGCCATGAGTCAGGATCATCCAGATGCTGGAAGTAGTCAACGTCAAATAACAAATGGACAACAAAAAGAGTCAGCAGAGACGGATGATGGAGGTGAATGCCACAATGCCGGCAATTCCTAAGTACATCCACTGGTCTGAGCAAGAAATAACTTGGAGCATAAAGGATCACCCCAAGATCATGCCAACCCCAGGAGATTATGCTCTAGTCTTAGATCCAACTTTCATGGGCCCTGATATCAATGTGAAGTTTTCCAAGGTACTGATCGATGATGGCAATAGCATCAACATCATGTACAAGGATACCATGCTCAAGTTAGGTATTACCATAAACATGCTGGATCCGACTAAGACAACTTTCCATGGCATTGTGTCGGGATTGTCATGTGAGCCAATTGGCAAGATCTGGGTCGACGTCTTATTCGGCAACAGAGGGAATTGTCGAACTGAAGCCTTAGAGTTCGAGGTGGTCGACTTAGTCAGCTTGTATCATGCCTTACTCGGCAGGCCGGCTATGGCGAAGTTTATGGATACTCCTCACATTGCTTACTTAAAGATGAAGCTGTCAGGCCCATGTGGGGTGATCACAATTGAAGGGGATTACAAAAGTTCCATTGCTTGTGCCTTAGCCGGATCTTCACTGGCCAAGTCACTAGTCATAGCGCAGGAAAAACATCAAATGTTGGAAGTGGCAGCATTGTCCAAAGCAGCACAAATGTCCATGCCGGCACTCACTAATCCGCATGGCAATGTATCATTTCAAGATACCAAAGAGACCAAGAAGGTACAAGTGGATGAGACTTTCCCGGAGCGTACAGTTACCATTGGGTCTGGGCTCACTGACAAATAGGAAAGCGAGCTCACCAGCTTCCTCCGTGAGAATCGGGATATCTTTGCATGGTCCACATAGGATTTGCAAGGAGTTCCGAGGGAGCTGGCTGAGCACTATCTTCATGTAAGTCTAGATGCCAAGCCGGTGAAGCAACCCCTCCGCCGCTTCGCCGAAGATAGGAGGAGAGTGATAGCTGTCGAGATAGCCAGGCTCTTAGCTGCTGGATTCATCATGGAAGTACTGCATCAGGATTGGTTATCAAATCCAGTCTTAGTTGAAAGAAAAAAGATGACCCGAACGTGGCAGTGGTGCGGTGCATGTGTATTGATTACACGAACCTCAATAAGGCGTGTCCAAAAGATCCATTTCCCCTGCCACGGATCGACCAAGTCATAGATTCTACTGTTGGGTGTGAGTTGTTGTCGTTTGTGGATGCGTACTCTGGATTCCATCAGATACCACTAAATCCGAATGATCAAATAAAAACAGCTTTTATCAACCCTTATGGGGCTTACTGCTATCGTACCATGCCATTCGGATTGAGAAATGTAGGTGCAACATATCAAAGATGCATGCAAAAATGCTTGCAAGATCAATTGGACAAAAATGTTCAACTATACATCGATGATGTGGTGATAAAAACCAAGCAAATTCATACTCTAATTGAGGACCTGCGTCAAATATTCGCAAACTTAAGAAGATTCCGGATGAAACTTAACCTAGAAAAATGCACATTTGGTGTCCCGGCTGGCAAGTTACTCGAATTTCTTGTATCTAGCCGAGGAATTGAGGATAACCCGACAAAGATCAGGGCCATCGAAAGAATGGAATTTCCAAAAACCATCAAAGATGTCCAGAAGTTCACAGGATGCCTGGCCTCGTTGAGTAGATTTATTAGTCGGCTAGGTGAAAAATCCCTACCACTATATCAACTAATGAAAAAATCATACAAATTCACATGGACACAGCAAGCTGATAGCGCTTTCCACAAACTAAAGAAAATGTTGGCAACAGCATCAATATTAGCATCACCACTATCCAAAGAGCCAATGTTGCTCTATGTCACTGCAACCAGCAGAGATGTAAGTGCAGTAATAGTGGTTGAACGCAAAGAAGAGGGCAAATCAGTCCAAAGGCCAGTTTATAACTTGAGCGAAGTGCTCTCTATATCAAAGCAGAATTACCCTCATTATCAGAAAATGACATATGGGGTATATATGTGCGCAAAGAAGTTGAAACATTATTTTCAAGAACACCCAATCCGGGTAATATGTGAGGCGCCTATCTCTGATATATTAGGCAGCAAAGATGCGAGTGGCCGAGTCACAAAATGGGCCATAGAGCTAGCACCATATACTCCACAATATGATAGGCGAGATGCAATTAAATCTCAAGCTGTTGCAGATTTCTTCGTAGATTGGATGGAGATGCAATACGAACCACCACTGCTAGATCCGAATTACTGGAAGATGAATTTTGATGGGTCCAAGACGAAAATGGGTTTGGGCGCCGGGATAGTGCTCACATCGCCAAAGAGGGATCATCTCAAGTATGTGTTACAGATCCATTTTGTTGCTTCCAACAACATTGCCGAGTACGAAGCACTTGTCCACGGCATCGAAGTGGCCAGAGAGATTGGCATCAAAAGGATCATATGTTTTGGTGACTCGGATTTGGTGATTCAGCAAGTGTCTGGACATTGGGACGCATTGGACGCAAACATGGCACTATATCGTTTCCACGTGCAACAGATTTCGGGATACTTTGACGGGTGTGAATTCCATCACATACCAAGAGAAGAAAATGAGGCAGCGGGTGTACTATCCAAGTTAGGTTTGTCTCGGCAAGCAATACCACCAGGAATAGCATTGGAACATCTCAGGTAAACATCAATCAAACCGTCGCTAGAGTCCGAGTCAATATTCATCCCGGCAATACAAGAGTCGGACGTTGTGCCAATGGACATTGACTCAGGGGAAGGTTCGAGTCACTCAGGGACTGACCCGCTCACCTCAGGGGTAGCCGAATCACACTCGGGGACTCCTCAGGTCATGTCGGCAGAACATATATCAGCCGAACCAATGGAAGTTGATGGGGAAACAGATCCGGCACCACTGATACCTACATGGGCGCAGCCAATATTCTACTACTTAAAGGATGGAACTTTGACGGATGATGAGATATTGGCGAGGCAAACAGAAAGAAGAGCAAAGGCATACACCATAATCAATAAGGATCTCTACAAAAGAAGTGTAACGAGTGTACTGCAGCGTTGCATTAGTTCAGAAAAAGTCCAAGCAATCTTATTGGATATTCACCAAGGAGAATGTGGGCACCATGCATCATCAAGGGCATTGGTGGACAAGGCATTCCGACATGGGTTTTATTGGCCAAGTGCACTGGCAGAGGCACAAAAGCTAGTCGGAAAATGCAATGGTTGCCATCATTATGCATCCAAGTCACACTTACCAGCATCTGAATTAAAGACTATACCAATCAGTTGGCCATTCGCAGTATGGTTCTTGGATATTGTAGGACCATTCAAGCCAGCAAGGGGAGGCATGACTCATATATTGGTAGTGATTGATAAGTTCACCAAATGGATAGAAGTGAAGCCCATCAAAAAATTGGACGGCAAAATAGCTGTCACATTCTTAAGGGACATAATCCTGAGATATGGTTACCCACACAGTGTAATCACAGATAATGGCACGAACTTTGCTGAAGGAGATTTTGCTCGATTCTGCGGAAAAAAAACCGAATAAGACTCGACGTAGCATCGGTCGCTCATCCAGAATCAAATGGACAACTTGAACGAGCTAATGGCTTAGTTCTATCCGGGATAAAACCCCGTTTGATGGAACCACTCCAGAGATCACCTGGTTGTTGGATAGAGGAACTACCCTCAGTGCTATGGAGTCTAAGGACAACTCTGAATCGATCAACAGGCTATATGCCATTTTTCCTCGTATATGGGGCAGAAGCAGTTTTGCTGCCGACATAGAGTATGACTTGCCAAGAGTAAGGCAATACTCGGAAGCCGAGGTAAAAGAGGCCTGATAAGATGGAGTTGACTTACTCGAAGAAGCAAGGGAACTGGCATTATCCAGATCCGCTATATATCAGCAAAATCTTTGACGCTACCATAGCCAGAAAGTTCAACCTCGTGTTTTTCGAGAAGGGGATATGGTGCTAAGACTAGTGCAACGCACAGCGGGAATGCATAAGTTATAACCCCCATGGGAAGGTCCATTCATTGTAAGCAAAGCATTCCACAATGATTCATATTATCTCATAGATGCTCGTGAAGCACAGAAGAACAAAGCGGACAGATCAGGTGATGAGACCAAAAGGCCATGGAATGTGGCACTGCTTCGCCCCTTATACACTTAGGAAAAGCAGTGCATGTATCACTCAAACTCTCATATGTCGGACATTTGTGCCGGCTATGTGCTGATAATAAAATGGTATGACTCGAAAAACTGACTCGGGGACTGCCCCATATGTTTATCCTTTCAATTATTTTATGTCGGTTGGCGTAACACCCAAAGCTTATCTCGGAACAAGTAGTGTTTACTCAGAAAAAATCAACTCTTCGACTATGCTGTTGTCCGAAAACACGGCTTCATGGCAAGCAAGAGGAAAAGATGTGTGACGAGTAAACATGAACGATGGACAAGTACAAGGAGAAACGCGAGCGACCCTATGTATTTTTCCTAACCCACTGCAGGTTATATCGTATGGTGTGTTGAATGATCCTCGGCCAAGTGATTTATGTTTCATACTTGTTAACTATATCCTTAGTACTTTGAGCCTCTAATGTCGAACGCCAAAAAAGGTAGACAAGAGCCAAAGTCAATGAAAGGGGAAACGACAAAATGATACTCGGGGACTTTCCTTGGATGATTCACACTCAATATATAACAAGATATTTAAAGCATTATCAAAAGGCACACAACCAAACATAAGTGCAATGTATATTACATTTGTACCCGGCATACCGGGGATCTCATCAAAGTTCAAGTGTTTGTCCTATTTAGTCTAAGAAGTAGCAGGACTCGGAGGAGCAGTCTTGGAGCTAGGAGCATCGCTTGGAGCAGCAGCCAAATCAGGGGCATCAGTTGCCGAGTCTTCAGGGTCGTCCGACTCGGTGGCCTCACTGTCAGCACCCTCCTCATCAGCAACTTCGACAAGTGGGTCACCAAGGTCGAGGAAGCTGGGCCCGTCGCACCAAGCGTACACCATAGTATACTCGATCATGGCGTAGGCTCGCTCTTGGCGTCTCTTGATCAACTAAGGGTCATTCAGCCACTTCCCATCCCCCCTTATGCGTGCAAGCACATCAAGAGTGATTTTCTCATACCATGAGAGCACAAAGGAAAGGGCCTTATCCATTGCAGCTCAGCCGGCCGACTCACGCCACTGATCCAACATGTCTTTGGTGTGAAGCAGCCTTTCAGCAAGGGGCTCGATGAGTGTGGGTGTGTCTTCATCTGGCCAGAGCATGCGAAACGCATGAATGGCTGATTTGAGCAAGTCCACGCCGCAGGACTTGAGGGTCTTGATGCGCTCCCACAATGCTTCGAGATGTTCGTCGTTGCTCACCTCGCCATCAGCTGGAGCACCAGACTCGTCTCTCACTCTTTTCATGGCCTGAATGGCGAACAAATTGGCCTCGGGAAAATTCTCTGCAAGCAAAAGAGAATATTAGCAAAGTAACAAAAAGGATGATAAAGTCAAGAACAAAAAATGCAGTGCAAAAAAAGGGTAAGAACTCACTACCGAGAAAAGAGTTGATGGTGTCGAGTTTGCTTTGCCAAGCCTTGGCCTTGGCTTGAGCGCGTCCAGGTCCATGTTCGCCGACTCAACCTCCGAATCGGCTTCCTTGAGCAGCTCACTGGTTTTCTCCGTGCTGGCGGCGTGTTGGCCGTCTTTCTCGGCAAGCTCCTCCATCAGCCCCTTCACCTCGGCTAAATGTTTCTGCTCCATGGCGGCAATCAGCTTTTTTAGGCGGGTCACCTCATCTCTCTCCTTCTGGAGTTCGTCTTGGTGCTTCTCTGCTTATTCAGAACAAATTACTCGTCAACAGCAACAGAACTATCTTGACCCCGTGAGGATAACAAGGCAAGAGAATGGCATGAACACAAAAAAAGGCTAAGAACTTACTCTCCGTCTCACTGATCTGCGAGTGGAGCACGTCGATGGTGGTTTGGGCAGACGCTATGGGAGAACAACGAGAAAATACTAAGAAAATGAAGCAAAGAAAGATACACCGGATAAAGATACGGCGAGTAATAAGATTACCTTGGCCTTGGGTCTCGATTTGGAGCTTCTCATAAGAAAGTTCGAGCTTGCGATGCTCCAGGAGGAGAGATTGATGCACCTTGGTGCGCTCATTGTGCGTAAGCTGCACAAAGGAAAAGGACAGTGGATAAATGGAAAAGTCGAGCTCAAATCCGGATAAGAAGTAACTCCTATCTTAGAGCTTACAGCCGAGTAAGTTCCTCACTTGGCAGTAAACTTGGGGACTAGGTGATATGTATAACAGAAATACTCAATAACACAAAAGAGTAAAAAGGTTATTTACCTCGTTCACTTCATTCGCGCGAGCCATTAAGGTGATGGCCTGCTGGGTCATGTCGAAGACGGCCTTGGGGCCTAGATTCAGCTTCTTGCCAGCGCGGGTGCTGACCTCTTGCTCGCCAGCTGCGTTCCACGCCACAGCATAGGGCTCAGCGGAACCAAGGCCATTCCCACTGAGCGTCTGAGTGAGAACTTGCCCCTTCTTCAGGGTAGTTTCCACATTGGCACAGGTTGCAGCGGTGCTAGTGTGAAGGGTAACAGCTTTAGAGCCATCACCTGACCCGGCAGCCGTAGATCCGCTCGGTTTACAGACTGAGTGGGCTCAGTAGCATTGCTTGTACCAAGATCAGGAAGTTGTTCATGCACACCAGCTTGTGGGCTGGTGCCAGAGGAACTGGTGGCGAAGGTTTTCTCGGCGCCAGCATTACTGGCACCAAGATCAGAAAGTAGTTCCCGGCCAGTACTAGGGATGCTGGGTCGAGTCTCCTCTGTCGGGTGCGCCACCGGGTCTGACTGACACTGAGAAGCATGATCCTCAACAGTGAGAGCCTCGACTCGGACGGGATCCTGCACCGTAGAATCAGTCGGAACAGGTGCAGGCCTTAGCAGCGAGGCGATGCTAGCAGCAGTCTGGTTAGCCGACAGATGCGCAACGCTGAAAACAACAAGACAAGCATAAGAAAACAGTAACAACGCATAAGGAGGAAAAATGTCACGTAAGTAGAACACAAATGCTTACCCGGTGACAACCGGATCGCGCGGTGGGCGATGTGTGACTCGGTGCCCGGCAGCTTTCCAAGTCTCAGCCAGCATGGCAGCAGCAGGAGCAGCGGGGGCAGCCTTGCTCTTTTTGGCTAGCTGAGTACTGGAGGAGGCCCCGCGTCGCTTATTTGGCTTGGCGACGGGGATTTTGCCTTGCTCTTTTTGGCTAGCTGAGTACTGCAGGAGCAGTGGTGTGTCATGTACCTGGCCAGCTGCATAAGTAAATAACAGGCTTACTCGAATAAGTTAGAGGGCTAAGGTCACAAGGCAAGTTCTCCAAAATCTTACAATCATCATCCTCATCATCGTGAGACCAATCTTGTAAGGGGTTTCGAGATTGACTCTTACCCGAGGTTGAAGCAGCAGCCGCATGCGGAATGGGCTTGAAGCACTCCAAGTCATACTCGACTTCGTCGGAGTCGGAGCGATCCTCGTTGTAAGCGCTAGGAGGGACAGTACTATCATCAACCTGTTGAACGAGGTTCTGTGAAAGACAAACAGAATAAGTATCGAAAACTAGACTGAGAGTAGCAAACAAGCTAAAGCTGACTTGGCAGTAAAAGTGACTCGGAAACTTACCCAGGGGACAGGCTTGACACGGCTAAACAGAGGGCAGCTCCAAGCCCAATCATCTGCCAAGTTCAGCTTGAAGTTCAAGCTTACTCGGAGAGCCACGGAATCGTGGGTAAGCTCCTTCGTGGAGTGCCGAGTGGGTTCATGGGAGCCACTCATGAAGCACATCTTGTGGCTCCTAGCTTGGATAGGGCTTACCCGTCATGAGATGAAGGTGCACATGAGGTCCCTGTCAGCGAGATGAAAGTTCTCATCCGGCGACATCAACCTTTCCAAGATCACATTGGCCTCATTCACTTCAGTGTCTTGGTCGCGCGGGTCAAGATGCCTGAACTTCTTGCTGGGAACCTTGTCCGAGAAAGGGGGAGTTGGATGTTATCGGTGGCTCCGCTATTTTTGACATAGAAGAAAGTCTTATGCCATTTTTTGCAAGAGTCAAGGCTAGTAACCCGAGGGAAGATGGAGTCTCTCCTGGGTGTGATGCTAGCGGCACCGCACCGTCGGTTTCTTCTCTCCTCGGGGAGCGCCGGGCTGAGGGATAACTTGCACCCTAAAGCTAAAATATTTGGCCCAAATAAGAACTGTAGGCCAAATGCCAAAATAGGCCTCGCAAGCGGAGATGAAGCAGGAAAGGGAGCCAATCGCGTTGGCGGGCAGATGATGGCCTGGAGATGGAAAGTGGAGAGAAGCGAGGAAAAGAAACTGTTCACTGGCAGAGCGAAACCTCGCTCAAAATGAGAGAGTAAAACCACCCGTTCATTCGCGTCGGGTTTAGGGGAGATCTCACCGGCGGGAAGACGCCTGTCGACCTGGAGCGGGATGCGCCTGGTGGAGCAAAGCCATTCAAGCTCCTCGGTGGAGACCTCCGAACCCTCCCATCCGCCACGCTCATCGGCGGGAACCTCCTGCTCCTCAGCCCCCTCAGCGCCATCGCGTGGGTCCATGATCCTCCTGGATTCGATATCCTCCACCATTGGAAGAGGTTTGGAGGAACAAGGACCCGTAGTGGAATGAGAATAGGAACAGAGCAATCGCGAGGCAAGAACAGAAAGCAGGAAGAACCGCAGAGGGGGAAGTTTGATTTTGGAGGCGCAAGGAAGAAGAAGAGGCAGGGGAAACTGAACGGGCGAGGGAAATTGTAACCCCCTCACCCCTACTTAAAGGCAGTAAAAACCCCAATCGTAGTATCCCCCTGCACCGTGCCGCCAGCGTGTGGCCGTGTACCCGGCCGAGTGAGACAATCAGCGGGCGCCACATGACAACGATACACGAAAAATCCACTGCCATGTCACGAAAGGAAGGACAAGGGGCACAAACCGATGGGACTGCCACAGCGATGGGGAATAACTGCGCAGCCTTCACTGTGCCGCCAGAGCTTGGAACAAAATTTGAGGCAAGTTATCATGATTACCAGCTTTCAGTGACTGAAGCACGCTGAAAATGACTCGGAATTGGCCAAAATGACTCGGCACCAGGGAAAAAACGAGCCAGAGAGTCAAAAAACAAACCCGGAAAATGTCAGACAGACCCGGCAAGATGCGAAATCATGCCAAACAATGCGCCACAAGCAATGAATAAGGACAGAAGAAAAAGTTCCAATCACATTAAAGGAACCTGGAGACGCCTAACAGCTAGAACTGCTAGACCTCACCAGCTTCGGGGACTAATGTTGGGGGGATAACCCCCGGTAGGGTCACAAGGGGTAAAACATAGCCCATCTTGGCTTACGCCGAGTGAAGGAAGAACTGGGCCGAGTAAGTATGGCCGGGTAAGAGGATCGTATGCGGTCGACATAGAAACTGTGTCGGCCCGTATAGGACAAAGATGTTAATCTTGCAGGACCCAACGAGCTGAGTCTCCCTAGGAGAGGTCAAGTAAGATAGGACGCGTGGCACCTTTTTGAGTGAGGTTCAGGAGGGACCATGGTAAAGCGTGGCCAAAAGAGAAGGGCGACGCCGGGTGACACGAAAGGAGCCAGGTGACGCCCAAAGCAAGGGCTGGCGTACAAAGTTACTGTGTGACGCCAAAAGGAAGAGGAGACGACATACCAGAAGACTGTTAGTTGTCTAGCTTTGTGGACTGGGCCATTGGGCTTAGGGCAAGCCCATGACCTGGCCCGTATAGTAAAGACCACGATCCAAACAGTAACCCTAGAACCCAAAGGGGTGTAACCTAGCTAGCACCGCCTATATAAGGAGGGGCATAGCATAAGTAGACGGGAGGTTGGACCAAGTAGGGAACTAGTGCATAAAACACTAGTTCATACAGCTCAAGGAGCACTTGTAAGCCTCGAGCATCAATAAAATTCCTAAGTGTGGAGAGTTCATCTTGTTCTTTGTGCATGGCGAGACCGTGCACTCCCTCCCCGGTGACCACAAGAACCCATTCGGCCCCCAACTTAAGCCTACCCATGGCATCTGTCGTGACACCACCACGAAAATTCTCCTAATCCTAACCTTTTATAGAGGGAGTGTGGCATTACACTAACTCATGCACCTAAATTACATAAGGCATTATGAATATCAGTTTTGCCTATTGAACATGAAATAGTTGGTATCCCGGGATGTCCTGATTTAGACAATAGCTTCCCATTAGCAGGGTAACTAGTCACCATGGCGACGGTTTCAGTTATCTCTTTCTTTCTATTAAGAATATCATGGAGAAATTTAGAATAGGCAGGCACTTTTATTGCATCCGCAAATGGAATTTCTAGACGAAGATCACTTAATGCCTTTTTAAAAGAGTCATATATTACCTCATCTAGTGCTTTCTTTTTGCGATCTGGATATGGAAGTTTCTTACTCTTATCGTTTACCTTTTGTGGGGGGTCAGGCTCCTTAGTTACTTTATTTTGTTGTTGCTTGTCGCTTTTCTTCTTTTCTATTGCAACTACTTCATCTTCTTTGCTTGTGTATTTTTCTCTCTTGGATCGACAGTCTTTGCATCAAAGGCATAACTGTCATCATGTGCATCATTATGCTCCTCCAAGGTTTGATCTTGTGTGTCTTGAGCAGTCTCATCTTGAGGATCCACCAATGTATCATCTTCTTGGCTTTTTTGAGCAAGGATTTTTTCCTTCGATCTTTTTCATCTTCATATTCAGGGGGTCCTAATGGTCCTTTAACAACTACACCTCTTCTTGTAACAACATTAGTAGAAACAGGAATATTTATATCATCTTGAAGAAAAAATTGATAACCAGATGCTATTTTTTCGCATTGGGTTTCAATCATACTAAGGTACTTGTGAAATAATTTTATTACTTGGCCAATTTCCTCATAATTTTCTGTGAGTTCGGCCAAAATCTTTTTTTGTCTTTGAAATTACTTATGCAAGATAGTGTAAGATTTGGCATGCCGATGTTTCAATTCTTGAAAAACGTTTCTAGTTTCGTCCTCTTCAGTAAAAAATTGTAACAAATCTACTTTGTTTTCATTAATAAGTTCAGAAGGTATACATTTTTCTTTCATGGTTTTGCGTACTTCAGGCATAAGATCAGGATTTATACGAAGTATTCCTATTTCCGGCTTAGTGCCAAAATCAAGATTATATAAAGAATCATTTTTATCCCTAGGAGACATCAATTCCAAACATTCTTTAATAGTTAAAGTATTTATAGATCCTCCTGTGGATGAATCTAGCAACTCCCTGCATTGTGTATTAAGACCGTGTTAAAATAAGTGGCAAATAGTTGACTCGGAATAGCCATGATTAGGAATACTATTGATCATTCCAAAGAATCGTTCCCAGGCTTGTGGGTAATTTTCTCCCACGTTCTGACTAAAGTTGCCTATATTCTTTCTAATTTATGTTACCTTTTCAAAAGGATTGAACCTGTTAATAAATTTAACAATGCAATTTTCCCAACATTTAATTTAATGATGAGGGAGAGAATATAACCATTCTAGAGCCTTACATTTGAGAGACCAACGAAATAGTTTAAGATGAGAGAATTCTTTAGGAAAATATTTTGGTCCAAGTGATGTTATCACATCGTCGAACTCTCTAAGAGTTCTTCCTGGGTCTTCATCATCCCTTCCGCTGAAAGCATTTTCCTACAAAATTTTAATAATCTCACCATCAAATGTCAAGGGGCTCACAGTTGGAGTGGTAAAGGCCACTCGCTGGGGGGATCCCACCCAGGGTTCAAATCCTGGGTGTGACACCATTTCTTTGAAATTTGTGCTGTGGGGTACTCCCCTACAGTTTTCTTTCAAAAAAAATCTCACCATCAAATCGATATTCCCTAACTCCAGGATTAGAAAATTCTATTGGTTTTTTAAGGAAAGCAGAATTTGGAGCACTGTATTCTATGAGAGTTTTCTCAGATTTCTTGGGAGTTATCCTATTAATGGACATGATTTCTATGAATTCACTTAGGTTTTCAACTTCAACTTTATTAGACCTCAAAAGTTTTTCAATAATTTCCCCGCGCCTTTGAGCAGGTACGCGATCAAGATAATCTGGTAGATAAGACCTACCAGAACGTGTAGACCCTTTGTCTCCTAGGGAGACCATCTTGTAATAGTAACACCTGAAATGTCAAGAGATGAAACACTTAGCGCTTATCTCCCCAGCAACAGCGCCAGAAAATATCTTGATGGCTGCAAGTGCACACATCATTTGTATCTAGTTTCAAAGTTAAGATGTCGATCCCATAGGGAGCCCAAAAGTAAGTGTTTATGGGTGAAGTCTCTGTCATGCCCAAAGTTGTCACAGGTCTTCGAGTGAATTGACTACAAGTGTTGAAATAAGAATAGAATTTGGATTAAAATAAAGTATTTAAATAAAACTAAAATATAAACTTTAGAAATAAAAGTCATAAAGGTAAAGAATGATTTGTTTGTTGTTTTCTGCAGATGAAAAAGTAGGCGCGGGGAGATTATCATGGTGATAGTGAATGTGCCAGGTGGATGAGTGATAAGTATAATAATTATAATATTAAAGTATGTGTGTAGGCGAGCAGCCCATAATTAGCCGGAACTCCTCTTGGTAGATTTCATCCCAACTTCAATAATC
Organism: Avena insularis; assembly: GCA_023614405.1. Lineage (NCBI taxonomy): Eukaryota > Viridiplantae > Streptophyta > Magnoliopsida > Poales > Poaceae > Avena > Avena insularis. Next base: position 258,440,975 of record CM042685.1, read on the forward strand.
CTACTAGCCTGTTTAACACAACCATGTTCAGTCACTAAACTATTAAGATCCTTTAGGTTGCTTAGCAATTAAGATCCTTGGATCAGACTAATGCAATAAGCTCGGTGGCTCCTCGTTATCCTCGAGTCAAACTAGTTTCCCATTGATAGCCTCGTGGCACTCGGGGGTCTCCGGTCTGCTAGCGAACAAGATCATATCTATGTAGAACAAAGCATCATGTTGTTTGGGCCCTAAATTAGAAAACATGCATTAAGCATCCCACAGATAGTCATGAACAAATAATATAGTAATTAAAATCAACCACAAACTTAATGGAAATTATATAGGCACATCACATCTCACCAATCCCCTACAACTCCCACGCCCAAGGGAACTTACTCACACATGAGAGAATAAAGCATCATGGATATAATTAGATAAAGGGAGTTCTTCTTGATATTACCGTGGAGATCCACAGTAAGGCATAGAAATAAATCCAACACAATTCAAGATGGGAAGAACAATCTCAAACCCTAATCTTACAAGGTGGAGATCTTTATCTCCCAAGTACAAGTAATGGCTATGGAGGTGTGGTGGCTAGGAGATCGAGGATCATGGAGCGAGATGAAGAACGTCTTCCCCTTCATCTCCGGATCTCTTCTTTCTCTCTTCTAGATGGGATGGCAGCTCGTGTGTTCTGTTTTTGTCATCCGCCTCTTCATGAAAGTTGTCCCTTTTAATAATACAAATGAGATGGCAACTATATGACGGGAACTATACGGCCAAAAAAAATTTTCCCGCCATATAGTTGCTCGTTAAATCTTCAGTGTACTCCCCTCGATTGCTTCCAAAAAGAGACTTGCTTGTTTTTGTCTGAATATTGTGTTTTTTCTGTTAAATCCCTCTATTGAAGTTCAGAACCCGAAACACACATTAAAAACCAAGTTTTCTTTGCTATCAAAGTATTAGCGTTAGGTAAATCTAGAAAACAATCAAATCCAAACGAAAACCATCGATAGAAACCTTCAAAGATGTGTCACATCTCATAGCTATCAAAGACGCATGTTAAAGTCAAGAACGGAAGACACAACCAAAATAAAATGCACTACGTGCAAGTACAATACTCACCTAAGGAACTTCCTTCCTAATGCTGAAGGGGGCAGTCAATGACTTCCCCGGCAACTCCTCGTCGGCCCTGTATTTCAGCAGGGGTCGAAGTGCCCGGTCGAGGTTAGCTGAAGACATCTCCTCATCCAACACTCTTGTCGGGTCCGTGGCGCCGGAATACAGAAACATCGGGTACGCCCTCGCCTGGAGGGGCTGCACCTGACGCTTAAGGAATGTCCAGATGATGTCAACGCCGTGGACCTCCTTGCCCCGCACTAGTTTGAGTGCCTCCACTCGCTTGTACAGCTCCTCCACCACTTTGGCTTCACCCTACATAATGTCATTAGACCACGAATGCTTTCGGATGACCACCTTGCTGGCGTCGAAGGGAGAAAGTCCGTAGAGCTGGTCGTCGACCTTGGAGTCGCGAAGATAGAACCACTTGTTCCTCCATCCTTGGACGGATTCACAAATGTGGAAGGTGAAGTATTGGATGTTGGGGCGGATGGAAATCCCGCACCCGCCTAGTGCGTAAACGCCACCGGTGCCAGATTGCCTCTTTAGGGAATAGAGCTTCCTGAAGAGGCCAAAGTGCGGCTCGATTCCGAGCTATAACTCACATAGCATGATGAAGCATGCAATATGAAGGGAATATTCCCTGAGAGGCAATAATAAAGTTGTTACTATAAGTATTCCAAGTATATGATAGATGTTTATTTTGCATGCTATAATTGTATTAATACGGAAACATTAATACATGTGTGTTTAATAAACAAATAGAAAGTTCCTAGTTAGGCATCTCTTATAAACTAGCGCGTTGATTAACAAGATGATCAAGGTTTCCAGATCATGGACATTAGATGTTGTTAATAATGAGGTCACAACATTATTGGAATGATGTGATGAACATTCATCTAAAGTATAGCATTATGATCAAAGTCATTGTGTTTATATTGCTATAACATCATACGAAGTAATCCTAGTCCTTAGACCATGAGATCATGTCAATCACTAACACTGGAAGAGTATCTTGGTAACATCAAACGTCACACCGTAATAGGGTGATTATAAAGGTGGGTTCAGTGCTATGAAGGTGTTATGTAGAGGCTCATGGATCAAGAGTGGAATTTGTCCATCCCAATGACAGAGAGATATAGCCCTCCCAGTGATATCACATTAGTTAGCTTGCAAGCAAGTGATGTGATCACTAGAATGTTATATCACGGGAACAAAAAAAGAGTACATGTCGGTAAAGAGATCAAACTAGGTATGGAGATACCAATGATCGAATCTCGGACATGTAATATATCACGAGACAAAGGGATTAAGTTACTAGCGTAAAAGTTTCTCACGATCACAAGAAGTAATCGTCGAATGTGTGGGAGTCAGTATGGATCTCTAGGTCCCGCTTCTGATTATTTATCTGAGAGGGGTCTCGATCATGTCTGCATTATTCATGAACCATAGGGTGACACAGTTAAGAGATACAAACACCATTGGGAGCAAATTTGTTCTATACGAAAGAATTACAAAGCGCTGGAATTATTTCAATGGACACCAGAATTGTTTCAAGTGAAATTGTTAAAATTGTTTCTACATGTGAAATTGAAAAGTAGCAAGGGTTTTATGTGAATATTTGTTAATTAATGTAATTAGAAAAATTCTGAATAAATAAATAAAAGGAGTTTTATTTAATGAGAGATTACATTAAATTTTGTGGAAATTTAATGGGAATTTTGAGTGGAGAAAATGGAGAGACATTTTGTGACTAGGAGCTCCACTCACATGAATGGAGGAAGAGGTGGGGGCTTCCCCATGCGCTGGACATGGACTTTGGGGTGACCCCCTCCTCCTATATAAAGCCCCCCTACCTCTCTCTCACACACACTTCCTCGTGAAGGATCTCTCTCCCCCTCTAGAATTATTCCCCCATGGTCTCGGACTAGCGAGATACATGTTCCTGGTGGCTTTTCGTCTGGAAGGAATTGTTGCTTCCGCTACATCGCTGGAGCGAGGAGACGGAGGTTGTTCGTGGCTTGAACGTGTGTGATCTCACGGATGCGATGCTGATTTGCAACGCTAGACTTCTTCTCGATCTTGAGATCAGCAAGCATTCGACTACATCATCCACGAGTACAACCTCGTTAAACTTTTTTGGTCTACAAGGGTATGTTATGTATGGATGTATATCAACCCGTTGCTTGTATCTAGTAGATAGATCTTGGTGCTTAGTGGTTCCCATCATAGGAAATTTTTTGTTTTCTATGCTACGCACCCAACAGTGGTATCAGAGCCTGATCTATGCGTAGATGCTTTGCACGGGTAGTACACATATGAGTATGTGGGCGATGATGATCATGTTATTTCTTCTTGTTTGTACTTTGGATATTGGTGGCATAGTGGGATGAAGCGGCCCGGACAAACTTTACATGTCCTCGCACATGAGACCTGTTCCATGCTTGACATGTAACTAGTTCTGCATAAGTGGCTAGCGGGTGTCTGTCTCTCTTACTATAGTCAATATCTAATTTACAACGAGTTGCTAATAACTTGGTTATCATCGTTGTGGTTCCATGTTCGTAGGTAAGAACGGTTCTATCTTCAAAAGCCCTAAGCCACGTAAAACTTGAAATGGATAAATTAGAAGCGTCTAGTTTAGATTGTTGTTGGGCTAGTGTCATGATATGGTAATGTTGTAAGTTGATGTATAGTTGATACTCTTACAACACACCTATTGTGTAAGTTCCATAGACCATGGCCTTACATACTGACATGGATATACCTACGGGTACCTTATATTGGCATACTCGGTCTAGCCCAATAAATTCCCACATGAAGACTTGCTGCCCAAGGAGACTCCGGGTGGCCCAAGCCCAGTAGAAGTTCGACTCCTTGAAGGACACAGCCAAGATGTAGATAGAATATTCAAGGGTGAAACCCTAACTTGTAACCGACTCGACCTACCCTCGGGACCTGGCCTATCTATATATAGGCCAGGAGGGCACGACGAGGAGGCTCTCACCTCACGCCAGATTGCATCTACGCACCCCCTGTAACTTTCGGTTCCGCTGTAATCAAGAACAGACAAGCAAGAGTAGGGTTTTCTCTCCGGGGCCCTGAACGTGGGTAAACCTCGTGTCCCCTTGATGCGTGTCTATTAACCGTCTCGCGATCTCTAGCATCCCCATCTTCTCCGAAACTCAAGTCCATAACAATGGGCATTGACGAGTCGAACCCTCATTAATTGGCACCGTCTGTGGGAACTGGGGACGCTGATCATGCAGTCATGACGGTTCAATCAAAAGTGATCTTAGACTCCTCAGCAACGAAAAATCACCTTCACTTGGGCGCTTTCGACTTCACCGCCCACTCTCCAGCCACCCGCAAATATTTCGAGTCCGTAGGCGAAGGATTTGAGATGCTGTTCGGAAGCTTATGCTTCCAGGGGGACATACTGGCACCCTCCGCTCCTAGAGCGGGTGGCACCTCTGTCAATCATGCCCGCTTCATGGGTGCCACCAGTCGATGCCTTCCACAGAATGATGCTAACAAGTGATTCGAATGACAGCAGCAGCTGCAACTCCGATCTATCCGATCCCCCCTCTGATGAAGGAACCTACGGTTCCGGATCTAAAAGCTATGGTAGTAATGACCCCCTCCGTGAGCGCTACATGTGCATGGTCATCCACAGCAGTAACATCAACGATGGAACCGAACCGCCGCCGAATCCCCCTCCCAACCCCCAGGCTATGAACGGAGGAGACGGATCAGTACCACCCAACCCTAGCAGGAATCGGGGACCCAATAACATCGACGGCACCGGCTGCGTCCAGATCAATCTCTGCAGCGCCTAGTAGGAAAGGGTGTGCGAGGATATATGAGGCAACCCTCTGTCAATCGACGCCCCACGTGACATGTTGATGGGCTACCACTGGCTCCTCGTCGAGGAGCACAATCAACAAGTTAAGCAGCAAGCCGAGCTCGAACGGCATAGGCGAGAGGCTGACAAGTCAAGCATGCGACGAGCTGCACTCTCCGCTGGTGGTGGCTCCTCCTCACACGGCCACGATGGCCGCAAGTACCACTCTCGACTAGAGCGCATGGATCCTGCCGCACGGTGTGAAGCTACCAAGGCACTCGACATGTCCTTCATGACAATGGACTCGCAGGGAAACGTCATGCCCAAGACGCTGCAGGCCGCGGTCATGGCGTCCACCACCTACCTTGCATCCAACCCTCCACGGCGGAAGACCTGAGGAACGCAATCCACAGGTCTGTGCTTGCAGGACTCAGACTCATCGGAGTTGCGCTCCACGATGAGACGCCCGCGGATCCGAAGAAAAAGGATTCAGTAAAATTCACTCGAAGTCGCACACCCTCATCCTGGGAGGAAGATCATGATTTGCCACGACGCCGCCGTAGCCCACGGCACACGAGTAGCAACTAGGACGCTCGTAGCAAACTCGCGCAGCGCAAGATCGACAAATCACGTGCAAAGCGCGCGTGCTCCACCGAGTCCAAAGATGAGGATCGGGAGCTATGCGGCGCTAGGTGCTTCAGCAGGGCCGTACGACAATCACAGATGCCTAGGAACTTCAAGCTTCCCTCGGATAACCCGAAATTTTACGGCGCGCATGAGCCGAAGATCTCGCTAAATGATCACCTGTCGTTAGTCAAGCTTCATGGTGGGAGCAAAAACACAGCCATGCAATGCCTTCAGCTGCAGCTGACGGGCACATTCAGAGCCTGGCTCAATAGCCTCCCCTCTGAATCCATCCGTAGGTGGGAAGAGTTGGCATACAGCTTCATTCGCAACTTTAAGGGCACCAGCAAAAGACCAGCTTCAATCGAGGATCTACGCGCCTGCTGCCAGCGGTCCAACGAGTCCATCCGCTCGTACATACTGCACTGGTCTATCATCAAAAATTCAGCTGAAACATCTCGGAAGAAAGAGCAATCGACTCCTTCAACGACGGTGTCAGGCGCCATGAATTCAAGGAAGAGCTCGGGCGCGTCAAGCCCAAGACCATCGACCACCTGATAGATATCGCCAATCGCTGGGCCGATGGCAAAGATGCCATCAACCGAGCATGTTCAGATGACAAAGATGACTTCAACCGCAGGCGTGATCTCCACAGAAAGAGAAGACCACGCGTCTACGATGATCGTGAGGAGGTCGATATAGTTGCAGTTGGCTACGCTGATCGCCGCGAGGACGGCAACCGTAACAACGGGTATCACGGTGACAACTACCGTGACAGCGGAAGGCCCACCCAAACATGGCAGCGCCGCAACCGCGATGATGAGCCATCCGCATTTGAAAAGTTATCGGGTCCCTGTACCATCCACTTCTAGATCGACAAACAGGATGGTAAGAGGAAGGCCAGCCACATGCTAAAGGACTATAGGGAATTCCAAAAACTCCACGAGGGCTTCGCTCAGATGCGCCTCCAGGCTGTGAATCCAGGGTTTGCCCCCGCACCGGGAGTCGTCGTACACGGAGATCCACCGCCACCACCCGGAGGACCCACGCATGCTCAAGCGGCATGACACAGACAATCGCGTAACCGCCACCGTTGGGGTCCATGATGATACAGAGGGGGTGTTGGAGATATGCCCTAGAGGCAATAATAAATGTAGTTATTATTATATCTTTGTGTTTATGATGAATGTTTACATTCATGCTATAATAGTATTAACAAGGAAACATTAATACTTGTGTGATTTGTAAACTTAAATTGAAGTCCCTAGTATAAGCCTCTATACATCACTAGCTTTTTGGTTGATAAATGATTGTGGTTTCCCTATCATGGACATTGAGATGTTATCGACAACAAGATCATATCGTTAGGAGAATGATATGGTGGACATACTCCTATAGATAAGCGTAGCATAAAGATCAAGTCATTTTAATAGTTCAATTGCTATATGCTTTCTGATACATAGTAATCTAATTCCTTCGACCATGAGATCATGCATATCACCTTTACCGGATGGATGCTTTGATGACATCAAACACCACACCGTAACTGGGTGGCTATAAAGGTGGCATTGAGTATTCGGAAAGTATTGGTTGAAACACATGGATCAAGAGTGGGATTTGTCCATCCATATGACGGATAGATATACTCTGGGGCCTCTCGGTGAAATGTCATACAATTAGCTTGCAAGCATGTGACTGGCTCACAAGGGATCACATATCACGGGAACGAGAAAAGAGTACTTATCGGTAACGAGGTTGAACTAGGTATGCAGAGATACCGACGATCATAACCTCGGATAAGTAAACTATCGTGAGACAAAGGGAAATTGATATCGTATGTAAGTGGTTCATTCGATCGCAAAGTAATCGTAGAAATATGTGGGAGCCATATGAATTTCCAGATTCCTCTATTGGTTATTGTTCGGAGAAGTGTCTCGATCATGTCCGCATAATTCACGAACCGTAGGGAGACACACTTAAGGATTCGACGTTGTTTGAGTACTTATGGAATGATGAGAAAGAGACCGAATGTTGTTCGGAGTCTCGAATGGGATTCAGGATATCATGAGGAGATCTGGAATGGTCCGGAGAATAAGATTCATATAAGGAAAGTCCTGTTTCGGAGATGGAGAATGGTTCCGGTGTTTTCATCGGGAATGTTCTAGAAGGTTCCGGAATGTCCGGCACTCCGGGGGGAAGGGTACATGAATGTGTTATATCAAGTTGATATGATTGCATCATGTACTCGGTGTCATCGCTGTTCAAAATAGAGGGTTTATTCAAATCCTAGTTTGAAAAGTCAAACGGCTAGTTTGAAAGTCAAACGGCAAGTTTTGGAAAGAGGAGGAGTGGGAAACCGAGTTGGGGAGGGTTTCCCTCCTCCAACCGGCGGCGCACCACCCAAGCCGAGTTGGGGAGGGACTCCCCTCCCTCCCCTTGGCCGGCCGGCCCCTCCACCTATATAAGGAGGGGCAGGGCTCCCTCCTAGAGACACACAAGTCCCTTGCCCCGAAAACCCTAACCCTAGCCGCCGCCGCCCTCCAAGCCGCCGCCGCCTAGGGATCTCCTTGCCGCCGACTTGGGCACCACCAAGCCCTAGCCGCCGGCTCTAGCACCTCTTCCTCGGCGTGTCTAAACCCTAGATCGTCGAGGGATTTCTCATAGCCCACCATACTCGCTCCGGCTTAAGGCGAAGCCCTGCGAGATCTCCCCTCTACTTCCGGTACCACGCCGTTGTGCTGCCGGAATCGCGAGGAGAGTGCTACAACCTCTGCTGCCTGCTGGAACAAGGGAGAGGAAGGTCTTTGTCGAGTACCGAACGTGTGACCTACTGCAGGAGCGCCGAACGCAGCATGGAAGGATCGCTCACGCGATCTTGAGATCGGAAGAGTATTTACTACATCACCCACGAGAATCCGCTCTCGTTAAACACTTTGGAATCTTCGAGGGTGAGTTATTCCATCGACTCGTTGCTACAATCTAGTAGATAGATCTTGGCTTGTTTGTTTGTATGCGGTAGAAAATTTTTGTTTTCCATGCTACGAAACCCTACAGTGGTATCAGAGTCGTGTCTATATGTAGATCTGTTGCACGAGTAGAACACAATGGTCATTGTGGGCGTTGATGCTTTTGTTGTCAATTGCTTCTTGTGTACTTTGCATCTTGCGGTATGTTTGGATGAAGCGGCCCGGGCTAACCTTACATGACATCGTTCATGAGACTTGCTCCACGCTTGACATGCAACTTGTATTGCATAAGTGGCTTTATGGTGCTGTTTCTCCTAGCATAGTTAAGATCCAATTTACAACGGGTGATTAACAATACTAGTATCAATGTTGTGGTTCATGTTCGTAAGTTAGAACAACACTTATTGAAAGCCCCAAACCACGTAAAACATGCAAAGAAAGTAGAGGCGTCTAACTTTGTTTTGAAGGGGTGTGCTGTGATGTGATATGGCCATGATTGTGATTATATTTGATGTATGCAATGTTCCTTATTGTAAGTTGGCAACCGGCAGGAGCCATATGGTTGTCTTTAATTTATGTAAGACCCGCGTGTCTATTCAAAGTAGTTGTAATAGTTGAAGTCGGTGGACGACAACCATGGAGAAGCGTCATTGACCTTGATGCAATGCCGGTGATGATGGAGATCATGTTCGTGCTAGAAGATGGAGATTGGAAGCACAATGAAGAAAGGCCATATCATATCACATATTATGAATTGCATGTGATGTTAATCCTTTATGCATCTTGTATTGCTTATTAGACGACGGTAGCATTATAAGATGATCCCTCATGCACATGAATTTCAAGTCATAAAGTGTTCACCCTCAGTTAGCACCGTTGCTAAAGCTTGTTGTTTCGAAGCACCACGTGATGATCGGGTGTGTTAGATTCCGCAAGTGTATACAACGTGAGGAAGCCAGATTTGCTCATGCGGAAACTAAGGTTTGATCTTGAAGAGCCTAGCATATACAGACATGGTCTCGGAACACGGATCACCGAAAAGTAAAGCATGAATCATATAGTAGATATGATGAACATGTCGATTGTTCGCCATTGAAACTATATCAACTCTCGTGATGATCGGTGTTGATGTGGTGGATTTGGTTCGTGTGATCACTAAAACAATGTGAGGAATATTGTTTTGAGTGGGAGTTCACCTAGATTAATTTTATTATTAATTTGAACTCAATTTGTCATAAACTTAGTCTAAACTATTGCAAATATGTTGTAGATCAATGGCAGCCCCTACCATCAATTTTAATGCGTTCCTAGAGAAAGAAAAGTTGAAAAACAATGGAAGCAACTTCGCGGATTGGTTCCGCAATTTGAGGATTGTCCTCACAGCTGGTAATTTGACCTATGTGCTGGATGCATCATTGGTGACCCACCTGCAGCTGATGCTGCCGATGAAGTAAAGAACGTTTACCTCACTCGGAAGACTCAGTACTCCACAGTTCAGTGTGCTATCTTGTATGGTTTAGAATCGGAGCTTCATAAAAGGTTTGAGAATTCATACCCATATGATATTGTTGAGGATCTCAAATTGATCTTTGAGACTCATGCGGCAATTGAAAGCTATGAGGCTTCTGAAAAGTTCTTTAACTGCAAGATGGAAGAGGGCAGTCTGGCCGGTGAGCATGTGCTTAAGATGTCCAGGCACGCAAACAAACTTCAAAGCTTGGGTATTGTGATTCCTAATGCTTTGGGGATTTACCGTGTCCTCCAATCACTACCACCAAGTTACAAGAACTTTGTGATGAACTACAACATGCAAAACATGAACAAGACGTTGCTGTAACTCTTGCCATGTTGAAATCTGCGAAGTGGAGATCAAGAAATAGCACCAAGTGTTGTTGGTCAATAAGACCACCAAATTCAAGAAAGGCAAGTCTAAGCAGAAGGGACACTTCAAGAAGGGTGGTAAGAAAGTTGCCACGCCGACGAAGAAGACCAAGGCTGTACCTAAGCCTGATACTGAGTGCTTTTACTGCAAGGGAGAAGGTCATTGGAAGCGGAATTGCCCAAAGTACTTGGCGGATTTGAAGAACGGCAACATCAAGAAGAAAGGTATATCTGATATACATGTTATTGATGTGTATCTCACTAGTACTAAATAGTAGTGCCAGGTATTTGATAATGGTTCGGTTGCTCATATTTGTAACTCAAACAGTGTTGCGAATAAACGGAAGCTAGCGAAGAACGAGGTGACGATGCGCGTTGGAAACGGATCAAAGGTTGATGTGATCGCGGTCGGCACGCTACCCCTTCATCTACCATCGGGATTAGTTTTATACTTAAATAATTGTTATTTGGTGCCTGCGTTAAGCATGAACATTATATCGGGATCTTGTTTATTAAGTAGACGGTTACTTGTTTAAGTCCGAGAATAATGGTTGTTCGATTTATATGAGTAATATGTTTTATGCACATGCACCTTTGATAGATGGTCTATTCTTATTGAATCTCGATAGTGGAAATACACATATTAATAACAATGAGGCTAAACGTTTGAAATCGAGCGATAACTCGACCTATATGTGGCACTGTCGTCTTGGTCACATTGGAGTGAAGCGTATGAAGAAACTCCATTCCGATGGACTTCTTGAATCACTTGATTTCGAATCACTTGATAGATGCGAAGCATGTCTGATGGGTAAAATGACTAAGACTCCATTTTCTGGTATGATGGAGCGAGCTACGGACTTATTGGAAATCATACATACCGATGTGTGTGGTCCAATGAGTGTAGCATCGCGCGGTGGTTACCGTTATGTTCTTACCTTCACGGATGACTTGAGTAGATATGGGTATATCTATTTCATGAAACATAAGTCCGAAACTTTCGAGAAGTTTAAGGAATTTCAAAGTGAGGTAGAGAATCAACGTAACAAGAAGATTAAATTTCTACGTTCTGATCGTGGAGGTGAATATCTAAGTTACGAGTTTGGCGAGAATTTGAAGAAATGCGGAATACTTTCGCAGTTGACACCGCCGGGAACACCACAGCGTAATGGTGTGTCCGAACGTCATAATCGAACTCTCTTAGATATGGTTCGTTCTATGATGTCACTTACAGATTTACCGCTATCATTTTGGGGTTATGCATTAGAAACAGCCGCATTCACTTTAAATAGGGCACCGTCTAAATCCGTTGAAACGACACCGTATGAATTATGGTTTGGGAAGAAACCTAGATTGTCGTTCCTTAAAGTTTGGGGATGCGAAGCCTATGTAAAGAAGTTACAGCCGGACAAGCTTGAACCCAAAGTGGAAAAATGCGTCTTCATAGGATACCCGAAGGAAACTATTGGGTATACCTTCTATCATAGATCCGAAGGCAAAATCTTCGTTGCTAAGAATGGATCCTTTCTAGAGAAGGAATTTCTCTCGAAAGAAGTATTTGGAAGGAAAGTAGAACTTGACGAGGTTGTGAACCTTCTCTCGAAATTGCGAGTAGCGCAGCACGGAAGAAGTTCATGTGGTGCCTGCACCAATAAGAGAGGAAGCTAATGATGATGATCATGAAACTTGGTTGAAGTTGCTCTGAGCCTCATGAGTCAACGAGAACTCGTACCACTCCAGATTGGTATGATCCCATTATAAGTGTCATGTTGGTGGACAACACCGATGACCCTGAGACATATGAGGAAGCGATGATGAGCTCAGATTCCAATAAATGGCAAGAAGCCATGAAATCCGAGATTGGATCCATGTACGAAAACCAAGTGTGGACTTTGGTGGACTTACCGGATGGCCGGAAGGCTGTCGAGAACAAATGGATTTTCAAGAAGAAAACAGATCTTGATGGTAATGTTATGTCTATAAAGCTCGACTTGTCGCAAAAGGGTTTCGACAAATTCAAGGAGTTGACTACGATGAGACTTTCTCACCCGATGGCGAAGCTAAAAGTCTGTGAGGATTATGTTAGCAATCGCTGCATATTATGATTATGAGATATGGCAGATGGATGTCAAAACAGCATTCCTCAATGGAGACATTGATGAAGAGTTGTATATGATGCAACCCAAAGGTTTTGTCGATCCTAAAGATGCTAACAAGGTATGCAAACTTCAACGGTCCATCTATGGATTGAAGCAAGCATCCCGAAGTTGGAATCAATGTTTTGATAAGGTGATCAAAAGTTTTGGTTTTATACAAACTTATGGAGAAGCTTGTATTTAGAAGAAAGTGAGTGGGAGATCTGTAGCATTCTTAATACTATATGTAGATGACATATTGTTGATTGGGAATGATGTAGACCTTCTTAATAGTGTCAAGGAATGTTTGAATAATAGTTTTTCAATGAAGGATCTTGGCGAAGCAGCTTACATATTAGGCATAAAGATTTATAGAGATAGATCGAACGCAAATATCATTGTCACAAAGTACATATTTGGACAAAGTTCTAAAGAGGTTTGGAATGGAAGATAGGAAGAAAGGGTTCTTGCCCATGTTGCTTGTCGACCTTGAGTAAAACTCAAAGTCCGACATCGGCGTAAGATAGAGAAAGGATGAGTAAGACTCCTATGCCTCAGCCATAGGATCTCTAATGTATGCCATGCTATGTACTAGACCCGACATTGCATATCTTTGTTAGTTTAACTAGCAGATATCAAAGTGATCCGAGTGGATCATTGGACATGATGATCAAAAACATCCTTAAGTACTTGAGAAGAACTAAGGATATGGTTCTTTCTTATGGAGGTGATGAACAGCTCGTTGTTAATGGTTACACCGATGCTAGTTGGAACACTGATCCGGATGATTCTAAATCACAATCTGGATACGTATTTATTTTGAATGGTGCAGCAGTTAGTTGGAGGAGTGCAAAGCAAAGCGTTGTGGCGAGATCTTCAACTGAATCGAATACATGGTCGCTTGGAGGCTTCACAAGAAGCGATATGGATGAAAGAGTTCATTCTGAGCTGGGTGTGGTTCCTAGTGCGCTGGACCCAATGTCTATCTACTGTGATAACATGGGCGCCATAGCCAATGCGCAAGAACCAAGGTCACACAAGAAGCTGAAGCATATCAAGCTACATTTTCACGCTATTCGAGAACATATCCAAGATGGGGATATAAAGATTTGCAAAGTACACACAAATCTGAATGTGGCGGATCCGTTGACTAAACCTCTCCCGAGGGCAAAACATGACCAGCACCAAACTGCCATGGGTGTTCGGTATATTACCATGTAATCTAGATTAGATGACTCTAGTGCAAGTGGGAGACTGTTGGAGATATGCCCTAGAGGCAATAATAAATGTAGTTATTATTATATCTTTGTGTTTATGATGAATGTTTACATTCATGCTATAATAGTATTAACAAGGAAACATTAATACTTGTGTGATTTGTAAACTTAAATTGAAGTCCCTAGTATAAGCCTCTATACATCACTAGCTTGTTGGTTGATAAATGATTGTGGTTTCCCTATCATGGACATTGAGATGTTATCGACAACAAGATCATATCGTTAGGAGAATGATATGGTGGACATACTCCTATAGATAAGCGTAGCATAAAGATCAAGTCATTTTAATAGTTCAATTGCTATATGCTTTCTGATACATAGTAATCTAATTCCTTCGACCATGAGATCATGCATATCACCTTTACCGGATGGATGCTTTGATGACATCAAACACCACACCGTGGCGGGTGGCTATAAAGGTGGCATTGAGTATTCGGAAAGTCTTGGTTGAAACACATGGATCAAGTGGGATTTGTCCATCCATATGGATAGATATACTCTTGGGACCTCTCGGTGAAATGTCATCCAATTAGCTTGCAAGCATGTGGCTGGCTCTGAGGATCACATATCAGGAACGAGAAAAGAGTACTTATCGATGTGAGGTTGAACTAGGTATGCGAGAATCCAAGCGATCATAACCTCGGATAAGTAAACTATCGTGAGACAAAGGGAAATTGATATCGTATGTAAGTGGTTCATTTGATCGCAAAGTAATCGTAGAAATATGTGGGAGCCATATGAATTTCCAGATTCCTCTATTGGTTATTGTTCGGAGAAGTGTCTCGATCATGTCCGCATAATTCACGAACCGTAGGGAGACACACTTAAGGATTCGACGTTGTTTGTGTAGTTATGGAATGATGAGAAAGAGACCGAATGTTGTTCGGAGTCTCGAATGGGATTCGGGATATCACGAGGAGATCCGGAATGGTCCGGAGAATAAGATTCATATAAGGAAAGTCCTGTTTCGGAGATGGAGAATGGTTCCGGTGTTTTCATCGGGAATGTTCTAGAATGTTCCGGAATGTCCGGCACTCCGGGGGGAAGGGTACATGAATGTGTTATATCAAGTTGATATGATTGCATCATGTACTCGGTGTCATCGCTGTTCAAAATAGAGGGTTTATTCAAATCCTAGTTTGAAAAGTCAAACGGCTAGTTTGAAAGTTGTAACACCCTGCGAATCGGCCCTATGCAAGTTTTAGCGAAACTCGCCAAACCCGCATAGAAACGATTCGAAGGTGCCCACCAGGCACTTTCGTGCGGGTGGAAAACGAAGTAATAACATTACACAACAGTCCTCGATGGGACCCACAGAACAGATATATATACAACACGACTCCCTGAGTCAAGAATGCAGATATAATGTACAAAGATCCAAATCACCTTGAAATGATACAGCGTCCGACTACGGACAAGATGCAAATGGGGCTAAGAGCCCTGAAGAATAACCAATGGCGTCCATAACCCTGCCCAGGCCAAGCCGGAAGGGTAACCCTGCTAACGACGTCGATCTCACAACCTGCTTAAACAAAAGGGGTGCCGACAAAGGGCAAAGGAAAAAGAGGAGCATCAGTACTAAGGCCAGTACACGGCGAGGCTAGAATTCGGCGGTCCTCGCCTACATAGGTATGGTGGACTGAAGCGGCAGCGGCAACATGCACTAAACAACCTATAGAGACTCGATACAACTGGCGACTATCAGAGAGGGGTAAGAAAGACCTATCCGAACGGTGATACTAACACCAAACAATCCCTTCCTGGTGTTCCCCCTCGAGACCAAACGAGGAAGTCAACCGAGGAACTCACACAGTTGGCAGTTTTATTTATTCAGTTAACGTTGCAGCAAATACTAGTCAGGTGTAGATAATCATCCTGATAAAGTAAGCAGTGGGCACTTTTAGTTAACCATTCCGTGATAGTTGCAACACTTACTAGTCAGATACCATTAGCATGAGATAACCCCAAAACCCAGCAGTTGTTGGTACTTTTATTTAGCCATTCCGTTGTAGTGAAGCTGATTACTAGTCATATCGGATACAAGTCAATTTATAACAGTAAACTTTAGTTATAGTTGTCTATGATCAAGCACTGTGCTCCAAGTCGTCCATAACCGCGGACACGGCTTCTCGAAAAGATTTAACCCTGCAGGGGTGCACCAAAGTATCCACAAGCACTTGACCCTTTTGCGGATCGGTTAACATACACCCATCGGTATGTCGGGGCCTAAGTCATGACGTTCCCAGACCCAAAGCAAGCACGGGGGGCCACCCCACTAAGTCTACCCGCAACGAAGTCGTCCGGTCTCTGAGACGGACTTAGGGTTTGCGTCAGTGGCTGTAAACGACAGCGAATCCCAAAGCTGGATGTCGATACATGAAAACACTCCGCTTCCTAAAAGATGCAAGGTGCTATCCATCGCACAATTTAAATAAAGCAGTAAAGCATGGCATAAGTACAGGATAGTAAAATAAAACCTCAAACTAGTTTGTGGCCCCCAGTACAATACTTTGAAATCAGGTAATAATCAATGGGGGGCCCATATCTCCCCACCTGTGGTTAGCGCTCGATCTCGGAGCAGTGTCAAGAACTCGGGTCCTCACAGGACACAAGTGGCGATCGGAAACCAACATTATCTATCACCCACCGATGCCTCTGCTTACTTACTTCAATTTTAGTTGTTATACAGTAATTAAAGTGAACGAAAAGTAAAGCCATGATCATCTCCAACATTGAACATGCGGCACTTCTCCAACAATGTGGTACTTGACGACACATAAAAACACTTGAGCAAGCGACTACGACGCAGGTCCAACTATCTACCAAACAACGGTAATAGGATGTGTCCTAGGCTTTTTATGGCTGCAAGGGATATCACGAATGCGACAACTAGAGCATCGCATAACACAGATAGCAAAGATCAACAGGAGGAATAAATACTAGAAAAGTAAGATAGGAAGAAAGGAGGAGATGCTGCTGAAAACATTGCGAAGGTTCAACCAAGATCGGGGCGAAGCTCACATCAACTCAACGGCCTTATCCGCGAAGAAGCAAAACACTAGAATAAACACCGGATGCAATATTTAATACTACGGCAAAAGATCGGGCATGATGCATGAATGATGTATGACATGGCAAAGGTGCGATGCAATTAGGTCATATTAAGCGGAACCGGGGTCCGACAATTAAATATATGGTTCTATTTGTTTATCTACCCCGCAAATTAAATGTTGAATTAACAGGGCGAGATAAGTTACCGGTTCGCTACACAAATTTAAATGAGGCCAATATGAGAATAGATTTGCCCGCATATGGGCCCCATATTTAATTATGAGGTGAATCGGCATAAGGCCCCCAAACCAACGATATGCATGCGAGAAGGACAATTTAATATGCGACAAGTTTATTATATTATAAAATAGGGTTTCGGGAGGGGGTTCACACATTGAGGGGGTCTCGGCGATCTTGGGTTCCGGGGGTTCGGGGCTCGGGGTTCAGGGTTCGACGGGATCAGCGGGATCGGATGACGGAGTAGATCTGGCGTTCCGGGAAGAAGTACTTGGTCTGGCGTCGGGGCATCGGATTCGCCCTGATCGGTGTCGATCTTGTCGTTGTGAAGATCTTCTCGGTCCGCATGCCGGGAAGTAGTACTTGTCTCATCTGGGGTGAAGTACTTGGCATGTTGCGTCGGCGACCTTGGCGTCTTCGGGTTCGGGTCTTCGGGGTTCATGAGGCGAACTTGGCGTCCGAGGGTTTCTCCGAGTCCGTGGGGCGTCCGAGTGGAAGTGCTTGATGCTCCGTGTGAGGATCTTGGGAGGGGCATCGCCGGGATCGGTCTTCATGTCCGTGAAGGCGATCGTGCGTTCCATGAGGAAGACCTTGGCGTCCTTGTCGGAGTTCCCGGGTGTCAACGCCGAACTTGGTTTCATGCCGCTAGATCCTAGGGTCGAGGTCGTCATTGCTTCCGGCACTAGCATCTCTGGATCCACTTATGCCACCCATACTAGACAAACTCCATCCAGTGGACGCGTCGCAGGTTTTAGCTCGAGCACCTTGTGGTCGGGTTGCGTGAGGAAGACGACGAAACGCAGCGGCTGGACGCAGCCGGGGGGCAGGGCAGCGGAAGAGGCCAGCGGAGGAGGCCCGGCAAGCGGCGCCGAGGCAGCCAGGCGGAGAGGAGCTGGCTGCAGGCAGGTTCGAGGAGGAGGGACAGGAGATGGCGCACGAGGAGGAGCACGAGGGCTCGGGAGGAGGAGGTCGGCCAGGGAGGCGGCCAGGCCAGGCCGCGCCCAGCTCAACGGAGGGCAGCAGCGGCAGGCAGGTGAGGCAGGGAGGCGGCGGGGTAGCTCAAGGAGGCGAAGCCGGACAAGGGAGGAGGCGGAGTTAGGGAGGGGTGGCGAGGAGGCGGTGGTAGCGGGCGGGCGCTCAGGGAGGCCAAGCGGGTCAGGGAGGAGGAGGAGGAGGCGGCCGGAGGGGAGGAAGAGGCGGAGGGGAGGCGAGTGGCCAGGGTCGGTGGCGAGGTCATGTGGGGCGGGTCTTGAGTGGTGGGATGGGGAGAGTGAGAGGGTTGGGGAGTAGGTGGGACTGGGGGGGGGCCGCTGTGTAAGAGAGAGGGAGAGGGTGTGTGGATGGCTGGGTGAGAAAGAGAGGGAAAAGGGGTGGATTGGTGAGGTGGCGGGGTGGGTAGGAAATTGGGGAGGGGTGAGGTGTACTGCGGTTGGTGGGTAGACTAGGTTTGGGTAGGAATAGGAATTAGACAGGCTGTTTTGTACTGGGGTGGCCAACTGGGTCGGATCGGCCCGGTTCGGCTGCCCCCTAAAAATAATTAAATATTTTATTCAATTAAAACCGGTCTTTTGCAAACCGTTGCTAGATAAACGAAATAATCAGGAGACCCGGGTTTTGTGTTTGAACAAAGGCAGGCGTTTTAAACAAAATAGGTTTTTCCATAAATAGTTTTGTGCAAGCAAATGCAAGATGACGATGCTCAAATGCAATGTGGCATGATGACATGAGCATGCGGTTATGATGATGCAATGCACAAAAACAACGCGATTTTCTAGTAGTGGTTTTAAGGGATGCCACAATTCGACACCACTAACAATGGATCTACGCCCGAGATCCGCCTCATGGTACCGGAAGGAAGGTCGGCGATCTGCGTCTTCTCGCTTCGTGTAGATCCTCGCGACACCACTAACAAGAGGTCGTTGTCCGCGATCGTTGAGAGAACACTCCGGGAACAAAAGGTCGAAGGCAGAGGTATCAACAAATAAAGCCACCTCTAACTTCGATAGAAGGAGAGAAAAGATGCGGCCTATCCCACTTCAATGTACAAGAGCGAATAAAAGGGTAGTCGGCATGGGGGCCAATCCATCACGCACCCAAACTATTACTCCGCACAATCAGTAGAAAAGTGTGCAACCATTCTCGGAAACAGACTGAAGATCTCGACAATCGAGGTTCGGAAACAAAGGAGTGATGCAGACTCTGCATCGGATCTGGCGTAGATGATGTCGTCGCGTCGGAAATCACCGGAAGGCACGAGAAGGAACAAAGAGAAGTCCACCAGACGAAGGATTCCTCGGATAGCATGAAGACCAGATGTAGCAACACCGTTACCAAAGGAGGAAGCGAAACCCTGAAGGTACGATGGAACCCAACCACGAGAAATCCTGGACTCGAAGAGAGAGAGGAGAGCGGATCCAAAACACGCAGAGGTGAGAGGAGAGCAGCAGAGGGGTAAGGAGTAAAATCAGACCCAATCAGAACTATCCAACCGATTTTGCAAAAAACTAGTTTTGACTCTCTACTTGACGTTAGCTAGGTTATCCTCTGATTTGGACTTGTGGGTATCATGGCTGTGCTCTGATACCACTCTGTAACACCCTGCGAATCGGCCCTATGCAAGTTTTAGCGAAACTCGCCAAACCCGCATAGAAACGATTCGAAGGTGCCCACCAGGCACTTTCGTGCGGGTGGAAAACGAAGTAATAACATTACACAACAGTCCTCGATGGGACCCACAGAACAGATATATATACAACATGACTCCCTGAGTCAAGAATGCAGATATAATGTACAAAGATCCAAATCACCTTGAAATGATACAGCGTCCGACTACGGACAAGATGCAAATGGGGCTAAGAGCCCTGAAGAATAACCAATGGCGTCCATAACCCTGCCCAGGCCAAGCTGGAAGGGTAACCCTGCTAACGACGTCGATCTCACAACCTGCTTAAACAAAAGGGGTGCCGACAAAGGGCAAAGGAAAAAGAGGAGCGTCAGTACTGAGGCCAGTACATGGCGAGGCTAGAATTCGGCGGTCCTCGCCTACATAGGTATGGTGGACTGAAGCGGCAGCGGCAGCATGCACTAAACAACCTATAGAGACTCGATACAACTGGCGACTATCGGAGAGGGTAAGAAAGACCTATCCGAACCGGTGATACTAACACCAAACAATCCCTTCCGGTGTTCCCCTCGAGACCAAACGAGAAGTCAACCGAGGAACTCACCACGGTTGGCGATTTATTTATTCGATTAACGTTGCAGCAAATACTAGTCGGTGTAGATAATCATCACGATAAAGTAGCGATGGGCACTTTTAGTTAACCATTCCGTGATAGTTGCAACACTTACTAGTCAGATACCATTAGCATGAGATAACCCCAAAACCCAGTAGTTGTTGGTACTTTTATTTAGCCATTCCGTTGTAGTGAAGCTGATTACTAGTCATATCGGATACAAGTCAATTTATAACAGTAAACTTTAGTTATAGTTGTCTATGATCAGACTCTGTGCTCCAAGTCGTCCATAACCGCGGACACGGCTTCTCGAAAAGATTTAACCCTGCAGGGGTGCACCAAAGTATCCACAAGCACTTCGACCCTTTTTGCCAGATCAGTTAACATACACCCATCGGTATGTCGGCGGGGCCTAAGTCATGACATTCCCAGACCCAAAGCAAGCAGAGGCCACCCCACTAAGTCTACCCATAGCGAAATCGGCCGGTCTCGAGACGGACTTAGGGTTTGCGTCGATGGCAAACGACAATGAATCCCAAAAGCTGGACTGTCGATACCGCGAAAACACTCCGCTTCCTAAACAGTACAGTGTGCTATCCATCGCACAATTTAAATAAAGCAGTAAAGCATGGCATAAGTACAGGATAGTAAAATAAAACCTCAAACTAGTTTGTGGCCCCCAGTACAATACTTTGAAATCAGGTAATAATCAATGGGGGGCCCATATCTCCCCCACAGGTTAGTTAGCTCGATCTCGGAACAGTGTCAAGAACTCGAGGTCCTCACGGACACAAGTGGGCGGTCGGAAACCAACATTATCTATCACCCACCGATGCCTCTGCTTACTTACTTCAATTTTAGTTGTTATACAGTAATTAAAGTGAACGAAAAGTAAATCCATGATCATCTCAAACATTGAACATGCGGCAATTCTCAAACAAATGTGGTACTTGACGACACGCAAAAACAATTGAGCAAGCGACTACGACGCTACGGTCCAACTATCTACCAAACAACGGGTAATAGGATGTGTCCAAGGCTATATATGGCTGCAAGGAATATCACGGCATGCGACAACTAGAGCATCGCAACACGTATAGCAAAGATCAACAGGAGGGAATAAATACTAGAAAAGTAAGATAGGAAGAAAGGAGGAGATGCTCTTTGAAAACATTGCGAAGGTTCAACCAAGATCGGGAAAGCTCACATCAACTCAACGGCCTTATCCGAAGAAGCAAAACACTAGAATAAACACCGGATGCAATATTTAATACTACGGCAAAAGATCGGGCATGATGCATGAATGATGTATGACATGTCAAAGGTGCGATGCAATTAGGTCATATTAAGCGAAACGAGGTCCAAACAATTAAATATATGGTTCTATTTGTTTATCTACCCGCAAATTAAATGTTGAATTAACAGCGAGATAAGTTACCGGTTCGCTACACAAATTTAAATGAGGCCAATATGAGAATAGATTTGCCGCATATGGGCCCCATATTTAATTATGAGGTGAATCGGCATAAGGCCCCCAAACCAACGATATGCATGCGAGAAGGACAATTTAATATGCGACAAGTTTATTATATTATAAAATAGGGTTTCGGGAGGGGGTTCACACATTGAGGGGGTCTCGGCGATCTTGGGTTCCGGGTTCGGGGCTCGGGGTTCGAGGTTCGGCAGGATCAGCGGGATCGGATAGAGTAGATCTGGCGTTCCGGGAAGAAGTACTTGGTCTGGCGTCGGGGCATCGGATTCGCCCTGATCGGTGTCGATCTTGTCGTTGCGAAGATCTTCTCGGTCCGCATGCCGGGAAGTAGTACTTGTCTCATCTGGGGTGAAGTACTTGGCATGCTGCGTCGGCGACCTTGGCGTCTTGAGTTGGTCTTGAGGTTCATGAGGCTAACTTGGCGTCAGGGTTTCTCCGAGTCCGTGGGGCGTCAGTGGAAGTGCTTGATGCTCCGTGGCGGGATCTTGGGAGGGGCATCGCGGGATCGGTCTTCATGTCCGTGAAAGCGATCGTTTCCATGAGGAAGACCTTGGCGTCCTTGTCGGAGTTCCGGGTGTCAACGCCGAACTTGGTTTCATGCCGCTAGATCCTAGGGTCGAGTCGTCATTGCTTGCACTAGCATCTCTGGATCACTTATGCCACCCATACTAGACAAACTCCATCCAGTGGACGCGTCGCGGGTTTTAGCTCGAGCACCTTGTGGTCGGGTTGCAGTGAGAAGACGCAGCGAGCACGGCGGCTGACGCAGCCGGGGCGCAGGGGCAGCGGAAGAGGGCCACGGAGGAGGCCGGCAAGCGGCGCCAGGACAGAGCCAGGGGCGGAGAGGAGCAGCTGCAGGCAGGTTCGAGGAGGAGGGACACGGAGATGGCGCACCGAGGAGGCAGGAGCACGAGGGCTCGGGAGGAGGTCGGCCGGAGGAGGCGGCCTTGATCATGGCCGGAGCGCCACGGCTCAACGGAGCAGTGTGGCCAGGCAGGTGAGGCAGGAGGCGGCGGGGTAGCTCCAAGGTGGGCGAAGGGCAGCGGAGGAGGGAGGCGGTTAGGGAGGGTGGCGAGGTGGCGGGAGGCGGTGGTAGGCGGGCGGCCTTCAGGGAGGCAGTGAGGTGTGGGAGGAGGAGGCGGCGGAGGAGGAAGAGAAGCGGAGGCGGCGCAGGCGGGAGCTCGAGGTGGAGGAGGAGAGGCGGTTGGTGGGGAGAGGCCACGCTGGGAGTGGGTGGGGCCGGCTGGCGTGTGGGCATGTGGGGGTCTTGAGTGGTGGGATGGGGGAGAGAGAGAGGGTTGGGGAGTAGGTGGGACTGGGGTGGGGCCGCGGTGTAAGAGAGAGGGAGAGAGAGGGGTGTGTGGATGGCTGGGTGAGAAAGAGAGAGGGGGGAAAAGGGGTGGATTGGTGAGGTGGCAGGGTGGATAGGAAATTGGGGGAGGGGTGAGGTGGCACGCTGCGGTTGGTGGGTAGACTAGGTTTGGGTAGGAATAGGAATTAGACAGGCTGTTTTGTCTTTGGGGTGTGGCCAGGTCGGATCGGCCGGTTGGCTGCCCCCTAAAAATAATTAAATATTTTATTCAATTAAAACCGGGCTTTTGCAAACCGTTGCTAGACAAACGAAATAATCCGGAGACCCGGGTTTTGTGTTTGAACAAAGACGGGGCGTTTTAGAAAACAAAAATAGGTTTTTCCGCAAATAGTTTTGTGCAAGCAAATGCAAGATGATGACGATGCTCAAATGCAATGTGGCATGATGACATGAGCATGCGGTTATGATGATGCAATGCACAAAAACAACGCGATTTTCTAGTAGTGGTTTTGCGGGATGCCACAAAAGTCAAACGACAAGTTTTGGAAAGAGGAGGAGGAGTGGGAGGAAACCGAGTTGGGGAGGGTTTCCCTCCTCCAACCGGCAGCACACCACCCAAGCCGAGTTGGGGAGGGACTCCCCTCCCTCCCCTTGGCCGGCCGGCCCCTCCACCTATATAAGGAGGGGCAGGGCTCCCTCCTAGAGACACACAAATCCCTTGCCCCGAAAACCCTAACCCTAGCCGCCGCCGCCCTCCAAGCCGCCGCCTAGGGATCTCCTTGCCGCCGACTTGGGCACCACCAAGCCCTAGCCGCCAGCTCTAGCACCTCTTCCTCGGCGTGTCTAAACCCTAGATCGTCGAGGGATTTCTCATAGCCCACCATACTCGCTCCGGCTTAAGGCGAAGCCCTGCGAGATCTCCCCTCTACTTCCGGTACCATGCCGTTGTGCTGCCGGAATCGCGAGGAGAGTGCTACAACCTCCGCTGCCTGCTGGAACAAGGGAGAGGAAGGTCTTCGTCGAAAATCCGAGCGTGTGACCGATTGTGGGAGCATGGCCGGAAGGATCGTCTACGCGATCTTGAGATCGGGAAGAGTACGACTACATCACCCACGAGAATCCGCTCTCGTTAAACACTTTGGAATCTTTGAGGGTGAGTTATTCCATCGACTCGTTGCTACAATCTAGTAGTAGATAGATCTTGGCTTGTTTGTTTGTTTGTATGCGGTAGAAAATTTTTGTTTTCCATGCTACGAAACCCTACAGGGGGCACCCATCTAAGAGAGTGCAGAAGAGGATCACCCGCCAGATCAACTTGGTTTGCACATCTCTGACTGCCATACCTGAGTACCTTTGTGGCTCGGACTCATGTATCACATTCGACCGCTCGGATCACCCATGCCAGATACCTAGCCCAGGTCAATCTGCCCTGGTGTTCGAGGCCTAGATTGGAGGATTTGAAATGAGCCGCGTCTTCATGGACGGTGGTAACAGCATCAACCTGATGTTTGCCAGCACACTCGCAGCTATGTGGATCCCGCTATGCATCCTGGAGGCGTCGGACACGACGTTCCACGGCATCATCCCACACAAGGGCATATACCCCCTAGGCAAAATATGGCTCGACATCATCTTCGGAAAGCCTGACAACTTTAGGCGTGAAAGGCTCAATTTCGAGGTGGTGGACTAGCCCTCACAGTACCACGCCATCATCGGGCATGTAGAATTCGCAAGGTTCCTGGCGGTGCCACATTACGTATACCTTCTACTGAAGATGTCAGGACCCAATGATGTCATCACCATCCCAGGAAGCTTCACCGGGTTGGACAGCTACGATAGGGACTTCAACAGAATCTCTCAATCGTTTGGCATGCAGGAGGAGCTTGCAAGGTTAAAGGAGGTCACAAATAAACGGGCTGCCCCCAGTAACCTAGCAAAACGCACCTGATATGTCCTTCAACTCCACAATCAACACCAAAAAGGTGCAAGTCCGCCTGACGGACAACTCCAAGACGACTCTAATCGCCAACGATCATAGCCATGTATAGGAAAGCGCAGTCGTTGAATTCCTCCGTGAGCGCTGGGAAATCTTCGCATGGTGTCTTGCAGACATGCCAGGGGTTCCCAGGGAATTCGCCAAGCATGCACTCAATGTGTTTCTGGATGCAAAACCAGTCAAGCAGTCGATGCATCGACTGTCCGAGCCAAGATCCGAAGCAGTTGGTATCGAGGTCAACAGACTTCTCGACGCCAACTTCGTAAGGGATATAAAGGGAAGCACCTAGGTAGCTAACCCCGTGATGGTCCCCAAAAAGGACACGGACATCCTGCGGATGTGTGTGGACTTCACGTCGCTTAACAAGCACTACCCCAAGGACCACTTCCCCCTACCACGGGTCGACCAAATCATCGATTCAACTGCATGTAGCGAGAAGCTCTCCTTCCTCGACGCTTACTCAGGCTACAACCAAATTCGGATGAAGATCAAGGATCAGGAGAAAACGAATTTCATCAAGCCGTTCAGAGTGTTTTGCTACAACACGATTCCCTTCGGGCTAAAAAACGCAGGCGGCACCTACCAGAGGTGCATGCAGGCGTGCCCCAAAAATCAGATCGGTCGCAATGTCCAGGTCTATGTCGATGACATAGTGATCAAGACCAAGGAGGCCAGAACACTTATCGATGATCTCCGCGAGACGTTCGATAACCTTGACCGCTACAAAATCAAGCTGAACCCAGACAAATGCGCCTTCAGCGTCCCGTCTAGGAAACTACTCGGGTACTTAATCTCTCAACGAGGTATCTAGGCCAACCCCAAGAAAATCCGTGCTATACTAGCCATAGAGAAGCCCAAGAACGTCAAAGGGGTCCAAAACCTAGTTGGGCGAATCGCGGCGCTCAGCAGGTTCATCAGCCTCATGGGCGAGAAGGCCCTCCCTTTCTATCAGCTGCTACGCAAGGCCGAAAAATTAGAGTGGATGGCTGAGGCCGACTAGGCATTCGAAGACCTCAAGCTCCTGCTCTCCACATCTCCACATTCGAAGACTAGGCATTCGAAGGCCTATGATTCTATACATCGCAGCCACGCACCAGTTGGTCAGCACTGCCCTCGTGGTCGAGCGACCGGAAGACGGTAAGACCCACGGGGTACAACGCCAGTCTACTGCCTCAGCGAGGTACTGACCCCGACAAAGAAGAGGTATCCCCACTACCAGAAGATTGCATACGGCGTACTCATGACAGCACGTCGATTGAGCCACTACTTCCAGGAGCACCAGATCGTGGTCATTAATGATGCGCCACTGTTGAACATCCTCAACAACCCCTAAGCTACTGGGCGCGTAGCCTTGTGGGGCATCGAGCTGTTCCCTCCGAACATCATCTACGAGTGTCGCACCGCCATCAAATCTTAGGTGCTACCTGACTTCCTCGTCCACTAGATGGAGCTCTAGTTGTTGGATACCCCAGACATATCCCAGTCCTAGAAAATTCACTTCGATGGCTCCAAGCGCGAGGCTGGAGCAGGATCAGGAATAATACTGATGTCCCCTCAAGGGGACAAGATGAGATAAGTTCTTCGGATTAAGTTCCACGCATCTAACAACGAGGATGAGTACGAGGCACTCCTGCATGGCATGCAGATGGCCAAAGCTCGTCGTCCATCATACGATGAACGAGTGCGACACTCATAATGCCAACTTGATCGCATATTGTGCGCTCTACAACTCACTCGAAGGGGACTTCTACAGCTGTGAACTCCAGCACATTGGCAGGGAAAGCAATGAAAAGGCTGGCAAGCTCGACAACATCGGCTCCACCTACGGCCTAATACCTCCAGGTGTGTTTCTCGAGCAAATATATGTGCCCTCTATCAAGCGGAAATTCCTGAAGGGCATAGCCGAAGCCACAGGACAATAGGAGTCTACGCTACACAAAAAGCCGAAGGACCCGAAGACCTCGACACGGAAGTCGAATTGATGAGCCTTATGCAGGTTATGGCGATCGAGCAAACATGGACTCAGCCGTACCTCAAATACCTGATAAGCAAATAGTTGCCCGAGGACCCGACTGACGTTGGGCGCATAGCTCGCCGATCCAAGGCCTTCACCATCATAAATGGCGAGCTGTACAAACACAACATTTCGGGTGTACTTCAGTGATGCGTCACTAATAGTGACGGTAAAAGCATCCTCCTCGACATCCATGAAGGTATTTGTGACCACCACGCAGGCAGCCGCGCCATCGTTGCTAAGGCTCTACGAGCTAGTTTCTACTGGCCAACCACAATGAACGACGCCAAGGAGATCATTCAGAGGTGCAACGCCTGCCAAAGGTATGCAAACAAGCCGCACGCACCAGGATCAGAGCTGCGGCCCATACCATTGGCCTGGCCCTTCGCCCAGTGGGGACTCAACATGATCAGCAAACCGCCATAGTCTTCGCCAGGAGGGCACGTCTTCCTCCTGGTAGTAGTCGACAAATTCACCAAGTGGATCGAGGCCATGCCTATCACTAACCAAAGTGGCGCCGCCGCCATCAAGTTTTTCGAGTCCAATGTCTACAGGTTCGGAGTACCCCATAGCATCCTAACAGACAACGGCTCGAACTTCACCTCGAAGGAGTTCCGACAATTCTGCGAAGACCTCGGCTTCAACCTCATGTATGCCTCCGTGGCGCATCCGCCGACCAACGGGCGGGTCGAGAAGGCTAACGGCCTCGTCGGAAACAGCATCAAGAAATGACTGTTGCGCCCACTCGAAAGGCTTGCTGGTGCCTGGGAAGACGAGATACCCTCCGTCCTCTTGAGCCTGCGCACAACGCCAAACAGATCAACTGGCTACACGCCCTTCTTCATGGTGCACGGGTCTGAGGCCATGTTGCCTGTTGAGGTACGCTACAAGGCCCCGCGAGTTGTCGCCTACAGTGAAGCCGAATCATCGGCCGCACTCGAATACTTTGTCGACACATTAGACGAAGCTCATGACATCGCCGTGGCATGATCGGTAGTATATCAGTAAAGTCTCCGCAACTACCACAGCCATTGGCTACGCCCAAGGTCCTTCGTCGAAGGAGACCTCATCCTGCGACTCAAGAAGAAAGGTCACCTGAAGCTCGAATCACCCTAGGAAGGACCCTACGTAGTCACCGAAGTAATCCCATGTGGCGCCTACCGCCTAAAGGAGGTCGAGTCAGGAGTTGGATACTCCAATCCCTTGAACGTCGCGTAGCTGTGACACTTCTACCCTTAGTTGTCTTTTACTTTCAATAAGGCTATTCAGCGAGACTACTCATCCAAACACTATACCTCCTACATTATGATGAATAAAAGCTAAGTTCCTTGGCACAATTTTCTCTATCTCATATGCATTTACATTGCTAAAAAAATCTTGGGGGCTGCCTGGTGCAACAAAAAGGTCTTCTGGAACTGCTTCTAGTTCCAGTCAGGGAGATAAAAAGAAGAAGGAGGCTGCTGGGCCCTGTGGGCATCAGGCCAAAAAGAAGATGAGAAAATAAGTTTCCAATGTTAGGAAAACTTTACTTTTGGGTTGTCATCCTTGGACCTGTGACACAATGGATTGTTCTTGTTATCTATCTGAGCATGTGGCTCTGGAATATTGTTTGGTGGATGTTCCTTTATTTTGATGAACCATGTTACTCCTTAATAGTCTTTCTCACTATGTCTCTACTTGTCCTGGATGTTTTATCATACTTTGACAGACATCAAATCTTTTATCCCATCTATAGTTTCCATGGATAGTAAAAGAATTTGGAAAATCTTAAACTAGAACTTGAGAGGCATCAATTCTGAGAAAAAGTGGTTGGCCCTTTCCCAAAAGATCCTAGAATCAGAGTGTGAGATCATTTGCCTTCAAGAAAAAAAAAGGGGAAATTTTGATGAAGAATATATTAGGAAATTTTGTCCTGAGAAATTGAATAAGTTTGCTTTTCTACCTTATGTTGGGGCCTCTGGGGGGCAATTATCATCTGGAATGGGAATCTATTTGATGGAGAAATGGTCTTCCAAAATGAATTCTCTATTTCTGTCAAATTTACCTCTAGACTCTCTAATGATTCTTGGATTCTTACCAACATCTATGGTCCTTGTCAACCTGAAAAAAGGGCCTTATTCATTGATTGGTTGACCAACATTGATATGCCTGATGACATTGACTAGCTGCTCATGGGGGATTTCAATTATATAAGGAAACCTTCAGATAGAAATAAAGTTGGTGGAGATGTTAACAACATGCTTCTCTTTAATGAAGCCATCAGTAACCTTGGTCTTGTGGATCTCCCTTTAAAAGGAAGAATATTCTCATGGAGTAATATGCAAAAAGATCCACTTCTAGAGAGATTAGATTGGTTCTTCTAATCACCCTCATGGACAATCTCTTACCCATCCTCTTATGTATATTCCCTTTCCAAACCTACATCTGACCATACTCCGTTTGTGATCTCAATTGGCACTAGAATCCCTAAGGCTCAGGTGTTTAGATTTGAGAATTTCTGGCTGCAACAAAGTGACTTCTTGCACACTGTACAAAATGCCTGGGATATACCTATGGGGTATACAGACAGTGCAAAAAATATTAATGCCAAATTGAAGAATGTGAGAAGAGGTCTCAAGATTTGGGAAAAATCTCTCCCTTTCCTTAAACACTTAATTGCAAAAGTCAATGAGACCATTGGTTTTTAGACTTGTTGGAAGAACTCAGGACCCTAAGCATTTTTGAGTGGAATCTGAGAGACATTCTCAAAACTCACCTGATTCAATTACTTCAGAATCAAAGGGCTTATTGGAAACAAAGAGGAAAGATAAAATGGGTAAAGCTTGGTGGTGAGAACACAAAAAAAATTCATGCAAAAGCAACTACTAGCTACAGAAATAATTATATCTCCATACTAAAAAATGAGAATGCCTCTGATATCTATGATCATGAAGGAAAGGCCAGCATTCTTTGGAATGATTTTAAAAATAGAATGGGTTTCTCTGACAATCCAACAATGCACTTTAGCCTTCCAGAACTGTATAATGGACACATGGATCCTGATAGCTTTGCTATTCTTGAAGCCCCTTTCACAGAAAAGGAAATTGAGGAAATCATTCAAGATCTTCCTAATGACAAATCTCCTAG
This sequence comes from Avena insularis, assembly GCA_023614405.1. NCBI lineage: Eukaryota > Viridiplantae > Streptophyta > Magnoliopsida > Poales > Poaceae > Avena > Avena insularis. The sequence goes on from CM042685.1 coordinate 258,471,267, forward strand.
GCCTGATGGCTTCAATAATTAATTTATTAAGGCATGTTGGAATATTATTGGAGCAGATGTTACACAATTGATTCTGGATTTCTATCATGAAAGGATTTCCCTAGAAAGCATTAACTCTGCATTCATTACTCTCATTCCAAAGACTGATTCCCCTGTAAATACCAATGATTTCAGGCCAATTTCCTTATTGAACAGTGTGTTGAAAATCATTACAAAAATTCTTGCCAACAGACTCCAAACTATAATCCTCAAGCTTGTGCATAAAAATCAATATGGCTTTCTCAAGAATAGATCCATTCAAGATTGCCTTGGTTGGGCATTTGAGTACCTCTTTCAATGTCATCAATCAAAAGAGGAGATTGTGTTCCTTAAATTGGACTTTGAAAAAGCTTTTGATAGAATTGAACATTCAATCATTATTAGCATTTTGGAAGCAAGAGGACTTGGATCTAAATGGATTAATTGGATTAAGATGATCTTTTGCACTAGGAACTCATATGTGCTCCTAAATGGAGTACCTGGAAAGAAATTCTACAGTAGAATAGATGTCAGACAAGGTGATCCTTTATCACCTCTTCTATTTGTGTTGGCAGCTGACTTTCTACAAACTCTACTAAACTCTGCCATGAATAAGAATTTGTTGAGTCTTCCCATTCCTTGCCCTACTTGTCCTGATTTCCCTGTCATCCAATATGCTGGTGATACCTTTTTCATGAAGGCTGACTCAAAACAACTACTCTGCCTTAAATCAATGCTAAATTGTTTTGCCATTTCTACTGGGCTTAAGGTTAATTAGGCCAAATCAAGTATGATGCCTATCAACCTAGACCCTGAAAGACTTTTACATTTCTCTTCCACCTTTGGCTGTAAGATGGGTAGCCTCCCCTTCACATATCTAGGGCTCCCTCTCAGCCTTAACAAGCCTTCTCTGGAGTTCTACCTTCCTATGGTGCAAAAGGTTCAATCCAGACTTGGTGGAATCGCAGATTTTCTAAATTATGGGGGAAAACTTCAAATGGTTAAGTCAGTTTTAACATCATTACCACTCTTCTTCATGAGCTCTCTTGATATCCCCATTACAATCAAAGACCAGGTAGTTAAATACATGAGACACTGCCTATGGAGGAAGAAAACTTCTAATGTTCAAGATAAAGGCACTGTAATGGTTGCTTGGACAAAGTTTTGCAGGCCAAAGAAACAAGGTGGTCTAGGAGTTCTTAATCTTAATATCCAAAATACTGCTCTTTTCCTCAAGAATCTTAATAAGTTTTTCAATCACCATGATATCCCTTGGGTTCATCTTGTTTGGGAATCATATTATAACCATGGTGTAACATCCCAGCTTTATAGCTCAGAAATAAGTTGAACCCAGATGTGTTCATTGCATTCATGCATCAGAAAATCCGGAGAATTTTCACGCAAAACTAAAGAAGCTATAGGGGGATCGAGATCTCTCTTGCTCTGATGAAAACATCAGGGCAAGTGCGATGGATTTCGACATGACCTCTATTGTACTCTTGTGTTTGAGGGGAAGGAAATTTAAATTTGAATATTCAATTGATGAAGCTAAATTCTAAAATAATTTGGAATGGAATAATAATTGGAAACTAAATTGTAATGGAAAATAAGAGGTGAACTCTTATTTATAAACAAGGTATAATATTTTATTCAAATAGAAAAGATAGTGGAAATTTAAATAAAATGAAATGAGTAAATGATTAATGTAATATGATATTACAATAATGAAATAATAAACAAGAATTGATAAAGAATAATCTTATTTACATCACACATTATTATATTATCTTTACAATTATGAACCAAAGGGTTAATAAGATAATGAAATAGAGAGGTATCATTTTATTACAATAGTACAATCATTACACTATTTTTATTAAGTTCCAAGAATAATGGAACACTTTGTTATAGAATAAAATGTTTCATTGTTATTACAATAAAAGAATAAAAGTAAATTATTATAAAACAAATAAATACAAAAATGAATTAAATAAATAAATAAAAGGATTCTTTATTACAAGCATATATAAATATTACATTGTCTTTGCAAATGCATTATAAAAGAAAAAAGAAAACTAGTACACTTTATTGAATAAAGTAAACAATACAATATTTCTTTACAAAAGAAGAATGAATAAATAAAAAAGAATTCTTTTATTACAATTATACAATGCTTATTACTTCACAAAAGAAAAAGTTAATTACAAAAGAATAAAGTAAAATTTAAAACTAAAGTCAGCTTCATTTTCTTCATCTTCTAAATCCACTCTTTATATTCCTGATTCTTGATCCCTGCAAAACAACACAAAAGATAACAAAAAAATAAAGAATAAAAGAAGGGTTAGTATATTATTTTTACTCTCAGATTGGGCATACAGATGATATGCTTTGGCTCATCATTGAGTATGGGTTAAAAGGGCCACATAGGATCTGTTCTTATCAAATTTAGGCTTTCATTAGCATAGAGTTGATATTCCACTTGGAAACACCAAAAATAAAGCTTATCTTGTGATAAGGTCAAGTCAGTCGAGCTGATCAACATGGAAAAGATCTCAGCACTGAAACCTACACCAGGACAAGTTCCATCAAGCTAGCAGCTTACACAACACATGCACAGCTCTGTGCTGTCAACACCACAAGAGAGCACCACATAGAGAAAGAGCACAGCCGTAGCTAGCATAACTATGCCATTCCACATACAACCAGTCCATATCCACAACTCCAGAGCACAAGTTTCAGCACCAAAACCTTCCCAATGCACCACAACCACATCATCAGTACCCTGGTTGCTTGGGGAAGCCATCCAGGAGCACCAGAAGGAGGACATGAGCAGGGAGGAGAAGGTTTACCAGAATATTCAATAGCAACTGATCAAGATCAACAACAGCTTGAGGAGAAGTAGGCTGTCAGTAGCAGAGAAGTTATAGGAACTCAAGTAGACCAAGCAAGCAATCAAGATCTACTCAAGAAACATCAACTGTTATTCTGCATATCAGGTTGGCAGCTTATAAAAGTAATCATCATCTGCCCTACTCACTTATTTCTTTAGAGCATGGTTTTAGTGGGGGAAATAGAAGGCTCTTAGACTGGTTGATAAATGCTACACCAGTGTCATCATTAAGCTAGGATAAACATTCAAGCATATGTTCTTATATATATAAATAATTAAGCCTCATACTATGCATCATTGGCAGCCAAAGTTTATCTTTAGTAAGCAAAATCAAGCAGCAGATCATGTTGCTATATATATCACTACTGTGCACACTCATTTGAGGCACCACAGTAGGATTCTACATCTAGCAAAATCCACCATAAAAGGGATCTAATAAATCATTTCAATGTATTTTGTCATGTTGACAGTACAAACTGAGCAGACCATATAAATTTAGATCATTGTTCTAGATAGACAACTAGAACTCATATAGCTCCAGCAATTGAACAAAAATAAAGGTGTAACATCCCAAGTTTTGTTATAAGGTGTTACTAGAAGCATGCATCATCCTTGCATCATTGCATCCTACAGATGAATTTTTCAACAAAAATCCTAACACCTAAGCCTACCAAAAACCCTAATAAAGTTTTCCCTGTGTAAGCAATACTATTGTATTCATGCTTGACCCTTCAAAAACCTTTTAAAAATATTAATCCATGGTCCTATGTTGGCCACCTTATTTTTACAAAAATTTGGAAACAAGTTTCATCCCTTTTGGACTTGTTTTACAAAAGTTATTAGGAAATTAGTAAAACAGAAATTGAAAAAAACTAATAAGGAAAAAAAATAGAGGCAGCAGCGAACCTTGCTGCCATCATGCCCAATATCCTCACCCTTCCTGTCGCCAAGCCTTGTCACTTTCTTGCCACTTTTCCCCTCCGCCACCGACGCATGGGACCCACCTGTCAGCCATCCCCTCCGTGACGACGGCGAGTCCCTGGCGCACACGGGATCAACCCGAGCCGAACTCCGTGATTCCTCCGCGTCCTGCCCCCTTACCCACACCATACCCACCTTAAGAATCCCCGCATCGACCCCTCTCCTCTTTTCCCTGAAAACCCTAACTCGATCGAATCTCTCGCGCCGGCCGCCGTCGGGCAAACCTCGCCGAGACAGTTCAGAGCCCTCCCCTTACTCCTTTCTCCCTCTGGAGCCTTCTCCATCCACTACTGATTCGTCCCGTATACCTTCCCTCTCTTCTGCAGCCAATCGGCAATTTCTGTGACCGTCGCCGAGAGCGAGGAGGAACGCGGGCCTTGCCGAGAAGAGGAAGCGAGGAGCACAGCCAGCGAGGTGGAGGCGATCGTCCCTGACCTCTCCGCCTTCCCCGAGGAGCACCAGAGCGCCACCGTCTGTCTCCACCGACACCGCCGCTGCTCACCACCGCCGTCGCCACGGCAGTAAGTCGTCGCGCCCCTCCTATCCGTTCGATCTACAATCTGCGGCTCAGATTTGTCAACACCCGGATTTTTCAATCCTAGATGCTTGTTATGCCATACATCGCAATCCCAGGATTACCATTTTTGCGAGACATAACAGAATTGGATACCATAGTACATCATCCATTACAAACGATACATAAGTTCTTACACAAATAGGGATCTCACGATCCGGTTCTTAATACAACTTCAAGCAGCGGAATACGTAATAATAACGGTAGCGTAGGTGAAGCTCCATCTTCGGGGTCACAGGCAATGCTGACGATGGGAGATGATCCTAGTTGTCGTAACCTCCCTGGGATCCATCCTCCAGGTACTCCTCTTCATAGTCTGGCCATGGGAATAGCCAGGGACAAAGCCATGAGTACTCTTTAAGTACTCGCAAGGTAATACTAACAGGTAAAGGGGTTTTTGGATAATAAGACACTAGGCTCTAGGGTTGTTTTGCAAAAGCCAGATTTATCTCTACTAAGTTCCGAAGCTAGTCACAATTTTATAACTCCTAGGTGGGATCTTGTAACTCATGTCACAACTCTGTTGTGGTAAAGTCAAAGTCTCAATTCATTTCGCAAGTCATTTTGAAAAGTCTGACGGGGGAACAGTATGGCCACTCCAACTGTCCATAACCGCGGACGCGGCTATTCGAATAGTTTGACACTCTGCAGAGATTGTACACTTTCACCACAACATTCGATACATCTGTCAGGAACAAATCCTGAATTCACCATACTCAGTATGCGGATAATCAATCCTAACCTTTCAATTACACGCCCTAGTATAAGCACCTCTCCTGTGAGTTTGGCCTCCCAACCATGACCAACTGTCATCTTGGGTCTTGCAGTGGACAATCTTCACAAGGTAGCCTCAGCTCAGACCTTGGCCGTGAGGGAACTAATACTAAGGTATATAAGTTTCCAGTCAAGCCCTACCCAATATTCGGGTATTGTGGTTATACGATAAAATTGGAATGGTATCGCATCTAGACAACCATCAGTTTTATAAAGGGCTAAGGCTCATGCCTCAACGTTTTCATCACCAAAATCATCAAGTGTTCGGAAACACATGTCCAAAACATTTCAATAGAATGATCCATCATTCCAAGGTTTTCATAACCATTTTTCCACCAAGTAAACCCATCTAAATTTGATCAAGTTTTATGCTTAGCACTAGCATCTACAAGTGGGGGTAGTACTAATGAGGGGTGGTGAACTAGTGGAGTTTCAACTAAGTACAACCTTATATCTTAGGGTGATATCAAGGTTTCTAACTTAGGCCAAATTTTATGCTCTTTATGTAACCTTCAGAATATTTCTAGTATCTACAAGTCACTTAAGTCAACTCTAAGTTAAAGCTTTGATAAAGAAATAAAGTAAGAAGCTTGCAAATAAAACTAGGATTGGTTTATCAAGTGGGTATGATCACATATGCTTAAGGCATATAGTAAGCATAGTAACAAGTAAGTATTTGCTTGCACAAAATCAGTATAAGCTTGCTAAATTTCAAGTGTTAGCTTGCATAGGTCAACTTGATTAGTAAGGCTTGCCTTGGGCAGAGCAGTGGTTGAAGTTCTCCTCGGCTTCTTCTTCGTAGTATCCTTCTTCCTCCTCGTATCATTGGTCGGTACTAGCGTCTATGAATAAATACGAGGTACACAATCACCAAACAATACTTAACTACTTGCAATCATCACACACAAGGGTCCTATAGATGATCTAGCATCATCTCTAACATTACAAGGTTAAGGCTTGATTTAATTCCTTTTATTTTTAGAAAAGTAATTTCTACTCATTGAAAAACTACTTAAGATTTAATATTCTCCAAACCAAACATGGGATCATGTTGACACATGTCATCACCACATATTGGAGTCCATGGGAATGTGATTTAAAGTGGTGTCACAATTTAATAAGGTTTTACCCTTTTATTCTAATTAATTAAAGTGGCTAGAAATGCCTATGTAGCATTCTTTTATTACTTGAACATTATTTCTTCTAGTAAACCTATATATTTTTATATATTCTGAAAGGTATGGTTAAATGAGATTTTTGAGAGTTGGAATCAACTCAGAAGCTATTATGGTTTAAATTTAAAAAATGTTTGAATGCAGAAAAGCTTCTGCCTTGTTATTTTTACTAAGGATGATCTACAGATCCAAATGACTTGAATCCAACGGGCTTGGATTCAGCATTCTGAACCTTTCAACAAAATTGGTTTCATTCAAATTGGTGCACTGAATCGATCTGGGTTGATTTTTGAAGTTGGGTACAGAAGTGTGTTTGACTTAAAATAGAAAAGATTTAATTCAAATCACTGGGATGCGCGGGAAAAGTTAACGGGCCGGCCTGCTAAGCGCGGTGCTCCCGCGGGCTGCTTAAGTGGGTGTCCCCACTCGTCAGTGACACGGGGCTGGGCGAAGCGGTATGGGGCAACATGGGTCGTTCGATCTGATTCTAATCCAATGGCTGGGAGTCATCGTCAACGCGAGACAACGCCGGCGAGAACGAAACCTAGCGTGGCCAGTGGGGGTGCTGGGGGATCATCAGGGTACTGGCAAGGGTCGGCGAGGCGAGCGAACGACGAAGTCGACGACGGTGAACTCAGGGGTGGTCGCGGCAGCTCCTGGGGTGGACAAAATCGATGGCTCCCTTCTTCTCCAGAGGCGGCGGGCTCCGGTGAAATTCCGGTGGGGTGGTGCTCGCCTTGCTCTGAGAACGGTGTGGCACGATCAGTGAGGAGAGGGGAGTGAGATGGTGTGAAGAAATCGGCGGGGTGGCCTCTATTTATAGTCGGCGAGGGACCGACGGGCGCCTGAGTGAGCTCGTCGGGGGCGATGTTACAGGCGGCTATTGGCATGGGCAAGGGTAGGGGCCGGTGTGGTGTCTCCTGGCGATGCTCAACGACATGGTTTTGAGGCATGGGGCGGTGCGGCTTGGTCTGGAACGGGCGATGCTCTGCGCGGCAGAGGTGGCGTCTTTGACGGTGAGTGGTGGCTATCGTCCGCAGGCGTGACAGGGATTCTGGCGGTCTCTGGGTCGGTGGGGATTGTGTATGCACGCCTTGGCGAGGCGGCTGATCTGTGGGCTTCGGTCGAGGGTGGTGCTCTGGCGCACGCTCGGCATGGTCTCTGGCGGTCTGGGCGCGGTTCATGCGCGTGGTCCAGGGCTTGGCAAGGCTCGAGCAGTGGACAGGGAGTGGCGGTGGACGGTGGGCTGCCTCCCAGACATACTGGCTAGGCTTGTGTCTCCTCCTAGCTTGCTGTCGACTATGGGGTGGCATGGGTGTGCTCGGCTGTTCACCATTGATGGCAATGGCAAGCTCACAGTGGTGCTAGTTCTTGGTTAATCTTGCTAGATGATCTACTGAGCTGGTTGTGAGCTAAATGGGAAACCAGTTAGGCAAGAATCACTGCTCACAATAGTGTTTGATGTTTGTTTGATTTGTGTCTGCAACCTGTTTGATGAAATGGCCGCATGAAATCAAGTTTTGAATTTTGAAAAGATTTTTGGTGGGTTTGCTAGATTGGTGCTGGTGAGTCTGCAGATGCTTGGGTTTTGAAAGTTGAGCTTGTTTGAGTGGTTTTTGAAAAAGTGGGACCTTCCTATATGATAAAGATTCAATTTTGAATTGTCATTTAAACTATGCATTTGAAAGTTTCTGGATGATCACAAAGTGGGCCTTCATACCTTGTTATGAGTACATTCAAGGGGTTCAAAGATCCAGAAAAGTTTCCATTAGGTTCTGAAAGTTTGAGACAGCCAAAATAGGCATGAGAGTTAAATTGGTCAAAGTGACCATTCATTTAATATATGTGTTTTGATTTACTTGTCTTTAGGAAAAGTGTGGGAAATGTTTTAGATGATGTTTATTTCACCTAAGAAACATTTTACAAGCAATGACACAATCAAACAAGGTGGTTTAAAAGAATTTCAAAATCAATGCATACATATATGCATGCATTCATAATTTTAATTAGAAAAGTTTTTGTTAACCCCAATCTTGATGATTAGAGTTTGATGTTCCAAGTTTAGTATTTCTGGGATGTTACAAGATTAGAAGCCAACTCGAAGGGGTACCAGCAAATAACACGCTGCCGCGTGGCAAGCCAGCCTTCATTGCGTCATACCGCCTTTGTCCGGTGGACCAATAGGGAGGCCACCACGCGCGTTTTTGAGTTAGGGCTAGATCAATTTTGCAGATTTGAGTTAAATATTGCGAAAATCATATAAAATTAAATACTTGGCCAAATTTAGCTTATATTATACCGTTGGATTCATAATTTTATGTAGAACACAGATCTGCAATAAAATTTCAAGTTTATAGTAGGGTTTTTGGTGTAGAATTTAATCATTAGATTGGAGTATTTAATTCGTAGAAAAATAATTAGAACTCCGTTTTAGTTGATTCTTGTTGCGTTGACTTTGTTTCCGCAATACCTACTGAACAAAATTATAAAACTTTGCTTAAGATCATTAGATCTAATTTGGGGCTAAATTAGATGGTTGGATCTCCTATTAATCTTATGAATTATATTAGCGACCCAAATTGATTTAAACCTATGGGAAATCAATCCTAGTAACACCCTTAACACAATTGCAACCCAATAATACTACCTTGATCAATATAGAAAAACCAATCTTGCATAAATACCATGTTGCATGCATGCATGTTATCTCTGTGGCATATTTGGTGCAACTTGTGATTAGACCCATGTTTTTGATTCGTTAGATTGTTCGGAGTGCGCTAAGGAGTGCTATTGTGCAGAGTGCTGCTCAGATCAAGGCAAGTTACACCACTTGTTCATAATTTTGTCCCAGTTTTGATTCTATGCATGTGATCATCAAAATTCTGTAGTATGCATGTGTAGGATGTTCTAGTAGAATTTTCCTTAGTATTATTTTGCAAGTGCGATGATTTGTAGTATGCCATGAGTAGCTCTATACTTAGGATTTCCCTCCTAATAGGTTACCCCTGTTTTTGCTAAGTATTTCTTGCTATGCTATATACACAAAGTACCGTTGGGGGGGTTCGAAAGACAAAGAATTTTTCTAAGCATAAAGGCTCTCTAGAGCAAACTTTTCTTCTCAAATCCACTTCAAAATAAAACTAAGTTTTCTTCTGGGCGGAATGGTTGTCGGGTCAACGAGTGAGATTTTGGTGGAGGACGGCCGCCCAGGAATCAAAGAAGTCTGCCATGTTTCAGAATTCAGAAGCTTCTAGTGCAACCACAATACATTATGGGCTCTGTCTTGGCCTAGTACTTAGTGGGAAACCTCACCTGGGTACCAACATTTGGAGGTTCTTGGAACGGTTGGATCCGGAAGGTAGAGGGGCTACTAAGGGAAAGCCTCGCCATGGTCTCGTTTGTAAAAATTACTTGATTGTGGATTGTGGGTAAAGTGCACAATCTCTCGAGAGTATTGCAATCTGATCGATCAGCTGTGTTCACGGTAATAGAACAACATTGAGCATCTGAAGGATGGAGCCTCTAAAGGATCTTCCTCTCTCTTTTCTAAACAAAAGTTTTTAAAACCCCATAGCGTGAGTAATATCGCCAATGGGTGGGAATTTGGGAACTTGGTGTGTAATATCCAAGTGTCACTTGGTGCGTAATATCCAAGTGTTTGGTTGTTTGGACACTTGGTGCGTAACATCCTCATGTGCCACTCGACCTTATTTTATCTAAGCAAATGTTTACAAAGTAGGAAATCTTCTCTTCTTCTCTCTACTTAAGAAAACTAGCTTTGAGCAAAACGAACTCTACAGCCTAAACTAGCCTTGCATGTAGAGATAGTCATTTCTTTCCTTGGTGTAATTTGCCAATACATTCAAAGTATTGACCCAACTTGTTGGCTGCACGTCTTATGTGCAGAATCCAAAGATTGAAAGGTGCGTAGGGATCGCGAGTCTACACTCGACAAGCCTGGGGCGTTGATGGACTCAAGCTGCTTTTATGTTTTCCGCTGTTATTTGAGCTAGCCTTATGCTAAGAAAATTTGTAATAAATTTATACTCTCGATTCTCCGTGTAATAAAGACTTTGTGTTTTACATGATATTTCATTGACTGTGAGTCCTAGCTACTGGTCCAGGGACTAGCATGTTAATCATAGGGACTTAGGATCCTTACCGATCTGAGGTCACTACAGATGGTATCAGAGCACATCGTTGCCTGTAGGACGTGACCCTAGGATTGGAACCACCTCTAACTTATGTGCCTTACTTGCTTTTCTACTAAGTTAATTTCCGCACTTCTAGTATCTGCTTTCCTCTACTTGATTAAGTATCTAATTTTCATTCTTCTAACTTAAAGATGACAAGCTTCCTCTATGACACCGTCGCGGATATCGAGCCCCTTCGCTTTGGTGGATGCCTCATGGACCTACTCACGCGTTTGGACCTTCCCCTCCCAACAATCCAGGGGAGCACAATGAAGAAAATCCACAAAGACGGCTGTTGGGGAGTCAAAGTCATCCAGCCAGGAAAAGAGCGAGGCAAGAACCCGGAGGAAGACGTAGAAATCCACATTGTTAGTGATTCCAAGGAGAAGGCCATTAGCATTAGCTTGCAGCAGCTCATTGGTCGCCTATGTGGACGTCATCATGAGGCTCTCCAAGGACACTGCGGCGACCTCTTTGGAAGACGAGATGAGGAAGGAATTCCCATGGAGTTAACCTTTGAGGAAAGGACTTCTACCAAGCGCCGAAGGACCCAATATCAAGATTTGGAGTGCCACATCCATGACCTTGAAAAAGGTACCTTCCTCGAGATGTTAAAGAACGACGAGCTATGCGCCCTCATCAAGGAGAAAGAGGAAATGATCAAGCAGCAGGAGGAGGCAATGAAGCTCCAAGAGATAAAGTTCCAGGACCAAGAGAAGAAGTTCGCTAACTAAGAGAAGAGGGTGATAAATAAAAATAAGAGAATTAGAGAACTCAAACAGGAGATCGATGGAGCTGAAGTGCAAACTGAAGGCCTTTGCAAGATAATCAATGATGTGCGTGCTTCCAAGAGGGACTTGGCGAAGCAACTTGAAGCCGCGAAGAAGTCAAGTCTAGTGGAGGAGCTACAAAGCGAGAAGGAGGGACTTCAGGAGCAGCAAGAAGCCACTACCAAGAAGCTGCAGGATGAGATAAAGAACCTCCAAGAAAAGCTTGAAACCACCACAAAGGAGATGGAGTTGTATAAGAAAACTCTAGAGCAGGAAGGCTACTCGTTCGAGGACGAGGAAGAGGAAGGCGTGGAAGATGTGTAATAGTTGGACCACCTTTAAATTCTATAGTAGAACGTTTTTCGCGATTGTAATAAATACCAAGACATTTTTGCTTTAGTTAAACTTGGTTGATTTCTGTGTTAAGTTGTGTCTTGTGTGTCTTGTGTGCTTGGTGTGTTTTCATAAGGGTAAGAGTTTACTACTTAGTCTTTCTGTCTATTTCTTAACTCTTCTATCAAACCCCACAGATGCCGCCAAGACGTGCGAACACAGAAATTCCTCCGGAAATAGCACAACTTTTGGCCACTCAGAACCAGTTGATCCAACTGCTCACTCAGAACATGCAAAACAACAACAACAACCCGCCACCACCACCACCTTCGCCACCACCTCAACAAGATCGCTTGACTCGGTTTTTGAGGTTGAACCCACCTACCTTCACAAGCAGCGTTGAACCAATCATCGCAGATGACTGGCTACGTACAATCAACAAGAAGCTAGACACCGTGCAAGCTGTCGGGCGAAGTGCGTTATGCCGCACACCAGCTTGAAGGACCTGCTACAGAATGGTGGGATAACTACCAAGTCACCCACCCGGATATTGATGCTATCACTTGGGATCAGTTTGAGCTAGATTTTCGCACTCATCATGTGGCTGCTGGTATCATGACTCTGAAAAGGCGCGAATTTCGCGACCTACACCAGTTGCACCATTCTGTCACCGAGTATGGTGAGCTTTTCAACAAGCTAGACCGTTATGCACCCGATGATGTTTCCACTGATGCCAAGAGACAGGAGGAGTTCTTAAGAGGACTCAATGATGAGATATCCATTCAGCTTGTGGCTCAGAAATTTGAAAACTTTCAGGAACTTCTGGACAGAGCCATTGTGGTTGAATCCAAAAGGAAGAGCATAGAAAACCGCAAGAGGAAGTCTAACCCTCACAAGCACTCTGTTCCATACCAGAAGCAGCGCAATTCCTCACCACCACCTTATAACAATAATGGCCACAACCATAATGGTCATCACCATGGCGGCCACAAACACAATGGGCATAAAAACCACAATGGGAGTGGCAGCAATGGAAAGGATCTCAGTGAGGTGACATGCTTTAAGTGCAACAGAACAGGGCACTATGCAACCTCTTGCCCCGACAAGAAGAATGGCAATGGCAATGGGAATGGAAATGGACACAACCATGGCAATGGAAACGGGAAGAAGCCAAATCCGTTTGTCAAAGCCACGGTGAATCATGTCTCTATGGAGGATGCTTGTGATGCACCAGACTCCGTGATTGGTAAGTTCAAGCTCAATTCTATTTCATGATTGTTATTTTTGATCTTTGGTGCATCGCATTCAGTCATATCAAGGGTGTTTGTGGATAGAGGCAAGATACCTCTGGAGACTATAAACTTTCCTCTAAGGGTAAGTTCTCACTGGGAGAAATAGTGGCAAACTCCGGTTGCCAAGTTAGAACTAATGATTGGGACACATCTTTCCCACAATTCTAGTAGTTCTAGAATCACAAGGATTAGACATAATCACAGGCATGAATTGGATGACCGAATATGAAGGAGTCATAGATTGTGCCAAAGAACTGTCATGCTCACAACAGGAAGGAAGAGAATTCGTATCAAGTCAAATTTTGCACTTAAGGAAGCCATGGTGAACTCTCTTAAGGGGGTTAGCTTGGAGGAGGTACCTATTGTAAAGGAATACCCAGATGTCTTTCCAGAGGAGCTACTTGGAATGCCTCCCGACCGTGATATCGAGTTCCTCATTGACTTGATGCCAGGCACGGGGCCGATAGCTAAGAGACCATACAATATGGATGTGGACGAGTTAAAGGAACTCAAGAAACAGCTTAGGGAACAATTGGACAAGGGATTCATCCAACCCAGCGCGTCATCTTGGGGAGCACCTGTCCTATTTGTGGAAAAGAAGGATAAAACCAAGAGGCTGGTTGTGGACTACCGCTCGTTGAACAAAGTGACGATCAAGAATAAGTATCCTCTGCCCAACATCAATGACTTGTTTGACCAGTTAAAGGGAGCCAGTGTGTTCTCAAAGATCTATCTGCGATCAGGCTACTTTTAGCTAAAGATTCGAGAACAGGATGTGCCTAAAACAGCCTTCACCACAAGATAAGGATTGTATGAGTACACCGTGATGTCTTTTGGTCTAACCAATGCCCCGGCATACTTCATGACCATGATGAATAAGGTGTTCATGGAATATTTGGACAAGTTTATCGTGGTATTCATAGATGATATACTCATATACTCTAAGGATGAGAAGGAACATGAGAAACATTTGCGCCTTATTATGGTGAAGCTAAGAGAACACAATTTGTATGCCAAATTCAGCAAATGCGAATTCTGGTTAAAGGAAGTGGGATTCCTTGGTCATGTTGTGTCGGCAAAAGGAGTTGTCGTAGATCCTATTAAGGTAGCTTCCGTGACGGAATGGGAGTCACCCAAGAATGTGGGAGATATTAGGAGTTGCTTGGGCCTTGCAGGATATTACCGAAGGTTCATTGAAAACTTTTCCAAAATAGCAAAACCCATGACGAAACTATTGAAGAATGAAAAGAAATTCCTATGGACCGAGGCATGTGAAGCAAGCTTTCAAGAGTTGAAGAAAGCATGCTTGTATGGCGCCCGATTCTATGTCTACACGATATCCAAAAGGATTTTCAAGTCTATTGTGGCGCTTCTCGACAAGGACTTGGAAGTGTCTTGTCTGAGATGGGAAAATGGTATCCTATGCCTCCCGACAACTTAAGAACCACGAACACAACTACCCACACATGATTTGGAACTTGCGTCTGTGGTTCATGCACTCAAGGTATGGAGACACTACCTCATGGGCAAACATTGTGATGTGTTCACAGATCATAAGAGTTTGAAGTACATCTTCACCCAAAAGGAGTTGAATATGAGACAAAGAAGATGGCTTGAACTAATTAAGGATTATGACTTGGATTTACAGTACCATCCCGGAAAGGCAAACGTGGTGGCTGATGCTTAAGTCGTAAGGTGTATGTGAATGGACTTATCGCAGGGGAACTTCTAGAGGATTTATGCAAGCAATTCAAGGATCTCAGACTAGAGATAGTTCCGAGAGGACACATAGCGGCTATGGAAATAGTGTCTACTTTCCAAGAGAGAATTAAGGAAGCACGAAAGGGAGATAAAGAGTTGGAAGAAATAAGAGTTAAAATAAGTGAAGGAAAGACAAAAGAATTTCGTCTAGACGAACAAGGAACCCTTTGGTATGGGAAGCGTTTGTGCGTTCCCAATAACCCCGACATCAGGAAGTTGATTTTACAAGAAGATCATGACTCACCCTACACGATTCATCCAGGTAACACGAAGATGTACATGGATGTGAAGGATAGGTTTTGGTGGAATAACCTAAAGAGGGAAATTGCAGAATATATTTCTCTGTGTGATGTATGCAATAGAGTTAAAGCCGAGCATCAGAAACCGGCCGGATTAATTCAACCACTACCTATACCCGACTGGAAGTGGGATAAGGTAGGCATGGATTTCATCACGGGATTGCCCCGGACTCGTTCTGGATTTGATTCTATCTGGGTAGTGGTGGACCACTTTACCAAGGTGGCTCACTTCATCCCCGTAAAGACCACGTATACAAGTGCTAAGCTTGCTAAGATATACATGTCAAGAATTGTAAGTCTGCATGGTGTTCCCAAGGGAATTGTGTCAGATAGAGGCACCCAGTTCACTTCAAAGTTTTGGCGACAGTTACATGAGTCTCTTGGAACCCGACTAGAATTCATTACTGCCTTCCACCCTCAGACAGATGGCCAAACTGAAAGGGTGAACCAGATTTTGGAAGATATGTTGAGAGCTTGCGTACTAGACTATGGGTCTAGTTGGGACGATAACCTGCCATATGCGGAGTTCTCATACAACAACAACAACTACCAGAAAAGTATCAAGATGGCTCCGTTTGATGTTCTATATGGCAGGAAGTGTAGGACTCCGCTACTATGGAATGGAGTTGGTGAACGTAGTCTATTTGGACCTGAATTGATCAAGGATGCCGAAGAAAAGATGCAGATTCAGGATAGGCTAAAGGTAGCCCAATCCCGACAGAAGAGTTATGCTGATTCCAAGCGCAGAGATGTGGCTTATAAAATAGGGGACCGGGCGTATCTCCGAGTTTCACCCCTACGAGGAGTTAAGAGGTTCGGAATCAAGGGCAAGTTAGCCCCACGATTCATAGGACCGTATAAGGTTTTGGCCCGTAGAGGAGAAGTTGCTTATCAGTTGGAGTTACCGGAAGGACTGACTGTTCATGATGTGTTTCATGTGTCACAACTAAAGAAGTGTCACCCGGAGATGGCCTAAACACCGCTAAGAGACACCGTTCCCCTAGATGAGGTTCAATTGGAGAATGACCTTACCTATGAGGAAAAACCCATCAAAATACTAGAAACAACCGAAAGGATTACCCGCACCAAGACTCTAAGATTCTGCAAAGTACAATGGAACCACCACTCCGAGGAAGAAGCTACGTGGGATCGTGAAGAAGACTTGAAGGCAGAACACCCACAACTATTTGCTAGCCAACCCGAATCTCGAGGACGAGATTCTTCTTAAGGGGGGTAGGTTTGTAACATCCCAAGTTTTGTAATAAGGTGTTACTAGAAGCATGCATCATCCTTGCATCCTACAGATGAATTTCGCAACAAAAATCCTAACACCTAAGCCTACCAAAAACCCTAATAAAGTTTTCCCTGTGTAAGCAATATTGTTGTATTCATGCTTGACCCTTCAAAAACCTTGTAAAAATATTAATCCATGGTCCTATGTTTACCACCTTATTTTTACAAAAATTTGGAAACAAGTTTCATCCCTTTTGGACTTGTTTTACAAAAGTTATTAGGAAATTAGTAAAACAGAAATTGAAAAAAACTAATAAGGAAAAAAATAGAGGCGGCCGAACCTTCTTTGGGCCGGCGCCAACCAATATCCTCACCGTCACACAAGCCTGCTTGTCGCATCTTGCAGCACTTTCCCCTCACCACCACGGCCAGGACCCACACTGTCAGTCCCTCCGTGACGACAACGAGTCCCTGGCGCACACGGGGTCAACCCGAGCCGAACTCCGCAATTCCTCCGTGTCCTGCCCCCTTACCCACGCCATACCCACCTTAAGAAGCCCCGCATCGACCCCTCTCCTCTTTTCCCTGAAAACCCTAACTCGATCGAATCTCTCGCGCCGGCCGCCGTCGGGCAAACCTCGCCGAGACAGTTCGGAGCCCTCCCCTTACTCCTTTCTCCCTCTGGATCCTTCTCCATCCACTACTGATTCGTCACGTATACCTTCCCCTCTCCTTAATGCAGCCAATCGACGACAATTTCTTGCCGACGTGTCGCTGGAGACGAGGAGGAACGGCGGGGCCTTGCCGACGGAAGAGGAAGCGATGAGCACAGCCGAAGCCACGAACGCGACCGCGAGGTGGAGGCGATCGTCCCTGACCTCTCCGCCTTCCCCGAGGAGCACCAGAGCACCGCTGCCTGTCTCCACCGACACCGCCGCCGCTCACCACCGTCGTCGCCACCGCAGTAAGACGCCGCGCCCCTCCTATCCGTTCGATCTACAATCTGCGGCTCAGATTAGAAGCCAACTCGAAGGGGTACCAGCGAATCCCACGCTGCCGCGTGGCAAGCCGCTCCAGCTTGCTGCGTCGCCACCGCCTTGTCCAGCTGGACCAACCGGGAGCTGCCACCTGGCGCGTTTTTGAGTTAGGGCTAGATCAATTTTGCATATTTGAGTTAAATATTGCGAAAATCATATAAAATTAAATACTTGGCCAAATTTAGCTTATATTATACCGTTGGATTCATAATTTTATGTAGAACACAGATCTGCAATAAAATTTCAAGTTTATAGTAGGGTTTTTGGTGTAGAATTTAATCATTAGATTGGAGTATTTAATTCGTAGAAAAATAATTAGAACTCTGTTTTAGTTGATTCTTGTTGCGTTGACTTTGTTTCCGCAATACCTACTAAACAAAATTATAAAACTTTGCTTAAGATCATTAGATCTAATTTGGTGCTAAATTAGATGGTTGGATCTCCTATTAATCTTATGAATTATATTAGTGACCCAAATTGATTTAAACCTATGGGAAATCAATCCTAGTAACACCCTTAACACAATTGCAACCCAATTATACTACCTTGATCAATATAGAAAAACCAATCTTGCATAAATACCATGTTGCATTCATGCATGTTATCTCTGTGGCATATTTGGTGCAACTTGTGATTAGACCCATGTTTTTGATTCGTTAGATTGTTCGGAGTGTGCTAAGAAGTGCTATTGTGCAGAGTGCTACTCGGATCAAGGCAAGTTACACCACTTGTTCATAATTTTGTCCCAGTTTTGATTCTATGCATGTGATCATCAAAATTCTGTAGTATGCATGTGTAGGATGTTCTAGTAGAATTTTCCTTAGTATTATTTTGCAAGTGCGATGATTTTGTAGTATGCCATGAGTAGCTCTATACTTAGGATTTCTCTCCTAATAGGTTACCCCTATTTTTGCTAAGTATTGCTTGCTATGCTATATACAAAAAGTACCGTTGGGGGGGTTCGAAAGACAAAGAATTTTTCTAAGTATAAAGGCTCTCTAGAGCAAACTTTTCTTCTCAAATCCACTTCAAAATAAAACTAAGTTTTCTTCTAAGCGAAATGGTTGTCGGGTCAACGAGTGAGATTTTGGTGGAGGAAGGCCGCCCAGGAATCAAAGAAGTCTGCCATGTTTCAGAATTCAGAAGCTTCTAGTGCAACCACAATACATTATGGGCTCTGTCTTGGCCTAGTACTTAGTGGGAAACCTCACCTGGGTACCAACATTTGGAGGTTCTTGTCACGGTTGGATCCGGAAGGTAGAGGGGCTACTAAGGGAAAGCCTTGGCATGGTCTCATCTGTAAAAAAGACTTGATCGTGGATTGTGGGTAAAGTGCACAATCTCTCGAGAGTATTGCAATCTGATCGATCAGCCGTGTTCACGGTAACAGAACAACATTGAGCATCTGAAGGATGGAGCCTCTGAAGGATCTTCCTCTCTCTTTTCTAAACAAAAGTTTTTAAAACCCCATGGGGTGAGTAATATCGGCAATGGGTGGGAATTTGGGAACTTGGTGTGTAATATCCAAGTGTCACTTGGTGCGTAATATCCAAGTGTTTGTTTGTTTGGACACTTGGTGTGTAACATCCTCGTGTGCCACTCGACCTTATTTTATCTAAGCAAATGTTTACAAAGTAGGAAAATCTTCTCCTCTTCTCTCTACTTAAGAAAACTAGCTTTGAGCAAAACGAACTCTACAGCCTAAACTAGCCTTGCATGTAGAGATAGTCCTTTCTTTCCTTGGTGTAATTTGCCAATACATTCAAAGTATTGACCCAACTTGTTGGCTGCACGTCTTATGTGCAGAATCCGAAGATTGAAAGGTTCGTAGGGATCGCGAGTCTACACTCGATAAGCCTGGGGTGTTGATGGACTCAAGCTGCTTTTATGTTTTCCGCTGTTATTTGAGCTAGCCTTATGCTAAGAAAATTTGTAATAAATTTATACTCTGGATTCTCCGTGTAATAAAGACTTTGTGTTTTACATGATATTTCATCGACTGTGAGTGCTAGCTATTGATCCAGGGACTAGCATGTTAATCACAGGGACTTAGGATCCTTACCGATCTGAGGTCACTACAAAAGGCCATAGGGGATTTGCAACACCACAAAACATGCTCTTCAAATGAAATCATCTTCTTAGACATTTGGCTAGGAATCATTTAAATTGTTACTGTCATATGGACAGAGTACTCATATTGGCCATCCATTTACACTTACCAATATTACCCAAATAATCTTTATCATTTTCCTAGCAGTAATTCTAGAATCAAAGCAACCCCTTATTTCACTGTCAGTTTTGACAGAGAACAAAGCATTTTCCTAGAAAGTGTTTCTAGGAATCATTTCAGTGTATTTTCCATGGTCATATAATGTCAGAAGCCACTAGTTACTTGCATCCAACATCAATTTCAAACAAATATGATTTCCAAATCATTTTCCTAACCAACACAATTAGGAATCAGTGTCAATAGTTCTTAACTATCAACATGAACTATTAAATGTTCAGATCAGCAAGTATTCCAACTAGATAAAATCCAAACCAATGGTTTGAATTTTCATGTATACTTTAATCATCCAGAAGGGTTTCTCAGATCAATTTCTTAGCAAGACAATTAGGAAACGTCCTAGCACTTTGAGGGTTCTTACCAGCAAAACCAAGATTCAATTAAGCCATCTAATGAATATTATCTACCAACCACAAGCATAAGGTCACAATTAATTTCGTATAGTAGATGAAACCTAGAACATGGGATTATCCCCAATTAGGGTTTGACAGATTAGCAGTAAGGAATCGAAAGGGTGACAGTGTAACATCCCTAAAATCATGTTTCAAACTCATGCATATCATCCATGCATCCATGATCATATAGAATTCATTTCAAACAAAACAATTCAAAAACAGGAGCATATGAGCTCATTATTTTATGTGATCATCATTTGAAACAAATGCTACTCTTTCTATGAGAGGTTGTTGTTCATAAAACCAAACCTTGTGCCTTATTTCTTTCAGAATGAGTTGCTAGATTGCTAAGACCTAAACCCAAGTTTTCAAAGCAAATACAATTTGAAAACCAAATTCAAAACCAATATAAAACAAGTGCTAAGTCACTGTTTATTTTATTTATCCAAATTACCAAGCCAATTCAAAGTGACCACTTGGTTTTATGCCCAAATTAGTGACTGTTGCACACTGCAAAAATCCTGAAAAGATTTGAATTCAAATAGAGTTTGAAATCATTTGAAAATCATTCTAGAAAATCAAATCAGAAATAGAAAAGGAATAAAAGAAAAGGAAAAGGGCCAGCGCCAGGGTTTGAGCCCATCAACTGAAGCAGCCCATCTAGCCCACCCGGGTCCCCCCTCTCTCTCTCTCTCAAGCAAACGCACCCGCGGAGTCGCTGACGCCAGGACCCCACCCCCTCTCTGGTTCTCTCGCAGACAGCTGGGCCCCGTCCACGTCACCGTCGTCTTCCCCAAATCCCGCGCATGAACACATTGCCGCTGGTCGTTGCTGTGTTGATTCCGCGGCGTAATTGCCATTGATTCACCAGGCGTTTCTTGTCGAGCCCCTGCCTACTTAAACCCCTCCCCCTCGTGGCCATTTCCCCTCACTCAATTTTCTCTCCACGCCACCAGGCTGCCCACAACTCGCCAAACACCGCCGTAGCTCCGACGATCTCTGGTGTGTGATTCCGATAAGACCCCGTCGCCCCTGTGCCTCTGATTCAAACGATTGTGTCCAGCATGACCTCGTGCATCTTCTGATACCCTTTGCTTGCCTGCTTGTGACCCAGGACGCCGTCCCCGTTTGTTCCTGCAAACGACTGAGCCGCCACTTGACTCCGGCGACCGATTACGGTAAGCACTGCGCGCCCCTTGATCTCTGTCGCATACGAGGTTGTTCGCCACTATCTTGCGCATCTCCTAAACCACCTGGTTCGTGCTAGGGCGATGCGGAACCTCGGCAACGACTTCGACAGCAACCACCTGACGCCGTGCATGACTCCGACGAGCTCCCTCGGCCACTCTAGAGCGCCCCTTGCCGAACCATCACCACCTTGAGCATCAGCAGCTCCCTGCGATTCTGGTAAACCCCTTCTCCCTCTCCCGCGTGACCTAGAACACCAGCACCGCCACTGACAGAGGCGTCACCGCCAGTCGCCGCCGCTAGCGCCGCTCGACTTTGGTCAGAGCAACAGCAACCGTTAGATCTGCATCGTAGGGATTAGATTAGAACGACGACGAATCATTTTCTTTAGATCTGGCGCATTGGATCTAAGTTGATCCTATGGCGCGGAAGCTCGATCCGATGCAAAGCGGTATCGGCCAGTAGGATTAAGACACGTGGCAGTGAGTTAGGTTTAAAACAGAATTTGAATCTGATTTATATTCAATTTTGATTTGGCTATAACTTTTGGTCCCCACGTTAGAATTTGACAAATTTTATACCGTTGGAATCAGGAAGACAAGCCCTTTCTAAATATGCAATGTGTTTAAATTTTTGCTTATGTTAAAAAGGTTTTATTTGCAGAAACATGTGTAGGGCTTATTTGAATATATGAATTGTTTATGAATTGTTTTTAGTGTCAAATAAATTTGGTTTGGCAAGTTTTTGACTTGTTTAAGATTCAGTACTATGCACTTGCTTGGTTGGGTTTTAAAAATCATCACTTAGCATCTTGCATGCATGCATATATATTTTTGATTGTATATGTCTTGTATGTGATTGTGGCTATATTCTATGTGTAGATTTTGGTGCTAATGATTGTGATTGTGAAGAGTGCTACACTCCAAACTACCAAAGCAAGTGGTACTTCATGAATATTATAATTCCTATGTTCTCTACTAAGCATTAGAAATATTTTGTTAGACTTGCATGCTATTATTTTTGCTTATATGCCATGTTGGGAAATCCTAGTAGTTGTAGAAATGCTAGGGAATCTAAGTAAAGTTACTATCTATGCCATGCTTAGCCTAGCTGGTAGCAAACAAGGGTTGGTGACATATACATGCTATGATGAAAATATTTCTAAGTCCTTTGGACTTGTGTTTTGCTTAATAAAACAACTAAGTTAATGAAACACCTGGGTGGAATGGAAGGAAAGGTTTATGTTGAGTGGTTACACAAGGCCCATTTCTATGGTTTACCTTGTGTATCACACTTGTGGTAAGCCACCCAGGGACAAAGAGATTTTAGAGGCCAAGTGTTAAGAAGCTTCTAGTGCAGCCACTTGGCAATATGGGCTCTGCCTGGATCACATAAGTTGCTAGAACTTAGCCATTTGGACAGTTGATGGTAGTGGGAATGGTAGGTTGGAGCGCGTCCATTTGGTCTAAGGGAAGGCTTCTGAAAGGTCCTGTCTTGGTGAAACCAAGTCTGGTGGGGAAAGTGCACAACCTCTGCTGATGGAAAAATCTAAGTACTTAGCCAAGTCCATGGCAATGGACAACTTGAGCATCAAGGCATGGAAGCTATCAAGAATCTCCTCATCCCAATTTCTAAGTAAAACTTGTGGGTGAACAAGGGTGAAGGACCTCAATGTCTATTGGTGGTTCCTTGGGAAAAGTTTTGACAAAGAAAAACTTAGTGATTTCAACTAATAGGCAAAATCTATTTTAAGCAAAGCAAGCCAAGCTACACTTAGCCAAATTGCATATAGTATCTAGACCACTTAAAATTTACTAAGGTATCACTTGCCAATACTATTCCAAAGTATTGACCCACTGTGGCTGTAACTTGTGATGTTGCAGGTTACTCTGATGAGGATTAGGTGTCATGAGTCTACACTCAACATGTTTGCCTGTGGCACATGAAGATGAAGACTTTTATTTATTTACTTATTCAAACTCTTGTACTAGGCCTGTGGCCTTGGAGTTGTAAAGACTATGTTTATCTCTGGAATGGATGTAATAAATGACCTTTGTATCTGTGTACTTCATCTTAAATTGTGGATGCTAGCATTGATCCAGGGACTAGCATTGCAATCACAGGGATCCTTTTCCTTTATAAAGGAGGGATCTTACAGATGGTATCAGAGCATTGTGTTGCCTATAGGATTATGACCCTAGGATTGGAAACCACTAAGGAAAAAATTTCAGCAACTTCTACACTTGTCTATTCTTCTCGTAAAACTTTTCTAATCTTATCTCTCATCTCTATTTGTATATGAACTCCATCAACGAAGCCGTGAGGAAAGGACCACTCATGACAATGACTTTGGAGTGTGAGACAGAATTCCCCAAGGCTCTCAAGGACCTCATGGTTGCATTAGAGATACAAGGTGCAGCTGTGTATAAGGGTTTTCCTGTGATGGATGAAGGAGTGGAATACTGCTGGGTACAACTTCACTTGTATAAAAACAAGGAAGACAACCATCAGGAAAAAGGATTCTGCATGTTCACCAATTCAGTAGTGCACACTACATTCTTTGAATCAGCAAAGGATGCAGCTTGGAAGACCATCAAAGAACTTGGTGATAGAGTCAAGTGCAGAATGCTCAACCTCCAAAATGATCTAAGGAAAGAGAAGGAACATACCCAAGAGTTGGAAGCTACCAACCAAACCTTAAGAGGAGACATTATAGACTTAGTGATGGAATCATGTGAGCAAGATAGGCTGATTGCTTCTAGAAATATTGTGTTAGCCAACAGATCCAGTGAGATAGGATTGTAAACGTACTTTGTTAGTTGGACCACCATTATCACCTTATTTTCCAAAATGTTGCTTTAAAATAAGATTGAACCTTGGTTGTTGTAATGGTTTCATGTATGCATGACTTGTGTGTTTTGCTTCCCAAGGATATGTATGTGATGTTTTGTCTTTTGTTTTATCTTGATTTGTGTTGTTCTAACTTTTCTATCTTATAAATAGATGCCTATTACCACTAGCACTGTTGAGGAGTTCCAGGTTACCCGCTTTAGTCGTATCGTTGAGCTTACTACTTTGCTCAATCTCCCTCTTCCCACCATCATGTGCATCCCCTCACCAAGTTTGAGAGGAAGGATCTCTGGGGCTTCAAGGTCAACCAGCCCGGACGCCAGACTGAGCCTACCACGGAGGACATTGTCTTCAAGCTCATGCACGATGACAGGGAGAGAGGCCTTGAGGTAGTTATCACGAGGATCGATGGGGCGCCTGCTAGGGAGACACTCCCGACAGGTTAGAGGTACCCACTTCCACGTCTTCGGTAGACGTGATGAGGATGGAGAGTCCATCGACTTCGAGGACGATTCGAGGGACGCAGCAGAGCCGATTCGTCTGTACCTCCAGGACTTAGAGTCTCTCATTAGGCACGTGGATACGGACAAGACCAATGTCATGCTCAACAATGACGAGCTCCAGGTGCAACTTCACGAGAAGGACAAGCTCTTCGCGGAGCAAGACGAGATAGTCAAGGAAATGGAGGCGAAGTTCGAGACCCAGGACAGGAAGTTCAAGAGTCAGGAGAAGCGTGTCCAGGATAGGAACAAGAAGATCCGGGACATGACTGAAGAACTGCAGTCCAAGGACTTCGAGCTCGAGCAGCAGCAGACGGTGATTGAGAGGCTTCGTTTCCAAAAGAGGGCTCTCAAGGCCAAGATAGAGACCTTGACCACTAGTGTCGAGGAATACAAGACCGCGATGGAGAATGCAGGTCTTACCTTTGTCGAGGAGGAGATTGATGCCGATGAGTAGATTTTACTACTCATTTATCTTTTATTATCATATTTGTTGTTTGAGAACTTGTTAGTGACCATCCGACATTTGGATGGCTTGTTATTTGTGTGTGTTTTACTTTGCGAACTTGTTATTTTGTTGTTGAACCTTTATCATTGTGTTGCATGCTTTATGTTTGCTTATGTAATGTAATGTGCATGAAAGCATCTATGGGTATCTCATTCTTATCTCTATTGAACAAACCACAGATGCCTCCCCGCCGTGCAAACCCCAACCCCAAAAACAACATCACTCCAGAAATGCAACAAATGATGACTGCTCAAACTCAGCTGATGCAGATGATGACGACGTTCATCCAGAACCAAAACAACAACAATAACAACAATAACAACAACAATAACAACAACAACAACCCACCGGGTTTTGATATGCTTACCAGGTTCTTGAGATTGAGGCCATCAAAGTTCTCAGGAACGACTGATCCCATGGTGGCCAATGATTGGCTACGCTCAGTGAACAAGGACTTGGTAACCGTGGGCTGTACGGATGCTGAAAAGGTCAGATTTGCAGCACATCTGCTGGAAGGACCAGCCACCACTTGGTGGGATAACTTCCAGATCACCACTCCCATAGATGAAGTGACATGGGGTATCTTTGAGGATGGCTTTCGCACTGCTCATATCTCATCTGGAGTGATGAGTCTGAAAAAGAAAGAGTTCCATAATCTGAAGCAGCACCACCGCAGCGTGGCTGAATATATTGAAGAGTTCAACAGTATGGCGCGTTACGCACCGGATGAGGTTGACACCGATGCTAAGAGAAAGGAAAAATTTCTTGAAGGCTTGAATGATGTGCTGAACCTGCAGTTGGCTGTGGCATATGTTCCCACTTATCAGTCTCTCTGTGACAAGGCTGCTATTTTGGAGAACAAAATGAAGCAAGTTGAAAGCCGAAATAGAAAGCACTCAGACAAGCACAGCTCGGGATCGTCTCACAAATGTTCCCATTATGATGACAGTGGAAGCTCAGGATCCCACAAGCATGGGAAATTCAACAAGCACCACAACCACAACCGTCATGACAACAAGCATCACCGTAGTCATGACAATGACAAGTACAAGAACCACAAGGGTGGATACAAGAGCCACCACAGTGGTAATGGAAGTGGAAGTGGAAGTGGAAGTCAGCATGTCAAGAAAGACATAAGTCAGGTTGAATGCTTCAAGTGCAAGAAGATGGGGCATTATGCAAATGAATGCCTAGAAAAGAAAGTTGAAGGACCCAACAAGCCCAACCCTTTTCAGAAGGGACAGGTGAACCACATCAGTGTGGAGGAGGTCTATGAGGATCCTGATGCTGTGGCTGGTAAGTTCAGACTCAATTCTATTCCAGCATTTGTTCTTTTTGATACTGGAGCATCGCATTCATTCATATCAAAAGCATTTGTTGATAGAAATGGGTTTCCAACTGAAAACATTGGGTGTCCAATAAAAGTTAGTTCTCCGGGTGGAGATATGATAGTAAGTCTTGGATGCCGGGATCTAGTAATAGAGTTTGGAAAGCATAAATTTCCAGTGAGTCTGATAATCCTAGATTCCCAAGGACTGGACGTAATATTGGGAATGGATTGGATGGCTACGTATGAAGGAGTACTAGATTGTGCTAATCGTACTGTTGCACTCACAACCCCGGAAAGAAGGCGGATTAAATTCAAGTCCAACTTTGAATCTAAAGGAAGTAAGCTAAATTCTCTTAAGGGGGTTAGCATGGACAGTGTGCCAATTGTGAGTGAGTATCCGGGTGTGTTTCCGGAAGAATTGTCGGGAATGCCACCAGATAGAGATGTGGAGTTTCTGATAGATTTGGTACCAGGGTCTGGACCAATAGCAAAGAGACCTTATAAAATGTCAGTTGATGAACTGAAAGAACTCAAGAAACAACTTGGAGAACAGCTACAGAAAGGATTTATTCAACCAAGTTCTTCATCTTGGGGAGCCCCAGTTTTGTTCATGGAGAAGAGAGATAGAAGTCAAAGGTTATGCATAGATTACCGTTCACTCAACGAGGTGACTATCAAGAACAAATACCC
This sequence comes from Avena insularis, assembly GCA_023614405.1. Lineage (NCBI taxonomy): Eukaryota > Viridiplantae > Streptophyta > Magnoliopsida > Poales > Poaceae > Avena > Avena insularis. The sequence continues at coordinate 258,498,345 of CM042685.1, forward strand.
TTTGCCTAGAATCAATGACTTGTTTGATCAGTTAGAAGGAGCATGTGTATTCTCAAAGATTGATCTCCGGTCAGGCTATTTTCAACTCAAGATAAGAGAACAAGACATACCTAAAACAGCTTTCACTACAAGGTATGGATTGTATGAGTATACCGTAATGCCTTTTGGTTTGACCAATGCTCCAGCATACTTCATGAATATGATGAACAAGGTGTTCATGGAATTCCTTGACAAGTTTGTTGTCGCTTTCATCGACGACATCTTAGTCTACTCCAAGAGCAAAGAAGAGCATGAAGGACATTTGCGTTTGATACTTGAGAAGTTAAGAGAGCATAAACTTTATGCCAAATTTAGCAAGTGTGAGTTCTGGTTGGATGAATTTGGATTTCTTGGTCATGTTATGACAAAGGATGGTGTAGCAGTTGATCCTGCTAAAGTTTCAGCTGTGACTGAATGGGAATCTCCCAAGTCAGTGAAGGAAGTTTGTAGTTTCCTTGGCTTAGCAGGTTACTACAGAAGGTTCATTGAAAATTTCTCCAAGGTAGCTAAGCCTATGACTGAATTGTTAAAGAAAGACAAGAAGTTTGCTTGGTCTGAAGGTTGTGAACTCAGCTTTCAGGAATTGAAGAAAATACTTGTGACAGCACCCGTCTTGTGTCTGCCAGATTTGGAAAAAGATTTCCAAGTATATTGTGATGCATCTCATCAGGGTTTGGGTGCAGTACTTATGCAAGACGGTAAAGTTGTGGCTTATGCCTCGAGACAACTCAAAACTCATGAAGTGAACTATCCTACTCATGATTTAGAGTTAGCCTCTGTCGTCCATGCGCTCAAAACATGGAGGCACTATCTTTTGGGAAAACGTTGTGAAGTGTTCACAGATCACAAGAGTTTGAAATATATCTTCACCCAGAAGGAAATTAATATGAGACAAAGAAGATGGCTAGAACTTCTCAAGGACTATGACCTAAGTTTGCAATACCACCCCGGTAAAGCAAATGTTGTAGCAGATGCTCTAAGTCGTAAGGTTTTTGTGAATGGCCTTACCAAAGGAGAATTTCCAGATGATCTGTGTACCCAATTTAGAAAACTCAGATTGGAGATTGTGCCTGAAGGACATCTCATGTCTTTGGATGTTCAACCCACTTTGTTGGACAAGATCAAAGAAGCTCAGAAGATTGATAAAGAAATCGAAGAGATTAAAGAAAAGATTGGCAAAGGAAAAGCCAAAGGGTTTCATGAAGACGAACAGGGTACGTTATGGCATGGGAAACGTATCTGTGTTCCACAAGATCCGGAGCTATGGAAACTAATTTTACAAGAAGCACACAACTCTTCGTATTCCATTCATCCGGGTAACACCAAAATGTACATGGACATGAAAGAAAGATTTTGGTGGAATAATCTCAAGAAGGACATCGCCGAACATATTGCTTTGTGTGATGTGTGTAGTAGAGTGAAGGCGGAACATCAGAAACCAGCAGGTTTGCTTCAATCACTACCTATTCCTGATTGGAAGTGGGAAAAGATTGGTATGGATTTCATTACCGGATTACCAAGGACCCGGTCATTTCATACCCGTGAAGACAACCTATTCTATTTGGGTAGTAGTGGATCGCCTAACTAAAGTGGCTCATTTCATACCCGTGAAGACAACCTATACAAGTGCAAAGTTAGCCAGAATCTACATGAGTATAATTGTATGTCTACATGGAGTGCCCAAGAGTATTGTGTCTGATAGGGGAACTCAATTCACTTCCCATTTTTGGAGACAGCTACATGAGTCATTGGGAACGAGGTTGGAATTCAGTACTGCTTTTCATCCTCAAACTGATGGACAAACAGAAAGGACTAATCAGATTCTTGAAGACATGTTGAGGGCATGTGCCTTAGACAATGGAGCCAGTTGGGATGAAAGTATGCCTTACGCAGAATTTTCTTATAACAACAGCTATCAAGCCAGCATTGAGATGGCACCATTTGAGTTTCTCTACGGAAGAAAGTGTACCACCCCATTGTTATGGAATGGTGTGGGAGAAAGAAGTTTATTCGGGCCAGATCTTATCAAAGAAGCCGAAGAGAAGGTCAAGTTGGTTAAGGACAGGTTGAAGATAGCACAGTCCCGACAGAAAAGCTACGCAGATCCTAAGTGTAGAGAAGTCACCTACGAAGTCGGTGATAGAGCTTATCTTAGAGTGTCACCACTTCGTGGAGTAAAGAGATTCGGAGTCAAAGGAAAATTGGCACCAAGATATGTTGGACCATTCAAGATTCTGAGTCGTAAAGGAGAAGTTGCCTATGAAATAGAACTGCCAGAATCTCAGTCAGCCGTTCATAATGTGTTTCATCTGAGTCAGCTTAAGAAATGTCATCCTGAAATGGAAGAGACTTCTTTGAAAGATACTATACCTTTGGGAGAAGTTCAGTTGGAAAGTGATCTCACCTATGAAGAGAAACCTATCAAGATTCTTGAGACGGCAGAAAGAGTTACACGGACTAAGACTATCAAGTTTTGCAAAGTGCAGTGGAACCATCATTCCGAAGAGGAAGCAACATGGGAAAGAGAAGATGATATTCGGAAAGACCACCCTCACCTATTTGCTAGCCAATCTGAATCTCGAGGGCGAGATTCACCTTAAGGGGGTTAGATTTGTAACATCCCTAAAATCATGCTTCAAACTAATGCATATCATCCATGCATCCATGATCATATAGAATTCATTTCAAACAAAACAATTCAAAAACAGGAGCATATGATCTCATTATTTTATGTGATCATCATTTGAAACAAATGCTACTCTTTCTATGAGAGGTTGTTGTTCATGAAACCAAACCTTGTGCCTTATTGCTTTCAGAATGAGTTGCTAGATTGCTAAGACCTAAACCCAAGTTTTCAAAGCAAATACAATTTGAAAACCAAATTCAAAACCAATATAAAACAAGTGCTAAGTCACTGTTTATTTTATTTATCCAAATGACCAAGCCAATTCAAAGTGACCACTTGGTTTTATGCCCAAATTAGTGACTGTTGCACACTGCAAAAATCCTGAAAAGATTTGAATTCAAATAGAGTTTGAAATCATTTGAAAATCATTCTAGAAAATCAAATCAGAAATAGAAAAGGAATAAAAGAAAAGGAAAAGGGCCAGCGCCAGGGTTTGAGCCCATCAACTGAAGCAGCCCATCTAGCCCACCCGGGTCCCCCCTCTCTCTCTCTCACACGCAGACGCACCCGCGGAGTCGCTGACGCCAGGACCCCACCCCCTCTCTGGTTCTCTCGCAGATAGCTGGGCCCCGTCCACGTCACCGTCGTCTTCCCCAAATCCCGCGCATGAACACGTCGCCGCTGGCCGTTGCTGTGTTGATTCCGCGGCGTAATTGCCATTGATTCACCAGGCGTTTCTTGTCGAGCCCCTGCCTACTTAAACCCCTCCCCCTCGCGGCCATTTCCCCTCACTCAATTTTCTCTCCACGCCACCAGGCTGCCCACAACTCGCCAAACACCGCCGCAGCTCCGACGATCTCTGGTGTGCGATTCCAGTAAGACCCTGTCGCCCCTGTGCCTCTGATTCAAACGAGTGTGTCCAGCATGACCTCGTGCATCTTCTGATACCCTTTGCTTGCCTGCTTGTGACCCAGGACGCCGTCCCCGTTCGTTCCTGCAAACGACCGAGCCGCCACTCGACTCCGGCAACCGATTACGGTAAGCACTGCGCGCCCCTTGATCTCTCTCGCATACGAGGTTGTTCGCCACTGTCTTGCGCATCTCCTAAACCACCTGGTTCGTGCTAGGGCGATGCGGAACCTCGGCAACGACTTCAACAACAACCACCTGACGCCGTGCATGACTCCGACGAGCTCCCTCGGCCACTCTAGAGCGCCCCTTGCCGAACCATCACCACCTTGAGCATCAGCAGCTCCCTGCGATTCTGGTAAACCCCTTCTCCCTCTCCCGCGCGACCTAGAACACCAGCTCCGCCACTGACAGAGGCGCCGCCGCCAGTCGCCGCCGCTAGCGCCACTCGACTTTGGTCAGAGCAACAGCAACCGTTAGATCTTCATCGTAGGGATTAGATTAGAACGAGGACGAATCGTTTTCTTTAGATCTGGTGCGTTGGATCTAATTTGATCCGACGGCCTGAAGCTCGATCCGACGCGAAGCGGTATCGGCCAGTAGGATTAAGACGTGTGGCAGTGAGTTAGGTTTAAAACATAATTTGAATCTGATTTATATTCAATTTTGATTTGGCTATAACTTTTGATCCCCACATTAGAATTTGACAAATTTTATACCGTTGGAATCAGGAAGACAAGCCCTTTATAAATATGCAATGTGTTTAAAGTTTTGCTTATGTTAAAAAGGTTTTATTTGCAGAAACATGTGTAGGGCTTATTTGAATATATGAATTGTTTAGGAATTGTTTTTAGTGTCAACTAAATTTGGTTTGGCAAGTTTTTGACTTTTTTAAGATTCAGTACTATGCACTTGCTTGGTTGGGTTTTAAAAATCATCACTTAGCATCTTGCATGCATGCATATATATTTTTGATTGTATATGTCTTGTATGTGATTGTGGCTATATTCTATGTGTAGATTTTGGTGCTAGTGATTGTGATTGTGAAGAGTGCTACACTCCAAACTACCAAGGCAAGTGGTACTTCATGAATATTATCATTCCTATGTTCTCTACTAAGCATTAGAAATATTTTGTTAGACTTGCATGCTATTATTTTTGCTTATATGCCATGTTGGGAAATCCTAGTAGTTGTAGAAATGCTAGGGAATTTCTAAGTTAAGTTACTATCTATGCCATGCTTAGCCTAGCTGGTAGCAAACAAGGGTTGGTGAAATATACATGCTATGATGAAAATATTTCTAAGTCCTTTGGACTTGTGTTTTGCTTAATAAAACAACTAAGTTAATGAAACACCTGGGTGGAATGGAAGGAAAGGTTTATGTTGAGTGGTTACACAAGGCCCATTTCTATGGTTTACCTTGTGTATCACACTTGTGGTAAGCCACCCAGGAACAAAGAGATTTTAGAGGCCAAGTGTTAAGAAGCTTCTAGTGCAGCCACTTGGCAATATGGGCTCTGCCTGGATCACATAAGTTGCTAGAACTTAGCCATTTGGACAGTTGGTGGTAGTGGGAATGGTAGGTTGGAGCGCGTCCATTTGGTCTAAGGGAAGGCTTCTGAAAGGTCCTGTCTTGGTGAAACCAAGTCTGGTGGGGAAAGTGCACAACCTCTGCTGATGGAAAAATCTAAGTACTTAGCCAAGTCCATGCCAATGGACAACTTGAGCATCAAGGCATGGAAGCTATCAAGAATCTCCTCATCCCAATTTCTAAGTAAAACTTGTGGGTGAACAAGGGTGAAGGACCTCAATGTCTATTGGTGGTTCCTTGGGAAAAGTTTTGACAAAGAAAAACTTAGTGATTTCAACTAATAGGCAAAATCTATTTTAAGCAAAGCAAGCCAAGCTACACTTAGCCAAATTGCATATAGTATCTAGACCACTTAAAATTTACTAAGGTATCACTTGCCAATACTATTCCAAAGTATTGACCCACTGTGGCTGTAACTTGTGATGTTGCAGGTTACTCTGATGAGAATTAGGTGTCATGAGTCTACACTCAACATGTTTGCCTGTGGCACATGAAGATGAAGACTTTTATTTATTTACTTATTCAAACTCTTGTACTAGGCCTGTGGCCTTGGAGTTGTAAAGACTATGTTTATCTCTGGAATGGATGTAATAAATGACCTTTGTATCTGTGTAGTTCATCTTAAACTGTGGATGCTAGCATTGATCCAGGGACTAGCATTGCAATCACTGGGATCCTTTTCCTTTATAAAGGAGGGATCTTACAGACAGAGAACAAGGGGGAAGAATCATACTTACATGTGGTCCTCGCTTAGAGATTGGAGAGGAAGCAGACCGGCGGTGAAGATTGGCGTGGCGGCATGAGGAGCACCGGTGCGCTCAACCCGCGCCAAGCCTTACCAATAGCACCTAAGGGGAATCAACAACAAGCCATAGCGGCATGGCAACATGAGGAGCGCCGCAGCGCTGCTACCCTTGCCAAGCCGCATCAACTCCAACAGCGCGTCGTAGAGCCATCATCAATGCCAGGAGGAGACAGGGGCATCACCGGCTCACGACTGAGTCGAGGCAGCGAAACCCTAGCTCTAGGGAAGGGGTCAATGCAGCCAGAAGGAGAGGCGGCGGGAAACAGAGGAAGGAGATTGGGCTAGACAGCACCAGCAGGCGTCTGTGGTGGGCCCTAGCGGCGACGGCCGGAGATGAGGCAGACGGCGGCTCCGCCGACGGTGAGGCAAGTGCAGGTAGTGAAAGAGGAGAACCCGTGCGGGTATGCGTGTGTGAGTAGAGAAATAGGGTTAGGCTGGAAATGGCCCAGCTAGATGGGCATCGATGGGCCAAAAGGCCAGATGGTCTTAGACACCAGGATAAATTGAAAATAAAAATAAGAGGTTATTTAACCAATTACTAAAAACCAAACTACCCCTAAACATAATTTATACTCTATGGAAATATAGAAAAATCATAAAAATATATATACAATACATCTAAATAATCACAATAGCAAGATCTATCTAAGAAAAATATAAAACTACTTGTTTGAGCTAAATAAACTAAAACTAAATATTAAAGCTACTAAAATCCTAAATGAAATTTCATAAAATAAGGAAAAATCCTAAAAATGAATAAAAATCATTTTATGTATAAAAATAAATCTACTATTTTATAAAAATACCATCTTAACTCTTTTATTAATACAATTTGAAGTAAATATTTAAATACATTTAATCTTTTATGGAATTTTATAAACATAAAAATAATACTTAAAAATAAATAAAAATCATTTTTAAGATCTTGAATAAATATATTACACTATAAAAATATTAAATATATTATTATAAAAGTTTTTAATACTTTAAAATAATATATCCTTATCTATTACTTATTTTGTAAATTCTTTAAAAACAATTCTTAAGTAAGAAATAATCAGATTTTTTATAAAACCTTGAGCAATTAGTGTCTAAGTACTAATTGCAAACCCATAACTTGAATTCATAATCAAACTTCAGTATAACTTTTAACTTTAAAATATTCTTTTAAAAATCATATTAAAAACCCTTTTAAATAAACATTGGGTATCACTCATATATATAATATGGTGAATAATCATTATATCTTAACCACTATTAACATGACTTCAAATTCTAACAAATTACTAAGATCATCTGCTTCCATTAAATAAATACATATTATTTTCATAATAGCAAAACAAATTTAATCTAATCATTCACTTAAATATAAAGTGAATAATTCCACACCTTAGTTATACCTGTCATAAATCTAAAACTTGGGAATAATTAAAATATATTACCTCTTAAGTTTACTTAACCTTTTAAAGTTAACTTTAATCTCAAAGCTTATAAACATCATGTCTAATAAACTACTTATGTTTTTATAGTTAACTTTGGTATATTTCAATTAATACATAAAGCATCTCAAATCCAAACTAATCAATCAATAAACAAAAGGCATTTATCACGTTCTATTAACTATAAAGGTTGTTTAAACCTTAGAAAAGAAATCTTTTCTTCAAATGTTATTCTTTTTGCCACTTCAAGCAACAACTCTATGAAAGTTCTTTCAAATCTTAATAATCCAATACATAGACTTCCAGCATAATCACCAAATAGCAACTAATATAAATCTTAGATTACTATTACACTCTATTTTTATATCTTGTATATCAAGACTTAAAATTCCTATAAATGCATTTCATGTGAAGTAAAAATTGAAAGATGAACCAACTCTTAAAGGAATCACCTAAGTTCACTTCACTTATAGTATTGGGGTTTCCTTTGGGAGTTTTACAAAAAAAGCATAGCATTACTTATGCACAAAAGCATATTGCTTCTTTAAACATTAGTCCTTACCGGACCAATGATGCAAATTTCAGATATTGGATCTTATGTCGTCTCGAAGACCGTGAGTGAATAATCTTGCAATCACAAAAGGCAAGTTCACACTTGCTCATGTCCTTTGATTATTTTCTATAAAGTATTTTACAAATCCAGTGTTGTCATCACCTGCATTTGAAAAAGGTCCGAAAACACTATTTTCATAATAATGTGATTATAGGTTATTTACCATGAGGTAATAACCTACTATGAAAGTTCCGGTGGTAAAGGAACATATTATCTAGGACTTATTCTTGCATCGTATATCACGCGTTAACCATGAGATTTGGAATGGGACAGAGAAGTCGGCTGTATCTTCTTCCTCTTGCATGTAGCCGGATGTGCAGGTCGTGGCTATTTTCACTCGTAGCGTGCATATTAATTGGTAATTCGTAGAGGATATGCAGCATATGGGTGGGTACCCTCAACGTCCCACGATAGTTCTGGCATCTAACGGTCTGTACAAACCATTGCCGTAATTCAATATGTGGGCATGGGGTACACCAAGGAGGCATGCGGGGTCGCGAAGGGGGCAGTGATTGGCTTGGATCTTAGACTGGGCCCCATACCAAGGAAGTATGGACAAGGTCATGACTTGGTTGTGCAACAAGGCTAAGGTCTCTCATGGGTAAAGTAACGCACCTCTGCAGAGTGTAAGAACTGTAGTTTGTTACTCTGTTAGGAAGGAGTCATGACGCCAAGGAAAGGAACTCCATGAAAGTTCTGGTAAACCCGTGAAGGCTGACGGACATAGATTTTCAGAATAAAAGCAACCTTTGAAGAAATGTTTATGAACTTGCATTGCCTACGACCTACGGTCTGTTGCTGTAGATATAGTGCATCAAACACTCCTTTTCTAGTGAACTTGCTGAGTACGCTCGTACTCAACGTATCTTCTTAACCCTTGCTAGATTCTGAATCCATTAAGACAATGTCTACATCAAGTTATGCTCCAGGAATCATCATCAGAAACTAAAGTTCTTCAATGGAGTCAAGAAAGTCAACATATACGTCAACTCAAGTGAAGACAAAGTTACTGATTAGATAGGAATATAATCTCTAGCCATAGAACCTATTTCTATAGTGTATTGCAATAGCAGCAATGCCAGATCAATAGTTCAGATACTAGTCCCATTAGTATGATAGTTTTTGAGTTGTTTATTTCTGATTCTTCTTTGTAAGAAGTTTCTTTCTCTCTCTTTAACCTAGAGTGTTATCTGGATCTTGTGTAAATAGTTGAGTTGTAACCTATAGTCATGTCTTGGACCTGCTGTGTTTCTTTTGTACCACTCTGAGGTGTCATGGGAATGGCCACGGCAGATGCTGCAATCGGCAGCGAGAAGTAGAACATGGGGCAAGGGCGGCCAGCCATCTGCGGTGCGAGATGAGGGCGGAGATGCAAGGGTTTACCTAGGTTCGGCCCCCCGGAGGGTAAAGACCTACTCCTGCTAGATTGTATTATGGAGAGAGTACAAGGGCGAGCTCGACGACTAGGCGGCGAGTCGCTGGGGTGTATGATGGAACATCTCCTCTATGCGTACCCTAGGGAGGTTTATATAGGCACACCTCGCTAGGGTTTACAGATGTACAACCGAATTGGTTAAGGATTCGGAGGGTCTTTGACCTAGTCCGACTGGGCCTAGCTATGCTTCTGGGCCTCCAGCTTCCAGTCGCCTGGGTCCTCGCTAAGTCTTGATCCAGTCGCCGTCCTGTGGGCCCACCCGCTGGCATCTTGGGCCAATAGGAAATGTCCTACTGGGCATACCCCGGCAGGTATATCCCCATCAGTAGTCCCCGAGGCCGTCGTTGATTCGTCGCAAGTGATTGTTGGCAGTCAGAGTATGCGGTTCCAATTCGGACGCCCAGTCGAATCGGCGGTGGACTCCTGAACAAAGGAAAGAACTAGTCATTTGAGTCACAATAACGGCGTCTGATCAGATCGCAGCTTGGCGAACGGGTCGGCGAATAGTCAAGTCACTGTTATAGTGATCGGGTCGGCGAATTGTCGAGTCGCTGAAGACAGCGAGTCGAGTGGACAAAGTTGGACCGTCAGCTTGGTCAAACTAGTCGTTGGGTAATCCAACAGTAATATCAGCGTAATTACCGCGTGGTAACGTCTCCCCGAAAATGGCGGGTAACAACCACTATATAAGGAGAATGACGGGTGAGGGGAAAATGCTTCCCTCACTTCCTCCGAACTCGCGCATTCTCATTCCTCCATTCCGAGAGTTGTGGGATAAATAATATTTGCAGCTTTGTTTCTCTCTCTTTAACCTAGAGTGTTCTCTGGATCTTGTGTAAAGAGTTGAGTTGTAACCTATAGTCATGTCTTGGACCTGCTGTGTTTCTGTTGTACCACTCTGAGGGATGTAATACTAGTGAACGGTGTTTCATTGGTGTTATGTCAACGACTATAGTGTACTACATCATGCAATGGAATACTGGGTCACCGCACATGGTAAACTTCCAGGTTATCAATTGGAAGGATCTTTCTGGTGGAAAGCACACCTGAAACTCATTGATGCCTACAAGGCAATGGCTAGATGTCAACCTGGAAATGGAAAAACTACATATTTTTTGTCTGATTTATGGGATAAAGAATGTATGCAATTTTAGCTGCCTCATCTGCTCTCCTGTGCCAAAAACACCAGAATTACTGTCAAGGAGGTTATTCAGACTGAATATCTTGAGGATTTATTTAATCTTCCTCTGTCTCAACAAGCTTTCTCCGAGTTTGAACTGCTTAAATTAAGATGACAACAGATTAATCACTTGATAACACCTGACAAATGGACTTATATTTGGGGTAGTGAAAAAATTTCTGTTAAAAGAGCATATGAGGTTATGGCAGGCTTCCAACCTGCTCCTCCACATTTCTCCTGGATCTGGGACTCTTCTTGTCAGGCAAAACACAAATTCTTTTTCTGGCTACTTCTTCTGGATAGACTAAATACAAGAAATCTTCCCAAAAGGAAAAACTGCTTCTACCAGATTACAGTTGTGCAGTTAGAAATTGCAACTCAGACGAAACTTTGATTCACCTTTTTTGGAACTTCCCTTTTGCTGCTGAATGCTGGGATTACATTTGTCCCAATAGAGATCAGGGACTCTCTGTGTTTGAGTCTTTTCAAGACATAAGAACCAAACTTAAGCTTCCCTTTGCAATAGAGATAATTATTTTAGTTGCTTGGGGAATATGGATCTGTAAAAACAATAAGATATTTGAGAATGCAACACCACAGTTCTCTACCTGGAAGGCGGTCTTTCTTCAAGAACTAAGATCGGTTAAACTGAGAATAAAAAAAGAAACATGGTCCTTAATTTGATATATGGTTCCAAACTCAAGTACATTAGTGGATTACTTCTAGTAAACACAATGTATCAATACCCTACTGTAACCATGTAATTATACTCTGTACCATATTTGATTATATAATAAAGAAAAAAGTTGCAGTGGGGGTTCCCTCCCCTACTGTTTTTCCCTCAAAAAAAATTTATGCCTCTCTTATAAACTAGCTCGTTGATTAACAAGATGATCAAAGGTTTCCTGATCATGGACATTGGATGTTGTTAATAACGAGGTCAAAATATTGTTGGAATGATGTGATGAACATTCATCCGAAGTATAGTATTACGGTCAAGGTCATTGTGTTTATATTGCTATAACATCATACGAAGTAATCTTAGTCCTTAGACCATGAGATCATGTCAATCACTAACACCGGAAGAGTATCTTGATAACATCAAATGTCACACCGTGACAGGGTGACTATAAAGATGGGTTCAGTACTACGAAGGTGTTATGTTGAGGCTCATGGATCAAGAGTGGAATTTGTCCATCCCGATGAAGGAGAGATATACTCTGGGCCCTCTCGGTGATATCACATTAGTTAGCCTGCAAGCAAGTGATTTGATCACTGGAAGGTTATATCACGGGAACAAGAAAAGAGTACATGTCGGTAATGAGATCAAACTAGGTATGGAGATACCGATGATCAAATCTTGGACATGTATATATCATGAGACAAAGGGATTGAGTTACATGCGTATAAGGTTCACACGATCACAAAAGTCATCGTTGAATATGTGGGAGTCACTACGGATCTCCAGGTCCCGCTGCTGATTATTGATCGGATAGGGGTCTCGATCATGTCTACATTATTCGCGAACCGTAGGGTGAAACACTTAAGGGTACCGACACCATTTGGAGCAAATAATATGCCAGAGAAAGAAAAAGGAAAGCGCAGGAACTTATTTCACTAGATACTGAAACTGTTTCGGTTGAAATTGCTGAAACTGGTTCTGCATGTGAAATTGAAATGTTATAAGGGGTTTTATCTGAATGTTTGTTAATTAGAGTAATTAACAAAATTCTGAATAAATAAATAAAAGAGTTTTATTTAAATGAGAGCTTCTCAGTGGTTTTTCTGGAAGGATTTGTTGCTTCCGCTGCTTCGCTGGAGCGAGGGCGCGGAGGTTGTCGGGGTACCCGTACGTGTGTGCGATCACGGATGCACCACTGCTTTGCGGTGCTGGACGTGATGGTGTTGGACGTGATGGTGCTGGACCGGGGGTACCAGATGGACTTCATCACAATCTTGAGATCGGCAAGCAATCGACTACATCATCCACGAGTACAACCTCGTTAACGCTATACAGTCTTCGAGGGTATGTATTCTATGGATGTATATCCACCCGTTGCTTGTATATAGTAGATAGATCTTGGTGCTTTGTTCCCATCGTAGGAAATTTTTGTTTTCTATGTTGCGAACCCTACAGTGGTATCAGAGCCGGATCTATGCGTAGATGCTTTGCACGGGTAGTACATATATGTATATATGGGCGATGATGATCATTTTATTGCTTCTTAGTTGTACTTTGGATATTGGTGGCATAGTGGTATGAAGCGGCCCGGACAAACTTTACATGTCCTCGCACATGAGACCTTTTCCACGCTTGACATGCAACTAGTTTTGCATAAGTGGCTAGCGGGTGTCTGTCTCTCCTACTATAGTCAATATCTAATTTGCAATGAGTTGTCAACAATTTGGTTATCCTCGTTGTTGTTTATGTTCATAGGTAAGAACAGTTCTATCTTCGAAAGCCCTAAGCCACGTAAAACTTGTAATGGATAAATTAGAGGCGTCTAGTTTAGATTGTTGTTGGGCTAGTGTCATGATACGGTGATGTTGTAAGTAGAAGTATGAGTCAATACTCTTACAACACACATAACGTGTAAGTTACATAGACCTTGTCCTTACACAAAGAGGTATGATAGTGATCATACCACGATGCACATGATGGAGATCGAGTGCAAGAACCATATCATTCCACTTATAAATATGTGATGTTTGATTGCATCTTATATTGCTAGTTTAGCGTTTTATTAGCATAATAAGATGATCTCTCATTTAGATATCAAGATAAAAATGTGTTCTCCCTTAAGTATGCACCGATTATGTTTCGTCGCTCCAAGACATCACGTGATGATCGGGTGTTCTTGGATCAACGATCATATTTCGGTGTAAAGACGATTACACATAAATACTAAGGTTCTTACTTGGCGAGCCTAGCATGTACAGACATGGCCTCAGAACACGGACCGAAAGGTTAAGCATGAGTCATATGGAAGATATGATGCCCATTTGATGCTCTCCTTTGAAGCTACACTGACTCACATGATGATCGGACTTGGTGTAGTGGATTTGGTTCATGTAGTCACCAAAAAGACACGAGGGATGTTGTTTTTGAGTGGGAGTTCATTTCTAATTTGGATTATTAGAACTCAATTTATCATAAATTAAATCAAAGTGAATTTGCATAATTTGTTGTAGTCATTGGCATTCGTTCACCACTTTATGCTTAGTTGTAATTGAGATAGTAGAACTATAGAATTCTAGATATTTACTTTACGAACTGGTATCATATTGTGTTGAGTGTCAATCTAAAGTTTAAAGCCCTATTGCAAAATTTCAACAAACTTTGTTTACTCCGTGAAATTTAATAATTGTGATTAAATCGAGAGTAACAATTCCAGTGTCAGTATCTTAAGTATCATGTTTGCCTCCATGATTCTTGATTGTTTTAATATCAAGTTTATCTAGGAGCTGAAAGAATTATTTCAGAAACCATCATGTGTGGCAGATATAACGATATATGAAACAATGTTTTGGTTGCAATATGATAGAGTATAATGTATGTTCTTATATTGGATGAGAATTTGTGAAGGTTGGAGATGCTAGACATCCTAATCATCCAAAGGGGTTTTGGAAAGTAACATTATACTCACGATTCGCCTTCATAAGATAAATTAGCTTGATCAGGAAAGTCGTCATGATAAGGATGAATAGAAGAAGTATGTAAAGTGTTTACTACACTAAAAGATTACTAAAGAATGGATTTTGAAAGAATGCCAATCATTTGATGATGGTGATCTACTTCAAAATGCAAGTCCAAAGGTATTAGTATTTTAATATACACGCTTTGAACTATGTGTCATGTAGATGGCGCCACTGTTGATGTTGATAGATTCTTTTAAAAAGGAAAAGTAAATGCTGAAAGAGAATCTATAAAATATATTTGGCAGAAAAGAAAAGACTGAAAATATCCAGTTTAGGTATATAGATGATATACATGTTATGGTTGTATTATTTGCTTGTTAAACAATGTGGTTCTTGGGTATTGGATATCGAATTGGTTGGTATGAAATTTCATATAGAATGATGAATTCATGAACTACAATGGCCTAAGTAACTAGCAAGAGAATATGTGATGATGCTCATTGAAAATAAACAAGCCGTTGTTTGTATTTCTCGTTGACATCAAAGTCTGCCTTCAAGATTTGTTTTAATAATGTTATTTAAATCAGGTATTATGAGAACAAAAATTGTTCAAATAATTACCGCATTCCATGTAAGATGGATGATTTACAAATCTAGTTGGTGAAATCACATCCAACAAACTAATGCTAAAATGTCGCAAGACAAATGATTGGAAGATCACTTACGAAGTGACATTGCCGTTTAAATTATATTGGAAAGAAAACATGAAGAAACTCCATATTCATGGATTTTTGGAGTCTTTGATTTGATCAAGTGACGCTTGTGAGACTTTCCTCGGGATAATTAAAACTTCGTTCAAAGGCCAAAGAAGAACGATCGACTAAAATAATGGAATTTATACATATCGATGTATGTAGTCCATTATGTGTAGTAGTAAGCGCTGGATTTCAACTTCATATGCTTTCTCCGGAAATTTGAGTGAATATTCACTTAATGAGAAAGAAGTATTTGAAAACATTCAAAGACTTTCAAGATGAAGTGGAAAATCATTGTAACAAGAAAATAAATGATTTATGATTTTATCATAAAGGGATTTATTTGAGTTGCAAGTGTAACAAGAAAATAAATGGTTTCATCATAAAGGGATTTATTTGAGTTGCAAATTTAGCAAATCACCTAGATTTACATCTCCCGAAACACCATAGGAATATGGAGTGTTTGAGATTTGTAATGAAACCTTGTTTGACATGGTTGGATCAAAGGTGTTATTTATAAAACTGCCATTATGTTTTAAAAGATTAAAGCTTTAGAGACTACCGCTTTTACACTGAAAAGAGCTCCATCTTGATCTGTTGAAATGAGACCTGGTTTGGGGTAAAACCCAAGTTGTCCTTTCTTAAATTTTGGTATGCTAAGCATAAGTAAGATGTTTACAACCAAAGTCGGATGAGCATGTCTTTGTAGGTTATTTCGAATAACCATTGGGTATTTCCCCATAATACCGAGGACAAAAAGGGTTTGTCGCTTGAAATTTGAAGTTTCTTGAAAAAGGAATTTTTCACAAAAGTTAAGTGGGAGGACAATAGAACTTTAATAAAGGTTAACGATCCTTAGCTATATGTGCTGAGTTGCGCAGTGCCGGAAAACGTTTCGAAGGAAGCTAGAATGCTCATGGCTCACGTGCCTCAAAGGTTGTGGTCAAGGAGGTCTAAGTTCGTATTGAACCAAGTGTAGGGGTTTGTAGCATGGAAAACAAAAAAATTCTACCGCATGAACACACAATCAAGATCTAATCTATGATCAAGCCAAGATCTATCTACTAGATTGTTGCAACGAGTCGATAGAATACTAACCCTCGAAGATCCAAAGCGGTTAACGAGAGCAGATTCTCGTGGGTGATGTAGTCGTACACTTCCGATCTCAAGATCGCGTAGACGATCCTTCCGGCGCTGCGTTCCGGCAGCGCTTCTGTAGTCGGTCACACGTTCGGTACTCGATGAAGACCTTCCTCTCCCTTGTTCCAGCAGGCAGCGAAGGTTGTATCACTCTCCTCGCGATTCCGGCAGCACGACGGCGTGGTACCGGAAGTAGAGGGGAGATTTCGCAGGGCTTCGCCTTAAGACGGAGCGAGTATGCTGAAATAAGAGAGGTCCTTGGCGATCTACGGTTTAGAGGCGCCAAGGGGGGTGGCTCAGCCGGCGGCTAGGGTTTGGGGAAACCCTAACTCGGCGAGTTGGGAGATCCCTAGGCGGCGGCTGCACTTGTGTGGAGGCGCCAGGAGCTAGGGTTTTTGGGTGTAGGGAGAGGGGGCGCCCTACCCCTCCTTATATAGGAGGGGAGAGGCGGTTTGGGGAGGAGGGAATCCTCCTCCAACTCCTCCTCATGGCCGGCGGGTGGGAGGGAGTGGGACTTCCTCCCCAAGTAGGTTTCCTACTCTCCCTCCACCAAGCAAACTTGAGATTTGACTTTTCAAATTGGCGTTTGACTTTCAAACTTCGATTTGATTTCTTCTCTTTATTTTGCCAAGCCAAGTGACCTAGTACATGATGCAACCATTCCACATTGTCATGACACATCCATGTACCCTTCCCCTCCGGAGTGCCGGACCTTCTAGACCCTTCTAGAACATTCCTGGTGAAAACACCGGAATCATTTCTGAACTCCGTAACAGGACTTTCCTTATATGAATCTTATTCTCCAGACCATTCCGGATCTCCTCGTGATATCCTGGATCCCATCCGAGACTCCGAACAACATTCGGTCTCTTACTCATCATTCCATAACTACTCAACAACATCGAATCCTTAAGTGTGTATCCCTACGGTTCGTGAATTATGCGGACATGACCGAGACACTTCTCCGATCAATAAGCAATAGAGAAATCTGGAAATTCATATGGCTCCCACATATTTCTACGATTACTTTGCGATCGAATGAACCACTTACATACGATACCAATTTCCCTTTGTCTCACGATAGTTTACTTATCCGAGGTTTTGATCGTCGGTATCTCTGCATACCTAGTTCAACCTCGTTACTGATAAGTACTCTTTTCTCGTTCCCGTGATATGTGATCCCTTGTGAGCCAGTCACATGCTTGCAAGCTAATTAGATGACATTCCACCGAGAGGGCCCAGAGTATATCTATCCATCATATGGATGGACAAATCCCACTCTTGATCCATGAGCCTCAACCCATACTTTCGGAACACTCAATGCCACCTTTATAGCCACCCAGTTACGATGTGGTGTTTGATGTAATCGAAGCATCCTTCCGGTGATGGTGATTAACATGATCTCATGGTCAAAGGAATTAGGTTACTATGTATCAAAAAGCTTATAGCAAATGAACTATATTAAATGACTTGATCTTTATGCTACGCTTAACTATAGGAGTATGTCCATCACATCATTCTCCTAATGATATGACCCTGTTGTTAATAACATCTCTATGTTCATGATCAGGAAACTATGATCATATATTAACCAACAAGCTAGTTTAACAAGAGGCTTTACTAGGGACTCTTTTATGTTTACAAATCACAGAAGTATTAATGTTTCCTGTTAATACAATTATAGCATGGTATGTAAACATTTATCATAAGTATGAAGATATGATAATAACCTACTTTATTATTGCCTCTTGGGCATATCTCCAACAGTCTCCCACTTGCACTAGAGTCAATAATCTAGTTTCAAACCTTTGTGTGTTCAACACCTATGGCTTTCCGGTGTTGTAAGTACACGATTGCTAGTGGTCAACTGATCTCCGGATCTGACACTTCCAGGTCCGTGTGTAATTGCATGTCTTTGCATCTTTACGCATCACTCATTCTCTAATGAGATGGCTTTGTATAAATTTGGTCCTTTGGTGAGACCTTTAGTTTCTTTGGGGTTAAAACATGTTGATAATATTGTCGTACAATATATCTTCATAGTATTATCCCTACTGTGAACTACACCTAGTTTGATAACAAACTACTTGACACAAATGCCCTCTTTTGCTGCTATAATAGCAGTTATATACTGCCTTTTGTTGTAGTATCTGTCACAATGTCTTAACTTTGGAACTCATCCAAATCCATTATGGAACTTACTTTCCATCACATTGTGCCACCCTTAGTTTAGATTGAGATGTACTTCGTGACAAAACTAGTATCAATGTAATACTTTTACAATGAACTAACCATCTATTTGTCACTTCTAAAATAATATATTCTTAGTTCTTTTAAAAGATCATAAGAATATCTTTCCTATCGTCCAATGATCATCTTATGAATCATTCTGGTATATGCTCACATCATTTAGAGCATAGGACATATCTGGATTTGTACATATCACAACATGATTGATATAAATACTCTTTGTGATTTCATCAAGTATCAATCTATACTTGAATCTTTGTTTCACTTACCAAGTGTCAATACACTTGAATCTATTATCAATATTGAACTCATTCAATCCTTTCTGTGCGACAAGAACCTTTCTTGTAGTTTCTATATTGAACTCATTCAATATATCATCTATGTACTTTCGGCACAACCATATTAGCGTCTATTGATGCCAAATATTTGGGTTTTGCCTAAGTCTTTCATCGGGATGAAATTCTAATATGTGTTAATAAAAGATACATCATTTCCAATCAACAATATGTATTCTACATAATGTATTAGAAACATGTCTTAGCGCTCCCACTTAATTTCTTGCAAATGCAAGCATTTTCATCGTCTCTGATGAAATTAAACTCTTTCAACAGTTTATCATTGTGAAGATTCCAACTCCGCGATGCTTACTTCAACCATTGAAGTTTGCATATCCTTTTAGCATCCTTTGAATTAACAAAACCCTTTGGACCGTGTCATGCACACGTCCTAGGTAACCATTCTATTAGAAGAACTTGTTTTGTTTATCTAACACATAACAAAAAAATTATGTCGTGGTTGCTACATTAATCCGTCTAGACTAAATATCGCTTAATGAAAGATCAGATCTTGTCATAGTCAACTCTTTGAACATTGTCGTGAACTCTTTCCCGACATGTCGATAATTTCATAGATGTGAAAACATCCATGTCTATTTCTTTATAGATCCAAATACGACTGTAAGGTCTTGTACCTTTCCAGAGGGTCTTTCAAGCTCAAAGCTTGATCTCTTGTATATGGAACTATCACAGATTGTATGGCTTCAAGCCATTTGACGGAGTCAGGGACCATCATCGCTTCTTTGCATGTAGTCGGATCATTATTGTCAAATAATGATTTAACTCTCAAATCTTGGTATTTGATTGTTTACCCGACCTACTTGTTTCAATAGGAACTTAGATCTCTGTGACCACAACCTTTGAGGAACGTGAGCCATGAGCATTGTTGCTTCCTCCGGAACACTTTTCGGCACTGCGCAACTTTGCACATATAGCTAAGGTTCTTTTAACCTTATCAAAGTTCTATTGTCCTCCCACTTAACTTTTCACGGAAAATTTCTTTCTCAAAGAAACTTGACGTTCTAAGCAACAAACATTTTTGCCTTTGGTGTTAAGGAGGAATACTCAACATACAGAGATATGTTCATCCGATTTTGGTTGCAAACATCTTTCTTATGCATAGAATACCAATTTTTAAGAAAGGACAACTTGGGTTTTATCCCAAACCATAACTTTATATGGTGTCATTTCAACGGATTATTATGGAGCTCTTTTTAGTGGAAAAACGGTAGTCTCTAAATCTTTTAATCTTTAAAATACAATGAGAGTTTTATGAATTACACCTTTGATCTTACCATGTCAAACAAGGTTAAATTACATATCTCGAACGCTCCATATTCTTATGGTGTTTCGGGAAATGCAAATCCACGGAACGATTCCTTAAATCTTAGGTATTATGCTAAACTCGTAACTCAAATATCTTCCTTTATGATCTTATCATAAACTATTTATATTCTTGTTACAATGATCTTGCACTTCATCTTGAAAATCTTTGAACTTTTCAAATGTTTCATACTTCATCCTTATTAAGTAAATATTCATATATTCACTCAAATTTTCGGAGAAAGTATATGAAGTTGAAATCCATCGCTCTTGACTACACATAATGAACTTCATACAACAATATGTACAAGTTTCAATAAGCTAGTCATTCGTTCCCTTTTGGCCTATGAACGAAGTTTTAATTATCTCTAGGAAAGTTTTAACAAGCGTCATTTGATCAAAATCAAAAGGACTCCAAAATTCCATCCACATGGAGTTTCTTCATGTTTTCTTTCCAATATAATTTAAACGGCGATGTCACTTCCTAAGTGATCTTTCAATCAATTTGTCTTTCGACATTTTTAGCACTAGTTTTATGGATGTGATTTCTCCAACAAGATTTGAGAATCATCCATATTTTATGGATTACAACAATTATTTGAACAACCCTTTTGTTCTCATAATACCTGATAAAACAAATCTTGAAGGCAAGCTGATGTTTAATAAGCAGCACAATAACCCTTTATTTGTTCTTGATGAACATCATCACATATTCTTTTGCTAGTTACTTAGGCCATTGTAGTTCATGAATTATGTTGTTTCGTATGACGATTCATACCAACAAATTCAGTATCCAATACTTAAGAACCACATTATTTAACAAGCAAAGAATACAGCCATAACATGTATATCCTTTATATACCTAAACTGAACAATTCTAGTCTTTTCTGCCATATATTTATGAGATTCTCTTTCAGTATTTCTTTTCTGTTTGAAAGAATCTATCAACATCAATAGTGGAGCCATACACATGACACATAGTCCAAAGCGTATATAGTTAAATACCAATGTCTTTGGACTTGCACTTTGAAGTAGATTACCATCATCAAATGTTTGGTGTTCTTTCAAATTCCTTTCTTTAGTAATCTCTTGGTGTAGTAAACATTTTACCTACATCAAATATTCACCCTTATCATGGAATTATCCATGATCTAGCTACTTTAGCTTATAACGGTGAATTGCGAGTATAATGTTGCTCTCGAAAACCTTTTGGAGGATTAGGACAACTAGTGTCTCCAACCTTTTGCAAATTTTCATCAAATATGAGAACATGACTTTTGCCATATTATACTCTATCATGTTGCAACCAAAACTTCGTTTCAGATATCACAATATCTTCCACACATCATGGTTTCTGAAACAACTCTTTCAGATCCTAGATAACCTTGATATTAAGACAATCCTTTGAATATCAAGAACCATGGAGACAAACATGATACTCATACACTAACACTTGGAATTGTCACTCTTGATTTAATACCAATTATTAAACTTCATGGAGTAACCGGAACTTACTGAAAGTTTGCAATAGGACTTTTAAACTTTAGATTAACACTTCAAAAAATACGATATCAGTTCGTAAAGTAACTAACCAGAATTCTATAGTTCTATCATCTCAATTAAAACTAAGCGCAAGGTGGTAAACGGATGCCAATGACTACAACAACTATGCAAATTCACTTTGATTTAATTTATGATAAATAGTGTTCAACTTTTAATCATATTGCCATTAAACTCCCACTCAAAACAATATCCCTCACATTGTTTTAGTGATCACACGAACCAAATCCACCACATCAAAACCGATCATCACGAGAGTTGATGTAGCTTCAATGGGGAACAATCAACATGTTCATCATATCTACTATATGACTCATGCTTTACCTTTCGGTGATCCGTGTTCCGAGACCATGTATGTACATGCTAGGCTCGTCAAGATCAAACCTTAGCTTCCGCATGAGTAAATATGGCTTGCTCACGTTGTATACACTCGCAGAATCTAACACACCCGATCATCAAGTGGTGCTTCGAAACAACGAGCTTTAGCAACGGTGCTTACTAAGGATGAACACTTTAAAACTTGAAATTGTGTGCTTGAGGGATCATCTTATAATGCTACCGTCGTGAACTAAGCAATAAAGATGCATAAAAGGATTAACATCACATGCAATTCATAATATGTGATTTGATATGGCCTTTCTTCTTGTGCTTCCGATCTCCATCTTCAAGCACGAACATGATCTCCATCATCACCGGTGTGGCGTCAAGGTCAATGGCGTCGCTTCATGGTTGTCGTCCACTAGCATCAACTATTACAACTTCTTTGAATAGACACGCGGGTCTTAACAGAATTTAAAGACAACCATATGGCTCCTGCCGGTTGCCAACTTACAATAAGGAACATTGCATACATCAAATATAATCACAATCATGGCCATATCACATCACAGCACACCCCTACAAAACAAAGTTAGACGCATCTAATTTTCTTTGCATATTTTACGTGGTTTGGGGATTTCAATAAGTGTCGCTCTAACTTACGAACAAGAACCACAACATTGATACTAGTATTGTCAATCACCCGTTGTAAATTGAATCTTAACTATGTTGGGAGAAACAGCACCAAGAAAGCCACTTATGCAATACAAGTTGCATGTCAAGCGTGGAGCAAGTCTCATGAACGATGTCATGTAAGGTTAGCCTGGGCCGCTTCATCCCACCATCCCGCAAGATGCAAAGTACACAAGAAGTAATCGACAACAAAAGCATCAATGTCCACAATGATCATTGTGTTCTACTCGTGCAACAGATCTACATATAGACACGGCTTTGATACAACTGTAGGGGTTCGTAGCATGGAAAACAAAAAATTTATACCGCATGAACACACAATCAAGATCTAATCTATGATCAAGCCAAGATCTATCTACTAGATTGTTGCAACGAGTCGATAGAATACTAACCCTCGAAGATCCAAAGCGGTTAATGAGAGCAGATTCTCGCGGGTGATGTAGTCGTACACTTCCGATCTCAAGATCGCGTAGACGATCCTTCCGGCGCTGCGTTAAATGGCGCTTCATGAATCAGGCGTTGAATTTCGATGAAGACCTTCCTCTCCCTTGTTCCCAAAGAGGCGGAGGTTGTAGCACTCTCCTCGTGATTCCGGCAGCACGACGGCATGGTACCGGAAGTAGAGGGGAGATCTCGCAGGGCTTCGCCTTAAGCCGGAGCGAGTATGGTGAAATAAGAGAGGGCCTTGGCGATCTACGGTTTAGAGGCGCCAAGGGGGGTGGCTCAGCCGGCAGCTAGGGTTTGGGGAAACCCTAACTCGGCGAGTTGGGAGATCCCTAGGCGGCGGCTGCACTTGTGTGGAGGCGCCAGGAGCTAGGGTTTTTGGGTGTAGGGAGAGGCGCCTACCCTCCTTATAGGAGGAGAGGCGGTTTGGGAGGAGGAATCCTCCTCCAACTCCTCCTCATGGTCGGGTGGGAGGGAGTGGGACTTCCTCCCAAGTAGGTTTCCTACTCTCCTCCACCAAGCAAACTTGAGATTTGACTTTTCAAATTGGCGTTTGACTTTCAAACTTGATTTGATTTCTTCTCTTTATTTTCCCAAGTGACCTAGTACATGATGCAACCATTCCACATTGTCATGACACATCCATGTACCCTTCCCCTCAGAGTCTTGGGACCTTAGACCCTTCTAGAACATTCATGGTGAAAACACCGGAATCATTTCCGAACTCCGAAACAGGACTTTCCTTATATGAATCTTATTCTCCAGACCATTCCGGATCTCCTCGTGATATCCTGGATCCCATCCGAGACTCCGAACAACATTCGGTCTCTTACTCATCATTCCATAACTACTCAACAACATCGAATCCTTAAGTGTGTATCCCTACGGTTCGTGAATTATGCGGACATGACCGAGACACTTCTCCGATCAATAAGCAATAGAGAAATCTGGAAATTCATATGGCTCCCACATATTTCTACGATTACTTTGTGATCGAATGAACCACTTACATACGATACCAATTTCCCTTTGTCTCACGATAGTTTACTTATCCGAGGTTTTGATCGTCGGTATCTCTGCATACCTAGTTCAACCTCGTTACTGATAAGTACTCTTTTCTCGTTCCCGTGATATGTGATCCCTTGTGAGCCAGTCACATGCTTGCAAGCTAATTAGATGACATTCCACCGAGAGGGCCCAGAGTATATCTATCCGTCATATGGATGGACAAATCCCACTCTTGATCCATGAGCATCAACCCATACTTTCGGAACACTCAATGCCACCTTTATAGCCACCCAGTTACGATGTGGTGTTTGATGTAATTGAAGCATCCTTCCGGTGATGGTGATTAACATGATCTCATGGTCGAAGGAATTAGGTTACTATGTATCAGAAAGCTTATAGCAAATGAACTATATTAAATGACTTGATCTTTATGCTACGCTTAACTATAGGAGTATGTCCATCACATCATTCTCCTAATGATATGACCCTGTTGTTAATAACATCTCTATGTTCATGATCAGGAAACTATGATTATATATTAACCAACAAGCTAGTTTAACAAGAGGCTTTACTAGGGACTCTTTTATGTTTACAAATCACACAAGTATTAATGTTTCTTGTTAATACAATTATAGCATGGTATGTAAACATTTATCATAAGTATGAAGATATGATAATAACCTACTTTATTATTGCCTCTTGGGCATATCTCCAACACCAAGTAGGTCGGATAAACAATCAAATGCTAAGATTTGAGAGTAAATCATTGTTGTTTGACAATGATGAACCGACTACATGCAAAGAAGCGATGATAGGCCCTGACTCCGTCAAATGGCTTGAAGCCATAAAATCCGTGATAGTTCCATACACGAGAAATCAAGTTTTGAACTTGGAAGACCCTCCGGAAAGGTGCAAAAACCTATCGGTCGTATTTGGATCTATAAAGAAACAGACATGGATGTTTCACATCTATGAAATAGTCGACATGTCGTAAATTATTTTTCGACAATGTTCAAGGAGTTGACTATGACAAGATTTGATCTTTCATAGCAATATTTAGTCTGGACGGAATAAGGTAGCAACCACTACATATAATTTGGTATATGGTAGTTGAATAAACAAAACAAAGTTCTTCTAATAGAATGGTTACCTAGGACATGTACAAGACACGGTACAAAGGGTTTTGTTAACTCAAAGGATGCTAAAAGGGGCATGCAAACTTCAATGGTTGAAGTAAGCATCGCGGAGTTGGAATCTCCACCGTGATGAAAAAGGAGTTTTCATCTGAAGACGATGATGATGCTTGCATCTACAAGAAATTAAGTGGGAGCGCTGAGACATATTTATAATACATTATGTGGAGGGCATCTTGTTGATTGGAAATGATGTATCTTTTATTGACAAAGATTAAGAATTTTATTTTTATGAAAGACTTAGGCAAAACCCGAATATTTAGCATGAATGTCTACATGGATAGACTATGACTGCCAAACGTACAAATATGAGATATTGAAGAAGTTCAATATAGAAATGACAAGAAAAGGTTCTTGTCGCATGGAAAAGAATTGAATCAAGATTTAAGTGTATTGAAACTTGATAAGTGAAACAAGATTCAAGTGCTTTGACACTTGATGAGTGAAATCACAAGAATGTTTTGATCAATCATACCATGATATGTACATATACATATATGTCCTATGCTCTAAGTGTTATGAGCATATACCAGAATGAATCATAAAATGATCATTGGATAATAGTGAGGATATTCTTATGATCTTTTGGAAGAACTAAGAATATATTTGTGTAGAGGTGACAAACAATTACAAATAGTTAATTGTAAAGCGTTACATTGATACTAGTTTTGTCACAAGATACAAATTAAGTTTATCTCAATTTAAACTATGGGTGGCACAATGTAATGGAAAGGAGATTCCATGATGGATTTGGATGAATTCCAAAGTTAATATATTATGATGGATACAACAACAAAAGGCTAAGTATATGACTGCTATAGTAGCAGCAAAGGAGGGAATTTGTGTCAAGTAGTTTGTTATCAAACTAAGGTTTGGTTCGCAACGGGCTAACACTAAAGATATATTGTAAGACAATAGTATAGACATGATTTAACCCCAAGGAACTAAAGGTCTCACCAAAAGACCAAATTTATACAATGACATCTCATTGGAGAATGAGTGATGCGTGATGACGCAAAGACATGGAAATACACACGAACCTGAAGCGTCAGATCCGGAGATTATGTTAACCACTTGCAATCGCATATATAGAACACCAGAAATCCATAGGTGTTCTATATGCAAAGTTTCAAAACTATATTATTGTCTCTAGTGCAAGTGGGAGACCGAAGGAAATATGCCTGAGAGGCAATAATAAAGTGGTTATTATCATATTCCTTATTTATGATAAATGTTTATTTTGCATGCTATAGTTGTATTAATACGGAAACATTAATACATGTGTGTTTAATAAACAAAAATAAAGTTCCTAGTTATGCCTCTCTTATAAACTAGCTCGTTGATTAACAATATGATCAAAGGTTTCCTGATCATAGACACTGGATGTTGTTAATAACGAGGTCACAACATTGTTGGAATGATGTGATGAACATTCATCCGACGTATAGCATTACGATCAAGGTCATTGTGTTTATATTGCTATAACATCATACGAAGTAATCTTAGTCCTTAGACCATGAGATCATGTCAATCACTAACACCGGAAGAGTATCTTGATAACATCAAACGTCACACCGTAACAGGGTGACTATAAATATGGGTTCAGTACTACGAAGGTGTTATGTTGAGGCTCATGGATCGAGAGTGGAATTTCTCCATCCCAATGACGGAGAGATATACTCTGGGTCCACTCGGTGATATCACATTAGTTAGCCTGCAAGCAAGTGATTTGATCACTAGAATGTTATATCATGAGAACGAGAAAAGAGTACATGTCGGTAACGATATCAAACTAGGTATGGAGATACCGATGATCAAATCTTGGACATGTAATATATCGCGAGACAAAGGGATTGAGTTACATGCATATAAGGTTCACACTATCACAGAAGTCATCGTTGAATATGTGGGAGTCACTACGGATCTCCAGGTCCCGCTACTAATTATTGATCGGATAGGGGTATCGATCATGTCTACATTATTCGTGAACCGTAGGGTGACACACTTAAGGGATACCGACACCATTTGGAACAAAAAATATGCCAGAGAAAGAAAAAGGAAAGCGTAGGAATTTATTTCACTAGACACCGGAACTGTTTCGGTTGAAATTGCTGAAACTGGTTCTGCATGTGAAATTGAAATGTTATAAGGGGTTTTATGTGAATGTTTGTTAATTAGAGTAATTAACAAAATTCTGAATAAATAAATAGAAGAGTTTTATTTAAATGAGAGCTTGCATTAAATTTGGTGGAAATTTAATGCATGTGAGTGGATTTTTGAGTGGAGGTTTTTTATGGGAGTGGAGGCTTTTCATTTTGAGTGGGAGCTCCACCCACATGAATGTGGAAGAGGTGGGGGAAGCCCACCATGGCTGGGCGCATAGCCCCTTGGGTGCCCCCCTCTCCCTATAAAAGTCCCCCCTCTCCTCCCCTCAAAGCACACCTCCTCGCGAAGAATCTCTCTCCCCCCTTTAGAATTTCCCCATGGTCTTGGATCAGCGAGATACATCTTCCCGGTGGCTTTTTCTGGAAAGATTTGTTGCTTCCGCTGCTTCGCTGGAGCGAGGGAGCGGAGGTTGTCGGGGTACCCGTACGTGTGTGCGATCACGGATGCACCACTTCTTTGCGGTGCTAGATGTGATGGTGCTGGACCGGCTGGACCAGATGGACTTCATCACGATCTTGAGATCGGCAAGCGTTCGACTACATCATCCACGAGTACAACCTCGTTAACGCTATACGGTCTTCAAGGGTATGTATTATATGGATGTATATCCACCTGTTGCTTGTATCTAGTAGATAGATCTTGGTGCTTTGTTCCCATCGTAGTAAATTTTTTGTTTTCTATGCTGCAAACCCTACAGGTGTGACTTCGGTTCTTGGTTTTGCGGGCGTCGTAAATCTTCTCTCCGTGGCGCTTGGCGGCGTTTGGGAGGAGCGACAACCATGGTCGTGTTGGAGCTTAGGGAACCCTAGGGGCTTGTTTGTAATTGTCTTAGGGTCCTTCTTGCGTTTGTTTCTGGATAGTTGTTCTGTCTCGAAGCTTTAGGCGATGTCTATGTTGTGCTTTGTACTACTATTTTAATATAATATATGCGCATGTACTTTCTAAAAAAAGGAGTACTGGAAGAACCTCCTGGCGTGGGAGCACAAGGTGTGGCGCTCTTCTACGTTCCACAGTGAGCTCCAGTCCTAGGAGTTCTACAAGGGTGTCCCCGACTTCTCCTTCTCCTCCTCCTCCTTCGACGATGACAAGGGCAAGGACGGCGACCATGTTGTCAAACAAGTAGCGGGTGCCTAGCAACTTCCACCGAAGTACCAGGCCATCCCGGCGGACGGCTATGACGAGGAAGCCATCTTCGACCAGGTCATCATTGCATCAGTGGAGGAGGAGGATGCCAATGGGTCGGCTATCGTGACGTCGTCCAGTTCACGGGGATGGTCATAGATACCAACGCCTCGCTACCTTCTCCCCCGCTGCTGCCAATGTGGGTGCCACCGGTACCTCCCTAGTAGGGGATGGAGTTGGTAGATCTAGTGGTACTGCCACTGCCTCATCTCGAGTGGCTAGCGTGGCCCGGGCAGGTGATCGACCCGCCAATGTCGATGCATGCGCTGCCGCCACAAAACCTCTATGTGCCACCTCCGTACATCGATCTTGTCTGTGACGATGAGTAGATGGCCACACCGTCGCTGCTAGCCAAGGGCCATAGCTGTAGGGTTCGTAGCATAGAAAACAAAAAAATTCCTACGATGGGAACTATGTACCAAGATCTATCTACTAGATACAATCAACGGGCGGATGTATATCCGTAGAGAACATACCCTTGAAGACCGACAAAGCTTAACGAGTTCGACTCGTGGTTGATGTACACGATCTCTTGCCGATCTCAAGATCGAGAGGAAGTCCTAGCGCCGCAAATCAGCAGCGCATCCGTGCTCGCACTCACGTTCGAGGCACCGAGCAACCTCCGCCTCCTCGCTCCAGTGATGCAGCGGAAGCAAAACTCTTTCTTGCCGAATAGCCACCGGGAACATGTATCTCGCTAGTCCGAGACCATGGGGGATAAATTGTAGAGGGGGAGAGAGATCCTTCACGAGGAGGTGTGAGTGAGAGAGAGAGGAGACGGGGTGCCTTTTATAGGAGGAGGGGGTAACCCAAGGGGTGGCCGCTGGCCATGGGGCTGCCCTCTCCCCTCCTTCATTCATGTGGGTGGACACTCCACTCACAAAAATCCATTCAAATCCCTCCACTTAAAATCCCACTCAAATATGCCATTAAATTTCCACCAA
This sequence comes from Avena insularis, assembly GCA_023614405.1. Taxonomy (NCBI): domain Eukaryota; kingdom Viridiplantae; phylum Streptophyta; class Magnoliopsida; order Poales; family Poaceae; genus Avena; species Avena insularis. The sequence continues at coordinate 258,527,933 of CM042685.1, forward strand.
ATTTAATGCAAACTCTCATTAAATAAAACTCTTTTATTTTATTCAGAATTTTGTCAATTATGTTAATGCCAAACATTCACAAATAACCCCTTGCTAGAATTCTATTTCACATGCATAACCACTTTATGCAGTTTCACCCGAAAACCTGTTTTGGTATCTAGTGAAATAAATTCCTGCGCTTGTTCATTCTTTCGGCATGAAACTTTTGCTCCAATTGGATGTCGGTGTCTCTTAAGTGTGTCACCCTACGGTTCATGAATAATGCGGACATGATCGAGACCCCTCTCGGATCAATAATCAGAAGCGGGATCTGGAGACCCATACTGACTCCCACACATTCAACGATGACTTTCTTGTGATCGTCAGAACCTTTTATGTTAGTATCTTAATCCCTTTGTTTCACGATATATTACATGTCCGAGATTCGATCATCGGTATCTCCATACCTAGTTTGATCTCGTTACTGGCATGCACTATTTTCTCGTTCCCGTGATATAACATTCTAGTGATCAAATCACTTGCTTGCAAGCTAACCAATGTCATATCACCGAGAGGGCCCAGAGTATATCTATCTGTCATCGGGATGAACAAATTCCACTCTCGATCCATGGGCCTCAACATAACACTTTATTAGTTCTGAATCCATCTTTATAATCACCCTGTTATGGTGTGATGTTTGATGTTATCAAGAAACTCTTCCGGTGTTAGTGATTGACATGATCTCATGGTCTAAGGATTAGGATCACTTCGTAAGTTGTTATAGCAATATAAACTCAATGACTTTTATCGTAATGCTATACTTCAGATGAATGTTCATCACACCATTACACTAATGTTGTGATCATGTTATTAACAACATCCAATGTCCATGATTAGGAAACCTTGATCATCTTGTTAATCAACGAGCTAGTTTATGTGAGAGGCATAACTAGGAACTTTCTGTTTGTTTATTAACACACATGTATTAACATTTCCGTATTAATACAATTATAGCATGCAAAATAAACATATATCATATACTTGGAATACACATAATAAACACTTTATTGTTGCCTCTCAGGGCATATTCCCTTCAGTCTCCCACTTGCACTAGAGACAATAATCTAGTTACATAGTGATAAATCTAACACCCATTGAGTTCTGGTGTTGATCATGTTTTGCTCTAGGGAGAGTTTTAGTCAATGGATCTGCTACATTGAGATCCGTGTGTACTTTACAAATCTTTATATCTCCATCCTTGACATTCTCATGGATGGAGTGAAACCGGCACTTAATATGCTTGGAATGCTTGTGAGACATTGGCTCTTTGGCATTGGCAATGGCACCATTGTTGTCACAATAGATCACCATTGGGTCCAACGCGTTTGCAACCACTCCTAGTTCGGATATGAACTCCTTCATCCAAACTGCTTCCTGAGCCGCTTCCGAAGCAGCAACATATTCGGCGTCCGTTGTTGATCCTGCCACCATAGGTTGTTTGGAGCTCCTCCAACTAACCTCTCCGCCATTCATGAGAAACACGTATCCGGATTGAGACATAACACTTAGCGACGAGCTCTTCTTCACCTCCGTATACAAGAAACATATCCTTAGTTCTTCGTAAGTACTTAAGGATATTCTTGACCGCTATCCAGTGTTCTGAACCTAGATCCGATTGGTACCTACTAGTCAAACTAATAGCATGTGCCACATCCGGTCTTGTACATAGCATGGCGTACATTATAGAGCCTATGGCTGAAGCATAGGGGACTTTGTCCATTGTCTCTCTTTCTTCCGCTGAAGCCGGACTTTGAGTCTTACTCAATGTCTTGCCTTGCAACATAGGTAATAACCCCTTCTTACTTCCGTCCATTTTAAACTTCTTTAAAATCTTATCAAGGTATGTACTTTGCGATAGCCCTATTAGGCGCCTAGATCTATCTCTATAGATATTTATGCCTAATATGTATGACGCTTCACCTAGGTCCTTCATTGAAAATTTGCTGTTTAGATAATTTTTAACACTGTTTAAAAGATCTATATCATTTCCGATCAATAATATGTCATCCACATATAATATCAGAAATACCACATTGCTTCCACTCACTTTCTTGTAAATACAAGCTTCTCCATAAGTTTGGACAAATCCAAACTCTTTGATCACCTCATCAAAGCGGAGATTCCAACTTCGTGATGCTTGCTTCAATCCATAGATGGATCGCTGAAGCTTGCACACCTTGTTAGCATCCTTAGGATCGACCAAACCCTTTGGTTGTATCATATACAACTCTTCTTCAATATTACCATTGAGAAAAGCGGTTCTGACATCCATCTGCCATATCTCATAATCGAAATATGCAGCAATTGCTAACATAATCCTAACTGACTTTAGCATCGCTACGGGAGAGAATGTCTCATCGTATTCAACTCCTTGAATTTGTCGAAACCCCTTTGCGACAAGTCGAGCTTTATATACCGTCACATTACCATCAGCATCAGTTTTCCTTTTGAAAATCCATTTGTTCTCCACGGCCTTTCGGTCGTGAGGTAATTCCACCAAGTTCCAAACTTGATTTTCATACATGGATTCCATCTCGGATTTCATGGCTTCTAACCATTTGTTGGAATCCGGTCTCATCATCGCTTCTTCATACGTCGCAGGGTCATCATTTTCATCAACCATGAAATTCATGACAGGATTTCCGTACAACTCGGGAGCTGCACGCGTCCTGCTAGACCTGCGAGGTTTGGTAGTATTCTCTTTTGGAGTTTCATGATCATTATCATTAGTTCCCTCTTCAACTGGTGGAGCCAACTCCGGAACGACTTCTGGCGCTGCGCAACTCGCCATACTTTGAAGAGAAGGTTCAATAACCTCTTCGAGTTCTACCTTTTGACTACTCACACCTTTCGCGAGAAACTCTTTCTCTAGAAAGGATCCATTCCTGGCAACAAAAACTTTGCCCTCGGATCTGTGATAGAAGGAATACCCAATAGTTTCCTTAGGGTATCCTATGAAGACGCATTTTTCTGCTTTGGGTTCGAGTTTATCCGGTTGAAGTTTCTTCACATAAACATCACATCCCCAAACTTTAAGAAATGACAGCTTAGGTTTGTTTCCAAACCACAATTCATACGGTGTCTTTTCAACGGATTTAGATGGTGCCCGATTTAAAGTGAATGCAGCAGTTTCTAGTGCATAACCCCAAAATGACAATGGCAAGTCCGTGAGAGACATCAAAGATCGAACCATATCTAATAAAGTACGATTACGACATTCTGACACACCATTTCGCTGTGGTGTTCCGGCAGGTGTGAGTTGTGAAACAATTCCACACTCTTTCATGTGAGTGCTAAACTCGTAACTTAGATACTCACCTCCACGGTGGAGTAGAAATTTGATCTTTCTATTATGATGATTTTCCACTTCATTCTGAAATTCCTTGAACTTTTCAAAGGTTTCAGACTTGTGTTTCATCAAGTAGATATAACCTTATCTACTCAAATCATCCGTGAAAGTAACAAAATAACGATATCCACCTCGCGCCGACACACTCATTGGACCACATACATCAGAATTTATGATTTCCAATAAATCAGTCGCCCATTCCATTGAACCGGAAAACGACGTTCTAGTCATCTTGCCCATAAGGCATGGCTCACATGTATCAAATGATTCAAAATCAAGTGATTCCAAAAGTCCATCCGAATGGAGCTTCTTCATGCGTTTAACACCAATATGACCTAGATGGCAGTGCCACATATATGCGGATATATCATCATTAAGTTTAATCCTTTTAGCATCAACATTATGAATATGTGTAACATTATCATCGACATATAATAGAAAAAAACCATTCATCATTGATGTGTGACCATAAAAGATTTCATTCATATAAACGGAACAACCATTGTTCTCGGATTTAAATGAATAACCACTTCGCATCAAACACGATCCAGATACAATGTTCATGCTCAGTGCAGGCACTAGATAACAATTATTCAAGTTTATAACTAATCCCGACGGCAAATGGAGAGGTAGCGTTCCGACGGCGATCACATCAATGCTTGATCCATTGCCGACACGCATCTTGACATCACCCCTTGCTAGCGGTCGCTTGTTTCGCAGCCCCTGATTCGAGTTACAAATATTAGCAACTGAACCGGTATCAAATACCGGTAGGTGCGGCGATGTCAAGTACACATCAATAACATGTATATCATATATACCTTTGTTTGCCTTGCCGGCCTTCTTGTCTGCCAAATACTTGGGGCAGTTGCGCTTCTAGTGGCCAGTCCCCTTGCAATAGTAGCACTCGGTATCAGACTTAGGTCCAACTCGGGGTTTCTTTTCAGGCACGGCAACCGGCTTGCCGCCCTTACTTCCCTTCCGTTTTCCCTTCTTGTATTTCTTGAAACCAGTGTTCCTATTGATCATCAACACTTGATGTTCCTTTTTGATCTCCACTTCTGCAGTTTTAAGCATTGACGGAAGCTCGGGGAGAGACTTCTTCATGCCTTGCATATTATAGTTCAGCACAAAGCTCTTATAGCTAGGTGGCAGAGACTGCAGAACACGATGGATGCCTAAGTCAATGGGAATCGTTATTCCCAAGGACACAAGCTTATCGGTGTAACCCGACATCTTGAGTACATGCTCACTAACGGAGCTGTGCTCTTCCATCATGCAGCTAAAGAACTTTTACAAGCATTGTAGCTCTCTCTGACAGACATGTGTGTCGAAAATCATTTTCAACTCACCCATTGTATCAAATGCATTGCCGTTTAAAGCGCTTTGAAGTTCCGGCTCTATCCCATACAATATGCCGCAATGAACTAAGTTGTGGTCCTCCTGACGAGTCTGATAGACATTCTTCTCCTCGTCAGGGGCATCCTCAAAAGGTGGGGGGCCTAGCGGCGCTTCTAGCACATATTGCTTTCGTCCAGTTCACGGGGATGGTAATAGATACCAACGCCTCGCTACCTCCTCCCCCGCGCGCTGCCAGTGTGGGTGCCACTGGTACCTCTCCAGTAGGGGATGGAGTTGGTAGATCTAGTGGTACTGCCACTGCCTCATCTCGAGTGGCCAGCGTGGCCCGGGCAGGTGATCGACCCACCAATGTCGATGCATGCGCTGCCGCCACAAAACCTCTATGTGCCACCGCTGTACATTGATCTTGTCTGTGATGATGAGTAGATGGCCACACCGTCGCCACTAGCCAAGGGCCATAGCTGTAGGGATCGCAACATAGAAAACAAAAAATTTCCTATGATGGGAACTATGTACCAAGATCTATCTACTAGATACAAACAACGGGCAGATGTATATCCGTAGAGAACATACCCTTGAAGACCGACAAAGCTTAACGAGTTCGACTCGTGGTTGATGTAGACGATCTCTTGCCAATCTCAAGATCGAGAGGAAGTCCTAGCGCCGCAAATCAGCAGCGCATCCGTGCTCGCACACACGTTCGAGGCACCGAGCAACCTCCGCCTCCTCGCTCCAGCGATGCAGCGGAAGCACAACTCTTTCTTGCCGAATAGCCACCGGGAACATGTATCTCGCTAGTCCGAGACCATGGGGATAAATTCTAGAGGGGAGAGAGATCCTTCACGAGGAGGTGTGAGTGAGAGAGAGGAGAGGGGGTGCCTTTTATAGGAGGAGGGGGGCAACCAAGGGGGTGGCCGCCGGACATGGGGCTGCCCCCTCCCCTCCTTCATTCATGTGGGTGGACACTCCACTCACAAAAATCCATTCAAATCCCTCCACTCAAAATCCCACTCAAATATGCCATTAAATTTCCACCAAATTTAATGCAAACTCTCATTAAATAATTTTTTTATTTTATTCAGAATTTTGTCAAGTACTTTAATGACAAACATTCACAAATAACCCCTTGCTAGAATTATATTTCACATGCATAACCACTTTATGCAGTTTCACCCAAAAACCTGTTTCGGTATCTAGTGAAATAAATTCCTGCGCTTGTTCATTCTTTCGGCATGAAACTTTTGCTCCAATTGGATGTCGGTGTCTCTTAAGTGTGTCACCCTACGGTTCGTGAATAATGCGGCCATGATCGAGACCCCTCTCGGATCAATAATCAGAAGCGGGATCTAGAGACCCATACTGACTCCCACACATTCAACGATGACTTTCTTGTGATCGTCGGAACCTTTTACGTTAGTATCTTAATCCCTTTGTTTCACGATATATTACATGTCCGAGATTCGATCATCAGTATCTCCATACCTAGTTTGATCTTGTTACTGACATGCACTCTTTTCTTGTTCCCGTGATATAACATTCTAGTGATCAAATCACTTGCTTGCAAGCTAACCAATGTGATATCACCGAGAGGGCCCAAAGTATATCTATCCGTCATAGGGATGAACAAATTCCACTCTCGATCCATGGGCCTCAACATAACACTTTATTAGTTCTGAATCCATCTTAATAATCACCTTGTTACGGTGTGACGTTTGATGTTATCAAGAAACTCTTCCGGTGTTAGTAATTGACATGATCTCATGGTCTAAGGATTAGGATCACTTCGTAAGTTTTTATAGCAATATAAACTCAATGACTTTGATCGTAATGCTATACTTCGGATGAATGTTCATCACACCATTACACTAATGTTGTGATCCCGTTATTAACAACATCCAATGTCCATGATCAGGAAACCTTGATCATCTTGTTAATCAACGAGCTAGTTTATGAGAGAGGCATAACTAGAAACTTTCTGTTTGTTTATTAAACAAACATGTATTAACGTTTCTGTATTAATACAATTATAGCATGCAAAATAAACATCTATCATATACTTGGAATACACATAATAAACACTTTATTATTGCCTCTCAGGGCATATTTCCTTCAATAGCTAGGGATACTTTTTTTCTATGTAAATTATCTATGAATCTAGGTAAATTTCCAACAAATTAACTATAGGGTTCGCAGCATAAAAAAATTCCTACGATGGGAATAACAATGTATCAAGATCTATCTAGTAAATACAATCAACGGGTGGATATACATCTGTAGAAAACATACCCTTGAAGACCTACAAATCTTAATGAGTTAAACTCGTGGTTGATATAGACGACCTCTTGCCGATCTCAAGATCGAGAGGAAGTCCTAGCACCGCAAATCAGCGACGCATCCATGCTCTCACACACGTCCGAGGCACCGAGCAACCTCCGCCTCCTCGCTCCAGCGATGCAGTGGAAGCACAACTCTTTCTTGCCGAATAGCCACCATGAACATGTATCTCGCTAGTTCAAGTGTCGTAGTGGTGTCACGGCAGATGCCATGGGTAGGCTTAAGTTAGGGGCCGAATGGGTGCTTGTAGTCACCGGGGAGGGAGTTCATGGTCTAGCCATGCACGAAGAACAAGGTGAACTCTCCACACTTGGGAATTCTATTGATGCTTGAGGTTTACAAGTGCTCCTCGAGCTGTATGAACTAGGGTTCAGTTCACTAGTTCCCTACTAGGTCCAACCCCTCTCTAACCCTAGCTATCCCCCTCCTTATATAGGCGATGGCTAGCTAGGTTACACCCCTTTGGGTCCTAGGGTTACTGTTTGGATCTTGGTCCTTACTGTATGGGCCGGGTCATGGGCTTTTGCTAAGCCCAGTGGCCCAGTCCATAAAGCTAGATAGCTAACGGTCTTTAGGTACGTCGCCTCCAGTTCCTTTGGCGTCATATAGTAACTTTGTACGCCAGCCCTTGCTTTAGGCGTCACCTGGCTCCTTTCACGTCACCCGGCATCGCCCTTCTCTTTTGACCGCGCTTTACCATGGTCCCTCCTGAACCTCACTCGGAAAGGTGCCACACGTCCTTTTTGACTCGGCCCTTCCTCGTGAGACTCGGCTTGTTGGTTCCTGCAAGATCAACAAACTTGTCTTATATGGGCCGACATAGTTCCCATGTCGGCCGCACATGACCATCTTACCCTGCCGACCTTACTCAGCCTGGTTCTTCCTTTACTTGGCGTATACTTGAACATTTTTGTCACCACATCATCAACGTATACTTGAACATTTTTGTCCAATTGATCTTGCAAGCATTTTTTGCATGCATCTTTGATATGTTGCACCTGCATTTCTCAATCCGAATGGCATGGTACTATAGCAATAAGCCCCATACGGGGTGATAAAAGCTGTCTTTATTTGATCATTCAGATTCAGTGGTATCTGGTGGAAACCAGAATACGCGTCCACAAATGACAACAACTCACACCCAGCAGTAGAGTCTATGACCTTATCGATCCGTGGAAGGGAAAATGGATCTTTTGGACACGCCTTATTGAGGTTCGTGTAATCAATACACATGCGCCACACCACTGCCATGTTCGGGTCATCCTTTTTCTTCTTGACCAAGACTGGATTTGACAACCAATCCGGGTGCAGTACTTCCATGATGAATCCAGCGGCTAAGAGCCTGGCTATCTCGGCAGCTATCACTTTCCTCCTATATTTGGCGAAGTGGCGGAGGGGTTGCTTCACCGGATTGGCATCTGGCCTTACATGAAGAGAGTGCTCAGCCAGCTCCCTCGGAACTCCTTGCAGATCCTATGTGGACCATGCAAAGATATCCCGATTCTCACGGAGGAAGCTGGTGAGCTTGCTTTCCTATTTGTCAGCTAGCCCAGCCCCAATGGTAATTGTGCGCTCTGGGAAAGTCTCGTCCACTTGTACTTTCTTGATTTCCTTGGTAGCTTGGAATGACACACTGCCATGCGGGTTAGTCAGTGTCGGCATGGACATTTGTGCTGCTTTGGCCAATGTTGCCACTTCCATCATTTGATGCTTTTCCTGCGCTATGACCAGTGACTCGGCCAGCGAAGATCCGGCTGAGGCACAAGCAATAGATCATTTGTAATCTCCTTCAACTATGATCACTCCACATAGACCTGGAAGCTTCATCTTCAAGTAAGCAATGTGAGGAGTAGCCATAAACTTTGCCATAGCCGGCCTGCCGAGTAGGGCATGGTATGAGATGACCAGGTCGACCACCTCGAACTCTATGGCTTCAGTGCGACAATTCTCTCTGTTGCCGAATAAGATGTCAACCCAGATCTTGCCAATTGGCTCACAGGACAATCCCGACACAATGCCATGGAAAGTTGTCTTAGTCGGCTCCAGCATGTTCATGGCAATGCCTAACTTGAGCATGGTATCATTGTACATGATGTTGATGCTACTGCCATCATCGATCAGTACCTTGGAAAATTTCACGTTGATATCAGGGCCCATGAAAGTTGGATCCAAAACTAGAGCATAACCACCTGGGGTTGGCATGATCTTGGGGTGATCCTTTACGCTCCAAGTTATTTCCTGCTCAGACCAATGCATGTACTTCGGGATTGCCGGCATTGTGGCATTCACCTCCATCATCCGTCTTTGCTGACTCTTTTTGTCATTCGGCTCTGTGACAAAGACGACATAGCTTTGGTGATGTTCTCTGTACTCATTTCCGGTTCCATGGTCGACATGAGCGTCATCACCTCTTGGATTGTGCACCTGGTGTACAGCTTATCTTCTTTGTTGATTATGATACCTCGGCTGCCTATTCTCGTATCTATGATCAGCTCCAACAACCTGAGCATTTCCTCCTGTGAGTGGTGGAGCGGGAGGTGGTGGTAGCTGCTTACTCGGCGAATCCATTCTATCTCCTTTCTGGAACCAAGTGCATTGCCTTGTTGTGTGATTGGCTGTCTTACTCGGACTAGGCGTATGAAACTTGCACGGTTAGTCCAACATCATCTCATAAGTATATTTTTGCCTGTCCTAATATGGCTTTCTTTGTTCATATAGCTTTTTGCCATCATTCTTTGGCATCCATTGTTGTTGTCCACTTGTCCTTTGACGCTAACTACTTCTAGCGTCTGGATGATCCTGACTCACGGCCACAACCTGAGTTGAACCATATCTGTAGTCTGGCCTTTCATCTCTTATTTTGCTTCTATACTCGGCTCTTTCCTGGTGCCTTTGTGATCCGGCAGCGTCATAGATCTAAGTCTCAGTCATCCCATCTGCCGACATGAGCAGAGGCTGAGTTAGATCTCCTAATGCATACAAGTCAGCAATCCTTATTGTTACTGCCAAGCTTGCCGGCATATCTCTCTATAACCTTTGCCACAACACACTTCCATGTCTGCATCCTTGTGCAAACCAAGCGATCGCTTGTGACTCGATTACCCCTTCGCAAGAGTTGCGCATCGTACACCATCTTGTGAGGAATTCTCTGTCTGTCTCATTCGGCCTTTGCTTGCACATTGCTAGCTATTGTGGGCGATTCGGTCTCTTGTAGGTGCTTGTGAAATTTCTCACAAAAGCATCCTGAAAATCGATCCAGCTGTTGATGCTTCTGGGTGGCAAGTTATTCAGCCACACCCGTGCTGGTCCTTCCAGCATTTGCGGCACATATCGTACTTCCCATCTCAAATTTCCCTGCGCAATTTTCACGACAGTTCCATAATCTATGAGCCAGTCTTCTGGCTTTGTGCTTCCATCATAAGTTTTTGTTCCTCTCGCCAGCTGAAAATTTGGTACAGGTGGCTCCTTCATGATCCTCAGGCCAAAACATGGTGGACCCTGTGGACCTTGCGACTCGATCAGTTCTGCCATATTTATTCGATCAAGGTTTATTCTTGCATCATCCGGCTGAAGGTTCCTGCCTCCGAGTCTTGCTCCCATTGCTTGGTATGCGTGATCCGGCAATTCATATCTGTCATTTACCATCGCCGAGTAACCATCATTATATTTGTTCGTGTTCGGGTCTGTAGGTTGATGTACTTCTTTTCCCGTGCTTTGTTGTCTTCTTTCGGGTTAGGCTAGAGCATTATTCGGAGCTGGATTTCCTCCTCCCGCCGAGTGTGCTCCACGCCTAGGTTGAGGCGCAAAATTCTGCCCTCCATTGTCATTCCTTTGTCCTGCTTGCCTTTCTCGGCCTGCATTTTCCTGGTCTTCATTTCCCTGAACATCATTCCTTCTTGTTTCTTGTGCACGTGCTGGATTTCTCTGAGCCACTGTCGGGTCATAGGTGATCATTTGCTTGTTCCTTCCTGAATCCACACTCTTTTCTTTTCTCTGTCTTAGTGCCACTCCGGGTGAGGAAGCTGTATGACTTGCTGATCTAGCCGGGATAGGAGTTGCCGAGTGAACCAGCTATGACCTTCCTGCTATACCCGGATTTTCCCTGTAGTATGCTCCATTCAGCATTACTGCTGCTCTTACCAGCTCGTTGACTCGCTCTTGTTGCCTTTTCTTTGCTTCACCCGTAAAATGGGGTAGCTCTACCATTGCTGCCTCTACAGCTCTCAGGTTTGTTGCTGCTGTATTGTATGTCGGCCGCATGGCCGTTTTGTTGCTATTTTCTCGTGTCAACTTTGACGTTGCATCCGCCAGCTCCTCGTTGAGGTTTCTCCCCCTTAATCTTGTTGCATCAAGCCAGGTCTTCACGCCCTTGGCTCGATTTGCCAAGTTGAGCTCTCAGATGGTGATATCCACATCTTGCTATAACCGCGCTAAATCCTTTGCTTTCTCCAGGACCTTTATCCTGGCCTCCTCTAACTCGGCATGCACACGTACCGGATCAGCTGCTTGTGCTACTGGCTGCCAACTTGTCTATTGCCTCTTGCAGCTCTTTGGCTCTCTTACTCCTAGCTATGTTCTCTGGCTTTTCTAGCGGTGTCTTTGCTCTTCTTCTAGCCCTTGGTGTTCCTCTTGATTTCCTCCCTCGGGATCCTCATTCACTACGGGAGCTACTGGAGGTGCTACCGGGTTAGGAGCTGTCATCATTACCTCAATGGAGACGAGCTGATAAAGCTTTCCTGCGGCAGGAACCACAGGCGGATCTGGCACCAGGATGACGCACTCCGGATACGCGCGCTCCACGCGCACTGCGACGTAGACATGGTGCTCACCGAACTTGATGAAGCGACCGCCCCTTGGGAACGGCTTGTCTCGGCATCCGTTATCGTCGCGGTTTGAGCTCCAAACCTCTGGATGAGGCCATAGTAGACGCGCTCGCCGGTCTTGGCGATGATGTTGCCTGTCCGGATGAAGACTCCATCAAACACCCGCTTTTGCCCCACGGTGGGTGCCAACTATCGTGGTGGTGTCACGGCAGATGCCATGGGTAGGCTTAAGTTAGGGGCCGAATGGGTGCTTGTGGTCACCGGGGAGGGAGTGCACGGTCTAGCCATGCACGAAGAACAAGATGAACTCTCCACACTTGGGAATTCTGTTGATGCTTGAGGTTTACAAGTGCTCCTCGAGCTGTTTGAACTAGGGTTCAGTTCACTAGTTCCCTACTAGGTCCAACCCCTCTCTAACCCTAGCTATCCCCCTCCTTATATAGGCGATGGCTAGCTAGGTTACACCCCTTTGGGTCCTGGGGTTACTGTTTGGATCTTGGTCCTTACTGTACGGGACGGGTCATGGGCTTGTGCTAAGCCCAGTGGCCCAGTCCATAAAGCTGGACAGCTAACGGTCTTTACGTACGTCGCCTCTAGTTCCTTTGGCGTCATGTAGTAACTTTGTACGTCAGCCCTTGCTTTAGACGTCACCCGACTCCTTTCACGTCACCCGGCGTCGCCCTTCTCTTTTGACCGTGCTTTAACATGGTCCCTCCTGAACCTCACTTGGAAAGGTGCCACATGTCCTTTCTAACTCAGCCCTTCCTCGTGAGACTCGGCTCGTTGGTTCCTGCAAGATCAACAAACTTGTCTTATATGGGCCGACATAGTTCCCATGTCGGCCGCATATGACCATCTTACCCGTTCGACCTTACTCGGCCTGGTTCTTCCTTTAGTCGGCATATGCCAAGCTGGGCAATGTTTTACCCCTTGTGACCCTACCCGGGCTATCCCCCTGACACTGAGACCATGGGGGATAAATACTAGAGGGGGAGAGAGATCCTTCATGAGGAGGTGTGAGTGAGAAGTGAGGAGGGGGGCTCCTTTTATAGGAGGAGGAGGGAACCCAAGGGGGTGGCCGCCGGCCATGGAGGCTGCCCCTCCCTTCCTTCATTCATGTGGGTGGACACTCCACTCACACAAATGTCTTTCAATTCCCTCCACTCAAAAACCCACTCAAATTACCATTAAATTTCCACCAAATTTAATGCAAACTCTCATTAAATAAAACTCCTTTTATTTATTCAGAATTTTGTCAATTACTTTAATGACAAACATTCACATATAACCCCTTGCTAGTATTTCATTTTACATGCAAAAACACTTTCTGCAATTTCACCCGAAAACCTGTTTCGGTATCTAGTGAAATAAATTCTTGCGCTTGTAATTCTTTCCGGCATGAAACTTTTGCTCCAAATGGATGTTGGTGTCTCTTAAGTGTGTCACCCTACGGTTCGTGAATAATGCGTACATGATCGAGACCCCTCTCAGATCAATAATCAGAAGCGGGATCTGGAGGTCCATACTGACTCCCACACATTCAGCGATGACTTTCTTGTGATCGCGAGAACCTTTTACGCTAGTATCTTAATCCCTTTGTTTCGTGATATATTACATGTCCAAGATTCGATCATCGGTATCTCCATACCTAGTTTGATCTCGTTACTGACATGCACTCTTTTCTCGTTCCCGTGATATAACATTCTAGTGATCAAATCACTTGCTTGCAAGCTAACCAATGTGATATCACCGAGAGGGCCCAGAGCATATCTATCTGTCATCGGGATGAACAAATTCCACTCTCGATCCATGGGCCTCAACATAACACTTTAGTAGTACTGAACCCATCTTTATAATCACCCTATTACGGTGTGACGTTTGATGTTATCAAGATACTCTTCCAGTGTTAGTGATTGACATGATCTCATGGTCTAAGGATTAGGATTACTTCATATGATGTTATAGCAATATAAACTCAATGACTTTGATTGTAATGCTATACTTCAGATGAATGTTCATCACATCATTACACTAATGTTGTGACCTCGTTATTAACAACATCCAATGTCCATGATCAGGAAACCTTGATCATCTTGTTAATCAACGAGCTAGTTTATGAGAGAGGCATAACTAGGAACTTTCTGTTTGTTTATTAAACGCACATGTATTAACATTTACGTATTAATACAATTATAGCATGTAAAATAAACATATATCATATACTTGGAATATACATAATAACCACTTTATTATTGCCTCTCAGGGCATATTCCCTTCAGTCTCCCACTTGCACTAGAGACAATAATCTAGTTACATAGTGATGAATCTAACACCCATGGAGTTCTGGTGTTGATCATGTTTTGATCTAGGGAGAGTTTTAGTCAACGGATCTGCTACATTGAGATCCGTGTGTACTTTAAAAGTCTTTATATCTCCATCCTTGACATGCTCGCGGATGGAGTGAAAACTACACTTAATATGCTTGGAATTCTTGTGAGACCTTGGTTCTTTGGCATTGGCTATGGAACCATTGTTGTCACAATAGATCACCATTGGGTCCAACGCACTCGCAACCACACCTAGTTCAGATATGAACTCCTTCATCCAAACCGCTTCCTGAGCCGCTTCCGAAGTAGCAACATATTCGGCCTCCGTTGTTGATCCCACTACCACAGGTTGTTTGGAACTCCTCCAACTAACCGCTCCGCCATTCATGAGAAATATGTATCCGGATTGAGACTTAGAGTCATCCGGATTGGTGTCAAAGCTAGCGTCGACATAACACTTAGCGACGAGAACTTCTTCACCTCTGTACACAAGAAACATATCCTTAGTTCTTGGTAAGTACTTAAGGATATTCTTGACCGCTATCCAGTGTTCCGGACCTGTATCCGATTGGTACCTACTATTCAACCTAATAGCATGTGCCACATCCGGTCTTGTACATAGCACGGCGTACATTATAGAGCCTATGGCTGAAGCATAGGGGACTTTGTCCATTATCTCTCTTTCTTCCGCCATAGCCAGACTTTGAGTCTTACTCAATGTCTTGCCTTGCAACATAGGTAAGAACCCCTTCTTACTTCCGTCCATTTTAAACTTCTTTAAAATCTTATCAAGGTATGTACTTTGCGATAGCCCTATTAGGCACCTAGATCTATCTCTATAGATATTTATGCCTAATATGTATGACGCTTCACCTAGGTCCTTCATTGAAAATTTTCTATTTAGATAACTTTTAACACTGTTTAAAAGATCTATATCATTTCTGATCAA
Organism: Avena insularis; assembly: GCA_023614405.1. Lineage (NCBI taxonomy): Eukaryota > Viridiplantae > Streptophyta > Magnoliopsida > Poales > Poaceae > Avena > Avena insularis. Next base: position 258,543,116 of record CM042685.1, read on the forward strand.
TAATATGTCATCCAGATATAATAGCAGAAATGCCACATTGCTCCCACTCACTTTCTTGTAAATACGATCCTCTCCATAAGTTTGGACAAATCCAAACTCTTTGATCACCTCATCAAAGCGGAGATTCCAACTCCGGGATGCTTGATTCAATCCATAGATGGATCGCTGAAGCTTGCATACCTTGTCAGCATCCTTAGGATCGACAAAACCCTTTGGTTGTATCATATACAACTCTTCCTCAATATTGCCATTGAGGAACGCGGTTTTGATATCCATCTGCCATATCTCATAATCGAAATTCACAGCAATTGCTAACATAATCCTAACTGACTTTAGCATCGCTATGGGAGAGAATGTCTCCTCGTAGTCAACTCCTTGAATTTGTCGAAACCCCTTTGAGACAAGTCGATCTTTATAGATGGTCACGTTACCATCAGCATCAGTTTTCCTTTTGAAAATCCATTTATTCTCCACGGCCTTTCGGTCGTGAGGTAAGTCCACCAAGTTCCAAACTTGGTTTTCGTACATGGATTCCATCTCGGATTTCATGGATTCTAACCATTTGTTGGAATCCGGGCTCATCATCGCTTCTTCATACGTGCAGGGTCATCAATTTCATCAACCATGAAATTCATAATAGGGTTTCCGTATAGCTCGGGAGTTGCACGCGTCCTGCTAGACCTGCGAGGTTCAGTTGTACTCTCTTTAGGAGTTTCATGATCTTTATCATTAGTTCCCTCTTCAATTGGTTAAGCCAACTCTGGAACGACTTCCGGCGTTGTGCTACTCGCCATACTATGAAGAGAAGGTTCAACAACCTCTTCGAGTTCTACCTTCTCTAGAAAGGATCCATTCTTGGCAACAAAAACCTTGCCCTCAGATCTGTGATAGAAGGAATACCCAATAGTTTCCTTAGGGTATCCTATGAAAACGCATTTTTCCGCTTTGGGTTTGAGTTTATTCGGTTGAAGTTTCTTCACATAAACATCGCATCCCCAAACTTTAAGAAATGGCAGCTTAAGTTTGTTTCCAAACCACAATTCATACAATGTCTTTTCAACGGATTTAGATGGTGCCCGATTTAAAGTGAATGCAACAGTTTGTAGTGCATAACCCCAAAATGACAATGGCAAGTCCGTTAGAGACATCATAGATCAAACCATATCGAATAAGGTACGATGACGATGTTCCGACACACCATTTCGCTGCGGTGTTCCGGCAGGTGTGAGTTATGAAACAATTCCACACTCTTTCATATGAGTGCTAAACTCGTAACTTAGATACTCACCTCCACGGTCGGACCGTAGAAATTTGATCTTTCCATTACGATGATTTTCCACTTCACTCTGAAATTCCTTGAACTTTTCAAAGGTTTCAGAATTGTGTTTCATCAAGTAGATATAACCGTATCTACTCAAATCATCCGTGAAAGTTACAAAATAACGATATCCACCTCGCGCCGACACACTCATTGGACCACATACATCAGAATGTATGATTTCCAATAAATCGGTCGCCCATTCCATTGAACCGGAAAACGGCGTTCTAGTCATCTTGCCCATAAGGCATGGCTCACATGTATCAAATGATTCAAAATCAAGTGATTCCAAAAGTCCATCTGAATGGATCTTCTTCATGCGTTTAATGCCAATATGACCTAGACGGTAGTGCCACATATATGCAGATATATCATCATTAAGTTTAATCCTTTTAGCATCAACATTATGAATATGTGTAACACTATTATCGAGATCCAAAAGAAATAAACCATTCATCATCGATGCATGACCATAAAAGATTTCATTCATATAAATAGAACAACCATTGTTCTCGGATTTAAATGAATAACCACTTCACATCAAACACGATCCAGATACAATGTTCATGCTTAGTGCTGGCACCAGATAACAATTATTCAAGTTTATTACTAATACCGACGGTAAGTGGAGAGGTAGCATTCCGACAGCGATCACATCAACACTTGATCCATTGCCGACACGCATCTTGACCTCACCCCTTGCTAGCGGTCGCTTGTTTCGCAGCCCCTGATTCGAGTTACAAATATTACCAACTGAACCGGTATCAAATACCCAGGTGCTATTGCGAGTACTATTCAAGTACACATCAATAACATGTATATCATATATACCTTTATTTGCCTTGCCGGCCTTCTTGTCTGCCAAATACTTGGGGCAGTTGCGCTTCCAGTGGCCAGGCCCTTACAATAATAGCACTCGGTATCAAACTTAGGGCCAACTCGGGGATTCTTTTCAAGCACGGCAACCGGCTTGCCGCCCTTATTTACCTTCCGTTTTCCCTTCTTGTCTTTCTTGAAACCAGTGGTCTTATTGATCATCAACACTTGATGTTCTTTCTTGATCTCCACTTCTGCAGTTTTAAGCATTGACAGAAGCTCGGGAAGGGAGTTCTTCATGCCTTGCATATTATAGTTCATCACAAAGCTCTTATAGCTAGGTGGTAGAGACTACAAAACACGATGGATGCCTAAGTCAATGGGAATCGTTATTCCCAAGGACTCAAGCTTATCGGCGTAGCCCAACATCTTGAGTACATGCTCACTTACGGAGTTGCTCTCTTCCATCATGTAGCTAAAGAACTTTTCTAAAGCATTGTAGCTCTCTACAGCAGCATGTGTGCCGAAAATCATGTTCAACTCACCCATTGTATCAAATGCATTGCCGTTTTCAAAACGCTTTCGAAGTTCTGGCTCTAGCCCATACAATATGCCGCAATGAACTAAGTTGTGGTCCTCTTGACGAGTCTGGTAGACATTCTTATCCTCGTCAGGGGCATCATCAAACGCTGGGAGGGCCTAGAGGCGCTTCTAGCACATATTTCTATTATACAGCAGAGAGGAGAATCCTCAAATTCATGGCCCATTCGATAAAGTTGCTACCGTTTGTTGCAAGTTTCTCTTTCTCCATGAACACATTGAAATTAAAAGCAGGTGGTGCAATCTACAACAGAATTTGTAAAGTTTAGACTAAGTTTATGATAGATTGAGTTCAACTAATCCAAATTAAGAATGAACTCCCACTCAAAAACGACATCCCTCGTGACTTTTTGGTGATTACATGAACCAAATCCACTACACCAAGTCCGATCATCACGTGAGTCGGTGTAGCTTCAAAGGAGAGCATCAAATGGGCATCATATCTACCATATGACTCATGCTTAACCTTTCGGTCCGTGTTCCGAGGCCATGTCTGTACATTCTAGGCTCGCCAAGTAAGAACCTTAGTATTCGTGTGTGTAACTGTCTTACACCCGAAGTATGATCGTGGATCCAAGAACACCCGATCACCAGGTGATGTCTTGGAGCGACGAAACATAATCGGTGCATACTTAAGAAAGAACACATTCTTATCTTGATATTTAAATGAGGGATCATCTTATTATGCTAATAAAATACCAAACAAGCAATATAAGATGCAACAAACATCACATGTTTATAAGTGAAATGATATGGTTCTTGCACTTGATCTCCATCATGTGCATCGTGCTATGATCACTATCATACCTCTATGTGTAAGGCCAAGGTCTATGGAACTTACACGTTATGTGTGTTGTAAGAGTATCAACTTATACTTCTACTTACAACATCACCATATCATGACACTAGCCCAGCAACAATCTAAACTAGACGCCTCTAATTTATCTATTGCAAGTTTTACGTGGCTTAGGGCTTTCGAAGATAGAACCGTTCTTACCTACGAACATGAACCACAACTAAGATAACCAAATTGTTGACAACTCGTTGCAAATTAGATATTGACTATAGTACGAGAGACAGACACCCGCTATCCACTTATGCAAAACTAGTTGCATGTCAAGCATGGAACAGGTCTCATGTGCGAGGACATGTAAAGTTTGTCCGGGCCGCTTCATCCCACTATTCCACCAATATCCAAAGTATAACCAAGAAGCAATGACATGATCATCATCGCCCACATACTCATATGTGTACTACCCGTGCAAAGCATCTACGCATAGATCCGGATCTGATACCACTGTAGGGTTTGCAGCATAGAAAACAAAAAAATTCCTTCGATGGGAACAACTATGTACCAAGATCTATCTACTAGATACAATCAACGGACGGATATACATCCGTAGAGAACATACCCTTAAAGACTGACAAAGCTTAACGAGTTAAACTCGTGGTTGATGTAGACGATCTCTTGCCGATCTCAAGATCGAGAGGAAGTCCTAGCACCGCAAATCAGCGGCGCATCCGTGCTCTCACACACGTCCGAGGCACCGAGCAACCTCCGCCTCCTCGCTCCAGCGATGCAGCGGAAGCACAACTCTTTCTTGCCGAATAGCCACCGAGAACATGTATCTCGCTAGTTCGAGACCATGGGGGATAAATACTAGAGGGGGGAGAGATCCTTCATGAGGAGGTGTGAGTGAGAAGTGAGGAGGGGGGTTCCTTTTATAGGAGGAGGGGGGCACCCAAGGGGGTGGCCGCCGGCCATGGAGGCTGCTCCCTCCCCTCCTTCATTCATGTGGATGGACACTCCACTCACACAAATGTCTTTCAATTCCCTCCACTCAAAAACCCACTCAAATTCCCATTAAATTTTCACCAAATTTAATGCAAACTCTCATTAAATAAAACTACTTTTATTTATTCAGAATCATGTCCATTACTTTAATGACAAACATTCACATATAACCCCTTGCTAGTATTTTATTTCACATGCAAAAACACTTTCTGCAATTTCACCCAAAAACCTTTTTCGATATCTAGTGAAATAAATTACTGCGCTTGTTATTCTTTTCTACATGAAACTTTTGCTCCAAATAGATGCCGGTGTCTCTTAAGTGTGTCACCCTACGGTTCGCGAATAATACGGACATGATCGATACCACTCTCAGATCAATAATCAGAAGCGGGACCTGGAGGTCCATACTAACTCCCACACATTCAGCGATGACTTTCTTGTGATCGCGAGAACCTTTTACGCTAGTATCTTAATCCCTTTGTTTCGTGATATATTACATGTTCGAGATTCGATCATTGGTATCTAGATACCTAGTTTGATCTCGTTACTGACATGTACTCTTTCCTCGTTCCCGTGATATAACATTCTAGTGACCAAATCACTTGCTTGCAAGCTAACCAATGTGATATCACCGAGAGGGCCCAGAGCATTATCTATCCGTCATCGGGATGAACAAATTTCACTCTCGATCCATGTGCCTCAACATAACACTTTAGTAGTACTGAACCCATCTTTATAATCACCCTGTTACGGTGTGACGTTTGATGTTATCAAGATACTCTTCCGATGTTAGTGATTGACATGATCTCATGGTCTAAGGATTAGGATTACTTCGTATGATGTTATAGAAATATAAACTCAATAACTTTGATCGTAATGCTATACTTCGGATGAATGTTCATCACATCATTACACTAATATTGTGACCTCGTTATTAACAACATCCAATGTCTATGATCAGGAAACCTTGATCATCTTGTTAATCAATGAGCTAGTTTATGAGAGAGGCATAACTATGAACTTTCTATTTGTTTATTAAACACACATGTATTAACGTTTCCGTATTAATACAATTATAACATGGAAAATAAACATCTATCATATACTTGGAATATACATAATAACTACTTTATTATTGTCTCTTAGGGCATATTCCCTTCATTAACGCGATTTTATATTTAGTTTGAATTTTAAAAAAATTATGTCTATTGCCGGCATTCCAACACGGACAAGTCGGGTCACACCGCAGGACATACCCGCCAGATAGACCGAACCGTGAACCAAATTTCTCATCGATCCATCGGAACCAAATGAGTCGATTTGCTTCGCTGATTTGAACCCACCCGCTAGAGAGCCCTAGTATCCCAGAGCACGTCTTGGGGCGTGTTTGGTTACTCGGGCCCAAGTTTCTTGTTTTTTGCCTTTTGGCCCGCTCGATACCGCATGGTGAGAGATTTGAGCTGGGCCAACTTTGGGCTCTTGTTTGGTCCCCCGTATTCTCGTTTCCTTCCAAACGGCCCAGCGTTTGGTTTCTCGCTGCACTTAACTGGCAATAAAAGTTATCCCTCTAATCTAACATACTTGATCTTAATCCTCTTTAATCTATCTAACTATGCCTCCATTCGAGATAAGTTGTACATGAAAAAGATGCCCCTCGATGTTATGAATCCATTTCAGTGAACGATTTATAATTTCGTTGAGTTTTTAAAACGCTACGTTGTTTTCCCTTTTAGAGGTTTTTTGAATGAATTTTGTCAAATTTCGTCACACACAGAAACCATTTGAATTTTACCATGGAGGGAAGATTCAGTTTATCATTTCACACAACAAAAGTCATAAGTTTTCTGTTCTGACATTGCTATACAAGTAAATCTACGTGTACCTATGTATAATATGACAATTTAGATCTATTTAGTTATGAATGCCAAAACGAAAAACTCACAATGGAAGTTGTATGATTCGGTGAGGCGAAGCTACATCAAAAGGGAATTTCAAACGGTCGCTCGCGTACAAAGAATTTGACAAAATTCATTCACAAAACATAAAAAACATGAACACGAAATAGACCTATAAAAAATCAACGAAACTAGAAACCGATCGTCAGAATGGATTCATAACGTCACATCTTTTTCATATACAACTTATCTTGAATCGATGCATGATTTTATAATCAAAGTGGACTAAGTTAACCACGTTTAGAGAGGAAAGTTCATGTAAACTGGTTGCACGCGGGAAAAAGAATTTGTACCCAGCGGGCATATGGAAATGCTCAAATCGGCATTTTCAGCGGACCAAATTTTAGCCTATTTAAAAACCGTATCCTGCAAAGATTCCATACATGGCAGCTCTACAAACAAGCTTATTTCTTCCCGCACGATACGAGAACCATACACGTCCTTGAGCATTGTGTGTGGACTCCAGCTCATCTAGCCCCGGAACACGTGGGGTCCTTCAGGAATCAGGAGCACCTACCCACAAACCTGGCCAACGGGCCCTGTCTGGGGCGGACCAGCCCGCGGCACACAAAAAAAGCTCGGCACAGCCCGTTAGTAAGTGTTCGACGAATATTTGAAACAAATATGCAAAAGAGGTGTCTGCAGGGTTCAAACCGCGGACCTGCTGCTCTCCCGCGCTCCTTCCTACAACTAAGACATCAAAATTTAGTTGTTACTAGCAAACATGCCCGTGCATTGCACCGGAAAAGACGAAGACCAATATCGAAAAACCTTGCAAAGTTGTCGTTGACTCTTTTATAATTCTAGTCCACCTCATGTTCATAGACTACAGATATCAAAAAAACAACTTTCAACAATAAATTAAAGAAAACCTACTACTCCCTCCGGCTCATATTAATTACTCAAATTTGTCTAAATTTGAATGAATCTAGACACAATTTAGCATATAAGTTCATCCAAATTTTAATAAATTAAAGTCAATTAATATGAATCAGAAGGAGTAATAGAGAAATTTTAAAATCTAATTGGTGTTTACCTTTACAATATGGTAAACTTGAAAAAACCGGCAATAATTGATGCGTGATGTCCATAGATGACTTTGTTCCTTGATTGTACCACTCACCGCCGCACTACATAAGCACATACATCCCTAACACATCCCTGACACACACGCAACACCCATGGACACATTTTTTTAGGGTCCTACATGGACACATGTACGATCTCACACGCACACAGGCCGACAAACACCACGACGCAACGCGGCCCACCACGACACAACACACACACACTGCGAGCCGGAATCCCGTCGCCACCAACGCAACGCACGCCTGCTCGCTCGCGTCTTCCTCTCCTAGCGCCGCCAGGGACCAACAACCCCAACGATCTCTATCGCCAGCCTCCCCCTCCTCTCTCTCGCCTCCCCCTGTCGGCCAGCTCCCGCGCCTTCTCCGGCGCCACAAGGCTCACGCCCGCCTCGCTTTCGTTTCGTACGCCTCCCACCTCATTCCTGCTCATAACTGAACCCGCCGACCCAAGGTCGCTGACGCCAGTCTTTGCCTTGCTCCCATGAGCACCCGCGCCACGGAGGCCCGCTTCGTTGCCTCGCTGCAGCCTCCTCCTCTAGAGATCGTCCGTCTTGCAGTTTCGACCAAGTATGCCGCCGCCTGGAGGCCTCGATCTTGCCCCCAAATCTCACTCGCACCACCCGTTTCCTCCTATCCTCCTCGATGGCTCCCCGGCAGCCGGACATGGAGCCCTCTCTGGCCCTCCTTCCTTGATACCCCCCTGCCTCGGTCTTGACTCTCCGTTTTTTATCCCTGCCGTCACCAAGACCAGTCGCCCCCTCCGTTCTCTCCCCGTCCGTCTACGAAGTTGGTACTCTCGGTGGTGATGTTTACTTTATTTCTGATTAGCTTGATGATTCAAGGCACATGAAGAACCTATATAAACAGGTAAAATTCAGCATAAAGTAGCGATGTGGGACTATTGGACTATTGAATACTGCAATCAATCGACAGAGAGTCACAGATGGCCCATCCAATCGGATGAAAAAGCCCACCGTCCAACCGGACAGAGACTCAGGTCGCCTCGCTCTCCACTAAAAAAAAGACAGGTAATTCACTTATGGCTGGCATATGGGTAATATGTTATTTGGTGAAAGAATAAATTGGTCTAAAAAAGTATTGGACCGGAAGAAACACTTCGTCCTTTATTATTAAGTATAGACTAGCAAATGGACCCGTGCGTTGCTACGGTTTGACCTTCCCACTTCATCTGACCTCCACATCGCACCACTCTCTCTACCCGTGTGCCTCCTTCTTTCCCTCCACCACCGCTCCGGCCCTCTCATCTGAAGGGTTTCGCAGCATAGTAAATCAAAAAAAATCTACGGATGCGAACGATAAAGCCAAGATCTAATCTAGGAGATGCAAACAACGAGAGAGATTAGATGAGATCTTCATACCCTTGAAGATTCAAGACATGAACGCTCGTTGAACGTGGGTGATGATGTAGTCGCACTCGCTTCTCCTCCTCGCGATCCGATCCGATCTAGCACCGCAAGTGGCGATGCCTCCGAGAGATGCACACGCAAAGACTCGGCGCCTCCTCCTTCCTCCAGCAAGTATGGTGGAGAGACGGATTGGAACTACAACGACGGTGGTGCAAGTGGTGGAGAGTTTCAGCAGGCTTCACCACACGCAATGGGAGGGAGAGAGAGAGAGGAGGGCAGCAGGGCAGCTAGGCTTGAGGGGAAGGTGTAGGGGGGGGTGCGCCCCAGCCCTCTATATATAGAGGGGTGGGCGCCAGCCCTAGCCCCTCCCCCAAGCCTAGGCCGGCAGCCAAAGGAGGGAGGAGTGGGGGGCAAGTTTCCCCCTCCTTATAGAAGCTCCAATTAGGGTTTCCCCTTGTTTGGCCGGTTGGGCCCTATGGGGCCTTGTGCCCCTGGCCCAATGCGGCCAGGGCACTCCCTCATAGGCCCATGCCCCCTCCCGGGAGGTGGGGCCACGTTGGTCCCCCTCCGGAAGGTTCTAGAAGCTTCCGGTACAATACCGATTAACCCGAAACAATTCCGAACTCCAAAAATTGCATTGCCTTATATGAATCTTATTCTCCGGACCACTCCGGAACCTCTCGTGATGTCCCGGATCCCATCTGAGACTCCGAACAAAAACTCATAAACCAATTATCCAATCTATCCTAGCGTCGATACACGTTAAGTGTGTGACCCTTCGGGTTCGAGAACATGCAGGCATGATCTTCTATCAATAATCAACAAATGGGTCCGAAACCCATATTGACTCTACACATTCATCGATGATCATATCGGATGAACCACGATGCCGATTCATTCAATCCCATATATATGTTCCCTTCGTCTCGATATTTTACTTGCCCGAGATTTGATCGTCTTGCATCATACCTAGTTCAATCTCGCTCACGTAAGTACTTTACTCGTTCCGTAATCTGATATCACTTTGTGATTAACTCCTTAACCACATGCTTGCAAGCGGTGTTGATATCGATTACCGAGTGGGCCCGAAGTATATCTCTCCGACTTGGGAGGGACAAATCCCATCTCAATACATACAACCCAACTAGGTACTTTCCAATCACCTGAGAGACACCTTTATGATCACCCTCTCATAGGATGACGTTTGATGACCTCAAAGCTTTCTTCCGATACCAGGGAGTTGTATTATCTCATGGTCTAAGGAATACAATATTTGACATAAGAAAAGCTTCGCAAAGATGAACACGATGACACGATCTAATTGCTTCGCTTAGTTTGTCTCATCCATCATATCATTCTCCCAATGATATGATCTCATTATTAATTGACAACTCATGTCTATGGTTAGGAAACCTTAACCATCATTAATCAATGAGCTAGTCCTTAGAGGCATACTAGGGACACGGTGTTGTTCACAAACCACACAAGTATTAAAGTTTCCGCTTAATACAATTCTAGCATGGAATATAAACTTCATCATGAACAAGAATTATAATAATAACATCTTTATTATTGCCTCTAGGGCATAATTCCAATAGTCTCCCACTTGCACTAGAGTCAATAATCTAGTTTACATTTGGTAACAATCTCACACCCATGGCACTAAGGTGCTGATCATGTTTTGCACGTGGAAGAGGTTTAGTCAATGGATCTGCGACATTCAGATCTATATGTACTTTGCTAATCTTCATATCTCCATCTGCTATATAATCTCGGATTATATGAAACTTGCGGTTGATATGCTTGGTGTTTGGATGATATATTGGTTCCTTAGCGAGTGCTATGGCGCTAGTGTTGTCACACAATATCTCCAGTGGGTCCAATGCACTTGGAACCATGCCAAGCTCAGTGATGAAGTTCCTGATCCAAACTCCTTCACTTGACGCTTCTGCAACAGCCATGTATTCCGCTTATACTGTAGATCCCGCGATCACGCTTTGCTTGCAGCTTCTCCAGCTCACAGCTCCTCCATTCAAAATATAAACGTATCATGTCTGAGATTTAGAATCATCCTTATCGGTGTCAAAACTAGCGTCGACATAACCCTTTACGACGAGTTGTTCATCACCTCCATAGACTAAGAACATTTCTTTAGTCCTATTTAGGTACTTTAGGATGTTTTTCACGGCTGTCCAGTGTTCCACTTCTGGATCACTTTGATATCTGCTCGTCAAACTAAGAGCATTGGACACATCCGGTCTAGTACACAGCATGGCATACATGATAGAACCTATGGTCGAGGCATAAGGCACTTTGCTCATAGCTTCCCTATCATTTACCGTAGCTGGACACTGAGCCTTTCTCAATATCTTACCTGACAACATAGGCACTGAACCTTTCTTTGCCTTATCCATTCTGAACCTTTTCAGAACTTTGTCTAGGTATGTACTCTGGCTTAAAGCTATCAGGCGTCTTTGTCTATCTCTATAGATTTTGATGCCCAATATATAAGCAGCTTCACCTAGGTCTTTCATTGAAAAACACTTGTTCAAATAACTCTTCACATCGTTAAGCATGTTAATGTCATTTCCAATAATCAATATGTCATCCACATATAGTACCAGAAATTTCACCGAGCTCCCACTCACTTTCTTGTAGATACAAGCTTCGTAGCAATTTGGAACAAATCCAAAGCTCTTGATCACTTGATCAAAACGAAGGTTCCAACTCCGAGATGCTTGCTTCAGTCTATAAATGGAACGCTGAAGTTTGCACACTTTATCAGCATCCTTAGGATCGACAAAACCTTCGGGTTGCATCATATACAACTCTTCATCAATGTTGCCATTGAGGAACGCAGTCTTGACATCCATCTGCCATATTTCATAATCATGAAATGCAGCAATTGCTAATAAAATCTGAATGGACTTAAACATCGCTACGGGAGAGAAAGTCTCATCGTAGTCAACACCTTGAACTTGTCGAAAACCTTTCGCGACAAGGCGTGCTTTATAGACGGTAACGTTACCATCCGCGTCCGTTTTCTTCTTGAAGATCCATTTGCACTCAACGGCCTTTCGGTCGCTAGGAGGGTCCACCAAAGTCCATACTTGGTTTTCGCTCTTGGATCCCAATTCGGATTTCATGGCTTCTAGCCATTTCTCAGAGTCTGGGCTCATCATTGCTTCCTCATAGTTCGTAGGTTCACTGTCTTCTACTAACAAGACAGTTAAGACAGGGTTGCTGTACCACTCAGGAGGGGCACGCGACCTTGTCGACCTGCGATGTTCAGTAGCAGCATCGTCCGAAGCTTCATGATCCTTGTCATTAGCTTCCTCTCTTGTTGGTGCAGGCGGCACTGGAACAATTTCAGGTGCTGCGCTACTCTCCAATTCAAGATAAGGTTCAACAACCTCGTCTAGCTCTACTTTCCTCCCAATCACTTCTTTCGAGAGAAACTCCTTCTCAAGAAAGGAACCGTTCTTTGCGACAAACACTCTGCCTTCGGTTCTATGATAGAAGGTATACCCAATAGTTTCCTTAGGGTATCCTATGAAGATGCATTTCTCCACTTTGGGTTCGAGCTTGTCCGGCATCAACTTCTTGACGTAGGCTTCGCATCCCCAAACTTTAAGAAACGACAACTTAGGTTTAGCACCAAACCACAGTTCATACGGTGTCGTCTCAACGGATTTAGATGGTGCCCTATTTAAAGTGAATGCAGCGGTTTCTAATGCATAACTCCAAAATGATAACGGCAAATCAGTAAGAGACATCATCGATCGGACCATATCTAATAGGGTTCTATTCCGGCGTTCAGACACACCATTGCGCTGTGGTGTTCCGGGTGGCGTGAGTTGCGAAACGATTCCGCTTGCTTTAAGATGCGTGAGAAAATCATAACTCAAATATTCACCTCCACGATCGGATCGTAGAAACTTAATCTTTCTGTTATGATGGTTCTCCACTTCATTCTGAAATTCCTTGAACTTTTCAAATGTTTTAGATTTATGTTTCATTAAATAGATATACCCATATCTACTTAAGTCATCGGTAAAAGTGAGAAAATAGCGATATCCACCGCGCGTCGAAACACTCATCAGTCCGCATACATTGGCATGTATGGTTTCCAACAAGTCCGTTGCTCGCTCCATCATACCGGAGAACGGGGTTTTGATCATCTTGCCCATGATGCATGGTTCACATGTGTCAAATGATTCAAAATCAAGAGACTCCAAAAGTCCATCTGAATGGAGTTTCTTCATGCGCTTTACACCAATATGACCTAGACGACAGTGCCACAAATAAGTAGTATTATCACTATCTACTTTGCATCTCTTAGCCTTAATGTTATGGATGTGTGTTTCATCCCTTTCGAGATTTAGAAGAAATAAACCATTCACAACAGGTGCATGACCATAAAACATGTTACTCATATAAATAGAACAACCATTATTCTCCGATTTAAATGAATAACCGTCTTGCAATAAACACGATCCAGAAATAATGTTCATGCTCAACGCAGGCACATAATAACATTTATTGAGGTTTAAAACTAATCCCGAAGGTAAAACTAACGAGAGCGTGCCGACGGCCATCACATCAACTCTTGATCCGCTGCCAACGCCAAGATCGTCACCTCATCCTCAAAGCAGTCCGTTTATTCCGTAGCTCCTATTTCGAGTTACAAATATTAGCAACTGAACCAGTATCAAATACCCAGGCACTACAACGAGGGCTAGTAAGGAAAACATCAATAACATGTATATCAAATATACCTTTGATGGTGCCAGCCTTCTTGTCCGCTAAGTACTTCGGATAATTGCGCTTCCAGTGACCCTTGTCCTTGCAATAGAAGCACTCAAAGGTCCGCTTAGGACCAGACTTGAGCTTCTTCTCGATAGGGCAACGCGTTGCACGCCTTTCTTGAAGGGCTTCTTTGCACCCTTACCTTTCTTGAAGGGGGGCTTGTTGACCATCAACACATGATTATCCTTTTTGATGTCCACCTCCGCAGCCTTCAGCTTGCGAAGAGCTCGGTGATCGATCGATGGAACCAATCTGATTATGAGTCACTACAAAACTTTTGTAGCTGGGAGGGAGTGATTGCAGAACCCTGTCAATCTTGAGCTCCTCTGGAATCTTGCAGTCCAGTTGCTCAAGGCGTTGAGTGTAGCCCGACATCTTAATGGCGTGCTCACTAATGGAACTCCCTTCCTCCATCTTGCAGTTAAAGAACTTCTCAGAGATCTCATATCTCTCAGAATGGGCTTGAGTCTGAAACATGGTTTTCGGCTCCTCGAGAATCTCAAAGGGCCCGAGATAGTCTTCAAAACGATTTTGAAGGTCCGATTCCATAGCAAACAACATGGTGCTCTTAATCACACCATAATCATCTTTGCGCGACTGATAGATAGCTTTCTCATCAGCCGGCGCATCTACAGCAGGGGCGTCACCTAACGCATTCTCAAGGACATAGTCCTTTTGACCGCCAGAGAGAATGATTCTCAGATTGCGGAACCAATTGGTGAAGTTAGACCCATTGTTTCTAAGCTTTTCCTTCTCAAAGAAAAGCGTTGAAGTTGAAGTTGGACTTAGCCATTTGATCTACAATATTTGCAAGTACAAATTAGACTATGTTCATGATAACTAGTTCAACTTTTAATCAAATTACTAGATGAACTCCCACTAAATTCAACATCCCTCAAGTTGTTTAGTGAACATGATCCAAATTCACCACACCTAATCCGATCTTCACGAGAAGAGATGTGGTTTCAATGGTGGACAACGAAGTGTCGATCATATCATTCATATGACTCATGCTTAACCTTTCGGTTCATGTGTTCCGAGGCCATGTCTGTACATGCTAGGCTCGTCAAGTTAGACCCAAGTATTTCCGCGTGTGCAAAACTGGCTTGCACCCGTTGTATGTGAACGTAGACTCTATAGCACCCGATCATCACGTGATGCTTGGACACGACGAACTTTCTCAACGGTGCATACATGGGGAGAACAGTTTTTATCTTGATCTTTATGAGGAATCATCTTATAATGCTACCGTCATGATCTAAGCATAATAAGATACATAAAAGGATAAACATCACATGCATATAACTTTATGTGACATGGTATAGCCAATCTTCGCAAGAATGATCTCCATCTTGTGCGTCTTAAGCATGATCTCCATCACTCCACCATGATTGCCTCCACCACGTATAACAACTACAACTATTGCTAACTACTTAGCGATAAAGTGAAACTATTACATGGCGTATAAGAAGTTGACACACAGGTCATACACAATTATAAAGACAACCATATGGCTCTCGGGTTGTGTACTCATCGACATGCAAGTCGTGAAACATTACAAAACATGATCATCGTGATACAATATACACATCACATCTTGGGCCATACCATATCACAGAACACTCCTGCAAAAACAAGTTAGACGCCTACTTTGTTGTTGCATGTTTTACGTGGCTTATGGGAGTAGCAAGCTAAGAACGATTCTTACCTACTAAAGCCACAACGGTGATATTATGGTTGCCAAACTCCGTGTAAATCCCATGACAACTATAGTGAGAGAAACGGCATCCACCACCGCATGTGTGGAACAAGCCACACGTCAAGTGCGGAGCCGGTCTCGCGACGATGTCACAGATGGTTGGCCTAGACCGCTTCAATCTCACTATCCCGTCATAAGAAGAACACAAACAAGAGGCTTGCAACAGAAAACATCAACGCTCAAGAACAACCATGTTATGCTCTACTCGTGAAACACATCTACGCATAGATCTAGCTCGATACCATCAAGGGTTTCGCAGCATAGTAAATCAAAAATTTCTACGGATGCGAACGAAAGCCAAGATCTAATCTAGGAGATGCAAACAACGAGAGAGATTAGATGAGATCTTCATACCCTTGAAGATTCAAGACAGTGAGCGTTAAATGAACGTGGGTGATGTAGTTGTACGCTTCTCCTCCTCGCGATCTGATCCGATCTAGCACCGCAAGTGGCGATGCCTCCGAGATGCACACGTGCAAAGACTCGGCGCCTCCTCCTCGATCCAGCAAGTATGGTGGAGAGACGGATTGGATCTACAACGCGACGGGCGCAGTGCAAGTGGTGGAGAGTTTTTGCAGCAGGCCAGCCACGCAATGGGAGGAAGAGAGAGAGGAGGGCAGCAGGGCGGCTAGGCTTGAGGGGAAGGTGTAGGGGGGTGGTGCGCCCCAGCCCTCTATATATAGAGGGGTGGGCGCCAGCCCTAGCCCCTCCCCTAAGCCTAGGCCGGCAGCCAAAGGAGGGAGGAGTGGGAGGCAAGTTTCCCCCCTCCTTCTAGAAGCTCCAATTAGGGTTTCCCCTTGTTTGGCCGGCTGGGCCCTATGGGGCCTTGTGCCCCTGGCCCAATGCGGTCAGGGCACTCCCTCATAGGCCCATGCCCCCTCCCGGGAGGTGGGGCCACGTTGGTCCCCCTCCGGAAGGTTCTAGAAGCTTCCGGTACAATACCGATTAACCCGAAACAATTCCGAACTTCAAAAACTGCATTGCCTTATATGAATCTTATTGTCCGGACCACTCCGGAACCTCTCGTGATGTCCCGGATCCCATCCGAGACTCCGAACAAAAACTCATAAACCAATTATCCAATCTATCCTAGCGTCGAGACACGTTAAGTGTGTGACCCTTCGGGTTCGAGAACATGCAGACATGATCTTCTATCAATAATCAACAGCGGGGTCTGGAAACCCATATTGACTCCCACACATTCATCGATGATCATATCGGGTGAACCACGATGCCAGGATTCATTCAATTCCATATATATATTCCCTTCGTCTCGCGATATTTTACTTGCCCGAGATTTGATCGTCGGTACCGTCATACCTAGTTGAATCTCATTCATAGCAAGTACTTTACTCGTTCCGTAATCCGATATCACTTTGTGATTAACTTCTTAACCACATGCTTGCAAGCGGTGTTGATATAGATTACCGAGTGGGCCCGAAGTATATCTCTCCGACTTGGGAGGGACAAATCCCATCTCGATACATACAACCCAACAGGTACTTTCCGATCACCTGAGAGACACCTTTATGATCACTCATAGGATGACGTTTGATGACCTCAAAGCTTTCTTCCGATACCAGAGAGTTGTATTATCTCATGGTCTAAGGAATACAATATTTGACATAAGAAAAGCTTCGCAAAGATGAACACGATGACACGATCTAATTGCTTCGCTTAGTTTGGGTCTGTCCATCATATCATTCTCCCAATGATATGATCTCATTATTAATTGACAACTCATGTCTATGGTTAGGAAACCTTAACCATCATTAATCAATGAGCTAGTCCTTAGAGGCATACTAGGGACACGGTGTTGTTCACAAACCACACAAGTATTAAAGTTTCCGCTTAATACAATTCTAGCACGGAATATAAACTTTATCATGAACAAGAATTATAATAATAACATCTTTATTATTGCCTCTAGGGCATAATTCCAACATCATCCTCTTTCTCGACCTCCAGCCGTCTGCCACCGAGGACCCGCCTACCACATGATGTGACACACAATCTCGGGGAATAGGAGGCAATCACCAACATCGCCACCCTACTCGGTTCTAGGGAGCCTCCCCCTACATGCTGCCCGGTTCGTCAGGCGTCACATCTCGGGATCACCTTTTGTTGATCTGCTACTTGGTGAGAAAAGAGTCGCTTGTCACCGAACTCTAGGGCGAGCGAGGAAAAGCTTCTGATCACACATCTGTCTTTTAGGGATCAGCCATATTGATTCATTGTTTCGTTGTGGGGCGAAATTCCCGTTAATGGACGAGATGTTCAGTCCACTCCCTCGCTCCTCCTTTGTGGGGGTCTAGACCCCTACGAGTTAGCAGAAAAGGGAGGAGGAAAGAGACGGGAAGGACCATCTGTAGAAATTTGTGGCCTCAAAGTGCATCTTAGTTGAATAGTTTACCGGTCAAAACAATATAATTCGATCGGCTGTGTTGTGTGTTCCTTTTATCAGAAATGTGGAAATCGTGCTTTGTAAAATGGGTTTCCATTAAACATACTACTCGTATAAAGTAGTATTCTAGTTAGTTCTCGCACATCCTATGCATCTACCGAGTGGTGGAAGGATCGAGGGGAGTTTTTATTTTACAAATAACTCACAATACCGCTGCCTGATTGGTTTTACCTGATCGGAAGGTTGCAGCTCGATCTTTATTTAGAAGGACGATCAGCCACTTTACATGGATGGTGGGACAGCAGCTCGTGTGGGCGTCCATATGGAGAATCGCGACAGCGCCGCAACAGTGTCTTTAAGGCCCAGTTTTTTTCTGGAATTCAGCTTATGAGTTCGAAAAAAAAATTACAAGACTTCAAAGTAAGTGGTTGAAACTAACTTGGAAGCCTCACGCAATTTTGAAAACGGCTTCCCGTAAAGTTAGAGTAGGCCTCAAGAAGCCGCCAAAAGAACTGGGCCTAAATTCCTTACGGAGTCTAGCGATCGTGGTAGCGATTGGACGGATCAAAAATCGAAACAGACGGACGAACTAAAAACAGTCTGAAAAATCAGATTTCTGTTTTTTTGACTTAGCGGTGGCACGGGGTAATACATTATTTTGTGGGAGGGCAAACCCGTCCAAAAAAGTGTTGGACCGAAAGAAACACTTCGTGTTTTATTATTAGGTATAGATATAGATATAGATATAGATATAGACTAGCAAAAGTGCCCGTGCGTTGCACCGAGATAAACAAACTGAAATACTCCCTCCGTCTCAAAATAAGTGACGCGGATTTGTCTAAATTCAGATGTATCTAGACACGTTTTCGTATATAGGTACATACGAATCTAGACAAACTCAAGTCACTTATTTTGGAAATCTTGGAGACAATAATACATCGGTACATCTTTTTAGTCTCAGCAGTCAGCATTACACAATCTGAAATCGCAAGACAACCTTTGCACAGTACCAGTGGAAGAAAGGATCAATTTAGCAGTAATCTTTCTACTCGTGCTACACTGTTGCTACGAGCCAACGAGAAGTCTTTTAGTCTAATCGACTTTTCGTCCAATCACAGGTTCTATAAATTCCTCGCCCTTAATTTACCGTACAGACATTAGGTCAGCACATTTGTTAGTCCTAGGCCTAATTTTCATGTGCGTTGCTATGGGTCGAGCCACTCATGACGCTCTATGAATGCTCGTCCTCCGAAGCCACTCACTGACTCAGCGGTACGGACGCCATCTGCTCACCCTTGTCAACGCCGCACTCATCGACGGCTCCTTATCAAGCACGCGACTATAGCAGTACATAGATTTCTGAAATTAGTGATGAGACACACAAAGTGAAGTTTGAATAAAGTTCAGTTTCTTATATATGCATTGTTGTAGCAGGCACAAAGACAATGAGCAGACTCCTTCTGAACTTGAAGAAGACTCCAAGCGACTGCACCTAGTTTCACAGATTATGGAGGATTCTTTCCATGCTAAAAACTGCCACATATAGCAGTCGACAAAAGAAAACAAAAGTCACTACTTGCAAGGCTAAGTTCACATTTTTCTCACTTTCAAATTTAAATTGACCATCCAAAATCCCAGTGTTAAATGTACATCGAGCAGCTTACCTTAGCTAGCGCCGGTGGCCAGAACAGCAGCGGAAGCATGCGCAGCCCAGACAGGGACGGCTGCTGGCTGCTAGGCCTCACACAGAATCACACATCGAGACCCCCACCACACCCACCCCTAGATATTTTTACGGCCACCCCCTTGCAAATCATTCCTGAATCGATCAGTCCCTCCCACTCATCTTCCTCATCCCGGCGGACATGCTCCTCCCCGAGCTCCAATCCGCCACCAAGTTCTCCATCTACCAAGCCCTTTGTCCTCCAACCTCCATCTTCCGACTCGCATGGCAAGACACTTTACCGTTTGCCTCCCCTCGAGGCCTCTTCGTCTGCATCCGTGCCCGCCTCCCCTGCGAGCTGCCCATTGCCTGCAGGCATCGCCGCCACCCGCCGGGCCTCCCGTGAGCGCCGACCGCAGCCAAGCACCGCACACATCCGAGCTCTGCCTCGTTAATTTCTGCGCCTTTCTGCTCTATCTCACCCAAATCATGTTGCTTGGCTTGTTGGCAGGTGATCCCAAAAGTATATAAACTGGTCGAATTTATTGTAAGGGAGCAGGGTGGTACTATTCGTCAAGGCGGCCGTGTTTCGATCTGCCGCTGCGCGTGGACACGGGGTTGTTTAAACTCGGGTAGCTCACGGCCCAGTTCGAACAAAGTTGTTTGACCGACGGACGCACCAAACCACAGGAATATTATTGAATCGTTTACTCACCGGTGATATAGGGGTAATTTAATGTCTGGTGGGAGGGTAAAAGGGTCCAAAAAAGTGTTGGACCGGAAGAAACACTTCGTCCTTTATTATTAGGTATAGATATAGATAGATATAGATATAGATATAGATAGATAGTATATATCGGACAGTTTTTGAAAACAAATTTCTACGGCTAACGAAAAAAGCCACGGTACAACATGCCTGACGTGCCGCGGACGGCCCGTGAAGAGCTGGGGCCAAGCCAGGCTCGGGTCTCCGTTTGCTTGGCGGCGGGCCGGACCATGCCCGTTTGGCACGTACCAAGCCTTAGCCGTGCCGGACCGGCCCGTTGGCCAGGTATCCACGCACCCCACATGGGAGGTTCGCTTTCTTTTCCACTCAGCCCTTATTATTATTAGATCAGACGAGATAGCCGTCTAAACGGAAACCCTAAGTTCTCGTAATCCCAGTTACGACCTCCGCCCCCTCCCCGCCCCCCTCCAGATCCATGTGTTCGTCGGCGCCGTCACACTCTTCCGCCATGCCGGGCCTCCCTTCCCTGCGTGGCCTCCACCCCGAGATCCTCTTGGACAAGAATTGTCTTATCGGTTCCTGTCAAAACTCGACTTCTGCCAAAACCGAGAATAGGGAAGGTCTCTCCGTCGAGGTGTCCTTCAAAATCTGCGATCCGCCGGCCCTCTCGCTGTGCTTCGCCGAGTGCTACGACGTGGCCGGTAGCCAACGTTTGGCCCCGTATCCTGAAATCCTCAGTGAGGCAGGAGGTTTGGTGCTTCTGGCTATCCCCTTCTCCAACGGCGGCGGCGGCGGCGTGCTCCAGTTGTGTGTGGACTATTTTGTTTA
Source organism: Avena insularis (assembly GCA_023614405.1). Lineage (NCBI taxonomy): Eukaryota > Viridiplantae > Streptophyta > Magnoliopsida > Poales > Poaceae > Avena > Avena insularis. The sequence continues at coordinate 258,564,245 of CM042685.1, forward strand.
CAGAGCAGGGCCAGGTATTCCATCTCTCCACCTTGTCCCGATGCCCTACCCGACCGATTTCCAACGGATGAATCTTGCTGTGTTGCCCATCTGTGGTGACAGTGAACACTATGCCGTGGTATTCCCTAATCTACGATTCGGCACGTTTTTGTCTCGCCACCACTACACTCTGGATATGTACCGCTCTGATAGCAAAGTGTGGCACACTCAGGTGCCATTGGTTGCCGAGGATACGGAAACACAAGATGCCATTATGAAGCCACTTCATGAGATCACAAGCGTGGTATATGCAGGATCCGGTTTTATAGGTTGGGTTGATCTCTGGTGGGGAATTCTTCTATGTAATGTCCTGGATGAGAAACCCACTATCCGCTTCATAGCGGTGCCAGTGCCTTTACCGTGCAAGACACTCACCCAGTTCTGCTTGGAGTTTGAGTATCAACCTCGGCATTATCGTCATTTGACCATATGCAGTGGTGTGATGAAGTTTATTGAGTTGAAGTATCATGAGGGTGCTGCCTTCAACGTGAAGCAACAGGACGATCAAGGTTGGATGGCTACCACATGGACCAGACCGATTTCTTCAGATATTTGGCACGAGGGCTTGATGTTTGATACGTCTGACTTATTAGTCACTGACTTGAGTTCTCTGCATATGTTGCCTGATATCTTGGTTGAGGATAAGAAGCTAGTCTGGAAGAATTTTTTTTGCAGCGCCCCCACCCTGAGCTCACATTATGACGATATTGTTTACATCCTAGTCGATATGGACTCGTCCCATCCAACAACATTTGTTCTTACTGTCAACACCAGAAGCCTGACACTTGAATCTTGTGAACAGTGTTTTACTGAGAGGATAACATGGTTTTATCCGACTTATGTTCCTTCCGTTCTATCTAGCTACTTTGGTGTGACAACATCTGTATAATCGCGATGTGTGCATGAAAGGTACACCCTCAATTCCAAATCACAAGATCTACTTTTTTTTCCGAATCACATGTATATAGCCATGTTTTAGTGTGTCTATTTTTAGTGTGTCTATTCACCCATTTCAGTCTGTACATGGTCCACAATGAAATATCCAAAACATTTTGTAATTCGGAACGGAGGGAATATATGTTAAGGTTTTCTTCTTCAAGATTCAGTTCGTCATATACTCCCTCTGTTTTCAACTACTCTCTATATTAGCTTTGGTCAAACTCAAACTTTAGAGTTTGACCGACTATATATAAAGAAATAGCAACATCTGTAATACTAATTTAGTATTATCTGAACTATCATCAAATATACCTACATGTGCTTTGCTGTGGATAAAAAAATTGTGCAATGCTACTGATCAAAGAATTATTATCCCAACACACCAAGAAACTATTTCCAAGCTTTCATTTATATGGTTAATCAGATTTTTCTCTATACAGATTGATGACTGCAAAGGTCCAAGTGAAGATTAACCCGATGAGGAGCATTCTACTAAGAAATTTTGCTGGTATCTTTTGGAATGCAAAGGTGGATCAAATTATTTCAAGATATAGCGTTGGTTTTTTATATACCCATGGAGGGATTTATGCATCAGATTGCTGAAGTCAGCATTTATGCTAACTAGGAACAATGTGATGTAAGATGTCGGTAGATAATATGTGTGCTTTATTCTGAGAACGTATCTACTTCATAAAATGTAGCACTTGGTTCTCTTGACAGGTTGGCGAATGCCTAAGATACTGTCGCTGGCCAGGACCAGGGTTGTCTTAATGTGGAATGCGGCTAACAGATCCTCCATGTATGTTGTGAGCTAGCTTTGTCGAGGAAACTAATTAATTCATTGCCATCTCTGAATATTTTTGTTTTATTTTTCTCTGATATGTCTATAAAAGTTGGTTATTTAATTGTGATCCCTTTTAAGCATTCATGACTGAATGGCTAAAGCGCCCAATGAATAGTTGGTTATTATGGTTTCAGTTCTTGTTGGATGCACGTGAACACACACTAGAATGAAATGGGGTTCCCTATGTGGCTTTGGAAATTTTTCTTATCTTAAGTCTAAAATTATTTCTTAACATGACGCTAGCAGTGTCAAGGGTAGTGCCTTTTATCATGGGTGCATTATGTGATACATTAGGTCATGATGGTTTAATTCCCAAACAATACTCCTGTAAATTTTCTCACGGGAACTATTTCTAACTTGAAAACTTAGTCATTGGTTTTTATAAAAAACTTAGTCCTCAGACTTCAATTAAAAGAACTCTAAAATTGGGAGAACCTCGTAGTGAAGAAATTCCTCGGCAGTAAACTACTAGTCTCTAGCTGAAGGCTGGAGCGTACATCAGTCATCTAAGGGAGGCAGTATTAACAAGCAAAATAAAGATAGTTTTGAGTAAGTACTACCTACTAAGAGATAACATACACTCTTTCTTAATGACAACTTGGGTGATGTACATCTCAAGAGATATTCACTGCATATATGTGTCTGGGAAAGCAGCCAATCAACAGGAAGTAACATCTCAAAGGAAATGCTTCCCAAGCTAGAAATCATCTCAAAGGAAATGCTTCCCAAGCTAGAAATGCCTCACACTATCCAGCTCAATTACGAAAACACAAAAGAGGAGCAGCAGCAGCAACACTTCTGACCTGAGAATGGTTGAAAAACTAAACCATACATTAGCCAAAACCTGCACTTTTAAGCATGTAATCGAATCTCAACTAAACCCATTTTGGTGTTTCCCTTGGCCCTTCTTCTTCATGGACGGCAGACGACACAAGTTGAGCTCAGTGCACCCGCCGACGAGCAGGAACAACGCGGGCTGCCACGTCCATACCACACTTCCCCCTTCTTTAGGTTCCTCTCTATCTATTTGTGTGTGCTCTTATGTACAACCTGTTTGATGATATGTGTATGAGACATGTAATTGTTCATCTTGGGGTGATGTTGCAGGTTATGAATGGTGATCTGGGGCTGGTTATGGGGAGGGTGTACAAAGGCGTAGTACTCGGTGGACATGTGGTCGGGGAACCATGGCTGCTACATCACCCTCACCAACTCCATGGACAACCAGTTCGAGAGGTAGCAACAAACATATTTCCGCATTCTTCATCTCTTAAATTTATCTTCAATTGCTCATAGTAATATTTGTGCATAAAGCTAAACACCACCTTTGGGTTAACTTCGATTGGAAATTAGCGGAGGTCGTAATGTATAGCTTGCACAACAAAAATATTTTATGTTTATTTCACTTGCACCGCCTTTTGTTGATCAATGTTGAAATGTTATTTAATTCATGCAGCCTCTTATATATGGTGCAACATTAGGTTTAGAAGGAGAGTTGAAGTCCTTTATTGCAAATATCTTTTTGAGTGTTGGGCGGAAGTTGATTCTGACCCATATCAATTCTATTGAATTATATTGCACCTTTTATTTTTCTGAAAAGAATCACATGAATGCCTAACATTGCTCTTCATTAAGATATTTGGTGTACACTTACCATATATATGCCAATTAACAAATATCTAATTACAGAAAGAGTGGAGACCGCCGGCATCGCAGAGAAGGACGAGGACGACAAACCAAGGTGAACCACCCACCCGCTAATTCGTTGCATATGGTGTTTACTGACTATCATTGTGGCAGCCAGAGCATAAGCATGATAAAGCTTGAGCAAGCAATTTGGTATATGTTGATCCTATCCTATACAATTTAATTTTTATCTAACCATTGAATAGTTTTCTTTTGCAGTGTTGAGTTTTCTAATGATCTTCCAGCTACAAGGAGAAAAAACCATCATGCACTAGAACCAGGTGACCACAATTCCCATCGGAGCAATTTTTGACTTATATTCTTCTTCTTTGGAATCTCTTCTTCTCATGTGTTGTTTACTTTTCTGTATTGAAGCACTTGTATTTTTATTCCCAAGTTAGTTAGATCATATGTAAGTATTCACCGATTCTTTCAAGATGAGCATGTCTAATCTAAATATATGACTGATGGGATCATTCTTTTGAACTCTGTTAGAAGATGTCCTCAAATTAGTTGTTTGTGATGTTAATTTGTAACGCTTTTTTGAAATCTGATTGTGTCTTATTTGTGGCACTTTTTAGGTGAGTGCTGATGCTTAGGGTTGTATTGCTTTGCAACTTGAGTATATTGGGCCCGCATTGTGATGGATATCAGGTGAGCGACGCGGTTATGGCAGTGTAGTTATGTATTAAACTAGACATGAAGGTATTTATATTGTCAGGAGCAATGCAGTGGCTTTTTTAGTTCTTCTCACTTTGCCAAATTAATATGGACTTCTGTTTTCATACGAGATTGAGTTAACGTAAGGGAATTTCCTTAAATATCATGGATTATGTGATGTTTTAAAAATAAGCTAATAGCTGTGTGTATTTAGTGCTGAAACTTCTTGTGGGAACTTCTGTACATATATTTCTCTTGAATTTGTACATCATACATATTATTTCGAAATATATAGTAGCTACAAAATCCCCATATTTTCATGATTTGCATTCAACTATTCTTTCTTTTATTAGAAGTTATATTTTGTATTCTCATTTAGTTTTGCAGATTGGATAAACTTGGCTTGAAGTTTCTAAATCAAGTGAATTTGGAGGTTCTATTCAGATTGAAGTAATAAGTATATGACGCAACAATTTCAGCTTGTTGCCATAGTCATTTGAACCTAACTTGGAGTTGTTGTTTCTATGTACAGAAATTGCAAGGTGCAGATCAGATTGTGCACTATTCGATCACGGTTGGGTGATGTTTCGGCCCAGTCATCACAATTACAAAATTATCATGAGGAAGATGCAGGCAGTAGGAAAATTATTCTGTGACGCCATTGTAATTAGTGAGAAAATATGTGTTCATTTACTGGTCAGGTTGGTCAGATCGGATGTAGGAAGACTAAGTTTGCAGTCCCATCCTTCCCTTTTCGTGTTAATGTTCATTAGCTGTTATATTCTTTCTGATTCAGCTACTGATTTTGATATATGTTTAGGCTAGGTTTCAGTTTTCAGCAAGTTAATCTGGAATTTCATGCCTACAATGTAAAAATTTATTGCCATTCTTGACTTTCATTCTAAAGAGGTAATAGGCCATGAATATGAGGTGCAGACTGCAAATGAAAGAATCACAGAGGACAGGAAAACTAAGGGCACTATCATGTTTGAGGTACAATCTTTTACACAATTTTCTTTACATTTGATCTTTTGTCTGTTTTATTTATTTAAATAATAAAAGATTGATTAAATGTGATATCGATACATGACTTAAGTAAGGCACAAGCTTTTACGCATCTGTGGGTTAGGATATGAAACTTATGGCATATTAATTATGTGAGGTATATGTGGGTTAGGGTATAAAATTGTTGCTCCAGCATACAAGTTTTGCAAGGCAACTTTTTTCTCTCTGCCTCTGTGTTATTACTTGGTTATGCCAACTCAGTAGGCCCTACATTGAGGGCTATAAGGTTTGATAGGACCATGCTTCGTTAAATCCAACATCCTGCAATTACACTTTGTTCCTAAAAGATGGTATCTGAATTTCCAGGAAAATCATTGGTACCTAGAATATATGGCTCTGCAATTTAGTTGGCTATCAAAGATTTCAAATGGACTGATTTCAAATACTACCTCCGTTTCAGGGCTTAAGGTGCACACGCTTTTCAAAGCAAAGTTTGACCGAAAGAATTGAACAACAAAATCTTGATTATATTGTACATAATCAGTACTGTTGGATTCGTATTGAAAAATACTTTCCAGTGGTACTAGTATTATACCAAAACTCTTTACATATTTAGAGTAATTCTTGGTCAAAGAAAAAACACGCAAACGAGAACGCTTTAAGCCCTGAAACGGAGGGAGTATTGGATATTTAGATTAGCACTAAGTTCCTTGAGGATATCTTGCTAATGAAACCCCTACCCTTTCAGATTGCAATATAATAGCATCATTGTCCGGATTTTTTCAGGTTTTGTATTTTGTTTGGCAAAAATATCATGTTTGTATTTCAATGGGATGTCAAATTTTTAATTTTGTTTAGTTCGTGCAAGGTGACCCGTCTCACCTTTTCGCATAATATTTGTTGAAAAAGAGTGAAGTCAAAACTAAACTCGCAATAATCATATTAATTGTTAATTTCCCTTCATGATATCATTTAGCTTTGGATGGTTGCAGCTTATATCATATTTTATTTATCTAGTTAGTTTTCACGGTTTAGAGGCACCCAGTTAAATATTCGTTCCATTGTATTCTTTTAGCTTTGATAACTTGGTTATTGAATAACATATATATCCTAAATGTACAATCATGATCTGAAGTTAGAATTTTCTTTGCATTGCAGCCTTTTCCTACATTATTGTTCGTGGGATCCTGCCACTAGGCTAAATATATGGATGCTTAAAATGTGATCATGCATATGCATGTTCTCATATCATGTTCTGTACATATATGGGCTATTTGATTCCATTTGTTTCTGGGGCCAGGTTACTGTCTTCCTACCTGTAATACCTCGTATACTACGCTCGAAGCAACAAACTAGTATGAACCAAAAGTGAACATGACGCACTACTATGGGGCCGTGCAACCACACATACTGGCAGGGCATGGTACCCGCCAACCATCCCACCCACTTTTATAAATATAGTATTAGGTGCGAGCGACGTAGTCGATAAGCATACGAACAAAACATACACAGATAAGTATGTATGTCAGCGACATACAACAATACATCAGAATCAGACCGATGTTGTACATCAGAGTCTTTATGCATCTAAAAGGGACAACATGAGGGTGACGCAATTGTAACAAAAATAAATCCTAGCAATTCTATAGAGACGCGCTACAACATCTTCCTAACTAATGATAGATGGACATTCGTCAAATAAACAATAGTTAATTACTCAACACATATAACAACATAAATAAATATCGCTTGTCCTCCTATCCGTTCCCTGAACGAGCAAGCCGAAGAACATCCCATGTGTTGATAGTTTTATTAACCATTCCATGAATATTGCACTATTTACTAGCCATGTTTAGTCAAATTAAGGATGGTATTTTAGTTGTAGTTGTCTATGATCGATAAACTGTTCTCTAGGTAGTCCATAACCGCGAACACAACTTTTAGAAAGATTTATCCCGTAGAGGTGCACAAATAGCAACATGTCGTGGTGTGGAACACGACAGTGCCATCGGGGATGGCTAAAGAGGGACACTTAGGTGCAATCGGTGGCTCACGCAACGGGTTGGGCACGATGAACTGCAGACACATCAACGTACCCAGGTTCGGGGCCCTCTTGGCGAGTTAACACCCCTACTCCTGCAAGATCTACTATATGGGGGGCTACTGTAAATTTCACATGCCTAGTCTGAGTAAGCCAGCAAATCACACAACAAGACAATGCACTTGTTTCAGAAAGGAGATAAAGTGGATTCGTCGAGTAAGCAGCTACCACCACCTCCTCCTCCACCACTCACAGGAGGAAATGCTCAAGCTGTGGGAGCTGATAATAGATATGAAAACAGGCAGCCAAGGTATTATAATCAAGAGAGAAGAGAAGCTGTGCACCAGGTGCACAATCCAAGAGGTGACGACGCTCACGTCGTCCACGGAACTAGAAATGAGTACAGAGAACATCATCAGAGCTAAGTAGTCTTCGTCACAGAGCCGAATGACAAAAAGAGTCAGCAGAGACGGATGATGGAGGTGAATGCCACAATGCCGGCAATTCCTAAGTAAATGCACTGGTCTGAGCAAGAAATAACTTGGAGCATAAAGGATCACCCCAAGATCATGCCAACCCCAGGAGGTTATGCTCTAGTCTTAGATCCAACTTTCATGAGCCCTGATATCAATGTGAAGTTTTCCAAGGTACTGATCGATGATGGCAGTAGCATCAACATCATGTACAAGGATACCATGCTCAAGTTAGGCATTACCATGAACATGCTGGATCCGACTAAGACAACTTTCCATGGCATTGTGCCGGGATTGTCATGTGAGCCAATTGGCAAGATCTGGGTCGACGTCTTATTCGACAACAGAGAGAATTGTCGAACTGAAGCCATAGAGTTCGAGGTGGTCGACTTAGTCAGCCCGTATCATGCCTTACTCGGCAGGCCGGCTATGGCGAAGTTTATGGCTACTCCTCACATTGCTTACTTAAAGATGAAGCTGCCAGGCCCATGTGGGGTGATCATAATTGAAGGGGATTACAAAAGGTCCATTGCTTGTGCCTCAGCCGGATCTTCACTGGCCGAGTCACTGGTCATAGCACAGGAAAAACATCAAATGTTGGAAGTGGCAGCATTGTCCAAAGCAGCACAAATGTCCATGCCGGCACTCACTAATCCGCATGGCAATGTATCATTTCAAGATACCAAAGAGACCAAGAAGGTACAAGTGGATGAGACTTTCCCGGAGCGTACAGTTACCATTGGGTCTAGGCTCACTGACAAATAGGAATTGAGGATAACCCGACAAAGATCAGGGCCATCGAAAGAATGGAATTGTCAAAAACCCTCAACGATGTCCAGAAGTTCACAGGATGCCTGTCCTCGTTGAGTAGATTTATTAGTCGGCTAGGTGAAAAATCCCTACCACTATATCAACTGATGAAAAAATCATACAAATTCACATGGACACAGCAAGCTGATAGCGCTTTTCACGAACTAAAGAAAATGTTGGCAACAACACCAATATTAGCATCACCACTATCCAAAGAGTCAATGTTGCTCTATGTCATCGCAACCAGCAGAGATGTAAGTGCAGTAATAGTGGTTGAACGCAAAGAAGAGGGAAAATCAGTCCAAAGGCCAAGCAGAATTACCCTCATTATCAGAAAATGACATATGGGGTATATATGGCAGCAAAGAAGCTGAAACATTATTTTCAAGAACACCCAATGCGGGTAATATGTGAGGCGCCTGTGTCGGATATATTAGGCAGCAAAGATGCCAGTGGCCGAGTCGCAAAATGGGCCATAGAGCTAGCACCATATACTCCACAGTATGATAGGCGAGATGCAATTAAATCTCAAGCTGTTGCAGATTTCTTCGTAGATTGGATGGAGATGCAATACGAACCACCACTGCTAGATCCGAATTACTGGAAGATGCATTTTGATGGGTCCAAGACGAAAATGGGTTTGGGCACCGGGATAGTGCTCACATCGCCAAAGAGGGATCATCTCAAGTATGTGTTACAGATCCATTTTGCTGCTTCCAACAACATTGCCGAGTACGAAGCACTTGTCCACGACATCGAAGTGGCCAGAGAGATTGGCATCAAAAGGATCATATGTTTTGGTGACTCGGATTTGGTGATTCAGCAAGTGTCTGGACATTGGGACGCGTTGGACGCAAACATGGCACTATATCGTTTCCACGTGCAACAGATTTTGGGATACTTTGACGGGTGTAAATTCCATCACATACCAAGAGAAGAAAATGAGGCAGCGGATGTACTATCCAAGTTAGGTTCGTCTCGGCAAGCAATACCACCAGGAATAGCATTGGAACATCTCAGGTAACCATCAATCAAACCGTCGCTAGAGTCCGAGTCAATATTCATCCCGTCAATACAAGAGTCGGACGTTGTGCCAATGGACATTGACTCAGGGGCAGGTTCGAGTCACTCGGGGACTGACCCGCTCACCTCAGGGGTAGCCGAATCACACTCGGGGACTCCTCAGGTCATGTCAGCAGAACATATATCGGCCGAACCAATGGAAGTTGATGGGGAAACAGATCCGGCACCACTGATACCTACATGGGCGCATCCAATATTCTACTACTTAAAGGATGGAACTTTGCCGGATGATGAGATATTGGCGAGGCAAACAGAAAGAAGAGCCTCCATGCTTGAATCCTAAAGTGGTTAAAAATCTTGCTGCCTCTTTCTACAAGGTTAAGGATGGTGACCTGGAGAAGAGGTTGCTCAAGAAAGGGAAAGCCACCGAAGTGGCAGTAAAGGCTCCTAAAAAAGGCAACATCAAAGGAACTGGCTCATCAAGCTTGAGCATTGGGGGCAAGAAGAAAGCTGGGGCTGCTGGTACCTGTGGACAGCAAGCCAAGAAGAAGCCCCCCTCTTAAGTGTTTTAATGTATCAAACTAAGTCTTTTGCTGGAGTCTTGTTGACTCCCTGTTCTGTGACCTGCTCTTGTGGTCTTTTCATGTGTTTGGTACTTGTTGTGGAATCTGTCAGTGGAGTTATGATATGGATTGCCTTTTGCCTATGTGGTTGTTGTTTCCTCAATTGGGTGATTACATTACTTATATCACCTCATCACTCTACATACATCTGGTTTCTTAATGGATAACAAAAGAATTTGGAAGATCTTGAACTAGAATATCAGGGGTATTAACTCTGAAAAAAATGGGTTGCTCTCAGAAATAGAATTGATGAGTCTGGCTGTGACATTATTTGCCTTCAAGAAACTAAGAGAGAAGATTTTGACATCTCTTACATTAAAAAATTCTGCCCCCCAAATTTACCAATTTTGAATTTCTTCCCTCGAGAGGAGCCTCTGGAGGTTTGATCACCATTTGGAATAGTTCTCTGTTCTCTGGGCATCTTTCCTTTCACAATGAGTTCTCCATCTCCATCACCTTGAAATCTCTCTTGTCCAATGAATCCTGGATCCTCACCAATATTTATGGGCCATGCTTACCTGAAAAAAGGCAGACTTTTTGGACTGGTTTGGAAATATTGATATGCCTGATGATATGGACTGGCTCATTGTAGGTGACTTCAACTTCTGTAGACAGCCTTCTGATAGAAATAGATTGGGTGGGGATGTGAATGGTATGCTTCTCTTCAATGAAGCCATTAATAATTTGGGTCTCATAGAATTACCCCTTAAAGGTAGAAAATTTACTTGGAGTAACATGCAAAAAGAACCCCTTTTGGAAAGGTTGGACTAGTTCTTTACTTCTGCTTCCTGGACTCAGAGCTTTCCTTCAACTTTTGTTGCTCCTCTTACAAAACCTACCTCTGATCATTTTCCTTGTGTCATCTCCATTGGCACAATGATTCCCAAAGCCCAGGTGTTCAGATTTGAAAATCATTTGATGCATCATAAGGAATTTAAAGCTATTGTTCAAAATGCCTAGAATATTCCTGTTGGCTTTCAGGATTCTGCAAAAAAAATCAATGCTAAATTCAAAAATGTGAGAAGGGGGCTGAAGCTCTGGGCAAAAAATCTGCCCTGCCTGAAATCACAAATCTGCAATGTTAATGCCATCATTGATCTTCTGGATGCCATGGAGGAAATGAGAACTCTTACTGTCCTAGAATGGAATCTCAGAGATCTCCTGAAGAATCTTATAATTTCTCTGTTACAAGATCAAAATACTTATTGGAAGCAGAGGGGGAAAATTAAATGGGTTAAGCTGGGTGATGAAAACACAAAATTCTTTCATTCCAAAGCTACCATAAGTTTCAGGCATAACTACATTTCCATGCTCAAAGATGTTTCTAATGATGAGATTCATGATCATGATGGCAAAGCAGATCTCCTATGGAAAGCCTTTAAAGATAGATTGGGTACTTCTGATAAGCCTGAAATGCACTTCAATCTTAATGACTTGGCTGGGGAATGCTTAAGGCAAGAGGAAAAGGATGCTTTGGAAAAACCTTTCTCTGATGAGGAGATTGAAGATGTAATTAAAGAACTTCCAAATGATAAATCCCCTGGCCCAGATGGTTTTAACAATGAATTCATGAAACAATGTTGGCCTATTATCAAGGATGATGTGAAACAACTCCTTGTGGATTTTTATGAGGGGCAAACTTCCTTGGAAAGCATTAATGCCTCTTTTATCACCCTCATTCCAAAAACTTAAGCTCCTCTAACACAAAACTGAAGCTCCTCTAACACCTACTGATTTTAGGCCTATTTCTCTGCTAAACAGTGTCTTCAAGATTATAACCAAAATTCTGGCTAATAGACTGCAGAAGTTCATCCTTAAACTTGTCCACAAGAATCAATATGGTTTCCTCAAACAAAGGTCTATTCAAGATTGTTTAGGTTGGGCATTTGAATTCCTTGACCAATGCCACAAGTCTAAAGAAGAAATTTTAATTCTTAAGCTTGATTTTGAAAAGGCTTTTGATAGAATTGAGCACTCTGCAATTATCGATATCCTCAAAGCCAAAGGTTTTGGTGATAAATGGATTTCTTGGATTCAGTTAATCTTTGGTTTAGCTTCCTCCTCTGTTCTATTAAATGGAGTGCCTGGGAAAAAATTTTATTGCAGAAGAGGTGTAAGACAAGGTGACCCTTTATCTCCTCTCATGTTTGTCTTGGCTGCTGATCTTCTCCAAAGCATTAATAAGGCATTGAATTTTGGTCTTCTCTCCCTTCCCATTGAAGGTGTGTTCTGTCCTGATTTCCCTGTGGTGCAGTATGCCGATGACACTTTATTAATCCTTAAGGCTGACTCTGAGCAACTATTGTGCCTCAAGGCTCTTCTTCATACTTTTGCACTCTCCACTGGACTCAAAGTTAATTATTCTAAATCTAGTATGATGCCAATTAACATGGACTCTATGAGGCTTGAGCACTTTGCCAATACTCTATCTTGCCTCCCTGGCTCACCCTACCTTGGACTGCCTTTAAGCATTAATAAGCCTGCAGTGGAACATTTCCTGCCCATTGTTTAGAGAGTTGAGAGAAGGTTGTGTGGGATTGCTGATTTTCTTAATTATGGGGGAAACTACAGTTAGTTAAATCTGTTTTATCTTCCCTTCCCATATATTACATGAGTTGTTTTGATCTTCCTGTCACTATTAAAGATCAGTTGATTAAGTATATGAGACAATGCCTGTGGAGAAAGAAAACATCTGATGTTCAAGCTAGGGGTCAAGCTCTTGTTGCATGGATGAAAGTGTGTCGACCCAAGAACCATGGGGGATTGGGGGTGCTTGACCTTAATGTTCAAAACTCTGCACTTCTTTTGAAGAATTTGGATAAGTTTTACAATCACAAGGATATCCCATGGGTTCACCTTATCTGGAACACTTATTACTGTAATGGTAAACTTCCTGGAAGAAGTCTGGAGGGATCCTTTTGGTGGAAAGATCATCTGAAATTGGTTGACATGTTTAAAGGAATTGCAAAGTGCTTGGTGGGCGATGGAAAATCCACCCTTCTCTGGTCTGATATGTGGAATGATGGATGTCTGCAGCATAAGCTTCCTCATCTCCTTTCCTATGCAAAAAACCCACACATCTCTGTCAATGAGTTTCTACAGACAGATAATATTCAAGATCATTTTTTTCTCCCTCTCTCACAGCAAGCTTACCAGGAATATCAAAACCTTGAGCAAATTCTTAGTATTGGCATGTAGGGGGGAGCTGACAATTGGAGTTACATTTGGGGCAGTAATTTTTCAGTCCAAAAGGTTTATTATTCTTTATCTGGTTACCAACCTGTACAACCACATTTCTCCTGGTTGTGGAAGTCCTCTTGTCAACAAAAGCACAAAATTTTCTTCTGGCTCTTGCTTCTGGATAGGCTAAACACAAGAAACCTTCTGAAAAGGAAACGTTTTACTCTGGCTTCTTATGAATGTGTGTTTCATGGCTGCATCAGTGAAGAAACCGTACTACACTTATTTTGGGACTGCCCTTTTGCAAGAGCTTGCTGGGCTGAAATCTCACATGTCCAAGTGGCTGATCAAAATCTTTTTGAAGCTTTAGCCAGTATTAAAAAAGATCTTAAAGTCCCTTTTGCAATGGAAATTATTATGTTAGGAGCTTGGGGCATATGGATGTGCAGAAACAATGAAATCTTCAACAACAAGCATGCTTCGATTGAGGAATGGAGGGCTATTGTCGCCCAGGAATTAAGATGGGTCCTGTATAGAATTAAGAAAAAGAATTATCAGGGCCTCAAAGGTTGGATTGAGAATAATTTAGACAGGAGATCGCTGCTTAGAATGTTATCCCTCTTTTGAGGGGGCCTGAAATTGTAAATATTTTTTTGTAACTCTCTATGATATATAAAAAATTGTAGTGGGGGTGCTTTACCCTACTGTTTTACCCTCAAAAAAATAATCAATAAGGAGCTCTACAAAAGAAGTGTAACGAGTGTACTGCAGCGTTGCATTAGTTCAGAAAAAGTCCAAGCAATCTGATTGGATATTCACCAAGGAGAATGTGGGCACCATGCATCATCAAGGGCATTGGTGGACAAGGCATTCCGACATGGGTTTTATTGGACAAGCGCACTGGCAGAGGCACAAGAGCTAGTCGGAAAATGCAATGGTTGCCAGCATTATGCATCCAAGTCACACTTACCAGCGTATGAATTAAAGACTATACCAATCACTTGGCCATTCGCAGTATGGTGCTTGGATATGGTAGGACCATTCAAGCCAGCAAGGGGAGGCATGACTCATATATTGGTAATGATTGATAAGTTCACCAAATGGATAGAAGTGAAGCCCATCAAAAAATTGGACGGCAATACAGCTGTCACATTCTTAAGGGACATAATCCTGAGATATGGTTACCCACACAGTGTAATCACAGATAATGGCACAAACTTTGCTGAAGGAGCTTTTGCTCGATTCTGTGGAAAAAACCGAATAAGACTCGACGTAGCATCAATCGCTCATCCAGAATCAAATGGACAAGTTGAACGAGCTAATGGCTTAGTTCTATCCGGGATAAAACCCCGTTTGATGGAACCACTCCAGAGATCACCTGGTTGTTGGATAGAGGAACTACCCTCAGTGCTATGGAGTCTAAGGACAACTCTGAATCGATCAACAGGCTATATGCCATTTTTCCTCGTATATGGGGCAGAAGCAGTTTTGCTGCCGACATAGAGTATGACTTGCCAAGAGTAAGGCAATACTCGGAAGCCGAGTTAAAGAGGCTCGATAAGATGGAGTTGACTTACTCGAAGAAGCAAGGGAACTGACATTATCCAGATCCGCTATATATCGACAAAATCTCCGACGCTACCATAGCCAGAAAGTTCAACCTCGTGTTTTTCGAGAAGGGGATATGGTGCTAAGACTAGAGCAACGCACAACGGGAATGTATAAGTTATAACCCCCATGGGAAGGTCCGTTCATTGTAAGCAAAGCATTCCACAATGATTCATATTATCTCATAGATGCTCGTGAAGCACAGAAGAACAAAGCGGACAGATCAGGTGATGAGACCAAAAGGCCATGGAATGTGGCACTGCTTCGCCCATTCTACACTTAGGAAAAGCAGTGCATGTATCACTCAAACTCTCATATGTCGGAAATTTGTGCCGGCTATGTGCTGATAATAAAATGGTATGACTCGTAAAACTGACTCGGGGACTGCCCCATATGTTTATCCTTTCAATTATTTTATGTCGGCTGGCGTAACACCCAAAGCTTATCTCGGAACAAGTAGTGTTTACTCGGAAAAATCAACTCTTTGACTATGCTGTTGTCCGAAAACACGGCTTCATGGCAAGCAAGAGGAAAAGATGCGTGACGAGTAAACATGAACGATGGATAAGTACAAGGAGAAACACGAGCGACCCTATGTATTTTTCCTAAACCACTGCAGGTTATATCGTATGGTGTGTTGAATGATCCTCGGCCAAGTGATTTATGTTTCATACCTGTTAACTATATCCTTAGTACTTTGAGCCTCTAATGTCGAACGCCAAAAAAGGTAGACAAGAGCCAAAGTCAAGGAAAGGGGAAACAACAAAATGATACTCGGGGACTTGCCCTTGGATGATTCACACTCAATATATAACAAGATATTTAAAGCATTATCAAAAGGCACACAACCAAACATAAGTGCAATGTATATTACATTTGTACCCGGTATACCGGGGATCTCATCAAAGTTCAAGTGTTTGTCCTATTCAGTCTAAGAAGCAGCAGGACTCGGCGGAGCAGTCTTGGAGCTAGGAGCATCGCTTGGAGCAGCAGCCAAATGAGGGGCATTAGTCGCCGAGTCTTCAGGGTCGTCCGACTCGGTGGCCTCACTGTCAGCACCCTCCTCATTAGCAACTTCGACAAGTGGGTCTCCAAGGTCGAGGAAGCTGGGCCCGTCGCACCAAGTGTACACCATAGTATACTCGATCATGGCGTAGGCTCGCTCTTGGCGTCTCTTGATCAACTCAGGGTCATTCAGCCACTTCCCATCCCCCCTTATGCGTGCAAGCACATCAAGATTGATTTTCTCATACCATGAGAGCACAAAGGAAAGGGCCTTATCCGCTGCAGCTCGGCTGACCGACTCACGCCACTGATCCAGCCTGTCTTCGGTGTGAAGCAGCCTTTCAGCAAGGGGCTCGATGAGTGTGGGTGCATCTTCATCCGGCCAGAGCATGCGGAACGCATGAATGGCTGATTTGAGAAAGTCCACGCCGCAGGACTTGAGGGTCTTGACGCGCTCCCACAATGCTTCGAGATGTTTGTCGTTGCTCACCTCGCCATCAGCTGGAGCACCAGACTCGTCTCTCACTCTTTTCATGGCCTGAATGGCGAACAAATTGGCCTCGGGAAAATTCTCTGCAAGCAAAAGAGAATATTAGCAAAGTAACAAAAAGAATGATAAAGTCAAGAATAGAAAATGCAGTGCAAAAAAGGGTAAGAACTCACTACCGAGAAAAGAGTTGATGGTGCCGAGTTTGCTTTGCCAAGCCTTGGCCTTGGCTTGGAGCGCGTCCAGGTCCATGTTCGCTGACTCAACCTCTGACTCGGCTTCCTTGAGCAGGTCACTGGTTTTCTCGGCGCTGGCGGCGTGTTGGCCGTCTTTCTCGGCAAGCTCCTCCATCAGCTCCTTCACCTCGGCTAAATGTTTCTGCTCCATGTCGGCCATCAGCTTTTTCAGGCGGGTCACCTCGTCTCTCTCCTTCTGGAGTTCGGCTTGGTGCTTCTCTGCTTATTCAGAACAAATTACTCGTCAGCAGCAACAGAACTATGTTGACCCCGTCAGGATAACAAGGCAAGAGAATGGCATGAACACAAAAAAGGCTAAGAACTTACTCTCCATCTCATGATCTGCGAGGAGCGCGTTGATGGTGGTTTGGGCAGAAGCTGTGGGAGAACAACGAGAAAATACTAAGAAAATGAAGTAAAGAAAGATACACCGGATAAAGATATGGCGAGTAAGAAGATTACCTTGGCCTTGGGTCTCGATTTGGAGCTTCTCATAAGAAAGTTCGAGCTTGCGATGCTCCAGGAGGAGAGATTGATGCACCTTGGTGCGCTCATTGTTCGTAAGCTGCACAAAGGAAAAGGACAGTGGATAAATGGAAAATTCGAGCTCAAAGCCGGATAAGAAGTAACTCCTATCATAGAGCTTACAACCGAGTAAGTTCCTCACTCGGCAGTAAACTTGGGGACTAGGTGATATGTATAACAGAAATACTCAATAACACAAAAGAGTAAAAAGGTTATTTACCTCGTTCACTTCATCCGCGTGAGCCATTAAGGTGATGGCCTGCTGGGTCATGTCGGAGACGGCCTTGGGGCCTAGATTCAGCTTCTTGCCAGCTGGTCTTGACCTCTTGTTTCGCCAAATTGCTCCACGCCACAGCATAGGGCTCAGCGGAACCAAGGCCATTCCCGCTGAGCGTCCGAGTGAGAACTTGCCCCTTCTTCAGGGTAGTTCCCACATTGGCACGGGTTGCAGCGGTGCTAGTGTGAAGGGTAACAGCTTTAGAGCAATCACCTGACCCGACAGCCGTAGATCCGCTCGGTTTACCCGTTGGGACGAGCATTGTTGTTGCTGCGGTAGGCCGGATCTGAGGAGCGATACCCGGAGCACAAACCAAAGTTGTTTGTTTGGTGAAGATGGTTTTGTCGGATTAGGGGCGAGCCGGACCTGAAGCCGTAGGCCGGGTCTGGTTCTTTGACAGAAGAGGAGAGTGAACAGATTTGTTGGGAGAAGAAAGGGGAGCCGACTGAGTGGGCTCAGCAACATTGCTGGTACCAAGATCAGGAAGTTGTTCATGCGCACCAGCTTGTGGGCTGGTGCCAGAGGAACTGGTGGTGAAGGTTTTCTCGGCGCCAGCATTATTGGCACCAAGATCAGAAAGTAGTTCCCGGCCAGCACTAGGGATGCTGGGCCGAGTCTCCTCTGTCGGGTGCGCCACCGGGTCTGACTGACACTGAGAAGCATGAGCCTCAATAGTGGTAGCCTCGACTCAGATGGGATCCTGCACCGTAGAATCAGTCGGAACAGGTGCAGGCCTTAGCGGCGAGGCGATGCTAGCAGCAGCCTGGTTAGCTGACACATGCGCAGCGCTGAAAACAACAAGACAAGCATAAGAAAACAGTAACAACGCCTAAGGAGGAAAAATGTCACGTAAGCAGAACACAAATGCTTACCCGGTGACAACCGGATCGCGCGGTGGGCGATGTGTGACTCGGCGCCCGACAGCTTTCCGAGTCTTAGCCAGCATGGCAACAGCAGGAGCAGCGGGGGTAGCCTTGCTCTTTTTGGCTAGCTAAGTACTGGAGGAGGCCCCATGTCGCTTATTTGGCTTGGCGATGGGGATTTTGCCGACTCCGCCCACGGCGAGAGGTGGAGTGTCATGTACTTGGCTAGCTGCATAAGTAAATAACATGCTTACTCGAATAAGTTAGAGGGCTAAGGTCACAAGGCAAGTACCTCTAAAATCTTACAATCAACATCCTAATCATCGTGAGACCAATCTTGTAAGGGGTTTCGAAATTGACTCTTACCCGAGGTTGAAGCAGCAGCCGCATGCGGAATGGGCATGAAGCACTCCAAGTCATACTCGACTTCGTCGGAGTCGGAGCGATCCTCGTTGTAAGCGCTAGGAGGGACAATACTATCATCAACCTGTTGAACGAGGTTCTGCGAAAGACAAACATAATAAGTATCGAAAACTAGACTGAGAGTAGTAAACAAGATAAAGCTGACTCGGCAGTAAAAGTGACTCGGAAACTTACCCAGGGGACAGACTTGACACGGCTAAACGGAGGGCATCTCCAAGCCCAATCATCTGCCAAGTTCAGCTTGAAGATAGTACTGTGCCGAGTGGGGTCATGGGAGCCACTCATGAAGCACATCTTGTGGCTCCTAGCTTGGATAGGGCTTACCCGACATGAGATGAAGGTGCACATGAGGTCCCTGTCAGCGAGATGAAAGTTCTCATCCGGCGACAGCAACCTTTCCAAGATCACGTTGGCCTCATTCACTGCAGCGTCTTGGTCGCGCGAGTCAAGCTGCCTGAACTTCTTGCTGGGAACCTCGTCCGAGAAAGGGGGAGTTGGATGTTATCGGTGGCTTCGCTATTTTTGACATAGAAGAAAGTCTTATGCCATTTTTTTGCAAGAGTCAAGGCTAGTAAACCGAGGGAAGATGGAGTCTCTCCTGGGTGTGATGCTAGCGGCACCGCACCGAGTCGGTTTCTTCTCTCCTCGGGGAGCGCCGGGCTGAGGGACAACTTGCACCCTAAAGCTAAAATATTTGGCCCACAGAAGAACTGTAGGCCAAATGCCAAAATAGGCCTCGCAAGCAGAGATGAAGTAGGAAAGGGAGCCAATCGCGTTGGCAGGCAGATGATGGGTCTGGAGATGGAAAGTGGAGAGAAGCGAGGAAAAGAAACTGCTCACTGGCAGAGCGAAACCTCGCTCAAAATGAGAGAGTAAAACCACCCGTTCATTCGCGTCGGGTTTGGGGAGATCTCACCGGCGGGAAGATGACTATCGACCTGGAGCGGGATGCGCCTGGTGGAGCGAAGCCATTCAAGCTCCTCGGTGGAGACCTCCGAACCCTCCCATCCGCCGCGCTCACCGGCGGGAACCTCCTGCTCCTCAAATTTCGGCAGCCATCGCAAGGCCCATGATCCTCCTGGATTCGATCTCCTCCACCGTTGGAAGAGGTTTGGAGGAACAAGGACCCATAGTGGAATGAGAAGAGGAACAGAGCAATCGCGAGGCAAGAACAGAAAGCAGGAAGAACCGCAGAGGGGGAAGTTTCATTTTGGAGGCGCAAGGAAGAAGAAGAGGCAGGGGAAACTGAACGGGCGAGGGAAATTGTAACCCCCTCACCCCTACTTAATGGCAGTAAAAACCCCAATCATGGGATCCCCCTGCGTTGTGCGGCCAGCGTGTGGCCGTGTACCCGGCCGAGTGAGCCAATCAGCGGGCGCCACGTGACAACGATACACGAAAAATCCCCTGCCATGTCACGAAAGGAAGGACAAGGGGCGCAAACCGATGGGACTGCCAAAGTGATGGGGAGTAAGTGCGCAGCCGTCACTGTGCTGCCAGAGCTTGGAACAAAATTTGAGGCAAGTTATCATGATTACCAGCTGTCAGTGACTGAAGAATGCCGAAAATGACTCGGAATTGGCCAAAATGACTCGGCACGAGGCAAAAAACGAGCCAGAAAGTCAAAAAACAAACCCGGAAAATGTCAGACAGACCCGGCAAGATGCGAAATCATGCCAAACAATGCGCCACAAGCAATGAATAAGGACAAAAGAAAAAGTTCCAATCACATTAAAGGAACCTGGAGACGCCTAACAGCTAGAACTGCTAGACCTCACCAGCTTCGGGGACTAATGTCGGGGGGATAACCCCCGGTAGGGTCACAAGGGGTAAAACATAGCCCAGCTTGGCTTACGCCGAGTGAAGAAAGAACCGGGACGAGTAAGTATGGCCGGGTAAGAGGATCGTATGCGGCTGACATAGAAACTGTGTCGGCCCGTATAGGACAAAGATGTTAATCTTGCAGGACCCAACGAACCGAGTCTCCCGAGGAGAGGCCGAGTCAGATAGGACGCGTGGCACCTTTTCGAGTGAGGTTCAGGAGGGACCATGGTAAAGCGTGGTCAAAAGAGAAGGGTGACGCCGGGTGACACGAAAGGAGCCGGGTGACACCCAAAGCAAGGGCTGACGTACAAAGTTACTGTGTGACGCCAAAAGGAAGAGGAGACGACATACCAGAAGACTGTTAGCTGTCTAGCTTTGTGGACTGGGCCATTGGGCTTAGGGCAAGCCCATGACCTGGCCCGCATAGTAGGGACCAAGATCCAAACAGTAACCCTAGAACCCAAAGGGGTGTAACCTAGCTAGCACCGCCTATATAAGGAGGGGCATAGCATAAGTAGACGGGAGGTTGGACCAAGTAGGGAACTAGTGCATAGAACACTAGTTCATATAGCTCAAGGAGCACTTGTAAGCCTCGAGCATCAATAAAATTCCTAAGTGTGGAGAGTTCATCTTGTTCTTTATGCATGGCGAGACCGTGCACTCCCTCCCCGGTGACCACAAGCACCCATTCGGCCCCCAACTTAAGCCTACCCATGGCATCTGCCGTGACACCACCACGACAATTCTCCTAGTGTGGCATTACACTAACTCATGCACCTAAATTACATAAGGCATTATGAATATCAATTTTGCCTATTGAACATGAAATAGTTGGTATCCCGGGATCTCCTGATTTAGACAATAGCTTCCCATTAGCAGGGTAACTAGTCACCATGGCGACGGTTTCAGTTATCTCTTTCTTTCTATTAAGAATATCATGGAGAAATTTAGAATAGGCATGCACTTTTATTGCATCCGCAAATGGAATTTCTAGACGAAGATCACTTAATGCCTTTTTTAAAAGAGTCATATATTACCTCATCTAGTGCTTTCTTTTTGCGATCTGGATATGGAAGTTTCTTACTCCTATCATTTACCTTTGTGGGGGGGGGGGGGAGGGTCAGGCTCCTTAGTTACTTTCTTTTGTTGTTGCTTGTCGCTTTTCTTCTTTTCTATTGCAACTACTTCATCTTCTTTGCTTGTGTCTTTTTCTCTCTTGGATCGACCGTCTCTGCATCAGAGACATAATTGTCATCATGTGCATCATTATGCTCCTCCAAGGTTTGATCTTGTGTGTCTTGAGCAGTCTCATCTTGAGGATCCACCAATGTATCATCTTCTTGGCTTGCTTTGAGCAAGGATTTTTTCCTTCGATCTTTTTCATCTTCATATTCGGGGGGTCCTAATGGTCCTTTAACAACTGCACCTCTTCTTGTAACAACATTAGTAGAAACAGGAATATTTATATCATCTTAAAGAAAAAATTGATAACCACATGCTATTTGTTCACATTGGGTTTCAATCATACTAAGGTACTTGTGAAATAATTTTATTTCTTGGCCAATTTCCTCATAATTTTCTGTGAGTTCGGCCAAAATCTTTTTTTGTCTTTGAAATTTCTTATGCAAGATAGTGTAAGATTTGGCCTGTCGATGTTTCAATTCTTGAAAAACGTTTCTAGTTTCATCATCTTCAGTAAAAAATTGTAACAAATCTACTTTGTTTTCCTTAATAAGTTCAGAAGGTATACATTTTTCTTTCATGGTTTTGCGTACTTCAGGCATAAGATCGGGATTTATACGAAGTATTCCTTTTTCTGGCTTAGTGCCAAAATCAAGATTATATAAAGAATCATTTTTATCCCTAGTAGACATTAATTCCAAACATTCTTTAATAGTTAAAGTATTTATTGATCCTCCAGTGGATGAATCTAGCAACTCCCTGCATTGTGTATTAAGACCGTGTTAAAATAAGTGGCAAATCGTTGACTCAAAATAGCCATGATTAGGAATACTATTGATCATTCCAAAGAATCGTTCCCAGGCTTGTGGGTAGTTTTCACCCACGTTCTGACTAAAGTTGCCTATATTCTTTCTAATTTCTGTTACCTTTTCAAATGGATTGAACCTGTTAATAAATTTAACAATGCAATTTTCCCAACATTTAATTTAATGACGAGGGAGAGAATATAACCATTCTAGAGCCTTACATTTGAGAGACCAACGAAATAGTTTAAGATGAGAGAATTCATTAGGCAAATCTTTTGGTCCAAGTGATGTTATCACATCGTCGGACTCTCTAAGAGTTCTTCCTGGGTCTTCATCTTCCCTTCCGCTGAAAGCATTTTTCTACAAAATTTTAATAATCTCACCATCAAATCGATATTCCCTAACTCCAGGATTAGGAAATTCTATTGGTTTTTTAAGGAAAGCAGAATTTGGAGCATTATATTCTATGAGAGTTTTCTCAGGTTTCTTGGGAGTTGTCCTATTAATGGACATGATTTCCATGAAGTCACTTAGGTTTTCAACTTCAACTTTATTAGACCTCAAAAGTTTTTTAATAATTTCCTCGCGCCTTTGAGCAGGTACGCGATCAAGATAATCTGGTAGATAAGACCTACCAGAACGTGTAGACCCTTTGTCTCCTAGGGAGACCATCTTGTAATAGTAACACCTGAAATGTCAAGAAATGAAACACTTAGCGCTTATCTCCCTAGCAACGGCACCAGAAAATATCTTGATGGCTGCAAGTGCACAGATCGTTTGTATCTAGTTTCAAAGTTAAGATGTCGATCCCACAGGGATCCCAAAAGTAAGTGTTTATGGGTGAAGTCTCTGTCATGCCCGAAGTTGTCACAAGTCTTCGAGTGAATTGACTGCAAGTGTTGAAATAAGAATAGAATTTGGATTAAAATAAAGTATTTAAATAAAACTAAAATATAAACTTTAGAAATAAAAGGCATAAAAGTAAAGAATGATTTGTTTTTTGTTTTCTGCAGATGACAAAGTAGGCACGGGGAGATTATCATGGTGATAGTGAATGTGCCAGGAGGATGAGTGATAAGTATAACAATTATAATATTATAAGTATGTGTGTAGGCGAGCAACCCATAATTAGCCGGAACTCCTCTTGGTAGATTTCATCCCAACTTCAATAATCCTACTAGCCTGTTTACCACAACCATGGTTAGTCAATAAACGATTAAGATCCTTTAGGTTGCTTAGAAATTAAGATCCTTGGATTAGACTAATGCAATAAGCTCAGTGGCTCCTCGTTATCCTCGAGTCAAACTAGTTTCCCATTGATATCCTCGTGGCACTCGGGGGTCTCCGGTCTGCTAGCGAACAAGATCATATCTATGTAGAACAAAGAATCATGTTGTTTGGGCCCTAAATTGGACAACATGCATTAAGCATCCCACAGATAGTCAAGAACAAATAACATAGTAATTAAAATCAACCACAAACTTAATAGAAATTACTATGTTACTATGTTATAGAAAATCAACCACATTTTGCAAGGTGGAGATCTTTGGGCGTGGCAGATCACATCTCACCAATCCCCTACAACTCCCACGCCCAAGGGAACTTACTCACACATGAGAGAATAAAGCATCATGGATATAATTAGATAAAGGGAGTTCTTCTTGATATTACCGTGGAGATCCATAATAAGGCATAGAAATAAATCCAACACAATTCAAGATGGGAAGAACAATCTCAAACCCTAATCTTGCAAGGTGGAGATCTTTCTCTCCCAAGTACAAGTAATGGCTATGGAGGTGTGGTGGCTAGGAGATCCAGGATCGTGGAGCGAGATGAAGAACGTCTTCCCCTTCTCCGGTTCTCTTCTATCTCTCTTCTGGATGGGATGGTAGCTCGTGTGTTCTATTTTTGTCCTCCACCTCTTCACGAAAGGTGTCCCTTTTAATAATACAAATGAGATGGCAACTATACGATGGGAACTATATGGCCAAAAAAATATTCCCGCCATATAGTTGCTCGTTAAATCTTTAGTGTACTCCCCTCGATTGCTTCCAAAAAGAGACTTGCTTGTTTTTGTCTGAATATTGTGTTTTTGTTGTTAAATCCCTCTGTTGAAGTTCAGAACCCGAAACACACATTAAAAACCAAGTTTTCTTTGCTATTGAAGTATTAGCGTTAGGTAAATCTAAAAAACAATCAAATCCAAACGAAAACCATCGATAGAAACCTTCAAAGATGTGTCACGTCTCATAGCTATCAAAGACGCATGTTAAAGTCAAGAACGGAAGACACAACCAAAATAAAATGCACTACGTGCAAGTACAATACTCACCTAAGGAACTTCCTTCCTAATGCTGAAGGGGCAGTCAATGACTTCCCCGACAACTCCTCGTCGGCCCTGTATTTCAGCAGGGGTCGAAGTGCCCGGTCGAGGTTAGATGAAGACATCTCCTCATCCAACACTCTTGTCGGGTCCGTGGCGCCGGAATATAGAAACATCGGTTACGCCCTCGCCTGGAGGGGCTGCACCTAACGCTTAAGGAATGTCCAGATGATGTCAACGCCGTGGACCTCCTTGCCCCGTACTAGCTTGAGCGCCTCCACTCGCTTGTACAGCTCATCCACCACTTTGGCTTCACCCTACATAATGTCGTTAGACCACAAATGCTTTCGGGTGACCACCTTGCTGGCGTCGAAGGGAGAAAGTCCGTAGAGCTGGCCGTCGAGCTTGGAGTCGTGAAGATAGAACCACTTGTTCCTCCATCCTTGGACAGATTCACAAATGTGGAGGGTGAAGTATTGGATGTTGGGGTGGATGGAAATCCCGCACCCGCCTAGTGCGTAAACTCCACCGGTGCCAGATTGCCTCTTTAGGGAATAGAGCTTCCTGAAGAGGCCAAAGTGCGGCTCGATTCCGAGCTAGAACTCGCATAGCGTGATGAAGCATGCAATATGAAGGGAATATGCCCTGAGAGGCAATAATAAAGTTGTTACTATAAGTATTCCATGTATATGATAGATATTTATTTTGCATGCTATAATTGTATTAATACGGAAACATTAATACATGTGTGTTTAATAAACAAATAGAAAGTTCCTAGTTAGGCATCTCTTATAAACTAGCGCGTTGATTAACAAGATGATCAAGGTTTCCAGATCATGGACATTAAATGTTGTTAATAACGAGGTCACAACATTATTGGAATGATGTGATGAACATTCATCTGAAGTATAAAATTATGATCAAAGTCATTGTGTTTATATTGCTATAACATCATACGAAGTAATCCTAGTCCTTAGACCATGAGATCATGTCAATCACTAACACTGGAAGAGTATCTTGATAACATCAAACGTCACACCGTAATAGGGTGATTATAAAGGTGGGTTCAGTGCTACGAAGGTGTTATATAGAGGCTCATGGATCAAGAGTGGAATTTGTCCATCCCAATGACGGAGAGATATAATCTAGGCCCTCCCAGTGATGTCACATTAGTTAGCTTGCAAGCAAGTGATGTGATCACTAGAATGTTATATCACGGGAACAAAAAAGTACATGTCGGTAAAGAGATCAAACTAGGTATGGAGATACCGATGATCGAATCTCGGACATGTAATATATCACGAGACATAGGGATTAAGTTACTAGCGTAAAAGGTTCTCACGATCACAAGAAGTCATCGTCGAATGTGTGGGAGTCAGTATGGATCTCTAGGTCCCGCTTCTGATTATTTATCTGAGAGGGGTCTCGATCATGTCTGCATTATTCATGAACCGTAGGGAGACACACTTAAGAGATATAAACACCATTGGGAGCAAATATGTTCTATACGAAAGAATTACAAAGCGCTGGAATTATTTCAATGGACACCAGAATTGTTTCAAGTGAAATTGCTAAAATTGTTTCTACATGTGAAATTGAAAAGTAGCAAGGGTTTTATGTGAATATTTGTTAATTAATGTAATTAAAAAAATTCTGAATAAATAAATAAAAGGAGTTTTATTTAATGAGAGATTACACTAAATTTGGTAGAAATTTAATAGGAATTTTGAGTGGAGAAAATGGAGAGACATTTTGTGACTAGGAGCTCCACTCACATGAATGGAGGAAGAGGTGGGGGCTTCCCCATGCGTCGGACATGGACTTTGGGGTGACCCCTCCTCCTATATAAAGCCCCCCTACGTCTCTCTCTCACACACTTCCTCGTGAAGGATCCCTCTCCCCTCTAGAATTATCCCCCCATGGTCTCGGACTAGCGAGATACATGTTCCTGGTGGCTTTCGTCTGGAAGGAATTGCTGATTCCGCTACATCGCTGGAGCGAGGAGACGGAGGTTGTTCGGTGGCTTGAACGTGTGTGAGCTCACGGATGCGCTGCTGATTTGCGGCGCTAGACTTCTTCCCGATCTTGAGATCAGCAAGCATTCGACTACATCATCCACGAGTACAACCTCGTTAAACTTTTGCGGTCTACAAGGGTATGTTATGTATGGATGTATATCCACATGTTGCTTGTATCTAGTAGGTAGATCTTGGTTCTTAGTGGTTCCCATCGTAGGATTTTTTTGTTTTCTATGCTACGTACCCAACAGTGGTATCAGAGCCTGATCTATGCGTAGATGCTTTGCACGGGTAATACACATATGAGTATGTGGGTGATGATGATCATGTTATTGCTTCTTGTTTGTACTTTGGATATTGGTGGCATAGTGGGATGAAGCGGCACGGACAAACTTTACATGTCCTCGCACATGAGACCTGTTCCATGCTTGACATGTAACTAGTTCTGCATAAGTGGCTAGCGGGTCTCTGTCTCTCCTACTATAGTCAATATATAATTTACAACGAGTTGCTAATAACTTGGTTATCATCGTTGTGGTTCCATGTTCGTAGGTAAGAACGGTTCTATCTTCAAAAGCCCTAAGCCACGTAAAACTTGAAATGGATAAATTAGAAGCGTCTAGTTTAGATTGTTGTTGGGCTAGTGTCATGATATGGTAATGTTGTAAGTTGATGTATAGTTGATACTCTTACAACACACCTAACGTGTAAGTTCCATAGACCTTGGCCTTACACACTAACATGGATATACCCTACGGGTACCTTATATTGGCATACCCGATCTAGCCCAATAAATTCCCACATGAAGACTTGCAGCCCAAGGAGACTCCGGGTGGCCCAAGCCCAGTAGAAGTTCGACTCCTTGAAGGACACGTCCAAGATGTAGATAGAATATTCAAGGGTGAAACTCTAACTTGTAACCGACTCGACCTACCCTCGGGACCTGGCCTATCTATATATAGGCCAGGAGGGCACGACGACGAGGCTCTCTCCCAATTCATACGCACACCTCATGCTAGATTGCATCTGCGCACCCCCTGTAACTTTTGGTTCCGCTGTAATCAAGAACAGACAAGCAAGAGTAGGGTTTTCCCTCTGGGGGCCTGAACGTGGGTAAACCTCGTGTCCCCTTGATGTGTGTCTATTAGCCGTCTCGCGATCTCTAGCATCCCCATCTTCTCCAAAACTCAAGTCCACAACAATGGGCATTGACGAGTCGAACCCTCATTAATTGGTGCCGTCTGTGGGAACTGGGGACGCTGATCGTGCGGTCATGACGGTTCAATCCGAAGCGATCTTAGACTCCTCGGCAACGAAAAATCACCTTCTCTTCGGCGCTTTCGACTTCACCGCCCACTCTCCGGCCACCCGCAAATATTTTGAGTCCGTAGGCGAAGGATTTGAGATGCTGTTTGGAAGCTTATGCTTAAAGGGGGGACATACTGGCACCCTCCGCTCCCAGAGCGGGTGGTACCTCTGTCAATCAGGCCCGCTTCGTGGGTGCCACCAGTCGACGCCTTCCACAGAATGACGCTAACAAGCGATTCGGTTGACAGCAGCATCTGAAACTCCGATCTATCCGATCCCCCCTCTGATGAAGGAACCTACGGTTCCGAATCTGAAAGCTATGGCAGTAATGACCCCCTCCGTGAGCACTACATGTGCATGGTCATCAACAGCAGTAACATCAATGACGGAACCGAACCGCCGTCGAATCCCCCTCCCAACCCCAGGCTGAGAACGGAGGAGATGGATCAGTACCACCCAACCCTAGCAGGAATCGGGGACCCAATAACATCGACGACACCGGCTGCGTCCAGATCAATCTCCGCAGCGCCCAGTGGGAAAGGGTGTGTGAGGCTATATGAGGCAACCCTCTATCAATCGACGTCCCGCATTACATGTTGATGGGCTACCACTGGCTCCTCGTCAAGGAGCACAATCGACAAGTTAAGCAGCAAGCCGAGCTCGAACGGCATAGGCGAGAGGCTGACAAGTCAAGCATGCGACGAGCTGCACTCTCCGCTGCTGGTGGCTCCTCCTCACACGGCCATGATGGCCGCAAGTACCACTCTCGACTGGAGCGCATGGATCCTTTCGCACGGTGCGAAGCTACCAGGGCACTTGACATGTCCTTCATGACAATGGACTCGCAGGTCAACGTCATGCCCAAGACGCTGCAGGCCGCGGTCATGGCATCCACCACCTACCTTGCATCCAACCCTCCACGGCGGAAGACCTGAGGAACGCAATCCACAAGTCTGTGCTTGCAGGACTCAGACTCATCAGAGTTGCGCTCCATGACGAGACGCCCGCGGATCCGAAGAAAAAGGACACAGTAAAATTCACTCGAAGTTGCACACCCTCATCCGGTAGGAAGATCATGATTTTCCACGATGCCGCCGTAGCCCACGGCACAGGAGTAGCAACTACGACGCTCGTAGCAAACTCGCACAGCGCAAGATCGACAAATCACGCGCAAAGCGCCCGTGCTCCACCGAGTCCAAAGATGAGGATGGGGAGCTATGCAGTGCTAGGTGCTTCAGCAGGGCCGTACGACAATCACAGATGCCTAGGAACTTCAAGATTCCCTCGGATAACCCGAAATTTGACGGCGCGCACGAGCCGAAGATCTGGCTCAACGATCACCTGTTGTTAGTCAAGCTTCATGGTGGGAGCAAAAACACAGCCATGCAATGCCTTCAGCTGCAGCTGACGGGCACATTCAGAGCCTGGCTCAACAACCTCCCCTCCGAATCCATCCGTAGGTGGGAAGAGTTGGCATACAGCTTCATACGCAACTTTAAGGGAACCAGCAAAAGGCCAGCTTCAATCGAGGATCTACGCTCCTGCTGCCAGCGGTCCAACGAGTCCATCCGCTCGTACATACTGCGCTGGTCTATCATCAAAAATTTAGCTGAAACATCTCGAAAGAAAGAGCAATCGACGCCTTCAACGACGGCGTCAGGCGCCGTGAATTCAAGGAAGAGCTCGGGCGCGTCAAGCCCAAGACCATCGACCACCTGATAGATATCGCCAATCGCTGGGCCGATGGTGTTGGAATTATGCCCTAGAGGCAATAATAAATATGTTATTATTATAATTCTTGTTCATGATAAAGTTTATATTCCATGCTAGAATTGTATTAAGCGGAAACTTTAATACTTGTGTGGTTTATGAACAACACCGTGTCCCTAGTATGCCTCTATGGACTAGCTCATTGATTAATGATGGTTAAGGTTTCCTAACCATAGACATGAGTTGTCGATTAATAATGAGATTATATCATTGGGAGAATGACATGATGGACAAACCCAAACTAAGCGAAGCAATTAGATCGTGTCATCGTGTTCATCTTTGCGAAGCTTTTCCTATGTCAAATATTGTATTCCTTAGACCATGAGATAATACAACTCCCTGGTATCGGAAGAAAGCTTTGAGGTCATCAAACGTCATCCTATGAGAGGGTGATCATAAAGGTGTCTCTCAGGTGATCGGAAAGTACTTGTTGGGTTGTATGTATCGAGATGGGATTTGTCCCTCCCAAGTCGGAGAGATATACTTCAGAGCCCACTCGGTAATCGATATCAACACCGCATGCAAGCATGTGGTTAAGGAGTTAATCACAAAGTGATATCGGATTACGGAACGAGTAAAGTACTTGCTATGAACGAGATTGAACTAGGTATGATGCAAGCGATCAAATCTCGGGCAAGTAAAATATCGCGGGACGAAGGGAATATATATATGGGATTGATTGAATCCTGGCATCGTGGTTCATCCGATATGATCATCGATGAATGTGTGGGAGTCAATTTGCATTTCCAGACCCCGCTGTTGATTATTGATAGAAGATCATGTCTGCATATTCTCGAACCCGAAGGGTCACACACTTAACGTGTCTCGACGCTAGGATAGATTAGATAATTGGTTTATGAGTTTTTGTTCGGAGTCTCGGATGGGATCCGGGACGTCACGAGAGGTTCCGGAGAATAAGATTCATATAAGGCAATGCAGTTTTTGGAGTTCGGAATTGTTTCGGGTTAATCGGTATCGTACCGGAAGCTTCTAGAACCTTCCGGAGGGGGACCAACGTGGCCCCACCTGCCGGGAGGGGGCATGGGCCTATGAGGGAGTGCCCTGGCCGCATTGGGCCAGGGTCACAAGGCCCCATAGGGCCCAGCCGGCCAAACCTAGGGGAAACCCTAGGGGAGCTTCTAGAAGGGAGGGGGGGGGGGGGAACTTGCCCTCCTCTCCTCCCTCCTTGGCCACCGGCCTAGGGCTTGGGGGTGGGGCTAGGGCTGGCCGCCCACCCCTCTATATAAAGAGGGCTGGGGGCGCACCCCCTCCCACACCTCCTCCTCAAACCCTAGCCGCCCTGCTGCCCTCCTCTCTCTCTCCCTCCCATCGCACGTGGCGAAGCCTGCTGTAAACTCTCCACCACTTGCACCGTGCCGTCGTGTTGTAGATCCAATCCGTCTCTCCACCATACTTGCTGGACCGAGGAAGGAGGAGACGTCGAGGTGATACACGTGTGCATCTCTCGGAGGCATCGCCACTTGCGGTGTTAGATCGGATCAGATCGCGAGGAGGAGAAGCGAGTACGACTACATCACCCACGTTATGAGCGTTCCATCTTGAATCTTCAAGGGTATGAAGATCTCATCTAATCCCCCTCGTTGTTTGCATCTCCTAGATTATATCTTGGCTTTCCCGTTCGCATCCGTAGAATTTTTTTGATTTACTATGCTGCAAAACCGTTCACTGGTATCAAAGCTAGATCTATGCGTAGATGTGTTTCACGAGTAGAACGCAACATGGTTGTTGCGGGCGTTGATGTTTTCTGTTGCAAGCCTCTTGTTTGTGTTCTTCTTATGACACGGGATAGTGAGATCGAAGCGGTCCAGGCCAACTTTACGCGACGTCGTTCGTGAGACCGGCTCCGCACTTGACGTGTGGCTTGTTCCACACATGCGGCTGGTGGATGTCAGTTTCTCTCACTATAGTTGTCATGAGATTTACACCGGATTTTGGCAACCATAATATCACCGTTGTGGCAGCTTTCAGTAGGTAAGAATCGTTCTTAGCTTGCTACTCCCATAAGCCACGTAAAACATGCAACAACAAAGTAGAGGCGTCTAACTTGTTTTTGTAGGGAGTGTTTTCTGTGATATGGTATGGCCCAAGATGTGATGTGTGTATTGTATGCGATGATCATGTTTTGTAATGTTTCACGACTTGCATGTCGATGAGTACACAACCGGCAGGAGCCATATGGTTGTCTTTATAATTGTGTATGACCTGTGTGTCAACTTCTTATACGCCATGTAATAGTTTCACTTTATCGCTAAGTAGTTAGCAATAGTTGTAGTTGCTATTCATGGTGGAGGCAATCATGGTGGAGTGATGGAGATCATGCCGGCACGCACAAGATGGAGATCATTGCGCGAAGATTGGCTATACCATGTCACATGAAGTTATATGCATGTGATGTTTATCCTTTTATGTATCTTATTATGCTTAGATCGCGACGGTAGCATTATAAGATGATTCCTCACTTAAAGATCAAGATAAAATTGTGTTCTACCCATGTATGCACCGTTGCAACAGTTCGTCGTGTCCAAGCATCACGTGATGATCGGGTGCTATAGACTCTACGTTCACATACAACGGGTGCAAGCCAGTTTTGCACACGCGGAAATACTTGGGTTTGACTTGACGAGCCTAGCATGTACAGACATGGCCTCGGAACACAAGAACCGAAAGGTTAAGCATGAGTCATATGAATGATATGATCGACACTTTGTTGTCCACCATTGAAACCACATCTCTTCTCGTGAAGATCGGATTAGGCGTGGTGAATTTGGATCATGTTCACTAAAACAACTTGAGGGATGTTGAATTTAGTGGGAGTCCATCTAGTAATTTGATTAAAAGGTTGAACTAGTTATCATGAACATAGTCTAATTTGTACTTGCAAACATTGTAGATCAAATGGCTAAGTCCAACTTCAACTTCAACGTTTTTGCTGAGAAGGAAAAGCTTAGAAACAATGGGTCTAACTTCACCAACTGGTTCCGCAATCTGAGAATCATTCTCTCTGGCGGTCAAAAGGACTATGTCCTTGAGAATGCGCTAGGTGACGCCCCTGCTGTAGATGCGCCGGCTGATGAGAAAGCTGTCTATCAGTCGCGCAAAGATGATTATGGTGTGATTAAGAGCACCATGTTGTTTGCTATGGAATCGGACCTTCAAAATCGTTTTGAAGACTATCCCGGGCCCTTTGAGATTCTCGAGGAGCCGAAAACCATGTTTCAGACTCAAGCCCATTCTGAGAGATATGAGATCTCTGAGAAGTTCTTTAACTGCAAGATGGAGGAAGGGAGTTCCATTAGTGAGCACACCATTAAGATGCCGGGCTACACTCAACGCCTTGAGCAACTGGACTGCAAGATTCCAGAGGAGCTCAAGATTGACAGGGTTCTGCAATCACTCCCTCCCAGCTACAAAAGTTTTGTAGTGACTCATAATCAGATTGGTTCCACTGATACGATCACCGAGCTCTTCGCAAAGCTGAAGGCTGCGGAGGTGGACATCAAAAAGGATAATCATGTGTTGATGGTCAACAAGCCCCCACCTTTAAGAAAGGTAAGGGTGCAAAGAAGCCCTTCATGAAAGGCGGCGGCAAGCGCGTTGCCTCCGCTGAGAAGAAGCTCAAGTCTGGTCCTAAGCCGGACACCGAGTGCTTTTATTTCAAGGACAAGGGTCCTTTGGGCATAGCGTCCAAGTACTTAGCGGACAAGAAGGCTGGCACCATCAAAGGTATATTTGATATACATGTTATTGATGTTTTCCTTACTAGCCCTCGTTGTAGTGCTGGGTATTTGATCTTGGTTGATTGCTAATATTTGTAACTCGAAGCAGAGCTCTGAATAATAGGCGGACTTGCGAGGGATGAGGTGACGATCTTGGCGTTGGCAACGGATCAAGAGTTGATGTGATGGCCGTCGGCACGCTCTCCTTAGTTTTACCTTCGGGATTAGTTTTAAACCTTAATAAATGTTATTATGTGCCTGCGTTGAGCATTAACATCATATCTAGATCGTGTTTATTGCAAGACGGTTATTCATTTAAATCTGAGAATAATGGTTGTTCTATTTATATGAGTAACATATTTTATGGTCATGCACCTTCTTTGAATGGTTTATTTCTTCTGAATCTCGAAAGGGATGAAACACACATCCATAACATTGAGGCTAAGAGATGCAAAGTAGATAGTGATAATACTAATTATTTGTGGCACTGTCGTCTAGGTCATATTGGTGTAAAACGCATGAAGAAACTCCATTCTGATGGACTTTTGGAGTCTCTTGATTTTGAATCATTTTACACATGCGAACCATGCCTCATGGGCAAGATGATCAAAACCCCATTCTCCGGAATGATGGAGCGAGCAACAGACTTGTTGGAAATCATACATACCGATGTATGCGGACCGATGAGTGTTTCGACGCGCGCTGGATATCGCTATTTTCTCACTTTTACCGATGACTTAAGTAGATATGGGTATATCTATTTAATGAAACATAAATTTGAAACATTTGAAAAGTTCAAAGAATTTCAGAATGAAGTGGAGAACCATCGTAACAGAAAGATTAAGTTTCTACGATCCGATCGTGGAGGTGAATATTTGAGTTATGATTTTCTCACGCATCTTAAAGCAAGCGGAATCGTTTCGCAACTCACGCCACCCGGAACACCACAACGCAATGGTGTGTCTAAACGGCGGAATCGAACTCTATTAGATATGGTCCGATCAATGATGTCTCTTACTGATTTGCCGTTATCATTTTGGGGTTATGCATTAGAAACCGCTACATTCACTTTAAATAGGGCACCATCTAAATCCGTTGAGACGACACCGTATGAACTGTGGTTTGGTGCTAAACCTAAGTTGTCGTTTCTTAAAGTTTGGGGATGCGAAGCTTACGTCAAGAAGTTGATGCCGGACAAGCTCGAACCCAAAGCGGAGAAATGCATCTTCATAGGATACCCTAAGGAAACTATTGGGTATACCTTCTATCACAGAACCGAAGGCAAAGTGTTTGTCGCAAAGAACGGTTCCTTTCTTGAGAAGGAGTTTCTCTCGAAAGAAGTGAGTGGGAGGAAAGTAGAGCTAGACGAGGTTGTTGAACCTTATCTTGAGTTGGAGAGTAGCGCAGCACCTGAAATTGTTCCAGTGCCGCCTGCACCAACAATAGAGGAAGCTAATGACAAGGATCATGAAGCTTCAGACGATGCTGCTACTGAACGTCGCAGGTCGACAAGGTCGCGTGCCCCTCCTAAGTGGTACGGCAACCCTGTCTTAACTGTCTTGTTGGTAGAATACAGTGAACCTACGAACTATGAGGAAGCGATGATGAGCCCAGACTCTGAGAAATGGCTAGAGGCCATGAAATCCGAATTGGGATCCATGAGCGAAAACCAAGTATGGACTTTGGTGGACCCTCCTAGCGACCGAAAGGCCGTTGAGTGCAAATGGATCTTCAAGAAGAAAACAGACGCGGATGGTAATATTACCGTCTATAAAGCACGACTTGTCGCGAAAGGTTTTCGACAAGTTCAAGGTGTTGACTACGATGATACTTTCTCTCTCCTAGCGATGTTTAAGTCCATTCGGATTTTATTAGAAATTGCTGCATTTCATGATTATGAAATATGGCAGATGGATGTCAAGACTGCTTTCCTCAATGGCAACATTGATGAAGAGTTGTATATGATGCAACGCGAAGGTTTTGTCGATCCTAAGGATGCTGATAAAGTGTGCAAACTTCAGCGTTCCATTTATGGACTGAAGCAAGCATCTCGGAGTTGGAACCTTCGTTTTGATCAAGTGATCAAGAGCTTTGGATTTGTTCCAAATTTCTATGAAGCTTGTATCTACAAGAAAGTGAGTGGGAGCTCGGTGACATTTCTGGTACTATATGTGGATGACATATTGATTATTGGAAATGATATTAACATGCTTAACGATGTGAACAGTTATTTGAACAAGTGTTTTTTAATGAAAGACCTAGGTGAAGCTGCTTATATATTGGGCATCAAAATCTATAGAGATAGACAAAGACGCCTGATAGCTTTAAGCCAGAGTACATACCTAGACAAAGTTCTGAAAAGGTTTAGAATGGATAAGGCAAAGAAAGGTTCAGTGCCTATGTTGTCAGGTAAGATATTGAGCAAGGCTCAGTGTCCACTGATGAAATGATAGAGAAGCTATGAGCAAAGTGCCTTATGCCTCGGCCATAGGTTCTATCATGTATGCCATGCTGTGTACTAGACCGGATGTGTCCAATGCTCTTTGTTTGACGAGCAGATACCAAAGTGATCCAGGAGTGGAACACTGGACAGCCGTGAAGAACATCCTAAAGTACCTAAATAGGACTAAAGAAATGTTCTTAGTCTATGGAGGTGATGAATAGCTCGTCGTAAAGGGTTACGTCGATGCTAGTTTCGACACCGACAAGGATGATTCTAAATCTCGGACAGGATACGTTTATATTTTGAATGGAGGAGCTGTGAACTGGAGAAGATGCAAGCAAAGCGTGATCGCGGGATCTACAGTAGAAGCGGAATACATGGCTGCTGCAGAAGAGTCAAGTGAAGGAGTTTGGATCAGGAACTTCATCACTGAGCTTGGCGTGGTTCCAAGTGCCTTGTACCCACTGGAGATATTGCGTGACAAAACTGGCGCCATAGCACTCACTAAGGAACCAAGATATCATCCAAAGACCAAGCATATCAACCGCAAGTTTCATATAATCCGAGATTATATAGCAGATGGAGATCTGAAGATTAGCAAAGTACATACAGATCTGAATGTCGCAAATCCATTGACTAAACCTCTTCCACGTGCAAAACATGATCAACACCTTAGTGCCATGGGTGTGAGATTGTTGCCAAATGTAAACTAGATTATTGACTCAAGTGCAAGTGGGAGACTGTTGGACTTATGCCCTAGAGGCAATAATAAAGATGTTATTATTATAATTCTTGTTCATGATAAAGTTTATATTCCATGCTAGAATTGTATTAAGCGGAAACTTTAATACTTGTGTGGTTTATGAACAACACCGTGTCCCTAGTATGCCTCTATGGACTAACTCATTGATTAATGATGGTTAAGGTTTCCTAACCATAGACATGAGTTGTCAATTAATAATGAGATCATATCATTGGGAGAATGACATGATGGACAGACCCAAACTAAGCAAAGAAATTAGATCGTGTCATCGTGTTCATCTTTGCGAAGCTTTTGCTATGTCAAATATTGTATTCCTTAGACCATGAGATAATACAACTCCCTGGTATCGGAAGAAAGCTTTGAGGTCATCAAACGTCATCCTATGAGAGGGTGATCATAAAGGTGTCTCTCAGGTGATCGGAAAGTACTTGTTGGGTTGTATGTATCGAGATGGGATTTGTCCCTCCCAAGTCGGAGAGATATACTTCGGGCCCACTCGGTAATCGATATCAACACCGCTTGCAAGCATGTGGTTAAGGAATTAATCACAAAGTGATATCGGATTACGGAACGAGTAAAGTACTTGCTGTGAACGAGATTGAACTAGGTATGACGATGCAAGCGATCAAATCTCGGGCAAGTAAAATATCGCGAGACGAAGGGAATCTATCTGGGATTGATTGAATCCTGGCATCGTGGTTCATCCGATATGATCATCGATGAATGTGTGGGAGTCAATATGGTTTCCGCACCCGCTGTTGATTATTGATAGAAGATCATGTCTGCATATTCTCGAACCCGAAGGGTCACACACTTAACGTGTCTCGACGCTAGGATAGATTGGATAATTGGTTTATGAGTTTTTTTCGGAGTCTCGGATGGGATCCGGGAAGTCACGAGAGGTTCCGGAATGGTCCGGAGAACAAGATTCATATAAGGCAATGCAGTTTTTGGAGTTCAGAATTGTTTCGGGTTAATCGGTATTGTACCGGAAGCTTCTAGAACCTTCCGGATGGGGACCAACGTGGCCCCACCTGCCGGGAGGGGGCATGGGCCTATGAGGGAGTGCCCTGGCTAGATTGGGCCAGGGGCACAAGGACCCATAGGGCCCAGCCGGCCAAACCTAGGGTAAACCCTAGGGGAGCTTCTAGAAGGGAGGGGGGAAACTTGCCGCCCACTCCTCCCTCCTTGGCCGCCGGCCTAGGGCTTGGGGGAGGGGCTAGGGCTGGCCCCCACCCCTCTATATAAAGAGGGATGGGGGCGCACCCCCTCCCACACCTCCTCCTCAAACCCTAGCCGCCCTGCTGCCCTCCTCTCTCTCTCCCTCCCGACTGCACGTAGGCAAAGCCCTGCTGCAGAATCTCTCCACCACTTGCACCGCGCTGTCGCGTTGTAGATCCAATCCGTCTCTCCACCATGCTTGCTGGACCGAGGAAGGAGGAGACGTCGAGGTGCTACACGTGTGCATCTCTCGGAGGCATCGCCACTTGCGGTGTTAGATCGGATCGGATCGCGAGGAGGAGAAGCGAGTACGACTACATCACCCACGTTCCGACGAACGTTCCACTATGCGAATCTTCAAGGGTATGAAGATCTCATCTAATCCCCCTCGTTGTTTGCATCTCCTAGATTAGATCTTGGCTTTCCTGTTCGCATCCATAGATTTTTTTTGATTTACTATGCTGCGAAACCCTTCAGATGGCAAAGATGCCATCAACCGAGCACGTTCGAATGACGAAGATGACTTCAGCCGCAGGCGTGATCTCCACGAAAAGAGAAGACCGCGCGTCTACGATGATCGCGAGGAGGTCGATATAGTTGTAGTTGGCTACGCTGATCGCCGCGAGGACGGCAACCGTAACAGCGGGTATCACGGTGATAACTACCGCGACAGCGGAAGGACCACCCAAACATGGCAGCGCCGCAACCGCGATGATGAGCCATCCACATTTGAAAAGTTATCGGGTTCCTGTACCATCCACTTCTAGATCGACAAACAGGATGGTAAAAGGAAGGCCAGCCACATGCTAAAGGACTGTAGGGAATTCCAAAACCTCCACGAGGGCTTCGCTCAGATGCGCCTCCAGGATGTGAACCCAGGGTTTGCCCCCGTACCGGGAGTCATCGCACACGGATATCCACCGCCACCACCCGGAGGACCCACCCAGCCTGCGGCTGCGGCAACACAGCATAATGGGGCAGACGCGTAGCCGCCACCGTTGGGGTCCATGATGATACAGAGGGGGCGCCTATCTAAGAGAGTGCAGAAGAGGATCACCCGCCAGATCAACTTGGTTGTCACATCTCTGACTGCCATACCTGAGTACCTTAGTGGCTCGGACTCATGTATCACATTCGACCGCTCGGATCACCCGCGCCAGATACCTCGCCCAGGTCAATCTGCCTTGGTGGTCGAGGCCTAGATCAGAGGATTTGAAATGAGCCGCGTCTTCATGGACGGTGGTAGCGGCATCAACCTGATGTTTGCCAGCACACTCGCAGCTACGTGGATCCCGCTATGCAGCCTGGAGGCGTCGGACACGATGTTCAACGACATCATCCCAGATAAGGGCATATACCCCCTGGGCAAAATATGGCTCGACATCATCTTCGGAAAGCCCGACAACTTTAGGCATGAAAGGCTCAAGTTCGAGGTGGTGACTAGCCCTCACAGTACCATGCCATCCTCGGGCGTGTAGAATTCGCAAGGTTCCTAGCGGTGCCACATTACGCATACCTTCTACTGAAGATGTCAGGACCCAACGGTGTCATCACCATCCTAGGAAGCTTCACCAGGTTGGACAGCTACGATAGGGACTTCAACAGAATCTCTCAATCGTTTGGCATGCAGGAGGAGCTCGCAAGGCTAAAGGAGGTCACAAACAAATGGGCTGCCCCAGTAACCCAGCAAAACGCACCTGATATGTCCTTCGACTCCACAATCAACACCAAAAAGGTGCAGGTCCGCCTGACGGACACCTCCAAGACGGCTCTAATCGCCAACGATCTGAGCCATGCGTAGGAAAGCACGCTCGTTGAATTCCTCCGTGAGCGCTGGGAAATCTTCGCATGGTGTCCTGCGGACATGCCAGGGGTTCCCAGGGAATTCGCCGAGCATGCACTCAATGTGTTTCCGGATGCAAAACCAGTCAAGCAGTCGATGCATCGACTATCCGAGCCAAGATCCGAAGCCGTTGGTATCGAGGTCAACAGACTTCTCGACGCCAACTTCGTAAGGGAGATAAAGGAAAGAACCTAGGTAGATAACGCCGTGCTGGTCGCCAAAAGGACACGGACATCCTACGGATGTGTGTGGACTTCACGTCGCTTAACAAGCACTGCCCCAAGGACCACTTCCCCTACCACGGGTCGACCAAATCATCGATTCAACTGCAGGTTGCGAGAAGCTCTCCTTCCTCGACGCTTACACAGGCTACAACCAAATTCGGATGAAGGTCGAGGATCAGGAGAAAACGAATTTCATCAAGCCGTTCAGAGTGTTTTGCTACAACATGATGCCCTTCGGGCTGAAAAACGCAGGCGGCACCTACCAGAGGTGCATGCAGGCGTGCCCCAAAAATCAGATCGGTCGCAATGTCCAGGTCTATGTCGACGACATAGTGATCAAGACCAAGGAGGCCAGAACACTTATTGATGATCTCCGCGAGATGTTCAATAACCTTGAACGCTACAAAATCAAGCTGAACCCAGACAAATGTGCCTTCGGTGTCCCGTCTTGGAAACTACTCGGGTACTTAATCTCTCAACGAGGTATCTAGGCCAACCCCAAGAAAATCCATGCTATACTAGCCATAGAGAAGCCCAAGAACGTCAAAGGGGTCCAAAAGCTAGTTGGGAGAATCACGGCGCTCAGCAGGTTTATCAGCCTCATGGGCGAGAAGGCCCTCCCTTTCTATCAGCTGCTACGCAAGGCCGAAAAATTAGAGTGGATGGCTGAGGCCGACTAGGTATTCGAAGACCTCAAGCTCCTTCTCTCCACATCTCGTGTACTGGTAACGCTAAAGGAGAGGGATCCTATGATGCTATACATCGCAGCCACGCACCAGTTGGTCAGCACTGCCCTCGTGGTCGAGCGACCCGAAGACGGTAAGACCCACGGAGTACAACGCCAGTCTACTACCTCAGCGAGGTACTGACCCCGACAAATAAGAGGTATCCCCACTACCAGAAGATCGCATATGGCGTATTCAGAACATCACGTCGATTGAGCCACTACTTCCAGGAGCACCAGATCGTGGTCGTCAATGATGCGCCACTGTTGAACATCCTCAACAAACCCTAAGCTACTGGGCGCGTAGCCTTGTGGGGCATCGAGCTGTCCCCTCCGGACATCATCTACGAGCGTCGCACCGCCATCAAATCTTAGGTGCTACCTGACTTCCTCGTCCACTGGATGGAGCTCCAGTTGTCGGATACCCCAGACATATCCCAGTCCTAGAAAATTCACTTCGATGGCTCCAAGAGCAAGGCTCGAGCAGGAGCAGGAATAATACTAACGTCCCCTCAAGGGGACAAGATGAGATAAGTTCTCCGGATGAGGTTCCACGCATCTAACAACGAGGATGAGTACGAGGCACTCCTGCATGGCATGCAGATGGCCAAAGCTCGTCATCTAGCAGACGATGAACGAGTGCGGCACTCACAGTGCCAACTTGATCGCATATCGTGCGCTCTACAACTCACTCGAAGGGGACTTCGACAGCTGTGAACTCTGGCACATTGGCAGGGAAAGCAATGAAAAGGCTGGAAAGCTCGACAACGTCGGCTCCACCTGCGGCCTAGTACCTCCAGGTGTGTTTCTTGAGCAAATCTATGTGCCCTCTATCAAGCGGAAATTCCTGAAGGTCACAGCCGAAGCCACAGGACAATCGGAGGCTACGCTACACAGAAAGCCGAAGGACCCGATGTTGGGGATATGCTATATGGGTATCCTCATAGCATGTCTCTTATCCGACTAACCCGGCTGGCCCATAGTCGGTAGCATGGCCTGTGGCCTGCTGGGCGGCCCAGTTAGATGGATCCAGGAGGGAGGCCCATGCCGGATAAAGGAAGGCTACGGTAGAGTCACCAGCGTACCCGGAGCCTTGGAGTGCAAGATACACAAGACTAGTAATAGACGGTGTAGAACTCTATAACCTGTCCGGCTAGGACTTTTCCCTGTAACCCGACCTGGCGACTATATAAGTCGGGCCTATGGGAGCCTTTAGGGCACAACCTAGTACCGTTTTACACACACCTCGCATAGCGAACCTAATCTCTGTAACTCGGCGTATTGCCATTATAGTGATTTATAGCAGGAGTAGGATTCCGCCGCCGTTGTGGGATCTGAACCTGGGTAAACTGTGTTACCTCGTACCCGTCAACCGTCCGCCTTACCCCACGTCTCTAAACACGCACTGTGAGGACCACTCCATGGCGTACTCGTCGGCAATACCACGACAGTTGGCGCCCACCATGGGGCAAGAGGCGCTTCAGGCTCTTCAGCGGGCGAGGACCAAGATCTCGCTGGAATCGGCGAAACCGTAGCCATCGGTCGCGTTCTCTTCTCCGGCAACGTTCCAATCGTCCCCCTCGATGAGTTCTGGATCCCGGCAAAGACGAACCCTACGCGGTGTTCGATCGTTCCTATTGGATACATCCACCTCTTCATCGGCGAAACTGACTCGGGCACTAGTTCCCTAGGAGTCGGAGGAGCATCAAGACCCACACGGATCGCCTACGGGCAGGACACGTTCGCAGAAGGATCGATGTCGGATCTCTCCTCGGAGTTTGCCGGCAAAGATCGGAAAAATTCAAGACCCACCCAAACCGCCCATGTGCAGGATATAAAGGTGGAAGATCACTGCAAGTCCGCCGACTTTGTCCGTGCGTCTAGACAACAGAGATCCAAGTTCGTCGGCGTGGTTACCATCTTCGATCTAGCGCGCTGCGTTCAGAGAGAGGGCGAAAACCCCCCGCGACTACCTCGCCAGGTGGCTCCGTATACGGGCCGACCTGACCAAGTACCCCAATGATGATGCTATCTATCACTTTGTGGAAGGACTGGACCATGGCATGCTCCTCCGACATTCTCTAAGACAGCAACAGGCGTCAGGACGCCTTAC
This sequence comes from Avena insularis, assembly GCA_023614405.1. Taxonomy (NCBI): domain Eukaryota; kingdom Viridiplantae; phylum Streptophyta; class Magnoliopsida; order Poales; family Poaceae; genus Avena; species Avena insularis. Next base: position 258,607,291 of record CM042685.1, read on the forward strand.
CTTCGAAGGCATGGTGAACACCGTCAACAACTCCGCGGAGGCCGAAGCGGCAGCTCAGACAGCGCTTGCGCTCATTGACGGAGCCCCTCCGATTCAGCCACCACCACCACCGCCTCCAGCCGCCATCGTCGTAGCAGCACCACCACCTCCAGTCATCGTCGAGGCCGTTGCACCTCCACCGCCCGACATCGAGGAAGTCCTGGCACCCTCCGACTCTGTCATTGACGCGCTTTATGCTGATTTCAGTGCAGATTCAGAGGAAATATACTTCAGTCCAGAAGAGCTAGACTCCGCTATGCAGGAGATGGAGGAGGAGTACTCGTGCGACGAACAAGCTAATAACACCGTCATGTCTCGAGGGGTGTTCGTCACCATTGGGACAGCGATGGATGAAGACCAACCCGGGCAAGCTCCGCTTACAGCGCTGGATAAGGGAAAGGGGCCACTTATTGCTGCTGACGATGATCGCGCAAAAGTCATGCCTCCTCCGCCTAACCCAGTGCAGCAGCCGCAGGAACTCGGCACCGGCCCGAGTAACAACAACACCGCAACCTGGCTGCCTCCGGCGTCCACGTCGGCAGCAACCCATGTTCTCCAGCTGATAGAGTGATGTACGGCAATCTCCTCGTTGATCCACTAACTGTTGATCATATCCGGAATGTGACTCAGCTTAGCGAGAAGCGCCAACAGCTGCTGGAGGAGGCGCAAGCCATCGCGGAGCAAGGCGCTAAACTAGATCGAGACCTGGTCAACGCGCAGAAGTCCATAGAAAAAGCTAGAGCAATGGAGGCCGAGTACAAGACTCTGCTACAGCAGCAGAAGGCTAAGAAGGCTCCAGCTCGCGTCATCAACGATCCTGGTGTACGGCGCAACCTAGGATGGGCTCCCTCGAAGCCGGCACAGGCCAAGCCATACATTGACAGTGAAGGAAAACAGGTGATGCCCACCCCACTCCTTAACCTCGCCGTCGCCAAGACCCTTCTGGAGCAGGATAGATCGCCTGAGGCAGTAGAACAGGTCTATGACCTAGTGTCCAAGGCGGTAAAGCAGCAGGAAAAGGCCACCTCCCAGAGGCTTGAGTCTGACCCAGCGCTCTGACGATCTCGCCAGTACAAACCGCCAAGGGATAGATCTCCTCAGGATGTCAGATCACAGACGGGTTCATCAGAACAAAGACGGAGGGATGCGCGCAACAGGAAGGATGCTATCCCCATATCCTCCGACCACGGAGAAAGAGCCCAACCTCGCCGCCCATCGCCACCGCCCCGATCCCCCCGACGTCACGAAGATTACAAGGCTCACCATCGTACGGATATGCCCCCACCAAAGCAGTGCGGCATCGTCATCCGCGACAACGCGGCACAGACCCGTCATGATGAAGAGCGCCACCAAGGACACAAGAGCAGGTCACACCACGACCCTCCGCATCTGACAAGCAACCGTGACAGGCGCGAGGCATCGCAGGAGGGTAACAGCAAGAAGGCTAACCCACCGCCACCTCCGCCTCCTTCGCCGCCAAGCAGTCACCATGGCGGAAGAGGCCCGCGTCGTTCATGCAGCCCACCCCCTGTTGACAACAAGAAGAAGAACCCGGAGTCGTACGATGCACGTTCACGAATAGATAAGATCCACGAGGCCCGGGAAGGACCATACCTGGGACCACGTTGCTTTGGACCTGCAATACGGTCCGCAACTTACCCCAAAGGTTTCCGGATTGACAAGACCATCAAGCCCTATGAAGGCACCGCCAATCCTGCCACATGGTTGCAGGACTATGCACGCTGTAGATTGCGAGGCAACTAACGTCGCCGTCAAGTACCTCCCGTTAATGTTGGCGGCCCGTCAATGGATCGACGACTTGCCGGAGAGATCTATCTACAACTGGCTGGACATGCAAGAAGCATTCACCAAGAACTTTGAGGGTACATACAAGCGTCCCTGCACTGTGGGCGATCTACAGCGGTGCATGCAAGAAAAAGACGAGACATCTCGCGCCTACCTCTCCCGCTGTCTGGATATGAAGAATTCCTGCGCAGGAGTGCACGCCCAGACCGCCATGGCCGCCTTCGTCGATGGGTTGGAAAGGGGCACGTTGCTCCGACATAAGCTGAAGCGCTTGCAGGACAATCATCAGCTTGACTTGAATCAGATGATTCAGTTAGCCAGTGAGTTCTTAGCTGCCGACGACGATGCTCGTGGCTCTTTGCCGGCAATGGCCGTTCCAACCCAAGCTCGGAGGAACAACAGTACAAAGCGTAAAACCGCTCCAGAAGAAAAGCAATCTACCGACATGGTCGCCATGACTTTTGCAGGACGAGGAGAAGGCGGACAACGTGGCTGAGGAAGGGGAGCAGGCCGAGAGCAGCAGCGAGGAAGTGAAACCAACTCGGCGCCGCTCCGTGTTCCCCAAACGTACAAGGAGTACCGCGATAATCCGTGCCTCGTACACCTCGATGTCAACGGCAAGGCCACCCATACCAATCGACACTGCAAGTTCGTCAACGACCTCAAGGAAGATCCGGAGTCCGGCTACAAGCAAAGTCAGAAGAATAGACCGCGAGGCAAGGGCAAGGGGAAGAAGAAGGAGGAGGAGTCCAAGGATTCAAGTGACATGGACGAGGACGTTGAACCCAAGCACGCCGCCAAGAGCGACGACAAGGGCAAGAACCCCTTCGCAAAGAAGGCCCCAGTCTACCACACTTTCCTTGGCACCCCCACCGTCCAACAACAGAAGACCTCTCTAAGGATCCTGATGGCCACTCTCCCCCCAGTTCCCCAATACCTGCGCTGGTCGGAGGTTCCAATCACTTGGGACAGGAATGACCACCCAGACCTTGTTCCCACGGAGAACCAGTACACCATGGTCATCAACCCATTGATTGACGGCGTGGAGTTCACCAAGTGCATGGTGGATAGTGGAAGTAGCATCAACATCATGTACCTGGATACACTGTAGAAGATGAACCTGATGGAGGCAAACCTAAGGCGGACAAACACCGTGTTCCATGGCGTAGTTACTGGTCGGGAGGCTCGGTCCCTTGGGTGCATCACGCTTTAGGTAGCCTTTGGCGACGTTAATAATTACCGCCAAGAGCGCATGACCTTTGAGGTGGTCCCCTTCAAGAGCGTGTACCACGTCATATTCGGCCGCGACATATTCCACACGTTCATGGCCAAGCCATGCTTCGTCTACAACAAGCTCAAGATACCCGGACCAAACGGCGTCATCACCATATCCGGAAGCTTTACCAAGGCAAGGGACTGCGAGATCAATGAAGCAGTCGTTGCAGAAGCTGTCCTCTACAGCGAAGAATTCAAGGAGATCCATAGCAAGGTCAATGACTCAGAGATCCCCGCGTCGAAGAAGCAGATCTCCGACTCCGCTCCTGCGTTCAAGGCCGCCATCGAGACCAAGCCGGTGGAACTTGTGGTAGGCGATGCCTCCAAGACCGTCGCCATTGGGACGAACCTGGATCCCAAATAGGAAAGCGCGCTCGTCGAGTTCCTCCGTGAGAATAGGGACATCTTTGCCTGGCAACCTGCCGACATGAAAGGTGTACCTAGTGAACTTGCCGAGCACAACTTAAACATAGATCCAAAATGTAAACCAGTGAAACAACCTCTACGACGCTTCGGAGATGAGAAGAGACGCGCCATTGGCAAAGAGATAGCTAGGTTACTTAAGGCTGGTTTTATCCGAGAAGTCCTTCACACCCGATGGGTGGCTAATCCTGTACTTGTTCCCAAAAAGGGAACTACTGAATTAAGAATGTGCGTTGATTACACCGGCTTGAACAAAGCATGTCCCAAAGATCCGTTTGCTTTGCCTCACATTGACCAAGTCATTGACTCGACGGCTGGCTCGGAACTTTTGTGTTTTCTCGATGCATACTCAGGATACCACCAGATCAAGATGAGGAAGTCGGACCAATTGGCCACTTCGTTCACTACCCCATACGGCACGTTTTGCTATGTCACAATGCCCTTTGGGCTAAAAACGCAGGTGCTACCTACCAGCGGACAATGCAACGTTGCCTTCACGACCAAATTGGTCGAAACGTTCACGCCTATGTGGACGATATCGTGGTGATGTCTAAAAAGTCAAACACTTAATCTCCGACTTAAAAGAAACCTTTGATAATCTCCGGAAATACAACATGATGCTCAACCCTAAGAAGTGCGTCTTCGGGGTTCCAGCCGGCAAATTGTTGGGTTTCATCGTTTCCCAATGGAATCGAGGTCAACCGGAGAAAATCAAGGCCATCTTAAACATAAACCGTCCGACATGCCTAAAGGACATCCAACGACTAACGAGGTTGTGTTGCGGCGATTAGTCGGTTAAATCGACCGACTTGGAGAAGGCTGCCGCTGTACAAGCTGCTGAAGAAGGCGGACAAGTTCACATGGACGGACGAAGCAGACGCAACATTAAAGCAGCTCAAGGAGATTCTTTCCTCAGCGCCTATCCTTGCAGCACCGAGCACAGGAGCCCTTTAATTTACATGGCGGCAACCAACCGGGTTATTAGCATCGTCGTCGTGGTAGAGCGGAAGGAACCAGGCTACGAGCACGGAGTTCAACGACCAGTTTACTATGTAAGCGAGGTCTTGACGGAATCCAAGCAGTGTTACCCGCACTACCAAAAAATAGCTTATGGAGTATTCCTTGCTTCTCGGAAACTGAGGCATTACTTTCAGGAGCACCCAATCACAGTAGTGAGCAAGACTCCACTGTCCGACATTATCAACAACAGCGACACTACAGGAAGGGTTGCGAAGTGGGGCATTGAGCTTGCCGCCTTCGAGATCACCTACAAGAGACGCGACGCTATCAAGTCACAAGCCTTGGCGGATTTTATTGCAAATTTGACAGAGATGCCGGATGCTACTCCCGCGAACCGAGTATTGGGTGATGCACTTTGGACGGATCAAAGTTGCTCAACGGCTCGAGGCTAGTGTACTACTGATCACCAAAAGGAGACAAGCTGCACTACGTTCTGCAGATCCACTTCGAGGCTACAAACAACATGGCGGAGTATGAAGCACTCATTCACGGACTGCGTGTAGCCAAGGATATTGGCATCAAGCGCATAGTTTGCTGTGGAGATTCCGACTTGGTTGCCCAGCAGGTGGCTGGCACCTAGAATGCGCGGAATCCTATGATGGCGGCATATCGCGACGAAGTGGACGAGATAGCCAAGAGCTTCTTGGGCTACGAAGTCAAGTATGTGCCTAGGGAGCAAAACGAGGCGGCTGATCTACTGTCTAAACTTGGATTAGGGCGCAAGCAAATTCCGCCAGGAGTTTTCCTAGAGCATCTACGCACACCATCTGTGAAGGGCTCCGACATCGACAACCCGGATAGAGCTGACTCTTTCGTCAACATGGTGACAAAGATCCCTCCGGCTTGGACAAAACCGTTCATGGAATATCTCGAACACGGAACTTTGCCCGACGACGAGGTCGAACGACGGCAAATAGTACGACGAGCAAAAGGTTATACCATAATCAATGGGCAACTCTACAAGAGGAGCACTACTGGTGTATACCTAAAGTGTGTTTCCCAGCTAGAAGGTATGGAAATCCTACGTGAAATACATCTTGGAGATTGCGGGCATCACGTCGCTCCTCGATCGTTGGTCGCGAAAGCCTTCCGGCAAGGATTCTACTGGCTGACCGCGAAGGCGGACGCCGACAAGCTGGTTGAGACATGCACAGGATGCCAGTATTATGCCCGACAACCACATGTTCCTGCTGAAGAATTGCGAACAATACCAATAACTTGGCCGTTTGCAGTCTGGGGGCTAGACATGGTGGGGCCGTTACAAACGGCACCGTGTGGGTTTACGCATCTGCTTGTAGCAGTTGACAAATTCACCAAATGGATAGAAGCTAAACCCATTAGAAAGCTTGATGGGGCAACTGCCCTCAGGTTTGTCCGGGATCTAGTGGTGAGATTTGGTCTCCCACATAGCATCATCACCGACAATGGAAGAAACTTGTCACTCGGAGAAGTGGAGGACTATTGCTGGGACAAAGGCATCCGACTTGACCTTGCATCTGTGGCACATCCACAATCCAATGGTCAAGTTGAGCGAGCCAATGGATTAATTCTGCAGGGAATCAAGCCACGTCTTGAGGCACCGCTACATAGAGAAGCTGGAGCCTGGGCGGAAGAATTGCTATATGTGCTGTGGAGTTTACAAACTACACCCAACAGATCCACCGGCTACACCCCTTACTTCATGGTATATGGAGCAGAAGCCATCCTAACTTCCGACATCCTCCACGATGCACCAAGAGTTGCCGCCTACAACGAAGATGACGCTGAAGAATCCAGACGCCTAGATGTGGACCTTCTCGAGGAGGAGCGTGTTTTGGTATGCCAAAGATCCGCCATATACCAGCAGAAGCTACGCAGCTACCATAGTCGCCGCGTCCGGCATCGCTCGTTTAAAGAGGGTGATTTAGTACTCCGACTTAAGAAGAAGAAGTCACACAAATTATCCCCGCCATGGGAAGGACCGTTCATCATAAGCAAGGCGCTGCTCAATGGGTCTTACTACCTTGTCGACAACTGTGAACTCAAGGATAGACCCAACGAGGATCATAAGCGTAAGCGATGTGACCCGGATGATGACTACCCGGAGCTTGATCGGCCATGGAACATAGCACAGCTACGTCCTTTCTACACTTAGCACTTTTTATCTAATCGTGTACCTCTTATATGATCAATGAAATAAAGCTCTTTGGTTCACTCATATTGCTGAGTCTTTTACCTCCTTTAGTGTTCATTTTTGGATCATATAAACCTTTATGCACAAGCCTTGCGATTGCACTTGTGAAAATTCCGCCTACGGGCGTTAGCTTAAGTTTTCTGGTCTACACATTCTTTGTTGTTTTTATGTGGATTCTGGAGTAGTGACTTTTGGCACTTATTGTCGGCGATTTTGTGCTCAGGTTATTGACGGTGCCATTGGGCATCATCACCTAAGCGCATGGTTCTGACAACGAGTCTTCCGACTCATGAAAAGTCAAGCATAAGAACCAGAGTAATGGATAAGCCAGCACTTGCTTAAAAAATATACATACTGGGAATTAATTCTTAAGTAGCAGGATACGACAACCATTGTTTTCCGCCTTAAGATTACATCAACAAAGTTTTTCCCGCGCACACTCCAGAGGTGAAACAGAAATTACAAAGTGTTTTTCATTCTTTGGGTGCAGGAGACTTGGAGGCCGCATCATCACCAGCCGGAGAATCACCCTCATCGTCGGTGCTGTGATGAGACTCGGAGGAATCCGGGTTGGCGTTGTCGAGAAAGGTCCTGGGCACGAAGACGTCAACGTCCACCAACTCGGCAACCCTGGTGTCATAACCCGCGAGTGATGACAGGATGGCTTCGTGATCGATCTCCTTGCCGTCATCATCCACGTCGGGGATACCAGATGTCACCGTGTCGATGTCGGCACCTTCATAGTGTGCCTTCACCATGGACAACGCCATCCTTGCGCCAGCCCGTGCGCATGAAGCTTTCCAGCTTGCGACATGCTCGGGGGCTCGGCGCAGAATCTCCGAGTACTTCACCATGGAGTCCGAGGCCTTGATATAAATCTGGAGGGGCTTGGCAATTTCCTTGGCTTGGGCGATGGCAGTGTTGATGAAGTTGCCGGCAAGAATCATGCATTCCTTGTCCGAAGGTGGCGAGCAGGTTAAACCCATAGGTGCTAAAAATTCCGACAAGAATTGCATGCGTTCAATAAATTCTAAGTATCCAGACTACAGAACTACAAGGCGGAGGACACTTACTGAAGATGCTGGCCTTAGCACGCGGGCCACGCCAAGGATTTCTTCTCTTGTTGGAGGAGCTTAAACGCCTCGCTATGGCGAAGGTTTTGCTCATCGGCAGCTTGCTTATGATCCTTTAGGATCGCAAGCTCCTCCTTCAAGCGATTGATCTCCGCGGAGGCGGAGTCCTGCAGGGCTCTCATGGAATCCTCGTGCATCTTCAGCATTTCTTCCCTCTCCTTCTTAAGGATCTTGTTCTCGCTGTCCAGCTGCTGGATGTGCTTGGACTGCTTGACAATATCCTTGGCCTTGGCGACATGCTCTGCAAGTCGGAGAAAACAAAGTACACATTGAGTACTCGGAGATTATGGGCACAAAGTAAGACAGAAATGCGCAAAAAGAAAACAGACTCTTGTTTTTGATGATCTGTTCTTTCAAGATGGCAGTTTTACCCTTTTCGGCTTCAAGATCTGCGCGCATCTTCTGGTACTTGTCGTTGGCCATGCCCCTCCGAGCATTCTCGTTCTATGGAAACAAATACAAAGTCAAGTCGTTGTTTAGTCTGCTTGAAGCTTCTAGTCAGAAATTTTCCACCTAGATGCTCGGGGGCTACAGCGAGAGTTTTTAAACTTATCAATATGCTTAGCTTTTCTTTAAGCATCTAGTCGGAGCTCATTCAGTTCTCGATTAGAGGCTTGGGGGCTACAGTATAAAGTTTTTTGCTCAGGAAATGCTTAGCTTTTCTTTAAGAATCTAGTCGGAACTAATTCAGTTACAACTAGAGGCTTGGGGGGCTACGGCATTGAAAATCATGAACACTGCTTGTGCTACTCTTAAAGCATCTAGTCGGAATAATTTCTCCCATCAAAATGCTTGGGGGGCTACAGTGCGAGTTCTTTCTAACTTAGTCACTCTTGGAGCATATAGATGCAAAACCCATGGTTTTCCGTCTACATCCTTGGGGGCTACAATGGGATACTCGTACAAAATGCAAAAGGTAAAATAAAACTTACAAGTGCAATGATCTTGAGGCTTTTAGCACTCTCGGCCAACAGCTTGCCAAAGGCAATGCTGTTTCCTCGCAAGATGTCTGCTTGCCGGAGTAGCTCCTCAAGACCGCACATCGGAGATGACGGCACTCCTCCAGGAACCATAGATGTGTTACTCGGCATGAGCACCGGGTAAACTATCTTGGGAAACTCGAAGGGTTTCTGGGGAGTAGGGGCGCCGCCTTCGGCAGAAGTACCAGCTCCCACCACCACCTTGCCGCTACCGATGGCATCCTTAGCCGGAGCTTCAGCCATTTGAAGAGCAGCACTCTCCTGCGTCGCCTGCTCGCCGACAACAGCAAGCTCGGTTGAGGCGCCAGAGTCCACTTCCATGGCGGAAGGGCCTGGTGCCTCCTGGACTTGGGAGCTTGTCGGAGCAGAGGAGGGCTTGACGGCAGGAGTAGCAGGGGCGATGGTGGGAGAGGAGTCGCGATGCAGCATATCTTTAATATTTCTAGAAGCCCCAAGAGTCTTGGAGGACTTCTTGAGGCTGGTTGTGGCTTTCTTCCTGAAACGTGCAAAATGCATAAGTACAGGAATAAGACAGATAAAATAAGACAATGTTAGAGAATAAGAAGCTTACACTAGGGGGGGCGCTTTGGCAAACATCCCGGTGGCTTTATTCTTTTCCGCCTCCAGGGCGTCAGTACTCTTTTTGGAGGCTCCACCCTCCGTCTTCTTTTTCTTACCCCCGTCGGCAGCGTCAGAGGTGGATCTCTTCCGCTTTCGCGCCAACGGGGCATCATCGTCGGACACGACCGTGACTTCCTTCATCTTGGGATTGTAGATTTGGGCAGCCAGGTTGCCCTCCTCTAGATCGCTAAGCTGTTAAGTGAGAAATCATCGTGTTAGACAAGATGGTATTGGCAAGACGGAAAAACTGGAGCAATGTCATACACGGAAAATAAATATCTACCTTTGGGCACTTGCCGTCTACGAACATGTCGTAGGCGGAACTTGACGGAGTCGCTCGAGAAGTCGTCCTCGGAGATCCAGAGGGTATCCCTTCGGTCGCCGGTGTACTCGTGCATATACTTCGTGTGGTGCTGCAGAGGTTGGATCCGCCTGATGAACCAGCACATGGCTAGGTCCAAGCCGGTTAGACCCGTCTCTACGAACCACTCGATCCGCCTTATTGCGCGAGAAGCGTCGAGGTCGGAGGGAAGGGAGGCATGGGACCGCCATGTGGAGACTTCAGCGGCGGCTCCATCCACGAAGTCCGGGTACATTACTTCTCGGCCCGCCAAAGGAATGTCGGGGCCGTAGAAGTACGTCCGCTGCCAATTTTTGCACGACTCGTGGCCAACGATGTCGGGGAACCGCCGGCCAGGACGGATCTTGAAGCTTATGGTGCCGCAGTTCCTAAGCTCCTCCCTACTGTGTCCGGCTTCACGTTTGACGGTGAAGAAGTATACAAACAAGTCTAACCTAGGCCTAATCCCTAGGTAACCCTCACAAAGTGCCGCGAAGTTCTAAGCACTAAGATACTATTGGGGGAGAGGTTGTGGGGTTGGACCTTGAAGTGATTCAAGACGGACAGAAAGAAGTGAGAGATGGGCAGAGAAACGCCGCGTACCAATTGCGCCTTGAGGTACACTTTCTCTCCGGCTTGGGGAGAAGGGGTCACCTCGCCGGCCGGCGCCGCCCGCCAGGCGAGCTCCTCCGTCGGGGGGAGGTAACCCTCAGCAACCATCTCTTGGATGTCGCGGCCGGTGATGTCCGAGCCGTGCCAGTCGCCTTTGTGCGAGTCTGGCTTCTCTTCCAGGGGCTCCAGCGCCGCCAGATTGTGGTCGCCGCCGGTGGTTTCAATCACCGCTGATGCAGGGATGACCAGGCCCTCTGGGGGCACGACGACGGAGCTCGCCGGCTTCGCCGTGGCTTCGCTCGACGCCGCCATTGACGGGGATGAGCTGCTGCTAGCCATGGAGGAGGGAGAGAACGCGACGGGTGCAAAGAGAGAGGCTAGGGTTTCTCGAGGTTTTCCGCGGAGAGCTCGAGGAGGCGTGCGGCTGGAGTAAGAAGACGATGACGCGAGAGAATGGGGTGAAAAAGTGGCAAGTGTCCCACAGTTACTATTTATCTTACTCTGCGTCAAGATTCGTGCAGCTAATCAGACGGTTGCCGCGTAGACGACGTGTTCGTGAATGTGCGCGGTAATTTCACCACGTCTCCAACAGTCGCCGCCAACGGTTCAGACGCCGCTGAAAATCGGATATGATTACGTTCTCTGCATGTGTGAGTTATGAGGCGTCGCTGACCTACAGCCTACGTCACCATAACTGACATGGTAGATGAGCCGTCCCATCGAAGATTCCGGCATGGACGGATTTAATCCGACAACGGGAGCGTACGATGGAAGATTCAGCATTTCTCCGAATTACTCATATAAGACGGAGAAACCTTTGCAGGGTTCTTTGGGAGGACTACAAGATGTTGCTTGACGGTTTGCCGACATACATCTATACAGAGCATTCCATAAGAAGAGGCAAGACGGCGCAAGATATCGGAGTTCTCCGGGGGCTACTGTTGGGGATATGCTATATGGGTATCCTCATAGCATGTCTCTTATCTGACTAACCCGGGTGGCCCATAGTCGGTAGCATGGCCTGTGTCCTGCTGGGTGGCCCAGTTAGATGGATCCAGAAGGGAGGCCCATGCCGGATAAAGGAAGGCTACTGTGGAGTCACCAGCGTACCTGGAGCCTTGGAGTGCAAGATACACAAGACTAGTAATAGACGGTGTAGAACTCTGCAACCTGTCCGGCTAGGACTTTTCCCTGTAACCCTAGGACCTGGCGACTATATAAGTCGGGCCTATGGGAGCCTTTAGGGCACAACCTAGTATCGTTTTACACACACCTCGCAAAGCGAACCTAATCTCTGTAACTCGGCGTATTGCCATTATAGTGATTTATAGCAGGAGTAGGATTCCGCCACCGTTGTGGGATCTGAACCTAGGTAAACTGTGTTACCTCGTACCCGTCAACCGTCCGCCTTACCCCACGTCTATAAACACGCACTGTGAGGACCCCTCCATGGCGTACTCGTCGGCAATACCACGACACCCGAAGACCTCGACACAGAAGTCGAATTGATGAGCCTCATGCAGGTTATGGCGATCGAGCAAACATGGACTCAGCCGTACCTCAAATACCTGATAAGCAAACAGCTGCCCGAGGACCCGATTGACGCCGGGCGCATAGCTCGCCGATCCAAGGCCTTCACCATCATAAATGGTGAGCTGTACAAACACAACATTTCGGGTGTGCTTCAGTGATGCGTCACTAATAGTAACGGTAAAAGCATCCTCCTCGACATCCATGAAGGTATCCGTGACCACCACGCAGGCAGCCGTGCCATTGCCGCTAAGGCTCTACGAGCTGGTTTCTACTGGCCAACCGCAATGAACGACTCCAAGGAGATCATTCAGAGGTGCAACGCCTGCCAAAGGTACGCAGACAAGCCGCACGCACCAGGATTAGAGTTGCGGCCCATACCATTGGCCTGGCCCTTCGCCCAGTGGGGACTCGACATGATCAGCAAACCGCCAAAGTCTTCACCAGGAGGGCACGTCTTCCTCCTGGTAGTAGTCGACAAATTCACCAAGTGGACCGAGGCCATGCCTGTCACTAACCAAAGTGGCGCCGCCGCCATCAAGTTTTTCGAGTCCAATGTCTACAGGTTCGGAGTACCCCATAGCATCCTAACAGACAACGGCTCGAACTTCACCTCGAAGGAGTTCCGATACTTCTGCGAAGACCTCGGCTTCAACCTCATGTATGCCTCCGTGGCGCATCCGCCGACCAACGGGCGGGTCGAGAAGGCTAACGGCCTCGTCGGAAACGGCATCAATAAACGACTGTTGCGCCCACTCGAAAGGCTTGCGGGTTCCTGGGAAGACGAGCTACCCTCCATCCTCTTGAGCCTGTGCACAACGCCAAACAGCTCAACTGGGTACACGCCCTTCTTCATGGTGCACGGGTCCGAGGCCATGTTGCCTGTTGAGGTATGCTACAAGGCCCCGCGAGTCGTCGCCTACAGTGAAGCCGAATCATCGGCCGCACTCGAAGACTTTGTCGACACATTAGACGAAGCTCACGACATCGCCGTGGCATGATCGACAGTATATCAGCAAAGTCTCCGCAACTACCACAGCCATCGGCTACGCCCAAGGTCCTTCGTCGAAGGAGACCTCGTCCTGCGACTCAAGCAGAAAGGGCACCTGAAGCTCGAATCACCCTGGGAAGGACCCTACGTAGTCACCGAAGTAATCCCATGTGGCACCTACCGCCTAAAGGAGGTTGAGTCAGGAGTTGGATACTCCAATCCCTTGAACGTCGCGTAGCTGTGACACTTCTACCCTTAGTTGTCTTTTACTTTCAATAAGGCTATTCAGCCAGACTACTCATCCAAACACTATACCTCCTACATTATGATGAATAAAATCTAAGTTCCTTGGCACAATTTTCTCTATCTCATATGCATTTACATTGCTAAAAATTCTTGGGGGCTGCCTGGTGCAACAAAAAGGTCTTCTGGAACTGCTTCTAGTTCCAGTCAGGGAGATAAAAAGAAGAAGGAGGCTTTGGGCCCGTAAAAGCAATAAAAATAAGATGAGAAGATAACTTTCCAATGTTAGGAAAGCTTTACTTTTGGGTTGTCATCCTTGGACATGTGATCCAATGGATTGTTCTTGTTATCTATCTGAGCATGTGGCTCTGGAATATTGTTTGGTGGATGTTCCTTTCTTTTGATGAACCATGTTACTCCTTAATAGTCTTTCTCACTATGTCTCTACTTGGCCTGGATGTTTTATCATACTTTGATAGACATCAAATCTTTTATCCCATCTATAGTTTCCATGGATAGTAAAAGAATTTGGAAAATCTTAAACTAGAACTTGAGAGGCATCAATTCTGAGAAAAAGTGGGTGGCCCTTTCCCAAAAGATCCTGGAATCAGAGTGTGAGATCATTTGCCTTCAAGAAACAAAAAGGGAAAATTTTGATGAAGAATATATTAGGAAATTTTGTCCTGAGAAATTGAATAAGTTTGCTTTTCTACCTTCTGTTGGGGCCTCTGGGAGGGCAATTATCATCTGGAATGGGAATCTATTTTATGGAGAAATGGTCTTCCAAAATGAATTCTCTATTTCTGTCAAATTACCTCTAGACTCTCTAATGATTCTTGGATTCTTACCAACATCTATGGTCCTTGTCAACCTGAAAAAAGGCCTTATTCATTGATTGGTTGACCAACATTGATATGCCTGATGACATTGACTAGCTTCTCATGGGGGATTTCAATTTTATCAGGAAATCTTCAGATAGAAATAAAGTTGGTGGAGATGTTAACAACATGCTTCTCTTTAATGAAGCCATCAGTAACCTTGGTCTTGTGGAGCTCCCTTTAAAAGGAAGAAAATTCTCATGGAGTAATATGCAAAAAGATCCACTTCTGGAGAGATTAGATTGGTTCTTCTAATCACCCTCATGGACAATCTCTTACCCATCCTCTTATGTCTATTCCCTTTCCAAACCTACATCTGACCATACTCCTTTTGTGATCTCAATTGGCACTAGAATCTCTAAGGCTCAGGTGTTTAGATTTGAGAATTTCTGGCTGCAACATAGTGACTTCTTGCACACTATACAAAATGCCTAGGATATACCTATGGGGTATAGAGACAGTGCAAAAAATATTAATGCCAAATTGAAGAATGTGAGAAGAGGTCTCAAGCTTTGGGAAAAATCTCTCCCTTGCATTAGACACTTAATTGCAAAAGTCAATGAGACCATTGATTTTTTAGACTTATTGGAAGAACTCAGGACCCTAAGCATTTTTGAGTGGAATATGAGAGACATTCTCAAAACTCACCTGATTCAATTACTTCAGAATCAAAGGGCTTATTGGAAACAAAGAGGAAAGATAAAATGGGTAAAGCTTGGTGATGAGAACACAAAAAAATTTCATGCAAAAGCAACTACTAGCTACAGAAATAATTATCTCTCCATACTAAAAAATGAGAATTCCTCTGATATCTATGATCATGATGGAAAGGCCAGCATTCTTTGGAATGATTTTAAAAATAGAATGGGTTTCTCTGACAATCCAGCAATGCACTTTAGCCTTCCAGAACTGTATAATGGACACATGGATCCTGATAGCTTTGCTATTCTTGAAGCCCCTTTCACAGAAAAGGAAATTGAGGAAATCATTCAAGATCTTCCTAATGACAAATCTCCTAGGCCTGATGGCTTCAATAATTAATTTATTAAGGCATGTTGGAATATTATTGGAGCAGATGTTACACAATTGATTCTGGATTTCTATCATGAAAGGATTTCCCTGGAAAGCATTAACTCTGCATTCATTACTCTCATTCCAAAGACTGATTCCCCTGTAAATACTAATGATTTCAGGCCAATTTCCTTATTGAACAGTGTGTTGAAAATCATTACAAAAATTCTTGCCAACAGACTCCAAACTATAATCCTCAAGCTTGTGCATAAAAATCAATATGGCTTTCTCAAGAATAGATCCATTCAAGATTGCCTTGGTTGGGCATTTGAGTACCTCTTTCAATGTCATCAATCAAAATAGGAGATTGTGATCCTTAAATTGGACTTTGAAAAATCTTTTGATAGAATTGAACATTCAACCATTATTAGCATTTTGGAAGCAAGAGGATTTGGATCTAAATGGATTAATTGGATTAAGATGATCTTCTGCACTGGGAACTCCTCTGTGCTCCTAAATGGAGTACCTGGAAAGAAATTCTACTGTAGAAGATATGTCAGACAAGGTGATCCTTTATCACCTCTTCTATTTGTGTTGGCAGCTGACTTTCTACAAACTCTACTAAACTCTGCCATGAATAAGAATTTGTTGAGTCTTCCCATTCCTTGCCCTACTTGTCCTAATTTCCCTGTCATCCAATATGCTGATGATACCTTAGTTGTCATTAAGGCTGACTCAAAACAACTACTCTGCCTTAAATCAATGCTAAATTGTTTTGCCATTTCTACTGGGCTTAAGGTTAACTATGCCAAATCAAGTATGATGCCTATCAACCTAGACCCTAAAAGACTTTTACATTTCTCTTCCACCTTTGGCTGTAAGATGGGTAGCCTCCCCTTCACATATCTAGGGCTCCCTCTCAGCCTTAACAAGCCTTCTCTGGAGTTCTACCTTCCTATGGTGCAAAGGGTTCAATCCAGACTTGGTGGAATCGTAGATTTTCTGAATTATGGGGGAAAACTTCAAATGGTTAAGTCAGTTTTAACATCATTACCACTCTTCTTCATGAGCTCTCTTGATATCCCCATTACAATCAAAGACCAGGTAGTTAAATACATGAGACACTGCCTATGGAGGAAGAAAACTGTTAATGTTCAGGCTAAAGGCACTGTAATGGTTGCTTGGACAAAGGTTTGCAGGCCAAAGAAACAAGTTGGTCTGGGAGTTCTTAAACTTAATATCCAAAATACTGCTATTTTCCTCAAGAATCTTAATAAGTTTTTCAATCACCATGATATCCCTTGGGTTCATCTTGTTTGGGAATCATATTATAACCATGGTGTAACATCCCAGCTTTATAGCTCAGAAATAAGTTGAACCCAGATGTGTTCATTGCATTCATGCATCAGAAAATCCGGAGAATTTTCGCGCAAAACTAAAGAAGCTATAGGGGGATCGAGATCTCTCTTGCTCTGATGAAAACATCAGGGCAAGTGCGATGGATTTTGACATGACCTCTATTGTACTCTTGTGTTTGAGGGGAAGGAAATTTAAATTTGAATATTCAATTGATGAAGCTAAATTCTAAAAGAATATGGAATGGAATAATAATTGGAAACTAAATTGTAATGGAAAATAAGAGGTGAACTCTTATTTATAAACAAGGTATAATATTTTATTCAAATAGAAAAGATAGTGGAAATTTAAATAAATTAAATGAGTAAATGATTAATGTAATATGATATTACAATAATGAAATAATAAACAAGAATTGATAAAGAATAATCTTATTTACATCACACATTATTATATTATCTTTACAATTATGAACCAAAGGGATAATAAGATAATGAAATAGAGAGGTATCATTTTATTACAATAGTACAATCATTACACTATTTTTATTAAGTTCCAAGAATAATGGAACACTTTGTTATAGAATAAAATGTTTCATTGTTATTACAATAAAAGAATAAAAGTAAATTATTATAAAACAAATAAATACAAAAATGAATTAAATAAATAAATAAAAGGATTCTTTATTACAAGCATATATAAATATTACATTGTCTTTGCAAATGCATTATAAAAGAAAAAAGAAAACTAGTACACTTTATTGAATAAAGTAAACAATACAATATTTCTTTACAAAAGAAGAATGAATAAATAAAAAAGAATTCTTTTATTACAATTATACAATGCTTATTACTTCACAAAAGAAAAAGTTAATTACAAAATAATAAAGTAAAATTTAAAACTAAAGTCAGCTTCATTTTCTTCATCTTCTAAATCCACTCTTTATATTCCTGATTCTTGATCCCTGCAAAACAACACAAAAGATAACAAAAAAATAAAGAATAAAAGAAGGGTTAGTATATTATTTTTACTCTCAGATTGGGCATACAGATGATATGCTTTGGCTCATCATTGAGTATGGGTTAAAAGGGCCACATAGGATCTGTTCTTATCAAATTTAGGCTTCAGCCTTGAGCATCATTAGCATAGAGTTGATATTCCACTTGGCAACACCAAAAATAAAGCTTATCTTAGGATAAGGTCAAGCGAGTCGAGCTGATCAACATGGAAAAGATCTCAGCACTGAAACCTACACCAGGACAAGTTCCAACAAGCTAGCATCTGACACAACACATGCACATCTCTGTGCTGTCAACACCACATAGAGAAAGAGCACAGCCGTAGCTAGCATAACTATGCCATTCCACATACAACCAGTCCATATCCACAACTCCAGAGCACAAGTTTCAGCACCAAAACCTTCCCAATGCACCACAACCACATCATCAGTACCCTGGTTGCTTGGGGAAGCCATCCAGGAGCACCAGAAGGAGGACATGAGCAGGGAGGAGAAGGTTTACCAGAATATTCAACATCAACTGATCAAGATCAACAACAGCTTGAGGAGAAGCAGGCTGTCATTAGCAGAGAAGTTATAGGAACTCAAGTAGACCAAGCAAGCAATCAAGATCTACTCAAGAAACATCAACTATTATTCTGCATATCCGGTTGGCAGCTTATAAAAGTAATCGTCATCTGCCCTGCTCACTTATTTCTTTAGAGCATGGTTTTAGTGGGTGAAATAGAAGGCTCTTAGACTGGTGTAGAAATGCTACACCAGTGTCATCATTGAGCTAGGAGAAACATTCAAGCATATGTTCTAATATATAAAAATAATTAAGCCTCAGACTATGCATCATTGGCAGCCAAAGTTTATCTTTAGTAAGCAAAATCAAGCAGCAGATCATGTTGCTATATATATCACTACTGTGCACACTCATTTGAGGCACCACAGTAGGATTCTACAGCTAGAAAAATCCACCATAAAAGGGATCTAATAAATCATTTCAATGTATTTTGTCATGTCGACAGTACAAACTGAGCAGACCATATAAATTCAGATCATTGTTCTAGATAGACAACTAGAACTCATATAGCTACAGAAATTGAACAAAAATAAAGGCCATAGGGGATTTGCAACACCACAAAACATGCTCTTTAAATGAAATCATCTTCTTAGCCATTTGGCTAGGAATCATTTAAATTGTTACTGTCATATGGACAGAGTACTCATATTGGCCATTCATTTACACTTACCAAATTACCCAAATAATCTTTATCATTTTCCTAGCAGTAATTCTAGAATCAAAGCGACCCTTTATTTCACTGTCAGTTCTGACAGAGAACAAAGCATTTTCCTAGAAAGTGTTTCTAGGAATCATTTCAGTGTATTTTCCATGGTCATATAATGTTAGAAGCCACTAGTTACTTGCATCCAACATAAATTTCAAACAAATATGATTTCCAAATCATTTTTATAACCAACACAATTAGGAATCAATGTCAATAGTTCTTAACTGTCAACATGAACTAGCAAATGTTCAGATCAGCAAGTATTCCAACTAGATAAAATCCAAACTAATGGTTTGAATTTTCATGTCTACTTTAATCATCCAGAAGGGTTTCTCGGATCAATTTCTTAGCAAGACAATTAGGAAACGTCCTAGAACTCTGAGGGTTCTTACCAGCAAAACCAAGATTCAGTTAAGCCATCTAATGAATATTATCTACCAACCACAAGCATAAGGTCACAATTAATTTCGTCTAGTAGATGAACCCTAGAACACGGGATTAGCCCCAATTAGGGTTTGACAGATTAGCAGTAAGGAATCGAAAGGGTGACAGAGAACAAGGGGGGAAGAATCAGACTTACCTGTGGTCCTCGCTTAAATATTGGAGAGGAAGCAGACTGGCGGTGAAGATTGGCGTGGCGGCATGAGGAGCACCGGTGCGCTCAACCCGCGCCAAGCCTTACCAATAGCACCCAAGGGGAATCAACAACAAGCCACAACGGCATGGCAACACGAGGAGCGCCGCAGCGCTGCTACCCGTGCCAAGACGCATCATCTCCAACAGTGCGTCGTAGAGCCATCATCAACGCCAGGAGGAGACAAGGGCATCATCGGCTCACGACTGAGTCAAGGCGGCGAAACCCTAGCTCTAGGGAGGGGGTCAGTGCAGCCAGAAGGAGAGGCGGCGGGAAATAGAGGAAGGAGATCGGGCTAGACAGCGCCAGCAGGCATCTATGGTGGGCGCCAATGATGGCGGAAAGGAGGCAATGAGGCTCACTTACCGTGAGGCGAAAGTGTAGTGAAAGAGGAGAACCCGTGCGGGTATGCGTGTGTGAGTAGAGAAATAGTGTTAGGCTGGAAATGGCCCAGCTAGATGGGCCTAGATGGTCTTATACACCAGGTTAAATTGAAAATAAAAATAAGAGGTTATTTAACCAATTACTAAATAACCAAACTACCCCTAAACATAATTTATACTCTATGGAAATATAGAAAAATCATAAAAATATATATAAAATACATCTAAATAATCACAACAGCAAGATCTATCTAAGAAAAATATAAAACTACTTGTTTGAGCTAAATAAACTAAAACTAAATATTAAAGCTACTGAAATCCTAAATAAATTTCATAAAATAAGGAAAAATCCTAAAAATGAATAAAAATCATTTTTATGTATAAAAATAAATCTACTATTTTATAAAAATACTATCTTAACTCTTTTATTAATACAATTTGAAGTAAATATTTAAATACATTTACTTTTTATGGAATTTTATAAACATAAAAATAATACTTAAAAATAAATAAAAATCATTTTTAAGATCTTGAATAAATATATTACACTAGAAAAATAGTAAATATATTATTAGAAAAGTTTTTAATATTTTAAATAATATATCCTTATCTATTACTTATTTTGTAAATTCTTTAAAAACAATTCTTAAGTAAGAAATAATCACATTTTTTATAAAACCTTGAGCAATTAGTGTCTAAGTACTAATTCCAAACCCATAACTTGAATTCATAATCAAACTTAAGTATAACTTTTAACTTTAAAATATTCTTTTAAAAATCTTATTAAAAACCCTTTTAAATAAACATTTGGTATCACTCATATATATAATATGGTGAATAATCATTATATCTTAACCACTATTAACATGACTTCAAATTCTAACAAATTACTAAGATCATCTAATTATGCTTCCATTAAATAAATAAATATTATTTTCATAATAGAAAAACAAATTTAATCTAATCATTCACTTAAATATAAAGGGAATAATTCCACACCTTAGTTATACCTGTCATAAATCTAAAACTTGGGAATAATTAAAATAAATTACCTCTTAAGTTTACTTAACCTTTTAAAGTTAACTTTAATATCAAAGCTTATAAACATCATGTCTAATAAACTACTTATGTTTTTATAGTTAACTTTGGTCTATTTCAATTAATACATAAAGCATCTCAAATCCAAACTGATCAATCAATAACCAAAAGGCATAGATCACGTTCTATTAACTATAAAGGTTGTTTAAACCTTAGAAAAGAAATCTTTTCTTCAAATGTTATTCTTTTTGCCACTTCAAGCAACAACTCTATGGAAGTTCTTTCAAATTTTAATAATCCAATACATAGACTTCCAGCATAATCACCAAATAGCAACTAATCTAAATCTTAGATTACTATTACACTCTATTTTTATATCTTGTATATCAAGACTTAAAATTCCTATAAATGCGTTTCATGTGAAGTAAAAATTGAAAGACGAACCAACTCTTAAAGGAATCACATAAGTTCACTTCACTTATAGTATTGGGGTTTCCCTTTGGGAGTTTTACAAAAAGCATAGCATTACTTATGCACAAAAGCATATTGCTTCTTTAAACATTAGTCCTTATCGGACCAATGATGCAGATTTCAGATATTGGATCTTATGTCGTCTCGAAGACCGTGAGTGAATAATCTTGCAATCACAAAAGGCAAGTTACACTTGCTCATGTCCTTTGATTATTTTCTATAAAGTATTTTACAAATCCAGTGTTGTCATCACCTGCATTTGAAAAAGGTCTGAAAACACTATTTTCATAATAATGTGATTATAGGTTATTTACCATGAGGTAATAACCTACTATGAAAGTTCCGGTGGTAAAGGAACATATTATCTAGGACTTAACAACCAATGGCGCCAGTGATTCTTGCGTCGTATATCACGCGTTAACCATGAGATTTGGAATGGGACAGAGAAGTCAGCTGTATCTTCTTCCTCTCGCATGTAGCCGGATGTGCAGGTCGTGGCTATTTTCACTCATAGCGTGCATATTAATTGGTAATTCGTAGAGGATATGCAGCATATGGGTGGGAACCCTCAATGTCCCACGATAGTTCTAGCATCTAACGGTCTGTACAAACCATTGCCGTAATTCAATATGTGGGCATAGTGTACACCAAGGAGGCATGCGGGGTCGCGAAGGGGGCAGTGATTGGCTTGGATCTTAGACTGGGCCCCATATCAAGGAAGTATGGACAAGGTCATGACTTGGTTGTGCAACAAGGCTAAGATCTCTCATGGGTAAAGTAACGCACCTCTGTAGAGTGTAAGAACTGTAACTTGTTACTCCCTGTTCCGGGAAGGAGCCGCGAACGCGACGGGAAAGGAACTCCATGAAAGTTCTGGTAAACCCGTGAACGCTGACGGACATAGTTTTTCAGAATAAAAGCAACCTTTGAAGAAATGTTTATGAACTTGCATTGCCTACGACCTACGGTCTGTGGCTGTAGATAAAGTGCATCAAACACTCCTTTTCTAGTGAACTTGCTGAGTACGCTCGTACTCAATGTATCTTCTTAACCCTTGCTAGATTCTCAAGCCATTAAGACAATGTCTACATCAAGTTATGCTCCAGGAATCATCATCAGAAGCTAAAGTTCTTCAATGGAGTCAAGAAAGTCAACATATACGTCAACGCAAGTGAAGACAAAGTTACTGATTAGATAGGAATATAATCTCTAGCCATAGAACCTATTTCTATAGTGTATTGCAATAGCAGCAATGCCAGATCAATAGTTCAGATACTAGTCCCATTAGTATGATAGTTTTTGAGTTGTTTATTTCTGATTCTTCTTTGTAAGAAGTTTATTTCTCTCTCTTTAACCTAGAGTGTTCTCTGGATCTTGTGTAAAGAGTTGAGTTGTAACCTATATTCATGTCTTGGACCTTCTGTGTTTCTGTTGTACCACTATGAGGTGTCGTGGGAATGCCCACGGCAGATGCTGCAATCGACAACGAGAAGTAGAACATGGGGCAAGGGCGGCCAGCCATCTGCAGTGCGAGATGAGGGTGGAGACGCAAGGGTTTACCCAGGTTCGCCCCCCCGGAGGGTCAAGACCTACTCCTGCTAGATTGTATTATGGAGAGAGTACAAGGGCGAGCTCGACGACTAGGCGGCGAGTCGCTCGGGTTTATGTAGGCACACCTCGCTAGGGTTTACAGATCTACAACCGAATTTGTTAAGGATTCGGAGGGTCTTTGACCTAGTCCGACTGGGCCTAGCTACGCTTCTGGGCCTCCAGCTTCCAGTCGCCTGGGTCCTCGCCAAGTCTTGATCCAGTCGCCGTCCTATGGGCCCACCCGCTGGCAGCTTGGGCCGATAGGAAACGTCATGCTGGGCTTACCCCGGCAGGTATATCCCCATCAGTAGTCCTCGAGGCCGTCGTTGATTCGTCGCAGGTGTTCGTTGGCAGTCGGAGTATGCGGGTCCAATTCGGACGCCCAGTCGAATCGGCGGTGGACTCCTGAACAAAGGAAAGAACTAGTCATTTGAGTCACAATAACGGCGTCTGATCAGATCGCAGCTTGGCGAACGGGTCAGCGAATAGTCAAGTCACAGTTATAGTGATCGGGTCGGCGAATCGTCGAGTCGCTGAAGACAGCGAGTCGAGTGGACAAAGTTGGACCATCATCTTGGTCAAACTAGCCGTTGGGTAATCCAACGGTAATATTAGCGTAATTACCGGGTGGTAACGTCTCCCCGAAAATGGCGGGTAACAACCACTATATAAGGAGAATGACGGGTGAGGGGAAAATGCTTCCATCACTTCCTCCGAACTCGCGCATTCTCGTTCCTCCATTCCGAGAGTTGTGGGTTAAATAATATTTGCAGCTTTCTTTCTCTCTCTTTAACCTAGAGTGCTCTCTGGCTCTTGTGTAAAGAGTTGAGTTGTAACCTATAGTCATGTCTTGGACCTGCTGTGTTTCTGTTGTACCACTCTGAGGGATGTAATACTAGTGAACGGTGTTTCATTGGTGTTATGTCAACGACTATAGTGTACTACATCATGCAATGGTATGCTGGGTCACCGCACATGGTAAACTTCCAGGTTATCAATTGGAAGGATCTTTCTGGTGGAAAGCACACCTGAAACTCATTGATGCCTACAAGGCAATGGCTAGATGTCAACCTGGAAATGGAAAAACTGCATATTTTTGGTCTGATTTATGGGATAAAGAATGTATGCAATTTTAGCTGCCTCATCTGCTCTCCTATGCAAAAAAAACACCAGAATTACTGTCAAGGAGGTTATTCAGACTGAATATCTTGAGGATTTATTTAATCTTCCCCTGTCTCAACAAGCTTTCTCTGAGTTTGAACAGCTTGAATTAAGATGCCAATAGATTAATCACTTGACAACACCTGACAAATGGACTTATATTTGGGGCAGTGAATTTTTTTTGTTAAAAGAGCATATGAGGTTATGGCAGGCTTCCAACCTGCTCCTCCACATTTCTCCTGGATCTGGGACTCTTCTTGTCAGGCAAAACACAAATTCTTTTTCTGGCTACTTCTTCTGGATAGACTAAATACAAGAAATCTTCTCAAAAGGAAAAACTGCTTTCTACCAGATTACAGTTGTGTAGTTAGAAATTGCAACTCAGACGAAACTTTGATTCACCCTTTTTGGAACTGCCCTTTTGCTGCTGAATGCTGGGATTACATCTGTCCCAATAGAGATCAGGGACTCTCTGTGTTTGAGTCTTTTCAAGACATAAGAACCAGACTTAAGCTTCCCTTTGCAATGGAGATAATTATTTTAGCTGCTTGTGGAATATGGATCTGTAGAAACAATAAGATATTTGAGAATGCAAAACCATGGTTCTCTACCTGGAAGGCGGTATTTCTTCAAGAACTGAGATGGGTTAAACTGAGAATAAAAAACAAACATGGTCCTTAATTTGATAAATGGTTCCAAACTCAAGTACATTAGTGGATTACTTCTGGTAAACACAATGTATCAATACACTATTGTAACCATGTAATTATACTCTGTACCATATTTGATTATATAATAAAGAAAAAAGTTGCAGTGGGGTTCCCCCCTACTGTTTTTCACACAAAAAAAAGTTATGCCTCTCTTATAAACTAGCTCGTTGATTAACAAGATGATCAAAGGTTTCCTGATCATGGACATTGGATGTTGTTAATAACGAGGTCAAAATATTGTTGGAATGATGTGATGAACATTCATCTGAAGTATAGCATTACGATCAAGGTCATTGTGTTTATATTGCTATAACATCGTACGAAGTAATCTTAGTCCTTAGACCATGAGATCATGTCAATCACTAACACCGGAAGAGTATCTTGATAACATCAAATGTCACACCGTAACAGGGTGACTATAAAGATGGGTTCAGTACTACGAAGGTGTTATGTTGAGGCTCATGGATCAAGAGTGGAATTTGTCCATCCCGATGACGGAGAGATATACTCTGGGCCCTCTCGGTGATATCACATTAGTTAGCCTGCTAGCAAGTGATTTGATCACTAGAATGTTATATCACGGGAATAAGAAAAGAGCACATGTCGGTAACGAGATCAAACTAGGTATGGAGATACCGATGATCAAATCTTGGACATGTATATATCAAGAGACAAAGGGATTGAGTTACATGCGTATAAGGTTCACACGATCACAGAAGTCATCGTTGAATATGTGGGAGTCACTACGGATATCCAGGTCCCGCTGCTAATTATTGATCGGATAGGGGCCTCGATCATGTCTACATTATTCGTGAACCGTAGGGTGAAACGCTTAAGGGATACTGACACCATTTGGAGCAAATAATATGCCAGAGAAAGAAAAAGGAAAGCGTAGGAATTTATTTCACTAGATACCGAAACATTTTCGGTTGAAATTGCTGAAACTGCTTCTCCATGTGAAATTGAAATGTTATAAGAGGTTTTATCTGAATGTTTGTTAATTAGAGTAATTAACAAAATTCTGAATAAATAAATAAAAGAGTTTTATTTAAATGAGAGCTTCCCGGTGGTTTTTCTGGAAGGATTTGTTGCTTCCGCTGCTTCGTTGGAGCGAGGGCGTGGAGGTTGTTGGGGTACCCGTACGTGTGTGCGATCACATATGCACTACTGCTTTGCGGTACTGGACGTGATGGTGCTGGACCGGCGGGACCAGATGGACTTCATCACGATCTTGAGATCGGCAAGCATTCGACTACATCATCCACGAGTACAACCTCGTTAACGCTATACGGTCTTCGAGGGTATGTTATCTATGGATGTATATCCACCCGTTGCTTGTATATAGTATATAGATCTTGGTGCTTTGTTCCCATCGTAGGGAATTTTTGTTTTCTATGTTATGAACCCTACAGTGGTATCAGAGCCGGATCTATGCATAGATGCTTTGCACGGGTAGTACACATATGTATATGTAGGCGATGATGATCATTTTATTGCTTCTTAGTTGTAATTTGGATATTGATGGCATAGTGGTATGAAGCGGCCCGGACAAACTTTACATGTCCTCGCACATGAGACCTTTTCCACGCTTGACATGCAATAAGTTTTGCATAAGTGGCTAGCGGGTGTCTGTCTCTCCTACTATAGTCAATATCTAATTTGCAACGAGTTGTCAACAATTTGGTTATCCTCGTTGTTGTTTATGTTCGTAGGTAAGAGCAGTTCTATCTTCGAAAGCTCTAAGCCACGTAAAACTTGCAATGGATAAATTAGAGGCGTCTAGTTTAGATTGTTGTTGGGCTAGTGTCATGATACGGTGATGTTCTAAGTAGAAGTATGAGTCAATACTCTTACAACACACATAACGTATAAGTTCCATAGACCTTGTCCTTACACATAGAGGTATGATAGTGATCATACCACGATGCACATGATGGAGATCGAGTGCAAGAACCATATCATTCCACTTATAATTATGTGATGTTTGATTGCATCTTATATTGCTAGTTTAGCGTTTTATTAGCATAATAAGATGATCCCTCATTTATATATCAAGATAAAAATGTGTTCTCCCTTAAGTATGCACCGATTATGTTTCGTCGCTCCAAGACATCACGTGATGATCGGGTGTTCTTGGATCCATGATCATATTTCAGGTGTAAGACAGTTACACACGCGAATACTAAGGTTCTTACTTGGCGAGCCTAGCATGTACAGACATGGCCTCGGAACACAGATCGAAAGTTTAAGCATGAGTCATATGGAAGATATGATGCCCATTTGATGCTCGCCTTTGAAGCTACACTGACTCACGTGATGATCGGACTTGGTATAGTGGATTTGGTTCATGTAGTCACCAAAAAGACATGAGGGATGTTGTTTTCGAGTGGGAGTTCATTTCCAATTTGGATTAGTAGAACTCAATTTATCATAAATTAAATCAAAGTGAATTTGAATAATTTGTTGTAGTCATTGGTATTCGTTCACCACTTTATGCTTAGTTGTAATTGAGATAATAGAACTATAGAATTCTAGATATTTACTTTACGAACTGGTATCGTATTGTGTTGAGTGTCAATCTAAAGTTTAAAGTCCTATTGCAAACTTTCAACAAACTCTGTTTACTCCGTGAAATTTAATAATTGGTATTAAATCGAGAGTAACAATTCCAGTGTCAGTATCTTAAGTATCATGTTTGCCTCCATGATTCTTGATTGTTTTAATATCAAGTTTATCTAGGAGCTGAAAGATTTTTTTTAGAAACCATCTTGTGTGGCAGATATAACGATATATGAAACAATGTTTTGGTTGCAATATGATAGAGTATAATGTATGTTCTTATATTGGATGAGAATTTATGAAGTTTGGAGATGCTAGACATCCTAATCATCCAAAAGGGTTTTGGAAAGTAACATTATACTCACGATTCGCCTTCATAAGATAAATTAGCTTGATCAAGAAAGTCTTCATGATAAGGATGAATAGAAGAAGTATGTAAAGTGTTTACTACACTAAAAGATTACTAAAGAATGGATTTTGAAAGAATGTCGATCATTTGATGATGGTGATCTACTTCAAAGTGCAAGTCCAAAGGTATTAGTATTTGAATATACACGCTTTGAACTATGTGTCATGTAGATGGCGCCACTGTTGATGTTGATAGATTATTTTAAAAAGGAAAAGGAAATGCTGAAAGAGAATCTATATAATATATTTGGACGAAAAGAAAAGACTAGAAATATCCAGTTTAGGTATATAGATGATATACATGTTATGGTTGTATTCTTTGCTTGTTAAACAATGTGGTTCTTGGGTATTGGATATCGAATTGGTTGGTATGAAATTTCATATAGAATGATGAATTCATGAACTACAATGGCCTAAGTAACTAGCAAGAGAATATGTGATGATGCTCATCGAAAATAAACAAGCCGTTGTTTGTATTTCTCGTTGACATCAAAGTCTGCCTTCAAGATTTGTTTTAATAATCGTTATTTAAATCAGGTATTATGAGAACAAAAATTGTTCAAATAATTACCGCATTCCATGTAAGATGGATGATTTACAAATCTAGTTGGAGAAATCACATCCATAAAACTAATGCTAAAATGTCGCAAGACAAATGATTGGAAGATCACTTACAAAGTGACATCGCCGTTTAAATTATATTGGAAAGAAAACATGAAGAAACTCCATATTCATGGATTTTTGGAGTCTTTGATTTGATCAAGTGACGCTTGTGAGACTTTCCTCGGGATAATTAAAACTTCGTTCAAAGGCCAAAGAAGAACGATCGACTAAAATAATGGAATTTATACATATCGATGTATGTAGTCCATTATGTGTAGTAGTAAGCGATGGATTTCAACTTCATATGTTTTCTCCGGAAATTTGAGTGAATATTCACTTAATGAGAAAGAAGTATTTGAAAACATTCAAAGACTTTCAAGATGAAGTGGAAAATCATTGTAACAAGAAAATAAATGATTTATGATTTTATCATAAAGGGATTTATTTGAGTTGCAAGTGTAACAAGAAAATAAATGGTTTCATCATAAAGGGATTTATTTGAGTTGCAAATTTAGCAAATCACCTAGATTTACACCTCCCGAAACACCATAGGAATATGGAGTGTTTAAGATTTGTAATGAAACCTTGTTTAACATGGTTGGATCAAAGGTGTTATTTATAAAACTACCATTATGTTCTAAAAGATTAAAGCTTTAGAGACTACCGCTTTTAAATGGAAAATAGCTCCATCTTGATCTGTTAAAATGACACTTGGTTTGGGGTAAAACCCAAGTTGTCCTTTCTTAAATTTTGGTTTGCTAAGCATAAGTAATATGTTTACAACCAAAGTCGTATGAGCATGTCTTTGTAGGTTATTTCGAATAACCATTGGGTATTTCCCCATAACACCGAGGACAAAAAGGGTTTGTCGCTTGAAATGTGAAGTTTCTTGAAAAAGGAATTTTTCACAAAAGTTAAGTGGGAGGACAATAGAACTTTAATAAAGGTTAACGATCCTTAGCTATATGTGCTGAGTTGCGCAGCGCCGGAAAACGTTTCGGAGGCAGCTAGAATGCTCATGGCTCACGTGCCTCAAAGGTTGTGGTCACGGAGGTCTAAGTTCGTATTAAACCAAGTAGGTCGGATAAACAATCAAATGCTAAGATTTGAGAGTAAATCATTGTTGTTTGACAATGATGAACCGACTACATGCAAAGAAGCGATGATAGGCCCTGACTCCGTCAAATGGCTTGAAGCCATAAAATCCGTGATAGTTCCATACATGAGAAATCAAGTTTTGAACTTGGAAGACCATCCGGAAAGGTGTAAAAACCTATCGGTCGTATTTGGATCTATAAAGAAACAGACATGGATGTTTCACATCTATGAAATAGTCGACATGTCGTAAATTATTTTACAACAATGTTCAAGGAGTTGACTATGACAAGATTTGATCTTTCATAGCAATATTTAGTCTGGACGGAATAAAGTAGCAACCAGTACATATAATTTGGTATATGGTAGTTGAATAAACAAAACAAAGTTCTTCTAATAGAATGGTTACCTAGGACGTGTACAAGACACGGTACAAAGGGTTTTGCTAACTCAAAGGATGCTAAAAGGGGCATGCAAACTTCAATGGTTGAAGTAAGCATCGCGGAGTTGGAATCTTCACCGTGATGAAAAAGGAGTTTTCATCTGAAGACGATGATGATGCTTGCATTTACAAGAAATTAAGTGGGAGCGCTGAGACATATTTATAATACATTATGTGGAGGACATATTGTTGATTGGAAATGATGTATCTTTTATTGACAAAGATTAAGAATTTCATTTTGATGAAAGACTTAGGCAAAACCCGAATATTTAGCATGAATGTCTACACGGATAGACTGTGACGCTAATATGGTTATGCCAAACATACATATATGAGATATTGAAGGAATTCAATATAGAAACGACAAGAAAAGGTTCTTGTCGCATGGAAAAGAATTGAATCAAGATTCAAGTGTATTGACACTTGATAAGTGAAACAAGATTCAAGTGCTTTGACACTTGATGAGTGAAATCACAAGAATGCTTTGATCAATCATACCATGATATGTACATATACATATATGTCCTATGCTCTAAGTGTTATGAGCATATACCAGAATGAATCATAAAATGATCATTGGACGATAGTGAGGATATTCTTATGATCTTTTGAAAGAACTAAGAATATATTTGTGTAGAGGTGACAAACAATTACAAATAGTTCATTGTAAAGCGTTACATTGATACTAGTTTTGTCACAAGATACAAATTAAGTTTATCTCAATTTAAACTATGGGTGGCACAATGTAATGGAAAGGAGATTCAATGATGGATTTGGATGAATTCCAAAGTCAAGAC
Source organism: Avena insularis (assembly GCA_023614405.1). Taxonomy (NCBI): domain Eukaryota; kingdom Viridiplantae; phylum Streptophyta; class Magnoliopsida; order Poales; family Poaceae; genus Avena; species Avena insularis. The sequence continues at coordinate 258,637,905 of CM042685.1, forward strand.
ATTATGACGGATACTACAACAAAAGGCTAAGTATATGACTGCTATAGTAGTAGCAAAGGAGGGAATTTGTGTCAAGTAGTTTTTTATCAAACTAAGGTTTGGTTCGCAATGGGCTAACACTAAAGATATATTGTAAGACAATAGTATAGACATGATTTAACCCCAAGGAACTAAAGGTCTCACCAAAAGAACAAATTTATACAATGACATCTCATTGGAGAATGAGTGATGTGTGAAGACGCAAAGACATGGAAATACACACGAACCTGAAAGCGTCATATCCGGAGATTATGTTAACCACTTGCAATCGCGTATATAGAACACCAGAAAGCCATAGGTTTTCAATATGCAAAGTTTCTAAACTAGATTATTGTCTCTAGTGCAAGTGGGAGACTGAAGGGAATATGCCTGAGAGGCAATAATAAAGTGGTTATTATCATATTCCTTATTTATGATAAATGTTTATTTTGCATGCTATAGTTGTATTAATACGGAAACATTAATACATGTGTGTTTAATAAACAAAAATAAAGTTCCTAGTTATGCTTCTCTTATAAACTAGCTCGTTGATTAACAAGATGATCAAAGGTTTCGTGATCATGGACATTGGATGTTGTTAATAATGAGGTCACAACATTGTTGGAATGATGTGATGAACATTCATCCGACGTATATCATTACGATCAAGGTCATTGTGTTTATATTTCTATAACATCATACGAACTAATCTTAGTCCTTAGACCATGAGATCATGTCAATCACTAACACCGGAAGAGTATCTTGATAACATCAAACGTCACACCGTAACAGGGTGACTATAAAGATGGGTTCAGTACTACGAAGGTGTTATGTTGAGGCTCATGGATCAAGAGTGGAATTTCTCCATCCCGATGACGGAAAGATATACTCTGGGCCCTCTCGGTGATATCACATTAGTTAGCCTGCAAGCAAGTGATTTGATCACTAGAATGTTATATCACGAGAATGAAAAAAGAGTACATGTCAGTAACGATATTAAACTAGGTATGGAGATACCGATGATCGAATCTCGGACATGTAATATATCGCGAGACAAAGGGATTGAGTTACATGCGTATAAGGTTCACACGATCACAGAAGTCATCGTTGAATATGTGGGAGTCACTACGGATCTCGAGGTCCCGCTACTGATTATTGATCGGATAGGGGTCTCGATCATGTCTACATTATTCGCGGACCGTAGGGTGACACACTTAAGGGATACCGACACCATTTGGAACAAATAATATGCCATAGAAAGAAAAAGGAAAGCGTAGGAATTTATTTCACTAGACACCAGAACTGTTTCGGTTGAAATTGTTGAAACTGGTTTTGCATGTGAAATTGAAATGTTATAAGAGGTTTTATGTGAATGTTTGTTAATTAGAGTAATTAACAAAATTCTGAATAAACAAATAGAAGAGTTTTATTTAAATGAGAGCTTGCATTAAATTTGGTGGAAATTTAATGCATGTGAGTGGATTTTTGAGTGGAGGTTTTTTATGGGAGTGGAGGCTTTTCATTTTGAGTGGGAGCTCCACCCACATGAATGTGGAAGAGGTGGGGGCATCCCACCATGGCTGGGCGCATAGCCCCTTGGGTGCCCCCCTCTCCCAATAAAAGTCCCCCCTCTCCTCCTCTCAAAGCACACCTCCTCGCGAAGAATCTCTCTCCCCCCTTTAGAATTTCCCCATGGTCTCGGAGCAGCGAGATACATCTTCCCGATGGCTTTTTCTGGAAGGATTTGTTGCTTCCGCTGCTTCGCTGGAGCGAGGGCATGGAGTTTGTTGAGGTACCCGTACGTGTGTGCGATCACGGATGCACCACTTCTTTGCGGTGCTGGACGTGATGGTGCTGGACCGGCTGGACCAGATGGACTTCATCACGATCTTGAGATCGGCAAGCGTTCGACTACATCATCCACGAGTACAGCCTCATTAATGCTATACGGTCTTCGAGGGTATGTATTCTATGTATGTATATCCACATGTTGCTTGTATCTAGTAGATAGATCTTGGTGCTTTGTTCCCATCGTAGGAAATTTTTTGTTTTCTATGCTGCAAACCCTACAGGTGTGACTTCGGTTCTTGGTTTGCAGGCGGCGTGTCGTCTTCTCTCCCGGCGGGCGCTTGGCGGCGTTTGGGAGGAGCGACAACCATGGTCGTGTTGGAGCTTAGGGAACCCTAGGGGCTTGTTTGTAATTGTCTTAGGGTCCTTCTTGCGTTTGTTTCTGGACAGTTGTTCTGTCTCGAAGCTTTAGGCGGTGCTGTGTGTGTGCTTTGTACTATTCTTTTAATATAATATATGCGCATGTACTTTCTAAAAAAAGTAGTACTGGAAGAACCTCCTGGCATGGGAGCACAAGGTGTGGCGTTCTTCTACGTTCCACAGTGAGCTCCAGTCCTAGGAGTTCTACAAGGGTGTCCCTGACTTCTCCTTCTCCTCCTCCTCCTCCTTCAACGATGACAAGGGCGAGGGCGGCGACCATGTTGTCAAACAGGTAGCGGGTGCCTAGCAACTGCCACCGAAGTACCAGGCCATCCCGGCGGACGGCTATGACAAGGAAGCCATCTTCGACCAGGTCATCATTGCATCTGTGGAGGAGGAGGATGCCAAATGGGTCGGCTATCGTGACGCCGTCCAGTTCATGGGGATGGTCCTAGATACCAACGCCTCGCTACCTCCTCCCCCGCCGCTGCCAGTGTGGGTGCCACCGGTACCTCCCCAGTAGGGGATGGAGTTGGTAGATCTAGTGGTACTGCCACTGCCTCATCTCGAGTGGCCAGCGTGGCCTGGGCAGGTGATCGACCCGCCAATGCTGATGCATGCGCTGCCGCCACAAAACCTCTATGTGCCATCGCCATACATCGATCTTGTCTATGACAATGAGTAGATGGCCACACCGTCGCCACTAGCCAGGGACATAGCTAGGGCTACTTTTTTCTATGTAAATTATCTATGAATCTAGGTAAATTTCCAACAAATTAACTATAGGGTTCCCAGCATAAAAAATTCCTACAATGGGAACAACTATGTACCAAGATCTATCTAGTAGATACAATCAACGGGCGGATATACATCCATAGAAAACATACCCTTGAAGACCTAAAAGCTTAACGAGTTAAACTCATGGTTGATGTAGACGATCTCTTGCCGATCTCAAGATCGATAGGAAGTCCTAGCACCGCAAATCAGCGGTGCATCCATGCTCTCACACACGTCCGAGGCACCGAGCAACCTCCGCCTCCTCGCTCCAGCGATGTAGCGGAAGCACAACTCTTTCTTGCCGAATAGCCACCGTGAACATGTATCTCGCTAGTCCGAGTGGCGTAGTGGTGTCACGGCAGATGCCATGGGTAGGCTTAAGTTAGGGGCCGAATGGGTGCTTATGGTCACCGGGGAGGGAGTGCATGGTCTAGCCATGCACGAAGAACAAGGTGAACTCTCCACACTTGGGAATTCTATTGATGCTTGGGGTTTACAAGTGCTCCTTGAGCTGTATGAACTAGGGTTCAGTTCACTAGTTCCCTACTAGGTCCAACCCCTCTCTAACCCTAGCTATCCCCCTCCTTATATAGGCGATGGCTAGCTAGGTTACACCCCTTTGGGTCCTAAGGTTACTGTTTGGATCTTGGTCCTTACGGTATGGGCCGGGTCATGGACTTGTGCTAAGCCCAGTGGCCCAGTCCATAAAGCTAGACAGCTAACGGTCTTTACGTACGTCACCTCCAGTTCCTTTGGCATCATATAGTAACTTTGTACGTCAGCCCTTACTTTAGGCGTCACCTGGATCCTTTCACGTCACCCGGCATCGCCCTTCTCTTTTGACCACGCTTTACCATGGTCCCTCCTGAACCTCACTCGGAAAGGTGCCACACGTCCTTTCTAACTCGGCCCTTCCTCATGAGACTCGGCTTGTTGGTTCCTGCAAGATCAACAAACTTGTCTTATATGGGCCGACATAGTTCCCATGCCGGCCGCACATGACCATCTTACCCGGCCGACCTTACTCGGCCTGGTTCTTCCTTTACTCGGCATATACTTGATCATTTTTGTCACCACATCATCAACGTATACTTGAACATTTTTGTCCAATTGATCTTGCAAGCATTTTTTGAATGCATCTTTGATATGTTGCACCTGCATTTCTCAATCCGAATGGCATGGTACGATAGCAATAAGCCCCATACGGGGTGATAAAAGCTGTCTTTATTTGATCATTCGGATTCAGTGGTATCTGGTGGAAACCAGAATACGTGTCCACAAACGACAACAACTGCCACCCAGCAGTAGAGTCTATGACTTGATCGATCCGTGGCAGGGGAAATGGATCTTTTGGACACGCCTTATTGAGGTTCGTGTAATCAATACACATGTGCCACACCACTGCCATGTTCGGGTCATCCTTTTTCTTCTCGACCAAGACTGGATTTGACAACCAATCCGGGTGCAGTACTTCCATGATGAATCCAGTGGCTAAGAGCCTGGCTATCTCGGCAGCTATCACTTTCCTCCTATCTTCGGCGAAGCGGCGGAGGGGTTGCTTCACCGGATTGGCATCTAGCCTTACATGAAGAGAGTGCTCAGCCAGCTCCCTCAGAACTCCTTGCAGATCATGTGTGGACCATGCAAAGATATCCCGATTCTCACGGAGGAAGCTGGTGAGCTTGCTTTCCTATTTGTCATCTAGCCCAGCCCCAATGGTAATTGTGCGCTCTGGGAAAGTCTCGTCCACTTGTACTTTATTGGTTTCCTTGGTAGCTTGGAATGACACACTGCCATGCGGGTTAGTCAGTGCCGGCATGGACATTTGTGCTGCTTTGGCCAATGTTGCCACTTCCATCATTTGATGCTTTTCCTGCGCTATGACCAGTGACTCGGCCAGCAAAGATCCGGCTGAGGCACAAGCAATAGATCGTTTGTAATATCCTTCGACTATGATCACTCCACATGGACCTGGCAGCTTCATCTTCAAGTAAGCAATGTGAGGAGTAGCCATAAACTTTGCCATAGCCGGCCTGCCGAGTAGGGCATGGTATGAGATGACCAGGTCGACCACCTCGAACTCTATGGCTTCAGTGCGACAATTCTCTCTGTTGCCGAATAAGACGTCAACCCAGATCTTGCCAATTGGCTCACAGGACAATCCCGACACAATGCCATGGAAAGTTGTCTTAGTCGGCTCCAGCATGTTCATGATAATGCCTAACTTGAGCATGGTATCATTGTACATGATGTTGATTCTACTGCCATCATTGATCAGTACCTTGGAAAATTTCACGTTGATATCAGGGCCCATGAAAGTTGGATCCAAAACTAGAGCATAACCACCTGGGGTTGGCATGATCTTGGGGTGATCCTTTACGCTCCAAGTTATTTCCTGCTCAGACCAATGCATGTACTTCGGGATTGCCGGCATTGTGGCATTCACCTCCATAATCCGTCTCTACTGACTCTTTTTGTCATTCGGCTCTGTGACAAAGACGACATAGCTCTGGTGATGTTCTCTGTACTCATTTCCGGTTCCATGGTCGACATGAGCGTCATCACCTCTTGGATTGTGCACCTGGTGCACAGCTTCTCTTCTTTCTTGATTATGATAACTCGGCTGCCTATTCTCGTATCTATGATCAGCTCCAACAACCTGAGCATTTCCTCCTGTGAGTGGTGGTAGATGCTTACTCGGTGAATCCATTCTATCTCCTTTCTGGAACCAAGTGCATTGCCTTGTTGTGTGATTGGCTGTCTTACTCGGACTAGGCGTATGAAACTTGCATGGTTAGTCCAACATCATCTCATAAGTATATTTCCGCCTGTCCTGATATGGCTTTCTTTGTTCATATAGCTTTTTGCCATCATTCTTTGGCATCCATTGTTGTTGTCCACTTGTCCTTTGACGCTGACTACTTCTAGCGTCTGGATGATCCTGACTCACGGCCGCAACCTAAGTCGAACCATATCTAGTCTGGCCTTTCATCTCTTCTTTTGCTTCTATACTCGGCTCTTTCCTGGCGCCTTTGCGATCCGACATCGTCATAGATCTGAGTCTCAGTCATCCCATCTGCCGACATGAGCAGAGGTTGAGTCGGATATCCTAATGCATACAAGTCAGCAATCCTTATTGTTACTCCCAAGCTTGTCGGCATATCTCTCTGTAACCTTTGCCACAACACACTTCCATGTCTGCATCCTTGTGCAAACCAAGCGATCGCTTGTGACTCGATTACCCCTTCGCAAGAGTTGTGCATCGTACACCATCTTGTGAGGAATTCTCTGTCTGTCTCATTCGGCCTTTGCTTGCACATTGCTAGTTGTTGTGGGCGATTCGGTCTCTTGTAGATGCTTGTGAAATTGAACACAAAAGCATCCTGAAAATCGATCCAGCTGTTGATGATTCCGGGTGGCAAGTTATTCAGCCACACCCATGCAGATCCTTCCAGCATTTGCGGCACATATTGTACTTCCCATCTCAAATTTCCCTGCGCGATTTTCACGGCAGTTCCATAATCTATGAGCCAGTCTTCTGGCTTTGTGCTTCCATCGTAAGTTTTTGTTCCTCTCGCCAGTTGAAAATTTGGTACAGGTGGCTCCTTCATGATCCTCAAGCCAAAACATGGTGGACCCTGTGGACCTTGCGACTTGATCAGTTCTTCCATCTTTATTCGATCAAGGTTTATTCTTGCATCATCCGGCTGAAGGTTCCTGCCTCCGAGTCTTGCTCCCATTGCTTGGTATGCGTGATCCGGCAATTCATATATGTCATTTACCATCGCCGAGTAACCATCATTGTATCTGTTCGTGTTCGGGTCTACAGGTTGATGTACTGCTTTTCCCGCGCTTTGCTTTCTTCTTTCGGGTTGGGCTAGAGCATTATTCGGAGCTGGATTTCCTCCTCCCGCTGAGTGTGCTCCATGCCTAGGTTGAGGCGCAAAATTCTGCCCTCCATTGTCATTCATTTGTCCTGCTTGCCTTTCTCGGCCTGCATTTTCCTAGTCTTTATTTCCCTAAACATCATTCCTTCTTGTTTCTTGTGCACGTGCTGGATTTCTCTGAGCCACTGTCGGGTCATAGGTGATCATTTGCTTGTTCCTTCCTGAATCCACACTATTTTCTTTTCTCTGTCTCAGTGCCACTCCAGGTGAGGAAGCTGTATGACCTGCTGATCTAGCTGGGATAGGAGTTGCCGAGTGAACTAGCTGTGACCTTCCTGTAGTATGCTTCATTCAGCATTCCTGCTGCTCTTACCAGCTCGTTGACTCGCTCTTGTTGCCTTTTCTTTGCTTCACCCGTAAAATGGGGTAGCTCTGCCATTGATGCCTCTGCAGCTCTCAGGTTTGCTGCTGTTGTATTGTATGTCGGCTGCATGGCCGTTTTGTTTCTATTTTCTGGTGTCAACTTTGACGTTGCATCCGCCAGCTCCTCATTGAGGTTTCTCCCCCTTAATCTTGTTGCATCAAGCCAGGTCTTCACGCCCTTGGCTCGATTTTTCGAGTTGAGCTCTCAGATGGTGATATCCACATCTTGTTGTAATTTCCCTAACTCCTTTGCTTTCTCCAGGACCTTTATCCTGGCCTCCTCTAACTCGGCATGCACACGTGCCGGATCAGCTGCTTGTGCTACTGGCTCTGCCAACTTGTCTATTGCCTCTTGCATCTCTTTGGCTCTCTTACTCCTAGTTATGTTCTCTGGCTTTTCTAGCGGTGTCTTTGCTCTTATTGTAGCCCTTGGCGTTCCTCTTGATTTCCTCCCTCGGGATCCTCATTCACTATGGGAGCTACTGGAGAAGCTGTCGGATTAGGAGTTGTCATCATTACCTCAATGGAGACGAGCTGATAAAGCTTTCCTGCGGCAGGAACCACAGGCGGATCCGGCGCCAGGATGACGCGCTCCGGATACGCGCGCTCCACGCGCACCGCGACGTAGACCTGGTGCTTGCCGAACTTGATGAAGTGACCGCCCCTTGGGAACGGCTTGGTCCCGAAGCATCCCGCATTGTCGCTAACGAAGTTGAGCGCTCCAAACCTCTGGATGAGAACAGAGTAGACGCGCTCGCCGGTCTTGGCGATGATGTTGCCCGTCCGGATGAAGACTCCATCAAACACCCGCTTCTGCCCCATGGTGGGCGCCAACTATCGTGGTGGTGTCACGACAGATGCCATGGGTAGGCTTAAGTTAGGGGCAGAATGGGTGCTTGTGGTCACCCGGGAGGGAGTGCACGGTCTAGCCATGCACGAGTAACAAGATGAACTCTCCACACTTGGGAATTCTATTGATGCTTGAGGTTTACAAGTGCTCCTTGAGCTGTATGAACTAGGGATCAGTTCACTAGTTCCCTACTAGGTCCAACCCCTCTCTAACCCTAGCTATCCCCTCCTTATATAGGCGATGGCTAGCTAGGTTACACCCCTTTGGGTCCTAGGGTCACTGTTTGGATCTTGGTCCTTACTGTACGGGCCGGGTCATGGGCTTGTGCTAAGCCCAGTGGCCCAGTCCATAAAGCTGGACAGCTAACAGTCTTTACGTACGTCGCCTCTAGTTCCTTTGGCGTCATGCAGTAACTTTGTACGTCAGCCCTTGCTTTAGACGTCACCCGGCTCCTTTCGCGTCACCCGGCGTCGCCCTTCTCTTTTGACCGCACTTTAACATGGTCCCTCCTGAACCTCACTTGGAAAGGTGCCACACGTCCTTTCTGACTCGGCCCTTCCTCGTGAGACTTGGCTCGTTGGTTCCTGCAAGATCAACAAACTTGTCTTATATGGGCCGACATAGTTCCCATGTCGGCCGCATATGACCATCTTACCCGTTCGACCTTACTCGGCCTGGTTCTTCCTTTAGTCGGCATATGCCAAGCTAGGCAATGTTTTACCCTTTGTGACCCTACCGGGGACTATCCCCCCGACACCGAGACCATGGGGGATAAATACTAGAGGGGGAGAGAGATCCTTCATGAGGAGGTGTGAGTGAGAAGTGAGGAGGGGGGCTCCTTTTATAGGAGGAGGAGGGAACCCAAGGTGGTGGCCGCCGGCCATGGAGGCTGCCCCTCCCTTCCTTCATTCATGTGGGTGGACACTCCACTCACACAAATGTCTTTCAATTCCCTCCACTCAAAAACCCACTCAAATTACCATTAAATTTCCACCAAATTTAATGCAAACTCTCATTAAAAAAACTCCTTTTATTTATTCAGAATTTTGTCAATTACTTTAATGACAAACATTCACATATAACCCCTTGCTAGTATTTCATTTCACATGAAAAAACACTTTCTGCAATTTCACCCGAAAACCTGTTTCGGTATCTAGTGAAATAAATTCCTGCCCTTGTTATTCTTTCTGGCATGAAACTTTTGCTCCAAATGGATGTCGGTGTCTCTTAAGTGTGTCACCCTACGGTTCGCGAATAATGCGTACATGATCGAGACCCCTCTCAGATCAATAATCAGAAGCGGGATCTGGAGGTCCATACTGACTCCCACACATTCATCGATGACTTTCTTGTGATCGCGAGAACCTTTTACGCTAGTATCTTAATCCCTTTGTTTCGTGATATATTACATGTCCGGGATTCGATCATCGGTATCTCCATATCTAGTTTGATCTCGTTACTGACATGCACTCTTTTCTCATTCTCGTGATATAATATTCTAGTGATCAAATCACTTGCTTGCAAGCTAACCAATGTGATATCACCGAGAGGGCCCAGAGCATATCTATCAGTCATCAGGATGAACAAATTCCACTCTCGATCCATGGGCCTCAACATAACACTTTAGTAGTACTGAACCCATCTTTATAATCACCCTATTACGGTGTGACGTTTGATGTTATCAAGATACTCTTCCGGTGTTAGTGATTGACATGATCTCATGGTTTAAGGATTAGGATTACTTCGTATGATGTTATAGCAATATAAACTCAATGACTTTGATCGTAATGCTATACTTCGGATGAATGTTCATCACATCATTACACTAATGTTGTGACCTCGTTATTAACAACATCCAATGTCCATGATCAGGAAACCTTGATCATCTTGTTAATCAACGAGCTAGTTTATGAGAGAGGCATAACTAGGAACTTTCTGTTTGTTTGTTAAACACACATGTATTAACATTTCCGTATTAATACAATTATAGCATGCAAAATAAACATATATCATATACTTGGAATATACATAATAACCACTTTATTATTGCCTCTCAGGGCATATTCCCTTCAGTATCCCACTTGCACTAGAGACAATAATCTAGTTACATAGTGATGAATCTAACACCCATGGAGTTCTGGTGTTGATCATGTTTTGCTCTAGGGAGAGTTTTAGTCAACGGATCTGCTACATTGAGATCCGTGTGTACTTTACAAGTCTTTATATCTCCATCCTTGACATGCTCGCGGATGGAGTGAAACCGGCGCTTAATATGCTTGGAATTCTTGTGAGACCTTGGTTCTTTGGCATTGGCTATGGAACCATTGTTGTCACAATAGATCACCATTAGGTCCAACGCACTCGCAACCACACCTAGTTCGGATATGAACTCCTTCATCCAAACCGCTTCCTGAGCCACTTCCGAAGCAGCAAAATATTCGGCCTCCGTTGTTGATCCCACTACCACAGGTTGTTTGGAACTCCTCCAACTAACCGCTCCACCATTCATGAGAAATATGTATCCGGATTGAGACTTAGAGTCATCCGGATTGAGACTTAGAGTCATCCGGATTGGTGTCAAAGCTAGCGTCAACATAACACTTAGAGACGAGCTCTTCTTCACCTCCGTACACAAGAAACATATCCTTAGTTCTTGGTAAGTACTTAAGGATATTCTTGACCGCTATGCAGTGTTCCGGACCTGGATCCGATTGGTACCTACTATTCAACCTAATAGCATGTGCCACATCCGGTCTTGTACATAGCATGGCGTACATTATAGAGCCTATGGCTGAAGCATAGGGGACTTTGTCCATTATCTCTCTTTCTTCCGCCGTAGCCAGACTTTGAGTCTTACTCAATGTCTTGCCTTACAACATAGGTAAGAACCCCTTCTTACTTCTGTCCATTTTAAACTTCTTTAAAATCTTATCAATGTATGTACTTTGCGATAGCCCTATTAGGCGCCTAGATCTATCTCTATAGATCTTTATGCCTAATATGTATGACGCTTCACCTAGGTCCTTCATTGAAAATTTGCTGTTTAGATAACTTTTAACACTGTTTAAAAGATCTATATCATTTCCGATCAATAATATGTCATCCACATATAATAGCAGAAATGCCACATTGCTCCCACTCACTTTCTTGTAAATACAAGCCTCTCCATAAGTTTGGACAAATCCAAACTCTTTGATCACCTCATCAAAGCAGAGATTCCAACTCCGGGATGCTTGCTTCAATCCATAGATGGATCGCTGAAGCTTGCATACCTTGTCAGCATCCTTAGGATCGACAAAACCCTTTGGTTGTATCATATACAACTCTTCCTCAATATTGCCATTGAGGAATGCGGTTTTGATATCCATCTGCCATATCTCATAATCGAAATTCGCAGCAATTGCTAACATAATCCTAACCGACTTTAGCATCGCTATGGGAGATAATGTCTCCTCGTAGTCAACTCCTTGAATTTGTCGAAACCCCTTTGAGACAAGTCGAGCTTTATAGATGGTCATGTTACCATCAGCATCAGTTTTCCTTTTGAAAATCCATTTATTCTCCACGGCCTTTCGGTCGTGAGGTAAGTCCACCAAGTTCCAAACTTGGTTTTCGTACATGGATTCCATCTCGGATTTCATGGATTCTAACCATTTCTTGGAATCCAGGCTCATCATCGCTTCTTCATACGTCGCAGGGTCATCAATTTCATCAACCATGAAATTCATAATAGGGTTTCCGTATAGCTCGGGAGCTGCACGCGTCCTGCTAGACCTGCGAGGTTCAGTTGTACTCTCTTTTGGAGTTTCATGATCTTTATCATTAGTTCCCTATTCAATATGGTTAAGCCAACTCCGGAACGACTTCCGGCGTTGTGCTACTCGCCATACTATGAAGAGAAGGTTCAACAACCTCTTCGAGTTCTACCTTCTCTAGAAAGGATCCATTCTTGGCAACAAAAACCTTGCCCTCGGATCTGTGATAGAAGGAATACCCAATAGTTTCCTTAGGGTATCCTATGAAGACGCATTTTTCCGCTTTGGGTTCGAGTTTATCCGGTTGAAGTTTCTTCACATAAACATCGCATCCCCAAACTTTAAGAAATGACAGCTTAAGTTTGTTTCCAAACCACAATTCATACGGTGTCTTTTCAACGGATTTAGATGGTTCCCGATTTAAAGTGAATGCAACATTTTGTAGTGCATAACCCCAAAATGACAGTGGCAAGTCCGTCAGAGACATCATAGATCGAACCATATCGAATAAAGTACGATGACGATGTTCCAACACACCATTTCGCTGTGGTGTTCCGGCAGGTGTGAGTTGTGAAACAATTCCACACTCTTTCATATGAGTGCTAAACTCGTAACTTAGATACTCACCTCCATGGTCGGACCGTAGAAATTTGATCTTTCTATTACGATGATTTTCCACTTCACTCTGAAATTCCTTAAACTTTTCAAAGGTTTCAGAATTGTGTTTCATCAAGTAGATATAACTGTATCTACTCAAATCATCCGTGAAAGTTACAAAATAACGATACCCACCTCGCGCCTACACACTCATTGGACCACATACATCAGAATGTATGATTTCCAATAAATTTGTCGCCCGTTCCATTGAACCGGAAAACGGCGTTCTAGTCATCTTGCCCATAAGGCATGGCTCACATGTATCAAATGATTCAAAATCAAGTGATTCCAAAAGTCCATCCGAATGGAGCTTCTTAATGCGTTTAACGCCAATATGAACTAGACGCCAGTGACACATATATGCAGATATATCATCATTAAGTTTAATCCTTTTAGCATCAACATTATGAATATGTGTAACACTATTATTGAGATCCAAAAGAAATAAACCATTCATCATCGGTGCATGACCATAAAAGATTTCATTCATATAAATATAACAACCATTGTTCTCAGATTTAAATGAATAACCACTTCGCATCAAACACGATCCAGATACAGTGTTCATGCTTAGTGCTGCACCAGATAACAATTATTCAAGTTTATTACTAATCCCAATGGTAAGTGGAGAGGTAGCATTCCGACAGCGATCACATCAACACTTGATCCATTGCCGACATGCATCTTGACCTCACCCCTTGCTAGCGGTCGCTTGTTCCGCAACCCCTGATTCGAGTTACAAATATTAGCAACTGAACTGGTATCACATACCCAGGTGCTACTGCGAGTACTATTCAAGTACACATCAATAACATGTATATCATATATAACTTTATTTGCCTTGCCGGCCTTCTTGTCTGGCAAATACTTGGGGCAGTTGCGCTTCCAGTGGCCAGTCCCCTTACAATAATAGCACTCGGTATCAAACTCGGGGATTCTTTTCAGGCATGGCAACCGGCTTGCCGCCCTTATTTACCTTCCGTTTTCCCTTCTTGTCTTTATTGAAACTAGTGGTCTTATTGATCATCAACACTTGATGTTCTTTCTTGATCTCCACTTCTGCAGTTTTAAGCATTGACAGAAGCTCGGGAAGAGACTTCTTCATGCCTTGCATATTATAGTTCATCACAAAGCTCTTATAGCTAGGTGGCAGAGACTACAGAACACGAGGGATGCATAAGTCAATGGGAATCTTTATTCCCAAGGACACAAGCTTATCGGCGTAACCCGACATCTTGAGTACATGCTCACTTACGGAGTTGTTCTCTTCCATCATGCAGCTAAGGAACTTTTCTGAAGCATTGTAGCTCTCTACAACAGCATGTGTGCGAAAATCATTTTCAACTCACCCATTGTATCAAATGCATTGTCGTTTTCGAAACGCTTTCGAAGTTCTGGCTCTAGCCCATACAATAGGCCGCAATGAACTAAGTTGTGGTCCTCTTGACGAGTCTGGTAGACATTCTTCTCCTTGTCAGGGGCATCATCAAACGCTGGGGGGCCTAGAAGCGCTTCTAGCACATATTGCTATTGTGCAGCAGAGAGGAGAATCCTCAAATTCATGGCCCATTCAGTAAAGTTGCTACCGTTTGTTGCAAGTTTCTCTTTCTCCATGAACAGATTGAAATTAAAAGCAGGTGGTGCCATCTACAATAGAATTTGTAAAGTTTAGACTAAGTTTATAATAGATTGAGTTCAACTAATCCAAATTAAGAATGAACTCCCACTCAAAACTGACATACCTCGTGCCTTTTTGGTGATTACATGAACCAAATCCACTACACCAAGTCCGATCATCACGTGAGTCGGTGTATCTTCAAAGGCGAGCATCAAATGGGCATCATATCTACCATATGACTCATGCTTAACCTTTCGGTCCGTGTTCCGAGGCCATGTCTGTACATGCTAGGCTCTCCAAGTAAGAACCTTAGTATTCGCGTGTGTAACTGTCTTACACCCGAAGTATGATCGTGGATCCAAGAACACACGATCATCACGTGATGTCTTGGAGCGATGAAACATAATCGGTGCATACTTAAGAAAGAACACATTCTTATCTTGATATTTAAATGAGGGATCATCTTATTATGCTAATAAAACGCCAAACAAGCAATATAAGATGCAACAAACATCACATGTTTATAAGTGAAATGATATGGTTCTTGCACTTGATCTCCATCATGTGCATCGTGGTATGATCACTATCATACCTCTATGTGTAACGCCAAGGTCTATGGAACTTACACGTTATGTGTGTTGTAAGAGTATCAACTTATACTTCTACTTACAACATCACCATATCATGACACTAGCCCATCAACAATCTAAACTAGACGCCTCTAATTTATCTATTGCAAGTTTTACGTGGCTTAGGGCTTTCGAAGATAGAACCGTTCTTACCTACGAACATGAACCACAACTAAGATAACCAAATTGTTGACAACTCGTTGCAAATTAGATATTGACTAGAGTAGGAGAGACAGACACCCGCTAGCCACTTATGCAAAACTAGTTGCATGTCAAGCGTGGAACAGGTCTCATGTGCGAGGACATGTAAAGTTTGTCTGGGCCGCTTCATCCCACTATGCCACCAATATCCAAAGTATAACCAAGAAGCAATAACATGATCATCATCGCCCACATACTCATATGTGTACTACCCGTGCAAAGCATCTACGCATAGATCCGGCTCTGATACCACTTTAGGGTTCGCATCATAGAAAACAAAAAATTTCCTTCCATGGGAACAACTATGTACCAAGACCTATCTACTAGACACAATCAACGGGCGGATATACATCCGTAGAGAACATTCCCTTAAAGACTGACAAAGCTTAACGAGTTAAACTCGTGGTTGATGTAGACGATCTCTTGTCGATCTCAAGATCGAGAGGAAGTCCTAGCACCGCAAATCAGCGGCGCATCCGTCCTCTCACACATGTTCGAGGCACCGAGCAACCTCCGCCTCCTCGCTCCAGCGATGCAGCGGAAGCACAACTCTTTCTTGCCGAATAGCCACCGAGAACATGAATCTCGCTAGTTCGAGACCATGGGGGATAAATACTAGAGGGGGAGAGAGATCCTTCACGAGGAGGTGTGAGTGAGAACTGAGGAGGGGGTTCCTTTTATAGGAGGAGTGGAGGCACCCAAGGGGGTGGCCGCCGGCCATGGAGGCTGCTCCCTCCCCTCCTTCATTCATGTGGGTGGACACTCCACTCACACAAATGTCTTTCAATTCCCTCCACTCAAAAACCCACTCAAATTCCCATAAAATTTTCACCAAATTTAATGCAAACTTTCATTAAATAAAACCCCTTTTATTTATTCAGAATTTTTTCAATTACTTTAATGACAAACATTCACATATAACCCCTTGCTAGTATTTTATTTCACATGCAAAAACACTTTCTGCAATTTCACCCGAAAACCTGTTTCGATATCTAGTGAAATAAATTACTGCGCTTGTTATTCTTTCCGGCATGAAACTTTTTCTCCAAATAGATGTCGGTGTCTCTTAAGTGTGTCACCCTACGGTTCACGAATAATACGGACATGATTGAGACACCTCTCAGATCAATAATCAGAAGCGGGACCTGGAGGTCCATACTAACTCCCACACATTCATCGATGACTTTCTTGTGATCGCGAGAACCTTTTATGCTAGTATCTTAATCCCTTTGTTTCGTGATATATTACATGTCCGAGATTCGATCATTGATATCTCCATACCTAGTTTGATCTCGTTACTGACATGCACTCTTTTCTCATTCTCGTGATATAATATTCTAGTGACCAAATCACTTGCTTGCAAGCTAACCAATGTGATATCACCGAGAGGGCCCAGAGCATTATCTATCCGTCATCGGGATGAAAAAATTTCACTCTCGATCCATGTGCCTCAACATAACACTTTAGTAGTACTGAACTCATCTTTATAATCACCCTGTTACGGTGTGACATTTGATGTTATTAAGATACTCTTTCGGTGTTAGTGATTGACATGATCTCATGGTCTAAGGATTAGGATTACTTCGTATGATGTTATAGCAATATAAACTCAATGACTTTGATCGTAATGCTATACTTCGGATGAATGTTCATCACATTATTACACTAATATTGTGACCTCGTTATTAACAACATCCAATGTCCATGATCAGGAAACCTTGATCATCTTGTTAATCAATGAGCTAGTTTATGAGAGAGGCATAACTAAGAACTTTATGTTTGTTTATTAAACACACATGTATTAACGTTTCCGTATTAATACAATTATAGCATGCAAAATAAACATCTATCATATACTTGGAATATACATAATAACTACTTTATTATTGCCTCTTAGGGCATATTCCCTTCATTAACGCGATTTTATATTTAGTTTGAATTTTAAAAAATTTATGTCTATTGCCGGCAGGCCAACGCGGACAAGTCGGGTCACACCGCAGGACATACCCGCCAGATAGACCGAACCATGAACCAAATTTCTCATTGATCCATCGGAACCAAATGAGTCGATTTGCTTCGCTGATTTGAACCCACCCGCTAGAGAGCCCTAGTATCCCTGAGTGACGAGGTTTGATCTCATCAATGCCCATTGTTATGGACTTGGGTTTTGGAGAAGATGGGGATGCTGGAGATCGTGGAACGGTTAACGGACAAGCAACCAGGGGACACGGGATTTACCCAGGTTCAGGCCCCCGGAGGGAAAACCCTACTCCTGCTTGTCTGCTCTTGATTACGGCGGAACCGAAGGTTACAGGGGTGCGCAGATTCGATCTGGCGTGGTGGTGCGTATGCGAAAGTATGAGTCGACAGATCTAGGTCATGCCCTCCTGGCCTTTATATAGACTTAGGCAGGTCCCGGGCATAGTCCTAGTCGGTTACAAGTTCTAGGGTTTTACCCCTTTGAATTTCCTATCTACGCTAGTCTTGCTCTCCAAGGATCCGAAGGCGTCATGGGCCTTGGCCAACCGAAAATCTTCATGGTCCAGCGTACATCTGCTGTGGGCCTTCCTTGGGCCGGACCAGGTATGCTGAGGCCACATACCCGTAAGGTATAACCATGTCAGTAGCCCCCGAGTGATCAGTCGAATCGCAGATTCGGCTGAGGACTCTTCAATCTTTCGGGTGTGACTATATGTTTCAACAGTATGTGTGTAGGGATTGTTGATGCGTGTGCCTGACTCACCCGACGGATCAGGGTCAGTTAACTGTCTTAGGACGAAACAACACGATCTTCCTCAGATTCGAGTCCCTCAACTCGAAACTGGAACATATGCTGGCGTAATTTGACTCAGGCCATGGAGGACTTACAGGAGTGGAATTCTAGTGAATTTAATTGATGTACCCAACGCGTCCTTTGGGATTTTTCATCGCACCTGTTAGCACGGGTTTTTACTAGAAGAGCGCAGTCGTGTGCGTTGCCAGGCCATCAGATGATATCTGTAGGTCTTATCTTTGTGTCGTAGACACAGCATCCGAATGTTTGTCACCTCGAAGGTGTTTCGGGTGGCCAAGGAGACCATTGGTCACTAGGAGTTTTCTTGGGGCAGAGTTGCCAAAAAGTTTTTGCATGCTGATCCGAAAGATCGCAGTCGAAGATTTCATAGGGTGCGCGACCAGCGCTCCCTATGGGAGTAGCCCCCGAGTGTCTGTTCGAGTCGTAGACTCGAGTGGAGACTTTAGCTCAAAACATTGTACAGTTGTTAAGTCCGTAGGACACAAAAAATTTCGGATGCTTAAATCCATCCTCCCTATGGGAGTAGCCCCCGAGTCCGTAGTGGAGTCGTAGACTCGACGTAGGACTCAAAGAATTATTTTGTCTTTATTCGTCTTTTGGGTGCGCGGCCAGCGCTCCTGATAGGAGTAGCCCCCGAGTATTTAGTCGAATCGAAGATTCAAGTGAGTACTCTTAGCTGTGGAGCTGAAGAATTGTAGTTGGTGCTAGTATAGCTTTTGATGACATCAGTGCTGACGACCAATGACCTCAAGCATCTGCTACGCCAGAGATGACTTGACTGGACGAACGTGGGTCCCACTTGCTGACCTTGAATTGACCGATCACGCGCAGCGTGGAGATAATTACGGCGTCTCCTCGATTTCCGCGCGTAGTGGACGACGTGGTAACGACGGTTCGTTGTGATGCTGACACGTGTATGGTCAGATCTGCCGTTGGCGTTAGGTCTTCTGGATGGACGGCTGCCGTGCGTCGTCTTCGTCGTTATAATCATTGGGGAAATCGCAGTTTGTTTTCACCGCATCACTTCTTGTTTTCACTGCCTCCTTGTGCTCTAGCGTTTCTTGCTACGCGCTGGGATTTCCTTCCACATTTCCATCTTCCTTTCTGCGCTTTCACCGCCGGCGCCGCCATAGCGCAATGGGGAAGCCGAAGAAATCGTCATCTGCCGTTGGTACCAGCGCCGCCGGAGGAAAGAAAGGCGCCACCGCTACCCGTGTCACCGACGGCGGCTGGCGGCGATCAGAGACGCGGGAGAGCGATCTCCGCAAGCTTCGCGAGCGAGGTCTGATCCCACAAGATAGGAAGGCCGTCAAACTCCCCGGCAATGAGGTAATCCCCCATCCCCCAGCTGGGTATCGGGTTATGTTTCTTGCCTTCGTTATGCGTGGGTTTTCCTTTCTAGTCCACAACTTTCTCCGTGGGCTGCTCTTTCTCTATGGCATCCAACTTCATCATCTTTCTCCCAACTCTCTTCTCCACATTGCTTGCTTCATCACTTTTTGCGAGTGCTGGCTCGGCATTGAGCCGCACTTTGGCCTCTTCCGGAAACTTTATTCCGTGAAGAGGCAGTCTGGTTCGGATGGTGTTTATCCCATTGGGGGTTTCATCATTTCTCTTAGTCCCAATCTTCTTTTCTTTTCTTTTTCCATGTCCGAATCCGTCCAGTACTGGCGGAGGCGATGGTTTTACATCCGCGACTCCGTAGTGCCTGGGCAAGATTTTGATCTTGTTCCTTTTGACCCTTCCCAAATGATTGAGCCGAAAAGGTCTTGGAAAAACAAAATCTTGGATGGCGAGGTGGCGGAAATAGAGGCCCTTTACCGTCGGGTGGAGGATCTCCAGCTAATTCCGGAGAAGGAAGTGAACGGCATGGACATCATCCGGACGTTTCTTGAGCGTCGGGTGCAGCCTCTCCAAGCGAGGGCGCACCCGTTGTTTCTTTATTTTGGGCGCCGTGATCCGACGAGGGTTTCAGCTAAGAAAGTCTCCGAGGAGGATCTTGACAAGACCCTTCGCGCGCTGCTGAAGTTCAAGGCCGGAGAGAAAATCCTGGGGAAGTCGCTGACTCCGCCATTTTCTTCGGCGTTGGTTGTTCCACAGGTGTAGATTTGTGTGCGTAGCACTTTTTTGTCGACTGCGCATTTATTTCCTTTGTTTGCTAACAAAGTTCCTTCTGTTGTGGCAGAGCTTCAAGGTACCGGGCATGGTACCGCCATTGCCTGAAAAGTATCCAAATGCCCCGGATAATGAAGTGGTGGAGTCCGTGTCCGAACTTCCTTCAGCGCGATCTCCGGCCGAAGATGCCGACGAGTCGAGTGAGGACCATACACGCAAACGATCACGAAGCTCCAGCGAGTCTTCAGATGCATCGACTCCTCCGACTCCCAGAAATCCTCTGGGCCTTGAGCGTCATAGCGATGGTCATGGAGATTCTTCCTCTCCCATTCCCGCCATTCCTGTGCAGGCTGTGGCACCGCACCCGTCAGCGAAGCGGAAGAAGGAAGAAAAGAAGGAAGAGAAGAAAGAGGAGAAGAAGGAAGAGAAGAGAGCCCGAAGGACTCCTTTTGTCTTCGACCTGAGCTCGCTGGGCTCGTAAGTTTCTTGTTATACTACTGTCCTTTTTCCTTTTTGATTTTTGCACTTGTGCTGATTGCTTCGTATGCAGGCATTCCTCCCGCGACTCCTCCAGTGATGGTGTGCGGGAGATGATGGGGGAGTCGAAAATTGCGTCTCCTCCTCCTCAGACGGTGGCGACTTCGGGGGGCGCCGCTCCGGATCCTCCTGTGCAGGAGGTGCAGGTGGTTGCGCCTCAGAATTTCGCCAGCGGGTCTTCGGAGTCGCTATCCGAGCATGTGAGTACCTTTGCTTCGTGCCACGGGGGGAGCCCCCGAGTGTCTTCGTGTGTGAATTTTGTTTTTATTCCTTTGTGTTGGGCGTAGCCCCCAAGTCCTTTTTCTTACTGCTGTTTCTTTTTCTGCAGCCTTTTGTGCAGGAAGCCAAGCGACTGGTGCAGGAGCGCCAGGTGCTGGAGGCGAACCTTCGTTAGCTTCAAGGTACCTGTTTGCTGTTGGTGCTTATTTCATTTATTCTGGTCCTTCTCTCTGACGTTTGCTTGTTTTGAATGCAGCGGAGCATAATACTCCTCTCTGTGAAGTCGATGCTCTCAAGAAGAGCCTTGGTCAGTCGGAGAAGAAGGCCGAGGCCGCCGTTGGTGTGAAGGAACGCCTCGAGCTAGAGCTGACTAAGGAAGCCGAAGCGAAGGAGCGTCTGCAGCAGGAGGCCGCGAACCGTGAGGAGCAACTGGCCACTGTTGCGGCTGCTCGTGAGAAAGAGGTGGCGGGCAAGCTCATGGCTGCTGCCAAGGCTGTTTTGGGTAAGTGTTGTATTTGTGCTTATTTCTTCGTGTTTCCTGTCTTCTTCTGTGTTGCTTTTCGTCATGTCCCTTTCTTTTTGTCTCAGATGCCGTAGGCATCGAGTTTGACCAGGGCGCTCTGGAGCACGGGAGTGCTCTAGATGATGCTACTGCAGCGGTCGAAGATCGTTGCAGCACCGTCGTCGGTTCCCTTGCCAAGGCGAAGGAGGTCCTTGGCCGCTTCTACAAGGAGCTTGTCCCTAAGGGCGCAGCCCTGGATGATGTGGATGCTCTGGCGGAGGCTTTGTCACCGGCGCTGCGCGCATAAGCCGCAAGCGTATAAGCATCGGCGTCCGTCGGGCTGGCGATGGCTTTGGCGGCTGGAGCAGAGCTCGACCTGCCTCAGATCACCTCCCGGATGCCGACGACCGCAGATGGATCCGA
Organism: Avena insularis; assembly: GCA_023614405.1. NCBI lineage: Eukaryota > Viridiplantae > Streptophyta > Magnoliopsida > Poales > Poaceae > Avena > Avena insularis. The sequence continues at coordinate 258,659,518 of CM042685.1, forward strand.
GGTAGCGTTTGCTGCCTACTCGTCACGCAGTTTATATGGGCCAAAGCTCATTGATTTGCTGTCTGAGTATGTGCTGCGGCAGCAGGGTGGGGCCAAAGCTAGGCAGTCCGGCTCCGAGGCGACTCAGGGTGCCGCGTCTTAGGTGTTGTAGATGTAGGATAATTTGTAGTCTTCTTTTGCTGTAAATATTTTGATGAACACAATTCTTGTGCCACGTAGTGGCCTTTTATGTGTTGAATGAATTTGCCTGAGTTGTGCTCTACCATTGCCTGAATGTTTGTGTCCCTTTCTTTGTCTTCTGCTCTAGGTTCCTTCGGGTGTTAACCCTGTTGACACCTCGTCCGCAGTGCCGCTGCGACCATCTTTGGATGATTCCTCGCAACTCGCTTTTCTTCGGGATCGTGTGCGTAGTCTGGAGAGGGAGTTGCTCGGGTTGCGGGGTCATGCCGATGTTTGGAAGTCCAAGGCGGATCGTGGTGCAGCCAGGGAGGAGTACTTGATGGCGGAACTTGTTCGGCTGTCCGAGCAGCTTCAATGTAAGTTGTTCTTTGTTTCGAGCTGTAGCTCAGTTTTTCGGATGAGCCTGCTGACCTTGCTCTTACTTTGTGCAATTGTCGCAGGTGCGAACCTTGCTCCGAGGGAAGAGAAGGAGCGTGTCGCTATTCGGGTCAATTGCTTGACTCAACAGGACATGGAAGCTGGTGGCTTCTTATGGATGGATCGTGACCGTGCCATGGTTCTGGCGACGGTGCAGGATCGTGTGCACCAGGTTTCGCGAGTGCTTCGCCAAGTGCAGACGTCGCTTGCCTCGGTGTTGCACGTCATGTTTTCTTTGGATGCTGTACCGACGAGCCTTGCGGGTCTTCTGTCGAAGTTTCGGAACGTGAGCAATGTCAAGGAGTTGGTGTGGCAATAGCTCGTCGCAGGAGTGAAGGCTGGTTTGTCTCTTGTGAGGCTACACCAGCCTGATGTGGATTTGGCTGCTGTGGCAGCTGGGCCACCTCCTCGGCCGGACGGTGATGAGTGGGACATGCGTCCACATTATGCAGCTGTAAGGCAGTATGCCGAATAGGTCGTAGATTTGTTTGAGCAGCGTGCTCAGGTTATTCTTCAGAATAGGTAGTACCTGTAAAATAGATAGATGTAAAATTTGTATATTTCGACTGGGCGTGTTGTGCCCTTTGTTGTAAAGGTTTTTTTTTGTAAGCACGCAGTGCTTTGTTTGAGTACGTGTCCTTTTCGTTTTCCTGACGTTGTCAGCTACTCAGGTGTACACGCGTGATCCTCAGTCGACGAAATCGTGAGGTGGGGGAGCCCCCGAGTGCGTTTGCAGTGTAAAGTAGAGTTGCAAATAATGAACTGGAGTTTGGGGTGAGACACTTAGCTTTATTTATATCGTAATGGAGGGAGTACATTGTTCGGCTGAATAGCCTTGGCTGAAAGCCTTATTGAAAGTAAAGGGGTAGGTAGCTAGGGGTAGAATCGTCGCAAGTGCGAGATGTTCCATGGGTTGGAGTATGCGACTCCAGACTCCACGTGCTTGAGGCGGTAGGCGCCACCTGGGATGACTTCAGTGATGACGTAGGGTCCTTCCCATGGTGACTCGAATTTCGTTGGTCGCTCTTGCTTGAGTCGCAAGACGAGGTCTCCTTCGACGAAGGACCTTGGGCGCAGCCGGCGGCTGTGGTAGTTGCGGAGACTCTGCTGGTACACCGCTGATCGAGCTGCTGCTATGTCTCGTGCTTCGTCGAGTGTGTCGACAGCATCTTCGAGTGCAGCCATGGATTCGCTTCAAGCGGCGCACCGGGGCCTGGTGGCGATTGCCGGGTAGCACGGCTTCAGCTCCGTGCACCATGAAGAACGGTGTGTAGCCTGTGGAGCTGTTTGGCGTGGTCCGTAAGCTCCATAGGACGGATGGTAGCTCTTTCATCCAGGCTCCTGCTTTCCATTCGAGTGGACTCATGAGGCGCTTCTTGATGCCAGCGCCGATTAGGCCGTTGGCCTTTTCCACTTGCCCGTTCGTTTGGGGGTGTGCCACTGAGGCGTACGTGATGTTGATCCCAAGGCCTTCGCACAAGTCCTGGAATTCCTTAGAGATAAAGTTCGATCCGTTGTCGGTGATGATGCTATGCGGTACGCCGAACCTATAGACAATGGACTCGAAGAATTTGACGGCAGTTTTTCCCTTTTGGTTGGTGACAGGCATGGCCACGATCCACTTGGTGAATTTGTCGACTGCGACGAGGAGGTAAACGTGTCCCCTTTCGAGGACTTTGGCAGTTTGCCGATCATGTCGAGGCCCCATTGAGCAAAAGGCCAAGCTATAGGTATGGGTCTGAGCTCTGACCCGGGTGCGTGCGGTTTGTCGGCGAACTGTTGGCATCCATTGCATCTTCGGACGATGTCCTTTGCGTCTCCCATGGCCGTTGGCCAGTAGAATCCAGCCCGTAGAGCTTTGGCGACTAGGGAGCGGCTGCCTGCATGATGGCCGCAGATGCCCTCGTGGATGTCTTGGAGGATGGCTTTCCCGTCACTGATGGTGACACACCTTTGTAGTACACCCGTAATACTACGCTTGTACAGCTTGCCATTGATGGTGGTGAAGGCTTTTGACCGACAGGATATGCGTCGGGCATCTGTCGGGCTGTCAGGCAGTTCTCCATTTAACAAGAACTGGAGGTATGGTCGCGTCCAAGTTTCTTCGAATGCCATGACCTGCATTAGGTTTACCATGGCGACTTATGTGTCCAGTTTCTCGGGTCCTTCATGTCCTTCGGGCAGCGTAGCCCCCGAATGTTCTGCTTCTTCGGGTGATCCCTTGGGGAATTTCTGCTTGATGGATGGCACACAGATCTGTTCGAGGAACACACCTAGTGGCACCTTTGCGCAGGTGGAGCCGATGTTGGCGAGTCTGTCGGCTTCCTCGTTGGTTTCTCTTCCAACATGCCGAAGCTCGCAGCCGTCAAATTCTCCTTCGAGTGCGTTGTAGAGCGCGCGGTACGCGATCATGTTTTCGGCGTGTGCGTCGCACTCATTCATCGTCTGCTGGACGACGAGGTTGGAGTCACCGTAGATGACCAGGTGCGTTGTGCCGCATATCTTTGCCATCCTCATGCCGTGGATGAGGGCTTCGTATTCGGCCTCATTATTAGAAGCTCGGAATTTCATCCGAAGGACGTACTTCATCGTGTCGCCTTGCGGGGAGGTCAGTATGACCCCCGCTCCTGCTCCAGCTTCTCGCTTGGAGCCGTCGAAGTGCATCGTCCATGACTGCGACATATCTGGGGTGTCTGGCAGCTGCAGCTACATCCAATGTACCAGGAAGTCCGGAAGAACTTGAGATTTGATTGCAAGTCGCTTCTCGTAGACGATGTCCAAGGGTGACAGCTCGATGCCCCACAGGGCCACGCGTCCTGTGGCCTCTGGATTATTCAGGATGCTGTTCAGGGGTGCTTCGTTGACGACCATCACTTGGTGCTCCTGGAAGTAATGGCTCAGTCGTCGAGCCGTCATGAACACGCCGTAGGCGAGCTTCTGGTAGTGAGGGTACCTCTGCTTTGTTGGTGTCAGTACCTCGCTGAGGTAGTAGATTGGGCGCTGGACCCCGTGGGTCTTGCCTTCTTTGGGTCGTTCGACCACAAGCACGGTGCTAACCACTTGGTGTGTGGCTGCTATGTACAGCAGCAGAGGCTCGCGCTCCTTTGGCGTGACCAAGACGGGCGAGGTGGAGAGGAGCCGCTTGAGGCTTTCGAAAGCATCGTTGGCTTTTGGCGTCCACTCAAACTTGTCTGCCTTGCGTAGTAGCTGGTAGAATGGCAGGGCCTTCTCGCCCATGCGGCAGATGAATCTGCTTAGCGCCGCTATTCGTCCTGCGAGCTGCTGGACGCCTTTGAGGTTTTTCGGCTTCTCCATCGCCATGATGGCTCTGATTTTCTTCGGGTTCGCCTCGATCCCTCGCTGAGAGATGAAGTACCCAAGCAGCTGACCCGATGGGATGCCGAAGGCGCATTTTTTAGGGTTGAGCTTGATCCTGTAGCGATCAAGGTTGTCGAACGTCTCGCGGAGATCGTCGATAAGTGTCCTTGCCTCCCTGGTTTTTATGACTATGTCGTCAACATAGACTTGGACGTTGCGACCGATCTGGTCCTTGAGGCAGGCCTGCATGCATTGCTGGTACGTGGCACCTGCGTTCTTTAGCCCGAAAGGCATTGTGTTGTAGCAGAATACTCTGAACGGTGTGATAAACGTCGTTTTCTCCTGATCTTCGACCTTGAGTCGAATCTGGTTATAGCCTGAGTAGGCATCGAGGAAGGAGAGTTTCTCACATCCTGCAGTCGAATCGATGATCTAATCGATCCGAGGAAGAGGGAAGTGGTCCTTTGGGCAATGCTTGTTTAGTGACGTGAATTCCACGCACATCCGCAGGATGTTCGTGTCCTTCTTTGGGACCATCACTGTATTCGCAAGCCACTCGCTTTCATTGATTTCCCTGATGAAGTATGCAGCGGGTAGTCTATTGATTTCCTTGCCGATGGCTTCGGCTCGCGGTTCGGACAGTCTCTGGATGGACTGATTGACTGGCTTGGTGTCTGGAAATACATTGAGTGCATGCTCGGCGAATTCCCTAGGAACTCCTGGCATGTCCGCGGGACACCAGGCGAAGATTTCCCAGCGCTCACGGAGGAATTCGACGAGCGCGCCTTCCTATGCGGGGCTGAGGTCGTTGGCGATCAGCACCGTCTTGGAGGCATCCGTCGGATGGACCTGCACCTTCTTTGTGTTGATGGTGGAGTCGAAAGACATGTCGGGTGCGATTTGCCTTGTGACTGGGGGTGCCCCATTGTCCGTCACCTCACGGAGCCTTACGAGCTCGTCTTGCATGCCAAAAGACTGGGAGATTTTGTTGAAATCCACAGACCGGGTCCGATCGGGTGAAGCTCCCGTGGACTGTGATGACACCCTTCGGCCCTGGCATCTTGAGTAGCAGGTATGCGTAGTGTGGGATAGCCAGGAACCTTGCGAATGCTACACGCCCAAGTATGGCGTGGTATTGTGACGGCCAGTCCACCACTTCAAATTCGAGTCGCTCCTGCCGGAAGTTGTCCGGCTTCCCGAAGATGACGTCGAGCCCTATTTTGCCCAGGGGGAATATGCCCTTCCCTGGAACGATGTCGTGGAACGTTGTGTCTGACTGTTCCAGGCTGCATTGCGGGATCCGCATTGCCGCTAGAGTGCTTGCGAACATTAGGTTGATGCCGCTGCCGCCGTCCATGAAGACGCGACTCATCTCGAAACCTCCGATCTGCGCCTCCAGCACCAGGGCAGCATGACCTGGGCGAGGGATCTGGCAAGGGTGATCCGCACGAGTGAATGTGATGCAGGACTCCGATCCGCTGAGGTACTCAGGGATGGCAGGTGGGGTTGCCACGGCTAGGTTGATTTGTCGGGTGATTTTCTTCTGCACCCTATTCGTGGGGCGTCACTTCTAGATCATCATCAGTGCTCCTTTCGGTGGGGGGTACCCGTTCCCAGCGTTGTTCTGTGCGGGTGCGACTGGTTGGTTCGGGCCTCCGATAGGTGGCGGTGGAGGGGCTCCATGTGCTATTTCACCTTGTGCAGGTGCGTTTCCGAATGCAGGGATTGGGGCTTGTTGCCTCATTTGCACCATGCTTTCGCTGAGCTTTTGGAACTCGCGGCAGTCCTTGAGCATGTGGCTCGCCTTCTTTTTGCCATCTTGCTTGTCGATGTAGAAGTGGATGGTGCATGGTCCCGAAAGCTTTTCGTACGCTAAGGGTCCGTTATCGCGGTCGCGGCGTTGCCACGACTGCGCTGGGCGTCCTCCATCGTGGAAGTTTCCTCCACGGTATCCTCCGCTGTTGCGACTGTTGTCGTTGCGACGGTCGGCGTAGCCAGTCGCGACCATGTCGGGTCCGTCGCGGTCCTCGTAGACGCGCGATCTCCTCTTGCTGCAGCGTTCCCGTCTTCGGCCGTAGTCATCCTCTTCATCTGATTGTGCTCGGTGAATGCAATATTCGCCGTCGGCCCACCTGTTGGCGATGTCCATGAGGTGGTCGAGTGTTTTGGGCTTGACGCGCCCGAGTTCCTCCTTGAAGTCTGGGCGTTTGACGCCGTCCCTGAAGGCGTCGATGGCCCTCTCTTCGGAGATGTGTGCTGTGGAGTTCTTGGTGTTAGACCAGCGTAGTATGTACGAGCGAATAGTTTCGCCCATTTTCTGAGTGCATGCTCGCAACTCTTCGATTGAGGCGGGCCTCTTGCTGGTGCCCTTGAAATTTCGGATGAAGCTGTAAGCTAGCTCCTCCCAGCTTCGGATGGACCCTGATGATAGGCTGCTGAGCCAGACCCGCGCCGCTTTGTCAAGGCATTGCATGGCGGTTTCTTTGCTACCGCCGTGCAGCTTGACGGATGACAGATGGTCACTGAGCCAGGCTTTTGGATCTTGCGTGCCGTTGAACTTCGGAGTATCCGAAGGAAGCTTGAAATTGCGTGGCATCAGTGTTCGCCGAACAGATCTGCTGAAGCATCGAGCTTCGCAGAGTTCTCCTTCGTCTTCGTCCATCTTGGATTCAGACGAGCATGCACGTTTGGCTCGTGCTTTGTCGATTTTGTGCTGTGTGAGCGCGTCTCTGGCGTCGTAGTCGCGTTTATGGCGACGCGAGCTCTTCTTCCTTCGAGGAAGGTCGTGTTCCTCTTCCTCTTCGGATGAAGGGGTGGGGCTCCAGTCGCGCCTGGCCGGAGCTTTCTTATTCGGCTCCGTAGGAGCGTCTTCGTGGAGCGCAGCTCCGACAAGTCCGAGTCTGGTGAGTGCGGACTTATGCATGGCTCTTTTCGGATCCCCTTCCGAAGGTTGGTGGGCCGCGAGATACGCAGTGGCTGCCATGATCGCAGCTTGTGGTGTCTTCGGGATGATGTTGCCGTCGGCATCCATCTCCATGAACGATGTGTGGAGAGTTCGGGTCACATCACGGCGCTCCTTGGGATCCATGTTCTCCACCCGCGAGCGGTGCTTGTTTCCCTGGTTTCTGTTCGTGCTAGAGCCGGAGGCCATGGCGGAGCGCAATGGCGCTGGACTCGTGAGGCTGCTTATGCGCTTGTCAAGTGTTTCCTGCATCTTGACTTGCTTCTTATGCTCCTCGATGAGGAGGTAGTGGTATGCCATCAGCAGTTCACGTGGGGAGTCTACAGGCAGGACTATGTCGCCTGCTACAGCGCGGCGTGCCTGGACCCATCCTTCTTTGCTAAGTTGGATGACATGGCCGTTGTTTTCCCCTTCGGGTGGGGGGACTGGCTTCTTCTGTTCCCGCCATTTCCGTCGTTTCTGTCCTGCAGGTTGGGGTTCGTGTTGGGCGGCGGGTTAGGCGTTTGCTGCTCCTGGATGACTGCGGGCATTGGTAGCGTTTGTAGATCGGTCTGCTGCTGCCGCAGCTCTCAGATCCGGAACCGTAGGTCCCTGCATCCGATGGCGGATCACACAGATCGGAGTTGCTTTCCGCCGTCGTAGGAATCATCTGGCGATGATGTTGTGCGTAGCATTGTGGGGCCCACGGCGGGCCTGATTGATGGTAGGGCACCGCTCGAGACGGAGGTGCCGATTCACCCACAGGCGAAGCTCCCGAACAGGATTTCGAGTCCGTCGCCTACGGGCTCGAAGTCCTTCATGGTGGCCGGCGAGTGGGCGGTGAAGTCGAAAGTGCCGAAGAGGAGGTGACTCTCCGTCGCCGCAGAGTTGTAGATCGATCGGGTCGGGACCGTCACGATCGCACAATCAGCAGCCCCATTTCCCACAGACGGCGCCAATTGACGAGGTTTGATCTCATCAATACCCATTGTTATGGACTTGGGTTTTGGAGAAGATGGGGATGCTGGAGATCGTGGAACAGTTAATAGACAAGCAACCAGGGGACACGGGATTTACCCAGGTTCAGGCCCCCGGAGGGAAAACCCTACTCCTGCTTGTCTGCTCTTGATTACGGTGGAACCGAAGGTTACAGGGGTGCGCAGATTCGATCTGGCGTGATGGTGCGTATGCGAAAGTATGAGTCGACAGATCTAGGTCGTGCCCTCCTGGCCTTTATATAGACTTAGGCAGGTCCCGGGCATAGTCCTAGTTGGTTACAAGTTCTAGGGTTTTACCCCTTTGAATTTCCTATCTACGCTAGTCTTGCTCTCCAAGGATCCGAAGGCGTCATGGGCCTTGACCACCCGAAAATCTTCATGGGCCAGCGTACATATGCTGTGGGCCTTCCTTCCTTGGGCCGGACCAGGTATGCTGAGGCCACGTACCCGTAAGGTATAACCATGTCACTGAGCACGTCTTGGGGCGTGTTTGGTTACTCGGGCCCAAAATTCTTGTTTTTTGACTTTTGGCCCGCTCGATACCGCATGGTGAGAGATTTGAGTTGGGCCAACTTTGGGCTCTTGTTTGGTCCCCCATATCCTCGTTTCCTTCCAAATGGCCCAACGTTTGGTTTCTCGCTGCACACAATTGGCAATAAAAGTTATCCCTCTAATCTAACATACTTGATCTTAATCCTCTCTAATCTATCTAACTATGCCTCCATTCGAGATAAGTTGTATATGAAAAAGATGTCCCTCAATGTTATGAATCCATTGCGGTGAACGATTTATAATTTCGTTGAGTGACGCTACGTTGTTTTCCCTTTTAGAGGTTTTTTGAATGAATTTTGTCAAATTTCGTCACACACAGAAACCATTTGAAATTTACCATGGAGGGAAGATTCGGTTTATCATTTCACACGACTTTTATGTTGTAAGTTTTCTGTTCTGACATTGCTATACAAGTAAATCTACGTGTACCTATGTATAATATGACAATTTAGATCTATGTAGTTATGAATGTCAAAACGAAAAACTCACAACACGGAAGTTGTATGATTCGGTGAGGCGAAACTACATCAAAAGGGAACTTCAAACGGTCGCTCGCGTACAAAGAATTTGGCAAAATTCATTCACAAAACATAAAAACATGAACACGAAATAGACCCATAAAAATCAATGAAACTAGAAACCGATCGTCAGAATGGATTCACAACGTCACATCTTTTTCATATACAACTTATCTTAAATCGATGCATGATTTTGTAGATCAAAGTGGACTAAGTTAACCACGTTTAGAGAGGAAAGTTCATGTAACTGGTTGCACGCGGGGAAAAGAATTTGTACCCAGCGGGCATATGGAAATGCTCAAATCGGCGTTTTCAGCGGACCAAATTTTAGCCTACTTTAAAAACCGTATCCTGCAAAGATTCCATACATGGCATCTCTACAAACAAGCTTATTTCTTCCCGCACGATACGAGAACAAGACACGTCCTTAAGCATTGTGTGTGGACTCCAGCTCATCCAGCCCCGGGACACGTGGGGTCCTTCAGGAATCAGGAGCACCTATCCACAAACCTGGCCAACGGGCCGTATCTGGATGGGCTGGCCCGCGGCACACAAAAGAAGCTCGGCACAGCTCGTTAGTAAGTGTTCGGCAAATATTTGAAACAAATATGCAAAAGAGGTGTCTGCAGGGTTCAAACCGCGGACCTGCTGCTCTCCCGCACTCCTCCCTACAACTAAGACATCAAAATTTAGTTGTTACTAGCAAACATGCCCGTGCGTTGCACCGGAAAAAACGAACACCAATATCGACTTGCAAAGTTGTCGTTGTCTCTTTTATAATTCTAGTCCACCTCATGTTCATAGACTACAGATATCAAAAAAACAACTTTCAACAATAAATTAAAGAAAACCTACTACTCCCTCCGGATCATATTAATTACTCAAATTTGTCTAGATTTGAATGAATCTAGACACAATTTAGCATATAAGTTCATCCAAATTTTAATAAATTAAAGTCAATTAATATGGATCCGAAGGAGTAATAAAGAAATTTTAAAATTTAATAGTAAAATGCCCGTGCGATTGCTACGGGTTTTTAATTTATTCGGACAAAATTATATAGTTCACATAATTCAGTTTCTCAGAAGAAGGGGCAATCATTGTAGTCATTTGAACAGCCTTAAAGTGCAATTTGACAAATAAGCTAATCCTTTAATTTTTTTTCTAAATCCTACACATGAATGACTCAATATGGATTATGCAGCCTTGCCTCCTGCAAACATATGAGAATAGTAGCAAGTAGGCCCGACACACAATAAACCACCACCGTTGTATGTGAACTCGTCGCGCGTCGGTGGTGGCGACATGGCTGCCACGAGTAAAAATAGCAATGCAAGATTTTGCAGAGAAGTGAAGGAATTTATTTTTTACTATATAGTATAATGTCCGTGCTCTGCCACGGATCTTAGTTTCTTTCGCTTTGACATGTAAACACAATGTATATGAAAAAAATCATATATGTAGAAAAAACAAACAAGACAATTTAACCAAAACCTAAATGCCATAATATTCATGCGAAAAGAAGTGTCAAAATTCCATCTCTAGTTATTAGTGAAATATACTGAGCAAAATACACGCCTTCAAGATTTTCAGAAAAAATATTATTGATCCAACACTCCACGAAGTAACATAACGTGTCTGGTTTTGCTTTTCTTATGTGAGCTTTTTCAAAATATTCTTTAAAAGTAAAATTTAGTAGTTTTGAGGATCTTCTAAAATCTTAATGTCCTCGTAGTACCTTTTTTAAATAAAAAATCGTTGAGTAGCTAAGACGTTTGAAGAAAACCATGTCCCTCTAAAAAAACATGTAAAGTTAAAGAATGGGGATAGCTCATCCACTGACACATTCTCACTCTTATCTCTATCCTCAAGAATCCACCGCTGCCTCCCCACCGCCAGCGAGTGGATCGCCACTCCCTGCCCACCCAGCGCCGGCAAACGTCCTCCCACTCGCTTGCCTCCCCGCTCACTCGACTACCGTCTTCTCCCTGCCGATGCCGCTATAATATCGCGCCGGTGTCACGGACCCTCGCTTCTCTGCCTCTCGCCTCAGGACTGCTACCCAGAGCTCGCCGCCAGGGGAGTTCAAGTGGCGGAGCTTTGCTCCACTGGATATGCGGCCGCAGGCAAACTTTTTCAAGGGGGCACAACGGTGGCCTCCTCCTCCCAAGGTCTGGGTGGTGAATCAGAGCGAGTTGCAAGAACGCCGACGAGGATGACCCGCTCCGGAGTGTTGGAGAGAACACAAGCAACCCGCGATTGGTAATTTTTTGTGAAGGTAATTCAAACCAGTAAGATTTTGGATCGATAATCAGGGCCTTATTGCTCGAATGCTTGCAAGCTTTCTATTTCATTTTTTGTGAAGGCAACACCACTTAAAATATTAATGGTATACGTAATGGTTATTTGTACAATAGTCTAATATAGATTAATGGATACTACTCGAGTTTCCCTTTGTGATATATTTTAGTGTTGATTCTAAAACAGGACAACATAATGGAGGGTTCAATATTTGTCACAATGTATGGACATGTAACAGGACAACATAATGAGTATGCTTTCACTGGGTGGACTTGTGGTTAGTTGCAGTTCTATATACATTGATTTTCTTGGTTGAGAGAAGCAAGTTTATTGCCTCACTTTTTGCAACTGCAGGCATTTGTGATTGCATTTTCTCCTGGCTTGGGAGCCAGACCCATGGATAATAATTTCTGAGGTATGCAGTTGTTAAATTCAATCATTACATCTATATGATATTCTCCATATGCAGGTGTTACCACTATTACTTTGCCACCTTTTGTTTATAAGCTATTAATATCTTCCATAGTCTCTTGTTATCAAGTGACACTGCAACCCCAAGTCCTGACCCTCCTCACAACACCTCTTCCCTGTGAAATGGATCCAAGTGCTGCAGCTGCAGTCACACTCTTGTGGTTTCTGAACCACTTGCTGCTTTAAAATGCACATGATGGTGCCTTGACTTTATGTAGCTAGATTCCACTGACCGTAGCTATCACTATAGACTGTAGTTACTGCTCTTAGTATTAGCTGTACATATTACTACAGATTGCAATTTTCCCCTTTAGTTTCGTGTGATTCTTAGATCTATGATTGCAAGTGACAGTTATCAGACTATGTAGAGAAAATTTCTATCTGAACTGAACTTAACATTTTCACTGTATGTGCCTTCAGATTCTTCCTGTTAATATTAAGAGCCTTGCTAGAAGTGTCGTGACCCTTGCAAACAGGATGATAGCGTGGCTCGTCACGATGACAGTGGACTTGATGTTAAACTGGAGCAAGGGAGGTATGTCCCTCCTCCCCGTATTCCAACCTTCTTCTGTGTTTCATGAGATCATATCTCATAATATGTTGCCATGTTTCAATAGGAACATTCGCTATATACTCTGTGGTGGGTATGTGTTGGAGATATGCCCTAGAGGCAATAATAAATATAGTTATTATTATATCTTTGTGTTTATGATAAATGTTTACATTCATGCTATAATAGTATTAACAAGGAAACATTAATACTTGTGTGATTTGTAAACTTAAATTGAAGTCCCTAGTAAAGCCTCTTCATAATACTAGCTTGTTGGTTAATAAATGATTGTGGTTTCCCTATCATGAACATTGATATGTTATTAACAACAAGATCATATCATTAGGAGAATGATATGGTGGACATACTCCTATAGATAAGCGTAGCATAAAGATCAAGTCATTTTAATAGTTCAATTGCTATATGCTTTCTGATACATAGTAACCTAATTCCTTCGACCATGAGATCATGCATATCACCTTCACTGGAAGGATGCTTTGATGACATCAAACACCACGCCGTAACTGGGTGGCTATAAAGGTGGCATTGAGTGTTCGGAAAGTATTGGTTGAGACACATGGATCAAGAGTGGGATTTGTCCATCCATATGACGGATAGATATACTCTGGGCCCTCTCGGTGAAATGTCATCCAATTAGCTTGCAAGCATGTGACTGGCTCACAAGGGATCACATATCACGGGAACAATAAAAGAGTACTTATCAGTAACGAGGTTGAACTAGGTATGCAGAGATACCGACGATCATAATCTCGGATAAGTAAACTATCGTGAGACAAAGGGAAATTGGTATCATATGTAAGTGGTTCATTCGATCGCAAAGTAATCGTAGAAATATGTGGGAGCCATATGAATTTCCAGATTCCTCTATTGGTTATTGTTCGGAGAAGTGTCTCGATCATGTCCGCATAATTCACGAACCGTAGGGAGACACACTTAAGGATTCGACGTTGTTTGAGTAGTTATGGAATGATGAGAAAGAGACGGAATGTTGTTCGGAGTCTCAGATGGGATCCGGGATATCACGAAGAGATCCGGAATGGTCCGGAGAATAAGATTCATATAAGGAAAGTCCTGTTTCGGAGTTGGAGAATGGTTCCGGTGTTTTCATCGGGAATGTTCTAGAAGGTTCCGGAAGGTCCGGCACTCCGAAGGGGAAGGGTACATGAATGTGTCATACTAAGTTGGAATGATTTCATCATGTACTAGGTGTCATCGCTGAACAAAATAAAGGGTTTAATCAAATCCTAGTTTGAAAAGTCAAACGCCAATTTGAAAAGTCAAACGGCTATTTTGGAAAGTGGAGGGAAGTGGGAAACCGAGTTGGGGAGGAGTTCCTCCTCCACCGCCGGCCCAGTAGGGATCCGAGTTGGGGAGGGACTCCCTCCCCTTGGCCGGCGCCTCCCACCTATAAAGGGAGGGGCAGGGCTGCCCCTCCTAGCACACAAGTTCCCCACTCCAAAACCCTAGCCCGGTGCCGCCACCTCCTGTTGCCGCCGCCTCCTAGGGCTCCCCTAGCCGCCGACTTGGGCAAGCCCCAAGCCCTAGCCGCCGGCCCTAGCACCTCCTCCTTGGTGTGTCTAAACCCTAGATCGCCGAGGAGCTCTCTCATAGTCCACCATACTCGCTTCGGCTTAAGGCGAAGCCCTGCGAGATCTCCCCTCTACTTCCGGTACCACGCCGTTGTGCTGCCGGAATCGCGAGGAGAGTGCTACAACCTCCGCTGCCTACTGGAACAAGGGAGAGTAAGGTCTTCATCGAGTACGGAACGTGTGACCGACTGCAGGAGCGCTGTCGGAACGCAGCGCCGGAAGGATCGTCTACGCGATCTTGAGATCGGGAAGAGTACGACTACATCACCCACGAGAATCCGCTCTCGTTAAACACTTTGGAATCTTTGAGGGTGAGTTATTCCATCGACTCGTTGCTACAATCTAGTAGATATATCTTGGCTTATTTGTTTGTATGCGGTAGAAAAATTTTGTTTTCCATGCTACGAAACCCTACAGTGGTATCAGAGCCGTGTCTATATGTAGATCTGTTGCACGAGTAGAACACAATGGTCATTGTGGGCGTTGATGCTTTTATTGTCGATTGCTTCTTGTGTACTTTGCATCTTGCGGGATGTTGGGATGAAGCGGCTCGGGCTAACCTGACATGACATCGTTCATGAGACTTGCTCCACGCTTGACATGCAACTTGTATTGCATAAGTGGCTTTGCGGGTGCCTGTTTCTCCCAGCATAGTTAAGATTAAATTTACAACGGGTGATTGTCAATACTAGTATCAATGTTGTAGTTCATGTTCGTAAGTTAGAACGACACTTATTGAAAGCCCCAAACCACGTAAAACATGCAAAGAAAGTAGAGGCGTCTAACTTTGTTTTGCGGGGTGTCTTGATGTGATATGGCCATGATTGTGATTATATTTGATGTATGCAATGTTCCTTATTGTAAGTTGGCAACCGGCAGGAGCCATATGGTTGTCTTTAATTTATGTTAAGACCCGCATTTATATTCAAAGTAGTTGTAATAGTTGAAGCCGGTGGACGACAACCATGGAGAAGCGTCATTGACCTTGATGTAATGTCGGTGATGATGGAGATCATGTTCGTGCTTGAAGATGGAGATCGGAAGCACAAAGAAGAAAGGCCATATCATATCACATATTATGAATAGCATGTGATGTTAATCCTTTATGCATCTTGTATTGCTTAGTTAACGACGGTAGCATTACAAGATGATCCCTCATGCACATGAATTTCCAGTCATAAAGTGTTCACCCTTAGTTAGCACCGTTGCTAAAAGCTTGTTGTTTCGAAGCACCACGTGATGATCGGGTGTGTTAGATTCCGCAAGTGTATACAACGTGAGCAAGCCAGATTTGCTCATGCGGAAGCTAAGGTTTGATCTTGACGAGCCTAGCATGTACAGACATGGTCTCGGAACACGGATCACCGAAAGGTAAAGCATGAATCATATAGTAGATATGATGAACATGTCGATTGTTCGCCATTGAAACTATATCAACTCTCGTGATGATCGGTGTTGATGTGGTGGATTTGGTTCGTGTGATCACTAAAACAATGTGAGGGATATTGTTTTGAGTGGGAGTTCACCTAGATTAATTTAACTATTAATTAGAACTCAATTTGTCATAAACTTAGTCTAAACTATTGCAAATATGTTATAGATCAATGGCGGCCCCTACCATCAATTTTAATGCGTTCCTAGAGAAAGAAAAGTGGAAAAACAATGGAAGCAACTTCGCGGATTGGTTCCGCAATTTGAGGATTGTCCTCACAGCTGGTAATTTGACCTATGTGCTGGATGCACCGCTGGGTGACCCACCTGCAGCTGATGCTACCGATGAAGTAAAGAATGTTTACCTCGCTCGGAAGACTCAGTACTCCACAGTTCAGTGTGCTATCTTGTATGGTTTAGAATCGGAGCTTCAGAAAAGTTTTGAGAATTCAGACCCACATGATATTGTTCGTGATCTCAAATTGATCTTTGAGACTCACGCGGCAATTAAGAGCTATGAGGCTTCTGAAAAGTTCTTTAACTGCAAGATGGAAGAGGGCAGCTCCGTCAGTGAGCATGTGCTTAAGATGTCTGGGCACGCAAAAAAACTTCAAAGCTTGGGTATAGTGATTCCTAATGCTTTGGGGATTTACCGTGTCCTCCAATCACTACCACCAAGTTACAAGAACTTTGTGATGAACTACAATATGCAAAACATGAACAAGCAGTTGCCAGAACTCTTTGCCATGTTGAAATCTGCAGAAGTGGAGATCAAGAAAGATCACCAAGTGTTGATGGTCAATAAGACCACCAAATTCAAGAAAGGCAAGTCTAAGCAAAAGGGACACTTCAAGAAGGGTGGTAAGAAAGTTACCGCGCCGACGAAGAAGACCAAGGCTGGACCTAAGCACGATCTTGAGTGCTTTCTTTGCAAGGGAGAAGGTCACTGGAAGCGGAATTGCCCAAAGTACTTGGCGGATTTGAAGAACGGCAACATCAAGAAGAAAGGTATATCCGATATACATGTTATTGATGTGTATCTCACTAGTACTCGTAGTAGTGCCTGGGTATTTGATACTGGTTCAGTTGCTCATATTTGTAACTCGAAACAGGTGCTGCAGAATAAACGGAAGCTAGCGAAGAACGAGGTGACGATGCGCGGATCAAAGGTTGATGTGATCAATTGACGCTACCCCTTCATCTACCATCGGGATTAGTTTTATACTTAAATAATTGTTATTTGGTGCCTGCGTTAAGCATGAACATTATATCGGGATCTTGTTTATTGCGAGACGGTTACTTGTTTAAGTCTAAGAATAATGGTTGTTCGATTTATATGAGTAATATGTTTTATGCACATGCACCTTTGATAGATGGTCTATTTTTATTGAATCTCGATAATGGAAATACACATATTAATAACATTGAGGCTAAACGTTTGAAATCGAGCGATAACTCGACCTATATGTAATCGCTGCCTTGGTCACATTGGAGTGAAGCGTATGAAGAAAATCCATTCCGATGGACTTCTTGAATCACTTGATTTCGAATCACTTGAAAGATGCGAAGCATGTCTGATGGGTAAAATGACTAAGACTCCATTTTCTGGTATGATGGAGCGAGCTACGGACTTATTGGAAATCATACATACCGATGTGTGTGGTCCAATGAGTGTAGCATCGCGCGGTGGTTATCTTTATGTTCTTACCTTCACGGATGACTTAAGTAGATATGGGTATATCTATTTCATGAAACATAAGTCCGAAACTTTCGAGAAGTTTAAGGAATTTCAAAGTGAGGTAGAGAATCAACGTAACAAGAAGATTAAATTTCTACGTTCTGATCGTGGAGGTGAATATCTAAGTTACGAGTTTGGCGAGCATTTGAAGAAATGCGGAATACTTTCACAATTGACACCGCCGGGAACACCACAGCGTAATGGTGTGTCCTAACGTCGTAATCGAACTCTCTTAGATATGGTTCGTTCTATGATATCACTTACAGATTTACCGCTATCATTTTGGGGTTATGCATTAGAAACAGCCGCATTCACTTTAAATAGGGCACCATCTAAATCCGTTGAAACGACACCGTATGAATTATGGTTTGGGATGAAACCTAAATTGTCGTTCCTTAAAGTTTGGGGTTGCGAAGCCTATGTAAAGAAGTTACAACCGGACAAGCTTGAACCCAAAGCGGAAAAATGCGTCTTCATAGGATACCCGAAGGAAACTATTGGGTATACCTTCTATCATAGATCCGAAGGCAAAATCTTCGTTGCCAAGAATGGATCCTTTCTAGAGAAAGAATTTTTCTCGAAAGAAGTGACTGGAAGGAAAGTAGAACTCGACGAGGTTGTCGAACCTTCTCTCGAAATTGCGAGTAGCGCAGCACCGAAAGAAGTTCCTGTGGTGCCTGCACCAA
This sequence comes from Avena insularis, assembly GCA_023614405.1. NCBI lineage: Eukaryota > Viridiplantae > Streptophyta > Magnoliopsida > Poales > Poaceae > Avena > Avena insularis. The sequence goes on from CM042685.1 coordinate 258,677,229, forward strand.
TAAGAGAGGAAGCTAATGATGATGATCATGAAACTTCGGTTGTAGTTGCTACAGAGCCTCGCAGGTCAACGAGAACTCGTACCGCTCCAGATTGGTATGATCCCGTTATGAGTGTCATGTGGTGGACAACATCGATGACCCTGCGACATATGAGGAAGCGATGATGAGCCCAGATTCCAACAAATGGCAAGAAGCCATGAAATCCGAGATTGGATCCATGTACGAAAACCAAGTATGGACTTTGGTGGACTTACCGGATGGCCGGAAGGCTGTCGAGAACAAATGGATTTTCAAGAAGAAAACAGATGCTGATGGTAATGTTACTGTCTATAAAGCTCGACTTGTCGCAAAAGGGTTTCGACAAATTCAAGGAGTTGACTACGATGAGACTTTCTCACCTGTAGCGAAGCTAAAGTCTGTGAGGATTATGTTAGCAATCGCTGCATATTATGATTATGAGATATGGCAGATGGATGTCCAAACAGCATTCCTCAATGGAGACATTGATGAAAAGTTGTATATGATGCAACCCAAAGGTTTTGTCGATCCTAAAGATGCTAACAAGGTATGCAAACTTCAACGGTCCATCTATGGATTGAAGCAAGCATCCCGAAGTTGGAATCAACGTTTTGATAAGGTGATCAAAAGTTTTGGTTTTATACAAACTTATGGAGAAGCTTGTATTTACAAGAAAGTGAGTGGGAGCTCTGTAGCATTCTTAATACTATATGTAGATGACATATTGTTGATTGGTAATGATGTAGACCTTCTTAATAGTGTCAAGGAATATTTGAATAATAGTTTTTCAATGAAGGATCTTGGCGAAGCAGCTTACATATTAGGCATAAAGATTTATAGAGATAGATCGAGACGCCTAATATCATTGTCACAAAGTACATATTTGGACAAAGTTCTAAAGAGGTTTGGAATGGAAGATAGCAAGAAAGGGTTCTTGCCATGTTGCCCAATACGACCTTGAGTAAAAGTCAAAGTCCGACAACGGCAGAAGATAGAGAAAATATGAGTAAGACTCCCTATGCCTCAGCCACAGGATCTCTAATGTATGTCATGCTATGTACTAGACCCGACATTGCATATGCTGTTAGTTTAACTAGAAGATATCAAAGTGATCCAGGAGTGGATCATTGGACAGCGGTCAAAAACATCCTTAAGTACTTGAGAAGAACGAAGGATATGGTTCTTTCTTATGGAGGTGATGAACAGCTCGTTGTTAATGGTTACACCGATGCTAGTTGGAACACCGATCCGGATGATTCTAAATCACAATCTGGATACGTATTTACTTTGAATGGTGCAGCAGTTAGCTGGAGGAGTGCAAAGCAAAGCGTTGTGGCGAGATCTTCAACTGAATCGGAATATATGGATGCTTCGGAGGCTTCACAAGAAGCGATATGGATGAAAGAGTTCATTACAGAGCTGGGTGTGGTTCCTAGTGCGCTGGACCCAATGTCTATCTACTGTGATAACATGGGCGCCATAGCCAATGCGCAAGAACCAAGGTCACACAAGAAGCTGAAGCACATCAAGCTACGTTTTCATGCTATTCGAGAACATGTCCAAGATGGGGACATAACGATTTGCAAAGTACACACAGATCTGAATGTGGCGGATCCGTTGACTAAACCTCTCCCGAGGGCAAAACATGACCAGCACCAAACTGCCATGGGTGTTCGGTATATTACCATGTAATCTAGATTAGATGACTCTAGTGCAAGTGGGAGACTGTTGGAGATATGCCCTAGAGGCAATAATAAATGTAGTTATTATTATATCTTTGTGTTTATGATAAATGTTTACATTCATGCTATAATAGTATTAACAAGGAAACATTAATAATTGTGTGATTTGTAAACTTAAATTGAAGTCCCTAGTAAAGCCTCTTCATAATACTAGCTTGTTGGTTAATAAATGATTGTGGTTTCCCTATCATGAACATTGAGATGTTATTAACAACAAGATCATATCATTAGGAGAATTATATGGTGGACATACTCCTAAAGATAAGCGTAGCATAAAGATCAAGTCATTTTAATAGTTCAATTGTTATATGCTTTCTGATACATAGTAACCTAATTCCTTCGACCATGAGATCATGCATATCACCTTCACCGGAAGGATGCTTTGATGACATCAAACACCACGCCGTAACTGGGTGGCTATAAAGGTGGCATTGAGTGTTCGGAAAGTATTGGTTGAGACACATGGATCAAGAGTGGGATTTGTCCATCCATATGACGGATAGATATACTCTGGGCCCCCTCGGTGTCATCCAATTAGCTTGAAAGCATGTGACTCGCTCACAAGGGATCACATATCACGGGAACGAGAAAAGAGTACTTATCAGTAACGAGGTTGAACTAGGTATGCAGAGATACCGACGATCATAACCTCGGATAAGTAAACTATCGTGAGACAAAGGGAAATTGGTATCGTATGTAAGTGGTTCATTCGATCGCAAAGTAATCGTAGAAATATGTGAGAGCCATATAAATTTCCAGATTCCTCTATTGGTTATTGTTCGGAGAAGTGTCTCGATCATGTCCGCATAATTCACGAACCGTAGGGAGACACACTTAAGGATTCGACGTTGTTTGAGTAGTTATGGAATGATGAGAAAGAGACCGAATGGTGAGAGATTTGAGTTGGGCCAACTTTGGGCTCTTGTTTGGTCCCCCATATCCTCGTTTCCTTCCAAATGGCCCAGCGTTTGGTTTCTCGCTGCACACAATTGGCAATAAAAGTTATCCCTCTAATCTAACATACTTGATCTTAATCCTCTCTAATCTATCTAACTATGCCTCCATTCGAGATAAGTTGTATATGAAAAAGATGTCCCTCAATGTTATGAATCCATTGCGGTGAACGATTTATAATTTCGTTGAGTGACGCTACGTTGTTTTCCCTTTTAGAGGTTTTTTGAATGAATTTTGTCAAATTTCGTCACACACAGAAACCATTTGAAATTTACCATGGAGGAAAGATTCAGTTTATCATTTCACACGACTTTTATGTTGTAAGTTTTCTGTTCTGACATTGCTATACAAGTAAATCTACGTGTACCTATGTATAATATGACAATTTAGATCTATGTAGTTATGAATGCCAAAACGAAAAACTCACAACACGGAAGTTGTATGATTCGGTGAGGCGAAGCTACATCAAAAGGGAATTTCAAACGGTCGCTCGCGTACAAAGAATTTGGTAAAATTCATTCACAAAACATAAAAACATGAACACGAAATAGACCCATAAAAAATCAATGAAACTAGAAACCGATCGTCAGAATGGATTCACAACGTCACATCTTTTTCATATACAACTTATCTTAAATCGATGCATGATTTTGTAGATCAAAGTGGACTAAGTTAACCACGTTTAGAGAGGAAAGTTCATGTAACTGGTTGCACGCGGGGAAAAGAATTTGTACCCAGCGGGCATATGGAAATGCTCAAATCGGCGTTTTCAGCGGACCAAATTTTAGCCTACTTTAAAAACCGTATCCTGCAAAGATTCCATACATGGCATCTCTACAAACAAGCTTATTTCTTCCCGCACGATATGAGAACAAGACACGTCCTTAAGCATTGTGTGTGGACTCCAGCTCATCCAGCCCCGGGACACGTGGGGTCCTTCAGGAATCAGGAGCACCTATCCACAAACCTGGCCAACGGGCCGTGTCTGGATGGGATGGCCCGCGGCACACAAAAGAAGCTCGGCACAGCTCGTTAGTAAGTGTTCGGCAAATATTTGAAACAAATATGCAAAAGAGGTGTCTGCAGGGTTCAAACCGCGGACCTGCTGCTCTCCCGCACTCCTCCCTACAACTAAGACATCAAAATTTAGTTGTTACTAGCAATCATGCCCGTGCGTTGCACCGGAAAAAACGAACACCAATATCGACTTGCAAAGTTGTCATTGTCTCTTTTATAATTCTAGTCCACCTCATGTTCATAGACTACAGATATCAAAAAAACAACTTTCAACAATAAATTAAAGAAAACCTACTACTCCCTCCGGCTCATATTAATTACTCAAATTTGTGTAGATTTGAATGAATCTAGACACAATTTAGCATATAAGTTCATCCAAATTTTAATAAATTAAAGTCAATTAATATGGATCCGAAGGAGTAATAGAGAAATTTTAAAATTTAATAGTAAAATGCCCGTACGATTGCTACGGGTTTTTAATTTATTCGGACAAAATTATATAGTTCACATAATTCAGTTTCTCAGAAGAAGGGGCAATCATTGTAGTCATTTGAACAGCCTTAAAGTGCAATTTGACAAATAAGCTAATCCTTTAATTTTTTTTCTAAATCCTACACATGAATGACTCAATATGGATTATGCAGCCTTGCCTCCTGCAAACATATGAGAATAGTAGCAAGTAGGCCCGACACACAATAAACCACCACCGTTGTATGTGAACTCGTGGCGCGTCGGTGGTGGCGACATGGCTGCCACGAGTAAAAATAGCAACGATTTTGCGGAGAAGTGAAGGAATTTATTTTTTACTATATAGTATAATGTCCGTGCTCTGCCACGTATCTTAGTTTCTTTCGCTTTGACATGTAAACACAATGTATATGAAAAAAATCATATATGTAGAAAAAACAAACAAGACAATTTAACCAAAACCTAAATGCCATAATATTCATGCGAAAAGAAGTGTCAAAATTCCATCTCTAGTTATTAATGAAATATACTGAGCAAAATACACGCCTTCAAGATTTTCAGAAAAAATATTATTGATCCAACACTCCACGAAGTAACATAACGTGTCTGGTTTTGCTTTTCTTATGTGAGCTTTTTCAAAATATTCTTTAAAAGTAAAATTTAGTAGTTTTGAGGATCTTCTAAAATCTTAATGTCCTCGTAGTACCTTTTTTAAATAAAAAATCGTTGAGTAGCTAAGACGTTTGAAGAAAACCATGTCCCTCTAAAAAAACATGTAAAGTTAAAGAATGGGGATAGCTCATCCACTGACACATTCTCACTCTTATCTCTATCCTCAAGAATCCACCGCTGCCTCCCCACCGCCAGCGAGTGGATCGCCACTCCCTGCCCACCCAGCGCCGGCAAACGTCCTCCCACTCGCTTGCCTCCCCGCTCACTCGACTACCGTCTTCTCCCTGCCGATGCCGCTATAATATCGCGCCGGTGTCACGGACCCTCGCTTCTCTGCCTCTCGCCTCAGGACTGCTACCCAGAGCTCGCCTCCAGGGGAGTTCAAGTGGCGGAGCTTGGCTCCACTGGATATGCGGCTGCAGGCAAACTTTTTCAAGGGGGCACAACGGTGGCCTCCTCCTCCCGCGGTCTGGGTGGTGAATCAGAGCGAGTTGCAAGAACGCCGGCAAGGATGACCCGCTCCAAAGTGTTGGAGAGAACACAAGCAACCCGCGATTGGTAATTTTTTGTGAAGGTAATTCAAACCAGTAAGATTTTGGATCGATAATCAGGGCCTTATTGCTCGAATGCTTGCAAGCTTTCTATTTCATTTTTTGTGAAGGCAACACCACTTAAAATATTAATGGTATACGTAATGGTTATTTGTACAATAGTCTAATATAGATTAATGGATACTACTCGAGTTTCCCTTTGTGATATATTTTAGTGTTGATTCTAAAACAGGACAACATAATGGAGGGTTCAATATTTGTCACAATGTATGGACATGTAACAGGACAACATAATGAGTATGCTTTCACTGGGTGGACTTGTGGTTAGTTGCAGTTCTATATACATTGATTTTCTTGGTTGAGAGAAGCAAGTTTATTGCCTCACTTTTTGCAACTGCAGGCATTTGTGATTGCATTTTCTCCTGGCTTGGGAGCCAGACCCATGGATAATAATTTCTGAGGTATGCAGTTGTTAAATTCAATCATTACATCTATATGATATTCTCCATATGCAGGTGTTACCACTATTACTTTGCCACCTTTTGTTTATAAGCTATTAATATCTTCCATAGTCTCTTGTTATCAAGTGACACTGCAACCCCAAGTCCTGACCCTCCTCACAACACCTCTTCCCTGTGAAATGGATCCAAGTGCTGCAAATGTCACACTCTTGTGGTTTCTGAACCACTTGCTGCTTTAAAATGCACATGATGGTGCCTTAACTTTATGTAGCTAGATTCCACTGACCGTAGCTATCACTATAGACTGTAGTTACTGCTCTTAGTATTAGCTGTACATATTACTACAGATTGCAATTTTCCCCTTTAGTTTCGTGTGATTCTTAGATCTATGATTGCAAGTGACAGTTATCAGACTATGTAGAGAAAATTTCTATCTGAACTGAACTTAACATTTTCACTGTATGTGCCTTCAGATTCTTCCTGTTAATATTAAGAGCCTTGCTAGAAGTGTCGTGACCCTTGCAAACAGGATGATAGCGTGGCTCGTCACGATGACAGTGGACTTGATGTTAAACTGGAGCAAGGGAGGTATGTCCCTCCTCCCCGTATTCCAACCTTCTTCTGTGTTTCATGAGATCATATCTCATAATATGTTGCCATGTTTCAATAGGAACATTCGCTATATACTCGTGGTGGGTATGTGTTGGAGATATGCCCTAGAGGCAATAATAAATATAGTTATTATTATATCTTTGTGTTTATGATAAATGTTTACATTCATGCTATAATAGTATTAACAAGGAAACATTAATACTTGTGTGATTTGTAAACTTAAATTGAAGTCCCTAGTAAAGCCTCTTCATAATACTAGCTTGTTGGTTAATAAATGATTGTGGTTTCCCTATCATGAACATTGAGATGTTATTAACAACAAGATCATATCATTAGGAGAATGATATGGTGGACATACTCCTATAGATAAGCGTAGCATAAAGATCAAGTCATTTTAATAGTTCAATTGCTATATGCTTTACGATACATAGTAACCTAATTCCTTGACCATGAGATCATGCATATCACCTTCACGGAAGGATGCTTTGATGACATCAAACACCACGCCAATGGCGGGTGGCTATAAAGGTGGCATTGAGTGTTAGGAAAGTATTGGTTGAGACACATGGATCAAGAGTGGGATTTGTCCATCCATATGACGGATAGATATACTGGCCCTCTCGGTGAAATGTCATCCAATTAGCTTGCAAGCATGTGGTAGCTCACAAGGGATCACATATCAGAACAAGAAAAGAGTACTTATCGATGAGGTTGAACTAGGTATGCGGAGATACCGACGATCATAATCTCGGATAAGTAAACTATCGTGAGACAAAGGGAAATTGGTATCGTATGTAAGTGGTTCATTCGATCAAGTAATCGTAGAAATATGTAGAGCCATATGAATTTCCAGATTACTCTATTGGTTATTGTTAGGAGAAGTGTCTCGATCATGTCCGCATAATTCACGAACCGTAGGGAGACACACTTAAGGATTCGACGTTGTTTGAGTAGTTATGGAATGATGAGAAAGAGACCGAATGTTGTTCGGAGTCTCGGATGGGATCCGGGATATCACGAGGAGATCCGGAATGGTCCGGAGAATAAGATTCATATAAGGAAAGTCCTGTTTCGGAGTTGGAGAATGGTTTCGGTGTTTTCATCGGGAATGTTCTAGAAGGTTCTGGAAGGTCCGGCACTCCGAAGGGGAAGGGTACATGAATGTGTCATACCAAGTTAGAATGATTGCATCATGTACTAGGTGTCATCGCTGAACAAAATAAAGGGTTTAATCAAATCCTAGTTTGAAAAGTCAAACGCCAATTTGAAAAGTCAAACGGCTATTTTGGAAAGTGGAGGAAAATGGGAAACCGAGTTGGGGAGGAGTTCCTCCTCCACCGCCGGACCACTAGGGATCCGAGTTGGGGAGGGACAACCTCCCCTTGGCCGGCGCCTCCCACCTATAAAGGGAGGGGCAGGGCTGCCCCTCCTAGCACACAAGTTCCCCACCCCAAAACCCTAGCCACTACTAGGAAAACGGCTATAGGTAATCAGCACATCCGTGGCACACATGGTTGAAGTGCCCCACGGCTAAAACAGGAGTGGCTCACCTATGGGTAGTGCCCTACTAGTAACTAGAACAACCGTGGCGCACATGACTATAGTGCGCCACAGATGTGTGTGGGCCAGGGCCCTGTTGGCCGCACGCCAAACATCTGTAGCGCACTATAGTCATGTGCGCCACGGTTGTTAGTTTCAACTGTGGCGCACGTGAGGGGGGGTGTGCTACGCCTAAGCGCATGCCCCCCTCTGCCGTGAAACGGCCACAAACATTTGTGGCGCACTCGGCCTAGTGCGCCACAGGGAGTAGGAGCATCCGTGGCGCACATGGCATAGTGCGCCACAGATGTTTGTACTCCCTGTGGCGCACTATGGCCGTGTGCGCCACGGATGTGTCGATTTTTTTAGGACAGCACTTTATGTGCACATGTGTGACCACATCCACCACCCCACACTTCACTTTCCCCTTCTTCTTCCTCCTTAGATCTAGTCGGGATCTTCTCCTTCCCACCTCAATTTCTCCACCCATTCACCATTTTTAGCATGTAAAACTTTCTTTGGATGTTACATAAGTAATAGAGGAGGTCTCCGGTCTCTCATCTCCTTCTCCGGTCGACGCGCGCACCTCTCCTTTCCATCTTTCTCGCGATTGGTCTCTCATCTCGGTAAGTTGTCCATGTAAGGATGTGTTCATGTGTATATGGATGATGTGCTCATATGTATGTAGATGATCGATGCGGGTATATCTAGGTTGCGGGTATATCTCGGGGCAGGTTATCCAAGGATTATGCGCGTTAGGTGCATGGATAACACAAGCTATCTCCAACTAGAGAAAGATCCAGGGTCATCGAAAACCGTGTTCATGGCGCACCGGAGGTGGCTCGGCAAGAATGATCCATGGAGAAAACGTGGAGACCTGTTCGATGGCAAATCAGAGACCCGAGGAATCCCAGAGCGTAGGAGCAGCAAAGAAGTGGAAGAGTTGCTGAAAAACTGGAAAGATTGTCCTAAGCCTGGAAAGAAGCGAAAGAGGCAGCAACAAGACAAGCCGCTGATGAAGGTATGGAAAACAAGGTCTGTTTTCTGGGAGTTGCCATACTGGAAGTTTCTCCGCACGCCTCATAGCCTCGACATCATGCATATCACGAAAAACATGTGCGAGAGTCTGGTCGCCACCATAATCAACATGCTGTAGGGGTTCGTAGCATGGAAAACAAAAATTTTCTATCGCATACAAACAAACAAGCCAAGATCTATCTACTAGATTGTAGCAACGAGTCGATGGAATAACTCACCCTCGAAGATTCCAAAGTGTTTAACGAGAGCAGATTCTCGTGGGTGATGTAGTCGTACTCTTTCCGATCTCAAGATCGCGTAGACGATCTCTTCGGCGCCAGCGTTCCATGGCGCTCAGCAGTCGGTCACATTCTCACTGACGAAGACCTTCCTCTCCTTGTTCCAAAGAAAATGGAGGTTGTAGCACTCTCCTCGCGATTCCTGGCAACGCAGTACCGGAGGTAGAGGGAAATCCAGGCTTCGCCTTAAGTGCGAGTATGGTGGAGCTTATGAGAGAGGCTATTAGTGGTCTAGTAATTAGACACACCAATTAGAAGGCTCTAAACCAATTAGAAGGCTCTAAACCGAATAGCTCTAAACCGGGGTCTAGATCTAGGGTTTAGTTTAGAGGATAGGAAACTTGTGTGTCTAGGGAGGAGCCCCGCCTCCTTATATAGGTTGGAGGGCTGGCCGCCAAGGGAGGAGTTCCTCCCCAACTTGGCCTAGGGAGGTGCGCCATTCAAGGGAGGAACCCTCCTCCAACTCGGCCTCCACCTCTCCTCCTCTTTTCCCACTTCCCAAAAGCGCTGCTTGACTTTCAAACTAGCCGTTTGACTTTTCAATTTAGGATTTAAATAAATCCTTTATTTGGGACAGCAAGAATACTTAGTACATGATGCAATCATTCCAATATGTAATGACACACTCATGTACCCTTCCCCCTCCGGAGTGCCGGACATTCCGGGACCTTCTAGAATGTTCCCGATGAAAACACCGGAATCATTCCGCTACTCCGAAACGGGACTTTCCTTATATGAATCTTATTCTCCGGACCATTCCGGATCACCTCGTGATATCCCGGATCCCATCCGAGACTCAGAACAACATTCGGTCTCTTTCTCATAATACCATAACTACTCAAACAACGTCAATCCTTAAGTGTGTCTCCCTACGGTTCGTGAATTATGCGGACATGATCGAGACACTTCTCCGAACAATAACCAATAGAGGAATCTGGAAATTCATATGGCTCCCACATATTTCTACGATTACTTTGCGATCGAATGAACCACTTACATACGATACCAATTTCCCTTTGTCTCACGATATGTTACTTATCCGAGGTTATGATCGTCGGTATCTCTGCATACCTAGTTCATCCTCGCATCGATAAGTACTCTTTTCTCGTTCCCGTGATATGTGATCCCTTGTGACCAAGTCACATGCTTGCAAGCTAATTGGATGACATTTCACCGAGAGGGCCCAGAGAATATCTATCCGTCATGTGGATGGACAAATCCCACTCTTGATCCATGTGTTTCAACCAACACTTTCCGAACACTCAATGCCACCTTTATAGCCACCCTGTTACGGTGTGGTGTTTGATGACATCAAAGCATCCATCCAAAGAAAGGTGATATGCATGATTTCATGGTCGAAGGAATTAGGTTACTATGTATCATAAAGCATATAGCAATTGAACTATTGAAATGACTTGATCTTTATGCTACGCTTGTCTATAGGAGTATGTCCACCATATCATTCTCCTAACGATATGATCTTGTTGTTGATAACATCTCAATGTTCATGATAGGGAAACCACAATCATCAATCAACCAACAAGCTAGTGAAATATAGAGACTATACTAGGGACTTCAAATTAAGTTTACAAATCACACAAGTATTAATGGTTTCCTTGTTAATACTATTATAGCATGAATGTAAACATTTATCATAAACACAAAGATATATAATAATAACTATATTTATTATTGCCTCTAGGGCATATCTCCAACAGTCTCCCACTTGCACTAGAGTCATCCAATCTAGATTACATGGTAATATACCGAACACCCATGGCAGTTTGGTGTTGGTCATGTTTTGCCCTCGGGAGAGGTTTAGTCAACGGATCCGCCACATTCAGATCTGTGTGTACTTTGCAAATCTTTATATCCCCATCCTGGATATGTTCTCGAATAGCGTGAAAACGTAGCTTGATATGCTTCAGCTTCTTGTGTGACCTTGGTTCTTGCGCATTGGCTATGGCGCCCATGTTATCACAAGAGATAGACATTGGGTCCAAGCACTTGGAACCACACCCAGCTCTGTAATGAACTCTTTCATCCATATCGCTTCTTGTGAAGCCTCTGAAGCAGCCATGTATTCCGATTCAGTTGAAGATCTCGCCACAACGCTTTGCTTCGCACTCCTCCAGCTAACTGCTGCACCATTCAAAATAAATACGTATCCAGATTGTGATTTAGAATCATCCGGATCGGTGTTCCAACTAGCATCGGTGTAACCATTAACAACGAGCTGTTCATCACCTCCATAAGAAAGAACCATATCCTTAGTTCTTCTCAAGTACTTAAGGATGTTTTGATCATTGTCCAATGATCCACTCCTGGATCACTTTGATATCTGCTAGTTAAACTAACAGCATATGCAATGTCGGGTCTAGTACATAGCATGGCATACATAAGAGATCCTATGGCTGAGGCATAGGGAGTCTTACTCATTCTTTCTCTATCTTCTGCCGATGTCGGACTTTGAGTTTTACTCAAGGTCGATTAGCAACATGGGCAAGAACCCTTTCTTGCTATCTTCCATTCCAAACCTCTTTAGAACTTTGTCCAAATATGTACTTTGTGACAATGATATTTGGCTTCGATCTATCTCTATAAATCTTTATGCCTAATATGTAAGCTGCTTGCCAAGATCCTTCATTGAAAAACTATTATTCAAATACTCTTTGACACTATTAAGAAGGTCTACATCATTCACAATCAACAATATGTCATCCACATACAGTATTAAGAATGCTACAGAGCTCCCACTCACTTTCTTGTAAATAAAAGCTTCTCCATACGTTTGTATAAAACCAAAACTTTTGATTACCTTATCAAAACGTTGATTCCAACTTCGATGCTTGCTTCAATCCATAGATGGACCGTTGAAGCTTGCATACCTTGTTAGCATCTTTAGGATCGACAAAACCTTTGGGTTGCATCATATACAACTCTTCATCAATGTCTCCACCGAGGAATGCTGTTTTGACATCCATCTGCCATATCTCATAATCATAATATGCAGCGATTGCTAACATAATCCTCACAGACTTTAGCTTCGCTACCGGTGAGAAAGTCTCATCGTAGTCAACTCCTTGAATTTGTCGAAACCCTTTTGCGACAAGTCGAGCTTTATAGATAACATTACCATCAAGATCTGTTTTCTTCTTGAAAATCCATTTGTTCTCGACAGCCTTCCGCCATCCGAAGTCCACCAAAGTCCATACTTGGTTTTCGTACATGGATCCAATCTCGGATTTCATGGCTTCTTGCCATTTATTGGAATCTGGGCTCATCATCGCTTCATATGTCTCGGGTCATCGGTGTTGTCCACCAACATGACATTCATAACGGAATCATACCAACTGGAGTGGTACGAGTTCTCGTTGACCTCGAGGCTCAGAGCAACTTCAACCAAGTTTCATGATCACTATCATTAGCTTCTCTTATTGGTGCACCACGAGAACTTCTTCCGTGCCGCTACTCGCAATTTCGAGAGAAGGTTCGACAACCTCGTCGAGTTCTACTTTCCTTCCAGTCACCTCTTTCGAGAGAAATTCCTTCTCTAGAAAGGATCCATTCTTAGCAACGAAGATTTTGCCTTCGGATCTATGATAGAAGGTATACCCAATAGTTTCCTTCGGGTATCCTATGAAGACGCATTTTTCCGCTTTGGGTTCAAGCTTGTCCGGCTGTAACTTCTTTACATAGGCTTCGCATCCCCAAACTTTAAGGAACGACAATTTAGGTTTCTTCCCAAACCATAATTCATATGGTGTCGTTTCAACGGATTTAGACGGTGCCCTATTTAAAGTGAATGCGGCTGTTTCTAATGCATAACCCCAAAATGATAGTGGTAGATCTGTAAGTGACATCATAGAACGAACCATATCTAAGAGAGTTCGATACGACGTTCAGACACACCATTACGCTGTGGTGTTCCCGGCGGTGTCAACTGCGAAAGTATTCCACATTTCCTTAAATGTTCGCCAAACTCGTAACTTAGATATTCACCTCCACGATCAGAACGTAGAAATTTAATCTTCTTGTTACGTTGATTCTCTACCTCACTTTGAAACTCCTTAAACTTCTCGAAAGTTTCGGATTTATGTTTCATGAAATAGATATACCCATATCTACTCAAGTCATCCGTGAAGGTAAGAACATAACGATAACCATCACATGCGATGCTACACTCATTGGACCACACACATCGGTATGTATGATTTCCAATAAGTCCGTAGCTCGCTCCATCATACCGTAAATGGAGTCTTAGTCATTTTACCCATCAGACATGCCTCGCATCTTTCAAGTGATTCAAAATCAAGTGATTCAAGAAGTCCATCGAATGGAGTTTCTTCATACGTTTCACTCCAATGTGACCAAGACGACAGTGCCACATATAGGTCGAGTTATCGCTTGATTTCAATCGTTTAGCTTCAATGTTATTAATATGTGTATTTCTACTATCGAGATTCAACATGAATAGACCATCTATCAAAGGTGCATGTGCATAAAACACATTACTCATATAAATCGAACAACCATTATTCTCGGATTTAAACAAGTAACCGTCTGCAATAAACAAGATCCGATATAATGTTCATGCTTAACGCAGCACCAAATAACAATTATTTAAGTATAAAACTAATCCCGATGGTAGATGAAGAGGTAGCGTCAACCGCGATCACATCAACCTTTGATCCGCTTCCTACGCGCGCATCGTCACCTCGTTCTTCACTAGCTTCCGTTTATTCGCAGCCCTGCTTCGAGTTACAAATATGAGCAACCGAACCAAAGATCAAATACCCGTGCACTACTACAGTACTAGTGAGATACACATCAATAACATGTATATCGATATAGCTTTCTTCTTGATGTTGTCGTTCTTCAAACCGCCAAGTACCTTGGGCAATTCCGCTTCTGACCTTCTCCCTTGCAAGAAAGCACTTTCGGTTCAGGCTTAGGTCCAGCCTTGGTCTTCTTCGTCGGTATGGTAACTTTCTTACCACCCTTCTTGAAGTGTCCCTTTGCTTAGACTTGCCTTTCTTGAATTTGGTGGTCTTATTGACCATCAACACTTGGTGCTCTTTCTTGATCTCCACTTCGCAGATTTTAACATAGCAAACAGTTCGCAACTCTTTGTTCATGTTCGCATGTTGTAGTTCATCACAAAGTTCTTGTAACTTGGTGGTAGTGATTGGAGGATGCGGTAAACCCCAAAGTATTAGGAATCACTATACCCAAACTTTGAAGTTTATTTGTGTGCCAGACATCTTAAGCACATGCTCACCGACGAGCTACCCTCTTCCATCTTGCGCTTAAAGAACTTTTCGAAGCTTCATAACTTTCAATTGCCGCATGAGTCTCAAAGATTAATTTGAGATCCTCGACAATATCATATGGATCGACTCTTCAAATCTTTTCTCAAGCTCCGATTCTAAACCATACAAGATAGCACATCGAACTATGGAGTATCGATTCTTCCGAAAGGTAAACATTCTTTACTTCATCGGTAGCATCAGCTGCAGTGGGTCACCTAGCGGTGCATCCAGACATAGGTCAAATTACCAGTGTGAGGACAATCCTCAAATTGCGGAACCAATCCAAGTTGCTTCCATTGTTTTTCAACTTTTCTTTCTCTAGGAACGCATTAAAATTGATGGTAGGCTGCCATTGATCTACAACATATTTGCAATAGTTTAGACTAAGTTTATGACAAATTGAGTTCAAATTAATTAATGAAATTAAACTAGGTGAACTCCCACTCAAAACAACATCCCTCACATTGTTTTAGTGATCACACGAACCAAATCCACTACATCAACACCGATCATCACGAGAGCTGATATAGTTTTAATGGCGAACAATCATCATGTTCATCATATCTACTATATGATTCATGCTTTGCCTTTCGGCGATCCGTGTTCCTGAGGCCATGTCGGTACATGCTAGGCTCGTCAAGAGCAAACCTTAGCTTCCGCATAAGCAAATCTGGCTTGCTTACGTTGTATTCACCCCATGAATCAAAGACACCGATCATCACGTGGTGCTTTGAGCAGCAAGCTTTGGCAACGGTGCATACTAAGGGTGAACACTTTAGAACTTGAAATTTATGTGCATGAGGGATCATCTTATAATGCTACCGTCGTCTACTAAGCAATACAAGATGCATAAAGGATTAACATCACATGCAATTCATAATATGTGATATGATATGGCCTTTCTTCTTTGTGCTTCCGATCTCCATCTTCAAGCACGAACATGATCTCCATCATCACCGGCATAGCATCAAGGTCAATGACGCTTCTTCATGGTTGTCGTCCACCAGCTTCAACTATTACAACTATTTTGAATAGACACGCAGGTCTTAACAGAAATTAAAGACAACCATATGGCTCCTGCCGGTTGCCAACTTACAATAAGGAACATTGCATACATCAAATATAATCACAATCATGGCCATATCACATCACGGCACACCCCTGCAAAACAAAGTTAGACGCTTCTACTTTCTTTGCATATTTTACGTGGTTTGGGGCTTTCCATAGGTGTCGTTCTAACCTACGAACAAGAACCACAACATTGATACTAGCATTGTTGATTACCCGTTGTAAATTGGATCTTTACTATGCTAGGAGAAACAGGCACCCGCAAAGCCACTTATGCAAAACGAGTTGCATGTCAAGCGTGGAGCAAGTCTCATGAACGATGTCATGTAAGGTTAGCCCGGGCCGCTTCATCCCAACATACCGCAAGATGCAAAGTACACAAAAAGCAATCTACAATAAAAGCATCAACGCCCACAATGACCATTGTGTTCTACTCGTGCAACAGATCTACATATAGACCTGGCTCTGATACCACTGTAGGGGTTCGTAGCATGGAAAACAAAAATTTTCTATCGCATACAAACAAACAAGCCAAGATCTATCTACTAGATTGTAGCAACGAGTCGATGGAATAACTCACCCTCGAAGATTCCAAAGTGTTTAACGAGAGCAGATTCTCGTGGGTGATGTAGTCGATTTCTTCCGATCTCAAGATCGCGTAGCGATCCTTCCGTCCGCGTTCCCTCAAGGCTCCTTGATCGGTCACATCGTTACTTTCGACGAAGACCTTCCTCTCCCTTGTTCCAAAGAGGCCGGAGGTTGTAGCACTCTCCTCGCGATTCCGTGACTGTGGCAGTGGTACCGGAGGTAGAGGGAAATCCATGAGGCTTCGCCTTAAGCGGTCTGCAGTATGGTGGAGCTTATGAGAGAGGCTATTAGTGGTCTAGTAATTAGACACACCAATTAGAGGGCTCTAAACCAATTAGAAGGCTCTAAACCGAATAGCTCTAAACCGGGGTCTAGATCTAGGGTTTAGTTTAGAGGATAGGAAACTTGTGTGTCTAGGAGGGAGCCTGCCCCTCCTTATATAGGTTGGAGGCTGGCGGCCAAGGGAGGAGTTCCTCCCAACTCGGCCTAGGGAGGTGCGCCGCCAAGGGAGGAACCCTCCTCCAACTCGGCCTCCACCTCTCCTCCTCTTTCCCACTTCCCAAAGCTGCGTTTGACTTTCAAACTAGCCGTTTGACTTTTCAATTTAGGATTTAAATAAATCCTTTATTTGGGACAGCAAGAATACTTAGTACATGATGCAATCATTCCAATATGTAATGACACACTCATGTACCCTTCCCCCTCCGAAGTGCCGGACATTCCGGGACCTTCTAGAATGTTCCCTATGAAAACACGGAATCATTCCGCTACTCAAACAGGACTTTCCTTATATGAATCTTATTCTCCGGACCATTCCGGATCACCTCGTGATATCCCGGATCCCATCCGAGACTCGAACAACATTCAGTCTCTTTCATAATACCATAACTACTCAAACAACGTCAATCCTTAAGTGTGTCTCCCTACGGTTCGTGAATTATGCGGACATGATCGAGACACTTCTCCTAACAATAACCAATAGAGGAATCTGGAAATTCATATGGCTACATATTTCTCGATTACTTTGCGATCGAATGAACCACTTACATACGATACCAATTTCCCTTTGTCTCACGATATGTTACTTATCCGAGGTTATGATCGTCGGTATCTCTGCATACCTAGTTCATCCTCGTTACTGATAAGTACTCTTTTCTCGTTCCCGTGATATGTGATCCCTCGTGACCAAGTCACATGCTTGCAAGCTAATTGGATGACATTTCACCGAGAGGGCCCAGAGAATATCTATCCGTCATGTGGATGGACAAATCCCACTCTTGATCCATGTGTTTCAACCAACACTTTCCGAACACTCAATGCCACCTTTATAGCCACCCTGTTACGGTGTGGTGTTTGATGACATCAAAGCATCCATCCAGTAAAGGTGATATGCATGATCTCATGGTCGAAGGAATTAGGTTACTATGTATCAGAAAGCATATAGCAATTGAACTATTGAAATGACTTGATCTTTATGCTACGCTTGTCTATAGGAGTATGTCCACCATATCATTCTCCTAACGATATGATCTTGTTGTTGATAACATCTCAATGTTCATGATAGGGAAACCACAATCATCAATCAACCAACAAGCTAGTGAAATATAGAGACTATACTAGGGACTTCAAATTAAGTTTACAAATCACACAAGTATTAATGGTTTCCTTGTTAATACTATTATAGCATGAATGTAAACATTTATCATAAACACAAAGATATATAATAATAACTATATTTATTATTGCCTCTAGGGCATATCTCCAACACATGCCAGATAGGACGAAAGATGGTCCGAAAGCAAGGCACGACCTGATATGCTTGGGTATCCGGAAGGAGCTTCACGGAGGACGCACTACTCGTGATGATCAGGAAGATGACGATGATCATGAGTCGGAGATGACACAAGGTCGTCGGAAGGGTAAAAAGTTCAAGAAGAACGAATATTACTGCCCTCCTTCTTGCTTCACTCTAAGCTAGGATGAGATCAAACAGTTTTTCAAGTGCCTTCTAGGAGTCAAATTTCCTTACGGCTACGCGGGCAAGATAAGCAGATACCTAGACGAGGCGAAGCAGAGGTTCAGTGGCATGAAGTCTCACGAATGTGCCGTGCTAATGACGCAGGTACTTCCGGTCGCACTAAGAGGGATAATGGACGAGCACGTCCGTGAAACATTATTTGACCTATGCAAGTTTTTCGACGTCATCTCTAGGAAGTCGATTGGCGTGAATCAGCTCGGGAGGCTACAGGAGGAGATCGTGGTGATACTATGTGAGCTTGAGGTCTACTTCCCACCCGCATTCTTCAACATTATGGTGCATCTGCTGGTCCATGTCGTGGAGGACATCGTACAACTCGGGCCGATGTTCCTCTGCAGCATGATGGCGTTCGAAAGGATGAACGGACACATCAAAGGATACGTTCGCAACAGGTCCCGTCCAGAATGAAGCATAGCCAAGGGCTTTCTGGCCGAGGAGTGCATCTCTTTCTGCACGAATTATCTAGACATCGAGAACCCTGTCGGTCTTCCCGTTAACAGGCACCTTGGCAAGCTCGACGGATCTGGTCACCGAGAGGGCCGTCGCATACTGCATGCAGACTTCGATTTTCGACGCGCAGACTTTGATCGAGCAAACCTTGTCACGCTACAGCATTTAGAACTGGTCGATCCTTGGGTATAGAAGCACAAAAGGTTAATCGAGAAGAAGTACGATGGACGGGCATACAGAGGGCGCAGGAGAAATAATCAAAGAGCACAACTCAGATTTCATGCGTTGGTTTAGGCGAACACTCCTTGATAATCCCCGATCGCATTCTGACACGGAAAAGATCATATTCACCTTGTCGCAGGGACCGATGCAAAACCTGGTGACCTATCAAGCGTATGATATCAACGGCTACACATTCTACACGGAGGAAAAGGACAACAAGTGTGATTATCAGAACTCAGGCGTAACGTCGGAATTCTACACCGATGACAACGTGAAGGAAAGATTCTACGGAAGAATCGAGGAGATCGGGAGCTCGACTCTGTGGAGAAAAGGTGCCGATGTTCCGTGTCGGATGGGCAAAGAGCGTCGAAAGAAGACCGGTATTTCACAACCATGGTTATACCCGGCAGCCAAATCCAAGGCCACGGTGCAAGCGTGGCTACGAAAAATGAACCGTGGGTGCGGCTACCAAAGTGGACCAATGTTTTTCATTACCCGACAAAGCCTAGCCGTGTTGTCGTGAGGAGAGGAAAATAAACATCATCGGAATGGATGGAGTCGCCAACGAGCAAGACTTGACCAAGACGGCGATCCAAAGATTGAAGATGACGACGACTACGATGCAGCAACATACATCACAAGAAGAAAAAGGACAACCCTACCCAAAAAAGGTAGCCCGTTCGAAAGAAGAAACATTAAAGTGCCGGGGCTAAATTATTCAACCGCGACAAAGAAGGGAAAAAAGATTGTAAAACGCTAGCTCAAAAATATTGTAAAACACGTGATCGAAAAAGATTGTAATATTCATGGACAAATTATTATGAAATTTAGTTATACTTTGAATCAAATTTGTAACACTTTTATGACATATATCACCACTTTTGGGCATTTTTGGAATATTTAAAAGTATTTTAAAAACAAAACAAAACTTGTATGGCATATATCACCACTTTTGGGCATTCTTTGGAACATTTAAAAGTATTTTTAAAATAAAAATAAAAAAGTGGAGCACCAGGATTCGAACCTGGGTGCTCATAGTTTAGAATAGAGCTAAGGGGCAGAACCAGGATAAGAGAGTACTAGTGTTAACTAGTGGCAAGGTTCAGAGTAGCAAGGTTCAGATCAGTAGCAAGGTTCAGAGTAGCAAGGTTCAGAGTAGCAAGGTTCAGATCAGTAGCAAGGTTCAGATCAGTAGCAAGGTTCAGAGTAGCAAGGTTTAGGACTTCTTATGTGCTGCTAAGTCCAAACCTGAAACTGTTGTTTATCCTATGTGAAACTTCTTATTCAGCATTATAGTTAGCCATTTTTCGCAGACGACGCCGTACATGTTTTCCGCAGACGGATGTTCCTTGCACTCTCTTATGCTACGTGAACAACGAGCTGAGGGATGTTGCCAAGGGTACCATCGTTCAACCCTTGCAGCGCACGTTCCACTCAAGGCCGATGTCAGATAGCGTGCACAGGGTTAAAATTAGTCGGGTGCTAAGGGGCTGCGACGACCTGGAACCTCCCATTCAACCCCCAGGAGCGGATGAAGAAGAGCCGTCTGTCCACAGAACTTGCTTCGGCTTATTCTTGCTATGGCCAAAGAGCATGATCCGTTTGGGGACGGCGGGGGCCATCACGCCACAGACAACAGCACCGCCTGTCGTGCCAGCGAGAAGCGGTGGCAAGTCCCCCTTACCGCCCTTGCCGTCACCTCCACGCGGTGGGTCGGATGATCATGTTGATGATATGCACATGGCGCAGGATCTGGCCGAGGACGACGAAGACTGGAATGATCACTTCTTGACTCGGTTTGGCAGCGAAGAAGACCTAGCTGGTGGCCCCACAGAAAGCCACTATCATCAAGCGTCTGTTTGGTTCTCGAGACGCCTCAGCTTGCGCCTTCTGAGCTACTGATACAACCAACCGACCCTTTATTCTAAGCCCGACACACTACATAGGGCAGCCGGTGCTCAGATTATGCTGCCCGCTCTCCAAAAGGAAAAAAGGGCGAAAAGAAAATCTAGCAATCGAGCCAGCCGGTGGCGTCAACAACTGCGAATCCAATCAGGTTTCGGACGGGCCACCAAGACCCGAGGGTATTATGGAGGATTCATGTGGCGGGTGAGCCCATGCTACCTAAGAATTTGCGAAGCTTCGCCATTCGGAACTGCAGAGTGTGCATGACGTCTTGACGATAGAGACACCTTCTATTGGAGAAAGATCCCTCGCACCCGGTATTCGTGGTTAAGGTTCCACCAGGCTTGCCGTCGACAATGCCCTGCGGATCTGTTCTTCCTGCGGTTCGATGACATCTTCAATATGTTCCACCTATACCGCTGCACTATACCATGGTCCGTCTGCTTTCTCTCAGCCTGGCCATGCAGATCATTAGAGAACACACCGGGCATCGCTATAGTGGACCCCTACTACATGCGTGGCTGCTTGGGTTCCCCGCCGAGCGGCGACGTGGCCTCGTACCTAAAAAAGAATCCCGTGGCGAACAAGACAAAGGAATACATTCTCGTGCCTTACTTTCCCGAGTAAGTCGTTATTCACTCGCCACCGTCGATTGGCTTTATTAGATCATCATCATTCTTTTCCAACACATTCCATTTGAATTTTTGCAGAGATGAACACTGCCGCTCATCTCCTTATCGCTGAAGCATTCCCACGCCACGTATTTCGACGGGGAGTCTAGAAAAGAAGAAAAACTACGACAAGATCAAGGAAGTTCTGGATGATGCTCTCACTGGCTTTGCCTCGACGGAAGGCACCACCTTCGTGCGTCTGAAGGTCAAGTTCGGCACGTCTTCAACCACGTAACGTAATTCCCTGCGTGAAGCAGCCGGAAAACAGATGAAGGAAGCCTACTACGCACTCCATCACATGAGGCGTTCCTTGACCAGAATTCTCTGCTGCGGATCATCTCAAACAGTGGGCCGAAGCAAAGGCCATGATCAATGATTCGGATATTAGACAAGAGATGTATCGCATCCAGCAGCAGTTTAGGGCAATCATCTTTCGTGATGTCATGACTTCGGGGGGATCTTCTACGGAGGAAATATCCCGAATAACCGTGACATAGAAGATCGCCTAGAGATGCAGGGTGACTATAGGAAGTTCATGACGAGACAAGGCGTCCTCCCATTCCCTAAGCCGAGCCACAAGGCTTGATGTTGGCCTAGTTGTAGTTACAAACTATAGATGACCTTTGTGTGTGTGTGGACAAGTGTACTTATCTTATTAGGTTTATGAATCATCGCTTACTTATTTTGCTTATTATTATTATATATCAATCAATGCTTGTTTTTTTGCTTACTCTTTGGTCCTTTGCTCAATTTGGTCCTTCTTTTTTTCCTTACTCTTTTTTCGAGAATAATGCCGATGATTGAAATGTCGTGGCACACTATATATGTGAATGTGCTACGATGGGATTGTGAGCCTTGTGATATGCACAAGTCCAGGTCTTGTGCATCCTACTTGGCTCACCGTTCCATCGTAGCATATTCCTGTGTCCAACGACCTATGTATATATATGAGGCATTCTTTTTGAGTTATTTTTGTCTTTTTCGAGAATATGCCGATGATTGAAATGTCGTGGCACAATATATATTAGTTATTTTTGTCTTTTTCGAGAATATGCCGATGATTGAAATGTCGTGGCACGATATATATGTGAATGTGCTATGACGGGATAGTTAGCCTTGTGATATGCACAAGTCCAGGAATTGTGCATCCTACTTGGCTAACTGTTCCGTCATAGCATATTCCTGTGTCCAACGACCTAGCTAGTTATATATGAGGCATTCTTTTCGAGCTACTTTGGTCTTTTTCGAGAATAATGCCGATGATTGAAATGTCGTGGCACACTATATATGTGAATGTGCTATGACGGGATAGTTAGCCTTGTGATATGCACAAGTCCAGAAATTGTGCATCCTACTTGGCTAACGGTTTCGTCATAGCATATTCCTATGTCCAACGACCTAGCTAGTTATATATGAGGCATTCTTTTCGAGCTACTTTGGTCTTTTTCGAGAATAATGCCGATGATTGAAATGTCGTGGCACACTATATATGTGAATGTGCTACGATGGGATTGTACGCCTTGTGCTATGCACAAGTCCAGGTGTTGTGCATCCTACTTGGCGTACGGTTCCATCGTAGCATATTCCTGTGTCCAACGACCTATGTATATATATGAGGCATGCTTTTTGAGTTACTTTGGTCTTTTTCGAGAATAATGCTGATGATTGAAATGTCGTGGCACACTATATATGTGAATGTGCTACGACGGGATTGTGAGCCTTGTGATATGCACAAGTCTAGGTCTTATGCATCCTACTTGGCTCACCATTCCGTCGTAGCATATTTCTTTGTCCAACGACCTATGTATATATATGAGGCATGCTTTTTGAGTTTGGTCTTTTTGATTTAGGAGTACTTTCTATAAGTGTATCTTCATATGCGACTTTAATTATATTTTTTTTTCTCAATCACCGGTTAATTATTATTGTCAACTTATAGATGACGTGGTACGTCGTGTACAAGGGACGGGTTCCCGGAGTCTACGATGATTGGGAAGACTGCCGGAGACAGGTGCACCGTTTCAGCGGCAATAGCTACAAAGGGTACAACACTATGGCGGAGGCGGAAGCTAGATACACGCGCTATCTAGCGGGAATTAGGACAAGGAACCGGATGAAGACCTACACCTTCGTCGCGGCGGTGATCATTCTTATCTTCTTTGGTTATTTATCCCGCGTTTGTGTCTAGCTAGTTTAGATGTCTAGGCGAGCTTCCGAGCTCTAACTTGTTCGATCGACACATGTATTCGCATGTCACCAACTACTACTTTGTAACATGATCGAAACAATGTAACTTAGACTATGTATTCATGTATGAGACTTATCTATATGTATTTGTTTCAATCTTGTTTTTCATATTGTGTATTTATATATATAATTGTATATCTTGTATCTGTGTGTGTATATCTGCTGTAATATTGTATAATCTGTATTGTATACAATCTGGCTCGGAAATTAAAAAAACAAAAAATACATCTGTGGCGCACATGGTCTACCTTCTGTGGCGCACTACACCTAAAGCGCACTATGGAAGCTTAGTGGCGCACTAGGTAGTGCGCCACTAGCAGGTGCGCTACGCCTGTCTCTACACAACCGTGGCGCACTAGGCAGTGCGCCACGGCTGAGAGATAGCCGTAGCGCAAGGCCCATGGCGCACTGCTAGTGCGCCACAGATGATGTTTCCAGGTGCGCCACTAAAGGCCATTTTCCTAGTAGTGAGCCCGGCGCCGCCACCTCCTGTTGCCGCCGCCTAGGGCTCCCCTAGCCTCCGACTTGGGCAAGCCCCAAGCCCTAGCCGCCGGCCCTAGCACCTCCTCCTTGGTGTGTCTAAACCTTAGATCGCGGAGGAGCTCTCTCATAGTCCACCATACTCGCTCCGGCTTAAGGCGAAGCCCTGCGAGATCTCTCCTCTACTTCCGGTACCACGCCGTTGTGCTGCCTGAATCGCGAGGAGAGTGCCACAACCTCCGCTGCCTGCTAGAACAAGGGAGAGGAAGGTCTTCGTCAATCTGAACGTGTGACCGATCGGGAAGCGCTGCCGGAACGCAGCGCCGGAAGGATCGTCTACGCGATCTTGAGATCGGAAAGAGTACGACTACATCACCCACGAGAATCCGCTCTTGTTAAACACTTTGGAATCTTCGAGGGTGAGTTATTCCATCGACTCGTTGCTAGATAGATCTTGGCTTGTTTGTTTGTATGCGGTAGAAAAATTTTGTTTTCCATGCTACGAAACCCTACAGTATGCTAACCCTTCTTTTCGTGTAATGACCAGCTCCAGAGTGTTGGAGCGAACACAAGCAGCCTACGACTGGTAATTCAACCCCCTCATTGATTCCAAATTTAAGAGGTTGTGCATATTGGTGATGATCATATGGACAATCTTTGGGAGTTGCGGATACAGGCTGCGATTTATGGCTTTGGACCAATGTTGTTCAGCTCGACAGTTTGGAGCGCTTATGTGGCCTTGCCCTCTCAACTGTAAACACTTGAGGTCGTGTCCGGAGCAGCATTGAGACAGTTGCTA
Source organism: Avena insularis (assembly GCA_023614405.1). Classification (NCBI taxonomy): domain Eukaryota; kingdom Viridiplantae; phylum Streptophyta; class Magnoliopsida; order Poales; family Poaceae; genus Avena; species Avena insularis. The sequence continues at coordinate 258,702,359 of CM042685.1, forward strand.
AGGATACAAATTAGTGTGGCAAGGCATAAAAGGTGTGGAGTGTGGTAGGTGGAGGCACAAAGGTATAGCCTAACACATGTGTTTATCTTTGTAAATTTTGGACTACAGTAGTAGTCATAGACCATCTTCTTATAGTTTTTTTATTAATATTTTTAAAGTAAATGTACGCAAAGTTCTGGAATAGAAACTTATGCTGGTTGTCATGGTTTCAATGGTCCATATAGCTAGAGGTAAATAGTTTAGGGATGCTTACAGAAGGTCTGAAGCAAATTCGGCACAAAACTATGTTTGGGAGTGCTATTTTTAGGACAATGGGATAACCGAGTCTTGTCCATTAACTATGGTGATGATAATTCAAACCAGTAAGATTTCTGATCGATGATCAGGCCCTTAGTGCTCTAATGCTTGCAAGCTTTATGTTATGAATTATTTCACAAAGGCTAAGAAACCAACGAGAAAACATAGTGAATTTAAAAGCCACCAAAACTGAATAAATCAATAAACCAACAGTATAGGCATGCCAGATTAAGTCACCTTCAGTGGTGAGCTTGACGTTGCCACTCCTGCAGCTTTCACATTCTTCACATGGTGCTAAACCCTTAATCTATTGCTCAATACTAAAGATAAACTCCCAGAATACCAGGAACACATATCACCAAAGATAGAACAAAGGCTAGCTTGTGTAAGCTATATTCCTTGACTGAATGCAGATGGAGTCACAACCTCCAGCAATGAACACCTACATGCACTGAAGGCAATAACACAAGAAGACCAGAGGCTCTGAGAGAAGATCTTCCACTTGATTTTAGACAAGTAATTGTGGTTGCGGTTGAATTGTGATGGCACTTGAGAACCTATAGAAGATGCTCAATCCAGTAACACACATCAAGCAAACTGAATGAAAATAAGACGATGTACATAATGGTGTGGATATGTAGCAGGACTAACTCACTAAACGATTTTACACATGATTGTGCATATTCTCTAGCTACATATTAGATGCTAGTCTCATATTCACCACGAAATATTTACATAACCTTAAAATATTCTTCTCATTGTTTCTGTGTCATTTTTTGTGAAAGTAACACCACTTAAAATATTAATGGTATAGGTAATATAGATTAATGAATACTACTTGAGTTTCCCTTTGTGATACATTTTAGTTATAAAGGAAAACATAACAGAGGATTCTCATTTATACTCTGTAATAAGTATGCTTTCACTGGCTAGACTTGTGGTTAGTTGCAAAATTGACACTAAAATATTTGTTTCTATATTTGTTTTGCAGCCCACCAGCATATCTAGTTAGAGTTCGGGTGAGCCACTATGCCCTTGCTTGAAAGGTACAATATCACAGTGTTAGGATGGTATGATCTTTTTTATCGTATATCTGGCTTCTGGCTCCTGCAGTATTCAACAAAGTATTTTTAGTCACTTACTAAATAAAAATCACCTTTGTAGAAAATATCCAAACAATTATACAATCAAGACACGCTCAATACAAAGCTTGAACTGATAAACAAAAACCTCAATCCTTTAGGTTGGCCAAAGCTAACTGCTAATTGTTAATTAGTCAGCATCGACGCATCATTTAGTACTCCGTCCTACATTGTCCCAGTTCTCCTCCCTGCACACTTCCACTTCCATGGTTCCACCAAGACAACGACCAACATACAGTCTCCACCGCTGCATACCATAGTGATAGTGGTACTCAATTGAGATGCTTTAAAAAAAGAGAAAAATATTCTTCAGTTTCAAACAGAAAGGAGAAAGATAATTCTAAGTATTGAACTTCTTCAGTTGTGACAAAATGGTATTGAAGATCATTTCAATAGGAGGTACTCCATTATTTTAGTCCAATATTTCTCAACGGAAAAAGATAAAAGTATGATTATTGAAAGTATAAGTTTCAGATATCTCACCTATGATGTAAGGATCTCTCTTTAGACTATGTTCTTCGTGTACGTACCAATAGGAAAATCGGAGGTCTTGTTTTTGCTGTAATTTGAACCCTTCTTTTTGCTAACATCTGAGTTATTTTTATTATTACCAGAATCCGGGATGACAAGAATCTCGACGTTATTTCTAGCGGTGGATCTAGATAGCGCGACATACAACTGCCCGTGAGAGAACACCGGCTCAGGTAGGTAAATACCGACATTCGGGATAGTCTGTCCCTGTGCCTTGTTAACCGTCATGGCGAAGCTGAGACTAATAGGAAACTGCTTCCTCTTGAACTGAAAAGGAAACATCTCATCATCAGAGGGGCAAAGAGGGATCCTTGGCAAGAAGATCCTCTTTCCAGCATGTTGGCCTAGCACAATTTCTGCATCGATGACATTCCTTTGGAATCCTCGAACCACCAACCTCTTGCCATTGCAAAGCCCGTTTGCGGCATCAATATTTCTGAGCAATATGATAGGGCAGTTGATCTTGAGCTTCAGCAAATGCGGGGGCAACCCATTAGGGGTCAACGTGTTAAGGAACTCAAATGGTTAGTAGTTATGAGGGTCGTCAACAGCAGAATCAAAGCTACGGTACACCATCTCATCTCCCTGGAATCGATTGATCATCTTCAAATTAATCCTATCCACGCAATCGTTTCATGTCGACAAGATTGCTCTCGAGGTGATGTAGTTCGGGTCTGCCATGTTAGCACCAAGACTGGGAAAAACAGAGTCTATTAGAGTATCAAGGTCAGTGCCCTTCTTTCCAGTACATGGCACACAAATCTCGTCTAGAAGCCGAACATTGCCATCACCATTGTTCTCCTCCGTACCATCACCGATGCGCAATAGGTACTCCGCAAACCAAGGATCACTATGTGCCCTCATGTTGCGTTCCAGCTTTAGGTGACGCATGCAATCCCAAAGGTAAGACCTCCGTAGTGACGAATCAATTATCTGAGCCCTCGACCCCTTACGGCAACAGGGAGGACATGCCTGAAGTCTCCACCAAACACAACCGTTTTTCCACCAAACGGCAGGTCTGGTCGGCTCATTATATCGCGCATACTATTGTCCAGCGCCTCCACTGCCTGTATCTTTGTCATGGAAGCCTCATCCCAAATAATGAGAAATTTGTTGTAGGAGCTTAGCCGCTCTGCTTAGTAAAGCTACAAAACCCACCATCATCAATGCTCAGCGGTATCTTGAACCGGGAATGAGTTGTTCTCCCTCTAGGCATTATGGAGGCTGCAACACCAGATTTAGCTGTTGCTATAGCAATCTTTTTCTGCATGCGCACCGTTGCAAGCAATGCTCTGTACAGGAAGGTCTTTCCTGTGCCTCCAGGTCCATCCACAAAGAACACGCCACCCTCATCGCCATCAACAACAGACATAATTTCATCATATGCAGCCCTCTGATCCTTATTAAGTGGGTCTACCAGATTTTTTTCCTCGTTGTTGGACTCAATGGTGGACTCCTCGAAGATCTCCCTTGCCACACCGGTGGCGCTGTCAAATTCCTCATCGATATTAGGAAGAGGAAATGACTTTATGTCCTTCCCCATTGACTGTAGCATATTCCTGATATCTATTAGAACATTTTGCTCAACTACAACATCAGATGGATTGTCGCGGCGATAGTCTTCCGACATTGCTTCAAAGTGCTTCTCCCAGAGCCCGCGCACATCGCTAGGCTCGCAGAATACCAATATTGTTGCAAAGAGCCTTCGTAGAGAAGATGGCATCTCGTACAACGTAGATTCAGTAAGGGAGTCATCCAGTGTGTTGTCCCCTTCGATCAACCCCCTTCTCTCTGCAGCTTCACGAAAGGATCCCAGTAGTTGGCCATTAACCGTCTTTAGGTCATCGTAGGAGGTGGCCCCAGTGACATGGTTTAGAAGGACTTGCAGGTAATATCGTTCCCCCTCTGCTGGATGAGCTGACACAATTCTTCCAACCTGTATTCGTGAAGGTGAACCATCTTTTTTTTGTGACCTTCTCTTCCAGTATTTATCCGTACCTTCCTTCATACCTTTATTTGTAACTTTATGCCAAGTATACCATTCAGGGAAGTCCCTGTACAAGATAGAGCAAGCCTCCTCGTGTAATCTGTTTGCCTCGAAGTACTCTGTAAGCATTGACTTCTCAACGCCTTCACGGTTAACTACTCGTCGGATATCTTGGCCCTGTTTGAATGAAACCATGTGCATGTTTGGTAGATGGAGTTGTAGCTGCATCACTGGTGGTGAGTTCTTACTTAAGTCAAATCCGTATATTCTCCACAAGGCTTCCGGAGGAGTCACCCACCTCGCGTCTCTATATTGTTTGATCTCATATATGTCTCCATTGCTATCTGCCTTGTCAGCTTCGCTCATTGAAATAGACGCCCGATCATGGCCCTTGTAAATATACTTGAATAGGTACTTAACAGCCTTTATGCTTCCACATGACTCAACATTAATGTGACAATTGAAGTGAAGCGGGAGGTGAGGGTTGTATGGGACGACCCACCTATTATCTAGCAATTCCTTTCGAACCATTACTGTACAATCATCCTTACATCTTCTATATTGAGGGTAGCAGTCCTTGCCCTGTAATGTAGCCGTGTTGAAAGGCCGAGGATAGTGATTCTTGCAAGCAGGCCGACCCTTTGTGCATGGGCAATCACGGTTCAAAGCACCACATGGGCCATGCATCATATGCTTTACGACCATCTTGTATAATTCTGGGTACTTCTTGTTTGGGAGCTCGGCTGAGATAAGACGGTCATACTGCTCGGGGCACGTGAGCTTGTATCTCCCCTCCATGATGAGCAAGAAGTGTGCATGGGGTAGGCCCCTTTTTTGGAACTCCACCACATACACATAGGCCCTCACTTTGCCTAGGATGTCCTTCTTAAGCAACTTATTCTTGAGTTCCTCGAGTTTTGCCCTAAAAACACGCACAACAAGGTCTGGGCGATCTTGAGGTGTCTGGCCAGGGTAGAGCTCGCACTTGATCTCATCCTAGTTTGGGTTGCATGTCATTGTGAGGAAGATGTCTGGCTTGCCGTACTTCCGCACCAAGGCCATAGCATCCATGTAGCAACGCCTCTTGTCCCGTGGACCACCGATGAATGATGTAGACAACACTGTACGCTTTCCAATAGCGTCGGCCCTACCCTCCCCGACATGCAAGCTGTCCATTAAGCCTTGATACAGGTCATCCCTTATTGTATCTTGATGACCCCATATATAGTCTAGTCGGGAGTTCTCGATCTTGATATATGTGTCGACCGCGAACTGCTGAAAAAGACGCTTTCCATGGAGGATCGGGTTGAATATTCCAGGACGCATCTGGAATTTGTAGCAGTAGTAGTCCCGCACAGACACACATAGTCTGCCTCCAGAAGCTGCACATGGAAATTATATTGAGTGGTGTCGGAATCGGGACATCAAATTTCAAAGCATGAACTATACATATAATAACTAATTTGAACACTAACCTGCACCATCTTCATCATTCTCATCATCATCATTGTTATCATCAGGTGGGCATTGGGAAGACTCATTATTACGACGAGCTAGACGAGCTGCACGAGCTGCCATCACAGTTTCATAGGGCACATTTTCCTTCGGGATAGCGGTATGCCACCCAAGTTCACCTCTAGGGAAGAATATAGGGTAAGACAATGCGTCATAGCATCCGTGTTAGGACCTGATACCATATATATCTCTATTCTTCCCTTGCATCATCACACTATTCTCGAAATGTCTTCGACGTTCGCTCCCCTCCACCCACACAGCCGCTACTTCTGAAGTGGCTGGTGCATTGTATGTTCTTTGATCCAACCTTTGGTCAAGGTTTAGTGTGATACGATAGTCATCAACTTCCTCAACCTGACCCATACTCCGGAGATGTTCAGAGTATGGGTTTTCACGAAGTATGTTGACCATATATGTGATTACTTCTTTGTCTTTCTCGCATTGCTCTTTGCGGCACCTACGGTACCTATGCTCTAAATTGGGGTCATCGTCAAAGAAGTAAAGCTCCAGGTGACTACGCTCCAAACCATCTTGTCTGCCAAATGACCGTATGTTGTGGTACATTTGTCCGTGGGCACGAAATGTGTATATAGGATGCTTTGATGTGTTAGTGGTATTCTCATCAAGGTGACAGTATAGGGAGGTGAAGGAGAAATGCCCATTGAAAACCTGATGTTGTCACGAAAGTGCCTAGAATCAGGGTCTTCACTCGTCCATAGCCTCATGAGCTCGGGTGGTGTATCTGGGTCGGCTAGTTTGATCTTCCCATTACGACAACAAAACCCTTGGGACTCATGCTCGAATCTCTTTGCACCACAAAATTTGCAGTCCTCAACGGGATTTAGCATGTGCGTGTTAGCTGGAATTGTGTTGTAGATCATGTCGTATGGATCTGGGCTGCTAGGAATTGAAGCAGAGTCATCATCGGCCTCATCTATTTCGTTATCCTCATCGGTATCTTCTTCTTCTGAAATGGTAGTTAACAACATTGAGTCAAAAATATATATGCGCAATATATCCACGCGATGATGGTGGAACATCAGCAAATTACCTTGTCCAGCGAACACATAACCTTTCTCATCTTCAGAGTCTTCTTCCATTATGACACCCTCGTCCTCACCTATCATAAAAATTATTTTTGAGCACTTGTTTCAAATAGGTCGTGAAATAAGACATAAAAATTACCATGATCATTGGCTTGTGAGCATGTTTGATGTATCTGAACATTCTCGTGCGTTGGAGAAGTAGTTTCTGTGAATTAAACATAAAAGTACGATCATTAGAACTGTTGACTACTTATATTAGAGCAATACAATAATGAAGATATGATTATTACCATTGTTAATGACAACTGATTGTGTTGGCCGTTCAGAACCATTGATGCCTTCCATGTTCATCGATGTTATTTCATCTGCCAATGCAGTCACATGCTTCTTACTATTTGCATAGAATGCTTCATTTCAGAGACCTAGCAATGCATGCCTTTCTCCAGGCGTTACATGTTTTCTCCGTGATATATTACTAAGTTCTATGTTAGGGGTATCCTCTGGTGATATTTTCTCTGAAGGGGAATCGATATAAATAGGGGTTCCGCTGAACTCGGGAATATACCATTCACGTGTTGGTATGTAGCTATGAGAACCAGATGCATCCTCATTTATATGAACAACCTCAGGGGTCCAACATGGATTCTCCATGGCTATGGATTCTTGGCCCAGGCCATTGCGGCGTAACGCACAGAGAGCTTTCTTTGAACGCTTCTTCTTAGGAGTCATATCAGCATAGTGTTGCCTATCCCTTGCACGCTTATTTTCAATTTTCTCTGATAAATGACATGATAATTCTAAGAAGTAAGAGTCCAGGTTGGTGTGGAGGCATCATCAGAATAATTTTGCATGCTATTATTGATAAATACTTTGTATTGTTAAATGTGCATTCCTTACCTGCTAATAATTTCTTTTGTTGATAGGCTCCATGTCTTTTTGCTAGTAGTTCATTTTTCTTATTGATACTCATAAATGCATATCGTTCCCTTTCTCGCTTCCTCTTCTACTCGATGCGATCTACTATGGGCACTGGCGGGATGTGGGATGATGTGGGTCCATCATTACTGCAATTGTTCATGTCGACTATATCTGCATAGCACAAACAAATCACATTAACAGCTCCACATGGTATATATATTATTAACATGGCCACACAATTTCAACAATTAGCTAATGAGGTATTAAATATGTACTTCACTTCGTTCATGTTAAGATGGAATGACTTGCCATCGTACCAGTTGAGATGATTTCTTGCCCTTGAAATGGCATATGAAGTGACTGCCTCTTGTAGTTGTTATTTCTGCTAAGCCATTCACTATCTTCAGATGGATCCTTATTCTCCTTGGTCAATTTAGATGTTTTTTGCTTTTGACGGGATTCACGTTGCCTTTTTAGTATTTTTTCTTTTTTTGTGCTATCCATCTGTGCATACCTTTCCCTATCTCGCTGCCTCCGCCGCTCTTTTGAATCTGTTGGTTGTGTCTGAACAATGAATGATGCAAGGCCATCGTTGCATCTATTATCTACATAGGAATAAAATTCATTTAAGTAAACACATCATATTTACATAAATATTAACAAACTTGCGTTCAGTTTAGTAGGAAATTATTTGCCTTCATACCATCTAGGAAGCTTTCTTGCCCTTGAGAAGACGTATGAAGTGATTGCCTCTGGCATGCGTCATTATCATCAGGGACCACATTTTCCTTGTTCTCAGCGGTTTCATCTTGGTAAAAATCAAGTGTCAAGTGATTTAGTTTTACTATAAACATGAAGCTAGGAAGTGATAGACATAACTATAAAGTGCACCTGTAAGAGCGAGCGTGTTTTGTACTTGTGAGAGTGCAGATGGACTATCTCGTGCTCGTGAATCAAGTGTTACTCGAGTTTTCTTTTAGTGATAGGCTTCACGACGCTTCTTAAGTAGTTCATCTTTCTTTTGTTTATCCATCTGTGCATATCGCTCCCGAGCACGTTGTCTATTGCGTTCTTTTGCATCTATAAGTTCCCCTCCATTACTGGTGTTGACGACGCCTAATGAAATGCACATTGTAGTTAGTATTTGACCATCATCTGATAGAGTTATACATTATATCATGATTTGTACTTGTGTTGATGGTGTTGGACAAATCTCTCAAAGGAGTACGTTCACTGGACTGTGTTGGACAATCCATCTGCACATGAAAAACATAGGAGTGTTAATCAAAAGGATTCAGTTTTAACACACACTCCAAAAAAAGGTATAGGGAGTAAGGTAAATGCGTTGTTCTCCTTGAAGCCGAAAACTTTCACTATGATGTGAATGTAGTTATTAAAATTTAATTAAACTGGTCTTAAGACTATGTAGAACGCTTTACTCAAAGTTGATACGAAATGGAGTGTGATTGAAGCATGCTCAGAACATGGATGTGTTATAATTTAGGATAACATTGTAAACCTCAATGCTCCTTTCTCCTACTTACAGTGTGACTGATTGTCTGACATATTCCACTTATTTACACCTCTTCCGGTATTTACCAATATAATGGAGTAGTAGTAGTTAATAAGAACTAATATCTGGAGGTTGAGCTGCACAGGTTAGATCACATGAGTATCTAAGTTCAGAACTCGGTGTATCCATTTTGAAATAGCAATTTGTTTTATAGTGCAAGTGGAATTGCTCTTAAATTTTATGAAATGCATCATCTGATAGAGTTATACATTATATATTGCTCTTGTACTTGTGTTTTGACTGTTTGTCTGCAACTTGTTTATTGTATGCCCAAAGAAAATGAATAGTGAATCGCTGATCGTGGCCTGCAAGCAGTGTCACTCTCAGCTGCCATGAGCAGTGCGAGCTGATCCCCTTGGCTGGAAAAATTCTCTCTGACACTGCATCATTGCCGCCCACTCTCTGGCCACGGCTACTCCGTCCCGCTTCCTCCACCTAAATTCGTTCTAACACCTCCTCTCCTAGCCAAGTGGTCGCTGGCATCTTCCTCTACCCGCCAAGGGGTCGCTGCCCTCTCCCTCTCCCCGTCAGTATCACCAGCCAAGCTTGATTCCTTGGCGGTTGGATCAGGTCGGGAGGCACACAGAAGGACTCGTAGCTTGGTCAGCCGTATATGGCGACCATGCCTGGGAGGAATTCGCTGCCCACCTCCCTCAACTCTCCCCAAGCCTCGTCGATCCGCACTCGAGCCTCCCCCATCGCCCAACATTGACGCCCATCACCGCAATGCCGTGAAGCGGGACGGCTACCCGCGCAGCAAAAACGACACGGGGTCATCACCCTCTAGTCAGCATGGCACGAGCGGTATGATTTCCTCTTCTTCAGCCTAATTCTGCTATTTTTGGAAGCTATTGAGAAGGTAAACAATCAATGATTCGTTAAACTTACCTGACTCCAAATCGATTCGTGGAAGGCGTCCTCTTTTTGTTGTTGTAGTTGTTTCTATGTGTAGTGTCGTTGGACAAATTGTCTAACCAAATCAATGGAGTAATGTGCAGATGATGTTTGTTAGGGAAGTTTTATGTGTGGTGGGCGTGGTTTGTGCAAAATCTGTTATTATGGAAGGTGACCAGGGTATTGACAGTCGGTCAATTAAGTCCATTAAGTCCATTAAGTCCTGTAATCTCTCTATTTATTGGTAGGCGTAATTATCTCCATTGTGTTCCTGATAAAATTCCCAATTTGTTTTTGAACATGACAAAAGACCCAATTTAACATCTTCCACGGGAGCATGATTCCTAGTTGATTGCTATCCATGCCTCTGTACTGCCAAAATATTTTTCAGAAAAATCCTGCAAATATGCTTTCTGCAGTTATCAAACTTACCCTAGAATTTGTTTCAAATTCACAGTGTGTTCTACAAACTGATCTTTATGTTTTATCCATCTGAGTGAGGATAACTTTTTACACTACACAATAAATTAATCCACCTTTCTTGAAGTTTGCTCACTTCTTGCTTGTCTCTTAGCTTAGGACCACCGCTACATGAGCAAAATCATAAAATCATATGAGCAAAATCACATGTTCACAAATTATGTACATGAGAAAGAGATCAGCTGTGCACGTCATCAACTCGTTGAAAGCACAGATACACAAATGACATGTTCATAAATTAAGTACATGAGAAAGAGATTATCTGTGCACTCTAGAATCTCACTGCCATCATGGGGTACAAATATCACATGCTCACACATTAAGTACATGAGAAAGAGATTCGTTGTGCACTCTAGCATCTCATTGAAAGCATGGGTACACAAATCAGAAATTTGTATGCTAACCTGTGAGGGATGTAGCTAGACTCTGACTCCTCTGCGTTGGTGATAGAGACAAAAGAGAGCAACTTATAAATATGATTTTTTTTAAAATAAAGGGAGTACTTGAGCTCGGGAGTCAAAAAACACTTTATGTTAAGGTTCTATCTTTTAAGGCGGCATATCATACTAACATAATTTTTTTATGTTTTATCCATCTGATTGTTATATTAGGCTCGAGAGAGAAGAAGACCAGCTCAAGCTGTTGTTGCACAAGATGCAGAAACGCAAATATCAGAAGTCATGATTATTGTCTAGGTAGTTTGAATTCTACTTGAGATGAGTTTGCCACTGACACACTACAAGTTTCCTGCTAGTAGTACCATTGACACACTATACTTTCTATACTTTCAGGTGTGCTACATAAGTGTTGAGCTGTTACTGATGAAAGATGAGTTTGCCAAGCTGTCCACGGAGCTGGCTACTGGTACATGCTTTCCTCCTTTGGCTCTAACAACTATAGAAGTCCAATTATGTTCAACAACGGCTTTAGAACTTTTATTATGTGCATTTTTTCCTCCAGGAATTTCGTAATTCCTATGTCCATCAAAGTTGTTCTAACTATCCCATTCCTCATTCTTTATTTACTGATTCTTGAGGGACATTTGACAACTGGAATTATTTTTTATCTCGGAGGATGCACACTATGAGCCCTATAGTTAATTTATGCATGCATTCGTGGTTAATCTTGTTGGTAAATTTCTAAGATTGGGTGAGGATCATGGATTCATGATTTGTGCCATTCAGAGGAAAATGAACTGGAGCAATTAAGTGGAAAGCATGCACAGTTTTGAAATAACTCGATATAAATAATAAATCATAGTATTCTATTTTTGTGATACATATTTTTATGTAAGATGAATTACAATCGACAAGCTAGGTAATAAGTATATTTGTAGTAAGAAATCGTAGTTATATCTTATTTTCTGATAGTTAGTATTTGTGTAAGAGAAGGTACCACCGACAAGTTGGCATAGGTTTTGGATAGCTTCAAACATGGAATTGTACTATCTCATGATCTTTATTTGACTTAATGTTGGCTTTACGGTGCCGAATTAGAGCAAGGCACGGTTAGAGCACATGCCTACCTAAATTCAGAACTCAGTGTTCCCAATTAGCAGTTTCATGTTATCAAATTACATGGTTACCAAGAATCTAAATATATACCATTACTGAATTTCAGTTTTATGAAGTAAATTTGCTCTGCTTTTACTGGGATTTTCTTAAGGATCGAAACATGCTTCTTGAAAGGTAATATTTGTTAATGTATTACCGCATCTTATTCTAGCTTGCAGTTTACTTGATCTTCTGTACGAAACTTATACTTTCTGGCTCCACACGGTATGTTTGATGGGTGAAAACAAATGTATTCTTATAATATATCAGTAAATCTTCTAACATTCTATGGTGTTCCAAGAGGCCCTAAGATAAATAACACAACAATATAAAATAACCGAATAGAAGGTGCCACATACACATAACATGAGCTGACCACGGTACCACAAAACAAGCTAAAAATTAACAATATAAATAGATTGCCACACATATCTCTAGGAAATTGAAATGTTTAGGTCGTGCTGCTCAAAACAACTAAATTGGCGACTTTAAATGAAATAATCTATCCCTAATAACTTGACCAAATATTTAACAAATTGCGGAATGTTGGCTTCACACTCGTTTCCCGTGTACGTCAGCAAGTGTACCAGCACTTTGTTCCGTAGGACGTTTCCATCCTGCACGTGCATTATACGTAATTATTAGGAACAACTTTTATTTACAATCAACATAAATTAAGAAACAGTAAAATAGAACTACTAGGACCTTCTCACAACGATTTAGACTTGGGAGCCGTCGGATCATGCATAAGAACGCACAGGATCGATTCTTCCCTGCACAACTTCGCTTGGGCCTGTGTTACCGTGTTGCTTCGTTCAAGCCGTCGGTGCAACATGGCAGGGATGCTTCTCTGAGAATCGGCCTACATGTTTTCTCGTGAACCAGGCCAATATGCCCAGGGTGGCCAGATATTCCTCCTCGACATATCTTTGTTTGAATTTGTATGGGCCTCTAAATCCTGGGTGCCGTCCTTCTCGTACGTCGGACTATGGCTGTGACCGTGGCCCAGCGTCGTCTCCTCTTCTCTTTTATCTCTTGTACTAAGTGGGTCCTGAAACCGGCACTGGTGAGAAGCTTAGGAGTCGTCCTCCCATAAGCATCCATGTCCGTTTGCCTACCCCTAATCAAACTTGGGGTTCCTCATATATGCTGCTTGCAACAGGGTTTCTCTCTCCAATTCATCTGGGCGGCGCCTGCGAACTTCACTTTCTCTGCCAGCCATGTTTCTTGCCTTAGTTTCATTTTCCCTTCGCCCATTGACTGCTTTACAGACTAACCTTATTTGCTGTTTATTTGTAGCTGTTCCAGGATGGTCGCCGGTTCGGATTTCTCTGTTGTTGCTGACACCGGAGATGATCTGATAGAAGAAGGTTGAAGTGCTTGCGTTGGGGACGATGGCTGCTTCTCCCTTCTCCCTTCCCAGGAGTGTGTCATCCCCCATGGCACAGATAGGTAAGAAGTTAGGACATGGCCGTCGAGTCGCGGAGTCCGTGCAAGACCAGACATGTATATCTCAGGTAAGACGGCTCTTGGACGACACTAGGTGGGGAGGAAATTGTCGCTGCAGCCTGCAGTCAAGGCCACCGCCCACCAGGGGTGTTAGCCGTTCCACCCCTTGAGTAGGCGTGTGAACAAAAGGGTCCAAAGCATCAAGATGAGGAGCCATGAGATTACGAGGAAATCTCCATGTTCCCTGTTCAAATCTGGTTGTCTCTTGATTGAACAATTTTTCCATCCCTTACATGACAATGTAAGATTACTTCAAAATGATTGACGATTTGTGTCATGTTCTGCACGAAAATTTCAGAATATGAGTATTCTACTATTTAATTGTTGGTACTTATGTGACACTTAGACGGTTAGACCTGATTGAGGGTCACAAGGAGGGGGTTATCTAGGCTGAGCAGGTTGCATCAATTGAGGTGAACTTTTATCAAAAAAAAAATTGTGTATCATTCATTGTATTATTTGTTTCCTTTGGTCAGGTTACGACAACAAGATGATTTAGCTAATGAAAGTTATCTCTCTACCATGTTACATTGGAGGCTATCTGAAGCTCTTTTATCTTGTTTTATAGATTTCATACCCTGTACTTCGTATCATATATTTAGCACAGTTTAATATGCAGGAACCAAGTTGACAATGAGGTTTTAACTTCGCGGGATAGAGTGTAGGAGAGTTTGTGCCATGAGATTCCAAGAGTGCCTTCCTAGAGGCATAAGCCTAGAGGCATCTACACTTATGACATGACACATTAGCCCTCTGTGAGGCATCTACTTGTTCATTTCTGTTATTTAAAATTTATTATCCCAACCGTCTTATAGAAATGCAAATACTTTTATCAATCAATTTGTGTAGGAAAGAATACTTTGATGGAATTTGCAAAGAGGCTGTCAAAGAGAAACATACTTTCACAATCCCCATTCCAGTAGACTGTTGGCGCCTCTAAGTTTTTTTCATGTGTTATCTGTTTGCTAAAGTACGTATGGAGCTGCTGGTTCAAGTAACTTATATTTAGATCTTCTTTAGCAAGGTAATTTATTCCTCTTTTGTCCGTGAGAACAGAAGTTGCAGTTTTCCCTTCTGTCAATTAATAATATGGATTAGCATCTCTCATCAACTTAGAAAATACAATGATGTGAGGATTTCAATTATCCTTTTGCAATTTTCAGGGATCGTTTAGTTTCTCATACCCTTACAATGGAAAATGATTTAATCCATTGACTAACAAAAAATGCCTCAACCTTTACTGTGAGGTAAATCCTAGCTGTCCTTCAAGTCGCATATGATTTGTGTTGTGAGTGATGTTAGAAATTTATTTTGCAGGAGCAAGGATAAACTGGCTTATTTTTCAGGAAGCTGATATTTTGGCGAGCGAACTAAATACAAGATGCCATGAAATCAACAAGGAGCCTTCTGTTAAACCATATCCAGTTACAAGTATTCTGTTTCCATTGTTGAGGCTATTTATTGTTATTGTTACTTGCATTTATTTTCTTACATCTAGCCTGTAGTAAAGCCTTCATCTTTTACCTACACAATGATAAGCAGTATTGGTAGTGCAACCATACGAGTTGTGTGCTATTTTTTGGAAACTGTGATTGGTACCTTTATGATCATGGTCATGTAGAAAGCTCTCTCTTGACCAACCTTATTGCGGTTCTAGAAATATAATAGAAACTTCCATGTATTTTATACTACTTTTGATAGAATTGATGTTTTTCTGTGCAAAGTATATGGTGTTCATCATATACATCTCTTGCTATTCACCCCTTTTATAGCTTTAGTGTGTTTATACACTTGATACAATGTAATCGTATTCTTGGAACTGCTCTCCTTTTCTAAAACAGTTATAGTACTTTGTAGGTCTGGTGTACAATGCCCTTGAAGTAAGAAACTGACTTGACAAGGCAACCAAGAAAACTGAAATAGCAGTGGAGCTACAAGCAGTCTATGGGACTTTTGAAGGAAAGTTTACTGCTCTACAACTGAACAACAAAATCGCTCTGAGACGAGCTAAAGGCATGTAAAAAAATGAGCCATTGAAATAATACAAGTAATAGAGGTGCATCGATTCGGCAATATCACGGTATCCTCAATTTTGAATAGTGGTGTTGTGTACATTGATCAAGTACCGGTGGTTGATATGGCCGTTGTAAAATCAAAGTAGTTACCACTTGGAACAAAATGTAATTGTTTTGCCGAATCTGAATAACACACTTATGCAAAACCGAAATTTTATGAGTTTTTCGAGATATCCTTAGTTGTAAATGTCCAATTTTTTCCATGTATTTTATTTTTTTACATATTTTTTCAAGGAGCACGGGCACGGCAACGCGCGCTTTTATGATCTAGTAGCATCATACTCACCGTGGCATCTGCTCGTGACACATATTTTCCATTCCACGAGCGCATAAACTTTAGAAACAAGAAACCCGACATGTTACTACAAATAGAGATACACATTGTTGTTAGTGAAATATACTTCATAAATATTAAACAATACTTCTAACCCCATATTTCTAACCTGTCATGGTTTCTTGGCAACTCGCCTGGTATGATGCGACGCCATTGAAAAACATCATCATTCCACCCTGGGATTGCATTTTGAAGTGCAATATTGAGATGGAATGAGATGTCTTTCAGTTTTATTGTATCTTTCTTTAGAAGACTTGCTTTCCACACATCCGGTAAAGGAATGGGATCAAGTATTGTAACCGTCCTTTCACCCAGGTTGAACACAAATAAGATGTAGCGGCCACCCGTACAATATGGAATCAAAATCTGCAAAAACAAGGCTTAAAAAACTATGAACGTAACGACCTAAATATTATATCAAACTAAATATTATATCAAAACAGCAGCTGTACCGAGTTGCAGGATGACACATGGAAGCACATCCCTGGCCAGCAGTCAAACATTTTTGCTATAATGTAGCGTTGAGTGTCTAACGGTAGATGAAGCCGTGGGTCTTTCATGGAGTCGGTCAGTATGCTCTGAGATGAGAGTAATCACTAGTGCAGACCCCCCCCCCCTTTAACTCCGGTTGGGAGGGCCCTCTAACAGCGATTCTTCAACCGCTGTTGAGGGTTCGGTGTTAGAGGGGGGGCCCTTTAACACTGGTTCTTATACGAACCGGTGTTAAAGGGTGGCGCACGTGGGGCTGCCGCAGGCCTCAGGCCCCCATCCTTTAACACCGGTTGAGGCTGGAACCGTGTTAAGAGTTTCTGCAGCGAGATTTAGGCCGTTTTCTGCCGGGCAGAGTTACGCAGTGAAAACGGCCTAAATCTCTGCCACGCGGCATTTCTGCCCGCCTGCTCGGGCGTATTTCCGGGAGGAGGGGGAATCGATCGAGGGCGGTATACACATACATCGTCATCGGTACATACGAGTACATGAATAATTAAGCAACTATTATTACACAAACATCGTCATCGGCACATACATCGTCATCGTTCATTTTGGTGGATATCTAAAGAGTTCTCCGCCAGGCGTGACGACCTCATCAAGTATGAACCCCGCCAATTCCTCTTGAATGGCTCGTATGCGTTCAAATGGTAGGAGTTGGTCCCGCATCCGTTCGATCTGAATATATATGAAGAATGGGTCGTCAATATATATATAAGAATAAAACTCAACACAATTGATGGTAATAAAATAATGTTGTGGACTTTGTTTACTTACTCTAAGTTGTTCTAGTGCGGCTTGGCCCGTCGCACATATCGTGTTGCGAATGAACTCGCAAACATAGTACCCACATAAGTTATTGCCGTGTCCCTGATGCGCGCACTTTACGAGAATAGAGAGTTCAATCAAAATAATAATCAATAAAGCATGATATAATGGAATTGGAAGCAGAATCATAGAGATACGCGGACCTAGCTAGCTAGTATTACTTACATTTTGGTCTACAAATTTTAGTTCTTCTGACCATTCACCCACGGCCCTGCCCGTGAACCTTTTCCAAACCCTGTCCGGCAAAGAAAATGGATAAAGGAGTAATTAATTACTTGTTGTCACGAAAGTTGCCGATCTAGTGCGATAATATGATTGAAATTACCTCTGGAGCATCTCTCTAAAGTCTGCCCATAGCTCTTTTTCTTTTCGTAACGAGTCCATGACAAGGACTTTTCCTAAGTCGGGTTGAATGACTAGCAGAATAAAGTGGAACCTACGCACGCATAACTCATCATCAGTTACACTTAACATCGAGTAAGCCGAAATAGAATGTGTACAAGAGAGAGGGTAACAGTACTCACGAGAAGTTGTAAGGCAATAGTATTTCCCTTTTGGTTTGTTGTCTCAGTAAATACCTTAGCAAGTAATCTTCTGTTTGCCCGGGTTTGGTTCTTACCACTTCTTCATGAACTCTATTTGGGTCAACGAACCCAATGTCAAAAGGGCCTCCTTTCCTGCATTCCATAACCTTTTTCCTGCATAATAGTATATACATATATGGTGAGCATATATATATACATGCAATTAATGAAGTGAATGAGATGAGATATAAATTACAGAAATAGTACTTACACACAATAAAGGCTGATGGCAGCTTTGTCGAGTTCCTTCTGATTCAATAGAAAATGCAAGTCTTGAATGTTGAAGTCGATCCCGTCGTCTCCGCACAAGAAAATCTCATCTATTATATGCGCCGTGATCCATTCTTCTTTTCTCGTCTTGCAGAAATCAAGGTACCACTTGTGCAATTTTCGCATCTTTGTTGGTAGATTCTTGAGCTCGTCTTTCTTGACGAGATTCTTCCCATACTTCCATGGCTATATGGGGTTGGCATCGCATTTGGGCAAGTTGTCTCCCATGACGTTCAAGTATGCAATGTAAGTCATCCCCATCTCATTGGCCTTTCTTTGTATCTCTGCCTCGTAATCATTTACGGGAGGAGCGTCCCGTGTGTCGAACATTTGGAGCGGGGCGCATGATTGGTTTTCCTGCTCTCCGAGCATGGGAACTGTTTTCTGGGGTGCCTCACGACTGCTACTTTCAGTCTCCTACGGCCTTGCATCCGCCTTCAAAATCTGGCGCCGTAGTCCGCACAAGTGGGGTTTCAGGTTTCAAAAGATTTTTGTAAAACTTCTCCACCACCGCCGGATTTATTTTCTCCTTTGGCTCGGCCCGTCTAGGTGCAAAGAATTTCTTGACCTGTTCTTCCGAGATCCTATTGGTCTCCTCGTCGCTGCGATTCCACGGTAAAACCGGCAATGGCTTGGTGGAAGGCTGCGGGACGTAGTTTTTTGAACTCTTTGGCGTACGGTTTCCTGCGGATTTCTTTGTGGCAGTGCTACTGATGCTCTTCGTGGCAGTGCTCTTCCGCTTACGCTGAGGAGATGGCTGAAGCACCGGAGATGGCTAAAGCACCGGAGATGGCTGACGGCGAGACGGTCAAGGCCGGAGATGGCTGCCACAGAGATGGTCAAGCGCCGAGATGGCTGCCAAGAGAGATAGCTGAAGCGGCTCAGATCGGCCGACGCGGAGACAATGGGGTGCCAGTGGCCTCCAATTTGGAAGCACGATGTGTTCCTTCTTCCAAAGAATGGTTGTTTTCACTGCAAATTTGAGTTGAGTTTCCCCTTCACCTGTAGCATGGTCAAGTTGTGCTTCCTCATATTCCTTCACAACCTCATCCACCCCGACAATAGCATAGCCATCTGGAATCGGTCGGCAGTGTTAAGTTCCACCAGCTATAGGAGGTAAGGCATAGCCGACAGCCACCTTAATGGATAAGCCCATTAATATCACATGCAGCTCAGCGTGTTTGCTCTCCGTGATCTCATCCATGGGGTATCGAGGACCCGCCATTTCAAGCGTGGGCTGCACGTTCTCCGTGGAAGCCACGCTGCTTTTCCGCTCAGAGTCTGGGCCGCCGGTAGCTTCCAATGCAGGCTCTTCATGCCGCTGAGATGGGACGGTAGCTTGATGGCTCTGTTGTGCATTCACTTGCGCCTGCAGCGCCGCAAGTGCATGTTCTATCTGTGTCATCCGCTCTGTACGCTCTTTTTATTTTCTGCCGCGCCATCTGTAAGAGTCGCTCCACTCGGCAAACCCATCCTTCCACGTCATACCCCCTATGCCTCGTGCATGTCCAGGGTGTTCTTTTTTACCGATGGCGCGTGTGAGCTGGTCATTCTCTGTCGGGATGGAAGGTCCTGGCGGATGTTTCTCGTATGCCGTGATGAGTTCAAAGGACGGTTTGGCAAGGAGGGTTGGGAAGATACACAATCCTGTTTCGGATCCAACCTTGCCCGATTCCGTAGAACCAAGTCTTTGCACGTAGGTCCCACCCATCTAGCACGCAGGGCCTTCTCAGCTTCCTCCTACTTAGGCCTCTGAGATATGTAGCCACCTGACCCCGTCCTCTAGTGATATTCCTTCTTCTGGGCATTAAGCGTATTGGTTTCTGACCTCTTTTTAGCTATAGCACTTTTTTTATATGTCTCAAATTCGGGCCAGTGAGGTCTTATCTTTGCATAATATGCGTCTTCGAAATCTGGAGTCTCGCCAGCTTTGACAAATTTGTTCAATTTTGTCTTCCAGTTGCGGAAAGCGTCAGCCATCTTCTTTAGAGTCCACTCTTTGACCTTTTCCTTTATAACCGGGTTGTTTTCATCCTCCTCTGGCGGAAGGGTGAAATTTACCAACAACGAATTCCAAAGCGTTTCTTTGGATCTTTCATCGACAACGTCGCCTTTCTTTGGCTTATTCCAATTTTCAATTATGATTGAGATTTGGTCCCTAACAAGAACTCCAGCCTGACGTACAAATTTGTCTGCGGGCTTCTTGGGCTCCATCGGCCTGCCATCAACACGGACTGCTTCGATCGTGAACTTTGCACGATTTTTCAACCGATGGCTCGCGCCTCGCTTGCTCTTTTTCGTAGAAGAAGATGGTTGCTGGCTGGTCGATCCAGAGGGCTAAAAGAAGAAAGAAGCGTTAATTAATACATGTAGAAGAAGATTGTTGGTGGAAGTCAGCAGAGGCTTAATCAATGCATATACCTCGCCGGACTTTGTAATCACTAAATTGCGTTCACCGGAGTCTTCATCTTCTCCATGACTACTTGAGCTGTCGTCATGTCCCTCCAAGTTTAGATATTGTGAGGTGTCCTCATCAATAATGTTCTCCATTATTTCTTCTTCTTCAAGGTTTCTACTAAGTGGATCCATAATTTCTAAAACAATAATATTATCTAGAGTAAGAGTGTAAACATTCAAGTGGACTTGGATTCATACACAAATATACATATTATTCATACAAAAATACACAAATAAATACACAAATGAAATTAAAACCCTAAGGATGCTTGATCATTTTATACGAGTTCCGAGGGTCCAAACCCTAATCAGATGAAACTATGTTGCTTGAACCCGCCCCGCTTGACACCCTATCTATACTACTACTCCCTCCATAATTACATGCCATCTTAGTTTCGAGTTTCCCGATTTTGACCATCAAGTTCACCACCAACACTAAGTAAACAATATTATCGATGTTACAACATCAGAAACTTTACTCAAATATGAATACACGACTATATCTTTTATACATCACATATTCCCCACATTGTTCACCAAATGATGGTCAATATTTGTGGACGGATGGAGGTGGCGGTGGGCGACGGCGGCTCGGACTCAGGGCGAGGCGGAATATGCGATGCGACAAGGCAATATAATACCCCCCAAACATAGAGGCCTTGGATAGGGGTCACACATAAGGTCAAAGATATTGGGTTCTAAGGTTCGGGTTCGGGTTGAATAACTTGGCGTTCTGAGGGATTGAGTCCCGCCTCAATCTTGGGCTCATGGTCTTGATCATCGAAACCATGTTGTCGAACTCAGGTCATCGGTCCGGAAGGAGATCTTGATGTTCCGGTTGAATTTTTCTAGTGCGGTCTTGGCTCGGATCCGCGCCCATGGTTCACCAGTTATCTTGGTCGGTGTCGATCTTGTTGTTTGGGGACACGACAATATATCTTTATACACCAACTTCTCCACTATAACATGACACACGACCATGAGCCGAGCACACTATGGGTAAGCTCGGGACAAGGCGGATATTGTGTGGGCACAGGCCAGCGGCAGTATCACTAAAAACCAACACGAACATTACACTTGGAATTGAGCAGGCGAGCTGCAGAGAGGAGGACCTCACATGGCTCCGGCAGGCGAGGCGCGCGGCGGCTCAACGTCTGGGCGAGGCGGCGGCGTCTGGCGCAGGGCTGCGGCTCCGACGTATGGCGAGGGCGAGGGCGGCGGCTCCGACGTACGGCTGCTCCGGCGAGGGCGAGGGCGAGGACGTGGCGGCTCCGGCGAGGGCGAGGGCGAAGACGAGGACGCGGCGGCTCCGACGAGGGCGAGGGCGAGGACGAGGATGCGGCGGCTCCGACGAGGGCGAGGGCGAGGGCGCTCTCTCTGCAGCCTTGCGCGCTGTGGCGTGGCGGTGGCGGTCTTAACGCTTGGCGGCGGCTAGCTCCGACGGTGAGGGCTGGACGCGGAGCTTTGCGCGGTGGGCGGTTCGATCTAGCACGGGGGGGAAGAAAGGAAGGGGAGGCGCATTTAATACCCCCCTTTAACACGGTTGGGCGGAACCGGTGTTAAAGAGATTCTGCTTCATGCATTTATTAACACCCCTTTAACACGGTTCGAACCACGAACCGGTGTTAAAGCATTATTCGTTTCGCGCATCCCCCCTTTAACACCGGTTCCTTTAACACCGGTTCGTGTCTGGAACCGGTGTTAAAGGGGGGCATTTATTTCATGCATTAAAGGGGCATTTTTAATTCAAAAAATAGGATATGAATTTGGAAAATTCATATCTTTTTCATTTCAACTCAGAAAAATATGAATAATATATCATAATTTTCAGAAAAATAATATCTATCCATTCATGTAAAAACATTTTATATTTACTTTACATGAAATTTTTCAAAATGATTAAAACACTTACATATAAATTTTGATTATTCAATTCAAACAAAAATAAATTGTTAAATCCTAAAACTTTGAACATAAGAAATATTAAGCATCTAAAAAGGAATCTAACCCTATTTTATTAGAGCAAATCATATTTTAATGCCGCGTCTTTTGTATTAACATTTTTGAATTGATTGGATATTTAAATGTTGCATCTTTTGTATACACTTGAATCTGACCAAGCCTCGCTCAACTTGCATTGTTTTTTTGATAAAATAGCATATTGTGAACCTAAAAATGAATTTTTTAAAAAATCATGAGCATCGTATCATGTAGCTGTAGTTCATATCTGACCCACTTCCTGCCGATTCGGCAGGAATTTGTCTTTTTCACCAGAGGTGGACGAAAAGGTTTCAGATCTCCCTGTTGGTACATTGTCCATATAAGGTGTTCTAGTATTTTTGTAAAATGTGTTGGTGGTTTTTTGAATTAGCCATTTGGTGGTTGCTTCACAAAACCGTCCGTTTTTATGCTCGGAAAATGGAAAATGCCTTTTTGGTGCGATAAAAAGGAAAACTTCCTCTTGCAACATTGTTTGCCATGCCATGATGCACATGTATGCACAATATGGCCATATTATCACAAACTATGCCTTAATTCTAGCCATAATATTGGTCATTTGACCCAAAAGCCAAGAAACCTCGAATGAGATAGGTCATTTTGTGAAGGTTTTTTTGAGACATAATCAATATACCAAGTTTGAGATTTTTCCTTCTAACTATGTCACATAATATAACACCACGCGAAGGCTTCGCACTGTTTCGATCTTTTTTTATTTTTTATCCCCGTTTTAAACTATCGACAAACTTTGTCGAACAACGGGCATGATGATTCTTAGATCGGGGCCAAGCCTCGCTCAACTTGCATTGTTTTTTTTTTGATAAAATAGCATATTGTGAACCTAAAAATGAATTTTGTAAAAAATCATGAGCATCGTATCATGTACCTGTAGTTCATATCTGACCCACTTCCTACCGATTCGGCAGGAATTTGTCTTTTTCACCAGAGGTGGACGGAAAGGTTTCAGATTCCTCTGTTGGTACATTGTCCATATAAGGTGGTCTAGTATTTTTGTAAAATGTGTTGGTGGTTTTTTGAATTAGCCATTTGGTGGCTGCTTCACAAAACCGTCCGTTTTTTATGCTCGGAAAATGGAAAATGCCTTTTTGGTGCGATAAAAAGGAAAACTTCCTCTTGCAACATTGTTTGCCATGCCATGATGCACATGTATGCACAATATGGCCATACTATCACAAACTATGCCTTGATTCTAGCCATAACATTGGTCATTTGACCCGAAAGCCAAGAAACCTCGAATGATATAGGTCATTTTGTGAAGGTTTTTTTGAGAGATAATCAATATACCAAGTTTGAGATTTTTCCTTCTAACTATGTCACATAATATAACACCACGCGAAGGTTTCGCACTGTTTCGATCTTTTTTTATTTTTTTATCCCCGTTTTAAACTATCGACAAACTTTGTCAAACATAAAGCCGAACTGGAACTGAAAATTAAGATACATAAAAGAACTGAAAATTAAGATACATGGCCAGATTAAGTAACAATCGGCCGAACTTGTTTCGGAATGTTGGAGTGATTCAGTCATGCTCCTGCCTACATCTGTAATACTCGCCACTGTAGTCGTCGTACTCGCCGCCGTCATCGTTGTCGTCTGCCGGGTCGCCAGAATTGAACCTCGGAGAGTACGTGGGCTGGACTTGAGGGTAGCGCGTGGGCTGGACTTGAGGGTAGCGCAGACGGGGGTTAGAGTCGGCGGCAGTGTCATAGGCCATGACGCTCTGGAGAGTCCGACCGCGCCACCATAGCCGACGGCCGGCCTCGTTGAAGTTAGGAGGAGGTGGGCCGTCCTCCTCGTGCCTGGCGAGCGCCCTCTCACGCCGATCCACGAAGAAGGCTTCCCAAGTAGGGAAATAGTCGGGATGCCATCTGGGATTCCTCCGCTGCTCCGGCGTGAGCTCGAAGTAGTAGTGGTTCGTGATGGCCATCCGGCGCGCCACACCTAGAGGGACAGGAGGAACTGCACGCCCGATGCTCGAGATCCAGCCGACGGGACACACTAGCCCGGGCGAGGGGTAGTTCGAGGCGCAAAGCGCCTCCGCCTCCCTGGGGGTTAGTGCTACGGTGGAAGCCATGGGAAAGAGTGATGAGGTTGCAGATATGAGTCTAGAGATGTGCAATGACAATGGAGGCCAACCCTACATATATATATATATAGTGAACTAGCGGGAAGAACTGGAGGGAAGAACTGGCGGGAAGAAAAATGGCGGGAAAAAATGGCGGGGTGAACCTTTAGTCCCGGTTGGAGACACCAACCGGGACAAAACACGAGTCAGCACTAATAATAGGGGTGAGTGTCGACATTATGTTGTGCGGCGTGTACCTTGTCCCGGATGGTGTCACCAACCGGGACTAAAGATGAACCTTTAGTCCCGGTTGGAGACACCAACCGGGACAAAACACGAGTCAGCACTAATAATAGGGGTGAGTGTCGACATTATGTCGTGCAGCGTGTACCTTGTCCCGGATGGTGTCACCAACCGGGACTAAAGATGAACCTTTAGTCCCGGTTGGAGACACCAACCGGGACAAAACACGAGTCAGCACTAATAATAGGGCTGAGTGTCGACATTATTTCGTAAGTGTCGACACTATGTCGAGCTGCTTGTACTATAAATAGGCATCCTTGTGAGTCCAGTCCTCCAGCCAGTTTGAGGCATCTCCAAGATGGTTTTGAGGCAGGGACACCACTACGGCCAGTTCAGGGAGATGCCCGGAGCCCAGATCCTCCGGCATCTCCGAGAACTGGTCATAGAGGCACTCTAATATGTGAAATTAGTTAGCTCCTGTGTGTATTGATCTAGTTAGAGAAGTTACAAAGCTGCAAGATGGTTTTCGAGAGCAGGGACACCACTACGGCCAGTTTTAGGGAGATGCCGACGGAGCCCAGTCCTCCGGCATCTCCAAGAAACTGGTCATAGAGGCACTCCCTAATATGTGATCGTGCGCATTTGGAGATCAGATCTTAATGGTAAGTACGAATCGGGACAACTTCTTCTCATAGTCCCGGTCCATCCACAAAACAAGACTAACACTCAAGACATGTATTAATATTAAAAACATGAACTAGAGTTACATAATATGAGCATGAACTTCTTAGCATATGTCCTTCCTTATGATCGCTTCAGACGTAACCATGGAGCATCTTCTTTACTTAACGGAATGCTTGGGTCAGTTTTCACTGTGAAGGGCGGAATTTCATCAAACTTATTATAATCTTCTGACATGTCTGTCTTGTCCTCGATTCCCACGATGTTTCTTTTCCCTGAAAGAACTATGTGACGCTTTGGCTCATCATATGATGTATTCGTTTGCATATTTTTTCTTTTTTTTGGTCTAGAGGACATGTCCTTCACATACAAAACCTGAGCCACATCATTGGCTAGGACGAATGGTTCGTCTAAGTTCTTGTCTACCTTCATAAGATTGTTGAGATCCACCGTTGTCATTCCGTACTTCTTGTCTACCTCAACCCCTCCTCCTGTTAGCTTGACCCATTTGCATCGAAACAAGGGGACCTTAAAATTAGGTCCATAGTCAAGTTCCCATATCTCCTCTATGAACCCATAATACGTGGTCTTCTTCCCATTGTCTTCTATGCATCAAGCGGACACCACTATTTTGGTTGGTGCTCTTTTATCTTGGCCTATCGTAAAATGTATTCCCATTTATCTGCACCCTTGGAAAGTACATACAATAAGATGGTGTCCTGGCCAACAAGTACAGTGATCCCCAACAGTGGTGTTATTCGTGAGAAGTCTTTGCCAGCCGCCAAAACTTGACATGTGTTCACTTATAATCCATTCATCAGACTGCCCCGGGTGTTTGTGGCGTATTAAATTCTCGTGTTCATTGATTTACTGGGCAACCAAGATAGATCTTTGTAAAACCGTAGTGTGCTTGATTGAGAGAATGCCCGTCCCTACATATCATTGCTTTACATCCTAGGGTGCCTTTTCCACGCAGTCCCCTCATGTCGTGATTACGGAACATCAATCGCCTTAAGGTCGGAATAAAATCAACACGAACTCAGTGACCTCCTCTGTTACATAGCCCTTGGAGATGCTTCCTTCGCCTAGCACGGTTATGAACATATTTCTTTAAGACTCCATGTACCTCTCAAAGGGGAACATATTGTGTAGAAATACATGACAGAGAATGTCAATCTCTTATACTAGGTGAACCATGAGATGCGTAATAGTATAGAATAAGGATGGTGGTAACACCAACTCAAAGCAGAAAAGACATTTGGCCACATCTGCTTGTAACCTGGTAGGCTTTCGGATCGATTACCTTCGAGATATTGCATTGAGGAATGCACATAGCTTCACAATGGGTACTCGAATATTTTAGGTAGAAGCCCCTCAATGCAATCGGAAGCAATTGTGTCATAATCACGTGGCGGTCATGAGACTTGGTTTTGGAATTTTTCTCGCCATATTTATTATTCCCTTTATATTCGACGAGAAGCTTTACGGGACCTTTATACTGCTTAGAGATTCAAAAAGATTTCCTTCTCGCTTTGGTAAGAGCGTGGTGGCGGGAGTTAAGTGGCATCGTTTACCCTTCTCGTTCTCGGGATGCATAGGCTCTTCAGGGCTTTCAGACGCGTTCTGGTCTGCCGTGCTTCCGTGTATCTTTTGTCTTCCCATACACTCCTACAAAGCCTAGCAGGTTCACGCAAACATTCTTCGCCACGTGCATCACGTCGATTGAAGAGCGGACCTCTAAGACTTTCCAATAGGGTAGGTCCCAAAATATAGATTGCTTCTTCCACATGGGCGCGTGTCCCGCATCGTCATTCGAACAGATAGAGCCGGGACCTTTTCCAAAGATTACTTCTAGGTCCTTGACCATACCAAATACCTCCTCACCCAGACGGAGGAGGCTTCCTCCGGGTTCTCGCCAGACGTTTGAAATGCTTGCCTTTCTTTCTTCTTGGATGCGAGTTCGGAAGAAATCGGCGATACCCTAGGTACACAACCTTCTTACATTTATCCAAATATACACTTTCAGTCTCATCTAAACAGTGTGTGCATGCATTCTATCCCTTGTTTGTCGCCTGAAATGTTACTAAGAGTAGGCCAATCATTGATGGTTACGAAAAGCAATGCTCAGAGGTCAAATGGCTCCCCTTTGTGCTCATCCCACATACGTACACCTGGTTTGGCCCACACTGTAAAGTTCTTCAACTAATGGCCTTAGGTACACATCAATATCGTTCTTGGGTTGCCTCGGGCCTTGGATGAGCACTGCATCATAATGAACTTCCTCTTCATACACAACCAAGGAGGAAGGTTATAGATACATAGGGTCACAGGCCAGTGCTGTGACTGCAGCTCTGCTCACCAAAAGGATTCATGCCGTCGTACTTAGACCAAACCTTAAGTTCCTTGCATCACGTGCGAAGTCCGTACCCTCGCCGACTTTTCTCCACTGTGACCCATCAGCGGGTGTCTCAACATCGCGTCTTTCTTACGGTCTTCCATGTGCCATCGCAACAACTTGGCATGCTCTTTATTTCGAAGAGACGCGTTTAACCGTGGTATTATAGGAGCATACCACATAAC
Source organism: Avena insularis (assembly GCA_023614405.1). NCBI lineage: Eukaryota > Viridiplantae > Streptophyta > Magnoliopsida > Poales > Poaceae > Avena > Avena insularis. The sequence continues at coordinate 258,730,429 of CM042685.1, forward strand.
CTTGGCGGAACCTTCTTCCTAGGGGACTCGCCCTCAACATCGCCAGGATCGTCTCGTCGATCTTATACTCAGCAGCAGTGCATACCGGCATGCATCCAAATTCTCGTACTTCTCACCATGGTAGAGGATGCAACATTAATGCAGCATGTATCTTCTGACGCCTAATCCTAGAGGCGCACAACCTTCTTTGCTTGGTATGTCTTGTCGGCAACTCATTATTTCTTGGAAGAAGATTCTTCATTTTTACCAACAACTTTGAAAATGTTGTCGGTCACACACCATTCCCGCCTTCCATTGCAGCAAATCCAGGTGGTACCTAGCTTTTGTGGCCATCTTCGCAAGTTGGATACAACAATGTTTTGTGATCTTTAACATCTGCTCCAGCTTCTCCTTCTCCTTTCAGTTTCACATTCTTCCTTTGCATCGAATCGCCTTGACCAAGATCATCATCAGGGCCCATCTGCTCCCTCTTGATCTTCATTATCTACCCCGTTGCGGTATCATCATATTCAGGATACATATTATGATAGTTGTCATCATCCTCTTCTTCTTCGTTGTCTTCCATCACAACCCCTTTTTCTCCGTGCTTGGTCCAACAATTATAGCTGGGCATGAAACCGGATCGAAGCAGGTGGGCGTGAATGGTTCTGGTATTTGAGTAGTCTTTCTTGTTCTGACAGTGAACACACGGACATCACATAAAACCATTGTAACCACGGTTTGCATTAGCCACAACGATGAAATTTTGGAGGCCCGTAATGTACTCGGAAGTGCGGCGGTCACCGTACATCCATTGCCGGTTCATCTGCATTAATATGTAGTATATATCGAAAATTAATAGGGAGATGACCATTTATATATATAGTACATCAATGACACATGAAAGGATAGTTGCCGACCTCGACCGAGACGGAAAGAGCAACAAGAAAACTTATTTTGAGCTCTCGGGCATTTCACCGAACACCTCTTGTGCATATAAAAAAAACACAAACTAGCACTCTTCACACCCTCTTGGTAGGCTCCAAAATGAGATAGTGAAAAAATGGAAGAGTGGGGTGTGTGTGGGCTGCGGGTGGTGTCTTATATAGCCCCCCCCCCTTAACACCGGTTCATGCCACGAACCGGTGTTAAAGGGGGGGCTGCGCGGGCCATTGTTGCAGGGTCCTTTAACACCGGTTCGTGGCACGAACCGGTGTTAAACGAGGGGCTCCTTTTTTGCCGCAGGGGCCACGCTGGTACGGCCCCCCCTTTAACACCGGTTCGTAGAAGAACCGGTGTTAAAGCCCTTTTTCTGGATCAACAAAAGGCCTCGTTTCCACTAGTGAATGATCATGTTTAAATTATGAAAAAAGTCATTTGTGGTTGCCATGTAATATAAATTTCGCTAAAGACTCACGCAAAACTGCAGATCCATATAATGATATGGAGTATCATTGCACCATTGGAGTTCGTCTGTAGCATTTACTCGCACAGCCATGTTAAAGCAAGAGGTGTCTATGCCCTTGTTATCCTTTAGCAAGTCTTGTAGCTGATTAAGACTTAAACTGACCGGATACGGGCTGGAGCTCTGAACCCATATTCTCCTATGACACAAAGCATGGAGTTAAGCGTAAGGAAAATAGCAGTAATGCAAACTGGTGGACCATAATTCAACTTATCATGAAAATGGACTTACTCCATGGAATCCTTATCGTCAATGGACATGATGTAGTTTCGAAGTTTGGAAACGATTTCATCCTTGTTAATAGGCAATTTTGGACCAATCAAAGAAGGTGACCGGTATTTGGGTACATCAGATGCTGGTGACGCTTCAGTAGACGGGGAATCATTCTTGTCCCACACTACAACATTGCTCTTGTCTTCACTATTGTTTTTCTCGTCATATTCTGGTGTTCCTTTCAACACATTCAAAGGAGATTCATGTAGAATAATAGGTAGCTGCTTTCTAAAGAGTTTGATACCCTTCTGCATGTTAGTTATTCAAAGATTTTAGCATCTATTTAGAACTTTTTTGATGGTATTTATAAAACTTGGTCCTCCTTGTGCAAATACCTGCGTCACTTCGTGTGCTAGCTCCTCGCCTGTCCAGTGCTCCATAAATTTCAGCGTAAACAATCCGCATGAAGAGCTGCATAAATAATGTTGGTATTTATGAATTGGTAAATTTAATAACTTTCTGAATAGATAATAAGTATATAGGGTACTTCTCATGTAAACATCTAACGTACTCATCTAATTGCATCCGCTCATGAACACACTCAACCACTGGCCATGTAGTTACTTCAAGATCTGGCCACTTGTTACCTTTGTTGAACTCGCTATACTGAGAAGCAACCATAAAATGATTTTCGATACCCTGTAGCTGTTAGTTAAATGTAATAATAAATGAGTGGTAATATATGTAAAACTAATTAGTTTCACACCCTTGACAAATGAGTCGGTCATTCAGACGATAAAAATCACACAAGTAAATGCTCACCACCCGTCGTAGGTCAGACCGGCTCATCTGAGAACCGAACGAGTCCAGTACTTGTACCCTTCGGTTTCTTGGATCGACATTACATAGAAACCAATGGGCATCCTTGATGTTAATAGGGATGAAGAGCTGACAACAAATGCAAGTTTAAGACACATTGCAGTAAATTATAAATACTATTAAGTTAACTTAACCAAGTTATGTATGGAGGCTCACCATATCATGTTTCAAGTAGATAAGCACTCGACCTATGATCTTGCGATGTTCTCCTGGACTTATGGGAACTTCAGCATCTCGCCATAGTATTGGAGCAACATACGTGCTATCCATCCATACCTCTCCACCGTGTCTGTTATGCAGATGTTCTTGGCCTTGTAGGTAGTAAATATATGCATTTAACAGCTGCAGTTTGGGGAAGAACGATGTTATAAACAAATTACATGTAGATTTATATAGTACTTATAGTGATCTTACATCGCCGTCCAACCATCCATCATCTTTGAGCAGATACTCCAAATCTTCGCGTCTCAAGCACGCGTCATAGATCCGCACTAATTTTGTTTTTGTAGGGAAAGACTTGATGTATTCTTTAATTTGATTAAAGCTAATATTTTCTTCTGCTTGGTTTTCCATGTGAACCTCATGTGAGCCCATCTAAAACAACAGAGGCAAAATTAAACATATGTGAGCAAGACAATCAAGTTGCATGTTGAGAATAGTAACAAAGTATTCTTATTAGTAGTAGTATTTTTAGCACCCAAAAGATCTAGCATAAGTTGCAAATTTAACACAGGAATTCCAAGTCCCATCCCCATGGCGACACCATATATCTATACCAAAATCCTCCAACTTATATATAATTTAGGATACACACATAATTTAGGGTACACACATAATACTACTGATTAAGAGTAGTAAGAAATATTTCATTGCCTATAACTTATGGAAGAAATGGTCTAGATTGTGAATCTGAATGGCTATGCTACGATCACGTACCTGAATGGGATAGCTTGGCGATGCTCTGCTTCGTTCAGCCTCCTGATAGTATGGGTGATTTATGAATTTGGACGCCAGAGAGGAGGGCTGGAGCTGATACTGACTGTGTGTGGGTGGCGTAGATTTATATAGGACAGTAATCAATGCATTAGATTTGAAAATGGTAGTAAGTTTAATGTGGGCTAAAATCATGGCAGCATGAGATATGGAGGATGATTGCTAATTGGCTGGTAGCCGAGGTAATTATTGATTGGCGAGTGATTTAGGCAGGATGAAAGAACGCTAGGTATTAATTACTGATTGGCGAGTGATTTAGGCAGAATGAAAAAACGCCAGGTAATAATTATTGATTGGTGAGTGATTTAGGTAGGATGAAAGTACGCCAAGTATATGGTACAGTGGGCTAAAATCAAGGTAATTAATTGCATATTAATGCTGCAATATCTCTTCTCTATGTTTGACTATATCTTCCATGTAGTCTAAAATCGAGGTAATTAATTGCATAGTGATTTATTTAGGTGGAAATGGAAGCATGAGTAAAACTCCATGCAGACAAAATGATAATACACTGGTTATTTATCGTGGGGATTTATTTAGGTGGAAAATGGAAGCATTAGTAAAACTACTTTTGTTTTTTTTACCGCAATATCTATATTTTCTGTACCACTTTTTGATCATTTTGGTAAATGGTTTGACTATGGGCACTTATATAGGTTATCCATCATTTAGTGGCATGCATCTAAAATGTGGATTACTTTATATTTTACTTTTCTTGGAGTCCAAAAAAAGGATTATGGTTACATCAAGATAACGACACGAATAGAGCGTTTTCGTATCATATGGATTTCTCTAATACAAATGAGGAAACAAAATCTCAGTGGACCAGATTTTATGTAGAGAGAAATTCCAAACTTGATAAAAGAAATCATTTCATTTGTATTTCATTTCCATTACAAATAAGGGAACAAACTCTGAGTGGACCACATTATATAACGAGGAAACAAAATATCAGTGGACCAGATTTTATGTAGAGAGAAATTCCAAACTTGATAAAAGCAATCATGTCATTTGTATTTCATTTCCATTATAAATAAGGGAACAAACTCTAAGTGGACCACATTATATATTATAGAGAGAAATTCCAAACTTGATAAAAGTAATCGTGTCATTCAATTTTTTCCATTACAAATGAGGGAACAAACTTTGGGTGGACCACATTCTACTATAGAGAGAAAAAACAAAAATAAAGACGACACGCATTTTTTTAGACCACCAGAGCAAATAGAGAGGATTTACAGCCTCCCGAGTCGGAGGTTTGCATAGAACCCCATCTTCTCCCTCCGCCGTTCAAGCGTTCTGACCCGACATAGTATGGAGCCACGAGATGGGACAAGTGTTAGACGATAAGCTGCAAGTTCAATAGCACGCCAATTGTCTGGCTCAAAGACAATCTGGGTCTCGTGTGTTGTTTTCAAAGCCCCTATAACATTTATGTATTGGAAAAAGTTAAGAGTTATTACAACACAAATGTATGTTAAAACGAGTGAGTAAAATATACTTGTCATGATAACACACCTTGCATGTTGTCTTTCTCAAGGAGGGTGACAGCTAAGGTCCACATTCCCTGTTCAGCAAGTCGCCACTTTGTCATGTGACGAGTTACATGTTTGTCCCATATGCGCAGAACAACGAACTCCCCCCTTTAAAGTATCACTCATTTAGCCATCACAAAATCAAAAGTAGCATGAATGAGTGATTTTATTTTGTCCTACCTAATGTTCATCAGTATGACATCTCGCCATGGCGTGCTACGCTCGAATGACTTGCTGAATCTTACAGGGCCAACATGCACTACAATACCAATGATATCTACAAATGCACCAAATATAAATTAGTCCTTGATCTGTTTGTTGCATGGTCAGGAATTACACATGACATAAAACAATACCGCACCTGTGAGCATTCTATTTCTAAGTCTATATGTGTCAATGAAATCCATGAACCGTGACGGCAGTGTAGGGATGGATACATTAGCTCCAGCATGACGAATCTCGGTCCGAGCATGCATGACGACATAGTACTCGGTTGGTATGGACAATGGAAATGTTGATGGCATATCAGTCGGCTCAAACCCCACATATTTGAAAAAGTACACCTCACCGACACGCAGATCGCGGCTGAAACGAATTGCGTGCTGCCCGTATGCTATCGCGTCCATTTTATCCCCCTAGCAAAACAATCAAGTTTAGTTTGTTCATATAAATTTTTTCAGCTTTATCACCAAGTAAAGCATTCAGCAAGCATACAGTACATATGTTTCAGTCGAAAGAAGAGAGGAAAAGAACAAGTGGGAATGATTCAGTAGTAAACAATCAGTACATATTGGATACTTTCACCAAGCATTAAGTTTAACTGAATGATAAAAAAAATGAGCCTTAACAAAAAATTCTAATATCAAGATCCCAGTTCTGGAATGCATTAAGTCCAAATTGACGCGCTAATGTTCATATTGGATACTTTCACCAAGCATTAAGTCCAAATTGTTTTAGTGAATAGCATTTTTTTCCTAATTTCAAGATCCCAGTTCTGGAATGCATTGAACAACACAACTGACGTTGCAACCTTTCACCAAAGACCAAGCTGTACAAAAATGGTATCTTATATTGGATTACACTACCATGGTTCACCCAAGCTGAAGAGGTGTCGGCCAATTGCTTTTCTTCTTCATTGTTTTTGTATCTACACATGTATCAGCAACTAAGGATACAACTAAGGTTGCCTGTCTTGTATCCTGACTATGAATCAATCATCAATCAACCAAGGTTGGAATATAGGAAGCAATATAAAAATTAGGAATGCATGTTACTTAGGAATTGTATGATTTTCTTACAGATTGGTCGGCAAGAATGGCGCGGTAGATCACATCTCCCCATCGAGTCTGTTTGATCCGTCCAGAAAGAATTTGGCCGTCGTCTCCCAGGATCTGCTATGAATGTGTAAGGTTTCAACCCATCGGAATCTAACATGCCTACGCCAGAAAAAATTGATTTGATATAGAAAACAATTATGCAGGAACCAAATACTTTGCCCTCTGAGCGGAGGCCAAACAAAGGGAGCCGGTTCTGGTACAGGTTCTGGTCTCGGCGCCATCACCCTCTTCGAGCCGAGGCGCCGGAGGCTGTACTGTGACGGCATGGTTTTAGTTTTCAATACTTGAGACAAAATATGGTATGGGTATGGTCGAAGTGTGATATGGTACCAGTTTTGGTGTGGCGTGATCTGGGTATGTTTTATATGCGATGGGACGGACGGGATTAGTGGTACTGGTTAATTGGCGCGAGATTAGCGAGATTAATTGGCCTTAATTGCCGTGAGTTAAAAGGACAGCAAAATCAAAGGAGCATGCCGTACTATGGTGTGACGTCATCCAGGCAAAGGCAGGAGTTCCCAGTATTTAATTGCCGTGAGTTCAAAAGATAGCGAGAGTTTCCGGTATTTAATTGTTGTACTGATCCAGTCAAAGGCAGGAGTTTCCGTCAGGATTGAATTGTCGTACTGATTTATTGTGTGTGGCCCACAACAGGAAAGGTAGCCGTGGCAGCCGTACGCTTGACGAAGGGCGACGTAGTGCATGTATGGCAGAAAATGGAACAGCGTTGTATGTTTTAGATAGTAGAGATAGAGATAGAGATTGGTGTTTACCTTTACAATCTGGTAAACTTGGAAAAAAGGGCAATAATTGATGCGTGATGTCCATAGATGACTCTGTTCCTTGATTATACCACTCACCGCCGCACTACACAAGCACATACATCCCTGACGCACACGCAACCCACATGGACACATTTTTTTAGGGTCCCACATGGACATATGTACGCCTCACACGCACACGGGCCGGCAAACACCACGACGCACGCAACGCACGCACTCGCCTGGCCCACCACGACACAACACACACACACTGCGATCCCGGAATCCCGTTGCCACCAACGCAACGCACGCCTGCTCGCTCGCGTCTTCCTCTCCTAGCGCCGCCAGGGACCAACAACCCCAATGATCTCTACCGTCGGCCTCCCCCCTCCTCTCTCTCTCGCCTTCCCCTGTCGGCTAGCTCCCGCGTCTTCTCCTGCGCCACAAGGCCTGCGCCCTGCCCGCCTCGCTTGTTTCCCGCGTCGTCGCCCCTCCCACCTCCTTCCTGCTCATAACCTGAACCCCGCCTCGACCCAAGGTCGTCGACGCCAGAGTCTTTGCCTTGCTCCCCCGCAGAGCACCCCGCCGCCACGGAGCGCTCCGCTTCCCCGTCGTCTACCTGCAGGCCCTCCTCCTCTGGAGCTCGTCCCAGTGTCGGCCGCAGGCTCCGACCAAGTATGCCGCCGCCTGGAGGCCTCGATCTCGCCCCCAAATCTCACTCGCACCACCCGTTTCCTCCTATCCTCCTTGATGGCTCCCCGGCAGCCGAACATGGAGCCCTCTCTGGCCCTTCTTCCTTGATACCCCCTGCCTCGGTCTTGACTCTCCGTTTTTCATCCCTGCCGTCACTGACGAGGTTTAATCTCGTTAATGCCCATTGTTATGGACTTGGGTTTTGGAGAAGATGGGGATGCTGGAGATCACGGAACAGTTAGCAAACAAGCAACACGGGTCACGAGGTTTACCCAGGTTCAGGCCCCCGGAGGGAAAACCCTACTCCTGCTTGTCTGCTCTTGATTACGACGGAACCGGTGATTACAGGGGTGCGCAGATGCAATCTGGCATGGAGGTGTGTATGCGAAAGTATGAGGTCAAAGATCTAGGTCGTGTCCTCCTAGCCTTTATATAAACTTAGGCAGGTCCCAGGCACAGACCTAGTCGATTACAGGTTTTAGGGTTTACCCCTTTGAATTTCCTATCTACTCTAGTCTTGCTCTCCAAGGATCCGAAGGCGTCATGGGCCTTGGCCACCCGAAAGTCTTGATAAGCCGGCGTATATTTGCCGTGGGCCTTCCTTGGGCTGGACCAGGTATGCTGAGATCATGTACCCACGGGGTATAACCATGTCAGTAGCCCCCGAGTGATCAGTCGAATCGTAGATTCGGTTGAGGACTCTTCAATCCTTTGGGTGCAACTCTGTCTTTCAAGAGTACATGTGTAGGGATTGTTGATGCGTGTGCCTGACTCACCCGACGGATCAGGGCCAGTTAACTGTCTTAGGACGAAACAACACGATCTTCTTCAGGTTCGAGTCCCTCGACTCGAACCCGGAACATATGCTGGCGTAATTCGACTCAGGCCACGGAGGACTTACAGGAGTGGAATTCCAGTGAATTTAATTGTTGTACCCAACGCGTCCATCGGGATTTTTCATCGCGCCTGTTGGCACGGATTTATACTAGCAGAGCACAGTCGTGTGCGTTACCAGGCCATCAGATGATATCTGTAGGTCTTATATTTGCGTCGCAGACACATCATCTGAATTTCTATCACCACGGAGGTGTTTCGGGTGACCAAGGAGAATGTTGCTCACTTAGCATTTAATTGGGGCAAAGTTGCCGAAAAAATGTTGCATGCTGTTCCAAAGGATCGAAGTCGAAAATTCATAGGATGCACAACCAGCACTCCCTATGGGAGTAGCCCCCGAGTGTCTGTTCGAGTCGTAGACTCGTGCAGAGACTTTTATTCAGTCGTTGTTCAACGTCAGGTCCGTAGGACACAAATTTTTCGGATGCTTAAATCCATCATCCCTATGGGAGTAGCCCCCGAGTCCGTAGTGGAGTCGCAGACTCGACGTAGGACTCGAAGAAACAGTTCAATGTTGTAATGTGTTGTTCATTTTTCAGGTGCGCGGCCAGCGCTCCTGATAGGAGTAGCCCCCGAGTATTTAGTCGAATCGTAGATTTGGGTGAGTACTCTTAGCTTTGAAGCCGAAGAAATTGTGGTTGTTGCTAGTATAGCTGTTGATGACGTCATTGCTAACTATGAGTGACCTCAAGCGTCTGTTGCGCCAGAGATGACGTGACTGGACGAACATGGGTCCCACCTTCTGACCTTGAATTGACCGGTCACGCGCGGCGTGGAGATAATTATGGCGTGTCCTCGATTTCCGCACGTAGTGGACGGCGTGTGAGCGACGGTTCATTGCGATGCTGACACGTGTACGATCAGATCTTACCGTTGGCGTTAGATCTTCTTGATGGACGGTGATCGTGCATCGTCTTCGTCCTTATAATCGTTGGGGAAAACTTAATCATTTTTCACCGCATCCATTCTCGTTTTCACTGCTCCGTTGTTCTCTGAGATTGTCTCGCTGCACGCTGGAATATCCTCGAGCATTTCCATCCTCAATCCTATGCTCTCAACGTCGGCGCCGCAGCACCGCAATGGGGAAGCCCAAGAAGTTTTCATCTGCGGTTGGTACCAGCGCTGCTGGAGGCAAGAAGAGTGCTGCCACCACCCGTGTCACTGACGGTGGCTGGCGGTGATCAGAGACTCGGGAGAGTGATCTCCGCAATCTTCGTGAGCGGGGCTTGATCCCGCAACGTCGTGGTGGTATCACGGCATATGCCATGGGTAGGCTAAAGTTGGGGCCGATGGACGTGGAGGAATCCGGGGAGGGATGATGCAGTGAAGACCGCACTCGTATGAACAAAGAGAAATATAATGTACCTAGGATTGAGGCTCTCATGTAGAGATAACACCTCTTTCTCTACATCTAATCTCTTATAATCTTGCCATACTTGTGTCTACAATCATGCACCTTGAGCTGTATCTCCTATGCCTCTATCTAGATCTCTCTGCGAGATTGGAGGAGGAAGAAGAAGAAGAAGAGCTCCTATTAAGCAGAGAGGGGAAGAGCCCTTCGGGGGACTCTCTCAGAACGATCCCCCTGGTGCTCCTTATAAAGGGGAGCCCAGGGGACAAGACTTGTTCCCCATGTTCAGCATCGGTGTAGCATATTCCTGGCATCTTCTTAGATGCTCAGCATATGCCTTGGAATCTCCAAAGATGCCAAGGCATATTCCTTAGCATATTCTTGATGCCAATGGCATATTCTCTAGCATCTTCTTGATGCCAAGGGCATCTTCCATATGCCCCTGTGCCAGTCTGAGCCCTGGGCGTCCCAAGACTGGCACGATACTTGTTGGTCTTGTCTTGATCCGATGGCGTGTTTTCGTGGAGATCGTGGAGGCACCTGGAGATGAATAACGGGGCGTCTAATCTCTTATAATCTTGCCATACTTGTGTCTACAATCATGCACCTTGAGCTGTATCTCCTATGCCTCTATCTAGATCTCTCTGCGAGATTGGAGGAGGAAGAAGAATAAGAAGAGCTCCTATTAAGCAGAGAGGGGAAGAGCCCTTCGGGGGACTCTCTCAGAACGATCCCCCTGGTGCTCCTTATAAAGGGGAGCCCAGGGGACAAGACTTGTTCCCCATGTTCAGCATCGGTGTAGCATATTCCTGGCATCTTCTTAGATGCTCAGCATATGCCTTGGAATCTCCAAAGATGCCAAGGCATATTCCTTAGCATATTCTTGATGCCAATGGCATATTCTCTAGCATCTTCTTGATGCCAAGGGCATCTTCCATATGCCCCTGTGCGGTCCGAGGCCACAGGCGTCCCAAGACTGGCACGATACTTGTTGGTCTTGTCTTGATCCGATGGCGTGTTTTCGTGGAGATCGTGGAGGCACCTGGAGATGAATAACGGGGCGTCTAGGTCGTTATAACTCGGCCCAAGATCTCAGGGCGTAGTGGAAATTCGGCCTGGGAAGGAATTAATTCGGCCTGGGGTGATAAAGCAACCCAGCCGAATTACTGAGGGCCCAACCGGGTTTCCTCCTTAGTCGGCCCAAACCGGTGGCAGCCCAGTCGGGGTATCCTGTCTGACTCGGCCTAGAAACCAACTCGTCCTTGGAGCAGGAACAAAGCCCAGCAGGGGTCTGTCTTCACCGCCCATAAAGTCTTTGGGAGGCCGAGTACGGGCGCCTCGTGATAGCCTGATACGGCTTGTGCTTACCATCGAGCCACGCGGTCAGCGGATGGTGGCGCAGCAAAGTTACCCCGCGGTGGGCCGAGATGCTCTGAGCCGGCCCACCCGGGTGACATTGGTGAGGCGAGCAAACCTCGGCGGCCCAGTGCGTCGAGGTGGGCGATGCGGGATTTGGTCGAGGAAGCAGGGAGTCTCAGCGGGAGGGAGCGCTGGCATCGAGGCGTCTTGGTTCGACGAGGATAGGTGTCGAGGTTGCGTTGACTCGGCGAGTTGATACGGCGGGGGACTAGGTGGGCCGTTCAGAGGTAAGGCCCATCCGGGTTATGTCCTCCTCTGGGTCTAATTCGGCCTAGTAGCCCAAGGGCTGGGCCGAGATTGGTATGACTCGGCCCAGTAGTTTCCCTCTTATTATTTTCTATTTGCCATATGTTACTTATCCTGCATAATGTTCCCTTTATCTCCCTTGATATTGAATTGTTGCGTTTGTCATTGTATCTCTTTATACCTCAACTCTGGGGTATATGGGGTTAAATCCCCGACATTAGTCCCCGAGTGTATGTGGGATTCGTAGAGTCGCTCATAGACTTTGTATCAAATATTCCCAGAGTTCTCTTATGACTTATAACCTCTTGGTTATATACTTCTTTTTCACACAACCCTTTTGGGCAAGTTTTAGACTTCTGGCCTTCTTGGGCACTGCCCATAACCCTTTTTGGTAAGTTCTTGACTTCTGGCCTTCTTGGGCACTGGTCATAACCCTTTTGGGTAAGTTCTTGACTTCTGGCCTTCTTGGGCACCGTTCATAACCCTTTTGGGTAAGTTCTTGACTTCTGGCCTTCTTGGGCACTGGTCATAACCCTTTTTGGCAAGTTCTTGACTTCTGGCCTTCTTGGGCACTGGCCATAACCCTTTTGGGTAAGTTCTTGACTTATGGCCTTCTTGGGCACCGGTCATAACCCTTTTGGGTAAGTTCTTGACTTCTGGCCTTCTTGGGCACTGGTCATAACCCTTTTTGGCAAGTTATTGACTTCTGGCCTTCTTGGGCACTGGCCATAACCCTTTTGGGTAAGTTCTTGACTTCTGGCCTTCTTGGGCACTGGTCATAACCCTTTTGGGTAAGTTTTGACTTCTGCCCTTCTTTGGCTCTGGTCTTATAACCCCTTTGGGTAAGTTATGAGTTCCCACCTTCTTGGGCACTGCTATTTTTGTTGGAATTATGCCCTAGAGGCAATAATAAAGATGTTATTATTATAATTCTTGTTCATGATAATGTTTATATTCCATGCTAGAATTGTATTATGCGGAAACTTTAATACTTGTGTGGTTTATGAACAACACCGTGTCCCTAGTACGCCTCTATGGACTAGCTCATTGATTAATGATGGTTAAGGTTTCCTAACCATGGACATGAGTTGTCAATTAATAATGAGATCATATCATTGGGAGAATGATATGATGGACAGACCCAAACTAAGCGAAGCAATTAGATCGGGTCATCATGTTCGTCTTTGCGAAGCTTTTCTTATGTGAAATATTGTATTCCTTAGACCATGAGATAATACAACTCCCTGGTATCGGAAGAAAGCTTTGAGGTCATCAAACGTCATCCTATGAGAGGGTGATCATAAAGGTGTCTCTCAGGTGATCGGAAAGTATCTGTTGGGTTGTATGTATCGAGATGGGATTTGTCCCTCCCAAGTCGGAGAGATATACTTCGGCCCACTTTAATCGATATCAACACCGCTTGCAAGCATGTGGTTAAGGAGTTAATCACAAAGTGATATCGGATTACGAACGAGTAAAGTACTTTGTGAGCGAGATTGAACTAGGTATGATTGCATCGACGATCGAATCTCGGCAAGTAAAATATCGTGAGACGAAGGGAATATATATATGGGATTGATTGAATCACGGCATCGTGGTTCATCCGATATGATCATCGATGAATGTGGAGTCAATATGGGTTTCAGGCCCCGCTGTTGATTATTGATAGAAGATCATGTCCGCATATTCTCGAACCCGCAGGGTCACACACTTAACGTGTCTCGACGCTAGGATAGATTGGATAATTGGTTTATGAGTTTTTGTTCGGAGTCTCGGATGGGATCCGGGACATAACGAGAGGTTCCGGAGTGGTCCGGAGAATAAGATTCATATATAAAGGTGCAGTTTTGGAGTTCGAATTGTTCCGGTTAATCGGTATTGTAAGGAAGCTTCTAGAACCTTCCTAAGGGACCAACATGGCCACACCTTCCGAGAGGGGCATGGGCCTATTAGGGAGTGCCCTGGCGCATTGGGCCAGGGCACAAGGCCCCATAGGGCCCAACCGCCAGCTAGGTAAACCCTAACTAGACCTTCTAGAAGGGGGGTTTCCTTGCCCCCCACTCCTCCTCCTTGTGGCCGCCGGTTTGGAATTGGGGGAGGGGCTAGGGCAGCCGCCCACCCCTCTATATAAAGAGGGCTGGGGGCGCACCACCCCCCCCCCACACACACCTTCCCCTCAAGCCAGTCGCCCTGCTGCCCTCCTCTCTCTCTCCCTCCCATTGCGTGTGGCGAAGCCTGCTGCAGAAACTCTCCACCATATACACCACGCCGTCGTGTTGTAGATCCAATCCGTATCTCCACCATACTTGCTGGACCGAGGAAGGAGGAGACGTCGAGGTGTTGCACATGTGCATCTCACGGAGGCACCGCCACTTGTGGTGCTAGATCGGATCGGATCGCGAGGAGGAGAAGCGAGTACGACTACATCACCCACGCTTCCGTTAACGTTCACTGTCTTGAATCTTCAAGGGTATGAAGATCTAATCCAATCTCTCTCGTTGATTGCATCTCCTAGATTAGATCTTGGCTTCCCTCTGTTCGCATCCGTAGAAAATTTTGATTTACTATGTCGCGAATCCCTTCAGTGGTATCAGAGCTAAATCTATGCGTAGATGTGTTTCACGAGTAGAACGCAACATGGTTGTTGCGGGCGTTGATGTTTTCTGTTGCAAGCCTCTTGTTTGTGTTCTTCTTATGACGCGGGATAGTGAGAATGAAGCGGTCCAGGCCAACCTTACGCGACGTCGTCAGGAGACTCCGCACTTGACGTGTGGCTTGTTCCACACATGCGGCTGGTGGATGCCAGTTTCTCTCACTATAGTTGTCATGGGATTAACACCGGAGTTTGGCAACCATAATATCACCGTTGTGGCTTTCCGTAGGTAAGAATCGTTCTTAGCATCTACTCCCATAAGCCACGTAAAACATGCAACAACAAAGTAGAGGCGTCTAACTTGTTTTTGCAGGGAGTGTTTTCTGTGATATGGTATGGCCCAAGATGTGATGTGTATAATGTATGCGATGATCATGTTTTGTAATGTTTCACGACTTGCATGTCGATGAGTACACAACCGGCAGGAGCCATATGGTTGTCTTTATAATTGTGTATGACCTGTGTGTCAACTTCTTATACGCCATGTAATAGTTTCACTTTATCGCTAAGTAGTTAGCAATAGTTGTAGTTGATATTCGTGGTGGAGGCAATCATGGTAGAGTGATGGAGATCATGCCGGCACGCACAAGATGGAGATCATTGCGCGAAGATTGGCTATACTGAAGGGTTTCGCAGCATAGTAAATCAAAATTTTCTACGGAAGCGAACAGAGGGAAAGCCAAGATCTAATCTAGGAGATGCAAACAACGAGAGAGATTGGATTAGATCTTCATACCCTTGAAGATTCAAGACAATGAACGCTCTGCGTCGGAACGTGGGTGATGTAGTCGTACTCGCTTCTCCTCCTCGCGATCCGATCCGATCTAGCACCACAAGTGGCGGTGCCTCCATGAGATGCACACGCAAAGACCTCGACGTCTCCTCCTTCCTCGGACCAGCAAGTATGGTGGAGAGATGGATTGGATCTACAACACGACGGCGTGGTGTATATGGTGGAGAATTTCTGCAGCAGGGCTTCGCCTACAAACAGTCGGGAGGGAGAGAGGAAGGCAGCAGGGCAACTAGGGTTTGGAGGAAGGTGTGTGGTTGGGGGGAGGGGGCGCACCAGCCCTCTATATATAGAGGGGGGTGCGGCCAGCCCTTGCCCATCCTCCAAGCCTATCTCTAGTTTAAACAATTTAAACTCTCCCTTATCTAGAAATCCTATCTTATCTCTAGTTTAAACGAGTTTAAACTTATCTAGGATCGGCTGGGCCCTATGGGGCCTTGTGCCCCTGGCCCAATGCGGCCAGGACACTCCCTCATAGGCCCATGCCCCCTAGACGACAGTGCCACAAATAAGTAGTATTATCACTATCTACTTTGCATCTCTTAGCCTCAATGTTATGGATGTGTGTTTCATCCCTTTCGAGATTTAGAAGAAATAAACCATTCATAAGAGGTGCATGACCATAAAATATGTTACTCATATAAATAGAACAACCATTATTCTCCGATTTAAATGAATAACCGTCTTGCAATAAACACGATCCAGAAATAATGTTCATGCTCAACGCAGGCACATAATAACATTTATTAAGGTTTAAAACTAATCCCGAAGGTAAAACTAAGGAGAGCGTGCCGACGGCCATCACATCAACTCTTGATCCGTTGCCAACGCGCATCGTCACCTCATCCCTCGCAAGCCGCCGTCTATTCCGTAGCTCTGCTTTGAGTTACAAATATTAGCAATCGAACCGTATCAAATACCTGTGCACTACAACGAGGGCTAGTAAGGAAAACATCAATAACATGTATATCAAATATACCTTTGATGGTGCCACCTTCTTGTCCGCTAAATACTTGGACGATGCCCAAAGGACCCTTGTCCTTGCAATAGAAGCACCTGTCCGGCTTGGGACCAGACTGAGCTTCTTCTCGAGGGGCATTTACGCTTGTCACGCCTTCTTGAAGGGCTTCTTTGCACCTTTACCTTTCTTAAAGGAGGGCTTGTTGACCATCAACACATGATTATCCTTCTTGATGTCCACCTCCAGCCTTCAGCCTTTGTAAGAGCTCGGTGATCGTATCGATGGAACCAATCTGATTATGAGTCACTACAAAACTTTTGTAGCTGGGAGGAGTGATTGCGAACCTGTCAATCTTGAGCTCCTCCGAATCTTGATCCGCTTGCTCAAGGCGTTGAGTGTAGCCCGACATCTTAATGGCGTGCTCACTAATGTAACTCCCTTCCTCCATCTTGCGCTTAAAGAACTTCTCGAGATCTCATATCTCTAACGGGCCTGAGTCCAAACATGGTTTTCAGCTCCTCGAGAATCTCAAAGGGCCCGGGATAGTTTTCAAAACGATTTTGAAGTTCCAGTTCCATAGCAAACAACATGGTGCTCTTAATCACACCATAATCATCTTTGCACGACTGATAGACAACTTTCTCATCAGCCGGCGCAGTTGCAGCAGGGGGGTCACCTAACGCTTTCCCAAGGACATAGTCCTTTTGACCGCCAGAGAGAATGATTCTTAGATTGCGGAACCAGTTGGTGAAGTTAGACCCATTGTTTCTAAGCTTTTCTTTCTCAGCAAAAACGTTGAAGTTGAAGTTGGACTTGGCCATGTGATCTACAGTATTTGCAAGTACAATTTAGACTATGTTCATGGTAAATAGTTCAACTTTTAATCAAATTACTAGATGAACTCCCACTAAATTCAACATCCCTCAAGTTGTTTAGTGAACACGATCCAAATTCACCACACCTAATCCGATCATCACGAGAAGAGATGTGGTTTCAATGGTGGACAACGAAGTGTCGATCATATCATTCATATGACTCATGCTTAACCTTTCGGTTCTTGTGTTCCGAGGCCATGTCTGTACATGCTAGGCTCGTCAAGTTAGACCCAAGTATTTCATGAGTGCAAAACTGGCTTGCACCCGCTATGTGAGCGTAGAGTCTATAGCACCCGATCATCACGTGATGCTTGGACACGACGAACTTTCGTAACGGTGCATACTTGGGGAGAACACAGCTTTATCTTGATCTTTATGAGGAATCATCTTATAATGCTACCGTCGCGATCTAAGCATAATAAGATACATAAAAGGATAAACATCACATGCATATAACTTTATGTGACATGGTATAGCCAATCTTCGCGCAATGATCTCCATCTTGTGCGTGTCGGCATGATCTCCATCACTCCACCATGATTGCCTCCACCACGAATAGCGACTACAACTATTGCTAACTACTTAGCGATAAAGTAAAGTTATTACATGGCGTATAAGAAGTTGACTCGCAGGTCATACACAATTATAAAGACAACCATATGGCTCCTGCCGGTTGTGTACTCATCGACATGCAAGTCGTGAAACATTACAAAACATGATCATCGCATACAATATACACATCACATCTTGGGCCATACCATATCACAGAAAACACTCCCTGCAAAAACAAGTTAGACGCCTCTACTTTGTTGTTGCATGTTTTACGTGGCTCATGGGAGTAGATGCTAAGAACGATTCTTACCTACGGAAAGCCACAACGGTGATATTATGGTTGCCAAACTCTAGTGTTAATCCCATGACAACTATAGTGAGAGAAACTGACATCCACCAGCCGCATGTGTGGTACAAGCCACACGTCAAGTGCGGAGCCGGTCTCGCGAACGACGTCGCGTAAGGTTGGCCTGGACCGCTTCAATCTCACTATCCCGCGTCATAAGAAGAACACAAACAAGAGGCTTGCAACAGAAAACATCAACGCCCGCAACAACCATGTTATGCTCTACTCGTGAATCACATCTACGCATAGATCTATCTCTCGATACCCTTTCAAGGGTTTCGCAAAGATAGTAAATCAAAATTTTCTACGAAGAACAGAGGGAAAGCCAAGATCTAATCTAGGAGATGCAAACAACAAGAGAGATTGGATTAGATCTTCATACCCTTGAAGATTCGCACAGTGAACGCTCGCCGAACGTGGGTGATGTAGTCGCATTTCGCTTCTCCTCCTCGCGATCCGATCCGATCTAGCACCACAAGTGGCGGTGCCTCCGTGAGATGCACACGTGCATCACCTCGACGTCTCCTCCTTCCTCGGACCAGCAAGTATGGTGGAGAGATGGATTGGATCTACAACACGACGGCGTGGTGTATATGGTGGAGAATTTCTGCAGCAGGGCTTCGCCTGCAAACATGGGAGGGAGAGAGGAAGGCAAGAGGCAACTAGGGTTTGGAGGAAGGTGTGTGGTTGGAGGGCACCAGCCCTCTATATATAGAGGGGTGCGCCAGCCCTGCCCATCCTCCTCCAAGCCTATCTCTAGTTTAAACAATTTAAACTCTCCCTTATCTAGAAATCCTATCTTATCTCTAGTTTAAATGAGTTTAAACTTATCTAGGATCGGCTGGGCCCTATGGGGCCTTGTGCCCCTGGCCCAATGCGGCCAGGACACTCCCTCATAGGCCCATGCCCCCTCCCGGAAGGTGGGACCATGTTGGCCCCTTTCTGGAAGGTTCTAGAAGCTTCCGCATAATACCGATTAACCGGAACAATTCAACTCCAAAACTGCACCGCCTTATATGAATCTTATTCTCCTGACCATTCCGAACCTCTCAGGATATCCCGGATCCCATCCGAGACTCAACAAAACTCATAAACCAATTATCCAATCTATCCTAGTCGAGACACGTTATGTGACCTGCGGGTTCGAGAGTATGCGCATATGATCTTCTATCAATAATCAACAGCGGGGTCTGGGCACCCATATTGACTCCCACACATTCATCGATGATCATATCGGATGAACCACGATGCCAGGATTCAATCAATCCCATATATATATTCCCTTCGTCTCGATATTTTACTTGCCCGAGATTCGATCGTGTATCGCCATACCTAGTTCAATCTCGCTCACGTTAGTACTTTACTCGCTCAGAATCCGATATCACTTTGTGATTAACTCCTTAACCACATGCTTGCAAGCGTGTTGATATTGATTACGAAAGTGGGCCCAAGTATATCTCTCCGACTTGGGAGGGACAAATCCCATCTCGATACATACAACCCAACAGATACTTTCCGATCACCGAGAGACACCTTTATGATCACCCTCTCATAGGATGACGCTTGATGACCTCAAAGCTTTCTTCCGATACCGTGGAGTTGCATTATCTCATGGTCTAAGGAATACAATATTTGACATAGAAAAGCTTCGCAAAGATGAACACAATGACACGATCTAATTGCTTCGCTTAGTTTGGTCATCCACCATATCATTCTCCCAATGATATGATCTCATTATCAATTGACAACTCATGTCTATGGTTAGGAAACCTTAACCATCATTGATCAATGAGCTAGTCCATAGAGGCGCACTAGGGACACGGTGTTGTTCACAAACCAAACAAGTATTAATGTTTCCGCTTAATACAATTCTAGCAAGGAATATAAACTTTATCATGAACAAGAATTATAATAATAACATCTTTATTATTGCCTCTAGGGCATAATTCCAACAGTCTCCCACTTGCACTAGAGTCAAAAATCTAGTTTACATTTGGCAACAATCTCACACCCATGGCAATCGAGGTGTTGATCATGTTTTACACGTGGAAGAGGTTTAGTCAATGGATCTGCGACATTCAGATCTGTATGTACTTTTTGATCTTCAGATCTCCATCCGCTATATAATCTCGGATTATATGAAACTTGCGTTGATATGCTTGGTCTTTGGATGATATCTTGGTTCCTTAGCGAGTGCTATGGCGCCGGTGTTGTCACACAATATCTCCAAGTGGGTCCAATGCACTTGGAACCACGCCAAGCTCAAGATGAAGTTTCGATCCAAACTCCTTCACTTGACGCTTCTGAGCAGCCATGTATTCCGCTTTCATCAGAGATCCCGCGACCATGCTTTGCTTGCAGCTTCTCCAGCTCACGCTCCTCCATTCAAAATATACACGTATCCTCGTCGAGATTTAGAATCATCCTTGTCGGTGTCGAAACTAGCATCGACGTAACCTTTACTGACGATGTTCATCACCCCATAGACTAAGAACATTTCTTTAGTCCTATTTAGGTACCTTAGGATGTTCTTCACGGCTGTCCAAAGGTTCCACTCGATCACTTTGATATCTGTCACAAACTAAGAGCATTGGACACATCCGTCTAGTACACAAGATGGCATACATGATGGAACCTATGGCCGAGGCATAAGGCACTTTGCTCATAGCTTCACTATCATTTACCATAGTGGACACCGAGCCTTGCTCAATATCTTACTCGACAACATAGGCATTGAACCTTTCAATGCCTTATCCATTCTGAACCTTTTCGTAACTTTGTCTAGCTATGTACTCGGCTTAAAGCTATCAGCGCCTTTGTCTATCTCTATAGATTTTGATGCCCAATATATAAGCAGCTTCACCTAGGTCTTTCATTGAAAAACACTTGTTCAAATAACTCTTCACATCATAAGCATGTTGATGTCATTTCCAATAATCAATATGTCATCCACATATAGTACCGTAAACGCCACCGAGCTCCCACTCACTTTCTTGTAGATGCAAGCTTCAGAGCAATTTGGAACAAATCCAAAGCTCTTGATCACTTGATCAAAACGAAGGTTCCAACTCCGAGATGCTTGCTTCATCCATAAATGGAACGCTGAAGTTTGCATACTTTATCGACATCCTTAGGATCGGCAAAACCTTTGGGTTGCATCATATACAACTCTTCATCAATGTTGCCACCGAGGAACGCGCTTGACATCCATCCGCCATATTTCATAATCATGAAACGCAGCAATTGCTAATAAAATCCGAATGGACTTAAACATCGCCACGGAGAGAAAGTCTCATCGTAGTCAACACCTTGAACTTGTCGAAAACCTTTCGCAACAAGTCGTGCTTTATAGACGGTAACATTACCATCCGTCCGCTTTTCTTCTTGAAAATCCATTTGCACTCAACGGCCTTTCGCCGATGCTAGGAGGGTCCACCAAAGTCCATACTTGGTTTTCGCCATGGATCCCAATTCGGATTTCATGGCTTCTAGCCATTTCTCGAGTCCGGCTCATCATCGCTTCCTCATAGTTCGTAGGTTCACCGTCTTCTACTAAGACAAGCCAAGACAGGTTGCCGCACACTCAAGAGGGGCACGCGACCTTGTCAACCTGCGACGTTCAAGAGCAGATCGTCCAAGCTTCATGATCCTTGTCATTAGCTTCCTCTATTGTTGGTGCAAAGCACCTTTGGAACAATTTCAGGTCGCGCTACTCTCCAATTCAAGAGAAGGTTCAATAACCTCGTCTAGCTCTACTTTCCTCCCACTCACTTCTTTCAAGAGAAACTCCTTCTCAAGAAAGGAACCGTTTCTTCATAAACACTTTGCCTTCGGTTCTCAGGATAGAAGGTATACCCAATAGTTTCCTTAGGGTATCCTATGAAGACGCATTTCTCGCTTTGGGTTCGAGCTTGTCCCATCAACTTCTTGACATAAGCTTCAGATCCCCAAACTTTAAGAAACGACAACTTAGGTTTAGCACCAAACCATAGTTCATAATACGTCGTCTCAACGGATTCAGATGGAGCCCTATTTAAAGTGAATGCAGCGGTTTCTAATGCATAACCCCAAAATGATAACGGCAAATCAGTAAGAGACATCATCGATCGGACCATATCTAATAGGGTTCGATTCCGCTCGAGACACACCATTATTGTACTGTGGTGTTAGCGTGAGTTGCTAAACAATTCCGCTTGCTTTAAGATGCGTGAAAATCATAACTCAAATACTGCCCACGATCGGATCGTAGAAACTTAATCTTTTTGTTACGATGGTTCTCCACTTCATTCTGAAATTCTTTGAACTTTTCAAACGTTTCAGATTTATGTTTCATTAAATAGATATACCCATATCTACTTAAGTCATCGGTAAAAGTGAGAAAATAGCGATATCCACCACGCGTCGAAACACTCATCGGTCCGCATACATCGGTATGTATGATTTTCAACAAGTCCGTTGCTCGCTCCATCATACCGGAGAACGGGGTTTTGATCATCTTGCCCATGAGGCATGGTTACATGTGTCAAATGATTCAAAATCAAGAGACTCCAAAGTCCATCGAATGGAGTTTCTTCATGCGCTTTACACCAATATGGCCTGATTGACAATGCCACAAATAAGTAGTATTATCACTATCTACTTTGCATCTCTTAGCCTCAATGTTATGGATGTGTGTTTCATCCCTTTCGAGATTTAGAAGAAATAAACCATTCATAAGAGGTGCATGACCATAAAATATGTTACTCATATAAATAGAACAACCATTATTCTCCGATTTAAATGAATAACCGTCTTGCAATAAACACGATCCAGAAATAATGTTCATGCTCAACGCAGGCACATAATAACATTTATTAAGGTTTAAAACTAATCCGAAGGTAAAACTAAGGAGGCGTCAACGGCCATCACATCAACTCTTGATCCGTTGCCAACGCATCGTCACCTCATCCCTATAAGCCGTCGTCTATTCCGTAGCGCCTGCTTCGAGTTACAAATATTAGCAATGAACCGTATCAAATACCCGGGCACTACGAGGGCTAGTAAGGAAAACATCAATAACATGTATATCAAATATACCTTTGATGGTGCCAGCCTTCTTGTCCGCTAAATACTTGGACAGATTCGCTTCGATGACCCTTGTCCTTGCAATAGAAGCACTCGAGGTCCGGCTTGGGACCAGACTGAGCTTCTTCTCAGCCAGGGCATTTTGCGCTTAGCCCTTCTTGAAGGGCTTCTTTGCACCTTTACCTTTCTTAAAGGAGGGCTTGTTGACCATCAACACATGATTATCCTTCTTGATGTCCACCTCCACAGCCTTCACTTTGCGAAGAGCTCGGTGATC
Organism: Avena insularis; assembly: GCA_023614405.1. NCBI lineage: Eukaryota > Viridiplantae > Streptophyta > Magnoliopsida > Poales > Poaceae > Avena > Avena insularis. The sequence continues at coordinate 258,753,712 of CM042685.1, forward strand.
GTATCAAGGAACCAATCTGATTATGAGTCACTACAAAACTTTTATAGCTGGGAGGGAGTGATTGCAGAACCCTGTCAATCTTGAGCTCCTCAAGAATCTTGCAGTCCAGTTGCTCAAGGCGTTGAGAGTAGCCCGACATCTTAATGGCGTGCTCACTATGTAACTCCCTTCCTCCATCTTGCAGTTAAAGAACTTCTCAGAGATCTCATATCTCTCAGAACGGGCCTGAGTCTGAAACATGGTTTTTAGCTCCTCGAGAATCTCAAAGGGCCCGGGATAGTTTTCAAAACGATTTTGAAGTTCCAGTTCCATAGCAAACAACATGGTGCTCTTAATCACACCATAATCATCTTTGCACGACTGATAGACAACTTTCTCATCAGCGATTTGCAGCTTGGGTCACCTAACGCTTTCCCAAGGACATAGTCCTTTTGACCGCCAGAGAGAATGATTCTTAGATTGCGGAACCAGTTGGTGAAGTTAGACCCATTGTTTCTAAGCTTTTCTTTCTCAGCAAAAACGTTGAAGTTGAAGTTGGACTTGGCCATGTGATCTACAGTATTTGCAAGTACAATTTAGACTATGTTCATGGTAAATAGTTCAACTTTTAATCAAATTACTAGATGAACTCCCACTAAATTCAACATCCCTCAAGTTGTTTAGTGAACACGATCCAAATTCACCACACCTAATCCGATCATCACGAGAAGAGATGTGGTTTCAATGGTGGACAACGGCGTCGATCATATCATTCATATGACTCATGCTTAACCTTTCGGTTCTTGTGTTCGAGGCCATGTCTGTACATGCTAGGCTCGTCAAGTTAGACCAAGTATTTCAGCGTGTGCAAAAGCTTGCACCCGTTGTATGTGAGCGTAGAGTCTATAGCACCCGATCATCACGTGATGCTTGGACACGACGAACTTTTCAGTGCATACTTGGGGAGAACACAGCTTTTATCTTGATCTTTAAGTGAGGAATCATCTTATAATGCTACCGTCGCGATCTAAGCATAATAAGATACATAAAAGGATAAACATCACATGCATATAACTTTATGTGACATGGTATAGCCAATCTTCGCGCAATGATCTCCATCTTGTGCGTTTACATGATCTCCATCACTCCACCATGATTGCCTCCACCACGAATAGCGACTACAACTATTGCTAACTACTTAGCGATAAAGTAAAAGCTATTACATGGCGTATAAGAAGTTGACTCAGGTCATACACAATTATAAAGACAACCATATGGCTCCGCGGTTGTGTACTCATCGACATGCAAGTCGTGAAACATTACAAAACATGATCATCGCATACAATATACACATCACATCTTGGGCCATACCATATCACGAAAACACTCCCTGAAAAAACAAGTTAGACGCCTCTACTTTGTTGTTGCATGTTTTACGTGGCTCATGGGAGTAGATGCTAAGAACGATTCTTACCTACGGAAAGCCACAACGGTGATATTATGTTGCCAAACTCTAGTGTTAATCCCATGACAACTATAGTGAGAGAAACTGACATCCACCAGCCGCATGTGTGGTACAAGCCACGTCAAGTCGGAGCCGGTCTCATGAACGACGTCGCGTAAGGTTGGCCTGGACCGCTTCAATCTCACTATCCCGCCATAAGAAGAACACAAACAAGAGGCTTGCAGAAAACATCAACGCCGCAACAACCATGTTGCGTTCTACTCGTGAATCACATCTACGCATAGATCTATCTCGATACCTTTGAAGGGTTTCGCAGATAGTAAATCAAAATTTTCTACGGAAGCGAACAGAGGGAAAGCCAAGATCTAATCTAGGAGATGCATACAACGAGAGAGATTGGATTAGATCTTCATACCCTTGAAGATTCGCACAGCAGAACGTTCATCAGAACGTGGGTGATGTAGTCGTACTCGCTTCTCCTCCTCGCGATCCGATCCGATCTAGCACCACAAGTGGCGGTGCCTCCGTGAGATGCACACGTGCAACACCTGGACGTCTCCTCCTTCCTCGGACCAGCAAGTATGGTGGAGAGATGGATTGGATCTACAACACGACGGCGGGGTGTATATGGTGGAGAATTGTCGCAAGAGGCTTCGCCTACAAACAATCGGGAGGGAGAGAGGAAGGCAGGGCAACTAGGGTTTGGAGGAAGGTGTGTCAGGGGGAGGCGCACCAGCCCTCTATATATAGAGGGGGGGTGCGGCCAGCCCTTGCCCATCCTCCAAGCCTATCTCTAGTTTAAACAAATTAAACTCTCCCTTATCTAGAAATCCTATCTTATCTCTAGTTTAAACGAGTTTAAACTTATCTAGGATCGGCTGGGCCCTATGGGGCCTTGTGCCCCTGGCCCAATGCGGCCAGGACACTCCCTCATAGGCCCATGCCCCCTCCCGGAAGGTGGGACCACGTTGGCCCCCTTCCGGAAGGTTCTAGAAGCTTCGTACAATACGATTAACTTAACAATTCAACTCCAAAACTGCCGCTTTATATGAATCTTATTCTCCGGACCATTCTGGAACCTCTCGTGATATCCCGGATCCCATCCGAGACTCCGAACAAAAACTCATAAACCAATTATCCAATCTATCCTAGCGTCGAGACACGTTAAGTGTGTGACCCTGCGGGTTCGAGAGTATGCAGACATGATCTTCTATCAATAATCAACAGCGGGTGCAGGCACCCATATTGACTCCACACATTCATCGATGATCATATCGGATGAACCACGATGCCGATTCAATCAATCCCATATATATATTCCCTTCTCGCGATATTTTACTTGCGAGATTTGATCGTCGGTATCGTCATACCTAGTTCAATCTCGTTCACAAAGTACTTTACTGTTCGTAATCCGATATCACTTTGTGATTAACTCCTTAACCACATGCTTGCAAGTGGTGTTGATATCGATTACCGAGTGGGCCGGTATATCTCTCCGACTTGGGAGGGACAAATCCCATCTCGATACATACAACCCAACAGATACTTTCCGATCACCTGAGAGACACCTTTATGATCACCCTCTCATAGGATGACGTTTGATGACCTCAAAGCTTTCTTCCGATACCAGGCAGTTGCATTATCTCATGGTCTAAGGAATACAATATTTGACATAGGAAAAGCTTCGCAAAGATGAACACAATGACACGATCTAATTGCTTCGCTTAGTTTGGGTCTGTCCACCATATCATTCTCCCAATGATATGATCTCATTATCAATTGACAACTCATGTCTATGGTTAGGAAACCTTAACCATCATTGATCAATGAGATAGTCCATAGAGGCGTACTAGGGACACGGTGTTGTTCACAAACCACACAAGTATTAATGTTTCCGCTTAATACAATTCTAGCATGGAATATAAACTTTATCATGAACAAGAATTATAATAATAACATCTTTATTATTGCCTCTAGGGCATAATTCCAACATATACCATGTCACATAAAGTTATATGCATGTGATGTTTATCCTTTTATGTATCTTATTATGCTTAGAGTGCGACGGTAGCATTACAAGATGATTCCTCACTTAAAGATCAAGATAAAAACTGTGTTCTCCCCAAGTATGCACCGTTGCGAAAGTTCGTCGTGTCCAAGCATCACGTGATGATCGGGTGCTATAGACTCTACGCTCACATACAACGGGTGCAAGCCAGTTTTGCACACGCGGAAATACTTGGGTTTGACTTGACGAGCCTAGCATGTACAGACATGGCCTCGGAACACATGAACCGAAAGGTTAAGCATGAGTCATATGAATGATATGATCGACACTTCGTTGTCCACCATTGAAGCCACATCTCTTCTCGTGATGATCGGATTAGGTGTGGTGAATTTGGATCATGTTCACTAAACAACTTGAGGGATGTTGAATTTAGTGGGAGTTCATCTAGTAATTTGATTAAGTTGAACTATTTATCATGAACATAGTCTAAATTGTACTTGCAAATACTGTAGATCACATGGCTAAGTCCAACTTCAACTTCAACATTTTTGCTGAGATAGAAAAGCTTAGAAACAATGGGTCTAACTTCACCAAATGGTTCCGCATTCTGAGAATCATTCTCGCTAGCGGACAAAAGGACTATGTCCTTGAGAAAGCGCTAGGTGACGCCCCTGCTATAGATGCGCCAGCTGATGAGAAAGTTGTTTATCAATCGCGCAAGGATGATTATGATTTGATTAAGATCACCATGTTGTATGCTATGGAATCAGATCTTCAAAATCGTTTTGAGGAGTTCGCCGGGCCCTTTGAGATTCTTGAGAAGCTGAAAACTATGTTTCAGACTCAGGCCCGTTCTGAGAGATATGAGATCTCTAAGAAATTCTGTAACTACAAGATGGAGGAAGGGAGTTTCGTTAGTGAGCACGCCATTAAGATGTTGGGCTACACTCAACGCCTTGAGCAACTGGACTGCAAGATTCCAGAGGAGCTCAGGATTGACAGGGTTCTGCAATCACTCCCTCCTAGCTACAAAAGTTTTGTAGTTGCTCACAATCAAACTGGTTCCACTGATATGATCACTGAGCTCTTCGCTAAGATGAAAGTAGCGGAGGTGGACATCAAAAAGAATAATCATATGTTGAAGGTCAACAAGCCCCCCACCTTCAAGAAAGGTAAGGGTGCAAAGAAGCCCTTCAAGAAAGGCGGCGGCAAGCGCTGTTGCCTCGCCGAGAAGAAGCTCAAGTCTGGTCCTAAGCCGGATCGAGTGCTTCTATTGCAAGGACAAGGGTCATTGAAGCGCAATCGTCCAAGTACTTAGCGGACAAGAAGGCGGCACCCTCAACGGTATATTCGATATACATGTTATTGATGTTTTCCTTACTAGCCCTCGTTGTAGTGCCTGGGTATTTGATATCGGTTCAGTTGCTAATATTTGTAACACGAAACAGGAGCTACGGAATAGGCCATGACTGCGAGGGATGAGGTGACGATCGCGTTGCTGGCAACGGATCAAGAGTTGATGTGATGGCCGAAGACGCTCTCCTTAGTTTTACCTTCGGGATTAGTTTTAAACCTTAATAAGTGTTATTATGTGCCTACGTTGAGCATGAACATTATTTCTGGATCTTGTTTATTGCAAGACGGTTATTCATTTAAATCGGAGAATAATGGTTGTTCTATTTATATGAGTAACATCTTTTATGGTCATGCACCTATTGTGAATGGTTTATTTCTTCTAAATCTCGAAAGGGATGAAACACACATCCATAACATTGAGGCTAAGAGATGCAAAGTAGATAGTGATAATACTACTGATTTGTGGCAATCATTGCTCAGGTCATATTGGTGTAAAGCGATGAAGAAACTCCATTCGGATGGACTTTTGGAGTCTCTTGATTTTGAATCATTTGACACATGCTAACCATGCCTCATGGGCAAGATGATCAAAACCCGTTCTCGGTATGATGGAGCGAGCAACGGACTTGTTGGAAATCATACATACCGATGTATGCGGACGATGAGTGTGTTTCGACGCGGTGGATATCGCTATTTTCTCACTTTTACCGATGACTTAAGTAGATATGGGTATATCTATTTAATGAAACATAAATCTGAAACATTTGAAAAGTTCAAGGAATTTCAGAATGAAGTGGAGAACCATCGTAGCAGAAAGATTAAGTTTCTACGATCCGATCGTGGAGGTGAATATTTGAGTTATGATTTTCTCACGCATCTTAAAGCAAGCGGAATTGTTTCGCAACTCATGCCACCCTAACACCACAGCGCAATGGTGTGTCTGAGCGGAATCGAACCTTATTAGATATGGTCCGATCAATGATGTCTCTTACTGATTTGCGTTATCATTTTGGGGTTATGCATTAGAAACCGTGCATTCACTTTAAATAGGGCACCATCTAAATCTGCTGAGACGACACCGTATGAACGTGGTTTGGTGCTAAACCTAAGTTGTCGTTTCTTAAAGTTTGGGGATCTGAAGCTTACGTCAAGAAGTTGATGCCGACAAGCTCGAACCCAAAGCGAGAAATGTGTCTTCATAGGATACCCTAAGGAAACTATTGGGTATACCTTCATCACATAAATCAAGGCAAAGTGTTTATCGCAAGAACGGTTCCTTTCTTGAGAAGGAGTTTCTCTCGAAAGAAGTGAGTGGGAGGAAAGTAGAGCTAGACGAGGTTATTGAACCTTCTCTTGAATTGGAGAGTAGCGCGCACCTGAAATGGTTCAGTGCCTTTGCACCAACAATAGAGGAAGCTAATGACAAGGATCATGAAGCTTTGGACGATGCTCTTGAACGTCAGCGGTCGAAAAGGTCGCGTGCCCCTCCGAGTGGTACGGCAACTCTGTCTTGACTGTCTTGTTAGTAGAAGACAGTGAACCTCACGAACTATGAGGAAGCAATGATGAGCCCAGACTCGAGAAATGGCTAGAAGCCATGAAATCAATTGGGATCCATGAGCGAAAACCAAGTATGGACTTTGGTGGACCCTCCTAGCGACGAAAGGCCGTTGAGTGCAAATGGATTTTCAAGAAGAAAACGGACGCGGATGGTAATGTTACCGTCTATAAAGCACGGCTTGTCGCGAAAGGTTTTCGACAAGTTCAAGGTGTTGACTACGATGAGACTTTCTCTCCCGTAGCAATGTTTAAGTCCATTCGGATTTTATTAGCAATTGCTGCGTTTCATGATTATGAAATATGGCAGATGGATGTCAAGACTGCGTTCCTCAATGGCAACATTGATGAAGAGTTGTATATGATGCAACCCGAAGGTTTTGTCGATCCTAAGGATGCTGATAAAGTGTGCAAACTTCAGCGTTCCATTTATGGACTGAAGCAAGCATCTCGGAGTTGGAACCTTCGTTTTGATCAAGTGATCAAGAGCTTTGGATTTGTTCCAAATTGCTATGAAGCTTGCATCTACAAGAAAGTGAGTGGGAGCTCAGTGACATTTCTGGTACTATATGTGGATGACATATTGATTATTGGAAATGACATTAACATGCTTAACGATGTGAAAGAGTTATTTGAACAAGTGTTTTTCAATGAAAGACCTAGGTGAAGCTGCTTATATATTGGGCATCAAAATCTATAGAGATAGACAAAGACGCCTGATAGCTTTAAGCCAGAGTACATACCTAGACAAGGTTCTGAAAAGGTTCAGAATGGATAAGGCAAAGAAAGGTTCGGTGCCTATGTTGTCAGGTAAGATATTGAGCAAGGCTCAGTGTCCAGCTACCGTAAATGATAGGGAAGCTATGAGCAAAGTGCCTTATGCCTCGGCCATAGGTTCTCTCATGTATGGCATGATGTGTACTAGACCGGATGTGTCCAATGCTCTTAGTTTGACGAGCAGGTATCAAAGTGATCCAGGAGTGGAACACTGGACAGCCGTGAAGAACATCCTAAAGTACCTAAATAGGACTAAAGAAATGTTCTTAGTCTATGGGGGTGATGAACAGCTTGTTGTAAAAGGTTACGTCGATGCTAGTTTTGACACCGACAAGGATGATTCTAAATCTCAGACAGGATACGTGCATATTTTGAATGGAGGAGCTATGAGCAGGAGAAGCTGCAAGCAAAGCGTGATCATGGATCTACAATGAGAAGCGAATACATGGTTCTTTGTAGAAGGCCAAGTGAAGGAGTTTGGATCAGGAACTTCATCACTGACCTTGGCGTGGTTCCAAGTGCATTGGACCCACTTGAGATATTGTGTGACAACACTGGCGCCATAGCACTCGCTAAGGAACCAAGATATCATCCAAATACCAAGCATATCAACCGCAAGTTTCATATAATCCGAGATTATATAGCAGATGGAGATCTGAAGATTAGCAAAGTACATACAGATCTGAATGTCGCAGATCCATTGACTAAACCTCTTCCACGTGTAAAATATGATCAAGACCTCAATTGCCATGGGTGTGAGATTGTTGCCAAATGTAAACTAGATTATTGACTCTAGTGCAAGTAGGAGACTGTTGGAATTATGCCCTAGAGGCAATAATAAAGATGTTATTATTATAATTCTTGTTCATGATAATGTTTATATTCCATGCTAGAATTGTATTAAGCGGAAACTTTAATACTTGTGTGGTTTATGAACAACACCGTGTCCCTAAATGCGCCTCTATGGACTAGCTCATTGATTAATGATGGTTAAGGTTTCCTAACCATGGACATGAGTTGTCAATTAATAATGAGATCATATCATTGGGAGAATGATATGATGGATGTAATCCAAACTAAGCGAAGCAATTAGATCGTGTCATCGTGTTCGTCTTTGAAGCTTTTCTTATGTCAAATATTGTATTCCTTAGACCATGAGATAATACAACTCCCGGTATCGGAAGAAAGCTTTGAGGTCATCAAACGTCATCCTATGAGAGGGTGATCATAAAGGTGTCTCGGTGATCGGAAAGTATTGGGTTGTATGTATCGAGATGAGATTTGTCCTCCCAAGTCGGAGAGATATACTTGGGCCCACTCGGTGTCGATATCAACACCGCTTGCAAGCATGTGGTTAAGTAGTTAATCACAAAGTGATATCGGATTACGGAACGAGTAAAGTACTTGCTGTGAACGAGATTAAACTAGGTATGACGGTACCGACGATCGAATCTCGGGCAAGTAAAATATCACGAGACGAAGGGGATATATATATGGGATTGATTGAATCCTGGCATCATGGTTCATCCGATATGATCATCGATGAATGTGTGGGAGTCAATATGGGTTTCCAGGCCCCACTGTTGATTATTGATAGAAGATCATGTCTGCATATTCTCGAACCCGCAGGGTCACACACTTAACATGTCTCGACGCTAGGATAGATTGGATAATTGGTTTATGAGTTTTTGTTCGGAGTCTCGGATGGGATTCGGGACATCACGAGAGGTTCCGGAGTGGTCCGGAGAATAAGATTCATATAAGGCAGTGCAGTTTTTGGAGTTCGGAATTGTTCCGGGTTAATCGGTATTGTACCGGAAGCTTCTAGAACCTTCCGAAAGGGGACCAACGTGGCCACACCTTCCGGGAGGGGGCATGGGCCTATGAGGGAGTGCCCTGGCCGCATTGGGCCAGGGGCACAAGGCCCCATAGGGCCCAACCGGCCAGCTAGGGTAAAACCCTAACTAGACCTTCTAGAAGGGGGGGTTTCCTTGCCCCCCACTCCTCCTCCTTGTGGCCGCCGGTTTGGACTTGGGGGAGGGGCTAGGGCAGCCGCCCACCCCTCTATATAAAGAGGGCTGGGGGCGCACCCCCCCACACACACACCTTCCCCTCAAGCCAGTCGCCCTGCTGCCCTCCTCTCTCTCCCTCCCAACTGCATGTAGGTGAAGCCCTGCTGCAGAAACTCTCCACCATATACACCACGCCGTCGTGTTGTAGATCCAATATGTCTCTCCACCATACTTGCTGGACCGAGGAGGGAGGAGACGTCGAGGTGCTGCACGTGTGCATCTCACGGAGGCACCGCCACTTGTGGTGCTAGATCGGATCGGATCGCGAGGAGGAGAAGCGAGTACGACTACATCACCCACGTTCTGACGAACGTTCCGCTGTGCGAATATTCAAGGGTATGAAGATCTAATCCAATCTCTCTCGTTGATTGCATCTCCTAGATTAGATCTTGGCTTCCCTCTGTTCGCATCCGTAGAAAATTTTGATTTACTATGCCGCGAACCCTTCACTTTTAACCCCATTGGGTAAGTTATGAGTTCTGGCCTTCTTGGGCATTGCTCTTTTAACCCCATTGGGTAAGTTATGAGTTCTGGCCTTCTTGGGCATTGCTCTTTTAACCCCATTGGGTAAGTTATGAGTTCTGGCCTTCTTGGGCATTGCTCTTTTAACCCCATTGTGTAAGTTATGAGTTCTGGCCTTCTTGGGCATTGCTCTTTTAACCCCATTGGGTAAGTTATGAGTTCTGGCCTTCTTGGGCATTGCTCTTTTAACCCCATTGTGTAAGTTATGAGTTATGGCCTTCTTGGGCATTGCTCTTCTAACCCCATAGGGTAAGTCATAAGTTCTGGCCTTCTCGGGCACTGCTCATAACCCCTTTGGGTAAGTTATAATCGGGGATATCTGTTTCCAAATCCGAGTTATGTTACTCAAAATTGACTTATGCTTCAAATATGAGTCACCTGACTCAAATCCGAGGCATGTGACTCAAATCCGAGTTATCTGATTCCAGATCCGAGTTACTTTGCTCAATTCTGACTTACATCTCAAATCTGAGTCATCTGACTCAAATCCGAGGTATATGACTCAAACCCGAGTTATCTGATTCCACATCAGAGTTACTTTGCTCAATTCTGACTTACAGCTCAAATCTCAGTCATCTGACTCAAATCCGAGGTATATGACTCAAGTCCGAGTCATTTGATTCCAAATCCGAGTTACTTTACTCAATTCTGACTTACATCTCAAATATGAGTCATCTGACTCAAATCCGAGTCATATGATTCCAAATCCGAGTTACTTTACTCAATTCTGACTTACATCTCAAATCTGAGTCATCTTACTCAAATCCGAGGTATATGACTCAAATCCGAGTCATCTGATTCAAAATCCGAGTTACTTTACTCAATTTTGACTTACATCTCAAATCTGAGTCATCTGACTCAAATCCGAGGTACATGACTCAAATCCGAGTCATCTGTTTGCCAAGATACAATTTGATCCGATGAGATGATGTCAATTTGCCTCTGGTATGGATCCGAGATATAGATCCGAGATTAAGTTTTGGGATATGGTAATAGGGCTAATCGCTGAGAGATCTGATTCGAGATGTTGATATGAGATATAGATTCGAGATATGATAAGCTGGCAAATAGTCATCCGAGATACAAGATAACCTGGCAAGATAGTGAAATATCAATCCGAGATATAACATAACCTGGCAATCTGGCGAGCTGAATCAAACTTTAGTCCGAATCAGAGATGAGCTAGTACGTCAAGGCCGAATGCAAATCCGAATTACAATATACCATGTCTAGCTGAATCAAATGTTAGTCTGAATCAGATATAAGCTACTGAGCCGAGTTAAAGGTTAATCCGAGGCATAAATAAACTGACTCAAATTCTATCTGAATCATCAATAAGCTGGCTGGTGAGCTGAGCTAAGGGTCAATCCAAAGCATAAATAAACTGACTCAAATTCTATCCGAATTATAAATAAGATGACTCAAATTCTATCCGAATTATAAATAAGCTGATCAAATTCATACCCAAACCGATATAAGTTTTTCTCCATCTAAAGGTGATTCTACGGATACGTTGGCTAGTCCCCGGGTTGAGTTATTTTCTCCCCGGGGTGAAGGATCGAATGTTGGTGGCTGAGTTATCTATTACTTACAGTGATCTTGGAGAAGAGTTTGAATCATTCTTACTGAGTCTTACCTGCCTTGCTGAGTAAGACTTGGAGACCCCTATGCTTTCCTCTCTGTTTTCTGTTTGCCTGGAGGAGCTGAAGGTGCTCTCTCTGTTCTCTATTCGCCTAGAGGAGCTGAAGGTGCTCCATGAAGATGAGGTTGATGAAGATGCTCCCGTCCGGATGGAAACCCAACCAACGCCACTAAAAGGCCCCACGGTGGGCGCCAAATTTCGTGGTGGTATCACGGCATATGCCATGGGTAGGCTAAAGTTGGGGCCAATGGACGTGGAGGAATCCGGGGAGGGATGATGCAGTGAAGACCGCACTCATATGAACAAAGAGAAATATAATGTACCTAGGATTGAGGCTCTCATGTAGAGATAACACCTCTTTCTCTACATCTAATCTCTTATAATCTTGCCATACTTGTGTCTACAATCATGCACCTTGAGCTGTATCTCCTATGCCTCTATCTAGATCTCTCTGCGAGATTGGAGGAGGAAGAAGAAGAAGAGCTCCTATTAAGCAGAGAGGGGAAGAGCCCTTCGGGGGCCTCTCTGAGAACGATCCCCCTGGTGCTCCTTATAAATGGGAGCCCAGGGGACAAGACTTGTTCCCCGCGTTCAGCATCGGTGTAGCATATTCCTGGCATCTTCTTAGATGCTCATCATATTCCTTGGCATCTCCAAAGATGCCAAGGCATATTCCTTAGCATATTCTTGATGCCAAGGGCATATTCTCTAGCATCTTCTTGATGCCAAGGGCATATTCCATATGCCCTTGTGCCAGTCTGAGCCCTGGGCGTCCCAAGACTGGCACGATACTTGTTGGTCTTGTCTTGATCCGATGGCGTGTTTTTTTGGAGATCGTGGAGGCACCTGGAGATGAATAACGGGGCGTCTAGGTCGTTATAACTCGGCCCAAGAGCTCAGGGCGTAGTGGAAATTCATCCTGGGAAGGAATTAATTCGGCCTCGGGTGATAAAGCAGCCCAGCCGAATTACTGAGGGCCCAGCCGGGTTTCCTCCTTAGTCGGCCCAAACCGGTGGAAGCCTAGTCGGGTATCCTGTCTGACTCGGCCTGGAAACCAACTCGTCCTTGGAGCAGGAATAAAGCCCAAGGGCATCTTCACCGCCCGAAGGGAGGAGCGGAGCAACCGGTGCCCTCGTGACAGGTCGGATCACGGCTGTCTTACCATCCGAGCCACGCTGTGACGGTGTGATGGCGAAGTAACCCCGCGGTGGGCCGAGATGCTCTGAGCCGGCCCACCCGGGTGACGTTGGTGAGGCGAGCAGACCTCGGCGGCCCAGTGCATCGAGGTGGGCGATGCGGGATTTGGTCGAGGAAGCAGGGAGTCTTAGCGGGAGGGAGCGCTGGCATCGAGGCGTCTTGGTTCGACGAGGATAGGTGTCGAGGTTGCGTTGACTCGGCGAGTTGATACGGCGGGGGACTAGGTGGGCCGTTCAGAGGTAAGGCCCATCCGGGTTATGTCCTCCTATGGGTCTAATTCGGCCTAGTAGCCCAAGGGCTAGGCCGAGATTGGTATGACTCGGCCCAGGTAGTTTTCCCTCTTATTATTTTCTATTTGCCATATGTTACTTATCCTGCATAATGTTCCCTTTATCTCCCTTGATATTGAATTGTTGCGTTTGTCATTGTATCTCTTTATACCTCAACTCTGGGGTATATGGGGTTACATCCCCGACATTAGTCCCCGAGTGTATGTGGGATTCGTAGAGTCGCTCATAGACTTTGTATCAAATATTCCCAGAGTTGTCTTATGACTTATAACCTCTTGGTTATATACTTCTTTTTCACACAACCCTTTTGGGCAAGTTTTAGACTTCTGGCCTTCTTGGGCACTGCTCATAACCCTTTTTGGTAAGTTCTTGACTTCTGGCCTTCTTGGGCACTGGTCATAACCCTTTTGGGTAAGTTCTTGACTTCTGGCCTTCTTGGGCACCGGTCATAACCCTTTTGGGTAAGTTCTTGACTTCTGGCCTTCTTGGGCACTAGTCATAACCCTTTTTGGCAAGTTCTTGACTTTTGGCCTTCTTGGGCACTGGCCATAACCCTTTTGGGTAAGTTCTTGACTTATGGCCTTCTTGGGCACCGGTCATAACCCTTTTGGGTAAGTTCTTGACTTCTGGCCTTCTTGGGCACTGGTCATAACCCTTTTTGGCAAGTTCTTGACTTCTGTCCTTCTTGGGCACTGGTCATAACCCTTTTGGGTAAGTTCTTGACTTCTGGCCTTCTTGGGCACTGGTCATAACCATTTTGGGTAAGTTTTCACTTCTGCCTTTCTTTGGCTCTAGTCTTATAACCCCTTTGGGTAATTTATGAGTTCCCACCTTCTTGGGCACTGCTCTTTTAACCCCATTGGGTAAGTTATGAGTTCTGGCCTTCTTGGGCATTGCTATTTTAACCCCATTGGGTAAGTTATGAGTTCTGGCCTTCTTGGGCATTGCTCTTTTAACCCCATTGGGTAAATTATGAGTTCTGGCCTTCTTGGGCATTGCTCTTTTAACCCCATTGGGTAAGTTATGAGTTCTGGCCTTCTTGGGCATTGCTCTTTTAACCCCATTGGGTAAGTTATGAGTTCTGGCCTTCTTGGGCATTGCTCTTTAAACCCCATTGGGTAAGTTATGAGTTATGGCCTTCTTGGGCATTGCTCTTCTAACCCCATAGGGTAAGTCATAAGTTCTGGCCTTCTCGGGCACTGCTCATAACCCCTTTGGGTAAGTTATAATCGGGGATATCTGTTTCCAAATCCGAGTTATGTTACTCAAAATTGACTTATGCTTCAAATATGAGTCACCTGACTCAAATCCGAGGCATGTGACTCAAATCCGAGTTATCTGATTCCAGATCCGAGTTACTTTGCTCAATTCTGACTTACATCTCAAATCTGAGTCATCTGACTCAAATCCGAGGTATATGACTCAAATCCGAGTTATCTGATTCCACATCAGAGTTACTTTGCTCAATTCTGACTTACATCTCAAATCTCAGTCATCTGACTCAAATCCGAGGTATATGACTCAAGTCCGAGTCATCTGATTCCAAATCCGAGTTACTTTACTCAATTCTGACTTACATCTCAAATCTGAGTCATCTGACTCAAATCCGAGTCATCTGATTCCAAATCCAAGTTACTTTACTCAATTCTGACTTACATCTCAAATCTGAGTCATCTGACTCAAATCCGAGGTATATGACTCAAATCCGAGTCATCTGATTCAAAATCCGAGTTACTTTACTCAATTTTGACTTACATCTCAAATCTGAGTCATCTGACTCAAATCCGAGGTATATGACTTAAATCCGAGTCATCTGTTTGCCAAGATACAATTTGATCCGATGAGATGATGTCAATTTGCCTCTGGTATGGATCCGAGATATAGATCCGAGATTAATTTTTGGGATATGATAATAGGGCTAATCGCTGAGAGATCTGATTCGAGATGTTGATATGAGATATAGATTCGAGATATGATAAGCTGGCAAATAGTCATCCGAGATACGAGATAACCTGGCAAGATAGTGAAATATCAATCCGAGATATAACATAACCTGGCAATCTGGCGAGGTGAATCAAACTTTAGTCCGAATCAGAGATGAGCTAGTACGTCAAGTCCGAATGCAAATCCGAATTATAATATACCCTGGCTAGCTGAATCAAATGTTATTCCGAATCAGATTTAAGCTACTGAGCCGAGTTAAAGGTTAATCCGAGGCATAAATAAACTGACTCAAATTAGATCCGAATCATTAATAAGCTGGCTGGTGAGCTGAGCTAAGGGTCAATCCAAAGCATAAATAAACTGACTCAAATTCTATCCTAATTATAAATAATATGACTCAAATTCTATCTGAATTATAAATAAGCTGATCAAATTCATACCCAAACCGATATAAGTTTTTCTCCATCTAAAGGTGATTCTACGGATACGTTGGCTAGTCCCCGGGTTGAGTTATTTTCTCCCCGGGGTGAAGGATTGAATGTTGGTGGCTGAGTTATCTGTTACTTACAATGAGCTTGGAGAAGAGTAGTGAGCTTGGAGAAGAGTTTGAATCATTCTTACTGAGTCTTACCTGCCTTGCTGAGTCAGACTTGGAGACCCCTGTGCTTTCCTCTCTGTTTTCTATTTGCCTTGAGGAGCTGAAGGTTCTCTCTCTGTTCTCTATTCGCCTGGAGGAGCTGAAGGTGCTCCATGAAGATGAGGTTGATGAAGATGCTCCCGTCCGGATGGAAACCCAACCAACACCACTAAAAGGCCCCATGGTGGGCGCCAAATGTCGTGGTGGTATCACGGCATATGCCATGGGTAGGCTAAAGTTGGGGCCAATGGACGTGGAGGAATCCGGGGAGGGATGATGCAGTGAAGACCGCACTCGTATGAACAAAGAGAAATATAATGTACCTAGGATTGAGGCTCTCATGTAGAGATAACACCTCTTTTTCTACATCTAATCTCTTATAATCTTGCCATACTTGTGGCTACAATCATGCACCTTGAGCTGTATCTCCTATGCCTCTATCTAGAGATCTCTGTGAGATTGGAGGAGGAAGAAGAAGAAGAGCTCCTATTGAGCAGAGAGGGGAAGAGCCCTTCGGGGGCCTATCTGAGAACGATTCCCCTGGTGCTCCTTATAAAGGGGAGCCCAGGGGACAAGACTTGTTCCCCACGTCCAGCATCGGTGTAGCATATTCCTGGCATCTTCTTAGATGCTCAGCATATGCCGCATGTTACTTAGCATATTCTTGATGCCAAGGGCATATTCTCTAGCATCTTCTTGATGCCAAGGGCATATTCCATATGCCCATGTGCCAGTCTGAGCCCTGGGCGTCCCAAGACTGGCACGATACTTGTTGGTCTTGTCTTGATCCGATGGCGTGGTTTCGTGGAGATCGTGGAGGCACCTGGAGATGAATAACGGGGCGTCTAGGTCGTTATAACTTGGCCCAAGAGCTCAGGGCGTAGTGGAAATTCGGCCTTGGAAGGAATTAATTCGGCCTGGGGTGATAAAGCAAATTGACCATCGAGGGCCCAATGGTTTCCTCCTTAGTCGGCCCAAACCGGTGGCATCCCAACCGGGGTATCCTGTCTGACTCGGCCTGGAAACCAACTCGCCCTTGGAGCAGGAACAAAGCCCAGCCGGGGTCTGTCTTTAGACGGCCCAGAAGGGGAGCGCTGGGAGCAGCTGGCGGGTGCCCTCGTGATAGGCTGGATACGGCCTGTGCCGACCCATCTGATCCACGCGGTCAGCGGACAGTGGCGCAATGAAGTAACCCCGCGGTGGGCCGAGATGCTCTGAGCCGGCCCACCCGGGTGACGTTGGTGAGGCGAGCATACCTCGGCAGCCCAGTGCGTCGAGGTGGGCGATGCGGGATTTGGTCGAGGAAGCAGGGAGTCTCGGCGTGAGGGAGCGCTGGCGTCAAGGCGTCTTGGTTCGACGAGGAGAGGTGTCGAGGTTGCATTGACTCGGCGAGTTGATACGGCGGGGGACTAGGTGGGCCGTTCAGAGGTACGGCCCATCCGGGTTATGTCCTCCTCTGGGTCTAATTCGACCTAGTAGCCCAAGGGCTGGGCCGAGATTGGTATGACTCGGCCCAGGTAGTTTTTCCCTCTTATTATTTTCTATTTGCCATATGTTACTTATCCTGCATAATGTTCCCTTTATCTCCCTTGATATTGAATTGTTGCGTTTGTCATTGTATCTCTTTATACCTCAACTCTGGGGTATATGGGGTTACATCCCTGACACGCAAGATAGGGAGGCCGTCCAACTCCTAGGCAACGAGGTAATTCCCCGTCCCCCCATTGGGTTTCGAGTTATGCTCGTTGCTTTTGTTCTTCGGGGCTTCTCCTTCCCAGTCCACGACTTCCTTCGTGGACTGCTTTTTCTTTACGGCATCCAGCTGCATCATCTTTCCCCCAATTCTCTTTTGCACATTGCCTGATTCATCACTTTCTTGAGTCTTTGGCTCGATGTCAGCACTTTGGCCTCTTCCGTAAACTCTATTCCGTGAAGAGGTCATTCTGTTCGATGGTGTTTATCCCATTGGGGGTTGCATCATCTCTCTCAAACCCAATATTCTTTTCTTCTCTTTTTCCATGTCTGAATCTGTCCAGTACTGGCGGAGGCGATGGTTTTACATCCGCGACTCCACGGTGGCTGGGCAAGATTTTGGTCTTGTTCCTTTCGACCCCTCCCAAAATATCGAGCCAAAGAGGTCCTGGAAAAACCAGATCTTGGATGGCGAGGTAGCGGAGATAGAGTCTCTCTATCGTCAGGTGGAGGATCTCCAGCTAATTCCTGATAAGGAGGTGAACGGTGTGGATATCATCCGCACCTTCCTGAAGCGTCGGGTGCAACCGCTCCAGGCTAGGGCGCACCCGATGTTCCTTTACGCTGGTCGTCATGACCCGACGAGGGTTTCGGCTGAAGAATTCTCCAGGGGAGATCTCGATGGTGTCCTTCGCCCGCTGCTGAAGTTCAAGGCTGGAGAGGATATTCCGGGGAAGTCGCTGACTTCTCCGTTCTCTGCTTCGCGTCCTGTCCCACAGGTGTAGATCCGTTTCGTGCGTGTAGCGCTATTTTCGACTGCATTGTTCTTGTATTTGTTTGCTAACAAATTTTCTTCTTATGTACAGGAGTTCAAGGTGCCGTGCATGTCGCCACCGCTTCCCGAATTATTTACGAATGCACCAGACAATGAGGTAGTGGATTCCATGTCCGAGCTGCCATCGGCGTGATCTCCGGATGAAGATGCCAACGAGTCGAGCGAGGACCACACTCGCAAGCGGACACGGAGCTCTAGCGAGTCTTCGGATGCCTCGACTCCTCCGACTCCTAGGAACCCACTATGCCTTGACCGTCAAAGTGATGGGCATGGGGGCTCTTCCGCTCCGATTCCTGCCGTTCCTGTGCGGGTTGTGGCACCGCACCCGCCGGCGAAGCGAAAGAAGGAAGAAAAGAAGGAAGAGAAGAAAGAGGAGAAGAAGGTCCGAAGGACTTCTCCCGTCTTCGACTTGAGAGAGCTTGACTCGTAAGTTTCTTTAGTCCTGTATTGTCTTTCTTGCTTGTTTCCTTTGTACTTGTGCTAATTTGTCTTTGTGCAGCCACTCCTCTAACGATTCTTCTAGTGATGGTGCTCGGGAGATGATGGGGGAGTCGAAAGTCGTGCTTCCTCCTCCTAAGACGGTGGCCACCTCTGAAGGCGCTCCTCCAGAACCTTCTTCGCGGGAGGTTCGGGTGGTTGTGCCTCAGAAGGCTGCAAGCGGACCTTCGGAGTCGCCGTCGAATCATGTAAGTAACTTTGCTTCCAGCCACGGGGGGAGCCCTCGAGCCTTTTTTGGGTGATCCTTTGATTATCTCCTTTGTTCCTACCTCGGGGGGAGCCCCCAATCATCTGTAGGGTAGTTTGCTTTATCGTTTTTGTTTCGAGTCTCGGAGGGAGCCCCTGAGCACTTTCATATGTGTAACTTGCTTCTGCTTGTTCTTTTGGACGTAGCCCCCGAGCCCTTCTTTTGACTAGTAGTTCTTCTTTCTGCAGTCTTTTGTGCAAGATGCTAATCGACTGGTGCAGCAGCACCTGGCGCTGGAGGCCAGCCTCAAACAGCTGCAAGGTACTTTTTATGCCTTGGTCTTTGTTACTTCTTGTATTCCTGTCCTGTTATCCGACGCTTGAATTGGTTTATTGCAGAGGATCACAACACCTCCCTTCGTGAGATTGATGCTCTCAAAAAGAGCCTCGGTCAAGCGGAGAAGAAGGCCGAGGTCGCCGTGGTGCAAGGGAGCGCCTCGAGCTGGAGTTGGCTCATGCGGCTGAGGCGAAAGAGCGCCTGCAGCAGGAGGCTACATCATGCGAGGAGCAACGCCACCGCATGCGCTGTAAAGAGAGGTGGCCGACAAGCTTATGGCGGCTGCCAAGGCTATTTCGGGTGAGTATCTTCATCTTCGTCTTTTTGATTTCCTTGTCTTTCTTTCATGGTGCTTTAGTTCATTCTTCTTACTTGTTGTTTTAGATGCCGCGGGCATCGAGTTTAAACGTGGTGCTCTGGAGCACAGGAGTGCTCTGGACGATGCCGCTGCGGCGGTCGAAGATCGCTGCAGCACCGTCGTCAACTCGCTTGCCAATGCCAAGGAGGTCCTTGGGCGCTTCTACAAGGAGCTTATCCCCAAGGGCGTGACCCTTGATGATGTTGATGCCCTGGCGGAGGCGCTGTCACCACCGCGCGCATAAGCGCAAGCAGAAGGGCATTGGCGCATCCGTCGGGCTGGCAATGGCCTTAGCGGCTGGAGTAGAGCTGGACCTTCACCAGGTCACTACCCGGATGCCGACGACTGCTGATGGATCCGAGGTAGCCTTCGCCACCTATGCTGCTCGCTGTAAGCGTTACGGGCCGAAGCTGATTGATCTGCTGGCCGATTACGCGCTAAGGCAGCAGGGGGAAGACAAGGCAAGGCAGTCTGGCTCCGAGGCGACTCAGAACGCTGCTTCGTAGGCGTTGTAGCTGTAGGATAGTTGTAGCTTCTTTTGTTGTAAATATTTAGATGAACAATCCTTTTGCCACGTAGTGGCTTTTGCTGCATTTAATGAATTTGCTGAGTTCTGTGCTCCTTTATCTGCGTGTTCATGTCCTTGTCTTTCTGTTACTCTAGGGTCCTTCGAGTGATGATCCTGTTGACATTTCGGCTGCGGCGCAGCTACGGCCATCCTTGGATGATGCGTCGCAGCTTGTGTTTCTTCGAGACTGTATCCGTAGCCTCGAGAAAGAGTTGCTAGTGGTGCATGGCCATGCTGACGTTTGGAAATCCAAGGCAGATCGAGGTGCTGCCAGAGAGGAGTACTTGATGGCGGAGTTGCTTCGCTTGTCCGAGCAGCTTTAGTGTGAGTTTTTTGAGCTGTAGCCCGTTACTTCGGATGCGCCTGTTGGCCTTTCATCTTACTCTTTTGCGAGTGCTGCAGGTGCTAATATTGCTCTGAAAGAGGAAAAAGGAGCGCGTTGCTGTTCGGATCAACTGCTTGACTCAGCAGGACATGGAGGCCGGCGGGTTCTTCTGGATGGACCATGACCGTGCCATAGTCCTGGCGACGGTGCAAGACCGCGTTCACCAAGTGTCGTGGGTGCTTCGTCAGGTAAAGACTTCACTCGCGTCTGTTCTGCATGTGATGTTTCCGCTGGATGATGCACCGTCGACTCTCTCTGGCCTTCTGTCAAAGTTTCGGAACGTGCATCATGTCAAGGAGTTGGTGCGACAGCAGCTCGTCGCAGGGGTGAAGGCTGCGCTGTCCCTTGTGAGGCTACACCGCCCTGATTTAGATCTATCTGTTGTGGCGGCTGGGCCGCCTCTTCGGCCGGATGCTGGCGAGTCGGATATGCGTCCGCATTATGCGGCTGTAAGGTAGTATGCCGAACAGGTCGTAGATCTTTTTGAGCAGCGTGCTCAAGTTATTCTTCAGAATAGGTAGTACCTGTAAAAAGGACAGATGTAAAATTTGTATATAATTGTCTGGGCGTGTTTTGCCCTTTGTTATAAAGGTTTGGTTGTTGTTTGAGCATGTAGTGTTTTGTTCGCATACGTGTCCTTTTCGTTAGCCTGACGTGGTCAGCTACTCAGGTGTACACGTGTTATCCTCAGTCGACGAAATCGTGAGGTGGGGGGAGCCCCCGAGTGCGTTTGTAGCATGGAGTAAAAGTGCGAATAGAAAACAAAATTTTGGGGCGAGACACTTAGCTTTATTTATATCGTAATGGAGGAGGTACATTGTTCGGCTGAGTAGCCTTGGCTGAATAGCCTTATTGAAAGTAAAGTGGGAGGTAGCTAGGGGTAGAATCGTCGCAGCTATGCGACGTTCCATGGGTTGGAGTATGAAACTCCAGACTCCACGTGCTTGAGGCGATAGGCGCCACCTGGGATGACTTCGGTGATGATGTAGGGTCCTTCCCATGGCGACTCAAATTTCTTCGGTCGCTCTTGCTTGAGTCACAAGACTAGGTCTCCTTCGACGAAGGACCTTAGGATTTGCGCAATTGGCCGTGGTAGTTGGAGACTCATTGGTACACCGCCGATCGAGTCAGCTATGTCTCTTGCCTCGTCGAGTGTGTCGACCACGCGTCGAAAGTAGTGGATTCGGCTTCGCTATAAGCGACGACCCGGGGGGGCTGGTGGCATACTTCGGCTGATAGCACGGCTTCGGCTCCGTGCACCATGAAGAACGACATGTAGCCGGTTGAGCTGTTTGGCGTGGTACGCAGGCTCCATAGGACGGAGGGTAGCTCTTTCGTCCAGGCTCCGACGAGTCGCTCGAGCGGGCTCATGAGGCGCTTCTTGATGCCAGCGCCGATTAGGCCGTTGGCCTTTTCCACCAGCCCGTTCGTTTGCGGGTGCGCCATAGAGGCGTATGTGATGTTGATTCCGAGGCCTTCGCAGAAGTCTTGGAAGTCTTTGGAGATGAAGTTCGATCCATTGTCGGTGATGATGCTATGCGGCACGCCGAACCTGTAGACAATGGATTCAAAGAACTTGACGGCAGTCTTGCCCTTTTGGTTAGTGACCGGCATGGCCTCAATCCACTTGGTGAATTTGTCGACTGCGACCAGGAGGTATACGTGCCCCCCTTTCGAGGACCTTGGCAGTTTGCCGATCATGTCGAGGCCCCATTGGGCGAAAGGCCAGGCCAAAGGTATGGGCCTGAGCTCTGACCCGGGTGCGTGTGGTTTGTCGGTGAATCTTTGGCACCCTTTGCATCTTCGGACGATGTCCTTTGCGTCGTTCATGGTCGTTGGCCAGTAGAACCCAGCTTGTAGAGCTTTGGCGACAAGGGATCAGCTGCCTGCGTGATGGCCGCAGATGCCCTCGTGGATGTCTTGAAGTATGGTTTTCCCGTCACCAATGGTGACACACCTTTGTAGTACACCCGAAATGCTGCGCTTGTACATCTCACCATTGATGATGGTGAAGGCTTTTGACCGACGAGATATGCGCCGGGCATCCGCTTGCCATCGTGCGTTCTCCGTCTATCAAGTAATCGGAGGTACTTGGTGTCCGTGTTTCTTCGACTGCCATGACCTGCATCAGGTTGACCACGCCGACCTTTGTGTCCAGTTTTTCGGGTCCTTCATGACCTTCGGGTAGCGTGGCCCCTGAGTGCTCTGCCTCTTCGGGTGATCCCTTGGGGAATTTCTGCTTAATGGATGGCACGCAGATTTGTTCGAGGAACACACCTGGCGGCACCCTTGCGCAGGTGGAGGCGATGTTGGCGAGTCTGTCGGCCTCCTCGTTGCTTTCTCTTCCAATGTGCCGAAGCTCGCAGCCGTCGAAGCCTCCTTCAAGTGCGTTGTAGAGTGCGCAGTATGCAATCATGTTGGCAGCGTGTGCGTCGCACTCGTTCATTGTCTGCTGGACGACAAGGTTGGAGTCACCGTAGATAACCAGGCGCGTTGCACCGCAGATTTTTGCCATCCTCATGCCGTGGATGAGGGCCTCGTATTCTGCCTTGTTGTTGGAGGCTCGAAACTTCATCCGGAGGACGTACTTCATCTTATCGCCTCATGGAGAGGTCAAGATGACCCGGCTCCTGCCCGGCTTCACGCTTGAGCCGCTGGCGCATCGCCCATGATCGTCATGTCTGGGTGTTTGGCTGCGGCTCCATCCGATGTACAAGGAAGTCCGGAGGACTTGAGACTTGATCGAGTGGCGCTTCGTAGATGATGTCAAGAGGTGATAGCTCGATGCCCCATGGGCCACGCCCCGTGGGCCTCTGGGTTGTTCAGGATGTTGTTCAGGGGTGCCTCATTGACGACCATCACCTGGTGCTCCTGGAAGTAGTGGCTCAACCGACGAGCCATCATGAACACGCCGTAGGCGAGTTTTTGGTAGTGAGGGTACCTCTGTTTTGTGGGCGTCAATACCTTGCTGAGGTAGTAGATTGGGCGTTGGACACCATGGGTCTTGCCTTCTTCGGGTCGCTCGACCACGAGCACCGTGCTTACCACCTGGTGTGTGGCTGCTATGTACAGCAGTAGGGGCTCGCGCTCCTTTGGCGTAACCAAGACGGGCGAGGTGGATAGCAGCCGTTTTAGATCTTCGAATGCGTCGTCCTCAAAGGCCCACTCAATTTGTTTGCCTTATGAAAGTTGGTAGAAGGCAGGCTTTTCGCCATGCGGCTGATGAACCTACTCAATGCCGCTATTCGTCCTGCGAGCTGCTGGACACCCTTGAGATTCTTCGTCTTCTCCATGGCCATGATGGCCCGAATTTTCTTCAGGTTCACCTCGATCCCTCGCTGGGAGATGAAGTAGCCAAGCAGCTGACCCGATGGGACGCCGAAGGCGCACTTTTCGGGATTGAGCTTGATCCTGTAGCGGTCGAGATTATCGAACGTCTCGCGGAGATCGTCGATGAACGTTCTCGCCTCCCTGGTTTTGATAACTATGTCATCGACATAGACTTGGACATTGCGACCGATCTGGTCTTTCAGGCATGCCTGCATGCACCGCTGGTATGTGGCGCCTGCGTTCCTTAGCCCGAAGGGCATTGTGTTGTAGCAGAACACTCCGAACGGCGTGATGAACATCGTTTTCTCTTGATCTTCGACCTTGAGTCGAATCAGGTTGTAGCCTGAGTAGGCGTCGAGGAAGGAGAGTTTCTCGCATCCTGCGATCGAATCGATGATCTGAACGATCCGAGGGAGAGGGAAGTGGTCCTTTGGGCAGTGCTTGTTCAGCGACGTGAATTCCACGCACATCCGCAGAATGTCCGTGTCCTTTTTGGGGACCATCACTGTATTGGCGAGCCACTCGCTTTCTTTAATCCACCTGATGAAGTCTGCAGCGAGTAGTCTATTGATTTCAATCCGGCTTGACGGCCGCTCGGATCTCCGGATGGACTGCTTGACGGGCTTGGTGTCTAGAAAGACGTTGAGTGCGTGCTCGGCGAATTCCCTGGGAACTCCTGGCATGTCCGCAGGACACCAGGCGAAGATTTCCCAGCGCTCACGGACGAATTCGACGAGCGCGCTTTCCTATGCGAGGCTGAGATCGTTGGCGATCAGCGCCGTCTTGGAGGCATCCGTCAGGTGGACCTGCACCTTCTTTGTGTTGACGGTGGAGTCGAAAGACATATCAGGTGTGTTTTGTCGTGCGACTGGGGGTGCCCCATTGTCCGTCACCTCGCGAAGCCTTACGAGCTCATCTTGCATGCCGAATGACTGGGAGATTCTGTTGAAGTCCCTGTCGCAGTGGTCCGACCGGGTGAAGCTTCCGTGAACCGTGATGACGCCTCTGGGTCCTGGCATCTTGAGTAGCAGGTACGCGTAGTGTGGTACTGCCAGGAACCTTGCGAATGCTACACGCCCGAGGATAGCGTGGTATTGTGATGGCCAGTCCACCACTTCAACTTCGCGCCGGAAGTTATGCGGCTTGCCAAGATGACGCCCAACCATATCTTTCCTGTGGGAATATGCCCTTTCTGGAAGCGATGTGGAACGTTGTGTCCGATCGTTCAGTGCATAGCGGATCCGCATTGCTGCTAGAGTGCTTGCGAACATCAGGTTGATGCCGCTGCCGCCGTCCATGAAGACACGACTCATCTCGAAACCTCCGATCTGCGCCTCGAGCACCAGGGTAGCATGACCTGGGCGAGGGACCTGGCAAGGGTGATCCGAACGGCTGAACGTGATGCAGGACTCTGATCCGTTGAGGTACTCAGGGATGGCGGGTGGAGCTGTCACGGCCAGGTGATCTGACGGGTGATTTTCTTATGCACCCTATTCGTTGGGCGCCCCTTCTGGATCATCAGTTCTCCTTTCGACGGGGGATACCCGTGCCCACCGTTGTTTTGTGCTGGTGCGACTGGTTGGTTCGGGCCTCCTACAGGTGGCGGTGGAGGAGCTCCATGCGCTATTTCTCCTGGTGCGGGTGCGTTCCCAAATCCAGGGGGTGGAGCTTGCTGCCTCATCTGAACCATGCTTTCGCTGAGCTTCTGGAACTCGCGGTAGTCCTTGAGCATGTGGCTTGCCTTCTTCCTACCATCCTGCTTGTCGATGTAGAAGTGGATGGTGCATGGACCCGACATTTTTTCGTATGCTGAGGGTCTGTTATCGCGATCGCGGCGCTGCCACGACTATGCTGGGCGTCCTCCATCGCGGAAGTTCCCTTCGCGGTATCCCCCGCTATTGCGGTTGGCGTCGTTGCGGCGATCGGCGTAACCGGCCGTGACCATGTCGGGTCCATCGCGATCGTCGTAGACGCGCGATCTCCTCTTGCTACGGCGTTCCCGTCACCGGCCGTAGTCATCCTCTTCCTCCGAGTGCGCCCGGTGGACGGAATCTTCGCCGTCGGCCCACCTGTTGGCGATGTCCATGAGGTGGTTGAGTGTCTTGGGCTTGACGCGCCCAAGTTCCTCCTTGAAGTCCTGGCGCTTGATGCCGTCCTTGAAGGCGTCGATGGCCCTTTCTTCGGAGATGTGCGCCGCAGAGTTCTTGGTGTTGGACGGTATGGTATGTAAGCGAATGGATTCGCCTGCTCGTTGAGTGCAGGCTCGCAACTCCTCGATCGAGACGGCCTCTTGCTGGTGCCTTTGAAGTTTCGGATGAAAGCGTAAGCTAGCTCCTCCCACCGGATGGATCCTAAAGATAGGTCGCTAAGCCAGATCCGAAGGCTACCGTCACCGCAAATCAAGGCATTGCATGGCGGTTTTCTTGTTTCCACCGTGCAACTTAACGGACGACAGGTGGTCGCTGAGCCACGCCTTGGGGTCTTGTGTGTCGTCGAACTTCGAAGTATCCGAAGGAAGCTTGAAATTTCGCGGCATCCGTGTTCGTCGAACGGATCTGCTGAAGCACCGGGCCCCGCAGAGTTCTCCTTCGTCTTCTTCCATCTCGGATTCAGACAAGCATGCGCGCTTGGCTCGTGCTTTGTCGATTTTGCGCTGTGCGCGTCTCTGGCGTCGTAATCGCGGCTGCGATGGCGCGAGCTCTTGTGCCTTCGAGGAAGGTCATGGTCCTCTTCTTCGGATGAAGGATTGGGGCTGCGGTCGAACTTGACCGTAGCTTTCTTCTTCGGCTCCGTAGGAGCTTCTTGGTGGAGCGCAGCTCCGACGAGTCCGAGTCCGGTAAGTGCGGACTTGTGCATGGCTCTTTTCGGGTCCCCCTCCGGAGGTGGGTGGGACGCGAGGTATGCGGTGGCTGCCATGATCGCAGCTTGCGGCGTTTTTGGGTTGATGTTGCCGTCGGCATCCATGTCCATGAAGGATGCGTGGAGGGTTCGGGTCACCTCACGACGCTCCTTGGGGTCCATGTTCTCCGTCCGGGAGCGGTTCTTGTTGCCGTAGTTGCTGTTCGAGCTGGAGCCGATGCCCATGGCGGAGAGCGCAGCTCGTCGCGCGCTGGATTCCAAGGCTGCTTGCTTGCGTTTGTCAAGCACCTCTTGCATCTTGACCTGCTTCTTGTGCTCCTCGATGAGGAGTAAGTGGTATGCCATCGCCAGTCCGTGAGGCGCTCTGGGGGCAGATCATGTTACCCGCCACGGCGTCGCGTTCGGGCCCATCCTTCTTTTTGAGGTGGATGACACTGCTGTCGTCCCTTGGGGGGGACAGCTTCTTCATTCCATTGTTTGATCCTGCGGGTTAGGTGGCGGGTTGGGTGCTCGCTGATCCACGTCGCTTCGATTACTACCGCATTGGTAGCGCCAGAGATTGGTCATTCTGCCGCAACTTTCAGATCCGGAACCATAGGTCCCTTCGTCCGATGGCGGATCGCACAGATCGAAGTTGCAGCTGCTGCTGTCGTAGGATTCATCTGTTGATGATGATGTGCAGAGCACAGGGTGTGGGGCCCATGAAGCGGGCCTGATTGATGGCATGGGCACCCGCTCTGGGAGGCGGAGGGTGCCGGTTTGCCCCACCCGGAAGCAGAAGCTTCCGAATAGGATCTCGAGTCCGTCGCCTATGGGCTCGAAGTCCTTCATGGTGGCCGGTGAGTGGACGGTGAAGTCAAAAGCGCCGAAGAGGAGGTGACTCTCCATCGCCGCGGAGTTGTAGATCGCTCGGGTTGGGACCGTCACGATCGCACAATCAGCGTCCCCAGTTTCCACAGACGGCGCCAATTGACGAGGTTTAATCTCGTCAATGCCCATTGTTATGAACTTGGGTTTTGGAGAAGATGGGGATCTTTGGAGATCATGGAGCGGTTAGCAAACAAGCAACACGGGACACGAGGTTTACGAGTTCGTGCCCGAGGGAAAAACCCTACTCCTGCTTGTCTGTTCTTGATTACGGCGGAACCGGTGATTACAGGGGTGCGCAGATGCAATCTGGCGTGGAGGTGTGTATGCGAAAGTATGAGGTCAGAGATCTAGGTCGTGCCCTCCTAGCCTATATAGACTTAGGCAGGTCCCAGGCACAGACCTAGTCGATTACAGGTTTTAGGGTTTACCCCTTTGAATTTCCTATCTACTCTAGTCTTGCTCTCCAAGGATCCGAAGGCGTCATGGGCCTTGGCCACCCGAAAGTCTTCATGGGCCGACGTATATTTGCCGTGGGCCTTCCTTGGGCTGGACCAGGTATGCTGAAATCATGTACCCGCGGGGTATAACCATGTCAGTCACCAAGACCAGTCGCCCCCTCCGTTCTCTCCTCGTCCGTCTACGAAGTAGGTACTCTCGGTGGTGATGTTTACTTTATTTCTGATTAGCTTGCTGATTCAAGGCACACAAAGAACCTATATAAACAGGTGAAATTCAGCATAAAGTAGCGATGTGAGACTATTGGACTATTGAATACTGCAATCAATCGATAGAGAGTCGCAAATGGCCCATCCAATCGGATGAAAAAGCCCACTGTCCAACCGAACAGAGACTCAGGTCGTCTCACTCTCCACTAAAAAACAGACCGGTAATTCACTTATGGCTGGCATATGGATAATATGTTATTTGGTGAAAGAATAAATTGGTCTAAAAAAATATTGGACCGGAAAAAACACGTCGTCTTTTATTATTAGGTATAGATAGATAGTATAGATCGGGCAGTTTTTAAAAACAAATTTCTATGGGCCAACGAAAAAAGCCACGGACCAACATGCTTGACATGCCGCGAACGGCCCGTGAAGAGCTGGGGCTAGGCCGGGCTCGGGTCTCCGTTTGCTTGGCGGCGGGCCGGACCATGCCCGTTTGGCACGTACCAAGCGCCGTGCCGGGCCGGCCGTTGGCCAGGTATCCACCCACCCCACATGGGAGGTTCGCTTTCTTTTCCACTCAGCCCTTATTATTATTAGATCAGACAAGATAGCCGTCTAAACGGAAACCCTAAGTTCTCGTAATCCCAGTTACGACCTCCGCCCCCTCCCCGCCCCCCTCCAGATCCATGTGTTCGTCGGCGCCGTCACACTCTTCCGCCATGCCGGGCCTCCCTTCCCTGCGTGGCCTCCACCCCGAGATCCTCTTGGACAAGAATTGTCTTATCGGTTCCTGTCAAAACTCGACTTCTGCCAAAACCGAGAATAGGGAAGGTCTCTCCGTCGAGGTGTCCTTCAAAATCTGCGATCCGCCGGCCCTCTCGCTGTGCTTCGCCGAGTGCTACGACGTGGCCGGTAGCCAACGTTTGGCCCCGTATCCTGAAATCCTCAGTGAGGCAGGAGGTTTGGTGCTTCTGGCTATCCCCTTCTCCAACGGCGGCGGCGGCGGCGTGCTCCAGTTGTGTGTGGACTATTTTGTTTACAGAGCAGGGCCAGGTATTCCATCTCTCCACCTTGTCCCGATGCCCTACCCGACCGATTTCCAACGGATGAATCTTGCTGTGTTGCCCATCTGTGGTGACAGTGAACACTATGCCGTGGTATTCCCTAATCTACGATTCGGCACGTTTTTGTCTCGCCACCACTACACTCTGGATATCTACCGCTCTGATAGCAAAGTGTGGCACACTCAGGTGCCATTGGTTGCCGAGGATACGGAAACACAAGATGCCATTATGAAGCCACTTCATGAGATCACAAGCGTGGTATATGCAGGATCCGGTTTCATAGGTTGGGTTGATCTCTGGTGGGGAATTCTTCTATGTAATGTCCTGGATGAGAAACCCACTATCCGCTTCATAGCGGTGCCAGTGCCTTTACCGTGCAAGACACTCACCCAGTTCTGCTTGGAGTTTGAGTATCAACCTCGGCATTATCGTCATTTGACCATATGCAGTGGTGTGATGAAGTTTATTGAGTTGAAGTATCATGAGGGTGCTGCCTTCAACGTGAAGCAACAGGACGATCAAGGTTGGATGGCTACCACATGGACCAGACCGATTTCTTCAGATATTTGGCACGAGGGCTTGATGTTTGATACGTCTGACTTATTAGTCAATGACTTGAGTTCTCTGCATATGTTGCCTGATATCTTGGTTGAGGATAAGAAGCTAGTCTGGAAGAATTTTTTTTGCAGCGCCCCCACCCTAAGCTCACATTATGACGATATTGTTTACATCCTAGTCGATATGGACTCGTCCCATCCAACAACATTTGTTCTTACTGTCAACACCAGAAGCCTGACACTTGAATCTTGTGAACAGTGTTTTACTGAGAGGATAACATGGTTTTATCCGACTTATGTTCCTTCCGTTCTATCTAGCTACTTTGGTGTGATAACATCTGTATAATTGCGATGTGTGCATGAAAGGTACACCCTCAATCCCAAATCACAAGATCTACTTTTTTTTTTCGAATCACATGTATATAGCCACGTTTTAGTGTGTCTATTCACCCATTTCAGTCTGTACATGGACCACAATGAAATATCCAAAACATTTTATAATTCGGAACGGAGGGAATATATGTTAAGGTTTTCTTTTTCAAGATTCAGTTCGTCATATACTCCCTCTGTTTTCAACTACTCTCTATATTAGCTTTGGTCAAACTCAAACTTTAGAGTTTGACAGACTATATATAAAGAAATAGCAACATCTGTAATACTAATTTAGTATTATATGAACTATCATCAAATATACCTACATGTGCTTTGCTGTGGATAAAAAAATTGTGCAATGCTACTGATCAAAGAATTATTATCCCAACACACCAAGAAACTATTTCCAAGCTTTCATTTATATGGTTAATTAGATTTTTCTCTATACAGATTGATGACTGCAAAGGTCCAAGTGAAGATTAACCTGACGAGGAGCATTCTACTAAGAAATTTTGCTGGTATCTTTTGGAATGCAAAGGTGGATCAAATTATTTCAAGATATAGCGTTGGTTTTTTATATACCCATGGAGGGATTTATGCATCAGATTGCTGAAGTCAGCATTTATGCTAACTAGGAACCATGTGATGTAAGATGTCGGTAGATAATATGTGTGCTTTATTCTGAGAACGTATCTACTTCATAAAATGTAGCACTTCAAATCAAATGCCTAGTTCAAGCGAACGCCAACACTTTATGTACTTATTATTTGAATGTAATAGAGATCAAACCACGGATGAGATTTTCTCTCTGGTTCTCTTGACAGGTTGGCGAATGCCCAAGATACTGTCGCTGGCCAGGACCAGGGTTGTCTTAAAGTGGAATGCGGCTAACAGATCCTCCATGTATGTTGTGAGCTAGCTTTGTCGAGGAAACTAATTAATTCATTGCCATCTCTGAATATTTTTGTTTTATTTTTCTCTGATATGTCTATATAAAGGTTGGTTATTTAACTGTGATCCCTTTTAAGCATTCATGACTGAATGGCTAAAGCGCCCAATGAATAGTTGGTTATTATGGTTTCAGTTCTTGTTGGATGCATGTGAACACACACTAGAATGAAATGGGGTTCCCTATGTGGCTTTGGAAAATTTTCTTATCTTACAGTAAGTCTAAAATTATTTCTTAACATGACACTAGCAGTGTCAAGGGTAGTGCCTTTTATCATGGGTGCATTATGTGATACATTAGGTCATGATGGTTTAATTCCCAAACAATACTCCTGTAAATTTTCTGTTGGTTCTGGGGGGAATTTTCTGGATGTGCTGGTCCCTTGGACCTCCACACCCTCTAATATATATAGCTAAACTTATGTACACCTTTACTAGTACACCAGAATACTCTAGAATCTAGTAGGACACTAACTTAGACTCTACATTCACTGGAATGTTCCAGGCAGTCCTAGGACAGCACTACTATACTAACACTTACTGGAATATTCCAGGCTCTCCTATAATGATCTCCAACACTCCCCTCAAGATGGGTGATAGATATCTATCATTCCCATCTTGTTACAATGAATCGCACTCTTTATTTCCTAATCCTTTAGTTAAACAATCTGCAATTTGCTCGCTAGAGGTTACATGATTTATCATAATTATACCGTCATCCAACTTCTCCTTTATGAAGAAGCGATCAATCTCCACATGCTTGGTTCGATCATGTTGAACAGGGTTGTTTGCGATGTTGATCGCCGACTTGTTGTCACACCACAAATTTAAAGGGCCTTTTCTCAACACTTTCATTCAAAGAAGATTCCTCACCCATAACATCTCACTCAAACCTCGACATAGCTCTATATTCAGCCGGTTGTTGACTTAGAAACCACCAATGCTTCTTACTTCACGTGACACTAAATTTCCACAAATACACAATAACCAGATGTGGATCTCCTATCATCCAAGCAACTTGCCCAACGAGATCACAATACCCATCCACATTTAGATGACCATTCCTTTTGAACAATAGTCCCTTTCTGGACTACCCTTCAAATCTGAGGATTTGATTGACCGCATCCAAGTGTCCGCTCCTAGGATCATGCATGTATCTCGCCACTACACTCACTTGCATATGAAATATCGGTCTTGTGTGACATAGATAGATGAGCCTTCCAACAAGCTTTTGGTACTTCTTCTTATCCACTGGTTCTCCAGATTCGGCACATAATTTGTGGTTTTGATCGATAGGTGTTGATGCAACCCGACACCCAAGCATGCTGTGTCACTAAGCAAGTCCAATACGCATTTATTGGGAGAGAACAATCCTTTGGGAGTAGCAATTTCTATGCCAAGAAAGTACTTGAGTTAACCAAGGTCCTTCACCTCAAATTCTTTATGAGGTCATCTTTCAACCGTGATATCTCCACCTCATCATCTCCGGTGATTATGATATCATCAACATATACGGCAAGGATTGTAATCTGGCTATTTGAGTGCCGATAGAACACCGTATGATCCCCATTACACTGCTTATATCCTATACCGCATACAACTCGTCTAAATCTATCAAACCATGCCCGTGGAGATTGCTTGAGGTCAGATAGAGATTTTCTCAACTGCATACCTTCCACGATGTTCTAGGAGGAGAAACCAGGTGGGATCTCCATGTATACCTCCTCATGTAAATCTCCATGCAAGAATGCATTCTTGACATCCAAGCGATGCAAAGGCCACCCGAAGTTAGATGCACATGAGATTAGGATCCTCACCGTGTTCATCTTTGCCACCGGCGCAAATGTCTCATCATAGTCAATCCCATATATTTGACTATATCCTCTCGCAACTAGTCTTGCCTTGTACCTTTCAATTTTCCCTTCGGATTACATTTCACGGTGTAGATCCATTTACACCCAATGCTCTCTTTCCCGGAAGATGTACAAGTTCCCAAGTTTTATTCCTTTCGAGAGCATTTAACTCCTCTATCATGGCCTCACGCCACTTCGGTCTTGCTTTGCCACTCTCCGCTCTTGGAATCACCACAGTTGCAATGATGCGATGAAGGCCATGTAGTTCATAGATAGGGATGTATATGATACATAATTAGCTATGTCATGCTCCTCCGGTACCAATTTGGAGGTTTTTAGCTCCATTCGGGTTCCTTTTCTTAAGGCAATGGGTAGATCCAATGAATCATCGGTGACACATGGCACACTCTCGATGAGTCAACTTCATCGACCCGGAATTTGTTGTTGATGTTGCTCCTCTCAATGGATCTCACAATTTGTTTGACATTGTTGATGCGGTTGCCTCCTCGTATACACCCTTAAATTTTCTTCCTCATTTGGTTTTCTCCATCTCTCTTTATCCATAGGTTGTCTTCTTGTATACACCCTTAAATTTTGTTCCTCATTTGGCTTTATCCATCTCTCTTCACTCATAGGACATGGAATTGAATCAAGCACAAATCTCGATGGTTCATCTTCCCTTGTCTGAGTGGTTCACTCTCCCTCTCGACTAGCATTACTTGTGCTAGGAGAGTCAAAGTCAAATAATGAGCTGAGATCCGTCTTCTCTCCATAGAACGACCTCACTCTCTGAATGTCATATCCATGCTCACAAATGTTCTCCGCTCACTAGGACTCCAACACTTGTAGCCCTTTTGTCCAGATGGGTATCCAATGAAGATGCACTTCACAGCACGTGGATCTAATTTTCCCACCAAGGTCCATGGTCCATAAAAAAGCATGTACATCCAAAAACCTATGGAGGAACAATGAACTCATTTTTCCCATAGATCATTTCATACGGAGTCTTCATCCCAAGAACTTTTGATGGCATCCGATTGATTAGATAAGTAGCAGTCATAACTGCTTCACTCCATAAGAATTTAGGCACATTCATAGTAAACATAAGTGATCGAGCTACCTCTAGCAGATGCCGATTCTTCCTCTCAGCTACTCCGTTTTGTGGAGAAGTATCAGGGCACGAAGTTTGATGAAGTACTCCCTTTTCTGAAAGAAAATTGCCAAATTCATGGTTCACATACTCTGTCCCATTGTCAGTCCTGATAATTTGAACACCAATGTTGAAACGATTTTGGATATATGCATAGAAGTCCCTGAAACATGCGAACACCTCACTTTTTTGTTTCATGAGATATATCCAAGTCATCCGAGAGTAACAAAATGAATGTGACAAAATACTTCATTCCACTAACAGAGACCACAGGAGACGTCCAGACATCAGAGTGAATCAGCACAAAGGGCGATGTGCTCCGGAGTCCACGACTCACATATGATGTCCTTGTGTGTTTTCCATACTCACATGCATCACACACAAGTTTGTCTTTATCCACCTTCTTCATCTCTTGAAATCGTTACTCATAGTATCAAAGGACATATGGCCCAATCGACAATGTTGGAGTATCACCCTTGCCTCGTCATTACTTGTAATCGCTGAAGGCGGTGCACAATGCTCCATCACTTTCTTGTCTATCTAAGTACCATAGTCCCTTATGTCTCACTCCGATCCCAAGCCTCATACGGTCTTCCTCTCCTCAATTATGCAATTGTATCGATCAACGATGATTCGACAATCAATATCATCAACCAAGGAGCTCATAGACACCAAACTCACCGGAAATGATGGAGCATATAAGACCGAAGACAATGTAATTGACGGAGTGCATTTCACTGTGCCGACACCTTTGACAGGTTGATAAGTTCCATCAGCTGTTTGGATGGTCTCTTTATGCATGGGTGGATGTGGAGCATATGATGCAAACTCACTCCACCTACCCGTGACATGTGTAGTTGCTCCCGAGTCTAGTATCCAATTTGAACGAGAAGTTTCATCTAACGTAGGAGCCTAATTTGAGATACCTTCTTCAATTTGTGCAAGATTGACAAAATTGCCAAGAACTGTTGTTTTCCCACTTTGATTGGCTCTTTCCGCACTCCTATTTGCTTTTCTCAATGTCTCCAGATCTTTGGTCGAGAATTCAAGCACCTCCCCTGATCCCTTGGCAGTCAAAATCAATGTGTCCTTGTCTTTTGCCTTGAACAGTTCAGCCAATTTATCGAGCAATTGCTCAATATCTCGATTCTCTCCCATTCTTGGAGCACCGCTATGCCCTCTTGTTCTCCCTTTATTATGTGTCTTGCTGCACGAACTCTTTTGGACTGCTTTGTGAGCCTCCAGTCCACTCCTTGCAAATGCTGCTAACTATCTACAGCTGCTCTGGCTCCTTCTCTCTTCCCTGTTGTAGCAGCAACTCTCCCTGCAACACCAAGTCAACCACGTCCAAGGGCAGGGTTTACTTCTCTGCACCAAGCCACCAAGCCGCCGATGGCTTCAATTGCGTCCTCCTCACTAATCCTCTGTTGTTTCCAACTTGCTGCAGCGCCGCTAGTTCTCCTCGCCACACGCGCACTGCTGGCCACCGGTCTAGCCTTTTCCTCTTCCTAGAGTCACCACTGAGCCTCACCTACAGCTCGCCCCCCGGCTCCACCGCCGTGTCTCCAGCAGGGCACCTCCACACACACGAGCTCCAACACTTGGTGATTCACTGTCGGACACCTCCAGGAACCAGCAGCACCTCCACCTTGTGCTCTGATACCATGTTGGTTCTGGGGGGAATTTTCTGGATGTGCTGGTCCCTTGGACCTCCACACCCTCTAATATATATAGCTGAACTTATGTACACCTTTACTAGTACACCAGAATACTCTAGAATCTAGTAGGACACTAACTTAGACTCTACATTCACTGGAAATCCAGGCAGTCCTAGGACAGCACTACTATACTAACACTTACTGGAATATTTCAGGCTCTCCTATGACAGTCTCCAACATTTTCTCACGGGAACTATTTCTAACTTGAAAACTTAGTCATTGGTTTTTATAAAAAACTTAGTCCTCAGACTTCAATTAAAAGAACTCTAAAATTGGGAGAACCTCGTAGTGAAGAAATTCCTCGGTAGTAAACTACTAATCTCTAGCTGAAGGCTGGAGCGTACATCAGTCATCTAAGGGAGGCAGTAATAACAAGCAAAATAAAGATAGTTTTGAGTAAGTACTACCTACTAAGAGATAACATACACTTTTTCTTAATGACAACTTGGGTGATGTACATCTCAAGAGATATTCATTGCATATATGTGTCTGGGAAAGCAGCCAATCAACACGAAGTAACATCTCAAAGGAATTCCTTCCCAAGCTAGAAATCATCTCAAAGGAAATGTTTCCCAAGCTAGAAATGCCTCACACTATCCAGCTCAATTACGAAAACACAAAAGAGGAGCAGCAGCAACACTTCTGACCTGAGAATGGTTGAAAAACTAAACCATACATTAGCCAAAACCTGCACTTTTAAGCATGTAATCGAATCTCAATTAAACCCATTTTGGTGTTTCCCTTGGCCCTTCTTCTTCATGGACGGCAGACGACACAAGTTGAGCTCAGTGCACCCGCCGACGAGCAGGAACAACGCGGGCTGCCACGTCCATACCACACTTCCCCCTTCTATAGGTTCCTCTCTATCTATTTGTGTGTGCTCTTATGTACAACCTGTTTGATGATATGTGTATGAGACATGTAATTGTTCATCTTGGGGTGATGTTGCAGGTTATGAATGGTGATCTGGGGCTGGTTATGGGGAGGGTGTACAAAGGCATAGTACTCGGTGGACATGTGGTCGGGGAACCATGGCTGCTACATCACCCTCACCAACTCCATGGATAACCAGTTCGAGAGGTAGCAACAAACATATTTCTGCATTCTTCATCTCTTAAATTTATCTTCAATTGCTCATAGTAGTATTTGTGCATAAAGCTAAACACCACCTTTGGGTTAACTTCGATTGGAAATTAGCGGAGGTTGTAATGTATAGCTTGCACAACAAAAATATTTTATGTTTATTTCACTTGCACCGCCTTTTGTTGATCAATGTTGAAATGTTATTTAATTCATGCAGCCTCTTATATATGGTGCAACATTAGGTTTAGAAGGAGAGTTGAAGTCCTTTATTGCAAATATCTTTTTGAGTGTTAAGGAAGTTGATTCTGACCCATATCAATTCTATTGAATTATATTGCACCTTTTATTTTTCTGAAAAGAATCACATGAATGCCTAACATTGCTCTTCATTAAGATATTTGGTGTACACTTACCATATATATGCCAATTAACAAATATCTAATTACAGGAAGAGTGGAGACCTTGACATCGCAGAGAAGGACGAGGACGACAAACCAAGGTGAACCACCCACCCGCTAATTCGTTGCATATGGTGTTTACTGACTATCATTGTGGCAGCCAGAGCATAAGCATGATAAAGCTTGAGCAAGCAATTTGGTATATGTTGATCCTATCCTATACAATTTAATTTTTATCTAACCATTGAATAGTTTTCTTTTGCAGTGTTGAGTTTTCTAATGATCTTCCAGCTACAAGGAGAAAAAACTATCATGCATTAGAACCAGGTGACCACAATTCCCATCGGAGCAATTTTTGACTTATATTCTTCTTCTTTGGAACCTCTTCTTCTCATGTGTTGTTTACTTTTCTGTATTGAAGCACTTGTATTTTTTATTCCCAAGTTAGTTAGATCATGTGCAAGTATTCACCGATTCTTTCAAGATGAGCATGTCTAATCTAAATATATGACTGATGGGATCATTCTTTTGAACTCTGTTAGAAGATGTCCTCAAATTAGTTGTTTGTGATGTTAATTTGTAACGCTTTTTTGAAATCTGATTGTGTCTTATTTGTGGCACTTTTTAGGTGAGTGCTGATGCTTAGGGTTGTATTGCTTTGCAACTTGAGTATATTGGGGCCGCATTGTGATGGATATCAGGCGAGCGACGCGGTTATGGCAGTGTAATTATGTATTAAACTAGACATGAAGGTATTTATATTGTCAGGAGCAATGCACTGGCTTTTTTAGTTCTTCTCACTTTGCCAAATTAATATGGACTTCTGTTTTCATACGAGATTGAGTTAACGTAAGGGAATTTCCTTAAATATCATGGATTATGTGATGTTTTAAAAATAAGCTAATAGCTGTGTGTATTTAGTGCTGAAACTTCTTGTGGGAACTTCTGTACATATATTTCTCTTGAATTTGTACATCATACATATTATTTCGAAATATATAGTAGCTACAAAATCCCCATATTGTCATGATTTGCATTCAACTATTCGTTCTTTTATTAGAAGTTATATTTTGTATTCTCATTTAGTTTTGCAGATTGGATAAACTTGGCTTGAAGTTTCTAAATCAAGTGAATTTGGAGGTTCTATTCAGATTGAAGTAATAAGTATATGACGCAACAATTTCAGCTTGTTGCCATAGTCATTTGAACCAAACTTGGAGTTGTTGTTTCTATGTACAGAAATTGCAAGGTGCAGATCAGATTGTGCACTATTCGATCACGGTTGGGTGATGTCTTGGCCCAGTCATCACAATTACAAAATTATCACGAGGAAGATGTAGACAGTAGGAAAATTATCCTGCGACACCATTGTAATTAGTGAGAAAATATGTGTTCATTTACTGGTCAGGTTGGTCAGATCGGATGTAGGAAGACTAAGTTTGCAGTCCCATCCTTCCCTTTTCGTGTTAATGTTCATTAGCTGTTATATTCTTTCTGATTCAGCTACTGATTTTGATATATGTTTAGGCTAGGTTTCAGTTTTCAGCAAGTTAATCTGGAATTTCATGCCTACAATGTAAAAATTTATTGCCATTCTTGACTTTCATTTTAATGAGGTAATAGGCCATGAATATGAGGTGCAGACTGCAAATGAAAGAATCACAGAGGACAGGAAAACTAAGGGCACTATCATGTTTGAGGTACAAGCTTTTACACAATTTTCTTTACATTTGATCTTTTGTCTGTTTTATTTATTTAAATAATAAAAGATTGATTAAATGTGATATCGATACATGACTTAAGTAAGGCACAAGCTTTTACGCATCTGTGGGTTAGGATATGAAACTTATGGCATATTAATTATGTGAGGTATATGTGGGTTAGGGTATAAAATTGTTGCTCCAGCATATAAGTTTTGCAAGGCAACTTTTTTCTCTCTGCCTCTGTGTTATTACTTGGTTATGCCAACTCAGTAGGCCCTACATTGAGGGCTATAAGGTTTGATAGGACCATGCTTCGTTAAATCCAACATCCTGCAATTACACTTTGTTCCTAAAAGATGGTATCTGAATTTCCAGGAAATCATTGGTACCTAGAATATATGGCTCTGCAATTTTATTTGGCCTCAAATGGACTGATTTCAAATATTGGATATTTAGATTAGCACTAAGTTCCTCGAGGATATCTTGCTAATGAAACCCTACCCTTTCAGATTGCAATATAATAGTATCATTGTCTGGATTTTCCAGGTTTTGTATTTTGTTTGGCAAAAATATCATGTTTGTATTTCAATGGGATGTCAAATTTTTAATTTTGTTTAGTTCGCAAGGTGACCCGTCTCACCTTTTCGCATAATATTTGTTGAAAAGAGTGAAGTCAAAACTAAACTCGCAATAATCATATTAATTGTTAATTTCCCTTCATGATATCATTTAGCTTTGGATGGTTGCAGCTTATATCATATTTTATTTATTTAGTTAGTTTTCACGGTTTAGAGGCACCCAGTTAAATATTCCGTTCCATTGTATTCTTTTAGCTTTGGTAACTTGGTTATTGAATAACACATATATCCTAAATGTACAATCATGATCTGAAGTTAGAATTTTCTTTGCATTGCAGCCTTTTCCTACATTATTGTTCGTGGGATCCTACCACTAGGCTAAATATACGGGTGCTTAAAATGTGATCATGCATATGCATGTTCTCATATCATGTTCTGTACATATATGGGCTATTTGATTCCATTTGTTTCTGAGGCCAGGCTACTGTCTTCCTACCAGTATACTGAACAAAACATACACAAATGAGTATGTATGTCGTGACATACAACAATACATCGTAATCGACCGATGTTGTACACGAGTTAGTCTTTATGCATCTAAAGGAGACAACCTGAGGGTGACGCAATTGTAACAAAAATAAATCCTAGCAGTTCTATAGAGATGCGTTACAACATCCTCCTAACTAATGATAGATGGACATTCGTCAAACAAACAATAGTTAATTACCCAACAGATATAACAACATAAATAAATATCGCTTGCCCTCCTATCCGTTCCCCGAACGAGCAAGCGAAAGAACATCCCATCTGTTGATAGTTTTATTAACCATTCCATGAATATTGCACTATTTACTAGCCATGTTTAATCAAATTAAGGACGGTATTTTAGTTGTAGTTGTCTATGATCGATAAACTGTTCTCTAGGTAGTCCATAACCGCGAACACAGCTTTCAGAAACATGTCGTGGTGTGGAACACGACAGTGCCATCGGGGATGGCTAAAGAGGGACACTTAGGTGCAATCGGTGGCTCACGCAACGGGTTGGGCACGATGAACTGCAGACACATCAACGTATCCAGATTTGGGGCCCTCTTGGCGAGGTA
Source organism: Avena insularis (assembly GCA_023614405.1). Lineage (NCBI taxonomy): Eukaryota > Viridiplantae > Streptophyta > Magnoliopsida > Poales > Poaceae > Avena > Avena insularis. Next base: position 258,794,271 of record CM042685.1, read on the forward strand.
ACACCCCTACTCCTGCAAGATCTACTATATGGGGGGCTACTGCCCGGTACAAGTGCTCCTGGAGCTGTTTCCTTAGCTACTATCGATGGCTAGAGGAAGAAGATGAATAAGAGGCGAGCTCTTGCTACTACTAATGTTTCTCTACTATCTTATGTCTCTCCCTAGAACCCTATCTCTACCCTCCCTTATATACTGGTTTGGGGAGGTAGATTACAAAGTGGGTTCTAGGGTTTACTGTTTGGATATGGGTTTCTGAGGCGGGCGGATCTGGGGCCCAGGGTGGACCAGACCTAGTCGACCTCCAAGACATCAGGATGGCGCTTCTGATGGCCAGCGCCTTCCTTTAGTATCACCCTTCACTTTAGTGGTCACCCGGGCTTCCTTTGTAGTGTCATCCTTAGTTTAACGGTCACCCGGGGCTTCTTTGGCAGTCAGACGACTCCTTTACTTTATCTTCGTCTTGTAGCGCCGGTCAAGGCGTGTCACCAGATGTGGTATGACGAGGCGCCCAGGCGTACCCGAGGCGTCTCCCTTGCGCTCTCCATCGAATCCGAGGCACCGGGTGGAAGGGCCACCAGTAGGTTCTTCAGCTACCCTATTAGACGGCAGCCGGAAATCTTTAAGTCCAGTTGGGTCGGACTAGCCAATCGGCTAGAGCTCTTCTGATTGAAGGTCGGTGACGGTGTCTTCGAGCCTACCTACTTAGGCTTCGCTTCCCTTTGGGGTTATCCTCCCGACACTAGTCCCCGAGCGCGTAAGGACTTGGCCGGTGGGAAAGGTCTTGCGAGATCTTTTGTTTGTTGATGAAATTTGTTGATGAAGTTAATTTGACTTTTCCTTTTGCTTTCCTACCGGATGTAAGCAATGGCGAGAACCGTCAGCAAAGCCGAGTCAAACGTCTAATGGATGAGGTCGGCATTGTCTTGACCAGCGATTGCTTTGGCGCATGTCGCGTCGGTTTGACTTCTCTGCGGTGTTGCGCTAGTTTTTGGTAATCACACGCACCACTTCCCGCAGCGGTTTCTCGGCGAGTGCACACGCCTCACCTCCTCATAACGCATGTGGATCTTACGTGAGGTTGTGTTGGCACAAAGGATCCGTGAGCCGTGGCGTCACGGATTGAAACGTCACGCGGCCACATGTCGGCGTGGGAGCGGAGGAGACGACGGTGCCCTCTCATGGGATAAATAGGCAAGTCTGCATCCAACTCTTCTTCGTAAGCAAAGGCTTTCAACGAGATAGGAGTCTGCAATTCCGTGGTTATGAAAAGATTGGATCAAATATACGTGTCCTAGAAAAGACGAGGTCACTCATCTTATTAAGCGATTTTTTTGAAACAGATGCATCGGTGGTTCGTCCTCATGCAACAAGCGAGACCAATAAAAATTTCATAAAACCCTTGACCCGAAATCTTTGCTATGTCAACTTATGATAAGGAGAAGCTTTAGCGATTTTGGAATCCTTGAAGAGATGGCGCCACTACTTTCTTGGTTCCCAATTCTTGATCAAAACTGACTCGGTCCTAATTCGGCTCGAGTCCAACCCGACCAGATTTTCGGTTCAGATCCAATCCGAACTTGCTCCGCTCTTAAGTGTGTGACCCGGCACTCATGGCTACTCGGACACGATTGAGTCGACTCACAATCGATCGATCGGCCGGACTCCTAGCGAGCGTAACGTGCTCCCAAAGTACCAATGAGTCATGACGACTTGCCTTTCCAATGTGACTTACGTCCGAGTCCTTTTGCCTCACGACATACCTTGTCGACTATAGGCGAATATTCTTCATCCCTTAAATAGTCCGACTCTCTTCTCGATCCGAGATAAGTGATTCACCCGACTAACTCTTAGTCGACCACCTCGGTTAACACTTAACCGAGTCGTGCATGGCCATGCTTTCTGAATCATATCTTCCGAGAAGGCCCAGAATATCTCTCCAGTGGAGGCAAAATCCCATCTTGGTTATTCACATCACGCAGCCTTGATTCTCGTCGACCCAACTCGCCTTTATAGTCTGCGATTCACGGATCAACGTTTGTGTAACCTAAGTCGGTGATCCTCAACTCGGACTATGCAACAACCTCAGTCTAAGGATTACATTGATTGAGATATACAAATGACTACTTGTTTGTTGTACCTCAATATGGGTCAATCCGACTCGCTAAACTCTTTAGCCGAGTCTGTGTAAGTCGGAATGGCATCACCATGCCCATGACAAGTGGAACCAAGTCATCAAGCCGACTTTGACATTGGTATAAGTTGTGTGTCCAGCACAACCTCAATGACCAAAGACATTTAGTACAAACAACATGAATGCATAGTTCCACAACCAAATCACATATTCAATGATACATATCAGATGTTTATACAAGGACAACTTTATATCTTTTTGAATACAATGGGAAAACATCATCATACATGATTGCCTCTAGGGCATATTCCCAACAGTCTCCCACTTGCACTAGAGTCAATCTTCCGACATCACATGTCTAGGCATCTAATGCCCATAGCTCTTAGGTGCGCCTCATGCTTTGGCTGTGGTAATGGCTTTGTCAACGGATCCACAATATTTGCATCCGTGTGTACCTTTCATAACTTGATATCACCCTGATCCACTTAACTGGCGAATCGTGGTACCGCATGAGTATGTGCTTGTTCTTCCGGTGTTGTCTAGGTTCGTTGGCTTGTGCATAGCACCATTGTTGTCACAATACACGCCTAACGGATTGACGAGCCTGAACCACACCAAGATCCATGAGGAATTTCCTCATCCAAATGACTTCCTTGTCGCCTCTAAGGCGCTATATACTCACCTACATTGTAGATGCATACGCCTCTTGCTTGGAACTCTTCCAGCTCACAACACCTCCGTTTATAATGAACACGTATCCGGATTGCGCACGAGAATCATCAGAGTCGGTAAGATAACTCGCATCTGTGTAACCCTTTACATTGAGTTCATCTTCACCACCATAAACCAAAAACATATCCTTAGTCCTTCTCAAGTACTTTAGGATATTTTTAGTCATTGTCTAGTGGATTTCTCAGATCACTGGTATCCGCCACAACACTTAGAGCATATGAAACATACTACCTAGTACAAATCCCGCATACATGATGGATCCGACCGCTAAGCATTAATCACACTCATCGGACTTCGCTCATCGGTTGTCAAGGACACCGAGTCTTGCTAAGTTTTACACCATGGGACATCGATAAGAACCCTTCTTAGAATTCCATGTTGAACTTCTTCAACACTTTGTCCAAATAAGTACTGACTCAATCTAATGAGCCTCCTTGATCTATCTCGTGGTGACCCAAAGATACCACCGCATGTGTAGTACACTATAGTCGTTGACATGACATCCACGTAACATCGTCCGTAAATATCACATCCCTCGAGTGGTACAATGTAAACATTGCGGGTCCATATTACAAAAGTACACACATTATTATTATTACAATACCGAAGTTCCGGACTTCCAAAAGATCCAACTTACAAACCAAAATATAAGGTGTTCAAGACATAAATTTAAAAGTAACTCCGCTAGGAGTGGGGCTCATAAACTTATTCTTTAGAGTTCATGCTGCTCGTATCAGTTAGTTACTACTAACTAGACACTTTAGTGGACTCGTTCTCATCGACACTGTAGCGGATCTCGTAGTCCACGCCTTCAACTCCTCCGGATAGATCGGGTTCCTCGTAGAACACGCCTTCTTGGCATTCGTCGCATACATTGGCACGCCTTGGGATCCTCGAGTCTAAGCAAGGGATCAAAGGAAAGGATGAGTATGGCGTTACCCAACAAGTGTTGGAATTATGCCCTAGAGGCAATAATAAAGATGTTATTATAATTTTTGTTCATGATAAAGTTTATATTCCATGCTAGAATTGTATCAAGCGGAAACTTTAATACTTGTGTGGTTTGTGAACAACACCGTGTCCCTAGTATGCCTCTATGGACTAGCTCATTGATTAATGATGGTTAAGGTTTCCTAACCATAGACATGAGTTGTCGATTAATAATGAGATAATATCATTGGGGGAATGATATGATCGATGCACCAAACTAAGCGGAGCAATTAGATCGTGTCATCGTGTTCATCTTTGCGGCTTTTCTTATGTCAAATATTGTATTCCTTAGACCATGAGATAATGCAACTCCTCGTATTGGAAGAAAGCTTTGAGGTCATCAAACGTCATCCTATGAGAGGGTGATCATAGGTGTCTCTCGGTGATCGGAAAGTATCTGGGTTGTATGTATCGAGATGGGATTTGTCCCTCCCAAGTCGGAGAGATATACTTCGGGCCCACTCGGTAATCGATATCAACACCGCTTGCAAGCACGTGGTTAAGGAGTTAATCACAAAGTGATATCCGATTACGGAACGAGTAAAGTACTTGCTGTGAACGAGATTGAACTAGGTATGTGCATGCAAGCGATCAAATCTCGAGCAAGTAAAATATCGCGCGACGAAGGAAAATATATATGGGATTGATTGAATCACGGCATCGTGGTTCATCCGATATGATCATCGATGAATTTGTGAGTCAATATGGGTTTTGAGACACTTCGCGTTGATTATTGATATAAGATCATGTCGCATATTCTCGAACCCGAAGGGTCACACTTAACGTGTCTCGGCTAGGATAGATTGGATAATTGGTTTATGAGTTTTGTTCGAGTCTCGGATGAGATCCGGGGCGTCATGAGAGGTTTGAATGGTCCGAGAATAAGATTCATATAAGGCAATGCAGTTTTGGAGTTGAATTGTTTCGGGTTAATCCAGACAGGAAGCTTCTAGAACCTTCCGGAGGGGGACCAACGTGGCCCCACCTGCCGGGAGGGCATGGGCCTATGGGAGTGCTCGGCGCATTGGGCAGGGGCACAAGGCCCCATAGGGCCCATGGCCCAAACACCTAGGAAACCCTAGGGAGCTTCTAGAAGGGAGGGGGAACTTGCCCCACCTCCCTCCTTGGCCACGACCTAGGGCTTGGGAGGGGCTAATGGCCGCCCACCCCACTATATAAAGAGGGTCAGCGCACCCTCCCCACACCTCCTCCTCAACCCTAGCCGCCCTGCCTCCTCTCTCTCTCTCCCTCCCGATCAAGGCTACAGCGGCCCGCCACAGAAACTCTCCACCGCTTGCACTGCCGTCAGATTGTAGATCCAATCCATCTCTCCACCCTACTTGCTGGACCAAGGAAGGAGGAGACGTCGAGGTGCCGCACATGTGCATCTCTCGGAGGCATCGCCACTTGCGGTGTTAGATCAGATCAGACCACGAGGAGAAGCGAGTACGACTACATCACCCATGTTCCGTCGAGCGTTCATTGTGCGAATCTTAAGGGTATGAAGATCTCATCTATTCCCTCTCGTTGTTTGCATCTCATAGATTAGATCTTGGCTTTCCTGCTCGATCTCAGAGAATTTTTGATTTACTATGCTGCGAGACCCTTCAACAAGTTCATTATATGTGCAAGGTGGGAAGTTTGATGCTCTAACTACCACCTCGGATTATAAATCCTTAGCACTATGCAGTTTTTGTAAATATTTCTTCAAAGGTTGATTTTATTCCGAAAAAAACTATGACAATCAGCCTTCACAGGTTGACGAACTTTCATGGAGTTCTTTTCCTGCCGCGTCAGTAGCTCCTTCCTAACAGGAGTAACAAGTTACAGTTCTTATACTCTGTAGAGATGCGTTACTTTACCCATGAGAGATCAACTCCTTGTTGCACAACCGGGCGTACTTTCCCGTCCACAATTCCATGATGTGGGCCCAGTAGTTGGTTCAAGCCAATCACTGCCACCTTCGCGACCCCGCATGCCTCCTTGGTGTACACCATGCCCACATAATGAATTACGGCAATGGTTTGTACAAACCGTTAGATGCCAGAACTATCGTGGGACGTTGAGGGTTCCCACCCATATGATGCATATCCTCTACGAATTACCAATTAATATGCACACTACGAGGATAACAGCCACGACCTGCACATCCGGCTTCATGTGAGAGGAAGAATATATAGCTGACTTCTCTGTCCCATTCCAAATCTCATGGCTAACGCGTGATATACGGCGCTAGAATCACTGATGTCAGGGGTTATTAAGTCCCTATTTGATCATCATTGTTGCAATTAGAAATCTAAGTTCTATTGCTCCATTATATCACCACTTAGGATGATATCTATGATTTCTTTGTTTATGAAAATAATATTTTCTTTCTTTTATAGCATATATGATAACACACAATTTGCAAATACTTTGATAAAGACTCTTCAAAGGACATGAGCAAGTGATGAACTTGCCTTGTGATGGCAAGGTAGTGAAGTCTGATGCTGGCACTAGACCTTGAGCTTCTAGTTCTACAAAAACATCATTATTGCCTGGTAAGGACAATATTTAAAGAAGCAAAATGATTATGCAAGTAATGTAATGCATTAATTAAATTTATATGCACTTACCCCAAAAAGTTCCTTTTTAAGTAATAAAGGATTTATAAATATTTCTTTTTAATATTTATAACATGTATAGAGTTATTTTATTTTATTTCCCTTTATTTGGCTTTTATTGATTTAATAATTCTTTTAGGAATTATTAATTATACATTAATTTTATTACTAAATATTTATTTAGTATTTTTCAAAAATACTATAATATTAATAAATAATGAAAGTGATTTTTATTTATTTTTATCACCTTTCAATAATTTTGTAAAATTCCATAAGGAATATTTAATTTACAAAATTCTTATAAAAATTTAAGTTTTCAAAAATTTACATTTTATTTTATTTGAACAGAGTCGATTATTGTGATTACAAAAATATTTTATTTATATTTTTTGGACTATTATTTTATTTTCTATAATTTTATTGAGGTCAGGGGTATTTTGGTATTTTCCAATTGATCAAAAGATTTATTAAATAACCTGGGCTGACCCCTTGGGCTTATTGGGCCGAGGTGGCCCAATAGGGCAGGGTCAAATGACTACCCCAAAGGGTTTTGGCCAACCCAGCCCACTCTGCCTCCTCTCTCTTCCTCGACCTTATATCCTCCTCCTTTGACTCGCCCCCGTGGCCGGCGATGCTGTCACCGTTGATTCTCGCCGTCGTCGGCCGTTCTGGCCGTCGCCGTGGTGCGAGTTGGGGTTGTCGACGACGCTCGTTCGTTCTATCCACTTAGATTTGACTTTGGGGCTTCCCCGTGGTCAGTTCATTTTCATTCGAACCCTAGGGTTCTAAAGATGTTGTCGCCACGCCATGATCCCGCTCATGGTGGTGTGCTGGTCTCATGCGCCATCAGCCGCCGTGGCGGTGCAGGTTGCGGCCTCCGGGTGCTCCTCGTGTCATTGCCAGTATCGGCCTCTGCTTCCTCTTCGATTCACCAGCGAGGACCTCGGGTAAGTGATTTTTGTGGTGTTTGTCTATGCTACTGCCATGATTCTACCTGTGTATCTAGTGGCTTTCATGTTGAGTGACTATGTGTTGGTTGATTTCATCTCTGGATAGAGTTCTTGCTCTGATTAGGGTTCATAATCCCCTGTTGATCGTATCTATGATGCTTTAGATCTAGTGTTGATCATATTTGATCATGGGAAATGATTGTCTGCTGTGGTTAATGGTTGATAGTGGCTTTGATGATACTAGTTGCCTGCCAGATTAATTCTAGTGGTAATCCACCTTGATCCATGATAGTGTATCAAAGAAATCCTTGATTGGATTAGGTTGTTGATCTAAGAGTTTACTCTACTGTCAGATTGTTATACTGACAGTAGTTGCTTACTACAATTATACTATTGGCTTGTCTGAGATTATACTCACTGAATCAAATCATTGCTTGCAATGATTTTTGTGGATGTATGAATTTAAGATTGATTACTGGCACTTGGCTTCAGGAAAATGATATGTAATGATTTGTCCCTTTTCCTGTGGGAACTAAGCAAAGATGATTTTAGCTCATTAAGAACTTGTCCTTGTGATACCATTGTATTCTGGCACACAAGTGATTGGGTTTTTATTTGTGGGCTTAGCTTGATTATGCTTGTGATTAGAACTGATAAGATGATATGGTAGCTTTCTTATCTTGCCTGCCTATGATGTTGGTCTGAGGCTCTAGGATTTAATTCCTAGTTAGTTGGGCAATAATTTGTTTAAAACTTATAGGATTAGAGGTGCTACTCTCTCTTTGAGAGATGTGCCCTGATCTGATAGGATCAAATGAAAATGATCTAAGTTGCAAAAATAACACTGAACCCAAAGGATGCTGGTCTGAGGGTTTAGTGTTTGTGGTTGAGCTTGATTTCTTATCCTTATACTTGAAATCTCTAGGATAGATTCACCCCTCTTGGGTGCATATTGAGAGATCATTACATAAAGCAACACATGCCTTTGTTTAGATATTCTGATGAAAGCATGTGATGGTTTTATGAGACTCACCACAAGATTTGATGTTGCTGTAGTAGATTGTTGATCTTGATCTTGGTCTGGATCTTGATCTGCTTTATCAGTGCTCCTGAGCTTGCTCTTGAGCTTGCTTGCTCCTCCTAGCTCCTGGTCTTGACCTTGCTATCCACCAGATCCATCCCTCTCCTTATGTCACCATCCTGGTGATGTTTGGGTTGATCTGGGTGGTTGGTTTGGTTGCTGTTCTTGGTTAAACTGTTGTTCACCCTGGCTGTGCTGGTGTGTTGTGTAGTGGAGTGATGCACGGAGGTGCTTCTCCACGGCTGTGCTATGGTTTTGTGATCCTGGCTGTGCTTGTGTGGTCGACAACACACCATCTGCATGCTTGTGTGTGTGAAGTCTGTGTGCCTGCTATGCACATATGGATAAGTTCAGAAAATTTGAACTTATTATTACTAATCTACTTTACCCTGACTAGTGAATTGGTCCCTTTTGGTTGTCATTTGCATTTTGGCTTGAATTTATGAAAGATGAGATCTTTTAGATTGGTGAAACTTGCCCCTGTGAGATTGTCAAGTGCACCTCACTGACATATCTGAGAGAAATATATACTAACACTAATCTTGTTTTGTTTTCTATTTAATCTTTGTTTTGCAGGTACAAAGATAAAGATGATGATTTAGTGTAGTTTTAGATATAGGATAGTTAGTAGAGATAGAGATGTAATTTTCTTAATCCTTTGTAATTTATCTTTTATAATTCTTGTAATCTTTGTTTGGTTCATTTGTAATAAAGATTATATATTTATTAATAAATAATATTTTATTCTTTATTCTTGTGTGAATTGTAAAGTTTGGAATAACTTCAGTAAGTTATTTTTTTGTAATTTGTTTATGAATAAGAATGAACTTCATATACCATATTGCTTTTAAATAAGATTTAAGTTCTAATACTTTTCTCTTAATTAATTCAAGATTCAAATCTTATTTCAAAATTATTTAAATTATAAAACACTTAAGTTTTAAAAATTCAAACTCATTACAAAACACACAAAATTCCTTTAAGATCATATCAAAGTTTATAGCAATCCTCCTTTAAGACTAAACCTACTCTCAAAGTAAGAAAGAAACATTGATCACTCAAGGTTTTTATTTGGCGAAAATTTTACCCACATTTTCTCAAATGAATGCATGCAACAATACGTATTCCCAAATCTACCCTTCGTTAGGTCCTATAAACTGGGATGTTACAGACTTCCCCCGTTAAACTAAACTTCGTCCCGAAGTTTGTGCGGATGTACCTGAATAGTTCTGGATAAGCTTTTCTTAAATCCTCCTCCTTCTCCCATGTGGCTTCTCTCTCAGGGTGATGTTACCATTGTACCTTGCAATATTTGATTGCTCTGTTCCTCAATCTTTTCCAGTTTTCTTCCAGAATCTTGCAGGGCTTTTCAATATAAGTCAGGTCCGCTTGTAGTTCTATTGTTATGGGGTAACCCTGGGGTTGGCCCGATCTTTCACGAATTCCACGAGAAACGAGGGGAAAGAGGTGGTCGGGGGATGAAATCGAGGAAAGCGATGAAAACCACGAACACACACACACCAAAACACGATACACGCCTACTCCTCACGCCGGTGGCAACCGGTCCAACATAATCTCTAGTATTGGTGTTGGGCGAAGCTCGCTCTCCACGCCAACAACAGGGGATGAGGTGCTTGGTGAGATCTTGACGACTTGGGGGCGAGAAACCGAGAACCCAAGGCCTTGTACAACTTGAACGCACTAGGCAAGATCCAAGAGGAGGGGTGGATAATCCGGTGCTCCTTGGTAGGAGCATGAGACCAATAGATATAAGTCCTCAAAGGGTTTCCTTAATATCTATTATTATCCAAGTCTCGCATTTACAATGGAGGGTGGGGGCTATATATAGTCCAGCCACAAAACAGGGGTAGTTTCGGAACAAAAAGGTAAATTATAGGTAGGGTTACAAGGCATGTGGGAAACTCAGTGCAGATTTCAGTCCGGCAGTATCGGTCCATCATCAATCGGTAGTACCGGTTGTAATCGTAGTACTGGCCCGAGAGCGGGCAACGCTTGAGGGCCTGGAGCTTCCGTCGGAGGCGCCTGTGGCGAGCGGTAGGAGGGGGAGGTAGTACCGCTGTCCGGTAGTACCGGTCGCTGGGCCGGTAGGACCGCTTGCGTCTAGGGCGTGGGTTCGTGCTTCCTGGAGCGTCCGGTAGCTGGGGCCGGTAGGGCCACTTGGAGCGGTAGTACCGGTCGTCTCAACCGGTAGTACCCAAGGCCCCGTACGATCGGGTTGTCCCCTCCGTTCCTTGGGTCCTTCTCTTCGTACCTGATGATGCACAGTGTATGGGCATGAAGTAGCAAGCCATCCAAGGGTGTGTCGAAGTCACACAAGGAGAGGAGCGAGTTCACCTTAGCTTGAAGGAGTTTGGCTCGGGCGCGAGTCATGGGTCCACTTGGGGAGCTCGTGGGAGTAGATGTAGTAGCGGTCGTAGGACTGGGAAAGAGTCGTCCGCGACTCTTCAACCGTCACAACTTCCTCTTCGCCATGGTAGGGTGAGAGGTCCTTGACATTGAATGTCGAGCTCACAAGATACTTCGATGTTGGTATTATCGATGACATAGGCGTTGTTGTTGATCCTCTTGAGCACCTTGAATGGTCCATCGCCTCTTGGCTTTAGCTTGGAGTTGCGTTCCTTGGGGAAGCGGTCTTTACTCAAGTGTATCCATACAAGGTCACCCTCATGAAAGATCATCTCTTTCTTGGTCTTGTTTAGCCTTGAAGCTTGGCGAAGGACTTGTTGCTCGATAGTAGCTCATGTGTCTTCATGGAGTTTCTTCATTGTTTGGGCACGCTTGACAACGTCCATATTGGCACGTTCATGAAGTGGAAGTGGAAGGATATCGAGCGCGGTGAGAGGCTCGAAGCCATAGACGATCATGAACGGGCTCCTCATGGTGGTGGAGTGCTTGGCGCGGTTGTAGGCGAACTCGGCGTGTGGAATACATTCCTCCCAGTCTTTAAGGTTCTTCTTTATCAACACGCAGAGGAGTGTGCCAAGGCTTCGATTGACGACCTCGGTTTGTCCATCGGTTTGAGGATGCGAGGCGGACGAGAAGAGGAGCTTGATGCCGAGCTTGGCCATGAGAGTCTTCCAGAAGTAGCTCATGAATTTTACGTCGCGGTCGGAGACGATTGTTCTAGGCACACCGTGTAGCCGAATTATTTCCCTGAAAAACAAATTGGCTACATGTGAAGCATCATCGGTCTTATGGCACGGAATGAAATGTGCCATTTTGGAAAAGCGATCCACTACTACAAATATGGAATCATGACCATGTTTAGATCTAGGCAAGCCTAACACAAAGTCCATACTAATGTCCGACCAAGGTGTATGAGGAATAGGCAATGGCATATAAAGACCAAAGGGGTTGGACTTAGACTTAGCTTGGATACATGTAGTGCATCGTTGAACGTGGCGCTCCACGTCGCGCTTCATCTTTGGCCAATAGTAGTGAGTGGAGAGCATGTCATATGTCTTGTCACGGCCGAAGTGACCCATAAGGCCTCCACCATGGGACTCTTGAAGAAGCAAAAGTTGGAGAGACGATTTCGGAATGCAAAGCTTGTTTTGTTTGAAAAGAAAACCCTTATGCAAATAGAAATCATCAATCCCTTTGTCGGTTGAACATTGTGCAACTATTGGTCCAAAGAAAGGGTCGGACGCGTACAAAGATTTGATGTCATCAAGACCCAAGACATTGACTTCGAGTCGTGTAAGAAGGCTTGTGTTTTTGCGAGACAAAGCGTCCGCCACCACATTTTCTTTGCCCTTCTTGTATTTGACAATGTAAGGAAAAGACTCCATAAACTCAACCCATTTTGCGTGCCTTTTACTCAAGGTGGTTTGGCCCTTAAGATACTTCAACGACTCATGGTCGGAATGGATGATAAATTCTTTGGGCCAAAGATAGTGTTGCCACACTTGAAGAACTCGAACCAAGGCAAAAAGTTCTTTGTCATAAATGGGATAATTGAGGCGTGCGCCATCAAGTTTCTCACTATGGTAAGCAATAGGACGCCCATTTTGCATAAGGACGCCACCAATGCCAATACCACTAGCGTCACATTCAATCTCAAAGGTTTTTGTGAAATCCGGCAATGCAAGAAGTGGTGCTTCGGTGAGCCTCTTTTTGAGCTCATCAAAAGCCTTTTGTTGTGCTTTTCCCCAAACGAACGTGACATTTTTCTTGGTCAATTCGTTGAGGGGGCAAGCAATTGTAGAAAAGTCTTTGACAAAACAACGGTAAAAGCCAGCCAACCCATGAAAACTACGAAGTTCACTAACATTTGTAGGGATGGGCCAATCTCGTATGTCCTTGACTTTTGAGTCATCAACTTCAATGCCATTAGAAGACATGACAAAACCAAGGAAAATCATCTTGTCTTTTGCAAAAGTGCACTTTGGGAGATTAGCATAAAGCTTTTCATGACGAAGGATTTGAAGTACCTCCTTAACATGAGTAACATGCTCCTCTAGTGACTTGCTATAGACAAGAATGTCATCAAAGTAAACAACTACACTCTTCCCAATGAGAGATCTCAAAATATGGTTCATTAGGCGCATGAAGGTAGATGGGGCGTTAGATAAGCCAAAAGGCATAACCAACCATTCATAGAGACCAAGCTTGGTCTTGAAGGCGGTTTTCCACTCATCACCTTCAGCCATGCGAATTTGATGGTAACCACTACGAAGATCAATTTTCGAAAATATAGTGGCTCCACATAACTCATCAAGCATGTCATCAAGACGCGGTATAGGATGTCGATAACGCACGGTGATAGCATTGATTGGACGACAGTCCATGCATAACCGCAACGTATCATCCGTTTTCGGGACTAGAATCACGGGGACCGCGCTTGAGCTAGTGCTTACCTGGATCAAACCTTTGGAGACGAGTTGGTTGATTTGACGTTCGATCTCCTTCGTCTCTTCCGGGTTCGTGCGATACGCGGCGCGGTTTGGGAGTGGTCTTGCCGGTATGAGGTCGATCACGGTGTGCTCGATTCCACGAAGAGGAGGAAGGCCATGAGGAATCTCTTCGGGAAATACATCTTGGAATTCCTGCAAAATAGCCATCAAAGAAGGAGAAACATTTGTCAAGTCGTTAGTTCCTTGCGCTAGTCCTTTGCATACAAGGACATAGTGCAAGATGGATGGGTTGTTCCGCACTTCTCTCATCTCACTTTTGGTGGCAAGAAGAACACTCCTAGTTTTTCCACTCGAGTTTGGCTTGTAGCTCTCACTCACTATGGTGTGGTTCTCTCGCTCACCACTCTTCTCACAAGGTGTTTTTGCGTATTGCGCCCTCGCTAAAGCCTTTGCATGGTCCGCAATTATTTGGCTAGGAGTCATTAGTTGCAACACACAAGTTTTATCAAGCCATTTGAAAGTGTAAGTGTTTGAGTGACCATTATGCAAAGCACGCTTGTCATATTGCCACGGTCTTCCGAGCAACATGTGACAAACCATCATTGGAACCACGTCACATTCCACCGTGTCCTTGTAGTGCCCAATGGAGAACGTCACCGAGACGGTGTGCTTGATGTTGACGGATCCTTGGTCACTTAGCCATTGGATATGGTAGGGGTGTCTATGCGGATGAAGGGTGAGGTTGAGTTTCTCACACAATTCCGTGCTTGCGAGGTTGTGGCAACTCCCTCCATCAATGACAACTTTGATGGACTTCCCATTGATGCCGGCACGAGTTTGGAAGATGTTCGAGCGTTGGTCTTCATTTTCATTGGCTTGGGTAGTCAAGACCCTTGTGACCACAAGCGATGGACTTGCGTCATGCTCACACACAAGAAGTTCTTGGTCCTCTTCCAAATGTTGTCTTGCCAAGGCTTCCTTGACCCTTGCATCAAACTCTTCTTCACTCAAGTATTCTTCATCGCCGTTGTCATGGATGAACAAAACTTTCTTATTTCCACATGCATTCGACTTGTGCCCTTTGCCTCCACACTTGTAGCATTCACCATTGAATGGTTGATCATCCCTTGTGTGTTTGCCACTTGGGGGCTGTTTTCCTTGAGGGAGAGTTGGCTTGAAGGGAAGCTTGGTGGTACTTGAGGAGCTTCCACTTGGTGTTGTTGGAGTAGTGGTTGGCGCTTGCTTGTAGGTGAAGTACGTCTTTGTCTTGTTGTACTTGATGTCTTCTTGCACTTGACGCTCGGCCTTTGAAGCGATGTGTACAAGCTCAACCATGTTGTTGTACTTTTGGAACTCGGTGATGCGCTTGATGGGATGGTTCAAACCATTGAGGAAGCGTGCCTTTGTTTGTTCATCTCGCTCTTCAATGTTGGCACAGATCATGTTGAGCTCCATTTGCTTGAAGTACTCTTCCACGGTCTTTGTTCCTTGACTAAGCGTTTGAAGCTTGTTGAAGAGGTCACGCGTGTAGTGTGAAGGAACAAAGCGGGATCTCATATGAGCCTTCATATCTTGCCAAGTTGCGATTGGAGGCTCTTCTTTTGCTTCGCGAGCGAGTTGGACTTGTTCCCACCAAAGGTTGGCATACTCATCAAACTCGAGGGATGCCATGGCCATCATCTTCTCATTGCTATAGTTGTGCATGCGGAAGATTTTGTCGACCTTGAGTTCCCAAGAGAGATATTCCTCGGGCTCATTGGAACCGGTGAACTTTGGCATGATGAACTTGATCTTGCCGAAAGTTTCTTCTCCGTTGTGGTTCCGGTTGCGTCGGTTGCCATGATTTTGGCGGTCATCATCATCATCCGAGCTCTCATGTCTTGCTTGGTGATTGTTGCGTTGCTCTTGCGGTTGTTGAGGTGCCGCGTTTGGTGGTGGAAATTGTTGTTGACGACGAGCTTGGGGAGCTTGCTCGTTTTGTTGTCGCGGTTGAGGACGAGGGGGAGGTTGATGGTCCTCACGACGAGCTTGGGGAGCTTGCTCTTGTTCTTGTCGTTGTTGATGCCGAGGGGCATTAGCTTGCGCCATGTGGCGAGGAGGACGTCGAGCCGCATGTGCAATGGGCTGCTCTTCTTCTTCTTGGTGTAGGGGAGGTTCCTCATGACCATCATGGTGCCGACGTGGACGATCATGTCGATGATGACGCCTTGGAGGATCTTCGAGTGCTTCCCGTCGACGGTGATCTTGTTCGTCCTCTTCGGAAACTTCACTTGTTGTTGAAGGGGCATGTCAACGTCAATGGCCTTGGTGGTCCATGCGAGGTTGCTCTTGTTGAATCACAAGTGCCCTTGGTTGTGGCCGGTTCGCTTCGCGCCTTGGAGGTCTTGCGGAGATGTCACCATCATAGCTTGACGCTATGGCGTGGACGCAGATGGTACCGCTTGCGAAGAGCTCATGGATTGAAGAACGGGTCCATCCCGGTGCCTTGAAGCGTGACGGCGAGGTGCACTTGATTCACTTGAGGAGTGCCGAGATGAGCTTGATTCGCGCGAGCGTGGCCTTGCGAGTCCATCAATGATGCGTTGAAGCTTCTCATCCGTTGAGGCGAGTGCATGACCAAGAGCTTTATTTTGATGTCCGAGGTTGTGTTGCATGGCATGCATTTGGCCACGGACTTCTTCGAAGCGGTTGTCGATGTTCTTGAATTCCACACGGGCCTCGCTAAATTGTTCATCTTGGCGCCGCTCGAGAGCTTCACAACGATAGTTGAATTCTCCTCGGACCTACCAATGGTCCCATCTTGTCATGAATTGTGTGTCATCCTCCGGAGGTGGTGGTTGTTGGGATGGCTCTCCATGCCTGTCCATGATGCAAAGCCAACAAGGGTTGTATATGGAGAGAAAGGGTGCGGAGAGTTAGCCTTTTACCTCACCTTGGAGATTATATCAAAACAATTGCCACACAAATGAGCGAAAAGCGTGCAAAGTGAAATGGCCAAGAAACTCACACACAAATATGCTACAACTCTCAAAAGCTTTTGGTGGAAGGTTAGGATTGTGGAAAAGCAAACGAAACGATCCAAGCAAAAGGTTATTGTCCTACGTGGTAAAGAACCAAAGATCAAAAGCAAAAAGGATACGATCTACAAAAACACGGAAAACACACATGTGGAGAATAACGGGGTTAGCACGACTATGAAAATGAGCACAAAAGGTCCTAACGAAGACTACGCTCGATTGTCGTGCCAACTCAAGGAGAGACCACAACTCGTTTGCCAAAAGAGGATAAGCAATAGATTTGTGCACTTGCCTCGGTGCGCTCTTTCTTCTCTCTTTCTTGGCTTACAAGCTTGGTATTCTCTATGTATTGGGAGACTATATATCTTTCTATTCTATCTTTTTCTTTTTCTCTTTTTTTTGATTCTTTTTTTTCCTTGCTATGCTACTATGTTAGCTTTTGTATTTGGCCTCACACGCTCACTTTCCGAAGGCAAGTGCACAATGCTTAGACAAACACAAAATGAGTTGCTCTCATAGGAAGGATACACACAAAGGAAGATATGGGGCTGTCAATGGTGGTGCAAGTTATACCTTTGGTATTGTTGACGACTTGCAACCGTTGGTGGGGGATGGTCTTCGAGTGTCGCGGTGTCGTTGAGCGCGGGATGACTTTGATGCGGAAGCTGTTGTGAAAATGGCGACAAACACGCGAAACACGAACAAGCGAGGTGGAAAAAGTCAGCAAACGAAATTGAGGCGTCAAGGGGCAAGGCAGCACGGTCAGTGGCGGGTGGTAGTACCGCTTGAAATGAGCGGTAGTACCGGTGAGCGGTAGTACCACTTGTACTACCGGTAGTACCGGTCACTTGCGGTAGTACCGCTTGCACGGCCGGTAGTACCGCTTGGCACAGATCTGGAACGGGATGAACTTGCCAAAAACCTCAAATTCGTGGGAAATCTGACCAAAAGGCTGGGCTAGAAACAACAGGGGCTATAGATCGACTCCCAAAGCAACAGATCTATGGACCAAAACCACGAAAAACGCACCAAATCCAGAGATCGATCCAAAGGCAAATTGGGGCTCTTTTTTTTGGGGAGATTTTCGATTTTAAGGTGGATAAAAGAAAAATTGGGGGGAAATTCGTGATCAACCGTGCTCTTGATACCAATAGGTTATGGGGTAACCCTGGGGTTGGCCCGATCTTTCACGAATTCCACGAGAAACGAGGGGAAAGAGGTGGTCGGGGGATGAAATCGAGGAAAGCGATGAAAACCACGAACACACACACACCAAAACACGATACACGCCTACTCCTCACGCCGGTGGCAACCGGTCCAACATAATCTCTAGGATCGGTGTTGGGCGAAGCTCGCTCTCCACGCCAACAACGGGGGATGAGGTGCTTGGTGAGATCTTGACGACTTGGGGGCGAGAAACCGAGAACCCAAGGCCTTGTACAACTTGAACACACTAGGCAAGATCCAAGAGGGGGGTGGATAATCCGGTGCTCCTTGGTAGGAGCATGAGACCAATAGATATAAGTCCTCAAAGGGTTTCCTTAATATCTATTATTATCCAAGTCTCGCGTTTACAATGGAGGGTGGGGGCTATATATAGTCCAGCCACAAAACAGGGGTAGTTTCAGAACAAAAAGGTAAATTATAGGTAGGGTTACAAGGCACTGGGCCGAACTCAGGCGTGCAGATTCAGTCAGGGCCGGTAGTACCGGTCCATCAACCGGTAGTACCGGTTGCAACCGGTAGTATCGCTCCGGGAGTGGTAGGACCGCTTGAGGGCCTGGAGCTTCCGTCGGAGGCGCCTGTGGCGAGCGGTAGGAGGGGGCGGTAGTACCGCTGTCCGGTAGTACCGGTCGCTGGGCCGGTAGTACCGCTTGCGTCTGGGGCGTGGGTTGGTGCTTCCTGGAGCGTCCGGTAGCTGGGGCCGGTAGGGCCGCTTGGAGCGGTAGTACCGGTCGTCTCAACCGGTAGTACCGCTGGCGTCTGGCAGCGACTGGTTGCTTCCCCTCCGTTCCTTGGGTCCTTCTCTTCGTACCTGATGATGCACAGTGTATGGGCATGAAGTAGCAAGCCATCCAAGGGTGTGTCGAAGTCACACAAGGAGCGGAGCGAGTTCACCTTAGCTTGAAGGAGTTTGGCTCGGGCGCGAGTCATGGGTCCACTTGGGGAGCTCGTGGGAGTAGATGTAGTAGCGGTCGTAGGACGGGCTACATCATCTATATCTTGATGTGTTATTGCATCATCAGGAACTTTCAAACATTTGCGAAGTTGTGACACATGGAAAACATTATGCACTTGAGCCAATCTTGATGGTAACTCTAAAGCATAAGCTATAGTTCTGTTTTGACTGAGTATCTTGAATGGTCCAATATATCTTGGACTCAATTTCCCTTTAACTCCGAATATTTTTACTCCTTTCATTGGACTTAATTCAAATAGACCATATCTCCCATTTCTGGATGCCATGATCTTCGGCTTTGATCCGCATAACTTTTCTGCCTGCTCTGGGCTACTTTCAATCTATCCCTGATCTTATCAATGATGTCTTGTCTCTCCTTGATATAATCTAGCGCAAATTCTTTGCTGCTACCAGGTTCACACCAACATATAGGTGATCTACACTTTCTTCCATACAGAACCTCATATGGAGCTGCCTTCAGACTACTCTGATAGCTATTATTATAAGAAAATTCTGCCAATGGTAGGTGATCTTCCCATGTTCCTCCAAAATCTAGTGCACATGCCCTTAACATTTCTTCTCGTATTTGATTTGTTCTTTCAGTTTGACCTCCTGTCTCAGGATGATATGCCGTGCTGAAATCTAACTTTGAACCAAGTGCTTCATGCAATTGCTTCCAAAATGCTGAAGTAAATACTGATCCCCTATCAGTTACGATCTTCTTGAGTACTCCATGCTTACTTACTATCTCTTTGACATATACTTCAACTAACTTCTCGGCATTATCCTTTTGATTAACTAGAATAAAATGTGCACTCTTAGTAAATCTGTCCACTATTACCCATATCATATCCTTCCTCTTTGGTGTCATAGGTAATCCTGTGATAAAATCCATGCCTATTTCCTCCCATTTCCATTCAGGAATGTCTAAGGGTTGTAATGGTCCTGCTGGACTTTGATGTTCAGCTTTCACCCTTTGACAAGTATGGCATTCAGATACATATTTAGAAAAATCCCTCTTCATGTTATTCCACCAGAATAGTTCTTTCAAATCCATATACATCTTGGTACTCCCTTGATGTATAGAATAGGTTGTATCATGTGCTTCTTTGAGTATGATATTTCTGATTTCAGTGACATCTGGAACGCATAGATGATCTTGGAACCATAAAGATCCATAATCCCCAAGGCGAAAAACTGACTTTTGCCCTTGAGATATCCTCCGAATTTCCTCAGCAATGAAAGAATCTTCCTTTTGTTGTCTAAATTGTTTTTGCTTAAGATCACTGTCCTGCTCTGCAACTACCTGCATAGTCGCTAATCCTCCAAGAACCTCTGTTCTGGTGAATTGAAGTTCTAGCCTTTCCAAGTCCATTTGTAACTCTTTTGGTAACTCTCTATTGCTTGGCTGAATATCTGCACTCTTTCTGCTTAAAGCATCTGCTACACCATTTGCTTTCCCTGGGGTGTAATTGATTGTTAAATCATAGTCCTTGCTTAATTCCAACCAACGCTTCTGTCATGTTTAATTCCTTTTGAGTGAAGAAATACTTGAGACTTTTATGGTCAATGTATAACTCACATCTGGATCCATAAAGAAAATGCCTCCATCCTTTCAGCGCAAAGACTACTGCTGCTAACTCTATATCATGAGTTGGGTAGTTGACTTCATGTGGTTTCAATTGTCTTGAACCATATGCAATCACCTTCCGATCTTGCATTAATACACAACCCAAACTTTCTTTAGATGCATCACAATATAGAGTGAAATCCTTCCCTATTTCAGGAACTGCTAAGATTGGAGCTGTGGTTAATCTAGTCTTCAACTCTTGGAAACTTGCTTCACACTTCCCATCCCACTTGAATGGTGTATTCTTCCTTAATAATTTGGTCATTGGTCCGGCTATTTTGGAGAAACCTTCAATGAATCTCCGATAATAACCAGCCATTCCTAAGAAACCTCGAATTTGCTTCACATTGGTCGGTGCAGTCCACTCTAGTACCGACTGAACTTTAGATGGATTCACAGCAATCCCATCCTTACTGATCACATGACCGAGGAATTCTACCTCATCTAACCAGAACTCACACTTACTAAATTTAGCATAAAGCTTATGTTCTCTTAAAGTCTGCAATGCTATTCTCAAATGGTCAGCATGCTCTTCCTTATCCTTGGAATATATCAGAATATCATCAATAAATATGATGACAAACTTATCCAAATATGGCATGAAAATCTTGTTCATCAGATTCATGAATATTGCCGGTGCATTGGTCAAACCAAATGGTACTACCAGATACTCATGGTGTCCATACCTTGAGACAAATGCTGTTTTTGGAACATCTTCCGGCTTGATTTTGATTTGATGGTATCCAGATCTTAAATCGATCTTTCAAAATACTCCAGCTCCTTTCACTTGATCAAAAAAATCTTGAATTCTTGGTAAAGGATACTTATTCTTGATTGTCACGTTGTTCAGATTTCTATAATCACCACACATCCGTCTTCCACCATCCCTCTTATCCACAAAGATTACTGGTGTTCCCCATGGAGATAGACTTTCCTGTATAAATCCTTTTCTTGCTAACTCATCAATTTGCTCCTTGAGTTCTTTCAACTCTTTGGGTCCCATTTTATATGGTGCCTGAGCTATTGGTGCTGTACCAGGTATTAGGTCAATTGTGAACTCTATCTCCTGGTCTGGTGGCATTCCTGGTAATTCCGTTGGGAAAACATCTTGGAATTTATTAACTACATGAATTTCTTCTAATTTAACTTCCTTCATTGAATTCAACTGCAGATCCACCATGATATGACTATGTTTATCTGCCTGGTAAACTATCCTTGCTCCACTTGGAGTTTTGATTGAGACAGTTTTCTCCTCACAATTTATCTGAGCTCTGTGTTCCATCATCCAATCCATTCCCAGCACTACTGCAATTCCCTTCAAAGGAATCACATAAAGGTCTGCGAAATATGTACAACCACAGATCGAGATAACCTGATCTTGTTTTATGTGGCGTATAATCACATTCCCTCCTGCCGTAACTACGGTCATAGGACATTCTAACGTTGCCCTTCTAATCCCGAACTTATCACAGAATTCTTTAGAAATGAATGAAGTAGTTGCACCAGTATCAAATAGAACTTTGCTGGGATTGGTAAGAATATTGAGCGTACCTATTACTGCATGCTCCGAATTATCCACCTCCTCGAGAGTTGCACAGTTCAGTTTTCCGGTTGATCGGTTTCTCTTGCCATTGTTGTTCTTGCCATTGTTTTCCCCTTTATTGGGTTGTCCATGTCCTCCACTAGCTTGTCCTCCTCCCTTGGTGGCCATCCTCCCGGTGGTTTACTCGGACAATCTGGCTTGATATGCCCCTTCTGGCCACAACCGTAACAGATCACTACAGGCTTTTTGCACTCCCTCTGGAAATGCCCTGGAATTCCACAGTTGTTACAGATAACATTCCTTCTCGGATTAGATTGATTTCCACCACTGCCCTTACTATTATTATTGTTGTTGTTACCATAGTTTCTATTCTGAGGTTTAAACTCCAGGTTAGGTTTAGGTTTGCTTGCCTGAATTCTCTTGGTTTCCTTCTTGGCTCTCTTCCTCCGATCCTCTTGGACATTCTTATAGTCATCTTCAAAAGTAATGGCTGCGTCCAACAATTGCTGATAAGTTTGCTTATTGGCTAACCTTAGCTGCATCTTCACAAATGGATTTAATCCGCGCAGGAAACGTTTCTTCCGCTTCTCTTCAGTGTTAACATCCTCCTCAGCATAACGAGACAGTTAGCTAAACTCCCGGATGTATTTCATGACACTAGTATATCCTTGCTGAAGCTCCTCAAATTCTCTCCGCTTCAACTCCATGACACTTTCTGGAACATGATATTCACGGAATCTCTGCTTGAACTCTTCCCAGGTAAACTCCCTTCCTGGTTGTTGCATGGCTAACTGATTTTCCCACCATGATGCTGCAGGTCCAGTCAGCAGATGAGTTGCATACCTCAATTTTTCCTCATCATTGCAACCTACAGTTTTCAGCTTCCGCTCTGTATCTGCTAGCCAGTCTTCTGCATCCATTGGTTCAAGAGCTGATGCAAAAGGTAATGGTCTTGCATTCTGGAAATCAGATAAACTCACTCCTCCTCCTTCAGGTGCCCTCTGATTTGCTCGCCCCAGCAGCTCTTCCATGAAATTGTTCTGGTTCTCTTGCATCATTTGCATGCATTGCATAAAGTTCCGCTCCATTAACAGCCTCATTGGTGGTGGTGGTAATGTTCCTTGACTTGCTATATCAGCATCGGCCTTTTCCTTGGCCTCACGCTCCATCCACTGCTGCTCAGTTTCCATTTCTACACCCGTATCCATGACCCCCTAGTCCTGCAACATAAAGCGAATACTCATAATTACATCATGCACATGTGTTCTGAGCTCGACTTTACACACAGAACTAGTCACACAATGAAGATCCAAAGAAAATCCATATATGCATTTCTCATATTTACATAATATCATAATGATACAAAGTCATTACAACATATACCATATAGGTATATTCACAAAACTACCGTATTCATCTCACTGCCTTATTCCTTAAAGTACAATACATAGTGCTTGATACTGTTAACTACTATTCTCTTTCTAGTACTAACTACGCTCATCATATATGCCTGATGTCCAACCGTGATGACGTGTTGTCCGTCGCACGGTTTGTGGAACAAATGGCCTTCCAGAAGGAACATACTCTGTATCTGAAGTATCAGGGCTTGAGTCATTACTCAGCCTGAGCGCCTCGACTCCCTCCAGCTCAGCTGAAAAGTCTTCAGAAACATATTCAACATTATCTCCAGCCTGCATTTCCTGAGCTACATTCCTTGAGTTCTCAACATAATACGCAGATCCTGCTGCTTCCCAGGTGCTCGCGTGGACAAGATAATCGAATACTGGATAATGTATATTCCCTGGGTTTTGAGAAGATGTTGATGATTCAAACACTCTCTCCTCAGGATCTTCTTCTTCATCCTGATCATCTATTGACATGGTATTTCTACTTCTATTATTAGGGTTCATTCTTGCACCCATCCAACTCAACATTTCTGTCAGAACCATCCGTGGATATCTGGTGTTCATGAGATCCATCATATGATCCCATCCTCCAACCATCTGAATTCTCAATAGGAAGTTCTGAGTTAGAACCATCCTCTGAGCCCTGTGGTACTACATACCGCATATCGATAGTAGGATCATGTGTAGGTTCAGGTCTTGGTGAATAAGGATATGGTGTAAAAGATTCCTGATCTATCGGTATATCTTTAAAAATAGGTATTGCACTACTACCTGCTTGTTTCTATAGCTGGAATGCTAACTGCTTCCTTCTTTCCGGATCAGTTAGATCCTCTAGCATGTCATTTTTGTCTTTGATAATCACTTGATGAGTCTTATAAAAAGACGCAACGAGTGTCCGATATCTATCCATAAACTTGGAAGCTAACTTAGGATGCTTCTTAACCAAAGTAAGATGATCCGGTATAGGCTCCGAGTCTATAGAATCATGAGGTATCACAGAGAATGTGCTACCCTCTAACTCCTTGGTTTTCTGCTCCCAAATATTTTCTATTGCCTCTACAACAGCAACATGATAGGCTGCTAAATGACTCCTACCTTCTCCTATGGGTAGATCGTGATATAATCCAAGCTTCTCTGGAAGTTGGATACTCACACGATACTTGGATAACATACGACCATCTAGGTAAGTGATAATGTTCACTGGAATTCTAGTTGGACAATTAAAGAGCTTTAAAAGTTAACGAAGTTGGTCTGTAAATGATCCTTGATAATCATCAAGAGTCTCCTCTTTCCTTACCAAAGTCTGTTTTGGAAACTTTGGTGCCATTTATCTGTATAACAAAAAAATAATTTTTAATTAGTATCCAATGATATATTGCATCATAACAAAGAATTATCGCACTAAAATATATAACGGAATATTCTCATTTGAATACCCATTATATTACTTTTAGAGAATTCTTTATCGTTGCTAGCTTTCCTACAGGTAATATCCTTTTCTAGGTTTCCAACCTAAGGTCAAAGCAATTTGCTCTGATACCAACTGCCGTGACCCAACATACCACTGCATGTGTAGTACACTATAGTCGTTGACATGACATCCACAGAACACCGTTCCGTAAATATCACATCCCTCAGAGTGGTACAACAGAAACATTGCGGGTCCATATTACAAAAGTACACACATTATTATTATTACAATATCGGAAGTTCCAGACTTCCAAAAGATCCAACTTACAAACCAAAATATAAGGTGTTCAGCGGAAGTTTAAAAGTAACAACTCCAGCTAGGAGTGGGGCTCAAAAGCTTATTCTATAGAGTTCATGTTGCTCGGCTCCGTTAGTTACTACTAACTAGACACTTAAGTGGACTCGTTCTCATCGACACCGTAGCGGATCTCGTAGTCCACGCCTTCAACTCCTCCGGATAGATCAGGTTCCTCGTAGAACAGGTCTTCTTGGCATTCGGCTGCATACATTGGCACGTCTTCGGGATCCTCAGAGTCTAAGCAAGGGATCAAAGGAAAGGATGAGTAACAGCGTTACACAACAAGTTCATTATATGTGCAAGGTGGGAAGTTTGATGCTCTAACCACCTCGGATTATAAATCCTTGGCACTATGCAGTTTTGTAAATCTTTCATCAAAGGTTGATTTTATTCCGAAAAAAACTATGACAATCAGCCTTCATAGGTTGACCAGAACTTTCATGGAGTTCCTTTCCTGCCGCATTCGTAGCTCCTTCCCGGAACAGGGAGTAACAATTTACAGTTCTTACACTCTACAGAGGTGCGTTACTTTACCCATGAGAGATCAACTCCTTGTTGCACAACCGGGCGTACTTTCCCGTCCACAATTCCATGATGTGGGGCCCAGTAGTTGGTCCAAGCCAATCACTTCCCCCTTCGCGACCCCGCATGCCTCCTTGGTGTACACCATGCCCACATAATGAATTATGACAATGGTTTGTACAAACCGTTAGATGCCAGAACTATCGTGGGACGTTGAGGGTTCCCACCCATATGCTGCATATCCTCTACGAATTACCAATTAATATGCATGCTACAAGGATAACAGCCATGACCTGCACATCCGGCTTCATGCGAGAGGAAGAAGATACAACTGACTTCTCTGTCTCATTCCAAATCTCATGGCTAACGCGTGATATACGGCGCTAGAATCACTGATGTCAGGGGTTATTAAGTCCCTATTTGATCATCATTGTTGCAATTAGAACTCTAAGTTCTATTGCTCCATTATATCACCATTTAGGATGATATCTATGATTTCTTTGTTTATGAAAATAATATTTTCTTTCTTTTATAGCATATATGATAACACACAATTTGCAAATACTTTGATAAAGACTCTTCAAAGGACATGAGCAAGTGATGAACTTGCCTTGTGATGGCAAGGTAGTGAAGTCTGATGCTTGCACTGGACCTTGAGCTTCTAGTTCTACAAAAACATCATTATTGCCGGTATGGACAATATTTAAAGAAGCAAAATGATTATGCCAGTAATGTAATGCATTAATTAAATTTATATGCATTTACCCCAAAAAGTTCCTTTTTAAGTAATAAAGGATTTATAAATATTTCTTTTTAATATTTATAACATGTATTGAGTTATTTTATTTTATTTCCCTTTATTTGGCTTTTATTGATTTAATAATTCTTTTAGGAATTATTAATTATACATTAATTTTATTACTAAATATTTATTTAGTATTTTTCAAAAATACTATAATATTAATCAGTAATGAAAGTGATTTTTATTTATTTTTGTCACCTTTCAATAATTTTGTAAAATTCCATAAGGAATATTTAATTTACAAAATTCTTATAAAAATTTAAGTGTTCAAAAATTTACATTATATTTTATTTGAACAGAGTGGATTATTGTGATTCCAAAAATATTTTATAATAATTTTTGGACTATTATATAATTTTCTATAATTTTATTGAGGTTAAGGGTATTTTGGTCTTTTCCAATTGATCAAAAGATTTATTAAATAACTTGGGCTGGCCCCTTGGGCTTATTGGGCCGAGGTGGCCCAATAGGGCAGGGTCAAATGACTACCCGAAGGGTTTTGGCCCACCCAACCCAGTCTGCCTCCTCGCTCTGCCTCGACCTTATATCCTCCTCCTCTGACTCGCCCCCGTGGCCGGCGATGCTGTCACCATCGATTCTCGCCATCGTCGGTCGTTTTGGCTGCCGCCATGGTGCGAGTTGGGGTTGTCGATGATGCTCGTTCGTTCTATCCACTTGGATTTGACTTTGGGGCTTCCCCGTGGTCAGTTCCACCCCATTCCCGAACCCTAGGGTTCGGAAAATATGTTGTCGCCGCCACCGTGATCCCGCCTGCGGTGATGTGCTGGTCTCGTGCGCTACTGCGGCCACCGCCGTGGCAGGTGCAGGTTCCAGCGCCTCCGGTGCTCCTGTGTCGCCAGCAGGCGCCGCTTCCTTCCTCTTCGATTCATCAGCGAGGACCTCGGGTAAGTGATTTTTGTAGTGTTTGTCTATGCTACTGCCATGATTCTACCTGTGGATCTAGTGGCTTTCATGTCGAGTGACTATGTGTTGGTTGATTTCATCTCTGGATTAGATTTCTTGCTCTGATTAGGGTTCATAATCCCCTGTTGATCGTACCTATGATGCTTTAGATCTATTGTTGATCATATTTGATCATGGGAAATGATTGTCTGCTGTGGTTAATGGTTGATAGTGTCTTTGATGAAACTAGTTGCCTATCAGATTAATTCTAGTGGTAATCCACCTTGATCCATGCTAGTGTATCAATGAAATCCTTGATTGGATTAGGTTGTTGATCTAAGAGTTTACTCTACTGTCAGATTGCTTATACTGACAGTAGTTGCTTACTGCAATTATACTATTGGCTTGTCTAAGATTATACTCACTGAATCAAATCATTGCTTGCAATGATTTTTGTGGATGTATGAATTTAAGATTGATTCATGGCACTTGGCTTCAGGAAAATGATATGTAATGATTTGTCCCTTTTCCTGTGGGAACTAAGCAAAGATGATTTTAGCTCATTAAGAACTTGTCCTTGTGATACCATTGTATTCTGGCACACAAGTGATTGGGTTTTTATTTGTGGGCTTAGCTTGATTATGCTTGTGATTAGAACTGATAAGATGATATGGTAGCTTTCTTATCTTGCCTGCCTATGATGTTGGTCTGAGGCTCTAGGATTTAATTCCTAGTTAGTTGGGCAATAATTTGTTTAAAACTTATAGGATTAGAGGTGCTACTCTCTCTTTGAGAGATGTGCCCTGATCTGATAGGATCAAATGAAAATGATCTAAGTTGCAAAAATAACACTGAACCCAGTGATGCTGGTCTGAGGGTTTAGTGTTTGTGGTTTAGCTTGATTTCTTATCCTTATACTTGAAATCTCTAGGATAGATTCACCCCTCTTGGGTGCATATTGAGAGATCATTACATAAAGCAACACATGCCTTTGTTTAGATATTCTGATGAAAGCATGTGATGGTTTTATGAGACTCACCACAAGATTTGATGTTGCTGTAGTAGATTGTTGATCTTGATCTTGGTCTGGATCTTGATCTGCTTTATCTGTGCTCCTGATCGAGCTTGCTCTTGAGCTTGCCTGCTCCTCCTAGCTCCTGTTCTTGACCTTGCTATCGACCAAATCCATCCCCCTTCCTTATGTCACCATCCTGGTGATGTTTGGGTTGATCTGGGTGGTTGGCTTGGTTGTCGTTTGGTTAAACTGTTGTTCACCCAGGCCGGGTGTGTTGTGTAGTGGAGTGATGCACGAGGTGCTTCTCCACGGCCGTGGTTTTGTGATCCTGGTCGTGCTTGTGTGGTCGACAAAGACACCATCTGCATGCTTGTGTGTGTGTGTAAAATTGGTGCTCGCTATGCACATATGGATATGTTCAGAAAATTTGAACTTACTATTACCAATCTACTTTACCCTGGCTGTTGAATTGGTCCCTTTTGGCTGTCATTTGCATTTTGGCTTGAATTTATGAAAGATGAGATCTTTCAGATTGGTGAAACTTGACCCTTTTTAACATTTCTCAATGATGAGATTGTCAAGTGCACCTCACTGACATATCTGAGAGAAATATATACTAACACTAATCTTGTTTTGTTTTATATTTAATCTTTGTTTTGCAGGTACAAAGATAAATATGAAGATTTAGTGTAGTTTTAGATAAAGGATAGTTAGTAGAGATACAAATGTAATTTTCTTAATCCTTTGTAATTTGTCTTTTATAACTCTTGTAATATTTGTTTGGTTCATTTGTAATAAAGATTATATATTTATTAATAAAGAATATTTTATTCTTTATTATTGTGTGAATTGTAAAGTTTGGAATAACTTCAATAAGTTATTTTTTTGTAATTTGTTTATGAACAAGAATGAACTTCATATACCATATTGCTTTTAAATAAGATTTAAGTTCTAATACTTTTATCTTAATTAATTCAAGATTCAAATCTTATTTCAAAATTATAAAACACTTAAGTTTTAAAAATTCAAACTCATTACAAAACACACAAAATTCCTTTAAGATCATATCAAAGTTTATAACAATCCTCCTTTAAGACTAAACCTACTCTCAAAGTAAGAAAGAAACATTGATCACTCAAGGTTTTTATTTGGCGAAAATTTTACCCACATTTTCTCGAATGAATGCATGCAACAATACATATTCCTAAATCTACCCTTCGTTAGGTCCTATATAATGGGATGTTACAATCTCTATAGGTCCGGATTCCGAGGATGTATGTTGCCTCACCAAGTCTTTCATTGAGAAACTCCTTTCCAATGATTCCTTGGTTTCTTGCAACATCTGGACATCATTTCCAATCAGTAATATGTCATCCACATAAAAGATTAGAAAGTTTACTTTGCTCTCACTAAACTTCTTGTATAAACAAGAATCATGATCACTCTTGATGAAGCCAAACGATTTGACTACCTCATCAAAGCGAATATTCCAACTCCGAGATGCTTGCTTTAACCCATAAATGGATTTCTGAAGTTTACATACCTTGTCGGCATTAGCCGGATCGACAAAACCCTCAGGCTGTATCATATACACGTCCTCGGTTAAATTTCCGTTAAGGAAAGCCGTTTTGACATCCATCTGCCATATCTCATAGTCGAAATAGGCCGCTATAGCTAACATGATCCGAACTGATTTAAGCATCGCTACGGGCGAGAAAGTCTCGTCATAATCAACTCCTTGAACTTGTCGGAACCCCTTCGCGACAAGACGTGCTTTATAGACGGAAACATTTCCATCCATATCAGTTTTCTTCTTAAGGACCCACTTGCACTCGACGGGTCTTGTACCGTCTGGCAGATCAACCAAGTTCCGAACTTGATTTTCATCCATGGACTTTAACTTGGATCTCATGGCTCCAAGCCATGACTCGAAATCAGATCCGACCATCGCTTCCGAATAATCTGCTGGCTCATCACTGTCCAACAGTAACACATCACGAACACTTCGTAATCTCACCGATCTTCGTAGTACAGGTGCTTCTGCCGGCTCAGCTACCACGACCGGCTCAACCTCCAAGGTTTTTGCCGACTCGCTACTAGCCGGTTCCTCTTGAATTTCTTCGAGCTGCACCGTGCTCCCACTTACTCCCCAACTGAGAAACTCTTTCTCAAGGATGACACCGTTCCGAGTGACAAACACTTTGCCCTCTTCTCGGTTGTAGAAGTAGTAACCCAAGGTTTCCCTCGGATACCCCACGAAAATACACGAGCTCCAACACTTGGTGATTCACTGTCGGACACCTCCAGGAACCAGCAGCACCTCCACCTTGTGCTCTGATACCATGTTGGTTCTGGGGGGAATTTTCTGGATGTGCTGGTCCCTTGGACCTCCACACCCTCTAATATATATAGCTGAACTTATGTACACCTTTACTAGTACACCAGAATACTCTAGAATCTAGTAGGACACTAACTTAGACTCTACATTCACTGGAAATCCAGGCAGTCCTAGGACAGCACTACTATACTAACACTTACTGGAATATTTCAGGCTCTCCTATGACAGTCTCCAACATTTTCTCACGGGAACTATTTCTAACTTGAAAACTTAGTCATTGGTTTTTATAAAAAACTTAGTCCTCAGACTTCAATTAAAAGAACTCTAAAATTGGGAGAACCTCGTAGTGAAGAAATTCCTTGGTAGTAAACTACTAATCTCTAGTCAAGGCTGGAGCGTACATCATCATCTAAGGGAGGCAGTAATAACAAGCAAAATAAAGATAGTTTTGAGTAAGTACTACCTACTAAGAGATAACATACACTTTTTCTTAATGACAACTTGGGTGATGTACATCTCAAGAGATATTCATTGCATATATGTGTCTGGGAAAGCAGCCAATCAACACGAAGTAACATCTCAAAGGAATTCCTTCCCAAGCTAGAAATCATCTCAAAGGAAATGTTTCCCAAGCTAGAAATGCCTCACACTATCCAGCTCAATTACGAAAACACAAAAGAGGAGCAGCAGCAACACTTCTGACCTGAGAATGGTTGAAAAACTAAACCATACATTAGCCAAAACCTGCACTTTTAAGCATGTAATCGAATCTCAATTAAACCCATTTTGGTGTTTCCCTTGGCCCTTCTTCTTCATGGACGGCAGACGACACAAGTTGAGCTCAGTGCACCCGCCGACGAGCAGGAACAACGCGGGCTGCCACGTCCATACCACACTTCCCCCTTCTATAGGTTCCTCTCTATCTATTTGTGTGTGCTCTTATGTACAACCTGTTTGATGATATGTGTATGAGACATGTAATTGTTCATCTTGGGGTGATGTTGCAGGTTATGAATGGTGATCTGGGGCTGGTTATGGGGAGGGTGTACAAAGGCATAGTACTCGGTGGACATGTGGTCGGGGAACCATGGCTGCTACATCACCCTCACCAACTCCATGGATAACCAGTTCGAGAGGTAGCAACAAACATATTTCTGCATTCTTCATCTCTTAAATTTATCTTCAATTGCTCATAGTAGTATTTGTGCATAAAGCTAAACACCACCTTTGGGTTAACTTCGATTGGAAATTAGCGGAGGTTGTAATGTATAGCTTGCACAACAAAAATATTTTATGTTTATTTCACTTGCACCGCCTTTTGTTGATCAATGTTGAAATGTTATTTAATTCATGCAGCCTCTTATATATGGTGCAACATTAGGTTTAGAAGGAGAGTTGAAGTCCTTTATTGCAAATATCTTTTTGAGTGTTGGGCGGAAGTTGATTCTGACCCATATCAATTCTATTGAATTATATTGCACCTTTTATTTTTCTGAAAAGAATCACATGAATGCCTAACATTGCTCTTCATTAAGATATTTGGTGTACACTTACCATATATATGCCAATTAACAAATATCTAATTACAGGAAGAGTGGAGACCGCCGGCATCGCAGAGAAGGACGAGGACGACAAACCAAGGTGAACCACCCACCCGCTAATTCGTTGCATATGGTGTTTACTGACTATCATTGTGGCAGCCAGAGCATAAGCATGATAAAGCTTGAGCAAGCAATTTGGTATATGTTGATCCTATCCTATACAATTTAATTTTTATCTAACCATTGAATAGTTTTCTTTTGCAGTGTTGAGTTTTCTAATGATCTTCCAGCTACAAGGAGAAAAAACTATCATGCATTAGAACCAGGTGACCACAATTCCCATCGGAGCAATTTTTGACTTATATTCTTCTTCTTTGGAACCTCTTCTTCTCATGTGTTGTTTACTTTTCTGTATTGAAGCACTTGTATTTTTTATTCCCAAGTTAGTTAGATCATGTGCAAGTATTCACCGATTCTTTCAAGATGAGCATGTCTAATCTAAATATATGACTGATGGGATCATTCTTTTGAACTCTGTTAGAAGATGTCCTCAAATTAGTTGTTTGTGATGTTAATTTGTAACGCTTTTTTGAAATCTGATTGTGTCTTATTTGTGGCACTTTTTAGGTGAGTGCTGATGCTTAGGGTTGTATTGCTTTGCAACTTGAGTATATTGGGGCCGCATTGTGATGGATATCAGGCGAGCGACGCGGTTATGGCAGTGTAATTATGTATTAAACTAGACATGAAGGTATTTATATTGTCAGGAGCAATGCACTGGCTTTTTTAGTTCTTCTCACTTTGCCAAATTAATATGGACTTCTGTTTTCATACGAGATTGAGTTAACGTAAGGGAATTTCCTTAAATATCATGGATTATGTGATGTTTTAAAAATAAGCTAATAGCTGTGTGTATTTAGTGCTGAAACTTCTTGTGGGAACTTCTGTACATATATTTCTCTTGAATTTGTACATCATACATATTATTTCGAAATATATAGTAGCTACAAAATCCCCATATTGTCATGATTTGCATTCAACTATTCGTTCTTTTATTAGAAGTTATATTTTGTATTCTCATTTAGTTTTGCAGATTGGATAAACTTGGCTTGAAGTTTCTAAATCAAGTGAATTTGGAGGTTCTATTCAGATTGAAGTAATAAGTATATGACGCAACAATTTCAGCTTGTTGCCATAGTCATTTGAACCAAACTTGGAGTTGTTGTTTCTATGTACAGAAATTGCAAGGTGCAGATCAGATTGTGCACTATTCGATCACGGTTGGGTGATGTCTTGGCCCAGTCATCACAATTACAAAATTATCACGAGGAAGATGTAGACAGTAGGAAAATTATCCTGCGACACCATTGTAATTAGTGAGAAAATATGTGTTCATTTACTGGTCAGGTTGGTCAGATCGGATGTAGGAAGACTAAGTTTGCAGTCCCATCCTTCCCTTTTCGTGTTAATGTTCATTAGCTGTTATATTCTTTCTGATTCAGCTACTGATTTTGATATATGTTTAGGCTAGGTTTCAGTTTTCAGCAAGTTAATCTGGAATTTCATGCCTACAATGTAAAAATTTATTGCCATTCTTGACTTTCATTTTAATGAGGTAATAGGCCATGAATATGAGGTGCAGACTGCAAATGAAAGAATCACAGAGGACAGGAAAACTAAGGGCACTATCATGTTTGAGGTACAAGCTTTTACACAATTTTCTTTACATTTGATCTTTTGTCTGTTTTATTTATTTAAATAATAAAAGATTGATTAAATGTGATATCGATACATGACTTAAGTAAGGCACAAGCTTTTACGCATCTGTGGGTTAGGATATGAAACTTATGGCATATTAATTATGTGAGGTATATGTGGGTTAGGGTATAAAATTGTTGCTCCAGCATATAAGTTTTGCAAGGCAACTTTTTTCTCTCTGCCTCTGTGTTATTACTTGGTTATGCCAACTCAGTAGGCCCTACATTGAGGGCTATAAGGTTTGATAGGACCATGCTTCGTTAAATCCAACATCCTGCAATTACACTTTGTTCCTAAAAGATGGTATCTGAATTTCCAGGAAATCATTGGTACCTAGAATATATGGCTCTGCAATTTTATTTGGCCTCAAATGGACTGATTTCAAATATTGGATATTTAGATTAGCACTAAGTTCCTCGAGGATATCTTGCTAATGAAACCCCTACCCTTTCAGATTGCAATATAATAGTATCATTGTCTGGATTTTTCCAGGTTTTGTATTTTGTTTGGCAAAAATATCATGTTTGTATTTCAATGGGATGTCAAATTTTTAATTTTGTTTAGTTCGTGCAAGGTGACCCGTCTCACCTTTTCGCATAATATTTGTTGAAAAAGAGTGAAGTCAAAACTAAACTCGCAATAATCATATTAATTGTTAATTTCCCTTCATGATATCATTTAGCTTTGGATGGTTGCAGCTTATATCATATTTTATTTATTTAGTTAGTTTTCACGGTTTAGAGGCACCCAGTTAAATATTCCGTTCCATTGTATTCTTTTAGCTTTGGTAACTTGGTTATTGAATAACACATATATCCTAAATGTACAATCATGATCTGAAGTTAGAATTTTCTTTGCATTGCAGCCTTTTCCTACATTATTGTTCGTGGGATCCTACCACTAGGCTAAATATACGGGTGCTTAAAATGTGATCATGCATATGCATGTTCTCATATCATGTTCTGTACATATATGGGCTATTTGATTCCATTTGTTTCTGAGGCCAGGCTACTGTCTTCCTACCTGTATACGAACAAAACATACACAAATGAGTATGTATGTCAGCGACATACAACAATACATCAGAATCAGACCGATGTTGTACACCAGAGTTAGTCTTTATGCATCTAAAGGAGACAACCTGAGGGTGACGCAATTGTAACAAAAATAAATCCTAGCAGTTCTATAGAGATGCGTTACAACATCCTCCTAACTAATGATAGATGGACATTCGTCAAACAAACAATAGTTAATTACCCAACAGATATAACAACATAAATAAATATCGCTTGCCCTCCTATCCGTTCCCCGAACGAGCAAGCGGAAGAACATCCCATCTGTTGATAGTTTTATTAACCATTCCATGAATATTGCACTATTTACTAGCCATGTTTAATCAAATTAAGGACGGTATTTTAGTTGTAGTTGTCTATGATCGATAAACTGTTCTCTAGGTAGTCCATAACCGCGAACACAGCTTTCAGAAAGATTTACCCCGTAGAGGTGCACAAATAGCAACGTGTCGTGGTGTGGAACACGACAGTGCCATCGGGGATGGCTAAAGAGGGACACTTAGGTGCAATCGGTGGCTCACGCAACGGGTTGGGCATGATGAACTGCAGACACATCAACGTATCCAGATTTGGGGCCCTCTTGGCGAGGTAACACCCCTACTCCTGCAAGATCTACTATATGGGGGGCTACTGCCCGGTACAAGTGCTCCTGGAGCTGTTTCCTTAGCTACTATCGATGGCTAGAGGAAGAAGATGAATAAGAGGCGAGCTCTTGCTACTACTAATGTTTCTCTACTATCTTATGTCTCTCCCTAGAACCCTATCTCTACCCTCCCTTATATACTGGTTTGGGGAGGTAGATTACAAAGTGGGTTCTAGGGTTTACTGTTTGGATATGGGTTTACAGGGCGGGCCGGATGCGGGGCCCCAGCCGGTGGACCAGGACCTAGTCAGCCTCCAGTACATCGCTGGATGGCGCTACAGTGGCCCCGCGCCCTTCCTTTAGTATCACCCTTCACTTTAGTGGTCACCCGGGCTTCCTTTGTAGTGTCATCCTTAGTTTAACGGTCACCCGGGGCTTCTTTGGCAGTCAGACGACTCCTTTACTTTATCTTCGTCTTGTAGCGCCGGTCAAGGCGGCGTGTCAGCCTGTATGGTGACGAGAGGCGCCAGAGGCGTACCCCGCAAGGAGCGTCTCCCCTTGCGCTCTCCATCGAATCCGAGGCCAGCCGGGTGGAAGGGGCCACCCAGCCGGTTCTTCTGGCTACCCGGCTAGACGGGCCAGCCGGGAAATCTTTAAGTCCAGTTGGGTCGGACTAGCCAATCGGCTAGAGCTCTTCTGATTGAAGGTCAGGCGGCCAGTGTCTTCTGGAGCCGGCCTACTTAGGCCTGGCTTCCCCCACCCGGGGGTTATCCTCCCGACACTAGTCCCCGAGCGCGTAAGGACTTGGCCGGTGGGAAAGGTCTTGCGAGATCTTTTGTTTGTTGATGAAGTTCGGCTGCAGCTTTTCCTTTTGCTTTCCGGCTGGATTCAACCGACTGCGAAATCGATGGCCACCCACTGGGTGTAAACAGCGAAGGCAGCAACCGTCTGGCAAAGCTGGAGTCGAAACGTCTAATGGATGAGGTCAGCGCTGTCTTCAGCCACGGCAGTTGCTTTGGCGCATGTCGCGTCGGTTTGACTTCTGCGGTGCTGCGCTAGTTTTTTGGTAACTGCGCGCACCACTTCCCGCAGCGGTTTCTCGGGGCGAGTGCACACGCCTCACCTCCTCATAACGCATGTGGATCTTCTGTGTGAGGTTGTGTTGGCACAAAGGATCCAGAGCCGTAGCGTCACGGGATTGAAACGTCACGCGGCCACATGTCGCGTGGGAGCGGAGGAGACGACGGTGCCCTCCCCCCGCGGGGATAAATAGGCAAGTACCGGCATCCAACTCTTCTCTTTCGTAAGCAAAGGGGCTTTCAACGAGATAGGGAGCTGTACAATTCCGTGGTTATGAAAAAGATTGGATCAA
Organism: Avena insularis; assembly: GCA_023614405.1. Classification (NCBI taxonomy): domain Eukaryota; kingdom Viridiplantae; phylum Streptophyta; class Magnoliopsida; order Poales; family Poaceae; genus Avena; species Avena insularis. The sequence continues at coordinate 258,831,085 of CM042685.1, forward strand.
ATATACGTGTCCTAGAAAAGACGGAGGTCACTCATCTTATTAAGCCGATTTTTTTTGAAACAGATGCATCAGGTGGTTCTGTCCTCATGCAACAAGGCAGACCAATAAAAATTTCAGTAAAACCCTTGACCCAGAAATGCTGCTATGTCAACTTATGATAAGGAGAAGCTTTAGCGATTTTGGAATCCTTGAAGAGATGGCGCCACTACTTTCTTGGTTCCCAATTCTTGATCAAAACTGACTCGGTCCTAATTCGGCTCGAGTCCAACCCGACCAGATTTTCGGTTCAGATCCAATCCGAACTTGCTCCCGCTCTTAAGTGTGTGACCCGGCAGGCTCATGGCTACTCGGACACGATTGGAGTCTGACTCACAATCGATCAGTCGGCAGCGGCTCCTAGCAGAACGTGCCGACTCCCAAGTACCAATGAGTCATGACGACTTGCCTTTCCAATGTGACTTACGTCCGAGTCCCTTTTGCCTCACGACATACCTTGTCAGACTATAGGCGAATATTCTTCATCCCTTAAATAGTCCGACTCTCTTCTCGATCCGAGATAAGTGATTCACCCGACTAACTCTTAGTCGACCACCTCGGTTAACACTTAACCGAGTCGTGCATGGCCATGCTTTCTGAATCATATCTTCTGAGAGGGCCCAGAGAATATCTCTCCGAGTGGAGGGGCAAAATCCCATCTTGGTTATTCACATCACGCAGCTTGATTCTCAGTCGACCCGAACTCTGCCTTTATAGCTGCCGCCATTCACGGATCAACGCTTGATGTAACCTAAGTCGGTGATCCTCAACTCGGACTATGCAACAACCTCAGGTCTAAGGATTACATTGATTGAGATATACAAATGACTACTTGTTTGTTGTACCTCAATATGGGTCAATCCGACTCGCTAAACTCTTTAGCCGAGTCTGTGTAAGTCGGAATGGCATCACCATGCCCATGACAAGTGGAACCAAGTCATCAAGCCGACTTTGACATTGGTATAAGTTGTGTGTCCAGCACAACCTCAATGACCAAAGACATTTAGTACAGACAACATGAATGCATAGTTCCACAACCAAATCACATATTCAATGATACATATCAGATGTTTATACAAGGACAACTTTATATCTTTTTGAATACAATGGGAAAACATCATCATACATGATTGCCTCTAGGGCATATTCCCAACAGTCTCCCACTTGCACTAGAGTCAATCTTCCGACATCACATGTCTAGGCATCTAATGCCCATAGCTCTTAGGTGCGCCTCATGCTTTGGCTGTGGTAATGGCTTTGTCAACGGATCCACAATATTTGCATCCGTGTGTACCTTTCATAACTTGATATCACCCTGATCCACGAACTGGCGAATCAGGTGGTACCGCATGAGTATGTGCTTGTTCTTCTGGTGTTGTCTAGGTTCGTTGGCTTGTGCAATAGCACCATTGTTGTCACAATACACGTCTAACGGATTGGACGAGCCCTGAACCACACCAAGATCCATGAGGAATTTCCTCATCCAAACAGCTTCCTTTGCTGCCTCTAAGGCGGCTATATACTCAGCCTCTGTTGTAGATGCAGACACAGTCTCTTGCTTGGAACTCTTCCAGCTCACAACACCTCCGTTTATAATGAACACGTATCCGGATTGCGAACGAGAATCATCAGAGTCGGTAAGATAACTCGCATCTGTGTAACCCTTTACATTGAGTTCATCTTCACCACCATAAACCAAAAACATATCCTTAGTCCTTCTCAAGTACTTTAGGATATTTTTAGCCGCTGTCTAGTGGATTTCTCCAGGATCAGCCTGGTATCTGCTCACAACACTTAGAGCATATGAAACATACGGCCTAGTACAAATCCTGGCATACATGATGGATCCGACCGCAGAAGCATACAGAATCACACTCATCGGACTTCGCTCATCAGTTGTCGAAGGACACTGAGTCTTGCTAAGTTTTACACCATGGGACATCGATAAGAACCCCTTCTTAGACGATTCCATGTTGAACTTCTTCAACACTTTGTCCAAATAAGTACTCTGACTCAATCTAATGAGCCTCCTTGATCTATCTCTGTGGTGACCCAGCATACCACTGCATGTGTAGTACACTATAGTCGTTGACATGACATCCACAGAACATCGTTCCGTAAATATCACATCCCTCAGAGTGGTACAACAGAAACATTGCGGGTCCATATTACAAAAGTACACACATTATTATTATTACAATACCGGAAGTTCCAGACTTCCAAAAGATCCAACTTACAAACCAAAATATAAGGTGTTCAGCATAAATTTAAAAGTAACAACTCCGGCTAGGAGTGGGGCTCAACAACTTATTCTATAGAGTTCATGCTGCTCGGCTCCGTTAGTTACTACTAACTAGACACTTAAGTGGACTCGTTCTCATCGACACTGTAGCGGATCTCGTAGTCCACGCCTTCAACTCCTCCGGATAGATCAGGTTCCTCGTAGAACACGTCTTCTTGGCATTCGGCTGCATACATTGGCACGTCTTCGGGATCCTCAGAGTCTAAGCAAGGGATCAAAGGAAAGGATGAGTAACAGCGTTACCCAACAAGTGTTGGAATTATGCCCTAGAGGCAATAATAAAGATGTTATTATAATTTTTGTTCATGATAAAGTTTATATTCCATGCTAGAATTGTATCAAGCGGAAACTTTAATACTTGTGTGGTTTGTGAACAACACCGTGTCCCTAGTATGCCTCTATGGACTAGCTCATTGATTAATGATGGTTAAGGTTTCCTAACCATAGACATGAGTTGTCGATTAATAATGAGATAATATCATTGGGAGAATGATATGATTGACAGACCCAAACTAAGCGGAGCAATTAGATCGTGTCATCGTGTTCATCTTTGCGAAGCTTTTCTTATGTCAAATATTGTATTCCTTAGACCATGAGATAATGCAACTCCCTGGTATTGGAAGAAAGCTTTGAGGTCATCAAACGTCATCCTATGAGAGGGTGATCATAACGGTGTCTCTCAGGTGATCGGAAAGTATCTGTTGGGTTGTATGTATCGAGATGGGATTTGTCCCTCCCAAGTCGGAGAGATATACTTCGGGCCCACTCGGTAATCGATATCAACACCGCTTGCAAGCACGTGGTTAAGGAGTTAATCACAAAGTGATATCCGATTACGGAACGAGTAAAGTACTTGCTGTGAACGAGATTGAACTAGGTATGACGGTACCGATGATCAAATCTCGAGCAAGTAAAATATCGCGCGACGAAGGGAAAATATATATGGGATTGATTGAATCCTGGCATCGTGGTTCATCTGATATGATCATCGATGAATTTGTGGGAGTCAATATGGGTTTTCAGACCCCGCTGTTGATTATTGATATAAGATCATGTCTGCATATTCTCGAACCCGAAGGGTCACACACTTAACGTGTCTCGACGCTAGGATAGATTGGATAATTGGTTTATGAGTTTTTGTTCGGAGTCTCGGATGAGATCCAGGACGTCATGAGAGGTTTCGGAATGGTCCGGAGAATAAGATTCATATAAGGCAATGCAGTTTTTGGAGTTCGGAATTGTTTCGGGTTAATCGGTATTGTACCGGAAGCTTCTAGAACCTTCCGGAGGGGGACCAACGTGGCCCCACCTGCCGGGAGGGGGCATGGGCCTATGGGGGAGTGCCCTGGCCGCATTGGGCCAGGGGCACAAGGCCCCATAGGGCCCAGCCGTCCAAACACCTAGGAAACCCTAGGGGAGCTTCTAGAAGGGAGGGGGGGGGGGGGGAACTTGCCCCCACTCCTCCCTCCTTGGCCGCCGACCTAGGGCTTGGGGGAGGGGCTAGGGCTGGCCGCCCACCCCACTATATAAAGAGGGCTGGGGGCGCACCCCTCCCCTACACCTCCTCCTCAACCCTAGCCGCCCTGCTGCCCCTCCTCTCTCTCTCCCTCCCGACTGCGCGCAGGCGAAGCCCTGCCGCAGAAACTCTCCACCGCTTGCACCGCGCCGTCGCATTGTAGATCCAATCCATCTCTCCACCCTACTTGCTGGACCAAGGAAGGAGGAGACGTCGAGGTGCCGCACATGTGCATCTCTCGGAGGCATCGCCACTTGCGGTGTTAGATCAGATCAGACCACGAGGAGGAGAAGCGAGTATGACTACATCACCCATGTTCCGTCGAACGTTCCGCTGTGCGAATCTTAAAGGGTATGAAGATCTCATCTATTCCCTCTCGTTGTTTGCATCTCATAGATTAGATCTTGGCTTTCCCGTTCGCATCTGTAGAATTTTTTTGATTTACTATGCTGCGAGACCCTTCAACAAGTTCATTATATGTGCAAGGTGGGAAGTTTGATGCTCTAACTACCACCTCGGATTATAAATCCTTAGCACTATGCAGTTTTTGTAAATATTTCTTCAAAGGTTGATTTTATTCCGAAAAAAACTATGACAATCAGCCTTCACAGGTTGACCAGAACTTTCATGGAGTTCTTTTCCTGCCGCGTTCGTAGCTCCTTCCCGGAACAGGGAGTAACAAGTTACAGTTCTTATACTCTGTAGAGATGCGTTACTTTACCCATGAGAGATCAACTCCTTGTTGCACAACCGGGCGTACTTTCCCGTCCACAATTCCATGATGTGGGCCCAGTAGTTGGTTCAAGCCAATCACTGCCACCTTCGCGACCCCGCATGCCTCCTTGGTGTACACCATGCCCACATAATGAATTACGGCAATGGTTTGTACAAACCGTTAGATGCCAGAACTATCGTGGGACGTTGAGGGTTCCCACCCATATGATGCATATCCTCTACGAATTACCAATTAATATGCACACTACGAGGATAACAGCCACGACCTGCACATCCGGCTTCATGTGAGAGGAAGAATATATAGCTGACTTCTCTGTCCCATTCCAAATCTCATGGCTAACGCGTGATATACGGCGCTAGAATCACTGATGTCAGGGGTTATTAAGTCCCTATTTGATCATCATTGTTGCAATTAGAAATCTAAGTTCTATTGCTCCATTATATCACCACTTAGGATGATATCTATGATTTCTTTGTTTATGAAAATAATATTTTCTTTCTTTTATAGCATATATGATAACACACAATTTGCAAATACTTTGATAAAGACTTTTCAAAGGACATGAGCAAGTGATGAACTTGCCTTGTGATGGCAAGGTAGTGAAGTCTGATGCTGGCACTAGACCTTGAGCTTCTAGTTCTACAAAAACATCATTATTGCCTGGTAAGGACAATATTTAAAGAAGCAAAATGATTATGCAAGTAATGTAATGCATTAATTAAATTTATATGCACTTACCCCAAAAAGTTCCTTTTTAAGTAATAAAGGATTTATAAATATTTCTTTTTAATATTTATAACATGTATAGAGTTATTTTATTTTATTTCCCTTTATTTGGCTTTTATTGATTTAATAATTCTTTTAGGAATTATTAATTATACATTAATTTTATTACTAAATATTTATTTAGTATTTTTCAAAAATACTATAATATTAATAAATAATGAAAGTGATTTTTATTTATTTTTATCACCTTTCAATAATTTTGTAAAATTCCATAAGGAATATTTAATTTACAAAATTCTTATAAAAATTTAAGTTTTCAAAAATTTACATTTTATTTTATTTGAACAGAGTCGATTATTGTGATTCCAAAAATATTTTATTTATAATTTTTGGACTATTATTTTATTTTCTATAATTTTATTGAGGTCAGGGGTATTTTGGTATTTTCCAATTGATCAAAAGATTTATTAAATAACCTGGGCTGACCCCTTGGGCTTATTGGGCCGAGGTGGCCCAATAGGGCAGGGTCAAATGACTACCCCAAAGGGTTTTGGCCAACCCAGCCCACTCTGCCTCCTCTCTCTTCCTCGACCTTATATCCTCCTCCTTTGACTCGCCCCCGTGGCCGGCGATGCTGTCACCGTTGATTCTCGCCGTCGTCGGCCGTTCTGGCCGTCGCCGTGGTGCGAGTTGGGGTTGTCGACGACGCTCGTTCGTTCTATCCACTTAGATTTGACTTTGGGGCTTCCCCGTGGTCAGTTCCACCCCATTCCCGAACCCTAGGGTTCGGAAAAGATGTTGTCGCCGCCGCCGTGATCCCGCCTGCGGTGGTGTGCTGGTCTCATGCGCTACTGCGGCCGCCGCCGTGGCAGGTGCAGGTTGCAGCGCCCCTCTGGGTGCTCCCTGTGCCGCCGTGGTGCATCGGCCCCTCTGCTTCCTCTTCGATTCATCAGCGAGGACCTCGGGTAAGTGATTTTTGTGGTGTTTGTCTATGCTACTGCCATGATTCTACCTGTGGATCTAGTGGCTTTCATGTCGAGTGACTATGTGTTGGTTGATTTCATCTCTGGATTAGATTTCTTGCTCTGATTAGGGTTCATAATCCCCTGTTGATCGTACCTATGATGCTTTAGATCTAGTGTTGATCATATTTGATCATGGGAAATGATTGTCTGCTGTGGTTAATGGTTGATAGTGGCTTTGATGATACTAGTTGCCTATCAGATTAATTCTAGTGGTAATCCACCTTGATCCATGCTAGTGTATCAATGAAATCCTTGATTGGATTAGGTTGTTGATCTAAGAGTTTACTCTACTGTCAGATTGCTTATCTTGACGATGAGTTGCTTCGCAATTATACTATTGGCTTGTCTAAGATTATACTCACTGAATCAAATCATTGCTTGCAATGATTTTTGTGGATGTATGAATTTAAGATTGATTCATGGCACTTGGCTTCAGGAAAATGATATGTAATGATTTGTCCCTTTTCCTGTGGGAACTAAGCAAAGATGATTTTAGCTCATTAAGAACTTGTCCTTGTGATACCATTGTATTCTGGCACACAAGTGATTGGGTTTTTATTTGTGGGCTTAGCTTGATTATGCTTGTGATTAGAACTGATAAGATGATATGGTAGCTTTCTTATCTTGCCTGCCTATGATGTTGGTCTGAGGCTCTAGGATTTAATTCCTAGTTAGTTGGGCAATAATTTGTTTAAAACTTATAGGATTAGAGGTGCTACTCTCTCTTTGAGAGATGTGCCCTGATCTGATAGGATCAAATGAAAATGATCTAAGTTGCAAAAATAACACTGAACCCAGTGATGCTGGTCTGAGGGTTTAGTGTTTGTGGTTGAGCTTGATTTCTTATCCTTATACTTGAAATCTCTAGGATAGATTCACCCCTCTTGGGTGCATATTGAGAGATCATTACATAAAGCAACACATGCCTTTGTTTAGATATTCTGATGAAAGCATGTGATGGTTTTATGAGACTCACCACAAGATTTGATGTTGCTGTAGTAGATTGTTGATCTTGATCTTGGTCTGGATCTTGATCTGCTTTATCTGTGCTCCTGATCGAGCTTGCTCTTGAGCTTGCCTGCTCCTCCTAGCTCCTGTTCTTGACCTTGCTATCGACCAAATCCATCCCCCTTCCTTATGTCACCATCCTGGTGATGTTTGGGTTGATCTGGGTGGTTGGCTTGGTTGCTGTTCTTGGTTAAACTGTTGTTCACCCTGGCTGTGCTGGTGTGTTGTGTAGTGGAGTGATGCACTGAGGTGCTTCTCCACGGCCGTGCTGTGGTTTTGTGATCCTGGCTGTGCTTGTGTGGTCGACAGCACACCATCTGCATGCTTGTGTGTGTGTGCAGTCTGTGTGCCTGCTATGCACATATGGATATGTTCAGAAAATTTGAACTTACTATTACCAATCTACTTTACCCTGGCTGTTGAATTGGTCCCTTTTGGCTGTCATTTGCATTTTGGCTTGAATTTATGAAAGATGAGATCTTTCAGATTGGTGAAACTTGACCCTTTTTAACATTTCTCAATGATGAGATTGTCAAGTGCACCTCACTGACATATCTGAGAGAAATATATACTAACACTAATCTTGTTTTGTTTTATATTTAATCTTTGTTTTGCAGGTACAAAGATAAATATGAAGATTTAGTGTAGTTTTAGATAAAGGATAGTTAGTAGAGATACAAATGTAATTTTCTTAATCCTTTGTAATTTGTCTTTTATAACTCTTGTAATATTTGTTTGGTTCATTTGTAATAAAGATTATATATTTATTAATAAAGAATATTTTATTCTTTATTATTGTGTGAATTGTAAAGTTTGGAATAACTTCAATAAGTTATTTTTTTGTAATTTGTTTATGAACAAGAATGAACTTCATATACCATATTGCTTTTAAATAAGATTTAAGTTCTAATACTTTTATCTTAATTAATTCAAGATTCAAATCTTATTTCAAAATTATAAAACACTTAAGTTTTAAAAATTCAAACTCATTACAAAACACACAAAATTCCTTTAAGATCATATCAAAGTTTATAACAATCCTCCTTTAAGACTAAACCTACTCTCAAAGTAAGAAAGAAACATTGATCACTCAAGGTTTTTATTTGGCGAAAATTTTACCCACATTTTCTCGAATGAATGCATGCAACAATACATATTCCTAAATCTACCCTTCGTTAGGTCCTATATAATGGGATGTTACAATCTCTATAGGTCCGGATTCCGAGGATGTATGTTGCCTCACCAAGTCTTTCATTGAGAAACTCCTTTCCAATGATTCCTTGGTTTCTTGCAACATCTGGACATCATTTCCAATCAGTAATATGTCATCCACATAAAAGATTAGAAAGTTTACTTTGCTCTCACTAAACTTCTTGTATAAACAAGAATCATGATCACTCTTGATGAAGCCAAACGATTTGACTACCTCATCAAAGCGAATATTCCAACTCCGAGATGCTTGCTTTAACCCATAAATGGATTTCTGAAGTTTACATACCTTGTCGGCATTAGCCGGATCGACAAAACCCTCAGGCTGTATCATATACACGTCCTCGGTTAAATTTCCGTTAAGGAAAGCCGTTTTGACATCCATCTGCCATATCTCATAGTCGAAATAGGCCGCTATAGCTAACATGATCCGAACTGATTTAAGCATCGCTTCTGGCGAAAGTCTCGTCATAATCAACTCCTTGAACTTGTCGGAACCCCTTCGCGACAAGACGTGCTTTATAGACGGAAACATTTCCATCCATATCAGTTTTCTTCTTAAGGACCCACTTGCACTCGACGGGTCTTGTACCGTCTGGCAGATCAACCAAGTTCCGAACTTGATTTTCATCCATGGACTTTAACTTGGATCTCATGGCTCCAAGCCATGACTCGAAATCAGATCCGACCATCGCTTCCGAATAATCTGCTGGCTCATCACTGTCCAACAGTAACACATCACGAACACTTCGTAATCTCACCGATCTTCGTAGTACAGGTGCTTCTGCCGGCTCAGCTACCACGACCGGCTCAACCTCCAAGGTTTTTGCCAACTCGCTACTAGCCGGTTCCTCTTGAATTTCTTCGAGCTGCACCGTGCTCCCACTTACTCCCCGACTGAGAAACTCTTTCTCAAGGATGACACCGTTCCGAGTGACAAACACTTTGCCCTCTTCTCGGTTGTAGAAGTAGTAACCCAAGGTTTCCCTCGGATACCCCACGAAAATACACTTATCCGACTTGGCCGTAAGCTTGTTCGACTAAAGTCGCTTGACAAATGCTTCACAACCCCAAATTTTAAGAAAAGACAAACTCGGCTTTTTGCCTGTCCACATCTCATGTGGTGTCTTCTCTACTGACTTTGATGGTACTCTGTTTAGTGTGAACGCCGCTGTTTCTAGACAATAACCCCAAAATGATAAAGGCAGATCTGTCCGACTCATCATTGATCGTACCATGTCCAACAAGGTCCGATTCCGCCTTTCCGAAGCACCGTTCCTTTGCGGCGTGATGGGGATATGCCTACCGGGGTATACCCAGCAGGACGATTCCGACTGGCCCAGGCACCTGTGAGTGGGCCTGCAGTAACGCGACTGGATCACGACCTGGCGTGGACTCAAGCGACTGGAAGCTGAAGGCCCAGAAGCGTAGATAGGCCCAGTCGGATTAGGTTAAACAATTGCTGAAACCTTAACTGATTCGGTTGAGATCTGTAAACCCTAGGGGGGTGAGTCTATATAAACCTCCCTAGAGGGCGTGTAGAGGATACGTTCCATCATCCACCCAAGCGGCTCATTCGCCCCATTGTACTTCCACCATAATACAATCTAGCGGGAGTAGGTCTTTACCCTCCCGGGGGCCGAGCCTGGGTAAATCCTTGTGTCTCCGCCCTCATCTCGCACCGCAGATGGCTGGCCGCCCTTGCCCCATGTTCTACTACTTGCTGCCGATTGCAGCATCTGCTGTGGTCATTCCCATGACAGTGGCGCCCACCGTGGGGCATGGCCGGTCTGGCCGGTGTTCTGCGGCGAGATCCAATCTGCCCATCAACGAGTCGGTCGCCACCGGCCGCATGATAGCGATCGGCGAGATGCTCCAAATCTTGCCGAGCAGCTACGTCCCGGCGGCGCGACCCGTCACGCATAGCATGATCCTGCCGGTCGGCACGATCAGTCTCTTCGTCGGCCTCACCGACGTCATCGTCTCGGAGGACTCGGCTCGCATCCGCGAGTCGCCGCCACGCGACTGGCTCTCCGAGAGTCAGGTCCGCACGATCCACCGCCTCGCCTCCGAGTACAACTCAGCCCACAACGACGTGGCTGAAACCACCGTGGCTGCGGAAGAAGCGGCCCTCAACGACGACACCGACTCGGTGACCCCGGAGTCACTCGCCGGATCCATCGTCGCCGCGTCGCCCGCGGGCTCCATCACCCAGGTCTCCAACGTCGGAGACTTCGAGGATCCCTCCATCCTTGGGATCTTCGACTACGAATCCGGGTCGGAGAACTCTGCCGATCTCCGTGACGGGACCGGTCGCCACGCCGCGACCTACATGGCGACTGGCGCCGACCCGCCGGAGGATCCATTCTCCACCCCGATCCCTCCCAACACAACAGCAACGGAGGTCGAGGAACTCCGCCTGAAACTGGCGGAAGCAGTTCGCAAGGAGCAAGCCGAGCGCGAAAAATTTCGCCTCGAGTAGGTGACGGCACAGGAGCTGTCGCGCTACCACCAGCAAAGAATCAGGTCGCGCCTAAACCCCACCGTCCAGGGGCGCGCCATGAATTTCGACAACGAGAGCGACCCGGCCTGCGCGATCTGCGAAAACGCGCCACCAGGAGGAAGCGCCCGACCCCTACCAGGGTCGACGGCGAATGGCGCCCCACCACCACCCAACCGCGCACCCCCCAGGGACCAGCCGTGGATCGTGGTCTCCTCACGGGAACGAGACGCGAACGGCCTACCACTGTTCTCCACCCCGATGGACAACTTCGTCGCAGGCCGAGCAGCAGCCGACAACATCACGGCCACCGGTGATGGCGCCCTACAGATCCAGTACGTCAAGGCCTTGCTCTCAAAGGCGGTCGAGCAACAAAACGCAGGCGTCGACTCACAGGGTCGGATGTACTCGCGTTCATCGGGCAGCAGAGCAGCCTCAAGCGGCCGTCCCTTGGCGGCAAACACCCTCAACTGCCCGCCACCCGAACCACTGTAGCTCCAACACCGACCCGCGAACGCGGCACTCTCCACCCATGACCCCCGGCCGGCGACCAACTTCGTCGCTGCCAACGGTCAGCCCGTCGACGCCCGCACCCACATCATCAACAACCAGAGCTGGCGCGCACGCCAGCCCGACGACCTGCGGCATACCCTAACCAACCGCCGCGACGGCGAGCCGAGGGGGTCGCTAAGCCGACTCGGGCCCCGGTGATTCGGACTGATGATCCGAGGCAAAAGATACCCGACGAACTTCAAAGAGCCGAAGGAAATAGAGAAGTACGACCCCTCGTACGATCCCTCCGTGTGGGTGGATACTTTCCTCATGGCAATGGGGATCGCCGGCCACACCGATCTACTCGCCGCCTGCTACCTCCCCCTGATGATGGAAGGGGCGTGCAGGCAGTGGATCAACACTCTCCCCGCGGATAGCATCGACTCCTAGGAAGAGATGCACGACGCCTTCGTCAGGCACTTCGAGGGTTCATACACCCGCGCCACCACCATCGAGGACCTAGAACGATGCGTCCAGGGACCTCGCGAGTCGACCCGCAGCTGGGTCCAATGGTGGCAAGAACTATGGTACAACGCGGTCGGTATCCACCCAGACACCGCAATCCACTGCTTCAAGACCTCGTGCCGCTACGAGCCCCTGGTCGCCAAGCTCAAACGAGCATACCGCACACTCGACAACATACCGGACCTCCTTGAGATCGCCAAAAGATACGCGGAGGAAGACCCAAACCAAGAAACCGACGACGAGTCGGGAGGACAATGCCGCATGAGCGGCAACGACAACGGACGACGATCCGATCTACGCTACAGCAACACTCGCCTCACTGGCAAGCGCCACAGTGACGGGCGAGTCGACTTCGTCACCAACGCTAGGCACGCGCAGCGCGAGCCCAAGAGCTTCCGCCGCGACGGGGGGCAACGCCGCGATGGCGGCAACTACAAGGCGAAACCAAGGTTCGACCCCGTGACCCTCCTTAACCAACCTTGTGCATTTCACAGCAGGGAAGGGAAGCCCGCCACGCACACGACCGCCGACTGCCACTCTCTCAAGGAGATCGAGAAGGCATGCGAGTGCGGGAAGACCCCGACAACAACCCGCCAAACGGCGGAAATTCGGTAGCATGGCTGGCTCGCTCCACACCTTCACAGGCTTCAACACGAAGCGCGAGAAGAAGGTCATCACCCGTGCCGTCGCCGTCAATGCAGTGGCCCATGTGGATGTTCCCCAGTTCCTCAACTGGTCGGAGCAACCCATCACCTGGAGCCGCCAGGACCACTCGCCACGCATCGAGTACCCAGGCCGAGTCGCCCTGGTAGTCAAGCCCAAGGTGGGAGACTACTGGCTCCCCAAGACATTGATGGACGGCGGCAGCTCCATCAACATCCTGTACCTGGACACCTTCAGGCGACTGCGGCTCCCACAGTCGATGGTCGAGACGACCTACACCACGTTCCACGGCATCGTCCCCGGTCGGAAGGCGTACCCGATCAGCAAGGTCACGCTGCCAGTCACCTTCAGCACACCGGCAAACTTCCACACCGAGCGGATCGTCTTCGAGCTGGTGCCCTTCGACAGCCCCTACCACTGCGTCCTGGGGCGCCAGGCGTTCGCCAAGTTCATGGCAGCGCCCCACTACGCGTACAACGCGATGAAGCTCCCCGGACCACGTGGCGTCATCACCATCAACGTCGACCCTGACATGGCCGCCGAGTGAGAGGCCAAAGGAGCCGAACTCGCTGACACCGTCATCGCGGCAGAGGCCAACCACGCCGACAAGCTCGCAAAATACGCGAGCGGGGTCAACAACGACGACCCCACTATACTCAAGAAGCCCAACTCGGAGGGCGGCAACACCTCAGCCTTCAAGGCAACGACGCATACCCGCACCGTCGAGCTGGTCCCAGGCGACTCCAGCCAGACGGTGACGATCAGGACAGGCATGAGCCCAGCATAGGAAGGCGCGCTCATCGAGTTCCTCCGTGAGAACAGGAACATCTTCGCATGGAAGCCCTCTGACATGCCTGGTGTCCCTAGGGAACTCGCTGAGCACAAACTCAACACTGACCCCAAAGTGCGACCTGTCAAGCAGTCGCTATGGCCCTTCAATGAAGAGCGCCGCCGAGCCATCGCCGAGGAGGTGCAGCGTCTACTCGCTGCAGGCTTCATCTGGCCAATCAAATACTCCAAGTGGCTGGCAAACCCAGTCCTGGTCGAGAAGAAAAATGGGACCTGGAGGATGTGTATCGATTACACAAACTTAAATAGCGCCTGCCCGAAGGAGCAATTCGTCCCCCCGCGGATCGACCAAATAATCGATTCCACCGGGGCTCGGAGTCGCTATGCTTCCTCGACGCCTACTCTGGGTACAACGAGATCAAAATGGCCGTTGAGGACGAAGAGAATACGGCGTTCATCACGCCATTCGGAGCCTTTTGCTACACTGCCATGACCTTCGGCCTCAAGAACGCCGGGGCGACCTACCAGCGGTATATGTAGGAGTGCCTTGCGAGCCAAATTGGCCGCAATATCCACGTCTACATCGATGACGTGGTAGTGAAGTCCGCTCGCCAGGGCGACCTACTCGCCGACCTGGCGGAAACATTCGCCAACCTGCGGAAATACAAGATAAAACTAAACCCAGGCAAATGCACCTTCGGTGTACCAGCAGGGCAGCTACTGGGATACGTTGTCTCCAAGCGCGGGATCGAGGCGAATCCCACCAAGATCGACACGATCGCTCGACTCGGCAAACCTGAGTGCCTGCGCGACGTCCAGAAGCTGGCCGGGCGAGTCGCGGCTCTCAGTCGCTTCATCCTCTGATTGGGTGAAAAGGCGATTCCCCTATACCGCCTGATGCGCAAGAACCCCACCTTCCAGTGGGACAAGTAGGCGGACGAGGCGCTCCGCGACCTCAAGAAGGTGCTACTCGCAGCACCGCTACTCGCCGCCCCCGTCGACAAGGAACCCATGCTGGTCTACGTCGCGGCTTCCGAACGCGTCGTCAGCACCGTCATGGTCGTCGAGCGACCAGAGGAAGGAAAGGAGCGTCCAGTGCAGTGACCAGTGTACTATATCAGCGAGGTCCTCACCGAGTTGCGCCAGCAATACCCGCAATACCAGAAACTGGTATATGCGGTCTTCAGAGCACATCGGTGACTGCCACACTACTTCCAGGAGCACCCGATAATGGTCGTCTCCTCAGCACCGTCGCAGGACATCATCCGCAACCGCGAGGCGACTGGGAGGAGGCCCAGCAGCCAGAAAAGCTGCCATACCTCCACTACTGGAGTTTACACTTCGATGGATCCAAGAATGCGGATGGTGCAGGAGTAGGGATCGTGCTAACCTCTCCGAAGGGCGACAAGCTACGCTACGTCCTCTACCTCGACTTCACCCCTGCACCAACAACATGGCCGAGTACGAGGCACTACTCCACGGCATGCGAGCCGCTAAGGAGATGAATGTCAACCGCCTACGCTGCTACGGAGACTCCGACCTCGTAGCTGGGCAAGTCGCTGGCACCTGCGACGCCGTCTCCCCCACCATGGCGGCATACCGCCAAGCAGTGGACAAGCTGGGCGGACACTTCGCAGGCTATTCCGTCGAGTGGATCGACAGGAGGAAGAACGAGGAAGCCGACGCACTCTCTCGCATCGGCTCGGCTTGACTCGCACCACCCGCCGGCGTCTTCCTCGACACCATCACCAAGCCTTCCGTCTCTCCCACAAGGGAGATCGACATCAGAGTCCCGCTGCAACCAGAGGTAGCCCTGGTCGCACTCATCGCCGAGCAGGATCGACCACGCCGCATATCGCCACCGGAGGAGGCACCTTGCCAGCAGACTAAACAGACGCCCGAATGATAGTACGCCGCTGCAAATCCTTCGTCATCATCGATGGCGAGCTCCACAAGCGCAGCGTGACCGGCGTGTTCCAACGCTGCGTCCAACCCGCTGAAGGACGCAAAATCCTCCACGACATCCACTCCGGCGACTGCGGCCACCACGCCGGCGCCCGCTCTCTAGTCGCAAAGGCTATGCGACACGGTTTCTACTGGCCTACCGCACACGCAGACGCTGTCGACATTGTCTAGCGGTGCGCCGGGTGCCAGAAGTACGCCAACCAGACCCACGTACCGAGCTCGGCGCTCAAGACAATCCCCATCACCTGGCCGTTCGCCATGTGGGGTATGGACATGGTAGGCCCTTTCAAAAAGGCCCCCTCCGGCTTCACCCACCTCCTGGTCGCAGTCGACAAATTCACAAAATGTGTGGAGGCCAAGCTAGTCTGGAAATGCGACGGGAAGACCACCACCAAGTTCCTACGCGAGCTCATCTATCTCTACGGGTTCCCAAACAGCATCATCACGGACAACGGCACCAACTCCGCCAAAGGAGCCATGGCCGAGTTCTGCGAAGAACATCACATCTGACTCGACCTCGCCTCAGTCGCTCACCCGGAGTCCAACGGCCAGGCGGAACAGGCCAACCAGAGCATCCTCCATGGCCTGAAGCCACGGCTTCAAGTACCACTCGAGCGCACCGCCGGGTGCTGGGTCTAGGAGCTACCCTCCGTCATCTGGGGCATGCGCACCTCCGTCAACAGGTCGACAGGGTTCACCCCCTTCTTCATGGTGTATGGTGCCGAGGCAGTCATGCCCACCGACCTAGAGCACGACTCGCCCAGGGTTGTCCACTACACGAAGGCCGCAAACAAACGCGCACGCTAGGATGGAGTCGACCAACTCGACGAGGCACGCGACCTAGCCCGCTCCCGCACCGCCATCTACCAACAAGGGCTCCGCCGCTACCATAGCCGGCGAGTAAGGACTCGCACGTTCCAGGAAGGCGATCTGGTGCTACGCCTCATCCAGGACAAGAAGGGCATGCACAAGCTATCCCCCCTTTGGGAGGGACCATTCGCCATCGGGCGAGTCCTCGGCAACAACGCCTACTACCTCATCGATGTCCGAGGAGACGGGAAACTCGACGTCAAGCGACCATGGAATGTAAACTTACAAAGGAAATTCTACTCCTAGAATTCCATACATGTACTCTCCACCTGCTATGAAATAAAATAGATCGGTTACCGCAAATTGCGTCTACTCTCCATGCCTTGTGCCACTCGCACTCGTAATAACAACGTCAAGCTAACCGCATAAGTCAACCTCTGGTACAATGACCGGCACGGCCAAGTAGTGCGTTCCGAGGGCACTGGGTTACCCCAGGACTCGTAACGTCCACGAAAAATGCCAACCCGGAGCACCATTGGAGTCGCCTAGCTTGACTGGCTTAACGAGCCAAGACAACTGCCCTCGTTCCTTACAGCGACCAAGGTCCTCCGCATCCTCGGCACAACGACTCGAACGGCCAAGTACCACGCTCGGGGACTGACGACCAGTCGAGCACGAGCGACTAGGGAAAAACGCCAAGTATGAGAGCGTGCCCAGGACTCACCATGCGACTGACCCTACGGGTCAGGCAGGAGTGACACGCTTCCTCTAACGCGCTCAGTCCTCGCCCACCCTGGAGCTGCAACTAGAACCACCAAGTACCACGCTCGGGGACTCGGCCACCCGACCTCGTTCGCGCAAGGGAAAACAGTCAAGTAAAGAGCACTCACGGGAGTCGCCCTGCGACTGGCTCTTCGAGCTCGGGCGAGTCGACCTCAATAACAAAACAACTGCAAAACATTCAAAACCACAAACACATAACAAACGAGGTAAACCCCATAAAAAGGGCGGACGCGCTCGGGGACTCGTCCAATCAGCAATCAAAATCAAGAAACAATTCACAAAATAACACGAAGTTTCATTACAGCAGAACAGCGTCGTTCCAAAATACAAATTGAGTCCAATGGCCAATCGCTACTAACGCCCCAGGGCACAGTGTTTCTACTCCGCAGGTTTCGACGGCGACTCGCCGCCACCACTGCGGTTGCGAATGAAGGGCGTGTACGGGTTCGATGGGTACGTCGTCAACTCACCCGCCATCGCCACACGGAAGGGCTGATCGACCTTGAAGTCCCGATGCGGCGGCTCAGGATCGTTGGGGGCGACAGTCGTCTCCTGATAGGGGAGGAGGTCGCCCATCGCCCAGACGCGATCGGAGTACACCGCGGCCCGGTCCGTCAGCTTCAGCACCTCGGCAAACTCCACCGAGCCCGTCGACGAGGGGTAGCCACTCGTCACGTCGTCAAGATCGAAGTCCTCCGGGAAGTGGGCAAGCCTAAGGCTGAGAGCTATCGCCGCCCCGCGCCGGAACGCCGACCGCGTCATGAATTCGACGACCGACGACGCCTTCTCCAGATACCGCCATACTTCGACGAGGTCGCTGGGAATCACTTCCGTAGGCGATATCTCCTAAAGATATGCCCGAATGCAAGCCGCAGACAATGTGGCCGAGTCGACTAGAGAGGTCACACACTGCCGCGCGTCGTACGACTGCGCCTCCTCCGAGCTGTCGATAATCCGACCTGTGGACAGAGGGCGGCAATGAGTATAACAACGATTACATAATGCAGCTACTACAGGCAGGGGCAGAAAGCTTACCAATTAAAGGACGGCAGAGGCCCGTGATGAAGCTTTGAAGCGAGGAGAAGTCGTTCTGCAGCCCAACAACAAGGGCGTCAGAGACCTTTCGCTCTTCAGCGGCAGCCGTAACAACAGCTTTTGCTCGCCCATCCGCTGAGCTCGCCTCCGCCTTCGCTTCCTTGAGCTCGCGCTCCAGATCAGCGATCCGCTTCTCAGCCGTACTCAACGCAGACTGAGCCGCTGTCAGCTCACCTGCTGGGACAAGGCCCTGACGGACCTGCTCTGCCTTGGCAGCAATTGCTTGGAGTCCCTTGTTCGTTTCTTGGACGACAACAAGTTCCTTCTCCGCGCGACACTTCGCAGCAAGCCGATCGGCCGACTCACGCTGCAAGCCCTGCGCACAAATCAAACAGTCAAACAATGGAATCCTAAGTGCCCACCCGCTGAAATTCAGCGACTAGGCACTCGGGGACTGGAGATCAAAAAATCCTAAGTGCCCACCCGCTGAAATTCAGCGACTTGGCACTCGGGGACTGGGTGCTACAAATAAAAACAAACACTAAAAGAATCTGACCACTGAAACTCAGTGGCCCGATCCTCGGGGACTGGGCATACCTGGATGGCTGCGCCCAGCATGCCGTGGAGCTGTAGCGCGTCCACAGATGCGAGAAGAGCCGGAGTGTGTCCGCGACGTGGCTCGACCTCCGTTTCGGCGACCCCAGGCGTGTGGCTCGATGGCGCTGTACCAATCGTTGTAGCCGCTTTGGCCATAAAGCGGGGGGAAGGTCGCGGCGGATGCTCCAGCTCCACTAGGATCCAGCTCGGCCATCCCAGGCGAGGAAATAGCCTCCTTGGTCTTCAAGGCCACCTCCGCCGCAGCCGCAGGATCACTCGGAGCAACCGTCGTGTCGTCAGAGACCGTGACGACATCGTCGACCTTCGCCTTCTTAGCACTGTCTGCCGGGGCAGCGACTTCATCAGCTTTCCTATTCCGTGAGGGGTCCTCCTCGGCGATGACTGGCGGCACCTTGGCCATAGAAGGGTGGCCGATATTTTTAACTCCAGTCCTGTGAAACAACGATATGAGCAAAATTGTCCGAGTACAACGGAAGGAAAGCAGATGAACAAAACTTACTTGGCGACTGGTATGAACCGCAGTCCCGTGCGGATACTTGCCGGCTTCTCCAGCTCGGGACCCAGCTTCCGACTGAGGACCATCTCGTGCACGTCGTGTGCCCAAGACACGGAGGGCCTCTTCGAAGACGAGGCCGCGGCAGGAGCCTCCGTGACGACATCTGCGGGAGCTCTCCTGGGAGGCGAAGCCGCTGCGGCTGGAATAGCCCCCAACCCAGATACCGGGGCGAACGGGGGTGGAAGCGAGGCCAGAGGTACCTCATCCAGGAGGGCAGCGGCTTCCGGTGTCGCCGTCGTGTGCGCCGCTTCACCCTTAGCCGAGATGTTGGCATCAGAACTAGTCGCAGAGCGAGGCGGAGACGCCTTCTTTGCCGGCTTCGTCTTCCTCCTTGGCGGAGCCTTCACTTCCTTCTTATTCTTCTTATTCTTCGACGGCGTAGCCTCACTACGCGAGGTGTGCTCGGGGAGCTCATCGTCATTGTCGTCATGACGTTTGAGGCTCTTACACGCCTCGAGCTCGCGCTGATGCTGCCCGCGAGTTTTGCGAACCATCAGGGTGGCGTCCTCCACGGGCTCGTCTTCGTCATCATCGTCGTCATCACCCGCGTTGCTCCCGACGTCGCCTCTGGCGGGTGGAGACTCGCTCCCGTCCCGAACGGACGAGCTCGAGTTTTCGTCATCTGCGGGTGGGAGCAATCCTTCCACCACTTGGAACAGCTACAATAAAAATGAAACAACATCAGCATAACCGCGACTGCATTATCTGCGACTACGAATGGCGACAAAAATGGCAACTTACCGACGGAGCTGGGCGCCTTGCGGTATAGGGGGCGACCCCGGCCTTCGCGTCCAGGTACGCCGCCTGGGTGATTTTCTTCAGAGCTAGAATGTAGTCCTCGAGCTTCTACTCGACGAAGCAGGATTTTGTCGGGTCGTCCCTACCCGCGTACTCGTACATATAATGGTCGCGGCGGGCCAAGGGCCCGAGCCGCCGCCCGAGCCAGCAGTTGTAAAGATTGATGGTTTGGAGGCCCTTCTTCTTCAGGCCGCGGATGGTTTGCAACATTTCGTCGACAACCATCCGCTGGTCTAGCGGGAGCTTGCCGACCTGGAGCCGACACGGTTCGGGTCGGTTGGCGGAGTACCTTGGAAGAGCCACCTCGCCATCTGGAGTCGCCTCGGTGACGTAGAACCAGGACTTCTTCCACTCGTTTGCCACCTTGGCCGGCAGCATCAGGTCGAAGAACGACGCCTTCGACTTCAGCTGAAACGTCAGGCCACCCGCAGCCAGCATCGGGCCGCCTGATTCTTCGCGACTAATCCTCCCATGGAATAGATCTTGCCACAGGGGGAAGTAGGGCCTGCAGCCCAGCTAGCACTCGCAGAACGCCACAAAAATGGCGAGCTACTCGATGCTATGCGGACCCAGGTCCGACGGCTGGATCCCGTAGAAGGCGCAGAAGCGCCGGAAGAAAAGAGAAGTGGGAAATTCCAGCCCCCGCTCCAGCTGGCTGGGGAAGCAAACGAATTCTCCCTCGCGTGGGTCCGGAGTCACCTCTCCGGCCACGGGGATGCACCACCTACCGGCACGCAGGATATCGGCCTCCTCGAACGACACCAATAGCGCCCTGGTGCACTTGGATCGGCCCCATAGTTCGGTGGAGGGGGCCATTGGTTGGAAGATTTGTGGAGGTCGGGGCTCTCTGGATCGGTTGGATCGCGATGCGGAGTGGAAACGGAGATGGGCGAGGTCGGAGGAAAGATGAAGGAGTGTTTCCCCGCTCGCCCGTCATTCTCCTTATATAGCGGTTGTTACCCGCCAATTTTGGGAGCCGTTACTACGCGGTGATTACGCTGAAAGTTACCGTTGGATTACCCCCAACAGCTAGTTTGACCCCACTTGACGGTCCAACTTCATCCACTCGACTCGTCGCTCCGCGCGACTTGATTATCCGCCGACCTGATCACTACAACAGTGACTGAATATTCGCCGACCCGTTCGCCGAGCTGCGACTAAATCGGTCGCTGTTAGTGCGACTAGAGTAACTGGTTTTTCCTTTATTCAGGAGTTCTCCGCCGATTCGACTGGGCGTCCGCAGTGGATCCGTATAACCGACTGCCAGCGACCACCTACGACCAATCAACGACGGCCTCGGGGACTACTGATGGGGATATGCCTACCGGGGTATACCCAGCAGGACGATTCCGACTGGCCCAGGCACCTGCGAGTGGGCCTGCAGTAACCGTGACTGGATCACGACCTGGCGTGGACTCAAGCGACTGGAAGCTGAAGGCCCAGAAGCGTAGATAGGCCCAGTCGGATTAGGTTAAACGATTGCTGAAACCTTAACTGATTCGGTTGAGATCTGTAAACCCTAGGGGGGTGAGTCTATATAAACCTCCCTAGAGGGCGTGTAGAGGATACGTTCCATCATCCACCCAAGCGACTCGCTGCCTAGCCGCCGAGCTCGCCCCATTGTACTTCCACCATAATACAATCTAGCAGGAGTAGGTCTTTACCCTCCGGGGGGCCGAACCTGGGTAAATCCTTGTGTCTCCGCCCTCATCTCGCACCGCAGATGGCTGGCCGCCCTTGCCCCATGTTCTACTACTCGCTGCCAATTGCAGCATCTGCCGTGGTCATTCCCACGACACGGCGTTCCTGGCGGAGTAAGTTGAGGAACTATTCCACAACTTTTCAGATGGTCATCAAACTCATGGCTCATGTACTCGCCTCCTCGGTCCGACCGAAGAAACTTTATTTTCTTGCCGAGTTGATTCTGTGCTTCATTCTGGAATTCTTTGAACTTTTCAAAGGCTTCCGACTTATGTTTCATCAAGTAGATATATCCATACCTACTCAAATCATCAGTGAAGTTAATGAAGTACTCATGACCACCTCTGGCTATCGTGCTCATTGGTCCACATACATCACTATGTACTAGTCCCAACAAGTCGGACGCCCTTTCACAACTCTTTGCAAAAGGTGTCTTGGTAATTTTGCCGAGTAGGCAAGATTCGCATGTCTCGAACGACTCCAAGTCAAACGAAGTTAGGAGTCCATCATCATGGAGCTTCTTCATGCGTTTCCAACTTATATGACCAAGCCGACAGTGCCAAAAGTAAGTCATATTCAGATCATTTGGTTTCAACCTTTTAACATTTATGTTATAAACCGACTCACCATCAAGATTCAAAATAAATAACCCGTCCTGGACGGGTTCAAAGCCGTGAAACATATCATTCAAATACAAATAACAACCATTATTCTTGATATTCGAATCATAGCCTTGCCTCATCAAACATGAAGCAGAAATAATGTTTCGACTGAGCACTAGAACATAATAACAATTATTCAGTTCCATAATGAATCCGGAAGGTAAATGAAGTTGCATCGTGCCGACTTCCAACGCAGCAACTCTTGCTTTGTTGCCGACTCGAATATCAACCTCGCCTCTTGCTACGCTCCTAGTTCTTACCAGTCCCTGCAACGAGTTGTAGATGTGAATAACTGATCCGATATCATATACCCAAGAACTATTAGGTGCATCAGCAAGATATATGTCTATACATTGCAAACAAGTGTACCTGAGTCAGAAGTCATACCTCCACTCTTGGCTTTGTCGGCCAAATACTTGCAGTTCGTCTTCCAGTGGCCATCCGCCTTGCAATAGAAGCAAGTGGATCCGGCTGAAGGAGATGGCTTAGTCCCTAAGGAAGTGCTTGGGACCGGGTCCTGAGCCTGCTTTCCTCCTGACTTAGCCTTCTTCTTAGTCCAAGAACTCTTCTTGAACTTAGCCTTATTCTGCACCATCAACACTTGACTGGCGCCCTTCTTGACATCCGCCTCTGCCTGCTTGAGTATCCCATGTAATTCAGTGAGCTTCTCATCCATACCATGCATGTGGTAGTTCGAAATGAACTACCCATATGCACTAGGAAGAGAGTTTAGAATTATATCCGTAGCGAACTCTTCGCTAATGGGGTAGCCAAGCCTCTCCAAAGACTGCACATAACCAACCATTTTGATCACATGCGGACTCAGTGGATCACCATCCTTAAGCTTGCAACTCAGCAAAGCCTGAGAGACTTGATACCTCTCAGTATTCGCCTGAGCCTGGAACATACTTTTGAGGCTTTCGATCATATCGTAGGCCTCAATATTCTCGAATTGCTTTTGCAAGTCCGGTTCCATGTGAGCAAGCATAAGACAACTAATATCCGTGGACTCATCCTTAGCCCGACGGTAGGCATTAGTGGCAGCGACAGTCGCATTCTTATTCGGCACATCTGGAAGTGGGTTGTCTAGGACATGATCCTTCTTTTCTTGTTTGAGAACAATTCTTAGATCTCGATACCAGTTGGTAAAATTAGTGACGTTCAGTTTATCTTTCTCAAGGATAGTTCTCAACGCAAAACCGGATATCTGAGAGTGACTGCTACTTGGTGCCATGATCTACAACAGAAAATATGAAAAACACTTAAGACATGTATTCATAAAAGAGCAAGCATATTAAATACTTTAATATTTTATGCTCCCACTAGAACCAACACCCCTCCGATGGTTACTAAGTGATTCAGGATCCTAAATAAGCAAGTCGGCTAGTGAGCTTTAGCATCACCGCTAGCCGCCAAGTGATCTAGGTAGACAACTCCTTGTCAATCGTATCTCATACGACTCCTGTTGGACGGGTGGCATCACATGCCCTGGCTCCCATCCGACTTTTCCCCGAGCCCCACAACCGTTGTGATAGACCCGTCTAGCTTACCGAGTGTTTCCACAGTAAGAGTTCGACTCGAACCCACCTAGTCGGAAAGAATTGGCAGCACCTTAATTTTATGAGCCCACTACCAAAAATGTACGACTTGTGATGGTGCAAACACAGGCGGGAAAACTGACTAGACCTTCTTTGAGGGATTAAATTTTACCGACTATCTAATAGAGGTAAAACAAAGACATAACAATAACACAAAATAAAGGAATTATAATGTGAAATGGTATGGCTCCCTTCATGGCGATCTCCATCTCCATAAATCCTGTAATCCGACTCGTGCGAACTCTTGTCACTTGCCGTCTTACTCCATGTCGCCGACATGTACATCGCCTTGCATGCCATCCGGGTTCTCCAAACAGCTACACTAGCTTTAGTAAAGTAAATTACATGGAGAATCCGACACACATGTCGTTATACAATAAAATGACAGCACCTAGGCTCCAGCCGGCTGAGAAAACCGTGATTCGCAGATCACGTATGGATACACACATACATCACATGCACATGAACCATACCATTCACAACTTCCTGCAAAAAACAAGTTATGCATAGATACGATATCTACCGGCGTTGTGAAACTCGCAGCAATGTCTAACGCGCTACGACAGGGTGAAGGCGGCGGTCCCGCTAGCCGGATAGCGGGCGGGGATCGAAGGGGCAGCGCCCGATGATTTTTCCGAAAACATAGATCTCATCTACGATCCGAAAATGGATTCCGGCCATTGTTCTGATTCGATCAAACTTTTTGATCTTCGATCACTGCATCTGGATTTACGTGTCACCGTCTACCCCGATAGCGTAAGCCGACCGGTAGGGGTATGTCGTTCCACGACCTCAACAGTATGATCACGGAAGTCAGATCTACCATTCCCCGAGTACAGTTGATCCAATCAACCTCGTACAAAACCGATCTATCTCATAGATCGACCACCAAAACAACATACAGATATCATCTACAGCCTACCGCATATCACATATGCGAGATCTCGAGCCTAAAACCAGAAGCTATCGCTCTGATACCACTGTTGGGCCACGTAGAGATAATTTTTTTTTCCCTCTAACGTGGTGATCCCAAGATCTAGCTGAGGAATAAGGCCACGAGGTTTACCACTAGACACGCAGTTGCGGATTACTGATGAAGCACGTTAGTTGATGTAGTGCAGTCCTTTCGATCCGATTGACCTGGTGCTGATCGTACAACACCTCTGCTGGTATCCACACGTACAAGGAGGAGCACCGGCGGCGAACTGCTAGGTTCGTTACGATGGTAGGACTGCTGTGGAGCTAGGGTTTCCAACACATGGAATGACCTAACCGAACAATGATTAACCTTTCTGGGTTACGGTTCTCCACTATATATAGGGAGTGAACGTGGGCTCCACTCTCATGGCCCATTCACTAAAGCCCATATAACACTAGTCACCGTGAGTCCGACTCACTGACTAAGTCCTAATCCAGCTCGGGTCCAACCTGACCAGATTTCCGGTTCAGATCCAATCCGAACTTGCTCCCGCTCTTAAGTGTGTGATCTGGCACACTCATGGCTACTCGGACACGATTGGAGTCCGACTCACAATCGATCAGTCGGCAGTGGCTCCTAGCAGAACGTGCCGACTCCCATGTACCAATGAGTCATGACGACTTGCCTTTCCAATGTGACTTATGTCCGAGTCCCTTTTGCCTCACGACATACCTTGTCAGACTATAGGCGAATATTCGTCATCCCTTAAATAGTCCGACTCTCTTCTCGATCCGAGATAAGTGATTCACCCAACTAACTCTTAGTCGACCGCCTCGATTAACACTTAATCGAGTCATGCATGGCCATGCTTTCTGAATCATATCTTTCGAGAGGGCCCAAAGAATATCTCTCCGAGTGGAGGGGCAAAATCCCATCTTGGTTATTCATATCACGCAGCTTGATTCTCAGTCGACCTGAACTTTGCCTTTATAGCTGCCTAGTTACGGATCAACGTTTGATAGAACCTAAGTCGGTGATCCTCAACTCGGACTATGCAACAACCTCAGGTCTAAGGATTACATTAATTGAGATATACAAATGACTACTTGTTCGTTGTACCTCAATATTGGTCAATCCGACTCGCTAAACTCTTTAGCCGAGTCTGTGTAAGTCAGAATGACATCACCATTCCCATGACAAGTGGAACCGAGTCATCAAGCTGACTTTCACATTGGTCTAAGTTGTGTGTCCAGCACAACCTCAATGACCAAGGACATTTAGTACAAACAACATGAATGCATAGTTCCACAACCGAATCACATATTAAATGATACACATCAGATGTTTATACAAGGACAACTTTATATCTTTATGAATACAATGGGAAAGAATCATCATACATGATTGACTCTAGGGCATATTCCCAACATAAATATTCTCATTTCATTCCCCTTGCTCACCCTTATACAGTACAATCAGTCTCTCATTCTTTCATGGATAATGTTTTTTAGTGGAATGGATTGCCAAAGCGCTCTTCCGGTGAGTAAGATATGGGAACTCGGATCTGCTTCATTCTTCCTGACTAGAACTATTGCAATTTCGATCTCATTCTGTTCAATAATCATTGTTTTCATGATCCATTTGATTTGAATAGAAATCTCTTCTATCCCACCTCACCTACTAGGGTCTCGGTGGCCTCGTGATCTATGTTTTTTCTACATGACAAACCAAATGTTTGATCTTATTCCATATTATGGGAGGTCTTATTGATTGAATGTTTCATATTATCAAAATACTTCCACAAAAGTCCATTAATGGTGTATACAGTAGTCATGCAAGTTTGCATTGCCATATAGAGCATTTGCATACGTATCCCATGTACCATTTGCTTTTTGGTTGCTTAGTAACGTAGTATATTTCTCATAGTTGACAATGAGGGATTTGAGATTTTTCATGAATTACCGTGGATTTCTAGTGGTGGATTGGCATTGAGACAATATAAAACACATGTTTTCAGCATGGTAGTGCTGAAAGGGGTAATAAGAAAGAATTTCGGATTCCTATTCATGGCTCTCATTACTTTCTATGCGGAAGCCGTATTTCTATCTTTTTCTATTTATTTAGCTCAGTAAATCGAATACTAAAAGGGGTAATAAGAAAGAATTTCGGACATCTCCATTCCTTTATTTATGGAAACTTAAATTATCGTCGTATATTTTGCAAGTGAGTTTGAACTCTAACCAATCCTCAATCTTGGCGAATGCTTATTCGTAAGTAGTGATGCGCGAGACGGGTGCAAGCTCGAGGAGCTAGGAAGGATGGAAGAAAGCTTGACCGTCACTGAACTACTCGCACTTTTTGTTCGAAATTCAAATGAAAAGTTTGAGAGAGGGTTGAGCTTCATCGGTTAGTGTGCACCAAAGGATGAGGTTTCTTTCCCGTCCTACAAATTGAAACCGTTCTTTAAGATACCGCGATATCGGAAAATCATCCAACGGAGCATGGAAACCATTTCGATAGCGGTAATGGCCTCCAGTAATTTTCTATGGAACCATACCACTATGGTCATCTATATGATTAGACCGTGCCGCTTCACTAGACTTTCCTGGACCATCCATTTGATCCCCGCGGTCATGGCACCACTTTCAAAACAAAAGTTGGCGAAATCCAATGCGGAACCAAGCAGTAAGAGAAATGAATCATGGTAATTTTTACTCGAAAACCAAAGTGGAACGGAGAGTCAGTTACAAATATGGAAGTGAAAGAACAACATTCTGTGTCAGAAATCTCGTATATAGACTTTTTTCATGTATATCCAAACGTCATAAATATCGTATATAGACATTTTTCATGTATATCCGGACGATGCTTTTGATTCCATTATGAAAGTATGATGTACTTCCTGCATGCCGCAGAAGTGCAAGCGCAGAAGCGGATGACCAGAGCTTACCAACATACTCAAGAAGTATTTTATACTGGGTGCTCTTGACAAGGAGTGTTTCCAGTATTTAATGTCAAATCAGGTGTTTAGTGTCCGTCTATGTTCTGGCTGGTAGAGGAGAGGACTGGAAATCCTCTTTAATTTAGCGCGTTGGACTCCAAATCCTTGTTGCGCTTGTCGTGGTTCAAATCCACCTCAGAACGAACAATGAATGAATGTGGGCGGTCAACCAGGTCTTTGAGTGCCCAAGAAAGAAAGGACTAGGGAGGGATTGAGAGAAGATTTCATAGTGGAAAATGAAAAAAAGCATATCATTCTTAGAAATTGTGGAATTCAAATCACTAGTTTTAGCATCAAGAGGGATGTTTTGTAAAAGCAACATCAAGAATTGCTCAGATACGCGTGAGCTAAACTAGAAATGCTCTGGCTAAACCTATTGATGGGAGAGGCGAAATTGTAGCTTCGGAATCTCGCTTAATTGAATATCCTGCTCCGGGTAGAATTTCCAGGCGTTCTGTATATGAACCCCTTCAAACATGAAAATGGCTATCGATTCGATGATCCCCATAGGGCGCGGTCAGCGAGAGTTCATTAGTGTGGACAAACAGACTGGCAAAATAGCAGTAGCCATATATACCATTCGAAAGACAAAATAAAAGGTCAAGATGTAAGAAGAACGAGAGCGAAAGAAAATGCAAGTGAAAGAGAATTGTAGGCTTCTTTCCTAAAAGCGGTGGTTCTCGCCTCCCTGTGCCCAAAGCGGGGTGGGCGACAACGCTGTGGTTCGAGTATTTATTGATCGGGTAGATCCATATGTTCTGAGGGGGAGACGAGGTGTAGCGCAGTCTGGTCAGCGCATCTGTTTTGGGTACAGAGGGCCATAGGTTCGAATCCTGTCACCTTGATGTGGTATTCACACAATGGGGCCGAAGTGCAAAGGCCTGTAGCCTATTCGTGGTCGGGATGGCAGGCAAAAAGCACGCACAAAAGAAAAAGAAAGCAAATAGAAATACAAATTTTTTTGCATCCATTATCAGGCTTTTGGTATTCTATATCTATCTAATATTAGATAGCTATTTCACAGGTTTGATTCACATACCTCAGTCATGTTATTTGTCTAACCTTCAGTCAGAATAGCCTCTCCACCGGTTCTGAAGATTCTTTTGGCATCAATGTGCTTTTGGAATCTTCCTATGAAACAAATAACATTCTAGAACAGTTTAGGATAGAACAGGCCTCAGTAGAAAGCGAGCTTTTTTCACGTTTTTTCCTTGAAGCCCAATTAGCACACGGGCTGCCCCCTCAACTCAACCCTGGCGAGTACACTAACTTGGTCATGGAGCATTTAGACGGTGCAGTTAGTATTGACCACTACCACCAAGTCCCAAATTCCTAAATTGAGAAAGTCCACATAATGGAGCTCAAAAGCCGATTCAAAAAGATACTTTTAGAGCATCTTGAAACCGCACATAAGAAATATTATGAATGAATCACCTTACAATAACATACGAGAGACAGCTTTCTATTTTTTAGAACAAGTCGAACCCAATGAACAATTCCATTAAAAGGAATGTTCTAGAGGGGCCCTTTTCCACTAGATTCGCGATATTTCACAAAATAGAATAAATGAAATTATTAACGATTTCTAGAGTTCCGGGATTACTTCACTGATATCTAATTTCGCCTAAGGAGGGCCTCTAGGTTAGTTCAAAGTGTAGTACAACGAATTATTGATACACCGAAAACGAGTCAAGATGGATACATAAAATGAAGACATCGTGGATTACACGGGACGATGATAGGACATTTCACTTTCTTTTGAAATATTTCTGATCATGACTCAACCACTAGGAAAGGGGATTGCTTACTCTCAGCCGCGTTTTCGCTTATGCTTAGTCAAGTGAGGATTCCATTCGAAGTAACATAACAACAACACCATCTTCAAAACTTGAGTTTTTCGATAAAAGGTCCCATCCTTCAATATTATGATTGGGTCAACCAGGCCAGATCATAAGTGAAATAGTTTGATCGGATCGACCAGGTCAGGCCCGATCATGAGTGAATAGAAAATCGAAAACGTACATAGCTGTTCCAAACTGCTACTGGTTATAAATTGCAATACTTATTCAGTAGCGTTTAATTCACAATTTAATATGATAGAACCATCAATAGTTCAATTAAAGTGATATACACCATATTAAATCGATATAACTTTAATAATAAATGCTTTAGTGCAATAAATGACATTCCACATGCATCATGTGATTTAATAATGTCCAGAGAACTAAATACAACTCGTGTGACTTATTAAATCGTCATGCATGCATTTGCTCATCATTGTTTTATTGTATTGTTGCATTGTTGCAATGTTTTGAATGGTGTATTTGTTGTGTTTTCTTCAAACGTTAGATTGCGAGGAGTGCAACTACTATGATTGCAAGTGTTGTGGTTATGACGAGTGCAGCCATTATATCTGAGGATGAGGATTATCTGAACGACTACAACTAAAGGCAAGTAGTTGCTATTTTGATCATGAATTTGTCCTACTATTTTCCCTTATGCATTTGTAGTGTATTTTTCTAGCTACATGTGTAGGTATTACTATGCTATGCTATATCCTATGTATTGTGGTAGGGAAATCCTTTGTAGTTAAGCTCCCGTATGGTAGATGTACTTAGCATTGCTATAGATACGAGGAAGGGATCATGCTTTGGTAAAGTAAAGGTTTTGTTCTACCAAAACAACATCAATTCAATGAACTACCTAGGCGGAGTGGCTGGATTAGTCATCGGAGTGTGAGTAATGGTGGGGAATGCCGCCTAGGTCACTGAGAAGGATTAGTTGTCTTTATTCCAGTAGCTTACGTGTGCAACCATGTGCCAGTGAGAATGGGTGGCTGGTTGGAATCAGTAGGTCGTGATGACCCGAACCCAGCATAGCCAGAGATATAGTGAATGGTAGGTTGGGACCGGTACGTAGTGGGGTTTAGGGATCTACTTTCCG
Source organism: Avena insularis (assembly GCA_023614405.1). Classification (NCBI taxonomy): domain Eukaryota; kingdom Viridiplantae; phylum Streptophyta; class Magnoliopsida; order Poales; family Poaceae; genus Avena; species Avena insularis. The sequence goes on from CM042685.1 coordinate 258,862,001, forward strand.
AACGGTCTCTTCTTGGGATTCTCCCTATCGTCACACAATATGAGTGTGGTGGTAAGAGATGGGCTGACCAAGTCACATGGGTAAAGTGTACAAACCCCTGCAGGGTGTATAAACTAAGTGCTTAGCCGTATCCCCGGTTACGGACAAATGAGTTGCTTGATATTGATGCTATGACATATTCTCGCTCATCCTTATTTCTTGATTTCTAAAACTTGATGGGTGAACTTAAAGGGTTGATGTGAATCAAATTGGTTTAATAAAGTAGGATAAAGTGTTTGAAAAATGCAAGCTAGCCACAGCTCCACGATCCAAATAAGCATGTAGTTGTTAGGTCTATTGTCTCCCTATTTAGTGCTACTTGCCATACATTCCATGTATTGACCCTTCGGGGCTGCTATGTTTTATGTTGCAGGATATTCCGATTCTGAGTGATCGAATAGGTCGCGGTACTCCACTCAACGTTTGTTCGCTTGTGGGCAATTGAAGATGGAGTCTACTATATATTTATGCTTCCGTTTTCTATTGAACTATTTGAGCTAGCCTGCGTGCTAAGCATTATTGTAATAATTGCAAATTCTGGATCAATTCCTTATTTATGATGCACTGTTAAATTGTTTGGTATTCATCTGTAATGTGTGTGCTAGTGAACCGATCCAGGTATTGGCATTATACACATGAACTCAGCCTTATCAGGCGAGGGTGTTACATCAGGTCCGTGTGTATTTGTATGTCATTGCGTCTTCACACATCACTCATTCTCCAATGAGATGACATTGTATAAATTTGGTCTTTTGGTGAGACCTTTAGTTCCTTGGGGTTAAATCATGTCGATACTATTGTCATACAATATATCTTTAGTGTTAGCCCGTTGCGAACCACACCTTAGTTTGATAACAAACTACTTGACACAAATGCCCTCCTTTGCTGCTACTATAGCAGTCATATACTTAGCATTTTGTTGTAGTATCCGTCACAATGTCTTAACTTTGGAATTCATCCAAATCCATCATGAAAACTCCTTTCCATTTCATTGTGCCACTGATAGTTTAAATTGGGATAAAATTAATTTGTATCTTGTGACAAAACTAGTATCAATGTAACGCTTTACAATGAACTATTTGTAACTGTTTGTCACCTCTACACAAATATATTCTTAGTTCTTCAAAAGATCATAAGAATTTCCTTACTATCATCCAATGATCATTTTATGATTCATTCTGGTATATGCTCATAACACTTAGAGCATAGGACATATCTGGATGTGTACATATCATGGTATGATATATCAAAAACATTCTTGTGATTTCACTCATCAAGTGTCAAAGCACTTGAATCTTGTTTCACTTATCAAGTGTCGATACACTTGAATCTTGATTCAACTCTTTTTCCATGCGACAAGAAACTTTTCTCGTTGTTTCTATATTGAACTCCTTAAATATCTCATATATGTACATTTGGCACAACCATATTAGCGTCACAGTCTATCCATATAGACATTCATGCTAAATATTCGGGTTTTTCCTAAGCCTTTGATCAAAATGAAATCCTTAACCTTTGTCAATAAAAGATACATCATTTCCAATCAACAAGATGTCCTCCACATAATGTATTAGAAATATGTCTTAGCGCTCCCACTTAATTTCTTGCAAATGCAAGTGTAGGGTTCCCAATCTTTAATAAGATAGAGCCCCCTGTGTTTACAATGCTAGTCCCTGGATCAATAGCTAGCATCCACAGTTAAGATGTAATATCAAGAAACAAAGGTCATAATATAATTATATAACCAGGAATAACATAATTTTATTACATCTTACATAGCTCATTTGGCTATTACATTACATTGCAGCGGAATAACTATAGTAATGGGTCCTTCATCTTCAAAGTGCCACAGGCAGATGTTGGTTGTAGACTTTGTAATCCTAATCAAACAATCTTCACTAAAATCAATCAAACCTGCAACATACAAGTTACGGCCACAAAGGGTCAATACATTTGAATTGTATTGGCAAGTGATACTATGGTAGTATAGTGGAGTCTATCATCTATATGCATTTGGCTAAGTGGAGTTGAGGCTTGCATTGGTCAAAAATAGATTTTTCCTTAACATTTGAAAATACTAAGTTTTTGCTTTGACAAAATCATTTTTCTCAACCAAAGATTGAAGATCCTTTACAAGGCATCTCTCAATCAAAGATTGAAGATTTCAAACAACCCTTGTTCAAACCACAATATTTTAACTTAGAAATTTGAATGATGAGATTCTTGATTGCTTCCATGTCTTGATACTCAAATTGTCCTTTACCAGGGACATGGCTAAGTACTTAGATTTTACACTCTGCAGAGGTGGTGCACTTTCCCCACAAGACTTGGTTTCCCAAGACAAGATCTTTCAGAAGCCTTCCCTTAGACCAAAATGGACGCGTTCCAACCTATCAAACACTACCACCCACTGTCCATATGGCTAAGTTCTTGCAACCTATATGATCATGGCAGAGCCCATATTGCCAAGTGGTTGCACTTGAAGCTTCTCAACATTTGACATCTCAAATCTCTTTGTGCCTGGGTGGCATACCACAAGTGAGATACACAAGCCAAGTCCATGGCCTTGTGAACCACTCAACCAAAAACCACCAAGCAATCCCATTCCACCCAGGTGATTCATTAACTTAGTTGTTTTATTAGACAAAATCACAAGTCCTCAGACTTAGAATATTTTTCCATAGTGTGAATATATATTCCACCCATGTTTTCTATTAGCTAGGCTAAGATTGGTAGTAATAGGAATCTTAACTTAGGAAAATCCTACTAAGGATTCATATACCAGGTTTTCTTATAGCAAGGTCTATACTTAGCAAAATCCATGCAAGTTTTACTTAGCAAAATCACTAATGCATAGAGAAAGTAATAGGATAGAAAGTATGAAGCATCACTTGCCTTTTTGGTAGAGTATGGGTTCACTCCTTGTTCTTGCTAGTCTCACACTTCTCTAACTTCACTACAAGTCAATCAAGCAAACACAAGATCAACTAACATTCCAAAACAAAGTCAAACAAACAATTTTTCACACACAAAGTAATGGAATCTAAGTCATGCATAAGCATGCAAAGGTTGGTTCTATTGCAAGGATGGTCTCCACTAGGCTTCTAAACTTTGTAAGGTCCAAATTGGTCATTTACCAAAATGGCAAAGTCATTAGTTAGAGGGTTTTGCCCAAAAACTATTTTAAAATCCATTCAACATTTTATGTGGTGGAAAATGGTTTTATCAAATCAAAAATCTTTAAGTTTCTCACCAAAAGTTTCTAACTCCCAAGACTTGGTGTTTTGGGTCAGTAGCTTTGAATCAAAATATTTTCCTAAAGTTTTATTCCAAAATCCTTTTTCATAATAAACCATTATCTTTACTTAGCTAGAAATAGACTAATTCAATTAATCCATTCTAATTTTTTCCAATTTCATTTTCAAAACCATGGGTTGGTTCCTAGGGTCAGTAAGGGCACAACAAACCATTTTGCAAAGGTTTTAACCCAAAAATCATTTTTAAACAATTTTTCTACTCTAAACAAGCTCACAAAAGAATCTGCAAAAACAAGCAAACTAACAGATACTATTTGCTAAACCAAGGGCAGGGTTGGTTAGGTCTTGCTCTCCTGAATCCAACGACATAAAATTTGTAATTTTTGGACGTGTGGATCCAAAGTTACAAGGGTTTGAAATTGGCCATCTAATCAGATTTCAAATCTGTTTTAAACCTAATACTGGCCACGCGTCGCTGTTTCATTGGTTGATACCGGTTCGGCCGGATCAGCTCTGTGGAACGTTAGATCTAAATGAATCGTGTGGCTCAGGAGGCGTAACTCTTCGTGGTTTAAGTGATCTATCGTAATCGTTCGATCCAAATCCTACGGACCTAAACAATTGGCCATTAGCTGGCGGCGCTGCGCGGCTGTGCGCGGCGGCGACGGGCAGACGGCGGCGACGATGGTGAAATAGGAAACGAGGGAGGATGAAAAGGTGCTCACCAGAATCGTTGACGCTTGCTGATGCTCAACGTGGTACTGGTTGGTGAAGGGGCGCACGGGGCTGTCCTTGATTGCTTGCCGGAGACGAGCTGGGCTTCGGCGGTTCAGGAGGTCGTCGAGGGCGAGGATAGGGGGCGCCCTAGGAAAAACCGGAGGTGCTGTTAGGTTCGTATGAGCTTGGAGATCATCATCGTGTCCACGGGGATGAGAGGGGAGGTCGGGTACTACCTGGGGACGTCGTCGGAGAAGAGGGCAGACGGCGGTGCTGCAGGTCATCAACGTTGCCGACGCTGGGAGGCACGCGCGAGTAAGCTGAGGCTACAGAGAGGTGCGCTGGAGAATGCTGATCACAGTTGCGTGCTCGAGGAGGCAGGAGGGGGCATGTGCTGGTCGGAATCAGCGAGGAGAGTCGTCGGAGACAGAGCGGCTCGGGGAGAAATTAGAGCGGCCTGGGGGCGCACTTGGGGGAGGAAACAGAGGGGAACGAGAGAGGATGCGCTGGCGTTTAAATGTGCTTGATCACCGCGAGGAATAAACACGGCGTTATGACGAATTAAGCCGGAGAATCAACGACAGAACGAGAAAGAACGGGTCGCTGCGGTGAGGACGATGAACAGGAGAGGGTGGGGTCCGCTTGGCAGTGAAAGAAAGTAAGTGGAAACAAGGTCCACCAGTCAGTGACTTAGCGGGTAGCTCCTGCGGTGAAGAAAAACGGTTCGGGGGGCGAGGGTGAGGTGGGCTGTTTCTGGGCCTGTTGGGCTGCTGGGTTGCTCTATTTTTTTCCTGTCTGAAACTTTTTCCTTTTCTATTTTCAATTTACTGATTTGAAATTCAAACAAATGATTCAATCAACCAAATCAATTCAAACAAACACCACACTTCACAACTTTGAACTTGGTTCTGTTTATCAGCATAAACCTAAATTCCAAAATAAAATAATATTTTTTTATTCATTCTAAGATCCATTCATTAATTAAATAAAATGGACCTTTATTTATTTAATATGGTTTGATTTATTTAATAAAATCTTCATTTGAAATCCAAATACTTTCAAAACCAAATCAGTAGGTTTTATTTGAAAGTAAAGAATACTTGGAAAGCTTGTTTAAAATAAAATAAAATAACCTTTTATTTTAGGGTCCATTAACAATTAAATAAATATGGGTCTTATTCATTTACTTCAAATAAGATTTGTTTTATTAGGATATTTATTTTGAAATATAAAATAAAACCAAAACACTTCAGTAGGTTTTATTTGAGAATATAAAATATTTGGAAAACTTATTTAAAATAATTTAATAAGTTTTTGATGTCTTAATTAAAATGGCAAAGCCTTTACTTTAATAAAATTTGGATATTAAATCCTTATTATTTTATTTAAATAAACCTTTGCTATTTTTATTCAAAACAAAATGTTTTAATTCAAAAGCTTGGCCAAGGTTTTAATTTGGCTTTATAAAATAATCTTTATTTATAAATCCACCTTTTCTTTTGAAAACAAAATCTTTTATTAAAAGATCCAAAATAGTAATTCCAAAACATTTTAATTTCCTTTAATAAATGTTTATCTTTATAAATCAATTTAGGATTTTATTTAATCCAATTGGTTTGAAGTTCCAATTAAATTCAAAAAGTTTCTTCTGGCCCTGAAAATCAAACAAAGTTTTATTTTTATTCATTTATTTTCACATTACAAGATTTGGAAAATCTTGGGATGTGACAGCAAGCATCTTCATCGTCTCCCGATGAAAACTCCTTTTTTATCCTGGTGAAGATTTGTAACATCCCTAAAAACATGATTTCAAAGCCTGCATATCATTCATCCATGCATATAGATTTGAGATCAAAATTTCAAACTCCCTTCAGAAAAACAGAAGCATTTGATGTTATGATTTTATGTGGACAGATTTAATTCAAATGACCAACACCATTTGAAAGTTTGGAAGTTTAGGAACTTGGTTGCTTGCCTTCACTGTTGAAAAGTTTGTGTGTAGAATTTGGACCAAAGTTTTTAAATTTGAAATAATTCCAAATTCCCTATTTCAAACATTTCCAAACCAAGTGCCTAGTCTCTGTTATTTTGTTCTCCAAGCTTAACCAAGCCTTTGCAAAGCAACCCTATGATTTTATGACTATATTTGAGACTACTGCCCACTGCAAAAATCCCAGAAAAATTTGAATTCAAATTGAACTTGATTTCATTTGAAAATCTATTCAGAAAATCGAAATAGAAAAAGGAAAAGGAATAAACAAAAGGAAAAGGCCGTGCGCCAGGATTCCAGCCCAGTTTCTGATTAGGCCCAGTTATCCCACCCGGGGGTTTTATTTTCCTCTCTCACGCGCGAGCGCACACACTCAGACGCTGACAGCCAGACCCCACCTCCACCTCGCGCACTTCACTGACGAGCGGGCCTTCTCCACGTCAGCATCGTCTTCCCCCTGATTCCGCGCACGACCTCCGCCGCTGGCCGTTGCAGCGCTGATCTCGCGAGCTTAATGGACATTGATTCAGCGAGCGTTACCTGTCGAGCCTCGGGCTATAAGATCCCCCCTTCCTCGCGACCAATTTTCCCCAGTCAATTTTGCCTTCACGCCACCAGGCTGTCCACGACTCGCACGACTCCGCCGCTGCTCCGACGACCGCACCGGCAAATTCCGGTGAGCCTCGTGTTCCCCTCTACCTCTCATTCATGCTATCTTGTTCAGTAAGTCTTGGCGCATCTACTGACACACCCCACTTACCTTCGCATGACCCGTAGCTCCATCAACGTCGACGACTGGCCGCCACCGTCTTCGGCTTCAACTCCGACGACCTCCAGTGGTAAGTCCAGACCGCTCCAAGCCTTGTCTTTCACACACACGTGTTCTCCGTGATATTCTGCATCTGACAACACCCTCCGTTTGCCTCCTAGCGATCTACAACGTCGTCTTCGACCTCGAACAGAACCACCTGTCACCAGACTCAACTCCGACGAGGAATCATCGCCGAGTCAGCACGCCCCTTCGCAAGCCAACGCCACCTTGAGCTTCAGCAGCTTCTTGCGAATCTGGCATGACCCTTCTCCCTCTCGCAGATGACCTGGAACGCTAGCGCCGCCGTAGACTGAGCGCTCCGCCGCTCCGCCGGCCACGCCGCCCAGAGACATGGTCGTCTTTCGAGCACCGTTGGATCTAGATCCAAGCGATAGGATAGATTCACTTATCAGCGAAGAGGTATGCGTTCAGAGCCGTGCGATTTAATTAGATCCTACGGCTGCAGAGCTCGATCCGGTGCGAATCGGTACGCGCCAGTAACAACGCGACGCGTGTCTAGGGTTAGATCTAAAAACAGATTTCAAATCAAAATTTGATCCAAATTTCAACTAGCTATAACTTTTGATCCACACGTTGGATTTTTACAAACTTTATACTGTTGGATTCAGTGAGTCAATACCTTTCTGAATATCCAATGTGTTTAACAAATAGTAATTGTTAAAATGGCGTTTTATACAGAAACATGTTTAAGGCTATTTTGTGTATAGATTTATTTTGGTAAATTGTATTAGTGCCAAATAAGTTTAGTTGGCAAACTTTGTGACTTGTTAAGTTTCTATAACATGCACATGCTTGGTAGAGTTTTTAAAATTCATCACTTAGTAAATCTTGCATGCATGCATTCATATTTTTGATTGTATAAAATTGTGTGTAATTGTATGCTATCAATTTTGTGTAGATTTTGCTAGTGACTGTGATTGTGAAGAGTGCTACTCTCCCCATTACCAAGGCAAGTGATACTTCATGATATTTCCACCCTTTATTTTGAATAAGCATTAGAATTATTTTTGCTAAGTCTTGCATGCTACTTTTTGCCAAATGCTATGTTGGGAAATCCTATGTAGTATAGAATTATAGAATTGCTAGGGAATTTTCCTAAGTTAAGTTACTATGCCATGCTTAGCCTAGCTAGTAGAAAACAAGGGTTGGTAAAGAATGTACATGCTATGATGAAATAATTCTAAGTCCTTTGGGACTCATGCTTTTCTTAATAAAACAACTAAGTCAATGAACCTCCTGGGTGGAATGGGTCTTGAATGGTGGTTTTTGGTTGAGTGGTTACACAAGGCCATGGATTTGTCTTGTGTATCTCACTTGTGGTATGCCACCCAGGCACAAAGGGATTTGGAGGCCAAGTGTTGAGAAAGCTTACAGTGCAACCACTTGGCAATATGGGCTCTGCCATGATCATATAGGTTGCTAGAACTTAGTCACTTGGACAGTTGGTGGTAGTGGGAATGATAGGTTGGAGCGCGTCCATTTGACTAAGGAAAGGCTTCTGAAAGGTCCTGTCTTGGGAAACCAAGTCTGGTGGGGAAAGTGCACAACCTCTGCAGATGGAAAATCTAAGTACTTAGCCAAGTCCATGGCAATGGACAAATTGAGCATCAAGACATGAAAGCTACAAGAATCTCATCACTCCAACTTCTAAATAAAACTTGTGGGTGAACAAGGGTGAAGGACCCCAATGTCTATTGGTGGTTTCTTGGGAAAGTTTTTGATAAAGAAAAACTTAGAGATTTCAACTAATAGGAAAACCTATTTTCAAGCAAAGCAAGCCAAGCTACACTTAGCCAAAATGCATATAGTAATATAGTCCACTTAAAATTTACTAAGGTATCACTTGCCAATACTATTCCAAAGTATTGACCCACTGTGGCTGTAACTTGTGATGTTGCAGGTTACTCCGATGATGAGTAGGAGTCATGAGTCTACACTCAACATGCTTGCCTGTGGCACATGAAGATGAGGACTTGTGTTTATTTACTTATTCCATAAACTCTTGTATTAGGCCTTTGGCCCTGAGTTGTAAAAGACTATGTTTTATCTCTGGAATGAATGTAATAAACGACCTTTGTATCTGTGTACTTCATCTTAAACTGTGGATGCTAGCATTGATCCAGGGACTAGCATTGAAATCACAGGGATCCTTTTCCTTTACAAAGGAGGGGTCTAACAGATGGTATCAGAGCCAGGTTTTGCCTGTAGGATTATGACCCCTAGGAATGGAAAACCACTAAGGAAAAATTTTCAACTACTTCTACACTTGTCTATTCTTCTCGTAAAACTTTTCTAATCTTCTCATTCTCATCTCCATTTGTAGATGAACTCCATCAACGAAGCCATGAAGAAAGGACCACTCATGACCATGACCTTGGAGTGTGAAACTGAGTTTCCCAAAATTCTCAAGGACCTCATGGTGACAATGGAAGCACATGGTGCAGCTGTTTACAAAGGCTTTCCAGTGATGGATGAAGGAGTGGAGTATTGGTGGGTGCAACTTCACTTGTACAAAAACAAGGAAGACAACCACAAAGAAAGAGGATTCTGCATGTACACCAACACTGTGATGCACACCACATTCTTTGAGTCAGCCATAGAAGCAGCTTGGAGGACTATCAAAGAACTTAGTGCTAGAGTCAAGTGCAGGATGCTCAATCTCCAAAAAGACTTAGAGGAAGAGAAGGAACTTACCCAAGAATTGGAAGCCACCAACCAAGAATTAAGGGGAGATATTATAGACTTAGTGATGGAATCAAGTGAACAAGATAGGTGGATTGCCTCTAGGAACATTGTGTTTGCTAATAGATCCAGTGAGATAGGATTGTAAAAGCACTTCGTTAGTTGGACCACCACCTATCACCTTATTTTCCAAAATGATACCTTAAATAAGATTGGACCTTGATTGAAGTAATGGATTCATGTATGCATGACTTGTGTGATTTTGTGTTCCAAGGATGTGTATGTGATGTTGTCTTGTTTTATCTTAAATTGTGTTGTTCTAACTTTTCTATCTTATAAATAGATGCCTATTACCATCAGCACTGTTGAGGAGTTCCAGGTTACCCGTTTCGGTCCTCGTATCGTTGAGCTTACCACCTTGCTCGATCTCCCTCTTCCCACCATCATGGTGCACCCACTCACCAAGTTCGAGAGGAAGGACCTCTGGGGCTTCAAGGTGAACCAGCCCGGACGTCAGACAGAGCCTACTACGGAGGCCATCGTCTTCAAGCTTATGCACGATGACAGGGAGAGAGGCATGGAGGTCGTCATGCAGGACCTGATAGGACGTCTGTTAGGCCGTCACTCCCGACAGGTTAGAGGCACCCACTTTCACTTCTTCGGAAGACGTGATGATGATGGAGAGTCCATCGACTTTGAGGATGACTCGAGGGACGCAGCAGAGCCGATACGTCTCTATCTCCAGGACTTAGAGTCTCTCATCAGGCACGTGGACACAGACAGGACCAACGTCATGCTCAGCAATGACGAGCTCCAGGTACAGCTTCGCGAGAAGGACAAGCTTTTCACACAACAGGACGAGATAGCCAAGGAAATGGAGACGAAGTTCGAGGCCCAGGACCGTAAGTTCAAGAGTCAGGAGAAACGCGTCCAGGATAGGAACAAGAAGATCCGGGACATGACTGAGGAACTGAAGTCCAAGGATTTCGAGCTAGAGCAGCAGCAGATGGTGATCGAGAGGCTTCGCTCCCAGAAGAGGGCTCTCAAGGCCAAGATCGATTCCTTGACCACTACCATTGAGGAGAACAAGACCGCGATGGAGAACGCAGGTCTTACTTTTGTCGAGGAGGAGATTGATGCTGATGAGTAGACCTGACTACTCGTTTATTTTTCATTATCATACTTGTTATTTGTGAACTTATTATTGGACCATCCGACATGTGGATGGCTTGCCATTTGTGTGTTTTACTTCATGAACTTATTATCTGGTTGTTGAACTTTTTATTCTTGTGTTGCTTGCTATGTGTTTGCTTGTGATGTAATGTGCATAAAACATCTATGGGTATCTCATTCTTACCTCTATTTTAACAAACCACAGATGCCTCGCCGTCGCGCAAACCCCAACCCCAACAACATCACTCCAGAAATGCAACAGATGATGAATGCTCAAACACAGCTTATGCAGATGATGCCAACATTCATCCAAAACCAGAATAACAACAACAACCCCAATAACAACAACAACAACAATAACAACAACAACAACCCTCCGGGTTTTGATATGCTCACCAGATTTCTGCGTTTGAGGCCAGCTAAGTTTTCAGGGACAACTGATCCCATGGTGGCCAATGATTGGCTACGTTCTGTGAACAAGGACTTAGTGACCGTGGGCTGCACGGATGCTGAAAAAGTCAGGTTCGTAGCTCATCTGTTGGAAGGACCAGCCGCCACATGGTGGGACAACTTCCAAATCACCACTCCTTTAGATGAGGTGACTTGGGCTATCTTTGAAGATGGCTTTCGCACTGCTCATATCTCATCAGGAATGATGAGCCTGAAAAAGAAGGAGTTTCACAACCTGAAGCAGCGCCACCGCAGCGTGGCTGAATACATAGATGAGTTCAACAATCTGGCGCGCTATGCACCGGATGAGGTTGACACGGATGCCAAAAGAAAGGAAAAGTTTCTGGAAGGCTTGAATGATGAGTTAAACTTAAAGTTGTCTGTGGCATTTGTTCCAACTTATCAGTCTCTGTGTGACAAGGCTGCTATTTTGGAGAGTAAAATGAAGCACGTCGAGAGTAGGAAGAGGAAACACTCTGACAAGCACAGCTCGGGATCGTCTCACAAACGATCTCACTATGATGACAGTGGAAGCTCAGGATCCCATAAACATGGGAAGTTCAACAAACACCACAACCACAACCGTCATGACAACAAGCATCACCGCAGTCATGACAACGACAAGTACAAGAACCACAAGAGTGGACATAAGAGCCACCACAGTGGGAATGGTAGTGGAAGTGGAAGTCAGCCTGCAAAAAGGGACATCAGTCAGGTTGAGTGCTTCAAATGCAAGAAGCTGGGGCATTATGCTAATGAGTGCCCTGAGAAGAAAGTTGAAGGACCTAACAAGCCCAATCCTTTTCAGAAAGGACAGGTTAACCACATCAATGTGGAGGAGGTCTATGAGGAGCCTGATCTTTGTTCTTTGGTAAGTTCAGACTCAATTCCATTCCAGCATTTGTACTCTTTGACACTGGTGCATCTCATTCATTCATATCAAAATCATTTGTTGATAGAAATGGGTTTGCATCTGAAAACATTGGGTGTCCAATAAAAGTTAGTTCTCCGGGTGGAGATATGATAGTAAGTCTTGGATGCCGGGATCTTGTCATAGAGTTTGGAAAGCATAAGTTTCTAGTGAGCCTGATAATCCTAGATTCCCAAGGACTAGACGTAATATTGGGAATGGATTGGATGGCTAAGTATGAGGGAGTACTAGATTGTGCTAATCGTACTGTTGCACTCACAACCCCAGAAGGAAAAAGAATAAAATTCAGGTCAAACTTTGAATCCAAAGGAAGTAAGTTGAATTCTCTTAAGGGGGTTAGCATGGACAGTGTGCCAGTTGTATGTGAGTATCCGGATGTGTTTCCAGAAGAGTTGCCAGGAATGCCACTAGATAGAGATGTGGAATTTCTGATAGATTTGGTACCAGGTTCTGGACCAATAGCAAAGAGACCGTACAAAATGTCAGTTGATGAACTGAAGGAACTCAAGAAGCAACTAGGAGAATAGTTGCAAAAAGGATTTATTCAACCTAGTTCTTCATCTTGGGGAGCCCCAGTATTGTTTGTGGAGAAGAAGGATAGAAGCCAAAGGTTATGCATAGATTACCGTTCACTCAATGAGGTAACTATCAAGAACAAGTATCCTTTGCCGAGAATCAATGACTTGTTTGATCAACTAGAAGGAGCATGTGTATTCTCAAAGATTGATCTCCGGTCAGGCTATTTTCAACTCAATATAAGAGAGCAAGACATACCTAAAACAGCATTCACCACAAGGTATGGATTATACGAGTATACCGTAATGCCTTTTGGCTTAACCAATGCTCCAGCATACTTCATGAATATGATGAACAAGGTATTCATGGAATTCCTTGACAAGTTTGTTGTCGTTTTCATCGATGACATCTTAGTCTACTCTAAGAGCAAAGAAGAACATGAGGGACACTTGCGTTTGATACTTGAAAAGTTAAGAGAACATAAACTTTATGCCAAATTCAGCAAGTGTGAGTTTTGGTTGGAGAAAGTTGGTTTTCTTGGTCATGTTATGACAAAGGATGGTGTAGCAGTTGATCCTGCTAAGGTTTCAGCTGTGACAGAATGGGAATCTCCCAAGAATGTGAAAGAAGTTCGTAGTTTCCTTGGCTTAGCAGGTTACTACAGAAGGTTCATTGAAAATTTCTCAAAGATTGCTAAGCCCATGACTGAATTGTTGAAAAAGGACAAGAAATTTGCTTGGTCTGAAGGTTGTGAAGTCAGCTTCCAAGAATTGAAGAAGAGACTTGGAAAAGGATTTCCAAGTATATTGTGATGCATCTCATCAAGGTTTGGGTGCCGTACTTATGCAAGACGGTAAAGTTGTGGCCTATGCCTCGAGACAACTCAAGACTCATGAAGCAAACTATCCTACTCATGATTTAGAGTTAGCCTCTGTCGTTCACGCACTCAAAACATGGAGACATTACCTTTTGGGAAAGCGTTGTGAAGTGTTCACGGACCACAAAAGTTTGAAGTGTATCTTCACCCAAAAGGAAATCAATATGAGACAAAGAAGATGGTTAGAGCTTATCAAGGATTATGACTTGAGTTTGCAATACCACCCCGGTAAAGCAAATGTGGTAGAAGATGCTCTAAGTCATAAGGTGTTTGTAAATGGCCTTACCAAAGGAGAATTGCCAGATGACTTGTGTAAACAATTCAAAGAACTCAGATTGGAGATTGTGCCAGAAGGACATCTTATGTCTTTGGATGTTCAACCCACTCTGTTGGATAAGATTAAAGAAGCCCAAAAGACAGATAAATAAATCGAAGAGATTAAGGAAAGGATTAGCCAGGGGAAAGCTAAAAATTTCCATATAGACGAACAAGGTACTTTATGGCACGGGAAACGTATTTGTGTTCCACAAGACCCGGAGTTGCGGAAACTGATTTTACAGGAAGCCCACAACTCTCCGTATTCTATTCACCCAGGAAACACAAAGATGTACATGGATATGAAAGAAAGATTTTGGTGGAACAATCTAAAAAGGGACATCGCCGAACATATTGCTTTGTATGATGTGTGTAGTAGAGTGAAGGCAGAACATCAGAAACCAGCAGGTTTGCTTCAACCACTACCTATTCCTGAATGGAAGTGGGAAAATATCGGTATGGATTTCATTACCGGATTACCAAGGACCAGGTCAGGGTATGATTCTATATGGGTAGTAGTGGATCGCCTAGCTAAAGTGGCTCATTTTATACCCGTGAAGACAACTTATACGAGTGCCAAGTTAGCCAAAATCTACATGAGTAGAATTGTATGCCTTCATGGTGTGCCTAAGAGTATTGTGTCTGATAGGGGAACTCAATTCACTTCCCACTTTTGGAGACAGCTACATGAGTCATTGGGAACGAGGTTGGAATTCAGTACTGCTTTTCATCCTCAAACCGATGGACAAACGGAAAGGACTAATCAAATTCTGGAAGACATGTTGAGGGCATGTGCCCTAGATTATGGAGCAAGTTGGGATGAAAGTCTGCCTTACGCAGATTTTTCTTATAACAACAGCTATCAAGCTAGCATTGAGATGGCACCGTTTGAGTTTCTCTATGGAAGGAAATGTACCACCCCATTGTTATGGAATGGTGTGGGAGAAAGAAGTTTATTCGGGCCAGATCTTATCAAAGAAGCCGAAGAGAAGGTCAAATTGGTTAAGGATAGATTGAAGATAGCACAGTCCCGACAGAAAAGCTACACGGATTCTAAGCGTAGAGAAGTCACCTATGAAGTTGGGGATAGAGCTTATCTCAGAGTATCACCACTTCGTGGAGTGAAAAGATTTGGAGTCAAAGGAAAGTTGGCACCAAGATATGTTGGGCCATTCAAAATTCTAAGTCGCAAGGAAGAAGTTGCATATGAAGTTGAATTGCCAGAATCTCTGTCAGCTGTCCATAATGTGTTCCATGTGAGTCAGCTTAAGAAATGTCACCCAGAGATGGAAGAATCTTCTTTGAAGGATACCATACCTTTGGAAGAGGTTCAACTAGAAAGTGACCTCACCTATGAAGAAAGGCCTGTCAAGATTCTTGAGACTGCAGAAAGAGTCACAAGGACAAAAACTATCAAGTTTTGCAAGGTACAATGGAATCATCATTCCGAAGAGGAAGCAACATGGGAAAGAGAAGATGATCTTCGGAAAGACCACCCTCACCTATTTGCTAGCCAATCCGAATCTCGAGGGCGAGATTCATCTTAAGGGGGTTAGATTTGTAACATCCCTAAAAACTGTAGGGTTCGCAGCATAGAATTTTTTTTCCCTACGATGTGAACTATATACCAAGATCTTTCTACTAGATACGAACAACAGGTGGATGTATATCCGTAGAGAACATACCCTTGAAGACCGACAAAGCTTAACGAGTTCAACTCGTGGTTGATGTAGACGATCTCTTGCCGATCTCAAGATCGAGAGGAAGTCCTAGCGCCGCAAATCAGCAAAGATCCGTGCTCGCACACACGCTCGAGGCACCGAGCAACCTTCGCCTCGCCCAGCGATGCAGCGGAAGCACAACTCTTTCTTGCCGAATAGCCACCGGGAACATGTATCTCGCTAGTCCGAGACCATGGGGGATAAATTCTAGAGGGGGAGAGAGATCCTTCACGAGGAGGTGTGAGAGACAAGTGAGGAGGGGGGCTCCTTTTATAGGAGGAGGGGGGCACCCAAGGGGTGGCCGCCATGGGGGATGCCCCCTCCCCTCCTTCATTCATGTGGGTGGACACTCCACTCACAAAATGCCCTTTAAATTCCCTCCACTCAAAAGTCCACTCAAATTCCCATTAAATTTCCACCAAATTTAATGCAAACTCTCATTAAATAAAACTCTTTTATTTTATTCAGAATTTTGTCAATTACTTTAATGACAAACATTCACAAATAACCCCTTGCTAGAATTCTATTTCACATGCATAACCACTTTATGCAATTTCACCCGAAAACCTGTTTCGGTATCTAGTGAAATAAATTCTTGTGCTTGTTCATTCTTTCGGCATGAAACATTTGCTCCAATTGGATGTCGGTGTCTCTTAAGTGTGTCACCCTACGGTTCGTGAATAATGCGGACATGATCGAGACCCCTCTCGGATCAATAATCAGAAGCGGGATCTGGAGACCCATACTGACTCCCACACATTCAACGATGACTTTCTTGTGATCGTCGGAACCTTTTACGCTAGTATCTTAATCCCTTTGTTTCACGATATATTACATGTCCGAGATTCGATCATCGGTATCTCCATACCTAGTTTGATCTCGTTACCGACATGCACTCTTTTCTCGTTCCTGTGATATAACATTCTAGTGATCAAATCACTTGCTTGCAAGCTAATCAATGTGATATCACCGAGAGGGCCCAGAGTATATCTATCCGTCATCGGGATGAACAAATTCCACTCTCGATCCATGAGCCTCAACATAACACTTTATTAGTTCTGAATCCATCTTTATAATCACCCTCTTACGGTGTGACGTTTGATGTTATCAAGAAACTCTTCCGGTGTTAGTGATTGACATGATCTCATGGTCTAAGGATTAGGATCACTTCGTAAGTTGTTATAGCAATATAAACTTAATGACTTTGATCGTAATGCTATACTTCGGATGAATGTTCATCACACCATTACACTAATGTTGTGATCCCGTTATTAACAACATCCAATGTCCATGATCAGGAAACCTTGATCATCTTGTTAATCAACGAGCTAGTTTATGAGAGAGGCATAACTAGGAACTTTCTGTTTGTTTATTAAACACACATGTATTAACGTTTCCGTATTAATACAATTATAGCATGCAAAATAAACATCTATCATATACTTGGAATACACATAATAAACACTTTATTATTGCCTCTCGTGTCATATTCCTTCACCTCCCACTTGCACTAGAGACAATAATCTAGTTACATAGTGATAAATCTAACACCCATTGAGTTCTGGTGTTGATCATGTTTTGCTCTAGGGAGAGTTTTAGTCAACGGATCTGCTACATTGAGATCCGTATGTACTTTACAAATCTTTATATCTCCATCCTTGACATGCTCGCGGATGGAGTGAAACCGGCGCTTAATATGCTTGGAATGCTTGTGAGACCTTGGCTCTTTGGCATTGGTAATGGCACCATTGATGTCACAATAGATCACCATTGTGTCCAACGCTTAAGCCACCACTCAAAGTTCGGATATGAACTCCTTCATCCAAATCGCTTCTGAGCCGCTTCAAGCGGCAACATATTCGCCTCCGTTGTTGATCCCGCTACCACAGGTTGTTTGGAGCTCCTCCAACTAACCGCTCCGCCATTCATGAGAAATACGTATCCGGATTGAGACTTAGAGTCATCCGGATCGGTGTCAAAGCTAGCGTCGACATAACACTTAGCGACGAGCTCTTCTTCACCTCCGTATACAAGAAACATATCCTTAGTTCTTCGTAAGTACTTAAGGATATTCTTGACCGCTATCCAGTGTTCCAAACCTGGATCCGATTGGTACCTACTAGTCAAACTAATAGCATGTGCCACATCCGGTCTTGTACATAGCATGGCGTACATTATAGAGCCTATGGCTGAAGCATAGGGTCTTTGTCCATTATCTCTCTTTCTTCCGCCGAAGCCGGACTTTGAGTCTTACTCAATGTCTTGCCTTGCAACATAGGTAAGAACCCCTTCTTACTTCCGTCCATTTTAAACTTCTTTAAAATCTTATCAAGGTATGTACTTTGTGATAGCCCTATTAGGCGCCTAGATCTATCTCTATAGATCTTTATGCCTAATATGTATGACGCTTCACCTAGGTCCTTCATTGAAAATTTGCTGTTTAGATAACTTTTAACACTGTTTAAAGATCTATATCATTTCCGATCAATAATATGTCATCCACATATAATATCAGAAATGCCACATTGCTCCCACTCACTTTCTTGTAAATACAAGCTTCTCCATAAGTTTGGACAAATCCAAACTCTTTGATCACCTCATCAAAGCGGAGATTCCAACTTCGTGATGCTTGCTTCAATCCATAGATGGATCGCTGAAGCTTGCACACCTTGTTAGCATCCTTAGGATCGACAAAACCCTTTGGTTGTATCATATACAACTCTTCTTCAATATTACCATTGAGAAACGCGGTTTTGACATCCATCGCCATATCTCATAATCGAAATATGCATCAATTGCTAACATAAGCCTAATCGACTTTAGCATCGCTACGGAGAGAAAGTCTCATCGTAGTCAACTCCTTGAATTTGTCGAAACCCTTTGCGACAAGTCGAGCTTTATAGATGGTCACATTACCATCAAGATCGGTTTTCCTTTTGAAAATCCATTTGTTCTCCACGGCCTTTTCGTGAGGTAATTCCACCAAGTTCCAAACTTGATTTTCATACATGGATTCCATCTCGGATTTCATGGCTTCTAACCATTTGTTGGAATCCGGGCTCATCATCGCTTCTTCATACGTCGCAGGGTCATCATTTTCATCAACCATGAAATTCATGTAGGATTTCCGTCAGCTCGGGAGCTGCAGCGTCTGCTTGACCTGCGAGGTTCGGTAGTACTCTCTTTTGGAGTTTCATGATCATTATCATTAGTTCCCTCTTCAGCAGTGGAGCCAACTCCGAATAACTTCCGGCTGCGCTACTCGCCATACTTTGAAGAGAAGGTTCCACCTCTTCGAAGTTCTACCTTCCGACTACTCACACCTTTCGCGAGAAACTCTTTCTCTAGAAAGGATCCATTCTTGGCAACAAAAACCTTGCCCTCGGATCTGTGATAGAAGGAATACCCAATAGTTTCTTTAGGGTATCCTATGAAGACGCATTTTCCCGCTTTGGGTTCGAGTTTATCCGGTTGAAGTTTCTTCACATAAACATCGCATCCCCAAACTTTAAGAAATGACAGCTTAGGTTTGTTTCCAAACCACAATTCATACGGTGTCTTTTCAACGGATTTAGATGGTGCCCGATTTAAAGTGAATGCAGCAGTTTCTAGTGCATAACCCCAAAATGATAACGGCAAGTCCCGGAAGGTGTGAGTTGTGAAACAATTCCACACTCTTTCATGTGAGTGCTAAACTCGTAACTTAGATACTCACCTCCACGGTCGGACCGTAGAAATTTGATCTTTCTATTACAATGATTTTCCACTTCATTCTGAAATTCCTTGAACTTTTCAAAGGTTTCAGACTTGTGTTTCATCAAGTAGATATAACCGTATCTACTCAAATCATCCGTGAAAGTAACAAAATAACGATATCCACCTCGGCTTTAACACACTCATTGGACCACATACATCAGAATGTATGATTTCCAATAAATCTGTCGCCCGTTCCATTGAACCGGAAAACGACGTTCTAGTCATCTTGCCCATAAGGCATGGCTCACATGTATCAAATGATTCATAATCAAGTGATTCCAAAAGTCCATCCGAATGGAGCTTCTTCATGCGTTTAACGCCAATATGACCTAGGCGATTGCCACATATATGCGGATATATCATCATTAAGTTTAATCCTTTTAGCATCAACATTATGAATATGTGTAACATTATCATCGAGATCTAATAGAAATAAACCATTCATCATCGGTGCATGACCATAAAAGATTTCATTCATATAAATGGAACAACCATTGTTCTCGGATTTAAATGAATAACCACTTCGCATCAAACACGATCCAGATACAATGTTCATGCTCAGTGCAGGCACCAGATAACATTTATTCAAGTTTATAACTAATCCCGACGGCATGTGGAGAGGCAGCATTCAGAAGGCTATCACATCAACGCTTGATCCATTGCCGACACGCATCTTGACGTCACCCTTGCTAGCGTCGCTTGTTCCGCAGCCCCGATTCGAGTTACGATATTAGCAACCGAACGTATCAAATACCCGGTGCTATCATGAGCACTATTCAAGTACACATTAATAACATGTATATCATATATACCTTTGTTTGCCTTGCCGGCCTTCTTATGCGCAGATACTTGGGGCGATTCGCTTCGATGGCGATCCCCTTACAATAGTAGCACTGAATCGCACTTAGGTCCAACTCGGGTTTCTTTCAGCGCTGCAACGTGCTTGCCGCCTTACTTCCCTTCCGCTTTCCCTTCTTGTCTTTCTTGAAACCAGTGTTCCTATTGATCATCAACACTTGATGTTCCTTTTGATCTCCACTTCGCAGTTTTAAGCATTGTGTAAGCTCGGGAAGACTTCTTCATGCCTTGCATATTATAGTTCATCACGAAGCTCTTATAGCTAGGTGGCGAGACCGCAGAACACGATGGATGCCTAAGTCAATGGGAATCGATATTCCCAAGGACACAAGCTTATCGGCGTAACCCGACATCTTGAGTACATGCTCACTAACGTGTGATCTTCCATCATGCAGCTAAAGAACTTTTCAAGCGTTGTAGCTCTCTACAACAAAGATGTGTGTCGAAATCATTTTCAACTCACCCATTGTATCAAATGCATTGCCGTTTTAAAGCGCTTTGAAGTTCGCTCTAGCCCATACAATATGCCGCAATGAACTAAGTTGTGGTCCTCCGATGAGTCCGATAGACATTCTTCTCCTCGTCGGGGCATCATCTAAAGGTGGGGGCCTAACGCGCTTCTAGCACATATTGCTTTTGTGCAGAGAGGAGAATCCTCAAATTCATGGCCCATTCGGTAAAGTTGCTACCGTTCGTTGCTAGTTTCTCTTTCTCCATGAACACATTGAAATTAAAAGCAGGTGGTGCCATCTACAACAGAATTTGTAAAGTTTAGACTAAGTGTATGATAGATTGAGTTCAACTAATCTATATTACGAATGAACTCCCACTCAAAAACGACATCCCTCGTGCCTTTTTGGTGATTACATGAACCAAATCCACTACACCAAGTCCGATCATCACGTGAGTCGGTATAGCTTCAAAGGCGAGCATCAAATGGGCATCATATCAACTATATGACTCATGCTTAACCTTTCGGTCCGTGTTCCGAGGCCATGTCTGTACATGCTAGGCTCGCCAAGTTAGAACCTTAGTATTCGCGTGTGTAACTGTTTTACACCCGAAATATGGTCGTGGATCCAAGAACACCCGATCATCACGTGATGTCTTGGAGTGACGAAAACATAATCGGTGCATAATAAAAGGAAGAACACATTCTTATCTTGATATTTAAATGAGGGATCATCTTATTATGCTAACAAAGCGCTAAACAAGCAATATAAGATGCAATCAAACATCATATGTTTATTAGTGAAATTATATGGTTCCCGCAGATGATCTCTATCATGTGCATCGTGGTATGATCACTATCATACCTATATGTGTAAATCCAAGGTCTATGGATTTTACACGCTATGTGTGTTGTAAGAGTATCATCTCATACTTCTACTTACAATACTACCATATCATAACACTAGCCCAGCAACAATCTAAACTAGACGCCTCTAATTTATCCATTGCAAGTTTTACGTGGCTTAGGGCTTTCGAGATAGAACCGTTCTTACCTACGAACATGAACCACAACGAGGATAATCAAATTGTTGACAACTCGCTTGCAAAATAGATATTGACTATAGTAGGAGAGATGACACCGCTAGCCACTTATGCAAACTAGTTGCATGTCAAGCGTGGAACAGGTCTCATGTGCGAGGACATGTAAAGTTTGTCCGGGCCGCTTCATCCCACTATGCCACCAATATCCAAAATTACAACAAAGGAGCAACAACATGATCATCATCGCCCACATACTCATATGTGTACTACCCGTGTAAAGTATCTACGCATAGATCCGGCTCTGATACCACTGTACGGTTCGCAACATAGAATTTTTTTTCCTACATCGTGTGAACTATATACCAAGATCTATCTACTAGATACGAACAACAGGCGGATGTATATCCGTAGAGAACATACCCTTGAAGACCGACAAAGCTTAACGAGTTCAACTCGTGGTTGATGTAGACGATCTCTTGCTGATCTCAAGATCGAGAGGAAGTCCTAGCGCCGCAAATCAGCAGCGCATCCGTGCTCGCACACACGTTCGAGGCACCGAGCAACCTCCGCCTCCTCGCTCCAGCGATGCAGCGGAAGCACAACTCTTTCTTGCCGAATAGCCACCGGGAACATGTATCTCGCTAGTCTGAGACCATGGGGGATAAATTCTAGAGGGGGAGAGAGATCCTTCACGAGGAGGTGTGAGAGACAAGTGAGGAGGGGGCTCCTTTTATAGGAGGAGGGGGGCACCCAAGGGGGTGGCCGCCATGGGGATGCCCCTCCCTCCTTCATTCATGTGGGTGGACACTCCACTCACAAAATGCCCTTTAAATTCCCTCCACTCAAAAGTCCACTCAAATTCCCATTAAATTTCCACCAAATTTAATGCAAACTCTCATTAAATAAAACTCTTTTATTTTATTCAGAATTTTGTCAATTACTTTAATGACAAAAATTCACAAATAACCCCTTTCTAGAATTCTATTTCACATGCATAACCACTTTATGCAATTTCACCCGAAAACCTGTTTCGGTATCTAGTGAAATAAATTCATGCGCTTGTTCATTCTTTCGGCATGAAACATTTGCTCCAATTGGATGTCGGTGTCTCTTAAGTGTGTCACCCTACGGTTCGTGAATAATGCGTACATGATCGAGACCCCTCTCGGATCAATAATCAGAAGCGGGATCATGAGACCCATACTGACTCCCACACATTCAACGATGACTTTCTTGTGATCGTCGGAACCTTTTACGCTAGTATCTTAATCCCTTTGTTTCACGATATATTACATGTCCGAGATTCGATCATCGGTATCTCCATACCTAGTTTGATCTCGTTACCGACATGCACTCTTTTCTCGTTCCTGTGATATAACATTCTAGTGATCAAATCACTTGCTTAGAAGCTAATCAATGTGATATCACCGAGAGGGCCCAGAGTATATCTATCCGTCATCGGGATGAACAAATTCCACTCTCGATCCATGAGCCTCAACATAACACTTTATTAGTTCTGAATCCATCTTTATAATCACCCTGTTACGGTGTGACGTTTGATGTTATCAAGAAACTCTTCCGGTGTTAGTGATTGACATGATCTCATGGTCTAAGGATTAGGATCACTTCGTAAGTTGTTATAGCAATATAAACTTAATGACTTTGATCGTAATGCTATACTTCGGATGAATGTTCATCACACCATTACACTAATGTTGTGATCCCGTTATTAACAACATCCAATGTCCATGATCAGGAAACCTTGATCATCTTGTTAATCAACGAGCTAGTTTATGAGAGAGGCATAACTAGGAACTTTCTGTTTGTTTATTAAACACACATGTATTAACGTTTCCGTATTAATACAATTATAGCATGCAAAATAAACATCTATCATATACTTAGAATACACATAATAAACACTTTATTATTGCCTCTCAGGGCATATTCCCTTCAAAAACATGATTTCAAAGCCTGCATATCATTCATCCATGCATATAGATTTGAGATCAAAATTTCAAACTCCCTTCAGAAAAACAGAAGCATTTGATGTTATGATTTTATGTGGACAGATTTAATTCAAATGACCAACACCATTTGAAAGTTTGGAAGTTTAGGAACTTGGTTGCTTGCCTTCACTGTTGAAAAGTTTGTGTGTAGAATTTGGACCAAAGTTTTTAAATTTGAAATAATTCCAAATTCCCTATTTCAAACATTTCCAAACCAAGTGCCTAGTCTCTGTTATTTTGTTCTCCAAGCTTAACCAAGCCTTTGCAAAGCAACCCTATGATTTTATGACTATATTTGAGACTACTTCCCACTGCAAAAATCCTAGAAAAATTTGAATTCAAATTGAACTTGATTTCATTTGAAAATCTATTCAGAAAATCGAAATAGAAAAAGGAAAAGGAATAAACAAAAGGAAAAGGCTGTGCGCCAGGATTCCAGCCTAGTTTCTGATTAGGCCCAGTTAGCCCACCCGGGGGTTTTCTTTTCCTCTCTCACGCCTTGAAGCCGCCTCGCTCGACAGCCGACCCACCTCCACCTCGCGCACTTCACTAACGAGCGGGCCTTCTCCACGTCAGCATCGTCTTCCCCCTGATTCCGCGCACGACCTCCGCCACTGGCCGTTGCAGCGCTGATCTCGCGAGCTTAATTGACATTGATTCAGCGAGCGTTACCTGTCGAGCCTCGGGCTATAAGATCCCCCCTTCCTTGCGACCAATTTTCCCCAGTCAATTTTGCCTTCACACCACCAGGCTGTCCACGACTCGCACGACTCCGCCGCTGCTCCGATGACCGCACCAGAAAATTCCGGTGAGCCTCGTGTTCCCCTCTACCTCTCATTCATGCTATCTTGTTCAGTAAGTCTCGGTGCATCTACTGACACACCCCACTTACCTTCGCATGACCCGTATCTCCATCAACGTCGACGACTGGCCGCCACCGTCTTCGGCTTCAACTCCGACGACCTCCAGTGGTAAGTCCAGACCGCTCCAAGCCTTGTCTTTCACACACACGTGTTCTCCGTGATCTTCTGCATCTGACAACACCCTCCGTTTGCCTCCTAGCGATCTACAACGTCGTCTTCGACCTCGAACAGAACCACCTGTCGCCAGACTCAACTCCGACGAGGAATCATCGCCGAGTCAGCACGCCCCTTCGCAAACCAACGCCACCTTGAGCTTCAGCAGCTTCTTGCGAATCTGGTATGACCCTTCTCCCTCTCGCGGATGACCTGGAACGCTAGCGCCGCCAGAGATCGAAGCGCCCGCCATCGACGCCGCCAGGACATGGTCGCGTGCTCGAGCACCGTTGGATCTAGATCCAAGCGATAGGATAGATTCACTTATCAGCGAAGAGGTATGCGTTCAGAGCCGTGCGATTTAATTAGATCCTACGGCTGCAGAGCTCGATCCGGTGCGAATCGGTACGCGCCAGTAACAACGCGACGCGTGTCTAGGGTTAGATCTAAAAACAGATTTCAAATCAAAATTTGATCCAAATTTCAACTAGCTATAACTTTTGATCCACACGTTGGATTTTTGCAAACTTTATACCGTTGGATTCAGTGAGTCAATACCTTTCTGAATATCCAATGTGTTTAACAAATAGTAATTGTTAAAATGGCGTTTTATACAGAAACATGTTTAAGGCTATTTTGTGTATAGATTTATTTTGGTAAATTGTATTAGTGCCAAATAAGTTTAGTTGGCAAACTTTGTGACTTGTTAAGTTTCTATAACATGCACATGCTTGGTAGAGTTTTTAAAATTCATCACTTAGTAAATCTTGCATGCATGCATTCATATTTTTGATTGTATAAAATTGTGTGTAATTGTATGCTACCAATTTTGTGTAGATTTTGCTAGTGACTGTGATTGTGAAGAGTGCTACTCTCCCCATTACCAAGGCAAGTGATACTTCATGATATTTCCACCCTTTATTTTGAATAAGCATTAGAATTATTTTTGCTAAGTCTTGCATGCTACTTTTTGCCAAATGCTATGTTGGGAAATCCTATGTAGTATAGAATTATAGAATTGCTAGGGAATTTTCCTAAGTTAAGTTACTATGCCATGCTTAGCCTAGCTAGTAGAAAACAAGGGTTGGTAAAGAATGTACATGCTATGATGAAATAATTCTAAGTCCTTTGGGACTCATGCTTTTCTTAATAAAACAACTAAGTCAATGAACCTCCTGGGTGGAATGGGTCTTGAATGGTGGTTTTTGGTTGAGTGGTTACACAAGGCCATGGATTTGTCTTGTGTATCTCACTTGTGGTATGCCACCCAGGCACAAAGGGATTTGGAGGCCAAGTGTTGAGAAAGCTTATAGTGCAACCACTTGGCAATATGGGCTCTGCCATGATCATATAGGTTGCTAAAACTTAGTCACTTGGACAGTTGGTGGTAGTGGGAATGATAGGTTGGAGCGCGTCCATTTGACTAAGGAAAGGCTTCAAAGGTCTCTTGGGAAACCAAGTCTGGTGGGGAAAGTGCACAACCTCTGCAGATGGAAAATCTAAGTACTTAGCCAAGTCCATGGCAATGGACAAATTGAGCATCAAGACATGAAAGCTACAAGAATCTCATCACTCCAACTTCTAAATAAAACTTGTGGGTGAACAAGGGTGAAGGACCCCAATGTCTATTGGTGGTTTCTTGGGAAAGTTTTTGATAAAGAAAAACTTAGAGATTTCAACTAATAGGAAAACCTATTTTCAAGCAAAGCAAGCCAAGCTACACTTAGCCAAAATGCATATAGTAATATAGTCCACTTAAAATTTACTAAGGTATCACTTGCCAATACTATTCCAAAGTATTGACCACCGTGGTCAGAACTTGTGATGTTGCAGGTTACTCCGATGATGAGTAGGAGTCATGAGTCTACACTCAACACGCTTGCCTGTGGCACATGAAGATGAGGACTTGTGTTTATTTACTTATTCCATAAACTCTTGTATTAGGCCTTTGGCCCTGAGTTGTAAAAGACTATGTTTTATCTCTGGAATGAATGTAATAAACGACCTTTGTATCTGTGTACTTCATCTTAAACTGTGGATGCTAGCATTGATCCATGGACTAGCATTGCAATCACAGGGATCCTTTTCCTTGACAAAGGAGGGATCTAACAAGATTCCAACTCCGTGATGCTTACTTCAACCATTGAAGTTTGCATGCCTTTTAGCATCCTTTGAATTAACAAAACCCTTTGGACCGTGTCATGCACACGTCCTAGGTAACCATTCTATTAGAAGAACTTTGTTTTGTTTATTCATCTACCATATACCAAATTATATGTAGTGGTTGCTACTTTAATCCGTCCAGACTAAATATCGCTATCAAAGATCCAATCTTGTCATAGTCAACTCCTTGAACATTGTCATAAAATACTTTATGACATGTCGACTATTCCATAGATGTGAAACATCCATGTCTGTTTATTTATAGATCCAAATACGACCGATAGGTTTTTACACCTTTCCGGAGGGTTTTCCAAGTTCAAAACTTGATTTCTCGTGTATGGAACTATCACGGATTTTATGGCTTTAAGCCATTTGACAGAGTCAGGGTCCATCATCGCTTAACTGCATGTAGTCGGTTCATCATTGTCAAACAATAATGATTTACTCTCAAATCTCAATATTTGATTGTTTATCCGACCTACTTGGTTCAATAGGAACTTAGACCTCCATGACCACAACCTTTGAGGCACGTGACCCATGAGCATTCTGGCTACCTCCAGAACGTTTTTCGGCACTGCGCAACTTAGCACATTTAGCTAAGGTTCGTTAACCTTATCAAAGTTCTATTGTCCTCCCACTTAAATTTTATGAAAAATTCCTTCTTCAAGAAACTTCACGTTTCAAGCGACAAACCCTTTTGTCCTTGGTGTTATGGAGGAATACCAAATTGTTATTCGAAATAACCTACAAAGACATGCTCATCCTACTTTGGTTGTAAACATCCTACTTATGCTTAGCATACCAAAATTTAAGAAAGGACAATTTGGGTTTTACCCCAAACCATAACTCATATGGTGTCATTTCAATAGATCAAGATGGAGATCTTTTCAGTGTAAAAGCGGTAGTCTCTAAAGCTTTAATCTTTTAAAACATAATGGCATTTTTATAAATAACATCTTTGATCCAACCATGTCACACAAGGTTTCATTAAAAATCTCAAACACTCCATATTCCTATGGTGTTTCTGGAGATGCAAATCTAGGTGTTTTTGCTAAACTTGTAACTCAAATAAATCCCTTTATGATAAAATCACAAATCATTTATTTTCTTGTTACACTTGCAACTCAAATAAATCCCTTATGATAAAATCATAAACCATTTATTTTCTTGTTACAATGATTTTCCACTTCATCTTGAAAGTCTTTGAACGTTTTCAAATATTTCATACTTCTTTCTCATTAAGTGAACATTCACTCAAATTTCTGGAGAAAGCATATGAAGTTGAAATCCATCTCTTATGACTATACATATGGACCACATACATCGATATGTATAAATTCCAATATTTTGGTCGTTCGTTCTTCTTTGGCCTTTGAACGAAGTTTCAATTATCCCGAGGAAAGTCTCACAAGCGTCATTTGATCAAATCAAAGACTCCAAAAATCCATGAAAATGGAGTTTCATGTTTTCTTTCCAATATAATTTAAACGGCGATGTCACTTCGTAAGTGATCTTCCAATCATTTGTCTTGCGACATTTTAGCATTAGCTTTATGGATGTGATTTCTTCAACTATATTTGTAAATCATCCATCTTATATGGAATACGGTAATTATTTGAACAACCTTTGTTCTCATAATACCTGATTTAAATAACAATTATTAAAACAAATATTGAAGTCAAGCTTTGATGTTAACAAGAAATACAAACAACGGTTTGTTTGTTTTCGATGAACATCATCACATATTCTCTTGCTAGTTACTTAATACATTGTGGTTCATGAATTGCGTCGTTCGGTATGAAATTTCATACCAAATAATTAGGTATCCAATACCCAAGAACCACATTGTTTAACAAGCAAAGAATACAACCATAACATGTATATCATCTGTATACCTAAATTGGATATTTCCAATCTTTTCTTTTCTGCCAAATATATTTTATAGATTCTCTTTCAGCATTTCCTTTTCCTTTTAAAAGAATCTATCAACATCAACAGTGGCGCCATATACATGACACATAGTCCAAAGCGTGTATATTCAAATAATAATACCTTTGGACTCGCACTTTGAAGTAGATCACCATCATCAAATGATCGATGTTCTTTCAAAATCCATTCTTTAGTAATCTTTTAGTGTAGTAAACACTTTACATACATCTTATATTCATCCTTATCACGACGACTTTCATGATCATGCTACTATAGATTATAAAGTGAATCGTGAGTATAACATTACTTTCCAAAACCCTTTTGGATGATTAGGATGTCTAGCATCTCCAACCTTTGCAAATTCTCATCCAATATGAGAACATATATTATACTCTATCATATTGCAACCAAAACATTTTTCTAGATATCATTATATCTGCCACACATGATGGTTTCTGAAAAAAATTCTTTCAGCTCCTAGATATTAAAACAATCAAGAATCATGGAGGCAAACATGATACTTAAGATACTAACACTGGAATTGTTACCCTCTATTTAATACCAATTATTAAATTTCACAGAGTAAATAGAGTTTGCTAAAAGTTTGCAATAGGACTTTAAACTTTATATTGAAACTCAACACAATACGATACCAGTTGGTAAAGTAAACATCCAGAATTCTATAGTTCTATTATCTCAATTACAACTAAGCATAAGGTGGTGAACGAATGCCAATGACTACAAAAAATTATGCAAATTCACTTTGATTTAGTTTATGATAAATTGAGATCTTCTAATCCAAATTATAAATGAACTCCCACTCAAAAACGACATCCCTCGTGTCTTTTTGGTGACTACATGAACCAAATCCACTATAATAAGTCCTATCATCACGCGAGTCGGTGTAGCTTCAAAGGCGAGCATCAAATGTGCATCATATCTTCCATATGACTCATGCTTAACCTTTCGGTCCGTGTTCCGAGGCCATGTCTGTACATGATAGGCTCACCAAGTAAGAACCTTAGTATTCGCGTGTGTAACTGTCTTACACCCATAATATGATCGTGGATTCAAGAACACTCGATTATAATGTGATCTCTTGGAGCGACGAAACATAATCAGTGCATACTTAAGGAATAACACATTCTTATCTTGATATCTAAATGAGGGATCATCTTATTATGCTAATAAAACACCAAACAAGCAATATAAGATGCAACAAACATCACATGTTTATAAGTGAAATGATATGGTTCCCGTATATGATCTCCATCATGTGCACCATGGTATGATCACTATCATACCTCTATGTGTAAGGCCAAGGTCTATGGAACTTACACGTTATATGTGTTGTAAGAGTATCATCTCATACTTCTACTTACAACATCACCATATCATAACACTAGCCCAACAATAATCTAAACTAGACGCCTCTAATTTATCCATTTCAAGTTTTACGTGGCTTAGGGCTTTTGAAGATAGAACCGTTCATACCTACGAACATGAACCACAACAAGGATAACCAAATTATTGACAACTCGTTGCAAATTAGATATTGGCTATAGTAGGAGAGACAGACACCTGCTAGCCACTTATGCAAAACTAGTTGCATGTCAAGCGTGGAACAGGTCTCATGTGCGAGGACATGTAAAGTTTGTCCGGGCCGCTTCATCCCACTATGCCATCAATATCCAAAGTACAACTAATAAGCAATAAAATGATCATCATAGCCCACATACTCATATGTGTACTACCCGTGAAAAGCATCTACGCATAGATCCGGCTCTGATACCACTGAGGGGTTCGCAGCATAGAAAACAAAAAATTTCCTACGATGGGAACAACAATGTACCAAGATCTATCTACTAGATACAAGCAACGGGCGGATGTATATCCGTAGAGAACGTACCCTTGAAGACCTACAAAGCTTAACGAGTTCAAACTCGTGGTTGATGTAGACGATCTCTTGTCGATCTCAAGATCGAGAGGAAGTCCTAGCGCCGCAAAACAGCGGCGTATCCGTGCTCGCACACACGTACGAGGCACCGAGCAACCTCCGCCTCCTCTCTCTAGCGATGCAGCGGAAGCACAACTCTTTCTTGCCGAATAGCCACCGGGAACATGTATCTCGCTAGTCCGATACCATGGGGGATAAATACTAGAGGGGGAGAGAGATCCTTCATGAGGAGGTGTAAGTGAGAGAGAGAGGGAGGGGGGCTCCTTTTATAGGGAGAGGGGGCACCCAAAGGGCCATGCACCCTTCCCCTCCTTCCATTCATGTGGGTGGACACTCCACTCACACAAAAGCCTTTCAATTTCCTCCACTCAAAAACCCACTGAAATTCCCATTAAATTTCCACCAAATTTAATGCAAACTCTCATTGAATAAAACTCCTTTTATTTATTCATAATTTTGTCAATTACTTTAATGACAAACATTCTCATATAACCCCTTGCTAGTATTTCATTTCACATGCAAAAACACTTTCTGCAATTTCACCCGAAAACCCGTTTCGGTATCTAGTGAAATAAATTCCTGCGCTTGTTATTCTTTCCGGCATGAAACTTTTGCTCCAAATGGATGTCGGTGTATCTTAAGTGTGCCACCCTACTGTTCACTAATAATGTGGACATGATCGAGACCCTTCTCCGATCAATAATCAGAAGCAGGATCTGGAGACCCATACTGACTCCCACACATTCAACGATGACTTTCTTGTGATCGTCGGAACCTTTTACGCTAGTATCTTAATCCTTTTATTTTGTGATATATTACATGTCCGAGATTCGATCTTCGGTATCTCCATACCTAGTTTTATCTTGTTACTGACATGCACTCTTTTCTTGTTCCCGTGATACAACATTCTAGTGATCAAATCACTTGCTTGCAAGCTAACCAATGTGATATCATCGAGAGGGCCTAGAGCATATCTATCCGTCATTGGGATGAACAAATTCCGCTCTCGATCCATGGGCCTCAACATAACACTTTAGTAGTTCTGAACCCATCTTTATAATCACCCAGTTACGGTGTGACGTTTGATGTTATCAAGAAACTCTTCCGGTGTTAGTGATTGAGATGATATCATGGTCTAAGGATTAGGATCACTTCGTAAGTTGTTATAGCAATATAAACTCAATGACTTTGATCGTAATGCTGTACTTAGGATGAATGTTCATCACACCATTAAACTAATGTTGTGATCTCGTTATTAACAACATCCAGTGTCCATGATCAGGAAACCTTTGATCATCTTGTGAATCAACGAGCTAGTTTATAAGAGAGGCATAACTAGGAACTTTCGGTTTGTTTATTAAACACACATGTATTAACGTTTCCGTATTAATATAATTATATCATGCAAAATAAATATTTGTCATAAATAAAGAATACGATAATAACCACTTTATTATTGCCTCTCGGGCATATTCCCTTCAGATCATTCTACACTTGAGTCTTTCACCAAGCTCCTTGATGGCATTCCATGCTGCATTCCTTGCGGAGTCAAAGAATGACATGTGCATTTAAGAGTTGGTGACTATGCAGAATCCCGACTCTTTGTGGTTGTTCTCCTTGTTTTTGTACATGTGGAGTTGTACCCATCAATATTCTTCTCCTTCATCCATCACT
This sequence comes from Avena insularis, assembly GCA_023614405.1. Classification (NCBI taxonomy): domain Eukaryota; kingdom Viridiplantae; phylum Streptophyta; class Magnoliopsida; order Poales; family Poaceae; genus Avena; species Avena insularis. The sequence goes on from CM042685.1 coordinate 258,894,357, forward strand.
GGAAATACCTTGTACACGGCTTCACCATGTATCCCCAAGCTAACCATGAGATTTTTGAGTGCCTTGGGAAACTCCACATCACATTCTAAGGTCATTGTCATGAGTGGTCCCTTCTTGACGACATCGTTGATGGCGGCCATCTAATAATAGATATGAGAAATAATATTAGGAGAAGTTTTACGAGATGGAAAGAGACAAGTGTTGAAATTTAAAAAGGAGTTTGTATTTTCCTAGTGGTTTCCTTAGTCTAATCCATCTTAGGATCATAATCCTACAAGCAACACAGTGCTGTGATACCATCTGTAAGACCTCACCATTTAAGGTAAAGGCCCCTGTGATTGCAATGCTAGTCCCTGGATCGAATTGCTAGCATCCACAGTTTAAGATGAAGTACACAGATACAAAGGTCATTATTACATCGTAATATCCAGAGATACATAGTTCTTACAACTCATTAGCCCAAGGCTAATACATAGAGTTCACAATACTTAACAAAATAAATAAAGTCTTCATCTTCATGTGCCACAGGAAAACATGTTGGGTGTAGACTAATAACCCTAGTCACCATCAGAGTAACCTGCAACATAATAAGTTACAACCACAAAGGGTCAATATATTTGCAATTGTATTGGCAAGTGATACCATAGTAGTATAGTAACATCTAATAACTATATGAATTTGGCTAAGTGTAGTTCAGGCTGGCTTTGCTCAAAATAAGGTTTGTCTTATTTATTTGAAATCACTATGTTTTTGTTTGACAAAAATCCCAAGGAACCACCAATAGACATTGGTGAACCTTTACCCTTGTTCAACCACAAGTTTTAACTTAGAGAAATTGGGATGAGGAGATCCTTGATCATTTCAATGTCTTTGAGGCTCAATATGTCCGTTATCGGGGACACGGCTAAGTACTTAGGTTTTACCCTCTCGAGAGGTGGTGCAATTTCCCCACAAGAATCGACATGCATCGAGATGATACTTTTCAGAAGAATTCCCTTAGACCACCATGGACGTGTTCCATCCTATCAACCCTACCACCAACTTCCATCTGGCTAAGTTCTTGCAACCTAGTTGATCAAGGCAGAGCCCATATGTCGTGTGGTTGCTCTAGAAGCTTCTCAACACTAAACATCTAAAATTTCTTTGTTCCTGGGTGGCCATCCACAAGTGTGATACACAAGGTAAACCATAGACATGGGCCTTGTGTAACCACTCAACACAAACCAATCTTCCCATTCCACCCAGGTGATTCATTAACATGTTGTTTTATTAATCAAAAACATAGGCATAAACTTTGCATAGTATCATAACCTGAATATTCCACCCTTGTATTCTACTAGCTAGGCTAAGCATACTAGTATAACAAGTTTCTTAACATAGGGAAAAACTACTAAGACAATATCTATAGGATTTACCATATCATAGCATATACTTAGAAAAATCCCCATGCAAATCCTACTCAAAATATCACTAGTGCATAGATAAAATAGTAGGACAAAAAGATGAAGCATCAATTTCCTTGGTAGTTGGGGGAATAGGAAGAATCCTCACAATCACACTCTCCACAATCACCAAAATCTACACATAAAATCAGACCACAATATTCACATTCAATATACAAACAAAAATATATATGAATGCATGCAAATGCAATGGAATGATTTGTCACACTTTTAAAAACAAACTAAATAGTACTGAACACAAAGCATACTTTCTAAGGTCTAAATAATCCAAAATTTACTTTAAAATAATTTTCTAAACAATTTATATAGTCAAATTAAGCTACAAATGTTTCTGCATAAAATCCTAATTTTACAGAAGCAAATGGACAAACCATTGATATAGATGCAAAGATCTCAATTTTCTGAATCCATTGATATAAAATTTGTAATTTTTGGATAAACAGATCAAAAGTTATTGAATTTATAAGTTTGAATAACTAATAGATCAAAAATCAGATTTTAAATCTAAACCAGTGACCCGCGGCGTGTTCTGATTGGTGTGTACTGCTTCACGCTGGATCACGCTTCCGTGCCGTTAGATCTAATTGAAATGCTGTATCTCAGACCTAATCGTAACGGTTCATTAAGTGATCTAATCCTAGCCACCAGATGCAGATAGTTCAAACTACTCTGACCAAAACCTAGCAGCGGAAATGGTTCTGGCGGCGGCGATGCGGCTGACGGCGACGCGCCGATGATGTTAGGGGGTTAGGAGGGGTGTGCTGGTGCTTATCGAGCTCGCGAGAACGGGGGGGATTCTCAACGTGTACTTGGCTTGGACAGGGGGTGCTCGGACACGGGCTCAGATGCTCGTCGGAGTTCGCACTGGCATCGGGTGTTCACGAACGGAGATGGAGGAGACGACCTAGGGATAGATAAGTAAAATGGTGGTCATCAGAAGTTGCGCAAGGTCACGGCGAACACGATAGCATGAAGCAGAGGTCAAGGGGCGCTCGGGTTTTACCATGATTGCTCTCCGGAGTCGAACGACGCCTTGGGTGCTTGGAGAGGTTGACGGGGACGGCGACCTAGGGAAAGATTGGACAAGCAAAGGGTATGAGAAGATGCGCAAGACGATGGCGAAGCAGGTCGTGTGAACCATAAGACAAGGTGCGTTCGAGACTTACCGAAATAGCTCGCAGGAGTGGCTCGGCCCTGCGGCGGTGCAAGGCGAAATCTGAGGGGCCTGGCCGGCGCTTGGGGCTTGCAGTGTTGGGGGAAATGTTGCGAAGGGGGAGGGGTTTAAGTAGCCAGAGCGAGGGAGTGATTCACGCCTGCAATCAACAGCGAATTATGCGGGATTGATTCGGGCTTGCATGGGAAAGAAACTGCCGACGAACTGGTCGCGGGCGCGGGGTCTGGGGACGATGAAGTCGACATAGCATCGGGGCCACTGTCAGTGAGGGGAACGGTGCGCGTGCAGGTGTAAATCTGCGGGGAGATTCCCGGGTGGGTCGTGGGCTGCCAGGGAGAGTTGGGCCGAATGGGTTGCGCCTGATATTTTTCCCTTTTCCTCTTTCCTTTTCTGATTTGATTTTCTAAATAGAATTTGAATGGCTATTTCAAATCCAAATGAATTCAAATATTCACCAAACTTTTGTACTGTGATCCTAGTGTCCAAAAGTGTGTCAAACACATACAACCACTCAAAAACATTTTTGGGTATTGAAAATAAAATAAAACCTTGCCCCATATATATATAATAAGAAGGGGTTTAAATATGGTTTTATTTAGGGTTTAGCTTTGAAATTTTTTATGCAAAGTAATAATGCCATGATGATATGAATGCAACGACATGATTTTGCATTTGATGAAATTTGGGATATTACACTCCCCCACAATATATGCGCGTGTGATGAACTTGAATTTCATTGCATATATTGCCAACCATTACAGTTGATGGAGTTTCCAATATATATTCAACATGCAAATAAACAACAAAGATGCAAGAGCATGAGATAAAAATGCTTAAGAACAAACTCAAAGCATAAAACTAACTTCCCTTAAACCCTCCAAAACTTCTCCCCCATTGGCATCGATTTCCAAAAGGGGTGAATAGTTCTAGACGACCAATATAGTTAGAATTCCTCCAAAGGTGTGCATTTGAAACAAATTTATTATGATTGGAAACATTTACACCTATCTAATGATGAATACTTAGGAGGAGGTCAAACTATATTGAGGATCAAAAGATTGCAAAAAAATAACAAGGTGAAGAAGTATCAACAAATGATGCAAGCAATCAAAAGATTGTAAGATCCCTCCTTTGTAAAGGAAAGGATCCCTGTGATTGCAATGCTAGTCCCTGGATCAATGCTAGCATCCACAATTTAAGATGAAGTACACAGAAACAAAGGTCATTATTACAGTCATTCCAGAGACAACATGGTCTTTTACAAGTCCATGGCCACATGCCTAATACAAGAGTTTAAACAAGTAAATAGATAAATAATTCTTCATCTTCATGTGCCACAGGCAATCATGTTGAGTGTAGACTCATGACTCCTAATCATCATCAGAGTAACCTGCAACATCACAAGTTACAGCCACAGTGGGTCAATACATTGGAATAGTATTGGCAAGTGATACCTTAGTAGAATATTGGTGGACTATATACTATATGCATTTTTGGCTAAGTGTAGCTTAGCTTGCTTTGCTCAAAATAGGTTTTGCCTATCAGTTGAAAACACTAAGTTTTTCTTTGTCAATTTTTTTCCCAAGGAACCACCAATACACATTGGGGTCCTTCACCCTTGTTCACCCACAAGTTTTACTTAGAAATTTGGATGAGGAGATTCTTGATAGCTTCCATGTCTTGATGCTCAAATTGTCCAATACCAGGGACATGGCTAAGTACTTAGATTCTTCCATCTGCAGAGGTTGTGCACTTTCCCCACAAGACTTGATTTTCACCAAGACAGGACCTTTCAGAAGCCTTCCCTTAGACCAAATGGACGCGTTCCAACCTATCATCCCACTACCACCAACTGTCCAAATGCCTAAGTTATTGCAACCTATGTGATCCAGGCAGAGCCCATATTGCCAAGTGGCTGCACTAGAAGCTTCTTAACATTTGGCCTATCAAATCCCTTTGTTCCTGGGTGGCTTTCCACAAGTGAGATACACAAGGTAAACCATAGAAATGGGCCTTGTGTAACCACTCAACATAAACCATTCCTTCCATTCCACCCAGGTGTTTCATTCACTTAGTTGTTTTATTAAGCAAAAACACAAGTCCAAAGACTTAGAAATATTTTTCCATAGCATGAATAATTCACCACCCTTGGTTGCTACTAGCTAGGCTAAGCATGGCATAGATAAGCATCTTAACTTAGAAATTTCTAGTAATTCTACAACTACTAGGATTTCCCAAGCATAGCATATAAGCAAAATATAACCATGCAAGACTAGCAAAATATTTCTAATGCATAGTAGAAAACATAGGGATAAAAATATCATGAAGCACCACTTGCCTTGGTAGTTTGGAGAGTAGCTACACTCCTCACAATCACAATCACTATTGGCACAAAAATCTACACATAAAATCATTGCAATAAATCACATACAAAATAAATACAAGCAAAAATAAATGGATGCATGCAATATGATATGTGATGATTTTCTAAACTCAACAAGACAAGTGCACATTACTGGTTCATAAACAAGTTCAAAACTTGCCAAACAACATTTATTTAAACACTAAAACATTTCTCAAATAACTTATATACACAAAATAGGCCTACACATGTTTCTGTAAATAAAACCATTTTAACAGAAACAAAACATTAAACACATTGCATATTTGTAAAGGGCTTTCTCTCCTGATTCCATTGATATAAAATTCATCAAATTTGGACGTGGAAATCAGAAGTTATGATTAAAACAAAATCAAACATCTAATAGATTCAAATCCTGATTTTAAATCTAAACCCTAGCCACGTGTCATGTTCTGATTGGTGCGTACCGATTCGCACGGATCGGTCGATGCAGGCCGTTGGATTAAAGTGACCGCGCACGGTCCAGATCTAAGCGTACCGTTTCGTTAAGTGATCTATTCCTATGCGCTGGATCTAGATCCAACGGTCATCGATCAAGCGACCACGGATGGGCGGCGCTGGCGGTGGCAACTGGTGGCGGTGTGCTCTGTCTACGGCGGTGCGGCTCTACATGGGGTTTTGGGGTCATCGGAGACGCTTACCAGATTCGTGGTGATGCACTGAAGCTCAACGTGGCGATGGCTTGACAAGGGGCGCACGGACACGGCAGCACGAGCTCGTCGGAGTTGCTGACAGCGTCGGGTGTTCGGTGACGAAGTTGTTGGCGGTGCTCCGGGTCACCCTAGCACGAATCAATGGTATCATGGGGTGCGTAAGGCTACGGCGAACACACTTGTGTGAGTCAGAAACGAAGGGGAACACGGGGCTCACCGAATTTAGTCACCGGAGTCGAAGACGTCGTCGGGACCTTGCTGTGCTTGATGGAGTCGTCGACACAGGCAATCTGAGACGAACTAGAGGTGTCAGTAGGAGCGCAAGGAGGTTGCGAAGCTGTTCGCATGAACCAGAGAGGAAGGGGCGCACGAAGTTTACCAGGATTGGTCGCCGGAGAGGGTTCTGCCTGCAGCGGTGCAAGGGCGAATACGGGCAGCCTGGTGGCAGAGTGGTGGCGCTAGGTGAGGGGAAATTCTCACGGTGTAGAGGGGGGTTAAGTAGGCAGGAGGGGGGCGGCGATTACGTGCAGAATCAATGGCAATTAAGCTCGCGATGGCTGGCGAGTATGGCGAGCGGCGCCTCAGCAGCGTGATTGAAGACGACGGCGTGGTCGAGGTCCACTGCCCGAGTGAAACGAGAGGAGGTGGGGTCGGTGATTTGACTTGGCGGGTTTGTCTGCGAGTGAGAGAGAGAGAAGGGGGAACCCGGGTGGGCTTAGTGGGCTGATTCTGTTGTTGGGCTAGAAAGGTGGCGTCGACCCTTTTCTATTTCTTTTCTCCTTTTCTTTTTCTGTTTGCAATTTCAGGAATCAAATTCAAATGATTTCAAAAGCTGTTTGAATTCAAATCTTTTCAGGATTTTTGTAGAGTGCAACCCTCACAAATCTGGCACAAAACAAAGTGGTCACTTTGAATTGGCCTGGTCACTTGGAATAAAATAAAATAAGAAGTGACATAGCACTAGTTTTAAATAGGTTTAGAAATTGGTTTTCAAATCATATTTGTTTTGAAACTTTGGTTTAAATCCTAGCAATCTAGCAATATAATCTAGGAGCAATAAGACAACAAGGTTTGGTTCAATGAACAACAATCTCTCATTGGAGAGTAGCATTTGTTTTAAATGCTGATCACATAAAATAATGAGCTCATATGCACCTGTTTTGGAATTGGTTTGTTTGAAATGAACTCTACATGATCATGAATGAATGGATGATATGCATGAGTTTGAAACATGATTTTAGGGATGTTACAAATCTAACCCCCTTAAGGTGAATCTCGCCCTCGAGATTCGGATTGGCTAGCAAATAGGTGAGGTTGGTCTTTCCGAAGATCATCTTCTCTTTCCCATGTTGCTTCTTCTTCGGAATGATGGTTCCACTGAACTTTGCAGAACTTGATAGTCTTAGTCCATGTGACTCTTTCTGTAGTCTCAAGAATCTTGATAGGTTTCTCCTCATAAGTGAGATCACTCTCCAATTGAACCTCTTCCAAAGGTATAGTATCCTTCAAAGAAGTTTCTTCCATTTCTGGATGACATTTCTTAAGCTGACTCACATGAAACACATTATGAACAGCTGACAAAGACTCTGGCAATTCAATCTCATAGGCTACTTCTCCTTTGCGACTTAGAATCTTGAATGGCCCAACATATCTTGGGGCCAATTTACCTTTGACACCAAATCTCTTCACTCCACGAAGTGGTGACACTCTAACATAAGCTTTATCACCAACTTCATAGGTGACTTCTCTACGCTTAGGATCTGCGTAGCTTTTCTGTCGGGACTGTGCTATCTTTAATCTGTCCTTAACCAGCTTGACTTTCTCTTCAGCTTCTTTGATAAGTTCTGGTCCGAACAAACTTCTTTCTCCCACACCATTCCATAGCAATGGTGTGGTACACTTTCTCCCATAGAGAAACTCAAAAGGTGCCATCTCAATACTGGCTTGATAGCTGTTATTGTAAGAGAATTATGCATAAGGCAAACTTTCATCCCAACTGGCTCCATAGTCTAGGGCACATGCCCTCAACATATCTTCAAGAATCTGATTAGTCCTTTCATTCTGTCCATCAGTCTGAGGATGAAAAGCAGTGCTGAATTCCAACCTCATTCCTAATGGCTCATGTAGTTGCCTCCAAAAGTGAGAAGTGAATTGAGTTCCTCTATCAGACACAATACTCTTGGGTACTCCATGTAAACACACAATTCTGCTCATATAGATCTTGGCTAACTTAGCACTTGTGTAAGTTGTCTTCACGGGTATGAAATGAGCCACTTTAGTTAGGCGATCCACTACTACCCAAATAGAATCATATCCTGACCGGGTCCTTGGCAATCCGGTAATGAAATCCATACCAATCTTGTCCCACTTCCAATCAGGAATAGGTAGTGGTTGAAGCAAACCTGCTGGTTTCTGATGTTCCGCTTTCACTCTACTACATACATCACACAAAGCAATATGTTCGGCGATGTCTTTCTTGAGATTATCCCACCAAAATCTTTCCTTCATATCCATGTACATTTTGGTGTTACCTGGATGAATGGAATACGGTGAGTTGTGTGCTTCTTGTAAAATCAGTTTCCGAAGCTCCGGATCTTGTGGAACACAGATACGTTTTCCATGCCATAAAGTACCTTGTTCGTCTTCATGGAATCCTTTGGCTTTTCCCTTGCCAATCTTTTCGTTGATCTCTTCAATTTCCTTATCAGTCTTCTGGGCTTCTTTGATCTTGTCCAACAAAGTAGGTTGAACATCCAAAGACATGAGATGTCCTTCAGGCACAATCTCCAATCTGAGATCTCTAAATTGGGCACATAGATCATCTGGCAATTCTACCTTAGTAAGGCCATTCACAAAAACCTTCCGGCTTAGAGCATCCGCTACAACATTTGCTTTACCGGGGTGGTATTGCAAACTTAAGTCATAGTCCTTAATGAGTTCTAGCCATCTTCTTTGTCTCATGTTAATTTCCTTCTGGGTGAAGATATACTTCAAACTTTTGTGATCTGTGAACACTTCACAACGCTTTTCCAAAAGATAGTGTCTCCATGTTTTGAGTGCATGGACAACAGAGGCTAACTCTAAATCATGAGTAGGATAGTTTACCTCATGAGTTTTGAGTTGTCTCGAGGCATACGCCACAACTTTTCCTTCTTGCATAAGTACTGCACCCAATCCATGATGAGATGCATCACAATACACTTGGAAATCCTTCTCCAAATCTGGTAAACACAAGACTGGTGCTGTCACAAGTCTCTTCTTCAACTCTTGAAAGCTGAGTTCACAACCTTCAGACCAAGCAAATTTCTTGTCTTTCTTTAGCAATTCTGTCATAGGCTTAGCTACCTTGGAAAAATTCTCAATGAACCTTCTGTAGTAACCTGCTAAGCCAAGGAAACTACGAACCTCTTTCACTGACTTGGGAGATTCCCATTCAGTTACAGCTGAAACTTTAGCAGGATCAACAGCTACTCCATCACCTGACACAACGTGTCCAAGAAATCCAACTTCTTTCAACCAAAACTCACATTTGCTGAATTTGGCATACAACTTTTGTTCTCTAAGCTTCTCAAGTATCAAATGCAAATGTCCTTCATGCTCTTCTTTGCTCTTGGAGTAGATCAAAATATCATCGATGAAAACGATAATAAACTTATCAAGAAATTCCAAGAACACCTTGTTCATCATATTCATGAAGTATGCTGGTGCATTGGTCAGACCAAATGGCATCACAGTATATTCATACAATCCATACCATGTGGTAAAAGCTGTCTTAGGTATGTCTTGTTCTCTTATCTTGAGTTGGAAATAACCCGACCGAAAATCAATCTTTGAGAACACACAAGCTCCTTCTATCTGGTCAAACAAATCATTGATTCTAGGCAAAGGGTATTTGTTCTTGATAGTCACTTCATTGAGTGAACGATAATCTATGCATAACCTTTGACTTCTATCCTTCTTTTCCACAAACAAAACTGGTGCTCCCCAAGATGAGGAACTTGGTTGGATAAAACCTTTCTGCAACTGTTCTCCAAGTTGTTTCTTGAGTTCTTTCAGTTCATCAACTGACATCTTGTACGGTCTCTTTGCTATTGGTCCAGATCCTGGTAGCAAATCAATAAGAAATTCCACATCTCTATCTGGTGGCATTCCCGGCAATTCTTCTGGAAACACATCCGGATATTCACTCACAATTGGCACACTGTCCATGCTAACCCCCTTAAGAGAATTTAGCTTACTCCCTTTTGCTTCAAAATTGGTCTTGAATCTGATCCTTTTATTTTCTGGAGTTGTGAGTGAGACAGTATGGTTGGCGCAATCTATCACTCCCTTGTGTTTAGTCATCCAGTCCATTCCCAAAATGACATCCAATCCTTGGGAGTTTAGGATTATCAAGTTAACGGGAAACTTATACTTTCCAAACTCTATAACTAGATCATGACATCCTGAATTCACTATCATTTCTCCGCCAGGAGAACTTACTTTTATAGGGCACCCAATAGTTTCTACCGGTAGTTCATTTCTTTCAACAAATGCTCTTGATATGAATGAATGAGATGCACCAGTATCAAAGAGAACAAATGCTGGAACAGAATTGAGTTTGAACTTACCAGCAACAGCATCAGGTTCCTCATAAATCTCCTCCACATTGATGTGGTTCACTTCTCCCTTTTGAAAAGGGTTGGGCTTGTTGGGTCCTTCAACTTTCTTTTCTGGGCATTCATTTGCATAATGCCCCATCTTATTGCACTTGAAACACTCAACCTGACTAAGATCCTTCTTGACAGGCTGGCTTCCACTGCCACTTCCACTCCCACTATGGTGGCTCTTATATCCACCCTTGTGATTCTTGTACTTGCCATTGTCATGACTACGGTGATGCTTGTTGTCATGATGACGGTTGTGGTTGTGGTGCTTGTTGAATTTCCCATGCTTGTGGGATCCTGAGCTTCCACTATCATCATAATGGGAACGCTTGTGAGACGATCCCGAGCTGTGCTTGTTCGAGTTCTTTCTCTTCCTACTCTCAACTTGCTTCATTTTGTTCTCCAAAATAGCAGCCTTATCACAAAGAGACTGATAAGTGGGAACATAGGCTACTGATAGCTGCAGGTTCAGTTCATCATTCAACCCTTCAAGGAACTTTTCCTTCCTCTTTGCATTAGTGTCAACTTCATCCGGTGCATAACGCGCCAGATTGTTAAACTCCTCAATATATTCAGCCACGCTGCGGTGGCGCTGCTTCAGATTATGGAACTCTTTCTTCTTCAAACTCATCACTCCGGATGAGATGTGATCAGTATGAAAGCCATCTTCAAAGATAGCACATGTCACATCTGCAATGGGAGTGGTGATCTGGAAGTTATCCCACCAAGTGGCTGCTGGTCCTTCCAACAAGTGAGCTGCAAATCTGACTTTCTCTTCATCAGTACATCCAACTGTTACCAAGTCCTTGTTCACAGAGCGTAGCCAATCATTGGCCACCATAGGATCAGTTGTTCCTGAGAAATTTGCTGGCCTCAATCTCAAGAACCTGGTAAGCATGTCAAAACCAGGTGCGTTGTTCTGATTGTTGTTGTTGTTGTTGTTGTTGTTGTTGTTGTTGTTGTTGTTGTTGTTGTTGTTGTTGTTGTTGTTGTTGTTCTGATTCTGGATGAATGTAGTCATCATCTGCATCAGCTGAGTCTGAGCTGTCATCATTTGCTGCATCTCAGGGGTGATGTTGTTGTTGTTGGGGTTGGGATTGGCACGACGAGGAGGCATCTGTGGTTTGTTCAATAGAGATAAGAATGAGATACCCATAGATGCTAACATGCACATTACATCACATAAACATTCACCAAACATGCATCATAATAAAAATAGTTCAACAACATAAACGACAAGTTTGCAAAGTAAACACACCAATAGAAAGCCATCCACATGTTGGATGGTCATTGCGACTCAATGAAAAGCATGATAAGTAAATGATAAATGAGTAGTCATCACTACTCCTCAGCATCAACCTCCTCCTCAACAAAGGTAAGACCTGCATTCTCCATAGCGGTCTTGTATTCCTCGACATTGGTGGTCAAGGTCTCTACTTTGGCTTTGAGAGCCCTCTTCTGAGAACGAAGCCTCTCAATCACAATCTGCTGATGCTCGAGCTCTAAGTCCTTGTTCTCTAGTTCTGCAGTCATGTCTCGAATCCTCTTGTTCCTATCTTGGACTCGCTTCTCTTGACTCTTGAACTTTCTGTCCTGACTCTCGAACTTGGCCTCCATCTCCTTGACTATCTCATCTTGCTCCGCGAAGAGCTTGTCCTTCTCCACGAAGTCACACAGGTTCGTCATTGCTAAGCATGACGTTGGTCCTATCATTGTCCACGTGCCTAAGAAGAACCTCTAAGTCCTGGAGGTATAGACGAATTGGCTCGGCTGTCTCCCTCGAAGTGTCCTCGAAGTCGATGGCCTCTCCATCCTCATCACGTCTACCGAAGGCGTGGAAATGAGTACCTCTAACCTATCGAGAGTGTCTCCCTAACAGACGTCCAATCAAGTCCTGCATGACTACTTCTAGGCCTCTCTCCTTGTCATCGTGCATGAGCTTGAAGATGATAGCCCCGTGGTAGGCTCAGTCTAGCGTCCGGGCTGATTGACCTTGAAGCCCCAAAGGTCTTTTCCTCTCAAACTTGGTGAGGGGAAGCACCATGATGGTAGGAAGAGGGAGATTGAGCAAAGTAGTGAGATCAATAATACGTGGGCCAAAACGAGTTCCTTGGAACTCTTCAATAGTGCTGATGGTAACATTAGGCATCTATTTAATAAGATAGAAAAAGTTAGAATCAACACAATTTTAAGACAAGTCACAAGACAAGGCATCACATGCATAACTTTGAAAATCAAACACACAAGTCATGGCATACATGGATCCATTACAAACAACCAAGGTTCAACTTATTTTAAACAACATTTTGGAAAATAAAATGATAAGTGTGGTGGTCCAACTAACGAAGTAGGCTTACAATTCCATCTCACTTGCCAAGTTGGCTAAAAGGGCATCCCTAGAGGCAATCTGTTTGTCTAGATCACCCATAGCTAAGTCTATGATGTCCTTCCTTAGGCTTTGGTTGGTAGCCTCTAACCCTTGGGTATGCTTCTTTTCTTCCCTAAGGTCATTCTGAGTGTTTAGCATTCTGCACTTGATTCTATCACCAAGTTCTTTGATGGCTCTCCAAGCTGCATCCCTTGCTAAATCAAAGAATGTAGTGTGCATCATTGTGTTGGTGACCATGCACAACCCTGAGTCTTTGTGGTTGTGTTCCTTGTTTTTATACAAGTGAAGTTGCACCCGCCAGTACTCAACTCCTTCATCCATCACAGGAAAACCTTTGTACACAGCTGCACCATGTATTCCCATTGCAACCATGAGGTCCTTGAGAGCCTTGGGGAACTCTGTCTCACATTCCAAAGTCATTGTCATGAGTGGTCCCTTCTTCACGGCTTCGTTGGTGGAGTTCATCTACAAATAGAGGTGAGAAAGAAGATTATAAAAGTTTACGAGAAGAAAAGACAAGTGTGGAAGTTGTTGAAAATTTTTCCTTAGTGGTTTCCAATCCTAGGGTCATAATGTCACATCCCAAGATTTTCCAAATCTTGTAATGTGAAAATAAATGAATAAAATAAGACTTTGTTTGATTTTCAGAGCCAGAAGAAACTTTTTGAATTCAATTGGAACTTCAAACCCATTTGAATTAAATAAAACCTAAAGGGATTTAAAAAGATAAACATTTAATAAAAGGAAAAATAAAAACATTTGGAAATACTATTTTGAAACAATTAAATGAAAAGATTTGTTTTCAAACGAAATAGAAGTTTATAAATAAAGAATATTTTATAAAGCCAAATTAAACCTTGGCCAAGCTTTGGAATTAAAACATTTTTTATTTTTAATAAAATTAGCAAAGGTTTATTTAAATAAAATAATAAGGATTTAATATCCAACTTTATTTAAATAAAAGGTTTTACCAATTTAAATTGAAACATCAAAACTTATTAAATTATTTAAAATAAGTTTTCCCAAATATTTGATATTCACAAATAAAACCTACTAAAGTGTTTTGGCTTTATTTTTAGATTTCAAAATAAATATCTCAATAAAACAAATCCTATTTGATTTAATAATGAAAGTCTATTATATTTAATTAATAATGGACTCTAAAATAAAAGGGTATTTTGTTTTAAACAAATTTCCAAGTATTCTATATTTCCCAAATAAAACCTACTGATTTGGTTTTGAAAATATTTAGGTTTCAAATAAAGATTTTATTAATAAAATCAAACTCTATTTGATTTAATAACTAAGGCCCATTTTATTTAATTATTAATGGACCCTAAAGTAAAAGGTTATTTTGTTTTAAACAAGTTTTCCAAATATTCTTTATTTCCAAATAAAATCTACTGATATGGTTTTGAAAGTATTTGGATTTCAAATGAAGATTTTATTAAATAAACCAAACCCTATTTTATTAATAAACCATGGACCATTTTACTTAATTAATAAATGGAACCTAAAAAGATTTAAAATATTATTTTATTTTTGAAGTTGGTTTGTGCTACTAAACAGAACCAAATTCTTAGTGCAAGGTTTGGTGATTATTTGATTTGATTTGGACATTGTTTGTTTGTTTGAAATTCAAAACAGAAAATAAATTCAGAAAAAGAAAAGGGTTCAGATTAAGAAAAAAATAGAGTTTTGTCGACCCAACCCAGCAGCCCAATAAGCCCAGCAAAGCAGCCCAGCTCCCCTCCAGAAAGAAAACGTTTCACACTCCATTTTGAACCCGCGGAGCAACTGACATGTGGACCTCCCCCTCTACCCTTTTCCCACTGACGCAACGGCCCCACTTTCCTCTGTTCATCGTCCTCACCGCGCGACCTCCCTCCCCCAAACCTCGCTGCCGTTGCTGCCTTCAATCCGCGCGCTCAATTCGCCATAACGCCGCGCCTTTACCTCGCTTTAACCATGCTCGATAAAACGCCAGCGCCTTCTCCTCCGTTCCCCTCAGACGCCAACCTCTCTTCGCCACCAGGCTGCTCGGATTGTTCGTGGCAAGCACACTACTCCGACGAGCTTTCTTCTTAAAATCCGGCCAGCACACACCACCCCGAGCCTCCCTGAGCACGCTGACAACTTCCCCACTCCCAAACGCATCTCCCAGCACCCTCCTCTCAACCGCAGGCGCCCCATAGCGTCGGCTACATCAAGCTTTCGAACGCCGCCACGTCTGCCACCTCTCCGACGACCTCCCGGTAGCACACCGCCCGCATCTTCTCGATCACGCAAGCATCTTTGCCATGGCCTTGCGCAGCTAACCCAGTCCTCCGTTTGTCTTCTCGTGGACCACAGCGTCGTCCTCGACCTCGACCGCGTGCGTCCGTCGCTAGAACCAACTCCGACGAGGAATCCTGCCCGTCCCCGTGCGCCCCTCCACCAACCAAAAGCACGTTGAGTATCAGCGCTGCATTGCGAACCTGGTGAGCATCCTCCCCCTCTTCCTCGCTTCCTGTATCGCCGGCGCCGCCGCGAAACAGAGTCGCCGCCGCCAGTCGCCGCCGCCAGCGCCGCTGCTATTTGGCCAAGCAATAGGAACCGTTAGATGCAGATCCATTGGCTAGGATAGAGTCACTTATCGAAGGGGTATGAGAGCATCTGCGCCGTAAGATTTACTTTAGATCCAGCGGCCCACGTTGGTCGATCCACGCGAACCGTTTTCGGCCAATTAAAACATGACGCGTGGCACCAGACGGTCTGAAATAGAGATTAGAAACCAGATTTAAATGCCATTTTCAAACCCTTGTAACTTTCAAACCACACGTCCAAAAAATACAAATTTTATATCAATGGATTCAGGAGAGCAAGACCTAGCCAACTGTGGAATTAGTTTAGCCAGTAGTATCTTTTAGTTTGCTTGTTTTTGTAGATTCTTTTGTGAGCTTGTTTAGAGTAGAAAAATTGTTTAAAATTGAATTTAGGGTTAAAACTTTTGGGAAATGGTTTGATGTAAACTCACTGACCCTAGGAACCAACCCATAGTTTGGAAAATGGATTTGGTAAAGTTTAGGATGGAAAACTTGGTTTAGTCCATTTCTAGCTAAATAAAACTATTGATTTGTTTATGAAAATGATTTTGAGTAAAAAACTTTGGAGAAAATGTTTTTGACCAAACCTACTGACCATAAATACCAAGTTTTGAGAAACAACAACTTATTTAGTGAAACCACTTAAGGTTATGGTATTGAAAATAATAATTTTCACCACATAAAATGATGAATGGATTTTAAAATGGTCTTGAGATAAAGCCCATTTGCAAATGACTTTGCCATTTTGGTAAATGACCAATTTGGAACTTACAAAGTTTAGAAGCCTAGTGGAGACCATCCTTGCAATAGAACCAACCTTTGCATGCTTATGCATGCCTTAGATTCCATTACTTTGTGTGTAAAAAAATTGTTTGTTTGACTTTGGTCTAGAATGTGAATTGAATTGGTGTTTTACTTGAATGATTGTAGTGAAATTAGCAAAGTGTGAGACTACCAAGATCAAGGAGTGAACCACCATTCCCTACCAAAAAGGCAAGTGATGCTTCATACTTTTTGTCCCATTACTTTCTCTATGCATTAGTGATTTTGCTAAGTAAAACTTGCATGGATTTTGCTAAGTATAACCTTGCTATAGTAAAACCTAGTAGATGAATCCTTAGTAGGATTTTCCTAAGTTAAAGATTCCTACTACTATCAAGCTTAGCCTAGCTAATAGAAAACATGGGTGGAATATATATATTCACACTATGGAAAAATATTCTAAGTCTGAGGACATGTGATTTTGCCTAATAAAACAACTAAGTTAATGAATCACACAGGTGGAATGGGATGGCTTGGTGGAGTTTGGTTGAGTGGTTCACAAGGCCATGGACTTGGCTTGTGTATCTCACTTGTGGTATGCCACCCAGGAACAAAGGGATTTGAGATGTCAAATGTTGAGAAGCTTCAAGTGCAACCACTTGGCAATATGGGCTCTACCATGATCATATAGGTTGCAAGAACTTAGCCATATGGACAGTGGGTGGTAGTGTTTGATAGGATGGAGCGCGTCCATTTTGGTCTAAGGGAAAGCTTCTGAAAGATCTTGTCTTGGGAAACCAAGTCTTGTGGGGAAAGTGCACCACCTCTGCAGAGTGTAAAATCTAAGTACTTAGCCATGTCCCTGGTAAAGGACAATTTGAGCATCAAGACATGGAAGCAATCAAGAATCTCATCATTCAAATTTCTAAGTTAAAACTTGTGGTTTGAACAAGGGTTGTTTGTAAACTTCAATCTTTGATGGAGAGATGCCTTGAAAGGATCTTCAAATCTTTGATTGAGAAAAATGATTTTGCCAAGTAAAACTTAGTATTTTCAAATGTTAAAGAAAAATCTATTTTGAGCAATGCAAGCCTCAACTCCACTTAGCCAAATGCATATAGTTGATAGACTCCACCATACTATCATAGTATCACTTACCAATACAATTCAAATGTATTGACCCTTTGTGGCTGTAACTTGTATGTTGCAGGTTTGATTAATTTTAGTGAAGAATGATTGTTTAGGATTACAAAGTCTACAACCAACATCTGCCTGTGGCACTTTGAAGATGAAGGACCCCATGACTATAGTTATTTCGCTGCAATGAAATGTAATAGCCAAATGAGCTATGTATGATGTAATAAAATTATGTTATTCCTAGTTATAAAGTTATATTATGACCTTTGTTTCTTGATATTACATCTTAACTGTGGATGCTAGCTATTGATCCAGGGACTAGCATTGTAAACACAGGAGGAATCTACCTTATTAGGTTGAGACCCCTACAGATGGTATCAGAGCATTGTGTTGCCTGTAGGATTTGTAAACCTAGGATTGGACAAAAACCCTTAGAAAAAAATAGGAGTTGTATTTTGTTCCAAAAACTTATTTACAAAATCTTGTAAACTCTTTCCTCAACCATTTTGGTTTCAACTCTACTTCTCTTCTACTTCAGCTTGATGGAAAAACCTACCCATGACCAAAGACTTCACCATGTGCAAAGGACTTCTTCAACTTCTTCAACTATAATGACTTCAACATCTTCAGCATATTTCCCAAGGACTTCCAACTTGGAAACTACTAAGGACCACAAGTGAAACAAGGAAATCTTACTCAAGATTTATAGACTGAGGGAATGCAAAATAAGAAGGAGCCATCAACAACTTTGAAGTATTGCAACCAAGAGTTTATCTCAAGGAAACCATGATCTCATGCAAGAAGAATCATGAAGGATGGAAAGATCACAAGTGAACCATATAGATGGACCACCATATTTTAGTTAAGACAAAAACACCAACTTATGTGGTGAAACAAAAATATTTTGTTGCCGAAGTATGTGCTAGAACTTTGTTGTTTGAGTGAAATGTTTTGATTTGTGAATGCTTGCACATTGTTTGTGTGAATTGTGATGTGTGTGATTAGAAATATTTCCTTAGAAATATTTTGCCTATTCTAATCTCCCTTCAACCCAAACAGATGACTACCCCAAAGGACTCCAGGGTTGATGACATCAACACCAACCAAGAGGACAGCATGAAAGAGCTCATAGCAACCCAGAACCAGTTAAACCAACTGACCGCTCAGTTCATAGCCAACAATAGTGATAAAGATCCAGCACTGCAAAAGTTTTTGGAGGAACAATCCCAACTGATGCTTAAGGTGACTAATCAAATGATCAACATGGAAGAAAGCTATCCCAAAGGAGTTTATGATAACAAGGATGACAAGAATGTTATTCTAGATGGAGCACCAGCTTGCATTATTTGTGGAGACAAGGATCATACTTCCAAGGAGCATGAAGGTCAATGCCCTAACTGTGAAGAAATTCATCCTGTTGGACAATGCCCCACTTCTCAAGCCACTTGTTACCTTTGTGAAGGAAACGACCATGTCCCTATCCAATGCCCCAGCTACTCCATGGTAGAACAAAGGAAACAAGAAGGATCCAAGTCTACCAAAGGAAAAGGACCACTTATACCTCCAAACAAGACAACCCAATTCAAAGGATCAAAGAAACCCAAGAAACCAAGACCAGACATGAACCTTGTGCAATGTCGTAAATGTAAGGAAATGGGACACTATTCCAGTGAGTGCCCAGAGAACAAGAAGAATAAAGAAATTGACCAAGTGTGGTGCAGCAACTGCAAAGAGTTAGGCCACTATGTAGCAACTTGTCCACAAGAGCCACACAAAGAACTCAAGGACATCCATTGTTTCAACTGCAAGAATTCAGGACATTATGCAAGCAACTGTCCAGAAAAGATGAAGAACAAGTTGAACAAGCCTATGGAGAAACTCAACCTTGGCCCATGAATCAAGTATGGAAACCAAGGACACATGCAAAGTTTGCTTAGAGAAATTTTCCCAGGATCCCAAGAAGGACAATATGTAATTTTCGTTTGAGAATTTTTAAGGGTGGTAGTACCCTAGTTGTTTTGAACTTGCTTGTAACCCTAGCCTCCCCAAATCTCGGGACGAGATTTATTTTAAGGGTGGTAGCCTGTCATATCCCAAGATTTTCCAAATCTTGTAATGTGAAAATAAATGAATAAAATAAGACTTTGTTTGATTTTCAGAGCCAGAAGAAACTTTTTGAATTCAATTGGAACTTCAAACCCATTTGAATTAAATAAAACCTAAAGGGATTTAAAAAGATAAACATTTAATAAAATGAAAAGTAAAAACATTTGGAAATACTATTTTGAAACAATTAAATGAAAAGATTTGTTTTCAAACGAAATAGAAGTTTATAAATAAAGAATATTTTATAAAGCCAAATTAAACCTTGGCCAAGCTTTGGAATTAAAACATTTTTTATTTTTAATAAAATTAGCAAAGGTTTATTTAAATAAAATAATAAGGATTTAATATCCAACTTTATTTAAATAAAAGGTTTTACCAATTTAAATTGAAACATCAAAACTTATTAAATTATTTAAAATAACTTTTCCCAAATATTTGATATTCACAAATAAAACCTACTAAAGTGTTTTGGCTTTATTTTTAGATTTCAAAATAAATATCTCAATAAAACAAATCCTATTTGATTTAATAATGAAAGTCTATTATATTTAATTAATAATGGACTCTAAAATAAAAGGGTATTTTGTTTTAAACAAATTTCCAAGTATTCTATATTTCCCAAATAAAACCTACTGATTTGGTTTTGAAAATATTTAGGTTTCAAATAAAGATTTTATTAATAAAATCAAACTCTATTTGATTTAATAACTAAGGCCCATTTTATTTAATTATTAATGGACCCTAAAGTAAAAGGTTATTTTGTTTTAAACAAGTTTTCCAAATATTCTTTATTTCCAAATAAAATCTACTGATATGGTTTTGAAAGTATTTGGATTTCAAATGAAGATTTTATTAAATAAACCAAACCCTATTTTATTAATAAACCATGGACCATTTTACTTAATTAATAAATGGAACCTAAAAAGATTTAAAATATTATTTTATTTTTGAAGTTGGTTTGTGCTACTAAATAGAACCAAATTCTTAGTGCAAGGTTTGGTGATTATTTGATTTGATTTGGACATTGTTTGTTTGTTTGAAATTCAAAACAGAAAATAAATTCAGAAAAAGAAAAGGGTTCAGATTAAGAAAAAAATAGAGTTTTGTCGACCCAACCCAGCAACCCAATAAGCCCAGCAAAGCAGCCCAGCTCCCCTCCAGAAAGAAAACGTTTCGCACTCCATTTTGAACCCGCGGAGCAACTGACATGTGGACCTCCCCCTGTACCCTTTTCCCACTGACGCAACGGCCCCACTTTCCTCTGTTCATCGTCCTCACCGCGCGACCTCCCTCCCCCAAACCTCGCTGCCGTTGCTGCCTTCAATCCGCGCGTTCAATTCGCCATAATGCCGCGCCTTTACCTCGCTTTAACCATGCTCGATAAAATGCCAGCGCCTTCTCCTCCGTTCCCCTCAGACGCCAACCTCTCTTCGCCACCAGGATGCTCGGATTGTTCATGGCAAGCACACTACTCCGACGAGCTTTCTTCTCAAAATCCGGCCAGCACACACCACCCCGAGCCTCCCTGAGCACGCTGACAACTTCCCCACTCCCAAACGCATCTCCCAGCACCCTCCTCTCAACCGCAGGCGCCCCATAGCGTCGGCTACATCAAGCTTTCGAATGCCGCCACGTCTGCCACCTCTCCGACGACCTCCCCGGTAAGCACTGACCGCCCCGCATCTTCTCGATCACGCAAGCATCTTTGCCATGGCCTTGCGCAGCTAACCCAGTCCTCCGTTTGTCTTCTCGTGGACCACAGCGTTGTCCTCGACCTCGACCGCGTGCGTCCGTCGCGAGAACCAACTCCGGCGAGGAATCCTGCCCGTCCCCGTGCGCCCCTCCACCAACCAAAAGCACGTTGAGTATCAGCGCTGCATTGCGAACCTGGTGAGCATCCTCCCCCTCTTCCTCGCTTCAGACACATGTAGCAATCGCCGCCATGATCGCCATGGCCGCTGCTATTTGGCCAAGCAATAGGAACCGTTAGATGCAGATCCATTGGCTAGGATAGAGTCACTTATCGAAGGGGTATGAGAGCATCTGCGCCGTAAGATTTACTTTAGATCCAGCGGCCCACGTTGGTCGATCCACGCGAACCGTTTTCGGCCAATTAAAACATGACGCGTGGCACCAGACGATCTGAAATAGAATTTAGAAACCAGATTTAAATGCCATTTTCAAACCCTTGTAACTTTCAAACCACACGTCCAAAAATTACAAATTTTACATCAATGGATTCAGGAGAGCAAGCCCTAGCCAACTGTGGAATTAGTTTAGCCAATAGTATCTGTTAGTTTGCTTGTTTTTGTAGATTCTTTTGTGAGCTTGTTTAGAGTAGAAAAAATGTTTAAAATTGAATTTAGGGTTAAAACTTTTGGGAAATGGTTTGATGTAAACTCACTGACCCTAGGAACCAACCCATAGTTTGGAAAATGGATTTGGTAAAGTTTAGGATGGAAAACTTGGTTTAGTCCATTTCTAGCTAAATAAAACTATTGATTTGTTTATGAAAATGATTTTGAGTAAAAAACTTTGGAGAAAATGTTTTTGACCAAACCTACTGACCATAAATACCAAGTTTTGAGAAACAACAACTTATTTAGTGAAACCACTTAAGGTTATGGTATTGAAAATAATAATTTTCACCACATAAAATGATGAATGGATTTTAAAATGGTCTTGAGATAAAACCCATTTGCAAATGACTTTGCCATTTTGGTAAATGACCAATTTGGAACTTACAAAGTTTAGAAGCCTAGTGGAGACCATCCTTGCAATAGAACCAACCTTTGCATGCTTATGCATGCCTTAGATTCCATTACTTTGTGTGTAAAAAAATTGTTTGTTTGACTTTGGTCTAGAATGTGAATTGAAATGGTGTTTTACTTGAATGATTGTAGTGAAATTAGCAAAGTGTGAGACTAGCAAGATCAAGGAGTGAACCACCATTCCCTACCAAAAAGGCAAGTGATGCTTCATACTTTTTGTCCCATTACTTTCTCTATGCATTAGTGATTTTGCTAAGTAAAACTTGCATGGATTTTGCTAAGTATAACCTTGCTATAGTAAAACCTAGTAGATGAATCCTTAGTAGGATTTTCCTAAGTTAAAGATTCCTACTACTATCAAGCTTAGCCTAGCTAATAGAAAACATGGGTGGAATATATATATTCACACTATGGAAAAATATTCTAAGTCTGAGGACATGTGATTTTGCCTAATAAAACAACTAAGTTAATGAATCACCTGGGTGGAATGGGATGGCTTGGTGGAGTTTGGTTGAGTGGTTCACAAGGCCATGGACTTGGCTTGTGTATCTCACTTGTGGTATGCCACCCAGGAACAAAGGGATTTGAGATGTCAAATGTTGAGAAGCTTCAAGTGCAACCACTTGGCAATATGGGCTCTGCCATGATCATATAGGTTGCAAGAACTTAGCCATATGGACAGTGGGTGGTAGTGTTTGATAGGATGGAGCGCGTCCATTTTGGTCTAAGGGAAAGCTTCTGAAAGATCTTGTCTTGGGAAACCAAGTCTTGTGGGGAAAGTGCACCACCTCTGCAGAGTGTAAAATCTAAGTACTTAGCCATGTCCCTGGTAAAGGACAATTTGAGCATCAAGACATGGAAGCAATCAAGAATCTCATCGTTCAAATTTCTAAGTTAAAACTTGTGGTTTGAACAAGGGTTGTTTGTAAACTTCAATCTTTGATGGAGAGATGCCTTGAAAGGATCTTCAAATCTTTGATTGAGAAAAATGATTTTGCCAAGTAAAACTTAGTATTTTCAAATGTTAAAGAAAAATCTATTTTGAGCAATGCAAGCCTCAACTCCACTTAGCCAAATGCATATAGTTGATAGACTCCACCATACTATCATAGTATCACTTACCAATACAATTCAAATGTATTGACCCTTTGTGGCTGTAACTTGTATGTTGCAGGTTTGATTAATTTTAGTGAAGAATGATTGTTTAGGATTACAAAGTCTACAACCAACATCTGCCTGTGGCACTTTGAAGATGAAGGACCCCATGACTATAGATATTCCGCTGCAATGAAATGTAATAGCCAAATGAGCTATGTATGATGTAATAAAATTATGTTATTCCTAGTTATAAAGTTATATTATGACCTTTGTTTCTTGATATTACATCTTAACTGTGGATGCTAGCTATTGATCCAGGGACTAGCATTGTAAACACAGGAGGAATCTACCTTATTAGGTTGAGACCCTAGGATGGTATCAGAGCATTGTGTTGCCTGTAGGATTTGTAAACCTAGGATTGGACAAAAACCCTTAGAAAAAAATAGGAGTTGTATTTTGTTCCAAAAACTTATTTACAAAATCTTGTAAACTCTTTCCTCAACCATTTTGGTTTCAACTCTACTTCTCTTCTACTTCAGCTTGATGGAAAAACCTACCCATGACCAAAGACTTCACCATGTGCAAAGGACTTCTTCAACTTCTTCAACTCTAATGACTTCAACATCTTCAGCATATTTCCCAAGGACTTCCAACTTGGAAACTACTAAGGACCACAAGTGAAACAAGGAAATCTTACTCAAGATTTATAGACTGAGGGAATGCAAAATAAGAAGGAGCCATCAACAACTTTGAAGTATTGCAACCAAGAGTTTATCTCAAGGAAACCATGATCTCATGCAAGAAGAATCATGAAGGATGGAAAGATCACAAGTGAACCATATAGATGGACCACCATATTTTAGTTAAGACAAAAACACCAACTTATGTGGTGAAACAAAAATATTTTGTTGCCGAAGTATGTGCTAGAACTTTGTTGTTTGAGTGAAATGTTTTGATTTGTGAATGCTTGCACATTGTTTGTGTGAATTGTGATGTGTGTGATTAGAAATATTTCCTTAGAAATATTTTGCCTATTCTAATCTCCCTTCAACCCAAACAGATGACTACCCCAAAGGACTCCAGGGTTGATGACATCAACACCAACCAAGAGGACAGCATGAAAGAGCTCATAGCAACCCAGAACCAGTTAAACCAACTGACCGCTCAGTTCATAGCCAACAATAGTGATAAAGATCCAGCACTGCAAAAGTTTTTGGAGGAACAATCCCAACTGATGCTTAAGGTGACTAATCAAATGATCAACATGGAAGAAAGCTATCCCAAAGGAGTTTATGATAACAAGGATGACAAGAATGTTATTCTAGATGGAGCACCAGCTTGCATTATTTGTGGAGACAAGGATCATACTTCCAAGGAGCATGAAGGTCAATGCCCTAACTGTGAAGAAAATCATCCTGTTGGACAATGCCCCACTTCTCAAGCCACTTGTTACCTTTGTGAAGTAAATGACCATGTCCCTATCCAATGCCCCATCTACTCCATGGTAGAACAAAGGAAACAAGAAGGATCCAAGTCTACCAAAGGAAAAGGGCCACTTATACCTCCAAACAAGATAACCCAATTCAAAGGATCAAACAAACCCAAGAAACCAAGACCAGACATGAACCTTGTGCAATGTCGTAAATGTAAGGAAATGGGACACTATTCCAGTGAGTGCCCAGAGAACAAGAAGAATAAAGAAATTGACCAAGTGTGGTGCAACAACTGCAAAGAGTTAGGCCACTATGTAGCAACTTGTCCACAAGAGCCACGCAAAGAACTCAAGGACATCCATTGTTTCAACTGCAAGAATTCAGGACATTATGCAAGCAACTGTCCAGAAAAGATGAAGAACAAGTTGAACAAGCCTATGGAGAAACTCAACCTTGGCCCATGAATCAAGTATGGAAACCAAGGACACATGCAAAGTTTGCTTAGAGAAATTTTCCCAGGATCCCAAGAAGGACAATATGTAATTTTCGTTTGAGAATTTTTAAGGGTGGTAGTACCCTAGTTGTTTTGAACTTGCTTGTAACCCTAGCCTCCCCAAATCTCGGGACGAGATTTATTTTAAGGGTGGTAGCCTGTCATATCCCAAGATTTTCCAAATCTTGTAATGTGAAAATAAATGAATAAAATAAGACTTTGTTTGATTTTCAGAGCCAGAAGAAACTTTTTGAATTCAATTGGAACTTCAAACCCATTTGAATTAAATAAAACCTAAAGGGATTTAAAAAGATAAACATTTAGTAAAATGAAAAATAAAAACATTTGGAAATACTATTTTGAAACAATTAAATGAAAAGATTTGTTTTCAAACGAAATAGAAGTTTATAAATAAAGAATATTTTATAAAGCCAAATTAAACCTTGGCCAAGCTTTGGAATTAAAACATTTTTTATTTTTAATAAAATTAGCAAAGGTTTATTTAAATAAAATAATAAGGATTTAATATCCAACTTTATTTAAATAAAAGGTTTTACCAATTTAAATTGAAACATCAAAACTTATTAAATTATTTAAAATAAGTTTTCCCAAATATTTGATATTCACAAATAAAACCTACTAAAGTGTTTTGGCTTTATTTTTAGATTTCAAAATAAATATCTCAATAAAACAAATCCTATTTGATTTAATAATGAAAGTCTATTATATTTAATTAATAATGGACTCTAAAATAAAAGGGTATTTTGTTTTAAACAAATTTCCAAGTATTCTATATTTCCCAAATAAAACCTACTGATTTGGTTTTGAAAATATTTAGGTTTCAAATAAAGATTTTATTAATAAAATCAAACTCTATTTGATTTAATAACTAAGGCCCATTTTATTTAATTATTAATGGACCCTAAAGTAAAAGGTTATTTTGTTTTAAACAAGTTTTCCAAATATTCTTTATTTCCAAATAAAATCTACTGATATGGTTTTGAAAGTATTTGGATTTCAAATGAAGATTTTATTAAATAAACCAAACCCTATTTTATTAATAAACCATGGACCATTTTACTTAATTAATAAATGGAACCTAAAAAGATTTAAAATATTATTTTATTTTTGAAGTTGGTTTGTGCTACTAAACAGAACCAAATTCTTAGTGCAAGGTTTGGTGATTATTTGATTTGATTTGGACATTGTTTGTTTGTTTGAAATTCAAAACAGAAAATAAATTCAGAAAAAGAAAAGGGTTCAGATTAAGAAAAAATAGAGTTTTGTCGACCCAACCCAGCAGCCCAATAAGCCCAGCAAAGCAGCCCAGCTCCCCTCCAGAAAGAAAACGTTTCGCACTCCATTTTGAACCCGCGGAGCAACTGACATGTGGACCTCCCCCTCTCCCCTTTTCCCACTGACGCAACGGCCCCACTTTCCTCTGTTCATCGTCCTCACCGCGCGACCTCCCTCCCCCAAACCTCGCTGCCGTTGCTTCCTTCAATCCGCGCGTTCAATTCGCCATAACGCCGTGCCTTTACCTTGCTTTAACCATGCTCGATAAAACGCCAGCGCCTTCTCCTCCGTTCCCCTCAGACGCCAACCTCTCTTCGCCACCAGGCTGCTCGGATTGTTCGTGGCAAGCACACTACTCCGACGAGCTTTCTTCTCAAAATCCGGCCAGCACACACCACCCCGAGCCTCCCTGAGCACGCTGACAACTTCCCCACTCCCAAACGCATCTCCCAGCACCCTCCTCTCAACCGCAGGCGCCCCATAGCGTCGGCTACATCAAGCTTTCGAACGCCGCCACGTCTGCCACCTCTCCGATGACCTCCCCGGTAAGCACTGACCGCCCCGCATCTTCTCGATCACGCAAGCATCTTTTCCATGGCCTTGCGCAGCTAACCCAGTCCTCCGTTTGTCTTCTCGTGGACCACAGTGTTGTCCTCGACCTCGACCGCGTGCGTCCGTCGCGAGAACCAACTCCGGCGAGGAATCCT
Source organism: Avena insularis (assembly GCA_023614405.1). Classification (NCBI taxonomy): domain Eukaryota; kingdom Viridiplantae; phylum Streptophyta; class Magnoliopsida; order Poales; family Poaceae; genus Avena; species Avena insularis. Next base: position 258,921,492 of record CM042685.1, read on the forward strand.
GCCCGTCCCCGTGCGCCCCTCCACCAACCAAAAGCACGTTGAGTATCAGCGCTGCATTGCGAACCTGGTGAGCATCCTCCCCCTCTTCCTCGCTTCCTGTATCGGTAGCCGCCATGAAAGCAATCGCCCGCCACAATTTGCTATTTGGCCAAGCAATAGGAACCGTTAGATGCAGATCCATTGGCTAGGATAGAGTCACTTATCGAAGGGGTATGAGAGCATCTGCGCTGTAAGATTTACTTTAGATCCAGCGGCCCACATTGGTCGATCCACGCGAATCGTTTTCGGCCAATTAAAACATGACGCGTGGCACCAGACGATCTGAAATAGAATTTAGAAACCAGATTTAAATGCCATTTTCAAACCCTTGTAACTTTCAAACCACACGTCCAAAAATTACAAATTTTACATCAATGGATTCAGGAGAGCAAGCCCTAGCCAACTGTGGAATTAGTTTAGCCAATAGTATATGTTAGTTTGCTTGTTTTTGTAGATTCTTTTGTGAGCTTGTTTAGAGTAGAAAAATTGTTTAAAATTGAATTTAGGGTTAAAACTTTTGGGAAATGGTTTGATGTAAACTCACTGACCCTAGGAACCAACCCATAGTTTGGAAAATGGATTTGGTAAAGTTTAGGATGGAAAACTTGGTTTAGTCCATTTCTAGCTAAATAAAACTATTGATTTGTTTATGAAAATGATTTTGAGTAAAAAACTTTGGAGAAAATGTTTTTGACCAAACCTACTGACCATAAATACCAAGTTTTTAGAAACAACAACTTATTTAGTGAAACCACTTAAGGTTGTGGTATTGAAAATAATAATTTTCACCACATAAAATGATGAATGGATTTTAAAATGGTCTTGAGATAAAACCCATTTGCAAATGACTTTGCCATTTTGTTAAATGACCAATTTGGAACTTACAAAGTTTAGAAGCCTAGTGGAGACCATCCTTGCAATAGAACCAACCTTTGCATGCTTATGCATGACTTAGATTCCATTACTTTGTGTGTAAAAAAATTGTTTGTTTGACTTTGGTCTGGAATGTGAATTGAATTGGTGTTTTACTTGAATGATTGTAGTGAAATTAGCAAAGTGTGAGACTAGCAAGATCAAGGAGTGAACCACCATTCCCTACCAAAAAGGCAAGTGATGCTTCATACTTTTTGTCCCATTACTTTCTCTATGCATTAGTGATTTTGCTAAGTAAAACTTGCATGTATTTTGCTAAGTATAACCTTGCTATAGTAAAACCTAGTAGATGAATCCTTAGTAGGATTTTCCTAAGTTAAAGATTCCTACTACTATCAAGCTTAGCCTAGCTAATAGAAAACATGGGTGGAATATATATATTCACACTATGGAAAAATATTGTAAGTCTGAGGACATGTGATTTTGTCTAATAAAACAACTAAGTTAATGAATCACCTGGGTGGAATGGGATGGCTTGGTGGAGTTTGGTTGAGTGGTTCACAAGGCCATGGACTTGGCTTGTGTATCTCACTTGTGGTATGCCACCCAGGAACAAAGGGATTTGAGATGTCAAATGTTGAGAAGCTTCAAGTGCAACCACTTGGCAATATGGGCTCTGCCATGATCATATAGGTTGCAAGAACTTAGCCATATGGACAGTGGGTGGTAGTGTTTGATAGGATGGAGCGCGTCCATTTTGGTCTAAGGAAAGCTCGAAAGATCTTGTCTTGGGAAACCAAGTCTTGTGGGGAAAGTGCACCACCTCTGCAGAGTGTAAAATCTAAGTACTTAGCCATGTCCCTGGTAAAGGACAATTTGAGCATCAAGACATGGAAGCAATCAAGAATCTCATCATTCAAATTTCTAAGTTAAAACTTGTGGTTTGAACAAGGGTTGTTTGTAAATTTCAATCTTTGATGGAGAGATGCCTTGAAAGGATCTTCAAATCTTTGATTGAGAAAAATGATTTTGCCAAGTAAAACTTAGTATTTTCAAATGTTAAAGAAAAATCTATTTTGAGCAATGCAAGCCTCAACTCCACTTAGCCAAATGCATATAGTTGATAGACTCCACCATACTATCATAGTATCACTTACCAATACAATTCAAATGTATTGACCCTTTGTGGCTGTAACTTGTATGTTGCAGGTTTGATTAATTTTAGTGAAGAATGATTGTTTAGGATTACAAAGTCTACAACCAACATCTGCCTGTGGCACTTTGAAGATGAAGGACCTGATGACTATAGTTATTCCGCTGCAATGAAATGTAATAGCCAAATGAGCTATGTATGATGTAATAAAATTATGTTATTCCTGGTTATAAAGTTATATTATGACATTTGTTTCTTGATATTACATCTTAACTATGGATGCTAGCTATTGATCCAGGGACTAGCATTGTAAACACAGGAGGAATCTACCTTATTAGGTTGAGACCCCTACACATAATCCTACAGGCAACACAGTGCTCTGATACCATCTGTAAGATCCCTCCTTTGTAAAGGAAAGGATCCCTGTGATTGCAATGCTAGTCCCTGGATCAATGCTAGCATCCACAGTTTAAGATGAAGTACACAGAAACAAAGGTCATTATTACAGTCATTCCAGAGACAACATAGTATTTTACAACTCCATGGCCACATGCCTAATACAAGAGTTTAAACAAGTAAATAGATAAATAATTCTTCATCTTCATGTGCCACAGGCAATCATGTTGAGTGTAGACTCATGACTCCTAATCATCATCAGAGTAACCTGCAACATCACAAGTTACAGCCACAGTGGGTCAATACATTGGAATAGTATTGACAAGTGATACCTTAGTAGAATATTGGTGGACTATATACTATATTCATTTTGGCTAAGTGTAGCTTAGCTTGCTTTGCTCAAAATAGGTTTTGCCTATCAGTTGAAAACACTAAGTTTTTCTTTGTCAATTTTTTTCCCAAGGAACCACCAATAGACATTGGGGTCCTTCACCCTTGTTCACCCACAAGTTTTACTTAGAAATTGGGATGAGGAGATTCTTGATAGCTTCCATGTCTTGATGCTCAAATTGTCCAATACCAGGGACATGGCTAAGTACTTAGATTCTTCCATCTGCAGAGGTTATGCACTTTCCCCACAAGACTTGATTTTCACCAAGACAGGACCTTTCAGAAGCCTTCCCTTAGACCAAATGGACGCGTTCCAACCTATCATCCCACTACCACCAACTGTCCAAATTCCTAAGTTATTGCAACCTATGTGATCCAGGCAGAGCCCATATTGCCAAGTGGCTGCACTAGAAGCTTCTTAACATTTGGCCTATCAAATCCCTTTGTTCCTGGGTGGCTTTCCACAAGTGAGATACACAAGGTAAACCATAGAAATGGGCCTTGTGTAACCACTCAACATAAACCATTCCTTCCATTCCACCCAGGTGTTTCATTCACTTAGTTGTTTTATTAAGCAAAAACACAAGTCCAAAGACTTAGAAATATTTTTCCATAGCATGAATAATTCACCACCCTTGGTTGCTACTAGCTAGGCTAAGCGTGGCATAGATAAGCATCTTAACTTAGAAATTTCTAGTAATTCTACAACTACTAGGATTTCCCAAGCATAGCATATAAGCAAAATATAACCATGCAAGACTAGCAAAATATTTCTAATGCATAGTAGAAAACATAGGGATAAAAATATCATGAAGCACCACTTGCCTTGGTAGTTTGGAGAGTAGCTACACTCCTCACAATCACAATCACTATTGGCACCAAAATCTACACATAAAATCATTGCAATAAATCACATACAAAATAATTACAAGCAAAAATATATGGATGCATGCAATATGATATGTGATGATTTTCTAAACTCAACAATACAAGTGCACATTACTGGTTCATAAAAAAGTTCAAAACTTGCCAAACAACATTTATTGAAACACTAAAACATTTCTCAAATAACTTATATACACAAAATAGGCCTACACATGTTTCTGTAAATAAAACCATTTTAACAGAAACAAAACATTAAACACATTGCATATTTGTAAAGGGCTTTCTCTCCTGATTCCATTGATATAAAATTCATCAAATTTGGACGTGGAGATCAGAAGTTATGATTAAAACAAAATCAAACATCTAATAGATTCAAATCCTGATTTTAAATCTAAACCCTAGCCACGTGTCATGTTCTGATTGGTGCGTACCGATTCGCACGGATCGGTCGATGCAGGCCGTTGGATTAAAGTGACCGTGCACGGTCCAGATCTAAGCGTACCGTTTCGTTAAGTGATCTATTCCTATGCGCTGGATCTAGATCCAACGGTCATCGATCAAGCGACCACGGATGGGCGGCGCTGGCGGTGGCAACTGGTGGCGGCGTGCTCTGTCTACGGCGGCGCGGCGCTATAGGGGGTTTTGGGATCATCGGAGACGCTTACCAGATTCGTGGTGATGCACTGAAGCTCAACATGGCGATGGCTTGACAAGGGGCGCACGGACACGGCAGCACGAGCTCGTCGGAGTTGCTGACAGTGTCGGGTGTTCGGTGACAAAGTCGTTGGCGGCGCTCCGGGTCACCCTAGCACGAATTAATGGTATCAGGGGGTGCACAAGGCTACGGCGAACACGCTCGTCTGAGTCAGAAACGAAGGGGAACACGGGGTTCACCGAATTTAGTCGCCGGAGTTGAAGACGTCGTCGGGACCTTGCTGTGCTTGATGGAGTCGTCGACCTGGGGCAGTACATGACGAACTAGAGGTGTCAGTAGGAGCGCAAGGAGGTTGCGAAGCTGTTCGCATGAACAAGAGAGGAAGGGGCGCACGGAGTTTACTAGGATTGGTCGCCGGAGAGGGTTCTGCCTGCGGCGGTGCAAGGGCGAATATGGGCAGCCTGGTGGCAGAGTGGTGGCGCTAGGTGAGGGGAAATGCTCATGCGAGAGGGGGTTAAGTGGCGGAGGGGGGGTGGCGCAGAATCAATGGCAATTAAGCTCGCAGTGACTGCGACGAGGTAACGGCGGAGCGAGCGCCTCAGCCGCGCGTGATTGAAGACGACGACGACGTGGTCGCAGGGTCCACTTGCCAGCGAGTGAAACAGAGAGGAGGTGGGGTCAGGCGGTCAGTGACTTGGCGGGTTTGTCTGCAAGTGAGAGAGAGAGAAGGGGAACCCGGGTGGGCTTAGTGGGCTGATTCTGTTGTTGGGCTAGAAAGGTGGCGCCGGCCCTTTTCTATTTCTTTTCTCCTTTTCTTTTTCTATTTGCAATTTCAGGAATCAAATTCAAATGATTTCAAAAGCTGTTTGAATTCAAATCTTTTCAGGATTTTTATAGAGTGCAACTCTCACAAATCTGGCACAAAACAAAGTGGTCACTTTGAATTGGCCTGGTCACTTGGAATAAAATAAAATAAGCAGTGACATAGCACTAGTTTTAAATAGGTTTTGAAATTGGTTTTCAAATCATATTTGTTTTGAAACTTTGGTTTAAATCCTAGCAATCTAGCAATACAATCTGGGAGCAATAAGACAATAAGGTTTGGTTCAATGAACAACAATCTCTCATTGGAGAGTAGCATTTGTTTTAAATGCTGATCACATAAAATAATGAGCTCATATGCTCCTGTTTTGGAATTGGTTTGTTTGAAATGAACTCTACATGATCATGAATGAATGGATGATATGCATGAGTTTGAAACATGATTTTAGGGATGTTACAAATATCCATAGATCCACTTGACAAAAGGAACATAGCAAATGAAATGTTGATATTATGATACGATCGATAAGAGAGTGATCTACATAATACGAGGAGTCTCCCCAAGGTTTGTGCAAAAATTATAATTTGCATTTGAATACAATATGGACAAACATGGCATCCTCACTCCCTCGATATTATTTCAAACACAACTATGTACAAAAGAGCATATACCAAGGCATAAAACTTGCAATAAACAAATGGATGAGCAACGAGTAAGATATGACATAATAACAGGCTTAACGACAAGGATGTGTGAGAGGCATGACACAGCATATTATAAGACTAATACAAGGATGGGAATTGAGCATCAACATAGTCTTCAGTGAATGATATTGCTTAGTATTACCATAGAACACACACTAAACAAAGGAGATATCAAAAATAGGGAAGTAACATCTCTCATGTGTATAAGTTTCTAAGTGGACAATCTCATGAAGACATTTATCAACAAAGAAACATGTACACACAAAATAGATACTAAAATAAATATAGCAAGATATCCAAAAATAAGTCATACAATATATCAATAAGACCTTTTGCTTGATAGCATGGTCAAAAGGCTCAAAGTTTTCTTATTGTACATTAATGAACTTCCACCACAAACATATCAATTACATCACAACTATTACTAAGGGTAAATAAATAGTTAGAGTGTATTGAGAAAGGCAACATGTGTCATAAAGAGAAATAAACTATGCAAATTCATCATTATTGCACATGAGAGCACTTGAGGAAAAGATAGGCAATATAATTGCTAGATTGACATATTTGGGATTGGTGAATCATGAGCATGATTTTGCATAATCCCCATTATATGCACTCATCTCAACTTACTCAATATGCAATAGAGAAGCTTCTTTAAGGCCAAATAAAGAACCACAACAATTGCAAATACATAAAAATCATGCCAAGATGCAACCTACCAAAGGTTGGAAGATGATATGTATGCATGAGTAAGAGATACTTATTACCGAAATATCATTGGTGTGATGAAGTAGATAGGAGCTCGTTGATCATCCTAGCTTGACTCTAATTTTCGTTGAGTCAACACTTCTTCCTTATGAAAGAGACAAGTATCCAATGCATCACCAATGTACCTAAAACAAATTCAAGTACAATATGTTCCCCAAACTTATTGGGTCGAAAGTAGTTAGACAACTACAATACATAGGAGAGACTCCACATAAATATGTGCATATTGATATGAAATTGAATTTCATGCACAACTTAGCCTATGGGATTTGGTGGAGTTTCTCTTATATATTGGATCAAAGAAAGCACACATGCCATAAAATAAACATGTAGTAAATATGCATGCACATGATTTTCAAGAACCTAACAAGATATAATTTGAACAAAATACCAAGTAAATCAAGAAGGCACACCAAAGTGTGACAAGAGTAACTATTATCCAAATTATATCAAAGACCAAATCAAAACGTGAAAGAACACAAGTTCAACAAATGAACTAGGAAAATCCAAAGAGCAAGAGATAGACAAAAACACAAATGCTCAAGGATTTATCTCATTCTAAAAGGTCAAAAAAATTAACAAGGAAGGAGACAAAGACAACTCCCCAAAATAATAAGCTTCCAATAACCAAAGCAAACTCTACACAATTTTCATGATGGCACAAAGTTCCCAAAAGAAAAGGTTTATCTTCCAAAGACATAATAAAACACGATATGGGTCAAAACATGTTATGAAGAAGCATAAAAGAGTGTTCTAAATAATATAGGAGAACTCCCCATGATTAGTGCATTATTTAAGATTTTACATTTGAATACAAAATGCACACACATGGTATCATCATATCTTCCTACATAAAATATAGAACTAAACGATTTCAAGTTAAAGAAATATCCATAAGAGTCAAGGAAGACATGGGAGTCAACACAAAGCATTTTCTTGGCAAAAGAGGGGGCAAATATAAACAAAAGCCAAATTGAAAATGGTCAAAAATACCTACCACCTATTATAGTACCGATTGTCCAAGGACAAGGGATATGAAATTATTTTCGGGTGGTAGTTTGAAAATATATCCAAGATCATATTCATGACAAGAGGCAAAAAGATCCAACACGAGACAACTAATGGACATAATAGAATTTGAATTTCTCATGAGTATGGCATTTCACATAAAGACTAGAAATCTTGAATATCAATACTAAGTGGCATTCCTCATGTACACACATTTTTAGGATAGTTTAATGCCCAAAACACACCACTCTCCAAAAATGGGATAGTCCATTAATTTCTCACAAGAGCCAAATAAGATAACAAATACATTCAATAATAGGTCAGCACAGTAAAAAAAGTACATGGTGTGCAATCCAACATACACAAATAAAATTGATAACTCAAGATAGGTAAGTTTTAAGCACAACATATACAAACACATGCAAGGTACAAAACCAACACATGCATAAGGGGCGAGTAACTTTCAATGTTAATGTGTTGAGAACATTTTACCGCAAGGAGGAGCAATGGATATATGATAGATATGATAATACAAATGACTTGTCTTGAGAAAATATAATTGATGAAGTTCCCTTAATTCTTCATGATGTAGCCAAGTTGTCACATCCCAAAATTTTCCAAATTTTGAAATGTGAAAAATAAATAAACAAAAGAAACAATTGTTTAAATTTAGGGTGAAAAGAAACTTTTTGCTTCTAAATGGAAACATCAAAACCCATCTTAAACAAAAATTTGAATGAAAAGGGAATCCAACAAAATTTAATCAAGTGAAATGCATTCATCAATGAATGTATCTTGAAATTTAAACATTTGGAAAAGTTAAACCAAAACCCCTAAAACCCTAGAGAAAGAAATCATTTCCAAGATCTCTCTAAGACTATGGATTTGATCCATATAGAAATTTGGCAACAAACATTTATAAATGATCAAGAATGATGAACAAAAATAAAAAAGATCATAGAAATTGGTTTCATTCAATTTGGAGCCAAGGATAAAAACTTATGAATTTAATAAGATAAAGAAAATAAATTTCAAAGCTAATAAAGCTCCTAGCTAAAATCCATACCAAATCTTGAGAAAAGTAATACTAAATTGATTTAAAAAGATAAACAAATATTAAATAAAATCATACAAATTAGAATCACCAATTTTGGATCTATAAATAAAAAGATATGAATTTCATAAGATAAAGAAAGAAATAAATAAGGAATATTTAAAAGCCAAATTAAATCTTAGCCAAGTCCATAAACAAATAAAATTTTATTGAGTAATAAAAAGGAGTAAAATATTATTTAAATAAAATCATAAGGATTTAACAATATTCAATTTTATTTAAATAAAGAGAAATTGCCTAAACTAAATAATAAACCCCAAGTAAATTATTTAGAAGTCAATTTGAAACTTGAATTAAATCCATAAGCAAATGGAATAAAGATATCCAAATAAAATAAAGGGATAAATAATATTCAAATAAAATTATATGGCATTAACCAAATTCAATTCTATTTAAATGGAGACAAAATCCCTAATGTAAATGATTAATTAAATCATGAGAAAATAATAAATTAGAATTTTCCCAAGTGGAATAAAAGTTACTTAATTAACTTAAAAGGAATGAAAGAATTATTTGAATAAAATTTATATGGGTTTAAAACAATATTGGATTTTATTTGAATAAAGACAAATGCCTAATTTAAATGAATATTAAATCATATTAAAATATATTATTTACACTAATGAATAAATAAAACCTACTTGAAAAAGGTTTGATATACATTTGAATTCAAAACAAATGTTTAAATCATTTGAATTAAATGGATGGGAAACATATTTAAATCCTATTTAAATAAAGGCAACTGTTTAATTAAATAATAAACCATAAGGGAATATAAGGAAATATTCAAAAATGGACTTTAAAATACATTATTAAATAGTATGAAAACATACTGAAACATTGGAAAATATTTGAAAAATCAATCTTAATTTAAATGAGTGTTTGAATTTGAAAACAGAAATCAGAAATGGAAAAGGAAAAAGAAAACAGAAGAAAAAATATAGAAAGGAAAACAGCCCAGAAACCTAGCCCAACTAAGCAGGCCCAACTAGCCTAGCAGCCCACCCCTCTCTTCCCCGCGAACTGTTTTTCTCACCCACGGCCTAACCCTCTTATTCACTGACCGAACGACCCCACAGGTAACCCTCCACCTCACTGTCAGCACAACCCCACCGCCAGATCACCTCGTCTTCAACCCCATGACCAGTTCCTCCCTTCCTTGTCCGTTTTCTGCTTTGATTTCACATCGTCAATTCCTGTTGAATGCGCCCATAACTCGCCTCGTGACCTCGCCCATTTAATCATCTCCCTCTTTCCCCTCATACGCCACACCCTCTTCGCTCCTAGGCTGCTCGAATTGCTCGCTGCACTCCACTGCATCCGACGAGCCTTAAACATCGATTTCGGCGAGAATAGCCACCCCCACTGGCCCTGGTTTCCTCGAGCGTGTTCTCCATTGTCTCCCGCATCTTCCAGTATCTCCCTCTTGCACGCGCGCCCCCCAAATACTCGACCTCGTCTCCAACAGAGAACCACCATCGACTGTGTCCACTCCGGTGACCTCTCCCCGTAAGCAGAGACCGCCCCCTCCTCTCTGGTTGATACCCCTACAACCTACTCTCTCTCGCGCATCTGAAAAATCCTTTCTCTTGCTTTGGCGAGCACCATAGCCTCGCCAACAATAGAGAACAGACACGCCCGTCGCCAGGAACTTCTCTAGCGAGCAATCACCGGCAATCTCGTGCGCCCCTGTCCCTACGGCGACCACGTCGAGAATCAGTGTAACCCTGCGAGTCTGGTAGTTCTCTTCCCCTCTCCCGCGCATCCTAGTTTCACCGGACCATCGCTGAAAGAGCCACACCGCCACGCGTCAGTCGCCAGCGCCGCCAGTTCTTGGCTATGTGCTGTGAGCTGTTAGATTTTGATCCGGTGGACGCGATAGATTGACTTAAACGAATCGTTATGCTTGATCTGTGCCGCACGATCCTAGTTAGACCCTACGCCCCACGTTGCTCTAAGCGTGCAAACCGGTACCGTCCAATGAGTACAAGACACGTGGCCCAGCTTCTGTTATAAAAATAGAAATAGAACTATTAGATGTTTAGAATTGAAAAATTCATAACTTTTGATCCACACATCCAAAATTTGCAAATTTTATATCATTGGAATCAGGAATAAGAAACCTTTTCAACCATTCCCTTACTTTAATATTTTGCTTCTGTAAAATTGTCTGTTTTTACAGAAACATTTCTAGGCTTATTTTGTGTATAAAATTTATTCTAAAAATGATTTTAGGGTAACATCTTTTGTAAATGGTTTTTTTTGAACCTACTGACAATAAAAACCAAATTTTGTATTTAAAAGTATATTTTGTGACACGAACAAATTATTCCTTGAATAAAAACATTTCTAGTAAAACAAAATTGTTGATTATGTTTTAAAAATATTTTTTGAGTAGAACCTTTTGCAAATAGTTTGATTTAAACTCTCTGACCCTAAACACTAAGTTTTGTATTTAAAACTGTATTTGATTAACCCTAGAATTTTTTACTTTGATTAAAGGCATTTTTAGTGAAATAAAATGTTGCTTTGATTTAAAAATGATTTTTAGGTGAACCTCTTGTAAATGGATTTGCCTTAAACACTTTGACCATAAACATTAATATTTGTGTTTAAAAACATTTTGGACAACACTAGGAATTATTCCTTTGATTAAAAACATTTCTAGCAAAACAAAAATGATTTAAATGGTCCATTTTCACTAACTTGTTTTTAAATGGTTTTGCCACCTTTACAAATAACCAATAGGTGTTTTAAAATGTTTATAACCTATTAGAAACCACCTTTCCAAATAAAAAAAATCTTTTGCATGCTTGCATGCATTGTTTTGTTTTCATTATTTTATGTGGTGAAATTGTTTGAATGCTAGATTGCATTTGTGCCTTGATTGAATTGTAGTGAACTTTGAAGAGTGTGACATTTGTAAGATCAAGGAGTGAACTTATTCTCTACTAAAAAGGCAAGTGGTGCTTCATACATTTTGTCCTAATATTTTCACTATGCATTAGTGATATTTTGAGTAGGACTTGCATGTAATTTTCTAAGTATAAGCTATGCCTTGGTAAATCCTAGTAGATGATGCCTTAATAGATTTTCCCTAAGTTAAGATTCCTGCTACTATCATGCTTAGCCTAGCTATTAGAAAACAAGGGTGGATTATATTCATGCTATGAAATATTTCTAAGTCAATGACTGTGTTTTGTTTAATAAAACAACTATGTGAATCAATCACCTAGGTGGAATGGAAAGAATGGATTGTGTTGAGTGGTTACACAGGGCCCCATATATGGCCTACCCTAGTGTATTACACTTGTGGAAAGCCACCCAGGAACAAAGAGATTTGAGATGTCAAATGTTGAGAAGCTTCAAGTGCAGCCACATGGCATTATGGGCTCTGCCTGGATCATATAGGTTGCAATAACTTAGCCAGATGGTGTAGAGGTCTCAACCCAATAAGGTAGATTCCTCCTGTGTTTACAATGCTAGTCCCTCGATCAATAGCTAGCATCCACAGTTAAGATGTAATATCAAGATACAAAGGTCATAACATAACTTTATAACCAGGAATAACATAATTTTATTACATCATACATAGCTCATTTGGCTATTACATTACGTTGCAGCGGAATAACTATAGTCATGAGTCCTTCATCTTCAAAGTTCCACAGGCAGATGTTGGTTGTATACTTTGTAATCCTAATCAATCAATCTTCACTAAAAACAATCAAACCTGCAACATTACAAGTTACAGCCACAAGGGTCAATACATTTGAATTGTATTGGCAAGTTTCACTACTATGTGGAATATAAGTGGATTCTATCAATACATGCATATTTGGCTAAGTAGAGTTTAAGGCTCATTTGCATAAAGCAATATTTTATCCTATCTTTTCAAAATGGTTTTGGTCCTTTGTCAAATCTCCTTTCAAAAATCTCTTGAACTCCTTGGTAAAAACTCAAGTGTTCAAGTCCTTGTCAAAATCTCTTGAGAACCTTGGTAACCCCAAGTGCATCAAGTTTTGTCAAAATCTCTTGAGCTCCTTGGTAACCCCAAGTGCATCAAGTTTTTAAAAGTTTTCTTTTAGAAATTAGAGTGTCGAGATCTTCCATAGCTTCAGGCCTTAGTTGCTCAGTATTGTCCATAACCGGGGACACGACTAAGTACTTAGAATTTTTGATCTTCTGCAGAAGTTGTACACTTTACCCACATGACACAATCTCATCTTGATGCCACCAGTGGCCGCTGGATAATTAATCACCAAGATGGAGTACTGGAAGATTGAGAATGTGACAAAGTCTTTCCATAGGAGTCCTCCCAATACAAAATGCTAGCTTGTCTACCAGGCACAAATGTAGGGTTACTCCCTTACACAAATCTAGTTAACCTGAAGATGCCAATGCATGGGACTTCCACTATGTAGTTGACTAAGCCAGAGCCCATTTAGCATGTGGCTGTACACGGAAGCCACTGTACGAGAAACATGTTCAATCTCTAAGTTTCCTGGGTGGTTTTCCTTTGGAGCACAACACAAAGAGATTGCCATAGTCATGGTTCCTTTTGTTGCCACCTTCTCCAATACTCAAAGTATCCTTGGCCACCCAGGTGGTTCATTGAGTTCTTGTTTTATTATAAAAACACAAGTCCTTTTCTCAACTTCATAAAATCTCAACATGTATCTTTTTTCAAAATATAGCATGGCTAAGCATGTAACAGCTTACAATGTTTTCACTAGGGAATGTATAGGGAATCCTATTAGGATTTAGCATAGCATAAGTATAAAATTCTTTTCATGCATGTTTTCAAAATCCACTAAGTATAATGAAAATAGTAGGACTTTAGATGATAGTGTAACTTGCCTTTTGGTAGGGAATGGTGGTTTACTCCTTGATCTTGCTAGTCTCACTCTTTGCTAATTTCACTACAAGTCAATCAAGCAAACACAAAATCAACTAACATTCCAACCAAAGTCAAACAAACAATTTCACACTCACAAAGCAATGGAATCTAAGTCATGCATAAGTATGCAAAGGATGGTTCTATTGCAAGGATGGTCTCCACTAGGCTTCTAAACTTTGTAAGGTCCAAATTGGTCATTTACCAAAATGGCAAAGTCATTAGTTAGAGGGTTTTGCCCAAAAACTATTTTAAAATCCATTCAACATTTTATGTGGTGGAAAATGGTTTTATCAAATCAAAATCTTTAAGTTTCTCACCAAAAGTTTCTAACTCTCAAGACTAGGTGTTTTGGGTCAGTAGCTTTGAATCAAAATATTTTCTCAAAGTTTTTATTCCAAAATCCTTTTTCATACTAAATCCATTATCTTTACTTAGCTAGAAATAGACTAATTCAATTAATCCATTCTAAATTTTTCCAATTTCATTTTCAAAACCATGGATTGGTTCCTAGGGTCAGTAAGGTCACAACAAACCATTTTGCAGAAATTTTAACCCTAAAATCATTTTTAAACAATTTTTCTAATCTAAATAAGCACACAAATGATTCTGCAAAAACAAGCAAATTAGCAGATACTATTTACTAAACCAAGGGCATGGTTGGCTAGGGCTTGTTCCCCTGATTTCATTGATATAAAATTTGTAAAATTTGGACGTGTGGTTTGAAAGTTATGGATTTTTCAAATTGGATCATCAAATAGAACACAATTTCTGTTTTAAAACATCTCTGGGCCACGTGTCTGTATCCTATTGGCTCATAACGGTTCGGTAGGATCGCGTGATGTGGACCGCAGGATTTAAGTGGGATTGTGCGGTGCAGATCAAGTGTAACGGTTCGTTTAGTCAATCTATCGTGTACATACGAGCAAGATCCAATGGCTCAAACTGATTTGACCAAGGGCGGCCTTCGGCGGTGGTCTTGTGGCGGCGATGCTCGAACGAGCGTTCGGATATTCTAGGAAGAGAGGGAGAGGGAGGAGGGGCTCACCAGGTTCGCAATGCAGCACTTATACTCAACGTGCTCTTGGGGAAGCGAGGCGCCTGAGGGAGGCGGATTCCTCACCGGAGTTGGTTCAGCGGCAGACGCCTGTGATCCGAGGTCGAGGACGGCGTTATGGGTCACGCGAAGGCAAACCAGAATCATGGTTAGACGCGGAATGACCTGGGGAAGATGTGTGCATCCTTGAGAGAGCTTAGGGCGGTCGGAGTTCACTTGGGGTGCTTGGCGAAGTAATGGCAGAAGGCGGCGCACGCTTGGTGTTGTCGGCGAGTTCTGAGGAACCCGCGGATGAATGAAAAGCACGGGAAGATGCGCCAGGATGCGGTGAGCGTGCTCGTGTGTTCGGGGAGGCAGGAGGTGGTGTGGCTCGGCCAGATTCGAAAGTGGAAGCTCGTCGGAGACAGAGCTGTTCGAGGAGAAATTGGGGGGCCTGGGGGCGTGCTTGGGGGAGGAGACAGAGGGGAAACAGAGAGGGGTCACTGGCGTTTAAATGTGCCTGGTCGCTGCGAGTTAAGGTGGCCGTGTTAAGGCGAATTCAAGCCGCGAATCAAAGCCTGCAACGGCCGGCGAGGGAGGAAGAACAGGTCGTGGGGGTGGGCAAGAAGAGGGACGTGGCGGTGGGGTCCTCTGGTCAGTGAGAAAGGGAAAGGGAACGGGGTCCAGTCGTCAGTGTCCTCGCGGGTGTGAGTTTGAGTGCGAAAATGTTTCGTCAGAGGGGTGGGGAAAATGGGCTGCTGGGCTAAGGTGGGCTTTAGCTGGGCTGGGTCGGCCAGTTTCTATTTTTTTTTCTTCTGGATTCTTTTTCCTTTTCTAATTCTATTTTTCTGTTTTGAATTTCATCCAACTATTCAAGCATTCAAATAATTCAAACAATTCAAACAATTGTAATGAGATTTTGGTTCTGTTTATCAACATAAACCAAATCTCAAAATAAAATAATATTTTTATTCATTTTTAGGATCTATTTAATAATTAAATAAAATAGCCATTTAGTTATTTAATCAAAATAGGGTTTGATTTATTTAATAAAATCTCCATTTGAAATCCAAATATTTTCAAAACCAAATCAGTAGGTTTTATTTGGAAATAAAGAATATTTGGAAAACTTGTTTTAAAATAAAATAACATCTTTATTTTAGGGTCCATTAATAATTAAATACAATAGACCTTCATTATAAAATCAACTAGGATTTATTTTATTTAAAATATTTATTTTGAAATCTAAAATAAAGTCAAAACACTTTAGTAGGTTTTATTTGAGAATATAAAATATTTGGAAAACTTATTTAAAATGATTTAATAAGTTTTTGATGTTTTAATTAAAATGGTAAACTTTTTATTTAAATAAAATTTGATATTAAATCCTTATTAATTTATTTAAATAAACCTTTGCTATTTTTATTCAAACCAAATGTTTTAATTCCAAAGCTTGGCCAAGGTTTTAATTTGGCTTTATAAAATAATCTTTATTTATGAATCCACCTTTTATTTTGAAAACCAAATCTTTTATTAAAAAGATCCAAAATAGTAATTCCCATAACATTTTAATTTCCTTTAATAAATGTTTATCCTTATAAATCCCTTTAGGATTTATTTGATTCAAATTGGTTTGAAGTTTCCAATTAAATTCAAAAAGTTTCTTCTGGCCCTGAAAATCAAACAAAGTTTTATTTTATTCATTATTTTCACATTACAAGATTTGGAAAATCTTGGGATGTGACAGATGGACAGAAGGTGGTAGGGGGTGATAGGTTTGGAACGCGTCCATTTGGTCTAAGGGAAGGCTTCTGAAAGATCTTGTCTCGATGCATGTCGAGTCTTGTGGGGAAAGTGCACCACCTCTCTCGAGAGTAAAATCTAAGTACTTAGCCGTGTCCCTGGCAATGGACAATTTGAGCATCAAGACATGGAAGCTATCAAGCATATCCTCATCCCAATTTCTAAGTTAAAAAGTTGTGGTTGAACAAGGGTTAAAGGATCACCAATTTCTATTGGTAGATGCCTTGGGTGATATTGACGAACAAAAACTTAGTGTTTTCAACTTATAAGGAAAACCTTATTTTGAGCAAAGCAAGCCTAAGCTCCACTTAGCCAAATGCATATAGATGATAGATACCACTACTCTACCATAGTATCACTTGCCAATACAATTTAGATGTATTGAACCTTGTGGCTGTAACTTATTATGTTGCAGGTTTGTTTGATGTTAGTGAAGTGTGTTGAATAGGATTACAAGTCTACAACCAACATGTTTTTCTGTGGCACTTTGAAGATGAAGGACTCCATGCTTCTTAGTTATATTTGCTGCATTGTAATGAGATAGCCAAATTAGCTATGTAAGATGTAATGAATTATTTTATTCCTGGTTATAAAGTTGTATTATGACCTTTGTTTCTTGATATTACATCTTAAACTGTGGATGCTAGCTATTGATCCAGGGACTAGCATTGTAAACACATGGATCTCTACCTTATCAGGTTGGGACCTCTACACAAGTCTCTAGTGACCTCCAACCAACACCTATTGATCAAGTTTTAGCTAGATGGTACCCAACCAAGTTGGGTCCTAAGAAGTTAGTAACAATTGGATTTGCCACCCAAATGGTTCTTTTCTTGACACCACATTGGGCACCAACATATTTAGAAAACACATTGCCAACCTCATCCTTACGAAGAGAATAAACATCATGAATCATGATAGGGTTGGATGAGGAGTTACCAATTGTGCATGAAGAATAGAGGTGACCTTTCTCATGACATATGTAGCAAGTTCTTTTCTTCCCTTTCTTCACACTTGAATTCTCCACCATAGGGGTATTATCTTAATTATTCTTGGTAAGTGGCCTTTCTTCAACTTGTGGTAGACCAAGACCTTGAACTTGAGGGATCTTCCCTTTTTGCTTCTCACTAAGAGTCTTATTCTTCAATGGTTAAGATCTAACATGGTCCCTTCAATTTTTGCACTTGAAGCATACAATCTTGACTGAATTCTTGTAACATCCCTAAAATCATGATTTGTAAAAGTTTGCATTTCATTCATGCATTCATAGCATTTGGTCTGCACAAAAGTTTCCAAATAAAATTTCAAATAAGAAACCATGTTATGCCTATTATTTTATGCAAATAAGGCAATGGTTTTATTTTATTTTTTCAAAATATGAAAGCGCATTTGATTGATCAGTGATGTTTTATACACAAATGGATGCAAGGCTTGCACTACAAAAATATAGAGTTGATTTGAATTCAAAACCATTTGATTTGGATTTGATTTGGATTCCTAAAAATCAAATTAGAAATAGAAAAAGAGAAGAATTGGAGAAGGGCCGGCGCCACCTATTCAGCCCAGTAACAGACACATCCCACTAAGCCCACCCGGCCACCTCCCTTTCCCCCTCTCTATCACCCGCACTCGCTGTACCCCTCCCACTGACAGTGGCCCCCTACTACCACCTCATCATCTTCCCCAAATCACGCGCCCGCAACCAGCTCCGGCCGTTTCCTCCCCCGTCACTGCCGTTGAATGCGCGAGTAAATTGCCGTTGATTCGCCAAGTAACTCCCCGCCCAGCTCCGTCTACTTAACCCCCTCCTCCTCGCGACCATTTCCCCCAACTCAGCAACCAGTAGCGCCGCCAGTTTCCGCGAATTTCTGCTTGCACCGCCGTGGCACCGAACAACTCCAACGACCTATTTCGGTGAGCCCAGTGCTCCCCTTCACCTCTCGTTCTTACGAGCTTTCTTGTCAGACCCGTGCGCATCTCCTCACCCCTTTTGTTTGCTCTGAAACGCTCCAGGTCGTCGTCTCTGTCGAGCCCCACGAATGACCGAAGCGCCGCTCGACTCCGGCGAATAATCACGGTAAATCCATATCGCCCCTTGACCCCTAGTCCTTACGACTGTGTTCGCCTTACCTCTGTGCATCTCCTAATGCCTTTCGTTCATCTTATTGCGCCATAGAACGTTGCCTCCGTCTCCGGCAGTGAACACCCGACGCGAGAGCAAACTCCGACGAAGTTTTCCGGCCATGCCAGTGCGCCCCTGTCCAAGCAAAGACCACGTTGAGCTTCACCATCGTCACGCGATCTCGGTAAGCATATGCACGTTGGTCAGAGCGTTGTGAGCCGTCAGATCCAGATCTAGTGTCCATGATAGAACACTTAGGTGAAATGTTTTCTTTAGATCTGACCCGCACAGAGCCACTTAGATCCTACGGCTCTGGATGATCGATCCAACCAAAACGATACCATCCAATGAAATCATTCCACGTGGTCTGTCCTGTCTGTTTAAAAATCCAGAAAATGAATTTAAATGATTAAACTTGTAAAATCTATAATTTATGTTATGTTTATCCCAAAAATGCAAATAATATATCAATGGATTCACAAAAATAAATCCTACACTACTGTGGGATTATTTTTGTATTTTGCTTATGTAAAAATGGAATTTTATGCAGAGACAAATATAGGCTTATTTTGGGTATATAAGTTATTTTGAAAATGTTTATAAGGCTAAATTTAGTTTATTTAGACTATATTTAATTGGTTTTGTATTCAGTACTGTTTGCCTTGTCTTGTTTAGTTTAGAAAAATCATCACATGGCATTTGCATGCATTCATAATATTTTTTTGCTTGTATATTGGAATGTGAATTTGGTGTTATTATTTTATGTGTAGATTTTGGTGCTAGTGGTGATTGTGATTGTGAAGATTGTTGCTACTCTCCTAGCTACCAAGGAAAGTGATGCTTCATGAATTAGTCCTATTAGTTTTGACTATGCACTAGTGATATTTTGATAGGGATTGCATGATTTTTTTTGCTAAGTATCTATATGCTATGCCTTGGGAAATCCTAGTAGTTATAGCCTTGGTAGAATTATTCTATAAGTTAAGATACTTGTTGATATCATGCTTATCCTAGCTAGTAGCAAACAAGGGTGGATTATATACATGCTATGGAAATTTTTGCTAAGTCTTTGACTTATGTTTTTGGTTAATAAAACAACTAAGTGAATGAATCACCTGGGTGGAATGGAAAGAATGGTTTATGTTGAGTGGTTACTTAGGGCCCATTTTTATGGCCTCCCTGGTGTATCTCACTTGTGGAAAGCCACCCAGGAACAAATGGATTTGAGATACTTACTGTTTAGAAGCTTCTTGTGCAGCCACATGGCATATGGGCTCTGCCTGGATCATATAGGTTGCAATAACTTAGCCAGATGGACATAAGGTGGTAGGGGGTGATAGGTTGGAACGCGTCCATTTGGTCTAAGGGAAGGCTTCTGAAAGATCTTGTCTTGATGCATGTTGAGTCTTATGGGGAAAGTGCACCATCTCTCGATAAGGAAAAATCTAAGTACTTAGCTGTGTCCCCGGCAACGGACAATTTGAGCATCAAGATATTGAAGCTATCAAGGATATCCTCATCCCAATTTCTAAGTTCAAAACTTGTGGTTGAACAAGGGTTAAAGGTTCCTCAATATTCATTGGTGGTTCCTTGGGAGTTTTTGATAAACAAAAACTTAGTGTTTTTCAACTGATAGGAAAAAATAAACCTGTTTTGAGCAAAGCAAGCCTAAGCTACACTAAGCCAAATTCATATAGAAGGGAGAAACTACTATTCTACTATGGTATCACTTGCCAATAATATTCCAATGTATTGACCCACTGTGGCTGTAACTTATGATGTCTTAGTACATTTTCCCTAAGTTAAGATTCCTGCTACTATCATGCTTAGCCTAGCGAGTAGAAAACAAGGGTGGATTATATTCATTCTATGAAATATTTCTAAGTCAATGACTTGTGTTTTGTTTAATAAAACAACTATGTGAATGAATCACCTAGGTGGAATGGAAAGAATGGATTGTGTTTAGTGGTTACACTGGGCGCCATATTTATGGCCTACCCTAGTGTATCACACTTGTGGAAAGCCACCCAGGAACAAAGAGATTTGAGATGTCAAATGTTGAGAAGCTTCAAGTGCAGCCACATGGCATTATGGGCTCTGCCTGGATCATATAGGTTGCAATAACTTAGCCAGATGGACAGAAGGTGGTAGGGGGTGATAGGTTTGGAACGCGTCCATTTGGTCTAAGGGAAGGCTTCTGAAAGATCTTGTCTCGATGCATGTCGAGTCTTGTGGGGAAATTGCACCCCCTCTCGAGAGAGTAAAATCTAAGTACTTAGTCGTGTCCCTGGCAATGGACAATTTGAGCATCAAGACATGGAAGCTATCAAGCATCTCCTCATCCCAATTTCTAAGTTAAAAAGTTGTGGTTGAACAAGGGTTAAAGTATCACAAATTTCTATTGGTAGATGCCTAGGGTGATTTTGACGAACAAAAACTTAGTGTTTTCAACTTATAAGGAAAACCTTATTTTGAGCAAAGAAAGCCTAAGCTCCACTTAGCCAAATGCATATAGATGATAGATACCACTACTCTAACATAGTATCACTTGCCAATACAATTCAAATGTATTGACCCTTGTGGCTGTAACTTATAATGTTGCAGGTTTGTTTGATGTTAGTGAAGTGTGTTGAATAGGATTACAAGTCTACAACCAACAT
This sequence comes from Avena insularis, assembly GCA_023614405.1. Taxonomy (NCBI): domain Eukaryota; kingdom Viridiplantae; phylum Streptophyta; class Magnoliopsida; order Poales; family Poaceae; genus Avena; species Avena insularis. The sequence continues at coordinate 258,942,815 of CM042685.1, forward strand.
GTTTGTCTGTGGCACTTTGAAGATGAAGGACTCCATGCTTCTTAGTTATATTTGCTGCATTGTAATGAGATAGCCAAATGAGCTATGTAAGATGTAATGAATTATTTTATTCCTGGTTATAAAGTTGTATTATGACCTTTGTTTCTTGATATTACATCTTAAACTGTGGATGCTAGCTATTGATCCAGGGACTAGCATTGTAAACACAGGGATCTCTACCTTATCAGGTTGGGACCTCTACACAAGTCTCCAGTGACCTCCAACCAACACCTATTGATCAAGTTTTAGCTAGATAGTACCCAACCGAGTTGGGTCCTAAGAAGTTAGTAACAATTGGATTGGCCACCCAAATGGTTCTTTTCTTGACACCACATTGGGCACCAACATATTTAGCAAACACAGTGCCAACCTCATCCTTACGAAGAGAATAAACATCATCAATCATGATAGGGTTGGATGAGGAGTTACCTATTGTGCATGAAGAAGAGAGGTGACCTTTCTCATGACATATGTAGCAAGTTCTTTTCTTCCCTTTCTTCACACTTGATTTCTCCACCATAGGGGTATTATCTTAATTATTCTTTGTAAGTGGCCTTTCTTAAACTTGTGGTAGACCAAGTGTCACATCCCAAATTTTTCCAAATTTTGAAATGTGAAAAAAATAAATAAACAAATAAATAATTGTTAAAATTTAGGGTGAGAAGAAACTTTTTGATTCCAATTGGAAACATCAAAACCTATTTTGATCAAATAAAATCCTAAAGGGATTTAAAAAGATAAACAAATAATAAATAAAGTTATAATAGTTGGAATCACCATTTTCGAATCTTTGAATAAAAAAGATATGGTTTTCATAAACAAAGTAGAAATAATAAATAAGCACTATTTTAAAGAGTCAAATTTAATCTTGGCCAAGCAAATGAAATAATACATTTCTATTTGATAAAAAGAGTAAAGGATGATTTAAATAAAACAATAAGGATTTATTAATATCCAATTTTATTTGAGTAAAGGTTTTTTTCCCTTTCAAATAAACATTAAAACTTATTAAAGTTTTTAAAATAAAAATTCCAAGTGTTTTAGTTTTCAAAATAAACCCTACTGAAAAGGTTTTAGCAAAATTTAGAAAGTCAAATGGAGTTTTAAACATATTTGAATCCTATTTGAAATAAAGACTAAAGTCTATTTATTTATTTCTAATAAATAATAAACCCTAAAAATAATTATTCAATTTTGGACTTTGGAATATGTTGATAAACAGAATTGAAATATACCCAAAAGTTTGGTGGTGGTTTGAATTCAAATGGAGTTTGAATTATTTGAAATAAAATCAAAACAGAAATTCAAAACACAAAAAGAAAAGCAATCAGAATAAAAAAATGAAACTAACCTAACCCATATGGCCCAGCCCAGCAGGCCCAATAACTAGCCCAGCTTCCCTCCCCGCAGCGAAATGTTTTCCACTCAACCTTGCACCCGCCCAGTCACTGACGCAGATGCCCCACCTTTCTTCTCTCTCTCTCTCTCTCTCTCTCTCTCTCTCTCTCTCTCTCTCTCTCTCTCTCTCTCTCTCTCTCTCTCTCTCTCGCAGACAACACGGTCCCACGTCGTCAGTCATCGTCTCCACCTCGACCGTTCCCCCCTTGCCATTTATGCCGGCGATGAATGCCATTGAATTGGCATAATACCGCGAGTAAATCTCGCCAGCAACCACGCGCCTTTAAACGCCACGCTCTCCTCTTCCATTCCCCCCAAACAGCACCTCCTCTCTGCCTCCAGGCTGTGCAAATTGCGAGCTCAAACCCTCTGCACCGACAAGCTTCACCGGCCAATTCCGACGCCGACCAACAGCCCCTCGCCTCCCAGTGCACACTATCCTGCTCCCCCTCTTCTTGTGCATCGCCCAACACCAACCACTCACCCGCGCGCGTTCCCTAGGCTCGGCAACCTCGACACCCGAGCGCCGCCGCGTCTGCCATCGCTCCGACGAACTCCCTGGTAAGCACAGACCGCCCCGAACCCTCTTGATGATGCTCCCAGGATCCCCAGACCTGTACACATCTAACCGCATGCTCCGTTTGTCTTAGCGCGCTCGCAAACTCCACCTCCGACGACAACTAGAGACACCCGACGCCGCCACTGACTCCGGCGAGCAATCCACCCTGCTCCGGTGTGCCCCTCGACAAGCCGACCACACCTTGAGCTTCTCCGCACTCCCATGAGCACGGCGAGCTACTCCTCCCTCTCCCTCTCTTCCTGAATCATCGCCAACGATACCGCCCGAGCGTGCACTGCCGCGCACCGTTGAGACAGCGCCGCCAGTTCTTGGCAGTGTGCTGTGAGCCGTCCGATGCAGATCCAGTGATAGAGATAGAATCATTAAACAAAAGGGTATCGTGTGTTGTGTGCCGTGCGATTTCCATTAGATCTGATGGCCAGTATTGCTTGATCCGTGCGAACCGGTACCGTCCAGTTAGATTCAGCCACGTGGCCAGACTCTCAACACCCGGATTTTTAATCCTAGATGCCTGTTATGCCATACATCGCAATCCCAGGATTAACATTTTTGCGAGACATAACAGAATTGGATACCACAGTACCTCATCCATTACAAACCATACATAAGGTCTTACACAAATAAGGATCTCATGATCCAGTTCTTAATACAACTTCAAGCAGTGGAATACGTAATAATAACAGTAGCGTAGGCAAAGCTCCATCTTCGGGGTCACAGGCAATGCTGACGATGGGAGATGATCCTAGTTGTCGTAACCTTCCTGGGGTCCATCCTCCAGGTACTCCTCTTCATAGTCTGGCCACGGGAATATCCAGGGACAAAGCCATGAGTACTCTTTAAGTACTCGCAAACTAATACTAACAAGTGAAGGGGTTTTTTGATAATAGGACACTAGGCTCTATGGTTTTTTTGCAAGAAGCTAGATTTATCTCTACTAAGTTCAGAAGCAAGAGAGCTAGTTGAAGTTTATGACACCTAAGTGGGAACTTGTATATCATGCCACAACTCTGTTGTGGTCAAGTCAAAGTCTCAATTCATTTCACAAGTCATTTTGAAAACATCAGACGGGGAACAGTATGGCCACTCCAACTGTCCATAACCACGGACGCGGCTATTCGAATAGTTTGACACTCTGCAGAGATTGTACACTTTCACCACAACATTCGATACATCCGTCAGGAACAAATCCTGAATTCACCATACTCAGTATGTGGATAATCAATCCTAACCTTTCAATTACACGCCCTAGTATAAGCACCTCTCCTGTGAGTTTGGCCTCCCAACCATGACCAACTGTCATCTTGGGTACTGCACAGGTGGACAATCTTCACAAGGTAGCCTCGGCTCAGACCTTGGCCGTGAGGGAACTAATACTAAGGTATGTAAGTTTCCAGTCAAGCCCTACCCAATCTTCGGGTATTGTGGTTGTACGATAAAAATTGGAATGGTATCGCATCCAGACAACCATCAGTTTTATAAAGGGCTAAGGCTCATGCCTCAACATTTTCATCACCAAAATCATCTGGTGTTCGGAAACACATGTCAAAACATCTCAGTAGAATGATCCATCATTCTAAGGTTTTCATAACCATTTTAAACAAGTAGTCCCATCTAAAGTTGATCAAGTTTTATGCTTAGCACTAGCATCTACAAGTGGGGATGAGTACTAGTGAGGGTTGGTAAACTAGTGGAGTTTCAACTAAGTTCAATATTATGCCTTAGGATGGCATCAACATTTTCTAGCTTAGGCCAAATTTTATGCTCTTTATGCAACCTTCAAAATATATCTTTCTAGAATCTAAAAGTCACTTAAGTCGACTCTAAGTTAAAGCTTGGATAAAGAATTAAAGTAGAAAGCTTGCAAATAAAACTAGGATTGGGTTATCAAGTGGATATGATCACATATGCTTAAGGCATATAGTAGGCATGGTAGCAAGTAAGGGTTTGCTTGCATCAGTAGAGTATCTTGCAAGTGTTAGCTTGCATATTCAACTAGTAGTATTAGGCTTTCCTTGTGCAGAGCAGTGGTTGAAGTTCTCCTCGGCTTCCTCTTCGTAGTATCCTCCTTCCTCCTCGTATCCTTGGTCGGTACTAGCGTCTATAAATAAATACGATGTACACAATCACCAAACAATACTTAACTACTTGCAATCATCACACAAAAGGGTCCTATAGATGATCTAGCATCATCACTAACATTACAAGATTTAAAGCTTGGTTTAATTCCTTTTATTTTTAGAAAAGTAATTTCTACTCATTGAAAAAACTACTTAAGATTTAATATTCTCCAAACCAAATATGGATCAAGTTGACACATGTCATCACCACATATTTTAGTCCATGGGAATGTGATTTAAAGTGGTGTCACAATTTAATAAGGTTTTACCCTTTTATTTTAATGGATTAAAGTGGCTAGAAATGCCTATGTGGCCTTCTTTTATTACTTGGTCATTATTTCTATAAGTAAACCAATATATTTTTATATATTCTGAAAGGTATGGTTAAATGTGATTTTTGAGAGTTGGAATAAACTCAAAAGCTATTATGGTTTTAATTTAAAAAATGTTTGAATGCAGAAAAGCTTCTGCCTTGTTACTTTTATTAACGATGATCTACAGATCCAAATGACTTGAATCCAACGGGCTTGGATTCAGCATTTCCAGGCCTTTCTAACAAAATTGGTCTCATTCAATTTGGTTCACTGAATCGATCTGGGTTGATTTTTGAATCTAGGTACAGAAGTGTGTTTGAATTAAATTGGAAAAGGTTAAATTCAAATAACTGGGCTACGCGGGAAGTGATACTGGGCCGACCTGCTAAGCACAGCGCTTACGCGGGCTGGTTAAGTCGCTGGCCCCACGCGTCAGTGAGACAGGGGGGTGCGAAGCGGTATGGGGCGATGTGGTGCGTTCGATCTGGTTCAATCCAACGGCTGAGGGTCATCGTCGACGTTGGGCAACGCCGGCGAGACAGAAACCTAGCGCGGCCAGTGGGGGTCGTTGGGGGCTCACCGGGGTTCAGGCGAGGGTCGGCGAGGCGGGCGAACGACGAAGTCGACGACGACGAACCTCCTGGTACCGGCAGCTTCTCCTGGGGCGGCTCCAATCGCTGGCCCTCTTCTTCTCGGCGTGCGTCAGCGCCGTTCGTGAAATTCGGCGATGCTGCTGCGCCTGCCTCGGAACGTGGTGGCACGATCAGTGAAGAGAGGGGAGTGAGATGGTGTGTTCAATTCGGCTCGGGGTGGCCTCTATTTATAGTCACGACGACGAGACCGAACGGGATGGGCAGGCGACGATGGCGACATGCCTACGGGCTGCTAGAGGCATGGCCGGCGATGGAGATCACTTGGTGGTCTCCTGGCGATGCTCTACGGCTTTAATGCGCGCGTAGGGGCGGTGCGGTTTGGTCTAGAACGCGCGATGCTCTGCACGGCTGAGGCGGCGTCTTCGACGGCGAGCGGTGGCTGTGCGTCATGGGGCGGTGAATGGGGATGTCTGGCGGTCTCCTAGGTCGGTGGCGATCATGTATGAACGCGGCAAGGGCGGCGCGCGGTCTATGGGCTTCGGTCGAGCGTGGCACTCTGGCGCATGCTCGGCATGGTTGCTGGGGAGCTGGGAGCGGTCCGTGCGTGTGGTCCAGGTGTTGGCAAGGTTCGAGCGTTGGACAGGGAGTGGCAGTGGACGGTGGGCTGCCTCCTAGACAAGGTTGGCACGGCTAAATCTCCTCCTATCTTGTTGTTTTCACTAGGGTGGCATGGTGAGCTTCGGCTGTTCACCATTGATGTCATTGCCCAGCTTATAGTGAGGCTAGTGCTTGGTTTAACTTGCTAGATGATCTACTGAGCTGGTTGTGAGCTAGAGAGGGAACAAGTTAGGCTTCAATCACTGCTCACAATAGTGTTTAAGATTTTGATGATTTGTGTCTGCCAAGTGTTTGATGAAATGGCTACAAGAATTCAAGTTTTGAATTTTGAAAAGATTTTTGGTGGGTGTGCTAGGTTGGTGCTGGTGAGTCTGCAGATGCTTGGGTTTTGAAAGTTGAGCTTGTTTGAGTGGTTTTTGAAAAAGTGGGATCTTCTCATATGATAAAGATTCAATTTTGAACTGTCATTTAAACTATGCATTTGAAAGTTTCTAGATGATCACAAAGTGGGCCTTGGTACTTTGTTATGAGTACAATCAAGGGATGCAAAGATCCAGAAAAGTTTCTGTTAAGTTCTAAAAGTTTGAGACAGCCAAAGTAGGCATGGGAGTTAAATTGATCAAAATGACCATTCCCTTATTTTATTTGTTTTGATTTACTTGTCTTTGAGAAAAGTTTGGGAAATGTTTATATGATGTTTAATTCACCTAAGCATCCATTTACAAGCAAAGGAACACACAAAAAAGTTGGTTCAAAAGAATTCAAAATGAAATGCATACTCACATGCATGCTTTCATATTTTTATTTAGAAAAGTTTTTGTTAACCCTAATTTTGATGATTAGAGTTTGATGATCCATGTTTAGTATTTTTGGGATGTTACACAGACTCAGGATTTAAATTAGAGATTGGATCTATTAGATTTGCAAACTTGCAAAATTCATAACTTTAATTCTACACGTCCAAATTTTGCAAATTTTATATCATTGGAATCAGCAGAACAAATACTTTGCAACCATGCACTTTGTTTAATGTTTTGCTTCTGGAAAATTGGTTGAATTTGCAGAAACTTGTGTAGGCATAATTTGAATATAAAAATTGTTCTAGATATATTTTTTAAGATGAAATCTTTGGTAATTGGTTTGTTTTGAACCTACTGACCATAGGAACCAACTTATGGATTTAAAAATGTATTTTGTGAAGTTAAGGGATACATATTTGAATTAACACATTTCTAGTCAAATAAAAATACTGTTTATGGTTTAGAAAGGATTTTTGAGTAAAGCCTTTGGGAAATGATTTGATTCAAACCTTCTGACCCTAAAAACCAAGTTTTGTGATTTAAGAACTTATTTGATGAACCATATAAAGTCATTACTTTGCTAAAAGATATTTTCAACAACATAAAATATCACCTTAGCATAATATTTGGTTTATGAGATGAAACCTTTTGCAAATGGTTTTACCACTTTAGTAAATGACCAATGTGAGCTTGAAAATGTTTAGAGCCTAGTAGAAACCACTTTTCCAAATAAAACCATCTTTTGCATGCTTGCATGCATGGCCTTGTTTTTGTTATTTTATGTGGTGAAATGGTTTGAATGCTAGTTGAATATGTGTTTGCTTGATTGAATTGTACTGACGTTAGAAGAGTGTGATATTTGCAAGATCAAGAAGTGAACCATCATTCTCTACTAAAAAGGCAAGTGACACTATCATCCATGTCCTACTATTTTCATTACACTTAGCGGATTTTTGTAACATGCATGATAAGGACTACTATATTTTATGCTATGCTAAATCCTATTAGGATATCCTTACATCCTCCTTAGTGAAAACATTGTAGTTGTAGTATGCTTAGCCCTGCTATATATTTGGGATGGGATACATGATATGCTTATAAGAAGTGTTGGAAAGATATATGTTTTTATATAATAAAACAAGTACTCAATGAACCACCTGGGTGGAAAAGGATACTCAAGATTTGGACAAGGTGGCAACAAAGGGAACCATGTTTATATGGCTATATTTTTGTGTGTGCACTAGAAGAAAACCACCCAGGGACTTAGAGATTGAACATGTTTCTCGTACAGTGGCTTCCGTGTACAGCCACATGCTAAATGGGCTTTGGCCTAGTCAACTACATAGTGGAAGACCCATGCATTGGCATCTTCAGGTTAACTAGAATTGTGTAAGGGAAATATATCCCTACATTGGTGCCTAGTAGACAAGCTAGCATTGTGTATTGGGAGGACTCCTATGGAAAGACTTTGTCACATTCTTGATCTGCCAGTACTCCATTTTGGTGAGTACTTATCCAGCGGCCACTAGTGGCATCAAGACGAGATTGTGTCATGTGGGTAAAGTGTACAATTTTTGCAGAAGATCAAATTCTAAGTACTTAGCCGTGTCCCTGGTTATGGACAACACTGAGAAACTAAGGCCTGAAGCTATGGAAGATCTCGACATTCCAATTTCTCAAAGTAAAACTTGATGGTGACAACAAGGGATTAGAAGCACTTGGAGTTTTCCAAGGAGTTCAGAAAGATTTGACAAAAGATCAAAACTATTTTCAAAAGATAGGATAAAACTATATTGCTTTATGCAAATGAGCCTAAACCCTACTTAGCCAAATATTCATGTAATGATAGGATCCACTTATTTCTACATAGTAGTGAAACTTGCCAATACAATTCAAATGTATTGACCCTTGTGGCTGCAACTTATTATGTTGCAGGTTTGTTTGATGTTAGTGATGTGTGTTGAATAGGATTACAAGTCTACAACCAACATGATTGCCTGTGGCACTTTGAAGATGAAGGACTCCATGCTATAGTTATTTCTGTTGCATTGTAATGAGATAGCCAAATGAGCTATGTAAGATGTAAGGAATTATTTTATTCCTAGTTATAAAGTTGTATTATGACCTTTGTTTCTTGATATTACATCTTAACTGTGGATGCTAGCTATTGATCCAGGGACTAGCATTATAAACACAGGGATCTCGACCTTATTAAAGGTTGGGAACCTTACACCAAGACCTTGAACTTGAGGGATCTTCCCTTTTTGCTTCTCACTAAGAGTCTTATTCTTCAATGGTCAAGATCTAACATGGTCCCTTCAATTTTTGCACTTGAAGCATACAATCTTGGCTGGATTCTTGTAACATCCCTAAAATCATGATTTGTAAAAGTTTGCATTTCATTCATGCATTCATAGCATTTGGTCTGCACAAAAGTTTCCAAATAAAATTTCAAATAAGAAACCATGTTATGCCTATTATTTTATGCAAATAAGGCAATGGTTTTATTTTATTTTTAAAATATGAAAGCGCATTATATTGATCGGTGATGTTTTATACACAAATGGATGCAAGGCTTGCACTACAAAAATCTAGAGTTGATTTGAATTCAAAACCATTTGATTTGGATTTGATTTGGATTCCTGAAAATCAAATTAGAAATAGAAAAAGAGAAAAGAATTGGAGAAGGGCCGGCGCCACCTATTAAGCCCAGTAACAGACACATCCCACTAAGCCCACCCGGCCACCTCCCTTTCCCCCTCTCTCTCACCCGCACTCGCTATACCCCTCCCACTGACAGTGGCCCCCTACTGCCACCTCATCATCTTCCCCAAATCACGCGCCCGTGACGAGCTCCGGCCGTTTCCTCCCCCGTCACTGTCATTGAATGCGCGAGTAAATTGCCGTTGATTCGCCAAGTAACTCCCAGCCCAGCTCCGGCTTGTCACATCCCAAGATTTTCCAAATCTTGTAATGTGAAAATAAATGAATAAAATAAAACCTGTTTGATTTTCAGGGCCAGAAGAAACTTTTTGAATTCAATTGGAACTTCAAACCCATTTGAATTAAATAAAATCCTAAAGGGATTTAAAAAGATAAATATTTTAAATAAAGGAAATTAAAATCTATTTTTTTGGAATTACTATTTTGGATCTTTGAATAAAATGATTTGGTTTTCAATAGAAATGAAAGTTTTATAAATAAAGATTATTTTATAAAGCCAAATTAAACCTTGGCCAAGCTTTGGAATTAAAACATTTTGTTTTGAATAAAAATAGCAAAGGTTTATTTAAATAAATTAATAAGGATTTAATATCCAATTTTATTTAAATAAAAGGTTTTACCATTTTAATTAAAACATCAAAACTTATTAAATTATTTTAAATAAGTTTTCTAAGTATTCTATTTTCTTAATTAAAACCTAAAGAAGAGTTTTGGTTTTATTTTAGGTTTCAAAATAAATATTTTAAATAAAATAAATCCTAGTTGGTTTTATAATGAAGGTCTATTGTAATTAATTAATAATGGACCCTAAAATAAAAGGTTATTTTGTTTTAAACAAGTTTCCAAATATTCTTTATTTCCAAATAAAATCTCCTGATTTGGTTTTGAAAATATTTGGATTTCAAATGGAGATTTTATTAAATAAATCAAACCCTATTTTGATTAAATAACTAAAGGGCTATTTTATTTAATTATTAAATAGATCCTAAAAATGAATAAAAATATTATTTTTATTTTGAGATTTGGTTTATGTTGATAAACAGAACCAAAATCTCATTACAATTGTTTGAATTGTTTGAATTGATTTGGATGTTGTTTGATTATTTGAAATTCAAAACAGAATTGGGAAATAGAAAAAGAAAAAGTGAGCAGACAGAAAAAAATGGATTTGAACCAGACCCAACCCATCAGCCCACTAAGGCCCAGAGCCAGCCCAGTTTTTCTCCCCGAAAGAAAACGATTCGCACGCAGTAACAAACCCGCACAGACGCTGACCAGAGGACCCCACTTGAAACGTTTTTCCACTGACCGACCGACCCCACTTCTCATGTTCATCTTTCTCACCCGCATCGACCGTTCTCCCCCGCCCTGCCATTGATTCCTCGGCTTAATTCGCCTTGATGTCGCGATTAAAATCCGCAGTGATCACGCGTGATAAAACCCCCTTACTCCTCTTTCATTCCCCCCAAACCCCACGCCTCGAGAGCCACCAGGATGTCGCAATTTTCTTCTGCACCGCCGCCGTCTCCGACGAAGTTCTCGGCCGATTCCGGCCAAGCCTGACCACTCCTTACCTCCCCGACCAAGCCCACATCTACTCCACTCCCTGGTGCATCTCGGCACCCTCTCTGTCCTACCAGAGGCACGACCTTCGCACGACTTTGACCCCCGCCTCGCCTCGTTTCCGTCAAGCCCCTCTGGTAAACCAGACAACCCCGACCCCTCTCGTTCACGCACACACCTTCGCCGTGTCTTGGCGCATCTGACCATGCACTTCGTTTGCCTCTGGGTGATCCCTAGCGCCGTCCTCGACGACGACTGAGCAAAGCCGAGGCGCAGCTCCACTCCGGCGAGCAATCAAGCCCGACCCAGTGCGCCCCTCGACAAAACGGCACCACCTTGAGTTTCCCCAGGTCTCTGCGAACGCTGTGAGTATCTCCCCACCTTCCTTTGCTTCCTGTATCGCCAGCGCCGCCGCCATCTGGCCGCTCCGCCGCTCGCCGGTAACATCTCGCCGCCAGTTCCTGGCTAGTTGATAGGAACCGTTAGATAGTCATCCATCGGCTAGGAAAGAAAGTGAGCGAAGGGGTATGCGTTGATCAGAGCCGCACATATCCCTTTTAATCCAACGGTCTACAGCTGTGCAATCCACACGAACCGGTACCGACCAATCACGGTGCGCCGCGTGTCCCCTGTTCTGTTTAAAACAGATTTTGGAACCAGATTTAAATACCATTTTGAAACCCTTGTAACTTTCAAACCACACGTCCAAAAATTACAAATTTTATGTCGTTGGATTCAGGAGAGCAAGCCCTAGCCAACTGTGTAATTAGTTTAGTAAATAGTATCTGTTAATTTGCTTGTTTTTACAGGATCATTTGTGTGCTTATTTGGATTAGAAAAATTGTTTAAAAATGATTTTTGGATTAAAACTTTTGCAAAATGGTTTGTTGTGACCTTACTGACCCTAGGAACCAACCCTTGGTGCAAAAATGATTTTTGTAAAATTTAGGTTGGATTATTTGACTTAGACAATTTCTAGCCAAATAAAAATTATTGATTTTATTATGGAAATGTTTATGGAAAGAAAACTTTGAGAAAATGGTTTGGACCAAACCTACTGACCCAAAAACACCAAGTTTTGCAATAGCAACTCATTTGGTGAAAAACTTAAGAGTTTTGTTTTGATATAAACATTTTTAACCACATAAAATGATGAATGGATTTTAAAATGGTTTTGAGATAAAACTCTTTTGCAATTGACTTTGCCCTTTTTGGTGAATGACCAATTTGGAACTTACAAAGTTTAGAAACCTAGTGGAAACCATATTTGCAATTAGAACCATCTCTTACATGCTTACATGCATGACTTAGATTTTAGATTCCATAGTTTTGTGTGTGAAATGATGTTTGATTGATTATTTGGAATGCTAGTTGATTTGGTGTTTGCTTGATTGATTGTAGTGAAATTAGCAAAGTGTGAGACTAGAAAGATCAAGGAGTGAACCACCATTCCCTTCCAAAAAGGCAAGTTACACTATCATATAAAAGTCCTACTATTTTCATTATATTTAGTGGATTTTGAAAACATGCATGAAAATAATTTTATACTTATGCTATGCTAAATCCTAATAGGATTACCTATACATTCCTTAGTGAAAACAATGTAGTTGATACAAGCTTAGCCATGCTATATTTTGAAAAGAGATACATGTTGAGATTTTATGAAGTTGAGAAAAGGACTTGTGTTTTTATATAATAAAACAAGGACTCAATGAACCACCTGGGTGGCCAAGGATACTTTGAGTATTGGAGAAGGTGGCAACAAAAGGAACCATGACTATGGCAATTTCTTTGTGTTGTGCTCCAAAGGAAACCACCCAGGAAACTTAGAGATTGAACATGTTTCTCGTACAGTGGCTTCCGTGTACAGCCACATGCTAAATGGGATCTGGCTTAGTCAACTACATAGTGGAAGTCCCATGCATTGGCATCTTCAGGTTAACTAGATTTTTGTAAGGGAGTAACCCTACATTTGTGCCTGGTAGACAAGCTAGCATTTTGTATTGGGAGGACTCCTATGGAAAGACTTTGTCACATTCTCGATCTGCCGGTACTCCATTTTGGTGAGTACTTATCCAGGCCACTGGTGGCGTCAAGACGAGATTGTGTCATGTGGGTAAAGTGTACAACTTCTGCAGAAGATAATAAAATCTAAGTACTTAGCCGTGTCCCCGGTTATGGACAATACTGAGCAACTAAGGCCTGAAGCTATGGAAGATCTCGACACTCTAATTTCTAAAAGAAAACTTTTAAAACTTGATGCACTTGGAGTTACCAAGTAGCTCAAGAGATTTTTGACAAGGACTTGAACACTTGAGTTTCTACCAAGGAGTTCAAGAAACTTGGAAAAGAAGATTTAACAAAGGACCAAAACCATTTTGAAAAGATAGGATAAATTATTGCTTAATGCAAATGAGCCTAAAACTCTACTTAGTCAAATATGCATGTAGTGATAGAATCCACTTATATTCTACATAGGAGTGAAACTTGCCAATACAATTCAAATGTATTGACCCTTGTGGCTGTAACTTGTAATGTTGCAGGTTTGATTGATTTTAGTGAAGATTGTTTGATTAGGATTACAAAGTCTACAACCAACATCTGCCTGTGGCACTTTGAAGATGAAGGACCCCATGACTATAGTTATTCCGCTGCAATGTAATGTAATAGCCAAATGAGCTATGTATGATGTAATGAAATTATGTTATTCCTGGTTATAAAGTTATATTATGACCTTTGTATCTTGATATTACATCTTAACTGTGGATGCTAGCTATTGATCCAGGGACTAGCATTGTAAACACAGGAGGCTCTATCTTATATTAGGTTGAGACCTCTACACGGCTACTTAACCCCTCCTCCTTGCGACCATTTCCCCCAACTCAGCAAGCCAGTAGCGCTACCAGGCTCCGCGAATTTCTGCTTGCACCGCCATGGCACCGAACAGCTCCAACGACCTATTCCGGTGAGCCCAGTGCTCCCCTTCACCTCTCGTTCTTACGAGCTTGCTTGTCAAACCCATGCGCATCTCGTCACCCCTTTTGTTTGCTCTGAAACACTCCAGGTCATCGTCTCTGTCGAGCCCCGCGAACGACCGAAGCGCCGCTCGACTCCGGCGAATAATCACGATAAATCCATACCGCCCCTTGACCCCTAGTCCTTACGACTATGTTCTCCTTACCTCTGTGCATCTACTAATGCCTTTCGTTCATCTTATTGCGCCATAGAACGTTGCCTCCGTCTCCGGCAGTGAACACCCGACGCGAGAGCAAACTCCGACGAAGTTTTCCGGCCATGCCAGTGCGCCCCTGTCCAAGCAAAGACCACGTTGAGCTTCACCATCGTCACGCGAGCTCGGTAAGCATATGCACGTTGGTCAGAGCGCTGTGAGCCGTCAGATCCAGATCTAGTGTCCATGATAGAACACTTAGGTGAAATGTTTTCTTTAGATCTGAGCCGCACAGAGCCACTTAGATCCTATGGCTCTGGATGATCGATCCAACCAAAACGATACCATCCAATGAAATCATTCCACGTGGTCTGTCTTGTCTGTTTAAAAATCCAGAAAATGAATTTAAATGATTAAACTTGTAAAATCTATAATTTATGTTATGTTTATCCCAAAAATGCAAATAATATATCAATGGATTCACAAAAATAAATCCTACACTACTGTGGGATTATTTTTGTATTTTGCTTCTGTAAAAATGGAATTTTATGCAGAGAAAAATATAGGCTTATTTTGAGTATATAAGTTATTTTGAAAATGTTTATAAGGCTAAATTTAGTTTAATTAGACTATATTTAATTGGTTTTGTATTCAGTACTGTTTGCCTTGTCTTGTTTAGTTTAGAAAAATCATCACATGGCATTTGCATGCATTCATAATATTTTTTTGCTTGTATATTGGAATGTGAATTTGGTGTTATTATTTTATGTGTAGATTTTGGTGCTAGTGGTGATTGTGATTGTGAAGATTGTTGCTACTCTCCCAACTACCAAGGCAAGTGATGCTTCATGAATTAGTCCTATTAGTTTTGACTATGCACTAGTGATATTTTGTATAGGGCTTGCATGTTTTTTTTCTAAGTATCTATATGCTATGCCATGGGAAATCCTAGTAGTTGTAGCCTTGGTAGAATTATTCTATAAGTTAAGATACTTGTTGATATCATGCTTATCCTAGCTAGTAGCAAACAAGGGTGGATTATATACATGCTATGGAAATTTTTGCTAAGTCTTTGACTTATGTTTTTGGTTAATAAAACAACTAAGTGAATGAATCACCTCGGTGGAATGGAAAGAATGGTTTATGTTGAGTGGTTACTCAGGGCCCATTTTTATGGCCTCCCTGGTGTATCTCACTTGTGGAAAGCCACCCACGAACAAAGGGGTTTGAGATACTTAATGTTTAGAAGCTTCTAGTGCAGCAACATGGCATACGGGCTCTGCTTGGATCATATAGGTTGCAATAACTTAGCCAGATGGACAGAAGGTGGTAGGGGTGATAGGTTGGAACGCGTCCATTTGGTCTAAGGGAAGGCTTCTGAAAGATCTTGTCTTGATGCATGTCGAGTCTTATGGGGAATGTGCACCACTTCTCGATAAGGAAAAATCTAAGTACTTAGCCGTGACCCCGGCAACGGACAATTTGAGCATCAAGATATTGAAGCTATCAAGGATCTCCTCATCCCAATTTCTAAGTTCAAAACTTGTGGTTGAACAAGGGTTAAAGGTTCCTCAATATTCATTGGTGGTTCCTTGGGAGTTTTTGATAAACAAAAACTTAGTGTTTTTCAACTGATAGGAAAAATAAACCTATTTTGAGCAAAGCAAGCCTAAGATACACTAAGCCAAATTCATATAGAAGTGATAAACTACTATTCTACTATGGTATCACTTGCCAATAATATTCCAATGTATTGACCCACTGTGGCTGTCACTTATGATGTTGCAGGATACTTTGATGAGGATTAGGGTTATGAGTCTACACTCAACATGCTTGCCTGTGGCACATGAAGATGAAGACTTTACTTTATTTTACTTATGTTATGAACTCTTGTACTAGCCTTTGGCTATGGAGTTGTAAAAGACTACGTTATCTCTGGAATGACGATGTAATAAAGACCTTTGTATCTGAGTACTTCATCTTAAAATGTGGATGCTAGCAATTGATCCGGGGACTAGCATTGCAATCACATGGATCCTTTACCTTATAAAGGTGGGGTCTTACAATTCTTGACTTGTTCTTGGCCCTTCTTCTTTTTTCTCTTGAACTCATTCTTGTTAGTGGACTTGTTCTTGACATTGGATTTGAATCCAAGCCCACCCTTGTCATTTTGGAATTTTTGCACACTCAAGATCTTGTTGAGTTTGGCCCTACCTTCATGACCCTTTTTTCAAGTCCCTATTCAAAGATGAGACTTGGGCCTTGACCTCTTTGATTTCCTCTACATGGTTAGCATCAACACAAATACTAGAGGAAGTAGAAGCTTCATTGTTAGAGCAACAAGGGATGATATGTAATTCATTATAAGATGAAGAAATGATAAGAGATGATGAATTACTAGGACTAGCACATGGAAGTATGACATTTGTAGTGGATATAGTGCTAATGTCCACATGAGTCTGACTAGATGTTACCTTCGACACAATAGCCTCATGAGCTAATTTTAGCCTATCAGGGGAGGCTAGAAGATCCTCATGAGAGATTGATAGAATAAAATTACTTTATTCCAATTTCCCATAATTGCTGGTTAGAAAAGCAAGTTGAGATTTTAGCTCAACATTATCCTTCAAAATAGATTCTTCATAAGAAATAGAGTTAGTAGCACAAGCATCATTATAATTAGCACTAGAAGAAGACAATTTAGCAAGCTCATTATATTTTCTTGTGAGATCAATTGCCACCTCAAGAGCTTTATCACGGGGTTCCTTTACTTTAGATACTTCTAGAGTAAACACCTCCTTAAGAGATTCCTTAGTGGTTTTTTCCTCTTCAAGAGATTCATTTAGATTAGCAATTTCATTAGCATACTCATGCTCATGGAAACTCATCTTATCAATGGTGTTCTCATGCTCCTCGATTTATGTTTCTAACTTATCAATATGTTCTTTGATCTTAATAGCAAAGTCCAAGATTTCAACAGAGTTAGAGCAAACAATATTATTCTTAACAAGGGCACGATAAAAAATCTCACCCTTTTCATATAAAGCATCAACATCAAACTCTTCTTCATCATTATCCTCATACTCATCATCACAAGAGGTATTGGGTTCCAAAGTAGGAGTTACCTTTGAATCCCTAGCCATAAGGCATAGGTGGGTACCGGAAGAAGGTGAAGATGAGATTGCATTTGTAGCTCCATTCAAAACCTTGTCTTGGCCCATAGAATCTTCGGTTTCCTATACATGGTTAGCAACACAAGCACTAGAGGAAATAGAAGCATTTTATCATGGCAACAAGACAAAACAAGCATATCATCATAAGATTTATTCATGCCATTCCTACATGATATGCAAGGACTATCAATACAATCATGTAAGGAGTTTGTAGTGCTAGAAGTGTTAAAGTCCAAAGATAGATCATTGCAACTAGATAGAGATGAGGGATTACAAATAGTAAGCACACTATCCATATTGCAATTTCTATCACCACTTACCATATCATTACCTTGTGAAAAATGACATGTTGGTGAAGTGGTAGAAGATGAGGATTCATCTCGACCAGAAGTGGAAGCAACACAATCATCCTCAAAAATATTGGACACAACATATTTATCTTGAACTTTTGTCCATAACTCTGCGCTCCAAAAAGGTATGACTAAAGAAGTAACTACATGGCTCAAAGCATTAACAGGCACATTAGAATCTTGAGCATCGAGATATAAGTTTTTATCATCCTCACAAGATAGATTAAGGAAATCCATTGGAGGAGAAAAACCTATATCTATAATTCGCTCCAAATTTGGGTCCATGGCCCGAAAATGATTAAGCATATGAATTTTCCAAATCTCATAACATGTGCCATTGAATATGAAAATGTTATCTTGCACTAATACCCTAGCCGACATCTTTACTCTCAAGGCGGTTGATACGTCGTAAACGTATCTATAATTTTTTAGGCTCCATGCTTGTTTTATATCATTTGTCTTATGTTTTGTCTACACTTTAAGGTATTTTTATAAACTTTTTGGAACTAACCTATTAACAAGATGCCACAGTGCCAATTACCTGTTTTCTGCTGTTTTTGGTTTCAGAAAAGCTAAAAAAATGAATATTCTTGGAATTGGATGGGACAAAAGCCAATCTTCATATTTTCCCGAAACGATACGAAAAATCGAAGCAGATACGAAGTAGGGAACCAGGGTGGGCACACCCTACGGTGGCACGGGCCCACCCTGGCCGCGCCACCAGGGGGTGTGGCCCCACCTGGCCGCCTCCTCGCCTTGCCCATTCGCCTATAAGAAGCCCCCGGGGAGAAAACCCTAGATGGTCCATATACATCCACGAAAAGTTCCGCAGCATCGCCACCACCGAAGGGGAGATTCGGGGGATAGAAGTCTCTGTTCCGGCACCCTTCCGTGATAGGGAAGTGCCCTCGGAGCCATATCCATCGATCTCCACCACCATCTCCATCGCCATTGCTAATTCCCATGATGAGGAGGGAGTAGTTCTTCCTCGAGGCTAAGGGCTCTACCGATAGCTATGTGTTAATCTCTCTCTCTATGCGTGATCATATTATGATCATGAGCTTTGTAATCAAGTAGCTCTGCTTTGCTACTCAAGTGCTTTAATAGATCTCCGGGTCTCCCCACGTGTGTGAAAGTGACATCGTGCATACCGTGGTGGAATTTAGGCTAGAGTCTACATAAATACTCAAGTGCTTCAATAGATCTCTGCTCTCCCCACGTGTGTGAAAGTGACAGCATGCACCACTACAAGGAATGTGTCAAACTATGACGTTTTGGTAATGACCATGAATAAAATCGTCATAGATTTATGACGATTATACACCACATGGTCGTAAGCTGTTTGGAAGGGCCAAATCCTTATTAAACTATGACGATTTCATGAAAAAACGTCGTAATTTGTAAGATCCCTCCTTTATAAGGAAAAGGATCCCTGTGATTGCAATGCTAGTCCCTGGATCATTGCTAGCATCCATAGTTTAAGATGAAGTACACAGATACAAAGGTCATTTATTACAGCCATTCCAGAGATAAACATAGTCTTTACAACTCCAAGGCCACAGGCCTAATACAAGAGTTTGAATAAGTAATAAATAAAAGTCTTCATCTTCGTGTGCCACAGGCAAACATGTTGAGTGTAGACTCATGAAACCTAATCTTCATCAGAGTAACCTGCAACATCACAAGTTACAGCCACAGTGGGTCAATACTTTGGAATAGTATTGACGAGTGATACCTTAGTAAAATTTTAAGTGGACTAGATACTATATGCAATTTGGCTAAGTGTAGCTTGGCTTGCTTTGCTCAAATAGATTTTGCCTATTAGTTGAAATCACTAAGTTTTTCTTTGTCAAAAACTTTTCCCAAGGAACCACCAATAGACATTGAGGTCCTTCACCCTTGTTCCCCCACAAGTTTTTACTTAGAAATTGGGATGAGGAGATTCTTGATAGCTTCCATGCCTTGATGCTCAAGTTGTCCATTGCCATGGACTTGGCTAAGTACTTAGATTTTTCCATCTGCAGAGGTTGTGCACTTTCCCCACCAGACTTGGTTTCCCAAGACAGAACCTTTCAGAAGCCTTCCCTTAGACCAAATGGACGCGCTCCAACTTATCATTCCCACTACCACCAACTGTCCAAATGGCTAAGTTCTAGCAACTTATGTGATCCAGGCAGAGCCCATATTGCCAAGTGGCTGCACTAGAAGCTTCTTAACACTTGGCCTCTAAAATCTCTTTGTTCCTGGGTGGCTTACCACAAGTGAGATACACAAGGTAAACCATAGAAATGGGCCTTGTGTAACCACTCAACATAAACCTTTCCTTCCATTCCACCTAGGTGTTTCATTAACTTAGTTTTTTTATTAGGCAAAACACAAGTCCAAAGGACTTAGAAATATTTTCATCATAGCATGTATATATTTCACCAACCCTTGGTTGCTACTAGCTAGGCTAAGCATGGCATAGATAGTAACTTAACTTATAAATTCCCTAGCATTTCTACAACTACTAGGATTTCCCAACATGGCATAAAAGCAAAATATAGCATGCAAGTCTAACAAAATATTTCTAATGCTTAGTAGAAAATATAGGAATGATAATATTCATGAAGTACCACTTGCCTTAGTAGTTGGGAGAGTAGCACTCCTCACAATCACAATCACTAGCACCAAAATCTACACAAAGATTGGTAGCAACAAATTACACACAAAACATATACAATCAAAAATATATGCATGCATGCAAGATGGTATATGATGATTTTTAAAATTCAACCAAGCAAGTAAACAGTACTGATTCACTAACAAGTTAAAAACTTGCCAAACAATATTGATTTAACCCCTAAAACAATTCCTAAATATTTTATATAATCAAAATAGCCCTACACAATTTCTGCAAAATAAACCATTTTAACAGATGAAAAACAATAAACACATTGAATATTCTGAAAGAACTTGCTCTCCTGATTCCAACGGTATAAAATTTGTTAAATTCTAACGTGGGAATCAAAAGTTACACTCAAAACAAATTTGAACATCTAATAGATCTAATTCAAATTTTAAAACGAACTCGTACACGCCGGGCGTGTTTCTATCGGGATACCTCGCCCGGGTCGTGCTTCCGCGCCATAGGATCAACTTAGATCCAACGCGCCAGATCTAAAGAAAACGGTTTGTCCCCGTTCTAATCTAATCCCTACGATGCAGATCTAATGGCGGCTGTTACTTTGACCAAAGTCGAGCGGCGCTAGCGGCGGCGAATGGCGGCGGCGCCTCTGTCAGAACTGCTACCGGCGTTCTAGGTCGCACGGGAGAGGGGGAAGGGCTTACCGAGATCGCCGTGAGATGCTGATGCTCAAGGTGGCGATGGCTGGTCAAGGGGCGCGCTGTAGTGGCTGAGGGAGCTCGTCGGAGTTGCGGGCGGCATCGGGTTTGAGTGGACGACGACGTTGGCGACGTTCCTGGTCTCCCTAGCACAAACCAATGGCTTCATATGATGCACAAGATAGTGGCGAACAACCTCGTGTGAGTCAGAGGTGAAGGGGAACAAGGGACTCACCGAATTTGGTCGCCGGAGTTGAGGGTGTCGTCAGGAGCTTGCAGCGTTGGATGAAATTGACGACCTGGGCCAGTACAGGACGAACTAGAGGTGTCAGTAGGAGCGCAAGGAGGTTGCGAAGCTGTTCGTATGAACCAGAGAGGAAGGGGCGCACGAATTTTACCAGGATTGGTCGCCGGAGTAGGTTCTGTCTGCGGCGGTGCAAGGGCGAATACTGGCAGCCTGGTGGCACTTCTGTCTGGCTTTGTTGGGGGAAATGGCCGCGAGGGGGAGAGGTTTATGTAGCCGGAGCTGGGCGTAGAGTTACTCGCGGAATCAATGGGAATCAATGCGGCAATGACTGCGGCGAGTAACGACGGAGTGAGCGTCGCAGGCGCGCGTGATTGACGAAGACGACGACGTGGTCACGGGTCCACTTGTCAGCGAATAAAACAGAGAGGGGGGTGGGGTCCTGTTGTCAGCGACTCTGTGGGTGCGTCTGCGAGTGAAAGAGAGAGGGGACCCGGGTGGGCTAAATGGGCTGGTTCCTCTGTTGGGCTAGAATAGTAGCGCCGGCCCTTTTCCTTTTCTTTATTCCTTTTCTATTTCTGTTTTGATTTTCTGGAATGATTTTCAAATGATTTCAAACTCTATTTGAATTCAAATCTTTTCAGGATTTTTGCAGTGTGTAACATTCATATTTCTGGGGATAAAATCATGTGGTCTCTTTGTATTAGCTTGGTCCCTTTGTTCAAACAAAATAAGTAGTGCTATAGCACAAGATTTGATTAAGTTTTGGAAATGGTTTCTGAATCATATCTGTTTTGTAAAATTTCACCAAACTTCAAAAATAAAACACAATAACAAGAGAGCAAGCAAGGCTTGGTTTAAAACAAATAACTCTTCAGTTGAGAGTGGCATTAGACTAATAGCTGTTTACATAAAATAATGAGCTCATATGCTCCTATTTTTGAAGTGTTTTGTTTGAAATGAAAAACATATGATCATGGATGCATGGATGATATGCATAAGTTTGAAACATGATTTTAGGGATGTTACATAATTTCTATGAACAAAATCGTCATAATTTATAGACAGATCAAGATATAAGACAGACACAATACAAGCCGTAGGATGTGAACATAATGAACGGATGGGATGATGAAGTGTGGAAACTTGTTGCGGATCGATGACCTGGCATCCAGCGCAACGAATATTTGCATCATCATGCACACACATGGAAAATATTCGCATCCAACGCGCGCACACACCAAATTCCTCGCCGCCACGACCCCTCCATCCTATAACCCTAACCTTATCTCTCCCCGCCGCCACACCATGCCCACCTCCGGTCGCCCCTTCTCCTCCCTTGGCGGCTGCGCTTTCCCCGTCCATTTACAGCGGCGCCCTGAGGGCGCCATCGGCCGGGCCGGGCGGATGTGGCCATGGAGGGCGATGAGACTGAGAGGCCGCCGCTATCCTCAAGGTCGGCGACCTCCGCCTCTCCCTATTCCTGAAGGTCCTCAATCCAAGCGCGACTCCTCCTCCAGCGTCTGCAAGGCGTGGATCCAGCTCATCCTTGGCACCCGTGTGTTCCCCTGTACATGCGGAGCACCCGGCCATGAACGGTGGGTCGCTGAGCCCTACACGCCTTGCTCCTCAGGTACTCCTCTCCACCCTATCCTGTCATGCCACCGTAGAGACGACACGGATCTGACAACGAGATCCACCTCTACCCAACCTAGCATTCATGGTGGTTCCCTTTTTCCCTAGAACCCAAGTGGACACGCTCGCTCCATGGCGGCTCCCCACATCGCTGCTGCTGGATCTCGCTATCCTTGGAGCAGGCAACGTAGGCCACCCTGGGATTGGGCGCTCTTCAGTTCAACTTAGCTCTCTCAGGCATTCCACGTATGTAATTTTTTATTGACCGCACAAAAAATTGAGATGGAGTTTAGTTACTGTTACTTAAGCTAAATTATCTTATCTTCCACAGGTAGATGTGAGGACTGAAGATTGCTATTCTCGGACCAATTCTCCTGATGCTAGACTGCATTGCAGACTGTCATTTCCATGCCGTAATCCAATTTATTTCATGGTGAGTTTCTCTACAGACTAATATTTCATCTTGTCTAATGAATGCAGCGCTGATATTTTGTCAGAAGTATAATCTCATTTTTCAGGGGGTATAGTGGATTGTTTTCCTCTATGTTTTATTAGGAACGGATATGGAAATTGATATGCTCTCTTTGATTCCCATGCACCACATTCCTATATGTGCTTATTTCCGAATCAGGCTCTCTTTAGATTTTTTTAATGAATTCCACTTGTCCACCAAAAAACTATGCAAACCATGTACATGTGCTTATTTCCTATTATTGTTTTACTTGATTTTGTAGATGTCGGTTATCCTTAGAATCTCTATTATATGCTCTTGGTTGCAGCAACTTAAGAGAACAAGAAATAAAATAGGGTTCAAGTTAGCTAACTGAATCTTTTCTGAACGGTTACTCTTTCACGATTTTGATCTGTATGTATGTATGTTTGGCATGAATTCTTACTGCAATTCATTTCTCGTGTAGAGAAAACCTCTCAAAATACATGAAGTTAATATGTGTTGTGATTTATTAGGGACAAAGATAGCCTGACGTAGTTTTGTTGGGCTAGAATTATCTGCACCCTTTGATGGGTTGAAATCATCTGGACTAGAATGTATATACTGTGAAATTAGAAACTAGGTTATCAATTGATTTTGTTATGGTTTGTATAAGACATTCTAGTTACGGTTTATGCTAGGCCATGGCGGATCTGGTTACGGTTTGTGTTTGTTAAACATGCTTGTAATAAACTAATTTCGTTGATAATATTAGTAGTGAGCTTGACAATGGTAGTAGTGAGCCCGTAGTGGTAATATAATTACACTGCCATTATCTTGTTTCAAATACAACTATATTGAATAACCTATCTAGGCACTCGGCCTAAATACTGGCTCTCCAATATATTGAAAATTCTTCATGGTCAGTACTAGCTTTATTAATGCCTAAATACTGGCTCTCTAATATCTCAATGTCATTCATACTACATGTAATTCTAATGCAGGATTTTCTTTGGAAACACTTGTTCCGCAGAACCAAGATGCTGGGATGGCAGAACCCTGCTGGGAAGGGTTTGTCTTTGAGGCATGCGGAGTCTGGCGCAACGAGGGCCGCTCCTGGCCGTGCCAAGTGACCAAGGCTCCTAGCATCAAGGGCCGCTCCTGGCCGTGGCGGGTGACCAAGGCTCTTGGCATCAAGGGCCGCTCCTGGCCATGCCTCCTCTGCTGTGGAGCTACAGGTAAGGCTTCTGGGATCTGACCAGTGCGCCTGCTTCAATTCCACCCCCACCCCGTGAGCTAGGCACTCGACCTTGACGAGCATGATCTGTAGGAAGATCGATCATGGAGATTTGTGGTTCATTTATTTGCGGTGTGGGGATTCGTGGTTCCTATCGCATATTGAATCTGCACTGAACACTTTTTGCTTGAGCTGTAACTTGTAGAAACTAATTTATTGATAGATTGATAGTTGTAAACCTATTGTAGATATGTAGCGTGCTGAGCATAGTATTATCTGAACAAAAAAACATGGAAGAAGTGCTGAGGTTAATGTAATGAAACTATTTTGTAGTAATATTATAGTTGTTTCAAGATCAACAACATTTCCAATAAATGCTTGGTATTGCTGGTTATATTGCACAACGTTTTGTAGTAATTTTGATATATTTGTTGCTTCATTTACCATAATTTCACAGATTTAAGAGTTTATGAATTTGAACCATGACTAGTTTCTATTCATATGTCTATACAAAAGGATTAGAAAATGTTGATTACAGCATGATATGTACACTTAGGCATTCCTGAATCAAGTATAATACTAATTAGGTTACTATTGCACTGTTTTTTCATCTTACATGGGTAATTACGACACCATGTTGCTACACTGTTATGGTACTTTCCAGATTGTTCATGCTTTCTTGCTCCTTAACCTGGTCTGTTTTGTTCCCTGTTTTTACCTTATATAATGAATAGTACCACTTTTAACTGCTTGCTTGTTCCCTGTTTTTGCCAGAAATACAGGATGTGGTTTTATCAACTTCAGACTGGCGATACTTTTCAGCATACTATTGATCACAGTCAATTAAATTCATTAGTGCTTTGTTTAGGTTGGCACGTTTCTGTTTAGATCTCATAAAAAATCTTGATATATTGCCTCTGACCCCGCCTATGCCTCCAGGTATCTGTCTGTCCTACCCTCCCCGCCTCCAGCTAATTTGTGTGATGTACATTAGTTCCTTTCTAGTATTTTTGATGTCCAAGCCATGCATTGGGACAGTCAGATATTAAAAGCATTTCAAAAGAACCTAATGCCCTAGAAATGAATCTACATACTTGATAAGATAAGCATTGATACAATGAAACTATTTTGCAATGGTATATTTTTTTTAAGATCGTCTGTATTTTGAATACATGCTTGGCATTGCTAGTTATAGTACCTACCATGTTTTCTTCTTGTGTAAAATACTGCTCATTTTCATAAGTAGAGATTAATCTTTTGTCCTAATATTGCTCTGGACTATGCTTGAATCCATATGTTAATCTTGGTGTGATCATTTCATGTTAATATTTAATTGGCCCTTATTTCACCTTGCTTGTTTTTTCTTGCATAGTGCCTACTCTATTTATTTGTGTATATGGCATGTAGTTTTGTTTCATATGTATGATTTCCTTTTTCTGTACAACTACTTGTGCTTTGTGAGACACTATTGATAAAATTTACGTTTTCTTCTGTGCTGTAGCTAATAGTATTAACCGCCATGCAGCTGTAGAAGTGTTTTGATGTGCTCCATATACGAGGTATTCATAGTGCTACTTCTCGTCATAGTGTTGCTTCTCAGGTACTTGATACTTCACTTTCTCATAGCAGTTGGAGTATATGACCACTGTAGTGAGAAGCTTGACTAGAAGCGAGGGTCTGTTTTCTTGTTCAATTATGTTCTTTAAATTGATGGATGAATGCTTCCCTACCCAGCCGGCAGCTTGACTTGTACTTGTGAATGTTGTCTTACATCATTGTTATTGTTTCTTCTCATTAAAATGTTTGAGTATTGTTCGTAACTAGAGGCAGTTCATGAAAGATAACATCCTAATTTTTATTGTTGTCATGATATCTTTAGATTCCTGGCCAATTATATTTTTTTGTGTTCACCTAATGTTTTTTGATTTCAAATATTAATTTCTTGTCTTGCATAACTTCCTATATAGTTTGTGTAGAAGTTATGTATTATCCAGTCATGCAACTTTTTGTGATATTCCTTCATACTAACTAGCCATTCTTTGTCCTCTTTTACAGGAGTCATGAAGACGTGAAGAGTAGCCAGTAAAGAGCAAACAGTAGCCTTTTCTTCTAAAGTTAGGTATATCTGATTGTAATAGACTATGTAAAGATTGTAATATCTAGTTTTAGCAGTTGTTGAAATAGTTTCATGTGTTCTCTAGGATCTGTCTCAAATATTGATTTTGTGTGTGATGTCAATACTTGTGAATAGAAACCTAACCTGAAACAAATCTGTTGTTCTGCATCTTTCTGACGTGTGGGGCCAATGTATCTGATGAACATGACATGTGGGACCTATCTAACATGTGGGACTAGGTCCAAAACAAAAGGCTGAATTTAATTATACTGTAAATAGGCTAGGGCCCATAAAATAAAAAATGCTGAATTATCTGGTTTGGCCCATGTAGCTCACTAGAATTACAAAGAAAAATAACTTAAATGGGCTGAATGTTGGGCTTGACCCATATAAATGGCTGAAGTGGACTGGGCTGATTTCTTGCCACGTCGGATCGGCCACCTAGGATCTGACGTGGCTAGGCCAGTTTGTCCATGACGATATTGGATCGTCATAATGGTTATGACGATATTGGATCGTCATAATGGTTATGACGATCCCATATCGTCATAGATGGTTATGACGATTTAACCAAAATCGTCGTTATAGTTCATTAGCGACGCCCAGCTTTCGACGTTTTCATTTTTGTCATAGAGTCATAAACGGACTGCTGTGACGATTCTGTGACGAAAATGGAGGGTCATATATAGCCAGATTCCTTGTAGTGCACGCTGTGGTGGCACTTAGGCTAGAGTTCATAAACATTTATCATGGGTATATTTTCAGTTGGTTGTCTCTATGAAATTGTGGTGTTTGTTGGAACCATCTAGCACTCAAGGTGACACTGTGGGGTTATCTAGATGGGGAAGGCGGACTTTGGGGAGTGCTGTTATAGCCCTACCATGGATTAGAGTGTCCAACCGGAGAGTAGTTCAGGGTAGTATCATGAAGAGAATATATTTATTGAGAGTGTTCACTCGTGAAAGTATGATCCCTAGGCCTTGTTTCTAAGCATTGAAACACCATTTACAACTATATTTGTTGCATGTTTGCTTTCTTCCATCCTTTCAGATTGCCTTTAGTCTCTCCCCCGCCAGAAAGATATTTTCTGGCACCGTTACCACTTATAATCATCCATACCACTTGTATTTTACTATCTCTTCGCCGAACTAGTGCACCTATTCACCTGACAAGTGTATTGTGTGTGTTGAGGACACAAGAGACTTCTTGTATCTTGATTGCAGGGTTTCTTGAGAGGGATACCTTTGACCACTTCCTTCCTGAGTTCGATAAACCTTGGGTAATCCACTTAAGGGAAACTTGCTGATGTTCTACAAACCTCTGCACTTGGAGGCCCAACAACTGTCTACAAGAATAGAAGTGCGTAGACATCAAGCTATTTTTTTCAAGCGCCGTTCTTGGGAGGTAAGGTAAAAGGTACTCACATCCTCTTGGTGTGTGAGTGCTCGAAGTTATTTCCTTTAGATTCTGCAATTTTTTTCTTTTTGTTTCTTGTTTTCACTAGTTCGGATTAATGTAAAACAACAAAAAAATTAGAGATCTTTTTAGTATTTTTCCTAAATTATAACATGAATGGGTTGGAGAGAAAATGAAAAAAGTATGGAACTTTCTTTGCATGCTAATAGCAATGTTATTAGTATGAATTTTTTGAACACCATTATTACTAATGCTATGGAAACATCTAAGCTTGGGGAAGCTAGTTCATAATGAAAGAGATCTTTTTATTTCCCCAGCTTTAGGGAAGAAAATTTGCTCTGATGATACTTTATCTCCCATATGTGGTAATTCTAATGATGCTTGTGATATTTTAAAGACACATACTGAAAGTGTCCCTTTTAAAATACCTACAAAAATTGTTGATCGTGTTATGGATAACTATTATTTTGGGGATGGAACTGTCCATCCTAGTGATCACTTGCTTTTTAGCCATGAATTATGCGAGTTGTTCAAGTGTGCAGGTATTTCAATTGACCAAGTTAAGAGGAAGATATTCTCTTTATCACTTAGGGACAAAGCAAGGGAGTGGTATAAGTCACTAGATGACCTTAATCATTTGGAATGGAAGGAACTTGAATCTCTCTTTTACTCTCAATTTTATCCTCCTGATGAAATCCATAAAGATAGGAATTATATTTATAATTTTCACCCTCATGATGGAGAAAGTATTGCCCAAGCTTGGGGGATATTGAAGTCACTAGTGCTCAAATGTCCCATTCATGAGCTCCCCAGTAATATTATTATTAATATTTTTATCCAAGGCTTTTAGGACATTACAAGGACTGTCTAGATACCTGTTTAGAGGGATCCTTTAAAAGTAAGGAGGTCAAAGATAAGTGGTATCTTCTTGAAACAATTCAAAGCAATACCGAAGATTGGGATAATGACAAAGGTAAAGAACTAGGTATAAACTATGAGTATAAGTGCATTAAGTCTTTCGCTAAAACTACTGATTTTCAACAGCTTAGTGCTTTATATGGTATTGATCCTCAAATTATTGTTGATTGTGGTAGAACCTTTGCTTCTCATATTAATGCTCCTAAAGAAAATGGGACATGTATCATGAACCTTTTAAAGACACTTGCATGGAAAATGAAAATGTTATTAATGATTGCAATAAACATGATCATACTTCTGAAAGTACTATTTCTTATAAGCATGTTAATTTTTGTGGAATGCATAGACCTTGTGAGAAGAATCAAATCGAAGAAGAATATTGTATCGCCCACTGGAATAAAAACCAGAACGTGGTATAAGGCTCTAAAGGATCTTGGTAAAAAAATGTGTGCCCTCTATCCTTTTATTTGTGAACTCTGCTATGAAGTGGGTCATTTCAATTTCAATGCTCAGGCCATAATAATAACCTTTCTAATCCAATGAGTACTGCAAGTTTGTATTGTGATAACACGATCACTGATAATCAACATGATGAACTTACATTGTTTTGGGGTGTGAAGAGTTATCAAGAAAAACTTCTTTGGTAGACATGAGTGCTTTTGATATGAATAGCGTCCTGCATGGTTGTCATCTTTATTGTGTTGATAATTGCCACGCAAATACTTACATACAAAATCTTATAAAAGATGATATTTTACCAAAATATGACAAGATTGATATGCGTTTTGTTCTTATTAATAAAAAGGAGGAATCCTCCAAAGTTTCTTCTATTGTCTCTAACAATAAACCAGGGTATGTGGAGAAGCTTCCTTTCAAGCCTCTCCCTTCTAAAGAAGAGAATAAGAAAAAGAGGTGGAGTAAAAGGAGAGAGGAAGCGGTATCTTCCCCTAAGCATGTTTCTCCTATCATAGTTTTTGCTGATGAGTCCGAACTAGATGATGTTCCTATGCCTGTTACCTATAGTAGTGATCATGATTGGGAAAAGGACACTACTTTTGATATTGAAAATCACTTTGGTACCAATTTTGAAAATGATGATATTAATAATTGTTGTGCTATTATTGCTATCCATGTTCCTTCCAATGATGATATGTTTACAAATGAACACACTTGGGAAGATGGCTATTCTATTGCTTATGATGATACTATACCTCCAATGTATGATGATTGCAATGATGAATATGATATTTTCAGTCCACCTACTATTGAGGAGAAAAATAATTATGATTACAATATGTCTCCTATATTTGATGACTATGGTGATGAGAATAATAGTGATAGCTATTTTGTTGAATTTGCTCCCACTACAATTAATAAGAATGACTATGCTTGTGTGGAGAGTAATAATTATTTTATGCATGTGTCTCATGATAAGAATGTTTTATGTGATAGTTATACTGTTAATTTTATTCATGTTTCTACTCAGAGTTATTATGAGAGAGGGAAACATGGTCTTATGTATCTCAATAATATTAAGTTTCCCCTTTTTATGTTGAAAATTTTGAAGTTGCACTTGTTTTTCTTTACTGTGCTTGTTGCTTTGTGCTTTCATGACTTGTTTCTTTACAAGATTCCTATACAGAGGAAGTGGGTTAGAAATAAATGTGTTTTAAAATTGCTTCTTGATGCTCTCTTTTAGTTCAATTCATATTTCTTATGTGAGCATCTTCTCAAACTATCAAGCCTAACTTAAAGGCGTTAAAGATAACTACTTCTTGGGAGATAACCCAATAGTTTTATTGAGTCTTGGAAGTTATTACTTCTGTAATAAGCTCTCCTTATCCTTTTTATTTGATTTTTGTGCCAAGAATAACCTCTAATAAGAGAGAAGTAAGATTTGGGAAAGTTGCTGTCCCAAAACAGATTTTTTTTCTTTACTGTAAAAATTCTTGAAAAATCTCTGTATGTCGGATTGAGCTGTAATTTTCTGAGTAAATCCTACAGGTTGTTATCTAACTTTAGTTAGTTAAACAGTTTTTTATTTAAGCAACATAAGGTCTTCGAAAAAATCGGTTTTTGCCAGCTGTTCTGTTTTAACAGATTTCTGCCATTATTTGCATTTGTCTCCTATCGATTTATTTTTGGGTTCTTGATGGGGGAATACCAATCCTGGTATAACCACGAAGCGGAGTTGCCAGCTGGATCGAGCTGACTAAAACCTAGCCCTGAACGGGCCGACTCGCCCAATACGGCGACTGGCGCATACTGGACCCAGACGAGTGGCGCCGACTGGAGGCCCAAGACGGCGATTTCAATACAAAGCCCACCAAATACTTTTAAACCCTAACTGACTGCATATATAAAGCCACTAGGGGCACCCCCATGGGGCATGCTCTCCACATCTCTTATTAGATCTAGTCTCCCTCCGCCTATGGCGGCTCCCTTGTAAACCAATCTATGAACATATACTAGATTGACAACAGGACGTAGCGATCCTCCACCGAGAGGACGTGAACCTGGATACATCGTGTGCCAATCTCGCTCCCCAATTCTCCTACGTCGTCTTGCTCCCTCTACGTAAGCTACCCCCAGTAGCATCTGCCGTGCAATACCACGACAGTTGGCGCCCACCGTGGGGCTAGTGATGCTTGAAGATGATAATTCGGGCGGGATCCCTCACCATCAATGGCATCTAGATCGCATCTAGACGTTCATACGCGCCACTCGCATGATTTCCACGTCCTGATGCGAACGATCGGCTACATACAGCCCGCTGAGTTTTCTATTCAATTTCTCTCCGTATTGATTACTTTAAAAATTTTATTATTTATTTTTTTGGAGCTAATCTCCCGTGTGCATCTGACATGTATCCATCGCTTGGAAAATTGGCTCCTGGGTGCAAAACCGAATCATTCTTCTTGCATCCACACTGTCCACTAAGACGTTGCCGCGTACACCGATCGGTCCCCTCTATCTAGTTTTTAATTCAATCTATTTCCAATCCATTGTTCATTGATTATTCTATTTGGATTAGATGCTTGCATGCAATTTTTATATGTATGGAGAGTGGAAGACTGATTCTATCATAACCAGCCAAGTGCTAGATGAAATCGGTCGTTGTACTGTAAAGCAAGGAGGACCGCCGGCGGCCTTGGCGACAGTCCTAGAATCAAGAAGGCTTGGCTCACGGCTGCGGAAAATTGATTCTTGATGAATCCACCCTCTATAGATTGGTATTGTTGTTATTTATTCAGCATCTAATTCATGTTTCTTTATTGTGTTGTTAGATGTGCACAAAGACAATGACGAAGGCATGTTACGCCATTCCGTAGAGTCAAAAATCTAGTAGATTCCGTCTCACCGGATACAAGACGGCGATCAGAGACTATCCTGCACAGCAAGACGACGATCAGAGACTAGGCAAACACATGCACTCTTAATCGCATGTTGTCCATGCGGCGACGATCAGGATTTTCCTATTTGATTTTATCTTTCTTATGCACCTACCATCTGAATCAACTACTGTTTTCTATTTGATCTAATACTTGAAACTTTTATTTTTGTTATACATGTACATCGCGGTCAATCGATCGTGGTTACTTCGCCGACTCGTCATGCTCGGTCATGACCGTCGCGAGCTCACTGGATTCACCCGCCACGAACTCACCACGGTCGCGGAATCACCATGTCCGATGACTCGCCCATCGCCGGCTCGTCGCGCCACGCCGGCTCGCCATGCTCAGGGAATTGTCTGACGCGGACACGACATCGCCAAAATGGTCTGGCGTCTTCCTCGCCACTCGCTGTGCTCGGGGACTCGTCACTCGCCGGTCACCCGACCTCGCCACTCGCCGTGCTCCAGACGGCAGCACTCGTTGGTCGCCCGACCTCGCCACTCGCCGCGCTTGGGGACTCGGTACTTGCCGGTCGCCCGACCTCGCCACTCGCCACGCTCGGGAACTCGGCACTCGTCGGTCACCCGACCTCGCCACTTGCCGCTCTCCAGACGGCGGCACTCGTCGGTCGCCTGATCTCGGCACTCGCCATGCTCCGGACCTCG
The DNA here is from genome assembly GCA_023614405.1 of Avena insularis. NCBI lineage: Eukaryota > Viridiplantae > Streptophyta > Magnoliopsida > Poales > Poaceae > Avena > Avena insularis. The sequence continues at coordinate 258,975,633 of CM042685.1, forward strand.
CCTAAACGTGGACACGCTTAAACGCGGACTCGCTAGGCTTGGGGACTCGCCCGTTGCGGACTTGTCCACCGCGTCGATCCTTGTCCGCCGCGTCGAATCTCCGACTACGTTGAATGCGTATGCACGCCTACTAAGGGACATTCATCGTCCGAGTCGCCAGAGAGGGTCACATGCCACGCTGCATGGACTCACCACTGGGTGTCTCTTCCCCCGGGAAAAATCAATTAGCCTTTGTCAACCTTTAAAAAAGCGACTCGCAATTGCCAAGTAGTGCGGACGAGGACTCGCAAACTGACCTCGGATCGTCCACGAAAAACACTAACCGAGAGCCATCATTGGAGTCGCCTTGCTCGACTGGCCTTCCGGGCCAAGACAAATGGCAGTGCTACACAAACAGCACCATGTCCTCCTCAACCTTAGACAACGCGACTCGCATGGCCAAGTACTGCGGACGAGGACTCGCAAACCGAGCCTCGGATCATCTAGGAAAAACTCCCATCCGAGAGCCATCTTTGTAGGCGCCATGCGACTGACCCCTCGGGCCAAGAAGAGAGACTCGCTAACAAAAACAGCGCAATCAACATCATCGTGGACTCGCCTCAACTGGCGACTTCACCAACTCCCTGCGTCTTTTGCCAACTGGCCATCACCGACTGGCTCACGCCGACCGCCTCCTGCTTCATGGTTCTTTTCTCTATTCAGGAGCTCATCAACGATTCGCCACGGCCCATCGCCAAGACTCTCCGCGCCCTGCCTCAAGCCCGTGTCTCGACAACGTGCTCGGGGACTACTGATGGGGGAATACCAATCGGGGTATACCCACAGAAGCGGAGCCGCCATCTGGATCGAGCCGACTGAAACCTAGCCCTGAACGGGTCGACTCGCCCAATACGGCGACTGGTGCATGCTGGACCTAGACGAGTGGCGCCAACTGGAGGCCCAAGACGGCGATTTCAATACAAAGCCCACCAAATACTTGTAAACCCTAACTGGCTGCATATATAAAGCCACCAGGGGCACCTCGATGGGGCATGCTCTCCACATCTCTCATAAGATCTAGTCTCCCTCCGCCTATGGCGGCTCCCTTGTAAACCAATCTATGAACATATACTAGATTGACAGCAGGACGTAGCGATCCTCCACCGAGGGGACGTGAACCTGGGTACATCGTGTGCCAATCTCACTCCCGGGTTCTCCTATGTCGCCTTGCTCCCTCTACGTAAGCTACCCCCAGTAGCATCTGCCGTGCAATACCACGACAGTTCTCTTTGGTAAATTGAGCTTTCTGAAGGAACTGCTATAGAAGCTTGTGTTTTTAATGTAAGATTTTATGTTTTAAAACTAAACCCCAAAGGTTTATTATCTTTAGAATGCACTAATGTTGCTAATGAAGATTGTGTGAAGTTTTGTATGAAGGAAAATTTTTAGGTGTAAGGAAAGAATGATGAAATGAGATGAACAATGGACAAAAGCTCAATCTTGGGGATGCCACCCCATGTAACCCCAAGGAATATTCAAGAGGTACAAGCGTCAAAGCTTCGGGATGCCCGAGGCATCCCCTTCTTCATCAATAAAAATCTCAGGTTTTCTTTCTAGACACTTTATTTTTATTGCTTCATGCACTATTATGTTGTTCTTGGAGTGTCTTTGTTTTTGTTTTTAGTTTTTTTTGCTTGGTTTTCTGCAATAAGTTGGTTGGATTCCAGCACACTTATTTTGGAGAGACACACACTCTGTTTTCATTGCCTAGAACACTCTAGTTTTCATTCTTATTGTTTTGTGAGTGTTCTCTTTTGCTAGCACTGTGTATAGCCTTAGTTTTCTTATGCTTTCTGCTTAGAACTTTTTAGTTCTTATTTGTGTATTTGTGAGACAAGCTCACTGATCTTTATTGATTATTTTCTTTGTGAGTTGTTTCAAATAAGTCAATTGGTGTTGGGAAAAGAGTAGAAAGCTTTATGCTTAAGAGGTACAAAAAGGAGCTTGTTTAGACTGTGGCTTAGGCTTTATCATGTCATGCTAGATTTTGTTTTGACCTTATGCTTAGTGATTATTGTTGTAGAATTACTTGTTCCAAACAATTTAGATTGCTTAGTGTGCCTTGAAAGAATCATGTGTTGTTTTAGCATACAAAGGCATAGTATTGTGGTATTCTCCTTTGATGCTTTGTTTAGATTGACTTGGCACATGCTCACACCATGTTATGACTATGAACCAGTCACCTTAGCTTCTACGATCATTTAGTTTCTGACTTGTGGTACCACTTTATGCTTTGATTAGTAATGTTTTGTCGCTCTGTATGATTATGGCCATTATTGCTCTGTTAGTTGGTCGCTCCCAGTCTTTTGCTAGCCTCCACTTGTATTGAGTAAGCTCTACTCATGCATCCAACTCCCAAAAAACCAAGTTATTCCAAAGTGTCCACTATAAATTCCTATGCATGGTGTGTTACACCATTCCAAGTATATTCTTGTTTTATTATCTTCCAAATTAAACTTTTTATGTGAAAATTAGTGATTAAATCTCTCACAAACTTGATGGCACACTTTATTTTTCTTACCCCTAACAAACTTGAAACATTGTGTCATCTATGTTGTATATGCTTGCAATTATAAGTTGGGAATTAGCAGAACCGTGCTGTCACGGGAACGCTTTCAACACCTGTAAATATCTACCCAGTTGATATCATGCTCTTTTATTTATTGATGTCGTCAGTGTGAAATAAAAGGGGAGCTTGTAAGTCCATGGAGTTATGTATGTGTGTTAGAGAAACGCCTGGGCCGCTAGCCTAAGCCATGCCTAATCATGATGGAAACTTGCAGTATCACCATAGTGAGCAATCTATGAAGCATTCTTCTTATGAAAAAAAGAGAGATAGAAAAAAGAGATTGAGAAAAAGAAAAAAAGAGATGAGAAAAGAGTAAAGAGAGAAAAAAGCACTGTCGTTGGAAGGATGGGGCGTGAGACGTCGAATGTTCCAGGAGCGGTGAGCACAAGTTTACCCAGGTTCAGATCCGACTGCGGTGATCGGATCCTACTGTCAACACCCGGATTTTTAATCCCAGATGCCTGTTATGCCATACCTCGCAATCCCAGGATTACCATTTTTATGAGACATAACAGATTGTATATCACAGTACATCATCCATTACAAACCATACATAAGGTCTTACACAAATAAGGATCTCATGATCCAATCTTAATACAATTCAAGCATCAGAATAACGTAATAATAATAATGATAGCATAGGCGAACCTCCATCTTCATGGTCACAGGCAATGCTGACTATGGGAGATGATCCTAGTTGTCGTAACCTTCCTGTTGTCCATCTTCCTGATACTCCTCTTCATAGTCTGGCCACGGGAATAGCCAGGAACAAAGCCATGAGTACTCTTTAAGTATTCGCAAACTAGTACTAACAAGTGAAGTTGTTTTGAGTAGGTCGTACTAGGCTCTAGGGTTGTTTTGCAAAAAGCCAGGTTTACCTTAACTAAGTTCAGAAGCAAAGAAAGCTAGTTGAAAGTTTTATAACAGCTAAGTGGGAACTTGAATTTCATATCGCAACCCTGTTGTGGTAAAGTTAAAGTCATAAATCATTTCATAAGTCATTTTGAAAGCATCTGATGATAGAACAGTATGGCCACTCTAACTGTCCATAACCACAGACGCGGCTATTCGAATAGTTTGACACTCTTCAGAGGTGGTACACTTTCACCACAACATTCGATACATCCGTCAGGAACAATCCTGAATTCACCATACTCAGTATGCAGATAATCAATCCTAAACTTTCAATTACACACCATAGTATAGGCACCTCTCCTATGAGTTTGGCCACCCAACCATGACCAACTGTCATCTTGGGAGCTACATAGGTGGACAATCTTCACAAGGCAGCCTCATCTCAAACCTTGGCCACAAGGGAACCCATACTAAGGTATATAAATTTCCAGTCAAGCCCTACCCAAATTTCGGGTATTGTGGTTGTACGATAAAATTGGAATGGAATCGCATCCAGACAACCATCAGTTTTATAAAGGGCTAAGGCTCATGCCTTAACATTTTCATCATAAAAATCATCTTGTGTTTGGAAACACATGGAAAAACATTTCAGTAGAATGACTCATCATTCTAAGGTTTTCATAACCATTTTCACCAAGTATTCCCATCTAAAGTGATCAAGTTTTATGCTTAGCACTAGCATCTTCAGGTGGGGGTATATACTAGTGAGGGGTGGTAAACAAGTGTGAATTAGCTAAGTTCCATCTCATCCCTCAGGATGACATCAAGATTATCTAACTTAGGCCAAGTTTTATGCTCTTTATGCTACCTTTAAATATCTTTCTAATATCTACAAGTCACTAAGTAAACTCAAATAAAAGCCGTGATAAATAAATAAAATACCGAGTGTGCAAGTGAAACTAGGATGGGGTATCATCAAATGTATCTAACCAAGCATGCTTAATGCATTGCAGAGGTTATCTAACTTTCATAGTTGCAAGTGTTAGCTTGACTTGTGCAGAGCAGTGGTTGAAGTTCTCCTCGGCTTCTTCCTCGTAGTATCCTTCCTCTTCCTCGTATCCTTGGTCGGTACTATCGTTATAAATAAATACGAGGTACACAACCACCGAACAATACTTAACTATTTCTATTTATCGCACCAAGGTTTTCACTAGATGATATAGGATCATCACAAGCATTACAACCATTAGGGAAATAGTTTTTATTTCCTTTATTTTAGAAAAGTAATTTCTACTCATTGAAAAACTACTTAAGGTTTAATATTCTCCAACTAAAACATGGGATCATGTTGACACATTTCATCACCACATATTTCAGTACTTGGGAATGTGATTTAAAGTGGTATCACAATTTAATAAGGTTTAACCTTTTTATTTTGATTAATTCAAGTGACTAGAATGGCCTATGAGGCATTCTTTTATTACTTGATCCTTATTTCTGCAAGTAAACCTATATATTTTTATATATTCCAAAAGGTCTTGTTAAATGTGATTTTGGAGAGTTGGAATCAACTCAAAAGCTTTTATGGTTGAATTCTGAAAAAATGTTTAAATGCAGAAAAGCTTCTGCCTTGTTATTTTTACTATAGGTTCTCTACAATTCTAAATGGTTTGAATCCAACGGGCTTGGATTAAGAATTTCAGTACCTTTCTAACAAAATTCGTTTCATGCAATTTGGTTTAGTGCATCGAGCTGGGTTGATTTTTGAATCTAGGTATAGAACTGGTTTGAACTAAATTAGAAAATTCAAATACAAACTAACTGGTTCGGGATGTTAATCGGCGGCCCACTACGCATACAAGACGGGGGTTTAAGTGGCTGTCCCCACTCATTAGTGAGACAGAGAGTGGCGAAGTGGTTCGGGGTGATAAGGGCCGTAGGATTAGAAGCTAGATCTACGACTGTGGTTCATTGTCCATGCCTGAATAGGATGCGGCGAGGTCGAACCCTAGTGCGGCCAGTGGGGGTCGACGGGGGCTCACCGGGCCTCAGGCGATGGTCGGCGATGGGGGCGAACAATGAAGTCGATGACAGCGAACCTCCTGGTAACGGCAGATCCTCCTTGGACGGCTTCAATCGATGGCGCCTTTCCTCCTCTGGCGAGACTCCGGTGAAATTCCGGCCACCTGGTGCTCGCCCTGCTCCGGGGGTGAGTGGGAGTGATCAGTGAGAGGTGGGTAGTGATATGGTGTTCTCAAATCAAACAGGGGTGGCCTCCTTTTTATAGTTCCTGAAGGGGACCGACGGGCTGGCTGCCACAGCTACGGGCATGGGCAAGGGTAGGGGACGGTGCTATGCTCCCTGGTGAATCTCAACGGCAAGGTCACGCGGCGTGGGGCGGTGCGAAACGGTTGAAACGTCGCAGTGCTCTACGTGGGTCCGACGGTGGTTTTAATGGCATATAGAGTCCATGGTCCGTGCGGCGATGAACAGGGTTGTCTGGCATGTTGCTGGGGTGCTGGCGATCACGCACGCAAGCGAGGGCGGCGTGGTCGTGGGGCGCAGTGTCGCGTTGGCGCCCGCCGCTCTATCATCTCGCTCGCAGAGAAACTGGGCGCGAGCTTTTCGTGTGGTCCAGGGGCTGGCAGTGCTCGAGGCTTGGACAGGGGATGGCGGTGGATGATGGAGAGTGTCCCGGACAAGGTTGGCGAGGCTAGTGCTTCTCCTAGCTTGCTGGCGACATTGGGGTGGCAAGGGTGCTCTTTATGCTGCCTTTAAATATCTTTCTAATATCTACAAGTCACTAAGTAAACTCAAATAAAAGCCATGATAAATAAATAAAATACCGAGTGTGCAAGTGAAACTAGGATGGGGTATCATCAAATGTATCTAACCAAGCATGCTTAATGCATTGCAGAGGTTATCTAACTTTCATAGTTGCAAGTGTTAGCTTGACTTGTGCAGAGCAGTGGTTGAAGTTCTCCTCGGCTTCTTCCTCGTCGTATCCTTCCTCTTCCTCGGATCCTTTCGGTACTATCGTTATAAATAAATACGAGGTACACAACCACCGAACAATACTTAACTATTTCTATTTATCGCACCAAGGTTTTCACTAGATGATATAGGATCATCACAAGCATTACAACCATTAGGGAAATAGTTTTTATTTCCTTTATTTTAGAAAAGTAATTTCTACTCATTGAAAAACTACTTAAGGTTTAATATTCTCCAACTAAAACATGGGATCATGTTGACACATTTCATCACCACATATTTCAGTACTTGGGAATGTGATTTAAAGTGGTATCACAATTTAATAAGGTTTAACCTTTTTATTTTGATTAATTAAAGTGACTAGAATGGCCTATGAGGCATTCTTTTATTACTTGATCCTTATTTCTGCAAGTAAACCTATATATTTTTATATATTCCAAAAGGTCTTGTTAAATGTGATTTTGGAGAGTTGGAATCAACTCAAAAGCTTTTATGGTTGAATTCTGAAAAAATGTTTAAATGCAGAAAAGCTTCTGCCTTGTTATTTTTACTATAGGTTCTCTACAATTCTAAATGGTTTGAATCCAACGGGCTTGGATTAAGAATTTCAGTACCTTTCTAACAAAATTCGTTTCATGCAATTTGGTTTAGTGCATCGAGCTGGGTTGATTTTTGAATCTAGGTATAGAACTGGGTTTGAACTAAATTAGAAAATTCAAATACAAACTAACTGGGTTGCGCCGGATGTTAACTGGGCCGGCCCACTACGCACAGCGCGCACGGGGGGTTTAAGTGGCTGTCCCCACTCATTAGTGAGACAGAGAGTGGCGAAGTGGTTCGGGGTGATAAGGGTCGTAGGATTAGAAGCTAGATCTACGACTGTGGTTCATTGTCCATGCCTGAATAGGATGCGGCGAGGTCGAACCCTAGTGCGGCCAGTGGGGGTCGACGGGGGCTCACCGGGCCTCAGGCGATGGTCGGCGATGGGGGCGAACAATGAAGTCGATGACAGCGAACCTCCTGGTACCGGCAGATCCTCCTTGGACGGCTTCAATCGATGGCGCCTTTCCTCCTCTGCAGCGGCAGACTCCGGTGAAATTCGCCACCGGTGCTCGCCTTGCTCCGGGGGTGAGTGGGAGTGATCAGTGAGAGGTGGGTAGTGATATGGTGTTCTCAAATCAAACAGGGGTGGCCTCCTTTTTATAGTTCCTGAAGGGGACCGACGGGCGCGGGCTGAGCTCATCGGTCGTCGTCACAGCGGGCTACGGGCATGGGCAAGGGTAGGGGACGGTGCTATGCTCCCTGGTGAATCTCAACGGCAAGGTCACGCGGCGTGGGGCGGTGCGAAACGGTTGAAACGTCGCAGTGCTCTACGTGGGTCCGACGGTGGTTTTAATGGCATATAGAGTCCATGGTCCGTGCGGCGATGAACGGGGTTGTCTGGCATGTTGCTGGGGTGCTGGCGATCACGCACGCAAGCGGCGAGGGCGGCGCGTGGTCTGTGGGCGTGTGTCGCGGTTGGCGCTCCGCCGCTCTATCATCTCGCTCGCAGAGAAACTGGGCGCGAGCTTTTCGTGTGGTCCAGGGGCTGGCAGTGCTCGAGGCTTGGACAGGGGATGGCGGTGGATGATGGAGAGTGTCCCGGACAAGGTTGGCGAGGCTAGTGCTTCTCCTAGCTTGCTGGCGACATTGGGGTGGCAAGGGTGCTCTTTATGCTGCCTTTAAATATCTTTCTAATATCTACAAGTCACTAAGTAAACTCAAATAAAAGCCATGATAAATAAATAAAATACCGAGTGTGCAAGTGAAACTAGGATGGGGTATCATCAAATGTATCTAACCAAGCATGCTTAATGCATTGCAGAGGTTATCTAACTTTCATAGTTGCAAGTGTTAGCTTGACTTGTGCAGAGCAGTGGTTGAAGTTCTCCTCGGCTTCTTCCTCGTAGTATCCTTCCTCTTCCTCGTATCCTTGGTCGGTACTATCGTTATAAATAAATACGAGGTACACAACCACCGAACAATACTTAACTATTTCTATTTATCGCACCAAGGTTTTCACTAGATGATATAGGATCATCACAAGCACTACAACCATTAGGGAAATAGTTTTTATTTCCTTTATTTTAGAAAAGTAATTTCTACTCATTGAAAAACTACTTAAGGTTTAATATTCTCCAACTAAAACATGGGATCATGTTGACACATTTCATCACCACATATTTCAGTACTTGGGAATGTGATTTAAAGTGGTATCACAATTTAATAAGGTTTAACCTTTTTATTTTGATTAATTAAAGTGACTAGAATGGCCTATGAGGCATTCTTTTATTACTTGATCCTTATTTCTGCAAGTAAACCTATATATTTTTATATATTCCAAAAGGTCTTGTTAAATGTGATTTTGGAGAGTTGGAATCAACTCAAAAGCTTTTATGGTTGAATTCTGAAAAAATGTTTAAATGCAGAAAAGCTTCTGCCTTGTTATTTTTACTATAGGTTCTCTACAATTCTAAATGGTTTGAATCCAATGGGCTTGGATTAAGAATTTCAGTACCTTTCTAACAAAATTCGTTTCATGCAATTTGGTTTAGTGCATCGAGCTGGGTTGATTTTTGAATCTAGGTATAGAACTGGTTTGAACTAAATTAGAAAATTCAAATACAAACTAACTGGGTTGCGCCGGATGTTAACTGGGCCGGCCCACTACGCACAGCGCGCACGGGGGGTTTAAGTGGCTGTCCCCACTCATTAGTGAGACAGAGAGTGGCGAAGTGGTTCGGGGTGATAAGGGCCGTAGGATTAGAAGCTAGATCTACGGCTGTGGTTCATTGTCCATGCCTGAATAGGATGCGGCGAGTTCGAACCCTAGTGCGGCCAGTGGGGGTCGACGGGGGCTCACCGGGCCTCAGGCGATGGTCGGCGATGGGGGCGAACAATGAAGTCGATGACAGCGAACCTCCTGGTACCGGCAGATCCTCCTTGGACGGCTTCAATCGATGGCGCCTTTCCTCCTCTGCAGCGGCAGACTCCGGTGAAATTCCGGCCACCTGGTGCTCGCCCTGCTCCGGGGGTGAGTGGGAGTGATCAGTGAGAGGTGGGTAGTGATATGGTGTTCTCAAATCAAACAGGGGTGGCCTCCTTTTTATAGTTCCTGAAGGGGACCGACGGGCGCGGGCTGAGCTCATCGGTCGTCGTCACAGCGGGCTACGGGCATGGGCAAGGGTAGGGGACGGTGCTATGCTCCCTGGTGAATCTCAACGGCAAGGTCACGCGGCGTGGGGCGGTGCGAAACGGTTGAAACGTCGCAGTGCTCTACGTGGGTCCGACGGTGGTTTTAATGGCATATAGAGTCCATGGTCCGTGCGGCGATGAACGGGGTTGTCTGGCATGTTGCTGGGGTGCTGGCGATCACGCACGCAAGCGGCGAGGGCGGCGCGTGGTCTGTGGGCGTGTGTCGCGGTTGGCGCTCCGCCGCTCTATCATCTCGCTCGCAGAGAAACTGGGCGCGAGCTTTTCGTGTGGTCCAGGGGCTGGCAGTGCTCGAGGCTTGGACAGGGGATGGCGGTGGACGATGGAGAGTGTCCCGGACAAGGTTGGCGAGGCTAGTGCTTCTCCTAGCTTGCTGGCGACATTGGGGTGGCAAGGGTGCTCTTTATGCTGCCTTTAAATATCTTTCTAATATCTACAAGTCACTAAGTAAACTCAAATAAAAGCCATGATAAATAAATAAAATACCGAGTGTGCAAGTGAAACTAGGATGGGGTATCATCAAATGTATCTAACCAAGCATGCTTAATGCATTGCAGAGGTTATCTAACTTTCATAGTTGCAAGTGTTAGCTTGACTTGTGCAGAGCAGTGGTTGAAGTTCTCCTCGGCTTCTTCCTCGTAGTATCCTTCCTCTTCCTCGTATCCTTGGTCGGTACTATCGTTATAAATAAATACGAGGTACACAACCACCGAACAATACTTAACTATTTCTATTTATCGCACCAAGGTTTTCACTAGATGATATAGGATCATCACAAGCATTACAACCATTAGGGAAATAGTTTTTATTTCCTTTATTTTAGAAAAGTAATTTCTACTCATTGAAAAACTACTTAAGGTTTAATATTCTCCAACTAAAACATGGGATCATGTTGACACATTTCATCACCACATATTTCAGTACTTGGGAATGTGATTTAAAGTGGTATCACAATTTAATAAGGTTTAACCTTTTTATTTTGATTAATTAAAGTGACTAGAATGGCCTATGAGGCATTCTTTTATTACTTGATCCTTATTTCTGCAAGTAAACCTATATATTTTTATATATTCCGAAAGGTCTTGTTAAATGTGATTTTGGAGAGTTGGAATCAACTCAAAAGCTTTTATGGTTGAATTCTGAAAAAATGTTTAAATGCAGAAAAGCTTCTGCCTTGTTATTTTTACTATAGGTTCTCTACAATTCTAAATGGTTTGAATCCAACGGGCTTGGATTAAGAATTTCAGTACCTTTCTAACAAAATTCGTTTCATGCAATTTGGTTTAGTGCATCGAGCTGGGTTGATTTTTGAATCTAGGTACAGAACTGGGTTTGAACTAAATTGGAAAATTCAAATACAAACTAAGCGGGTTTGCGGGATGTTAATCGGGTGCCCACTACGCACAGCGTGCACGGGGGGTTTAAGTGGCTGTCCCCACTCATTAGTGAGACAGAGAGTGGCGAAGTGGTTCGGGGTGATAAGGGTCGTAGGATTAGAAGCTAGATCTACGGCTGTGGTTCATTGTCCACGCCTGAATAGGATGCGGCGAGGTCGAACCCTAGTGCGGCCAGTGGGGGTCGACGGGGGCTCACCGGGCCTCAGGCGATGGTCGGCGATGGGGGCGAACAATGAAGTCGATGACAGCGAACCTCCTGGTACCGGCAGATCCTCCTTGGACGGCTTCAATCGATGGCGCCTTTCCTCCTCTGTAGCGGCAGACTCCGGTGAAATTCCGGCCACCTGGTGCTCGCCTTGCTCCGGGGGTGAGTGGGAGTGATCAATGAGAGGTGGGTAGTGATATGGTGTTCTCAAATCAAACAGGGGTGGCCTCCTTTTTATAGTTCCTGAAGGGGACCGACGGGCGCGGGCTGAGCTCATCGGTCGTCGTCACAGCGGGCTACGGGCATGGGCAAGGGTAGGGGACGGTGCTATGCTCCCTGGCGAATCTCAACGGCAAGGTCACGCGGCGTGGGGCGGTGCAAAATGGTTGAAACGTCGCAGTGCTCTACGCGGGTCCGACGGTGGTTTTAATGGCATATAGAGTCCATGGTCCGTGCGGCGATGAACGGGGTTGTCTGGCATGTTGCTGGGGTGCTGGCGATCACGCACGCAAGCGGCGAGGGCAGCGCGTGGTCTGTGGGCGTGTGTCGCGGTTGGCGCTCCGCCGCTCTATCATCTCGCTCGCAGAGAAACTGGGCGCGAGCTTTTCATGTGGTCCAGGGGCTGGCAGTGCTCGAGGCTTGGACAGGGGGTGGCGGTGGACGATGGAGAGTGTCCCGGACAAGGTTGGCGAAGCTAGTGCTTCTCCTAGCTTGCTGGCGACATTGGGGTGGCAAGGGTGCTCTCGGCCTGCTTGCCATTGATGGCATGGTCTGCTTTATAGTGAGCTAGAGGGGTTAAACAAGTTAGATTATCTACTGAGAGTGTAGTGTGAGCTAGATAGGGAACAAGTTAGGCACTGATCACTGCTCACAATATTGTTTGTGGTTTGTTTGTTTGATGCCAACAAGGTGTTTGATAAAATGGCCGCAAGAGATTCAAATTTGAGTTTTGGATTCAAACTTGGTGGATGTGTTGGTTACATACTAGGGAGTCTCTGGTTAGTGGGATTGGTCCAGTGGAATTGATTTGGTTGGGTTTTGAGAAATGGTGATCTTCACATATGAATTAGATTCAATTTTGAATTGTGATTTGAATCAAGTTGCCAAATGTTTCTGCAGGTTTGAAAGGTGGGATTTGATTCACTTTTACTTGTTCTAGCAAGGGGTGAAAAGAAATGGAAAAGTTTATGTTTGAAATCTTGGACTAGAAACACTCAAAGTGGCCTACTGAGCAAGATTGGCAAAATGACCATTTGCTTATTTGTTTTGTTTTGATTTTCTCTTGATCTGTTTCTACTTGGAAATGTCTTAGATGGTGTTGTTTTCATCTTCAAAACCATTCCTTGCCATTAGAACAATCACAAAAGTTCATTCATCCATTCATACAATCATCACATACACACATGCATTCATATGCTTTTTAATTAACAAAAGTTTTTGTTAGCCCTAATTTTGGTGATTGGAATTTTGATAAACATTGTTCAACATTTTTGGGATGTTACAAACCTTCCCTCCTTAAAAAAAATCTCGTACCGAGATTTGAGAAAGAAGAAGAAAACTAGGATTTAAAAAGACCGAGAAACTTCGTCTTGATGTGATCTTCTTGCTCCTAGGTAGCTTCTTCTTGAGTGTGGTTACTCCACTGAATCTTGAGAAACTTGATGCTTCGGGTTCTGGTGGTTCTGAAAGCTTCCTCAAAAATACAGATGGGTACTTCGGGATATGTCAGGTCATCATTGATCTCTATGGTGCGGTGATCAATGTTCTTGAAAAATCCAGTCTTCTATGGAACTTCAAGGCATTTGCGAAGTAACGATATATGGAACACATTGTGCACGGCTGACATATCCTCTGGCAGTTCCAGTTGATATGATACTTCTCCTCGACGATTCGGAATCTTGAAAGGTTCGATATATCTGGGGGCTAACTTTCCTTTGAGCTGGAAATGTTGCATTCCCTTCAAAGGCAACACTTTGAGATACACAAAATCTCTGATATTAAAATCGAGGTCTCGACGTCTCTTGTCGGCGTAACTCTTCTGTCTTGACTGGGCGGTCTTGAGGTGCTCACAAATCTTGTGAACTTTCTCTTCTGCTTCTCGGAGGATGTCGGGTCCGAAAATCTGACTCTCTCCTACTTCTGACCAATTCAAAGGGGTGCAACACTTCCTTCCATACATGAATTCAAATGGGGCCATTTGCAAACTAGCTTGATAACTGTTGTTGTAAGAAAATTCCGCGAACAACAGACAGTCTTCCCATTTAGATCCATACTCTAGCACACATGCTCTCAACATATCTTCGAGTATTTTATTTACTCGCTTCATTTGTCCATCGGTCTGGGGGTGATACACGGTGCTGAAATCTAGTCGGGTTCCTAGTCCTTCCTGTACTTTCTTCTAGAATCTTGAGGTAAACTGTGTTCCTCGATCCAATACGATGTTCTTGGGAACTCCATGCAAACTGACGATTCTAGCGATGTACAACTCAGCTAGCTTCGAACTCTGGTAGGTGGTCTTGACTGGTAAGAAATGGGCTACCTTAGACAATCTGTCAACAATGACCGAAATAGAGTCATTTCTCCTACTAGAAGTAGGCAATCCGGTGATAAAGTCCATTCAAACGGAATCCCACTTCCATTCCGGAATCTGCAATGGTTGCAACAGTCCTGCGGGTCTCTGATGTCCCGCCTTGACTCTCTGACAAATGTCACACTTGGCGATATAGATTTCGATTTCTCTCTTCATCTTATGCCACCAAAATTACTCCTTCAAATCCTGATACATCTTCGTTCCTCCTGGTTGGATAGAATAAAGAGTATCATGGTCCTCCTTCAAGATAGTTTCCTTCAGCTCTGAATCTGATGGTACATAGAGACGTCCTTTGTACCACAGAACTCCTTCATCCTCTGTGAATCCAGGTACTTTGCCTGTACCGATACGATGTTTGATTCCGTCGATACTAGCATTTCCTTTCTGAGCCTCCTTGATCTGACTGGTCAAAGTGGGTTGAAGTTCTATGCTAGCCAAAAAATCCTTCACTTACTAATTCCATTCTAAAATCTTCCATTTGTTTGTGCAAACTTGGTTGCTCCTCCAGAATCATGGAGTTCAAGCGGCATGGAAATCTTCTAAGGGCATCTGCTACCACATTCGCTTTACCAGGGTGATAGTGAATGTCCAAATCATAGTCCTTGATTAGCTCAATCCATCTTCTCTGCCTCATATTCAGCTCCTTTTGAGTGAATATATACTTCAGGCTCTTGTGATATGAATAAATCTCACAACGGTTTCCCATAAGATAGTGCCTCCATGTCTTCAGGGCTAGAACTATGGCTGCTAGTTCAAGGTCATGGGTTGGATAATTCTGTTCATGCTATTTAAGTTGGCGAGATAGATAAGATATTACTTTGCCTTCTTGCATCAACACACATACGAGACCGATCTTGGATGCTTCACAATACACATCAAAGGGTTTCGTGATATCCGGCATGATTAAGATTGGGGCTGAAATCAATCTTCTCTTGAGTTCTTGAAAACTCGCTTCACATTTGTCCGTCCATTCAAACTTCTTGTCCTTCTTCAACAATTGGGTCATGGGTCTTGCGATACTCGAGCATCCTTCTACGGACTTGCAGTAGTATCCCGCTAATCCGAGAAATGCACGAACTTGGGTTTGAGTGGTTGGGGCTTGCCAATCTTCAACATCCTTCACCTTTGCAGGGTCCACGAAAATTCCTCTGGCTGATATGGTATGTCCGAGGAATCCTACCTCCTCTAACCAGAATTCACATTTGCTAAACTTGGCATACAACTAATGCTCTCTAAGGGTTCCAAGGATGGTCCTTAGGTGTAGCTCATGTTCTTCTTCTGATTTGTAATAAATCAGAATGTCATCGATGAAAACAACGACAAACTTATCCAGGAAGTCGATAAAAATCTTATTCATGAGGTTCATGAAATAAGCGGGGGCATTGGTTAATCCAAAAGACATGTCAGTATACTCGTATAATCCATAGCTGGTGGTAAAGGCAGTCTTTGGAATATCCTCTGCGTGAATCTTGAGTTGATGATAGCCAGTTCTAAGATCAATCTTAGAAAACACCTTGGCACCAGTCAACTGGTCAAACAAGTCTTCTATCTTTGGAAGCGCGTACTTATTCTTGATGGTGACATCATTCAACTTCCGATAATCCATACATAAACGGTTACCTCCATCCTTCTTGTCCACAAACAAGACAGGTGTTCTCCATGGAGACGCACTTGGTTGGATCAATCCTATCTCCAGCATAGCACCCAGTTGCTTCTTCAGCTCCACTAATTCAGACGGGTTCATACTATATGGTCTCTGGGCTATGGGTCCGGTTCCAGGGATTAGTTCAATGATAAACTCAATATGCCGATCTGGGGGCATACCGGGCAAGACATCTGGAAATACATCGGGGTATTCACAGACTATTCAGACTTGGTCAATGGTTGGATGGGCTATACTCTTGTTGCATTCGAATTGATGGGGCAAGGTTTCAGATACATGCTCTACTGATATTCTGGCTGTACTGGTCATGGTTATGGATTTCTTGGCACAGTCGATTAATCCTTTATGTTTGGACATCCAATCCGTTCCTAGTACCACTTCCAAAACTTTTGTTCCGAGTACTATTATATTAGCATAAAATCTATGCCATGGGTTCGGATAGGTACGGACTTGCAAATTTGTCTACATTTGGTGGTTGAACCAGGTATTTGAACTATCATAACATGCTTCAATTTGGTTGGTTGAATATTACTAGTGCATGCAAATTATTCAGTAACAAATGAGTGTGATGCTCTAGAATCAAACAAAACTCTTGCAAGTACCGAGTTAACAAAAAACATACCCAACACGACATCTGGCGCTTCTTGGGCTTCTTCAGCATGCATGAGAAAGAGACGACCGTTGCGGTTGATTGAGTTCCCTGGGGCAAACCTTCTTCTAGGCTGAATACTCCGCTGCTGCTAAGCTAGGGCATTTTCATTGGGGGCTACATCACTCTTCTTGGGGCACTCATTGGAATAATGACCCTTGGTTCCACATTCATAACAAGTCACTTGCGACTTGTCCTTTGCTGCAACAGCCACAACATTGCTTCCAGTCCTTGGGGTAGTGTTGGTGTTGGTGGAAGTGTTGTTGTTGAACTTGGGCGGGGCACGGTTGAAATTGCTGGGGTTCCCGGGGTTGTGTTTGTTTCCTCCGGGCCTTCGGTTTCCACGGTTGGGATAGGTCGGACGGTTCATTGGGGATCTGTTGGTTCTTGGGGCTAATCATGGAGATGGGTTGGGGCGATACTTTGGTGTATGGTGGGTTCCTGGTTGATGCATCATGCGACGGTTGCGGTTCTCATTGGCTTGGTTGCTCTTTCCTTCCATCTGAATGGCGAAATCCACTAATGCTTCAATATCAGCAAAGGGGATATTGACTAACACCGTATGCATCTCATCATGCAGACCATTCAGGAATCTCTCCATCTTCTTGGCTTTAGTGTCTATCTCATCCGGTGCATACCTAGCCAATGACAAGAATTTGTCACGATACTCAACTACGGTCATCCTCCCTTGATTCAGTTCCCTGAATTCATCTCTCATCCTCTTGATCAAACCCGGTGGCACATGGGTTCTGCTGAACTTGACTTTGAACTCTTCCTAAGTCATCATCTGTCCTACAGTCATTGCTCGAACGCTGTTGAAAGAACATTTCTTATCCCTAGAGATTTTGGTGTTTATTACAACACACATAACGGACTAATTATCTGCCAAGTATTCTACAGGTTGCATGCATAGAATTACCTGTCTAATTTCCCACAAAAAGGACTTGCCTGCTCCTCCATATTCTGCCTCAGTGATGTCCGGTAGTATCGGATAATTCATCTGGTACTACCGCTCAAGTCTGGTAGCACCGGGTTTCACTTCCGGGCCTGGTAGTGTGATGAGTACACTGGCCAAAGGCCTCAGTACTGAGCGGTATCAAAAAGCGGTAGTACCGCATTTTGGTACCGCTCATGAATGAAGCACTTGGCAAGCTCTCCAAACTCCTCAGAACTGAGCGGTATCAAAAAGCGGTAGTACCGCATTTTGATACCGGTCAAGACTAAAGTGATTGGCAAGCTTGCCAATCTTCTTAGAACTGACCGGTACCAAAATGCGGTACTACCGCATTTTAGTGCCGTTCACTTCTGAGGAGATTGGCCACTTGACTCACACTGTTGTTCCCCCCTATATCAAAATGCGGCACTACCGCATGTGTCCGGTAGTACCGCTCTATAGGGGCGGTACTACCGCCATGCGGTAGCTCCACACTTTGATACTGGTGGAAACTGAGGGCTATGCAACTCAACATTGCATCTCCGGTCCCTGTCCGGTAGTACCGATTGTTTCTGGTACTACCTCTTGGAAAATCCGGTACTACTGCTTCATTAAATGTTGCAACGGTCAGATTGGAGCTGGTGCTATAAATAGCCTTTCACCTACCTTGGGACAAGGTGCTCATTTGCATTAAAGTCAAGACCACCATTGGAGCCACCAAATCCACAAGATCTCTTCAATCCACCACCCAAAGTCCTTGATCTTTGGGGAATGGAAGGAGGAGGCCTTGATCTACTACTTCACCGAAAGAGATCTTCATTTCCCCCTCATTCAATTGAGGGCCCCTTTGCTCTACTGTTTTCCTGGAAACCCTAGTTCTAGATTTGGATCTTACAAGCTTGTCTTTGATTGTTTTGAAAACTTGCTTGTATTTGGTAGCCTCCGATTAAGTTGTGGATGTGTGCCCCAAACTTGTAAAGGTGCCAGCTTCCACCGTGAAGGTTTCCGATATAGTGGAAGGTGAATCGATCCCGTTGGGGTGAGATTCATCGGAGAACAAGGGAGGCCTCTCGTGGCGTTGGTGGTTTGAAACCACCCCCTCTCCAAACATAGACGTACTTCCCCTCAAAAGGAAGGAACTACGGGAAACAAATCCTTGTGTCTCCGCGTCCACCACTTTGGTTACTTCTATCCTTTACCGCACTTTACTTACTAGTTCTTACTTAGTATTGTGTTAGCTCGTGCATATTTGTCATATAGGTAAATTAACCTTAGTTGCATTATCTAGAGAATTTACCTTATTGTCAAACCTTAATTTGAAAAAGAAGAAAATTTGAAGTAGCACCTATTCACCCCCCTCTAGGTGCCCATACGATCCTTTCAATTGGTATCAGATGTGGCACCCCCCGGGGTTAGGGTTTGCATTTAATTCAACACACTTAATCAGATGCATTACTTGGATGATTTAAATAGATGCATGCCATGCTTAAGTACTGAGTACATATATTACAAACATGGGCTTTTACAGCTCTACCCCCCTTACAAGAATCTCGACCCGAGATTCCTATGTTTTAGAAAAGAAGGCAGGGTACTCAGATCTAAGATGATCTTCTCGTTCCCAGGTTGCTTCATCCTCAGAGTGATGGGACAACTGGACATTCAGGAACTTGATGTTTTGACGACGAGTCTTGCGCTCGGTTTCATCAAGGATACGAACAGGATACTCACGATAAGTCAGATCCTTTTTGAGATCAAGAGTTTGGTGATCAACACCACGGACAGGATCTTTGAAGCAACGCTTGAGTTGAGACACATGGAAGACGTCATGCACCTCAGGGAAGTTTGCAGGCAGCTCCAATTTGTATGCGAGGTTACCTTTCTTGGAAAGAACATGAAAAGGACCAACATAGCGAGGAGCTAGTTTGCCTTTGATACCGAAAAGATGGACACCCTTCAAAGGAGTGACCCGGAGATAAGCTTGATCACCAACTTCATATTCAACATGTTGATGGTGACGATCATGATAGCTTTTCTAGCGAGACTGAGCAGTTTTTAAATGATCTCGAATGATACGAACTTGATCTTCTGCTTCCTGGATCATATCCGGTCCAAAGAACTTTCTTTTGCCGGTTTCTGACCAATTCAAAGGAGTATGATAGGTTCTTCCATATAGAAACTGGAATGGTGCCATACCAATACTGGACTGAAAACTGTTGTTGTAGGAGAATTCAGCAAAAGGAAGGCATTTCTCCCAGTTCTTGCGAAAAGATATGGCACACGCTGTAAGCATGTCTTCAAGGATTTGATTCACTCTTTCAGTTTGACCACCGGTGCTAGGATGATAAGCTGTACTAAAGGACAGACGAGTTCCCATAGCTTGTTGGAAACTTGCCCAGAACCTTGAGGTGAACAAACTTCCATGGTCAGAGACAATTTTCTTTGGTACCCCATGAAGAACAACTATTCGGGAGATATACAAATCATCCAACTGATTAGCAGTAATGCTCTTGCGAACAGGTAGGAAGTGAGCAACCTTGGACAAATAGTCAATGATTACCCAGACGACATCATTTCCTTTCTGAGTCTTAGGAAGACCAGTAATGAAATCCATACCAACTTCATCCCATTTCAACTCAGGTATTTTATGTAGTTGTAGGAGACCAGCGGGTCTTTGGTTCTTAGCTTTGACGCGACGGCAAACGTCACATTGAGCAACAAAACGAGCGATATCCTTCTTCATACCAGACCACCAGAACCTTTGACGAAGATCCCAATACATCTTGGTACCTCCAGGGTGGATAGAGAGAGGTGATTCATGAGCCTCTCGGAGAATTAAATCCCTCAATTTTGTTCTCTTTGGCACTACCAGACGGTCTCCAAAGTAAACAGTACCTTGCTTATCAATAGAGAAACACTTAGCAACTCCGTTAGCAATGTTCCCTTTGATCTCAGCAATTTCGGAATCATATTTCTGAGCAAGCTTGATTTCATCCTCTATAGAAGACTTCACTTCGAGAGTAGAAAGGAATCCACGGGGAACTACTTCAAGATTCAATCGAGCGAATTCCTCATGAAGAGAAGGTTGTGCTTGTTTGATCAGCAAAGTGTTGCAATAAGATTTACGACTTAGCGCATCAGCAACGACATTGGCTTTCCCAGGTTGATAGTTGAGACCCAAATCATAGTCCTTGATGAGTTTCAACCATCTTCTTTCCCTGAGATTCAGATCAGGTTGTGTGAAAAGATACTTCAGACTCTGATGATCGAAGTATAAGTCGCAACAACTACCGAGAAGGTAATGTCGCCATTGCTTGAGAGCATGAACAACAGCTGCAAGCTCAAGATCATGAGTTGGGTAGTTGTTCTCATGTGGTTTTAGCTGACGGGAGGCATAAGCCACCACATGTCCATCTTGCATCAACACACATCGGAGACCTTGGTGGGAAGCATCGCAAAAGACAACAAAGTCTTTGCTAGTGTCTGGGAGAACTAACACCGGAGCAGTGGTTAACTTGGTTTTCAACATCTGGAAGCTTTCCTCTGCCTTATCAGACCATTAAAACTTCTTATCTTTCTTAAGAAGATCAGTCATTGGATTTGCAATCCTGGAGAAGTTCTCAATGAATCGACGATAATAACCAGCCATCCCAAGAAAACTTCTGAGATCCTTCACGGATTTAGGAGACTCCCAGTCGAGGATAGTTTGAACCTTATCAAGGATAACAGCAACCCCTTTGGCGGAAACAACATGACCAAGGAATACGAGCTCTTGTAACCAGAACTCACATTTGGAAAACTTGGCGTAGAGACAATGTTCTCGGAGTTTTGTCAGCACCAACCGAAGATGTTTAGCATGCTCTTCTTCAGTCTTGGAATAAACCGGAATATCATCGATGTAGACCACGACGAACTTGTCGAGATACTCCATGAAAACAGAGTTCATGAGCCGCATAAAAGTGGCTGGAGCATTGGTAAGTGTAAGATCCCTCCTTTGTAAAGGAAAGGATCCCTGTGATTGCAATGCTAGTCCCTGGATCAATGCTAGCATCCACAGTTTAAGATGAAGTACACAGAAACAAAGGTCATTATTACATATCATTCCAGAGACAAACATAGTCTTTTACAAACTCCATGGCCACAGGCCTAATACAAGAGTTCAGATTTATAATAAGATAAATAAGTCTTCATCTTCATGTGCCACAGGCAAGCATGTTGAGTGTAGACTCATGACTCCTAATCATCATCAGAATATCCTGCAACATCACAAGTTACAGCCACAGTGGGTCAATACATTGGAATAGTATTGGCAAGTGATACCTTAGTAGAATATTGGTGGACTAAGTACTATATGCATTTTGGCTAAGTGTAGCTTAGGCTTGCTTTGCTCAAAGGTTTTTCCTATTAGTTGAAATCACTAAGTTTTTCTTTGTCAAAAACTTTCCCAAGGAACCACCAATAGACATTGGGGTCATTCACCCTTGTTCAACCAAAAGTTTTTACTTATAAATTGGGATGAGGAGATTCTTGATAGCTTCCATGTCTTGATGCTCAAGTTGTCCAATACCAGGGACATGGCTAAGTACTTAGATTCTTCCATCTGCAGAGGTTGTGCACTTTCCCCACGAGACTTGATTTTCACCAAGACAGGACCTTTCAGAAGCCTTCCCTTAGACCAAATGGACGCGCTCCAACCTATCATCCCACTACCACTAACTGTCCAAATGGCTAAGTTATTGCAACCTATATGATCCAGGCAGAGCCCATATTGCCAAGTGGCTGCACTAGAAGCTTCTTAACATATGGCATCTGAAATCCCTTTGTTCCTGGGTGGCTTTCCACAAGTGAGATACACAAGGTAAAGCATAGAAATGGGCCTTGTGTAACCACTCAACATAACCCATTCTTTCCATTCCACCCAGGTGTTTCATTCACTTAGTTGTTTTATTAAGCAAAAACATAGTCCATAGACTTAGAAATATTTATTCATAGCATGAATATATAACCACCCTTGGTTGCTACTAGCTAGGATAAGCATGGCATTGATAAGACTTAAAAATATTTCTAGCAATTCTACATCTACTAGGATTTCCCAAGCATAGCATATAGCTCAAATAACCATGCAAGACTAGCAAAATATTTCTAATGCATAGTTTAAAAACATAGGAATAAATCACGAAGCACCACTTGCTTTGGTAGTTTGGAGAGTAGCTACAATCCTCACAATCACAATCACTATTTGCACCAAAATCTACACATAAAATGATAGCACCAAATCACATACAAAATAAATACAAGCAAAAATATATGGATGCATGCAATATGACATGTGATGATTTTCTATACTCAACAAGACAAGTGCACAGTACTGATTCATAAACAAGTTCAAAACTTGCCAAACAACCTTTATTTGAACATTAAAACATTTCCCAAATATTTGTTATACATAAAATAGGCCTACACATGTTTCTGTAAAAATAACCATTTTAACAGAAACAAAACATTAAACACATTGCATATATGGAAAGGGCTTTTGCTCCTGATTCCATTGATATAAAATTTGTCAAATTTGGACATGGGAATCAAAAGTTATGATTTAAACAAATTCAAACATCTAATATATCTAATTCCAAAATTTAAAACCAAACTCGTGCCACACGGCGCCTTCTAACTGGCTGGTACCGCTTCGCGCTGGACCGCGTCTGCGAGCCGTTGGATCTAACTAAAACGCGCGACTCTGATTAAAACATACCGCTTCGCTTATGATCTATCGTGTCCACTAGATCTAAATCGAACGGCCCTTAGCAAAAGACCAACAAGTGGTGGCGCTAGCGGCGGCGACAGGCGGCGGCGCGCTTAGTCAGTGGTGGAGCCGGCGAACTAGGTCGCCCGGGGAGGTGGGAGGATGATCACCAGAATCGACGTGACGAGGAGGAGCTCGACGTATGCTCGGTTGGCGAAGGGGCGCTCGGAGTTGTCGTGGATTGCTCGTCGGAGTAGTCCCTGGCGATGGTGGCTTCTGTTCGTCGACGTTGGCGACGCTCTGGGGATATCACGCGTATCAAAGGTGTCGTTAGATGCGCAGGACACTAGGGATCTCACGCGTATCAAACAGAGGGAGAGGGGAGGCTGTGACTTACGGGAAAAGGTCGCCGGAGTTCGAGCAGAGGGCGGCGGAACTCAGTCGTTGATGTTGCCGAGGCTACAGACCATGCGCGAGGAAACGAAAAGCATCAGTAGGTGTGCACGGAGATGTAGAACAAGCCAGCATGAACCATAGGCAGAGGGGACTGCGGTGCTCACCGGAATTCGTCAGCGAACTCGTCGGAGCAGCGAGGTTGCGGCGAGGAATTCTCGTAGCCTGGGGGCGCTCTGTGCTTGGGATTTGGGGGAAAATGGAGAGGGGGTAGAGGGGGTTTAAGTAGCACGGGCACATGCGAGATTTACTCAGGCATTGAACGGGAATTGACGCCGCGAATTTAAACAGGAAACGCCCGGCGTAATTTGGGGATGAACTGGTCGCTGGGTGGAGACGACGACAGTTGTGTGGGCCGTGGTTGTCAGCGAGAGTAAAGGAGTGGGGATGGGTCCAGGCGGTCAGCGACTCAGTGGGTGCGGTGCGAGTAAAGAAAAACGATTCACGGGAGAGGCTGCTGGGCTAGCTGGGTCGAGTTGGGCTGGGTTGGGCCATATTGGCTTGCTGCTTATTTTTTTCCTCTTTATTCCTTTCCTTTTTCTGTTTGGTTTTCTAGAATTGGTCTTCAAACTCCATTTCAATTCAGTTTGAATTCAAACCTTCTCTAGCTTTTTGTATAGTGTACTTTGCACTCAAATATGTGTCAAACACTTCTGTTTACAAAAACATACTTGGGTCATTTGGAAAATAAAATAAAACCAAGACTTTATGAGATATAATAATAGGCATAAACTTGTTTTATTTCATACTTTGTTTTGATACTTTGTTCAAGCTTTTGAAATCACTTAAGTTTGAACTCAAAACATTGCTGAATGAATATTAGTACCTTTCTCATTAGCAAGTAGCACAAAGGCTAGAGTATTCATACATAAAATAATGAGCAAGATATGCTCCTGTTTTTGAAATGATTTTGAAATGAAACCCTAAATGATCATGGATGCCAGGATGATATGCATGAGTTTTGAAACATGATTTTAGGGATGTTACAAATCTAACCCCCTTAAGGTGAATCTCGCCCTCGAGATTCAGGTTGGCTAGCAAATAGGTGAGGGTGGTCTTTCCGAAGATCATCTTCTCTTTCCCATATTGCTTCTTCTTCGGAATGATGGTTCCACTGAACTTTGCAGAATATGATAGTCTTAGTCCGAGTAACTCTTTCTGCAGTCTCAAGAATCTTGATAGGTTTCTCCTCATAAGTGAGGTCACTCTCCAATTGAACCTCTTCCAAAGGTATAGTATCCTTCAAAGAAGTTTCTTCCATTTCTGGATGACATTTCTTAAGCTGACTTACATGAAACACATTATGAACAGCTGACAAAGACTCTGGCAATTCAATCTCATAAGCTACTTCTCCTTTACAACTCAGAATCTCGAATGGTCCAACATATCTTGGGGCCAATTTACCTTTGACGCCAAACCTCTCCACTCCACGAAGTGGTGACACTCTAAGATAAGCTCAATCACCCACTTCATAGGTGACTTCTCTATGTTTAGGATCTGCGTAGCTCTTCTGTCGGGATTGTGCTATCTTCAATCTGTCCTTAACCAGTTTGACTTTCTCTTCAGCCTCTTTGATTAGTTTTGGTCCGAACAAACGTCTTTATCCCACACCATTCCATAGTAATGTGGTGGTACACTTTCTCTCATAGAGAAACTCAAATGGTGCCATCTCAATACTGGCTTGATAGCTGTTATTATAAGAGAATTCTGCGTAAGGCAGACTTTCATCCCAACTGGCTCCATAGTCTAGGGCACATGCCCTCAACATATCTTCAAGAATCTGATTAGTCCTTTCTGTCTGTCCATCAGTATGAGGATGAAAAGTAGTGTTGAATTCCAACCTCGTTCCCAATGACTCATGTAATTGCCTCCAAAAATGAGAAGTGAACTGAGTTCCCCTATCAGACACAATACTCTTGGGTACTCCATGTAGACATACAATTCTGCTCATATAGATCTTGGCTAACTAGCACTTGTATAAGTTGTCTTCACGGGTATAAAATGAGCCACTTTAGTTAGGCGATCCACTACTACCCAAATAGCATCATATCCTGACCGGGTCCTTGGCAATCCGGTAATGAAATCCATACCAATCTTGTCCAACTTCCAATCAGGAATAGGTAGTGGTTGAAGTAATCCTGCTGGTTTCTGGTGTTCCGCTTTCACTCTACTACATACATCACACAAAGCAATATGTTCGGCGATGTCTTTCTTGAGATTATTCCACCAAAATCTTTCCTTCATATCCATGTACATTTTGGTGTTACCCGGATGAATAGAATATGGTGAGTTGTGTGCTTCTTGTAAAATCAGTTTCCGAAGCTCCGGATCTTGCGGAACACATATACGTTTTCCATGCCATAAAGTACCCTGTTCGTCTTCATGGAATCCTTTGGCTTTTCCCTTGCCAATCTTTTCCTTAATCTCTTCAATTTCCTTATCTGCCTTTTGGGCTTCCTTGATCTTGTCCAACAAAGTGGGTTGAACATCCAAAGACATGAGACGTCCCTCAGGCACAATCTCTAATCTGAGATCTCTAAAGTGGGCACACAGATCATCTGACAATTCTCCCTTAGTAAGGCCATTCACAAAAACCTTACAGCTTAGAGCATCTGCTACAACATTTGCTTTACTGGGGTGGTATTGCAAACTCAAGTCATAGTCCTTGATGAGTTCTAGCCATCTTCTTTGTCTCATGTTAATTTCCTTCTGGGTGAAGATATACTTCAAACTCTTGAGATCTGTGAATACTTCACAACGCTTTCCCAAAATATAATGTCTCCATGTTTTGAGTGCATGGACAACAGAGGCTAACTCTAAATCATGAGTAGGGTAGTTTACTTCATGAGTTTTGAGTTGTCTCGAGGCATAAGCCACAACTTTCCCTTCTTGCATAAGTACTGCACCTAATCCATGATGAGATGCATCACAATATACTTGGAAATCTTTCTCCAAATCTGGTAAACATAAGACTAGTGCTGTCACTAGTCTCTTCTTTAATTCTTGAAAGCTGAGTTCACAAACTTCAGACCAAGCAAATTTCTTGTCTTTCTTTAGCAATTCTGTCACAGGCTTAGCTACCTTGGAGAAATTCTCAATGAACCTTCTGTAGTAACCTGCTAAGCCAAGGAAACTACGAATCTCTTTCACTGACTTGGGAGATTCCCATTCAGTTACAGCTGAAACTTTAGCAGGATCAACTGCTACACCATCTCCTGACACAACGTGTCCAAGAAATCCAACTTCATTCAACCAAAACTCACACTTGCTGAATTTGGCATACAGCTTATGCTCTCTAAGCTTCTCAAGTATCAAACACAAATGTCCTTCATGCTCTTCTTTGCTCTTGTAGTAGATCAAAATGTCATCGATGAAAACGACAATAAACATATCAAGAAATTCCATGAACACCTTGTTCATCATGTTCATGAAGTATGCTGGTGCATTGGTCAAACCAAATGGCATCACGGTATACTCATACAACCCATACCTTGTGGTGAAAGCTGTCTTAGGTATGTCTTGTTCCCTTATCTTAAGCTGAAAATAACCTGACCGGAGATTAATCTTTGAGAACACACAAGCTCCTTCTAGCTGATCAAACAAGTCATTGATTCTAGGCAAAGGGTATTTGTTCTTGATAGTCACCTCATTGAGTGAACGGTAATCTATGCATAACCTTTGACTTCTATCTTTCTTTTCCACAAACAAAACTGGTGCTCCCCAAGACGAAGAACTTGGTTTGATAAAACCTTTCTGCAACTGTTCTCCAAGCTGCTTCTTGAGTTCTTTCAACTCATCCACTGACATCTTGTACGGTGTCTTTCCTATTGGTCCAGATCCTGGTAGGAAGTCAATAAGAAATTCCACATCTCTATCTGGTGGCATTCCCGGCAATTCTTCCGGAAACACATCCGGATATTCACTCACAATTGGCACACTGTCTATGCTAAACCCCTTAAGAGAATTTAGCTTACTCCCTTTCGATTCAAAGTTAGACTTGAATCTTATCCGTTTCTTTTCTGGGGTTGTGAGTGCAACAGTACGATTGGCACAATCTAAAACTCCTTCATACTTGGTCATCCAATCCATTCCCAAAATTACATCCAGTCCTTGGGAATCTAGGATTATCAGACTCATTGGAAACTTATGCTTTCCAAATTCTATCACTAGATCCCGGCATCCAAGACTTACTATCATATCTCCACCTGGAGAACTTACTTTTATTGGACACCCAATGTTTTTAGTTGGAAACCCATTTCTATCAACAAATGCTTTTGATATGAATGAATGCGATGCTCTAGTATCAAAAAGAACAAGTGCTGGAATAGAATTGAGTTTGAACTTACCAGCAACAGCATCTGGCTCCTCATAGATTTCCTCCACGTTGATGTGGTTCACTTGCCCTTTCTGGAAAGGGTTGGGCTTGTTGGGTCCTTCAACTTTCTTTTCTGGGCATTCATTTGCATAATGCCCCATCTTCTTGCACTTGAAACATTCAACCTGACTAAGATCTTTCTTGACAGGCTGGCTTCCACTGCCACTTCCACTGTGGTGGTTCTTATATCCACTCTTGTGGTTCTTGTACTTATCATTGTCATGACTACGATTGTGCTTGTTGTCATGATGACGGTTGTCGTTGTGGTGCTTGTTGAACTTCCCATGCTTGTGGGATCCAGAACTCCCACTGTCGTCATAATGGGAACGCTTGTGAGACGATCCCGAGTTGTGCTTGTCAGAGTGCTTTCTTTTTCTACTTTCAACTTGCTTCATCTTGTTCTCCAAAATAGCAGCCTTATCACAAAGAGACAGGTATGTGGGAACATAGGCCACAACTAACTGCAGGTTCAGTTCATCATTCAACCCTTCAAGGAACTTTTCCTTCCTCTTAGCATCAGTGTCAACTTCATCCGGTGCGTATCGCGCCAGATTGTTGAACTCCTCAATATATTCAGCCACGCTGAGGTGGCGTTGCTTCAGGTTATGGAACTCTTTCTTCTTCAAACTCATCACTCCGGATGAGATGTGAGCAGTAACCATCTTCAAAGATAGCCCATGTCACATCCTCAATGGGAGTGGTGATCTGGAAGTTATCCCACCAAGTGGCTGCTGGTCCTTCCAACAAGTGAGCTGCAAATCTGACTTTCTCTTCATCAGTATAGCCAACAGTTACCAAGTCCTTGTTCACAGAGCGTAGCCAATCATTGGCCACCATAGGATCAGTAGTTCCTGAGAACTTTGCTGGCCTCAGTCTCAAGAACCTGGTAAGCATGTCAAAACCCGGTGGGTTGTTCTGATTGTTGTTATTGTTATTGTTGTTGTTGTTGTTGTTATTGTTATTGTTGTTGTTGTTATTGTTGTTGTTCTGATTCTAGATGAACTGTAAGGTTCCCAACCTTTAATAAGGTAGAGATCCCTGTGTTTACAATGCTAGTCCCTGGATCACTAGCTAGCAACCACAGTTAAGATGTAATATCAAGAAACATAGGTCATAATAAAAATTTATAACCAGGAATAAAATAAATTATTACATCTTTCATAGCTCATTTGGCTATCTCATTACAATGAAGCAGAATATAACAATAGCATGGGGTCCTTCATCTTCAAAGTGCCATAGGCAGACATGTTGGTTGTAGACTTGTAATCCTAATCATTAAACTTCACTAATATCAAACAAACCTGCAACATAACAAGTTACAGCCACAAGGGTCAATACATTTCAATTGTATTGGCAAGTGATACTATGGTAGTATAGTGGAGTCTATCATCTATATGCATTTGGCTAAGTGGAGATTAGGCTTGCTTTGCTCAAAATAGTTTTTCCTTATCACTTGAAAAATACTAAGTTTTTGCTTGTCAAAAATCACCCAAGGAACCACCAATAGAAATTGGTGAACCTTAAACCCTTGTTCAACCACAAGTTTTTAACTTAGAAATTTGGAAGATGAGATTCTTGATAGCTTCCATGTCTTGATGCTCAAATTGTCCTTTGCCAGGGACATGGCTAAGTACTTAGATTTTTCACTCTGCAGAGGTGGTGCACTTTCCCCACAAGACTTGGTTTCACCAAGACAAGATCTTTCAGAAGCCTTCCCTTAGACCAAAATGGACGCGCTCCAACCTATCATTCCCCTACCACCAACTGTCCATTTGGCTAAGTTATTGCAACCTATATGATCCAGGCAGAGCCCATATTGCCAAGTGGCTGCACTTGAAGCTTCTCAACATTTGACATCTCAAATCTCTTTGTTCCTGGGTGGCCATCCACAAGTGAGACACCCAAGTTTTCCCCAGCATGCTGGACTTGGTGATGCCCAAGTTTTCCCCAGCATACTGGACTTCCATGACCACTCAACACAAACCATTCCTTCCATTCCACCCAGGTGATTCATTCACTTAGTTGTTTTATTAAACAAAACACAAGTCCTTAGACTTAGAAATTTTTCCATAGCATGAATATATATTCCACCCTTGTTTTCTACTAGCTAAGCTAAGCATGATAGTAGTAGGAATCTTAACTTAGGAAATTTCTACTAAGGTTTCATCTACTAGGATTTACCATAGCATGGTTTATACTTAGCAAAAATTCTATGCAAGTCCTACTTAGAAATATCACTAATGCATAGTGAAAATAATGGGACAAAAGTATGAAGCATCACTTTCCTTTTTGGTAGAGAATATAGGTTCACTCCTTGATCTTTGTAACAGTCACACTCTTCAAGTTCCACTACAATTCAATCAAGCAAGCAATATTTCAATCTACCATTCAAGCAAAACATCACATAAAATGATGGAAACAAAACAATGCATGCAAGCATGCCAAAGATTGTTTTATTTGTAAAAGTGGTTTCTAATGGGTCATAAACATTTGAAAACACCTAATGGTCATTTTACAAGGTGGCAAAATCATTTGCAAAAGGGTTCTATCTATAAACCATTTTTAAAACAAGGTATCATTTTATATGGTGTAGAAATGTTTTTAATAATGCAATAATCTATGGGTTCATAAAATAAGTTTTAAAATCATCAAACTTGGTGTTTGGGTCAGAGAGTTTTATTTCAAAACATTTCCCAAATATTTTCTCCCAAAAGTATTTTTAATAAATAAACATTACTTTTATTTGACTAGAAATGGTTTAAATCAAATATTTATTCTTTTGCTTCACCAAATAAATTTTTGAAACCACAATTTGTTTACTATGGTCAGTAGGTTCAAAACACACCATTTGCAAAAGATTTTATCTTTAAAATCATTTTAGAACAATTTTTATATTCTAAACATGCATACACAAGTTTCTAAAAAAACAATCATTTTACTTGAAGCTTTTTACTAAAAAAAGTGCATGGTTGGCTAGGGCTTGTTTTTCTGAATCCATTGATATAAAGTTTGCAAACTTTGGACGTGTAGACTAAAAGTTATAGATTTTACAAAATCTAGCATCTAATAGATCAAATCTGTTTTATTTCAAACCAACAGAGCCACGTGTCTTATTTCTATTCGCCCATACCGCTTCAGTTGGATCGAGCGATGGCAGCCATTGGATTTAAGTGGGATCACACGGCTCAGATGCTAGCGTACCCTTTCAGTTAGTTTCTATCGCGAGCGTCGGATTCAGATCGAACGGTTAACATGAGCTAGTCAAGGATGGGCGGCGTTGGCGGCGGCTGGTGGTGGCGGCCGTCGGCGGCGAGTCGGCCTTGAAGCGAGGGAGGAAGGGGAGATGCTCACCGTGTTCGCCGTGGCGTGGGGAAGCTCAAGGCAGTCCTTGCTGGCGAAGGGGCGCACGAGGATGACCTTAATCGCTCACCGGAGTTGACCTGCGCCTCGGGCTCGCTCAGATGTCGTCGAGGGTGAGGATACATAGCGCGCTAGGAAACGGTACAAGCGGTGTTAGATGCGGGCGAGTATTCTGGTTCTAGGCGTATCATCGAAAGGACAAAGGGTGGCCAGATTATTACCAGAAGCTTCGTCGGAGAGGGAACAGACGGTGGCGGCGGTGGTCGTTGTTGTTGCCGAGGCTCTAGAGCGCGCAGGGACGAGCCGGTGCTACGGGGAGGGTCGCCTGGGTCTGGGGAGCAAGTGAGCTTGGTCGAGGGAGCAAGGGGCGACGTCTACTGATCGGAATCGGAGAAAATGGCTCGCCGGAGTCAGAGAGTTTCGAGACAAATTCAAGGTGGCATGGGGGAGGAGAGGAGATGGTGTCTGGAGAGAAAGGTAGAGGGGAGAGTGGCGAGTTAACGGGAGTAATCGCGGGGTGTAATCTCTACATCATTAAGGCGAATTCAAGCGAAGAATTAATCGGCAGGAACAGCGAGGTTTGGGGGAGAAACAGTCCCGCGGGTGAGAACGATTAACTGGTATGTTGGGCGTTTAAATCGTGAAGAGGCAGGGAGGTGGGGTCCACACGTCGGTGACTCTGTGGGTTCTTTCTCTAGTGAAAAACGATTCTTTCGTGTGAGAGGGAGAGGTGGGCTAACTGGGCCTTGTTGGGCTGGCCGACTGGGCTGAGTCCTTTTCATATTTTTTTGTTCTGCTTGTTTTCTCTTTTTCTCATTTGATTTTTCTGATTTGATTTTGAACAAGAAATTCAAACATTCATTTGAATTCAATATTTTGCCAAAATTTGTGTAGATTTAAATATTGATTAGTACCATATTCTGAAGTCAAATTTGGAATAAATTATTATTCCTTTTGGGGTCTTTTAATTATTCAAAATAGGTTCTAGTTTTAAATCATATAAGATTTAATAAAATTTCTAAACACCATTTGATTTCCCAAAACCTTCCAAATCTTTCTCAGTAGGTTTTTATTTGTTTATTTGGGTTCAAATAATTCATCTTGAATTATTTGGAAGTATTTAATATGATTCATAAATCATTTGGATTGGGTTTTCATTTTAATTCCAATGGAATTAAATATAGTTTTAATTCCCTAAAGTTTAATTGGAAGATTTCTTTAATCTTAATTAAGTTGAATTAAACAACTTTTATTTCATTTGGGTAAATTCCAAAATACTATTTTCTCATGAATTATATAATAATTCTTATTAGAGATTTGTCTTTATTAAAATAGGGATAGAATGGTTATTGCCATTTTATTTTATTTTGGAAATTCTTTATCCTTTTATTTTATTTGAATTCGGATTATAATTCATTCCATTTGTTTAATGGATTAGGCCAAGATTTAATTTGGTCTTTGAATATTCCTTATTTAATATTTCTTTCTTCATCTTATAAAATCCATATCTTTTTATTTAGAGATCCAAAGTTGGTGATTCCAATGTATAAAATCTTGTTTAACATTTGTTTATCCTTTTAAATCTCTTTAGGATCATTTGCTCATCAGTTGGTTTGGATTTTAGATAGGTGCTTTATTAACCTTGGAAATTTTAATTTCCTTATCTTATTATATTCATAAGATTTTATCAATGGCTCCAAATTAAGTGAAACCAATTTCTATGGCTTTATAATTTTTTTCTATTTGTCTTTCTTGATCATTTTGAAATGTTTGTTTGACAAAGTTTTATATGGATCAAATCCATAGGCTTGGATATACTTGGAAATGATTTTATTCCATTAGGGTTTAGTGTTTGGATTTATTTTCCAAGTGTTTAAATTTCCAGATACATTCATGAGGAATGCATTTTACTTGATTTGAATTTAGTTGGATTCAAACATTTACCAAAGTTTGTTCCAGATGGGATTTTTAAGTTTCCACTTAAAACAAAAGTTTCTTTTCACCCTAAAATTCAACAATAATTTATTTTATTTTATTTATTTTTTTCACATCCCAAGATTTGGAAAATCTTGGGATGTGACAGGCTACCACCCTTAAAATAAATCTCGTCCAGAGATTTGGGGAGGCTAGGGGTTACAAGTTGGTTCAAAACAACTAGGGTACTACCACCCTTAAAATTTTTCCAACTAGATCACTTCTTGTCTTGCTTGGGATTTTGTTGAAATCTCTCTGGGCAGACATATGCATAGTGTCCTTTGTTTCCACACTTGAAACATGTGACTAGGCTGAGATCCTTCATAGGCTTGTTTATCTTGTGCTTCATCTTTTCTGGACAATTGCTTGCATAATGTCCTTGGTTACCACAATTGTAACATGTGATAAGATTGAGTTCATCACGTATCTTTTATGGACAAGTTGCTATATAATGTCCTAGCTCTTTGCAGTTGTTGCACCACACTTGGCTAATCTCTTTATACTTTTGCTTCTCTGGACATTCACTGGCATAGTGTCCCATTTCTTTGCAATGACCACATTGCACATGGCTTTTGTCCTTCTTTTTCTTGGGTTTCTCCAAAGCTAGGAGTGCTTCTAGTTCATGCTCTTCATATGTTATCTCAAAGGTAGGAATGTCTACTGGTCTCCTTGACCTTTTATTATTCTTTGGATAATACATATGTCTCCTTTTTGGTCCTTTAAATTGGGTCATATTGCTGGGAGGTACAAGCTGAGATTTTCCTTTGTCTTCATCCTTCTTGGTAAACTTGGCTCTCTCATGGTAATCTGCAATCAGTTGTTGCACTCCACCTTGTTTCCTTTGTTCAACTATGGAATAGATGGGGCATTGGATAGGGACATGATTGTTTCCTTCACATAGGTAACAAGTAGCTTGAGATGTGGGGCATTGATTAGCTGGATGTTTCTCTTCACAATTGGGGCATTGATCTTCATGCTCCTTGGAAGTATGATCCTTGTCTCCACAAATATTGCAAGCTTGGGTTCCTTCTAGAATAACATCTTTGTCATCCTTGTTGTCACAAACTCCTTTGGAAGAGTTGTCTCCCATGTTGATCATTTGAGTAGCCATCCCTTGCAACAATTGGGATCGAGTTTCCAAAACCTTTTGCATGGTTGGGTCTATCTCATTTTTGTTGGCTAAAAACTGAGTTGTCACTTGGTTCAACTGGGTTTGTCTTGCAAGCAGTTGGTCTCTCATGTTGACCTCTTGGTTGTTGTTGTGGTTGTTGTCACCATCCTTGATGTTGGAGTCTTTTGGAGAAGTCATCTGTTTGGGTTGGATTGGGATTAGAATAGGAAAAGTATTTCTAAGGGAATAATTCTGATCACACACATCACAATTCACACAAGCAATGTGCAAGCAATCACAAACACACATTCCACTCAAACAACTAGTTTCAAGCATATTTTTAGGCAACCAAAAATATTTTTGTCACACCACACTAAGTTGGTGGGTTTGTCTTAAACTAAATATGGTGGTCCATCTATATGGTTCACTTGTGATCTTTCCATCCTTCTTGGTTGTTTCCTTTTGAACAAGATGTTTGTATCTTTAGAGAATTTCTTGCATCTTGGTCTCAAAACTTCAAGGTGATGATGATTTCTTCTAAATTGTGTTTCCTTAGTCTTCTAGTCTTGAGTAAGATTCTTTATCTCACTTGTAGTCCTTAGTGATATCCAAGGTTGAAGTCCTTGGTGAAAATATTGAAGATGTTGAAGTCATTAGAGTTGAAGATGTTGAAGTCATTAGAGTTGATGAAGTCCTTTGCTCATGGTGAAGTCTTTGGCCATGGGGTAGGCTTTGTCCATCAAGTTTGAAATGGAAGAGATGTAGAGTCAAAACCAAAATGGTTGAGGAAAGAGTTTACAAGATTGTTTGAAAATAAGTTTTGGAACAAATACAACTCCTATTTTACTAAGGGGTTTTGTCCAATCCTAGGGTTACAATCCAACAGGCAACACAATGCTCTGATACCATCTGTAAGGTTCCCAACCTTTAATAAGGTAGCGATCCCTGTGTTTACAATGCTAGTCCCTGGATCACTAGCTAGCATCCACAGTTAAGATGCAATATCAAGAAACATAGGTCATAATACAACTTTATAACCAAGAATAAAATAAATTATTACATATTTCATAGCTCATTTGGCTATCTCATTACAATGCAGCAGAATATAAAAATATCATGGGGTCCTTCATCTTCAAAGTGCCACAGGCAGACATGTTGGTTGTAGACTTGTAATCCTAATCATTAAACTTCACTAATATCAAACAAAACTGCAACATAACAAGTTATAGCCACAAGGGTCAATACATTTGAATTATATTGGCAAGTGATACTATGGTAGTATAGTGGAGTCTATCATCTATATGCATTTGGCTAAGTGGAGATTAGGCTTGCTTTGCTCAAAATAGTTTTTCCTTATCACTTGAAAAATACTAAGTTTTTTCTTGTCAAAAATCACCCAAGGAACCACCAATAGAAATTGGTGAACCTTAAACCCTTGTTCAACCACAAGTTTTTAACTTAGAAATTTGGATGATGAGATTCTTGATAGCTTCCATGTCTTGATGCTCAAATTGTCCTTTGCCAGGGACATGGCTAAGTACTTAGATTTTTCACTCTGCAGAGGTGGTGCACTTTCCCCACAAGACTTGGTTTCACCAAGACAAGATCTTTCAGAAGCCTTCCCTTAGACCAAAATGGACGCGCTCCAACCTATCATTCCCCTACCACCAACTGTCCATTTGGCTAAGTTATTGCAACCTATATGATCCAGGCAGAGCTCATATTGCCAAGTGGCTGCACTTGAAGCTTCTCAACATTTGACATCTCAAATCTCTTTGTTCCTAGGTGGCCATCCACAAGTGAGACACCAAGTTTTACCCATCATGCTGGACTTGGTGATGCCCAAATTTTCCCCAGCATACTGGACTTGCTTGACCACTCAACACAAACCATTCCTTCCATTCCACCCAGGTGATTCATTCACTTAGTTGTTTTATTAAACAAAACACAAGTCCTCAGACTTAGAAATTTTTCCATAGCATGAATATATATTCCACCCTTGTTTTCTACTAGCTAAGCTAAGCATGATAGTAGTAGGAATCTTAACTTAGGAAATTTCTACTAAGGTTTCATCTACTAGGATTTCCCATAGCATGGTTTATACTTAGCAAAAATTCTATGCAATTCCTACTTAGAAATATCACTAATGCATAGTGAAAATAATGGGACAAAAGTATGAAGCATCACTTGACTTTTTGGTAGAGAATATAGGTTCACTCCTTGATCTTTGTAACAGTCACACTCTTCAAGTTCCACTACAATTCAATCAAGCAAGCAATATTTCAATCTACCATTCAAGCAAAACATCACATAAAATGATGGAAACAAAACAACGCATGTAATCATGCCAAAGATTGTTTTATTTGTAAAATTGGTTTCTAATGGGTCATAAACATTTGAAAACACCTAATGGTCATTTTACAAGGTGGCAAAATCATTTGCAAAAGGGTTCTATCTATAAACCATTTTTAAAACAAGGTATCATTTTATGTGGTGTAGAAATGTTTTTAATAAGCCAATAATCTATGGGTTCATAAAATAAGTTTTCAAATCATCAAACTTGGTGTTTGGGTCAGAGAGTTTTATTTCAAAACATTTACCAAAGATTTTCTCCCAAAAGTATTTTTAATAAATAAACATTACTTTTATTTGACTAGAAATGGTTTAAATCAAATATTTATTCTTTTGCTTCACCAAATACATTGT
This sequence comes from Avena insularis, assembly GCA_023614405.1. Taxonomy (NCBI): domain Eukaryota; kingdom Viridiplantae; phylum Streptophyta; class Magnoliopsida; order Poales; family Poaceae; genus Avena; species Avena insularis. Next base: position 259,012,499 of record CM042685.1, read on the forward strand.
TAAAACCACAATTTGTTTCCTATGGTAAGTAGGTTCAAAACACACCATTTGCAAAAGATTTTATCTTTAAAATCATTTTAGAACAATTTTTATATTCTAAACATGCATACACAAGTTTCTACAAAAACAATCATTTTACCAGAAGCTTTTTACTAAACAAAGTGCACGGTTGGCTAGGGGCTTGTTTTTCTGAATCCATTGATATAAAGTTTGCAAAATTTGGACGTGTAGATTAAAAGTTATAGATTTTACAAAATCTAGCATCTAATAGATCAAATCTGTTTTATTTCAAACCAACAGACACGTGTCTTATTTCTATTCGCCCATACCGCTTCGGTTGGATCGAGCGATGGCAGCCATTGGATTTAAGTGGGATCACACGGCTCAGATGCTAGCGTACCCTTTCAGTTAGTTTCTATCGCGAGCGTCGGATTCAGATCGAACGGTTCACATGAGCTAGTCAAGGATGGGCGGCACTGGCGGCGGCTGCTGGCGGAGGCGGTCGACGGTAGTCGGCCTTCTGAAGCGAGGGAGGAAGGGGAGATGCTCACCGTGTTCGCCGTGGCATGGGGAAGCTCAAGGAAGTCCTCGCTGGCGAAGGGGCACACGAGGATGACCTTAATCGCTCACCGGAGTTGAGCCGCGCCTCGGGCTCGCTCAGATGTCGTCGGGGGCAAGGATACGTAGCACGCTAGGACACGGTACAAGCGGTGTTAGATGCGGGCAAGTATTCTGGTTCCAGGCGTATCATCGAAAGGACAAAGGGTGGCCATATTATTACTAGAAGCTTCGCCGGAGATGGAACAGACGGTGGCAGCAGTGGTCGTCGTTGTTGCCGAGGCTCTGGAGCGCGCGGGGACGAGCCGGTGCTACGGGGAGGGTCGCCTGGGTCTGGGGAGCAAGTGAGCTTGGTCGAGGGAGCAAGGGGCAGCGTCTACTGATCGGAATCGGAGAAAATGGCTCGCCGGAGTCAGAGAGTTTCGAGACGAATTCAAGGTGGCCTGGGGGAGGAGAGCAGATGGTGTCTGGAGAGAAAGATAGAGGGGAGAGTGGCGAGTTAACGGGAGTAATCGCGGGGTGTAATCTCTGCATCATTAAGGCGAATTCAAGCGAGGAATTAATTGGCAGGAACGGCGAGGTTTGGGGGAGAAACAGTCCCGCGGGTGAGAACGATGAACTGGTATGTGGGGCCGTTTCGTCAGCGAAGAGAGACAGGGGAGGTGGGGTCCACACGTCGGTGACTCTGCGGGTTCTTTCTCTGGTGAAAAACGATTCGTTTGTGTGAGAGGGAGAGGTGGGCTAACTGGGCCTTGTTGGGCTGGCCGACTGGGCTCAGTCCTTTTCATATTTTTTTGTTCTACTTGTTTTCTCTTTTTCTCATTTGATTTTTCTGTTTTGATTTTGAACAAGAAATTCAAACATTCATTTGAATTCAATATTTTGCCAAAATTTGTGTAGATTTAAATATTGATTAGTAGCATATTCTGAAGTGAAATTTGGAATAAAATATTATTTCTTTTGGGGTCTTTTAATTATTCAAAATAGGTTCTAGTTTTAAATCATTTAAGATTTAATAAAATTTCTAAACACCATTTGATTTCCCAAAACCTTCCAAATCTTTCTCAGTAGGTTTTTATTTGTTTATTTGGGTTCAAATAATTCATCTTGAATTATTTGGAAGTATTTAATATGATTCATAAATCATTTGGATTGGGTTTTCATTTAATTTCCAATGGAATTAAATATAGTTTTAATTCCCTAAAGTTTAATTGGAAGATTTCTTTAATCTTAATTAAGTTGAATTAAACAACTTTTATTTCATTTGGGTAAATTCCAAAATACTATTTTCTCATGAATTATATAATAATTCTTATTAGAGATTTGTCTTTATTAAAATAGGGATAGAATGGTTATTGCCATTTTATTTTATTTTGGAAATTCTTTATCCTTTTATTTTATTTGAATTTGTATTATAATTCATTCCATTTGTTTAATGGATTAGGCCAAGATTCAATTTGGTCTTTGAATATTCCTTATTTAATATTTCTTTCTTCATCTTATAAAATCCATATCTTTTTATTTAGAGATCCAAAGTTGGTGATTCCAATTTATAAAATCTTGTTTAACATTTGTTTATCCTTTTAAATCTCTTTAGGATCATTTGCTCATCAATTGGTTTGGATTTTAGATAGGTGCTTTATTAACCTTGAAAATTTTAATTTCCTTATCTTATTATATTCATAAGATTTTATCGATGGCTCCAAATTAAGTGAAACCAATTTCTATGGCTTTATAATTTTTTTCTATTTGTCTTTCTTGATCATTTTGAAATGTTTGTTTGACAAAATTTTATATGGATCAAATCCATAGGCTTGGAGATACTTGGAAATGATTTTATTCCATTAGGGTTTAGGGTTTGGATTTATTTTCCAAGTGTTTAAATTTCCAGATACATTCATGAGGAATGCATTTTACTTGATTTGAATTTAGTTGGATTCAAACATTTACCAAAGTTTGTTCCAGATGGGATTGTTAAGTTTCCACTTAAAACAAAAGTTTCTTTTCACCCTAAAATTCAACAATAATTTTTTTTTCACATTACAAGATCTGGAAAATCTTGGGATGTGACATGAATGTAGTCATCATTTGCATCAGCTGAGTCTGAGCTGTCATCATTTGCTGCATCTCAGGGGTGATGTTGTTGTTGTTGTTGGGGTTGGGATTGGCACGTCGGGGAGGCATCTGTGGTTTGTTCAATAGAGATAAGAATGAGACACCCATAGATGCTAACATGCACAATACATCACATAAACAATCACTAAATATGCATCTTAATAATAAAAGTTCAACAACATAGACAACAAGTTTGAAAAGTAAACACACCAATAGCAAGCCATCCACATGTTGGATGGTCACTGCGACTCATTAATCAAAGACATCATAAATAAAGGTAAATGAGTAGTCATCACTACTCCTCGGCATCAACCTCCTCCTCAACAAATGTAAGACCTGCATTCTCCATAGCGGTCTTGTATTCCTCGACATTGGTGGTCACGGTCTCTACTTTGGCTTTGAGAGCCCTCTTCTGTGAACGAAGCCTCTCAATCACAGTCTGCTGATGCTCGAGCTCGAAGTCCTTGGACTCTAGTTCTGTAGTCATGTCTCGAATCCTCTTGTTCCTATCTTGGAATCGCTTCTCTTGACTCTTGAACTTTCTGTCCTGACTCTCAAACTTGGCCTCCATCTCTTTGACTATCTCATCTTGCTCCGCGAAGAGCTTGTCCTTCTCACGAAGCAGCACCTGGAGTTCGTCATTGCTAAGCATGACGTTGGTCGTATCAGTGTCTATGTGCCTAAGGAGAACCTCTAAGTCCTAGAGGTATAGGCGAATCGGCTCTGCCGTCTCTCTCGAAGTATCCTCACCATCATCATCACGTTTACCAAAGGTGTGGAAGTGAGTACCCCTAACCTCTCGAGAGTGTCTCCCTAGTAAACGTCCAATCAAATCCTGCATGACTACCTCAAGGCCTCTCTCCTTGTCATCATGCATGAGCTTGAAGATGATGGCCTCCGTGGCGGGCTCAGTCTGGCGTCCTGGCTGATTGACCTTGAAGCCCCAAAGGTCTTTCCTCTCAAACTTGGTGAGGGGAAGCATCATGATAGTAGGAAGAGGGAGATTGAGCAGACTAGTGAGCTCAATAATCCGAGGGCCAAAACGAGTTCCCTTGAACTCTTCAGCCATGCTAATAGTAACATTAGGCATCTATTTAATAAGATAGAAAAAGTTAGAATCAACACAATTTAAGACAATCACAAGACAAGGCATCACATGCACAACTTTGGAAATCAAGACACACAAGTCATGGCATACATGGATCCATTACAAACAACCAAGGTTCAACTTATTTTAAACAACATTTGGGAAATAAAATGATAAGTGTGGTGGTCCAACTAACGAAGTACGCTTACAGTACCATCTCACTTGTCAAGTTGGCTAACAAGGCATCCCTAGAGGCAATCTGTTTGTCTAGATCACAAGACTCCATTGCTAAGTCTATAATGTCCTTCCTTAAGCTTTGGTTGGTAGCCTCTAACTCTTGGGTATGCTTCTTTTCTTCCTTAAGATCATTCTGAGTGTTAAGCATTCTGCACTTGATTCTATCACCAAGTTCTTTGATGGCTTTCCAAGCTGCATCCCTTGCTGAATCAAACAATGTGGGGCGCATCACTGAGTTGGTGACCATGCAGAATCCTGAGTCCTTGTGGTTGTCTTCCTTGTTTTTATACAAGTGAAGTTGCACCCACCAGTACTCAACTCCTTCATCCATCACATGAAAACCTTTGTACATAGCTGCACCATGTATTTCCATGGCAACCATGAGGTCCTTGAGAGCCTTGGGGAACTCTGTCTCACATTCCAAAGTCATAGTCATGAGTGGTCCCTTCTTCACGACTTTGTTGATGGAGTTCATCTACAAATAGAGATGAGAATGAAGATTAGAAAAGTTTACAAGAAGAAAAGACAAGTGTGGAAGTTGTTGAATTTTTTTCCTTAGTGGTTTCCAATCCTAGGGTCATAATCCTATAGGCAACACAGTGCTCTGATACCATCTGTAAGATCCCTCCTTTGTAAAGGAAAGGATCCCTGTGATTGCAATGCTAGTCCCTAGATCAATGCTAGCATCCATAGTTTAAGATGAAGTACACAGAAACAAAGGTCATTATTACATATCATTCGAGAGACAAACATAGTCTTTTACAAACTCCATGGCCACAAGCCTAATACAAGAGCTCAGATTTATAATAAGATAAATAAGTCTTCATCTTCATGTGCCACAGGCAAGCATGTTGAGTGTAGACTCATGACTCCTAATCATCATCAGAATATCCTGCAACATCACAAGTTACAGCCACAATGGGTCAATACATTGGAATAGTATTGGCAAGTGATACCTTAACAGAATATTGGTGGACTAAGTACTATATGCATTTTGGCTAAGTGTAGCTTAGGCTTGCTTTGCTCAAAATAGTTTTTTCCTATTAGTTGAAATCACTAAGTTTTTCTTTGTCAAAAACTTTCCCAAGGAACCACCAATAGACATTGGGGTCCTTCACCCTTGTTCAACCACAAGTTTTTACTTATAAATTGGGATGAGGAGATTCTTGATAGCTTCCATGTCTTGATGCTCAAGTTCTCCAATACCAGGGACATGGCTAAGTACTTAGATTATTCCATCTGCAGAGGTTGTGCACTTTCCCCACGAGACTTGATTTTCACCAAGAAATGACCTTTCAGAAGCCTTCCCTTAGACCAAATGGACGCGCTCCAACCTATCATCCCACTACCACCAACTGTCCAAATGGCTAAGTTATTGCAACCTATATGATCCAGGCAGAGCCCATATTGCCAAGTGGCTGCACTAGAAGCTTCTTAACATATGGCATCTGAAATCCCTTTGTTCCTGGGTGGCTTTCCAAAAGTGAGATACACAAGGTAAACCATAGAAATGGGCCTTGTGTAAACACTCAACATAACCCATTCTTTCCATTCCACCCAGGTGTTTCATTCACTTAGTTGTTTTATTAAGCAAAAACATAGTCCATAGACTTAGAAATATTTATTCATAGCATGAATATATAATCACCCTTGGTTTCTACTAGCTAGGCTAAGCATGGCATTGATAAGACTTAGAAATATTTCTAGCAATTCTACATCTACTAGGATTTCCCAAGCATAGCATATAGCTCAAATAACCATGCAAGACTAGCAAAATATTTCTAATGCATAGTTTAAAAACATAGGTATAAATCAGGAAGCACCATTTGCCTTGGTAGTTTGGAGAGTAGCTACAATCCTCACAATCACAATCACTATTTGCACCAAAATCTACACATAAAATGATAGCACCAAATCACATACAAAATAAATACAAGCAAAAATATATGGATGCATGCAATATGACATGTGATGATTTTCTATACTCAACAAGACAAGTGCACATTACTGATTCATAAACAAGTTCAAAACTTGCCAAACAACCTTTATTTGAACATTAAAACATTTACCAAATATATGTTATACATAAAATAGGCCTACACATGTTTCTGTAAAAATAACCATTTTAACAGAAACAAATGTAACATCCCAAAAATCATGTTTCAAAACTCATTCATATCATTCTTGCATCATTCATTCATATAGGGTTTTTCTCAAAATCATTTAGATGCATAAACTTAGGCTATGATTTCATGTGTGCAAATTCAACTCAATTGGCCATCACCCTTTGAGATTTGAATGCTTAGGTACTTGTTTGCTTGCCTCCATTGATGGAAAAACTAGGTGAAGCTTTTAACCCAAGATTCCAAATTTAGAAATATTTTCTAAACCCTATTTCAAACTAGAGACAAAGAGACAAAGTCTCTGTTTATTTCAAAGATCCAAGCTTGACCAAGCCTTGCAAGGTAATCACATGGTTATTTGACTGTTTTTGAACCCACAAGAACCCTGCAAAAATTCCCAAAACAGTTTGAATTCAAAAGGATTTGAATTCATATCAAAAATCAATTCAGAAAATGGAATTAGAAAAAGAAAAGGCATAGGCAAAGGAAAAAACCGGCGCCGGATTACAGCCCAGCAGTGGATCAAGCCCATCAAGCCCACCCGGGGATTTTCTGTTCTTCTCTCACGCGCGAGCGCACGCGTTAAGTCGCTGACAGACAGACCCCACCGCCACCTCGCACTCTTCGCTGACGAGCGGGCCCGGTCCACGTCGCCCTCGTCTTCCCCAGACCGCGCCTGCGACCACGTCGCTGCAGCAGTGATGGCCGGTAAGGGCGCGGCGTAATTGAGCATTTAACCGCGAGCGTTTCCTGTCGATTCCCCGGCTATAAGATCCTCTCTGCCTCGTGATCTTTTTCCCCCAAACACCTCGCTCACTCCGCCACCAGGCTGTCCTCAATCAGCTTTGCACCGCCACAGACAGAGCCTCTCCGGCGATCGATTCCGGTGAGCCTAGTGTTCCCCTCTGCCTCTCGTTCTTACAATCTGATTCAGCGTGTCTTTGCGCACCTCCTGACCTCACTAGTCCGTCCTGTACTGCCCCAGGTCGCCGGTTCCACTTGACACCGCAAGCACCGACGGCGACATCAACTCCGACGAGTATTTCCGGTAAGTACAGACCGCCCCTCACCTTCCCGTTCATGCACACGACTTCGCCTTGACCCTGTGAACCTAACCGCATCGTTGTTTTGCCTTGGGGTGATCCACAGATCCATCCTCGACGAGCACCAGGACCACCCGACGCCGCCAAGAACTCCGGTGAGGAATTGCCACAGACCCCGAGGCGCCCCTTGACCAACCACGAGTACCTTGAGCTTCGCCGTGACCCCCTGAGCCCGGTGAGCAACTCCTTTTTCTCCCTCTCCTCCTGCATAAATCGACAGCGTCGATCGACCGTTCATTGCCGGTAGCCACTCACCGCCAGATTTTGGCCAGGGCAATAGGAACCGTTAGATCTGCATCTGATGGCTTGGATAGAATGACTAATCGAAGGGGTACGCGATGATCTGAGCCGCACCTGCCCCTTTAAATCCAGCGGTCTGTATCATTCGATCCAGACGAACCGGTACCGACCAATTAGACAGTGACGCGTGGCTAGGGTTAGGTCTGAAAATAGATTTAAAACCAGAAATTTGATCCAAATTCAAATGCCTATATCTTTTGAATTCCACGTTGGAATTTTGCAAACTTTATACCGTTGGATTCAGAAAAACAAGACCTTTCTGCCTATCCTTTTTGTTTAGCAAATAGTAACCATTAGTTTGGCTTAAATTGTAGAAACTTGTTTGAGGCCTTTTTGAGTATAGATTTAGTTTAGTATTTTGTTTTAGGGTTAAATAAATTTGTCTTGGTTACTTTGTGACTTGTTTAGATTCTGTAATTTTGCCCTTGATTGGTAGAATTTTCAAAAATCACCACTTAGTAGATTCATGCATGCATGCATTCATAATATCTTTGTTTGTATATATTTGTGTGTAATTGTGTGCTACAACTTTGTGTGTAGATTTTGCTAGTGATTGTGATTGTGACGAGTGCTACTCTCCACACTACCAAGGCAAGTGATATCATCATGAATATTCCATTCCTATATTTCTTTATATGCATTAGTATTATTTTTCTAAATACAGGACTTGCATGGTTTTTTGCTAAGTATAAACTTTGCTATGGGAAAACCTATTAGGTGAAACCTTAGTGAAAATTACCTAAGTCAAGATTCCTATTACTATCATGCTTAGACTAGCTACTAGAAAACAAGGGTGGTTTATTTATTCATATTATAGAAAAATTATTCTAAGTCTAAGGACTTGTGTTTTATTTAACAAAACAACTAAGTTAATGAATCTCCTGGGTGGAATGGGACTTGATTGGTGGTTTTTGGTTGAGTGGTTCACGAGGCCCATGTCTATGGTTTACCTTGGTGTATCTCACTTGTGGATGGCCACCCAGGAAACAAAGAGATTTGAGATGTCAAATGTTGAGAAGCTTCAAGTGCAACCACTTGGCATTATGGGCTCTGCCATGATCTTAGGTTGCTAGAACTTAGTCTCTTGGACAGTTGGTGGTAGAGGAATGATAGGTTGGGAGCGTCCATTTGACTAAGGAAAGGCTTCAAGGATCTTGTCTTGGGAAACCAAGTCTTGTGGGGAAAGTGCACCACCTCTGCAGTGTAAAACCTAAGTACTTAGCCATGTCCTGTAAAGGACAATTTGAGCATCAAGACATGGAAACTTCAAGAATCTCATCACTCCAATTTCTAAATAAAACTTGTGGGTGAACAAGGGTTAAAAGGATCTTCAGTCCTTGATTGGTAGATGCCCTGAGTGGATCTTCAGTCTTTGATTGGTAGATGCCTTGGGTGTTTTGTGCCAAGCAAAAACTTAGTGTTTTCAAAAGATAAGGAAAAATCTATTTTGAGCAATGCAAGCCTAAGCTCCACCAGCCAAATGCATATAGTATTATAGTCCACCTAAAATATACTAAGGTATCACTTGCCAATACTATTCCAAAGTATTGACCCTCTATGGCTGTAACTTGTAATGTTGCAGGTTATTCCGATGATGATTAGGAGTCATGAGTCTACACTCAACATGCTTGCCTGTGGCACATGAAGATGAAGACTTATGTTTATTTACTTATTCCATAAACTCTTGTATTAGGCCTTTGGCCCTGAGTTGCAAAAGACTATGTTTTATCTCTGGAATGACTGTAATAAACGACCTTTGTATCTGTGTACTTCATCTTAAACTGTGGATGCTAGCATTGATCTAGGGACTAGCATTGCAATCACAGGGATCTTTTCCTTTAATAAGGAGGGATCTTACAGATGGTATCAGAGCACTGTGTTTCCTGTAGGATTATGACCCTAGGATTGGAAACCACTAAAAAAAAAATTTAACTTCTTCTACACTTGTCTTTTCTTCTCGTAAACTTTTCTAATCTTCTCATTCTCATCTCTATTTGTAGATGAACTCCATCAACGAAGACGTGAAGAAAGGACCGCTCATGACCATGACCTTGGAGTGTGAGGCTGAGTTTCCCAAAATTCTCAAGGACCTCATGGAGACCATGGGAGTACATGGAGCAGCTGTGTACAAAGGCTTTCCAGTAATGGAGGAAGGAGTGGAGTATTGGTGGGTGCAACTTCACTTGTACAAAAACAAGGAAGACAACCACAAAGAAAAGGGCTTCTGCATATACACCAACACTTTTATGCACACTACATTCTTTGAGTCAGCAAAAGAAGCAGCTTGGAAGACTATCAAGGAACTAAGTGCTAGAATCAAGTGCAGGATGCTCAACCTCCAAAACGACTTAGAGAAAGAGAAGGAACATACCCAAGAGTTGGAAGTCACCAACCAAACCTTAAGAGGAAATATTATAGACTTAGTGATAGAAGCATGTGAACAAGATAGGGTGATTGCCACTAGGAACATTGTGTTAGCCACCAGATCCAGTGAGATAGGATTGTAAGCGCACTTCGTTAGTTGGACCACCACCTATCACCTTATTTTCCAAAATGATACCTTAAATAAGTTTGAACCTTGGTTGATGTAATGAATTTTTTGTATGCATGACTTGAGTGATTTGTGTGTTCCAAGAATGTGTTTGAATGTTGACTTGATTATCTTAAATTGTGTTGTTCTAACTTTTTCAAACTTATAAATAGATGCCTATTGCCATCAGCACTGTTGAGGAGTTCCAGGCTACCCGTTTTGGTCCTCGTATCGTAGAGCTTACTACTTTACTCGATCTCCCTCTTCCTATCATTACGGTGCACCCACTCACCAAGTTTGAGAGGAAGGACCTTTGGGGCTTCAAGGTGAACCAGCCGGGGCCTTGAAGAGCCTACTACGGAGGCCATCGTCTTCAAGCTTATGCACGATGACAGGGAGATAGGCATGGAGGTTGTCATGCAGGATCTGATAGGACGACTGTTAGGCCGTCACTCCCGACAGGTTAGAGGCACTCACTTCCACGCCTTCGGAAGGCGTGATGACGACGGAGAGTCCATCGACTTTGAGGACGACTCGAGGGTCACAGCAGAGCCGATACGCCTGTACCTCCAGGACTTAGAGACTCTTATTAGGCACGTGGATACCGATAGGACCAATGTCATGCTTAGTAATGACGAGCTCCAGGTGCAGCTTCGCGAGAAGGACAAGCTCTTCACGCAGCAGGACTAGATAGTCAAGGTGATGGAGGCTAAGTTCGAGACCCAAGACCGTAAATTCAAGAGTCAAGAGAAGCGTGTCCAGATAGGAACAAGAGGATTCGTGATATGACCGAGAACTGCAGTCCAAGGACTTGAGTTAGAGCAGCAGACAAGTGATTGAGAGGCTTCGTTCCCGAAGAGGGCTCTCAAGGCCAAGATCGACTCTTTGACCACTACCATCGAGGAGAACAAGACCGCAATGGAACGCAGGTCTTACCTTTGTCTAGGAGGAGATTGATGCCAGCAGTAGACTTGGCTACTCAGATATCTTTATTTACCGCACTGGTTATTTGTGAACTTATTGTTGGACCATCCGACATGTGGATGGCTTGCCACTTGTGTGTTTTTACTTTGAGACTTTTGTTATCTTGTTGTTAAGTTTTTATCCTTGTGTTGCTTGCCATGTGTTGCTTGTGTAATGTATTGTGCATAAATCATGTAAGGGTATCTCATTCTTATCTCTATATGAACAAACCACGATGCCTCCCGTCAGCAAACACCAACCCCAACCCCAACATTACCCCGGAAATGCAACAGATGATGAATGCGCAGACACAGCTTATGCAAATGATGACGACATTCATCCAAAACCAGAACAACAACAACCCCAATAACAACAACCCCAATAATAACAACAACAACAACCCTCCAGGTTTTGATATGCTTACCAGATTTCTGCGTCTGAGGCCAGCTAAGTTTTCAGGAACGACTGATCCCATGGTGGCCAATGATTGGCTACGTTCTGTGAACAAAGACTTAGTGACCGTGGGATGCACAGATGCTGAAAAGGTCAGGTTCGCAGCACATTTGTTGGAAGGACCAGCCGCCGCATGGTGGGACAATTTCCAGATCACCACACCTATTGATGAGGTGACTTGGGCTATCTTTGAAGATGGCTTTCGTACCACTCATATCTCACCAGGTATGATGAGCCTGAAAAAGAAGGAATTCCACAACCTGAAGCAACGCCACCACAGTGTGGCTGAATATATTGAAGAGTTCAACAATCTGGCGCGCTATGCACCGGATGAGGTTGACACTGATGCCAAAAGAAAGGAAAAGTTTCTGGAAGGCTTGAATGATGAGCTGAAGCTGTCTGTGGCATATGTTCCAACTTATCAGTCGTTGTGTGACAAAGCTGTTATTGTGGAAAATAAAATGAAGCAAGTCGAGAGTAGGAAGAGGAAACACTCCGACAAGCACAGCTCGGGATCGTCTCATAAACGATCTCACTATGATGATAGTGTCAGCTCAGGATCCCACAAGCATGGGAAATTTAACAAGCACCACAACCACAACCGTCATGACAACAAGCATCATCGCAGTCATGACAATGATAAGTACAAGAATCACAAGAGTGGACATAAGAGCCACCACAGTGGAGGTGGAAGTGGAAGTCAACCTAAAAGGGACATCAGTCAGGTTGAATGCTTCAAATGCAAGAAGCTGGGGCATTATGCTAATGAATGCACTGAGAAGAAAGTTGAAGGACCTAACAAGCCCAATCCTTTTCAGAAAGGACAGGTTAACCACATCAATGTGGAGGAGGTCTATGAAGAGCCTGATGCTATTGCTGGTAAGTTCAGACTTAATTCCATCTCAGCATTTGTACTCTTTGATACTGGTGCATCTCATTCATTCATATCAAAGGCATTTTTTGATAGAAACGGGTTTGCATCTGAAAACATTGGGTGTCCGATAAAAGTTAGCTCTCCGGGAGGAGATATGATAGTGAGTCTTGGATGCCGGAATCTAGACATAGAGATCGGAAAACATAAGTTTCCAGTAAACCTAATAATCCTGAATTCCCAAGGATTGGATGTAATTTTGGGAATGGATTGGATGGCTAAGTATGAGGGAGTACTAGATTGTGCCAATCGTACAGTTTTACTCACAACCCCTGAAGGTAAGAGGATAAAATTTAAGTCTAATTTTAAATCTAAAGGGAGTAAGCTGAATTCTCTTAAGGGGGTTAGCATGGACAGCGTGCCAATTGTATGTGAGTATCCGGATGTGTTTCGGAAGAGTTACCGGAATGCCACGGATAGAGATGTAGAGTTTATAATAGATTTGGTACCAGGTTACGGACCAAGAGCAAAGAGGCCTTATAAAATGTCGGTTGGCGAACTTAAGGAACTCAAGAAACAACTTGGAGAAACGATTCTGAAAGGATTCATCCAGCCAAGTTCTTCATCTTGGGGAGCTCCAGTTTTGTTCGTAGAAAAGAGAGATAGAACTCAAAGATTATGCATAGATTACCGTTCTCTCAACGAGGTAACCATCAAGAACAAATATCCTTTGCCAAGAATCAATGATTTGTTTGATCAGCTAGAAGGAGCATGTGTGTTTTCGAAGATTGATCTTCAGTCAGGCTATTTTCAACTCAAGATAAGAGAGCAAGACATACCTAAAACAACATTCACCACAAGGTATGGATTTTATGAGTACACTGTGATGCCTTTTGGTTTAACCAACGCTCCAGCATACTTCATGAATATGATGAACAAAGTGTTCATGGAATTTCTCGACAAGTTCGTTGTCGTTTTTATCGATGACATCTTGGTCTACTCCAAGAGCAAGGAAGAGCATGAAAGACATCTACGCTTAATACTTGAGAAACTAAGGGAACATAAGCTTTATGCCAAATTCAGCAAGTGTGAGTTTTGGTTAGAGGAAGTTGGATTTCTTGGTCACGTTATGACAAAGGATGGTGTAGCAGTTGATCCTGCTAAAGTTTCGGCTGTGACAGAATGGGAATTCCCTAAGAACGTAAAAGAGGTTCGTAGTTTCCTTGGTTTAGCAGGTTACTACAGAAGGTTCATTGAAAATTTTTCTAAGGTTGCTAAACCAATGACAGAATTGTTAAAGAAAGATAAGAAATTTGCTTGGTCTGAAGGATGTGAACTCAGCTTTCAAGAATTAAAGAAGAGACTTGTGTCAGCACCAGTTCTGTGCCTACCAGATTTAGAAAAGGATTTCCAAGTGTATTGTGATGCTTCGCATCAAGGATTAGGTGCCGTACTTATGCAAGGCGGAAAAGTTGTGGCTTATGCCTCGAGACAACTCAAAACTCATGAAGTAAATTATCCTACCCATGATTTAGAGTTAGCCGCTGTTTTGTCCATGCACTCAAAACATGGAGACATTACCTTTTGGGAAAACGTTGTGAAGTATTCACCGATCATAAGAGTTTGAAGTATATTTTCACCCAGAAGGAAATCAATATGAGACAAAGGAGATGGCTAGAACTTATCAAGGATTACGACTTGAGTTTGCAATACCACCCCGGTAAAGCAAATGTAGTAGCAGATGCTCTAAGTCGCAAAGCGTTTGTAAATGGCCTTACCAAAGGTGAATTGCCAGATGACTTGTGTAAGCAATTCAAGGAACTCAGGTTGGAGATTGTGCCAGAAGGACATCTCATGTCTTTGGATGTTCAACCCACTCTGTTGGATAAGATTAAAGAAGCCCAAAAGACGGATAAGGAAATCGAAGAGATTAGGGAAAGGATTAGCCAAGGGAAAGCTAAAAGTTTCCATATGGACGAACAAGGTACTTTATGGCAGAAGCGTGTTGTGTTCCACAAGATCCTGAATTGCGGAAACTGATTCTACAAGAAGCCCATAACTCTCCATATTCTATTCACCCGGGAAACACCAAAATGTACATGGATATGAAAGAAAGATTTTGGTGGAACAATCTCAAAAGGGACATCGCCGAACACATTGCTTTGTGTGATGTGTGTAGTAGAGTGAAAGCGGAGCATCAGAAACCAGCAGGTTTGCTTCAACCAATGCCTATTCCTAAATGGAAGTGGGAAAATATTGGTATGGATTTCATTACCGGATTACCAAGGACCAGGTCAGGGTATGATTCCATATGGGTAGTAGTGGATCGCCTAACTAAAGTGGCTCATTTTATACCCGTAAAGACAACTTATACCAGTGCCAAGTTAGCCAAAATCTACATGAGCAGAATTGTATGCCTTCACGGTGTACCTAAGAGTATTGTGTCTGATAGAGGAACTCAGTTCACTTCTCACTTTTGGAGCGACTTCATGAATCTTTAGGAGCGAGGTTGGAATTCAGCTGCTTTTCATCCTCAAACGATGGACAAACAGAAAGGACTAATCAAATTCTTGAAGACATGTTGAGGGCATGTGCCCTAGACTATGGAGCAAGTTGGGATGAAAGTCGCCTTACGTGAGTTCTCTTACAACAATCACCAATCTAGTATTGGGATGGCACCATTTGAGTTTCTCTCTGGAAGGAAGTGTACCACCCATTGCTATGGAATGTTGTGGGAGAAAGAAGTTTGTTTGGACCAGATCTTATCAAAGGCGCGAAGAAAAAGTCAAATTGGTTAGGGACAGGTTGAAGATAGCACAGTCTCGACAGAAAAGCTACGCAGATGCTAAGCGTAGAGAAGTCACTTACGAAGTTGGGGATAGAGCTTATCTTAGAGTATCACCACTTCGTGGAGTGAAAAGATTTGGAGTCAAAGGAAAGTTAGCACCAAGATATGTTGGACCATTCAACATTCTAAGTCGCAAGGGAGAAGCTGCATATGAAATCGAACTTCCAGCATCTTTATTAGCAGTCCATAATGTTTTTCATGTGAGCCAGCTCAAGAAATGTCACCCAGAAATGGAAGAAACATCTTTGAAAGATACCATATCTTTGGAAGAAGTTCAACTAGAAAGTGATCTCACCTATGAAGAAAAGCCTGTCAAGATACTTGAGACCGCAGAAAGAGTCACAAGGACAAAGACCATCAAGTTTTGCAAAGTACAATGGAACCATCATTCCGAAGAAGAAGCAACATGGGAAAGAAGATGATCTTCGGAAAGACCACCATCACCTATTTGCTAGCCAATCCGAATCTCGAGTTCGAGATTCATTTTAAGGGGGTTAGATTTGTAACATCCCAAAAATCATGTTTCAAAACTCATTCATATCATTCTTGCATCATTCATTCATATAGGGTTTTTCTCAAAATCATTTAGATGCATAAACTTAGGCTATGATTTCATGTGTGCAAATTCAACTCAATTGGCCATCACCCTTTGAGATTTGAATGCTTAGGTACTTGTTTGCTTGCCTCCATTGATGGAAAAACTAGGTGAAGCTTTTAACCCAAGATTCCAAATTTAGAAATATTTTCTAAACCCTATTTCAAACTAGAGACAAAGAGACAAAGTCTGTTTATTTCAAAGATCCAAGCTTGACCAAGCTTGCAAGGTAATCACATGGTTATTTGACTTGTTTTGAACCCACAAGAACCACAAAAATTCCCAAAACAGTTTGAATTCAAAAGGATTTGAATTCATATCAAAATCAATTCAGAAAATGGAATTAGAAAAAGAAAAGGCATAGGCAAAGGAAAAAGGCCGGCGCCAGATTACAGCCCAGCGGTGGATCAAGCCCATCAAGCCCACCCGGGATTTTCTGTTCTTCTCTCACGCCTGGCGCGTTAGCGTCGCCGAGACAGACCACCGCCACCTCGCACTCTTCGGACGGCGCGGCCCGGTCCACGTCGCCTCGTCTTCCCCACCAGCGCCTGCGACCAGCGTCGATGAAGCGGCTAAGGGCGGCGTAATGAGCATTTAACCGCGTGGCGTCGTCGATTCCCCGGCTATAAGATCCTCTACGCCTCGTGATCTTTTTCCCCAAACACCTCGCTCACTCCGCCACCAGGCTGTCCTCAATCAGCTTTGCACCGCCACGAGAGCCTCTCCGGCGATCGATTCCGTGAGCCTAGTGTTCCCTCGCCTCTCGTTCTTACAATCTGATTCAGCGTGTCTTTGCGCACCTCCGACCTCACTAGTCCGTCTGTCTTGCCCAGTCGCCGGTTCCACTTGACACCGCAAGCACGACGGCGACATCAACTCCGGCAGTATTTCCGGTAATCAGACCGCCCACCTTCCGTTCATGCACACGACTTCGCCTTGACCTGTGAACCTAACCGCGCCGTTGTTTTGCCTTGGGTGATCCACAGATCCATCCTCGGCGAGCACCGAGACCACCGGCGCCGCCAAGAACTCCGGTGAGGTGCCCATGACCCGGCGCCCCTTGACCAACCACGAGTACCTTGAGCTTCGCCGTGACCCCCTGAGCCCGGTGAGCAACTCCTTTTTCTCCCTCTCCTCCTGCATCGTCGGCAACATCGTCGATCGACCGTTTCGCTGCCGGTAGCCACCGCTCCGCCGCCAGATTTTGGCCAGGGCAATAGGAACCGTTAGATCTGCATCTGATGGCTTGGATAGAATGACTAATCGAAGGGGTACGCGATGATCTGAGCCGCACCTGCCCCTTTAAATCCAGCGGTCTATCATTCGATCCAGACGAACGGTACCGACCAATTAGACAGGACGCGTGGCGTGGCTAGGGTTAGGTCTGAAAATAGATTTAAAACCAGAAATTTGATCCAAATTCAAATGCCTATATCTTTTGAATTCCACGTTGGAATTTTGCAAACTTTATACCGTTGGATTCAGAAAAACAAGACCTTTCTGCCTATCCTTTTTGTTTAGCAAATAGTAACCATTAGTTTGGCTTAAATTGTAGAAACTTGTTTGAGGCCTTTTTGAGTATAGATTTAGTTTAGTATTTTGTTTTAGGGTTAAATAAATTTGTCTTGGTTACTTTGTGACTTGTTTAGATTCTGTAATTTTGCCCTTGATTGGTAGAATTTTCAAAAATCACCACTTAGTAGATTCATGCATGCATGCATTCATAATATCTTTGTTTGTATATATTTGTGTGTAATTGTGTGCTACAACTTTGTGTGTAGATTTTGCTAGTGATTGTGATTGTGACGAGTGCTACTCTCCACACTACCAAGGCAAGTGATATCATCATGAATATTCCATTCCTATATTTCTTTATATGCATTAGTATTATTTTTCTAAATACAGGACTTGCATGGTTTTTTGCTAAGTATAAACTTTGCTATGGGAAAACCTATTAGGTGAAACCTTAGTGAAAATTACCTAAGTCAAGATTCCTATTACTATCATGCTTAGACTAGCTACTAGAAAACAAGGGTGGTTTATTTATTCATATTATAGAAAAATTATTCTAAGTCTAAGGACTTGTGTTTTATTTAACAAAACAACTAAGTTAATGAATCTCACAGGTGGAATGGGACTTGATTGGTGGTTTTTGGTTGAGTGGTTCACGAGGCCCATGTCTATGGTTTACCTTGGTGTATCTCACTTGTGGATGGCCACCCAGGAAACAAAGAGATTTGAGATGTCAAATGTTGAGAAGCTTCAAGTGCAACCACTTGGCATTATGGGCTCTGCCATGATCTTAGGTTGCTAGAACTTAGTCTCTTGGACAGTTGGTGGTAGAGGGAATGATAGGTTGGAGCGCGTCCATTTGACTAAGGAAAGGCTTCTGAAGGATCTTGTCTTGGGAAACCAAGTCTTGTGGGGAAAGTGCACCACCTCTGCAGAGTGTAAAACCTAAGTACTTAGCCATGTCCCAGTAAAGGACAATTTGAGCATCAAGACATGGAAACTTCAAGAATCTCATCACTCCAATTTCTAAATAAAACTTGTGGGTGAACAAGGGTTAAAGGATCTTCAGTCCTTGATTGGTAGATGCCACAGTGGATCTTTAGTCTTTGATTGGTAGATGCCTTGGGTGTTTTGTGCCAAGCAAAAACTTAGTGTTTTCAAAAGATAAGGAAAAATCTATTTTGAGCAATGCAAGCCTAAGCTCCACCAGCCAAATGCATATAGTATTATAGTCCACCTAAAATATACTAAGGTATCACTTGCCAATACTATTCCAAAGTATTGACCCTCTATGGTACGTAACTTGTAATGTTGCAGTTATTAGATGATGATTAGGAGTCATGAGTCTACACTCAACATGCTTGCCTGTGGCACATGAAGATGAAGACTTATGTTTATTTACTTATTCCATAAACTCTTGTATTAGGCCTTTGGCCCTGAGTTGCAAAAGACTATGTTTTATCTCTGGAATGACTGTAATAAACGACCTTTGTATCTGTGTACTTCATCTTAAACTGTGGATGCTAGCATTGATCTAGGGACTAGCATTGCAATCACAGGGATCTTTTCCTTTAATAAGGAGGGATCTTACAGATGGTATCAGAGCACTGTGTTGCCTGTAGGATTATGACCCTAGGATTGGAAACCACTAAAAAAAATTTAACTTCTTCTACACTTGTCTTTTCTTCTCGTAAACTTTTCTAATCTTCTCATTCTCATCTCTATTTGTAGATGAACTCCATCAACGAAGACGTGAAGAAAGGACCGCTCATGACCATGACCTTGGAGTGTGAGGCTGAGTTTCCCAAAATTCTCAAGGACCTCATGGAGACCATGGGAGTACATGGAGCAGCTGTGTACAAAGGCTTTCCAGTAATGGAGGAAGGAGTGGATTATTGGTGGGTGCAACTTCACTTGTACAAAAACAAGGAAGACAACCACAAAGAAAAGGGCTTCTGCATATACACCAACACTTTTATGCACACTACATTCTTTGAGTCAGCAAAAGAAGCAGCTTGGAAGACTATCAAGGAACTAAGTGCTAGAATCAAGTGCGGGATGCTCAACCTCCAAAAGACTTAGAGAAAGAGAAGGAACATACCCAAGAGTTGGAAGTCACCAAACCTTAAGAGGAAATATTATAGACTTAGTGATAGAAGCATGTGAACAAGATAGGGTGATTGCCACTAGGAACATTGTGTTAGCCAGATCCAGTGAGATAGGATTGTAAGCGCACTTCGTTAGTTGGACCACCACCTATCACCTTATTTTCCAAAATGATACCTTAAATAAGTTTGAACCTTGGTTGATGTAATGAATTTTTTGTATGCATGACTTGAGTGATTTGTGTGTTCCAAGAATGTGTTTGAATGTTGACTTGATTATCTTAAATTGTGTTGTCCTAACTTTTCAAACTTATAAATAGATGCCTATTGCCATCGGCCTGTTGAGGAGTTCAGGCTACCCGTTTTGGTCCTCGTATCGTAGAGCTTACTACTTTACTCGATCTCTCCTCTTCCTATCATTACGGTGCACCCACTCACCAAGTTTGAGAGGAAGGACCTTTAGCTTCAAGGTGAACCAGCGGGGCGCTTGACAGAGCCTACTACGGAGGCCATCGTCTTCAAGCTTATGCGATGACAGGGAGATAGGCATGGAGGTTGTCATGCAGGATCTGATAGAGACGGTATTAGGCCGTCCTCCCGACAGGTTAGAGCACTCACTTCCACGCCGGAAGGCGTGATGGCGACGGAGAGTCCATCGACTTTGAGGACGACTCGAGGTCACAGCGAGCCGATCCTGTACCTCCAGGACTTAGAGACTCTTATTAGGCACGTGGATACCGATAGGACCAATGTCATGCTTAGTAATGACGAGCTCCAGGTGCAGCTTCGCGAGAAGGACAAGCTCTTCACGCAGCAGGACGAGATAGTCAAGGAGATGGAGGCAAAGTTCGAGACCCAAGACCGTAAATTCAAGAGTCAAGAGAAGCGTGTCGGGATAGGAACAAGAGGATTCGTGATATGACCGAGGAACTGCAGTCCAAGGACTTCGAGTTAGAGCAGCAGCAGACAGTGATTGAGAGGCTTCGTTCCCAGAAGAGGGCTCTCAAGGCCAAGATCGACTCTTTGACCACTACCATCGAGGAGAACAAGACCGCAATGGAGAACGCAGGTCTTACCTTTGTCTAGGAGGAGATTGATGCCGACGAGTAGACTTGGCTACTCAGATATCTTTATTTACCGCACTGGTTATTTGTGAACTTATTGTTGGACCATCCGACATGTGGATGGCTTGCCACTTGTGTGTTTTTACTTTGAGACTTTTGTTATCTTGTTGTTAAGTTTTTATCCTTGTGTTGCTTGCCATGTGTTGCTTGTGTAATGTATTGTGCATAAATCATGTAAGGGTATCTCATTCTTATCTCTATATGAACAAACCACAGATGCCTCCCCGTCGCGCAAACACCAACCCCAACCCCAACATTACCCCGGAAATGCAACAGATGATGAATGCGCAGACACAGCTTATGCAAATGATGACGACATTCATCCAAAACGAGAACAACAACAACCCCAATAACAACAACCCCAATAATAACAACAACAACAACAACAACAACCCTCCAGGTTTTTATATGCTTACCAGATTTCTGCGTCTGAGGCCAGCTAAGTTTTCAGGAACGACTGATCCCATGGTGGCCAATGATTGGCTACGTTCTGTGAACAAAGACTTAGTGACCGTGGGATGCACAGATGCTGAAAAGGTCAGTTCGCAACATTTGTTGGAAGGACCAGCCGCGCATGGTGGGACAATTTCGAATCACCACACCTATTGATGAGGTGACTTGGGCTATCTTTGAAGATGGCTTTCGTACCACTCATATCTCACCAGGTATGATGAGCCTGAAAAAGAAGGAATTCCACAACCTGAAGCAACGCCACCACAGTGTGGCTGAATATATTGAAGAGTTCAACAATCTGGCGCGCTATGCACCGGATGAGGTTGACACTGATGCCAAAAGAAAGGAAAAGTTTCTGGAAGGCTTGAATGATGAGCTGAATCTGCAGCTGTCTGTGGCATATGTTCCAACTTATCAGTCGTTGTGTGACAAAGCTGTTATTGTGGAAAATAAAATGAAGCAAGTCGAGAGTAGGAAGAGGAAACACTCCGACAAGCACAGCTCGGGATCGTCTCATAAACGATCTCACTATGATGATAGTGTCAGCTCAGGATCCCACAAGCATGGGAAATTTAACAAGCACCACCACAACCGTCATGACAACAAGCATCATCGCAGTCATGACAATGATAAGTACAAGAATCACAAGAGTGGACATAAGAGCCACCACAGTGGAGGTGGAAGTGGAAGTCAACCTAAAAGGGACATCAGTCAGGTTGAATGCTTCAAATGCAAGAAGCTGGGGCATTATGCTAATGAATGCACTGAGAAGAAAGTTCAAGGACCTAACAAGCCCAATCCTTTTCAGAAAGGACAGGTTAACCACATCAATGTGGAGGAGGTCTATGAAGAGCCTGATGCTATTGCTGGTAAGTTCAGACTTAATTCCATCTCAGCATTTGTACTCTTTGATACTGGTGCATCTCATTCATTCATATCAAAGGCATTTTTGATAGAAAGCGGGTTTGCATCTGAAAACATTGGGTGTCCGATAAAGTTAGCTCTCCGGAGGAGATATGATAGTGAGTCTTGGATGCGGAATCTAGACATAGAGATCGGAAAACATAAGTTTCGATAAACCTAATAATCCTGAATTCCCAAGGATTGGATGTAATTTTGGGAATGGATTGGATGGCTAAGTATGAGGAGTACTAGATTGTGCCAATCGTACAGTTTTACTCACAACCCCTGAAGGTAAGAGGATAAAATTTAAGTCTAATTTTAAATCTAAAGGGAGTAAGCTGAATTCTCTTAAGGGGGTTAGCATGGACAGCGTGCCAATTGTATGTGAGTATCCGGATGTGTTTCGGAAGAGTTAGGAATGCCACGGATAGAGATGTAGAGTTTATAATAGATTTGGTACCAGGTTCGGACCAAGAGCAAAGAGGCCTTATAAAATGTCGGTTGCGAACTTAAGGAACTCAAGAAACAACTTGGAGAACGATTCTGAAAAGATTCATCCAGCCAAGTTCTTCATCTTGGGAGCTCCAGTTTTGTTCGTAGAAAAGAGAGATAGAACTCAAAGATTATGCATAGATTACCGTTCTCTCAACGAGGTAACCATCAAGAACAAATATCCTTTGCCAAGAATCAATGATTTGTTTGATCAGCTAGAAGGAGCATGTGTGTTTTCAAGATTGATCTTGATCGGGGCTATTTTCAACTCAAGATAAGAGAGCAAGACATACCTAAAACAGCATTCACCACAAGGTATGGATTGTATGAGTACCTTTGTGATGCCTTTTGGTTTAACCAACGCTCCAAGATACTTCATGAATATGATGAACAAAGTGTTCATGGAATTTCTCGACAAGTTCGTTGTCGTTTTTATCGATGACATCTTGGTCTACTCCAAGAGCAAGGAAGAGCATGAAAGACATCTACGCTTAATACTTGAGAAACTAAGGGAACATAAGCTTTATGCCAAATTCAGCAAGTGTGAGTTTTGGTTAGAGGAAGTTGGATTTCTTGGTCACGTTATGACAAAGGATGGTGTAGCGATTGATCCTGCTAAAGTTTCGGTGTGACAGAATGGGAATTCCCTAAGAGCGTAAAAGAGGTTCGTAGTTTCCTTGGTTTAGCAGGTTACTGGAAGGTTCATTGAAATTTTTCTAAGGTTGCTAAACCAATGACCAATTGTTAAAGAAAGATAAGAAATTTGCTTGGTGCGAAGGATGTGAACTCAGCTTTCAAGAATTAAAGAAGAGACTTGTGTCAGCACCAGTTCTGTGCCTACCAGATTTAGAAAAGGATTTCCAAGTGTATTGTGATGCTTCGCATCAAGGATTAGGTGCCGTACTTATGCAAGGCGGAAAAGTTGTGGCTTATGCCTCGAGACAACTCAAAACTCATGAAGTAAATTATCCTACCCATGATTTAGAGTTAGCCGCTGTTTTGTCCATGCACTCAAAACATGGAGACATTACCTTTTGGGAAAACGTTGTGAAGTATTCACCGATCATAAGAGTTTGAAGTATATTTTCACCCAGAAGGAAATCAATATGAGACAAAGGAGATGGCTAGAACTTATCAAGGATTACGACTTGAGTTTGCAATACCACCCAGTAAAGCAAATGTAGTAGCAGATGCTCTAAGTCATAAGCGTTTGTAAATGGCCTTACCAAAGGTGAATTGCCAGATGACTTGTGTAAGCAATTCAAGGAACTCAGGTTGGAGATTGTGCCAGAAGGACATCTCATGTCTTTGGATGTTCAACCCACTCTGTTGGATAAGATTAAAGAAGCCCAAAAGACGGATAAGGAAATCGAAGAGATTAGGGAAAGGATTAGCCAAGGGAAAGCTAAAAGTTTCCATATGGACGAACAAGGTACTTTATGGCACGGGAAACGTATTTGTGTTCCACAAGATCCGGAATTGCGGAAACTGATTCTACAAGAAGCCCATAACTCTCCATATTCTATTCACCCGGGAAACACCAAAATGTACATGGATATGAAAGAAAGATTTTGGTGGAACAATCTCAAAAGGGACATCGCCGAACACATTGCTTTGTGTGATGTGTGTAGTAGAGTGAAAGCGGAGCATCAGAAACCAGCAGGTTTGCTTCAACCAATGCCTATTCCTGAATGGAAGTGGGAAAATATTGGTATGGATTTCATTACCGGATTACCAAGGACCAGGTCAGGGTATGATTCCATATGGGTAGTAGTGGATCGTCTAACTAAAGTGGCTCATTTTATACCCGTAAAGACAACTTATACCAGTGCCAAGTTAGCCAAAATCTACATGAGCGAATTGTATGCCTTCACGGTGTACCTAAGAGTATTGTGTCGATAGAGGAACTCAGTTCACTTCTCACTTTTGGAGACAGCTTCATGAATCTTTAGGAGCGAGGTTGGAATTCAGCACTTTTCATCCTCAAACCGATGGACAAGCAGAAAGGACTAATCAAATTCTTGAAGACATGTTGAGGGCATGTGCCCTAGACTATGGAGCAAGTTGGGATGAAAGTCGCCTTCAGTGAGTTCTCTTACAACAGTCACCAATCTAGTATTGGGATGGCACCATTTGAGTTTCTCTCTGGAAGGAAGTGTACCACCCCATTGCTATGGAATGTTGTGGGAGAAAGAAGTTTGTTTGGACCAGATCTTATCAAAGGCCGAAGAAAAGTCAAATTGGTTAGGGACAGGTTGAAGATAGCACGGTCTCGACGGAAAAGCTACGCAGATGCTAAGCGTGAGAAGTCACTTCTGAAGTTGGGGATAGAGCTTATCTTAGAGTATCACCACTTCGTGGAGTGAAAAGATTTGGAGTCAAAGGAAAGTTAGCACCAAGATATGTTGGACCATTCAACATTCTAAGTCGCAAGGGAGAAGCTGCATATGAAATCGAACTTCCAGCATCTTTATTAGCAGTCCATAATGTTTTTCATGTGAGCCAGCTCAAGAAATGTCACCCAGAAATGGAAGAAACATCTTTGAAAGATACCATATCTTTGGAAGAAGTTCAACTAGAAAGTGATCTCACCTATGAAGAAAAGCCTGTCAAGATACTTGAGACCATAGAAAGAGTCACAAGGACAAAGACCATCAAGTTTTGCAAAGTACAATGGAACCATCATTCCGAAGAAGAAGCAACATGGGAAAGAGAAGATGATCTTCGGAAAGACCACCCTCACCTATTTGCTAGCCAATCCGAATCTCGAGGGAGATTCATTTTAAGGGGTTAGATTTGTAACATCCCAAAATCATGTTTCAAAACTCATTCATATCATTCTTGCATCATTCATTCATATAGGGTTTTCTCAAAATCATTTAGATGCATAAACTTAGGCTATGATTTCATGTGTGCAAATTCAACTCAATTGGCCATCACCCTTTGAGATTTGAATGCTTAGGTACTTGTTTGCTTGCCTCCATTGATGGAAAAACTAGGTGAAGCTTTTAACCCAAGATTCCAAATTTAGAAATATTTTCTAAACCCTATTTCAAACTAGAGACAAAGAGACAAAGTCTCTGTTTATTTCAAAGATCCAAGCTTGACCAAGCCTTGCAAGGTAATCACATGGTTATTTGACTGTTTTGAACCCACAAGAACCCCAAAATTCCCAAAACAGTTTGAATTCAAAAGGATTTGAATTCATATCAAAATCAATTCAGAAAATGGAATTAGAAAAAGAAAAGGCATAGGCAAAGGAAAAAGGCGGCCTTGGATTCTGGCCCAAAGTGGATCAAGCCCATCAAGCCCACCTGGGATTTTCTGTTCTTCTCTCACCTTGTGGCCGCGTTAAGTCGCCGCAGACAGACCCCGCCACCTCGCACTCTTGACGAAGCGGGCCGGTCCACGTCGCCTCGTCTTCCCAGACCGCCTGCGACCACGTCGCTGCAGCAGTGATGGCCGGTAATGGCGCGGCGTAATTGAGCATTTAACCGCGAGCGTTTTCTGTCGATTCCCCGGCTATAAGATCCTCTCTGCCTCGCGAACTTTTCCCCTAAACACCTCGCTCACTCCGCCACCAGGCTGTCCTCAATCAGCTTTGCACCGCAGACAGAGCCTCTCCGGAGATCGATTCCGGTGAGCCTAGTGTTCCCCTCTGCCTCTCGTTCTTACAATCTGACTCAGAGTGTCTTTGCGCACCTCCTGACATCACTAGTCCGTCTGTCTTGCCCAGTCGCCGGTTCCACTTGACACCGCAAGCAACCGGCGACATCAACTCCGACGAGTTTTCCGGTAATGCAGACCGCCCTCGCCTTCCGTTCATGCACACGACTTCGCCTTGACCCTGTGAACCTAACCACGTCGTTGTTTTGCCTTGGGGTGATCCACAGCTCCATCCTCGACGAGCACCAGGACCACCCGACGCCGCCACGAACTCCGGTGAGGAATTGCCACAGACCCTGAGCGCCCCTTGACCAACCACGAGTACCTTGAGCTTGTGACCCCAGGCCGGTGAGCAACTCCTTTTCTCCCTCTCCTCCTGCATCGTCGCAGCGTCGCCGACCGACCGTTCGCCGCCGATAGCCACCGCTCCGCCAGATTTTGGCCAGGGCAATAGGAACCGTTAGATCTGCATCTGATGGCTTGGATAGAATGACTAATCGAAGGGGTACGTGATGATCTGAGCCGCACCTGCCCCTTTAAATCCACCGGTCTGTATCATTCGATCCAGACGAACCGGTACCGACCAATTAGACAGTGACGCGTGTCTAGGGTTAGGTCTGAAAATAGATTTAAAACCAGAAATTTGATCCAAATTCAAATGCCTATATCTTTTGAATTCCACGTTGGAATTTTGCAAACTTTATACCGTTGGATTCAGAAAAACAAGACCTTTCTGCCTATCCTTTTTGTTTAGCAAATAGTAACCATTAGTTTGGCTTAAATTGTAGAAACTTGTTTGAGGCCTTTTTGAGTATAGATTTAGTTTAGTATTTTGTTTTAGGGTTAAATAAATTTGTCTTGGTTACTTTGTGACTTGTTTAGATTCTGTAATTTTGCCCTTGATTGGTAGAATTTTCAAAAATCACCACTTAGTAGATTCATGCATGCATGCATTCATAATATCTTTGTTTGTATATATTTGTGTGTAATTGTGTGCTACAACTTTGTGTGTAGATTTTGCTAGTGATTGTGATTGTGACGAGTGCTACTCTCCACACTACCAAGGCAAGTGATATCATCATGAATATTCCATTCCTATATTTCTTTATATGCATTAGTATTATTTTTCTAAATACAGGACTTGCATGGTTTTTTGCTAAGTATAAACTTTGCTATGGGAAAACCTATTAGGTGAAACCTTAGTGAAAATTACCTAAGTCAAGATTCCTATTACTATCATGCTTAGCCTAGCTACTAGAAAACAAGGGTGGTTTATTTATTCATATTATAGAAAAATTATTCTAAGTCTAAGGACTTGTGTTTTATTTAACAAAACAACTAAGTTAATGAATCTCCTGGGTGGAATGGGACTTGCTTGGTGGTTTTTGGTTGAGTGGTTCACGAGGCCCATGTCTATGGTTTACCTTGGTGTATCTCACTTGTGGATGGCCACCCAGGAAACAAAGAGATTTGAGATGTCAAATGTTGAGAAGCTTCAAGTGCAACCACTTGACATTATGGGCTCTGCCATGATCTTAGGTTGCTAGAACTTAGTCTCTTGGACAGTTGGTGGTAGAGGGAATGATAGGTTGGAGCGCGTCCATTTGACTAAGGAAAGGCTTCTGAAGGATCTTGTCTTGGGAAACCAAGTCTTGTGGGGAAAGTGCACCACCTCTGCAGAGTGTAAAACCTAAGTACTTAGCCATGTCCCTAGTAAAGGACAATTTGAGCATCAAGACATGGAAACTTCAAGAATCTCATCACTCCAATTTCTAAATAAAACTTGTGGGTGAACAAGGGTTAAAAGGATCTTCAGTCCTTGATTGGTAGATGCCTTGAGTGGATTTTCAGTCTTTGATTGGTAGATGCCTTGGGTGTTTTATGCCA
Source organism: Avena insularis (assembly GCA_023614405.1). Classification (NCBI taxonomy): domain Eukaryota; kingdom Viridiplantae; phylum Streptophyta; class Magnoliopsida; order Poales; family Poaceae; genus Avena; species Avena insularis. The sequence continues at coordinate 259,040,424 of CM042685.1, forward strand.
AGCAAAAACTTAGTGTTTTCAAAAGATAAGGAAAAATCTATTTTGAGCAATGCAAGCCTAAGCTCCACCAGCCAAATGCATATAGTATTATAGTCCACCTAAAATATACTAAGGTATCACTTGCCAATACTATTCCAAAGTATTGACCCTCTGTGGCTGTAACTTGTAATGTTGCAGGTTATTCCGATGATGATTAGGAGTCATGAGTCTACACTCAACATGCTTGCCTGTGGCACATGAAGATGAAGACTTATGTTTATTTACTTATTCCATAAACTCTTGTATTAGGCCTTTGGCCCTGAGTTGCAAAAGACTATGTTTTATCTCTGGAATGACTGTAATAAACGACCTTTGTATCTGTGTACTTCATCTTAAACCGTGGATGCTAGCATTGATCCAGGGACTAGCATTGCAATCACAGGGATCTTTTCCTTTAATAAGGAGGGATCTTACAACAAAACATTAAACATATTGCATATATGGAAAGGGCTTTCTCTCCTGATTCCATTGATATAAAATTTGTCAAATTTGGACGTGGGAATCAAAAGTTATGATTTAAAGAAATTCAAACATCTAATAGATCTAATTCCAAATTTTAAAACCAAACTCGTGCCACGCGGCGCCTTCTAACTGGCTGGTACCGCTTCGCGCTGGATCGCGTCTGCGAGCCGTTGGATCTAACTAAAACGCGCGGCTCTTGATTAAAACATACCGCTTCGCTTATGATCTATCGTGTCCACTAGATCTAAATCGAACGGCCCTTAGCAAAAGACCAACAAGTGGCGGCGCTAGCGGCGGCGCGCTCAGTCAGTGGCAGAGCCGGCGAACTAGGTCGCCCGGGGAGGTGGGAGGATGCTCACCAGAATCGCCGTGACGAGGAGAAGCTCGACGTATGCTCGGTTGGCGAAGGGGCGCTCAGAGTTGTCGCGGATTGCTCGTCGGAGTAGTCCCTGGCGACGGTGGCTTCTGTTCGTCGACATTGGGGACGCTCTGGGCCGCGCTAAGACGAGAGAAAGGTGCCGTTAGATGCACAGGACACTGGGGATCTCACGCGTATCAAACAGAGGGAGAGGGGAGGCTGTGACTTACGGGAAAAGGTCGCCGGAGTTCGAGCAGAGGGCAGCGGAAATCAGTCGTTGATGTTGCCGAGGCTACAGACCATGCGCGAGCAAACGGAAAGCATCAGTAGGTGCACACGGAGATGTAGAACAAGCCAGCATGAACCATAGGCAGAGGGGAGTGCGGTGCTCACTGGAATTCGTCGGCGAACTCGTCGGAGCAGCGAGGTTGCAGTGAGGAATTCTCGCAGCCTGGGGGCGCTCTGTGCTTGGGATTTCGGGGAAAATGGAGAGGGGGCAGAGGGGGTTTAAGTAGAAAGGGCGCATGCGAGATTTACTCAGGCATTGAACGGGAATTTACGCCGCGAATTTAAACAAGAAACGCCCGGCGTAATTTGGGGATGAACTGGTCGCTGGGTGGAGACGATTTACGAAATTTGTGGTTGTCGTGAGAGTAAAGGAGTGGGGATGGGTCCAGCGGTCAACGACTCGATGGGGTGCGAGTAAAGAGAAAATGATTCATGGAGAGGCTGCTTTGGGCTAGTTGGGCTGGGTTGGGCCAGATTGGCTTGCTGCTTATTTTTTTCCCTCTTTATTCCTTTCCTTTTTCTGTTTGGTTTTCTAGAATTGGTTTACAAACTCCATTTCAATTCAGTTTGAATTCAAACCTTCTCTAGCTTTTTGTACAGTGTACTTTGCACTCAAATATGTGTCAAACACTTCTGTTTACAAAAACATACTTGGGTCATTTGCAAAATAAAATAAAACCAAGACTTTATGAGATAAAATAATAGGCATAAACTTGGTTTTATTTCATACTGTGTTTTGATACTTTGTTCAAGCTTTTGAAATCACTTAAGTTTGAACTCAAAACATTATTGAGTGAATATTAGTACCTTTCTCATTAGCAAGTAGCACAAAGGCTAGAGTATTCATACATAAAATAATGAGCAAGATATGCTCCTGTTTTTGAAATGATTTTGAAATGAAACCTAAATGATCATGGATGCAAGGATGATATGCATGAGTTTTGAAACATGATTTTAGGGATGTTACATTAAGACCAAAGGACATGACTGTATACTCATAAAGACCATAACGAGTGGTGAAAGCAGTCTTTGGAATATCTTCCTTACGGATCTTTATCTGGTAATACCCTGACCTTAAATCCATTTTGGAAAGTGGCACCACTTAACTGATCAAAGAGATCATTGATCCTAGGAAGAGGATACTTGTTCTTGATAGTCACAGCATTGAGAGGGCGATAATCCACGACCAGACACGGTATATTGGTATCCCGCTTCTTGACAAAGATGGTAGGACATCCCCAAGAAGATGTGCTGGGCTGAATGTATTCTTTTCCTTCTAACTCCTCTAATTGCTTCTTCAACTCCACAAGCTCATGATGAGGCATATGATAGGGTCTTTTAGAAACAGGAGTTGTTCCAGGAACTAACTCTATGACAAACTCCACGCTTCGATCAGGTGGCATGCCAGGCAACTCCTCAGGGAAGACATCCGGGAACTCACAGACCACGGAAACATCTTGGATCTCTAACGGAGGTAAAACTTCAAGATCATACAACTCCGCTTCGTGGATAGAAATAGATGAAGGAGATAGTGACCCTATAGTCCAATACTTGACTGTTATGCCAGCAGGACTAGTCAGAGTCACAGACTTGGTTGTACAATCGAGAATAGCTTGATAACGAGTTAAACAGTCCATGCCCAAAATGATATCAATATCAGTTGACTTGAGGGCGATCAAAGAAGTGGGGAAAAGTTGAAATGCAACTTCAATTAGATTCCCATGACTAACCATGGTGGAATGCCAACTAGAACTAGGAGAATGAACTAGCAGAGGAACAGATAACCCCTCAAAACTTATCCCATGCATTTGAGCAAATGCTTGTGATAGAAATGAATGCGATGCTCCAGAATCAAACAAAACTTTAGCTAGAATTTGATTGATATGAAGCGTACCCATGATGACGCTTGGATCTTCCTGAGCCTCCTCAGCATAGATATGGTTCAGGCGTCCTTTTCTAGCACCTAGATACTTATCATTCTTCTTTGGTGGTTGTGCCTTCTCAACAGCACCCTTTTGAGGACACTCCTTTGCATAGTGACCGGGCTGGCGACAATTGAAGCATATAAAACCTGATGCATTGCCAGCAGAAGGATAGTTTGATCCACCAACATTATTGAGGTAGCATTCGGGCGAGGAGCATATCCAGAAGTCCTTGGAGTATAAGGAGCACGTGGCACAGCACTGTAAGGAACGAAGACACGACGCTTCTTATTACCAGAACTAGCCTTGTTGTACCCCTCCTGAGGACGCATACGGGTTTCTTCATACTCCACCTTTCCACTCTCGGCTTTCATAGCCTGATTAACAAGACCTTGGAAGTTAACAAAGTCCATGAGATGGAGATCACGACGAACCTCAGGATCCAGTCCCTTGCAGAACATAGCTTGCTTCTTAACATCAGTGGAGACCTCTTCAGTAGCATAGCAGGCAAGCCGGTTGAAATTGCGCTGGTAATCACACAGGGGACCAGTGCCCTGCTTCAGCTTGAGGAACTCCTACCTCTTTTGATCCATTAGACCCTACGGAATATGATAAGCTCAGAAGGCTTCAGTGAACTTTGCCATGTAACAACATGTTGAGCTTCTTGCATAGCCAAGAAATTTTCCCACCAGGAATTAGCTGCTCCCTCCAGATGATAGGCAGCAAAAGTCACCCAATTAGCTTGAGCAACATGACCAACCTGAAGTTTGCGCTCCATGGTGCGAAGCCAGTAGTCCGCATCAAGTGGCTCAGTGGAATAGCTGAAAACTGGCGGAGTGAGACGTGTGAAGTCCTTGATACGAACTTGATTGTTCTGGCGTTGAGCAATGTTGTGCTCAATCCTTTCAAGGAGCCTCATGTTGTCAGCACGGTTGGTTTCGTACATGGCCATGAGTTGAACCATGGACGGTGGTGGAGAAAGGTTGGAAGATTCACCCTCATTTGCAGCACCACATGCGTGAGTACGAGTACGGGCACGAGAGGTATCACCCATCCTGAAAGAACAAAAAGAAGGTTAGACAAGGGATCCAAAGGAACAAGACGGAAATATGAACAAGGAGTACTTGATTTAAAAGTATCATCTTATCAAGCATGGTAGTATCAAAGCATACTAATGTATACACTAACCAGCTGACTTACAAACCATGACAATGGAATGCTAAGATGTTACACACCAAGCATAACTGAGATATCTTAGAACTCTGAGAATAGCAACCAAGTACGAAGTACTTTTTAGAAAAACAACCCCAAAACCCTGATCCTAAAAGTTTTGAGATACAAGGTAAGGAATGAAAACCTTTTCAAACCAAATAAGGTAAGAGAAACTCCAACATAGGAAACACACCAGAGAAGGAGTAAAAAGAATCCTAGTCAGAGTTTCTGCAAATAGTTTTTAACTTTCAAATAGTTTTGTCAACTTCTAGACTCAACATCGACCAATAAAAGGGTTTCCTACAGGCAGTCCTGCTCTGACACCAAAACCTGTGGCACCCCCCGGGGTTAGGGTTTGCATTTAATTCAACACACTTAATCACATGCATTACTTGGATGATTTAAATAGATGCATGCCATGCTTAAGTACTGAGTACATATATTACAAACATGGGCTGTTACATCAGAGCCTCGGCTCTTTATTTGGGCTTTACCGCCTAAGAGAATATGGGTAGCCACGAAGGGGATGGTGATGGTGAGTCCACCACGGTGACCATGGAAGATCTCAAAAACTTGGAAACAAGATTGAGCTCTTCCTTGGTCAACAAAGTCAAGAAGATGCTTGAGCAACTTCTTAAAAACAAAGATGGCTCATCATCCCCCTCTCCTCAACAGGATCCTCCATCCGTTTTACGTAAAGGGAGTACTCCGGTATCCCCAGAGGATATGGTGGTAAGGGGTAAACAAGACAACAATAATTCCTCCACACAAAATGATGGAGGGAAGGGTGAGCACCGTGACTCATGGTACTCTCCCGACCCTCCAATCCCTCACCCTCATGTATACAATAGAGGTGATCCACCTAAGCTTGAAGAATCCGCTACTTTTGATCAATGGCAATCGCTAATGAGAACTCATATGCGTAGCTCTTGCATTGAACTATGGAACATCATCGAGCATGGACTCTTTATTGGGGATCCAAACAACTTGACAAGAAGAGAAGTTGTCAATAGTCAACTCAATGCCACTGCCTTGCATATGATTCAACAAGGTTTAGGTACAAAGGATTATCCACACATTGAGCACTTTAGCATTGCCAAGGAAGCTTGGGATGCCCTCACTGTATTGTTTGATGGAAATGAGAGTATGAGGAAGAACCGGTATGCTGCTCTAGGCAATGAAGCCGAAGGCTTCTACATGAAGGAAGGTGAAGATCACGAAGACATGTACCGAAGGCTCAAGACCACCGCCACCGCTTTTAGAAACGTGGGTGCCTCACATGTGGATGATGCATGGATAAAAAGGAAATATGTGAGTGCACTCATACCCTTTAAGCCCACCAACTTGAAGAGCCTACAAGTAAGACACAACTACCATCTCATGACCTCAAATGAAGTTATGCAAGAGATGGCCGCCTTCAAATTTGCCGCCAAGAATGCCAAAGATGCTCGTGCCCGTGCCCTTGGTATGAGCAACATTGTCAATGTTGCTTTGAAGGACAAAGTTGTGGACCATGGGGATGAAGATGATAGTGATTAAGGCCTCTCCATGGACCACCCCGATGAATTCAAGATTGCTCATAGTCAATATATGGCCTTCTATGCAAAGAACTTTTGGAAGAATCCCGCCAAGGCCAAGATGGAAATGCAACGAAGAAGCAACCCAAATAGGAAAAGAGAAAATACTACTAGATTGAGAACTTGCTTCAATTGTGGTGACCACTATCACTTTGTGGCAAGTTGTCCCTATGAGAAGAGAGAAGATCATGGGGGTAAGCTTGTGTTGAATAAGACTCTCAAAGCACCTTACAAGAAACCCTTCATCAAGAAGAATCCCATCAACAAGAATTCGGGAGAAATTGTCTTGATCACTCATGAAGAATACTCCTCCGACAATGAAGATGATGAAGATGAGGAAGAGGAAACTTCTAATGGTGTGGCGGCTCTAGCCACTACCTATACTCCGACATTCTCTCTCTTCGATTCTCCAAATGAGAATTCTCCCATCAAGAATGTCAGTTGCCTTATGGCAAGAGGAATAGAGGTATCGTCATCATGTCACTCCACTCCCTTAGCTAATGATGAAACTGATGATGAGATCTCTCTTGATGTTAAAAAGGAATTAATTGCTTTTGATGAGTTTATGACTAAACTACAAGGGGATGCTAAGATACATTTTGGTAACATCCTAGATCAACTTTCCCACACACAAGAGCTCCTAGATGTAAGATTTAAACTTGGGCATGGACACATGATTGAGCTAGAGGCTTTAAACAATGCTCTAGAAGAAGAACAAGAGACTAGGTTGTCACTTGAATTAAAACTTGAAGGGCTTGATGAGGCAAACGACATTATTGTTAACAAACTCATCAAAGAGCGTGATCATGCTATTGCTAAATACAAAAGGGCTAAAAAGGACAAGATTAAGTTTGGTGTGGTTCATGAAAAACTTGCCGAGGACTTTAGTTTGCTTAACAAGGCTCACAAGGCTTTGAAAAGTGAACTCTTGTCACTCACAAAGTCCCATGAAACGCTTCAAACTCAATTGGACAATGTTCCTTCACCCAGTAACTTCATTTCATCTAGTAGTACAACTATTCTTAAAGAAAATGCTAGGTTGAAGGGGGAGCTAGCCAAGGCCACATTTCCACAAGGCAACAAGTCCATTGATGACCTTTTGAGTAAGAAAAGTCCTAGTGATGATAAAGGGGGCATTGGTTTTGTCTCTAAAACTAAGAAGAAGAAGAACAATAAGAAGAAGTCCAATCCTGCACAAGATATCAACAAGACCATTGTGGATAGTAAGTCCACAAATGGTAAAACTATATCTCATGATGACTTTGCGGGAAGTGCTAACCCTCACTATGTTCTAATGCGAGATTATTATGGTGATGTGTATGCAAAATATGTTGGCCCATATGATGGTTATATTGCTTGGTCTATTTGGGTTCCCAAGACCCTTGTTTCTAACAAAAGAGGACCCATTGAAAAATGGGTACCTAAAAATTAGCTTGATCTTTTGTAGACATATGCTTCCGGAGGGTCAAAGTGGGTGCTTGATAGTGGTTGCACGAGTCATATGACCGGAAGCTCGTCTATTGTCAAGGATTTCAAGCCAAATGATGATCAAATCACCATGACATATGCCGACAAGTCAAAGTCTAAGGTAATGGGTTTCAGCAAGGTAGTGGTTGCTCACGACATTACACTCGTGAACGTCATGCTTGTTGAGACCCTTGGATACAATTTCCTTTCAGTCTGTGCTCTTGGAAAGATGGGTTTTGCCTTCTTTGTTGATGATGATATTGTGGTCCTCATGTGGAGCAAGTCTCTCAAGGTCGCTTTTGTTGGGTACGTCGAACATGACTTGTATGTGGTGGAATTTTCGGGGCAAGCCACTATAAGTGCGATGTGCTTGTTCGGGAAGGCCGATGTGGGTTGGTTATGGCATCGCCGACTAGACCATGTCAATATGAGAACTTTGCAAAGTCTCCACAAGGAGGGCCATATTGTTGGACTAAAATAAAATGTTTCCTTTGCCAAATATCGTGTTTGCATGGCATGTGTTCTAGGGAAGATGCATGATGCTCCTCACAAGCCTAAGAACCTTTTTGGTCCTCCATCTCATGCAAGTCTTGGTGGGAAGAAATATTGTTTGGTGATCATTGATGACTTTTCAAGATACTCGTGGGTATATTTCTTCAAGTTGAAGAGTGAGACCCAAAAGACCTTCATCGACTTCATCAACATGGTCCAACGTCAATACAATCTTCCCGTGTTGATCATAAGAAGTTACAACGGCACTGAGTTCAAGAACTACACCTTGAATGATTTCCTTAGTGATGAGGGGATAAAACATCAATATTCCGCTACATACACCCCTCAACAAAATGGTGTGGCCGAAAGTAAGAACTGGACTCTTATTAAAATGGCTAGGACCATGTTGGCGGAGTTTAAATCTCCATACAACTTTTGGGCCGAAGCCATCTCCACCTCTTGCCATGCTTCAAACCGGCTCTACCTCCTCAAAGAAATCAACAAGACTCCATATGAAATACTTACCAGTAACAAGCCCAACATATCTTATTTCCGGGTGTTCGGTTGTAAGTGTTTCTATCTCATAAAAGGTGTTCGTCTGTCCAAATTCGAGTCTAAAGAATTAGAGGGTATTTTTGTTGGCTATGGTCTCGAATATCACACTTATAGAATCTATGATAAGCTCTCCGGAGCTGTCATAGAATCTTGTAGTGTGACCTTCGAAGAATATGATGGTCCCCAAGGGGGGCGTGTTGATGCTTGTGATGCAGATGATGAAATGCCTCAGGAAGCCATAGGAAGAATGGGTGTTGGATATATCTACCCCGTTGAGGAACCCCTTATGGCAGATCGAGAAGAACTATGCTCCACTCAAGTGGAGCCCTCATCTTCACAACATCAACAAGCTCCATCCACCAAGGAGGACAATGACTCAAGCCAAAGACAAGATGTGGACCCTCAACATGATGATCATAGTGACAACTCTAGTCAAGGGGAGCTTGATTCATTCGCCAGGGTGTCAAGTGGTGCCAAGGCAATTGCTCAAGGAAGATCCATACAAACTGCTTTGAGACAATCTCAGATTGATGCTAGAAGAGCACTTGATCAAGACCTAGGTCAATCTTTGCCTCTAGATGAAGAAAATGATTCCGATGATGATCAAGGTCAAGTTGATGGTCAAGACGATGACAAAAATGATGAAGAGGGTCCCCCAAGAAACTACACGGAGATACACGCTCGTCGTGAAGCTAGAAAGGAGAGAATGTTGGAATTAAGAGACCACACCTTACAAAATGTGGTTGGTGCCCTAAGGAAATGCATTTCCACAAGAGCACAATTGAAGAGGTTCAGTGAACACCAAGCACACATCTCCATGATTGAACCTAAGAAAGTGTGGGAAGCTCTTGAATATTCGGATTGGTTAGAAGCTATGCACAAAGAGCTCAACAACTTTGAGAGAAACAAAGTATGGAAGTTAGTTGAGAAGCGAAAGGATTGCTGCAATGTTATTGGAACAAAGTGGATATTCAAGAACAAGCAAGATGAGCATGGAATTATAGTAAGGAACAAGTCTAGATTGGTTGCACAAGGGTATTCTCAAATTGAAGGCATTGACTATGGAGAAACTTATGCACCCATGGCTCGCCTTGAGTCCATCTGTATCCTCCTTGCTTATGCGGCACATCATAATTTCAAGTTGCAACAAATGGATGTAGAGAGTGCATTTCTTTATGGTCCATTAAATGAGTTGGTATATGTTAAGCAACCCCCAGGATTTGAGGACCCCAACTTCCCAAACCACGTCTACAAACTTGATAAGGCGCTCTATGGGCTCAAGCAAGCCCCACGCACGTGGTATGAGCACCTTAGAGAGTTATTGTTTGACATGGATTTGAGGATGGGAAAATCGATCCCACTCTTTTTACTAAGAGAGTCAACGGGGAGCTTTTTGTATGCCAAATATATGTTGATGATATTATCTTTGGTTCATCTAACAAAGCTTTTAATGATGAATTCTCAAAGCTTATGACTAGTATGTTCCGGATATCTTTGATGGGGGAGTTGAGAGTATTTCTTGGTTTTGAGATCAATCAAGTTAGAGGAGGGAAATTCTTCAATCAAGCCAAGTATACTCAAGATATGCTCAAGAGATTCAAAGTGCAAGATTTAAATGGAGCTCCTACTCCCATGGCTACAAATACTCATCTAGAACAAAATCCAAATGGTAGAGATGTGGATCAAAAGGTATACCGGTCCATGATTGGTTCTTTGCTTTACCTTTGTGCATCTAGACCCGATATTGTGTTGAGAGTAGGTGTGTGTGAAAGATATCAAGCGGCTCCTAAAGAAAGCCATTTGATGGCAGTCAAGAGAATCTTTCGATATTTAGTTCATACCCCATTTTATGGTCTTTGGTATCCTCGAGGCTCAACATTTGCTCTTTGTGGATACACGGATTCGGATTGGGCGGGTGATAAGGATGATAGAAAATCAACATCTGAGGCATGCCAATTCCTTGGTAGGTCCTTGGTATGTTGGTCTTCTAAGAAGCAAAATTGTATATCTCTCTCCACCGACGAAGCCGAGTATGTGGCAGCTGCTAGTTCTTGCACTCAATTGCTATGGATGAGGCAGACTTTAAAGGAATACGGTGTCCATTGTGACAAAGTGCCTCTTCTATGTGACAATGAAAGTGCCATCAAGATTGCCTACAACCCGGTGGATCACACAAGGACAAAACATATTGAGATTCGCCATCACTTCATTAGAGATCATGTTGCTCGAGGTGATATTGATCTATCATATGTGTCAACCAAAGATCAACTTGCCGATATCTTCACGAAGCCACTTGATGAAGCAAGGTTTTTCTACTTGAGGAATGAACTAAATATCGTAGATTCAAGGAGCTTGACTTGACTATCTTACATCCTCACCTAATATTCGACCCATATTTGGTTTAGGTGTAGGCATGGACATAGGGGGAGTGCGGTCCTAATTGATTGGACTATCCCTCTCCCCATTATGCGCAAAGTAAACAAAATCATTCCTCTTAATATCATTTTGTGATATGTGAGCTTAATGATGAGTTTCGGTAATGGACCCAAGATATATCTTCGTGGTGCCAAGCCGAGTATACTCAAATATGGTGGCCTAGGCCACCTCCCGCTCTCACTCAAGAGGTTGATGTGCTTACTCATGTTTGTAATTTTTGAGTTGGTTTTCCTTCCTCGGTCAATGCACTCTTGTTTGGTTCTCCATATTTGAGGTTAATGTTTTAATTTTTAGAGTGCATAGGTCCGTATCAGTGTAACTCTCTTAACCCAAGCCTTCCTTATCCTATGACAAAACTCATCTACTCCGCACAAGAACCTTCCAGTTTTCAAACTTGGTCTGCATTCGTGGTTACTGATCACGGTTCAAAAACGGACTATCGTGAGACGGATTACAAGAAGAAACTAGCAGTACTACATACGAGGACTGTTCGTGCTGATTTTCTGGAAACTCCCCAGGTGCGGTACTACCGGCCGTTTCTGAAGGGAATATGCCCTGAGAGGCAATAATAAAGTGTTTATTATGTGTATTCCAAGTATATGATAGATGTTTATTTTGCATGCTATAATTGTATTAATACGGAAACATTAATGCATGTGTGTTTAATAAACAAACAGAAAGTTCCTAGTTATGCCTCTCTCATAAACTAGCTCGTTGATTAACAAGATGATCAAGGTTTCATGATCATGGACATTGGATGTTGTTAATAACGGGATCACAACATTAGTGTAATGGTGTGATGAACATTCATCCGAAGTATAGCATTACGATCAAAGTCATTGAGTTTATATTGCTATAACAACTTACGAAGTGATCCTAATCCTTAGACCATGAGATCATGTCAATCACTAACACCGGAAGAGTTTCTTGGTAACATCAAACGTCACACCGTAACAGGGTGATTATAAAGATGGATTTAGAACTAATAAAGTGTTATGTTGAGGCTCATGGATCGAGAGTGGAATTTGTTCATCCCGATGACGGATAGATATACTCTGGGCCCTCTCGGTGATATCACATTGATTAGCTTGCAAGCAAGTGATTTGATCACTAGAATGTTATATCACGGGAACGAGAAAAGAGTGCATGTCAGTAACGAGATCAAACTAGGTATGGAGATACCGATGATCCAATCTCGGACATGTAATATATCGTGAAACAAAGGGATTAAGATACTAGCGTAAAAAGGTTCCGACGATCACAAGAAAGTCATCGTTGAATGTGTGGGAGTCAGTATGGGTCTCCAGATCCCGCTTCTGATTATTGATCCGAGAGGGGTCTCGATCATGTCCGCATTATTCATGAACCATAGGGTGACACACTTAAGAGACACCGACATCCAATTGGAGCAAAAGTTTCATGCCGAAAGAATGAACAAGCGCAGGAATTTATTTCACTAGATACCGAAACAGGTCTTCGGGTGAAATTGCATAAAGTGGTTATGCATGTGAAATAGAATTCTAGCAAGGGGTTATTTGTGAATGTTTGTTATTAAATTAATTGACAAAATTCTGAATAAAATAAAAGAGTTTTATTTAATGAGTGTTTGCATTAAATTTGGTGGAAATTTAATGGCATGTTTGAGTGGGATTTTGAGTGGAGGGAATGGATTTTTGTGAGTGGAGTGTCCACCCACATGAATGAAGGAGGGGAGGGGGCATCCCCCATGGCCGGCGGCCACCCCCTTGGGTGCCCCCCTCCTCCTATAAAAGGCACCCCTCTCCTCACTTCTCATTCACACCTCCTCGTGAAAGATCTCTCTCCCCCTCTAGAATTTATCCCCCATGGTCTCGGACTAGCGAGATACATGTTCCCGGTGGCTATTCGGCAAGAAAGAGTTGTGCTTCCACTGCATCGCTGGAGCGAGGAGGCGGAGGTTGATCGGTGCCTCGAACGTGTGTGTGCGCACGGATGCGCTGCTGATTTGCGGCCCCTAGGACTTCCTCTCGATCTTGAGATCGGCAAGAGATCGTCTACATCAACCACGAGTTGAACTCGTTAAGCTTTGTCGGTCTTCAAGGGTATGTTCTCTACGGATATACATCCGCCCGTTGTTTGTATCTAATAGATAGATCTTGGTACATAGTTCACATTGTAGAATTTTTTTTGTTTTCTATGCTGCGAACCCTACAGTTTCCTATGGTACTACCGCTTCTCGGACCGGTACTACCACTGTGCGTCTCGGTTAAGGGTGGAGACGCTGGGAGGGGCACCCCTCGGTGCCTCATTTTACCTGTAAGATCCCTCCTTTATAAAGGAAAAGGATCCCTATGATTGCAATGCTAGTCCCTGGATCAATAGCTAGCATCCACAGTTAAGATGTAATATCAAGAAACATAGGTCATAATACAACTTTTTAACCAGGAATAAAATAATTTATTACATCTTACATAGCTCATTTGGCTATCTCATTACAATGCAGCAGAATATAGCAATAGCATGGGGTCCTTCATCTTCAAAGTGCCACAGGCAGACATGTTGGTTGTAGACTTGTAATCCTATTTCACTAATATCAAACAAAACCTGCAACATAACAAGTTACAGCCACAAGGGTCAATACATTTGAATTGTATTGGCAAGTAATACTATGGTAGTATAGTGGAGTCTATCATCTATATGCATTTGGCAAAGTGTAGCTTAGGCTTGCTTTGCTCAAAATAGATTTTTCCTTATCATTTGAAAACACTAAGTTTTTGCTTGACAAAAACACCCAAGGAACCACCAATAGAAATTGGTGAACCTTCAACCCTTGTTCAACCACAAGTTTTTAACTTAGAAATTGGGATGATGAGATTCTTGATAGCTTCCATGTCTTGATGCTAAAATTGTCCTTTGCCAGTGACATGGCTAAGTACTTAGATTTTACACTCTGCAGAGGTGGTGCACTTTCCCCACAATACTTGGTTTCACCAAGACAAGATCTTTCAGAAGCCTTCCCTTAGACCAGAATGGACGCGCTCCAACCTATCATTCCCCTACCACCAACTGTCCATTTGGCTAAGTTATTGCAACCTATATGATCCAGGCAGAGCCCATAATGCCAAGTGGTTGCACTTGAAGCTTCTCAACATTTGACATCTCAAATCTCTTTGTTCCTGGGTGGCCATCCACAAGTGAGATACCAAGTTTTCCCTAGTATACTGGACTTGGTGATGCCCAAGTTTTCCCTAGCATACTGGACTTGTATATCCACTCAACACAAACAATCGGTTCGCACGGATCGGATCTGTGAGGCGTTGGATCTAATTTACATCGCACGGCACTGATTGCTTCTTACCCTTTCAGTTAAATGAATCTATCGCGTCACTACGATCTGGATCGGACGGCTACCATTAGCCTGCCACTAACTGGCGGCGCGACGATGGTGGCACGCGACGGCGGTGCTCGGCTAGCGGCGGAGCTGGCGATAGAGGAAGCAAGCAAGGTGGAGAGGTGTCTCACCGTGATCGCCGGGACGTGCTGGAGCTCAACGTGCTCGTGGTTGGCGAAGGGGTGCACGGAGGTGATCGGAATCGCTCACCGAAATTCTCACTGGCGTCGGGTACGGTCAGACGCCGACGGGGGCGAGGCTACAGTGCACAAGAAGTCCAGATAACAGTGGCATTAGACGCGTAGAAGATTAGGGAGTGCGGGAGTTTCACAGAGAAGGGGCGGCGCGGTCAGATTCTTACCAGAGACTTCGCCGGAGTGGTGGTAGTCGACGGTGGTGTTCTGTTCAAGACGAAGGCGAGTGTCCAGAGCGTGCAGGTGAACTGGAGCTGCTAGGATGTGCGTCTGGTTCCTGTGAGCATGCTCGAGTGGTCGAGGAGGCGAGGGGCGGCAGGGTTCAGCCGGAATTGCCGTCGGAGGCCGCGGCAGTGCAAGGTCGATTCGAGGCAGCCTGGTTGCAGAGGGGAAAGGGGGCCTGAGGGGAAATGGAGAGGGCGAGGAGGCGGTTAAGACGGCCAGGTCAGGGGAGGAATTAACTCGCGCGTTTATGCCAATTCATTCGCAATCAACGCCGGCAGAACAGTAGAGGGCGAGGTCAGCGGCGGGTGAGAACGAAGGGGGCTGGTGGTGGGGTCTGCTTGACAGCGAGAAAGAGAGAGGTGCGGTGGGTCCAGGCAGTCAGCGACTGAGCGGGTGAGTTCACTAGTTCCAATCGTTTTTCTGCAGGGAAGGAGAGGAACTGGGCTGGACTGGGCCAGGTGGGCTCGGCTGTTCCTTTCACTTTTTTTGTTCTGTTTGTTTTCTCTTTTTCCATTTCTTTTATTCTGTTTTGATTTTGATCGAATAATTCAAACACTCATTTGAATTCAAACCTCAACCAAAATTTGTGTAGGTTTAAATATTGATTTGTATTATAATCTGAAGTAAAATTTTGGAATAAAAATTTATTCCTTTTTGGGTCTTTTAATTATTTGATTAGGCCCTTGCTTTAAATCAAATAACGTTCATTAATAATTTCAAACACCATTTAGATTTATAAATCCTTCTAAATCCTTTCAGTAGGTTTTTTACTTGTTTAATAGGGTGTCAAATAATTCATCTTGAATTATTTGGAAAGTATTTGATATGATTCATAAATCATTTGAATTGGGTATTTGTTTTAATTCCAATGGAATTTAATATAGTTTTAAATTCCCTAAATTTTATTTGGAAGATTTCTTTTATTTAAATTAATTAAACAAATTTTATTCCACTTGGGTAATTTCCAAAATACTATTTTCTCATGAATTATAATTATTCTTATTAGAGATTTGTCTTTATTAAAATAGGGAGAGAATGGTTAATGTCTTTTTATTTTATTTTTGGAAATTCTTTATCCTTTTATTTTATTTTAATTTGGATTATAATCGTTCCATTTGCTTATGGTATTTTGCCAAGATTTAATTTGGTCTTTAAATATTCTTTAATTAATATTTCTTTCTTCATCTTATAAAATTCATACCTTTTTATTTATAGATCCAAACTTGGTGATTCCAATTTGTAAAATCTTATTTGATATTTATTTATCCTTTTAAATATCTTTAGGATCATTTTCTCACCATTTGGTATGACTTATAGATAGGACCTTTATTAGCTTTGGAAATTAAATATCCTTATCTTATTATATTCATAAGATTTTATTTATGGCTTCAATTTAAGTGAAACCAATTTATATGGTCTTATAATATTTCTATTTGTCTTTCTTGATCATTTGTAAATGTTTGTTAACAAATTTTTATATGGATCAAATCCATAGGCCTGGGGATAACTTGGAAATGATTTTCTTCCATTTGGGTTTTAGGGTTTTGGATTTATCTTCCAAGTGTTTAAATTTCCAGATGTATTTAATGAGGAAAGCATTTATCTTGATTTGGATTTTGTTGGATTCAAACTTTAATTAAAGTTTGTTCCAGATGGGATTTTAAGTTTCCATTTAGAAACAAAAGTTTCTTTTCACCCTGATTTTCAACAATAATTTATTTTGTTTATTTATTTTTCACATTACAAGATTTGGAAAATCTTGGGATGTGACAGGCTACCACCCTTAAAATAAATCT
The DNA here is from genome assembly GCA_023614405.1 of Avena insularis. Classification (NCBI taxonomy): domain Eukaryota; kingdom Viridiplantae; phylum Streptophyta; class Magnoliopsida; order Poales; family Poaceae; genus Avena; species Avena insularis. The sequence continues at coordinate 259,056,817 of CM042685.1, forward strand.
CGTCCCGAGATTTGGGGAGGCTAGGGGTTACAAGTTGGCTCAAAACAACTAGGGTACTACCACCCTTAAATTTTTTCCAACTAGATCACATCTTGGTTTGCTTGGGGTCTTGTTGAAATCTCTCTGGGCAAACATCTGCATAGTGTCCTTTGTTTCCACACTTGAAACATGTGACAAGGCTGAGATACTTCATAGGCTTCATCTTGTGCTTCATCTTTTCTGGACAGTTGCTTGCATAATGTCCTTGGTTACCACAATTGTAACATGTGATAAGATTGAGTTCTTCACGTATCTTGTGTGGACAAGTTGCTACATAATGGCCTAGCCCTTTGCAGTTGTTGCACCACACTTGGCTAATCTCCTTATACTTCTTCTTCTCTGGACATTCACTGGCATAGTGTCCCATTTCTTTGCAATGACCACATTGCACATGGCTTTTGTCCTTCTTTTTCTTGGGTTTCTCCAAAGCTAGGAGTGCTTCTAGTTCATGTTCTTCATATGTTATCTCAAAGGTGGGAACAGTTCCTGGTCTCCTTGACCTTCTATTATTCCTTGGATAATACATATGTCTCCTCTTTGGTCCTTTAAATTGGGTCATATTGCATGGAGGTGCAAGCTGAGATTTTCCTTTGTCTTCATCCTTCTTGGTTGACTTGGCTCTCTCATGGTAGTCTGCAATCAGTTGTTGCACTCCACCTTGTTTCCTTTGTTAAACTATGGAATAGATGGGGCATTGGATAGGGACATGATTATTTCCTTCACATAAGTAACATATAGCTTGGGTTGTGGGGCATTGATCAATTGGATGTTTCTCTTCGCAGTTGGGGCATTGATCTTCATGCTCTTTGGAAGTGTGATCCTTGTCTCCACAAATATTGCAAGCTTGGGTTCCTTCTAGAATATCATCTTTGTCATCCTTGTTGTCACAAACTCCTTTGTAAGAGTTGTTTCCCATGTTGATCATTTGATCTGTCACCTTATGCAACAATTGGGTTTGGGTTTCCAAAAACCTTTGCATGGTGGGATCTACCTCACTGGTGTTGGCTATAAATTGAGCTGTCACTTGGTTCAACTGGGTTTGGGTTACTATGAGTTCTCTCATGTTGTCCTCTTGGTTGTTGTTGTCACCATCCTTGACGTTGGAGTCTCTTGGAGAAGTCATCTGTTTGGGTTGGATTGGGATTAGAATAGGCAAAATGTTTCTAAGGGAATAGTTCTAATCACACACATCACAATTCACACAAGAAATGTGCAAGCAATCACAAACAAACATTCCACTCAAACAACAAGTTTCAAGCACATTTTTAGGCATCCCAAAAATATTTTTGTTACACCACATAAGTTGGTGGGTTGACTTAACTAAGTATGGTGGTCCATCTATATGGTTCACTTGAGATCATTCTATCCTTCTTGGTGGATTCTTCTTGAATGAGATCATGGTTTCCTTGGGAACATTCTTGGTCACAAAACTTCAAAGGTGATGATAGTTTCTTCTAAGTTGTGTTTCCTTAGTCTTCTAGTCTTGAGTAAGATTCCTTGTCTCACTTGTAGTCCTTAGTGATATCGAAGGTTGAAGTCCTTGGTGAAAATGTTGAAGATGTTGAAGTCATTAGAGTTGAATATGTTGAAGTCATTAGAGTTGATGAAGTCCTTTCCTCATGGTGAAGTCTTTGGTCATGGGAAAGGCTTTGTCCATCAAGTTTGAAATAGAAGAGATGTAGAGTCAAATCCAAAATGGTTGAGGAAAGAGTTTACAAGATTGTCTGTAAATAAGTTTTGGAACAAATACAACTCCTATATTTCTAAGGGGTTTTGTCCAATCCTAGGTTTACAATCCTACAGGCAACACAATGCTCTGATACCATCTGTAAGATCCCTCCTTTATAAAGGAAAAGGATCCTTGTGATTGCAATGCTAGTCCCTGGATCAATAGCTAGCATCCACAGTTAAGATGTAATATTAAGAAACATAGGTCATAATACAACTTTATAACCAGGAATAAAATAATTTATTACATCTTACATAGCTCATTTGGCTATCTCATTACAATGCAGCAGAATATAGCAATAGCACGGGGTCCTTCATCTTCAAAGTGCCACAGGCAGACATGTTGGTTGTAGACTTGTAATCCTATTTCACTAATATCAAACAAAACCTGCAACATAACAAGTTACAGCCACAAGGATCAATACATTTGAATTGTATTATCAAGTAATACTATGGTAGTATAGTGGAGTCTATCATCTATATGCATTTGGCTAAGTGGAGCTTAGGTTTGCTTTGCTCAAAATAGATTTTTCCTTATCATTTGAAAACACTAAGTGTTTGCTTGACAAAAACACCCAAGGAACCACCAATATAAAATAGTGAACCTTCAACCCTTATTCAACCACAAGTTTTTAACTTAGAAATTGGGATGATGAGATTCTTGATAGCTTCCATGTCTTGATGCTCAAATTGTCCTTTGCCAGGGACATGGCTTAGTACTTAGATTTTACACTCTGTAGAGGTGGTGCACTTTCCCCACAAGACTTGGTTTCACCAAGACAAGATCTTTCAGAAGCCTTCCCTTAGACAAGAATGTACGCGCTCCAACCTATAATTCCCCTACCACCAACTGTCCATTTGGCTAAGTTATTGCAACCTATATGATCCAGGCAGAGCTCATAATGCCAAGTGGTTGCACTTGAAGCTTATCAACATTTGACATCTCAAATCTCTTTGTTCATGGGTGGCCATCCACAAGTGAGATACCAAGTTTTCCCCAGTATATTGGACTTGGTGATGCCCAAGTTTTCCCCAGCATACTGGACTTGCATGACCACTCAACAACAACCATTCCTTCCATTCCACCCAAGTGATTCATTCACTTAGTTGTTTTATTAAACAAAACACAAGTCCTCAGACTTAGAAATTTTCCATAGCATGAATATATATTCCACCCTTGTTTTCTACTAGCTAAGCTAAGCATGATAGTAGTAGGAATCTTAACTTAGGAAATTCTACTAAGGTTTCATCTACTAGGATTTCCCATGGCATAGTTTATACTTAGCAAAATTCCATGCAAGTCCTACTTAGAAATATCACTAATGCATAGTGAAAATAATGGGACAAAAGTATGTAGCATCACTTGCCTTTTTGGTAGAGAGTATAAGTTCACTCCTTGATCTTTGCAATGTTCACTCACTTCAAATCACTACAATTCAATCAAGCAAACAACATTTCAATCTACCATTCAAGCATTTCATCATATAAAATAATAGAAACAAAACAATGCATGCAAGCATGCCAAACTTTTTTTTATTTACAAAAGTGGTTTATAATAGGTTATAATCATTCTAAAACACTTATTAGTCATTTTATAAAGTGGCAAAATCATTTGCAAAAGATTTCACTTCATAAACCATTTTAAAACCAAGTCATTATTTTATGTGGTGAAGAAATGCTTTTAATAAGGCAACATTCTATAGGTTTAACAAAATATGTTTTCAAACCATAAAATCTTGTGTTTAGGGTCAGAGAGTTTATCTCCAAAACATTTTCCCAAAGGTTTTCCTCCAAAATCATTTTTAACAATTAAACCATATTTTTATTTGACTAGAAATGGTTTAAATCAAAGATCCATTCTTTTATTTCAGCAAAAACATTTTTGAAACCACAATTTGTTTCCTATGGTCAGTAGGTTCAAAACACACCATTTGCCAAAGATTTTATCCTCAAAATCATTTTAGAACAAATTTTATATCCTAAACATGCATACACAAGTTTCTGTAAAAACAAACAATTTAACAGAAGCTTTTTACTAAACAAAGTGCATGGTTGGCTAGGACTTGTCTTGCTGAATCCATTGATATAAAATTTGCAAAATTTGGACGTATAGATTAAAAGTTATGAATTATTCAAATTGGAACATCAATTAGATAAGTTTCTGGTTTTTAAATCAAACAGAAGCCACGTGGCGTGATACTACTAGCTGGTACCGGTTCGCACGGATCGGCTCTATGAGGCGTTGGATCTAATTTACATCGCACGACACTGATTGCTTCTTACCCTTTCAGTTAAATGAATCTATCGCGTCACTACGATCTGGATCGGACGGCTACCATTAGCCTGCCACTAACTGGCGGCGCGACGAGGGTGGCACGCGGTGGCGGTGCTCGGCTAGCGGCAGAGCTGGCGATAGAGGAAGCAAGGAAGGTGGAGAGGTGGCTCACCGTGATCGCCGGGACGTGCTGGAGCTCAACGTGCTCGTGGTTGGCGAAGGGGCGCACGGAGGTGATCGGGATCCCTCACCGGAATTGTTGCTGGCGTCGGATACGGTCAGACATCAACGGGGGCGAGGCTACAGCGCACGAGAAGGCAAGATAACAGTGGCATTAGATGCGTAGAATATTAGGGAGTGCGGGAGTTTCACAGAGAAGGGGCGGCGCGGTCAGATTCTTACCAGAGACTTCGCCGGAGTGGTGGTAGTCGACGGTGATGTTCTATTCAAGATGAAGGTGAGTGTCCAGAGCGTGCGCAGGTGAACTGGGGCTACTGGGATGTGCGTCTGGTTCCTGTGAGCATGCTCGAGTGGTCGAGGAGGCGAGGGGCGGCAGGGTTCAGCCGGAATTGCCGTCGGAGTTCGTCGGAGGCCACGGCAGTGCAAGGTCGATTTGAGTTAGCCTGGTGGCGAAGGGGAAAGGGGTCTTAGGGGAAATGGAGAGGGGGAGGAGGCGGTTAAGACGGCCAGGTCAGGGGAGGAATTAACTCGCGCGTTTATGCAAATTCAGTCGCAATCAACGCCGGCAGAAACAGTAGAGGGCGAGGTCAGCGGCGGGTGAGAACGAAGAGAGCTGGTGGTGGGGTCTGCTTGACAGCGAGAAAGAGAGAGGTGCGGTGGGTCCAGGCAGTCAGCGACTGAGCGGGTGAGTTCACTGGTTCGAATCGTTTTTCTGCGGGGGAGGAGAGGAACTGGGCTGGGCCGTGTGGGTCAATGTTCCTTTCACTTTTTTTGTTCCGTTTGTTTTCTCTTTTTCCATTTCTTTTATTTTGTTTTGATTTTGATCCAATAATTCAAACCTCATTTGAATTCAAACCTCAACCAAAATTTGTGTAGGTTTAAATATTGATTTGTATTATAATCTGAGGTAAAATTTTGGAATGAAAATTTATTCCTTTTTGGGTCTTTTAATTATTTTATTAGGCCCTTGTTTTAAATCAAATAAGGTTCATTAATAATTTCAAACACCATTTAGATTTATAAATCCTTCTAAATACTTTCAGTAGGTTTTTTACTTGTTTAATAGGGTGTCAAATAATTCATCTTGAATTATTTGGAAAGTATTTGAAATGATTCATAAATCATTTGAATTGGGTATTTGTTTTAATTCCAATGGAATTTAATATAGTTTTAAATTCCCTAAATTTTATTTGGAATATTTCTTTTATTTAAATTAATTAAACAACTTTTATTCCACTTGGGTAATTTCCAAAATACTATTTTCTCATGAATTATAATTATTCTTATTAGAGATTTGTCTTTATTAAAATAGGGATAGAATGGTTAAATTTTTTTTTGGAAATTCTTTATCCTTTTATTTTATTTGAATTTGGATTATAATCATTCCATTTTCTTATGGTCTTTTGCCAAGATTTAATTTGGTCTTTAAATATTCTTTAATTAATATTTCTTTCTTCATCTTATAAAATTCATACCTTTTTATTTATAGATCCAAACTTGGTGATTCCAATTTGTAAAATCTTATTTGATATTTAGTTATCCTTTTAAATATATTTAGGATCATTTTCTAACCATTTGGTATGATTTATAGATAGGTCCTTTATTAGCTTTGGAAATTAAATATCCTTATCTTATTATATTCATAAGATTTTATTTATGGCTCCAATTTAAGTGAAACCAATTTATATGGTCTAATAATATTTCTATTTGTCTTTCTTGATCATTTGTAAATGTTTGTTGACAAATTTTTATATGGATCAAATCCATAGGCTTGGGGATAACTTGGAAATGATTTTCTTCCATTTGGGTTTTATGGTTTTGGATTTATCTTCCAAGTGTTTAAATTTCCAGATGCATTTAATGAGGAAAGCATTTCTCTTGATTTGGATTTTGTTGGATTCAAACTTTAATTAAAGGTTGTTTCAGATGGGATTTTAAGTTTCCATTTAGAAACAAAAGTTTCTTTTCACCCTGATTTTCAACAATAATTTATTTTGTTTATTTATTTTTCACATTACAAGATTTGGAAAATCTTGGGATGTGACATTACCCCGTCTCCACTCCTAAATACCGCCGCCGGAGCCAAGACCGCCGACGGAGCTCCGTCCCTTCCTCCTTTCCCTGGATCTGCACCGGATCCGCTCTCCTCGCGGGCTCCTCCTTGTTTTTCCACCACCATGGACACCGGTACTACCGTCCTTCCCTTCTTCTCACTTTTTTCCCCATTGAATCTAGGGAAACTTCGATTCTTGGTCAAAACTTGTGTTTTTGAGGTTGTATCGTGTGCACGCTCATACCATTACTCCTAGTCCGATGGATTCTTGTTTTGCATTAATTTTTGTCATATCCCAAATTTTAGATTTGGTCTTGCATATCATTCATATCATTGCATCATATCTTTCCATGCAAAACCGTCAAGTAGAAAGGTTCGACGAAACGCTATTTGCAAAATCCTATTTTGTTTCACTACGAGATTCCTGCGGGAAGCTTTAGTAGGGCTTGCGATAACCACCCCTATAGGTTCGAGTTTTCGCTCAAACCTTGATGCTAGATTGTTCCCCTCGACGATACGAACCCGTAGGCGCGAGAATCGCTCGAATCGGAGTTCGTATGGAAAAGCTTCAGACGTTTTAGTAAACCGCCGGAAAACGGTCCGAAAATCCTGACCGATTCCGAGTTCTAGTACAACTCTGGACCGATTCGGTTTTGGACTCGCGCGCAGGGCCACAAAAGGGGACCACCCGGCCTCGATTTCCGTGCCCACCCCCACGTCGCCACACAGCCGCCGCCTCTGCTCCCGATCGCGCCCACAGGCAATCGCCGCCCGCCGCCAGTTCGCCGCCACCGCCTCTTCCTCCTCTTATTCTCATGTCGGCCGCCGCCTCCCGCCGCCGACACCGCCGCCATCCCGCCACCGCCGCCGCGAGCCCGCGGATCACCGCCGCCCTCCGTCGCGCGGGACCCGCACTCCGCCGCCTCGCTGCCGCGACAGCCGCCGCCATCGCCGCCACCGCCAGCGACCCACGCAGCCCGCGCGCACGCGCCGCCGCCACAGCGCCTTTTGCGCGCGATTGTTTTGTCGGCCCGTTAGTTGACCGTGTGTGTCCGTGCAGTAAAAACCCCGACGCCAGAACCGATCGTCGCCGCCGTCCGGAGCTCGTCGGAGTCCGTTTCGTCGCTTGTTTCCGGTAAGACAGCAACCACCGTCAGATCTCAGATCAGCGGCCCAGATCGTTAGTTGACCAGTCAGACTCAGGTGTTGACTAGTCAGACGCCCAGTCAGCAGACGCTTTGACCAGTCAACAGACACAATTGACTGGTCAATTTCGTTAATCCTTTTTGTTGGCAGATTTCGGTAGAATCTTGTAAATTGCGTAGAAATTAAACCGCTTGGCCAAAAATTTCAAATAAAATATGTACGGATTCAGTGAGTCGCGTAGAATGTAGCTGTACCTTTGGTTCAGGATTTTGCTGCAAGGTTTAGTACAGTTTAATCAAACTAGTTAGTGGCCTTTTCGGAGTAATAAATTCGTAGAAAAAGATCCGTAGCTCCAAAAATCGCGTATAATATGTCCCTGGATTCAGTGGAACGAGGGGAATCTCATCGTGAATTAAAAAGGTAGGCTTATAGTAAAAACTTCTGCAGGAACTGTCTATTGGATTTCTGCAGTGTTTTAATTACTCGGGGAGTTTTATAATTCCTTTTTGAGTAATTCCAGTTGGTACTGTTTCTAATCAGCGATGCCCATACTGTAAAATTTTCCCACGATTTTACAAACAGTATACTACCGGTAGTGAATTATTTAAGTTCTAGCTCTAGTTTGGAGCATTACTTTTGTCTAGTAGTTTTCCCTTGCACTAAAACTATTTTCCATGCATGCAATCGGTAGTGTTATGTTATAGGATGTTGTGGTGCAGCTGTAGCACCAATTCACTTGTCGTTCTTGCATTCATGCATCATATTTGTTGCATATGCTTGTGGATTGTTTGTTTATGAATGCAATTGTATCGTGTAGATTGTGTTGAGTGCAACGCTTGCTCGTGTGAGGATTGTGCTCCAGACCGCTACAACCAAGGCAAGTAGACGCTACTTTGTTCATGATATCGTCCTACTATTTTCAATGCATTGTCGTGTATTTTGTAGATGCATGTGTAGGATGATACTATCGCTATGTTATGTCCTATTATGTGGTAGGACCCTCTTTGTAGATGAACCACCGTTGGTAGATGTGCTTAGCTATGCTATGATGAACGAGGGTTGGGTTACATCATTGATACTTGTTTTCTCAAAGTATTGGTTTGTGAAAACTAAAACAACTTAATCAATGAACCCCCTGGGTGTGATGGTATTGATAAATTTTGGTGGTTTCATTGCGGAAAGGCACCCAGGTATTAAGAGAGAATGATTGGCTTCTTTATTGTGTAGCTTACGTGTACAACCATGTGCCAATAATGAAATGGGCGGTTGGTTGGACTTAGTAGGTTGTGGTAACTCGAACCCGCGTATCCCGAGATGTAGAATTTTGGTAGGTTGGACCGGTGCGCGTCGGGATTGAGGAGCTACTTCCCGAACAGTCTCTTCTTGGTCTTCTCCCTATCATCACCCAAAATGAGAGTGATGGTACGAGCTAGGCTGGCCAAGTCACATGGGTAAAGTGTACTAACCTCTGCAGGGTGTGTAATCTAATCGATTAGCCGTGTCCCCGGTTATGGACAACTGAGTTGCTTTATATTGATTCCATGACATGTTTCTCGCTCATTCTAATTTCATAATTTCTTTAACATTGTTGGGTTAACTTAACTGGGATCTTTTCAAAGAAAAATCAAAAACTGTTTATGAAAGTAGGACAAATGTATTTGCAAATGCAAGCCAGACACAGCTCCAATTGCCAAATATGCATGTAGATGTTAGTACTATTGTCTCCTTTACTAGCTCTACTTGCCATACATTCCATGTATTGACCCTTCGGGGCTGCTACGTTTCATGTTGCAGGTTATTCCGATTCTGATTTATCGTTATAGGCCACGGTACTCCACTCGGCACTTGTTCACTTGTGGGCAATTTGAAGAATGGAGGATTTACATGTTTATGTTGCTACCTGAATAATTTGAGCTAGCTTTATGCTAAGCTTTTATTGTAATAATGGTACTCTGGATCTTTGTAGTTCATGATACACGGTTATTTTGCTATGTTATCTATCTTACTCTATTGTGGGCCAATGAACCGATCCAGGGATTGGCATGTCACATAGAGGCCACGGTCTTTTCAGAACCGGGGTGTTACAGGATGGTATTAGAGCTCATGTGTGGACTATAGGATCGTGACCTAGGATTGGATTAGAAAGCCATAGAATTATTAAGCCTATATTAACTCTGTCTTTCCTCTTATACCTTTCACCCTCGTAAATTCTTACCATATGCTATTCTCACACTTTCCTCTTTTACTTGATAGATGGGAGACGTCAGGACTGAGTATGTCACCATGGAGTCACCAAGGCCCTTTGCAAGGCAGTTAGCTCAGCTCTCTCAATCATTGGGATTGTCACTGCCTATGTTCAAGGGAAGAAGGTTGTACACCTATGGATATGGAGAGGATGCATGGGAGATCACTACCTTCATATTCAGAGATGCCGCCTTGCCAAACCCCGCGCACTTGGTCTACACCAAGACATACTGCAACTGGGGACTTGGAATCAACTTGGCCGTACATGAAGCCCTGTCTCGCCAGTGCCACTATGTCCGACACCTACTGCCCGCAGATTCACCCTACCGTGACTATGGAAGGCGTGATGAAGATGGGAACATTGTGGTTACCCCGGGCGACAGGAACAACATGCCGCCCCGTCGGAGGCACATAGAGGACATGGAAAGGGAGAATGGAGCTCTAGCAGAGAAGGTGAGGATGATAAAGGAGATTGCAGATTTTACTAGCAATGGAATGGTGGTCCAAGGACAGGAGATTGACACTTTTCATGAAGCTGTGGGAGTTTTGGAGAATGCCCTGATAGCCAGAGATGCAACCATAGCACATCTTCATGGTACTGTGCAGGAGAACACCCAGAACATACAACAATTGCAAGGGACCGTCCAGGAAAGGGATCAAACTATTGAAGCTATGACAGCCCAGATTGGCGCTCTCCAAGCATAGTTGAATCCACCCTCTGATGATGACAATGGAGATGATGGCAACAATGGGGATGATGATGACAGTGGAGACGATGATGATGATGAGGACGAGGATGATGATGATGGAGACGATGATGGTGGAGGAGATGAAGCTGTTGCTGTTGCAGCTGAGGATGAAGAAGAAGAGGAGGATCCAGAAGAGGTGGAGTTTGAAGTCTCAGGTGATGGTTCAGGAGAGGTGTACACTCCGCCGCCATGGTTGTATCGCGAGCCGAAGCGCCAACGCATGACCGCAAGGACCTACCTCAATCTCTTCAAGAAGTAGTTAGAAGTCCACCAATTAGTCCACGTTAGACAAACTCGTTAGGATTAGTCTCGATCGTTGTGAAGCTTAGCTCGTGTTAGTTTAAAAGTGTTTAGTTGCTTATTTGTGTACTCCAATATCCCAGGATTTATTTTGTGCGAATTTTTATGAAAGAGTTATGGCAATTTGGTTATCATCTGTGTTATTTTCGCTGCAGTTTTTCTGCTGATACAGCAGTACTACGCGATTTTTCATATTTTTATGGTAACTCGGAAAAATCTGAAAAAAATTGGGCTGATGCGGAACTCTCTTTGATATATGCACAAAAATCAGCTAAATTTTCTGACGAGTTTAAGTAAGGCAGAAAAATTCGTGAACGCTGCTGGACTGTTCTGGCAGATTGCTGTTTTGGTTGTGTAGTTGATCAACTGTTTAGTTAACCATTGCCAACTCTTGCAAAACTATTTCAGTAGTTATATACTGCTAGGATAACACCTGGGATGTTGCTGGATCGCTTGTTTGTTGATGTGTTGCTTGCTTGTGATTGCCTGCTATTGTTTGTTGTTGTTTGATCATATGCATGGGTAGAATCCTATTGTCGTAGTTGATTCTTTCTAAACTTACCTATGCTGAACCGCAGATGCCTCCCCGCCGCCAACCCACTGAGATGGAGCAGCTCATGGCAGCTCAGGCGCAGCTGACCCAAGTGATGACTCAGTTCATGGCAAATCAGAACAACAACAATGGAAACAATCAGCCTCAAGGAGATGCTCTCACCAGATTTCTGAGGTTAAGGCCAGCTAAGTTCTCTACTGCAACGGAACCAATGGTTGCTCTCGACTGGTTGCATTCAGTCAACAAGGATCTAGTAACTGTCGGATGCACTGATGCTGAGAAGGTGAGGTTTGCCGCTCACCTACTGGAGGGACCAGCCGCTTCTTGGTGGGACGCATTTCAGATCACCCACCCACTAGACACCGTGACCTGGGCGATGTTTGAGGAAGGTTTCAGGACCAACCACGTGTCTTCAGGAGTTCTGAGCCTGAAGAGGAAGGAGTTCCGCAACTTGCGCCAAACCAATCGCACCGTGGCCGAGTACATCTAGGAGTTCAACAACCTGTCCCGTTATGCACCTGAGGATGTTGACACTGATGCCAAAAGGAGGGAGAGATTCCTGGATGGCCTCAGTGATGAACTTTCAGTACAGCTACTTGTGGTTTATTGCCCCACTTTCTAGGAGCTTATGGACAAGGCTAGGATCTTGGAGGGGAAGCACAAGCAGGTGGAGAACCGCAAGAGAAAGAGCAACAATCACCACTCTGGTTCACACCACAAGTCTCGCACTTCATACGATGGATACTCCAAGCATGGAGGGAGTGACCATGGGAGCCATGACCGCCGCGATGGACATCGTCATGACAACCATAGGAGCAGTCACCACAGCCACAAGTGAGGACACTCTCACCACTCTGGAGGACACGGTGGACATGACCGCAACCGTGATCGCAACTTCGTGAAGAAGGATCTGAGTGAGGTGACGTGCTTCAAGTGCAAGCAGAAGGGACACTATGCTAACAACTGTCCGGAGAGGAAAGGACTGAAGCCAACCAACGGGGAGAAGGCCACAGTGAACCACATGAATGTGGAGGAGATTCCAGATGAGCCTGACCTTGTAATTGGTAAGTTCCCAATCAACACTTACCCTACACTTATACTTTTCGATACTGGTGCATCGCATTCATTCATATCAAGGGCATTTGTGGATAAGTATAAGTTACCTACCGAGTCTATGAAAAGGTCTATTAGAGTGAGTTCACCTGGAGGAGATATGATAGCTAGCGCGGGATGCCGCGACTTGACTGTGAGGATTGGAACACACAACTTCATTGCACATCTAGTAGTATTGGATTCACAGGGATTAGATGTCATTCTGGGTATGGATTGGATGTCTATGCATGGGGGACACATAGATTGTGCACAGCGAGCTGTTTCACTCAAAACCCCGGATGGTAAGAGGATTAGATTCAAGTCGGCTGCACGACCGAGAAGGTGTAAGTTGAATTCTCTTAAGGGGGTTAGCATGGATACTGTGCCAGTGATTAGGGATTACCCCGACATGTTTCCGGAAGAGCTGCCAGGGATGCCACCTGACAGGGATGTAGAGTTTCTTATCGACCGGATGCCGGGAATAGGACCTATAGCAAAGAAGCCATATAAGATGGATGTGGATGAGCTGAAGGAATTGAAGAAGCAGTTGAAGGAGCAGCTGGAGAAGGGATTCATTCAGCCTAGTTCGTCGTCATGGGGTGCACCTGTTCTGTTTGTGGAGAAGAAAGATAGCAGCAAGAGATTAGTGGTGGACTATCGCTCGCTGAATGAAGTAACCATCAAGAACAAGTACCCTCTGCCGAACATAAATGATTTGTTTGACCAACTGGAAGGAGCAAAGGTGTTCAGCAAGATTGATCTGCGATCAGGCTACTTCCAATTGAAGATCCGAGAGGAGGATGTACCAAAAACCGCCTTCACCACTAGGTATGGTTTATATGAGTATACAGTTATGTCTTTTGGACTAACGAATTCCCCGGCATACTTCATGACCATGATGAACAAGGTATTTATGGAGTACTTGGACAAGTTCGTGGTGGTGTTTATTGATGACATACTGATATATTCCAAGGATGATGCTGAGCATGAGAAACATTTGCGACTGATTATGGAAAAACTGAGGGAACATCAGCTATATGCCAAATTCAGCAAGTGTGAATTCTGGCTTAACACCGTTGGGTTTCTTGGACACGTAGTGTCAGGAGAAGGAATTGCTGTTGATCCAAGCAAAGTGACTGCAGTAACTGAGTGGGAAGCACCCAAGAATGCAGGAGAGATTCGAAGCTTTTTGGGACTTGCTGGATATTACAGGAGGTTCATTGAAAACTTTTCCAAGATTGCTAAGCCGATGACTGAACTTCTAAAGAAGGAGAGGAAGTTTGAATGGTCAGACGCATGTGAAGCCAGCTTTCAGGAACTGAAGCGTCGACTAGTGACTACGCATGTTCTGTGTTTACCAGATCTTCAGAAGGATTTCCAAGTGTACTGTGATGCTTCACGACAGGGACTTGGGAGTGTGCTGATGCAAGATGGGAGAGTAGTGTCATATGCCTCGCGACAACTCAAGCACCATGAGCGGAATTACCCCACACACGACTTGGAGTTAGCGTCAGTGGTTCATGCGCTCAAGGTATGGAGGCATTACTTAATGGGAAAACACTGTGATGTGTACACCGACCACAAGAGCCTGAAATACATATTTACACAGAAGGAGTTGAACATGAGACAAAGGAGATGGTTGGAACTTATCAAGGATTATGACATGAATCTACAATACCACCCAGGAAAGGCCAATGTAGTAGCAGATGCTCTGAGCCGGAAGGTTTATGCCAATGGTTTGACAATTGGTGAATTGCCTGAGGACTTGTGCAAGCAATTCAAGGACCTTAGACTAGAGGTAGTATCTGAAGGATACCTAGCAACAATGGAAGTCCAACCGACGCTGCAGGACAGGATCATAAAGGCTCAGATGGGAGACAAAGAGATAGATGAAGTTAAGGAAAAGATGAAGGAAGGTCGAGCAAGGGAATTCCGCGAGGATGAGCAAGGAACCCTGTGGTACGGAGATCGTTTGTGCGTTCCCAACGATCCTGAGATAAGGAAGTTGATTCTGCAGGAAGCTCATGACTCGCCATATTCCATACATCCGGGCAATACGAAGATGTATATGGACCTAAAGGACAGATTCTGGTGGAACAACATGAAGGGAGACATCGCGGAGCATATTGCCCTATGTGATGTATGTAGCCGAGTAAAGGCAGAACACCAGAAGCCAGCGGGATTGCTACAGCCATTGCCTGTGCCGGAATGGAAGTGGGATAGAGTGGGAATGGATTTTATCACAGGATTTCCCAGGACTAGGTCAGGATATGACTCTATTTGGGTAGTGGTCGACCATTTGACCAAGGTAGCCCACTTTATACCGGTGAAGACGACCTATACGAGTGCAAAGTTAGCCAAGATTTACATGGACAGGATTGTGTGCCTACATGGAGTTCCCAAGAGTATCGTATCTGATAGAGGCACCCAATTTACCTCACACTTCTGGCGCCAGCTGCACGAGTCACTTGGTACCAGATTGGAGTTTAGCACAGCGTTTCACCCACAGACTGATGGACAGACCGAGAGGGTGAATCAGATTTTGGAGGACATGCTAAGAGCTTGCGCTTTGGCTCATGGTTCTAGTTGGGATGAGAATTTGCCTTATGCTGAGTTTTCCTACAACAACAGCTATCAAACCAGCATCAAGACGTCACCGTTCGATGTGCTATATGGGAAACGGTGCCGAACACCATTGCTATGGGATGGAGAAGGAGAACGCCAGTTGTTTGGGCCTGATTTGATCAAGGACGCTGAGGAGAAGGTCGCCTTGATTAGGGACAGGCTGAAGGTAGCACAATCAAGGCAGAAGAGCTACGCTGATGCCAAGCGCAAGGAAGTGGTGTATGAGATAGGTGATAGAGCATACCTCAGAGTATTGCCGCTTCGTGGGATCAAGAGATTTGGAATTAAGGGTAAGCTGGCACCTCGATTCATTGGACCGTATCGGGTCTTAGCACACAAAGGAGAAGTTGCTTATCAGTTGGAGTTGCCAGAGGCTCTGTCCGCTGTTCACAACGTGTTCCACGTGTCCCAGCTGAAGAAGTGCCATCCGGAGATGGTGGATATACCATTGAGAGACACCGTACCGCTAGAGGAGGTTCAGCTGGAGAATGACTTGACCTATGAGGAGAAACCAGTCAAGATTCTGGAGACAGCAGAGAGGACTACCCGTACCAAGACAATCAAGTTTTGCAAAGTACAGTGGAGCCACCACACGGAAGAGGAAGCCACTTGGGAGCGTGAGGATGACATCCGAGAGGACTATCCACACCTATTTGCTAGCCGCACCGAATCTCGAGGACGAGATTCATCTTAAGGGGGTTAGTCTTGTCACATCCCAAATTTTAGATTTGGTCTTTCATATCATTCATATCATTGCATCATATCTTTCCATGCAAAACCGTCGAGTAGAAAGGTTCGACGAAACGCTATTTGCAAAACCCTATTTTGTTTCACTACGAGATTCCTGCGGGAAGCTTTAGTAGGGCTTGCGACAACCACCCCTGTAGGTTCGAGGTTTCGCTCAAACCTTGACGCTAGATTGTTCCCCTCGACGATACGAACCCGTAGGCGCGAGAATCGCTTGAATCGGAGTTCGTATGGAAAAGCTTCGGACGTTTTAGTAAACCGCCGGAAAACGGTCCGAAAATCCGAGTTCTAGTACAACTCTGGACCGATTCGGTTTTGGACTCGCACGCAGGGCCACAAAAGGGGACCACCCGGCCTCGATTTCCGTGCGCACCCCCACGTCGCCGCCCAGCTGTCGCCTCTGCTCCCGATCGCGTGCGCCCCTCCCGAGGCACTGTCGTCGCCGCCAGGTTCGCCCGCCACCGCCTCGCCTCTTCCTCCTCTCCCTATTCCCGCCGTCGGCCGCCGCCTCCGCGCCTCCCGCCGCCGACACCGCCGCCATCCCGCCACCGCCGCCGCGAGCCCGCGGATCACCGCCGCCCTCCGTTGCGCGGGACCGCCACGCCGGCTTCGCTGCGCGCCGACAGCCGCGCCATCGCCGCTACCGCCAGCGCATCACGCAGCGCCACTGCCGCCGCACCTTGCCGCCATGCTGCCCGCTACTGTTGCTGCCGCCGCCTCGGCCTACTGCGCTGCCCTGCGCAAGCACGCGTTATCGCATACATACACGCGCGCGTCGCGCCACCTTGCGCCGCGATTGTTTTGTCGACCCGTTAGTTGACCGTGTGTGTCCGTGCAGGAAAAACCCCGAAGCCGGAACCGATCGTCGCCGCCGTTCGGAGCTCGCCGGAGTCCGTTTTGTCGCTTGTTTCCGGTAAGACAGCAACCACCGTCAGATGTCAGATCAGCGGCCCAGATCGTTATTGACCAGTCAAACTCAGGCGTTGACTAGTCAGACGCCCATTCAGCGCCCAGTCAGCAGACGCTTTGACCAGTCAACAGACACAATTGACTGGTCAATTTCGTTAATCCTTTTTGTTGGCAGATTTCGGTAGAATCTTGTAAATTGCGTAGAAATTAAACCGCTTGGCCAAAAATTGCAAATAAAATATGTACGGATTCAGTGAGTCGCGTAGAATCTCGCGGTACCTTTGGTTCAGGCTTTTGCTGCAAGGTTTAGTACAGTTTAATCAAACTAGTTAGTGGCCTTTTCGGAGTAATAAATTCGTAGAAAAAGATCCGTAGTTCCAAAAATCGCGTATGATATGTCCCTGGATTCAGTGGAACGAGGGGAATCTCATCGTGAGTTAAAAACATAGGCTTACAGTAAAAACTTCTGCAGAAACTGTCTATTGGCTTTCTGCAGTGTTTTAACTACTCGGGGAGTTTTATAATTCTTTTTTGAGTAATTCCAGTTGGTACTGTTTCTAATCAGCGATGCCCATACTGTAAAATTTTCCCACGATTTTACAAACAGTATACTACCGGTAGTGAATTATTTAAGTTCTAGCTCTAGTTTGGAGCATTACTTTTGTTTAGTAGTTTTCCCTTGCGCTAAAACTATTTTCCATACATGCAATCGGTAGTGTTATGTTATAGGATGTTGTGGTGCAGCTTTAGCACCAATTCACTTGTCGTTCTTGCATTCATGCATCATATTTGTTGCATATGCTTGTGGATTGTTTGTTTATGAATGCAATTGTATCGTGTAGATTGTGTTGAGTGCAACGCTTGCTCGTGTGAGGATTGTGCTCCAGACCGCTACAACCAAGGCAAGTAGATGCTACTTTGTTCATGATATCGTCCTACTATTTTCAATGCATTGTCGTGTATTTTGTAGATGCATGTGTAGGATGATACTATCGCTATGTTATGTCCTATTATGTGATAGGACCCTCTTTGTAGATGAACCACCGTTGGTAGATGTGCTTAGCCATGCTATGATGAACGAGGGCTGGGTTACATCATTGATACTTGTTTTCTCAAAGTATTGGTTTGTGAAAACTAAAACAACTTAATCAATGAACCCCCTGGGTGTGATGGTATTGATAAATTTTGGTGGTTTCATTGCGGAAAGGCACCCAGGTATCAAGAGAGAATGATTGTCTTCTTTATTGTGTAGCTTACGTGTACAACCATGTGCCAATAATGAAATGGGCGGTTGGTTGGACTTAGTAGGTTGTGGTAACTCGAACCCGCGTATCCAGAGATGTAGAATTTTGGTAGGTTGGACCGGTGCGCGTCGGGATTGAGGAGCTACTTCCCGAACAGTCTCTTCTTGGTCTTCTCCCTTTCATCACCCAAAATGAGAGTGATGGTACGAGCTGGGCTGGCCAAGTCACATGGGTAAAGTGTACTAACCTCTGCAGGGTGTGTAATCTAATCGATTAGTCGTGTCCCCGGTTATGCACAACTGAGTTGCTTGATATTGATTCCATGACATGTTTCTCGCTCATTCTAATTTCATAATTGCTTTAACATTGTTGGGTTAACTTAACTGGGATCTTTTCAAAGAAAAATCAAAAACTGTTTATGAAAGTAGGACAAATGTATTTGCAAATGCAAGCCAGACATAGCTCCAATTGCCAAATATGCATGTAGATGTTAGTACTATTGTCTCCTTTACTAGCTCTACTTGCCATACATTCCATGTATTGACCCTTCGGGGCTGCTATGTTTCATGTTGCAGGTTATTCCGATTCTGATTGATCGTTATAGGCCACGGTACTCCACTCGGCACTTGTTCACTTGTGGGCAATTTGAAGAATGGAGGATTTACATGTTTATGTTGCTACCTGAATAATTTGAGCTAGCTTTATGCTAAGCTTTTATTGTAATAATGGTACTCTGGATCTTTGTAGTTCATGATACACGGTTATTTTGCTATGTTATCTATCTTACTCTATTGTGGGCCAATGAATCGATCCAGGGATTGGCATGTCACATAGAGGCCACGGTCTTTTCAGAACCGGGGTGTTAGAATTTTGCTACTCGTCCTTAGATCGATAGCACCGGATTTGTGATGTTGTCGCATGAACGGTAGTACCGGACGTGTTTCCGGTACTACCGCCGTGCGGTACTACCGCCAGTAGATCCGGTACTACCGGTCAGTACTGACAGCAGAATTTTTTCAAAAACTTGAATTTCGTCTTCTGTTTGTTTCGGGTTCTTGTTCCCTTATCCCTATGCTACCTCCCATGTTCTTTCTTAGGTGCAGGGGGCTCCCAGGGATCACGCAAAAGGTCCAAATCTCGTCATGAGATAGAGGACTTTGAGTTAGAGTCAGAGACACAATCAGAAGAAGAGATCATGCCGCAACCTAGCAATCGTCTGAAGCTAAAAACCACTCGGGGCCGGCGTGGAGGGGGAGTTAAGATAAGTGTTGGTCGAGGTAGTGCTCCTCCTTCTCCTCCTCACATGGGTCACCGCAAGACTCAGAGTTCAGGGCCATCTGGGCTAAAGAAGTTGTCTGATATCCCCAATACTGAGTTTCTTGCCCTACGGTCTGACAATCCCTATGTTACTGCTCACCATGAGTCTAGGGACAATAGTCTATTTTTCACCGACTTCCAAGAGAGGGTCTACTTTGAGGTACTCATGACGGGTGATAAGATTGTGGTTCCTCAGAAGTGGATTGAGATGAACCATGTGAACAAGAACTTGAACTACTTTGGTGAAGCACTTGAGATTTGCACAAACATTGGCTTGCTTCCCATTATGCAGTTCAAGTGTGACTATGACCCCTTGCTCATTGCGCAGTTCTATGCCACCGTTCACTTTGCCAAGAACCAGACTCGGACTATCACCTGGATGACAGAGGGAGTTGTCAAGACCGCAACATTGGCTGAGTTTGGGGCTATCCTTGGATATGAGGACCGTGGAGAGATACTCCGGTTGGCTTCCGCTATCACAACAACGAGCGTCCCATGAAGAAGGATGTTCTTCTTCCACTTTACATCCGTGGGCGTGGTATTGCTGGAAAGATCAAGGGGCTTCTCCCAACATATGATATCTTGCATCGTATTTTTCGTGAGACCATCGCTCCCCGTTCTGGCAATGTTGATGAGATGCATGGTTTCATGGTGGAACTCATGATCACAACTCACTGCCAATGTGATTCAGGACAACCAATTGATGTGATGGACATGATTTGGAACGAGATGGTTAATGCTACTTACACTTGGTGGGTTCCTCCTTTTGCCCCGTACATCATGGCACTTATTCTTCACAAGTGCCCATCTCTTGCTCGGAACATTTCCTCTCAACGTCTTGTTACTCACCGGCACAAGAGTCTATTGATCAAGACCCATCTTAAACCATGCAATGCGGATGGTCAACTTGTTGATGAGGATGGGAACCCACTTGAGGATGGGTCCGGTGATGATGATGATGCCCAAGATACTGATTTTGTGGCCTCATGCCGCAAGACTACCCAACCATCATGGGCCAAGAGGATTGAGGCTAAGCTTAAGAAGGTCTTCTGCTTCCAGGTTGACAATCAGAAGCATATGTATGAGGCCCATGTCTATGCCAAGAAAGCCAGTGCACGTCAGAAAGAAGTAATGCAAGCTCAAGGGTTGATCACCTCCGAGGGATCCGAGGACAACATCACTCCTGAAGAGCAATGGATCTCCAAGCACAACCACTCGGACGATGATGCCTCTTCCACTTTCCATGCTCCGCCTCCTTATGGGGATGACTCTGATGATGACTGCCAGTGATCTCCGGGACGTTGTCACATCCCAAGATTTTCCAAATCTTGTTATGTGAAAAAAATTGAATAAAATAAAACTTTGATGATTTTCATGGTGAGAAGAAACTTTTTGAATTCAATTGTAAACTTTCAAACCTATTTTGATCAAACAAATCCTAAAGGGATTTGAAAAGACAAAACCTTTAATAAAGAAAAATTTAAATATTTGGAATTGCTATTTTGGATCTTTTAATAAAAAGATTTGATTTTCAAATGAAAAGGTAGAAATTTAAATAAGGATTATTTTATAAGCCAAATTAAAACTTGGCCAAGCCTTTGAAATAAAATATTTCTATTTGATAAAAATAAAAAAGGTTTATTTAAATAAAATAATAAGGATTTAATATCCAAGTTTATTAAAAATAAAGGTTTTACTATTTTAATTAAACATCAAAACTTATTTATTTATTTTTAATAAGTTTTCCTAATGTTTTATATTTTCAAATAAAACCTACTGATTTGGTTTTGAAAATATTTAGACTTTATATGGAGTTTTTAAATAAATTAAAACCCATTTGATTTATTAACTAATGTGCATTTTATTTAATTATAAATGGACCCTAAAATAAAATTATTTTATTATTTTGGGAGATGGAATGTTGTTGTTAAACAGAATCAAAACTCAATACAAAGTTTGGTGAAAGTTTGATTTGATTTGAATGCTTGATTGGTTGTTTGAATTTCAAAACAGAAAATAGAAAGGGAAAAAGAAAAAGATTCTGAATGAAAAAATAGAGCAAACTCGACCCAACTAAGCCTGGCCCAGCAAGCCAGTTCCAGCCCACCAACTCACCCCTCTGCGAAACGTTTTTCACTCAAACTCACACCTTGATGTGAGCAGGACCCCACCCTCCCCCTCTCACTCTCTCTCTCTCGCTGCCAGACGGCCCCACCGCCATCGCGTCTTCCTCACCCTGACCAGTTCTCCCTCGTCATTGCTGCCTCTAATTGCTCGCATCAATTCGAGTAAATGGCCGATTAAATTCTCCCATTAACCTTGCACATTTAATCGCCCACGCTCCCTCCTCCTTTCCCCTCAGAACCCATTCGACCAGAGCCACTAGGCTGTTCGGAATTTCCCTGACACCGCCACTGCTCCGACCGCCGTCCCCAGCAAATTCGGGCGACCCCGCACCGGCCCTTGCCCAATTGACCAAGCTCGCACACTCCCTAGACCTAGGCGTTTCTCCCAGTGCCTTCCATTCAATCGCGGGCGCCCCAGAACGTCAGCAACCACCTCGACTGAGCGCCGCCGCGTCTGCTATTTTCTCTGGCGCTGTTCCCTGGTAAGCACAGACCGCCCCACGCCCTCTCGTTCATGCTACTGCACTCTCCACACTCGACTGCATCTAACCGCATCCTCGTTTTTCCTTGGAGTGAACCACAGCACCGCCCACGACGACCACCAGACGAACCCGACGCCGTCTTTGACTCCGGCGAGGAATTCCGACGGATCCTGAGCGCCCCTCGCCTCCTCGCAACCACGTTGTGCATCGCCACGATCCCCTGAGCACGGTGAGACTTTCCTCTGCCTTCTTTGCTTCCTGTAACCACCATTAGCTCATCGTCCGACTGTGCGTCGTCGCTCACCGCCGTCAGCGCCGCTCGTATTTGGTCAAGCCAACCAGCACCGTTAGATTTCCATCTGGCGACCACGATAGATTCATTTAACGAAAAGGTACGGACTAGTCTGAGCCGCGCGATCTATTTAAATCCAACGGCCTGCATCGTTCGATCTGTGCGAACCAGTATCGACCAGTAGAATTGCGCCGCGTGTCTAGCTTTTGTTTTAAAACAGATTTTAGAATCAGATTTGTTTGCAAATTTGAAACCCTTGTAACTTTTGATCCACACGTTCAAAATTTTCAAACTTTATATCAATGGAATCAGTGGAACAAGCCCTAGCCAACCATGCCTTTTGTTTAGTAAAAAGACTCTGGTAAAATGTTTGTTTTTGCAGAAACATTTGTATGATAGTTTAGGTTATAAAAGTTATTCCAAAATGTTTTTAGGGTTGAAACCTTTGCAAATTGGTTTGTTGTGAACCTACTAACCCTAGGAACCAACTTGTGGATTTTAAAATGTGTTTTGTGAACATTAGGTTTGAATACTTGATTTAGCCCATTTCTAGCCAAATAAAAACATTGATTTTGTTATGGAAATGACTTTGGAGTAAAAACTTTGGGAAAATGATTTGGATCAAACCTACTGACCCTAAAACACCAAGTTTTGAGAAACAACAACTTATTTGGTGAACAACATAAAGTTGTTGCTTTGATAAAAACATTTTCCACCACATAAAATAATGATTGGATTTGAAAAATGGTTTTAGATAAAACCCTTTTGCAAATGACTTTGCCACTTTAGAAAATGACCACCTTGAACCTTACAAAGTTTAGAAGATTAGTGGAGACCACCTTTGCAAATAAAACTATCTTTTGCATGCTTGCATGCAAGACTTATTTTCTATTATTTTATGTGTGTTTGATTGTTTGAATATTGGTTGGAATGCTAGTTGATTTTGTGTTTGCTTGATTGATTTGTAGTGAAGTTAGAGAAGTGTGAAACTAGCAAGATCAAGAAGTGAACCAACATTCCCTACCAAAAAGGCAAGTTACACTATCATCCAAAGTCCTACTATTTTCATTATACTTAGTGGATTTTGAAACATGCATGAAAATGATTTCTATACTATATGCTATGCTAAATCCTAATAGGATACCCTTATACATTCCTTAGCCAAGCTATATTTTGAGAAGAGATACATGTTGAGATTTTATGTAGTTGAGAAAAGACTTATGTTTTATATAATAAAACAAGTACTCAATGAACCACCTGGGTGGACAAGGTTACTCAAGTTTTGGACAAGGTGGCAACAAGAGGAACCATGTTTATATGGTAATCTCTTTTTGTTGTGCATCAGATGAAAACCACCCAGGGACTTAGAGATTGAACATGTTTCTCGTACAGTGGCTTCCGTGTACAGCCACATGCTAAATGGGCTCTGGCTTAGTCAACTACATAGTGGAAGACCCATGCATTGGCATCTTCAGGTTAACTAGATTTGTGCTAGGGAACTTGAAACCCTACATTGGTGCCTGAATGACAAGCTAGCATTTTGTATTGGGAGGACTTCTATGGAAAGACTTCGTCACATTCTCAATCTGCCAGTACTCCATCTTGGTGAGTACTTATCCAGTGGCCACTGGTGGCATCAAGATGAGATTGTGTCATGTGGGTAAAGTGTACAACTTCTGCAGAAGATCAAAATTCTAAGTACTTAGCCGTGTCCCCGGTTATGGACAATACTGAGCAACTAAGGCCTGAAGCTATCGAAGATCTCGACATTCCAATTTCTCAAAGTTAAAAACTTGAGGGTGACAACAAGGGTTTTTGAAACACTTGGTGGATTCCAAGGATTTCAGAAAGATTTGACAAAAGATCAAAACTATTTTGAAAAGATAGGATAAAACTATATTGCTTTCTACAAATGAGCCTAAACCCCACTTAGCCAAATATGCATGTATTGATAGGATCCACTCATACTATACATAGTAGTGAAACTTGCCAATACAATTCAAATATATTGACCCTTGTGGCTGCAACTTGTTATGTTGCAGGTTTGATTGATATTAGTGAAGTTTATTGATTAGGATTACAAGTCTACAACCAACATGTTGCCTGTGGACTTTGAAGATGAAGGACCCCATGCTTATAGATTTTCTGCTGCAATGTAATGTAATAGCCAAATGAGCTATGTAAGATGTAATAAAATTATGTTATTCCTGGTTATAAAGTTGTATTATGACCTTTGTTTCTTGATATTACATCTTAACTGTGGATGCTAGCTATTGATCCAGGGACTAGCATTGTAAACACAGGGATCTCTACCTTATTAAAGTTGGGAACTCTACAGACGTTAGAGTTGCTCTTGTCCCTTTTTGGTGTCTTGATGCCAAAGGGGGAGAAGAGTTACATTAGGCATGCGGGATTTGCATGGGAAAGTCACAAGCTCGCTCTTGCCTTTGATTTTTAATCGCTTGTGAACTTTATTTGCTACTTGCCTCTTATTATGCGTGAAACTTATGAACTAACTATTTGTGCTATGTATGCGACGACTATGTGGTTATCTTATGGATCCATCATCTGTGTGGTATGGTTATTATCATTTGGATCCATCTTATGTGGTGTGTGATGATATTACCTATTCCTTATCATTGTGTTTCTCATCACACACTTGTGTGCAAAGGTATGTGCACTATGTGTGACTATGCACTCCCATGTACCTTGTAAAATAGTATGGGGCTTGTCTCTACTTATCTAGGGGGAGCCCCATCTCTATTTTACAAAATATTACTTGTCATCAATTCTATCATGCAAAATGTGTGTTGTCGTCTGTCACCAAAAAGGGGGAGATTGAAAGAACATTTATTATCCCTAGAGATTTTGGTGTTTATTATAAAATACATAACGGAATAATTATCTTCCAAGTATTCTATAGATTGCATGCATAGAATCCCTGTCTAATTGCCCACAAAAAGGACTTGCCTGCTGCTCCATATTCTGCCTCAATGATGTCCGGTAGTACCGGATAATTCATCCGATACTACCGCTCAAGTCCGGTAGCACCGGGTTTCACTTACGGGCCTAGCAGTGTGATGAGTACACTGGATAAAGGCCTCAGTACTGAGCGGTATCAAAAAGCGGTAGTACCGCATTTTGGTACCGCTCATGACTGAAGCACTTGGCAAGCTAGAAAAACTCCTTAGAACCGAGCGGTATCAAAAAGCGGTAGTACCGCATTTTGATACCGGTCAAGACTAAAGCGATTGACAAGCTTGCCAATGTCACATCCCAAGATTTTCCAAATCTTGTAATGTGAAAAATAAATAAACAAAATAAATGATTGTTGAAATTTAGGGTGAAAAGAAACTTTTGTTTCTAAATGGAAACTTAAAATCCCATCTTGAACAAACTTTAATTAAAGTTTGAAATGCATCCTTCATAAATGCATCTGGAAACATGGACACTTGGAGAATAAACCAAAACTCTAAAACCCTAATGGAAGGAAAACATTTCCAAACTATCTCCAAGCCTATGGATTAGATCCATATAAAAATTTGTCAACAAACATTTACAAATGATCAAGAATGACAAATAGAAATGTTATCAAAACCATAGAAATTGGTTTCACTTAATTTGGAGCCATGGATAAAATCTTATGAATTTAATAAGATAAGGAAAAGTAATTTCCAAAGCTAATAAAACACTTATCTAAAATCCCTATTAAGAAATGATTAATTAAATCATGGGAAAATAATATTTGGAATTTATCCAAGTGGAATAAAAGTTATTTAATTAACTTAAATAAGATCAAAGAAATCTTCCAAATAAAATTTATGGAATTAAAACTATATTTAATTTCATTGGAATAAAGACAACTACCCAAGTTTAAATGATTAATAAATCATATTAAAACATTCCAAATAATTCAAGGTGAATTATTTGATACCCTAATAGAAAAATAAAATCCACTGAAAATATTTGGAAAGATTTAGATTTCAAATGGAGTTTGAAAAACATTATTAAATCTTATTTGAAGTTAATACTAGAGCCTATTTTAAATAATTAAAAGACCGTAAAAAGAATAAAAGATTTATTCCAAAATTGACTTTAAATTATATTCATAAACAGTCTTTGAAAATACTCAAAGTCTGGTTGAAGTTTGAATTCAAATGAATGTTGGAAATGATTAAACAAAATCAAAACAGATAAATAGAAAAAGAAAAGGGAAAATCAAACAGCACAAAAAAATGGAAAGGGTTCAGCCCAACCCAACTAACCTATCTGGCCCAGCATCAGCCCATCCCTCTAACCCTGCAGTGAATCGTTTTTCACTCAAATAGTCGCCCACACAGACGCTGACTAGAAGGCCCCACCTCCCCTCTTCCTCTCTCGCTGACGACGCTACCCCACAGCCACGTCACCGTCTTCAACCCCGCAGACCCCTTCTTCCTCCCTCTCTCTCCTGTTTCTGCCGATTGATTCGTGTGATAAATTCACATCAATGCCACGTGATTCTTGCCCCCTGACCATGCTCACTTAAGCGCCCGTTTACCCTCTAACTTTTCCCCCAGTCCTCACACCACCGGAGCCCCTAGGCTGCCCGTATTGCTTGCGACAACAACTCTGTCTCCGATGAGCATCCGCGGCGAATCCGGCCAGACCAAGCCTCCCCTTGCTCCCTGGCGCATACCAGCAGATTCCCTGGCCTCTGGCGCACCTCCCAGTGTCGCCCGTTCATCCGCGCGTGCTCTGATTCGTCGACAACATCATCACTGAGCAAGAACACCATCTGCTTCAACTCCGGCGACGCCTCCTGTAAGCCACGTCTCCCCCTCCATCTCTGGATGACCCTCCTACACTCACCACTCTCCCGCGCATCTAACCATGTTTTCCTTTTTCTCTAGCATGCTCTGAAGCCTCGTCTTCAACATCGTCTGAGCACACCCGGCGGTTCCAAGAACTCCGATGAGCAATTACGTTCGTCCTCATGCGCCCCTTGCCTCCTCGCGAGCACGTCGAGCATCAGTGACACCACGTGAACCTGGTGAGCCATCCTTCTTGTTCCCTTGCTTCCTGATTCGCTGAGACCACCGTTAGCCGAGCGTCGCCACCGCCAGCCACCGTCGAGCGCCGCTGGTATTTGGTCACAGTGCCCTGAGCCGCTGGATCATGATCCATTGGATGCGATTGATCCACTTATCGAAGGGGTAAGGTTGAACCAGAGCCGCACGATTGTTATTAGATCCGACGCACCAGAGAGGCTGATCCAACCGAAGCGGTACCAGCCTATTAGAACACGCCACGTGGCTCAGGCATCGTTTTAAAAACAGAAACATTTCTATTAGATATGGGATTTTGTAAAATCTATAACTTTTGATCCACACGTCCAAATTTTGCAAATTTTATATCAATGGAATAAGCAAAACAAGTACTTTCTAACCATGCACTTTGTTTCGTAAATTTATTCTGGTAAAATGGTTGTTTTTGCAGAAACTTGTGTAAGCATATTTTGAGTATAAAATTCTTTCTAAAATTATTTTGTTGATAAAATCTTTGGCAAATGGTTTGTTTTGAACCTACTGACCATAGAAATCAATTGGTGGTTTCAAAAACATATTTGGTGAAGCAAAAGAATAAATCTTTGATTTAAAACATTTCTAGTCAAATAAAAATAATGTTTATGTGTTAAAAATGCTTTTGGAAGAAAACCTTTGGGAAATGTTTTGGTTTAAACTCTCTGACCCTAAACACAAAGTCTTATGATTTAAAAATATATTTGGTGAACCCTATAAAGATTATTACTTTGCTAAAGGCATTTTCAACCACATAAAATATTGATTTGGTTTAAAAATAGTTTATAGGTAAAATCTTTTGCAAATGGTTTTGCCACTTTATAAAATGACCAATAAGTGTTTTAGAATGTTTATAACCTATTAGAAACCACTTTTGTAAATAAAACAATCTTTGGCATGCTTGCATGCATTGCTTTGTTTCTATTATTTTATGTGATGTTTGCTTGATTGGTAGATTGAAATTGTACCTTGCTTGATTGAATTGTAGTGACATTTGAAGAGTGTGAATATTGCAAGGACAAGGAGTGAAATTATATTCTCTACCAAAAAGTAAAGTGATGCTTCATACCTTTGTCCCATTATTTTCACTATGCATTAGTGATATTTCTAAGTAGGACTTGCATGGACTTTTTGCTAAGTATAAACTATGCCATGGGAAATCCTAGTAGATGAAACCTTAGTAGAATTTTCCTAAGTTATGATTCCTACTACTATCATCTTAGCTTAGCTAGTAGAAAACAAGGGTGGATTATATTTCATGCTATGGAATATTTCTAAGTCAAGGACTTGTGTTTTGTTTAATAAAACAACTAAGTGAATGAATCACCTGGGTGGAATGGAAAGAATGGTTTGTGTTGAGTGGTTATGCAAGTCCAGTATGCTGGGGAAAACTTGGGCATCACCAAGTCCAGTATGCTGGGGAAAACTTGGTATCTCACTTGTGGATGGCCACCCAAGAACAAAGAGATTTGAGATGTCAAATGTTGAGAAGCTTCAAGTGCAGCCACTTGGCATTATGGGCTCTGCCTGGCTCATATAGGTTTCAATAAATTAGCCAAATGGACAGTTGGTGGTAGGGGATTGATAGGTTGGAGTGCGTCCATTCTGGTCTAAGGGAAGGCTTATGAAAGATCTTGTCTTGGTGAAACCAAGTCTTGTGGGGAAAGTGCACCACCTCTACAGAGTGTAAAATCTAAGTACTTAGCCATGTCCCTGGTAAAGGACAATTTGAGCATCAAGACATGGAAGCTATCAAGAATCTCCTCATCCCAATTTCTAAGTTAAAAACTTGTGGTTGAACAAGGGTTGAAGGATCACCAATTTCTATTGGGAGATGCCTTGGGTGATTTTTGACAAACAAAAACTTAGAGTTTTCAAATGATAAGGAAAATCTATTTTGAGCAAAGCAAGCCTAAGCTCCACTTAGCCAAATGCATATAGATGATAGACTCCACTATACTACCACAGTATCACTTGCCAATACAATTCAAATGTATTGACCCTTGTGGCTGTAACTTGTATGTTGCAGGTTTGTTTGATGTTAGTGAAGTGTGTTGATTAGGATTACAAGTCTACAACCAACATGTTTGCCTGTGGCACTTTGAAGATGAAGGACCCCATGCTATTGTTATATTCTGCTGCATTGTAATGAGATAGCCAAATGAGCTATGTAAGATGTAATAAATTATTTTATTCCTGGTTATAAAGTTGTATTATGACCTTTGTTTCTTGATATTACATCTTAACTGTGGATGCTAGCTATTGATCCAGGGACTAGCATTGTAAATACAGGGATCTTTACCTTATTAAAGGTTGGGACCTCTACAGATGGTATCAGAGCATTGTGTTGCCTGTAGGATTTGTAAACCTAGGATTGGACAAAAACCCTTAGAAAAATAGGAGTTGTATTTGTTCCAAAACTTATTTACAAACAATCTTGTAAACTCTTTCCTCAACCTTTTGGTTTTAACTCTACATCTATTCTATTTCAATTTAATGGATAAAGCCTCCACCATGAGCAAAGACTTCAACATGAGCAAAGGACTTCACCAACTCAAGTGACTTCAACCTTAGTCTCAACAAGGACTTCAACTTGGATAACACTAAGGACTACA
The DNA here is from genome assembly GCA_023614405.1 of Avena insularis. Classification (NCBI taxonomy): domain Eukaryota; kingdom Viridiplantae; phylum Streptophyta; class Magnoliopsida; order Poales; family Poaceae; genus Avena; species Avena insularis. The sequence continues at coordinate 259,086,593 of CM042685.1, forward strand.
AGTGAGCCAAGAGACATTAATCAAGACTTGAAGACTAAGGAAACACAACTTAGAAGGAACCATCATCACCTTTGAAGTTTTGTGACCAAGATACAAGAATTTTTCCAAGGAAACCATGATCTCATTCAAGAAGAATCAACTAGGAAGGAAGGAATGCTCTCAAGTGAACCATATAGTTGGACCACCATGTTTAGTTCAGGTCAAACACACCAACTTATGTGGTGTAGCAAAAATATTTTGTTGCCTAAAAATGTACTTGAACCTTGTTGTTTGAGTGGAATGTTTGTTTGTGATTGCTTGCACATTGCTTGTGTGAATTGTGATGTGTGTGATTAGAAATATTTCCTTAGAAATCTCTTGCCTATTCTAATCCCAATCCAACCCAAACAGATGACTACTCCAAGGAACTCCAACATCAAGAATGGTGACAACAACAACCAAGAGGTCAACATGAGAGAACAACTACTAGTAAACCAAACCCATTTGAATCAGATGACAACTCGGTTTTTAGCCAATAACAAGGAGTTAGACCCAACCATGCAAAAGTTTTTGGAAATTCAATCCCAATTGTTGCAAGGAATGACCACTCAAATGATCAACATGGGAGACAACTCTTTCCAAGGAGATTGTGACAACAAGGATGTCAAGGATGATATTCTAGAAGGAACCCAAGCTTGTAATATTTGTGGAGACAAGGATCATACTACCAAAGAGCATGAAGATCAATGCCCAAATTGTGAAGAGAAACATCCAACTAACCAATTCCCCACATCTCAAGCTACTTGTTTCCTATGTGAGGGGAATAATCATGTCCCTATCCAATGCCCCATCTACTCCATAGTTCAACAAAGGAAACAAGGTGGAGTGCAACAACAGATTGCAGACTTCCATGAGAGAACAAAGTCTACCAAGAAGGATGAAGACAAAGGAAAATCTCAGCTTGCACCTCCATGCAATATGACTCAATTTGAAGGACCAAAGAGGAGACATATGTATTACCCAAGGAAAAGGTCAAGGAGACCAGGAAACTTTCCCACCTTTGAGATAAGATATGAAGAGCATGAACTAGATGAACTCCTAGCTTTGGAGAAACCCAAGAAGAACAAAGACAAAAGCCAAGTGCAATGTTGTGGTTGCAAAGAGATGGGACACTATGCCAATGAATGGCCTGAGAAGAAACAAAAATATAAAGAGATTAAACAAGTGTGGTGCAACAACTGCAAAGAGGTAGGCCATTATGTATCAACTTGTCCACAGAAGATACGTGAAGAACTCAATCTTGTCACATGTTACAATTGTGGTAACCAAGGACATTATGCAAGCAATTGCCCAAAAAAGATGAAGTACAAGATAAAGCCTATGAAGGATCTCAGCCTTGTCACATGTTTCAAGTGTGGAAACAAAGGACACTATGCAGATGTTTGTCCAGAGAAGTATCATCAAGACCCCAAGAAAGACAAGAAGTAATCTAGTTGAAAAAAAATTTAAGGGTGGTAGTACCCTAGTTGCTTTGAGCCAACTTGTAACCCCTATCCTTCCCAAATCTCGGGACAAGATTTATTTTAAGGGTGGTAGCCTGTCACATCCCAAGATTTTCCAAATCTTGTAATGTGAAAAATAAATAAACAAAATAAATGATTGTTGAAATTTAGGGTGAAAAGAAACTTTTGTTTCTAAATGGAAACTTAAAATCCCATCTTGAACAAACTTTAGTTAAAGTTTGAATCCAACTAAATTCAAATCAAGTGAAATGCATTCTTCATAAATGCATCTGGAAACATGAACACTTGGAGAATAAACCAAAACTCTAAAACCCTAATGGAAGGAAAACATTTCCAAACTATCTCCAAGCCTATGGATTAGATCCATATAAAAATTTGTCAACAAACATTTACAAATGATCAAGAATGAAAAATAGAAATGTTATTAAAACCATAGAAATTGGTTTCACTTAATTTGGAGCCATGGATAAAATCTTATGAATTTAATAAGATAAGGAAAAGTAATTTCCAAAGCTAATAAAACACTTATCTAAAATCCATACCAAATGGTGAGCAAATAATCCTAAGGAGATTTAAAAGGATAAACAAATATCCAATAAGATTTTACAAATTGGAATCACCAAGTTTGGATCTATATAAAAAAGATATGTATTTTATAAGATAGAGAAAGAAATATTAAATGAGGAATATTTAAAGACCAAATTAAATCTTGGCCTAATCCATAAACAAATGGAATGAATATAATCCAAATCCAAATAAAATAAATGGATAAAGAATTTTCCAAATAAAATAAAATGATTTCGACCAAATCCTATTCTATTTGAATAAAGATAAAATCCCTATTAAGAAATGATTAATTAAATCATGGGAAAATAATATTTGGAATTTACCGAAGTGGAATAAAAGTTATTTAATTAACTTAAATAAGATCAAATAAATATCCAAATAAAATTTATGGAATTAAAACTATATTTAATTTCATTGGAATAAAGACAACTACCCAATTTTAAATGATTAATAAATCATATTAAAAACATTCCAAATAATTCAAGGTGAATTATTTGATACCCTAAGAGACAAATAAAATCCACTGAAAAGATTTGGAAAGATTTAGATTTCAAATGGAGTTTGAAAAACATTATTAAATTTTATTTGAAATTAATACTAGAGCCTATTTTAAATAATTAAAAGACCCTAAAAAGAATAAAAGATTTATTCCAAAATTGACTTTAAATTATATTAATAAACAATATTTGAAAATACTCAAAGTCTGGTTAAAGTTTGAATTCAAATGAATGTTTGAAATGATTAAACAAAATCAAAACAGATAAATAGAAAAAGAAAAGGGAAAATCAAACAGCACAAAAAAAGGAAAGGATTCAGCCCAGCGCAACTAACCTATCTGGCCCAGCATCAGCCCATCCCTCTAACCCCGCAGTGAATCGTTTTTCACTCAAATAGTCGCCCACACAGACGCTGACTAGCAGGCCCCACCTCCCCTCTTCCTCTCTTGCTGACGATGCTACCCCACAGCCACATCACCGTCTTCAACCCCGCAGACCTCTTCTTCCCCCCTCTCTCTCCTGTTTCTGCCGATTGATTCGCGTGATAAATTCACATCAATGCCGCGTGATTCTTGCCCCCTGACCACGCTCACTTAAGCGCCCGTTTCCCCTCTAACTTTTCCCCCAGTCCTCACACCACCGGAGCCCCTAGGCTGCCCGTATTGCTTGTGACAACAACTCTGTCTCCGACGAGCATCCACGGCGAATCCGGCCAGCCCACGCCTCCCCTTGCTCCCTGGCGCATACCAGCAGACTCCCTGGCCTCTGGCGCACCTCCCAGTGTTGCCCGTTCATCCGCGTGTGCTCTGATTCGTCGACAACATCATCACTGAACAAGCGTCGCCGTCTGCTTCATCTCCGGCGACGCCTCCCTGTAAGCCACGTCTCCCCCTCCATCTCTAGATGACCCTCCTACAGTCACCACTCTCACGCGCATCTAACCATGCTTTCCTTTTTCTCTAGCATGCTCTGAAGCCTCGTCTTCAACATCGTCTGAGCACACCCGACGGTTCCAAGAACTCCGACGAGCAATTACGTTCGTCCTCGTGCGCCCCTTGCCTCCTCGCGAGCATGTCGAGCATCAGTGACACCACGTGAACCTGGTGAGCCATCCTTCTTGTTCCCTTGCTTCCTGATTCGCTGAGACCACCGTTAGCCGAGCGTCGCCACCGCCAGCCATCGTCGAGCGCCGCTGGTATTTGGTCATAGTGCCCTGAGCCGCTGGATCGTGATCCATTGGATGCGATTGATCCACTTATCGAAGGGGTAAGGTTGAACCAGAGCCGCACGATTGTTATTAGATCCAACGCACCAGAGAGGCTGATCCAACCGAAGCGGTACTAGCCTATCAGAACACGCCACGTGGCTCAGGCTTCGTTTTAAAAACAGAAACATTTCTATTAGATATGAGATTTTGTAAAATCTATAACTTTTGATCCACACGTCCAAATTTTGCGAATTTTATATAAATTGAATCAGCAAAACAAGTACTTTCTAACCATGCACTTTGTTTAGTAAATTGCTTCTGGAAAAATGGTTGTTTTTGCAGAAACTTGTGTAAGCATATTTTGAGTATAAAATTCTTTCGAAAATTATTTTCGGGATAAAATCTTTGGCAAATGGTTTGTTTTGAACCTACTGACCATAGAAATCAATTGGTGGTTTCAAAAACAAATTTGGTGAAGCAAAAGAATAAATATTTGATTTAAAACATTTCTAGTCAAATAAAAATAATGTTTGTGTTAAAAATGCTTTTGGAAGAAAACCTTTGGGAAATGTTTTGGTTTAAACTGTCTGACCCTAAACAAAAAGTCTTATGATTTAAAAATATATTTGGTGAACCCTATAAAGATTATTACTCTGCTAAAGGCATTTTCAACCACATGAAATATTGATTTGGTTTAAAAATGGTTTATAGGTAAAATCTTTTGCAAATTGTTTTGCCACTTTATAAAATGACCAATAAGTGTTTTAGAATGTTTATAACCTATTAGAAACCACTTTTGTAAATAAAAAAATCTTTGGCATGCTTGCATGCATTGCTTTGTTTCTATTATTTTATGTGATGTTTGCTTGATTGGTAGATTGAAATTGTACCTTGCTTGATTGAATTGTAGTGACATTTGAAGAGTGTGAATATTGCAAGGACAAGGAGTGAACTTATATTCTCTACCAAAATGGCAAGTGATGCTTCATACCTTTGTCCCATTATTTTCACTATGCGTTAGTGATATTTCTAAGTAGGACTTGCATGGACTTTTTGCTAAGTATAAACTATGCCATGGGAAATCCTAGTAGATGAAACCTTAGTAGAATTTTCCTAAGTTATGATTCCTACTACTATCATCTTAGCTTAGCTAGTAGAAAACAAGGGTGGATTATATTTCATGCTATGGAATATTTCTAAGTCAAGGACTTGTGTTTTGTTTAATAAAACAACTAAGTGAATTAATCACCTGGGTGGAATGGAAAGAATGGTTTGTGTTGAGTGGTTATGCAAGTCCAGTATGCCGGGGAAAACTTGGGCATCACCAAGTCCAGTATGCTGGGGAAAACTTGGTATCTCACTTGTGGATGGCCACCCAGGAAAAAAGAGATTTGAGATGTCAAATATTGAGAAGCTTCAAGTGCAGCCACTTGGCATTATGGGCTCTGCCTGGATCATATAAGTTGCAATAACTTAGCAAAATGGACAGTTGGTGGTACGGGATTGATAGGTTGGAGCGCGTCCATTCTGGTCTAAGGGAAGGCTTCTGAAAGATCTTGTCTTGGTGAAACCAAGTCTTGTGGGGAAAGTGCATCACCTTTGCAGAGTGTAAAATCTCAGTACTTAGCCATGTCCCTGGTAAAGGACAATTTGAGCATCAAGACATGGAAGCTATCAAGAATCTCCTCATCCCAATTTCTAAGTTAAAAACTTGTGGTTGAACAAGGGTTGAAGGATCACCAATTTCTGTTGGGAGATGCCTTGGGTGATTTTTTACAAACAAAAGCTTAGAGTTTTCAAATGATAAGGAAAATTTATTTTGAGCAAAGCAAGCCTAAGCTCCACTTAGCCAAATGCATATAGATGATAGACTCCACTATACTACCATAGTATCACTTGCCAATACAATTCAAATGTATTGACCCTTGTGGTTTTAACTTGTTATGTTGCAGGTTTGTTTGATGTTAGTGAAGTGTGTTGATTAGGATTACAAGTCTACAACCAACATGTTTGCCTGTGGCACTTTGAAGATGAAGGACCCCATGCTATTGTTATATTCTGCTGCATTGTAATGAGATAGCCAAATGAGCTATGTAATATGTAATAAATTATTTTATTCCTGGTTATAAAGTTGTATTATGACCTTTGTTTCTTGATATTACATCTTAACTGTGGATGCTAGCTATTGATCCAGGGACTACCATTGTAAACACAGGGATCTCTACCTTATTAAAGGTTGGGACCTCTACAGCCAATCTTTTCAAAACTGACCGGTACCAAAATGCGGTAGTACCGCATTTTAGTACCGTTCACTTCTGAGTTGATTGGCCACTTGACTCACATTCTTGTTCCCCCCTGTATCAAAATGCGGAACTACCACATGTGTCCGGTAGTACCGCTCTGTAGGGGCGGTACTACCGCCATGCGGTAGCTCCGCACTTTGATACCGGTGGAAACCGTGGGCTATGCAACTCCACATTGCATCTCCGGTACCTGTCTGGTAGTACCGGTACTACCGCTTCATTAAATGCTACAACGGTCAAATTGGAGCTGGGGCTATAAATAGCCTTTCACCTACCTTGGGACAAGGTGCTCATTTGCATTAAAGTCAAGACCACGATTGGAGCCACCAAATACACAAGATCTCTTCAATCCACCACCCAAAGTCCTTGATCTTTGGGGAATCGAAGGAGGAGGCCTTGATCTACTACTTCACCAAAAGAGATCTTCATTTCCCCTTCATTCAATTGAGGGCCCCTTTGATCTAGTGTTTTCTTGGAAACCCTAGTTCTATATTTGGTTCTTACAAGCTTTTCTTTGATTGTTTTGACAGCTTGCTTGTATTTGGGAGCCTCCGATTAAGTTGTGGATGTGTGCCCCAAACTTGTAAAGGTGCCGGCTTCCACCGTGAAGGTTGTCGACATAGTGGAAGGTGAATTGATCCCGTTGGGGTGAGATTCATCGAAGAACAAGGGAGGCCTCTCGTGGCGTTGGTGGTTTGAAACCACCCCCTCTCCAAACGTAGACGTACTTCCCCTCAAAAGGAAGGAACTACGGGAAACAAATCCTTGTGTCTTCGTGTCCACCACTTTGGTTACTTCTATCCTTTACCGCACTTTACTTACTAGTTCTTACTTAGTATTGTGTTAGCTCGTGCATATTTGTCATATAGGTAAATTCACCTTAGTTGCATTATCTAGAGAATTTACCTTATTGTCAAACCTTAATTTGAAAAAGAAGAAAATTTGAAGTAGCACCTATTCACCCCCCCTCTAGGTTCCCATACGAACCTTTCAGCTGTTCCACCATGCTCTTGCATCTCGGGCCAAACAGTACCTTCTCGTTAGCTTCCACTCCTGCAAGCTCTAGGTTGTTCTCCATGGTTTGAAGCTAATCATCTGCATCTAGGGGCTCTTCAGACTTGGTGAAAACGGGTGGATTGGTGTTCTGCAAATTCTTGAGCATAGATCCATGGTTGTCATGATTTCCATGGCCTTGATTGTTGTTGGCCATCTGAGCTATCTATTGAAGGGTGGCTAAGTTGGCTTGATGTTCGGCTCTTTCGGCTTTGCGATCCAAAACCAACATTTGCAAGATTTGTAGCATCGGTCCTAGGGATGAATTGCTTCCTCCGCGAGGCATTTGAAGATTGAGATAGATCATGAGAAAAGGGGGAAATTTCTAAGGTTCGTGGTTTTGTAAAGTTTTTGAAGTTTGACTCATATTTTTCTAGCAACTTGCTTTTCATTCATTCATTCATTCATAGCACAGGATACAGACACACACCACAAGAAAGGAAAATATATGGTTTTAAGAACCATTCTGTGAAACTACAATACAGTGGAACCGAATACAACTCACTAACTCTAGTGCTCAGGTGCTACTACTCCTCAGAGTCAGTGTCATCATCATCATCATCAATGAAGGCAAAGTCATCCTCATTGGTGAAGAAGTACATGGCCTGATCCTGCAGAAAGTCATCATCGTCACTGAGATAGGAGTAGGGGTCTCCACGAAGGTCTTCCCCTGCATTATCCCTCTTCTCCAACTGCATATCCCTATCGTGGACGGTCTCCTCCAAATCCATGATCTGGTGGTGAAGACGAGCAATGGTGTTCTCCTTCTTTTCGAGCTGGCGGCGACGAGACTGGCGATCCTTCACTAGCATGGCAATAGTTGATGGCATATTTGTGGTTGGCGTAGGAGCGGGCATTGTTTAACTCCTTCTGACGGTCATACATCATGAAACTGAGGTGGTCCAATTTTCTCTTCAGCTCGTGGTGATATGGGGCCTCTAGTGGTTGTCCCATAACATCACGCCTTGGGTAAAACTCAAAGCGGGTACCCTTGATCTGATTGATACTCTTCCCACACCGATGGGCAAGAGCTTCCTGCATGGCCCTGGCAAGTCCATTGAGCTAGTTGTTCTCTCTCAAGGTGAACTGAATTCCCTCTGAAGTGGGGGCTTCAATCTTCCCTTGGAGACTTGCAACAACTAGCCACTGCAAATCCTCTCCTTCCTGATCGTTGAGCTAAGCTCCGAAGAACTCGGGGTGCAGACTCTCTAGCATCTCTGACAGCTGGTCCAAGTCACGCTCAAAGATGAGGTCTCCTCCATTCCCCAACTGATAAAACTTGCTGTACTTCACAGCCATCTATAAGAATATAGGATGAGTAAGTTAGTAGAGTGATCAAGTGTGTCAAATTTTATGTAATTTTGCAAGAATTTTTGAGGAACATGAATTTTCATGAGATAGTCTAAGTGATAAGAATGAGAATATGTTTTCATAAATACTCACTTCATTGGTTTTGAAACTCAGTTTTTGATTCAAACGTCCATTCTAAACTAGGGTCTCCTATGGTCAGGATGGCTCTGATACCAACTTGTCAACACCCAGATTTTTAATCCCAGATGCCTGTTATGGCATATCTCGCAATCCCAGGATTACCATTTTTGCGAGACATAACAGATTGGATATCACAGTACACATCCATTACAAACCATACATAAGATCTTACACAAATAAGGATCTCATGATCCATTCTTAATACAATTCAAGCAACAGAATAACGTAATAATAACGATAGCGTAGGCGAAGCTCCATCTTCATGGTCACAGGCAATGCTGACGATGGGAGATGATCCTAGTTGTCGTAACCTTCCTGCTGTCCATCTTCCTGATACTCCTCTTCATAGTCTGGCCATGAGAATAGCCAGGGACAAAGCCATGAGTACTCTTTAAGTATTCGCAAACTAGTACTAACAAGTGAAGTGGTTTTGAGTAGGACGTACTAGGCTCTAGGTTTGTTTTGCAAAAAGCCAGGTTTACCTTAACTAAGTTCAGAAGCAATGAAAGCTAGTTGAAATTTTTATAACACCTAAGTGGGAACTTGAATTTCATATCACAACCCTATTGTGGTCAAGTCAAAGTCATAAATCATTTCATAAAGTCATTTTGAAAACATCTGACGACAGAATAGTATGTCCAATCCAACTGTCCATAACCACGGACGCGGCTATTCGAATAGTTTGACACTCTGCAGAGGTGGTACATACACTTTCACCACAACATTCGGTACATCCGTCAGGAATAATCCTGAATTCACCATACTTAGTATGCGGATAATCAATCCTAACCATTCAATTACACACCCTATTATAGGCACCTATCCTATGAGTTTGGCCTCCCAACCATGACCAACTGTCATCTTGGGAACTGCATAGGTGGACAATCTTCACAAGGAAGCCTCAGCTCAAACCTTGCCCACAACAGACCCATACATTTCTAGTCAATCCCTACCCAAATTTTGGGTATTGTGGTTGTACGGTAAAATTGGAATGGTATCGCATCCAGACAAGCATCAGTTTTATAAAGGTCTAAGGCTCATGCCTTAACAATTTCATCATCAAAATCATTTGGTGTTCGGAAACACATGGAAAACCATTTTAGTAGAATGACTCATCATTCAAAGGTTTTCATAACCATTTTCACTAAGTATTCCCATCAAAAGTGATCAAGTTTTATTCTTAGCACTAGCATCTATAGGTGGGGGTAAATACTAGTGAGGGGTGGTAAACAAGTGTGAATTAGCTAAGTTCCATCTCATGCCTCAGGATGACATCAAGATTATCTAACTTAGGCCAAGTTTTATACTCTTTATGCTACCTTTAAATATCTTTCTAATATCTACAAGTCACTAAGTAAACTCAAATAAAAGCCTTGATAAAGAAATAAAATACCGAGCTTGCAAGTAAAACTAGGATGGGGTATCATCAAATGTATCTAATCAAGCATGCTTAATGCATTGCAGAGGTTATCTAACTTTCATAGTTGCAAGTGTTAGCTTGCCTTGTGCAGAGCAGTGGTTGAAGTTATCCTCGGCTTCTTCCTCGTAGTATCCTCCCTCTTCCTCGTATCCTTGGTCAGTACTATCGTCTATAAATAAATACGAGGTACACAATCACCAAACAATACTTAACTATTTCTATTTATCACACCAAGGTTTTCACTAGATGATATAGGATCATCACAAGCATTACAACCATTAGGGCAAATAGTTTTTATTTCCTTTATTTTAGAAAAGTAATTCTACTCATTGAAAAACTACTTAAGGTTTAATATTCTCCAACTAAAACATGGGATCATGTTGAGACATTTCATCACCACATATTTCAGTACTTGGGAATGTGATTTAAAGTGGTGTCACTATTTAATAAGGTTTAACCTTTTTATTTAATTAATTAAAGTGACTAGAATGGCCTATGATGCATTCTTTTATTATTTGATCCTTATTTCCGCAAGTAAACCTATATATTTTTATATATTCTGAAAGGTCTTGTTAAATGTGATTTTTGAGAGTTGGAATCAACTCAAAAGCTTTTATGGTTCAATTTTGAAAAAAATGTTTGAATGCAGAAAAGCTTCTGCCTTGTTATTTTTACCATAGGTGCTCTACAATTCTAAATGGTTTGAATCCAACGGGCTTGGTTTAATAATTTCAGTAACTTTCTAACAAAATTGGTTTCATGCAATTTGGTTTAGTGCATCGAGCTGGGTTGATTTTTCAATCTAGGTACAGAACTGGGTTTGAACTAAATTGGAAAATACAAATTCAAACTAACTGGGTTGCGGGGGATGTTAACTGGTCCGGCCCACTGCGTACAGTGCGCGCGGGCAGTTTAAGTGGTTTTCCCCACTCGTCAGTGAGACAGAGAGTGGAGAAGGGGTATAGGGCGATTAGGGCCATAGGATTAGAAGCTAGATCTACGGCTATGGTTCATCGTCCATGCCTGAACAGGACGCAGCGATCCTCCTGGTACCGGCAGCTCCTCCTAGGCGGCTTCAATTGACGGCGCCTTTCCTCCTCTACAACGGTGGACTCCGGTGAAATTCCGGCCACCTGGTGCTCGCCTTGCTCCGGGGGTGAGTCGGAGTGATCAGTGAGAGGTGGGGAGTGAGATGGTGTGCTCAAATCTAACGGGGGTGGCCTCCTTCTTATAGTGCCTGAAGGGGACTGACGGGCGCAGGCTGAGCTCGTCGTGGTCGTCGTCACAGCGGGCTACGGGCATGGGCAAGGGTATGGGACGGTGCTATGCTCCCTGGCGAAGCTCAACGACAAGGTCACACGGCGTGGGGCGGTGCAAAATGGTCGGGACGTTGCGACGCTCTGGGCGGGTCCAACGGTGGTTTTAATGGAACACATCGTCCATGGTCTGCGCGGCGATGAACAGGGTTGTCTGGCGTGTTGCTGGGGTGCTGTAGATCACGCATGCAAGAGGCGATGGCGGCGCGTGTTCTGTGGGCGTGTGTCACGGTTGGCACTCCGGCGCGCTCTTGGCTCACTTGTAGAGAAACTGGGCACGAGATTTCCGTGTGGTCCAAGGGCTGGCAGTGCTCGAGGCTTGGACAGGGGGTGGCGATGGAGAGTGTCCCGGACAAGGTTGGCGAGGCTAGTGTTTCTCCTAGCTCGCTGGCGACATTGGAGTGGCAAGGGTGCTCTCGGCCTGCTTGCCATTGATGGCATGGTCTTCTTCACAGTGAGCTAGAGGGGTTAAACAAGTTAGATGATCTACTAAGAGTGTAGTGTGAGCTAGATAGGGAACAAGTTAGGCACTGATCACTGCTCACAATAGTGTTTGTTTGTTTGATGCTATCAAGGTGTTTGATGAAATGCTCGCAAGAGATTCAAATTTGAATTTTGGATTCAAACTTGGTGGATGTGTTGGTTACATACTAGGGAGTCTCTAGTTAGTGGGATTGGTCGAGTGGAATTGATTTGGTTGGGTTTTGATAAATGGTGATCTTCACATATGAATCAGATTCAATTTTGAATTGTGATTTTAATCAAGTTGCCAAATGTTTCTGCAAGTTTGAAAGGTGGGCTTTGATTCACTTTTACTTGGTCTAGCAAGGGGTAAAATGAAATGTAAAAGTTTCTGTTTGAAATCTTGGACTAGAAACACTCAAAGTGGCCTAGTGAGCAATATTGGCAAAAATGACCATTTGCTTATTTGTTTTATTTTTGATTTTCTCTTGATTTGTTTCTACTTGGTAATGTTTTAGATGGTGTTGTTTTCATCTTTAAACCTATCCTTTCCATTAGAACAATCACAGAAGTCCATTCATGCATTCATACAATCATCACATACACACATGCATTCATATGCTTTTTAGTTAACAAAAGTTTTTGTTATCCCTAATTTTGGTGATTGGAATTTTAATAAACATTGTTCAACATTTTTGGGATGTTACACCTACTCCTGCTAGCAACCCAGTAATATGTCGGCGTAAGCCGGATGTTACAATGGATTACAAGAGAGGTTCGCCTGTGCGAGTTGGTTGTGGTTATGTATCGAGTTGTGCCCTAAAGGCTCCCATATGGCCGGTTTATATAGTCACCGGGGCCTAGGGTTACAGGGAGAGACCTATCTGGCTATGTTATAGAGTCGGTAACTATGTACATCTTGTACTACAAGTAATACTACATGCCTAAGTCAGTAACACTTCTGGGCCTTGTCGTAGCCGGAACTAGCTCCTCCTCTTTCTCTGACTGGGCCACCCGTGAAGCAAAGCTCTAACCCGTTGGTGGGCCACCCTGTTCAGCGAGTCCTATGGGTATACCCGGAAAGTATGTCCCCAATAGTAGCCTCCCCGAAGTCTCCAAGATCCGAAGTCGGATAAATCGTCTAGCTTGATGGTTTTTTCGTCTTGAGAATCTTGAAGGGTTCCTGAAAACTTCTTCCTTTGATGTAGGATTCGAGTCAATCGAGTCAGATATATTTTACTCTGACCTTAGTCTTTTCCCTGCTTGATTTGAAACATAAGCCGGATTTTAGCGGCGTGTTGTCTGACAACTTTACAGGTCAGGTCCACATCAGAATTTCCATCAAGCACAATCACAGGGTCCGTTCAATACCTGCGTGAAAATCGAGGGGGCGGAAGAGTCACGAGGAAGCTAACTCCCCCTCTCCTATACGCGTGGCGATAATCGCGCGTCGCACCGCACAAATCTTGACACACAGAGCCAAATAAAGAGGAGAGAAGACCCTTTTTCTTAGATTCACCTCTCCGTCGATTCATTCATTGCTTCCTCGTACTCCTAAAGCTCTCCGCACCAGTTCCCATCTGCACACCGTTGACAAAAAATCTCTCCTTCCCCCACTAGCCCTTCTTCCTCCAAGAACTATGGCATCTGCCTCGTCCTCAAGAGCGGCGGTGGCGGGCCTGTTAGCGGCGGACGAGAAGAAGATGCGGGGTCTTTGGATCCCTAGCGCCATGGATAATGCGGAGCTCCAAGTCATGGAGGATCAGGGGTTCATCATCGCTGGCGTGTGGTAGAGCTTCTCAGGACATGCCGTCCCCACGCCGCTTGACGGCAAGAGGGTGCTGTTCGGCACTCACGTCGACCGTGGCCTCAGCTTGCCTCCATCGGAATTCTTCGTCGAGGTCCTCAACCATTATGGTGTGCAACTCCATAATATTCCTCCCAACTCTCTACTTGAGCTTAGTGCTCACGCAGCTCTGTGCGATGGGTTTCTTGGCATTAGGCTAAGTCTCACCCTTTTTCGGTACTACTATGGTACTCGGAAGAACTCCATCAGTGCCGGTGTGCCTTATGACCGGCACTCTTAGCTTAGTCCTTAGGAGGAATCGGATCTATCCTAGGATTAACTCTAGTGGGTCCGTCAAACGCTGGGCCGGAACTTTATTCTACCATAAGGATATTCCGGCTCCAGGAAAGGCGAAAGGTCTTCCGGCGTTCGCCAACGGCGCCGTTCCCCACCAAGATTCATGGGACGCGGAGGCGCCGGAGCTGTCGGATGTTTTGATTCTTGCCAAGAGGTGGATCGAATTTTGGATGAAGCATGAGGGGCTTCGTGGATCCGACTTGATGCACTACTGGCTGGAGCGCCGGATTCAACCTCTCCAGCACCATGGAGACCGCCTCATGCACCAGATCATTGGTGACAAGAAGGACAACATGAAGATCATCCCGAGCCGGCTTACGGCAAAGGACTACAGGACCCTCATGCAATATTTGATCAAGGAAATAGTGGAATTAAAAGTTCCGGAAGTTTCCATGAAGATGTATACGTCCAACCATCCTATGACTTCGGTAAATATTTCGACTCCGCTTTCATGTTTCGTCGTTCTTTTTCGGTTCTTTCTCCAACTCTATTTTCATCGATGCTTTTCGAATCTGTCAGCTCGAGAAACTCTCCGAGTCCGAGCTATCTCCACTAGAGGGCTATGCTTCAGACAACTTGGAGGCGACGGAGGATGATGAGTTGCAAGAACTTGCCACATCCGCCTCCAAGAAGCGTAAGGCGAAGGAAGTTGTCGCTGCTGGTAGCCAAGTGCTGCCAGTAGTTAAAAAGTAAGCACCTCACCTTTTATTTTTAGTACTCATGTACCTTTATTTATTTCCAGAGCACACCTAAATTTTAGGATTTCTGTGTTCTAGAGCTAAATTAGTGTTGAAGAGCAAGATAAAGCTGGAAAGCAAGCCAGGCAAGCAGATGCGTTAGCAGAAGCTTGTAATTTCCCCTATTGTGCCTCCGTCGACCCCATCCACTACTCCGTCAGCACAGGGAGCTTCTGCATCCCCTGATGCTGGCAAGATCCCGAAATCCCTGGTCACCATTGATGACCAGGCAACTAACAAGGGTGAACCCGTAAAGGGTAATGATCCCATGGTGATGACCACAGGAATGGTGGCTAAAGTGGTTGACTCAGCTGTCCCTGGTCTCAAGAGGAAAGGGAAGGAGGAGATCCTCAGGCTGGCTCAATCCAGTCTTGAGAAGCAAACCTTGACTCTAGAGGCAGCGAGCCAAGAGGAGGAAGACATCAAGATTGTCATCCTCCTGGACCAAATTTTGGTCTGGGATGCTAAAGTCGCATCTGGCGAACTTCCAGCGATGGATGTTCCGTCCCTCACCCTTACCGAGAAGGTGTTTCACAACACCAAACTCGGATTTGAAAAGTTGCACCTGGAACACATTGTAAGTTTCCGATTCTTATTTGGATTTATTATCATATCCTCTAGCCCCCAAGCATGAAGTCGGATAAATATCGTTGGATCCGAGTTAATGCTTTTAGGTTTCAAAAGAACGATGTTGTGTAGCCTCCAAGGCTCGTGCTGTGATTTTACTTAGCTAAATTTGCAGCTCGAGTCTTAGTAGCCGTCTGATGGTATTCCGTCTTTTATACTTATAGAAAATTGCATCTTCCAACCAGGAACTGCTCAAGAATATTTCCAATTAGCGCAAAGAAATTAAAGCTTTGCGCTTTGAAAATTCAAAGTTGAAAGTTGAAAAAGATGAAGCAGAAGGTAAACATTTCCAGCTTCCTCTTTGTCAATTAAATGTTTTGCCATAGTTGAATTTGCTTTACCCGACTGATATTTCTGTCTTTGCAGAATTGTTATGCCAATCCAGCAAGATGGTGGAGCAGGCCGAAAATTTCAAGGTCTTGCTGGTAGAGAATGCTGAACTCCGGGAAAAGCTTGAGACGCTAACTGTGGAATCGGAGAAATCCATAGCCACTGTCATGGAGTCAAGCAACCATGAGACCATGAGGCTCGAGAGGCTCCTAGCCCTCCGAGATAAGGAACTTGCTGATCTCAAGAAGGACTTTCATATCCAAAAGGATCTTGTGCATGCCTCAGCAAGTGAACTAGACAGCCTCTACAAGGAGCATGCTGAATGGAATCACTCCGTGCTTGGTAAGATTTCCAAATCTTTTTACTTTGTGTTGTTTATTTTTCAACTTTCATTTCAGCCGAATCTTGACTTTTTGATTCTTTCCCAGCCCCCCCTGAATATTTCCGACTCTTCCACTTATGAACCTTGCCTCGAGCGCATTAAGCTCGTCGGAGATGTCTTGTTCGACTTCCGCGAAACTCTAAAAGAGGCTGGCGAAGCCGTCATGCTTCCCGACTTGCACACAATGTCAGTGCATGAGGTGAGGGACAAAGTGCGGTGACCCAGCATACCACTGCATGATGTAGTATACTATAGTTGTTGACACAACACCAATGAAACACCATTCACTAGTATTACATCCCTCAGAGTGGTACAAAAGAAACACAGAAGGTCCAATACATGGCTACAGGTTACAACTCACTCTATACACAAGATCCAAAGAACAGTCTAGGTTAAAGAGAGAGAAAGAACTTCTTACAAAGAAGAATCCTGTCAACACCCGGATTTTTCAATCCTAGATGCCTGTTATGCCATCCATCGCAATCCCAGGATTACCATTTTTGCGAGACATAATAGAATTGGATACCATAGTACATCATCCATTACAAACGATACATAAGTTCTTACACAAATAGGGATCTCATGTTCCAGTTCTTAATACAACATCAAGCAGCGGAATACGTAATAATAACGGTAGTGTAGGCGAAGCTCCATCTTCAGGGTCACAGGCAATGCTAACGATGGGAGATGATCCTAGTTGTCGTAACCTTCCTGGGGTCCATCTTCCAGGTACTCCTCTTCATAGTCTGGCCATGGGAATAGCCAGGGACAAAGCCATGAGTACTCTTTAAGTACTCGCAAACTAATACTAATAGGTAAAGGGTTTTTTTTTTGGATAATAGGACACTAGGCTCTAGGGTTGTTTTGCAAAAGCCAGTTTTATCTCTACTAAGCTCCAAGCTAGTCACAATTTTATAAATCCTAAGCGGGAACTTGTATTTCATATCACAACTCTGTTGTGGTCAAGTCAAAGTCTTGATTCATCTCACAGGTCATTTTGAAAAGTCTGACGGGGGAACAGTATGGCCACTCCAACTGTCCATAATCATGACGCCGGCTATTCGAATAGTTTGACACTCTGCAGAGATTGTACACTTTCACCACAACATTCGATACATCCGTCAGGAACAAATCCTGAATTCACCATACTCAGTATGCGGATAATCAATCCTAACCTTTCGATTACACGCCCTAGTATAAGCACCTCTCCTGTGAGTTTGGCCTCCCAACCATGACCAACTGTCATCTTGGGTACTGCACAGGTGGACAATCTTCACAAGGTAGCCTCAGCTCAGACCTTGGCCGTGAGGGAACTAATACTAAGGAATATAAGTTTCCAGTCAGGCCCTAACCAATATTCGGGTATTGTGGTTGTACGATAAAATTGGAATGGTATCGCATCTAGACAACCATCAGTTTTATAAAGGGCTAAGGCTCATGCCTCAACATTTTTATTACCAAACTTCTCAAGTGTTTGGAAACACATGTCCAAAACATTTCAATAGAATGATCCATCATTCCAAGGTTTTCATAACCATTTTTCCACCAAGCATTCCCATCTAAAGTTGATCAAGTTTTATGCTTAGCACTAACATCTACAGGTGGGGGTAGTAATGATGAGGGGTGGTAACTAGTGGAGTTTCAACTAAGTACAACCTCATGTCTCAGGCTGATGTCAAGGTTTCTAACTTAGGCCAAATTTTATGCTCTTTATGCAACCTTCAGCATCTTTCCAATATCTACCAGTCACTTAAGTAAACTCTAAGTAAGCTTTGATAAAGAAATAAAGTAAGAAGCTTGCTCATAAAACTAGGATTGGTTTATCAAGTGGGTATGATCACATATGCTTAAGGCATATAGTAGTCATAGTAACAAGTATGGGTTTGTTGCACCAGTAGGGTATCTTGCAAGTGTTAGATTGCATCAATGTCAATATAAGCTTGCTAAATTGCAAGTGTTAGCTTGCATTGGTATAGTATCAGCTTGCCTTGTGTAGAGCAGTGGTTGAAGTTCTCCTTGGCTTCTTCTTCGTAGTATCCTCCTTCCTCCTCGTATCCTTGGTCGGTACTAGCGTCTATGAATAAATACGAGGTACACAATCACCAAACAATACTTAACTACTTGCAATCATCACACACAAGGGTCCTATGGATGATCTAGCATCATCCCTAACATTACAAGGTTAAGGCTTGATTTAATTCCTTTTATTTTTTTAGAAAAGTAATTTCTACTCATTGAAAAACTTCTTAAGATTTAATATTCTCCAAACCAAACATGGGATCATGTTGACACATGTCATCACCACATATTGTAGTCCATGGGAATGTGATTTCAAGTGGTGTCACAATTTAATAAGGTTTTACCCTTTTATTTTAATTAGTTAAAGTGGCTAGAAATGCTTATGTAGCATTCTTTTATTGCTTGAACATTATTTCTGCAAGTAAACCTATATATTTTTATATATTCTGAAAGGTATGGTTAAATGTGATTTTTGAGAGTTGGAATCAACTCAAAAGCTATTATGGTTTAAATTTGAAAAATGTTTGAATGCAGAAAAGCTTCTGCCTTGTTATTTTTACCATGGGTGATCTATAGATCCAAATGACTTGAATCCAACGGGCTTGGATTCAGCATTCACAGACCTTTCCAAAAAAATTGGTTTCATTCAATTTGGTGCACTGAATCGATCTGGATCGATTTTTGAAGTTGGGTACAGAAGTGTGTTTGAATTGAAATAGAAAAAGGTTTCATTTGAATAACTGGGCTGCGTGGGAAATGTTACTGGGCCGGCCTGCTAAGCGCAGTGCTCCCGTGGGCTGCATAAGTGGGCGTCCCCACTCGTCAGTGACACGGGGCTGGGCGAAGCGGTATGGGGCGATGTGGATCGTTCGATCTAGTTCTAATCTAACGGCTGGGAGTCATCGTCGACGCGAGACAACTCCGGCGAGAACGAAACCTAGCGCGGCCAGTGGGGGTCGCTGGGGGCTCACCGGGGTGCTGGCGAGGGTCGGCGATGGACGGCCGATCCCAGAGGTGGTCGCGGAAGCTCCTGGGGCGGCTCCAATCGCTGGCTCCCTTCTTATCCGGCAGCGGCAGACTCCAGTGAAATTCCGGCGAGGTGGTGCTCGCCTTGCTCTAAGAATGGTGTGGCATGATCAGTAAGGAGAGGGGAGTGAGATGGTGTGAAGAAATCGTGCGGGGGTGGCCTCTATTTATAGTCGAGCGAGGGGACCGTCGGGGCGCATGGTGAGCTCGTCGGGGGCGAGGTTACAGGCAGCTAAAGGCATGGGCAAGGGTAGGGGACAGTGCGGTGTCTCCTGGCGATGCTCAATGACATGGTCTCGAGGCATGGGGCGGTGTGGTTTGGTCTGGAACGAGCGATGCTCTGCGCGGCAGAGGCGGCGTCTTCGACGGCGGGCGGTGGCTGTGTGGCACGGGGCGGCAAACGGGGATGTCTGGCGGTCTCCTGGGTCGGTGAGGATTGTGTATGCACGCGGCGAGTGCGGCGCGCGGTCTGTGGGTGATGGTCGATGGTGGTGCTCTAGCGCACGCTCGGCATGGTCTGGGCGCGGCTTGTGCGCATGGTCCAGGGCTTGGCAACGCTCGCGGCTGGGACAGTGAGTGGCAGTGGACGGTGGGCTGCCTCCCAGACATGCTGGCTAGGCTTGCTGCTGCTCCTAGCTTGCTGTTGACTATGGGGTGGCAAGAGGGTGCTCGGCTATTCACCATTGATGATAATGGCAAGCTCACAGTGGTGCTAGTGCCGGGCTAATCTTCCTAGATGATCTATTGAGTTGTGTGTGAGCTAAATGGGGAACCAGTTAGGCAAGAATCACTGCTCACAATAGTGTTTGATGTTTGTTTGATTTGTGTCTGCAACCTGTTTGATGAAATGGCCGCATGAAATCAAGTTTTGAATTTTGAAATGATTTTTGGTGGGTTTGCTAGATTGGTTCTGGTGAGTCTGCAGATGCTTGGGTTTTGAAAGTTGAGCTTGTTTGAGTAGTTTTTGAAAAAGTGGGATCTTCCCATATGATAAAGATTTAATTTTGAATTGTCATTTAAACTATGCATTTGAAAGTTTATGGATGATCACAAAGTGGGCCTTGATACCTTGTTACGAGTAAATTTAAGGGGTGCAAAGATCCAGAAAAGTTTCTGTTAGGTTCTGAAAGTTTGAGACAACCAAAGTAGGAATGAGAGTTAAATTGGCCAAAATGACCATTCATTTCATATATGTGTTTTGATTTACTTGTCTTTAGGAAAAGTGTGGGAAATGTTTTAGATGATGTTTATTTCACCTAAGAAACATTTTACAAGCAATGGAACAAACAAACAAGGTGGTTTTAAAGGATTTCAAAATCCATGCATACAGATATGCATGCATTCATAAATTTATTTAGAAAAGTTTTTGTTAACCCTAAGTTTGATGATTAGAGTTTGATGATCCAAGCTTAGTATTTTTGGGATGTTACAAACCTTCCCCCCTTAAACAAAATCTCGTCCCGAGATTTGAAAAAGGACGAAAAGATTACCTAGGATTTGAAGAGATCGGGAAACTCCGTCCTGATGTGATCTTCGAGCTCCCAGGTAGCTTCCTCTTCTGTGTGGTTGCTCCACTAAATATTGAGAAACTTGATGCTTCGGATTCGGGTAGTTTGAAAAGCTTCTTCCAAAATGCGGATGGGTACTTCAGGATAGGTCAGGTCATCGTTGATCTCTATGGTCCGGTGATCGATATTCTTGAACACTTCGGTCTTCTCGGGGACTTCGAGACATTTGCGAAGTAACGAGATATGGAACACATTGTGCACAGCTAACATCTCTTCAGGTAGTTCCAATTGATACAATACTTCTCCTCGACGGTTCAGAATCTTGAAAGGTCCGATATATCTGGGGGCCAACTTTCCTTTGAGTTGGAAACGTTGCATTCCCTTCAATGGCGACACTTTTAGATAAACAAAATCTCCTACGTTGAAGGCGAGGTCTCGACGTCTCTTGTCGGCGTAACTCTTCTGTCGGGATTGGGCGGTCTTGAGGTGCTCACGAATCTTGTGAACCTTCTCTTCTGCTTCCCGGAGGATGTCGGGTCCAAAAATCTGACTCTCTCCTACTTCTGACCAGTTCAAAGGGGTGCGACATGCTCCCACTTGGATCCATATTCTAGCACACATGCTCTAAGCATATCTTCGAGTATTTGATTTACTCGCTCCGTTTGTACATCGGTCTGAGGGTGATACGCGGTACTGAAATCTAGGCAGGTTCCTAAACCTTCTTGGACTTTCTTCCAGAATCTCGAGGTAAACTGAGTTCCTCGATCCGATACTATGTTCTTGGGGACTTCGTGCAAACTGACGATTCTAGCGATGTACAACTCCGCTAGCTTCGAACTCTGATAGGTGGTTTTGACGGGCAAGAAATGGGCGACTTTGGACAATCTGTCCACTATGACCTAGATAGTCATTTCCCCTACTAGAAGCAGGTAGTCCAGTGATAAAGTCCATTCCTACAGAATCCCATTTCCATTCCGGAATTTGCAAAGGTTGCAACAATCCAGCGGGTCTTTGATCTCCTGCCTTTACTCGCTGACATATATCACACTTGGCGATAGCTTCCGATTTCTCTCTTCATCTTATGCCACCAAAATTGCTCTTTCAAATCTTGATACATCTTATTTCCTCCTGGATGGATAGAATAAAGAGTATCATGAGCCTCCTTCAAGATAACTTCTTTCAACTCCGAATCTGTTGGTACACAAAGGCGTACTTTGTACCATAGAACTCTTTCTTCGTCCTCGGTGAATCCGGGTACTTTGCCTGTACCGATACGATGCTTGATTCCATCGATATTGGCATTTCCCTTCTGCGCCTCCTTAATCTGACTGATCAAAGTGGGCTGAAGTTCTATGCTAGCCAAAAATCCTTCACTTACTAATTCCATTCGAAAATCTTCCATCTCCTTGTGCAAACTTGATTGCTCCTTCAAAATCATGGAGTTCAAGCGGCACGGCAATCTTCTAAGGGCATCGGCTACCACGTTGGCTTTACCAGGGTGATAGTGAATGTCCAGATCGTAATCCTTGATTAGCTCAATCCATCTTCTCTGCCTCATATTCAACTCCTTCTGAGTGAATATATACTTTAGGCTCTTGTGATCCGAATAAATCTCACAACGGTTTCCCATTAGGTAATGTCTCCATGTCTTCAGGGCTAGAACTACTGCTGCGAGTTCGAGATCATGGGTTGGATAATTTTGATCATGTTGCTTCAATTGTCGAGATAGATAAGATATAACTTTGCCTTCTTGCATTAGCACACACCCGAGACCAATCTTGGATGCATCACAATACACATCGAAGGGCTTCGTGATATCCGGCATGATTAAGATTGGGGCTGATATCAATCTCCTCTTGAGTTCTTTAAAACTCGCTTCACACTTGTCTGTCCATTCAAACTTCTTGTCCTTCTTCAGCAATTGGGTCATGGGTCGGGCGATACTCGAGAATCCTTCTACGAATTTGCGGTAATATCCCGCCAATCCGAGAAAAGCACGAACTTGGGTTTGAGTGGTTGGGGTTTGCCAATCTTCTACATCTTTCACTTTGGCAGGGTCAACGGCAATTCCTCCGGCTGATACAATGTGACCGAGAAATCCTACCTCCTGTAACCAGAATTCACATTTGCTAAACTTTGCATACAGCTGATGCTCTCTAAGGGTTCCAAGAATGGTCCTTAGGTGTAGCTCATGTTCTTCTTCTGATTTGGAATAAATCAGAATGTCATCGATGAAAACAACGACAAACTTATCCAGGAAGTCCATAAAAATCTTATTCATCAGGTTCATGAAATAAGCGGGGGCATTGGTTAATCCAAAAGACATGAATGTATACTCGTACAATCCATATCTGGTGGTAAAGGCAATCTTTGGAATATCCTCTGCATGAATTTTGAGTTGATGATAGCCAGTTCTAAGATCAATCTTAGAAAACACCTGGGCACCGGTCAACTGATCAAACAAATCTTCTATCTTGGGCAAGGGGTACTTGTTCTTGATGGTGACATCATTCAACTTCCGATAATCCGTACACAAACGGTTACCTCCATCTTTCTTGTCCACAAATAAGACAGGTGATCTCCATGGTGACGCACTTGGTTGAATCAATCCAATTTCTAGCATGGAATCCAGTTGCTTCTTCAATTCTGCTAGTTTCGACGGGTTCATACTATAGGGTCTCTGGGCTATGGGTCCTGTTCCGGGGATTAGTTCGATGATAAACTCGATATCCCGATATGGGGGCATACCGGGCAAAACATCTGGAAATACATCGGGGTATTCACAGACTATCCGGACTTGGTCAATGGTAGGTTGGGCTAGACTCTTGTTACACTTGAATTGGCGAGGTAAGTTTTCTGAGATATGCTCGACTGATATTCCGGTGGTACTGGTCATGGTGATGGCTTTCTTAGCACAGTCAATCAATCCCTTATATTTGGACATCCAATCCATTCCTAGTACTACTTCGAAACCTTTAGTTCCGAGTACTTTTAGATTAGCATAAAAATCTATGCCATGGATTCGGATGGGGACGGCTTTGCAAATTTGCCTAGCCTTGGTGGTTGATCCGGGAATTTGCACAATCATGACATGCTTCAGTTTGGTTGGTTGAATTTTACTAGTGCAGGCAAATTCTTCGGTGACAAATGAATGCGAGGCACCAGAGTCAAACAACACTCTTGCAAGTACTAAATTAACAGAAAACATACCTAGCACGACGTCCGGTGCTTCCTGAGGTTCTTCAGCATGCATGAGAAAAAGACGACCATTGCGGTTGAGTGAATTCCCTGGGGCAAATCTTCTTCCTGGCTGAACACGATGCTGCTGTTGAGCTGGGGCATTGGCATTAGGGGTTGTAGCATTCTTCTTGTTGGGGCACTCGTTGGAATAGTGGCCTTTATTTCCACAGTCATAACAAGTCACTTGCGACTTGTCCTTGGCTGCGACAGGCACCGCATTGCTTCCAGTCCTCGGGGAAGTGTTGGTGTTGGCGGTAGCATTGTTGGTGTTGAACTTAGGTGGGGCACGGGTGAAATTGCTAGAGATTCCGGGGTTGTTGTGGTTTCCTCCGGGTCTAGGGTTTCCACGGTTGGGGTAGGTCAGACGGGTCATAGGGGGTCTGTTGGTTCTTGGGGCAAATCCTGGAGATGGGTTGGGGCGATACTTTGGGGTCTGATGGGTTCCTGGTTGATGCATCATGCGACGCTTGCGGTTCTCATTGGCTTGGTTGATCTTTCCTTCCATCTGGATGGCAGAGTCGACAAGGGCTTCAATATCCGCAAAGGGAATATTGACTAACATCGTCTGCATCCCGTCATGCAGACCATTCAGGAATCTTTCTTTCTTCTTGACTTCGGTGTCTATCTCGTCCGGGGCTTACCTAGCTAATGACAAAAAATTGTCACGGTATTCCACTACAGTCATCCTTCCTTGCTTCAGCTCTCTGAACTCGTCTCTCATTCTCTTGATCAAACCTGGTGGCACATGGGTTCTGCTAAACTTGACTTTGAATTCCTCCCAGGTCATCATCTGGCCTCTGGTCATTGCACGAACACTGTTCCACCATGCCCAGGCATCTCCGGCTAGATAATGGGTGGCAAACAGAACTTTCTCATTGGCTTCCACTCCAGCGACTTCTAGGTTGTTTTCCATGGTTTGCAGCCAATCATCGGCATCTAGGGGTTCTTATGACTTGGTGAAAACAGGTGGGTTGGTATTCTGGAAATTCTTGAGCTTAGATCCATGGTTATCCTGATTTCCGTGGCCTTGGTTGTTATGGGCTAGCTGGGCTATCTGTTGTAGAGTGGCTAGGTTGGCTTGACGTTCCGCTCTTTCAGCTTCGCGGTCAGAAGTCAACATTTGTAGGATCTGCAACATCGGGTCCGGGGCTGAACCACTTCCTCCACGTGGCATCTGAAGATTGATATAGATCATGAGAAAAGAGGGAAATTTCTAAGGTCTTGGGTCTTTGAAAAGTTTTAAATGTTTGACTCATATTTTTCTGGCAACTTGATTTTTCATTCATTCACTCATAGCACATAGTACAATACACACCACAACAAAGAAAAACAGATGGTTTTAAGAACCATTCTGGAAACTACGATACAGTGGGACCGACTACTACTCACTACGCTAGTGCTCAGTGCTACTACTCCTCGGAGTCTGTGGCTTCATCATCTTCAGCATCATCGATGAAGGCGAAATCAGCCTCATCGGTGAAGAAGTCCATGGCCTGATCCTCCAGAAAATCATCGTCATCGCTGAGATAAGAGTAAGGGTCTCCACGAAGATCCTCTCCGGCATTCTCCCTTTCCTCCAACTGCATGTCTCTCTCGTGGATGGTCTCCTCCAGAGATGAGATGCAGTGGCGAAGACGGGCAATAATGCTCTCCTTTTTGTCGAGCTGACATTGGCGAGACTTGCGATCCTTTGCTAGCATGGCTATGGTCTGATCCTTCGTCTTGATGATGGCAGACTTGTGGTTGCAATAGTCACGGCAGTTGTCCAACTCCTGCTGACGATCATACATCATGAAGCTAAGGTGGTCCAATTGAGTCTTCAGCTCGGGGTGGTATGGGGCTTCCAGTGATTGTCCATTTGCATCACGCCTTGGGCAAAACTCAAAGCGAGTACCCTTGATCTGATTGATGCTCTGCCCACACAGACGGAAAAGAGCTTCCTGCATTGCTCTGGCAAGTCCATCGAGCCAGTTGTTTTCCCTCAAGGTAAACTGAATTCCCTCCGCAGTGGGAGGTTCAATCTTTCCTCGGAGACTTGCAACAATTAGCCACTGCAGATCTTCTCCTCCTTGATCATTGAGTTGAGCTCCAAAGAACTCAAAAGTGGACGCCCGTGAAGTTCCGAAGCTGATCCAGATCCCTCTCAAAGATAAGGTCTCCCCCATTCCCAAGTTGGTAAAACTTGCTGTACTTCACGTCCATCTATAAAAATAGAGGATGAGTAGATTAGCAGAGTGATCAAGTGTGTCAAAATTTTATGTATTTTGCAAGAGTTTTTGAGGAACATGAATTTTTATGAAAGAATCAAAGAGATAAGAATGAGAATAAATTTTTGTAAATATTTGTTTTCTTTGTTTTTGAAACTAAGTTTTTGGTTCAAACGTCCAGTCTAACTAGGGTCTCCTTTGGTCAGGATGGCTCTGATACCAACTTGTCAACACCCGGATTTTTCAATCCTAGATGCCTGTTATGCCATCCATCGCAACCCCAGGATTACCATTTTTGCGAGACATAATAGAATTGGATACCATAGTACATCATCCATTACAAACGATACATAAGTTCTTACACAAATAGGGATCTCATGATCCAGTTCTTAATACAACATCAAGTTGCGGAATACGTAATAATAACGGTAGCGTAGGCGAAGCTCCATCTTCGGGGTCACAGGCAATGCTGACGATGGGAGATGATCCTAGTTGTCGTAACCTTCCTGGGGTCCATCTTCCAGGTACTCCTCTTCATAGTTTGGCTATGGGAATAGCCAGGGACAAAGCCGTGAGTACTCTTTAAGTACTCGCAAACTACTACTAATAGGTAAAGGGGGGGTTTTGGATAATAGGACACTAGGCTCTAGGGTTGTTTTGCAAAAGCCAGATTTATCTCTACTAAGCTCCAAGCTAGTCACAATTTTATAAATCCTAAGCGGGAACTTGTATTTCATATCGCAACTCTATTGTGGTCAAGTCAAAGTCTTAATTCATCTCACAGGTCATTTTGAAAAGTCTGACGGGGGAACAGTATGGCCACTCCAACTGTCCATAATCATGACGCTATTCGAATAGTTTGACACTCTGCAGAGATTGTACACTTTCACCACAACATTCGATACATCCGTTAGGAACAAATCCTGAATTCACCATACTCAGTATGCGGATAATCAATCCTAACCTTTCGATTACACGCCCTAGTATAAGCACCTCTCCTATGAGTTTGGCCTCCCAACCATGACAAACTGTCATCTTGGGTACTGCACAGGTGGACAATCTTCACAAGGTAGCCTCAGCTCAGACCTTGGCCGTGAGGGAACTAATACTAAGGAATATAAGTTCCCATACAAGCCCTACCCAATATTCGGGTATTGTGGTTGTACAATAAAATTGGAATGGTATCGCATCCAGACAACCATCAGTTTTATAAAGGGCTAAGGCTCATGCCTCAACATTTTTATCACCAAACTTCTCAAGTGTTTGGAAACACATGTCCAAAACATTTCAATAAATGATCCATCATTCCAAGGTTTTCATAACCATTTTTCCACCAAGTATTCCCATCTAAAGTTGATCAAGTTTTATGCTTAGCACTAGCATCTACAGGTGGGGGTAGTAATGATGAGGGGTGGTAACTAGTGGAGTTTCAACTAAGTACAACCTCATGTCTCAGGCTAATGTCAAGGTTTCTAACTTAGGCCAAATTTTATGCTCTTTATGCAACCTTCAGCATCTTTCCAATATCTACCAGTCACTTAAGTAAACTCTAAGTAAGATTTGATAAATAAATAAAGTAAGAAGCTTGCTCATAAAACTAGGATTGGTTTATCAAGTGGGTATGATCACATATGCTTAAGGCATATAGTAGTCATAGTAACAAGTATGGGTTTGTTGCATCAGTAGGGTATCTTGCAAGTGTTAGATTGCATCAATGTCAATATAAGCTTGCTAAATTGCAAGTGTTAGCTTGCATTGGTATAGTATCAGCTTGCCTTGTGCAGAGCAGTGGTTGAAGTTCTCCTCGGCTTCTTCTTCGTAGTATCCTCCTTCCTCCTCGTATCCTTGGTCGGTACTAGCGTCTATGAATAACTACGAGGTACACAATCACCAAACAATACTTAACTAGTTGCAATCATCACACACAAGCGTCCTATGGATGATCTAGCATTATCCCTAACATTACAAGGTTAAGGATTGATTTAATTCCTTTTATTTTTTTAGAAAAGTAATTTCTACTCATTGAAAAACTACTTAAGATTTAATATTCTCCAAACCAAACATGGGATCATGTTGACACATGTCATCACCACATATTGTAGTCCATGGGAATGTGATTTAAAGTGGTGTCACAATTTAATAAGGTTTTACCCTTTTATTTTAATTAGTTAAAGTGGCTAGAAATGCTTATGTAGCATTCTTTTATTGGTTGAACATTATTTCTGCAAGTAAACCTATATATTTTTATATATTCTGAAAGGTATGGTTAAATGTGATTTTTGAGAGTTGGAATCAACTCAAAAGCTATTATGGTTTAAATTTTAAAAATGTTTGAATGCAGAAAAGCTTCTGCCTTGTTATTTTTACCATGGGTGATCTATAGATCCAAATGACTTTAATCCAACGGGCTTGGATTCAGCATTCACAGGCCTTTCCAACAAAATTGGTTTCATTCAATTTGGTGCACTGAGTCGATCTGGGTTGATTTTTGAAGTTGGGTACAGAAGTGTGTTTGAATTGAAATAGAAAAAGGTTTAATTTGAATAACTGGGCTGCGCGGGAAATGTTACTGGGCCGGCCTGCTAAGAGCAGTGCTCCCATGGGCTGCTTAAGTGGGTGTCCCCACTCGTCAGTGACACGGGGCTAGGCGAAGCGGTATGAGGCGATGTGGATGTTCGATC
This sequence comes from Avena insularis, assembly GCA_023614405.1. Taxonomy (NCBI): domain Eukaryota; kingdom Viridiplantae; phylum Streptophyta; class Magnoliopsida; order Poales; family Poaceae; genus Avena; species Avena insularis. The sequence continues at coordinate 259,115,311 of CM042685.1, forward strand.
TAGTTCTAATCTAACGGCTGGGAGTCATCGTCGACGCGAGACAACTCCGGCGATAACGAAATCTAGCGCGGCCAGTGGGGGTCGCTGGGGGCTCACCGGGGTGCTGGCGAGGGTCGGCGAGGCGGGCGAACGGCGAAGTCGACGACGGCGAACTCAGGGGTGGTCGCGGCAGCTCCTGGGACGGCTCCAATCGCCGGCTCCCTTCTTCTCCGGCAGCGGCAGGCTCCATTGAAATTCCGGCGAGGTGGTGCTCGCCTTGCTCTGAGAATGGTGTGGCACGATCAGTGAGGAGAGGGGAGTGAGATGGTGTGAAGAAATCGTGCGGGGGTGGCCTCTATTTATAGTCGAGCGAGGGGACCGTCAGGCGCATAAGTGAGATCGTCGAAGCGAGGTTCTGAGCAGGTAAAGGCATGGGCAAGGGTAGGGGACGGTGCGGTGTCTCCTGGCGATGCTCAACGACATGGTCTCGAGGCATGGGGCGGTGTGGTTTGGTCTAGAACGGCAGGCGGCGCTTCTTCGACGGTGGGCGGTGGCTGTGCGGCACGGGGCGGCAAACGGGGATGTCTGGTGGTCTCCTGGGTCGGTGGGGATTGTGTATGCACGCGGCAAGGGCGGCACGTGATCTGTGGGTGATGGTCGAGGGTGGTGCTCTGGCGCACGCTCGGCATGGTCTGGGCGCAGCTTGTGCGCGTGGTCTAGGGCTTGGCAATGCTCGCGGCTGGGACAGTGAGTGGCGGTGGACGGTGGGCTGCCTCCCAGACATGCTGGCTAGGCTTGCTGCTGCTCCTAGCTTGCTGTCGACTATGGGGTGGCAAGAGGGTGCTCGGCTATTCACCATTGATGACAATGGCAAGCTCACAATGGTGCTAGTGCATGGCTAATCTTCCTAGATGATCTACTGAGTTGTGTGTGAGCTAAATGGGGAACCAGTTAGGCAAGAATCACTGCTCACAATAGTGTTTGATGTTTGTTTGATTTGTGTCTGCAACCTGTTTGATGAAATGGCCGCATGAAATCAAGTTTTGAATTTTGAAATGATTTTTGGTGGGTTTGCTAGATTGGTTCTGGTGAGTCTGCAGATGCTTGGGTTTTGAAAGTTGAGCTTGTTTGAGTAGTTTTTGAAAAAGTGGGATCTTCCCATATGATAAAGATTTAATTTTGAATTGTCATTTAAACTATGCATTTGAAAGTTTTTGGATGATCACAAAGTGGGCCTTGATACCTTGTTATGAGTAAATTTAAGGGGTGCAAAGATCCAGAAAAGTTTCTGTTAGGTTCTGAAAGTTTGAGACAGCCAAAGTAGGCATGAGAGTTAAATTGGCCAAAATGACCATTCATTTCATATATGTGTTTTGATTTACTTTTCTTTAGGAAAAGTGTGGGAAATGTTTTACATGATGTTTATTTCACCTAAGAAACATTTTACAAGCAATGGAACAAACAAACAAGGTGGTTTTAAAGGATTTCAAAATCCATGCATACACATATGCATGCATTCATAAATTTATTTAGAAAAGTTTTTGTTAACCCTAAGTTTGATGATACAAGCTTAGTATTTTTGGGATGTTACAAATCCAAGATAAACAATGCAAAATCTATTATACTATTCAGACTAGTATCTTAACTAAGGGGTTGGTATTGCTGCTATTGCAATGCACTACAGAAATAGGTTCTTTGGTTATAGAGTATATTATTATCTAATAAGTAACTTTTTTCTCACTTGAGTTGATGTATATGTTGACTTCTTTGTCTTCGTTGAAGATCTTTAGCTTTGGATGATGATTTCTGGAGCATAACTGGATGTAGGTGTTGTCTGCACTGGCTTCAGCATCTAGCAAGGGTTAAGAAGATACGTTGAGTACGAGCGTACTCAGGAAGTCCACTAGAAAAGGAGTGTTTGATGCACTATAACTACAGCCACAGACCGTAGGTCGTAGGCAATGCAAGTTTTCATAAACATTTCTTCAAAGGTTGGTTTTATTCTGAAAAGCTATGTCCGTTAGCCTTCACGGATTAACCAGAACTTTCAAGGAGTTCCTTTTCCGTAGCGTTCACAGCTCCTTCCCGGAACAGGGAGTAACAAGTTACAGTTCTTACACTCTGCAGAGGTGTGTTACATTACCCATGAGAGATCAACTCCTTGGTGCACAACCGGGCAGCATACCCGTCCACAATTCCATGTTGTGGGGCCTAGTAGATGATCCAAGCCAATCAGTGCCCTCTCCGTGACCTCATATGTCTGCACGATCCTTTGGAGCCGAATCACCTCCGTTAAGCCCCCTTTCGGGTAGGGTAAAACCCTGATGAGTTCTCGAAGACTCTATGACCTGGTGATGCCCGGACGAGTACCATTTAAATGGACTATATCCCTAAACACCATTCATAGATAATCTTGACACCAAAAGTGTGGGGCATAAGGGTGCCCACTCATATGTTGGATCCGCACAAGGAATCACAACGTCACGCTAAGGTCGTCTTGCCTCCATATGAGAGGAAAAGGATACAGCTGACTTCTCCGTCCCATTCCAAATCTCATGGTTAACGCATAATATACGGCGCAAGAATCACTGGCGACATTGGTTGTTAAGTCCTAGATAATATGTTCCTTTACCACCGGAACTTTCATAATAGGTTATTACCTCATGGTAAATAACCTATAATCATATTATTATGAAAATAGTGTTTTCTGACCTTTTTCAAATGCAAGTGATGATCTTACTGGATTTGCAAAAGTACTTTACAGAAAATATTCAAAGGACATGAGCAAGTGTGAACTTGCCTTTTGTGATTGCAAGATTATGCACTCACGGTATTTAAGACAATATAATATCCAATATCTGAAATCAACATCATTTGTCCAGTAAGGACTAATGTTTAAAGAAATAATATGCTCTTATGCATAAGTAATGTAATGCATTTTATCAACGCGAATCTCGGGGATAACGTTGATCTAGGGTTTGGAAACTGGAATTGGTTCCTTTAGAATGTGTTGTACTTTTTAGACAAGTTTCACACTTACGCTTCTTATTAAGGCTGGTGAGTGTGTGTGAAACATCATGTAAACATAATGGTATACAACAGCAAGATATATAAAAGTGGAATGCTACTCAAAGAATAATTATAGAAGAATTTCCTTATTTTTAAATCTTACTTTACAAGTATTGACATCTCTAGGTAACTTCAGTGTTAATAATTTTTAGTTATACAAGTAAACTTTGAAACAATGTGATTGTGATTAAGTGTCATCTGTTGATTATGATGAGAGTCCTTGAATTTAATTGTGAAGAGTTGGAAATATTATTATAAGGTTTGTTGATTAAAGTGGCAAAACGAATAACTTTTGAAGAGAAGATTTCTTTATTAAGGTTTAAACAACTCTTGTGGTTAGTTAGCGGTGGTCATTGTTTGTGCTTACTTGAATAGTTTGGACTTGATATGCTTGATGACTTAACTACAATAGACCAAAGTTAACTATAAAACATATAACAAAGTTTTTTAGTCTTATATTTAAAGTCTTATAGACTAAAGTTAACTTTAAAAACATGGATGGATTTAAGGTGTATTGCTTATGATATTTGTACCTTGTGTACTTTATAATGTTTCCTTAAGGTTACTTAAGAATGGTTATACTTTTACTTGGTGTAGTGGTTTCTTAATTTTATAATGGAATAGGATCACTTATTTCCTTATAAAGGTGTGATTATAGTTTGTGGATAAGTAAATAGTACTAGTGACTACTCATGAATTATCTTTGGATTTAGTCCATTATAAAGTTATGAGTGGAACAATGGTAAATTATTTTTATTTGGTTAAAGTATCATTCTTGAAGGTTTTATAATTGTTAAAGATCCTTTTTAGAAAATAATCTACACTTATGGTTGAAAGATAATTCAATAAAATGGTATTTATAATGTTTTGAACTATTATGACTTCATATTATTAATATTTGAGACTAATACTATTTGTTAGACTCCATTGACTAATTTTAGAAGTATTAACAAATTTTATCTACCCTTATATGAATTAACAAATAAGGAAATAGGTTTAAATTCAAGTTGTTAAAGTGTTTTAATTTTTTATTTACTTCAAATGTGTATTATTATATTTTTAATATGTAAGTATTATTTTTGTGAACATTTTTGGCATATTACATTTATTTTTGGAATTTATAAATAATAAGATATGATTTTTATTAGATTTATTACTTTATAAATACTTAATAAATAATCAATATTTAATTATGTGAAATAATAATGCATGATTATAGTTTTAAATTATAGTTCTTATTTTTCTAAGATTTTTTGTATTTTATTTATATTTTTAATATTTACCAATATTAAAATATGGATTATCTAAATTTTATTACTTATAAAACCTTTATTAAATAATATTTATTTAAATATTTATAACAATAATGTTTGATAATAGTTTTAAGTTGTAGATTTTATTTTTCTGAAAATTTTCATATATTACAAATATTTTTTTGAATTATAAATCAAAAGTTATTGATTTAACAATATTTAATAATTTGATTTAATTTCTGAAGTATTTAAATTTGGGCTTATAACATTTTATTTATTTCTTAAACAGAAAATAACTTTTTACACCACGGCCAAAGCTACCCTAGGTCACTGACCAGTAGGGTCAGGGCCACGTCAGTATGCCACCTATGCGTCGACTGGTCAACTGGTGGACTGGGTCAAGTGTAACATCCCAAAAATATTAAACTAGAATCATCAAACTCTAATCATCAAAATTGGGGTTAACAAAATCTTTTCCAATTAAAAATAGGAAAGCATTCATATGTGTATGCATTACAATTTGGATTCTTTTGAATTGCTTTGGTTTTGTGTTTCTTTGCTTGTAAAATGATTCTTAGGTGAAATAAACATCATCTAAACTATCCCCACACTTTTCCCAAAGACAAATAAATCAAAACAAACAAATTAAGTGAATGGTCACTTTGGCCAAATTAACTCCCATGCCTACTTTGGCTATCTCTAACTTTTAGAACTTAACAGAATCTTGTTTGGATCTTTGCACCCCTTGATAGTACTCATAACAAGGTACCAAGGCCCACCTTGTGATCATCCAAAAACATTTAAATGCATGGTTTAAATGACAGTTTAAAATTGAATTTATTTCATATGGGAAGATCCCAATTTTTCAAAAACCCCTCAAACCAACTCAACTTTCAAAACCCAAGCATCTACAGACTCACCAGAACATGCCTAGCACACCCACCAAAAATAATTTCAAAATTTAAAACTTGAGTTCATGCGGCCATTTCATCAAACACCTTGCAGATGTAAATCAAACAAATCCTAAACACTATAGTGTGCAGTGCTTCTGGCCTAACTTGTTCCCTCTCTAGACACCACTAGCCTTAGTAGATCATCTAACAACCTTAACTAATCTCTAGCACCACTATAAGCTGGCCATTGTCATCAATGGTGAGCAGGCCGAGTGCACCATTGCCACCCCATAGTCGAAAGCAAGATATGGGCAACACTAGCCTCGCCAACCTTGTCTGGGAGCAAGCTAGCACCCCACTACCACTCCCTATCCCAGCCGCGAGCGATGCCAGCCCCTGGACCACACGCACAGACCATGCCAAGCCGCTCTGCAAGCATGCCGAGAGCGCGCCCCGTGCGCCACGCTCGACAGACGACCACAGACCACGCGCCGCCCTTGCCGCGTGAACGCGTGATCACCACCGTCCCAGTAACCCCGCAGACAAGCCCGTTCGCTGCCGCGCAGACCACGCGTGCTGTGCGCATTAAAACTCCCGTCGGGCACACTCAGAGCAGCGCAGCGTTCCGACCGATCAGCACCGCCCCACGCGTCGCCACCACGTAGTTGAGCTTCGCCAGGGAGCACAACACCACCCCTACCGTCGCCCACGCCGATAGCTCTCTGTGCCATCGACCACGACGAGCTCAACTTGCGCCCGTCGGTCCCATCTCGCCACTATAAATAGAGGCCTCCCCCGCTCGAATTCTTCACACCACCTCACTCCCCTCACCTCACTGATCGTTCCACCCCATTCCCGGAGCAAGGCGAGCAGTGCATCGCCGGAATTTCACCGGAGTCCGCTGCTGCTGGAGGAGAAGGAAGCCATTGATTTTGTCCACCCCAGGAGGAGCTGCCAGTACTAGGAGGTTCGCTGTCGTCAACTTCGTCGTTCGCCCGCATCGCCGACCCTCGCCTGAGCCCCGGTGAGCCTCCCACGACCCCCACTGAGCCGCTAGGGTTCGAGCTCGCCGGTGACTAGTTCATCGTCGACGACGACCCTCAGCCATTGCTCTTACTTCTAATCCAACGCACCACATCGGCCCGTACCGCTTCGCGTTTAATGAGTCGCTGACCAGTAGACCCGCCCTGTCAGTTGCCCCCGCGCCGCGGAGTGACACTGGGCCGGCCCAATAACCCTTCCCGTGCAACCCACTTGTTTGAATTTAGCTTTTTCTATTTATATTCAAACTCAGTTCTGTACATAGTTTCAAAAATCAACTCAGCTCGATTCACCGAACCAAATTGAATGAAACCAATTTTGTTAGAAAGGTTTTGAAATGCTTAATCCAAGACCGTTGGATTCAAATCATTTGAATCTATAGATCAACCTTGGTAAAAATAACAAGGGAAAAGCTTTTCTGCATTCAAACATTTTTCAAATTTAAACTATAATAGATTTTGAGTTGATTCCAACTCTCAAAAATCACATTTGATCATACCTTTCAGAATATATAAACATATATTGGTTTACTTACAGAAATAATGACCAAGTAATAAAAGAAGGCCACATAGGCATTTCTAGCCACTTTAATCAATTAAAATAAAAGGGTAAAACCTTATTAAATTGTGACACCACTTTAAATCACATTCCCATGGACTAAAATATGTGGTGATGACATGTGTCAACATGATACCATGTTTGGTTTGGAGAATATTAAATCTTAAGAAGTTTTTCAATGAGTAGAAATTACTTTTCTAAACTAAAAGAAATAATCTTGTAATATTAGTGATGATGCTAAATCATCTATAGAACCCTTGTGTGTGATGATTGAAAGTAGTTAAGCATCTTTTGGTGATTTTGTACCTCGTATTTATTTATAGACGCTAGTACCGACCAAGGATACAAGGAGGAAGGAGGATACTATGAAGAAGAAGCCGAGGAGAACTTCAACCACTGCTCTGCACAAGGCAAGCCTAATACTACTAGTTTATTGTCCAAGTTAACACTTGCAAGATACTATACCTATGCAAGAAAATACTTGCTTGTTACCATGCCAACTATATGCCTTAAGCATATTTGATCATACCCACTTGATAACCCCATTCCTAGTTTTACTTGCAATCTTTCTACTTTATTTCTTTATCAAAGCTCTTACTTAGAGTTTACTTAAGTGATTTGTAGATTCTAGAAAGAAAACTGAAGGTTGCATAATCAACATTAAATTTGGCCTAAGCTAGATAATCTTGATGTAATCCTAAGGCATGAGATTGAACTCAGTTAAACTCCACTAGTTTACCACCCCTCATTAGTACTCACCCCCACTTGTAGATGCTAGTGCTAAACATAAAACTTGATCAACTTTAGATGGGAATACTTGGTGGAAAAATGGTTATGAAAACCTTGGAATGATGGTTCAGTATATTGAGATGTTTTGACATGTGTTTCCGAACACCAGATGATTTGGATGATGAGCGGAGGCTACCTTAGTATGGGTTCCCTCACGGCCAAGGTCTGAGCGGAGGCTACCTTGTGAAGATTGTCCACCTGTGCAGTACCCAAGATGACAGTTGGTCATAGTTGGGAGGCCAAACTCACAGGAGAGGTGCTTATACTAGGGCATGTAATTGAAAGGTTAGGATTGATTATCCGCATACTGAGTATGGTGAATTCAGGATTTGTTCCTGACGGATGTATCGAATGTTGTGGTGAAAGTGTACAATCTCTGCAGAGTGTCAAACTATTCGAATAGCCGCGTCATGATTATGGACAGTTGGAGTGGCCATACTGTTCCCCTGTCAGATGTTTTCAAAATGACTTGTGAAATGGATCGAGATTTTGACTTGACCACAACAGAGTTGTGATATGAAATACAAGTTCCCACTTAGGTGTTATAAAATTTCAACTAGCTTTTCTTGCTTCTGAACTTAGTAGAGATAAATCTGGATTTTTGCAAAATAACCCTAGAGCTTAGTGTCCTATTACAAAAACCCCCTTCACTTGTTAGTATTAGTTTGCGAGTACTTAAAGAGTACTCATGGCTTTGTCCCTGGCTATTCCCGTGGCCAGACTATGAAGAGGAGTACCAGGAGGATGGACCCCAGGAAGTTTATGACAACTAGGATCATCTCCCATCGTCAGCATTGCCTGTGACCCGAAGATGGAGCTTCGCCTACGCTACCGTTACTATTATGTTATTCCGCTGCTTGAGTTGTATTAAGAATCAGATCATGAGATCCTTATTTGTGTAAGACCTTATGTATGGTTTGTAATGGATGATGTACTGTGGTATCCAATTCTGTTATGTCTCGCAAAAATGGTAATCCTGGGATTGTGATGTATGGCATAACAGGCATCTGGGATTAAAAATCCGGGTGTTGACAAGTTGGTATCAAAGCCATCCTGACCATAGGATACCCTAGTTAGACTGGACGTTTGAATCAAAAACTTAGTTTCAAAACCAAAGGAAGCAAATATTTACAAAAACTTATTCCCATTCTTATCACCTTGATTCTTTCATAAAAATTCATGTTCCTCAAAAACTCTTGCAAAATACATAAAATTTGACACACTTGATCACTCTACTAACTTCCTCATCCTATATTCTTATAGATGGACGTGAAGTACAGCAAGTTTTATCAGTTGGGAATGGAGGAGACCTTATCTTTGAGCGGGATTTGGACCAGCTTTCGGAACTTCTGGAGCGTTCGCACCCCAAGTTCTGTGGAGCTCAGCTCGATGATCAAGGAGGAGAAGATCTGTAGTGGCTAATTGTTGCAAGTCTCCGAGGAAAGATTGAACCTCCCACTGCCGAGGGAATTCAGTTTACCTTAAGAGAGAACAACTGGCTCGATGGACTTGCCAGGGCCATGCAGGAAGATCTTGCCCGTTTGTGTGGGTAGAGTATAAACCAAATCAAGGGTACCCGCTTTGAGTTTTGTCCAAGGCGTGATGCTAATGGACAGCCACTGTAAGACCCATACCACCATGAGCTGAAGACCCAATTGGACCACCTTAGCTTCATGATGTACGATCGTCAGCAGGAATTGGACAATTTCCGTGACTACTCCAACCACAAGTCTGCCATCATCAAGACGAAGGATCAGACCATCGCCATGCTAGCAAAGGATCGCAAGTCTCGCCGTCGTTAGCTCGACAAGAAGGAGCGCATCATTGCCCGTCTTCGCCACCGTATCTCGGATTTGGAGGAGACCATCCACGAGAGAGAAATGCAGTTGGAGGAAAGGGAGAATGCCGGAGAAGATCTTCGTGGAGACCCCTACTCCTATCTTAGCGATGATGATGATTTTCTGGAGGATCAGGCTATGGATTTCTTCACCGATGAGGATGATTACGCCTTCATCGATGACGATGAGGATGATGAGGATGATGACTACACAAACTACGAGGAGTAGTAGCACTTGAGCACTAGCGTAGTGAGTTGTATTCGGTCCCACTGTATCATAGTTTCTAGAATGGTTCTTAAAACCATCTGTTTACCTTTGTTGTGGTGTGTGTTTGTATCGTGTGCTATGAATGAATGAATGAAAAGCAAGTTGCTAGAAAAATCTCAGTCAAACTTTAAAAACTTTTAAAGTCTGGAACCTTAGAAATTTCCCTCTTTTCTCATGATCTATCTCAATCTTGAGATGCCACGCGGAGGAAGTGGTTCATCCCCGGACCCGATGTTGCAGATCTTGCAAATGTTGGTTTTTGACCGCGAAGCTGAAAGAGCCGAATGTCAAGCCAGCCTAGCCACCCTTCAACAGATAGCTCAGCTAGCCCACAACAATCAAGGCCACGGAAACCAGGACAACCATGGATCTAAGCTCAAAAATTTCCAGAACACCAACCCACCTGTTTTCACTAAATCGGAAGAGCCCCTAGACGCTCATGATTGGCTGCAAACCTTGGAAAATAACCTGGAAGTCGCCGGAGTGGAAGCTAACGAGAAAGTTCTGTTCGCCACCCACTATCTAGACGGAGATGCCAGAGCATGGTGGAACAACGTTCGTGCAATGACCGGAGGACAGATGATGACATGGGAGGAATTCAAAGTCAAGTTCAACAAAACCCATGTGCCACCGGGTTTGATCAAGAGAATGAGAGATGAGTTCAGAGAACTAAAGCAAGGACGGATGACCGTAGTGGAATACCATGACAAATTCTTGTCATTATCTAGGTATGCCCCGGATGAGATCGACACCGAAGCCAAGAAGAAGGAGAGATTCTTGAATGGTCTGCACGATGAGATGCAGACTGTGTTGGTCAATATCCCCTTTGCTGATATTGAAGCCCTTGTCGACTCTGCCATCCAGATGGAAGGAAAGATCAACCAAGCCAATGAGAACCGCAAGCGTCGCATGATGCATCAACCAGGAACCCATTAGACCCCAAAGTATCGCCCTAACCCATCTCCAGGATTTGCCCCGAGAACCAACAGACCCCCGATGAACCGCTCGACCTATCCAAACCGTGGAAACATGAGGCCCGGAGGAAATCACAACAACCCCGGCAACTCTGGCAATTTCAACCGTGCCCCACCCAAGTTCAACAACAACAATCCTACCGCCAACACCAACACTGCCCCGAGGACAAGAAGCAATGTTGTGCCTGTTGCAGCAAAGGACAAGTCGCAAGTGACTTGTTATGACTATGGAAATAAGGGCCACTACTCCAATGAGTGCCCCAAGAAGAACGCCGCAGCCCCCAATACAAATGCCCTAGCTCAGCAGCAGCGTCGTGTTCAGCCCGGAAGGAGATTTGCCCCAGGGAATTCGCTCAACCGCAACGGCCGTATTTTTCTCATGCATGCTAAAGAAGCTCAGGAAGCGCCAGACGTCATGTTGGGTATGTTTTCTGTTAATTCAGTACTTGCAAGAGTGTTGTTTGATTCGGGTGCATCGCATTCATTTGTCACCGAATAATTTTCTTGCACTACTAAGATTCAACCAACCAAACTGAAGCATGTTATGATTGTTCAAATCCCCGGTTCAACCACCAAAGCTAGGCAAATTTTCAAAGCCGGCCCTATCCGAATCCATGGCATAGATTTTTATGCAAATATGATAGTACTCGGAACTAAAGGTTTGGAAGTAGTACTAGGAATGGATTGGATGTCCAAACATAAAGGATCGATTGACTATGCCAAGAAAGCCATAACCATGACCAGCACCGCTAGAATATCAGTCGAGCATATATCTGAAACCTTACCTCGTCAATTCAAGTGCAACAAGAGTATAGCCCAACCTACCATTGACCAAGTCCGGATAGTCTGCGAATACCCTGATGTATTTCCAGATGTTTTGCTCGGTATGCCCCCAGATCGGGATATCGAGTTTATCATTGAACTAATCCCCGGAATAGAACCCATAGCCTAGAGACCATATAGTATGAACCCGTCGGAACTAGAAGAACTGAAGAAGCAACTGGATTCCATGCTGGAAATTGGATTGATTCAACCAAGTGCGTCACCATGGAGATCACATGTCTTATTCGTGGACAAGAAGGATGGAGGTAACTGATTGTGTACAGATTATCGGAAGTTGAATGACGTCACTATCAAGAACAAATACCCATTGCCCCAGATAGAAGATTTGTTTGATCAGTTGACCGGTGCCAAAGTATTTTCTAAGATTGATATTAGAACTGGCTATCGTCAACTCAAGATTCGCGCAGAGGATATTCCCAAGACTGCCTTTACCACCAGATATGGATTATAGGAGTATACTGTCATGTCTTTTGGATTATCCAATGCCCCCCGCTTATTTCATGAATCTCATGAATAAGATTTGTATGGACTTCCTGGATAAGTTTGTCGTTGTTTTCCTTGATGACATTCTGATTTATTCCAAATCGGAAGAAGAACATGAGCTACACCTAAGGACCATTCTTGGAACCCTTAGAAAGCATCAGTTGTATTCCAAGTTTAGCAAATGTGAATTCTGGTTACAGGAGGTAGGATTCCTCGGCCACATTGTATCAGCCAGAGGAATTGTCGTTGACCCAACAACGGTGAAAGATGTCGAAGATTGGCAAGCCCCAACCACTCGAACCCAAGTTCGTGCATTTCTTGGATTGGCGGGATACTACCGCAAGTTTGTAGAAGGATTCTCGAGTATCGCCAGACCCATGACCCAATTGCTGAAGAAATACAAGAAGTTTGAATGGATGAACAAATGTGAAGCGAGTTTTCAAGAACTCAAGAGGATATTGAATTCAGCCCCAATCTTAATCATGTCGGATATCACAAAGCCCTTCGACGTGTATTGTGATGCATCAAAGATCGGTCTCGGATGTGTGCTAATGCAAGAAGGCAAAGTTATATCTTATCTATCCCGACAACTAAAACAACATGAGCAAAATTACCCAACCCATGACCTCGAACTCGCAGCCGTAGTTCTAGCCCTGAAGACATGGAGGCATTACCTGATGGGAAACCGTTGTGAGATTTATTCGAATCACAAGAGTCTGAAGTATATATTCACTCAGAAGGAGCTGAATATGAGGCATAGAAGATGGATTGAGCTAATCAAGGATTACAACCTGGAAATTCACTATCACCCTGGTAAAGCCAATGTGGTAGCAGATGCGCTTAGCAGATTGCCGTGCCGCTTGAACTCCATGATTTTGAAGGAGCAACCAAGCTTGCACAAAGAGATGGAAGATTTTTGAATGGAATTAGTGATTGAAGGTTTTTTGGCTAGCATAGAACTTCAACCCAATTTGATCAGCCAGATCAAAGAGGCGCAGAAAGGAAATGCTAGTATCGACGGAATCAAGCGTCGTATCGGTACAAGTAAAGTACCCGGATTCACCGAAGACGAAGAAGGAGTTCTGTGGTACAAAGGACGCCTTTGTGTACCAGTAGATTCTGAGTTGAAAGAAGTTATTCCCAAGTAAGCTCATGATACTCTTTATTCTATCCACCCCGGAGGAACTAAGATGTATCAAGATTTGAAAGAGCAATTTTGGTGGCATAAGATGAAGAGAGAAATCGGAAGCTATATCGCTAAGTGTGATATATGTTAGCGAGTCAAGGCCGGACATCAAAGACCCGTTGGATTGTTGCAACCGTTGCAGATTCTGGAATGGAAATGGGATTCCGTTGGAATGGACTTTATCACTGGATTGCCTACTTCTAGTAGGGGACATGACTCTATCTGGGTCAGAGTGGACAGATTGTCCAAAGTCGCCCATTTCTTACCCGTCAAGACCACATATAAGAGTTTGAAGATAGCGGAGTTATACATCGCTAGAATCGTCAGTTTGCATGGAGTCCCAAGAACATCGTATCGGATCGAGGAACTCAGTTTACCTCGAGATTCTGGAAGAAAGTCCAAGAAGGTTTAGGAACCCACCTAGATTTCAGCACCGTTTATCGCCCTCAGACCGATGGACAAACGGAGCGAGTAAATCAAATACTCGAAGATATGCTGAGAGCATGTGTGTTAGAATATGGATCTAAGTGGGAAGACTATGTGCCGTTTGCAGAATTTTCGTACAACAAAAGTTATCAAGCTAGTTTGCAAATGTCCCCATTTGAATTCATGTATGGAAGGAAGTGTCGCACCCCTTTGAATTGGTCGGAAGTAGGAGAGAGTCAGATTTTCGGACCCGATATCCTACGAGAAGCAGAAGAGAAGGTTCACAAGATTCGTGAGCACCTCAAGACAGCCCAGTCCAGACAGAAGAGTTACGCCGACAAGAGACGTCGAGACCTCGCCTTCAACATAGCAGATTTTGTGTATCTGAAGGTGTCATCATTGAAAGGAATGTAGCGTTTCCAGCTGAAAGGAAAGTTAGCCCCCAGATATATCGGACCTTTCAAAATTCTGAACCATCGAGGAGAAGTGTCGTATCAATTGGAACTACCCGAGGAGATGTCAGCCGTGCATAGTGTGTTCCATATCTCATTACTTCGCAAGTGTCTCGAAGTTCCAGAGAAGACCGAAGTGTTCAAGAATATTGATCACCGGACCATAGAAATCAACGATGACCTGACCTATCCCAAAGTACCCATCCGTATTTTGGAAGAAGCTTTTAGAACTACCAGAACCCGAAGCATCAAGTTTCTCGAGATTCAGTGGAGCAACCACACAGAAGAGGAAGCTACCTGGGAGCGCGAAGATCACATCAGGACAGAGTTTCTCGATCTCTTCAAATCCTAGGTATTCTTTTTCATCCTTTTTCAAATCTCGGGACGAGATTTTTTTTAAGGGGGAAGGTTTGTAACATCCCAAAATATTAAACTAGAATCATCAAACTCTAATCATCAAAATTAGGGTTAACAAAAACTTTTCCAATTAAAAATAGGAAAGCATTCATATGTGTATGCATTACAATTTGGATTCTTTTGAATTGCCTTGGTTTTGTGTTTCTTTGCTTGTAAAATGATTCTTAGGTGAAATAAACATCATCTAAACAATCCCCACACTTTTCCCAAAGACAAATAAATCAAAACAAACAAATTAAGTGAATGGTCACTTTGGCCAAATTAACTCCCATGCCTACTTTGGCTATCTCTAACTTTTAGAAATTAACAGAAGATTGTTTGGATCTTTGCACCCCTTGATAGTACTCATAACAAGGCCCACCTTGTGATCATCCAAAAACATTTAAATGCATGGTTTAAATGACAGTTTAAAATTGAATCTATTTCATATGGGAAGATCCCACTTTTTCAAAAACCCCTCAAACCAACTCAACTTTCAAAACCCAAGTACAGACTCACCAGCACATGCCTACCACACCCACCAAAAATAATTTCAAAATTCAAAACTTGAGTTCATGCGGCCATTTCATCAAACACCTTGCAGATGCAAATCAAACAAATCCTAAACACTATAGTGTTTAGTGATTCTGTCCTAACTTGTTCCCTCTCTGGACACCACTAGCCTTAGTAGATCATCTAACAACCTTAACTAATCTCTAGCACCACTGTAAGCTGGCCATTGTCATCAATGGTGAGCAGGCCGAGTGCACCATTGCCACCCCATAGTCGACAGCAATCTATGAGCAACACTAGCCTCGCCAACCTTGTCTGGGAGCAAGTTAGCACCCCACCGCCATTCCTTGTCCCAGCCGCGAGCGATGGCAGCCCCTGGACCACACGCACAGACCATGCCAAGCCTCTATGCAAGCATGCCGAGAGCACGCCCCGTGCGCCACGCTCAACAGACGACCACAGACCACGCGCCGCCCTCGCCGCGTGCACGCGTGATCACCACCATCCCAGCAACCCCGCAGACACGCCCATTCGCCGCCGCGCGGACAACGTGCGTTGTGCGCCATTAAAACTCTCGTTGGGCACGCTCAGAGCACCGCAGCATTCCGACCGATCAGCACCACCCCACGCCTCGCCACCACGTCGTTGAGCTTTGCCAGGGAGCATAGCACCGCCCCCTACCATCGCCCACGGCGATAGCCCTCTGTGCCATCGACCACGACGAGCTCAACTTGCGCCCGTTGGTCCCCTCTCGCCACTATAAATAGAGGCCTCCCCCGCTCGAATTCTTCTGTCACATCCCAAGATTTTCCAAATCTTGTAATGTGAAAAATAAATAAACAAAATAAATAATTGTTGAAATTTAGGGTGAAAAGAAACTTTTGTTTCTAAATGGAAACATAAAATCCCATCTTGAACAAACTTTGGTAAATGTTTGAATCCAACTAAATTAAAATCAAGTGAACTGCATTCCTCATAAATGCATCTGGAAATTTAAACACTTGGAAAATAAACCAAAACCCTAAAACCCTAATGGAAGAAAATAATTTTCAAGTTATCTCTAAGAACATGGATTTGATCCATATAAAAAGTTGTCATACAAACATTTCAAAATGATCAAAAAATGACAAATGGAAATATTATAAAACCATAGAAATTGGTTTCACTTAATTTGGAGCCATAGATAAAATCCTATGAATTTAATAAGATAAGGGAATTGAATTTCCAAAGCTAATAAAGCACCCATCTAGAAATCCACACCAAATGGTGAGCAAATAATTCTAAATAGATTTAAAATAATAAACAAATGTTAAACAAGATTTTACCAATTGGAATCACCAAGTTTGGATCCTTAAATAAAAAGATATGGATTTTATAAGATAAAGAAAGAAATTATTCAATAAGGAATATTTAAAGACCAAATTATATCTTGACCTAATCCATAAGCCAATGGAATAATGGTGACCCAAATAAAATATTGGATAAAGAATTTTACAAATAAAATAAAATGACATTGACCAAATCCTATTCTATTTGAATAAAGACAAAATCCCTATTAAGAAGTGATTAAATAAATCATGGGAAAATAGAATTTGGAATTTACCCAAGTGGAATAAAAGTTATTTAATTAACTCAAATAAGATCAAAGAAATCTTCCAAGTAAAATTTATGGATTTAAAACCATATTTAATTTCATAAGAATAAAGACAAGTACCCAAATTAAAATGATTAATAAATCCTATTATAAACATTCCAAATAATTCAAGGTGAATTATGTGACACCCAAATAAACAAATAAAACCTATTGAAATGATTTGGAGAGATTTAGATTTCAAAAAGAGTTTTAAAATAAATTAAAAACCTATTTGAATTAAAGACTAAGGTCTACTTATTTAATTATTAATAGATCCTAAAAGAATAAAAGAAATATTCTAAATTTTGACTTTAAAATGAACTATTAATCAGTATTTGAATCTACACAAATTTTGGTTGAGTTTTGAAATCAAATTGATGTTTGAAATAATTAAACAAAATCAAAACAGATTAATAGAAATGGAAAAAGGAAAAAGAATTTGTACAAAAAAATGAAAAGGACTTAGCCCAGCCAGCCGGCCCAACTGACTATAACATCCCAAAAATACCAAACTTAGATCATCAAACACTAACCATCAAGATTAGGGTTAACAAAAACTTTTCTAAATAAACTCATGAATGCATGTATATGTGTATGCATGGATTTTGAATTTCTCTAAAAACCACCTTGTTTGTGTGATCCCTTGCTTGTAAAATGTTTCTTAGGTGAAATGAACATCATCTAAAACATTTCCCACACTTTTCCTAAAGACAAGTAAATCAAAACAAATATATTAAGTGAATGGTCATTTTGACCAATTTAACTCCCATGCCTACTTTGGCTGTCTCAAACTTTCAAAACCTGACAGAAACTTTTCTGGATCTTTGCACCCCTTGAATGTACTCATAACAAGGTATCAATGCCCACTTTGTGATCATCCAGAAACTTTCAAATGCATAGTTTAAATGACAATTCAAAGTTGAATCTTCTTCAAATGGGAAGATCCCACTTTTCCAAAACCCACTCAAACAAGCTCAACTTTCAAAACCCAAGCATTTGCAGACTCACCAGCACCAATCTAGCAAACCCACCAAAATTCATTTCAAAATTCAAAACTTGATTTCATGCGGCCATTTCATCAAACAGGTTGCAGACACAAATCAAAAAAAACATCAAACACTGTAGTGTGCAGTGATTCTTGCCTAACTTGTTCCCTAGTTAGCTCACACACAACTCAGTAGATCATCTAGAAAGATTATCCCAACACTAGCACCCCTGTGAGCTTGCCATTGCCATCAATGGTGAACAGCCGAGCACCCCCATGTCACCCCATTGTGGACAACAGGCTAGAGGAAGAACTAGCCATGCCAACCTTGTCTAGGAGGCAGCCCACCGTCCATCGCCACTCCCTGTCCCAGCCGCGAGCGTTGCCAAGCCCTGGACCACGCGCACAAGCCGCGCCCAGACCATGCCGAGCGTGCGCCAGAGCGCCACCCTCGACCAGCGTCCACAAACTGCCGCTCACCGCGTGCACACACACGATCACCACCGACCCAGAGACTGCCAGACATCCCCTGCTTGCCGCCTCCATAGCCACCGCCACCGTCAAGACGCCGCCGCCAGCAGAGAGCACCGCCGCTCTGCACCAAACCACACCGCCCCATGCCTCGCGACCATGTCGTGGATCATCGCCAGGAGACACAGCACCGTCCCCTTCCCTTGCCCATGCCTTTAGCCGCCTGTAACATCTCCCCCGACGAGCTCACCGTGCGCCCCGACGGTCCCCTCGCTCGACTATAAATAGAGGCCACCCCCGCACGATTTCTTCACACCATCTCACTCCCCTCTCCCCACTGACCGTGCCACACCATTCTCAAAGCAAGGCGAGAACCACCTCGTCGGAATTTCACCGGAGCCCGCCGCCTCTGGAGAAGAAGGGAGCCAGCGATTGGAGCCGTCCCAGGAGAAGCCACCGGTACCAGGAGGTTCGCCGTCGTCGACTTCGTCGTTCGACTGCCTCGCCGACCCTCGCCCATACCCCGGTGAGCCCCCAGCACCCCTCACTGGCCGTGCTAGGTTTAGTTCTCGCCGGAGTTGTCTCGTGTCGACGATGACCCCCAGCCGTTGGATTAGAACTAGATCGAACGATCCACGTTGCCCCATACCGCTTCGCCCAGCCCCGTGTCACTGACGAGTGGGGACACCCACTTAAGCAGCCCGCGGGAGCACTGCGCTTAGCAGGCCGGCCCAGTAACTTTTCCCGCGCAGCCCAGCAATTCAAATTAAATATTTTTCTATTTCAATTCAAACACACTTCAGCACCCAACTTCAAAAATCAACCCAGATCGATTCAGTACACCAAATTGGATGAAACCAATTTTGTTGGAAAGGTCTGTGAATGCTTAATCCAAGCTCGTTGGATTCAAGTCATTTGGATCTGTAGATCACCCATAGTAAAAATAACAAGGCAGAAGCTTTTCTACATTCAAACATTTTTCAAATTTAAACCATAAAAGCTTTTGAGTTGATTCCTACTCTCAAAAATCACATTTAACCATACCTTTCAGAATATATAAAAATATATAGGTTTAGTTGCAGAAATATTGTTCAAGTAATAAAAGAATGCTACATAAGCATTTCTAGCCACTTTAATTAATTAAAATAAAAGGGTAAAACCTTATTAAATTGTGACACCACTTTAAATCACATTCTCTTGGACTACAATATGTGGTGATGACATGTGTCAACATGATCCCATGTTTAGTTTGGAGAATATTAAATCTTAAGTAGTTTTTCAATGAGTAGAAATTACTTTTCTAAAAATAAAAAGATTTAAACCAAGCCTTAACCTTGTAATGATAGAGATGATGCTAGATCATCTATAGGACCCTTGTGTGTGATGATTGCAAGTAGTTAAGTATTGTTTGGTGATTGTGTACCTCGTATTTATTCATAGACGCTAGTACCGACCAAGGATACGAGGAGGAAGGAGGATACTACGAAGAAGAAGCCGAGGAGAACTTCAACCACTGCTCTGCACAAGGCAAGATAATTACTATGCAAGCCTAATACTACTAGTGAATGTGCAAGCTAACACTTGCAAGATACTATACCTATGCAAGCTTATACTGATATTGATGCAAGCTAACCCTTGCCAGATACTTTACCGATGCCACAAACCCATACTTGTGATATGACTACTATATGCCTTAAGCATATATGATCATACCCACTTGATAAACCAAATCCTAGTTTTATGTGCAAGCTTCTTACTTTATTTCTTTATCAAAGCTTACTTAGAGTCTACCTAAGAGTTTGGTAGATACTAGACAACAGTCAAGGTTGCATAAAGAGCATAAAATTTGGCCTAAGCTAGAAGCCTTGATATCAGCCTAAGATATAAGGTTGGACTTAGTGAAACTCCACTAGTTACTACCCCTCATTAGTGTTTACCCCCACCTGTAGATGCTAGTGCTAAGCATAAAACTTGATCAACTTTAGATGGGAATACTTGGTGGAAAAATGGTTATGAAAACCTTGGAATGATGGATCATTCTATTGAAATGTTTTGGACATGTGTTTCCAAACACTTGAGGATTTTGGTGATAAAAATGTTGAGGCATGAGCCTTAGCCCTTTATAAAACTGATGGTTGTCTGGATGCGATACCATTCCAATTTTATCGTACAACCACAATACCCAAAGATTGGGTAGGGCTTGACTGGAAACTTATATTCCTTAGTATTAGTTCCCTCACGGCCAAGGTCTGAGCTGAGGCTACCTTGTGAAGATTGTCCACCTGTGCAGTACCCAAGATGACAGTGGTCATGGTTGGGAGGCCAAACACACAGGAGAGGTGCTTATACTAGGGCGTGTAATTGAAAGGTTAGGATTGATTATTCGCATACTGAGTATGGTGAATTCAGGATTTGTTCCTGACGAATGTATCAAATGTTGTGGTGAAAGTGTACAATCTCTGCAGAGTGTTAAACTATTCGAATAGCTGCGTCCGCGGTTATGGACAGTTGGAGTGGCCATACTGTTCCCCCGTCAGACTTTTCAAAATGACTTGTGAAATGAATTGAGATTTTGACTTGACCACAACAGAGTTGTGACCTGAATTACAAGATCCCACTTAGGAGTTATAAAATTGTGACTAGCTTTGGAACTTAGTAGAGATAAACCTGGATTTTTGCAAAATAACCCTAGAGCCTAGTGTCCTATTATCCAAAAACCCCTTACCTGTTAGTATTAGTTTGCGAGTACTTAAAGAGTACTCATGGCTTTGTCCCTGGCTATTCCCATGGCCAGACTATGAAGTGGAGTACCTGGAAGATGGACCCTAGGAAGGTTACAACAACTAGGATCATCTCCCATCGTCAGCATTGCCTGTGACCCCGAAGATGGAGCTTCGCCTACGCTACCGTTATTATTATGTATTCCGCTGCTTGATGTTGTATTAAGAACTGGATCATGAGATCCCCATTCGTGTAAGAACTTATGTATCGTTTGTAATGTTTGAAGTACTATGGTATCCAATTCTGTTATGTCTCGCAAAAATGGTAATCCTGGGATTGCGATGTATGGCATAACAGGCATCTAGGATTGAAAAATCCGGGTGTTGACACTGACCCAGCATCAGCCCACTCCCTCCTTCCCCGCAGAAAACGTTTCACACCAGAAAGCTTAACCGCGTAGTCACTGACTAACTGGACCCACCTTCCCTCACTCTCTTTAGCCGACAAGCGGACCCAATCGCCACCTCAGCATCTTCCTCGCCATGACTTCTTCTTCCCCTCACCTCGTCGGCCGTTTCCAGCCGAATAAAACTCGATTTAATTAACGGCATTGATGCAGCCTTTACCCCCTGCGACCACGCTCGTTAAAGCGCCTCGACGCCCTCTCTCTTTCCCTTCCATCGCCACACCCTCCCCGCCACCAGGCCGCTCGGAATAATCTCCGAACCTCCATTGCCTCTGACGCCCTCCGGCGGCAATTCCGGCCACTCGCCATCGCCCCTCGCCCCCTCGACCACACACGCGTGTTCCACAGACCCTGGCGCACCTCCCAGTGGCATCAGATCGCCCCCGCGCCCGTAACCTCTAACGGCGACGACCATCGAGCGCCACCGCTTCCACTCCGGCGACACTTCCCTGGTTGGTAATAACCTCCCCTCTCTTTCTCTTTCACGCAAGCATCCTCGCCACGTCTTTGCGCATCTAACCAAACCCTCCTCTCCCTCTGGCATGCACCAAAGCCTCGCCACCATCTCCGACAGAGAGCAACCATCGCTAGAGAGAACTCCGGTGAGGAATTCCGACTAAACCCGTGCGCCCCTTCGACCAACGCGAGAAGGTTGAGCATCCCCGTGCCACGGAGATGTCGGTGAGCTACCCCTCTACCTCCCTTGCTTCCTTTTTCGCCAGCTCCGTGTCACGGCCATCGCCTCATATCGCCAGCCGCCCATCTGTGGCCGAGCTGTTGTGAGCCGTAGGATGTAGATCCAAGCGCCACGATTGAACATAATTGAAGGGGTATCGTGAGCTCTGTGCCACACGATTTCATTAAGATCCAACGCTCCACAGAGCTCAATCCACACGGATCGTTTTCAGCCAATCAGATTAGTCCACGTGGCCCTGTCTGTTTTAATAAAAACAGAATTGATCTATTAGTTGTTCAATTTTGTAAAATCCATAACTTTCAAACCACACGTCAAAATTTTGCAAATTTTATATCAATGGAATCAGAAAGAAAAGTACTTTCTGACCATGCACTTTGATTAGTAAAATGCTTCTGTTAAATTGAGTTTTTTTGCAGAAACTTGTGTATGCATGTTTAGAATATAAAAATTGTTCTAAAATGATTTTTGAGATAAAACCTTTGGCAAATGGATTTTTTTTAATCTACTGACCTTAGAAACCAACTCATGGATTTTAAAATGTGTTTGGTAAAGCTAAAGAGTAAATCTTTGATTTAAAGCATTTCTAGTCAAATAAAAATAATGTTTATTTACAAAAAAAATACTTTTGGAGAAAAACCTTTGGGAAATGTTTTGATTTAAACTCTCTGACCCTAAACACAAAGATTTATGTTTTGAAAACATATTTTGATGAACCCTATAGATTGTTGCCTTATTAAAAGAATTTCACAACCACATAAAATAATACTTTGGTTTAAAAATGGTTTATAGGTAGAATCTTTTGCAAATAGTTTTGCCACTTTATAAAATGACCAATAAGTGTTTTAGAATGTTTATAACCTATTATAAACCACTTTTGTAAATAAAACAAAGTTTGGCATGCTTGCATGCATTGTTTTGTTTCTATTATTTGATGTGATGTTGCTTGAATGGTAGATTGAAATATTGCTTGCTTGATTGAATTGTAGTGATTTGAAGAGTGTGAACATTGCAAAGATCAAGGAGTGAACTTATATTCTCTACCAAAAAGGCAAGTGATGCTTCATACTTTTGTCCCATTATTTTCACTATGCACTAGTGATATTTCTAAGTAGGACTTGCATGGAATTTTGCTAAGTGTAAACTATGCCATGGGAAATCCTAGTAGATGAAACCTTAGTAGAATTCTCGTAAGTTAAGATTCCTACTACTATCATGCTTAGCTTAGCTAGTAGAAAACAAGGGTGGATTATATTCATACTATGGAATATTTCTAAGTCAAGGCCTTGTGTTTTGTTTAATAAAACAACTAAGTGAAGTATCACCTGGGTGGAATGGAAGGAATGGTTTGTGTTGAGTGGTTAAACAAGGCCCATTTCTATGGTTTACCTTGTGTATCACACTTGTGGATGGCCACCCAGGAACAAAGAGATTTGAGATGTCAAATGTTGAGAAGCTTCAAGTGCAGCCACTTGGCATTATGGGCTCTGCCTGGATCATATAAGTTGCAATAACTTAGCCAAATGGACAGTTGGTGGTAGGGGAATGATAGGTTGGAACGCGTCCATTCTGGTCTAAGGGAAGGCTTCTAAAAGATCTTGTCTTGGTGAAACCAAGTCTTGTGGGGAAAGTGCACCACCTCTGCAGAGTGTAAAATCTAAGTACTTAGCCATGTCCCTGGTAAAGGACAATTTGAGCATCAAGACATGGAAGCTATCAAGAATCTCCTCATCCCAATTTCTAAGTTAAAAACTTGTGGTTGAACAAGGGCTGAAGGATCACCAATTTCTATTGGGAGATGCCTTGGGTGATTTTGTCAAGCAAAAACTTTGTGTTTTCAAATGATAAGGAAAATCTATTTTGAGCAAAGCAAGCCTAAGATCCACTTAGACAAATGCATATAGATGATAGACTCCACTATATTACCATAGTATCACTTGCCAATACAATTCAAATGTATTGACCCTTGTGGCTATAACTTATTGTGTTGCAGGTTTGTTTGATGTTAGTGAAGTTTATTGATTAGGATTACAAGTCTACAACCAACATGACTGCCTGTGGCACTTTGAAGATGAAGGACCCCATGCTATTATTATATTCTGCTGCATTGTAATGAAATAGCCAAATGATCTATGTAAGATGTAATAAATTATTTTATTCCTGGTTATAAAGTTGTATTATGACCCTTGTTTCTTGATATTACATCTTAACTGTGGATGCTAGCTATTGATCCAGGGACTAGCATTGTAAACACAGGGATCTCTACCTTATTAAAGGTTGGGAACCTTACAAATGGTATCAGAGCATTGTGTTGCCTGTAGGATTTGTAACCGTAGGATTGGACAAAACCCCTTAGAAAAATAGGAGTTGTATTTGTTCCAAATCTTATTTACAAACAATCTTGTAAATTCTTTCCTCAACCATTTTTGGTTTTGATTCTAAATTTCTTCTATTTCAAACTTGATGGACAAAGCCTTCTCCATGACCAAAGACTTCAACATGAGCAAAGGACTTCATCAACTCAAATGACTTCAACATCTTCAAGTGATTACAACCTTATTCTTAACAAGTACTTCAACCTTGGATATCACTAAGGATTACAAGTGAGACAAGAAATGTTACTCAAGACTTGAGGACAAAGGAAACACAACTTAGAAGGAATCATCATCACCTTTGAAGCTTTGTGACCAAGACACAAGAATTTTCCCAAGGAAACCATGATTTCATTCATGAGGGATCAACTAAGAAGGGGGGAATGATCTCAAGTGAACCAAATAGCTGGACCACCATATTAAGTATAGAACAAACACACCAACATATGTGGTGTAGCAAAAATATTTTATTGCCTAAAAATGTGCTTGAAACTTGTTGTTTGAGTGGAGTGTTTGTTTGAGATTGCTTGCACATTGCTTGAGTGAAATTGTGATGTGTGTGATTAGAATTGATTCCTTAGAAATCTGATGCCTATTCTAATCCCAATCCAACTCAAACAGATGAATACTCCAAGGAACTCCAACATCAAGGATGGTGACAACAACAACAACCAAGAGATCAACATGAGAGAACTCATAGTAACCCAAACCCAGTTGAACCAAGTGACAGCTCAATTTTTAGCCAACACCAGTGAGTTAGATCCAACCATGCAAAGGTTTTTGGAAACCCAAACCCAATTGTTGCATAAAGTGACAAATCAAATGATCAACATGGGAGGCAACTCTTCCCAAGGAGTTTGTGACAACAAGGATGTCAAGGATGATATTTTAGAAGGAACCCAAGCTTGTAATATTTGTGGAGACAAGGATCACGCTTCCAAAGAGCATGAAGATCAATGCCCCAATTGTGAAGAGAAACATCCAAATAATCAATGCCTCACATCTCAAGCTACTTGTTTCCTATGTGAAGGAAATAATCATGTCCCTATCCAATGCCCCATCTATTCCATAGTTCAACAAAGGAAACAAGGTGGAGTGCAACAACTGATTGCATATTACCATAAGGGAACAACTTCTACCAAGAAGGATGAAGACAAAGGAAAATCTCAGCTTGCACCTCCATGCAATATGACTCAATTTAAAGGACCAAAGAGGAGACATATGTATTATCCAAGGAAAAGGTCAAGGAGACCAGGAAACTTTCCTACCTTTGAGATAAGATATGAAGAGCATGAACTAGAAGCACTCCTAGCTTTGGAGAAACCCAAGAAAATGAAGGACAAAAGTCAAGTGCAGTGTTGCCATTGCAAAGAGATGGGACACTATGCCAATGAATGTCCAGAGAAGAAAAAGAAGTACAAGGAGATTAACCAAGTGTGGTGCAACAACTGCAAAGAGCTAGGCCATTATGTGTCAACTTGTCCACAGAAGATACGTGAAGAACTCAATCTTATCACATGTTACAATTATGGTAACCAAGGACATTATGCAAGGAATTGTCCAGAAAAGATGAAGCACAAGATAAAGCCTATGAAGGATCTCAGCCATAGATTTTTTTATTGATACAATTTAGATATTCCTAATTATTTTTTCTTTTTGCTGCCATGGCAGACTTTTGTATATACATGTAATCTTTTATCTGATTAATATAGTACCACAGTAGGAGCCTCTCCTGCTGTTTTTGGTCAAAAAAAAAAGGATCTCAGCCTTGTCACATGTTTCAAGTGTGGAAACAAAGGACACTAAGCAGATGATTGCCTAGAGAAGTTTCAACAAGATCCCAAGCAAGCCAAGAAATAATCTGGTTGGAAAATTTTTAAGGGTGGTAGTACCCTAGTTGTTTTGAGCCAGCTTGTAACCCCTATCCTTCCCAAATCTCAGGACGAGATTTATTTTAAGGGTGGTATCCTGTCACATCCCAAGATTTTCCAAATCTTGTAATGTGAAAAATAAATAAGCAAAATAAATAATTGTTGAAATTTAGGGTGAAAAGAAACTTTTGTTTCTAAATGGAAACATAAAATCCCATCTTGAACAAACTTTGGTAAATGTTTGAATCCAACTAAATTCAAATCAAGTGAAATTCATTCCTCATAAATGCATCTAGAAATTTAAACACTTGGAAAATAAACCAAAACCCTAAAACCCTAATGGAAGAAAATCATTTTCAAGTTATCTCTAAGACCATGGATTTGATCCATATAAAAAGTTGTCATACAAACATTTCAAAATGATCAAAAAATGACAAATGGAAATATTATAAAACCATAGAAATTGGTTTCACTTAATTTGGAGCCATAGATAAAATCCTATGAATTTAATAAGATAAGGGGATTGAATTTCCAAAGCTAATAAAGCACCCATCTAGAAATCCACACCAAATGGTGAGCAAATAATTCTAAAGAGATTTAAAAGAATAAACAAATGTTAAAAAAGATTTTACCAATTGGAATCACGAAGTTTGGATCCTTAAATAAAAAGATACGGATTTTATAAGATAAAGAAAGAAATTATTCAATAAGGAATATTTAAAGACCAAATTATATCTTGACCTAATCAATAAGACAATGGAATAATGGTGACCCAAATAAAATATTGGATAAAGAATTTTACAAATAAAATAAAATGACATTGACCAAATCCTATTCTATTTGAATAAAGACAAAATCCCTATTAAGAAGTGATTAAATAAATCATGGGAAAATAGAATTTGGAATTTACCCAAGTGGAATAAAAGTTATTTAATTAACTCAAATAATATCAAAGAAATCTTCCAAGTAAAATTTATGGATTTAAAACCATATTTAATTTCATAAGAATAAAGACAAGTACCCAAATTAAAATGATTAATAAATCCTATTAAAAACATTCCAAATAATTCAAGGTGAATTTTGTGACACCCAAATAAACAAATAAAACCTACTGAAATGATTTGGAGAGATTTAGATTTCAAAAAGAGTTTTAAAATAAATTAAAAACCTATTTCAATTAAAGACTAAGGTCTACTTATTTAATTATTAATAGATCCTAAAATAATAAAAGAAATATTCTAAATTTTGACTTTAAAATGAACTATTAATCAGTATTTGAATCTACACAAATTTTGGTTGAGTTTTGAAATCAAATTGATGTTAGAAATAATTAAACAAAATCAAAACATATTAATAGAAATGGAAAAAGGAAAAAGAATCTGTACAAAAAAATGAAAAGGACTCAATTTGACTAGCCGCATCAACCACCCAAAGACACCACTCCCTCCTTCCCCGCAGAAAACGTTTCACACCAGAAAGCTTAACCGCGCAGTAACTGACTAACTGGACCCACCTTCCCTCTCTCTCTTTAGCCGACAAGCGGACCCCATCGCCACCTCAGCATCTTCCTCGCCGTGACTTCTTCTTCCCCTCACCTCGCCGGTCGTTTCCAGCCAAATAAAACTCGATTTAATTCACAGCATTGATGCAGCCTTTACCCCCTGCGACCACGCTTGTTAAAGCGCCTCGACGCCGTCTCTCTTTCCCTTCCGTCGCCAAACCCTCCCCGCCACCAGGCCGCTCAGAATCATCTCCGAACCTCCACTGCCTCTGACGCCCTCCGGCGGCAATTCCGGCCACTCGCCATCGCCCCTCGCCCCCTCGACCACACATGCGTGTTCCACAGACCCGAGCGTACCTCACAGTGGCATCAGCTCGCCCCCCCACACCCCAGAACCTCGGCAACGACGACCATCGAGCGTGCCGCCGTCTGCTTCCACTCCGGCGACACTTCCCTGGTTGGTAATAACCGCCCCTCTCTTTCTCTTTCACGCACGCATCCTCGCCACGTCTTTGCGCATCTAACCATACCCTCCTCTCCCTCTGGCATGCACCGAAGCCTCGCCACCGTCTCCGACAGAGAGCAACCATCGCTAGAGAGAACTCCGGTGAGGAATTCCGACTAAACCCGTGCGCCCCTTCGACCAATGCGAGAAGGTTGAGCATCCCCGTGCCACGGCGATCTCGGTGAGCTACCCCTCTACCTCCCTTGCTTCCTTTTTCGCCAGCTCCACCGCCGTCTCGACCAAGGCTACCGTCATTGCCGCCACATACCATCTCGTGGCCAGCTGTCAGAGGATGTAGATCCAAGCGCCACGATTGAACATAATTGAAGGGGTATCGTGAGCTCTGTGCCACACGATTTCATTAAGATCCAACGCTCCACAGAGCTCAATCCACACGGATCGTTTTCAGCCAATCAGATTAGTCCACGTGGCCCTGTCTGTTTTAATAAAAACAGAATTGATCTATTAGTTGTTCAATTTTGTAAAATCCATAACTTTCAAACCACACGTCCAAATTTTGCAAATTTTATATAAATGGAATCATAAAGAAAATTACTTTCTGACCATGCACTTTGATTAGTAAAATGCTTCTGTTAAATTGATTTTTTTGCAGAAACTTGTGTATGCATGTTTAGAATATAAAAATTGTTCTAAAATGATTTTTTAGATAAAACCTTTGGCAAATGGATTGTTTTGAATCTACTGACCTTAGAAACCAACTCATGGATTTGAAAATGTATTTGGTAAAGCTAAAGAGTAAATCTTTGATTTAAAGCATTTCTAGTCAAATAAAAATAATGTTTATTTACAAAAAAATACTTTTGGAGAAAAACCTTTGGGAAGTGTTTTGATTTAAACTCTCTGACCCTAAACACAAAGATTTATGTTTTGAAAACATATTTTGATGAACCCTATAGATTGTTGCCTTATTAAAAGCATTTCTCAACCACATAAAATAATACTTTGGTTTAAAAATGGTTTATAGGTAGAATCTTTTGCAAATAGTTTTGCCACCTTATAAAATGACCAATAAGTGTTTTAGAATGTTTATAACCTATTTAAACCACTTTTGTAAATAAAACAAAGTTTGGCATGCTTGCATGCATTGTTTTGTTTCTATTATTTTATGTGATGTTGCTTGAATGGTAGATTGAAATATTGCTTGCTTGATTGAATTGTAGTGATTTGAAGAGTGTGAACATTGCAAAGATCAAGGAGTGAACTTATATTCTCTACCAAAAAGGCAAGTGATGCTTCATACTTTTGTCCCATTATTTTCACTATGCATTAGTGATATTTCTAAGTAGGACTTGCATGGAATTTTGCTAAGTGTAAACTATGCCATGGGAAATCCTAGTAGATGAAACCTTAGTAGAATTCTCGTAAGTTAAGATTCCTACTACTATCATGCTTAGCTTAGCTAGTAGAAAACAAGGGTGGATTATATTCATACTATGGAATATTTCTAAGTCAAGGACTTGTGTTTTGTTTAATAAAACAACTAAGTGAAAGAATCACCTGGGTGGAATGGAAGGAATGGTTTGTGTTGAGTGGTTACACAAGGCCCATTTCTATGGTTTACATTGTGTATCACACTTGTGGATGGCCACCCAGGAACAAAGAGATTTGAGATGTCCAATGTTGAGAAGCTTCAAGTGCAGCCACTTGGCATTATGGGCTCTGCCTGGATCATATAAGTTGCAATAACTTAGCCAAATGGAAAGTTGGTGGTAGGGGAATGATAGGTTGGAACACGTCCATTCTGGTCTAAGGGAAGGCTTCTGAAAGATCTTGTCTTGGTGAAACCAAGTCTTGTGGGGAAAGTGCACCACCTCAGGTGAGTGTAAAATCTAAGTACTTAGCCATGTCCCTGGTAAAGGACAATTTGAGCATCAAGACATGGAAGCTATCAAGAATATCCTCATCCCAATTTCTAAGTTAAAAACTTGTGGTTGAACAAGGGTTGAAGGATCACCAATTTCTATTGGGAGATGCCTTGGGTGATTTTGTCAAGCAAAAACTTAGTGTTTTCAAATGATAAGGAAAATCTATTTTGAGCAAAGCAAGCCTAAGCTCCACTTAGCCAAATGCATATAGATGATAGACTCCACTATATTACCATAGTATCACTTGCCAATACAATTCAAATATATTGACCCTTGTGGCTGTAACTTATTATGGTTGCAGGTTTGTTTGATGTTAGTGAAGTTTATTGACTAGTATTACAAGTCTACAACCAACATGAATGCCTGTGGCACTTTGAGATGAAGGAACCCATCCTATTATTATATTCTGCTGCATTTTAATGAAATAGCCAAATGAGCTATGTAAGATGTAATAAATTAGTTTATTCCTGGTTATAAAGTTGTATTATGACCCTTGTTTCTTGATATTACATCTTAACTATGGATGCTATCTATTGATCCAGGGACTAGCATTGTAAACACAGGGATCTCTACCTTATTAAAGGTTGGGAACCTTACATCTTCACACCACCTCACTCCCCTCACCTCACTGATCGTTCCACCCTATTCCCGGAGCATGGCGAGCAGCGCATCGCCGGAATTTCACCGGAGTCCGCCGCTGCTGGAGGATAAGGAAGCCATCGATTTCGTCCACCCCAGGAGGAGCTGCCTGTACCAGGAGGTTCGCCGTCATCGAATTCGTCGTTCGCCCGCATCGCCGAGCCTCGCCTGAGCCTCGGTGAGCCTCCCACGACCCCCACTGAGTCGCTAGGGTTCGGGCTCGCTGGTGACTAGTTCATCATCGACGATGACCCTCAGTCGTTGATCTTACTTTCTAATCCAACACACCATATCGCCCCGTACCACTTCGAGTTTAATGAGTCCCTGACCAGTAGACCCGCCCTGTCAGTTGCGCCCGCGCCGTGGAGTGACACTAGGCCGGCCCAATAACCCTTCCCACGCAGCCCACTCGTTTGAATTTAGCCTTTTCTATTTATATTCAAACTAAGTTCTGTACCTAGTTTCAAAAATCAACTCAGCTCGATTCACCGAACCAAATTGAATGAAACCAATTTTGTTAGAAAGGTTTTGAAATGCTTAATCCAAGACCGTTGGATTCAAATCATTTGAATCTATAGATCAACCTTGGTAAAAATAACAAGGCAAAAGCTTTTCTGCATTCAAACATTTTTCAAATTCAAACTATAATAGCTTTTGAATTGATTCCAACTCTCAAAAATCACATTTGATCATACCTTTCAGAATATATAAAAACATATGGGTTTACTTACAGAAATAATGTTCAAGTAATGAAAGAATGCCACATAGACATTTCTAGTCACTTTATTTATATGAAATAAAAGGTTAAACCTTATTAA
Organism: Avena insularis; assembly: GCA_023614405.1. Lineage (NCBI taxonomy): Eukaryota > Viridiplantae > Streptophyta > Magnoliopsida > Poales > Poaceae > Avena > Avena insularis. Next base: position 259,146,833 of record CM042685.1, read on the forward strand.
ATTGTGACACCACTTTAAATCACATTCCCATGTACTGAAATATGTGGTGATGACATGTGTCAACATGATCCCATGTTTGGTTTGGAGAATATTAAACCTTAAGAAGTTTTTCAATGAGTAGAAATTACTTTTCTAAAAATAAAAGAAATAATCTTGTAATATTAGTGATGATGCTAGATCATCTATAAAACCCTTGTGTGTGATGATTGAAAGTAGTTAAGTATTGTTTGGTGATTGTGTACCTCGTATTTATTTATAGACGCTAGTACCGACCAAGGATACGAGGAGGCAGGAGGATACTACGAAGAAGAAGCCGAGGAGAACTTCAACCACTGCTCTGCACAAGGCAAGACTAATACTACTAGTTGATTGTGCAAGTTAACACTTGCAAGATAGTATACCTATGCATGCAAATACTTGCTTATTACCATGCCAACTATATGCCTTAAGCATATGTGATCATACCCACTTGATAACCCCATTCCTAGTTTTACTTGCAAGCTTTCTACTTTATTTCTTTATCAAAGCTCTTACTTAGAGTTTACTTAAGTTATTTGTAGATTCTAGAAAGAAAATTGAAGGTTGCATAAAGAGCATTAAATTTGGCCTAAGCTAGATAATCTTGATGTCGTCCTAAGGCATGAGATTGAACTCAGTTCAACTCCACTAGTTTACCACCCCTCATTAGTACTCACCCCCACTTGTAGATGCTAGTGCTAAACATAAAACTTGATCAACTTTAGATGGGAATACTTGGTGGAAAAATGGTTATGAAAACCTTGGAATGATGGATCATTCTATTGAGATGTTTTGACATGTGTTTCCGAACACCAGATGATTTGGATGATGAAAATGTTGAGGCATGAGCCTTAGCCCTTTATAAAACTGGTGGTTGTCTGGATGTGATACCATTCCAATTTTATCGTACAACCACAATACCCAAGAATTGGGTAGGGCTTGACTAGAAACTTATATACCTTAGTATTGGTTCCCTCAGGGCCAAGGTCTGAGCTGAGGCTACCTTGTGAAGATTGTCCACCTGTGTAGTACCCAAGATGACAGTTGGTCATGGTTGGGAGGCCAAACTCACAGGAGAGGTGCTTATACTAGGGCGTGTAATTGAAAGGTTAGGATTGATTATCCGCATACTGAGTATGGTGAATTCAGGATTTGTTCCTGACAGATGTATCAAATGTTGTGGTGAAAGTGTACAATCTCTGCAGATTGTCAAACTATTCGAATAGCCGCGTCTGCGGTTATGGACAGTTGGAGTGGCCATACTGTTCCCCCATCAGATGTTTTCAAAATGACTTGTGAAATGGATTGAGATTTTGACTTGACCACAACAGAGTTGTGATATGAAATACAAGTTCCCACTCAGGTGTTATAAAATTTCAACTAGCTTTTCTTGCTTCTGAACTTAGTAGAGATAAATCTGGCTTTTTGCAAAACAACCCTATAGCTTAGTGTCCTATTACTAAAACCCCCTTCACTTGTTAGTATTAGTTTGCGAGTACTTAAAGAGTACTCATGGCTTTTTCCCTGGCTATTCCCGTGCCAGACTATGAAGAGGAGTACCAGGAGGATGGACCCTAGGAAGGTTACGACATCTAGGATCATCTCCCATCGACAGCATTGCCTGTGACCCGAAGATGGAGCTTCGCCTACGCTACCGTTACTATCATGTTATTCCGCTGCTTGAGTTGTATTAAGAACCGGATCATGAGATCCTTATTTGTGTAAGACCTTATGTATGGTTTGTAAGGGATGATGTACTATGGTATCCAATTATGTTATGTCTCGCAAAAATGGTAATCCTGGGATTGCGATGTATGGCATAACAGGCATCTGGGATTAAAAATCCGGGTGTTGACAACTGGGTCAAGGGTGACGCAGGCAGGGCGTCAGGATGACGTCAGTGCGGCCACCACTGCCAGTTGATGGTCGCCGGAGACGATCTACGGCGCCCCAGCACGCAAAACTCATGGATTTTGTATCAGCGATGTGCTGAACCATATAGTGGAGGCGCTGCTCGAAAATAGTCATCGGAGCTACTGGAACAACGACGACCGACGGCAGCATGCGGCGGTGCTACGGCTCGAGCAGGCTCGGGAGCGAGATAGAAAGAATAGGACAATGCTTGAGCATCAGTGGCTCACCCTGGTTGCAATGGTGGTGTCGGCGAGGACTGGCGATGGTAGAAAAATGAGGATGAGGACGAACGGGGACGTCGCCATGGCCTCCTTATCCTCTTCTGGTGACGGTGGCGTGCATCTTGACGCACTGACAACGGCGGACGGCCTCGGCATTGCCACCGAGCTACTTCCAGCTGGAGGAAGACGACGATGCTCATTTTGCAGAAAGCCCCCTGATAAAATTTCAAACTCAACCCGCAGTACTACATCTGGTCCCACTTGTCAGTCACTATGTGAATGAGCTGCGATCGCTGTTGGGCCGAAGAGGGCTGCACGTGAGTGGTAGATAGTGGAGAGAAGAAATGGGCCACGGGCCAGAAACTGTTTCCTCTATTTTTTTCATTCTGTTTGTTTTCCATTTTCTGTTTTATTTTTAGATTAGTATTTTAACATTTGTTTTGAAAGTTTCTAACAACGTTTATTTGCTGAATACTTGCAGAAACAATTGATATTGATTGAGATTCATTTTGTAAACCTTTATGATAAATATTTTTATATTTCTTTATTTTATTTATATGAACCCCTTTTAATGTTTTGTAGAATCCTTTGTTATTAATTTTCTTTCTATACTAAACCATGGCTTTATTAAATGACATTTTCTTATTTGTATAAAAAAACTTAATTCTAGTTAGCTCATAGTTTGGATGGAAATTTTTATATAATGATCCTATATCATTATTTGATGCATGATATACAAAGGAAATTATTTGGTTAATATTACTCCCATCAATTTAGGAAGTAGCAATGTATATATTCTATTATAATTAACATAGAAGTTAGGGTTTGAATTGTAAGTGCTTACCCTAGAGTTTAGGGTTCTTAATATACTTATGTTCTTTTGTTGATAGAAGTTTATGGCTAAGCATATTGTATTTTTGTTTGTGATCTGTAATGATATCACTTTTTAAAATAGAAAATGATTAACTGGAATGTTTGATGGAAAATAGTTGATAAAAAATATCTCCTAAACACATATGGTTAAGAAAATTGGAAATGTCAGAGATGTGCTTCAGTGATTTGCTATAGGAAATATTCCTATAAAGCATTGTGGAAATAATATAATTTATCCAACAAATGAGATGTATGTTAAGCTTGATCATAAATTTATGGTTTAATGTTCACCAAGAATTCCTATCGTCCATAATTCATAATTCTGGACTTCGGATTAAGGAATTCCTTTCCTAGATATTCTACTCCTTCATATCCATCATCATGTGATAACATAATGAACTTTACTTCACAAGAATATTCTTATCCACCTTTTATTCCTCTAAATCCATTGATAAACCAATGAGTTTGACACTAAAGCTTTTCATAATCTTTCATCTATCCAGACTTGGTTATATCAACTACTCTTCTGCTGATAACTTCCAATCCAACAAGTAGCTACTTCTAACTCCATTCCTATTCTTCCATAATCATCCACCACTAATATTACTTCAGTAGATGTATTTATAATTAGATATACATCAAATCCTACTTCACATCAAGTGTTTACTCTTTTTCCAGAGGAAAATACTAACTCTATAATTCAATGCTGCTCTAACATCACCTTAATCATACAATCTTATCTTTACTTGAATCCAATATCTCATATTAGAGTTCAACCATGTTTTACCCACCAATGTTACTTATACTGGATATAAGCATTCAATGTTGGTGACTAAAGCATGATCATTATAATCCTCTGATCCTATATGGTTTAGGTTTCCAATTGGCTAATCAAGGCTTTCATTCTTACAACATTATAGTTGTATTTTAATTATCTTCTATATATCTCTATTGGACTAAAAGATATAATTCATTGAGTATACATACTTGATCCCATAGGATTACTCCTATTAACTATCTTTAATATTCATCCTTGTAATCTTTACCTCAGATACCCTTCTATCATTTCAGGAGGGAGTTAACTCCATCAATAATCATATTGATTTTATTCACTTCCAACACTCCCATCCTGAGGATGATATTTATATCTAGCATTACCATCTACCTCTTCCTACTTCTTTTTCTAAAGGACTTTAAATGAATGCTATGATAAGGATAAGAGTTAATAGCTCCAGTATTGATAGTTTAAGAATTGGTGAATCAATAGTTGATTACTCAATATTGATGAACAATAGATATTAGAATAATGTTCAATAGAGATGATAAAGATTCTTATGGAAAGAAAGATATGTGGTAAATGATCTTAACTTGATGTCCTTGCTACTTAATCTCACTAAAGGGTTAAGGTTAGATATTACCATGATACTCATAGTAAGAATAGATAAGAATAAGATAGGTCAGGATTAGTTATTACATTCTTCTATCTTGAGTTGTAGTCTTAACTTGGTATTCATGAGTTGTTGTGATGAATATTATGATATGATCCCTTAAGGATCAGATATCAATCATTAAGCAATGAATTATGATTTAAATTTTATTATATTTGATCTACCCTTAGATCAAATTATGTTTACCCATATAAGGTTTTAGCAAAGGTCATATTGAAACTTATCGCAATCAACTTGATGATCTACTTCAATTCCATCAAGTTGAGAGAAGCTTCAATCACTTTGACAAGTTTTGTTTAAAAGCGCGAAAATTATTCGGATTTTCTATGCATGAATGCAATGCACACATCTAGGCTTAGCTTATTTCGAAGCTCTAATGCTGGGATGTTACAGACTCTCCCCCTTCAAATCAACTTCGTCCTCTAAGTTCGCATACTCTCACATTTCGGAGTAAGGAATTGACTTGTGTTGGTTACGGTATTTGTCAACTCCATGGTATCCTTAAATGGAAATAATTGTAGTATTCCATATCTAGATAGTTTTCTTGTATTCTTTGCATACTTGTAATCTCCAATTTGTTGTCTCAATCCTTCAAAGTTTCTTTTACAATCCTCCTTGAGAGATATGTACTTATTCTAACTCCTTTATTTTGGGGTCTCTTCTTCAGTTCCATATCCTAATTAGGCATCCTAGTCCAACTTTTTCACTTAATCATTGAGCTTTCTTACTATGTTATATAAAGTCTAGGAAGTCTTACTAAAACAGGTTTTAAATTTCAATTTGCCAATATTTATGGTCAAAAGACTATATTTTTGTTCTGTTCATAGAATAGTTGGTACCGGTTTCCTTTCAAAATTTGGATTTGAATTCAATTAGTTCATACCTATTGGAATTTCTTGTTCCTCTGCACCTGTCCAATTGGATGTGCTTTATTCTCTCTTATGAATCACTTAAGAGTTGTTTCCTGTAGAATTAACCTATTAAAATTAATCTATTTTACTCTCTTCAAGTTTTTACTCTAACAAACTTTAGATAATTTTTTTATTATTATTATCTTAAATTCTTCTAGGAGTACTTTTATAAGGATGACTTCTTTTAACCCTATAACAATAAGGCTTACATTGTCATAGGTTAGTATTTCTTTCCAAGCCTTTACTTTAGGATTCAGATAAGAGTACTTCTGTTTACTGTTCTACTCTCCCCCTTAGGGTTTACTAATAGTCTCTAAACTACATATATAATAACCATTGGCTTTATAGTTAGAATGTTGGTCTTTGTTCAGCTTATATTCTACCTAGTTAGAGTCTCATGAAAGATTGTACGGTGTATCCACACAATTGTGGATCTCCGAAGCAAATCTTTGAGCATTTAATCTTACTTACTATTTATACATTGTCACTTTGGTAAGATGACTTCGCGAAACGTTTCAAAAGACGATCGCTTTAAATTTTATACTTCTCTATGTCTTACTTAACTTAGGCCAAATTTTATGCTCTTTATGCAACTTTTAAAATAATCTGATTAACTATTTTAACCGATACCTGCCGCGGCAAGTTACTGACTGCGGATCATCCTAGGGTGTATGTATTACCCTACGATTTCCGACACATTTCTGGCATTCACTAAAACTTATTCGAGTTTGGATACCACGTATTTCTAGTGAACTTAATTGCACTACTTCTTGTTGTTTTATTCAACATGTAAACCTCCTTGGTATATGGAATTCGTCACTCCCTTACACGGATTCCTATTCCTATCTAGGTCTATAACATCAAGTAATAACTGGGTGTTACATCATGCATTTTCACACCTAATTAAACTTCATGTACAGATCTACCCAATCAAGAAGATTCAAGAAAATCCAAAAGTCGATAAAAAACAAAACATATACCATGTATTATACATAGGTTTTTAAATAATTTACAAATATACTAAACGTTCCAACGGTTTGCCCCCCACATTACACAACTATCTTACAAGAATTTACTGATCTTGTGAGTATATCCTCACTTATTTCGGTAAACCCTTCAAACTACAATACGCATTTCCCTCTATCATTATTCAAGCACTCATCCCTTGGGATGTTGTTCCTTTCTTACTTTCATCTTCCTCTAGTGCTTCCTGGAGTTACTTCCATGATGACGTGGAGTCCTATGACTGCCTTCTGGAGCATAAGAGCATCCAAGAGGTGCGTATTCTTGTTTAGAAGTACCGAATGCGATTAGTCATTGAAAAATGACTAGAGTTGGCGTAATCTTCTACAGGATATTCCTGGTTTTCCGGCATCTCTTCCTCAAAGTAAGTTGGCTCCTTAGCCTTTTCTTGGATCCATTCGTACATATTGGTATAGTAGCTATCAGAATACTCTTCTAAGTCGATTGGATTGGTATTACCCCCATATGGTCCATAAGGCTCTCTATGGTTATGACTGGTCTCTTCTCCGATACCTGTATCACAAGGTATAGGATTTCCTATGGTTCCACCTTGAGATTCTACTCCCCATTCATACTGGTTTTGCTCAGGGTTATTTGGAATAACTCCAGCCCATTCCTTTTGTTCGGAGTTATACTTGGTCCATAGATCTTCAGGTGACTGGGGTTTATTTTGATAATAGGCATAGTTTTCTGAGTGTGGATCATCAAACTCAGTTTTCTCATACACTTCTCCTGAAGGTATGTATTTGGGATGCCTATCTTCTTTATCTAACTTCTTCCTACGTGCCATTGCCTTATCAGGATCAGTAAAATCCTCAATGATCGTATCCAGTTCCTGAACTAAGACTTCGTGAGTATTACGATAAGTGTTTAGCAAAGACCGATAACAATCCATATACTCTATGGCTAGAGTAGGTTCAGTTTGGACTAGAGTAGAGTGATCTAACTCATGCTCTCGGTTTAAGGTTTCATGGGGTATAATGGTGTCAGTACTTCCTTCTAGAGCTTGGGATTTCTGTTCTCGGATCATGGTTATGGATGCTGCTACGGCAATCTGATATGCAGATGCCATGCACCTTGCCTCTCCTGATGGAATTTCTCCCTTAATTCGAAACTTCTTGGGTAACATGATCATGACACGGTATTTAGCTAATACCTGCCCATCATAGTAACTGTAAATCTTGACCAAAAGTCTAGATTCACATTCCAAACTCCATAGAAGTTGTCGGAGATTATATGTCCAATCCCCTTCATAGTCATTCAGCGTCCTGTTCATCACTTGAACATTCCGGGGTGGATACCGAGGTGCCATGTGGAACTGTAGATAAGAAATTATCATCAGTCACATAGAGTTAAAACTCTTGGGTAATGATCGGGATTGCAATCATACTAAAGAATTTTCGCACTAGCAACATGACAGGATTATTCTCAGTTGAATATCCCTCATATCACCAGAGAACTCTTTGTTATTGCTAGTATGTGTCCTACATGTTCTACCCATTTACTAGGTTTCCAAACTAAGGTCAAAGCATATTCTCTGATACCAACTGCAGTGACCCAGCATACCACTACATAATGTAGTATACTATAGTCGTTGACATAACACTAATGAAACACCGTTCACTAGTATTACATCCCTCAGAGTGGTACAACAGAAACACATCAGGTCCAATACATGGATACAGGTGACAACTCACTCTATACACAAGATCCAGAGAACACTCTAGGTTAAAGAGAGAGAAAGAACTTCTTACAAATAAGAATCAGAAATAAACAACTCAAAAACTATCATACTAATGGGACTAGTATCTGAACTATTGATCTGGCATTGCTGCTATTATACTATTCAGACTAGTATCTTAACTAAGGGGTTGGTATTGCTGCTATTGCAATGCACTACAAAAATAGGTTCTTTGGTTAGAGGGTATATTCCTATCTAATCAGTAACTTCGTTCTCACTTGAGTTGATGTATATGTTGACTTCTTTGTCTTTGTTGAAGAGCTTAAGCTTTGGATGGTGATTTCTGGAGCATAATTGGATTTAGGTGTTATATGCAATGGCTTCAGCATCTAGCAAGGGTTAAAAAGATACGTTGAGTACGAGCGTACTCAGCAAGTCCACTGTAAAAGGAGTGTTTGATGCACTATAACTACAGCCACATACCATAGGTCGTAGGCAATGCAAGTTTTCATAAACATTTCTTCAAAGGTTGATTTTATTCTTAAAAGCTATGTCTGTCAGCCTTCACGGATTGACTAGAACTTTCATGGAGTTCCTTTCCCGCAGCGTTCGCAGCTCCTTCCCGGAACATGGAGTAACAAGTTATAGTTCTTACACTCTGCAGAGGTGCGTTACTTTACCCATGAGAGATCAACTCCTTGTTGCACAACCGGGTAGCTTACTCGTCCACAATTCCATGTTGTGGGTACAGTTGATGATCCAAGACAATCACTGCCCTCTCCGTGACCTCATATGTCTGCACGATGCTTCGGGGCCGACTCACCTCCGTTAAGCCCCCTTTCGGGCAGGCTAAAACCCTGATGACTTCCCGAAGACTATATGACCTGGTGATGCCCAGACGAGTACCATTTAAATGGACTGTATCCCTAAACACCATTCATAGATAATCTAGACACCAAAAGTGTGGGGCGTAAGGGTGGCCACCCATATGTTGGATCCGCACAAGGAATCACAACGTCACGTTAATGTCGTCTTGCCTCCATATGAGAGGAAAAGGATACAGCTGACTTCTCCGTCCCATTCCAAATCTCATGGTTAACGCGTAATATACGACGCAGGAATCACTGGCGACATTGGTTGTTAAGTCCTAGATATTATGTTCCTTTACCACCGGAACTTTCATAATAGGTTATTACCTCATGGTAAATAACCTATAATCATATTACTATGAAAATAGTGTTTTCTGACCTTATTAAAATGCAAGTGATGATCTTACTGGATTTGCAAAAGTACTTTACAGAAAATATTCAAAGGACATGAGCAAGTGTGAACTTGCCTTTTGTGATTGCAAGATTACGCACTCACGGTCTTCAAGACAATATAAGATCCAATATCCGAAATCAGCATCATTGGTCTGGTAAGGAGTAATGTTTAAAGAAACAATATGCTCTTATGCATAAGTAATGTAATGCATTTTATAAACACGAATCCTGGGGATAACATTGATCTAGGGTTTAGAAACTAGAATTGGTTCCTTTAGAATGTGATGTACTTTTTAGATAAGTTTCACACTTATGCTTCTTATAAAGGCTTGTCAGTGTGCGTGAAACATCATGTAAACATAATGGTATACAACAACAAGGTATATAAAAGCGGAATGCTACTCAAAGACTACTTGTAGAAGAATTGCCTTATTTTTAAATCTTACTTACAAGTATTGACATCTCTAGGTAACTTCAGTGTTAATAATTTTCAGTTATACAAGTAAAGTTTGAAACAATGTGATTGTGATTAATTTTCATCAGTTTATTATGATGAGAGTCCTTGAATTTAATTGTTAATAGTTGGAAATATTATTATAAGGTTTGTTGATTGGAGTGGAAAAATGAATAACTTTTGAAGAGAAGATTTATTTATTAAGGTTTAAACAACTCTTGTGGTTAGTCAGCGGTGGTCAATGTTTTTTGTGCTTACTTGAATAGTTTGGACTTGAGATGATTTATGACTTAACTACAACAGACCAAAGTTAACAATAAAACATATAACAAAGTTTTCTAGTCTTATATTTAAAGTCTTGTAGACTAAAGTTAACTTTAAAAACATGGATGGATTTAAGGTGTATTGCTTATGATATGTGTACCTTGTGTACATTATAATGTTTCCTTAAGGTTACTTAAGAATGGTTATACTTTTACTTGGTGTAGTGGTTTCTTATTTTTATAATGGAATAGGATCACTTATTTCCTTATAAAGGTGTGATTATAGTTTGTGGATAAGTAAATAGTACTAGTGACTACTCATGAATTATCTTTGGATTTAGTCCATTTTAAAGTTATGAGTGGAACAATGGTAAAATATTTTTATTTGGTTAAAGTATCATTCTTGATGGTTTTATAATTGTTAAAGATCCTTTTTAGAAAATAATCTACACTTATGGTTGAAAGATAATTCAATAAAATGGTATTTATACTGTTCTGAACTATTATGAATCCATATTATTAATATTTGAGACTAATACTATTTATTAGACTCCATTGACTAATTTTAGAAATATTAACAAATTTTATCTACCCTTATATGAATTAACAAAAAAGGAAATTGGTTTAAATTCAAGTTGTTAAAATGTTTTAATTTTTTATTTACTTCAAAGGTGTATTATTATATTTTTAATATGTAAGTATTATTTTTGTGAACATTTTGGCATATTACATTTATTTTTGGGATTTATAAATAATAAGATATGATTTTTATAAGATTTATTACTTTATAAATACTTAATAAATAATCAATATTTAATTAAGTGAAAGAATAATGCATGATTATAGTTTTAAATTATAGTTCTTATTTTTTAAAGATTTTTGGTATTTTATTTATATTTTTAATATTTACCAATATTAAAATTTGGATTATCTAAATTTTACTACTTATAAAAACTTTATTAAATAATATTTATTTAAATAATGATAATAATACTGTTTGATAATAGTTTTAAGTTGTAGATTTTATTTTTCTGAAAATTTTCATATATTACACATATTTTTTTGAATTATAAATCAAAAGTTGTTGATTTAACAAGATTTAATAATTTGATTTAATTTCTGAAATATTTAAATTTGGGCTTATAACATTTTATTTATTTCTTAAATAGAAAATAACTTTTTACACCACAACCAAAGCTACCCTAGGTCACTGACCAGTGGGGGCCAAAAATACCGTGAAGTTACGTGATGGCGTCGGTCAGGCCACCACCGCCAGTTGATGGTCGCTGGCGACGATCTACAGCGCCCCAACATGCAAAACTTGTCTAGTTTGTATCAGCGCGACGTGCTGAACTATATAGTGGTGGCGCTGCTCGAAAATATTCATCGGAGCTACTGGAACAACGACGACCGACGGCGGCATGCGGCGGTGCTACGGCTCGAGCAGGCTCGGAAGCGAGATAGAAATAATAGGACGATGCTTGAGCATCAGTGGCTCACCCTGGTTGTAGTGGTGGTGTCAGCGAGGACTGGTGTGGTCGGAGACGAGCTCTCCGACGAGGATTCCGACGAACTGCCGCAAAGAGGAACGACAAAATTCGCCCTCTCAAGTGCTCCCCTTGATGCAAGACTCCACCCAGAGGATCTACGGAGAATTGGGCATCTCCATGGTTACTTGGAAGAGAGTGGGGAGGTGTGGCACGACGGCGAGACGAGCTAGGGTTTCGGCATGGTTGGGGAACAAGGCAGGGAGAGTTTCAAAGGGAAAAATGAGGATGAGGATGAACATGGATATCGCCGTGGCCTCCTTATCCTCTCCTGACGACGGCGGCAGGCATCTTGACGCACTGACAGCGGCGGACGGCCTTGGCATTGCCACCGAGCTACTTCCAGCTGGAGGAAGACGATGATGCTCATTTTGTAGAAAATCCCCTTGTAAAATTTCAAACTCAACCCACAGTCATACATCTGGTCCCACTTGTCAGTCACTGTGTGAATGAGCTAGGATTGTTGTGGGGTCGAAGAGGGCTGCACGTGAGTGGTAGATAGTGGAGAGAAGAAATGGGCCACGGGCCAGAAACTGTTTCCTCTATTTTTTCTTTCTATTTGTTTTCCATTTTCTGTTTTGTTTTTAGATTAGTATTTTAACATTTGTTTTGAACTTTTTTAACAAAGTTTATTTGTTGAATACTTGCAGCAACAATTGATATTGATTGAGATTCATTTTGTAAACCTTTATGATAAATATTTTTATATTTCTTTATTTTCTATATATGGACCCCTTTTAACATTTTGTAGAAGCCTTCGTTACTAATTTTCTTTCTATACTAAACCATGGCTTTATTAAATGATATTTTCTTATTTGTTTAAAAAAACTTAATTCTTGTTAGCTCATAGTTTGGATGGAAATTTTTATATAATGATCCTATATCATTATTTGATGCATGATATACAAAGGAAATTATTTGGTTAATATTACTCCCATCAATTTAGGAAGTAGCAATGTATATATTCTATTATAATTAATATAGAAGTTAGGGTTTGAATTGTAAGTGCTTACCCTAGAGTTTAGGGTTCTTAATATACTTATGTTCTTTTGTTGATAGAAGTTTATGGCTAAGCATATTGTATTTTTGTTTGTGATCTTTAATGATATCACCTTTTAAAATAGAAAATGATTAACTGGAATGTCTGATGGAAAATAATTGATAAAAAAATATCTCCTAAACACATATGGTTAAGACAATTGGAAATGTCAGAGATGTGATTTAAGTGATTTGCTATAGGAAATATTCCTATAAAGCATTGTGGAAATAATATAATTTATCCTACAAATGAGATGGATGTTAAGCTTGATCATAAATTTAGGGTTTAATGTTCACCAAGAATTCCTATCTTTCATAATTCATAATTTTGGACTTCTGATTAAGGAATTCCTTTCCTAGATATTCTACTCCTTCATATCCATCATCATGTGCTAACATGATGAACTTTACTTCACAAGAATATTCTTATCCAACTTTTATTCCTCTAAGCCCATTGATAAACCCAATGAGTTTGACACTAAAGCTTTTCATAATCTTTCATCTATCTAGACTTGGTTATATCAACTACTCTTCTACTGATAACTTCCAATCCAACAAGTAGCTACTTCTAACTCCATTCCTATTTTTCCATAATCATCCACCACTAATATTACTTCAATAGATGTATTTATAATTAGATATACATCAAATCCTACTTCACCTCAAGTGTTTACTCTTTTTCTAAAGGAAAATACTAACTCTATAATTCAATGCTGCTCTAACATCATCTTAATCATACAATCTTATCTTTACTTGAATCCAATATCTCATATTAGAGTTCAACCATGTTTTACCCACCAATGTTACTTATACTGGATATAAGCATTCAATCTTGGTGACTAAAGCATGATCATTATAATCCTCTGATCTTATATGGTTTAGGTTTCTAGTTGGCTAGTCAAGGCTTTCATTCTTACAACATTATAGTTGTATTATAATTATCTTCTGTTTATCTGTATTGGACTAAAATATATAATTCATTGAGTATACATACTTGATCCCATAGGATTACTCCTATTAACTATCTTTAATATTCATCGTTGTAATCTTTACCTCAGATACCCTTCTATCATTTCAGGAGGGAGTTAACTCCATCAATAATCATATTGATTTTATTCACTTCCAACACTCCCATCCCGAGGATGATATTTATATCTAGCATTACCATCTACCACTTCCTACTTCTTTTTCTAAAGGACTTTAAATGAATGCTATCATAAGGATAAGAGTTAATAGCTCTAGTATTGATAGTTTAAGAATTGGTGAATCAATAGTTGATTACTTAGCATTGATGAACAATAGATATTAGAATAAGGTTCAATAGAGATGATAAAGATTCTTATGGAAAGAAAGATATGTGGTAAATGATCTTAACTTGATTTCCTTGCTACTTAATCTCACTAAAGGGTTAAGGTTAGATATTACCATGATACTAATAGTAAGAATAGGTAAGAATAAGATAGGTCAGGATTACTTATTACATTCTTCTATCTTGAGTTGTAGTCTTAACTTGGTATTCATGAGTTGTTGTGATGAATATTATGATATGATCCCTTAAGGATCAGATATCAATCATTAAGCAATGCATTATGATTTAAATTTTATTATATTTGATCTACCCTTAGATCAAATTATGTTTACCCATATAAGGTTTTAGCAAAGGTCATATTGAAACTTACCGCAGTCAACTTGATGATCTACTTCAATTCCATCAAGTTGAGAGTAGTTTCAATCACTTTGAAAAGTTTTGTTCAAAAGCGCGAAAATTATTCGGATTTTCTATGCATGAATGCAATGCACACATCTGGGTTCATCTTATTTCTAAGCTCTAATGCTGGGATGTTACACAAAGTTAAGGAGATTCTGAAGTTGATTGAGGACTGGAAGATCTCCTATGCTCAGACTGCTGCACAAACAGCTCTGACCATGGTGATGAGCCACCATAGAGAGATGGAAATCTGGCACGTCACCAAGGGCATTTCCGAGGAGGATGATGAGGGTAACCCGCAAAATATCAAGGCCATCCAAGAATCTTGTGTAGGCTACGCTTGTCGGGTGACGGAGATGACCAACTACACGACGCCATTCTTCGAATCCGTCGCCGCTCCTCCCTCGCCTCAAGAGCTAGAAATTAGCAACACTTCCGAGTCTGAGATTGAGGGCGACACTGCTGTTGACTCCAATGCTCCACCTGCTTAATCACCACCGCATGCAGCATAAACAATTTACATGCATTATCCTTATCTTTTGGCAATGTAATGATGGATACAATGCTTACTATTTGTGTTGGTCTGTAAAAACTAATACTTTTACTATCTTAGCACTTTTTCTTATATATTGTGATGCTTGTGCTTGAAATTTTTTGAAGCGGTTTTTATTTTTTATATATATGCCTATACTTATCAGTTTATCTGGCTCTCTGCCTCGTCCCTTTCATGGGTCGGCCAACCTTTAGCACGAAAACTTTGCCGAGCAACGGAGCGCAATTGCTAAACCAGTTTAAACTCGGAAACAAAGCCGGCTTCCAATACCAACAACTCATTACTTGGAAAATGCCCGCATCTAAGCAATCAGATAAACAATCAAAGTATAGACAATAATTTAAAATTTGTACCCTAAGGTAACACTTTTTAGATATTCAAAAATCATAACCAGAACAAACATGAGCATAAAGTACTTTCAAGCATTCTGGGATTTTTGAAAAAAATTACATGCTCTTTTGGAAATAGTATGGCAAAAACGTCTCAGAGATAACAATATGAGGAAACCAATACTTTATTTTACTTTGAACATGTACATATATGATTACAAGGAAATATAACTAAGAATAGAAGGGACATAGTTGTTCAATATTCCATGGACGGTCTATTTCATCCGGTTCTGTGCTGCCACTAGCTCTCTTCCTTTTCCGAGTATCAGGTCTTTCCTTGACTGGTCTCATGTCGGTTAAATAATATGACCCGTTATGCAGAACTCTGCTAATCATAAAAGGTCCTTCCAAAATTGGGGAAAGTTTGTGCTTTCTCTTTTGCACAAGCCGGAGAACCAAATCGCCTTTTCTGAAAGAACGATTTTGCACTCTCTGACTATGGTACTTGCGCAACTTCTGCTGATAGGCTGTAGATATCTACTCAGCAATGAAGCGTACTTCTTCGATTACATCGAGATCATCTTGTCGTGAAACTTCTACATCTTCTTTGATACATGCCTTGACTCGTGGATCTTGATGAATCAGATCACTTGAAGAACTGCTTCTGCATCGTAGACCAAGAAGAACAGAGTATAGCCGGTTGACCTGTTAGGAGTTGTACGTAGGCTCCATATCATAGACGGTAATTCTTCCACCCAAGCCACCGCAGCCCGACGAAGCGGTGCCTCGAGATGAGGTCGGATTCCTTGTAGAATGAGGTCATTAGTTCTTCCGACTTGTCCACTGGCCTGTGGATGTTCGATTGATGCAATATCGGGTTGGATTCCTTGTTCTTCGCAGAATTCGGCAAGTTCCCCCATGGAAAACTTGCTCCCGTTGTCTGTAATTATACTATGCGGATATCTGAATCTGATGATTACGTCCTCGACGAATCTTCTGGCTATGGCTCCATCGCAACTTATTACGGGTTTAGCCTCAATCCATTTTGTAAATTTATCGACCATCACTAGTAGGTGAGTAAATCCATATTTTGCCGTGCGAAACGGCCCTACCATATCAAGACCCCAGACCGCGAACGGCATGTAATAGGGATTGTTTGCAGTTGTTCAGCCGGAATGTGTGCTTGAGGAGCGTACTTTTCGCAGCCCTTGCACATTATAACCAGTATATCGGCATCTGCCTTAGCTGTAAGCCATAAGAATCCATGCCGAAAATCTTTTACCACTAAGGATCTGGCTGCAGCATGGTGACCACACTCGCCTTCGTGGATTTCCCTTAGGATTTCCACTCCTTCTTCCGAAGAAATACATCTCTGAAACACGCTAGAAATACTCCATTTATAGAGCTCACCATTTATTATAGTGTATGCTTTTGCTCGTCAGACAATCTGCTAGCTCAACACTTCGTCTTCGGGCAATTTTCCGTCTATCAGGAAATCCAGATAGGGTTTTGTCCAGCTGGGAATTACAGCTAGAACTGCTATTAAAGGTGAGTCAGATTTTTTCGGATAATCCTCATCAACTCCGACTATGGAGGGGACCCTTAAATGCTCTAAAAAAAGCTCCATCCAGTACTTGTTTCCGGGCGAGCCTATTCTTGATAGTGCATCTGCTTCCTCATTTTCTTCTCGAGGGATGTGTTGAACCTCAAAACCCTCGAACGATTTGGATAGTTCATCCACGACAGCCTTGTATGCTACCATGTGCTTGTTTGCGTTGTAGATATCGGATACTTGCTGAGCAACTAAATCCGAGTCTCCGTAACACATGAGTCTTGATATGCCGATGTTTTTGGCCATGCGTATTCCATGTAGCAATGCTTCATACTCGGCAATATTATTGGTTGCCGTGAAGTGTATTTGGAACACATAGAACATCTTATCTCCTTGGGGTGATTTGAGCACCACGCCAGCCCCCGAGCCTCCTCGTGCTTTTGATTCGTCGAAGTGGAGGGTCCCAAATTCCGAGTCTGGAGGGCTTGAGTTTTCTGCCGTTTCTGCCCAATCAACGACAAAGTGGGCAAGAATTTGGGACTTGATTGCTGTACGTGGTTTGTACTCAATTTCGAAAGCTGCAAGCTCTATTCCCCACTTTGCGACACGTCTTGTGGTGTCACGATTGTTGATTATATCTCGCAGGGGAGCTATGCTCACCACTGTGATCTTATGTTCTTGAAAATAATGGCGTAGCTTTCTGGATGCGAAGAACACTCCATAGGATAGCTTTTAATGATATGGATACCGTTGCTTTGATTATGTCAGGACCTCACTCAGATAATAAGTTGGCCATTGCACCTTATGCTCGTGGCCTTCTTCCTCGCGCTCAACTACTATTACCACGCTTATGACCTTGTTGGTCGCTGCAATGTAGAGTAACATTGGTTCATGTGGTTCTGGCGCTGCGAGAACTGGTGGATTTGAAAGCATATCTTTCAAACTTTGCAGCGCAGTTTAGGCTTCTAGAGTCCAGACAAATTTTTCGGTTTTCTTCAAGAGTTTATACAAAGGTGTGTCTCTTTCGCCGAGCTGGCTGACGAATCAACTTACTGCTGCAATGCAACCAGTGAGGCGTTGTACGTCCTTCAGGCGAGTCGGCCTGGTAATGTTTAAGATAGCCTTGATTTTGTCCCGGTTCACCTCTATGACTCGCTCGGAGACGATGAAACCTAACAATTTTCCGGCTGGAATTCCAAATAAACACTTCTTCGGATTTAGCATCATATTGAATTTTCGTAGACTAGCAAATGTTTCATCCAAGTTGGAAGTTAAAGTTTCCTTCTTTTTGGGCATAACTGCTATATCGTCTACGTATACATGGACATTGCGTCCGATTTGGTTATTGAGACAACGTTGCATGGTATGTTGATATGTTGCTCCTGTGTTCTTTAAGCCGAAAGGCATAGTTTTGTAGCAGAAGGTTCCGAAAGGAGTGACGAGAGATGTCTTAATTTGATCCGACTTTTTCATCGGTATTTGGTGGTTCCGGAATATGCATCGAGAAAATAGAGTAATTCCGACCCTGTCGTTGAGTTGATAACTTCATCGATTTTTGGCAAAGGAAATGGATCTTTTGGGCATGTCGTGTTCAAAGCGGTATAATCAACACACATCCTTAAATCAATGGTGTCCTTTTAGGGACGAGTACAGGATTTTCCACCCAATCTGTATGGATGACCTCTGTTATGAAATCCGCTAGTTCTAGGCGGGCTAATTCCTTGGCTATTGCTTTGCGCTTTTCATCACCAAACCATCGTAAGGACTGTTTGACAGGTTTAGCGTCTAGGTACACATTAAGAGAGTTCTTGACAAGTTCCCTAGGTACTCCGGTCATATTAGATGGCTACCATGCGAAGATATCACTATTACCTTCGAGTAACTCGACGAGCGCGCTTTCCTATGCGTGGCCTAAGCCTACCCCTATGTCCGTCGTCTTGGAGGGATCATCTTCCTTCAGTGACGTCTTCTTCGTCTCTCCCGACGCCTTGAACTGCAAACTTGGCTTCAGCACCTCGTTCTTCGTAGCGGGCATCTCGGACGGGTTGATGGTCTTCTTTATCTCCTGGTACTCCTAGGCATGCAGCACGGCTTCGACGAAGGCAGCAGATCCTTCTTTGCACTCCCGTGCCTTCCTTGGATTTCCTCGTACGGTGATTACGCCCTTTGGACCTGGAAGTTTAATCATGTTGTAGATGTAACAGGGACGGGCCATGAACGCCCAGTAAGCCGGACGTCCGAAGATGGTGTGGTAAGCACTTTTGAATGGCACCACCTCAAAAGAGAGTGGCTCGGTCCGGTAATTATCTCGGGTTCCGAATGTCACGTCCAGAGTAATCTCACCTAGAGAATATGCCCGTCTTCCTGGTACAATGCCATGGAAAGTTACACTGTTGTAACTCGACTGGCTCTCGTGTAGCTTCATGCGGTGGAGTGTCTTGATGTAGAGGATGTTGATGCTACTCCCACTGTCCATGAGTGTTTTAGAGAACTCATAGCCATCAATAAGAGGATTGATGACCATAGGGTACTTTCCCCGACGATGTGTTTTCCTCGGGTGATCTGAACGATCAAAGGTGATGGTTACCTCTGACCATCCAGGAACTGTGGGACAGCCGGAACCTTGGCGTTGAGCTCACGAAGAACCACATTTTTGTCCTTAGCTGGTTGGGATCCAAGGAAGCAGACGTATGCGTCTTTTTTAGTCGTAAAAGTCTTCTTTCCATCCGACTTGGGCTCTACAGCGGCTTCCGCTTCTTCCATGTTGGAATCTTCCTTGGGCTCCTTTCCTTTCTCAGAATTTTTCTTTCCTTTTCGTCACTTGGCTCTGTAGCCAGTGGATTCGTCTTTCTTGATGTCGTCATTGAAACAAAACTCGGCATTTGTGTGGGTGGATCCTCCGTTACTATCCAGGTGGTGAACATAGGGATTATTGGCAATGTCGGCCTAGGTTTAGGTTCTTCCAGGTTGCTGGTCTCCTCTGCCCTAGATTTGGGAAGTTCCTCGGCCTCTACCATGGCTGCCTCCTCGCCCTCCTCGTCCTCCAGATCCAAACATTGCATTAATAGTTGTGTTGTCTGGAGCCGGCTTTTCGTCCGAGGTGTTCTTGCGCTTCTGAGTTTGCTTTGGCTGTTTGGCCGCATTAGGATTGGTCAGAATGTTTAGCAGCCCTTCTGAATCATCATCGGCATCAGCATATTTGCTTGCGGTCTCTATCATTTCTCCCAAATCTATGATGTGGTCACGCTTCAGCCTGTGATGTAAAAGTCTGACTGGAAGTCCTGCAATAAAAGCTTGTATCGCAGTTTGCTCATTTACTCCTTCGCAGAAGTTCTTTGTATCGATCCAGCGTCCAAGGTAATCCCGGCAGGTTTCTTCGGGTCTTTGGGTGCAACACTGCAAGTCCCTGACTGTGCAGGGCCTCCTGTATGTTCCCTCGAACTTTGAAAAGAACACACTTTGCATACCATACAGGTTGTGAATTGAGTTCTCTAGCAGTTCATTGAGCCATGATCGAGCCATCTTTCTCAGCATTAGTGGGAGATATGGGACTGCAACCAGGCTGTTTCATCCTTTGGCGAAGCAGCAAGCTTGGAAAAAATCTTGGAGCCAAGTATCTGGCCGAGCTGCACCGTCATAGGGCTGAATATGTTTGGCTATGTCGAAGTCAACCGGAAATTTTGTCTGACGTATAAGTGGACAAAGCACTTGGGTACCACGTACACATCTTCTTCCTCGTACCGCCGTGCTTCTATGTTTTATTCGATGCGATGGTGAGCGTTGTTTGGCGAGAGAGATCTTCGCCTTGGAGGCTCATGGCTTCTGCGCGGTGGAGTTGCATTTTTTCTTCTCCTCTCACCATTGCCGCCTCCGCCCCTACGGCTTCCATGGCTACGATGTGATCCTTCATGGTCGCTGCTGGGAGGCGATGGGGGCCCTGGTGGATTGTTTCCGGCTGGGTTTCTTGGTGGTGGCGGTGGAGCCTCATTATGCTACCTCCGATGCTTGTTTCTTCGGGCATCGTCCCTACTAGATTCAGGATGATCCGGATCATCTCTTCGTCCGGCGTTGCCAGCCGGACAGCTTGGTGGTGGCATCCTTAGCCGATCTTGCTCCTCTCGCTGACAGCATGTTTCCGGGTATTCTCTATAGCGATTGTTTTGCTGACGATGGTCCTGATGAGGAACCATTGCCCTGATGGCGTCTTCGGCCGCAGCCGGAATAACTATTGCACAATTACGCGTCGGCCGGCGAGAGTGGTTGTTGGAGCCGGTCCTGGAATTTTCTTCTTCTCCACGGGGACGATAGCACTGAGCCGTATCCCTGCGGAGCCTTACATCAGCGCTTTGGTCAGCGCCAGTGTGGAAACACTCGGATTTTGAGGCGAGCTTGCCACTAAATGACACGGCCGTTTTCTGCTGCTTCAATCATTTGTCCAACAACTCTACGCATTGCTAGACCTGCTGCGGAGATGGATTGTTGGCGAGGATGGCGCGAGCTGCAGTAGAGTTTTCCACAAGCGTGCTGTAGACTTGGATCTTCTCTCCATCTTTTCCGTCGAATATATCTTTGTGGATATCCGGATTCGTGTTAGCAAGAAACGGACCTCCTCTTGCCTTGTTTGGATGTCTTTTGAAATCTGACTGATATCTGGTAGGATCACTGTCTAACTGCTGCCTCATCTCGACGATGCGCACGGCCTCTTCGAGTAAAAACAAGTGGTGCTTTTCTAGGTCCTCAGCCCTTTTCTCTAGTGCTTCCGGCGTAATATCCGAAGCCGTTGGGATTGGAATTGTGAGAGCGTCTTTGTAAATTTCACGTGCACCCTTGGTGACAACGTGTCCATCCAGATGAAGATCGATCGGGGTGGGGTTAATCGGATTTCCGTCCTGATTCTCCATCTTGATCTCTTCATCAAATTTTTCTTCATTGGTTTCCTCGAAGTCCGGCTCTGCTGGTGTCGGATTCTTGTTCTTCTTCTTCTTCTTTGGGCGCCCAGTAGCCTTAACGTGCGTAACAGTGGCAATGACGGCTTTTGGTACGGTACCGGGGGATAAACTTCCGTCGGTACTTTCCGTCATGGTTGGTTTGTGAACCTCGGAGGAATCTCCGGTGTCCATGTCATCCTGCGAGGTGTAGCTTTCATCCATGATATCATATGGACTAGGAGGAGTTTCCGGCTCACCTTGCGTTTCCTTAGAGACGTGCTCTTGTTCATACTCCTCCATCTCTTTGTCGAAGTCTCGAAGTTCCTGCGACGTGATTTGACTCCACTGGGGAGCTAGGTAAGTCGGCGTTTTCTTTTATTGCGTCTAGGACCGAGTCGCTACCAGCTTCAGCATCGACAAAGTCAGATCCAGTTCTTATGTGGTACACGAAACAGTGCTTCTTCTTGTTCATGTTCTTGAGGTACTTGTATAACTTTGTTTCCGCTTCGACGTCAGCAATGCTGGATCCGTAGCGGATGTATTCGTCGTCTGTGTATCCAATCTCGCTGGAGAGATCGGATCTGGCTTCTTCTTTCACCTCTTCTTCCACTATAGAAGTGGGCTGGGTGGTTTTGATTTTCTCCGAGACCCTGAACTCTTCCGCCTCTGTGAACAAAGTAGACCCGGATTGTCCTTCCGCCATGGTCATCACCTCTAGGGTGGGTTGGGCAGGTTCAGCGAAACCGAGATAGATATCGATCTCGCTGATTGACATGATCATGTAGGTCATCACGGGTTTCAAAGCCGGAATCCAAGTCTCATCAAGGAGAATGAGAGGGACATCAATGGCGTAGACCACGCGACCCATGGCAATAGTTTCGCCGATTCCTGCACGCGCAGATTCCGCCTGGAACGATGCTCCAAAGGTCACCTGCCCCACGGTGGGCGCCAACTGTCGTCGGATTGTCAACAAGTACACCATAGGGGGTCCTAGTGGTGTTGGAAGGATGGGGTGTGAGACGTCGGATGTTCCAGGAGCGGTGAGCACAAGTTTACCCGGGTTCAGATCCGACTGCGGTGATCGGATCCTACTCCTACTAGCAACCCAGTAATATGTCGACGTAAGCCGGATGTTACAATGGATTACAAGAGAGGTTCGCCTGTGCGAGTTGGTTGTGGTTGTGTATCGAGTTGTGCCCTAAAGGCTCCCATAGGGCCAGTTTATAGTCACC
Organism: Avena insularis; assembly: GCA_023614405.1. NCBI lineage: Eukaryota > Viridiplantae > Streptophyta > Magnoliopsida > Poales > Poaceae > Avena > Avena insularis. The sequence continues at coordinate 259,169,788 of CM042685.1, forward strand.
AGGGCCTAGGGTTATAGGGAGAGACCTATCCGGCTACATTACAGAGTCGATAACTATGTACATCTTGGACTACAAGTAATACTATAGGCCTAAGTCGGTAACTCTTCTGGGCCTTGTCGTAGCCGGAACTGGCTCCTCCTCTTTCTCTGACTGGGCCGCCTGTGAAGCAAAGCTCTAACCCGTTGGTGGGCCACCCTGGTCAGCGAGTCCTGTGGGTATACCGGAAAGTATATCCCCAACAAGCACCATTTTCCCATGGTAAATAAGAAGATTGCTGAGATGCTCATTGCCTACTTGCCTTGTCATTTAAATATGGGATAGCTCCTATATCATGTGGAAAGGGGTACCCATTTGGCAGTTCTCTATGATACACATGTACTTACTATGACAAGAACTTACCGGTAACTAAAGTTGAGTAGCATGAGGAGCGACCCACGTACTCAAGAGACATGAGATTGCCAACTTATACTTTGTCAAGCATATACTCCATACTTTGTTCACTTTAACCTTAATCACTTCAAGATGCTTATGATAGGGGCAATGAGAGCTGAATGCTAACAAGTACCATAATTTTTGGAAGCTCTTTATGAAACTTGAAATCCATGCTTCCCTGTGAAGGGCCCTTCTTCCACTTTTATATTGAGTATCCATCTTATATCCTTAGGAACCAATTAAGAGAGCACAGTTGTCATTCTTAGTTCTATGTGCATTGTCCCAAAACTTATTGATTAATTCATAATGTTGATATTGCTTGTTCTTGAACTATTTGTATCTAGTCACCCTTATGAACTTTTAATGTGTCCTATGCCTTTATGTTTTCCTACTCCATGAGGGACAAGCTGAATGCCACTATGCTATGTTTTCTATATGTGAAACAAACAAACATCTTTCAATGCATTGTTATTCATGATCTTTTTTTGTATCCTTTTATGTTGCAACATAGTTGTTATGTCTTATTGTTATAACTTCATCTTTCATGTTCATTCTTAGAGTACTTTGATCCCAGCTTTCAATGCTTTGCAAATGGTTTGATCAATATTGTGATGGTGCATGTCACCTCAAAAATTATTCTTTTTATCACTTACCTACTCGAAGACAAGCAGGAGTTAAGCTTGGGGATGCTTGATACGTCGTAAAGTATCTATAATTTTTGACGCTCCATGCTTGTTTTATATCATTTGTCGTATGTTTTGTCTACACTTTAAGGTATTTTTATACACTTTCTGGAACTAACCTATTAACAAGATGCCACAGTGCCAGTTGCCTGTTTTCTGCTGTCTTTGGTTTCAGAAAAGCTAAAAAATGAATATTCTCGGAATTGGATGGGACAAAAGACAATCTTCATATTTTCCCGAAACGATATGGAAAATCGAAGAAGAGACGGAGTAGGGAACCAGGGTGGGAACACCCTACGGTGGCGCGGGCCCACCCTGGTTGCACCAACAGGGGGTGTGGCCCCCCTGGCAGCCTCCTCGCCTTGCCCCTTCGCCTATAAGAAGACCCCGGGGAGAAAACCCTAGATGGTCCATATACATGCACGAAAAGTTCCGCAGCGCCGCCGTCACCGAAGGGGAGATTCGGGGGATAGAAGTATCTGTTCCGGCACCCTGCCAGGACGGGGAAGTGCCCTCGGAGCCATATCCATCGATCTCCACCACCATCTCCATCGCCGTTGCTGATTCCCATGATGAGGATGGAGTAGTTTTTCCTGGAGGCTAAGGGCTCTACCGATAGCTATGTGTTCATCTCTCTCTATGCATGATCATATTGTGATCATGAGCTTTGTAATCAAGTAGATCTGCTACTCAAGTGCTTTAATAGATATTCGGCTCTCCCCACGTGTGTGAAAGTGACAGCGTGCATACTGTGGTGGCATTGAGGCTAGAGTCTACATAAATAGTCAAGTGCTTAAATAGATCTTTGCTCTCCCCACGTGTGTAGAAGTGACAGCGTGCATGCCGTGGTGGCACTTAGGCTAGATTTCATAAACATTTATCATGAGTATATTTTGAGTTGGTTTTCTCTATGAAATTGTGGTGTTTGTTGGAACCATCTAGCGCTCAAGGTGACAGTGTGGGGTTATCTAGATGGGTAAGGCCGACTTTGAGGAGTGTTGTTATAGCCCTAACATGGATTAGAGTGTCCAACCAGAGAGTATTTCAGGGAAGTATCATGAAGAGAATATATTTATTGAGAGTGTTCACTAGTGAAAGTATGATCCCTAGGCCTTGTTTCTAAGCATTGAAACACCGTTTACAACTAGATCTGTTGCATGTTTGCGTGCTTCCATCCTTTAAGATTGCCTTTAGTCTCTCCCCCGTCAGAAATTTCTTTTCTGGCACCATTACCACTTATAATCATCCATACCACTTGTACTTTACTATCTCTTTGCCGAACTAGTGCACCTATACACATGACAAGTGTATTGGGTGTGTTGGGGACACAAGAGACTTCTTGTATCTTGATTGTAGGGTTGCTTGAGAGGGATACCTTTGAGCACTTCCTCCCTGAGTTCGATAAACCTTGGGTAATCCACTTACGGGAAACTTGCTGCTGTTCTACAAACCTCTGCACTTGGAGGCCCAACAACTGTCTACAAGAATAGAAGTGCGTAGACATTAGCGGTGAAGCCCAAAAAGAGAGACCAGGCTTTGATACCAATTGAGAAGGATACAGATGCCGGCTAGAGGGGGGTGAATAAGCGGTTTAAAACTTTTGCGAGATGGGCTTAACAAAGGTGCAATAAAACTAGCGTTTAATTTGTCAAGAATAAAACCTATATAAACTACGGTTCACCTATGTGCACCAACAACTTATGCTAATAAGCAAAACAAGCAACTATGTGATAGCTAGATAAAAGACTTGAAGCACGAAGGCTATCACAGAGTACAGTGCATAAGTAAATAGCTCGGGTATAGAGATAACCGAGGCGTGGAGACGATGTTTTATTATCGAGTTCCTCCCATAAAGGGAATACATCTCGTTAGAGGGGTGGAAGGTACTAAGACCACCACACCACAAAAGGCCTCACCCTATTCTCCTGTGAACCTCGCCACAAGATGCCTGATTCATTTCTCCACTATCGGTGCACTTGTCGGTGGCAATCCATAACCTCTCATAAAGGTTGGGGAACTTCTCCACAAATCAATTGGAGGCTCCCAACAAACAAGCTCGGGGAAAGCTCCACAACTTAATTGGAGGCCCCAAGTAATCCACAAACCTGCAAAACAACTAAACCGTCTAGGGTTACAAGAACCCAAGAGTAAAAAGCTAATCACATTTCACCCAATCAAATCCTCACCGAGAACTCAAACCGATGCACCAAATGCAATGGCAAGAACACATGAAGTTTTCAAGTCCTTCTCTCCAAAATTTCAAAAAAGCTACAAAAGCTATTGGGATAATAAGAGAGGAAGAACACGAGAGGAAATACACAAAAGAAACCCCAAAATCTAGATCCCAATATGTTCCCCTCACATAGAGGAGACATGGGTTGGTGGAATTGTAGACCTAGATCTCACTAGTAGAAAACAGGACACTAGTCCCGGTTTGTAAGAGGCTTTAGTCCCGGGTTGCAATCCGGGACTAACGTATCGGAACTAAAGGTTAGGCCTTTAGTCCCGGTTCTGTTACAAACCGGGACAAGATTGTCTCCACGTGGCCCCGCTGCACGCGCTGGGCTGGAGGATATTTGGTCCCGGTTCGTAACACGAACCGGGACTAAAGTTCTTCTGCCACGGCAGCGTTTTGCACCAAACTGCTGCCGCGGCAGGAGGTGGGGTTTTAGGGTTTTCTTTTTTTGTGGTTGATTATTTTTCATTTTGTGTTTTCATATACATACTATTCTACGCTACTACATGTTGTATACGTTGATGCATATATAATATAATTTCACTCACGGTAACATAAATACATAAATATATACACAACCAAGACTAGAGCTCGTCTAATTGATTTACACCAAGATCATTACAACGGATACTGTCCTTTTGTGTCTATCCACGATTACACGAAGGTCTATCCACGTTGTACTGTCCTTTTGTGTTTATGATGTCCCTGAGAAAAAATCCCGACAACTCCTCTTGAATTGCTGGTAGGCGTTCATGTCGTAGGAGCTTATCCCGCATCGCATCCAACTATATATGAAGAAGTAGATAATTATGAATGGAACTCAACAAAAACTATTGTATAGAATAAATTGCGAATATATTGTTTACGTACTTGAAAAAGTCTGTGCCCTGCTCCATACACCCACGAATGAACTCGCATACGTAATATCCACATAAATTAGTCCCCTGTGGCTGCGTCGCACACTTTTCGATCGAAAATATAATTCAATCAGATAATAATCAAGCATGATAATTTTATGAATGATAATTGTAATATCCACATAAATTAGTCCCCTAGCTCGCGTACTACTTACCCGGACCGTACGAAAAGTGAGCTCCTCACGCCATTCACCCTGAATCTCCTTCGTGAACCTTTTCCAAACCCTGTCCGGCAAAAAGAAATGAATGAGCTATTAATTAGTTTACATCTCAGAGAATGAACGAAAGAGACAGATATAGTGATTGAAATTACTTTTGGAGGCAATCAATTATGCTGCGGTAGTCTTCCATCGGCTTCTTTAACGAGTCCGAGATTTCAACTTTTGCACGGTCAACGTCAATGTTTAGAAGAATCCAGTGGAAGCTGCGCATGTTTGTATACACTTAACATCGAGTAAACAAAAATTGAATGTGTACAAGACAGTAAGACTCTTACCCATAGTTGTAAGGAAATAGTATTTGTGTCTTGTAATGTTGCTCCATTAAAAACATTAGCAAGTTATCCTCCGTTTCCTCGAGGTTATTTATTACCGTATGTCCATTAACTCTGTTAGGTCAACGAACCCAGTGTTGTAGATTGACTTTCTTCTACATTCTTGAATCTTCATTCTGCATATATAATAGCATACAGAAGGAGCTATAGTGAGGATAACGACAGGAAATAATTGAACGAGCTGAGTTAGTGACTTAATTACTTACAGACAATAGCAACTGATGAGGGACTTGTCGAGGGCGTCTAGGTTGAATAACTAAAATAGTTCACAAAGTTCAATGGAGATATCGTCTGGACGGAAGTACTCCTCTCCAACTTTACATAGTAGAAATTGTCTCCCTTCCTTTGTGACTTTCAAGTACCAGATATGCAACAGTCGCATATGTGTTGGCAGATCATCGAATACCTCATCGCTGACTAGAGGCTCCCCGTATACAAATTTTCGTGCTATTGGTCCCTCGGCGACATTATCTCTGCCGGCTAGAAATGCTTCGACCGGCACATTACACTCCTTGGCTAATTTAATAGCTAATTCCATATATATTCCACCTTGTGTGGGCTGGGGTAACACCTTGAGTGGGGCGATGGATTGTTTTGCCTGTTTGCCGAGCTGGGCAACTTCTTTTGATTTTCTCCCGCTTGCAGTACTGCTTGATGACTTCTCTTTTAGTGTCTTCGTAAGACAGCGTGTATAGTCATCTTTCCTATTTAACACATGTTGGGGTGGTTGCTCAAGGAATGCCTTGAAGTGCTTCTTGACTTTTGGATCAACTAGCACCTGTGGCTCGGGTTGTTTTGGTGCAAAATGGGCCTTCACTTCGGCCTGGGACATCACTGCCCTTTCCTCATCAGTCTGGTGATAAGCTAACTTGGGAGGAGACGACAGTACTCTTGGGAGGGGATCTTGTCGTTTTCGGCATCGGGTCTCCCTCGATGTAGCGGTGTTATTCTTCCGCTTTCTTCCCTTTGATTCAGTGGGCGGAGGCGGAGGCGCTAGAGATGGAGATGCAGTCGCGCTGCGATCCCTCTCAGGAAGGGGTGGACTATTGTTTCTTGGTCGATACGGTGGACTCGGAGGTGATGGTGGCCTTGGAGGTGATGGATTGCTTCTCGGAGGAGAAGATTGCCTTGGCGCCCAGCCTGGAAACACGATGTGTTGTTTTTTTCCAAAGAATGATCCCACCCTCCACTTCTCCAAGTGTTTTCTCCCCTTCGCCTGCAGGGATATCAAGCTCAAGTGATCGACATGTCGGTTCAACTTCATCCACACCGACACAAGCATAGCCAGCTGTAATCTGACTTCCATGGTAGGTCGCTTCCGGTGGACAAGGTAAAGCAAAGCCGAGCGCCACCTTCATAGAAATGTTCTTCACTGTGACATGTAAAGCAAAACCATTGTTGCACCGGCCATATCATTCTATCACCGGTGCATTATTGTCCATCAGCATTAGTTTATTATCTTGTACCTCCATGGAAGCCACGCCGCTTCTCCGCTGAGATGGGCCCACCGTACTGTCTAACGCAGGATCTTGATGTCGGGCCAGTACTCTAAGTTCATTAATCTGCTCCTGCTGCATCTTGAACATGGCTTGAAATTCCACGTTCCTTTTTTCAACCGCCTCCAACCGCGCTGCCTCCTCCGCCTTCTGCCGGTTCATTTTTCTGGATTGGCTTCTCTAAGTGTCGATGTCAGCGGGAAACCCTGTCTTCCATGGAACAAATGGGCCAAAGCCTCGTGTTCGTCCGACTTTTTCAGGATTCCCAAGGGCATATGTCAGCTCATCGTTCTCTCTGTCGAGAATGAACTTTCCATCTTTTCTCAGTTGTATCACTTTAATAAGTTCATCTTTGGGTTTAGTAATGGCCTTCTTTTTAACAATAATCTCCCCGGTTTCAGTGTCATACGGCCCCCTGTGCCCAAGGAGCCAATTTTTGACCTCATGGGCCACTGATTTGTAGCTGGCGTGACCCCTTTTTGACGCATTTCTTTCTCGGTTTTTTCCCACTTCGGCGCGGCCGTCTTGTAGCCACGTGTCCCCATAGTATGGTGATATTTATTTTTGGCCGCATTTAACTTATTCTTTTCTGACTTGGCCGTAGCTGCTTCTGATTCCTTGTATTTCACAAATGGGGCCCAGTTATCCCGCTGCATCTCCAGCGGGCCAGTGAATGGCGGAGTAAGCCCCTTCTTGGCAAAGTTGTTGTAGAATCTTTTCTTCCAGTCCTTGAACTGTTCGCCCATCTTCTTCAGGGCCCACTTTCTGACTTGCAACCTCAATGCCTCAGTGAGTTCAGGAGTGTCCAATTCAGGCAGAGAGAAGTGTGCCATGAGTGAATTCCAAAGACCGTCTTTGGCTCTGTCATCGACAAAAGTTTCTCCAACTCAATCACTTTTCTTTCATGGCTTATTCCACTTCTGAGTAGTGATCGGGATGGCGTCCCTGACTATCGCTCCGCATTGGTATAAAAATACACTTGCAGCCTCTTTCGGCTCCAAAGGTTCGCCGAACTCAAACACTAGATCAATAGTAAAACACATACCATCGGCCAACTTTTGGGTCGGGCCTCGTTTCCTTGCAGAAGATTCGCCCGATGCGGAGGTCTAAGAGAAGAAACAGTCTTTAGTACATATATATATATATGAATCAACTAATGCATCTACTAGCTCGTGATCAGCAGAGGCTTTATATACCTCGCCGGTCTTTGCTATGGTGTCTCCACCAAAGAATTCGTCATAGTCATCTCTTCCGTCGGCTTCATCCAAGTTGAGGTATTGGGATCCATCATCATCTCCATCATCGTCTGCTCCATTGTAATGGTAACCTCCTGTACCCTCATCTATCATGTTGTACATGATGTTCTCTTCGTTGTCTTTACCGTCCATAACTTAACTAATACAGAAGAAAGATAAAACCATTTTGCTTAATAAGATAAAATAAAGGAAGATAAAGTAATCCATCTTAAACAATGCGATAAAGAAAGATAAAGTACCAATTAAACAACAATACATCTCGAATAATCCATCCAGTACAACAATAAAGTACCAATTAAACAACAATACATCTCGAATACAAGACGATGGTACCCTATTACACATCTAGCTAGCTCAGCAAAGACATTGAGCCCTGGCTACTGAGCCGCGGGAGGTGTGCACCCAAAGTGTAGCAACCATCACCAGAGAATATCTCGGGCAAGGTGCCTAAAGAAGCTGCCAGGTATTAGCGTCCCGGACTCCTAAAATGTGCATGTAGTCCCGGACGTGCTCGTCCTCCTCCCTGACACGACGCTGTACCATCTCGTCGGGGGCCGACTCCCTCTGCATCGCACCTGGACCACTCGACCGTCACCACAGAAGATCCGGGTCAACGACGACACCCGGATTCCTCACGAGAGGACGTCCCCCGGCTGGTAGCACCTCCTAGTGCCAGCCCGGAGGAGCCCAGCCCCGTGGATGCCCGGCTACACTGTCTAGTAGCGCTCCGCTGTTCACGCCGAGTGAACGAGGATGAGGAATTGGCTTATTCCTAAACACTAAATTAAACCTATATACTTTAAACATGATGAAAATAAATAGTATCAACTAAAATAAACTATATTAAACACTAACTAAATTCACTAACTAATAAACTATATTAAACACTAACTAAAATCTCTAAGAAAAATTACACTAAAATTAAACCTACAATAACCCTAAAATTACCCCTAACTAATTAACCCTAAAATTAACCCTAACTAATTAACCCTAAAATAACCCTAACTAATTATTCCTAAAATACACTAACTAATTAACACTAACATAATTAACACTGAAAAATTTAACAACAAAATAACAAGTCACCGCAGGGAGGGGCGTCGGCTCCGGTGGTGGTGGACGGCGCGGGCTCGAACGGCGTGGGAGGCGGCCTGGGAGGGCCTTGACGACGTGGCGAGGGACTGACGGCAGCAAGCGTGGGCAGGACTGTCTTGAGAGAAGGAAGATGGCCATGAGGCACACAGGTGGGTATTTATACCCACGCCCCCTTTAGCCCCGGTTGGTAGCAAAAACCGGGACTACCTTTAGTCCCAGTTTGTATTGCAAACTGGGGCTAAAGGGTCCCTTTAGCCCCGGTTTGTAATACAAACTGGGACTAAAAGTCCTTTTATAAAACCTTTTTAAAAACAAAAAAACTTTTTCAAAACCTTTTTTAAAACCTTTATTAAAATTAACTATTATATATCAAAATTTGCAGAAATAAATTTTACATCACATAATACCACACCACGCGAAGGATTTACATTATTCGGACCTTTTTTGAATTTTTTATGCCCGTTTTGAATTTCTTGCAGTTTCGAACTTAGGTCAAAATGGCGTGCGTGAAGATAGGGGATGAGAATGTTAGAACTTGCATTCGTTCTATGAAAAAACAATAAATTGTGAGTCTAAAAATGATTTTTTCAAAAAATCACGGACGTTAGGTCATGTACATGTAGTTCAAACCGGACCCACTTCCTACCGCTTCGGCAGACATTTGACTTTTTCACCCGGGAAGGACAGTAAGGTTTAAGATCCCCCGGTTGGGATATAGATCATGTAAGGTGGTCTACTATTTTAGAAAAATGGGATGGTAGCATTCTGTAACTGCATTTTGATGGCTGCTTCACAAAACGACACGTCTTTTTGCACTCAGAAAATGGAAAATGGCTTTTCCGAGCGTCAAAAAGGAAAACTTCCTCCTGTGACATTGTTCTCCATCCCAATATACACATCCATGCACAATATGGGCATCGTATCACAAACTATGCCGCGATTCAACACATAGCATCCGTCTTCGACCGAAAGCCATGAAACCTCGAACATGATAGGTCATTTTGTGAAGGTTTTTTGGAGACATAATCAGTATACCAAGTTTGATTATTTTCCTTGCAAATATGTCACATAATATCACACCACACGAAAGATTTACATTGTTCGGACCTTTTTTGAATTTTTTATGCCCATTTTGAATTTTTTTCCCTTTCGAACTTAGGTCAAAACGGCGTGCGTGAAGATAGGGGATGAGAATGTTAGAACTTGCATTGGATCTCTGAAAAAACAACAAATTGTGAGTCTAAAAATGGTTTTTTCAAAAAATCACGGACGTTATATCATGTACCTGTCATTCAAACCGGACCCACTTCCTACCGCTTCGACAGACATTTGTCTTTTTCACCCAGGAAGGACAGAAAGGTTTGAGATCCCCCGGCTGGGATATATTTCATGTAAGGTGGTCTACTATTTTATAAAAATGGGATGGTAGCATTCTGTAACTTCATTTTGGTGGGTGCTTCACAAAACGACCCGTCTTTTTGCGCTCAGAAAATGGAAAATGGCTTTTCCAAGCGACTAAAAGGAAAACTTCCTCCTGCAACATTATTATCCATCCCAATATACACATGCATACATAATATGGGCACCCTATCACAAACTATGCCGTGATTCAACACATCACATCCGTCTTTTGGACCGAAAGCCATGAAACCTCGAACATGATAGGTCATTTTGTCATGGTTTTTTGGAGACATAATCAGTATACCAAGTTTGATATTTTTCCTTGCAACTATGTCACATAGTATCACACCACACAAAGGATTTACATTGTTCGGACCTTTTATTCAATTTTTTATGCCCGTTTTGAATTTTTTGCCGTTTTGAACTTAGGTCAAAACGACGTGCGTGAAGATAGGGCATGGGAATGTTAGAACTTGCATTGGATCTCTGAAAAAACAACATATTGTGAGTCTAAAAATGATTTTTTCAAAAAATCACGGACGTTAGATCAAGTACCTGCAGTTCAAACCGAACCCACTTCCTACCGCTTCGGCAGACATTTGTCTTTTTCACCCGGGAAGGACAAAAAGGTTTGAGATCCCTCGGTTGGTATATAGTTCATGTAAGGTGTTCTACTATTTTAGAAAAATGGGATGGTAGCATTGTGTAACAGCATTTTGGTGGCTGCTTCACAAAACGACCCGTCTTTTTGCGCTCGAAAAATGGAAAATGGCTTTTCCGAGCGACGAAAAGGAAAACTTCCTCCTGCAACATTGTTCTCTATCCCAATATACACATGCATGCACAATATGGGCACCGTATCACAAACTATGTCGCGATTCAACACATAACATCCGTCTCTTGGACCGAAAGCCATGAAACCTCGAACATGATAGGTTATTTTGTGAAGGTTTTTAGGAGACATAATAAGTATACAAGGTTTGATTATTTTCCTTGCAACTATGTCACATAATATCACACCACGCGAAGGATTTACATTGTTCGGACCTTTTCTGAATTTTTTATGCCCGTTTTGAATTTTTTGCCGTTTCGAACTTAGGTCAAAACGGCGGGCGTGAAGATAGGGGATGAGAATGTTAGAACTTTCATTGGATCTATGAAAAAACAACAAATGGTGAGTCTAAAAATGATTTTTTCAACAAATTACGGACGTTAGATCATGTACCTGTAGTTCAAACCGGACCCACTTCCTACCGCTTCGGCAGACAATTGATTTTTCCACCCGGGAAGGACAAAAAGTTTTGAGATCCCCCGGTTGGGATATAGTTCATGTAAGGTGGTCTACTATTTTATAAAAATGGGATGGTAGCATTCTGTAACTTCATTTTGGTGGGTGCTTCACAAAACGACCCGTCTTTTTGCGCTCAGAAAATGGAAAATGGCTTTTCCGAGCGACGAAAAGGAAAACTTCCTCCTGCAACATTGTTCTCCATCCCAATATACACATGCATACATAATATGGGCACCCTATCACAAACTATGCCGTGATTCAACACATCACATCCGTCTTTTGGACCAAACGCCATGAAACCTCGAACATGATAGGTCATTTTGTCATGGTTTTTTGGAGACATAATCAGTATACCAAGTTTGATATTTTTCCTTGCAACTATGTCACATAGTATCACACCACACAAAGGATTTACATTGTTCGGACCTTTTATTCAATTTTTTATGCCCGTTTTGAATTTTTTGCCGTTTTGAACTTAGGTCAAAACGACGTGAGTGAAGATAGGGCATGGGAATGTTAGAACTTGCGTTGGATCTCTGAAAAAACAACATATTGTGAGTCTAAAAATGATTTTTTCAAAAAATCACGGACGTTAGATCAAGTACCTGCAGTTCAAACCGAACCCACTTCGTACCGCTTCGGCAGACATTTGTCTTTTTCACCCGGGAAGGACAAAAAGGTTTGAGATCCCCCGGTTGGTATATAGTTCATGTAAGGTGGTCTACTATTTTAGAAAAATGGGATGGTAGCATTGTGTAACTGGATTTTGGTGGTTGCTTCACAAAACGACCCGTCTTTTTGCGCTCGGAAAATGGAAAATGGCTTTTCCGAGCGACGAAAAGGAAAACTTCCTCCTGCAACATTGTTCTCTATCCCAATATACACATGCATGCACAATATGGGCACCGTGTCACAAACTATGTCGCGATTCAACACATAACATCCGTCTCTTGGACCGAAAGCCATGAAACCTCGAACATGATAGGTCATTTTGTGAAGGTTTTTAGGAGACTTAATCAGTACACAAGGTTTGATTATTTTCCTTGCAACTATGTCACATAATATCACACCACGCGAAGGATTTACATTGTTCGGACCTTTTCTGAATTTTTTATGCCCGTTTTGAATTTTTTACCGTTTCGAACTTAGGTCAAAACGGCGGGCGTGAAGATAGGGGATGAGAATGTTAGAACTTTAATTGGATCTATGAAAAAACAACAAATGGTGAGTCTAAAAATGATTTTTTCAACAAATTACGGACGTTAGATCATGTACCTGTAGTTCAAACCGGACCCACTTCCTACCGCTTCGGCAGACAATTGACTTTTCCACCCGGGAAGGACAAAAAGTTTTGTGATCCCCCGGTTGGGATATAGTTCATGTAAGGTGGTCTACTATTTTAGAAAAATGGGATGGTAGCATTCTGTAACTGCATTTTGGTGGCTGCTTCACAAAAGGACCCGTCTTTTTGCGCTCAGAAAAAGGAAAATGGCTTTTCCGAGCGACGAAAAGGAAAACTTCCTCCTGCAACATTGTTCTCTATCCCAATATACACAGGCATGCACAATATGGCACCGTATCACAATATATGCCGCGATTCAACACATAACATCCGTCTCTTGGACCGAAAGCCATGAAACCTCGAACATGATAGGTCATTTTGTGAAGGTTTTTTGGAGACATAATCAGTATAGCAAGTTTGATATTTTTCCTTGCAACTATGTCATAGAATATCACACCACGCGAAGGATTTACATTGTTTGGACCTTTTTTGAAATTTTTATGCCCGTTTGAATTTTTTGCCGTTTTGAACTTAGGTCAAAACGGTGTGCATGAAGATAGGGGATGAGAATGTTAGAACTTGCATTGGATCTCTGAAAAAAAACATATTGTGAGTCTAAAAATGACTTTTTCAAAAAATCACGAATGTTAGATGACGTACCTGTAGTTCAAACCGGACCCACTTGCTACCCTTCGGTAGACATTTGTCTTTTTCACCCGGGAAGGATAGAAAGGTTTGAGATCCCCGGGTTGGGATATAGTTCATGTAAGGTGGTCTACTATTTTAGAAAAATGGGATGGTATCATTCTATAACTGCATTTTGGTGGCTGCTTCACAAAACGACCCGTCTTTTTGCGCTCAGAAAATGGAAAATGGCTTTTCCGAGCGACGAAAATGAAAACTTCCTCCTGCAACATTGTTCTCCATCCCAATATACACATGCATGCACAATATGGGTACCATATCACAAACTATGCCGCGATTCAACACATAACATCCGTCTCTTGGACCGAAAGCCATGAAACCTCGAACATGATAGGTCATTTTCTGAAGGTTTTCTGAGACATAATCAGTATACCAAGTTTGATTATTTTTCTTGCAACTATGTCAGATAATATCACACCACGCGAAGGATTTACATAGTTCGGACCTTTTTTGAATTTTTTATGCCCGTTTTGAATTTTTTGCAATTTCGAACTTAGGTCAAAACGGCGTGCGTGAAGATAGGGGATGAGAATGTTAGAAATTGCATTGGATCTATGAAAAAATAACATATTGTGAGTCTAAAAATGATTTTTTTAAATCACGGACGTTAGATCATGTACCTGTGTTCAAACCGGACCCACTCCGTACCGCTTTGGCAGACATTTTTCTTTTTTACCCAGGAAGGTCAGAAAGGTTTGAGATCCCCCGGTTGGGATATAGTTCATGTAAGGTGGTCTACTAATTTAGAAAAATGGGATGGTAGCATTCTGTATCTGCATTTTGGTGGCTGCTACACAAAACGACCCGTCTTTTTGCGCTCGGAAAATGGAAAATGTCTTTTCTGAGCAACGAAAAGGAAAACTTCCTCCTGCAAGATTGTTCTCTATCCCAATATACACATGCACGCACAATATGGGCACAGTATCACAAACTATGCCGCGATTCAACACATAACATCCGTCTCTTGGTCCGAAAGCCATGACACCTCGAACATGATAGGTCATTTTGTGAAGGTTTTTAGGAGACATAATCAGTATACCAAGTTTGATTATTTTCCTTGAAACTATGTCACATATTATCACACCACGCGAAGGATTTACATTGTTTGGACCTTTTTTGTATTTTTTATGCCCGTTTTGAATTTTTTGCCGTTTCGAACTAAGGTCAAAACGGTGTGCGTGAAGATAGGGGATGAGAATGTTAGAAATTGCATTGGATCTGTGGAAAAATAATATATTATGAGTCTAAAAATGATTTTTTAAAAAAATCACGGACGTTAGATCATGTACCTGTAGTTCAAACCGGACCCACTTCGTACCGTTTTGGCAGACATTTGTCTTTTTCACCTAGGAAGGACAGAAAGGTTTGAGATCCCCCGGTTGGGATATAGTTCATGTAAGGTGGTCTACTATTTTCAGAAAAATGGGATGGTAACATTCTGTAACTGCATTTTGGTGGCTGCTTCACAAAACGACCCGTCTTTTTGCGCTCGGAAAATGGAAAATGGCTTTTCCGAGCGACGAAAATGAAAACTTCCTCCTGCAACATTGTTCTCTATCCCAATATACACATGCACGCACAATATGCGCATCGTATCACGAACTATGCCGCGATTCAACACATAACATCCGTCTCTTGGACCAAAAGCCATGACACCTCGAACATGATAGGTCATTTTGTGAAGGTTTTTAGGAGACATAATCAGTATACCAAGTTTCATTATTTTCCTTGCAACTATGTCACATATTATCACACCACGCGAAGGATTTACATTTTTCGGACCTTTTTCGAATTTTTTATCTCTGTTTTGAATTTTTTGTCGTTTCGAACTTAGGTCAAAACGGCGTGCATGAAGATAGGGGATGAGAATGTTAGAACTTGCATTGGATCTCTGAAAAAAAACATATTGTGTGTCTAAAAATGATTTTTTTTAAATCACGGATGTTAGATCATGTACCTGTAGCTCAAACCGGACCCACTTCGTACCGCTTCGGCAGACATTTGTCTTTTTCACCTGGGAAGGGCAGAAAGGTTTGAGATCCCCCGGTTGGGATATAGTTTATCTAAGGTGGTCTACTATTTTAGAAAAATGGGATGGTAGCATTCTATAACTGCATTTTGGTGGCTGCTTCACAAAACTCCCCATCTTTTTGCGCTCGGAAAATGGAAAATGGCTAGTTTTTAGGTGAGATAATAAGTATACCAAGTTTGATTATTTTCCTTGCAACTATGTCACATAATATCACACCACGCGAAGGATTTACATTGTTCAGACCTTTTTTGAATTTTGTATGCCCGTTTTCAATTTTTTGCCATTTCGAACTTAGGTCAAAACGGCGTGCGTGAAGATAGGGGATGAGAATGTTAGAACTTGCATTGGATCTCTGAAAAAACAACATATTCTAATTCTAAAAATGACCTTTTCAAAAAATCACGAAAGTTAGATCACGTACCTGTAGTTCAAACCGGACCCACTTCCTACTCTTCGGTAGACATTTGTCTTTTTCATCCGGGAAGGAAAGGTTTGAGATCCCCCGATTGGGATATAGTTCATGTAAGGTGGTCTACTATTTTATAAAAATGGGATGGTAGCATTCTGTAACTGCATTTTGGTGGCTGCTTCACAAAACGACCAGTCTTTTTGCGCTCGGAAAATGGAAAATGGCTTTTCCGAGCGACGAAAAGGAAAACTTCCTCCTGTAACATTGTTCTCCATCCCAATATACACATGCATGCACAATATGGGAACCGTATCACAAACTATGCCGTGATTCAACACATAACATCCGTCTCTTGGACCGAAAGCCATGAAACCTCGAACATGATAGGTCATTTTGTGAAGGTTTTTTGGAGACATAATCAGTATACCAAGTTTCATGATTTTCCTTGCAACTATGTCACATATTATCACACCACGCGAAGGATTTACATTTTTCGGACCTTTTTCGAATTTTTTATCTCTGTTTTGAATTTTTTGTCGTTTCGAACTTAGGTCAAAACGGCGTGCATGAAGATAGGGGATGAGAATGTTAGAACTTGCATTGGATCTCTGAAAAAAAACATATTGTGTGTCTAAAAATGATTTTTTTAAATCACGGATGTTAGATCATGTACCTGTAGCTCAAACCGGACCCACTTCTGCACTTGGCGACATTTGTCTTTTTCACCTGGGAAGGGCAGAAAGGTTTGAGATCCCCCGGTTGGGATATAGTTTATGTAAGGTGGTCTACTATTTTAGAAAAATGGGATGGTAGCATTCTATAACTGCATTTTGGTGGCTGCTTCACAAAACTCCCCATCTTTTTGCGCTCGAAAAATGGAAAATGGCTGGTTTTTAGGTGAGATAATAAGTATACCAAGTTTGATTATTTTCCTTGCAACTATGTCACATAATATCACACCACGCGAAGGATTTACATTGTTCAGACCTTTTTTGAATTTTGTATGCCCGTTTTCAATTTTTTGCCATTTCGAACTTAGGTCAAAACGGCGTGCGTGAAGATAGGGGATGAGAATGTTAGAACTTGCATTGGATCTCTGAAAAAACAACATATTCTAATTCTAAAAATGACCATTTCAAAAAATCACGAAAGTTAGATCACGTACCTGTAGTTCAAACCGGACCCACTTCCTACTCTTCGGTAGACATTTGTCTTTTTCATCCGGGAAGGAAAGGTTTGAGATCCCCCGATTGGGATATAGTTCATGTAAGGTGGTCTACTATTTTATAAAAATGGGATGGTAGCATTCTGTAACTGCATTTTGGTGGCTGCTTCACAAAACGACCAGTCTTTTTGCGCTCGGAAAATGGAAAATGGCTTTTCCGAGCGACGAAAAGGAAAACTTCCTCCTGTAACATTGTTCTCCGTCCCAATATACACATGCATGCACAATATGGGAACCGTATCAAAAACTATGCCGTGATTCAACACATAACATCCGTCTCTTGGACCGAAAGCCATGAAACCTCGAACATGATAGGTCATTTTGTGAAGGTTTTTTGGAGACATAATCAGTATAGCAAGTTTGATATTTTTCCTTGCAACTATGTCATAGAATATCACACCACGCGAAGGATTTACATTGTTCGGACCTTTTTTGAAATTTTTATGCCCGTTTTGAGTTTTTTGCCGTTTTGAACTTAGGTCAAAACGGCGTGCATGAAGATAGGGGATGAGAATGTTAGAACTTGCATTGGATCTCTGAAAAAAACATATTGTGAGTCTAAAAATGACTTTTTCAAAAAACCACGAAAGTTAGATCACGTACCTGTATTTCAAACCGGACCCACTTCCTACCCTTCTGCAGACATTTGTCTTTTTCACCCGGGAAGGACAGAAAAGTTTGAGATCCCCCGGCTGGGATATAGTTCATGTAAGGTGGTCTACTATTTCAGAAAAATGGGATGGTAGCATTCTGTAGCTGCATTTTGGCGGCTGCTTCACAAAACGACCCGTCTTTTTGTGCTCGAAAAATGGAAAATGGCTTTTCCGAGCGATGAAAAGGAAAACTTCCTCCTGCAACATTGTTCTCCATCCCAATATACACATGCATGTACAATATGGGTACCATATCACAAACTATGCCGCGATTCAACACATAACATCCGTCTCTTGGACCGAAAGCCATGAAATCTCAAACATGATAGGTCATTTTGTGAAGGTTTTTTGAGACATAATCAGTATACCAAGTTTGATTATTTTTCTTGCAACTATGTCACATAATATCACAGCACGCGAAGGATTTACATTGTTCGGACCTTTTTTGAATTTTTTATGCCCGTTTTGAATTTTTTGTCGTTTCGAACTTAGGTCAAAACGGCGTGCGTGAAGATAGGGGATGAGAATGTTAGAACTTGCATTGGATCTCTGAAAAAACATATTCTGAGTCTAAAAATGATTTTTTTGAAAAATCACGGACGTTAGATCATGTACCTGTAATTCAAGCCGGACCCACTTCCTACCGCTTCGATAGACATTTGTCTTTTTCACCCGGGAAGGACAGAAAGGTTTGAGATCTCCCGGTTGGGATATAGTTCATGTAAGGTGGTCTACTATTTTAGAAAGATGGGATGGTAGCATTCTGTAACTGCATTTTGGTGGCTGCTTCACAAAATGACCCGTCTTTTTGCGCTCGGAAAATGGAAAATGGCTTTTCCGGGCGACGAAAAGGAGAACTTCCTCCTGCAACATTGTTCTCCATCCCAATATACACATGCATGCACAATATGGGCACCGTATCACAAACTATGCCGCGATTCAACACATAACATCCGTCTCTTGGACCGAAAGCCATGAAACTCGAACATGATAGGTCATTTTGTGAAGGTTTTTAGGAGAGATAATAAGTATACCAAGTTTGATTATTTTCCTTGCAACTATGTCACATAATATCACACCATGCGAAGGATTTACATTGTTCAGACCTTTTTTGAATTTTGTATGCCCGTTTTGATTTTTTTGCCATTTCAAACTTAGGTCAAAACGGCGTGCGTGAAGATAGGGGATGAGAATGTTAGAACTTGCATTGGATCTCTGAAAAAACAACATATTGTGATTCTAAAAATGACTTTTTCAAAAAATCACGAAAGTTAGATCACGTACCTGTAGTTCAAACCGGACCCACTTCCTACCCTTCGGCAGACATTTGTCTTTTTCACCCGGGAAGGACGGAAAGGTTTGAGATCCCCCGATTGGGATATAGTTCATGTAAGGTGGTCTACTATTTTATAAAAATGGGATGGTAGCATTCTGTAACTGCATTTTGGTGGCTGCTTCACAAAACGACCAGTCTTTTTGCGCTCAGAAAATGGAAAATGGTTTTTTCGAGCGACGAAAAGGAAAACTTCCTCCTGCAACATTATTCTCTATCGCAATATACACATGCATGCACAATATGGCACCGTATCACAAACTATGCCGCGATTCAACACATAACATCCGTCTCTTGGACCGAAAGCCATGAAACCTCGAACATGATAGGTCATTTTGTGAAGGTTTTTAGGAGACATAATCAGAATACCAAGTTTGATTATTTTCCTTGCAACTATGTCACATATTATCACACCACGGGAAGGATTTACATTGTTCAGACCTTTTTTGAATTTTTTATGCCCGTTTTGAATTTTTTGCCATTTCGAACTTAGGTCAAAACGGCGTGCGTGAAGATAGGGGATGAGAATGTTAGAAATTGCATTGGATCTGTGAAAAAATAACATATTGTGAGTCTAAAAATGATTTTTTTTTAAATCACGGACGTTAGATCATGTACCTGTATTTCAAACCGGACCCACTTCATACCGCTTCGGCAGACATTTGTCTTTTTCACCCAGGAAGGACATAAAGGTTTGAGATCCCCAGGTTGGGATATAATTCATGTAAGGTGGTCTACTATTTCAGAAAAATGGGATGGTAGCATTCTGTAACTGCATTTTGGTGGCTGCTTCACAAAACGACCCGTCTTTTTGCGCTCGGAAAATGAAAAATGGCTTTTCCGAGCGACGAAAAGGAAAACTTCCTCCTGCAACATTGTTCTCTATCCCAATATACACATGCACGCATAATATGGGCATCGTATCACAAACTATGCCGCGATTCAACACATAACATCCGTCTCTTGGACCGAAAGCCATGACACCTCGAACATGATAGGTCATTTTGTGAAGGTTTTTAGCAGACATAATAAGTATACCAAGTTTGATTATTTTCCTTGCAACTATGTCACATATTATCACACCACGTGAAGGATTTACATTGTTCGGACTTTTTTTGAATTTTTTATGCCCGTTTTGAATTTTTTGCCGTTTCGAACTTAGGTCAAAACGGCGTGCATGAAGATAGGGGATGAGAATGTTAGAACTTGCATTGGATCTCTGAAAAAACAACATATTCTGAGTCTAAAAATGATTTTTTTTAAATCACGGACGTTAGATCATGTACCTGTAATTCAAACCGGACCCACTTCGTACCGCTTCGGTAGACATTTGTATTTTTCACCCGGGAAGGACAGAAAGGTTTGAGATCCCCCGGTTGGGATATAGTTCATGTAAGGTGGTCTACTATATTAGAAAAATGGGATGGTAGCATTTTGTAACTGCATTTTGGTGGCTACTTCACAAAATGACCCGTCTTTTTGCGCTCGGAAATGGAAAATGGCTTTTCCGAGCGACGAAAAGGAAAACTTCCTGCTGCAACATTGTTCTCCATCCCAATATACACATGCATGCACAATATGGGCACCGTATCAAAAACTATGCCGCTATTCAACACATAACATCCGTCTCTTGGACAGAAAGCCATGAAACCTCGAACATGATAGGTCATTTTGTGAAGGTTTTTAGCAGACATAATAAGTATACCAAGTTTGATTATTTTCCTTGCAACTATGTCACATAATATCACACCACGCGAAGGATTTACATTATTCAGACCTTTTTTGAATTTTGTATGCCCGTTTTGATTTTTTTTGCCGTTTCGAACTTAGGTCAAAACGGCGTGCGTGAAGATAGGGGATGAGAATGTTAGAACTTGCATTGGATCTCTGAAAAAACAACCTATTGTGATTCTAAAAATGACTTTTTCAAAAAATCACGGTAGTTAGATCACGTACCTGTAGTTCAAACCGGACCCACTTCCTACCCTTCGACAGACATTTGTCTTTTTCACCCGGGAAGGACAGAAAAGTTTGAGATCCCCTGGTTGGGATATAGTTCATGTAAGGTGGTCTATTATATCAGAAAAATGGGATGGTAGCATTCTGTAACTGCATTTTGGTCGCTGCTTCACAAAACGACCCGTCTTTTTGCGCTCGGAAAATGGAAAATGGCTTTTCCGAGCGACGAAAATGAAAACTTCCTCCTGCAACATTGTTCTCCATCCCAATATACACATGCATGCACAATATGGGTACCATATCACAAACTAGCCGCGATTCAACACATAACATCCGTCTCTTGGACCGAAAGTCATGAAACCTCGAACATGATAGGTCATTTTGTGAAGGTTTTTTGAGACATAATCAGTATACCAAGTTTGATTATTTTTCTTGCAAACTATGTCACATAATATCACACCACGCGAAGGATTTACATTGTTAGGACCTTTTTGAATTTTTTATGCCCGTTTTGAATTTTTTGCCATTTCGAACTTAGGTCAAAACGGCGTGCGTGAAGATAGGGGATGAGAATGTTAGAACTTGCATTGGATCTCTGAAAAAAACATATTGTGAGTCTAAAAATGATTTTTTCGAAAAATCACAGACGTTAGATCATGTACTTGTAATTCAAACCGGACCCACTTCCTACCGCTTCGACAGACCTTTGTCTTTTTCACCAGGGAAGGACAGAAAGGTTTGAGATCCCCCGATTGGGATATAGTTCATGTAAGGTGGTCTACTATTTTATAAAAATGGGATGGTAGCATTCTATAACTGCATTTTGGTGGCTGCTTCACAAAACGACCTGTCTTTTTGTGCTCGAAAAATGGAAAATGGCTTTTCCGAGCGACGAAAAGAAAAACTTCCTCCTGCAACATTGTTTTCTATCCCAATATACACATGCATGCACAATATGACACAGTATCACAAACTATGCCGCGATTCAACACATAACATCCGTCTCTTGGACCGAAAGCCATGAAACCTCGAACATGATAGGTCGTTTTGTGAAGGTTTTTAGGAGACATAATCAGTATACCAAGTTTGATTATTTTCCTTGCAACTATGTCACATAATATCACACCACGCGAAGGATTTACATTGTTCGGACCTTTTTTGAATTTTTTATGCCCGTTTAGAATTTTTGCCATTTCAAACTTAGGTCAAAACGGCGTGCGTGAAGATAGGGGATGAGAATGTTAGAACTTGCATTGGATCTCTGAAAAAACAACATATTGTGATTCTAAAAATGACTTTTTCAAAAAATCACGGAAGTTAGATCACGTACCTGTAGTTCAAACCGGACCCACATCCTACCCTTCGGCAGACATTTGTCTTTTTCACCCGGGAAGGATGGAAAGGTTTGAGATCCCCCGATTGGGATATAGTTCATGTAAGGTGGTCTACTATTTTATAAAAATGGGATGGTAGCATTCTGTAACTGCATTTTGGTGGCTGCTTCACAAAACGACCAGTCTTTTGCGCTCAGAAAATGGAAAATGGTTTTTCCGAGCGACGAAAAGGAAAACTTCCTCCTGCAACATTATTCTCTATCGCAATATACACATGCATGCACAATATGGCACCGTATCACAAACTATGCCGCGATTCAACACATAACATCCGTCTCTTGGACCGAAAGCCATGAAACCTCGAACATGATAGGTCATTTTGTGAAGGTTTTTAGGAGACATAATCAGTATACCAAGTTTGATTATTTTCCTTGCAACTATGTCACATATTATCACACCACGGGAAGGATTTACAATGTTCGGACCTTTTTTGAATTTTTTTATGCCCGTTTTGAATTTTTTGCCATTTCGAACTTAGGTCAAAACGACGTGAGTGAAGATAGGGGATGAGAATGTTAGAAATTGCATTGGATCTGTGAAAAAATAACATATTGTGAGTCTAAAAATGATTTTTTTTTAAATCACGGACGTTAGATCATGTACCTGTATTTCAAACCGGACCCACTTCATACCGCTTCGTCAGACATTTGTCTTTTTCACCCAGGAAGGACAGAAAGGTTTGAGATCCCCAGGTTGGGATATAGTTCATGTAAGGTGGTCTACTATTTCAGAAAAATGGGATGGTAGCATTCTGTAGCTGCATTTTGGTGGCTGCTTCACAAAACGACCCGTCTTTTTGCGCTCGGAAAATGAAAAATGGCTTTTCCGAGCGACGAAAAGGAAAACTTCCTCCTGCAACATTGTTCTCTATCCCAATATACACATGCACGCACAATATGGGCACCGTATTACAAACTATGCCACGATTCAACACATAACATCCGTCTCTTGGACCGAAAGCCATGACACCTCGAACATGATAGGTCATTTTGTGAAGGTTTTAGGAGACATAATAAGTATACCAAATTTGATTATTTTCCTTGCAACTATGTCACATATTATCACACCACGTGAAGGATTTACATTGTTCGGTCCTTTTTTGAATTTTTTATGCCCGTTTTGAATTTTTTGCCGTTTCGAACTTAGGTCAAAACGGCGTGCATGAAGATAGGGGATGAGAATGTTAGAACTTGCATTGTATCTCAGAAAAAACAACATATTCTGAGTCTAAAAATGATTTTTTTTAAATCACGGACGTTAGATCATGTACCTGTAGTTCAAACCGGACCCACTTCGTACCGCTTCGGCGGACATTTGTATTTTTCATCCGGGAAGGACAGAAATGTTTGAGATCCCCCGGTTGGGATATAGTTCATGTAAGGTGGTCTACTATATTAGAAAAATGGGATGGTAGCATTTTGTAACTGCATTTTGGTGGCTACTTCACAAAACGATCCGTCTTTTTGCGTTCGGAAAATGGAAAATGGCTTTTCCGAACGACGAAAAGGAAAACTTCCTGCTGCAACATTGTTCTCCATCCCAATATACACATGCATGCACAATATGGGCACCGTATCAAAAACTATGCCGCTATTCAACACATAACATCCGTCTCTTGGACAGAAAGCCATGAAACCTCGAACATGATAGGTCATTTTGTGAAGGTTTTTAGGATAGATAATAAGTATACCAAGTTTGATTGTTTTCCTTGCAACTATGTCACATAATATCACACCACGTGAAGGATTTACATTATTCAGACCTTTTTTGAATTTTGTATGCCTATTTTTGATTTTTTTGCCGTTTCGAACTTATGTCAAAACGGCGTGCGTGAAGATAGGGGATGAGAATGTTAGAACTTGCATTGGATCTCTGAAAAAACAACCTATTGTGATTCTAAAAATGACTTTTTCAAAAAATCACGGTAGTTAGATCACGTACCTGTAGTTCAAACCGGACCCACTTCCTACCCTTCGACAGACATTTGTCTTTTTCACCCGGGAAGGACAGAAAAGTTTGAGATCCCCCGGTTGGGATATAGTTCATGTAAGGTGGTCTACTATTTCAGAAAAATGGGATGGTAGCATTCTGTAACTGCATTTTGGTGGCTGCTTCACAAAACGACCCGTCTTTTTGCGCTCGGAAAATGGAAAATGGCTTTTCCGAGCGACGAAAATGAAAACTTCCTCCTGCAACATTGTTCTCCATCCCAATATACAAATGCATGCACAATATGGGTACCATATCACAAACTATGCCGCGATTCAACACATAACATCCGTCTCTTGGACCGAAAGCCATGAAACCTCGAACATGATAGGTCGTTTTGTGAAGGTTTTTTGAGACATAATCAGTATACCAAGTTTGATTATTTTTCTTGCAACTATGTCACATAATATCACACCACGCGAAGGATTTACATTGTTCGGACCTTTTTTGAATTTTTTATGCCCGTTTTGAATTTTTTGCCATTTCGAACTTAGGTCAAAATGGCGTGCCTGAAGATAGGGGATGAGAATGTTAGAACTTGCATTGGATCTCTGAAAAAAACATATTGTGAGGCTAAAAATGATTTTTTCGAAAAATCACGGACGTTAGATCATGTACTTGTAATTCAAACCGGACCCACTTCCTACCGCTTCGACAGACCTTTGTCTTTTTCACCCGGGAAGGACAGAAAGGTTTGAGATCCCCCGATTGGGATATAGTTCATGTAAGGTGGTCTACTATTTTATAAAAATGGGATGGTAGCATTCTGTAACTGCATTTTGGTGGCTGCTTCACATAACGACCGGTATTTTTGCACTCAGAAAATGGAAAATGGTTTTTCCGAGCGACGAAAAGGAAAACTTTCTCCTGCAACATTGTTTTCTATCCCAATATACACATGCATGCGCAATATGACACCGTATCACAAACTATGCCGCGATTCAACACATAAGATCCGTCTCTTGGACCGAAAGCCATGAAACCTCGAACATGATAGGTCATTTTGTGAAGGTTTTTTGAGACAAAATCAGTATACCAAGTTTGATTATTTTTCTTGCAACTATGTCACATAATATCACACCACGCGAAGGATTTACATTGTTCGGACCTTTTTGAATTTTTTATGCCCGTTTTGAATTTTTTGCCATTTCGAACTTAGGTCAAAACGGCGTGCGTGAAGATAGGGGATGAGAATGTTAGAACTTGCATTGGATCTCTGAAAAAACATATTGTGAGTCTAAAAATGATTTTTTCGAAAAATCACGGATGTTAGATCATGTACTTGTAATTCAAACCGGACCCACTTCCTACCGCTTCGACAGACCTTTGTCTTTTTCACCCGGGAAGGACAGAAAGGTTTGAGATCCCCCGATTGGGATATAGTTCATGTAAGGTGGTCTACTATTTTATAAAAATGGGATGGTAGCATTCTGTAACTGCATTTTGGTGGCTGCTTCACAAAACGACCGGTATTTTTGCACTCAGAAAATGGAAAATGGTTTTTCCGAGCGATGAAAAGGAAAACTTTCTCCTGCAACATTGTTTTCTATCCCAATATACACATGCATGCGCAATATGACACCGTATCACAAACTATGCCGCGATTCAACACATAACATCCGTCTCTTGGACCGAAAGCCATGAAACCTCGAACATGATAGGCCATTTTCTGAAGGTTTTTAGGAGACATAATCAGTATACCAATTTTGATTATTTTCCTTGCAACTATGTCACATAATATCACACCACGCGAAGGATTTACATTGTTTGGACCTTTTTTGAATTTTTTATGCCCGTTTAGAATTTTTTGCCATTTCGAACTTAGGTCAAAACGTCGTGCGTGAAGATAGGGATGAGAATGTTAGATATTGCAATGGATCTGTGAAAAAATAACATATTGTGAGTCTAAAAATGATTTTTTTAAAAATCACGGACGTTAGATCATGTACCTGTAGTTCAAACCGGACCCACTTCATACTACTTCGGTAGACATTTGTATTTTTCACCTAGGAAGGACAGAAAGGTTTGAGATCTCCCGGTTGGGATATAGTTCATGTAAGGTGGTCTACTATATTTAGAAAAATGGGATGGTAGCATTCTGTAACTGCATTTTGGTGGCTGCTTTACAAAACGACCCATCTTTTTGCGCTCGGAAAATGGAAAATGGCTTTTCCGAGCAGCGAAAAGGAAAAATTCCTCCTGCAACATTGTTCTCTATCCCAATATACACATGCACGCACAATATGGGCACCGTATCACAAACTATGCCGCGATTCAACACATAACATCCATCTGTTGGACCGAAATCCATGACACCTCGAACATGATAGGTCATTTTGTGAAGGTTTTTAGGAGACATAATCAGTATACCAAGTTTGATTATTTTCCTTGCAACTATGTCACATATCATCACACCACGTGAAGGATTTACATTGTTCGGACCATTTTTGAATTTTTTATGCCCGTTTTGAATTTTTTGCCGTTTCGAACTTAGGTCAAAACGGCGTGCATGAAGATAGGGGATGAGAATGTTAGAACTTGCATTGGATATCTGAAAAAACAACATATTCTGAGTCTAAAAATGATTTTTTTAAATCACAGACGTTAGATCATGTACCTATAGTTCAAACCGGACCCACTTCGTACCGCTTCGGCAGACATTTGTCTTTTTCACCCGGGAAGGACAGAAAGGTTTGAGATCCCCCGGTTGGGATATAGTTCATGTAAGGTGGTCTACTATATTATAAAATGGGATGGTAGCATTTTGTAACTGCATTTTGGTGGCTGCTTCACAAAACGACCCATCTTTTTGCGCTCGGAAAATGGAAAATGGCTTTTCCGAGCGACGAAAAGGAAAACTTCCTGCTGCAACATTGTTCTCCATCCCAATATACACATGCATGCACAATATGGGCATCGTATCAAAAACTATGCCGCGATTCAACACATAACATCCGTCTCTTGGACCGAAAGCCATGAAACCTCGAACATGATAGGTCATTTTTTGAAGGTTTTTAGGATAGATAATAAGTATACCAAGTTTGATTATTTTCCTTGCAACTATGTCACATAATATCACACCACGCGAAGGATTTACATTATTCAGACCTTTTTTGAATTTTGTATGCCCGTTTTGATTTTTTTGCCGTTTCGAACTTAGGTCAAAACGGCGTGCGTGTAGATAGGGGATGAGAATGTTAGAACTTGCATTGGATCTCTGAAAAAACAACCTATTGTGATTCTAAAAATGACTTTTTCAAAAAATCACGGTAGTTAGATCACGTACTTGTAGTTCAAACCGGACCCACTTCCTACCCTTCGACAGACATTTGTCTTTTTCACCCGGGAAGGACAGAAAAGTTTGAGATCCCCCGGTTGGGATATAGTTCATGTAAGGTGGTCTACTATTTCAGAAAAATGGGATGGTAGCATCAGAATCGCATTTTGGTGGCTGCTTCACAAAACGACCCGTCTTTTTGCGCTCGGAAAATGGAAAATGGCTTTTCCGAGCGACGAAAATGAAAACTTCCTCCTGCAACATTGTTCTCCATCCCAATATACACATGCATGCACAATATGGGTACCATATCACAAACTATGCCGCGATTCAACACATAACATCCGTCTCTTGGACCGAAAGCCATGAAACCTCGAACATGATAGGTCATTTTGTGAAGGTTTTGTGAGACATAATCAGTATACCAAGTTTGATTATTTTTCTTGCAACTATGTCACATAATATCACACCACGCGAAGGATTTACATTGTTCGAACCTTTTTGAATTTTTTATGCCCGTTTTGAATTTTTTGCCATTTCGAACTTAGGTCAAAACGGCGTGCGTGAAGATAGGGGATGAGAATGTTAGAACTTGCATTGGATCTCTGAAAAAAACATATTGTGAGTCTAAAAATGATTTTTTCGAAAAATCACGGATGTTAGATCATGTACTTGTAATTCAAACCGGACCCACTTCCTACCGCTTCGACAGACCTTTGTCTTTTTCACCCGGGAAGGACAGAAAGGTTTGAGATCCCCCGATTGGGATATAGTTCATGTAAGGTGGTCTACTATTTTATAAAAATGGGATGGTAGCATTCTGTAACTGCATTTTGGTGGCTGCTTCACAAAACGACCGGTATTTTTGCACTCAGAAAATGGAAAATGGTTTTTCCGAGCGACGTAAAGGAAAACTTTCTCCTGCAATATTGTTTTCTATCCCAATATACACATGCATGCGCAATATGACACCGTATCACAAACTATGCCGCGATTCAACACATAAGATCCGTCTCTTGGACCGAAAGCCATGAAACCTCGAACATGATAGGTCATTTTGTGAAGGTTTTTTGAGACATAATCAGTATACCAAGTTTGATTATTTTTCTTGCAACTATGTCACATAATATCACACCACGCGAAGGATTTACATTGTTCGGACCTTTTTCAATTTTTTATGCCCGTTTTGAATTTTTTGCCATTTCGAACTTAGGTCAAAACGGCGTGCGTGAAGATAGGGATGAGAATGTTAGATATTGCAATGGATCTGTGAAAAAATAACATATTGTGAGTCTAAAAATGATTTTTTTTAAAAAATCACGGACGTTAGATCATGTACCTGTAGTTCAAACCGGACCCACTTCATACCGCTTCGGTAGACATTTGTCTTTTTCACCCAGGAAGGACAGAAAGGTTTGGGATCCCCCGGTTAGGATATAGTTCATGTAAGGTGGTCTACTATATTTAGAAAAATGGGATGGTAGCATTCTGTAACTGCATTTTGGTGGCTGCTTTACAAAACGACCCATCTTTTTGCGCTCGGAAAATGGAAAATGGCTTTTCTGAGCAACGAAAAGGAAAACTTCCTCCTGCAACATTGTTCTCCATCCCAATATACACATGCATGCATAATATGGGTACCATATCACAAACTATGCTGCGATTCAACACATAACATCCGTCTCTTGGACCGAAAGCCATGAAACCTCGAACATGATAGGTCATTTTGTGAAGGTTTTGTGAGACATAATCAGTATACCAAGTTTGATTATTTTTCTTGCAACTATGTCACATAATATCACACCACGCGAAGGATTTACATTGTTCGAACCTTTTTGAATTTTTTATGCCCGTTTTGAATTTTTTGCCATTTCGAACTTAGGTCAAAACGGCGTGCGTGAAGATAGGGGATGAGAATGTTAGAACTTGCATTGGATCTCTGAAAAAAACATATTGTGAGTCTAAAAATGATTTTTTCGAAAAATCACGGATGTTAGATCATGTACTTGTAATTCAAACCGGACCCACTTCCTACCGCTTCGACAGACCTTTGTCTTTTTCACCCGGGAAGGACAGAAAGGTTTGAGATCCCCCGATTGGGATATAGTTCATGTAAGGTGGTCTACTATTTTATAAAAATGGGATGGTAGCATTCTGTAACTGCATTTTGGTGGCTTCACAAACGACCGTATTTTTGCACTTTCGAGAAAATGGAAAATGGTTTTTCCGAGCGACGAAAAGGAAAACTTTCTCCTGCAACATTGTTTTCTATCCCAATATACACATGCATGCGCAATATGACACCGTATCACAAACTATGCCGCGATTCAACACATAAGATCCGTCTCTTGGACCGAAAGCCATGAAACCTCGAACATGATAGGTCATTTTGTGAAGGTTTTTTGAGACATAATCAGTATACCAAGTTTGATTATTTTTCTTGCAACTATGTCACATAATATCACACCACGCGAAGGATTTACATTGTTCGGACCTTTTTGAATTTTTTATGCCCGTTTTGAATTTTTTGCCATTTCGAACTTAGGTCAAAACGGCGTGCGTGAAGATAGGGATGAGAATGTTAGATATTGCAATGGATCTGTGAAAAAATAACATATTGTGAGTCTAAAAATGATTTTTTTTAAAAATCACGGATGTTAGATCATGTACCTGTAGTTCAAACCGGACCCACTTCATACCGCTTCGGTAGACATTTGTCTTTTTCACCCAGGAAGGACAGAAAGGTTTGGGATCCCCCGGTTAGGATATAGTTCATGTAAGGTGGTCTACTATATTTAGAAAAATGGGATGGTAGCATTCTGTAACTGCATTTTGGTGGCTGCTTTACAAAACGACCCATCTTTTTGCGCTCGGAAAATGGAAAATGGCTTTTCCGAGCAACGAAAAGGAAAACTTCCTCCTGCAACATTGTTCTCCATCCCAATATGCACATGCATGCATAATATGGGTACCATATCACAAACTATGCCGCGATTCAACACATAACATCCGTCTCTTGGACCGAAAGCCATGAAACCTCGAACATGATAGGTCATTTTGTGAAGGTTTTTTGAGACATAATCAGTATACCAAGTTTGATTATTTTTCTTGCAACTATGTGACATAATATCACACCACGCGAAGGATTTACATTGTTTGGACCTTTTTTGAATTTTTTATGCCCGTTTTGAATTTTTTGCCGTTTCGAACTTAGGTCAAAACGGCGTGCGTGAAGATAGGGGATGAGAATGTTAGAACTTGCATTGGATCTCTGAAAAAACAACATATTGTGATTCTAAAAATGACTTTTTCAAAAAATCACGGAAGTTAGATCACGTACCTATAGTTCAAACCGGACCCACTTCCTACCCTTCGGCAGACATTTGTCTTTTTCACCCGGCAAGGACAGAAAGGTTTGAGATCCCCCGATTGGGATATAGTTCATGTAGGTGGTCTACTATTTTATAAAAATGGGATGGTAACATTCTGTAACTGCATTTTGTTGGCTGCTTCCCAAAACGACCAGTCTTTTTGCGCTCAGAAAATGGAAAATAGCTTTTCCGAGCGACGAAAAGGAAAACTTCCTCCTGCAACATTGTTCTCCATCCCAATATACACATGCATGCATAATATGGGCACCGTATCACAAATTATGCCGCGATTCAACACATAACATCCGTCTCTTGGACCGAAAGCCATGAAACCTCGAACATGATAGGTCATTTTGTGAAGGTTTTTAGGAGACATAATCAGTATACCAAGTTTGATTATTTTCCTTGCAACTATGTCACATAATATCACACCATGCGAAGGATTTACATTGTTTAGACCTTTTTTGAATTTTGTATGCCCGTTTTGAATTTTTTGCCGTTTCGAACTTAGGTCAAAACGGCGTGCGTGAAGATAGGGGATGAGAATGTTAGAACTTGCATTGGATCTCTGAAAAAACAACATATTGTGATTCTAAAAATGACTTTTTCAAAAAATCACGGAAGTTAGATCACGTACCTGTAGTTCAAACCAGACCCACTTCCTACCCTTCGGCAGACATTTGTCTTTTTCACCCGGGAAGGACAGAAAGGTTTGAGATCCCCCGATTGGGATATAGTTCATGTAGGTGGTCTACTATTTTATAAAAATGGGATGGTAGCATTCTGTAACTGCATTTTGGTGGCTGCTTCACAAAACGACCAGTCTTTTTGCGCTCAGAAATGGAAAATGGCTTTTCCGAGCGACGAAAAGGAAAACTTCCTCCTGCAACATTGTTCTCTATCCCAATATACACATGCATGCACAATATGGCACCGTATCACAAACTATGTCGCGATTCAACACATAACATCCCTATCTTAGACCGAAAGCCATGAAACCTCGAACATGATAGGTCGTTTTGTGAAGGTTTTTAGGAGACATAATCAGTATACCAAGTTTGATTATTTTCCTTGCAACTATGTCACATAATATCACACCATGCGAAGGATTTACATTGTTAAGACCTTTTTTGAACTTTGTATGCCCGTTTTGAATTTTTTGCCGTTTCGAACTTAGGTCAAAACGGCGTGCGTGAAGATAGGGGACGAGAATGTTAGAACTTGCATTGGATATCTGAAAAAACAACATATTGTGATTCTAAAAATGACTTTTTCAAAAAATCACGGAAGTTAGATCACGTACCTGTAGTTCAAACCGGACCCACTTCCTACACTTCGGCAGACATTTGTCTTTTTCACCCGGGAAGGACAGAAAAGTTTGAGATCCCCCGGTTGGGATGGTAGCATTTTGTAACTGCATTTTTGTGGCTGCTTCACAAAACGACCCGTCTTTTTGCACTCGGAAAATGGAAAATGGCTTTTCCGAGCGACGAAAAGGAAAACTTCCTGCTGCAACATTGTTCTCCATCCCAATATATACATGCATGCACATTATGGGCACCGTATCACAAACTATGCCGCGATTCAACACATAACATCTGTCTCATGGACCGAAAGCCATGAAACCTTGAACATGATAGGTCATTTTGTGAAGGTTTTTAGGATAGATAATAAGTATACTAAGTTTGATTATTTTCCTTGCAACTATGTCACATAATATCACACCACGCGAAGGATTTACATTGTTTGGACCTTTTTTGAATTTTTTATGCCCGTTTTGAATTTTTTGCCGTTTCGAACTTAGGTCAAAACGGCGTGCGTGAAGATAGGGGATGAGAATGTTAGAACTTGCATTGGATCTCTAAAAAACGTATTGTGAGTCGAAAAATGACTTTTTCAAAAAATCACGGAAGTTAGATCACGTACCTGTAGTTCAAACCGGACCCACTTTCTACCCTTAGGTAGACATTTGTCTTTTTCACCCGGGAAGGATAGAAAGGTTTGAGATCCCCCAATTGGGATATAGTTCATGTAAGGTGGTCTACTATTTCAGAAAAATGGGATGGTAGCATTCTGTAACTGCATTTTGGTGGCTGCTTCACAAAACGACCCGTCTTTTTGTGCTCGAAAATGGAAAATGGCTTTTCCGAGCGACAAAAAGGAAAACTTCCTCCTGCAACATTGTTCTCCATCGCAATATACACATTCATGCAAAATATGGGTACCATATCACAAGCTATGCCGCGATTCAACACATAACATCCGTCTCTTGGACCGAAAGCCATGAAATCTCAAACATGATAGGTCATTTTGTGAAGGTTTTTTGAGACATAATCGGTATACCAAGTTTGATTATTTTTGTTGCAACTATGTCACATAATATCACACCACGCGAAGGATTTACATTTTTCGGACCTTTTTTGAATTTTTTATGCCCGTTTTGAATTTTTTGTCGTTTCGAACTTAGGTCAAAACGGCGTGTGTGAAGATAGGGGATGACAATGTTAGAACTGGCATTGGATCTCTGAACAAAAACATATTGTGAGTCTAAAAATGATTTTTTCGAAAAATCACGGACGTTAGATCATTTACCTGTAATTCAAACCGGACCCACTTCCTACAGCTTCGACAGACATTTTTATTTTTTACTCGGGAAGGACAGAAAGGTTTGAGATCCCCCGGTTGGGATATAGTTCATGTAAGGTGGTCTACTATTTTATAAAA
This sequence comes from Avena insularis, assembly GCA_023614405.1. NCBI lineage: Eukaryota > Viridiplantae > Streptophyta > Magnoliopsida > Poales > Poaceae > Avena > Avena insularis. The sequence continues at coordinate 259,203,501 of CM042685.1, forward strand.
ATGGGATGGTAGCATTCTGTAACTGCATTTTGGTGGCTGCTTCACAAAACGACCCGTCTTTTTGCGCTCGGAAAATGTAAAATGGCTTTTTCGAGCGATGAAAAGGAAAACTTCCTCCTGCAATATTGTTCTCCATCCCAATATACACATGCATGCATAATATGGGCACTGTTTCACAAACTATGCCGTGATTCAACACATAACATCCGTCTCTTGGACCGAAAGCCATGAAACCTCAAACATGATAGGTCATTTTGTGAAGGTTTTTTGGATACATAATCAGTATAGCAAGTTTGATATTTTTCCTTGCAACAGTGTTACATAATATCACACCACGCGAAGGATTTACATTATTCAGACCTTTTTTGAATTTTGTATGCTCGTTTTGAATTTTTTGCCGTTTTGAACTTAGGTCAAAACAGCGTGCGTGAAGATAGGGGATGAGAATGTTAGAACTTGCATTCGATCTCTGAAAAAACAACATATTGTGATTCTAAAAATGACTTTTTCAAAAAATCATGGAAGTTAGATCACGTACCTGTAGTTCAAACCAGACCCACTTCCTACCCTTCGGCAGACATTTGTCTTTTTCACCCGGGAAGGATAGAAAAGTTTGAGATCCCCCGATTGGGATATAGTTCACGTAAGGTGGTCTACTATTTTATAAAAATGGGATGGTAGCATTCTGTAACTGCATTTTGGTTGCTGCTTCACAAAACGACCAGTCTTTTTGCGCTCGGAAAATGGAAAATGGCTTTTCCGAGCGACGAAAAGGAAAACTTCCTCCTGTAACATTGTTCTCCATCCCAATATACACATGCATGCACAATATAGGCACCGTATCACAAACTATGCCGTGATTCAACACATAACATCCGTCTCTTGGACCGAAAGCCATGAAATCTCAAACATGATAGGTCATTTTGTGAAGGTTTTTTGAGACATAATCGGTATACCAAGTTTGATTATTTTTGTTGCAACTATGTCACATAATATCACACCACGCGAAAGATTTACATTGTTCGGACCTTTTTTGAATTTTTTATGCCCGTTTTGAATTTTTTGTCGTTTCGAACTTAGGTCAAAACGGCGTGCGTGAAGATAGGGGATGAGAATGTTATAACTTGCATTGGATCTCTGAAAAAACATATTGTGAGTCCAAAAATGACTTTTTCAAAAAATCACGAAAGTTAGATCACGTACTTGTAGTTCAAACCGGACCCACTTCCTACCCTTCGGCAGACATTTGTCTTTTTCACCCGGAAAGGACAAAAAAGTTTGAGATCCCCCGGTTGGGATATAGTTCATGTAAGGTGGTCTACTATTTCAGAAAAATGGGATGGTAGCATTCTGTAACTGCATTTTGGTGGCTGCTTCACAAAACGACCCGTCTTTTTACGCTCAGAAAATGGAAAATGGCTTTTCCAGGCAACGAAAAGGAAAACTTCCTCTTGCAACATTGTTCTCCATCCCAATATACACATGCATGCACAATATGGGTACCATATCACAAACAATGCCGCGATTCAACACATAACATCCGTGTCTTGGACCGAAAGCCATGAAACCTCGAACATGATAGGTCATTTTGTGAAGGTTTTTTGAGACATAATCAGTATACCAAGTTTGATTATTTTTCTTGCAACTATGTCACATAATATCACACCACGCGAAGGATTTACATTGTTCGGACCTTTTTTGAATTTTTGATGCCCGTTTTGAATTTTTTGCCGTTTTCAAACTTAGGTCAAAACGGCGTGCGTGAAGATAGGGGATGAGAATGTTAGAACTTGCATTGGATCTCTGATAAAAACATATTGTGAGTCTAAAAATGATTTTTTCGAAAAATCACGGACGTTAGATCATGTACCTGTAATTCAAACCGAACCCACTTCCTACCGCTTCGACAGACATTTGTCTTTTCCACCCAGGAAGGACAGAAAAGTTTGAGATCCCCCGGTTGGGATATAGTTCATGTAAGGTGGTCTACTATTTCAGAAAAATGGGATGGTAGCATTCTGTAACTGCATTTTGGTGGCTGCTTCACAAAACGACCCGTCTTTTTGCGCTCGGAAAATGGAAAATGGCTTTTCCGAGCGACGAAAAGGAAAACTTCCTCCTGCAACATTGTTCTCCGTCCCAATATACACACGCATGGATAATATGGGCACCGTTTCACAAACTATGCCATGATTCAACACATAACATCCGTCTCTTGGACCGAAAGCCATGAAACCTCAAACATGATAGGTCATTTTGTGAAGGTTTTTTGGAGACATAATCAGTATACCAAGTTTGATATTTTTCCTTGCAACTATGTCACATAATATCACACCACGCAAAGGATTTACATTGTTCAGACCTTTTTTGAATTATGTATGCCCGTTTTGAATTTTTTGCCGTTTCGAACTTAGGTCAAAACGGCGTGCGTGAAGATAGGGGATGAGAATGTTAGAACTTGCATTGGATCTCTGAAAAAACAACATATTATGATTCTAAAAATGACTTTTTCAAAAAATCCCGGAAGTTAGATCACGTACCTGTAGTTCAAACCGGACCCACTTCCTACCCTTCGGCAGACATTTGTCTTTTTCACCCGGGAAGGATAGAAAGGTTTGAGATTCCCTGATTTGGATATAGTTCATGTAAGGTGGTCTACTATTTTATAAAAATGGGATGGTAGCATTCTGTAACTGCATTTTGGTGGCTGCTTCACAAAACGACCAGTCTTTTTGCGCTCGGAAAATGGAAAATGGCTTTTCCGAGCGACAAAAAGGAAAACTTCCTCGTGTAACATTGTTCTCCATCCCAATATACACATGCATGCACAATATGGGCACCGTATCACAAACTATGCCATGATTCAACACATAACATCCGTCTCTTGGACCGAAAGCCATGAAACCTCGAACATGATAGGTCATTTTGTGAAGGTTTTTTGGAGACATAATCAGTATACCAAGTTTGATATTTTTCCTTGCAACTATGTCATAGAATATCACACCACGCGAAGGATTTACATTGTTCGGACCTTTTTTGAAATTTTTATGCCCGTTTTGAATTTTTTTTCCGTTTTGAACTTAGGTCAAAACGGCGTGCGTGAAGATAGGGGATGAGAATGTTAGAACTTGCATTGGATCTCTGAAAAAACATATTGTTAGTCTAAAAATGACTTTCTAAAAAAATCACGGAAGTTAGATCACGTACCTGTAGTTCAAACCGGACCCACTTCCTACCCTTCGGCAGACATTTGTCTTTTTCACCCGGGAAGGACAGAAAAGTTTGAGATCCCCCAATTGGGATATAGTTCATGTAAGGTAGTCTACTATTTCAGAAAAATGGGATGGTAGCATTCTGTAACTGCATTTTGGTGGCTGCTTCACAAAATGACCCGTCTTTTTGCGCTCGAAAAATGGAAAATCGCTTTTCTGAGCGACGAAAAGGAAAACTTCCTCCTGCAACATTGTTCTCCATCCCAATATACACATGCATGCACAATATGGATACCATATCACAAACTAGGCCGCGATTCAACACATAACATCCGTCTCTTGGACTGAAAGCCATGAAACCTCGAACATGATAGGTCATTTTGTGAAGGTTTTTAGGAGACATAATCAGTATATCAAGTTTGATTATTTTCCTTTCAACTATGTCACATAATACCACACCACGCGAAGGATTTACATTGTTCGGAGCTTTTTTGAATTTTTTATGCCCGTTTTGAATTTTTTGTCGTTTCGAACTTAGGTCAAAACGGCGTGCGTGAAGATAGGGGATGAGAATGTTAGAACTTGCATTGGATCTCTGAAAAAAACATATTGTGAGTCTAAAAATGATTTTTTCGAAAAATCACGGACAATAGATCATGTACCTGTAATTCAAACCGGACCCACTTCCTACCGCTTCGACAGACATTTGTCTTTTCACCGGAAGGACGAAGGTTTGAGATCCCCTTGGGATATAGTTCATGTAAGGTGGTATACTATTTTAGAAAAATGGGATGGTAGCATTCAGAATCGCATTTTGGTGGCTGCTTCACAAAACGACGTCTTTTTTGCTTTAGAAAATGGAAAATGGATTTTTCCGAAATTTAAAAGGAAAACTTCCTCCTGCAACATTGTTCTCCATCCCAATATACACATGCATGCACAATATGGGCACCGTATCACAAACTATGCTGCGATTCAACACATAACATCCGTCTCTTGGACCGAAAGCCATGAAACCTCGAACATGATAGGTCATTTTGTGAAGGTTTTTAGGAGAGATAATACGTATACCAAGTTTGATTATTTTCCTTGCAACTATGTCACATAATATCACACCACACGAAGGATTTACATTGTTCAGACCTTTTTTGAATTTTGTATGCCCGTTTTGAATTTTTTTGCCGTTTCGAACATAGGTCAAAACGGCGTGCGTGAAGATCGGGGATGAAAATGTTAGAACGTGCATTGGATCTCTGAAAAAATAACATATTGTGTGAGTCTAAAAATGATTTTTTTACAAAATCACGGACGTTAGATCATGTACCTGTAGTTCAAATTGGACCCACTTCGTACTACTTCGGCAGAATTTTGTCTTTTTCACCCGGGAAGGACAAAAAGGTTTGAGATCCTCCGGTAGGGATATAGTTCATGTAAGGTGGTCTACTATTTTATAAAAATGGGATGGTAGCATTCCGTAACTGCATTTTGGTGGCTGCTTCACAAAACGACCCATCTTTTTGCGCTCGAAAAATGGAAAATGGCTTTTCCGAGTGACAAAAAGGAAAACTTCCTCCTGTAACATTGTTCTCCATCCCAATATACACATAAATGCACAATATGGGCACCGTATCACAAACTATGCCGTGATTCAACACATAACATCTGTCTCTTGGACCGAAAGCCATGAAACCTCGAACATGCTAGGTCATTTTGTGAAGGTTTTTTGGAGACATAATCAGTATACCAAGTTTGATATTTTTCCTTGCAACTATGTCATAGAATATCACACCACGCGAAGGATTTACCTTGTTCGGACCTTTTTTGAATTTTTTATGCCCGTTCTGAATTTTTTGCCGTTTCGAACTTAGGTCAAAACGGCTGCGTGAAGATAGGGGATGAGAATGTTATAACTTGGAATGTATCTCTGAAAAAACATATTGTGAGCCTAAAAATGATTTTTTCAAAAAATCACGGACGTTACATCATGTACCTGTAGTTCAAACCAGGCCCACTTCGTACCGCTTCGGCAGACATTTGTCTTTTTCACCCGGGAAGGATAGAAAGGTTTGAGATCCCCCGGTTGGGATATAGTTCATGTAAGTGTTGGAGATATACCCTAGAGGCAATAATAAATGTAGTTATTATTATATCTTTGTGTTTATGATAAATGTTTACATTCATGCTATAACAGTATTAACAAGGAAACATTAATACTTGTGTGATTTGTAAACTAAATTAGAGTCCCTAGTAAAGCCTCTTCATAATACTAGCTTGTTGGTTAATAAATGATTGTGGTTTCCCTATCATGAACATTGAGATGTTATTAACAACAAGATCATATCATTAGGAGAATGGTATGATGGACATACTCCTATAGATTAGCGTAGCATAAAGATCAAGTCATTTTAATAGTTCAATTGCTATATGCTTTCTAATACATAGTAACCTAATTCCTTCGAGCATGAGATCCCCTACAGTGGTATCAGAGACGTGTCTATATGTAGATCTGTTGCATGAGTAGAACACAATGGTTATTGTGGGCGGTGGTTCTTTTATTATAAATTGCTTCTTGTGTACTTTGCATCTTGCGGTATGATGGGATGAAGCGGCCCGGGCTAACCTTACATGACATCGTTCATGAGACTTGCTCCACGCTCAACATGCAACTTGTATTGCATAAGTGGATTTGTGGGTGTCTGTCTCTCCCATTATAGTATAGATCCAATTTACAACGGGCACTTGATAGTTCAAACATCAACGTTGTGGTTCTTGTTCGTAAGTTAGATCGACACTTATTGAAAGCCCCAAACCACGTAAAATATGCAAAGAAATTAGAGGCGTCTAACTTTGTTTTGCAGGGGTGTGATGTGATGTGATATGGCCATGATCTTGTATTGCTTAGATAACGACGGTAGCATTATAAGATGATTCCTCATGCACATAAATTTCAAGTTCTAAAGTGTTCATCCTTAGTAAGCACCGTTGCTAAAGCTTGTTGTTTCGAAGCACCATGTGATGATCGGGTGTGTTAGATTCTGCAAGTGTATACAACGTGAGCAAGCCAGATTTGCTCATGCGGAAGCCCAGGTTTGATCTTGACGAGCCTAGCATGTACATACATGGTCTCGTAACACGGATCACCAAAATGTAAAGCATGAATCATATAGTAGATATGATGAACATGTCGATTGTTCGCCATTGAAGCTACATCAACTCTCATGATGATCGGTTTTGATGTGGTGGATTTGGTTTGTGTGATCACTAAAACAATGTGAGGGATATTGTTTTGAGTGGGAGTTCACCTAGATTAATTTAACTATTAATTAGAACTCAATTTGTCATAAACTTAGTCTAAACTATTGCAAATATGTTGTAGATCAATGGCGGCCCCTACCATCAATTTTAATGCGTTCCTAGAGAAAGAAAAGTTGAAAAACAATGGAAGCAACTTCGCGGATTGGTTCCGCAATTTGAGGATTGTCCTCAATGCTGGTAATTTGACATATGTGCTGGATGCACCGCTGGGTGACCCGCCTGCAGCTGATGCTACCGATGAAGTAAAGAATGTTTACCTCGCTCGTAAGAATCAGTACTCCACAGTTCAGTGTGCTATCTTGTATGGTTTGGAATCAGAGCTTCAGAAAAGGTTTGAGAATTCAGACCCACATGATATTGTCCGTGTACTCAAATTGATATTTGAGACTCACGTGGCAGTTGAGAGCTATGAGGCTTCTGAAAAGTTCTTTAACTGCAAGATGGAAGAGGGCAGCTCCGTCAGTGAGCATGTGCTTAAGATGTCTAGGCACGCAAACAAACTCCAAAGCTTGGGTCTAGTGATTCCTAATGCTTTGGGGATTTACCGTGTCCTCCAATCACTACCACCAAGTTACAAGAACTTTGTGATGAACTACAATATGCAAAGCATGAACAAGCAGTTGCCAGAACTCTTCTCCATGTTAAAATCTGCAGAAGTGGAGATCAAGAAAGAGCACCAAGTGTTGATGGTCAATAAGACCACCAAATTCAAGAAAGGCAAGTCTAAGCAAAAGGGACACTTCAAGAAGGGTGGTAAGAAAGTTGCCGCACCGACGAAGAAGACCAAGGCTGGACCTAAGCCTGATACTGAGTGCTTTTACTGCAAGGGAGAAGGTCACTGGAAGCGGAATTGCCCAAAGTACTTGGCGTATTTGAAGAACGGCAACATCAAGAAGAAAGGTATATCCGATATACATGTTATTGATGTGTATCTCACTAGTACTCGTAGTAGTGCCTGGGTATTTGATACTGGTTCGGTTGCTCATATTTGTAACTCGAAACAGGTGCTGCAGAATAAACGGAAGCTAGCGAAGAACGAGGTGACGATGCGCGTAGGAAATGGATCAAAGGTTGATGTGATCGCGGTCGGCACGCTACCTCTTCATCTACCATCGGGATTAGTTTTATACTTAAATAATTGTTATTTGGTGCCTGCGTTAAGCATGAACATTATATCGGGATCTTGTTTATTGCGAGACGGTTACTTGTTTAAGTCCGAGAATAATGGTTGTTCGATTTATATGAGTAATATGTTTTATGCACATGCACCTTTTATAGATGGTCTATTCTTATTGAATCTCGATAGTGGAAATACACATATTAATAACATTGAAGCTAAACGTTTGAAATTAAGCGATAACTCGACCTATATGTGGCACTGTCATCTTGGTCACATTGGAGTGAAGCGTATGAATAAACTCCATTCCGATGGACTTCTTGAATCACTTGATTTCGAATCAGTTGAAAGATGCGAAGCATGTCTGATGGGTAAAATGACTAAGACTCCATTTTCTGGTATGATGGAGCGAGCTACGAACTTATTGGAAATCATACATACCGATGTGTGTGGTCCGATGAGTGTAGCATCGCGCGGTGGTTATCGTTATGTTCTTACCTTCACGGATGACTTGAGTAGATATGGGTATATCTATTTCATGAAACATAAGTCCGAAACTTTCGAGAAGTTTAAGGAATTTCAAAGTGAGGTGGAGAATCAACGTAACAAGAAGATTAAATTTCTACGTTCTGATCGTGCTGATCGTGGAGGTGAATATCAAAGTTACGAGTTTGGCGAGCATTTGAAGAAATGCGGAATACTTTCACAATTGACACCGCCGGGAACACCATAGCGTAATGGTGTGTCCGAACGTCATAATCGAACTCTCTTAGATATGGTTCGTTCTATGATGTCACTTACAGATTTACCGCTATCATTTTGGGGTTATGCATTAGAAACAGCCGCATTCACTTTAAATAGGGCACCATCTAAATCCGTTGAAACGACACCGTATGAATTATGGTTTGGAAAGAAACCTAAATTGTCGTTCCTTAAAGTTTGGGGTTGTGATGCCTATGTAAAGAAGTTACAGCCGGACAAGCTTGAACCCAAAGCGGAAAAATGCGTCTTCATAGGATATCCAAAGGAAACTATTGGGTATACCTTCTTTCATAGATCTGAAGGAAAAATCTTCGTTTCCAAGAATAGATCCTTTCTAGAGAAGGAATTTCTCTCAAAATAAGTGACTGGAAGGAAAGTAGAACTCGACGAGGTTGTCGAACCTTCTCTCGAACTTGCGAGTAGAGCAGCACCGGAAGAAGTTCCTGTGGTGCCTGCACCAATAATAGAGGAAGCTAATGATGATGATCATGAAACTTCGGTTCCAGATGCTACAGAACCTCGCAGGTCAACGAGAACTCGTACCACTCCTGATTGGTATGATCCCGTTATGAGTGTCATGTTGGTGGACAACACCGATGACCCTGCGACATATGAGGAAGCGATGATGAGCCCATATTCCAATAAATGGAAAGAATCCATGAAATCCGAGATTGGATCCATGTACGAAAACCAAGTATGGACTTTGATTGACTTACCGGATGGCCGGAAGGCTGTCGAGAACAAATGGATTTTCAAGAAGAAAACAGATGCTGATGGTAATGTTACTGTCTATAAAGCTCGACTTGTCGCAAAAGGGTTTCGACAAATTCAAGGAGTTGACTACGATGAGACTTTCTCACCAGTAGCGAAGCTAAAGTCTGTGAGGATTTTGTTAGTAATCGCTGCATATTATGATTATGAGATATGGCAGATGGATGTCAAAACAGCATTCCTCAATGGAGACATTGATGAAGAGTTGTATATGATGCAACCCAAAGGTTTTGTCGATCCTAAAGATGCTAACAAGATATGCAAACTTCAACGGTCCATATATGGATTGAAGCAAGCATCCCGAAGTTGGAATCAACGTTTTGATAAGGTAATCAAAAGTTTTGGTTTTATACAAACTTATGGAGAAGCTTGTATTTACAAGAAAGTGAGTGGGAGCTCTGTAGCATTCTTAATACTATATGTAGATGACATATTGTTGATTGGGAATGATGTAGACCTTCTTAATAGTGTCAAGGAATATTTGAATAATAGTTTTTCAATAAAAGATCTTGGCGAAGCATCTTACATGTTAGGCATAAAGATTTATAGAGATAGATCGAGACGCCTAATATCTGTGTCACAAAGTACATATTTGGACAAAGTTCTAAAGAGGTTTGGAATGGAAGATAGCAAGAAAGGGTTCTTGCCCATGTTGCCCAATACGACCTTGAGTAAAACTCAAAGTCCAAAGAACGCGAAGATAGAGAAAGGATGAGTAAGACTCCCTATGCCTCAGCCATAGGATCTCTAATGTATGCTATGCTATGTACTAGACCCGACATTGCATATGCTGTTAGTTTAACTAGCAGATATCAAAGTGATCCAGGAGTGGATCATTGGACAGCGGTCAAAAACATCCTTAAGTACTTGAGAAGAACTAAGGATATGGTTCTTTCTTATGGAGGTGATGAACAGCTCGTTGTTAATGGTTACACCGATGCTAGTTGGAACACCGATCCGGATGATTCTAAATCTCAATCTGGATACGTATTTACTTTGAATGGTGCAGCAGTTAGCTGGAGGAGTGCAAAGCAAAGCGTTGTGGCGAGATCTTCAACTGAATCGGAATACATAGCTGCTTCGAAGGCTTCACACGAAGCGATATGTATGAAGGAGTTCATTAGAGAGCTCGGTGTGTTTCCAAGTGCGCTGGACCCAATGTCTATCTACTGTGATAACATGGGCGCCATAGCCAATGCGCAAGAGCCATGGTCACACAAGAAGCTGAAGCACATCAAGCTATGTTTTCATGCTATTCGAGAACATGTCCAAGATGGTGACACAAAGATTTGCAAAGTACACACAGATCTGAATGTGGCGGATCCGTTAACTAAACCTCTCCCGAGGGCAAAACATGACCAACACCAAACTGCCATGGGTGTTCGGTATATTACCATGTAATCTAGATTAGTTGACTCTAGTGCAAGTGGGAGACTGTTGGAGATATGCCCTAGAGGCAATAATAAATGTAGTTATTATTATATCTTTGTGTTTGTGATAAATGTTTACATTCATGCTATAACAGTATTAACAAGGAAACATTAATACTTGTGTGATTTGTAAACTAAATTAGAGTCCCTAGTAAACCCTCTTCATAATACTAGCTTGTTGGTTAATAAATGATTGTGGTTTCCCTATCATGAACATTGAGATGTTATTAACAACAAGATCATATCGTTAGGAGAATGGTATGATGGACATACTCCTATAGATTAGCGTAGCATAAATATTAAGTCATTTTAATAGTTCAATTGCTATATGCTTTCTGATACATAGTAACCTAATTCATTCGAGCATGAGATCATGCTTATTACCATCACAGGAAGGATGCTTTGATGACATCAAACACCACACCGTAACTGGATGGCTATAAAGGTGGCATTGAGTGTTCGGAAAGTATGGGTTGAGACACATGGATCAAGAGTGGGATTTGTCCATCCATATGACGGATAGATATACTCTGGGCCCTCTCGGTGGAATGTCATCCAATTGGCCTGCAAGCATGTGACTGGCTCACAAGAGATCACATATCACGGGAACGAGAAAAGAGTACTTATCGGTAACGAGGTTGAACTAGGTATGCAGAGATACCGACGATCAAAACCTCGGATAAGTAAACTATCGTGAGATAAAGGGAAATTGGTATCGTATGTAAGTGGTTCATTCGATTGAAAAGTAATCGTAGAAATATGTGGGAACCATATGAATTTCCAGATTCCTCTATTGGTTATTGTTCGGAGAAGTGTCTCGATCATGTCCGCATAACTCCCGAACCGTAGGGAGACACACTTAAGGATTCAATGTTGTTGAGTAGTTATGGAATGATGAGTAAGAGACCGAATGTTGTTCGGAGTCTCGTATGGGATCCGGGATATCACGAGGAGATCCGGAATGGTCTAGAGAATAAGATTCATATAAGGAAAAGTCCTGTTTCGGGGTTGGAGAATGATTCCGGTGTTTTCATCGGGAATGTTCTAGAAGGGTCCGGAAGGTCCGGCACTCCGGAGGGGAAGGGTACATGAATGTGTCATAACAAGTTGGAATGGTTGCATCATGTACTAGGGGTCATCGCTGAGCAAAATAAAGGGATAAATCAAATCCTAGTTTGAAAAGTCAAACGCCAATTTGAAAAGTCAAACGGCAAGTTTGCTTGGTGGAGGGAGAGTAGGAAACCTACTTGGGGAGGAGTTCCTCTCCCTCCACCCGCCGGCCATGGAGGCCGAGTTGGGGGAGGACTCTCCTCCCCTGGCCGGCGCCCTCCCACCTATATAAGGAGGGGCAGTGGTGCCCCTCTAGACCTACACCTCTCTCCTCTAAACCCTAGCCCTAGCCGCCGGCCTCCACCAAGTCGCCGCCGCCCCTAGGGTTTGCCTAGCCGCGGAGTTGGGGCCTTCCCCTTGCCCTAGCCCTCTCTCCTTGGTGCCTCTAAACCCTAGATCGCCAAGGCCTCTCTCATAGTCCACCATACTCGCTCCAGCTTAAGGCGAAGCCCTGCGAGATCTCCCCTCTACTTCCTACCATGAGTCGTCAGCCGAATCGCGAGGAGAGTGCTACAACCTCCTGCCTCACTGGAACAAGGAGAGGAAGGTATTCATCGAAAATTTAACGCAGGATCGATCGGGAAGCGCTGCGGGAACATGGCCCGAAAAGGATCGTCTACACGATCTTGAGATCGGCAAGAGTACGACTAAATCACCCACGAGAATCCGCTCTCGCTAAACACTTTGGAATCTTCGAGGGTGAGTTATTCTATCGACTCGTTGCTACAATCTAGTAGATAGATCTTGGCTTGTTTGTTTGTATGCGGTAGAAAATTTTTGTTTTCCATGCTACGAACCCCTACAGTGGTATCAGAGACGTGTCTATATGTAGATCTGTTGCATGAGTAGAACACAATGGTCATAGTGGGCGGTGGTGCTTTTATTATCAACTGCTTCTTGTGTACTTTGCATCTTGCGGTATGATGGGATGAAGCGGCCCGGGCTAACCTTACATGACATCGTTCATGAGACTTGCTCCACGCTCAACATGCAACTTGTATTGCATAAGTGGCTTTATGGTGTCTCTCCCATTATAGTATAGATCCAATTTACAACAGGCACTTGATAGTTCAAACATCAACATTGTGGTTCTTGTTCGTAAGTTAGATTGACACTTATTGAAAGCCCCAAACCACGTAAAATCTGCAAAGAAATTAGAGGCGTCTAACTTTGTTTTGCAGGGGTGTGCTGTGATGTGATATGGCCATGATTGTGATTATATTTGATGTATGCAATGTTCCTTATTGTAAGTTGGCAACCGGCAGGAGCCATATGGTTGTCTTTAAATTCTGTTAAGACTCGCGTGTCTATTCAAAGTAGTTGTAATAGTTGGAGCTGGTGGATGACAACCATGAAGCGGCGCCATTGACCTTGACGCTATGCCGGTGATGATGGAGATCATGTCCATGCTTGAAGATGGAGATCGGAAGCACAAAGAAGAAAGGCCATATCATATCACATATTATGAATTGCATGTGATGTTAATCCTTTATGCATCTTGTATTGCTTAGTTAACGATGGTAGCATTATAAGATGATCCCTCATGCACATAAATTTCAAGTTCTAAAGTGTTCATCCTTAGTAAGCACCGTTGCTAAAGCTTGTTGTTTCGAAGCACCACGTGATGATCGGGTGTGTTAGATTCTGCAAGTGTATACAACGTGAGCAAGCCAGATTTGCTCATGCGGAAGCTAAGGTTTGATCTTGACGAGCCTAGCATGTACAGACATGGTCTCGGAACATGGATCACCAAAAGGTAAAGCATGAATCATATAGTAGATATGATGAACATGTCGATTGTTCTCCATTGAAGCTACATCAACTCTCATGATGATCGGTTTTGATGTGGTGGATTTGGTTTGTGTGATCACTAAAACAATGTGAGGGATATTGTTTTGAGTGGGAGTTCACCTAGATTAATTTAACTATTAATTAGAACTCAATTTGTCATAAACTTAGTCTAAACTATTGCAAATATGTCGTAGATCAATGGCGGCCCCTACCATCAATTTTAATGCATTCCTAGAGAAAGAAAAGTTGAAAAACAATGGAAGCAACTTCGCGGATTGGTTCCGCAATTTGAGGATTGTCCTCAATGCTGGTAATTTGACCTATGTGCTGGATGCACCGCTGGGAGACCCGCCTGCAGCTGATGCTACCGATGAAGTAAAGAATGTTTACCTCGCCTAAGAATCAAGATCCATAGTTCAGTGTGCTATCTTGTATGGTTTGGAATCGGAGCTTCAGAAAAGGTTTGAGAATTAAGACCCACATGATATTGTGCGTGAACTCAAATTGATATTTGAGACTCACGCGGCAGTTGAGAGGTATGAGGCTTCTGAAAAGTTCTTTAACTGCAAGATGGAAGAGGGCAGCTCCGTCAGTGAGCATGTGCTTAAGATGTCTGGGCACGCAAACAAACTCCAAAGCTTGGGTATAGTGATTCCTAATGCTTTGGAGATTTACCGTGTCCTCCAATCACTACCACCAAGTTACAAGAACTTTGTGATGAACTACAATATGCAAAGCATGAACAAGGCTGCTTAACTCTTCTCCATGTTAAAATCTGCAGAAGTGGAGATCAAGAAAGAGCACCGAGTGTTGATGTTCAATAAGACCACCAAATTCAAGAAAGGCAAGTCTAAGCAAAAGGGACACTTCAAGAAGGGTGGTAAGAAAGTTGCCGCACCGACGAAGAAGACCAAGGCTGGACCTAAGCCTGATAGTGAGTGCCTTTACTGCAAGGGAGAAGGTCACTGGAAGCGGAATTGCCCAAAGTACTTGGCGGATTTGAAGAACGGCAACATCAAGAAGAAAGGTATATCCGATATACATGTTATTGATGTGTATCTCACTAGTACTCATAGTAGTGCCTGGGTATTTGATACTGGTTCGGTTGCTCATATTTGTAACTCGAAACAGGTGCTGCAGAATAAACGGAAGCTAGCAAAGAACAAGGTGACGATGCGCGTAGGAAATGGATCAAAGGTTGATGTGATCGCGGTCAGCACGCTACCTCTTCATCTACCATCGGGATTAGTTTTATACTTAAATAATTGTTATTTGGTGCCTGCGTTAAGCATGAACATTATATCGGGATCTTGTTTATTGCGAGAAGGTTACTTGTTTAAGTCCGAGAATAATGGTTGTTCGATTTATATGAGTAATATGTTTTATGCACATGCACCTTTGATAGATGGTCTATTCTTATTGAATCTCGATAGTGGAAATACACATATTAATAACATTGAAGCTAAAAGTTTGAAATTAAGCGATAACTCGACCTATATGTGGCACTGTCGTCTTGGTCACATTGGAGTGAAGCGTATGAAGAAACTCCATTCCGATGGACTTCTTGAATCACTTGATTTCGAATCACTTGAAAGATGCGAAGCATGTCTGATGGGTAAAATGACTAAGACTCCATTTTCTGGTATCATGGAGCGAGCTACGGACTTATTGGAAATCATACATACCGATGTGTGTGGTTCGATGAGTGTAGCATCGCGCGGTGGTTATCATTATGTTCTTACCTTCACGGATGACTTCAGTAGATATGGGTATATCTATTTCATGAAACATAAGTCCGAAACTTTCGAGAAGTTTAAGGAATTTAAAAGTGAGGTGGATAATCAACGTAACAAGAAGATTAAATTTCTACGTTCTGATCGTGGAGGTGAATATCTAAGTTACGAGTTTGGCGAGCATTTGAAGAAATGCGGAATACTTTCACAATTGACACCGCCGGGAACACCACAGCGTAATGGTGTGTCCGAACGTCTTAATCGAACTCTCTTAGATATGGTTCATTATATGATGTCACTTACAGATTTACCGCTATCATTTTGGGGTTATGCATTAGAAACAGCCGCATTCACTTTAAATAGGGCACCATCTAAATCCGTTGAAACGACACCATATGAATTATGGTTTGGAAAGAAACCTAAATTGTCGTTCCTTAAAGTTTGGAGTTGCGAAGCCTATGTAAAGAAGTTACAGCTGGACAAGCTTGAACCCAAAGCGGAAAAATGCGTCTTCATAGGATATCCAAAGGAAACTATTGGGTATACCTTCTATCATAGATCTGAAGGCAAAATCTCCGTTGCCAAGAATGGATCCTTTCTAGAGAAGGAATTTCTCTTGAAAGAAGTGACTGGAAGGAAATTAGAAATCGACGAGGTTGTCGAACCTTCTCTCGAACTTGCGAGTAGCGCAGCACCGGAAGAAGTTCCTGTGGTGCCTGCACCAATAAGAGAGGAAGCTAATGATGATGATCATGAAACTTCAGTTGCAGTTGCTACAGAACCTCGCAGGTCAATGAGAACTCGTACGTCTCCTGATTGGTATGATCCCGTTATGAGTGTCATGTTGGTGGACAACACCGATGACCCGGCGACATATGAGTAAGCGATGATGAGCCCATATTCCAATAAATGGCAAGAAGCCATGAAATCCGAGATTGGATGCATGTACGAAAACCAAGTATGGACTTTGGTGGACTTACCGGATGGCCGGAAGGCTGTCGAGAACAAATGGATTTTCAAGAAGAAAACAGATGCTGATGGTAATGTTACTGTCTATAAAGCTCAACTTGTCGCAAAAGGGTTTCAACAAATTCAAGGAGTTGACTATGAGGAGACTTTCTCACCAGTAGCGAAGCTAAAGTCTGTCAGGATTTTGTTAGCAATCGCTGCATATTATGATTATGAGATATGGCAGATGGATGTCAAAACAGCGTTCCTCAATGGAGACATTGATGAAGAGTTGTATATGATGCAACCCAAAGGTTTTGTCGATCCTAAAGATGCTAACAAGATATGCAAACTTCAACGGTCCATATATGGATTGAAGCAAGCATCCCGAAGTTGGAATCAATGTTTTGATAAGGTAATCAAAAGTTTTGGTTTTATACAAACTTATGGAGAAGCTTGTATTTACAAGAAAGTGAGTGGGAGCTCTATAGCATTCTTAATACTATATGTAGATGACATATTGTTGATTGGGAATGATGTAGACCTTCTTAATAGTGTCAATGAATATTTGAATAATAGTTTTTCAATAAAAGATCTTGGCGAAGCAGCTTACATGTTAGGCATAAAGATTTATAGAGATAGATCGAGACGCCTAATATCTGTGTCACAAAGTACATATTTGGACAAAGTTCTAAAGAGGTTTGGAATGGAAGATAGCAAGAAAGGGTTCTTGCCCATGTTGCCCAATACGACCTTGAGTAAAACTCAAAGTCCAGCAACGGCAGAAGATAGAGAAAGGATGAGTAAGACTCCCTATGCCTCAGCCATAGGATCTCTAATGTATGCTATGCTATGTACTAGACCCGACATTGCATATGCTGTTAGTTTAACTAGCAGATATCAAAGTGATCCAGGAGTGGATCATTGTACAACGGTCAAAAACATCCTTAAGTACTTGAGAAGAACTAAGGATATGGTTCTTTCTTATGGAGGTGATGAACAGCTCGTTGTTAATGGTTACACCGATGCTAGTTGGAACACCAATCTGGATGATTCTAAATCTCAATCTGGATACGTATTTACTTTGAATGGTGCAGCAGTTAGCTGGAGGAGTGCAAAGCAAAGCGTTGTGGCGAGATCTTCAACTGAATCAGAATACATAGCTGCTTAGAAGGCTTCACAAGAAGCGATATGGATGAAGGAGTTCATTAGAGAGCTCGGTGTGTTTCCAAGTGCGCTGGACCCAATGTCTATCTACTGTGATAACATGGGCGCCATAGCCAATGCGCAAGAGCCATGGTCACACAAGAAGCTGAAGCACATCAAGCTATGTTTTCACGCTATTCGAGAACATGTCCAAGATGGTGACATAAAGATTTGCAAAGTACACACAGATTTGAATGTGGCGGATCCGTTGACTAAACCTCTCCCAAGGGCAAAACATGACCAACACCAAACTGCCATGGGTGTTCGGTATATTACCATGTAATCTAGATTAGTTGACTCTAGTGCAAGTGGGAGACTGTTGGAGATATGCCCTAGAGGCAATAATAAATGTAGTTATTATTATATCTTTGTGTTTGTGATAAATGTTTACATTCATGCTATAACAGTATTAACAAGGAAACATTAATACTTGTGTGATTTGTAAACTAAATTAGAGTCCCTAGTAAACCCTCTTCATAATACTAGCTTGTTGGTTAATAAATGATTGTGGTTTCCCTATCATGCACATTGAGATGTTATTAACAACAAGATCATATCGTTAGGAGAATGGTATGATGGATATACTCCTATAGATTAGCGTAGCATAAATATCAAGTCATTTTAATAGTTCAATTGCTATATGCTTTCTGATACATAGTAACCTAATTCCTTCGAGCATGAGATCATGCTTATTACCATCACAGGAAGGATGCTTTGATGACATCAAACACCACACCGTAACTGGATGGCTATAAAGGTGGCATTGAGTGTTCGGAAAGTATGGGTTGAGACACATGGATCAAGAGTGGGATTTGTCCATCCATATGACGGATAGATATACTCTGGGCCCTCTCGGTGGAATGTCATCCAATTGGCCTGCAAGCATGTGACTGGCTTACAAGAGATCACATATCACAGGAACGAGAAAAGAGTACTTATCGGTAACGAGGTTGAACTAGGTATGCAGAGATACCGACGATCAAAACCTCAGATAAGTAAACTATCGTGAGACAAAGGGAAATTGGTATCGTATGTAAGTGGTTCATTCAATCACAAAGTAATCATAGAAATATGTGGGAACCATATGAATTTCCAGATTCCTCTATTGGTTATTGTTCGGAGAAGTGTCTCGATCATGTCCGCATAATTCACGAACCGTAGGGAGACACACTTAAGGATTCAATGTTGTTGAGTAGTTATGGAATGATGAGTAAGAAACCGAATGTTGTTCGGAGTGTCGTATGGGATCCGGGATATCACGAGGAGATCCGGAATGGTCCGGAGAATAAGATTCATATAAGGAAAAGTCCTGTTTCGGGGTTGGAGAATGATTCCGGTGTTTTCATCCGGAATGTTCTAGAAGGGTCCGGAAGGTCTGGCACTCCGGAGGGGAAGGGTACATGAATGTGGCATAACAAGTTGGAATGGTTGCATCATGTACTAGGTGTCATCGCTGAGCAAAATAAAGGGATAAATCAAATCCTACTTTGAAAAGTCAAACGCCAATTTGAAAAGTCAAACGGCAAGTTTGCTTGGTGGAGGGAGAGTAGGAAACCTACTTGGGGAGGAGTTCCTCTCCCTCCACCCGCCGGCCTTGGAGGCCGAGTTGGGGGAGGACTCTCCTCCCCTGGTCGGCGCCCTCCCACCTATATAAGGAGGGGCAGGGGTGCCCCTCTAGACCTACAACTCTCTCCTCTAAACCCTAGCCCTAGTCGCCGGCTTCCACCAAGTCGCCGCCGCCCCTAGGGTTTGCCTAGCCGCCGAGTTGGGGCCTTCCCCTTGCCCTAGCCGCCGACCTAGCCCTCTCTCCTTGGTGCCTCTAAACCCTAGATCACCAAGGCCACTCTCATAGTCCACCAAACTCGCTCCGGCTTAAGGCGAAGCCCTGCAAGATCTCCCCTCTACTTCCGGTACCACGCCGTCGTGCTGCCGGAATCGCGAGGAGAGTGCTCCAACCTCCGCTGCCTGCTGGAACAAGGGAGAGGAAGGTCTTCATCGAAAATGAAACCGGAAGCGACCGATCATGGCGCAGCCGGAAGGATCGTCTACACGATCTTGAGATTGGCAAGAGTACGACTACATCACCCACGAGAATCCGCTCATGTTAAACACTTTGGAATCTTCGAGGGTGATTTATTCTATCGACTTGTTGCTACAATCTAGTAGATAGATCTTGGCTTGTTTGTTTGTATGCGGTAGAAATTTTTGTTTTCCATGCTACGAACCCCTACAGTAAGGTGGTATACTATTTTATAAAAAATGGGATTGTAGCATTCTGTAACTGCATTTTGGTGGCTGCTTCACAAAACGACCCGTCTTTTTGCACTCGGAAAATGTAAAATGGATTTTCCGAGCGACGAAAAGGAAAACTTCCTCCTGCAACATTGTTCTCTATCCCAATATACACATGCATGCACAATATTGGGACCGTATCACAAACTATGCCGCGATTCAACAAATAACATCCGTCTCTTGGACTGAAAGCCATGAAACCTCGAACATGATAGGTCATTTTGTGAAGGTTTTTAGGAGACATAATCAGTATATCAAGTTTGATTATTTTCCTTTCAACTATGTCACATAATACCACACCACGCGAAGGATTTACATTGTTCGGACCTTTTTTGAATTTTTTATGCCCGTTTTGAATTTTTTGTCGTTTCGAACTTAGGTCAAAACAGCGTGCATGAAGATAGGGGATGAGAATGTTAGAACTTGCATTGGATCTCTGAAAAAATAACATATTGTGAGTCTAAAAATGATTTTTACAAAAAATCACGGAAGTTAGATCACGTACCTGTAGTTCAAACCGGACCCACTTCCTACCCTTCGGCAGACATTTGTCTTTTTCACCCGGGAAGGATAGAAAGGTTTGAGATCCCCTGATTGGGATATAGTTCATGTAAGGTGGTCTACTATTTTATAAAAATGGGCTGGTAGCATTCTGTAACTGCATTTTGGTGGCTGCTTCACAAACCTACCCGTCTTTTTATGCTCGGAAAATGGAAAATGGCTTTTCCGAGCGACAAAAAGGAAAACTTCCTCCTGTAACATTGTTCTCCATCCCAATATACACATGCATGCACAATATGGGCACCGTATCACAAACTATGCCGTGATTCAACACATAACATCAGTCTCTTGGACCGAAAGCCATGAAACCTCGAACATGATAGGTCATTTTGTGAAGGTTTTTTGGAGACATAATCAGTATACCAAGTTTGATATTTTTCCTTGCAACTCTGTCATAGAATATCACACCACGCGAAGGAGTTACATTGTTCGAACCTTTTTTGAATTTTTTATGCCCGTTTTGAATTTTTTGCTGTTTCGAAATTAGGTCAAAACGGCGTGCGTGAAGATAGGGGATGAGAATGTTAGAACTTGCATTGGATCTCTGAAAAAAACATATTGTGAGCCTAAAAATTATTTTTTCAAACCGGACCCACTTCCTACCGCTTCGACAGACATTTGTCTTTTTCACCCGGGAAGGACAGAAAGGTTTAAGATCCCCCGGCTGGGATATATTTCATGTAAGGTGGTCTACTATTTTATAAAAATGGGATGGTAGCATTCTGTAACTTCATTTTGGTGGGTGCTTCACAAAATGACCCGTCTTTTTGCGCTCGGAAAATGGAAATGGCTTTTCCGAGCGATGAAAAGGAAAACATCCTCCTGCAATATTGTTCTCCATCCCAATATACACATGCATGCATAATATGGGCACCATATCACAAACTATGCCGTGATTCAACATATAACATCCGTTTCTTGGACCGAAAGCCATGAAACTTCGAACATGATAGGTCATTTTGTGAAGGTTTTTTGGAGACATAATCAGTATACCAATTTTGATATTTTTCCTTGCAACTATGTCACATAATATCACACCACACGAAAGATTTACATTTTTCGGACCTTTTTTGAATTTTTTATGCCCGTTTTGAATTTTTTGCCCTTTCGAACTTAGGTCAAAACGGCATGCGTGAAGATAGGGGATGAGAATGTTAGAACTTGCATTGGATCTCTGAAAGAACAACAAATTATGAGTCTAAAAATGATTTTTTCAAAAAATCACGGACGTTATATCATGTACCTGTCGTTCAAACCGGACCCACTTCCTACCGCATCGACAGACATTTGTCTTTTTCACCCGGGAAGGACAGAAAGGTTTGAGATTCCACGGCTGGGATATAGTTCATGTAAGGTGGTCTACTATTTTAGAAAAATGGGATGGTAGCATTCTGTAACTTCATTTTGGTAGGTGCTTCACAAAATGACCTATCTTTTTGCGCTCGGAAAATGGAATATGGCTTTTCCGAGCGACGAAAAGGAAAACTTACTCCTGCAACATTGTTCTCCATCCCAATATACACATGCATGCATAATATGGGCACCGTATCACAAACTATGCCGCGATTCAACACATAACATCCGTCTCTTGGACCGAAAGCCTTGAAACCTCGAACATGATAGGTCATTTTGTGAAGGTTTTTTTGAGACATAATCAGTATACCAAGTTTGATATTTTTCCTTGCAACTATGTCACATAATATCACACCACGCGAAGGATTTACATTGTTCGGACCTTTTTTTGAATTTTTTATGCCCGTTTTGAATTTTTTGCCGTTTCGAACTTAGGTCAAAACGGCGTGCATGAAGATAGGGCATGCGAATATTAGAACTTGCATTGGATCTCTGAAAAAACAACATATTGTGAGACTAAAAATGATTTTTTTAAAAAATCAAGGACGTTAGATCATGTACCTGCAGTTCAAACCAGACCCACTTCCTACCGCTTCGGCAGACATATGTCTTTTTCACCTAGGAAGGAAAGAAAGGTTTGAGATCCCCCGGTTGGGATATATTTCATGTAAGGTGGTCTACTATTTTAGAAAAATGGGATGGTAGCATGCTGTAACTCCATTTTGGTGGATGCTTCACAAAACGACCCGTCTTTTTGCGCTCGGAAAATGGAAAATGGATTTTTCGAGCGACGAAAAGGAAAACTTCCTCCTGCAACATTGTTATCTATCCCAATATACACATGCATGCACAATATTGGCACCGTATCACAAACTATGCAGCGATTCAACACATAACATCTGTCACTTGGACCGAAAGCCATGAAACCTCGAACATGATAGGTCATTTTGTGAAGGTTTTTAGGAAACTTAATCAGTATACCAAGTTTGATTATTTTCCTTGCAACTATTTCACATAATATCACACCACGCGAAGGATTTACATTGTTCGGACCTTTTTTCTATTTTTTATGCCCGTTTTGAATTTTTTGCCGTTTCGAACTTAGGTCAAAACAGCGTGCGTGAAGATAGGGGATGAGAATGTTAGAAGTTGCATTGGATCACTGAAAAAACAACAAATTGTGAGTCTAAAAATGATTTTTTCAAAAAATCACGGACGTTAGATCATGTACCTGTAGTTCAAACCGGACCCACTTCTTACCGCTTCGGCAGACATTTGTCTTTTTCACCCGGGAAGGACAGAAAGGTTTGAGATCCCCCGGTTGGGATATAGTTCATGTAAGTTGGTCAACTATTTTATAAAAATGGGATGGTAGGATTCTGTAACTGCATTTTGGTGGCTCCTTCACAAAACGACCCGTCTTTTTATGCTCGGAAAATGGAAAATGGCTTTTCCGAGCGACGAAAAGGAAAACTTCCTCCTGAAACATTGTTCTCCATCCCAATATACACATGCATGCACAATATGGGCACCGTTTCACAAACTATGATGCGATTCAACCCATAACATTCGTCTCTTGGACCGAAAGCCATGAAACCTCAAACATGAGAGGTCATTTTGTGAAGGTTTTTGGAGACATAATCAGTATACCAAGTTTGATATTTTTCCTTGCAACTATGTCACATAATATCACACCACATGAAAGATTTACATTGTTCGGGCCTTTTTTGAAATTTTTATGCCCGTTTTGAATTGTTTACCCTTTCAAACTTAGGTCAAAACGGCGTGCGTGAAGATAGGGGATGAGAATGTTAGAACTTGCATTGGATCTCTGAAAAAACAACAAATTGTGAGTCTAGAAATGATTTTTTCAAAAAATCACGGACGTTAGATCATGTACCTGTAGTTCAAACCGGACGCACTTCCTACCGCTTCGGCAGACATTTGTCTTTTTCACCCCGGAAGGATAGAAAGGTTTGAGATCCCCCGGTTGGGATAAAGTTCATGTAAGGTGGTCTACTATTTTAGAAAAATGGGATGGTAGCATTCTGTAACTGCATTTTGGTGGCTGCTTCACAAAACGACCCGTCTTTTGGCGCTCGAAAAATGGAAAATGGCTTTTCCGAGCGACGAAAAGGAAAACTTCCTCCTGCAACATTGTTCTCTATCCCAATATACACATGCATGCACAATATCTGCACCGTATCACAAACTATGCCGCGATTCAACACATAACATCCGTCTCTTGGATCGAAAGCCATGAAACCTCGAACATGATAGGTCATTTTGTGAAGGTTTTTGGAGACATAATCAGTATACCAAGTTTGATATTTTTCCTTGCAACTATGTCACATAATATCACACCACACGAAAGATTTACATTGTTCGGACTTTTTTGAAATTTTTATGCCCGTTTTGAATTGTTTGCCCTTTCGAACATAGGTCAAAACGGCGTGTGTAAAGATAGGGGATGAGAATGTTAGAACTTGCATTGGATCTCTGAAAAAACAACAAATTGTGAGTCTAGAAATGATTTTTTCAAAAAATCACGGACGTTAGATCATGTACCTGTAGTTCAAACCGGACCCACTTCCTACCGCTTAGGCAGACATTAAACTTTTTCACCCGAGAAGGACAGAAAGGTTTGAGATCCCCCGGTTGGGATATAGTTCATGTAAGGTGGTCTACTATTTTAGAAAAATGGGATGGTCGCATTCTGTAACTGCATTTTAGTGGCTGCTTCACAAAACGACCCATCTTTTTGCACTCGGAAAATGGAAAATGGCTTTTCCGAGCGACGAAAAGGAAAACTTCCTCCTGCAACATTGTTCTCTATCCCAATATAC
Organism: Avena insularis; assembly: GCA_023614405.1. Classification (NCBI taxonomy): domain Eukaryota; kingdom Viridiplantae; phylum Streptophyta; class Magnoliopsida; order Poales; family Poaceae; genus Avena; species Avena insularis. The sequence goes on from CM042685.1 coordinate 259,227,948, forward strand.
ACGTTCATGCACAATATGGGCACCGTATCACAAACTATGCCGCGATTCAACACATAACATCCGTCTCTTGGATCGAAAGCCATGAAACCTCGAACATGATAGGTCATTTTGTGAAGGTTTTTGGAGACATAATCAGTATACCAAGTTTGATATTTTTCCTTGCAACAATGTCACATAATATCACACCACACGAAAGATTTACATTGTTCGGAACTTTTTTGAATTTTTTATGCTCGTTTTGAATTTTTTGCCCTTTCGAACTTAGGTCAAAATGACGTGCGTGAAGATAGGGGATGAGAATGTTAGAACGTGCATTGGATCTCTAAAAAAACAACAAATTGTGAGTCTAAAAATGATTTTTACAAAAAATCATGGATGTTAGATCATGTACCTATAGTTCAAACCGGACCCACTTCCTACCGCTTCGGCAGACATTAAACTTTGTCACCCGAGACGGACAGAAAGGTTTGAGATCCCCCGGTTTGGATATAGTTCATTTAAGGTGGTATACTATTTTAGAAAAATGGGATGGCAGCATTCTGTAACTGCATTTTGGTGGGTGCTTCACAAAACGACCCGTCTTTTTGCGCTCAGAAAATGGAAAATGGCTTTTCCGAGAGATGAAAAGGAAAACTTCCTCCTGCAACATTGTTCTCCATCCCAATATACACATTCATGCATAATATGGGTACCATATCACAAACTATGCCGTGATTCAACACATAACATCCGTCTCTTGGACCGAAAGCCATGAAACCTCGAACATGATAGGTCATTTTGTGAAGGTTTTTTGGAGACATAATCAGTATACCAATTTTGATATTTTTCCTTGCAACTATGTCACATAATATCACACCACACGAAAGATTTACATTTTTTGGACCTTTTTTGATTTTTTATGCCCGTTTTGAATTTTTTGCCCTTTCGAACTTAGGTCAAAACGGCATGCGTGAAGATAGGGTATGAGAATGTTAGAACTTGCATTGGATCTCTGAAAGAACAACAAATTGTGAGTCTAAAAATGATTTTTTTCAAAAAATCACGGACGTTATATCATGTACCTGTCATTCAAACCGGACCCACTTCCTACAGCTTCGACAGACATTTGTATTTTTCACCCGGGAAGGACAAAAAGGTTTGAGATCCCCCGGCTGGGATATAGTTCATGTAAGGTGGTCTAATATTTTAGAAAAATGGAATGGTAGCATTCTGTAACTTCATTTTGGTGGGTGCTTCACAAAACGACCTGTCTTTTTGCGCTCGGAAAATGGAATATGGCTTTTCTGAGCGACGAAAAAGAAAACTTCCTCCTGCAACATTGTTATCCATCCCAATATGAACATGCATGCATAATATGGGCACCGTATCACAAACTATGTCGTGATTCAACACATAACATCCGTCTCTTGGACCGAAAGCCTTGAAACCTCGAACATGATAGGTCATTTTGTAAAGGTTTTTTGGAGACATAATCAGTATACCAAGTTTGATACTTTTCCTTGCAACTATGTCACATAATATCACACCACGCGAAGGATTTACATTGTTCGGACCTTTTTTTGAATTTTTTATGCCCGTTTTGAATTTTTTGCCGTTTCGAACTTAGGTCAAAATGGCGTGCATGAAGATAGGGCATGAGAATATTAGAACTTGCATTGGATCTCTGAAAAAACAACATATTGTGAAACTAAAAATGATTTTTACAAAAAATCACGGACGTTAGATCATGTACCTGCAGTTCAAACCGGACCCACTTCCTACCGCTTCGACAGACATTTGTCTTTTTCACCCAGGAAGGAAAGAAAGGTTTGAGATCCCCCGGTTGGGATATAGTTCATGTAAGTTGGTCTACTATTTTAGAAAAATGGGATGGTAGGATTCTGTAACTGCATTTTGGTGGCTGCTTCACAAAACGACCCGTCTTTTTATGCTCGGAAAATGGAAAATGGATTTTCCGAGCGACGAAAAGGAAAACTTCCTCCTGCAACATTGTTCTCCATCCCAATATACACATGCATGAACAATATGGGCACCGTTTCACAAACTATGATGCGATTCAACACATAACATTCGTCTCTTGGACCAAAAGCCATGAAACCTCAAACATGATAGGTCATTTTGTGAAGGTTTTTGGAGACATAATCATTATACCAAGTTTGATATTTTTCCTTGCAACTATGTCACATAATATCACACCACACGAAAGATTTACATTGTTCGGACCTTTTTTGAAATTTTTATGCCCGTTTTGAATTGTTTGCCCTTTCGAACTTAGGTCAAAACGGCGTGCGTGAAGATGGGGGGTGAGAATGTTAGAACTTGCATTGGATCTCTCAAAAAACAACAAATTGTGAGTCTAGAAATGATTTTTTCAAAAAATCACGGACGTTAGATCATGTACATGTAGTTCAAACCGGACCCACTTCCTACCGCTTAGGCAGACATTAGACTTTTTCACCCGAGAATTACAGAAACGTTTGAGATCCCCCGGTTGGGATATAGTTCATGTAAGGTGGTCTACTATTTTAGAAAAATGAGATGGTGGCATTCTGTAACTGCATTTTGGTGGATGCTTCACAAAACGACCCGTCTTTTGCGCTCGGAAAATAGAAAATGACTTTTCCGAGCGACGAAAAGGAAAACTTCCTCCTGCAACATTGTTCTCCATCTTAATATATACACGCATGCACAATATGGGCATCGTATCACAATCTATGCCGCGATTCAACACATAACATCCGTCTCTTGGACCGAAAGCCATGAAACCTCGAACATGATAGGTCATTTTGTGAAGGTTTTTTGGAGACATAATCAGTATACCAAGTTTGATATTTTTCCTTACAACTATGTCACATAATAACAGACCACACGAAAGATTTACATTGTTCGGACCTTTTTTGAATTTTTTATGCCCGTTTCGATTTTTTTGCCGTTTTGAACTTAGGTCAAAACGGCGTGCGTGAAGATAGGGGATGAGAATGTTAGAACTTGCATTGGATCTCTGAAAAAACAACATATTGTGAGTCTAAAATGATTTTTTCAAATAGACACGGACGTTAGATCATGTACCTATAGTTTAAACCGGACCCACTTCCTACCGCTTCGGCAGACATTTGTCTTTTTCACCCGGGAAGGACAAAAAGGTTTGAGATCCCCCGGTTGGGATATAGTTCATGTAAGGTGGTCTACTATTTTAGAAAAATGGGATGGTAGCATTCTGTAACTGTATTTTGGTGGCTACTTCATAAAACGACCCGTCTTTTGCGCTCGGAAAATGGAAAATTCCTTTTCCGAGCGAGGAAAAGGAAAACTTCCTCCTGCAACATTTTCTCTATCCCAATATACACATGCATGCACAATATGGACACCGTATCACAAACTATGTCACGATTCAACACATAACATCCGTCTCTTGGACCGAAAGCCATGAAACCTCGAATATGATGGGTCATTTTGTGAAGGTTTTTAGGAGACATAATTAGTATACCAAGTTTGATTATAATCCTTGCAACTATGTCACATAATATCACATCACGCGAAGGATTTACATTATTCGGACCTTTTTTGAATTTTTTATTCCCTTTTTGAATTTTTTGTCGTTTTGAACTTAGGTCAAAACAGCGTGCGTGAAGATAGGGGATGAGAATGTTAGAAATTGCATTGGATCTGTGAAGAAATAACATATTGTGAGTCTAAAAATGATTTATTCAAAAAATGACGGACGTTATATCATATACCTGTAGTTCAAACCGGACCCACTTCGTACCGCTTTGGCACACATTTGTCTTTTTCACCCGGGAAGGACAGAAAGGTTTGAGATCCCCCGGTTGGGATATAGTTCATGTAAGGTGGTCTACTATTTTAGAAAAATGGTATGGTAGCATTATGTAACTGTATTTTGGTGGCTGCTTCACAAAACGACCCGTCTTTTTGTGCTCGGAAAATGGAAAATGGCTTTTCCGAGCGACGAAAAGGGAAACTTCCTCCTGCAACATTGTTCTCCATCCCAATATACACATGCATGCACAATATAGGCACCGTATCACAAACTATGCCGTGATTCAACACATAACATCTGTCTCTTGGACCGAAAGCCATGAAACCTCGAACATGATAGGTCATTTTGTGAAGGTTTTTAAGAGAGATAATAAGTATACCAAGTTTGATTATTTTCCTTGCAACTATGTCACATAATATCACACCACGCGAAGGATTTACATTGTTCGGACCTTTTTTGAATTTTGTATGCCCGTTTTGAATTTTTTGCCGTGTCGAACTTAGGTCAAAATGGCGTGCATGAAGATAGGGGATGATAATGTTAGAACTTGCATTGAATCTTTGAAAAAATAACATATTGTGATTCTAAAAATGACTTTTTCTAAAAATCACGGAAGTTAGAACACGTACCTATAGTTCAAACCGGAACCACTTCCTACCCTTCTGTAGACATTTGTCTTTTTTACCCGGGAAGGATAGAAAGGTTTGAGATCCCCCGATTGGGATATAGTTCATGTAAGGTGGTCCACTATTTTATATAAATGGGATGGTAGCATTCTGTAACTGCATTTTGGTGGCTGGTCACAAAACGACCCGTCTTTTTGCGCTCAGAAAATGGAAAATGGCTTTTCGGAACGACGAAAAGGAAAACTTCCTCCTGTAACATTGTTCTCCATCCCAATATACACATGCATGCATAATATGGGTACCGTATCACAAACTATGTCGTGATTCAACACATAACATCCGTATCTTGGACCGAAAGCCATGAACCTCGAACATGATAGGTCATTGTGTGAAGGTTTTTTGAAAACATAATCAGTATACAAGGTTTGATATTTTTCCTTGCAACTATGTCATAGAATATCACATCACGCGAAGGATTTACATTGTTCGGACCTTTTTTGAAATTTTTATGCCCGTTTTGAATTTTCTGCCGTTTCGAACTTAGGTCAAAACGGCGTGCGTGAACATAGGGGATGAGAATGTTAGAAGTTGCATTGGATCTCTGAAAAAAAACATATTGTGAGACTAAAAATGATTTTTTCAAAAAATCACGGACGTTAGATCATGCACCTGTAGTTCAAACCGGACCCACTTTGTACCACTTCGGCAGACATTTGTCTTTTTCACCCAGGAAGGACAGAAAGGTTTGAGATCCCCCGGTTGGGATATAGTTCATGTAAGGTGGTCTACTATTTTAAAAAAATGGGATGGTAGCATTCTATAACTGCATTTTCGTGGCTGCTTCACAAAACGACCCGTCTTTTTGCGCTTGGAAAATGGAAAATGGCTTTTCCGAGCGACGAAAAGGAAAACTTCCTCCTGTAACATTGTTCTCCATCCCAATATACACATGCATGCATAATATGGGTACCGTATCACAAACTATGCCATGATTCAACACATAACATCCGTATCTTGGACCGAAAGCCATGAAACCTCGAACATGATAGGTCATTTTGTGAAGGTTTTTTGGAGACATAATCAGTATACGAAGTTTGATATTTTTCCTTGAAACTATGTCATAGAATATCACACCATGCGAAGGATTAACATTGTTCGGACCTTTTTTGAAATTTTTATGCCCGTTTTGAATTTTTTGCCGTTTCGAACTTAGGTCAAAACGGCGTGCGTGAATATAGGGGATGAGAATGTTAGAACTTGCATTGGATCTCTGAAAAAAACATATTGTGAGACTAAAAATGATTTTTTCAAAAAATCACGGACGTTAGATCATGTACTTGTAGTTCAAACCGGACCCACTTTGTACCGCTTCGGCAGACATTTGTCTTTTTCACCCAGGAAGGACAGAAAGGTTTGAGATCCCCCGGTTGGAATATAGTTCATGTAAGGTGGTCTACTATTTCAGAAAAATGGGATGGTAGCATTCTGTAACTGCATTTTGGTGGCTGCTTCACAAAACGACCCGTCTTTTTGCGCTCGAAAAATGGAAAATGGCTTTTCCGAGAGACGAAAATGAAAACTTCCTTCTGCAACATTGTTCTCCATCCTAATATACACATGCATGCATAATATGGGCACCGTATCACAAACTATGCCGCGATTCAACACATAACATCCGTCTCTTGGACCGAAAGCCATGAAACCTCGAACATGATAGGTCATTTTGTGAAGGTTTTTAGGAGAGATAATAAGTATACCAAGTTTGATTATTTTCCTTGCAACTATGTCACATAATATCACACCAAGCGAAGGATTTACATTGTTCGGACCTTTTTTGAATTTTGTATGCCCGTTTTGAATTTTTTGCCGTTTCGAACTTAGGTCAAAATGGCATGCGTGAAGATAGGGGATGAGAATGTTAGAACTTGCATTGGATCTCTGAAAAAACAACATATTGTGATTCTAAAAATGACTTTTTCAAAAAATCACGGTAGTTAGAACACGTACCCGTAGTTCAAACCGGAACCACTTCCTACCCTTCGGCAGACATTTGTCTTTTTTACCCGGGAAGGACAGAAAGGTTTGAGATCCCCCTCTTGGGATATAGTTCATGTAAGGTGGTCTCCTATTTCACAAAAATGGGATGGTAGCATTCTGTAACTGCATTTTGGTGGCTGCTTCACAAAACGACCCGTCTTTTTGCGCTCGGAAAATGGAAAATGGCTTTTCCGAGCGACGAAAAGGAAAACTTCCTCCTGCAACATTGTTCTCTATCCCAATATACACATGCACACACAATATGGGTACCGTATCATAAACTATGCCACGATTCAACACATAACATCCGTCTCTTGGACCGAAAGCCATGACACCTCGAACATGATAGGTCATTTTGTGAAGGTTTTTAGAGACATAATCAGTATACCAAGTTTTATTATTTTCCTTGCAACTATGTAAAATATTATCACACCACGAGAAAGATTTACATTGTTCAGACCTTTTTTGAAATTTTTATGCCTGTTTTGATTTTTTTGCCGTTTCGAACTTAGGTCAAAACGGCGTGCATGAATATAGTGGATGAGAATGTTAGAACTTGCATTGGATCTCTAAAAAAAACATATTGTGAGTCTAAAAATGATTTTTTTAAATCACGGACGTTAGATCATGTACCTGTAGTTCAAACCGGACCCACTTCGTACTGCTTCGGCAGACATTTGTCTTTTTCACCCGGGAAGGATATAAAGGTTTGAGATTCCCCGGTTGGGATATAGTTCATGTAAGCTGGTCTACTATTTTAGAAAAATGGGATGGTAGCATTCTGTAACTGCATTTTGGTGGCTGCTTCACAAAACGACCCGTCTTTTTGCGCTCGGAAAATGGAAAATGGCTTTTCCGAGCGACGAAAAGGAAAACTTCCTCCTGCAACATTGTTCTCCATCACAATATACACATGCATGCACAATATTGGCACCGTATCACAAACTATGTCGCGATTCAACACATAACATCCGTCTCTTGGACCGAAAGCCATGAAACCTCGAACATGATAGGTCATTTTGTGAAGGTTTTTAGGAGAGATAATAAGTATACCAAGTTTGATTATTTTCCTTGCAACTATGTCACATAATATCACACCACGCGAAGTATTTACATTGTTCGGACCTTTTTTGAAATTTTTATGCCCGTTTTCAATTTTCTGCCGTTTCGAACTTAGGTCAAAACGGCGTGCGTGAAGATAGGGGATGAGAATGTTAGAACTTGCATTGGATCTCTGAAAAAAACATATTGTGAGTCTAAAAATGATTTTTTACAAAAATCATGGACGTTAGATCATGTACCTGTAGTTTAAACCGGACCCACTTCCTACCGCTTCGATAGACATTTGTCTTTTTCACCCGGGAAGGACAGAAAGGTTTGAGATCCCCCGGTTGGGATATAGTTCATGTAAGGTGGTATACTATTTTAGAAAAATGTGATGGTAGCATTCTGTAACTGCATTTTGGTGGCTGATTCACAAAACGACCCGTCTTTTTACGCTCGGAAAATGGAAAATGACTTTTCCGAGCGACAAAAAGGAAAATTTCCTCCTGCAACATTGTTCTCTATCCCAATATACACATGCATGCACAATATGGGCACCGTATCACAAACTATGCCGCAATTCCACACATAACATCCGTTTCTTGGACCGAAAGCCATGAAACCTCGAACATGATAGGTCATTTTGTGAAGGTTTTTAGGAGACATAATCAGTATACGAATTTTGATTATTTTCCTTGCAACTATGTCACATAATATCACACCACGCGAAGGATTTACATTGTTTGGACCTTTTTTGAATTTTTATGCCCGTTTTGAATTTTTTGCCGTTTCGAACTTAGGTCAAAACGGCGTGCGTGAAGATAGGGGATGAGAATGTTAGAACTTGCATTGGATCTCTGAAAAAATAACATATTGTGAGTCTAAAAATGATTTTTTTAAAAAATCACGGACGTTAGATCATGTACCTGTAGTTCAAACGGGACCCACTTCGTACCTCTTCGGCAGACATTTGTCTTTTTCACCCGAGAAGGATAGAAAGGTTTGAGATCCTCCGGTTGGGATATAGTTCATGTAAGGTGGTCTACTATTTTAGAAAAATGGGATGGTAGCATTCTGTAACTGCATTTTGGTGGCTGCTTCACAAAACGACTCGTCTTTTTGCGCTCGGAAAATGGCTTTTCCGAACGACGAAAAGGAAAACTTCCTCCTGCAACATTGTTCTCTATCCCAATATACACATGCATGCACAATATGGTCACCGTATCACAAAATATGCCGCGATTCAACACATAACATCCGTCTCTTGGACCGAAAGCCATGAAACCTCGAACATGATAGGTCATTTTGTGAAGGCTTTTAGGAGAGATAATCAGTATACCAAGTTTGACTATTTTCCTTGCAACTATGTCACATAATATCACACCATGCGAAGGACTTACATTGTTTGGACCTTTTTTGAATTTTTTATGCCCGTTTTGTATTTTTTGCCGTTTCGAACTTAGGTCAAAACGGCGTGCGTGAAGAGAGGGGATGAGAATGTTAGAACTTGCATTGGATCTCTGAAAACATAACATATTATGAGTCTAAAAATGATTTTTTCAAAAATCACGGAAGTTAGATCACGTACCTATAGTTCAAACCGGACCCACTTCCTACCCTTCGGCAGACATTTGTCTTTTTCGCCCGGGAAGGATGGAAAGGTTTGAGATCCCCCGATTGGGATATAGTTCGTTTAAGGTGGTCTACTATTTTATAAAAATGGGATGGTAGCATTCTGTAACTGCATTTTGGTGGCTGCTTCACAAAATGACCCGTCTTTTTGCCCTCGAAAAATTGGAAAATGGCTTTTCCGAGAGACGAAAATGAAAACTTCCTTCTGCAACATTGTTCTCCATCCTAATATACACATGCATGCACAATATGGGCACCGTATCACAAACTATGCTGCGATTCAACACATAACATCCGTCTCTTGGACCGAAAGCCATGAAACCTCGAACATGATAGGTCATTTTGTGAAGGTTTTTAGGAGAGATAATAAGTATACCAAGTTTGATTATTTTCCTTGCAACTATGTCACATAATATCACACCAAGCGAAGGATTTACATTGTTCGGACCTTTTTTGAATTTTGTATGCCTGTTATGAATTTTTTGCCGTTTCGGACTTAGGTCAAAATGGCATGCGTGAAGATAGGGGATGAGAATGTTAGAACTTGCATTGGATCTCTGAAAAAACAACATATTGTGATTCTAAAAATGACTTTTTCAAAAAATCACGGAAGTTAGAACACGTACCTGTAGTTCAAACCGGAACCACTTCCTACCCTTCGGCAGACATTTGTCTTTTTTACCCGAGAAGGACAGAAAGGTTTGAGATCCCCCTGTTGGGATATAGTTCATGTAAGGTGGTCTCCTATTTCACAAACATGGGATGGTAGCATTCTATAACTGCATTTTGGTGGCTGCTTCACAAAACGACCCGTCTTTTTGCGCTCGGAAAATGGAAAATGGCTTTTCTGAGCGACGAAAAGGAAAACTTCCTCCTGCAACATTGTTCTCTATCCCAATATACACATGCATGCACAATATGGGTACCGTATCATAAACTATGCCGCGATTCAACATATAACATCCGTTTCTTGGACCGAAAGCCATGACACCTCGAACATTATAGGTCATTTTGTGAAGGTTTTTAGAGACATAATCAGTATACCAAGTTTTATTATTTTCCTTGCAACTATGTCACATATTATCACACCACGAGAAGGATTTACATTGTTCGGACCTTTTTTGAAATTTTTATGCCTGTTTTGATTTTTTTTGCCGTTTCGAACTTAGGTCAAAACGGCGTGCATGAATATAGGGGATGAGAATGTTAGAACTTCCATTGGATCTCTAAAAAAACATATTGTGAGTCTAAAAATGATTTTTTTTAAATCACGGACGTTAGATCATGTACCTGTAGTTCAAACCGGACCCACTTCGTACCGCTTCGGCAGACATTTGTCTTTTTCACCCGGGAAGGATAGAAAGGTTTGAGATTCCCCGGTTGGGATATAGTTCATGTAAGGTGGTCTACTATTTTAGAAAAATTGGATGGTAGCATTCTGTAACTGCATTTTGGTGGCTGCTTCACAAAACGACCCGTCTTTTTGCGCTCAGAAAATGGAAAATGGCTTTTCCGAGCGACGAAAAGGAAAACTTCCTCCTGCAACATTGTTCTCCATCCCAATATACACATGCATGCACAATATGGGCACCGTATCACAAACTATGTCGCGATTCAACACATAACATCCGTCTCTTGGACCGAAAGCCATGAAACCTCGAACATGATAGGTCATTTTGTGAAAGTTTTTAGGAGAGATAATAAGTATACCAAGTTTGATTATTTTCCTTGCAACTATGTCACATAATATCACACCACGTGAAGTATTTACATTGTTCGGACCTTTTTTGAAATTTTTATGCCCGTTTTCAATTTTCTGCCCTTTCGAACTTAGGTCAAAACGGCGTGCGTGAAGATAGGGGATGAGAATGTTAGAACTTGCATTGGATCTCTGAAAAAACATATTGTGAGTCTAAAAATGATTTTTTCCAAAAATCATGGACGTTAGATCATGTACCTATAGTTCAAACCGGACCCACTTCCTACCGCTTCGACAGACATTTGTCTTTTTCACCCGGAAAGGACAGAAAGGTTTGAGATCCCCCGGTTGGGATATAGTTCATGTAAGGTGGTATACTATTTTATAAAAATGTGATGGTAGCATTCTGTAACTGCATTTTGGTGGCTGCTTCACAAAACGACCCGTCTTTTTACGCTCGGAAAATGGAAAATGGCTTTTCCGAGCGACGAAAAGGAAAATTTCCTCCTGCAACATTGTTCTCTATCCCAATATACACATGCATGCACAATATGGGCACCGTATCACAAACTATGCCGCAATTCAACACATAACATCCGTTTCTTGGACCGAAAGCCATGAAACCTCGAACATGATAGGTCATTTTGTGAAGGTTTTTAGGAGACATAATCAGTATACGAATTTTGATTATTTTCCTTGCAACTATGTCACATAATATCACACCACGCGAAGGATTTACATTGTTTGGACCTTTTTTGAATTTTTATGCCCGTTTTGAATTTTTTGCCGTTTCGAACTTAGGTCAAAATGGCGTGCGTGAAGATAGGGGATGAGAATGTTAGAACTTGCATTGGATCTCTAAAAAAATAACATATTGTGAGTCTAAAAATGATTTTTTAAAAAAATCACGGACGTTAGATCATGTACCTGTAGTTCAAACGGGACCCACTTCGTACCTCTTCGGTAGACATTTGTCTTTTTCACCCGAGAAGGACAGAAAGGTTTGAGATCCTCCGGTTGGGATATAGTTCATGTAAGGTGGTCTACTATTTTAGAAAAATGGGATGGTAGCATTCTGTAACTGCATTTTGGTGGCTGCTTCACAAAACGACTCGTCTTTTTGCGCTCGGAAAATGGAAAATGGCTTTTCCGAACGACGAAAAGGAAAACTTCCTCCTGCAACATTGTTCTCTATCCCAATATACACATGCATGCACAATATGGGAACCGTATCACAAAATATGCCGCGATTCAACACATAACATCCGTCTCTTGGACCGAAAGCCATAAAACCTCGAACATGATAGGTCATTTTGTGAAGGTTTTTTTGAGACATAATCAGTATACCAAGTTTGATATTTTTCCTTGCAACTATGTCATAGAATATCACACCAGGCGAAGGATTTACATTGTTCGGACCTTTTTTGAATTTTTTATCCCCGTTTTGAATTGTTTGCCGTTTCGAACTTAGGTCAAAACTGCGTGCGTGAAGATAGGGGATGAGAATGTTATAACTTGCATTGGATCTCTGAAAAAAACATATTGTGAGTCTAAAAATGATTTTTTCAAAAAATCACGGACGTTAGATCATGTACCTGTAGTTCAAACCGGACCCACTTCGTACCGGTTCGGCAGACATTTGTCTTTTCACCCGGGAAGGACAGAAAGGTTTGAGATCCCCCGGTTGGGACATAGCTCATGTAAGGTGGTCTAATATTTTAGAAAAATGGGATGGTAGCATTCTGTAACTGCATTGTGGTGGCTGCTTCGCAAAACGACCCGTTTTTTCGCTCGGAAAATGGAAAATGGCTTTTCCGAGCGACGAAAAGGAAAACTTCCTCCCGCAACATTGTTCTCAATCCAAATATACACATGCATGCACAATATTGGGACCGTATCACAAACTATGCCGCGATTCAACAAATAACATCCGTCTCTTGGACCGAAAGCCATGAAATCTCGAACATGATAGGTCATTTTGTGAAGGTTTTTTGGAGACATAACCAGTATATCAAGTTTGATTATTTTTCTTGCAACTATATCACATAATATCACACCACGCGGAAGGACTTATATTGTTTGGACCTTTTTTGAATTTTTTATCCCTGTTTTGAATTTTTTGCCGTTTCGAACTTAGGTCAAAACGGCGTGCATGAAGATAGGGGATGAGAATGTTAGAAGTTGCATTGGATCTCTGAAAAAAAACATATTGTGAGTCTAAAAAGGATTTTTTTGAAAAATCACGAACGTTAGATCATGTACCGGTAGTTCAAACCGGACCCACTTCCTACCGCTTCGGCACACATTTGTCTTTTTCACCCGGGAAGGACATAAATGTTTGAGATCCCCCGGTTGGGATATAGTTCATGTAAGGTGGTCTACTATTTTAGAAAAATGGGATGGTAGCATTCTGTAACTGCATTTTGGTGGCTGCTTCACAAAACGACCCGTCTTTTTGCGCTCGGAAAATGGAAAATGGCTTTTCCGAGCGACGAAAAGGAAAAATTCCTCCTACAACATTGTTCTCTATCCCAATATACACATGCATGCACAATATGGGCACCGTATCACAAACTATGCTGTGATTCAACACATAACATCCTTCTCTTGGACCGAAAGCCATGAAACCTCGAACATGATAGGTCATTTTGTGAAGGTTTTTAGGAGACATAATCAGTATACGAAGTTTGATTATTTTCCTTGTAGCTATGTCACATAATATCACACCACGCGAAGGATTTACATTGTTCGGACCTTTTTTGAATTTTTTATGCCCGTTTTGAATTTTTTGCCGTTTCGAGCTTAGGTCAAAACGGCGTGCGTGAAGATAGGGGATGAGAATGTTAGAAGTTGCATTGGATCACTGAAAAAAAACATATTGTGAGTCTAAAAATGATTTTTTTTTAAAAATCACGGACGTTAGATCATGTACCTGTAGTTCAAACCAGACCCACTTCGTACCGCTTCGGCAGACATTTGTCTTTTTCACCCGGGAAGGACAAAAAGGTTTGAGATCCTCTTGTTGGAATATAGTTCATGTAAGGTGGTCTACTATTTTCAAAAAATGGGACGGTAGCATTCTGTAACTTCATTTTGGTGGCTACTTCACAAAACGATCCGTCTTTTTACGCTCGGAAAATGGAAAATGGCTTTTTCCGAGCGACGAAAAGGAAAACTTCCTCCTGCAACATTGTTCTCTATCCCAATATACACATGCAAGCACAATATGGGCACCGTATCACAAACTATGTCGCGATTCAACACATAACATCCGTCTCTTGGACCGAAAGCCATGAAACCTCAAACATGTAGGTCATTTTGTGAAGGTTTTTTGGAGACATAATCAGTATACCAAGTTTGATTATTTTTCTTGCAACTATATCACATAATATCATACCACAGGAAGGACTTATATTGTTTGGAACTTTTTTGAATTTTTTATGTCTGTTTTGAATTTTTTGCCGTTTCGAACTTAGGTCAAAACGGCGTGCGTGAAGATAGGGGATGAGAATGTTAGAAGTTGCATTGGATCTCTTTAAAAAAACATATTGTGAGTCTAAAAATGATTTTTTTGAAAAATCACGGACGTTAGATCATGTACCTGTAGTTCAAACCGGACCCACTTCCTACCGCTTCGGCATACATTTGTCTTTTTCACCCGGGAAGGACATAAATGTTTGAGATCCCCCGGTTGGGATATAGTTCATGTAAGGTGGTCTACTATTTTAGAAAAAGGGATGGTAGCATTCTGTAACTGCATTTTGGTGGCTGCTTCACAAAACGACCCGTCTTTTTGCGCTCGGAAAATGGAAAATGGCTTTTCCGAGCGACGAAAAGGAAAACTTCCTCCTGCAACATTGTTCTCAATCCCAATATACACATGCATGCACAATATTGGGACCGTATCACAAACTATGCCGCGATTCAACAAATAACATCCGTCTCTTGGACTGAAAGCCACGAAACCTCGAACATGATAGGTCATTTTGTGAAGGTTTTTAGGAGACATAATCATTATACCAAGTTTGATTATTTTCCTTTCAACTATGTCACATAATATCACACCACGCGAAGGATTTACATTTTTCGGACCTTTTTTGAATTTTTATGCCTGTTTTGAATTTTTTGCCGTTTCGAACTTAGGTCAAAATGACGTGCGTGAAGATAGGGGATGAGAATGTTAGAACTTGCATTGGATCTCTGAAAAAACATATTGTGAGTCTAAAAATGATTTTTTCAAAAAATCACGGACGTTAGATCATGTACCTGTAGTTCAAACCAGGCCCACTTCGTATCGCTTCGGCAGACATTTGTCTTTTTCACCCGGGAAGGACAGAAAGGTTTGAGATCCCCCGATTGGGACATAGCTCATGTAAGGTGGTCTACTATTTTAGAAAAATGGGATGGTAGCATTCTGTAACTGCATTTTGGTGGCTGCTTCACAAAACGACCTGTCTTTTTGCGCTCGGAAAATGGAAAATGGCTTTTCCGAGTGACGAAAAGGAAAACTTCCGCCTGCAACATTGTTCTCCATCCCAATATACACATGCATGCACAATATGGGTACCGTATCACAAACTATGCCGCGATTCAACACATAACATCCGTCTCTTGGACCGAAAGCCATGAAACCTCGAACATGATAGGTCATTTTGTGAAGGTTTTTTGGAGACATAATCATTATACCAAGTTTGATTATTTTTCTTGCAACTATATCACACCACGCGGAAGGACTTATATTGTTTGGACCTTTTTTTAATTTTTTATGCCTGTTTTGAATTTTTTGCCGTTTCGAACTTAGGTCAAAACGGCGTGCGTGAAGATAGGGGATGAGAATGTTAGAAGTTGCATTGGATCTCTGAAAAAACATATTGTGAGTCTAAAAATGATTTTTTTGGAAAATCACGGACGTTAGATCATGTACTTGTAGTTCAAACCGGACCCACTTCCTATCGCTTCGGCACACATTTGTCTTTTTCACCCGGGAAGGACATAAATGTTTGAGATCCCCCGGTTGGGATATAGTTCATGTAAGGTGGTCTACTATTTTAGAAAAATGGGATGGTAGCATTCTGTAACTTCATTTTGGTGGCTGCTTCACAAAACGACCCGTCTTTTTGCGCTCGGAAAATGGAAAATGGCTTTTCCGAGCGACGAAAAGGAAAAATTCCTCCTGCAACATTGTTCTCTATCCCAATATACACATGCATTCACAATATAGGCACCGTATCACAAACTATGCTGTGATTCAACACATAACATCCGTCTCTTGGACCGAAAGCCATGAAACCTCGAACATGATAGGTCATTTTGTGAAGGTTTTTAGGAGACATAATCAGTATACGAAGTTTGATTATTTTCCTTGTAGCTATGTCACATAATATCACACCACGCGAAGGATTTACATTGTTCGGACATTTTTTGAATTTTTTATGCTCGTTTTGAATTTTTTGCTGTTTCGAGCTTAGGTCAAAACGGCGTGCGTGAAGATAGGGGATGAGAATGTTAGAAGTTGCATTGGATCACTGAAAAAAACATATTGTGAGTCTAAAAATGATTTTTTCCAAAAAAATCTCGGACGTTAGATCATGTACCTGTAGTTCAAACGAGACCCACTTCGTACCGCTTCGGCAGACATTTGTCTTTTTCACCCGGGAAGGACAAAAAGGTTTGAGATCCTCTGGTTGGAATATAGTTCATGTAAGGTGGTCTACTATTTTCAAAAAATGGGACGTTAGCATTCTGTAACTGCATTTTGGTGGCTGCTTCACAAAACGACCCGTCTTTTTGCGCTCGGAAAATGGAAAATGGCTTTTCCGAGCGACGAAAAGGAAAACTTCCTCCTGCAACATTGTTCTCTATCCCAATATACACATGCAAGCACAATATGGGCACCGTATCACAAACTATGTCGCGATTCAACACATAACATCCGTCTCTTGGACCGAAAGCCATGAAACCTCAAACATGATAGGTCATTTTGTGAAGGTTTTTTGGAGACATAATCAGTATACCAAGTTTGATTATTTTTCTTGCAACTATATCACATAATATCACACCACAGGAAGGACTTATATTGTTTGGAACTTTTTTGAATTTTTTATGCCTGTTTTGAATTTTTTGCCGTTTCGAACTTAGGTCAAAACGGCGTGCGTGAAGATAGGGGATGAGAATGTTAGAAGTTGCATTGGATCTCTGAAAAAAACATATTGTGAGTCTAAAAATTATTTTTTTGAAAAATCACGGACGTTAGATCATGTACCTGTAGTTCAAACCGGAACCACTTCCTACCGATTCGGCATACATTTGTCTTTTTCACCCGGGAAGGACATAAATGTTCGAGATCCCCCGGTTGGGATATAGTTCATGTAAGGTGGTCTACTATTTTAGAAAAATGGGTAGCATTCAGAATCGCATTTTGGTGGCTGCTTCAAAAGCGACCGTCTTTTTGCGCTCGGAAAATGGAAAATGGCTTTTCCGAGCGACGAAAAGGAAAACTTCCTCCTGCAACATTGTTCTCAATCCCAATATACACATGCATGCACAATATTGGGACCGTATCACAAACTATGCCGCGATTCAACAAATAACATCCGTCTCTTGGACTAAAAGCCATGAAACCTCTAACATGATAGGTCATTTTGTGAAGGTTTTTAGGAGACATAATCATCATACCAAGTTTGATTATTTTCCTTTCAACTATGTCACATAATATCACACCACGCGAAGGATTTACATTTTTCGGACCTTTTTTGAATTTTTATGCCCGTTTTGAATTTTTTGCCGTTTCGAACATAGGTCAAAATGACGTGCGTGAAGATAGGGGATGAGAATGTTAGAACTTGCATTGGATCTCTGAAAAAACATACTGTGAGTCTAAAAATGATTTTTTCAAAAAATCACGAACGTTAGATCATGTACCTGTAGTTCAAACCAGACCACTTCAGACGCTTCTGGACATTTGTCTTTTTCACCCGGGAAGGACAGAAAGGTTTGAGATCCCCCGGTTGGGACATAGCTCATGTAAGGTGGTCTACTATTTTAGAAAAATGGGATGGTAGCATTCTGTAACTGCATTTTGGTGGCTGCTTCACAAAACGACCTGTCTTTTTGCGCTCGGAAAATGGAAAATAGCTTTTCCGAGCGACGAAAAGGAAAACTTCCGCCTGCAACATTGTTCTCCATCACAATATACACATGCATGCACAATATGGGTACCGTATCACAAACTATGCCGCGATTCAACACATAACATCCGTCTCTTGGACCGAAAGCCATGAAACCTCGAACATGATAGGTCATTTTGTGAAGGTTTTTTGGAGACATAATCATTATACCAAGTTTGATTATTTTTCTTGCAACTCTATCACATAATATCATACCACGCGGAAGGACTTATATTGTTTGGACCTTTTTTAATTTTTTATGCCTGTTTTGAATTTTTTGCCGTTTCGAACTTAGGTCAAAACGGCGTGTGTGAAGATAGGGGATGAGAATGTTAGAAGTTGCATTGGATCTCTGAAAAAAACATATTCTGAGTCTAAAAATGATTTTTTTGAAAAATCACGGACGTTAGATCATGTACATGTAGTTCAAACCGGACCCACTTCCTACCGCTTCGGCACACATTTGTCTTTTTCACCCGGGAAGGACATAAATGTTTGAGATCCCCCGGTTGGGATATAGTTCATGTAAGGTGGTCTACTATTTTAGAAAAATGGGATGGTAGCATTCTGTAACTTCATTTTGGTGGCTGCTTCACAAAACGACCCGTCTTTTTGCGCTCGGAAAATGGAAAATGGCTTTTCCGAGCGACGAAAAGGAAAAATTCCTCCTGCAACATTGTTCTCTATCCCAATATACACATGCATGCACAATATAGGCACCGTATCACAAACTATGCTGTGATTCAACACATAACATCCGTCTCTTGGACCGAAAGCCATGAAACCTCGAACATGATAGGTCATTTTGTGAAGGTTTTTAGGAGACATAATCAGTATACGAAGTTTGATTATTTTCCTTGTAGCTATGTCACATAATATCACACCACGCGAAGGATTTACATTGTTCGGACATTTTTTGAATTTTTATGCCCGTTTTGAATTTTTTGCCGTTTCGAGCTTAGGTCAAAACGGCGTGCGTGAAGATAGGGGATGAGAATGTTAGAAGTTGCATTGGATCACTGAAAAAAACATATTGTGAGTCCAAAAATGATTTTTTTCAAAAAAATCACGGACGTTAGATCATGTACCTGTAGTTCAAACGAGACCCACTTGCATGGCTTGAGACATTTGTCTTTTTCACCCGGGAAGGACAAAAAGGTTTGAGATCCTCTGGTTGGAATATAGTTCATGTAAGGTGGTCTACTATTTTCAAAAAATGGGATGGTAGCATTCTGTAACTGCATTTTGGTGGCTGCTTCACAAAACGACCCGTCTTTTTGCGCTCAGAAAATGGAAAATGGCTTTTCCGAGCGACGAAAAGGAAAACTTCCTCCTGCAACATTGTTCTCTATCCCAATATACACATGCAAGCATAATATGGGCACCGTATCACAAACTATGTCGCGATTCAACACATAACATCCGTCTCTTGGACCGAAAGCCATGAAACCTCAAACATGATAGGTCATTTTGTGAAGGTTTTTTGGAGACATAATCAGTATACCAAGTTTGATTATTTTTCTTGCAACTATATCACATAATATCACACCACAGGAAGGACTTATATTGTTTGGAACTTTTTTGAATTTTTTATGCCTGTTTTGAATTTTTTGCCGTTTCGAACTTAGGTCAAAACGGCGTGCGTGAAGATAGGGGATGAGAATGTTAGAAGTTGCATTGGATCTCTTTAAAAAAACATATTGTGAGTCTAAAAATGATTTTTTTGAAAAATCACGGACGTTAGATCATGTACCTGTAGTTCAAACCGGACCCACTTCCTACCGCTTCGGCATACATTTGTCTTTTTCACCCGGGAAGGACATAAATGTTCGAGATCCCCCGGTTGGGATATAGTTCATGTAAGGTGGTCTACTATTTTAGAAAAATGGGATGGTAGCATTCTGTAACTACATTTTGGTGGCTGCTTCACAAAACGACCCGTCTTTTTGTGCTCGGAAAATGGAAAATGGCTTTTCCGAGCGACGAAAAGGAAAACTTCCTCCTGCAACATTGTTCTCAATCCCAATATACACATGCATGCACAATATTGGGACCGTATCACAAACTATGCCGCGATTCAACAAATAACATCCGTCTCTTGGACTGAAAGCCATGAAACCTCGAACATGATAGGTCATTTTGTGAAGGTTTTTAGGAGACATAATCATTATACCAAGTTTGATTATTTTCCTTTCAACTATGTCACATAATATCACACCACGCGAAGGATTTACATTTTTCGGACCTTTTTTGAATTTTTATGCCCGTTTTGAATTTTTTGCCGTTTCGAACTTAGGTCAAAATGACGTGCGTGAAGATAGGGGATGAGAATGTTAGAACTTGCATTGGATCTCTGAAAAAACATATTGTGAGTCTAAAAATGATTTTTTCAAAAAATCACGGACGTTAGATCATGTACCTGTAGTTCAAACCAGGCCCACTTCGTATCGCTTCTCCAGACATTTGTCTTTTTTACCCGGGAAGGACAGAAAGGTTTGAGATCCCCCGGTTGGGACATAGCTCATGTAAGGTGGTCTACTATTTTAGAAAAATGGGATGGTAGCATTCTGTAACTGCGTTTTGGTGGCTGCTTCACAAAACGACCTGTCTTTTTGCGCTCGGAAAATGGAAAATGGCTTTTCCGAGCGACGAAAAGGAAAACTTCCGCCTGCAACATTGTTCTCCATCCCAATATACACATGCATGCACAATATGGGTACCGTATCACAAACTATGCCGCGATTCAACACATAACATCCGTCTCTTGGACCGAAAGCCATGAAACCTCGAACATGATAGGTCATTTTGTGAAGGTTTTTTGGAGACATAATCATTATACCAAGTTTGATTATTTTTCTTGCAACTCTATCACATAATATCACACCACGCGGAAGGACTTATATTGTTTGGACCTTTTTTTAATTTTTTATGCCTGTTTTGAATTTTTTGCCGTTTCGAACTTAGGTCAAAACGGCGTGTGTGAAGATAGGGGATGAGAATGTTAGAAGTTGCATTGGATCTCTGAAAAAAACATATTCTGAGTCTAAAAATGATTTTTTTGAAAAATCACGGACGTTAGATCATGTACATGTAGTTCAAACCGGACCCACTTCCTACCGCTTCGTCACACATTTGTCTTTTTCACCCGGGAAGGACATAAATGTTTGAGATCCCCCGGTTGGGATATAGTTCATGTAACGTGGTCTACTATTTTAGAAAAATGGGATGGTAGCATTCTGTAACTTCATTTTGGTGGCTGCTTCACAAAACGACCCGTCTTTTTGCGCTCGGAAAATGGAAAATGGCTTTTCCGAGCGACGAAAAGGAAAAATTCCTCCTGCAACATTGTTCTCTATCCCAATATACACATGCATGCACAATATAGGCACCGTATCACAAACTATGCTGTGATTCAACACATAACATCCGTCTCTTGGACCGAAAGCCATGAAACCTCGAACATGATAGGTCATTTTGTGAAGGTTTTTAGGAGACATAATCAGTATACGAAGTTTGATTATTTTCCTTGTAGCTATGTCACATAATATCACACCACGCGAAGGATTTACATTGTTCGGACATTTTTTGAATTTTTTATGCCCGTTTTGAATTTTTTGCCGTTTCGAGCTTAGGTCAAAACGGCGTGCGTGAAGATAGGGGATGAGAATGTTAGAAGTTGCATTGGATCACTGAAAAAAACATATTGTGAGTCTAAAAATGATTTTTTTCAAAAAAATCACGGACGTTAGATCATGTACCTGTAGTTCAAACGAGACCCACTTCGTACCGCTTCGGCAGACATTTGTCTTTTTCACCCGGGAAGGACAAAAAGGTTTGAGATACTCTGGTTGGAATATAGTTCATGTAAGGTGGTCTACTATTTTCAAAAAATG
The DNA here is from genome assembly GCA_023614405.1 of Avena insularis. Lineage (NCBI taxonomy): Eukaryota > Viridiplantae > Streptophyta > Magnoliopsida > Poales > Poaceae > Avena > Avena insularis. The sequence goes on from CM042685.1 coordinate 259,249,823, forward strand.
GGACGTTAGCATTCTGTAACTGCATTTTGGTGGCTGCTTCACAAAACGACCCGTCTTTTTGCGCTTGGAAAATGGAAAATGGCTTTTCCGAGCGACGAAAAGGAAAACTTCCTCCTGCAACATTGTTCTCTATCCCAATATACACATGCAAGCACAATATGGGCACCGTATCACAAACTATGTCACGATTCAACACATAACATCCGTCTCTTGGACCGAAAGCCATGAAACCTCGAACATGATAGGTCATTTTGTGAAGGTTTTTTGGAGACATAATCAGTATACCAAGTTTGATTATTTTTCTTGCAACTATATCACATAATATCACACCACAGGAAGGACTTATATTGTTTGGACCTTTTTTTAATTTTTTATGCCTGTTTTGAATTTTTTGCCGTTTCGAACTTAGGTCAAAACGGCGTGCGTGAAGATAGGGGATGAAAATGTTAGAAGTTGCATTGGATCTCTGAAAAAAACATATTGTGAGTCTAAAAATGATTTTTTTGAAAAATCACGGACGTTAGATCATGTACCTGTAGTTCAAACCGGAACCACTTCCTACCGATTCGGAATACATTTGTCTTTTTCACCCGGGAAGGACATAAATGTTTGAGATCCCCTGGTTGGGACATAGTTCATGTAAGGTGGTCTACTATTTTAGAAAAATGGGATGGTAGCATTCTGTATCTGCATTTTGGTGGCTGCTTCACAAAACGACCCGTCTTTTTGCGCTCAGAAAATGGAAAATGGCTTTTCCGAGCGACGAAAAGGAAAACTTCCTCCTGCAACATTGTTCTCAATCCCAATATACACATGCATGCACAATATTGGGACCGTATCACAAACTATGCCGCGATTCAACAAATAACATCCGTCTCTTGGACTGAAAGCCATGAAACCTCGAACATGATAGGTCATTTTGTGAAGGTTTTTAGGAGACATAATCATGATACGAAGTTTGATTATTTTCCTTTCAACTATGTCACATAATATCACACCACGCGAAGGATTTACATTTTTTCGGACCTTTTTTGAATTTTTATGCCCGTTTTGAATTTTTTGCCGTTTCGAACTTAGGTCAAAATGACGTGCGTGAAGATAGGGGATGAGAATGTTAGAACTTGCATTGGATATCTGAAAAAACATATTGTGAGTCTACAAATGATTTTTTCAAAAAATCACGGACGTTAGATCATGTACCTGTAGTTCAAACCAGACCCACTTCGTATCGCTTCGGCAGACATTTGTCTTTTTCACCCGGGAAGGACAGAAAGGTTTGAGATCCCCCGGTTGGGACATAGCTCATGTAAGGTGGTCTACTATTTTAGAAAACTGGGATGGTAGCATTCTGTAACTGCATTTTGGTGGCTGCTTCACAAAACGACCTGTCTTTTTGCGCTCGGAAAATGGAAAATGGCTTTTCCGAGCGACGAAAAGGAAAACTTCCGCCTGCAACATTGTTCTCCATCCCAATATACACATGCATGCACAATATGGGTACCGTATCACAAACTATGCCGCGATTCAACACATAACATCCGTCTCTTGGACCGAAAGCCATGAAACCTCGAACATGATAGGTCATTTTGTAAAGGTTTTTTGGAGACATAATCATTATACCAAGTTTGATTATTTTTCTTGCAACTATATCACATAATATCACACCACGCGGAAGGACTTATATTGTTTGGACCTTTTTTTAATTTTTTATGCCTGTTTTGAATTTTTTGCCGTTTCGAACTTAGGTCAAAACGGCGTGCGTGAAGATAGGGGATGACAATGTTAGAAGTTGCATTGGATCTCTGAAAATAACATATTGTGAGTCTAAAAATGATTTTTTTGAAAAATCACGGACGTTAGATCATGTACTTGTAGTTCAAACCGGACCCACTTCCTACCGCTTCGGCACATATTTGTCTTTTTCACCCGGGAAGGACATAAATGTTTGAGATCCCCCGGTTGGGATATAGTTCATGTAAGGTGGTCTACTATTTTAAAAAAAATGGGATGGTAGCATTCTGTAACTTCATTTTGGTGGCTGCTTCACAAAACGACCCGTCTTTTTGCGCTCGGAAAATGGAAAATGGCTTTTCCGAGCGACGAAAAGGAAAAATTCCTCCTGCAACATTGTTCTCTATCCCAATATACACATGCATGCACAATATAGGCACCGTATCACAAACTATGCTGTGATTCAACACATAACATCCGTCTCTTGGACCGAAAGCCATGAAACCTCGAACATGATAGGTCATTTTGTGAAGGTTTTTAGGAGACATAATCAGTATACGAAGTTTGATTATTTTCCTTGTAGCTATGTCACATAATATCACACCAAGCGAAGGATTTACATTGTTCGGACATTTTTTGAATTTTTTATGCCCGTTTTGAATTTTTTGCCGTTTCGAGCTTAGGTCAAAACGACGTGCGTGAAGATAGGGGATGAGAATGTTAGAACTTGCATTGGATCTCTGAAAAAAACATATTGTGAGTCTAAAAATGATTTTTTCAAAAAATCACGGACGTTAGATCATGTACCTGTAGTTCAAACCAGGCCCACTTCGTACCGCTTCGACAGACATTTGTCTTTTTCACCCGGGAAGGACAGAAAGGTTTGAGATCCCCCGGTTGGAATATAGCTCATGTAAGGTGGTCTACTATTTTAGAAAAATGGGATGGTAGCATTCTGTAACTGCATTTTGGTGGCTGCTTCACAAAACGACCTGTCTTTTTGCGCTCGGAAAATGGAAAATGGCTTTTCCGAGCGACGAAAAGGAAAACTTCCGCCTGCAACATTGTTCTCCATCCCAATATACACATGCATGCACAATATGGGTACCGTATCACAAACTATGCATGATTCAACACATAACATCCGTCTCTTGGACCGAAAGCCATGAAACCTCGAACATGATAGGTCATTTTGTGAAGGTTTTTTGGAGACATAATCATTATACCAAGTTTGATTATTTTTCTTGCAACTATATCACATAATATCACACCACGCGGAAGGACTTATATTGTTTGGACCTTTTTTTAATTTTTTATGCCTGTTTTGAATTTTTTGCCGTTTCGAACTTAGGTCAAAACAGCGTGCGTGAAGATAGGGGATGAGAATGTTAGAAGTTGCATTGGATCTCTGAAAATAACATATTGTGAGTCTAAAAATGATTTTTTTGAAAAATCACGGACGTTAGATCATGTACTTGTAGTTCAAACCGGACCCACTTCCTACCGCTTCGGCACACATTTGTCTTTTTCACCCGGGAAGGATATAAATGTTTGAGATCCCCCGGTTGGGATATAGTTCATGTAAGGTGGTCTACTATTTTAGAAAAATGGGATGGTAGCATTCTGTAACTGCATTTTGGTGGCTGCTTCACAAAACAACCCGTCTTTTTGCGCTCAGAAAATGGAAAATGTCTTTTCCGAGCGACGAAAAGGAAAACTTCCTCCTGCAACATTGTTCTTAATCCCAATATACACATGCATGCACAATATTGGGACCGTATCACAAACTATGCCGCAATTCAACAAATAACATCCGTCTCTTGGACTGAAAGCCATGAAACCTCAAACATGATAGGTCATTTTGTGAAGGTTTTTAGGAGACATAATCATGATACGAAGTTTGATTATTTTCCTTGTAGCTATGTCACATAATATCACACCACGCGAAGGATTTACATTTTTTCGGACCTTTTTTGAATTTTTATGCCCGTTTTGAATTTTTTGCCGTTTCGAACTTAGGTCAAAATGACGTGCGTGAAGATAGGGGATGAGAATGTTAGAACTTGCATTGGATATCTTAAAAAACATATTGTGAGTCTACAAATGATTTTTTCAAAAAATCACGGACGTTAGATCATGTACCTGTAGTTCAAACCAGACCCACTTCGTATCGCTTCGGCAGACATTTGTCTTTTTCACCCGGGAAGATGAAGGTTTGAGATCCCCGGTTGGGACATAGCTCATGTAAGGTGGTCTACTATTTTAGAAAATGGGATGGTAGCATTCAGAATCGCATTTTGGTGGCTGCTTCACAAAAACGACTGTCTTTTTGCGCTCGGAAAATGGAAAATGGCTTTTCCGAGCGACGAAAAGGAAAACTTCCGCCTGCAACATTGTTCTCCATCCAATATACACATGCATGCACAATATGGGTACCGTATCACAAACTATGCCGCGATTCAACACATAACATCCGTCTCTTGGACCGAAAGCCATGAAACCTCGAACATGATAGGTCATTTTGTGAAGGTTTTTTGGAGACATAATCATTATACCAAGTTTGATTATTTTTCTTGCAACTATATCACACCACGCGGAAGGACTTATATTGTTTGGACCTTTTTTTAATTTTTTATGCCTGTTTTGAATTTTTTGCCGTTTCGAACTTAGGTCAAAACAGCGTGCGTGAAGATAGGGGATGAGAATGTTAGAAGTTGCATTGGATCTCTGAAAATAACATATTGTGAGTCTAAAAATGATTTTTTTGAAAAATCACGGACGTTAGATCATGTACTTGTAGTTCAAACCGGACCCACTTCCTACCGCTTCGGCACACATTTGTCTTTTTCACCCGGGAAGGAAATAAATGTTTGAGATCCCCCGGTTGGGATATAGTTCATGTAAGGTGGTCTACTATTTTAGAAAAATGGGATGGTAGCATTCTGTAACTGCATTTTGGTGGCTGCTTCACAAAACGACCCGTCTTTTTGCGCTCAGAAAATGGAAAATGTCTTTTCCGAGCGACGAAAAGGAAAAATTCCTCCTGCAAAATTGTTCTCTATCCTAATATACACATGCATGCACAATATAGGCACCGTATCACAAACTATGCTGTGATTCAACACATAACATCCGTCTCTTGGACCGAAAGCCATGAAACCTCGAACATGATAGGTCATTTTGTGAAGGTTTTTAGGAGACATAATCACTATACGAAGTTTGATTATTTTCCTTGTAGCTATGTCACATAATATCACACCACGCGAAGGATTTACATTGTTCGGACCTTTTTTGAATTTTTTATGCCCGTTTTGAATTTTTTGCCGTTTCGAGCTTAGGTCAAAATGGCGTGCGTGAAGATAGGGGATGAGAATGTTAGAAGTTGCATTGTATCACTGAAAAAAAACATATTGTGAGTCTAAAAATGATTTTTTTTAAAAAATCACGGACGTTAGATCATGTACCTGTAGTTCAAACCAGACCCACTTCGTACCGCTTCGGCAGACATTTGTCTTTTTCACCCGGGAAGGACAAAAAGGTTTGAGATCCTCTGGTTGGAATATAGTTCATGTAAGGTGGTCTACTATTTTCAAAAAATGGAACGGTAGCATTCTGTAACTGCATTTTGGTGGCTGCTTCACAAAACGACCCGTCTTTTTACGCTTGTAAAATGGAAAATGGCTTTTCCGAGCGACGAAAAGGAAAACTTCCTCCTGCAACATTGTTCTCTATCCCAATATACGCATGCAAGCACAATATGGGCACCGTATCACAAACTATGTCGCGATTCAACACATAACATCCGTCTCTTAGACCGAAAGCCATGAAACCTCAAACATGATAGGTCATTTTGTGAAGGTTTTTTGGAGACATAATCAGTATACCAAGTTTGTTTATTTTCTTGCAACTATATCACATAATATCACACCACAGGAAGGACTTATATTGTTTGGAACTTTTTTGAATTTTTTATGCCTGTTTTGAATTTTTTGCCGTTTCGAACTTAGGTCAAAACGGCGTGCGTGAAGATAGGGCATGAGAATGTTAGAAGTTGCATTGGATCTCTGAAAAAAAACATATTGTGAGTCTAAAAATGATTTTTTTGAAAAATCACGGACGTTAGATCATGTACCTGTAGTTCAAACCGGACCCACTTCCTACCGCTTCGGCACACATTTGTCTTTTTCACCCGGGAAGGACATAAATGTTTGAGATCCCCCGGTTGGGATATAGTTCATGTAAGGTGGTCTACTATTTTAGAAAAATGGGATGGTAGCATTCTGTAACTGCATTTTGGTGGCTGCTTCACAAAACGGCCCGTCTTTTTGCGCTCAGAAAATGGAAAATGGCTTTTCCGAGCGACGAAAAGGAAAAATTCCTCCTGCAACATTGTTCTCTATCCCAATATACACATGCATGCACAATATAGGAACCGTATCACAAACTATGTCGTGATTCAACACATAACATCCGTCTCTTGGACCGAAAGCCATGAAACCTCAAACATGATAGGTCATTTTGTGAAGGTTTTTAGGAGACATAATCAGTATACGAAGTTTGATTATTTTCCTTGCAGCTATGTCACATAATATCACACCACGCGAAGGATTTACATTGTTCGGACCTTTTTTGAATTTTTTATGCCCGTTTTGAATTTTTTGCCATTTCGAGCTTAGGTCAAAACGGCGTGCGTGAAGATAGGGGATGAGTATGTTAGAAGTTGCATTGGATCATTGAAAAAAAAACAAATTGTGAGTCTAAAAATGATTTTTTTAAAAAAATCGCGGACGTTAGATCATGTACCTGTAGTTCAAACCAGACCCACTTCGTACCGCTTCGGCAGACATTTGTCTTTTTCACCCGGGAAGGACAAAAAGGTTTGAGATCCTCTGGTTGGAATATAGTTCATGTAAGGTGGTCTACTATTTTCAAAAAATGGGACGGTAGCATTCTGTAACTGCATTTTGGTGGCTGCTTCACAAAACGACCCGTCTTTTTGCGCTCGGAAAATGGAAAATGGCTTTTCCGAGCGACGAAAAGGAAAACTTCCTCCTGCAACATTGTTCTCTATCCCAATATACACATGCAAGCACAATATGGGCAACGTATCACAAACTATGTCGCGATTCAACACATAACATCCGTCTCTTGGACCGAAAGCCATGAAACCTCAAACATGATAGGTCATTTTGTGAAGGTTTTTTGGAGACATAATCAGTATACCAAGTTTGATTATTTTTCTTGCAACTATATCACATAATATCACACCACGCGGAAGGACTTATATTGTTTGGAACTTTTTTGAATTTTTTATGCCTGTTTTGAATTTTTTGCCGTTTCGAACTTAGGTCAAAACGGCGTGCGTGAAGATAGGGAATGAGAATGTTAGAAGTTGCATTGGATCTCTGAAAAAACATATTGTGTGTCTAAAAATGATTTTTTTGAAAAATCACGGAAGTTAGATCATATACCTGTAGTTCAAACCGGACCCACTTCCTACCGCTTCGGCACACATTTGTCTTTTTCACCCGGGAAGGACATAAATGTTTGAGATCCCCTGGTTGGGATATAGTTCATGTAAGGTGGTCTACTATTTTAGAAAAATGGGATGGTAGCATTTTGTAACTGCATTTTGGTGGCTGCTTCACAAAACGGCCCGTCTTTTTGCGCTCGGAAAGTGGAAAATGGCTTTTCCGAGCGACGAAAAGAAAAAATTCCTCCTGCAACATTGTTCTCTATCCCAATATACACATGCATGCACAATATAGGAACCGTATCACAAAGTATGCCGTGATTCAACACATAACATCCGTCTCTTGGACCGAAAGCCATGAAACCTCGAACATGATAGGTCATTTTGTGAAGGTTTTTAGGAGACATAATCAGTATACGAAGTTTGATTATTTTCCTTGCAGATATGTCATATAATATCACACCACGCGAAGGATTTACATTATTCGGACCTTTTTTGAATTTTTTATGCCCGTTTTGAATTTTTTGCCGTTTCGAGCTTAGGTCAAAACGGCGTGCGTGAAGATAGGGGATGAGAATGTTAGAAGTTGCATTGGATCACTGAAAAAAAACATATTGTGAGTCTAAAAATGATTTTTTCCAAAAAAATCACGGACGTTAGATCATGTACCTGTAGTTCAAACGAGACCCACTTCGTACCGCTTCGGCAGACATTTGTCTTTTTCACCCGGGAAGGACAAAAAGGTTTGAGATCCTCTGGTTGGAATATAGTTCATGTAAGGTGGTCTACTATTTTCGAAAAATGGGACGGTAGCATTCTGTAACTGCATTTTGGTGGCTGCTTCACAAAACGACCCGTCTTTTTGCGCTCGGAAAATGGAAAATGGCTTTTCCGAGCGACGAAAAGGAAAACTTCCTCCTGCAACATTGTTCTTTATCCCAATATACACATGCAAGCACAATATGGGCACCGTATCACAAACTATGTCGTGATTCAACACATAACATCCGTCTCTTGGACCGAAAGCCATGAAACCTCAAACATGATAGGTCATTTTGTGAAGGTTTTTAGGAGACATAATCAGTATACCAAGTTTGATTATGTTCCTTGCAACTATGTCACATAATATCACACCACGCGAAGGATTTACATTGTTCGGACCTTTTTGAATTTTTTATGACCGTTTTGAATTTTTTGCCGTTTCGAACTTAGGTAAAAACGGCGTGCGTGAAGATAGGGGGTGAGAATGTTAGAACTTGCATTGGATCTCTGAAAAAACATATTGTGAGTCTAAAAATGATTTTTTCAAAAAATCACGGACGTTAGATCATGTACCTGTAGTTCAAACCGGACCCACTTCCTACCGCTTCGGCAGACATTTGTCTTTTTCACCCCGGAAGGATAGAAAGGTTTGAGATCCCCCGGTTGGGATATAGTTCATGTAAGGTGGTCTACTATTTTAGAAAAATGGGATGGTAGCATTCTGTAACTGCATTTTGGTGGCTGCTTCACAAAACGACCCGTCTTTTTGCGCTCGGAAAATGGAAAATGGCTTTTCCGAGCGACGAAAAGGAAAACTTCCTCCTGCAACATTGTTCTCCATCCCAATGTACACATGGATGCACAATATGGGCACCGTATCACAAATTATGCCGCGATTCAACACATAACATCCGTCTCTTGGACCGAAAGCCATGAAACCTCGAACATGATAGGCCATTTTGTGAAGGTTTTTAGGAGAGATAATCAGTATACCAAGTTTGATTATTTTCCTTGCAACTATGTCACATAATATCACACCACATGAAGGATTTACATTGTTCGGACCTTTTTTGAATTTTTTATGCCCGTTTTGAATTTTTTGCCGTTTCGAACTTAGGTCAAAACGACGTGCGTGAAGATAGGGGATGAGAATGTTAGAACTTGCATTGGATCTCTGAAAAAACAACATATTGTGAGTCTAAAAATGATTTTTTCAATTAATCACGGATGTTAGATCATGTACCTGTAGTTCAAACCAGACCCACTTCGTACCGCTTCGGCAGACATTTGTCTTTTTCACCCGGTAAGGACGGAAAGGTTTGAGATCCCCCGTTTGGGATATAGTTCATGTAAGGTGGTCTACTATTTTAGAAAAATGGGATGGTAGCATTCTGTAACTGCATTTTGGTGGCTGCTTCACAAAACGACCCGTCTTTTTGCGCTCGGAAAATGGAAAATGGCCTTTCCGAGCGACGAAAAGGAAAACTTCCTCCTGCAACATTGTTCTCCATCCCAATATACACATGCATGCACAATATGGGTACCGTTTCACAAACTATGCCGTGATTCAACACATAACATCCGTCTCTTGGACCTAAAGCCATGAAAACTCGAACAGGATATGTCATTTTGTGAAGGTTTTTTGGAGACATAATCAGTATACCAAGTTTGATTATTTTTCTTGCAACTATGTCACAAAATATCACACCACGCGAAGAACTTATATTCTTCGGACCTTTTTTGAATTTTTTATGCCTGTTTTGAATTTTTTGCCGTTTCGAACTTAGGTCAAAACGACGTGCGTGAAGATAGGGGCTGAGAATGTTAGAACTTGCATTGGATCACTGAAAAAAACATATTGTGAGTCTAAAAATGATTTTTTCAAAAAATCACGGACGTTAGACCATGTACCTATAGTTCAAACCGGACCCACTTCCTACCGCTTCGGTAGACATTTGTCTTTTTCACCTGGGAAGGACAGAAAGGTTTGAGATCCCCCGGTTGGGATATAGTTCATGTAAGGTGGTCTACTATTTTAGAAAAATGGGATGGTAGCATTCTGTAACTGCATTTTGGTGGCTGCTTCACAAAACAACCCGTCTTTTTGCGCTCGGAAAATGGAAAATGGCTTTTCCGAGCGACGAAAAGGAAAAATTCCTCCTGCAACATTGTTCTCTATCCCAATATACACATGCATGCACAATATTGGTACCGTATCATAAACTATGCCATGATTCAACACATAACATCCGTCTCTTGGACCGAAAGCCATGAAACCTCGAACATGATAGGTCATTTTGTGAAGGTTTTTGGAAAAATAATCAATATACCAAGTTTGGTTATTTTTCTTGCAACTATGTCACATAATATCACACCACGTGAAGGATTTACATTGTTCGGACCTTTTTTGAATTTTTTATACCCGGTTTGAATTTTTTGCCGTTTCGAGCTTAAGTCAAAACGGCGTGCGTGAATATAGGGGATCAGAATGTTAGAACTTGCATTGGATCTCTGAAAAGTTAACATATTGTGAGTCTAAAAATGATTTTTGAAAAATAATCACGGACGTTAGATCATGTACCTGTAGTTCAAACCAGACCCACTTCGTACCGCTTCTGCGGACATTTGTCTTTTTCACCCGGGAAGGACAGAAAGGTTTGAGGTCCTCCGGTTGGGATATAGTTCATGTAAGGTGGTCTAATATTTTCGAAAAATGGGATGGTAGCATTTTGTATCTTCATTTTGGTGGCTGCTTCACAAAACGACCCGTCTTTGTGCGCTCGGAAAATGGAAAATGGCTTTTCCGAGTGACGAAAAGGAAAACTTCCTCCTGCAACATTGTTCTCTATCCCAATATACACATGCAAGCACAATATGGGCACCGTATCATAAACTATGTCGCGATACAACACATAACATCCGTCTCTTGGACCGAAAGCCATGAAACCTCAAACATGATAGGTCATTTTGTGAAGGTTTTTAGGAGACATAATCAGTATACCAAGTCTGATTATTTTCCTTGCAACTATGTCACATAATATCACACCACGCGAAGGATTTACATTGTTCGAACCTTTTTTGAATTTTTTATGCCCGTTTTGAATTTGTTGCTATTTCGAACTTAGGTAAAAACAGCGTGCGTGAAGATAGTGGATGAGAATGTTAGAACTTGCATTGGATCTCTGAAAAAACAACATATTGTGAGTCTAAAAATGTTTTTTTTAAATCACGGACGTTAGATCATGTACCTGTAGTTCAAACCGGACCCACTTCGTACCACTTCGGCAAACATTTGTCTTTTTCACCCGGGAAGGACAGAAAGGTTTGAGATCCCCCGGTTGGGATATAGTTCATGTAAGGTGGTATACTATTTTAGAAAAATGGGATGGTAGCATTCTGTAACTGCATTTTGGTGGCTGCTTCACAAAACGACCCGTCTTTTTACGCTCAGAAAATGGAAAATGGCTTTTCCGAGCGACGAAAAGGAAAACTTCCTCCTGCAACATTGTTCTCCATCCGAATATACACATGGATGCACAATATGGGCACCGTATCACAAACTATGCCGCGATTCAACACATAACATCCGTCTCTTGGACCGAAAGCCATGAAACCTCGAACATGATAGGTCATTTTGTGAAGGTTTTTAGGAGAGATAATTAGTATACCAAGTTTGATTATTTTCCTTGCAACTATGTCACATAATATCACACCACGTGAAGGATTTACATTGTTCGGACCTTTTTTGAATTTTTTATGCCCGTTTTGAATTTTTTGCCGTTTCGAACTTAGGTCAAAACGGCGTGCGTGAAGATATGGGATGAGAATGTTAGAACTTGCATTGGATCTCTGAAAAAACATATTGTGAGTCTAAAAATGATTTTTCCAAAAAATCACAGACGTTAGATCTTGTACCTGTAGTTCAAACCGAACCCACTTCCTACCGCTTCGGCAGACATTTGTCTTTTTCACGCCGGAAGGATAGAAAGGTTTGAGATGCCCCGGTTGGGATATAGTTCACGTAAGGTGGTCTACTATTTTATAAAAATGGGATGGTAGCATTCTGTAACTGCATTTTGGTGGCTGCTTCACAAAACGACCCGTCTTTTTTTTCTCGGAAAATGGAAAATGGCTTTTCCGAGCGACGAAAAGGAAAACTTCCTCCTGTAACATTGTTCTCCATCCCAATATACACATGCATGCATAATATGGGCACCGTATCACAAACTATGTCGCGATTCAACACATAACATCCGTCTCTTGGACCGAAAGTCATGAAACCTCGAACATGATTGGTCATTTTGTGAAGGTTTTTAGGATACATAATTAGTATACCAAGTTTGATTATTTTCCTTGCAACTATGTCACATAATATCACACCATGCGAAGGATTTACATTGTTCGGACCTTTTTTGAATTTTTTATGCCCGTTTTGAATTTTTTGTCGTTTTGAACTTAGGTCAAAACGGCGTGTGTGAAGATAGGGGATGAGAATGTTAGAACTTGCATTGGATCTCTGAAAAAACAACATATTGTGAGTCTAAAAATGATTTTTGCAAAAAATCACGGACGTTGGATCATGTACCTATAGTTCAAACCGGACCCACTTCCTACCGCTTCGGCAAACATTTGTCTTTTTCACCCGGGAAGGATAGAAAGGTTTGAGATCCCCCGGTTGGGATATAGTTCATGTAAGGTGGTCTCATATTTTATGAAAATGGGATGGTATCATTCTGTAACTGCATGTTGGTGGCTGCTTCATACTTATGATAAATGTTTACATACCATGCTATAATTGTATTAATAGGAAACATTAATACTTATGTGATTTGTAAACATAAAAGAGTCCCTAGTAAAGCCTCTTGTTAAACTAGCTTGTTGGTTAATATATGATCATGGTTTCCTGATCATGAACATAGAGATGTTATTAACAACAGGGTCATATCATTAGGGGAATGATGTGATGGACATACTCCTATAGTTAAGCATAGCATAAAGATCAAGTCATTTAATATAGTTCATTTGCTATAAGCTTTCTGATACATAGTAACCTAATTCCTTCGACCATGAGATCATGCTTATCACCATCACCGGAAGGATGCTTTGATGACATCAAACACCACACCGTAACTGGGTGGCTATAAAGGTGGCATTGAGTGTTCGGGAAATATGGGTTGAGACACATGGATCAAGAGTGGGATTTGTCCATCCATATGACGGATAGATATACTCTGGGCCCTCTCGGTGGAATGTCATCCAATTAGCTTGCAATCATGTGACTGGCTCACAAGGGATCACATACCACGGGAACGAGAAAAGAGTACTTATCAGTAACGAGGTTGAACTAGGTATGCAGAGATACCGACGATCAAAACCTCGGATAAGTAAACTATCGTGAGACAAAGGGAAATTGGTATCGTATGTAAGTGGTTCATTCGATCGCAAAGTAATCATTGAAATATGTGGGAGCCATATGAATTTCCAGATTCCTCTATTGGTTATTGATCGGAGAAGTGTCTCGGTCATGTCCGCATAATTCACGAACCGCAGGGAGACACACTTAAGGATTCGATGTTGTTGAGTAGTTATGGAATGATGAGTAAGAGACCGAATGTTGTTCGGACTCTCGGATGGGATCTGGGATATCACGAGGAGATCCGGAATGGTCCGAAGAATAAGATTCATATAAGGAAAGTCCTATTTCGGAGTTGGGGAATGGTTCCGGTGTTTTCATCGGGAATGTTCTAGAAGGTTCCGGAATGTCCGACACTCCGGAGGGGAAGGGTACATGAATGTGTTATATCAAGTTGGTATGATTGCATCATGTACTAGGTGTCATCGCTGAACAAAATAAAGGGTTTAATAAAATCCTAGTTTGAAAAAGTCAAACGCCAATTTGAAAGTCAAACGGCTATTTTTGGGAAGTGGAGAGGGAGGTGGAAACCGAGTTGGGAGGAGTCCTTCCTCCACCGCCGGCCCACTTGGAATCCGAGTTGGGGAGGGATTCCCCTCCCCTTGGCCGGCGCCTCCCTCCTATAAAGAGGAGGGGCAGGGCTCCCCTCCTAGCACACAAGATTGCCCCCTCTAAACCTAACCCTAGCCGCCGCCGCCCACCATAGCCGCCGCCTAGGGTTTCTCCCCTAGCCACCGACAGGCACCTCAAGCCCTAGCCGGCTATAGAACCCCTCCTTGGTGTCTAAACCCTAGAACACCGAGGGCTCTCATAGTCCACCATACTGCCCGGCTTAAGGCGAAGCCTGCGAGATCTCCCTCTACTTCCGGTACCACGCCGTTGTGCTGCCGGAATCGCGAGGAGAGTGCTACAACCTCCGCTGCCTGCTGGAACAAGGGAGAGGAAGGTCTTCATCGAGTACCGAATGTGTGACCGACTGCGGAAGCGCTGGCGGAACGCAGCGCCGGAAGGATCGTCTACGCGATTTTGAGATCGGCAAGTGTACGACTACATCACCCACGAGAATCTGCTTTCGTTAACCGCTTTGGAATCTTCGAGGGTGAGTTCCTCTATCGACTCGTTGCTACAATATAGTAGATAGATCTTGGCTTGTTTGTGTGCATGCGGTAGAAAATATTTGTTTTCCATGCTACGAACCCCTGCACAAGTTTGATATTTTTCCTTGCAACTATGTCACATAATATCACACCACGCGAAGGATTTACATTGTTCGGACCTTTTTAAAAAAAATTATGCCCATTTTGAATTTTTTGCCGTTTCGAACATAGGTCAAAATGGCGTGCGTGAAGATAGGGGATGAAAATGTTAGAACTTGCATTGGATCTCTAAAAAATCAACATATTGTGAGTCTAAAAATGATTTTTTCAAAAAATCACGGACGTTAGATCATGTACGTGTAGTTCAAACCGGACCCACTTCATACCGTTTCGGCAGACATTTGTCTTTTTCATCCGGGAAGGACAGAAAGGTTTGAGATCCCCCAGTTGGGATATAGTTTATGTAAGGTGGTCTACTATTTTAGAAAAATGGAATGGTAGCATTCTGTAACTGCATTTTGGTGGCTGCTTCACAAAACGACCCGTCTTTTTGCGCTCGGAAAATGGAAAATGGCTTTTCCGAGCGACGAAAAGGAAAACTTCCTCCTGCAACATTGTTCTCTATCCCAATATACACATGCACGCACAATGTGGGCACCGTATCACAAACTATTCCACGATTCAACAGATAACATCCGTCTCTTGGACCGAAAGCCATGAAACCTCGAACATGATAGGTCATTTTGTGAAGGTTTTTAGGAGACATAATCAGTATACCAAGTTTGATTATTTTCCTTGCAACTATGTCACATAATATCACACCACGCGAAGGACTTACATTGTTCGGACCTTTTTTGAATTTTGTATGCCCGTTTTGAATTTTTTCCCGTTTCGAACTTAGGTCAAAAGCAGTGTGTGAATATAGGGGATGCGAATGTTAGAACTTGCATTGGATCTCTGAAAAAACAACATATTGTGAGTCTAAAAATGATTTTTTCAAAAAATCACGGACGTTAGATCATGTACCTGTAGTTCAAACCGGACCCACTTCGTATCGCTTCGGCAGACATTTGTCTTTTTCACCCGGAAAGGACAGAAAGGTTTGAGATCCCCCGGTTTGGATATAGTTCATGTAAGGTGGTCTACTATTTTATAAAAATGGGATGGTAGCATTCTGTAACTGCATTTTGGTGGGTGCTTCACAAAACGACCTGTCTTTTTTTTCTCGGAAAATGGAAAATGGCTTTTCCGAGCGACGAAAAGGAAAACTTCCTCCTGTAACATTGTTCTCCATCCCAATATACACATACATGTACAATATGGGCACCGTATCACAAACTATGTCGCGATTCAGGACATAACATCCGTCTCTTGGACCGAAAGCCATGAAACCTCGAACATGATAGGTCATTTTGTGAAGGTTTTTAGGAGAAATAATTAGTATACCAAGTTTGATTATTTTCCTTGCAACTATGTCACATAACATCACACCACGCGAAGGATTTACATTGTTCGGACCTTTTTTGAATTTTTTATGCCCGTTTTGAATTTTTTGCCGTTTTGAACTTAGGTCAAAACGGCGTGTGTGAAGATAGGGGATGAGAATGTTAGAACTTGCATTGGATCTCTGAAAAACAACATATTGTGAATCTAAAAATGACTTTTTGCAAAAAATCACGTACGTTGGATCATGTACGTGTAGTTCAAACCGGACCCACTTCCTACTGCTTCGGCAGACATTTGTCTTTTTCACCTGGGAGGAACAGAAAGGTTTGAGATCCCCCGGTTGAGATATAGTTCATGTAAGGTGGTCTCATATTTTATGAAAATGGGATGGTATCATTCTGTAACTGCATGTTGGTGGCTGCTTCACAAAACGACCCGACTTTTTGTGCTCGGAAAATGGAAAATAGATTTTCCGAGCGACGAAAAGGAAAACTTCCTCCTGTAACATTGTTCTCCATCCCAATATACACATGCATGCACAATATGGGCACCGTATCACAAACTATGCCGTGATTCAACATATAACATCCGTCTCTTGGACCAAAAGCCATGAAACCTCGAACATGATAGGTCATTTTGTGAAGGTTTTTTGGAGATATAATCAATATACCAAGTTTGATATTTTTCCTTGCAACTATGTCACATAATATCACACCACGCGAAGGATTTACATTGTTCGGACCTTTTTTGAATTTTTTATTCCCGTTTTGAATTTTTTGTCGTTTCGAACATAGGTCAAAACAACGTGCGTGAAGATAGGGGATGAGAATGTTAGAACTTGCATTGGATCTCTGAAAAAAACATATTGTGAGTCTAAAAATTATTTTTTCAAAAAATCACGGACGTTAGATCATGTACGTGTAGTTCGAACCGGACCCACTTCCTACCGCTTCGGCAGACATTTGTCTTTTTCATCCGGGAAGGACAGAAAGGTTTGAGATCCTCCGGTTGGGATATAGTTCATGTAAGGTGGTCTACTATTTTAGAAAAATGGGATGGTAGCATTTTGTAACTGCATTTTGGTGGCTGCTTCACAAAACGACCCGTCTTTTTACGCTCGGAAAATGGAAAATGGATTTTTCGAGCGACGAAAAGGAAAACTTCCTCCTGCAACATTGTTCTCTATCCCAATATACACATGCATGCACAATATAGGCACCGTATCATAAACTATGCCGCGATTTAACACATAACATCCGTCTCTTGGACCGAAAGCAATGAAATCTCGAACATGATAGATCATTTTGTGAAGGTATTTTGGAGACATAATCAGTATACCAATTTTGATATTTTTCCTTGCAACTATGTCACATAATATCACACCACGCGAAGGATTTACATTGTTCAGAACTTTTTTTAAAATTTTATGCCCATTTTGAATTTTTTGCCGTTTCGAACTTAGGTCAAAATGGCGTGCGTGAAGATAGGGGATGAAAATGTTAGAACTTGCATTGGATCTCTAAAAAATCAACATATTGTGAGTCTAAAAATGATTTTTTTCAAAAAATCACGGATGTTAGATCATGTACCTGTAGTTCAAACCGGACCCACTTCGTACCGTTTCGGCAGATATTTGTCTTTTTCACCTGAGAAGGACAGAAAGGTTTGAGATCCCCCGGATGGGATATAGTTTATGTAAGGTGGTCTACTATTTTAGAAAAATGGAATGGTAGCATTCTGTAACTGCATTTTGGTGGCTGCTTCACAAAACGACCCGTCTTTTTACGCTCGGAAAATGGAAAATGGCTTTTCCGAGCGACGAAAAGGAAAACTTCTTCCTGCAACATTGTTCTCTATCCCAATATACACATGCACGCACAATGTGGGCACCGTATCACAAACTATTCCACGATTCAACAGATAACATCCGTCTCTTGGACCGAAAGCCATGAAACCTCGAACATGATAGGTCATTTTGTGAAGGTTTTTAGGAGACATAATCAGTATACCAAGTTTGATTATTTTCCTTGCAACTATGTCACATAATATCACACCACGCGAAGGACTTACATTGTTCGGACCTTTTTTGAATTTTGTATGCCCGTTTTGAATTTTTTCCCGTTTCGAACTTAGGTCAAAACGGCGTGTGTGAATATAGGGGATGCGAATGTTAGAACTTGCATTGGATCTCTGAAAAAACAACATATTGTGAGTCTAAAAATGATTTTTTCAAAAAATCACGGACGTTAGATCATGTACCTGTAGTTCAAACCGGACCCACTTCAGACGCTTTCAGACATTTGTCTTTTTCATCCGGAAAGGACAGAAAGGTTTGAGATCCCCCGGTTTGGATATAGTTCATGTAAGGTGGTCTACTATTTTATAAAAATGGGATGGTAGCATTCTGTAACTGCATTTTGGTGGGTGCTTCACAAAACGACACATCTTTTTTTCTCGGAAAATGGAAAATGGCTTTTCCGAAATTTAAAAGGAAAACTTCCTCCTGTAACATTGTTCTCCATCCCAATATACACATACATGTACAATATGGGCACCGTATCACAAACTATGTCGCGATTCAGGACATAACATCCGTCTCTTGGACCGAAAGCCATGAAACCTCGAACATGATAGGTCATTTTGTGAAGGTTTTTAGGAGAAATAATCAGTATACCAAGTTTGATTATTTTCCTTGCAACTATGTCACATAATATCACACCACGCGAAGGATTTACATTGTTCGGACCTTTTTTGAATTTTGTATGCCCGTTTTGAATTTTTTGCTGTTTCGAACTTAGGTCAAAACGGCGTGTGTGAAGATAGGGGATGCGAATGTTAGAACTTGCATTGGATCTCTGAAAAAACAACATATTGTGAGTCTAAAAATGATTTTTTCAAAAAATCACGGACGTTAGATCATGTACCTGTAGTTCAAACCGGACCCACTTCAGACGCTTCTAGACATTTGTCTTTTTCACCGGGAAGGAGAAGGTTTGAGATCCCCCGGTTGGGATATAGTTCATGTAAGGTGGTCTACTATTTTATAAAAATGGGATGGTAGCATTCTGTAACTGCATTTTGGTGGCTGCTTCACAAAATGACACGTCTTTTTGCGCTCGGAAATTGGAAAATGGCTTTTCCGAGCGACAAAAAGGAAAACTTCCTCCTGCAACTTTGTTCTCCATCCCAATATACCATGGATGCACAATATGGGCACCGTATCACAAACTATGCCGCGATTCAACACATAACATCCGTCTCTTGGACCGAAAACCATGAAACCTCGAACATGATAGGTCATTTTGTGAAGGTCTTTTGGAGACATAATCCGTATACCAAGTTTGATATTTACCTTGCAACTATGTCACATAATATCACACTACGCGAAGGATTTACATTGTTCGGACCTTTTTAAAAAATTTATGCCTATTTTGAATTTTTTGCCGTTTCGAACTTAGGTCAAAACGGCGTGCGTAAAGATAGGGGATAAGAATGTTAGAACTTGCATTAGATCTCTGGAAAAACAACATATTGTGAGTCTAAAAATGATTTTTTCAAAAAATCACGGACGTTAGATCATGTACCTGTAGTTCAAAACGGACCCACTTTCTACCGCTTCGGCAGATATTTGTATTTTTCACCCGGGAAGGACAGAAAGGTTTGAGATCCCCCGGTTGGGATATAGTTCATGTAAGGTGGTATGATATTTTAGAAAAATGGGATGATAGCATTCTGTCACTGCATTTTGGTGGCTGCTTCACAAAACAACCCGTCTTTTTGCGCTCGGAAAATGGAAAATGGATTTTTCGAGCGACGAAAAGGAAAACTTCCTCCTGCAACATTGTTCTCTATCCCAATATACATATGAATGCACAATATGGGCACCGTATCACAAACTATGCCGCGATTCAACACATAACATCCGCCTCTTGGACCGAAAGCCATGAAACCTCGAACATGATAGGTCATTTTGTGAAGGTTTTTAGGAGACATAATCATTATACCATGTTTGATTATTTTCCTTGCAACTATGTCACATAATATCACACAACACAAAGGATTTACATTGTTCGGACCTTTTTTGAATTTTGTATGCCCGTTTTGAATTTTTTGCCGTTTCGAACTTAGGTCAAAACTACGTGCGTGAAGATAGGGGATGAGAATGTTAGAACTTGCATTGGATCTATAAAAAAATAACATATTGTGAGTCTAAAAATAATTTTTCAAAAAATCACGTACGTTAGATCATGTACCTATAGTTCAAACCGGACCCACTTCGTACCGCTTCGGCAGATATTTGTCTTTTTCACCTGGGAAGGACAGAAAGGTTTGAAGTCCCCCGATTGGGATATAGTTCATGTAAGGTGGTCTACTATTTTATAAAAATGGGATGGTAGCATTCTGTAACTGCATTTTGGTGGCTGCTTCACAAAACGACCCGTCTTTTTACGCTCGGAAAATGGAAAATGGCTTTTCCGAGCGACGAAAAGGAAAACTTCCTCCTACAATATTGTTCTCTATCCCAATATACACATGCACGCACAATATGGGCACCGTATCACAAACTATTCCACGATTCAACACATATCATCCGTCTCTTGGACCGAAAGCCATGAAACCTCGAACATGATAGGTCATTTTGTGAAGGTTTTTAGGAGACATAATCAGTATACCACGTTTGATTATTTTCCTTGCAACTATGTCACATAATATCACACCACGCGAAGGATTTACATTGTTCGGACCTTTTTTGAATTTTTTATGCCCGTTTTGAATTTTTTGCCATTTCGAACTTAGGTCAAAACGGCGTGTGTGAAGATAGGGGATGCGAATGTTAGAACTTGCATTGGATCTCTGAAAAAACAACATATTGTGAGTCTAAAAATTATTTTTTCAAAAAATCACGGACGTTAGATCATGTACCTGTAGTTCAAACCGGACCCACTTCGTATCGCTTCGGCAGACATTTGTCTTTTTCACCCGGGAAGGACAGAAAGGTTTGAGATCCCCCGGTTTGGATATAGTTCATGTAAGGTGGTCTACTATTTTATAAAAATGGGATGGTAGCATTCTGTAACTGCATTTTGGTGGGTGCTTCACAAAACGACCTGTCTTTTTTTTCTCGGAAAATGGAAAATGGCTTTTCCGAGCGACGAAAAGGAAAACTTCCTCCTATAACATTGTTCTCCATCCCAATATACACATACATGTACAATATGGGCACCGTATCACAAACTATGTCGCGATTCAGCACATAACATCCGTCTTTTGGACCGAAAGCCATGAAACCTCGAACATGATAGGTCATTTTGTGAAGGTTTTTAGGAGAAATAATTCGTATACCAAGTTTGATTATTTTCCTTGCAACTATGTCACATAACATCACCCCACGCGAAGGATTTACATTGTTCGGACCTTTTTTGAATTTTTTATGCCCGTTTTGAATTTTTTGCCGTTTTAAACTTAGATCAAAACGGCGTGTGTGAAGATAGGGGATGAGAATGTTAGAACTTGCATTGGATCTCTGAAAAAACAACATATTGTGAATCTAAAAATGATTTTTTGCAAAAAATCACGTACGTTGGATCATGTACGTGTAGTTCAAACCGGACCCACTTCCTACTGCTTCGGCAGACATTTGTCTTTTTCACCCGGGAGGGACAGAAAGGTTTGAGATCCCCCGATTGAGATATAGTTCGTGTAAGGTGGTCTCATATTTTATGAAAATGGGATGGTATCATTCTGTAACTGCATGTTGGTGGCTGCTTCACAAAACGACCCGACTTTTTGTGCTCGGAAAATGGAAAATAGATTTTCCGAGCGACGAAAAGGAAAACTTCCTCCAGTAACATTGTTCTCCATCCCAATATACACATGCATGCACAACATGGGCACCGTATCACAAACTATGCCGTGATTCAACACATAACATCCGTCTCTTGGACCAAAAGCCATGAAACCTCGAACATGATAGGTCATTTTGTGAAGGTTTTTTGGAGATATAATCAATATACAAAGTTCGATATTTTTCCTTGCAACTATGTCACATAATATCACACCACGCGAAGGATTTACATTGTTCGGACCTTTTTTGAATTTTTTATTCCCGTTTTGAATTTTTTGTCGTTTCGAACATAGGTCAAAACAACGTGCGTGAAGATAGGGGATGAGAATGTTAGAACTTGCATTGGATCTCTGAAAAAAACATATTGTGAGTCTAAAAATTATTTTTTAAAAAAATCACGGACGTTAGATCATGTACGTGTAGTTCGAACCGGACCCACTTCCTACCGCTTCGGCAGACATTTGTCTTTTTCATCCGGGAAGGACAGAAAGGTTTGAGATCCTCCGGTTGGGATATAGTTCATGTAAGGTGGTCTACTATTTTAGAAAAATGGGATGGTAGCATTCTGTAACTGCATTTTGGTGGCTGCTTCACAAAACGACCCGTCTTTTTACGCTCGGAAAATGGAAAATGGATTTTTCGAGCGACGAAAAGGAAAACTTCCTCCTGCAACATTGTTCTCTATCCCAATATACACATGCATGCACAATATAGGCACCGTATCACAAACTATGCCGCGATTTAACACATAACATCCGTCTCTTGGACCGAAAGCGATGAAATCTCGAACATGATAGGTCATTTTGTGAAGGTCTTTTGGAGACATAATCAGTATACCAATTTTGATATTTTTCCTTGCAACTATGTCACATAATATCACACCACGCGAAGGATTTACATTGTTCAGAACTTTTTTTAAAATTTTATGCCCATTTTGAATTTTTTGCCGTTTCGAACTTAGGTCAAAACGGCGTGCGTGAAGATAGGGGATGAAAATGTTAGAACTTGCATTGGATCTCTAAAAAATCAACATATTGTGAGTCTAAAAATGTTTTTTTTCAAAAAATCACGGATGTTAGATCATGTACCTGTAGTTCAAACCGGACCCACTTCGTACCGTTTCGGCAGATATTTGTCTTTTTCACCTGGGAAGGACAGAAAGGTTTGAGATCCCCCGGATGGGATATAGTTTATGTAAGGTGGTCTACTATTTTAGAAAAATGGAATGGTAGCATTCTGTAACTGCATTTTGGTGGCTGCTTCACAAAACGACCCGTCTTTTTACGCTCGGAAAATGGAAAATTGCTTTTCCGAGCGACGAAAAGGAAAACTTCCTCCTGCAACATTGTTCTCTATCCCAATATACACATGCACGCACAATATGGGCACCGTATCACAAACTATTCCACGATTCAACACATAACATCCGTCTCTTGGACCGAAAGCCATGCAACCTCGAACATGATAGGTCATTTTGTGAATGTTTTTAGGAGACATAATCAGTATACCAAGTTTGATTATTTTCCTTGCAACTATGTCACATAATATCACACCACGTGAAGGATTTACATTGTTCGGACCTTTTTTGAATTTTGTATGCCCGTTTTGAATTTTTTGCCGTTTCGAACTTAGGTCAAAACGGCGTGTGTGAAGATAGGGGATGCGAATGTTAGAACTTGCATTGGATCTCTGAAAAAACAACATATTGTGAGTCTAAAAATGATTTTTTCAAAAAATCACGGACGTTAGATCATGTACCTGTAGTTCAAACCGGACCCACTTCAGACGCTTCTGGACATTTGTCTTTTTCACCCGGGAAGGACAGAAAGGTTTGAGATCCCCCGGTTGGGATATAGTTCATGTAAGGTGGTCTACTATTTTATAAAAATGGGATGGTAGCATTCTGTAACTGCATTTTGGTGGCTGCTTCACAAAATGACACGTCTTTTTGCGCTCGGAAAATGGAAAATGGCTTTTCCGAGCGACAAAAAGGAAAACTTCCTCCTGCAACTTTGTTCTCCATCCCAATATACCATGGATGCACAATATGGGCACCGTATCACAAACTATGCCGCGATTCAACACATAACATCCGTCTCTTGGACCGAAAACCATGAAACCTCGAACATGATAGGTCATTTTGTGAAGGTCTTTTGGAGACATAATCCGTATACCATGTTTGATATTTAACTTGCAACTATATCACATAATATCACACTACGCGAAGGATTTACATTGTTCGGACCTTTTTAAATTTTTTATGCCTATTTTAATTTTTTTGCCGTTTCGAACTTAGGTCAAAACGGCGTGCGTAAAGATAGGGGATGAGAATGTTAGAACTTGCATTGGATCTCTGGAAAAACAACATATTGTGAGTCTAAAAATGATTTTTTCAAAAAATCACGGACGTTAGATCATGTACCTGTAGTTCAAAACGGACCCACTTCCTACCGCTTCGGCAGATATTTGTATTTTTCACCCGGGAAGGACAGAAAGGTTTGAGATCCCCCGGTTGGGATATAGTTCATGTAAGGTGGTATGCTATTTTAGAAAAATGGGATGGTAGCATTCTGTCATTGCATTTTGGTAGCTGCTTCACAAAACAACCCGTCTTTTTGCGCTCGGAAAATGGAAAATGGATTTTTCGAGCGACGAAAAGGAAAACTTCCTCCTGAAACATTGTTCTCTATCCCAATATACATATGAATGCACAATATGGGCACCGTATCACAAACTATGCCGCGATTCAACACATAACATCCGTCTCTTGGACCGAAAGCCATGAAACCTCGAACATGATAGGTCATTTTGTGAAGGTTTTTAGGAGACATAATCATTATACCAAGTTTGATTATTTTCCTTGCAACTATGTCACATAATATCACACAACACAAAGGATTTACATTGTTCGGACCTTTTTTGAATTTTGTATGCCCGTTTTGAATTTTTTGCCGTTTCGAACTTAGGTCAAAACTACGTGCGTGAAGATAGGGGATGAGAATGTTAGAACTTGCATTGGATCTATAAAAAAACAACATATTGTGAGTCTAAAAATAATTTTTTCAAAAAATCACGTACGTTAGATCATGTACCTATAGTTCAAACCGGACCCACTTCGTACCGCTTCGGCAGATATTTGTCTTTTTCACCTGGGAAGGACAGAAAGGTTTAAAGTCCCCCGATTGGGATATAGTTCATGTAAGGTGGTCTACTATTTTATAAAAATGGGATGGTAGCATTCTGTAACTGCATTTTGGTGGCTGCTTCACAAAACGACCCGTCTTTTTACGCTCGGAAAATGGAAAATGGCTTTTCCGAGCGACGAAAAGGAAAACTTCCTCCTACAATATTGTTCTCTATCCCAATATACACATGCACGCACAATATGGGCACCGTATCACAAACTATTCCACGATTCAACACATAACATCCGTCTCTTGAACCGAAAGCCATGAAACCTCGAACATGATAGGTCATATTGTGAAGGTTTTTAGGAGACATAATCAGTATACCAAGTTTGATTATTTTCCTTGCAACTATGTCACATAATATCACACCACGCGAAGGATTTACATTGTTCGGACCTTTTTTGAATTTTTTATGCCCGTTTTGAATTTTTTGCCATTTCGAACTTAGGTCAAAACGGCGTGTGTGAAGATAGGGGATGCGAATGTTAGAACTTGCATTGGATCTCTGAAAAAACAACATATTGTGAGTCTAAAAATGATTTTTTCAAAAAATCACGGACGTTAGATCATGTACCTATAGTTCAAACCGGACCCACTTCGTATCGCTTCGGTATACATTTGTCTTTTTCACCCGGGAAGGACAGAAAGGTTTGAGATCCCCCGGTTGGGATATAGTTCATGTAAGGTGGTCTACTATTTTATAAAAATGGGATGGTAGCATTCTGTAACTGCATTTTGGTGGCTGCTTCACAAAATGACACGTCTTTTTGCGCTCGGAAAATGGAAAATGGATTTTCCGAGCGACGAAAAGGAAAACTTCCTCCAAAAACTTTGTTCTCCATCCCAATATACCATGGATGCACAATATGGGCACCGTATCACAAACTATACCGCGATTCAACACATAACATCCGTCTCTTGGACCGAAAGCCATGAAACCTCGAACATGATAGGTCATTTTGTGAAGGTCTTTTGGAGACATAATCTATATACCAAGTTTGATATTTACCTTGCAACTATGTCACATAATATCACACCACGCAAAGGATTTACATTGTTCGGACCTTTTTTGAATTTTGTATGCCCGTTTTGAATTTTTTGCCGTTTCGAACTTAGGTCAAAACGGCGTGCGTGAAGATAGGGGATGAGAATGTTAGAACTTGCATTGGATCTCTGAAAAAACAATATATTGTGAGTCTAAAAATTATTTTTTCAAAAAATCACGTACGTTAGATCATGTACCAGCAGTTCAAACCGGACCCACTTCCTACCGCTTTGGCAGACATTTGTCTTTTTCACCCGGGAAGGACAGAAAGGTTTGAGATCCCCAGGTTGGGATATAGTTCATGTAAGGTGGTCTAATATTTTATAAAATTGGGATGGTAGCATTCTGTAACTGCAGTTTGGTGGCTGCTTCACAAAACGACCCGTATTTTTGCGCTCGGAAAATGGAAAATGGCTTTTCTGAGCGACGAAAAGGAAAACTTCCTCCTGTAACATTGTTCTCCATCCCAATATACACATGCATGCACAATATGGGCACCGTATCACAAACTATGTCACGATTCGACACATAACATCCGTCTCTTGGACCGAAAGCCATGAAACCTCGAACATGATAGGTCATTTTGTGAAGGTTTTTAGGAGACATAATCAGTATACCAAGTTTGATTATTTTCCTTGCAACTATGTCACATAATATCACACTACACGAAGGATTTACATTGTTCGGACCTTTTTTGAATTTTTATGCCCGTTTTGAATTTTTTGCCGATTCGAACATAGGTCAAAACGGCTCGCGTGAAGATAGGGGATCAGAACGTTAGAACTTGCATTGGATCTCTGAAAAAACAACATATTGTGTGTCTAAAAATGATTTTTGCAAAAAATCACGGAGGTTAGATCATGTACCTGTAGTTCAAACCGGACCCACTTCCTACCGCTTCGGCAGACATTTGTCTTTTTCACCCGGGAAGGACAGAAAGGTTTCAGATCCCCCGGTTGGGATATAGTTCATGTAAGGTGGTCTACTATTTTAGAAAAATGGAATGGTAGCATTCTGTAACTGCATTTTGGTGGCTGCTTCACAAAATGACCCGTCTTTTTGCGCTCGGAAAATGGAAAATGGCTTTTCCAAGTGACGAAAAGGAAAACTTCCTCCTTCAACATTGTTCTCCATCCCAATATACCATGCATGCACAATATGGGCACCCTGTCACAAACTATGCCGCGATTCAACACATAACATCCGTCTCTTGGACCGAAAGCCATGAAAACCCTAAACATGATAGGTCATTTTGTGAAGGTCTTTTGGAGACATAATCAGTATACCAAGTTTCATATTATTTCTTACAACTATGTCACATAATATCACACCACGCGAAGGATTTACATTGTTCGGACCTTTTTGAATTTTTTATGCCCGTTTTGATTTTTTTGCCGTTTCGAACTTAGGTCAAAATGGCGTGCGTGAAGATGGGGGATGAGAATGTTAGAACTTGCATTGGATCTCTGAAAAATCAACATATTGTGATTCTAAAAATGATTTGACCAAAAAATCACGAACGTTAGATCATGTACCTGTAGTTCAAACCGGACCCACTTCCTACCGCTTCGGCAGACATTTGTCTTTTTCACCCGGGAAGGACAGAAAGGTTTGAGATCCCCCGGTTGGGATATAGTTCATGTAAGGTGGTCTGCTATTTTAGAAAAATGGGATGGTAGCATTCTGTAACTGCATTTTGGTGGCTGCTTCACAAAACGACCCGTCTTTTTGCGCTCGAAAAATGGAAAATGGCTTTTCCGAGCGACGAAAAGGAAAACTTCCTCCTGCAACATTGTTCTCCATCCGAATATACCATGCATGCACAATATGGGCACCGTATCAGACACTATGCCGCGATTCAACACATAATTTCCGTCTCTTGGACCGAAAGCCATGAAACCTCGAATATGATAGGTCATTTTGTGAAGGTTTTTTGGAGACATAATCAGTATACCAAGTTTGATATTTTTCCTTACAACTATGTCACATAATATCACACCACGCGAAGGATTTACATTGTTCGGACCTTTTTTAAATTTTTATGCCTGTTTTGATTTTTTGTCGTTTTGAACTTAGTTCAAAATGGCGTGCGTGAAGATAGGGGATGAGAATGTTAGAACTTGCATTGGATATCTGAAGAAACAACATATTGTGAGTCTAAAAATGATTTTTTCAAAAAATCACGGACGTTAGATCATGTACCTGTATTTCAAACCGGACCCACTTCCTGCCGCTTCGGAAGACATTTGTCTTTTTTACCCGGGAAGGACAGAAAGGTTTGAGATCCCCCGGCTGGGATATAGTTCATGTAAGGTGGTCGACTATTTTAGAAAAATGGGATGGTAGCATTCTGTAACTTCATTTTGGTGGCTGCTTCACAAAACGACCCGTCTTTTTGCGCTCGGAAAATGGCTTTTCCGAGCGATGAAAAGGAAAACTTCCTCCTGCAACATTGTTCTCTATCCTAATATACACATGCATGCATAATATGCGCACCGTATCACAAACTATGTCGCAATGCAAAACATGCCCGTTTTCCCGCCATATCCCATCGCTTCCCGCCATGTTTTTCCGCCCTTTCTATCTGAATGTTACTTTTAGTACCGGTTGTAGCCACTAACCGGGACTAAATATATTTCCCGCCATATCCCACCACTTCCCGCCATGTTTTCCCGCCCTTTCCCTCTGAACGGTCCTTTTAGTCCCGGTTGTAGCCACTAACCGGGACTAAAGATATTTCCCGCCATATCCTAGCGTTTTTCACCATGTTTTCCCGCACTTTCCATCTATATATAGGTCGACCATGCCATGACTATCCATACATCCAAACCTTCCTCTCTCACAACTATGGACAGTGCCTACTGGGCCATTCTGACCCTCGAGGAGACCGAGGCGTTGTTCGCCTCCAACTACCCTTGCCCGCCGGGCTACCGTCCGCCCGCCGTCTGGATGCTGAGAGCTGGAGGGGTTCCTATCCCTCCTGTGCCTCAAGGCTCCGCCCGACAGGCGGCCATCACGAACCACTTCTACCACGAGCTCACGCCGGATCAGCGGATGGATCCCAGTGGGATCCCGACAACTATGACACCTGGAATGCCTTCTTTGCTAACCGAAGGGAAAGGGAGCTCGCCAGGTACGAGGGTGATGGCCCGCCCCCGGTGAACCACAATGAAGCCGGTCGGCGTCTGTGGTGGGCGAACCATACTATCATCGGCGTGATGCGCTACATCGCCGGGGAGACCATCCTCGCCTACGGTGCCCACAAATCTACCCGCCACAGAGCCACAAGAAGGCCCCTCACCCACCGGCGGTAACGACATCGTCTTCCATGAGACTCCTCCCCCGCCCGTCGTGAATCCGAGGCCAGAGTGCCAGGTGCCCCCGGTATATGCCATGGCCGAGGATCTCTTGAGTGGCAGGTGACAATGACGATGATGATGACAATGATGAAGAAGACCCTGAAGCTGCGTACTATAGGACTAGGCATGATTATGACTAAAGGGGTGGCTTTAGTCCTTAGTGTTAGCTAGTCCCGGTTTGTCCCAGTTTGTCCCAGTTTTAATATTAATAAATGTCTAAGTGTTACCTAGTCTAGTGTTTTGGTACCTGCCTACAGCAATCTCAGAAATTCCTCTTTGTCTCGGTTTGTCCCGGTTTTTAATATTAATAAATGATGATGACGATGAAAAATAGGATTAATTCACAAAAGGTTTAATACATAACATCACCAACATCCACATCTAGTGTTTTGGTTCTCTTCTTGTCCGTAACCATGGAGCATCTTCCTTATTTAGCGATATGCTTGGGTTACTTTTCACTTTGAATGGCGGAATTTCATGAAATTTGTCATAATATTCTGACATGTCTGTCCTGTCCGCAACTCCCACCATGTTTCTTTTTCCTGAAAGAACTATGTGGCGCTTTGGCTCATCGTATGATATTGTATTCTTTTTCTTATCTTTCCTTTTTCTCGGTCTAGTAGACATGTACTTCACATAGAAAACTTGAGCCACATCATTGGCAAGGACGAATTGTTCGTCTCTGTACGCAAGATTATTGAGATCCACTGTTGTCATTCCGTACAGCTGGTCTACCGTTACCCCACTCCTGTCATCTTGACCCATTTGCATCGAAACAATGGGACCTTGAAATTAGGACCATAGTCAAGTTCCCATATGTCCTCTATGAAACCATAATATGTGTCCTTTTTCCCATTCTCGTCTGTTGCATCAAATCGGACACCACTGTTTTGGTTGGTGCTCTTTTTATCTTGGGCGTGCGTGTAAAATATATTCCCATTGATATCGTACCCTTGGAAAGTCAATATAGTTGAAGATGGAGACCTGGCCAACAAGTACAACTGATCTCCAACAGTGGTGTCATTCATGAGATGTGTCTGCAACCAACCGCCAAAAGTCTTCATGTGTTCATCTCTAATCAACCTGTCAGACTGCCTCGGGTAGTTCGAGCGTACAATATTCTTGTGTACCTCGATATACGGATCCACCAAGGTGGAACTTTGCAGAATTGTATAGTGTGCTTTAGTGAAAGAATGTCCGTCCATACATATCTTTGCTTTCTTTCCTAGCGTGCGTTTTCCACTAAGTCTCCCTTCATATCGTGATTCAGGTACACCGATCGGCTTAAGGTTAGGAATAAAGTCAACACAAAACTCAATGACCTCCTCTGTTCCATAGCCCTTGGAGATGCTTCCTTCTGGCCTCGCACAGTTATGGACATATTTCTTTAAGACTCCCATGAATCTCTCAAAGGGGAACATATTGTGTAGAAATACAGGACCGAGAATGGTAATATCTTCGAGTAGGTGAACTAGAAGGTGCATCAGTATGTTGAAGAAGGATGGTGGGAACACCAACTCAAAGCTGACAAGACAATGGACCACATCTTTCTGTAACCCTGGTAGACTTTCTGGATCGATTACCTTCTGAGAAATTGCATTGAGGAACGAACATAGCTTCACAATGGGTACTCTAACATTTTCCGACAGAATCCCCCTCAAAGCATTCAGAAGCAACTACGTCATAAGCACGTGGCAGTCATGAGACTTCAGGTTCTGGAATTTTTTCTCTGCCATATTTATTATTCCCTTTATATTGGATGAGAGGCCAGAAGGAACCTTGATACTACTCAGGCATTCAAAAAATATTTCCTTCTCTTCCTTGGTAAGAGCGTAGCTGGCAGTACCTTAAAACAGCTCTAGATGCCTGCCTTCTCGGTCTTTCATACGTTGTTGGTCCTGTCGTGCTTTTGGTGTATCTTTATTCTTTCCATACACGCCCAAGAAGCCTAGTAGTATCACGCAAAAATTCTTTGTCAGGTGCATCACGTTGATTGCCGAGCGGACCTCTAAGACTTTCCAATAGGGTAGCTCCCAAAATATAGATTTCTTCTTCCACATGGGTGCGTGTCCGCCAGCGTCCTTCGGAACAGACTGTCCGCCAGGACCCTTTCCAAAGATTACTTTTAAATCCTTCACCATATCAAATACAACATCACCAGTACGACGGACAGGCTTACTCCGGTGATCTGCTTCACCATTGAAATGCTTGCCTTTCCTTCTTAGGGAATGCGTGGGCGGAAGAAAATGATGATTCCCTAGGTACACATTCTTCTTGCACTTATCCAAATAAATACTTTCAGTGTCATCTAAACAGTGTGTGCATGCATTGTATCCCTTGTTTGTCTGTCCTCAAATGTTACTAAGAGCAGGCCAATCATTGATGGTTACGAACAACAATGCTCGTAGGTTAAATTCCTCACGTTTGTGCTCACCCCACACACGTACACCTTGTCCGTGCCACAGCTATAAAAGTTCTTCAACTAATGGACTTAGGTATACATCAATGTCGTTGCCGGGTTTCTTCGGGCCTTGGATGAGCACTGGCATCATAATGAACTTTCGCTTCATGCACAACCAATGAGGAAGGTTATACATACACAAAGTCACATGCCATGTGCTATGACTATAGCTCTGCTCCCCAAAAGGGATTCATGCCATCTGTACTTAGACCAAACCATAAGTTTCTCGCGTCACCTGCAAAGTCCGGGTACTTTCTATCAATTTTTCTCCACTGCGACCCATCAGCGGGGTGTCTCAACATCTCGTCTTTCTTACGGTATTCTTTGTGCCATCGCAACAATTTGGCATTCTCTTTGTTTCTGAACAAACATTTCATCCGTGGTATTATAGGAGCATACCACATCACCTTGGCAGGAACCCTCTTCCTCGGGCGCTCCCCTCAACGTCACCAGGGTCATCTCGTCGGATCTTATATCGCAATGAAGTGCATATCGGGCATGCTTCCAAATTCTCGTACTGCTCACCGCGATAGAGGATGCAGTCATTAATGCATGCATGTATCTTCTGTACCTCTAATCCTAGAGGGCAGACAACCTTCTTTTCTTCGTAAGTACTGGCGGGCAGTTCTTTATCCTTTGTAAGCAGCTTCTTCATTATCGTCAACAACTTTTCAAATCCCTTGTCAGGCACACCGACCTTTTCCTTCCATTGCAGCAATTACAGTGTGCTGCCTAGCTTTTTGTGGCCATATTCGCAATTCGGGTACAACAATTTGTTGTGATCATCTAACATCTGCTCAAATTTCAACCTCTCCCTTTCGCTATCACATTCTCCCTTTGCATCAGCAATGGCCTGACCAAGATCATCATCTGGCTCATATGATGCATGTTCTTCTGCTTCTTCTTCATCATTGTCTTCCATTGTAGTACCACCGTATTCAGGGGACATAGGATAGCTGTCATCATTCTCTTCATCTTTGTTGTCTTCCATCATAACCCCTCTTTCTCCGTGCTTGGTCCAACAATTATAGCCAGACATGAAACCGGACCGAAACAATGGCAATGAAGGACTCTTGAGGAAGAGTATTCCTTCTGATTCCGACACTCACCACATGGACAACACGTAA
Source organism: Avena insularis (assembly GCA_023614405.1). Classification (NCBI taxonomy): domain Eukaryota; kingdom Viridiplantae; phylum Streptophyta; class Magnoliopsida; order Poales; family Poaceae; genus Avena; species Avena insularis. Next base: position 259,282,770 of record CM042685.1, read on the forward strand.
AACCATTCTGCTTGTTTGCCTCTGCCACAACGAGAAAAGAATGCACGCCTTTAATGAACTCGTCAGAGATTTGGTCAGCGTACATCCATTGTCGTCTAATCTGCATTTTATAAGTTCATAAAACAAAACCACGATGCTAAGAGTAGTACTAGTGTAAAAATAAAAGAACACATCGTATACATCAAACAAGCACTAATTTAAAAACTTTCTACTACATCTTTAGTCCCGGTTGGACACACCAACCGGGACTAAAGGGGTTGCGGCAGGCTGGGGCCGACATGAGCCCGTTTAGTCCCAAATGGTGTCTCCAACCGTGACTAAAGGACACTCCAATCGGGACTAAAAGTGGGTGACGACACTATATGTCGTGAGTGGACACTATGCTAGTGAGTGGCGACACTGTTCAGTGGGTGGCGACACTATGACAGGGGTGAGTGTCGACATTATGTTGAGAGTGTCGACACTATGCTGTGCTGCTTAATCTATAAATAGGCTTCCTTGTGAACTATCAACTGCAAGGAAGATCGTGTGCGAGACCAGGGACACCACTATGGCGGAGCTTCTTGAAGATGTCTTAGGACATCGTCCTCGGACATCTTCGAGGAGCTCGCCGTAGACGCTCTCCTTAATATGTGAAATTAGTTAGCTCCACCAGCATACTGATTGAGCTAGAAAAGATATGAACTGAAAGATGGTGTGTGAGAGCAAGGGCACCACTATGGCAGAGCTTCTCGAAGATGTCTTAGGATGCCTCGTCCTCAGACATCTTTGAGGAGCTCGCCATAGAGGCACTCCCTAATTTAATTTGGTAGCTCCTTGGCCAACACCCTCTGAATCCTTAACTAATTCGGTTGTAGATCTATAAACCCTAGTGAGGTGAGTCTATATAATCCTCCCTAGGGTACGCAGAGAGGACACGTTCCATCATACACCCCATGTGACTCGCCGCCTAGTCATCGAGCTCACCCCTTGTACTCTCTCATCAATACAATCTAGAAGGAGTAGGTATTTACCTTCCGGGGGGCCGAACCTGGGTAAGACCCTGTGTCTCTGCCCTCATCTCGCACCGCAGATGGCTGGCCGCCCTTGCCCTTTGTTCTACTACTCGCTGCCGATTGCAGCATCTACCGTGGCCATTCCCACGACAGTGGCGCCCACCGTGGGGCCTGGCCGGTCAGGCCTGTGTTCTGTGGCGGGATCCAATCTGCCAATCAACGAGATGATTGCACCGGCCGCATGATCGCGATCGGCGAGATCCTTCGGATCTTGCCGAGCAGTTACGTCCCGATGGCATGCCCCATCACGCACAGCATGATCATGCCGGTCGGCACGATCAGCCTCTTCATTGGCTTCATCGACGTCATCGTCTCAGAGGACTCTGCTCGCATCAGCGAGTAGCCACCGCGCGATCAGCTCTCTGAGAGTCAGATCCGCACCATCCACCGCCTCGCCTCCGAGTATGACTTGGCCAACAGCAACATGGCCAAGACCAGCATGGCCATGGATGACACGACCCTCAACAACGATGTCGACTCGGCGACCCTGGCGTCAGCCGCCGGATCCATCATCGCTACAGGCTCCATCACCAAGGTATCCAATGTGGGGCACTTCGAGGATCCTTCCATCCTCGGGATCTTCAACTCCGACTCCGGGTCGAAGAATTCTGGTGACTTCCACGCCGGATCGGGTCGCTTCGTCGCGACCTATATAGCGAGCGGCACGAGCGCCCCGCAAGACCCCTTCTCCACACCGATCTCTCCAACTGCCATGACGACAGAGGTCGAGGAACTCCGCCTGCGACTAGAGGAGGCGGTCCGCAAAGAACAGGCTGAGCGCGAATTTTTTTGCGTCGAGCAAGTAACGGCGCAGGAGCTCTCGCTCTACCACCAGCGCCACATCAAGTCGCGCCTGAACCCCACCGTTCAGGGGCGCGCCTTGAACTTCAACGACGAAAATGACCCGGCCCGCATGGCCGAACGCGTGGCCTGCGAGAACACGCCATCAGGAGGAAGCGCCCGGCCGCCACCCAGTCGCACACCACCCCTAGATCAACCAAGGATCATGATCTCCCTGCAAGAGCGGGATGCGAATGGCCTCCCTCTGTTCTCTACTCCAATGGACAACATCATCGCGAGTCGAGCCGCGGTCGACAGCATCAACGTGACGGGTGAAGGCGCATTGCAGATCCAGTACGCCAAGGCCCTACTCGCCAAGGCCGTCAAGTAGAAAACCGCAGGCGCCGATTCGCGGGGGCACATGTACTCCCGCTCATCAAGAAGCAGGGAGGCCTCGAGCGGCCGCCAAAATATGGCTAATACTATCAATTTCCCACCTCCCGAGCCCCTGCAGCTCCAGCCGCGACCCGTGAACACGGCACGCTCCACCAATGATTCGCGACCGACGAACAACATGGTCGCTACCAACGGGCAGCCAGTCGACGCGCAGACTCACATCATCAACAACCAGAGCTGGCGCGCACTTCAGCCTGACGACTTGAGGCACACCCTCACCAACCACCGCGACGGCGAACCAAGGGAATCGCTCAGCCGATTCGGACCCCAGTGCTTTGGACCAATGATCCAAGGCGAAAAATACCCGGCGAACTTCAAAGCACCAAAGGAGATCGAGAAGTACGATCCCTCGTACGACCCATCCGTGTGGCTGGACACATACCTCATGGCGATGGGAATCGCCGGCCACAACGACCTGATCGCCGCTCTCTACCTCCCCCTAATAATAGAGGGAGCGAGCCGGCAATGGATCAACACCATCCCCGCAGACAGCATCGACTCCTGGAAGGATATGTGCGACGCCTTCGTCAGGCACTTAGAGGGTTCCTACGCCCGCGCCACCACCATCGAGGACCTGGAGCGATGCGTCCAGGGACCCCGCGAGTCAACAAGTAGCTGGGTCTAGCGGTGGTAGGACCTGTGGTTCAACGCGGCCGGCATCCACCCGGACACAGCGATACAGTGCTTCAAGACCTCGTGCAGCTATGAGCCCTTGGTAGCCAAGCTCAAGCGGGTGTACAAGACACTCGACAACATACCAGACCTCCTCGAGATCGCCAAGCGGTACACGGAGGAGGATCCGAACCAAGAAACTGACGACGAGTCGAGAGGAAATCACCGCCCGAGCGGCCACGACAACGGGAGATGACCCGAGCTACGCTACAGCAACACTCGCTTCACCGGAAAGCTCTATGGTGACGGGCGAGTCGACTTCATCGCCAACGCCGGCTACACGCTACGCGAGCCCAAAACCTTTCTCCGCGATGGAGGCCAGTGCCGCGACAGCGGAAACTACAAGGCAAGGCCCAAATTCAACCCCGCGACTCTCCTTAATTAGCCTTGTGTGTTCCACAGCAGGGAGGGGAAGCCAGCCACGCACTCGACCGCCGACTGCCACTCCCTGAAGGAGATCGAGAAGGCACGGCATGCGCGGAAGGACCCCAACAACCACCCGCCGAACGGCGGGGCATTCGGCAACAACATCGGATCTCTCCACACCTTCACCGGGTTCAGCACCAAGCGCGAGAAGAAGGTCATCGCCCGCGCCATTGCCATTAAAGCGGTGTCCCAAGTCGACATCCCTCGCTTCCTCAACTGGTCCGAGTAGCGGATCACCTGGAGCCGCAAGGACCACTCGCCACGGATCGAATATCCGGCGCGAGTCGCCTTGGTGGTGAAGCCCAAGGTGGGCGACTACTGGCTCCCCAAGACGCTGATGGACGACGGGAGCTCCATCAAAATCCTCTACCTGGACACGTTCAGGCGACTGCGGCTCCGGCAGTCGATAATCGAGACGACCTACACCACCTTCCACGGCATCATCCCCGGTCGGAAGGTGCACCCGATCGGCAAGGTGATGCTACTAGTCACCTTCGGCACACCAGCAAACTTCCACACCGAGCGGATCGTCTTCGAGCTGGTGCCCTTCAACAACCCTACCATTGTGTCTTGGGGCGGCAAGGGTTCGCCAAGTTCATGGCCGCGCCACACTACGCGTACAACGCGATGAAGCTCCCAGGGCCGTGCGGCATCATCACCGTGCATGGTGACCCCGACATGGCCGTGGAGTGCGAGGCCAAGGACGTCGAACTCGGCGACGCTGTCATAGCCGCAGAAGCCAACCATGTCGAGGAACTCGCCAAGTACACAAGCGGGGTCAACAATGAAGACCCCACAAAACTCAAGAAGCCCAACTCGGAGGGAGGTGGCTCAACCGCCTTCGAGGCTACCACGCACATGCACTCCGTAGAGCTGGTCCCAGGCGACTCCAGCCAGACGGTGACGATCGGAACGGGCATGATCCCAACATAGGAAGGCGCGCTCATCGAGTTCCTCTGTGAGAATCGTGACATCTTTGCATGGAAGCCATCTGACATGCCTGGTGTCTCGAGGGAACTCGCTGAGCAAAAACTGAACGCCGACCCCAAAGCGCGACCCATCAAGCAGTCGTTGTGGCCTTTCAATGAAGAGTGCCGCCAAGCAATCGCCGAGGAGGTGCAGCGTCTACTCGCTGCAGGCTTTGTGCGACTAATCAAATACTCCAAGTGGCTGGCAAACCCGGTCCTGGTCAAGAAGAAGAATGGGACCTGGAGAATGTGTGTCGATTACACAAACCTCAACAGTGCCTGCCCAAAGGAGTAGTTCGTCCTCTCGTGGATCGATCATATCATTGACTCGACCGGAGGCTCGGAGTCGCTGTGTTTCCTTGACGCCTACTCTAGTTACAACCAGATCAAAATGACAGTCGAGGATGAGGAGAAAACGGCGTTCATTATGCCAGTTAGAGCATTCTGCTACACCATCATGACCTTTGGCCTCAAGAACGCCGGGGCAACCTACCAGAGGTGCATGCAGGAGTGCCTTGCGAGCCAAATTGGCCGCAACATCCATGTCTGCATCGAAGACGTGGTGGTGAAGTCCACTCGCCAGGGCGATCTACTCGCTGACCTGGCCAAAACCTTCGCAAATCTGCGGAGGTACAAGATCAAACTAAACCCAGGAAAGTGCACCTTCGGTGTACCTACTGGACAACTGCTGGGGTACGTAGTCTCCAAACGAGGCATCGAGGCGAACCCCACCAAGATTAACACGTTCGCCCAACTCGGGAAACCCGAGTGCCTGCGCGATGTTCATAAGTTGGCCGGGCGAGTCGCGGCTCTCAGTCGCTTCATCCCCTGGCTAGGCGAGAAGGTAATTCCTCTCTACCGCCTAATGCGCAAGAACCCCACGTTTCAGTGGGACAAGGAGGCAGACGACGCGCTTCATGCACTCAAGGAAGTGCTACTCGTGGCCCCACTACTCGCCGCCCCCGTCGACAAAGAACCCATGCTCATCTATGTCACGGCTTCCGAGCGAGTCGTCAGTGCCGTCATGGTCATCGAGCGACCAGAAAAAGCCAAGGAGCGCCCGATGCAGTGACCCGTCTACTACATCAGCAAAGTCCTCACCGAGTCATGCCAGCACTACACGTAGTACCAGAAGTTGGTATATGCGGTCTTTCGAGCCCAGCGGCGACTGCCGCACTACTTCCAGGAGCACCCAATCATGGTCGTCTCCTCAGCGCCACTGCAGGACATCATCCGCAACTGCGAGGCGACTGGGAGAGTCGCCAAGTGGGTCGTCGAGATCGGAGCCACAACATCAGGTACGAGGCCCGCAAGGCAATCAAGTCGCAGGCCCTGGCAGACTTCCTCGCCGACTGGGAGGAGGCGTAGCAGCCAGAGAAGCTGTCGTACCTCCAATACTAGTCACTGCACTTCGACGGGTCCAGGAACGCGGACGGCTAGGAGTAGGGATTGTCCTCACATCTCCAAAGGGCGACAAGCTGCGCTACGTCCTGTACCTCGACTTCACCCCTTGCACCAACAACATGGCTGAGTACGAGGCCCTCCTACACGGCATGCGAGTAGCCAAGGAGATGAACATCAACCGTCTGCGCTGCTACGGCGACTCCGACCTCGTCGCCGGGAAAGTCGCCGGCACCTGCGATGCAGTCTCCCCCACCATGGCGGCATACCGCCAAGCAGTGGACCAGCTGGGGGGCCACTTTGCCGGCTACTCCGTTGAGTGGATCTACCGGAACAAGAACGAAGAGGCCGATGCCCTCTCCCGCATTGGGTCGGCTTGCCTCACGCCACAGGCGGGTGTCTTCCTCGACACCATCATCAAGCCGTCTGTCTCTCCCCCGAGGGAGATCGACATCGGGATTCCGCTGCAACCAGAACCAACCCTGGTTGCCATGCTCGCGGAGCCAACCGACTGGACCGCGCCATACGTCGTCTACCTGGAGGGAGGAACCCTACCCGCCAACGAGATGGAGGCCCGGATGATAGTACGCCGCTGCAAGTCCTTCGTCATCATCAATGGCGAGCTCCACAAGCGCAGCGTAATCGGCGTGTTCCAGCACTGCGTACAACCCGCGGAAGGTCGCAAAATCCTCCAAGACATCCACGCCGGTGACTGCGGACACCACGCTGGCGCTCGATCCCTGGTCGCCAAGGCCATGTACATGTCTTCTACTGGCTCACCACGCACGCCGACGCGGTCGACATCATCCAACGCTGCGTCGGGTGCCAAAAGTACGCCAACCAGACTCACGTCCCAAGCTCGGCGCTCAAGACCATCCCCATCACCTGGACATTTGCCATGTGGGGCATGGACATGGCAGGCCCCTTCAATAAGACCCCCTCCGGCTTCACCCACCTCCTAGTCGCAGTCGACAGATTCACAAAGTGGGTGGAGGCCAAGCCAGTCCGCAAGTGCGACGGGAAGACCGCCACCAAGTTCCTACACGAGCTCATCTATCGCTACGGGTTCCCGCACATCATCATCATGGACAACGGCACCAACTTCGCCAAAGAAGCCATGGCCAAATTCTGCGAGGAGCATAACATACGACTCGATCTCGCCTCAGTCGCTCACCCGGAGTCCAACGGCCAGGCGGAACGCGCTAACCAGAGCATCCTCCATGGCCTGAAGCCGCGACTGCAAGTTCCCCTCGAGCGAACTCCGGGGTGCTGGGTTGAAGGGATCCCCTCCGTCATCTAGGGAATCTGCACCTCCATCAACAGGTCGACAGGGTTCACCCCCTTCTTCATGGTGTACGGTGCCGAAGCCGTCATGTCGACCAATCTTGAGCACGACTCGCCTCGGGTGGTCAACTGCGCGGAGGCCGACAATGATCTTGCACGCCAGGACGGGGTCAACCAGCTCGACAAAGCACGTGACCTAGCTCGCTCCCGCACCGCCATCTACCAGCAAGGACTTCGCCGCTACCACAACCGGCGAGTCCGGACTCGCAACTTCCAGGAAGGTGACCTGGCCCTACGACCTGGTTCCCCTGGGAGGGACCATTCGCCATTGGGCGAGTCCTGGGCAATGACGCCTACTACCTCATCGACATCCGAGGTGACGGACAACTCGATGTCAAGCGGCCATGGAATGTAAATATCCTACGGAAGTTCTACTCCTATAACTCCAAACATGTACCCCCTACCCGCTATGAAATAAAGAAGACCGATTCGCACAAATTGTGTCCACTCTCCATACCTTGTGCCATTCGCACTCGTAATAACAGTGCTACGCTACCCACGGAAGTCAACCCTTGGTCACACGACCGGCACGGCCAAGTAGTGCGATACGAGGGCACCGATAAATTTCGGGCCTTGTATCGTCCACAAAAAATGCCAACACGGAGCCCCATCGGAGTCGCCTCGGTCGGCTGGCTTTCCGAGCCAAGACGACCGCATTCGCTTCCAACAGCGACCCAGTCCTCCACATCCTTGGAGCAGCGACTCGAACAGCTAAGTACCACGCTCGGGGACTGACACCAGCCCAAACCCAAGCGACTAGGGAAAACGCCAAGTACGAGAGCGTGTCACGGACTCACCATGCGACTGATCCTCCGGGTCAGGTGGAGCGACACGCCTAGTACAATGCGCCCCGTCTTCACCTACCTTGGGCATGCAACTAGACCGTCTAAGTACCACGCTCGGGGACTCAGCCAACCGACCCCGTTCGCACCCGAGAAAACAGCTAAGTATAGAGCACCCCTTGGGGTCGCCATACGACTGTCTTCTCAAGCCACGTCGAGTCGACCTCAACTGACTAACAGTATAACAACAAACATACACATAAAAACGAGGTAAACCCCACAAAAGGGCGGACGCGCTCGGGGACTCGCACAACTCAACAATTCACAATCAAACCAAGTACTAACAAAAACATCCATGCATTCCTTATGGCAACAAAATTTGTTTGCTTACAAGGGCAGACACATTTTTCCTTTACAACTAATGCCACTTGGCAAACTCTCCTACTTCGCAGGCTTCGACGACGACTCGCCACCACTTCCGTGGACGCGGATGAAGGGCAACCACGGGTTTGACGGATACATCATCAAGGTGCCCGCCATCGCTGATCGGAACAGCTGCTCCACCTTGAAGTCATGCTTCGCCGGCTTCTCATTGTTCGGGGCGACGATTGTCTTCTGATACGGCAAGAAGTCGCCCATCGCCAACACGCGAACGGAGTAGACCACGACCCGGTCGGTGAGCTTCAGCATGTCGGAGATTTCGACTGCGCTCGTGGATGAAGGATAGCCGCTGGTGACGTCGTTGTAACATCCCAAAAATATTAAACTTAGATCATCAAATGCTAATCATCAAAATTAGGGTTAACAAAAACTTTCCCAACTAAAAATATGAAAGCATTCATATGTGTGTGTATTCAAAATTTGGATTCTTTTGAATTGCCATGGTTCTGTGTTTCTTTGCTTGTAAAATGATTCTTACGTGAAATAAACATCATCTAAACAATCCCCAAACTTTTCCCAAAGACAAACAACTGAAAATAAACAAATGAAGTGAATGGTCATTTTTGCCAAATTAACTCTCATGCCTACTTTGGCTATCTCTAGTTTTCAAAACTTAACAGAAACATTTGTGGCTCTTTGCACCCCTTGTTAGTACTCATAATAAGGTACCAAGGCCCACTTTGTGATCATCCAAAAACATTCAAATACTATGTTTAAATGACAGTTTAAAATTGAATCTATCTCATATGGGAAGATCCCACTATTTCAAAAACCACTCATACAAGATCAATTTTCAAGACCTAAGCACCCACAGAATCCTCAGCACATGCCTAGCACACACACCAAAAATCTTTTCAAAATTCAAAAGTAAGTTTCTTGCGGCCATTTCATCAAACAGCTTGCAGATTCAAATCAAACAAACAGCAAACACTATTTTGAGCAGTTATTTGGCCAACCTTGTCCCCTCTCTAGCTCACAGCAAACCTTTAGTAGATCATCTAGCTCAATTGTAAACATCTAGCACCACAGTGAGCTTGCCTTGCCATCAATGGTGAGCAGGCCGAGGCTCACCATGCCACCCCATTGTCGCTGGCCAGATAGAAGCCAACCTTGTCTGGGAGGTAGCCAGCACCTCACCGCTGCTCACTGTCGCCTCCCCAAGCCATTGCAAGTCGTGGACCACCAGGAACACCGCGTACCCAGTGCCACTGCGACATGCCAAGCCCGCCCCAGAGCGCCGCACCCGGCACGCGTGAACACGACGCCCCTCGACCGCAGCCCGTGCATACCGCTTTGCCATGATCCCAGGAACACGCCAGACACCCCCGTTTGCCGCCCCGTGCCTCACAGCCACCGCTCGCCGTCAAAGACGCCGCCTCTGTCGCGCAGAGCACCGCATGTTCCTGACCGATTGCCATCGCCCCTAAGCGCGCATTTAAGTGTAGGGTTCGCAGCATAGAAAACAAAAAATTTCCTACAATGTGAACTATATACCAAGATCTATCTACTAGATACAAACAACGGGCAGATGTATATCCGTAGAGAACATACCCTTGAAGACCGACAAAGCTTAACGAGTTCAACTCGTGGTTGATGTAGACGATCTCTTGCCGATCTCAAGATCGAGAGGAAGTCCTAGCGCCGCAAATCAGCAGCGCATCCGTGCTCGCACACACGTTCGAGGCACCGAGCAACCTCCGCCTCCTCGCTCCAGCGATGCAGCGGAAGAACAACTCTTTCTTGCCGAATAGCCACCGGGAACATGTATCTTGCTAGTCCGAGACCATGGGGAATAAATTCTAGAGGGGGAGAGAGATCCTTCACGAGGAGGTGTGAGAGACAAGTGAGGAGGGGGCTCCTTTTATAGGAGGAGGGGGGGCACCCAAGGGGGTGGCCGCCAGCCATGGGGGATGCCCCCTCCCCTCCTTCATTCATGTGGGTGGACACTCCACTCACAAAATGCCCTTTAAATTCCCTCCACTCAAAAGTCCACTCAAATTCCCATTAAATTTCCACCAAATTAAATGCAAACTCTCATTAAAAAAACTCTTTTATTTTATTCAGAATTTTGTCAATTACTTTAATGACAAACATTCACAAATAACCCCTTGCTAGAATTCTATTTCACATGCATAACCACTTTAAGCAATTTCACCCGAAAACCTGTTTCGGTATCTAGTGAAATAAATTCCTGCGCTTGTTCATTCTTTCGGCATGAAACATTTGCTCCAAGTGGATGTCGGTGTCTCTTAAGTGTGTCACCCTACGGTTCGTGAATAATGCGGACATGATCGAGACCCCTCTCGGATCAATAATCAGAAGCGGGATCTAGAGACCCATACTGACTCCCACACATTCAACGATGACTTTCTTGTGATCGTCGGAACCTTTTACGCTAGTATCATAATCCCTTTGTTTCACGATATATTACATGTCCGAGATTCGATCATCGGTATCTCCATACCTAGTTTGATCTCGTTACCGACATGCACTCTTTTCTTGTTCCTCTGATATAACATTCTATTGATCAAATCACTTGCTTGCAAGCTATCAATGTGATATCACCGAGAGGGCCCAGAGTATATCTATCTGTCATCGGGATGAACAAATTCCACTCTCGATCCATGAGCCTCAACATAACACTTTATTAGTTCTGAATCCATCTTTATAATCACCCTGTTACGGTGTGACGTTTGATGTTATCAAGAAACTCTTCCGGTGTTAGTGATTGACATGATATCATGGTCTAAGGATTAGGATCACTTCGTAAGTTGTTATAGCAATATAAACTCAATGACTTTGATCGTAATGCTATACTTCGGATGAATGTTCATCACACCATTACACTAATGTTGTGATCCGTTATTAACAACATCCAATGTCCATGATCGAAACCTTGATCATCTTGTTAATCAACCAGCTAGTTTATGAGAGGCATAACTAGGAACTTTCATTTGTTTATTAACACACATGTATTAACGTTTCAGTATTAATACAATTATAGCATGCAAAATAAACATCTATCATATACTTGGAATACACATAATAAACACTTTATTATTGCCTCTCGGGGCATATTCCTTGATCTCCCACTTGCACTAGAGACAATAATCTAGTTACATAGTGATAAATCTAACACCCATTGAGTTACGGTGTTGATCATGTTTTGCTCTAGGAGAGTTTTAGTCAACGGATCTGCTACATTGAGATCCGTATGTACTTCTAAATCTTTATATCTCCATCCTTGACATGCTCATGGATGGAGTGAAACCGCGCTTAATATGCTTGGAATGCTTGTGAGACCTTGGCTCTTTGGCATTGGCAATGGCACCATTGTTGTCACAATAGATCACCATTGGGTCCAACGCGTTTGCCACCACTCCTAGTTCGGATATGAACTCCTTCATCCAAAGCGCTTCTGAGCCGCTTACGAGCGACAACATATTCGACCTCCGTTGTTGATCCCGCTACCACAGGTTGTTTGGAGCTCCTCCAACTAACGCTCCGCCATTCATGAGAAATAATTATCCGGATTGAGAGTTAGAGTCATCGGATCGGTGTCAAAGCTAAGCGTCGACATAACACTTAGCGACGAGATCTTCTTCACCTCAGTATACAAGAAACATATCCTTAGTTCTTCGTAAGTACTTAAGGATATTCTTGACCGCTATCTAGTGTTCAACACGGATCCGATTGGTACCTACTAGTCAAACTAATAGCATGTGCCACATCCGGTCTTGTACATAGCATGTCGTACATTATAGAGCCTATGGCTGAAGCATAGGGACTTTGTCCATTATCTCTCTTTCTTCCTTGAAGCCGGACTTTGAGTCTTACTCAATGTCTTGCCTTGCAACATAGGTAAGAACCCTTCTTACTTCCGTCCATTTTAAACTTCTTTAAAATCTTATCAAGGTATGTACTTTATGATAGCCCTATTAGGCGCCTAGATCTATCTCTATAGATCTTTATGCCTAATATGTATGACCTTCACCTAGGTCCTTCATTGAAAATTTCTTTGTTTAGATAACTTTTAGCACTATTTAAAAGATCTATATCATTTCCGATCAATAATATGTCATCCACATATAATATCAGAAATGCCACATTGCTCCCACTCACTTTCTTGTAAATACAAGCTTCTCCATAAGTTTGGACAAATCCAAACTCTTTGATCACCTCATCAAAGTGGAGATTCCAACTTCGTGATGCTTGCTTCAATCCATAGATGGATCGCTGAAGCTTGCACACCTTGTTAGCATCCCTAGGATCGACAAAACCCTTTGGTTGTATCATATACAACTCTTCTTCAATATTACCATTGAGAAACGCGGTTTTGACATCCATTTGCCATATCTCATAATCGAAATATGCAGCAATTGCTAACATAATCCTAACTGACTTTAGCATCGCTACAGGAGAGAAAGTCTCATCGTAGTCAACTCCTTGAATTTGTCGAAACCCCTTTGCGACAAGTCGAGCTTTATAGACGGTCACATTACCATCAGCATCAGTTTTCCTTTTGAAAATCCATTTGTTCTCCACGGCCTTTCGGTCGTGAGGTAATTCCACCAAGTTCCAAACTTGATTTTCATACATGGATTCCATCTCGGATTTCATGGCTTCTAACCATTTGTTGGAATCCGGGCTCATCATCGCTTCTTCATACGTCGCAGGGTCATCATTTTCATCAACCATGAAATTCATGACAGGATTTCCGTACAGCTCGGGAGCTGCACGCGTCCTGTTTGACCTGCGAGGTTCGGTAGTACTCTCTTTTGGAGTTTCATGATCATTATCATTAGTTCCCTCTTCAACAGGTGGAGCCAACTCCGAAACAACTTCCGGCGCTGCGCTACTCGCCATACTTTGAAGAGAAGGTTCCACAACCTCTCCGAGTTCTACCTTCCGACTACTCACACCTTTCGCGAGAAACTCTTTCTCTAAAAAGGATCCATTCTTGGCAACAAAAACCTTGCCCTCGGATCTGTGATAGAAGGAATACCCAATAGTTTCTTTAGGGTATCCTATGAAGACGCATTTTTCCGCTTTGGGTTCGAGTTTATTCGGTTGAAGTTTCTTCACATAAACATGGCATCCCCAAACTTTAAGAAATGACAGCTTAGGTTTGTTTCCAAACCACAATTCATACGGTGTCTTTTCAACGGATTTAGATGGTGCCCGATTTAAAGTGAATGCAGCAGTTTCTAGTGCATAACCCCAAAATGACAGGGCAAGTCCGTCAGAGACATCATAGATCGAACCATATCTAATAAAGTACGATTACGACGTTCCGACACACCATTTCGTTGTGGTGTTCCGGCAGGTGTGAGTTGTGAAACAATTCCACACTCTTTCATGTGAGTGCTAAACTCGTAACTTAGATACTCACCTCCACGGTCGGACCGTAGAAATTTGATCTTTCTATTACGATGATTTTCCACTTCATTCTGAAACTCCTTGAACTTTTCAAAGGTTTCAGACTTGTGTTTCATCAAGTAGATATAACCGTATCTACTCAAATCATCCGTGGAAGTAACAAAATAACGATATCCACCTCGCGCCGACACACTCATTGGACCACATACATCAGAATGTATGATTTCCAATAAATCTGTCGCCCGTTCCATTGAACCGGAAAACGGCGTTCTAGTCATCTTGCCCATAAGGCATGGCTCACATGTATCAAATGATTCATAATCAAGTGATTCCAAAATTCCATCCGAATGGAGCTTCTTCATGCGTTTAACGCCAATATGACCTAGACGTCAGTGCCACATATATGCGGATATATCATCATTAAGTTTAATCCTTTTAGCATCAACATTATGAATATGTGTAACATTATCATCGAGATCTAATAGAAAAACCATTCATCATCGGTGCATGACCATAAAAGATTTCATTCATATAAATGGAACAACCATTGTTCTCGGATTTAAATGAATAACCACTTCGCATCAAACACGGTCCAGATACAATGTTCATGCTCAGTGCAGGCACCATATAACATTTATTCAAGTTTATAACTAATCCCGACAGTAAGTGGAGAGGCAGTGTTCCGACGGCGATCACATCAACGCTTGATCCATTGCCGACACGCATCTTGACCTCACCCCTTGCTAGCGGTCGCTTGTTCCAGCCCACGATTGAGTTACAAATATTAGCAACTGAACGGTATCAAATACCGGTGCTACTGCGAGCACTAGTCAAGTACACATCAATAACATGTATATCATATATACCTTTGTTTGCCTTGCCGGCCTTCTTATGCGCGGATACTTGGGGCGATTCTTCGCTTCGATGGCGATCCTTACAATAGTAGCACTTTTCGGAATCAGACTTAGGTCCAACTCGGGGTTTCTTTTCAGCGCGACAGCAGGCTTGCCGCCCTTACTTCCTTCCGTTTTCCCTTCTTGTCTTTCTTGAAACCAGTGTTCCTATTGATCATCAACACTTGATGTTCCTTTTTGATCTCCACTTCGCAGTTTTAAGCATTGTGAAGCTCGGGAGAGACTTCTTCATGCCTTGCATATTATAGTTCATCGAAGCTCTTATAGCTAGGTGGCGAGACCGAGAACACGATGGATGCCTAAGTCAATGGGAATCGATATTCCCAAGGATGAGCTTATCGGCGTAACCCGACATCTTGAGTACATGCTCACTAACGGAGCTGTGCTCTTCCATCATGCAGCTAAAGAACTTTTCTGAAGCGTTGTAGCTCTCTACAGAAGCATGTGTGTCAAAAATCATTTTCAACTCACCCATTGTATCAAATGCATTGCCGTTTTCGAAACGCTTTCGAAGTTCCGGCTCTACCCCATACAATATGCCGCAATGAACTAAGTTGTGGTCCTCCTGACGAGTCTGATAGACATTCTTATCCTCGTCAGGGGCATCATCTAAAGGTGGGGGGCCTAACGGCGCTTCTAGCACATATTGCTTTTGTGCAGCAGAGAGGAGAATCCTCAAATTCATGGCCCATTCGGTAAAGTTGCTATTGTTCGTTGCTAGTTTCTCTTTCTCCATGAACACATTGAAATTAAAAGCAGGTGGTGCCATCTACAACAGAATTTTTAAAGTTTAGACTAAGTGTATGATAGATTGAGTTCAACTAATCTATATTACGAATGAACTCCCACTCAAAAACGACATCCCTCGTGCCTTTTTGGTGATTACATGAACCAAATCCACTACACCATGTCCGATCATCACGTGAGTCGGTATAGCTTCAAAGGCGAGCATCAAATGGGCATCATATCAACTATATGACTCATGCTTAACCTTTCGGTCCATGTTCCGAGGCCATGTCTGTACATGCTAGGCTCGCCAAGTTAGAACCTTAGTATTCATGTGTGTAACTGTTTTACACCCGAAATATGGTTGTGGATCCAATAACACCCGATCATCACGTGATGTCTTGGAGCGACGAAAACATAATCGGTGCATACTGTAGGAAGAACACATTCTTATCTTGATATTTAAATGAGGGATCATCTTATTATGCTAACAAAGTGCTAAACAAGCAATATAAGATGCAATCAAACATCATATGTTTATTAGTGAAATTATATGGTTCCCGCAGATGATCTCTATCATGTGCATCGTGGTATGATCACTATCATACCTATATGTGTAAATCCAAGGTCTATGGATTTTACACGCTATGTGTGTTGTAAGAGTATCATCTCATACTTCTACTTACAACACTACCATATCATAACACTAGCCCAGCAACAATCTAAACTAGACGCCTCTAATTTATCCATTGCAAGTTTTACGTGGCTTAGGGCTTTCGAGATAGAACCGTTCTTACCTACGAACATGAACCACAACGAGGATAATCAAATTGTTGACAACTCGCTTGCAAAATAGATATTGACTATAGTAGGAGAGACAGACACCCGCTAGCCACTTATGCAAACTAGTTGCATGTCAAGCGTGGAACAGGTCTCATGTGCGAGGACATGTAAAGTTTGTCCGGGCCGCTTCATCCCACTATGCCACCAATATCCAAAATTACAACAAAGGAGCAACAACATGATCATCATCGCCCACACACTCATATGTGTACTACCCGTGTAAAGTATCTACGCATAGATCCGGCTCTGATACCACTGTAGGGTTCGCAGCATAGAAAACAAAAAAATTCCTACGATGTGAACTATATACCAAGATCTATCTACTAGATACAAACAACGGGCGGATGTATATCCGTAGAGAACATACCCTTGAAGACCGACAAAGCTTAACGAGTTCAACTCGTGGTTGATGTAGACGATCTCTTGCCGATCTCAAGATCGAGAGGAAGTCCTAGCGTCGCAAATCAGCAGCGCATCATCCGTGCTTCACACGTTCGAGGCACCGAGCAACCTCCGCCTCCTCGCTCCAGCGATGCAGCGGAAGCACAACTCTTTCTTGCCGAATAGCCACCGGGAACATGTATCTCGC
This sequence comes from Avena insularis, assembly GCA_023614405.1. Classification (NCBI taxonomy): domain Eukaryota; kingdom Viridiplantae; phylum Streptophyta; class Magnoliopsida; order Poales; family Poaceae; genus Avena; species Avena insularis. The sequence continues at coordinate 259,299,546 of CM042685.1, forward strand.
TAGTCCGAGACCATGGGGAATAAATTCTAGAGGGGGAGAGAGATCCTTCACGAGGAGGTGTGAGAGACAAGTGAGGAGGGGGGCTCCTTTTATAGGAGGAGCGGGGGCACCCAAGGGGGTGGCCGCCAGCCATGGGGGCTGCCCCCTCCCCTCCTTCATTCATGTGGGTGGACACTCCACTCACAAAATGCCCTTTAAATTCCCTCCACTCAAATTCCCATTAAATTTCCACCAAATTTAATGCAAACTCTCATTAAATAAAACTCTTTTATTTTATTCAGAATTTTGTCAATTACTTTAATGACAAACATTCATAAATAACCCCTTGCTAGAATTCTATTTCACATGCATAACCACTTTATGTAATTTCACCCGAAAACCTGTTTCGGTATCTAGTGAAATAAATTCCTACGCTTGTTCATTCTTTCGGCATGAAACATTTGCTCCAATTGGATGTCGGTGTCTCTTGAGTGTGTCACCCTACGGTTCATGAATAATGCGGACATGATCGAGACCCCTCTCGGATCAATAATCAGAAGCGGGATCTGGAGACCCATACTGACTCCCACACATTCAACGATGACTTTCTTGTGATCGTCAGAACCTTTTACGCTAGTATCTTAATCCCTTTGTTTCACGATATATTACATGTCCGAGATTCGATTATCGGTATCTCCATACCTAGTTTGATCTCGTTACCGACATGCACTCTTTTCTCGTTCCTGTGATATAACATTCTAGTGATCAAATCACTTGCTTGCAAGCTAATCAATGTGATATCAGTGAGAGGGCCCAGAGTATATCTATCCGTCATCGGGATTAACAAATTCCACTCTCGATCCATGAGCCTCAACATAACACTTTATTAGTTCTGAATCCATCTTTATAATCACCCTGTTACGGTGTGACGTTTGATGTTATCAAGAAACTCTTCCGGTGTTAGTGATTGACATGATCTCATGGTCTAAGGATTAGGATCACTTCGTAAGTTGTTATAGCAATATAAACTCAATGACTTTGATCGTAATGCTATACTTCGGATGAATGTTCATCACACCATTACACTAATGTTGTGATCCCGTTATTAACAACATCCAATGTCCATGATCAGGAAACCTTGATCATCTTGTTAATCAACGAGCTAGTTTATGAGAGAGGCATAACTAGGAACTTTCTTTTTGTTTATTAAACAAACATGTATTAACGTTTCCGTATTAATACAATTATAGCATGCAAAATAAACATCTATCATATACTTGGAATACACATAATAAACACTTTATTATTGCCTCTCAGGGCATATTCCCTTCAAAGTGGTTTCACCAAATAAGTTGTGGTTTCTCAAAACTTGGTGTTTATGGCCAGTAAGGTTGGTCCAAAACATTTTCTCCAAAGTTTTTACTCAAAACCATTTTCATAAACAAAACAATAGTTTTATTTAGCTAGAAATGGAGTAAACCAATTAATCCATTTTAAACTTTTCCAAATCAAATTTCCAAATCATGGGTTGGTTCCTAGGGTCAGTAAGGTCACAACAAACCATTTTGCAAAAGTTTTAAACCAAAATTCATTTTTAAACAATTTTTCTAATCTAATTAAGCACACAATTGATTCTGCAAAAACAAGCAAATTAACATATACTATTTACTAAACCAAGAGTATGGTTGTCTAGGGCTTGCTCTCCTAAATCCAACGATATAAAATTTGTAATTTTTGGACGTGTGGATCCAAAGTTACAAGGTTTGAATTTCATAACTAAATCAGATTTCAAACTTCTGTTTTTAAACAGGCTGGCCACGCGTCGCTTTCTAATTGGACGATACCGGTTCGGCCGGATCGGCTCTGTGACGCGTTGGATCTAATTAGATCGCACGGTCCTTATCGCGTACCCCTTCGGTGCTAAGTGATCTAATCGTGAGCGCCGGATCTCGATCCTACGGTGCTGGTCTGCTTGACCATATCAGCCGGCCGGCGCTAGCGGCGGCGCACGGCCAGGTGGTGGCGCTACGGTGGTTCTGGGAAGCGAGGAAGACAGAGGGGGTGCTCACCGTGTTCGCGAGGACGAGGTGGTGCTCGGCGTGTGGTCGTCGTGGCAAGGGGCGCACGGGGTCAGGTGGGATCCCTCGCCGGAGTAGGGACTGGCGTCGGGCGGCTCTGTCCGCGGTCGAAGACGAGGCTACTGGTCACGAAAAGACAAACAGTCAGGTTAATTCGCAAGACCGAGGCGGTGAGGAGCGTGAACGAGGAGGCTCGGCGGTCGGCGTTACGGGGAGGTCGTCGGAGAGGTTGCAAACGGCGCTGCGTCGTTGAGCTTGTCGTGGCGGTGTTACAGGACGCCATGCGTCGAATGGGTGGTACGGGGAGGAGTGTCTGGGAGTGGGGAGTCTGCTAGCGTGCTCAGGGAGGCAAGGGGTGGTGAGTGTTGGCCGGAATTTGGGAAGGAAGCTCTTCGGAGCAGTGATGGTGCAGGGAAAAATAATCGCAGCCTGGGGGCAGAGAGAGAGGAGCTTGAGGGGAAATGGAGAGGGAGAGTGGGCGCTTAAGAGGGCGAGGTCGCTGGGCGAAATCACTGCGGCATTACTTCGAATTAACGCGCGGCGTCAACGGCAGAAACGGCCGGCGTGGTCGTCGCGAGGAAGGAGACGGGCTAGAGAAGTGGGGTCCGCTGGTCAGTGGGAAAAGAAGTGAGAGGAGGGTCCACTGGTCTGTCTCTTTGCGGGTAGATACTGAGTGCGAATCGTTTTCTTCGGGGAGGAAAAGCTGGGCTGGTTCTGGGCCTTAGTGGGCTGATGGGTTGGGTCGACCTAAACTTTATATTTTTCCTGTTTCTGAATCCTTTTCTTTTTCTATTTCCATTTTCCTGTTTTGAAATTCAAACAACCAAACACATTCAAATTGATTCAAACAATCATCAAGCTTTGCAACTATGAATTTGGTTCTGTTTATCAACATAAACCAAATCTCAAAATAAAATAATATTTAAATCTTTTTAGGATCCATTCATTAATTAAATAAAATGGATCTTTAGTTATTTAATAAAATAGGGTTTGATTTAATTAACAAAATCTCCATTTGAAATTCAAATATTTTCAAAACCAAATCAGTAGGTTTTATTTGGGAAATATAGAATACTTGGAAATTTGTTTAAAACAAAATAACCTTTTATTTTTAGGGTCCTTTAATAATTAAATACAATAGACCTTTTTTATAAAATCAACTAGGATTTGTTTTATTAAAAATATTTATTTTGAAATCTAAAATAAAGCCAAAACACTTCAGTAGTTTTTATTTGAGAACATAAAATATTTGGAAAACTTATTTAAAATAATTTAATAAGTTTTGATGTTTCATTTAAAATGGTAAAACCTTTTATTTAAATAAAAATTGGATATTAAATCCTTATTAGTTTATTTAAATAAACCTTTGCTATTTTTATTCAAAACAAAAAGTTTTAATTCAAAAGCTTGGCCAAGGTTTAATTTGGCTTTATAAAAATAATCTTTATCTATAAAACTTTTATTTCTTTTGAAAGCCAAATCCTTTTATTTAAAAGATCCAAAATAGTATTTCCAAAATATTTTGTTTTCCTTTATTTAAAATGTTTATTCTTTTAAATCCCTTTAGGATTTTGTTTAATTCAAATGGTTTTGAGGTTCCATTTGAATTCAAAAAGTTTCTTCTGGCCCTAAAATCAACAAAGTTTTATTTTATTCATTTATTTTCACATTACAAGATTTGGAAAATCTTGGGATGTGACAGGCTACCACCCTTAAAATAAATCTCGTCCCGAGATTTGGGGAGGCTAGGGTTACAAGCAGGTTCAAAACAACTAGGGTACTACCACCCTTAAAAATTTTCAAACAAAAATTACATATTGGCCTTCTTGGGATCCTGGGGAAACATCTCTAAGCAAATTTTTGCATTGTTTCCTTGGTTTCCATTCTTGACTCATGGGCCAAGGTTGAGTTTCTCCATAGGCTTGTTCAACTTGTTCTTCATCTTTTCTGGACAGTTGCTTGCATAATGTCCTGGATTCTTGCAGTTGAAACAATGGATGTCCTTGAGTTCTTTTCGTAGCTCTTGTGGACAAGTTGCTACATAATGGCCTAGCTCTTTGCAGTTGTTGCACACTACTTGGCCAATCTCTTTATTCTTCGGGTTCTTTGGGCATTCACCAGAATAGTGTCCCATTTCCTTACACTGATGACATTGCACATGGCTTTTGTCTATCTTTTGCTTCTTGGGTTTCTTTGATCCTTTGAATTGGGTTGTCTTGTTTGGAGGTATAATGGTTCTTTTCCTTTGCCATCAATATTCTTGGCATACTTGGATCCTTCTTGTTTCCTTTGTTCAACAATGGCATAGATGGGGCATTGGATAGGAACATGATTGTTTCCTTCACACAAATAACAAGTGGCTTGAGAGGTGGGACATTGTCCAACAGGATGTTTATCTTCACAGTTAGGGCATTGATCTTCATGCTCCTTGGATGTATGGTCCTTGTCTCCACAAATAATGCAAGCTGGGGCTCCATCTAGAACAACATTCTTGTCATCCTTGTTATCATAAACTCCTTTGGGATAGCTTGTTTCCATGTTGATCATTTGATTAGTCACCTTAAGCATCAGTTGGGATTGTTCTTCCAAAAACTTTTGCAGTGCTGGATCTTTATCACTATTGTTGGCTATGAACTGAGCTGTCAGTTGGTTTAACTGGTTCTGGGTTGCTATGAGCTCTTTCATGCTGTCCCCTTGGTTGGTATTGGTGTCATCAACCTTGATGTTGGAGTCTCTTGGAGTAGTCATCTGTTTGGGTTGAATGGGGATTAGATTAGGCAAGATTTTCTAAGGAAATAATTCCAATCATACACATCACAATTCACACAAGCAATGTGCATGCAATCACAAACAACTTTTCACTCAAACAACCAAGTTCAAGCACATACTTAGGCAACAAAATACTTTTGTTACACCACATAAGTTGGTGTGTTTGACTTAACTATATTATGGTGGTCCATCTATATGGTTCACTTGTGATCTTTCCTTTCTTCTTGGTTGATTCTTCTTACTTGGGATCATGGTTTCCTTGAGAAAAACTCTTGGTTACAATACTTCAAACTTGTTGATGGCTCCTTCTTATTTTGCATTCCCTCAGTCTCTAAATCTTGAGTAAGATTTCCTTGTCTCACTTATAGTCCTTAGTGGTATCCAAGTTGGAAGTCCTTGGTGAACATGCTGAAGATGTTGAAGTCATTAGAGTTGAAGAGGTTGAAGTCATTAGAGTTGAAGAAGTTGAAGAAGTCCTTTGCACATGGTGTAGTTTAGCCATGGGGTAGGTTTTTCCATCAAGTTGAAAATAGAAGAGAGGTAGAGTTGAAACCAAAATGGTTGAGGAAAGAGTTTACAAGTATTTTTGTAAATAAGTTTTGGATAGAAATAAAACTCCTATTCTTCTAAGGGTTTTTGTCCAATCCTAGGGTTTACAAATCCTACAGGCAACACAATGCTCTGATACCATCTGTAGAGGGAGTGTCCCAACCTTTAAACAATATAAGGTGGTATCCCCTGTGTTTACAATGCTAGTCCCTGGATCAATAGCTAGCATCCACAGTTAAGATGTAATATCAAGAAACAAAGGTCATAACATAACTTTATAACCAGGAATAACATAATTTTATTACATCATACATAGCTCATTTGGCTATTACATTACATTGCAGCGGAATAACTATAGTCATGGGGTCCTTCATCTTCAAAGTGCCACAGGCAGATGTTGGTTGTAGACTTTGTAATCCTAATCAATCATTCTTCACTAAAATCAATCAAACCTGCAACATTACAAGTTACAGCCACAAGGGTCAATACATTTGAATTGTATTGGCAAGCTTCACTTTTATGTATAATATGAGTGGATCCTATCAATACATGCATATTTGGCTAAGTAGAGTTTAGGCTCATTTGCATAAAGCAAAATTTATCCTATCTTTTCAAAATGGTTTTGGTCCTTTGTCAAATCTCTTTTTCCAAGTTCCTTGAACTCCTTGGTAGAAACACAAGCGTTCAAGTCCTTGTCAAAAATCTCTTGAGCTACTTGGTAACCCCAAGTGCAACAAGTTTTATCAAAATCTCATGAGTTCCTTGGTAACCCCAAGTGTTCATGTTTTCAACAAAATCCCCTGAGTTCCTTGGTAACCCCAAGTACATCAAGTTTTGTCAAAGTCTCTTGAGCTCCTTGGTAACCCCAAGTGCATCAAGTTTTTAAAAGTTTTCTTTTTGAAATTAGAATGTCGAGATCTCCCATGGTTCAAACTTTAGTTGCTCAGTATTGTCCATAACCGGGGACACGGCTAAGTACTTAGATTTTTATTAACTTCTGCAGAAGGAGTACACTTTACCCACATGTCACAATCCCATCCTTTTGCCACCAATGGCCTACTGGATTAGTGCTCACCAAGATGGAGTACTGGCAGATTGAGAATGTGACGAAGTCTTTCCAAAAGGTCCTCCCATACACCATTGCTAGCTTGCCTTCAGCACCCATGAAGCATTCCATATCCCCATGTCCAGTTAACTGAAGACAGTGCATGGGTCTTCCCAATGTAGTTGACTAAGCCAGAGCCATAATAGCATGTGGTTGCACACGAAAGCCACAATTGTAGAAACATGTTCAATCTCTAAGTTTCCTGGGTGGTTCCTTTGGAGCACAACACAAAGAGATTTCCATAGTCATGGTTCCTTTTGTTGCCACCTTCTCCAATACTCAAAAGTATCCTTGGCCACCCAGGTGGTTCATTGAGTCCTTGTTTTATTATATAAAATCACAAGTCCTTTTCTCAACTTCATAAAATCGCAACATGTATCTCTTTTCAAAATATAGCATGGCTAAGCATGTAACAACTACATTGTTTTATCTAAGGAATGGATAGGGAATCCTATTAGGATTTTAGCATAGCATAAGTACAAAAGTATTTTCATGCATGTTTCAAAATCCACTAAGTATAATGAAAATAGTAGGACTTTTGATGATAGTGCCACTTGCCTTTTTGGTAGGGAATGATGATTCACTCCTTGATCTTGCTAGTCTCACTCTTTGCTAAATTTCACTACAAGTCAATCAAGCAAACACAAAATCAACTAACATTCCGACCAAAGTCAAACAAACAATTTCACACACACAAAGTAATGGAATCTAAGTCTTGCATAAGTATGCAAAGGATGGTTCTATTGTAAGGATGGTCTCCACTAGGTTTCTAAACTTTGTAAGGTCCAAAGTGGTCATTTACCAAAATGGCAAAGTCATTTGCAAAAAGGCTTTAGTCCATAAACCATTTTTCAAAATCTTTCATCATTTTATGTGGTGAAGACATTTTTCTCAATGCCACAACCTTAAGTGGTTTCACCAAATAAGTTGTGGTTTCTCAAAACTTGGTGTTTATGGCCAGTAGGTTTGGTCCAAATCATTTTCTCCAAAGTTTTTACTCAAAACCATTTTCATAAACAAAACAATAGTTTTATTTAGCTAGAAATGGACTAAACCAATTAATCCATTCTAAACTTTTCCAAATCAAATTTCCAAATCATGGGTTGGTTCCTAGGGTCAGTAAGGTCACAACAAACCATTTTGCAAAAGTTTTAAACCAAAATTCATTTTTAAACAATTTTTCTAATCTAAATAAGCACACAATTGATTCTGCAAAAACAAGCAAATTAACAGATACTATTTACTAAACCAAGGGTATGGTTGGCTAGGGCTTGCTCTCCTGAATCCAACGACATAAAATTTGTAATTTTTGGACGTGTGGATCCAAAGTTACAAGGGTTTGAATTTCATAACTAAATCAGATTTCAAACTTCTGTTTTTAAACAGGCTGGCCACGCGTCGCTTTCTAATTGGACGATACCGGTTCGGTCGGATTGGCTCTGTGACGCGTTGGATCTAATTAGATCGCACGATCCTTATCGCATACCCCTTCGGTGCTAAGTGATCTAATCGTGAGCGCCGGATCTCGATCCTACGATGCTGGTCTGCTTGACCATATGCGAGCGGCGCCAGGGGCGGCTAGCGGCGGCGCCCGGCCAGGTGATGGCGCTACGGTGGTTCTGGGAAGTGAGGAAGACAGAGGGGGTGCTCACCGTGTTCGCGAGGATGAGGTGGTGCTCGGCGTGTGGTCGTCGTGGCAAGGGGCGCACGGGGTCAGGTGGGATCCCTCGCCGGAGTTGGGACTAGCGTCGGACGGCTCTGTCCGCGGTCGAAGACGAGGCTACTGGTCACGAAAAGACAAACAGAGGTCAGGGTTAGTTGCGCAAGACCGAGGCGAGTGAGGGAGCATGAACGAGGAGGCTCGGGGCTTTCAGCGTTTACCAGGGGAGGTCGTCGGAGAGGTTGCAGACGGCAGCGTCGTTCAGAGCTTGTCGTAGCCGGTGTTTTGGGACGCCCGCGGTCGAATGGGTGGTATGGGGAGGAGTGTCTGGGAGTGGGGAGTCTGCTAGCATGCTCAGGGAGGCAAGGGGTGGTGAGTGTTGGCCGGAATTTGGGAAGGAAGCTCGTCGGAGCAGTGATGGTGCAGAGAAAAATAATCGCAGCCTGGGGGCAGAGAGAGAGAGGAGCTTGAGGGGAAATGGAGAGGGAGAGTGGGCGCTTAAGAGGGCGAGGTCGCTGGGCGGAATCACTGCGGCATTACTGCGAATTAACGCGCGACATCAATGGCAGAAACGGCCGGCGTGGTCGTCGCGAGGAAGGAGATAAATATTCATTTATTTTCACATTACAAGATTTGGAAAATCTTGGGATGTGACACCAACTCAAAGATAAATATTCTTGAGATTCCTTACTATTGCTTTTTGCCCTTTTTCTTAAATGGCGGAAACAAGAAATAATTGCTTAAAATACTTTTATACCCAAATAAATTCCAATAAAATTCTCCAATGTGTAATATGGTATTTAGGAACATATCAGATCAAAAACAAACCTTGGCCAATGTAAAAATATCAAATAAGCTTCTAGAAACCATTTCTACACTATTTGAGTGAATGATTTTCAGTGAACTAAAAATCATCCTAAAAATCTCAAATAATTCCTAGGGATGTTTCTTGACCTCCTCTATCTATCAGTACTATTTCCCCACCTTGTCAATAGTAAAATTAATGACTTGCTTCATAAGCATCCCTCTAGTCAATTATTGACCACTTTCAAACCAAACCCTTAAATACTCATCAAACCTCCTCCAACTTGGTCAACCAAGCGTGTACAGCACAACACCACTCTTTCCTAGTCGTGCACTGTAGTAAAATTACTGTATCACCCATACCTCCTTGTCCCATGTGCTTGAGTGAGAGAGAGAGGGAACTTGTTTAGTGCAAATCTTGCAAATATATTCCCCCAGCTGCCATTGTCCATCTTTGGTCATATACATGGCCCCACACACACCCCACCACCACCCACATTGCCCAACCAGCAGCCAGCTGTAACATCCCAAAAATACCAAACTTAGATCATCAAACACTAATCATCAAGATTAGGGTTAACAAAAACTTTTCTAAATAAACTCATGAATGCATGTATATATGTATGCATGGATTTTGAATTTCTATAAAAACCACCTTGTTTGTGTGATCCATTGCTTGTAAAATGTTTCTTAGGTCAAATGAACATCATCTAAAACATTTCCCACACTTTTCCTAAAGACAAGTAAATCAAAACAAATATATTAAGTGAATGGTCATTTTGACCAATTTAACTCCCATGCCTACTTTGGCTGTCTCAAACTTTCAAAACCTAACAGAAACTTTTCTGGATCTTTGCACCCCTTGAATGTACTCATAACAAAGTATCAAGGACCACTTTGTGATCATCCAAAAACTTTCAAATGCATAGTTTAAATGACAATTCAAAATTGAATCTTTATCATATGGGAAGATCCCACTTTTCCAAAACCCACTCAAACAAGCTCAACTTTCAAAACCCAAGCATCTGCAGACTCACCAGCACCAATCTAGCAAACCCACAAAAATTCATTTCAAAATTCAAAACTTGATTTCATGCGGCCATTTCATCAAACAGGTTGCAGACACAAATCAAACAAAACATCAAACACTATAGTGTGCAGTGATTCTTGCCTAACTTGTTCCCTAGTTAGCTCACACACAACTCAGTAGATCATCTAGGAAGATTAGCCAGGCACTAGCACCACTGTGAGCTTGCCATTGTCATCAATGGTGAACAGCCGAGCACCCCAATGTCACCCCATTGTGGATAGCAGGCTAGAGGAAGAACTAGTCGTTCCAACCTTGTCTGGGAGGCAGCCCACCGTCCATCGCCACTCCCTGTCCCAGCCGCGAGCGTTGCCAAGCCCTAGACCACGCGCACAAGCCGCGCCCAGACCATGCCGAGTGTGCGCCAGAGCGCCACCCTCGACCAGCGTCCACAGACCGTGCGCCGCCCTCACCGCGTGCACACACGATCACCACCGACCCAGGAGACCGCCAGACATCCCCGTTTGCCGCCCCGTGCCATATAGCCACCGCCCGCCGTCGAAGACGCCGCCTCTGCCGCGCAGAGCACCGGCCGTTCCAGAACAAACCACACCGCCCCATGCCTCGCGACCATGTCGTTGAGCATCGCCAGGAGACACAGCACCGTCCCCTACCCTTGCCCATGCCATTAGCCGTCTGTAACGTCGCCCCCGACGAGCTCACCGTGTGCCCCGACGGTTCCCTCGCTCGACTATAAATAGAGGCCACCCACGCACGATTTCTTCACACCATCTCACTCCCCTCTCCTCACTGACCGTGCCACACCGTCCTTAGAGCAAGGCGAGCATCACCTCGCCGAAATTTCACCGGAGCCCGCCGCCTCTGGAGAAGAAGGGAGCCAGCGATTGGAGCTGCCCCAGGAGAAGCCACCGGTACCAGGAGGTTCGCCGTCGTCGACTTCGTCGTTCGCCCGCCTCACCGACCCTCGCCCGTACCCCGGTGAGTCCCCATCACCCCTTACTGGCCGTGCTAGGTTTCGTTCTCGCCGGAGTTGTCTCGCGTCGACGATGACCCCCAGCCGTTGGATTAGAACTAGATCGAACGATCCACATTGCCGCATACCGCTTCGCCCAGCCCCGTGTCACTGACGAGTGGGGACACCCACTTAAGCAGCCCGCGGGAGCACTGCGCTTTGTAGGCCGGCCTGTTAGAATTTCCCGCGCAGCCCAGCGATTCAAATTAAATCTTTTTCTATTTCAATTCAAACACACTTCAGCACTCAACTTCAAAAATCAACCCAGATCGATTCAGTGCACCACTTTGAATGAAACCAATTTCGTTGGAAAGGTATGTGAATGCTGAATCCAAGCCCGTTGGATTCAAGTCATTTGGATCTCTAGATCACCCATAGTAAAAATAACAAGGCAGTAGCTTTTCTGCATTCAAACATTTTTCAAATTTAAACCATAAAAGCTTTTGAGTTGATTCCAACTCTCAAAAATCACATTTAACCATACCTTTCAGAATATATAAAAATATATAGGTTTACTTGCATAAATAATGTTCAAGTAATAAAAGAATGCTACATAAGCATTTCTAGCCACTTTAATTAATTAAAATAAAAGGGTAAAACCTTATTAAGTTGTGACACCACTTTAAATCACATTCCCATGGACTACAATATGTGGTGATGACATGTGTCAACATGATCCCATGTTTAGTTTGGAGAATGTTAAATCTTAAGTAATTTTTCAATGAGTAGAAATTACTTTTCTAAAAATAAAAAAGATTTAAACCAAGCCTTAACCTTGTAATGTTAGAGATGATGCTAGATCATCTATAGGACCCTTGTGTGTGATGATTGCAAGTAGATAAGTATTGTTTGGTGATTGTGTACCTCGTATTTATTCATAGACGCTAGTACCGACCAAGGATACGAGGAGGAAGGAGGATACTACGAAGAGGAAGCCGAGGAGAACTTCAACCATTGCTCTGCACAAGGCAAGCTAACACTTGCAAGATACTATACCTATGCAAGCTTATACTAATATTGATGCAAGCTAACCCTTGCCAGATACCCTACTGATGCCACAAACCCATACTTGTGATATGACTACTCTATGCCTTAAGCATATGTGATCATACCCACTTGATAAACCAAATCCTAGTTTTATGTGCAAGCTTCTTACTTTATTTCTTTATCAAAGCTTACTTAGAGTGTACCTAAGAGTCTGGTAGATACTAGACAGTTGTGCTGAAGGTTGCATAAAGAGCATAAAATTTGGCCTAAGCTAGAAACCTTGATATCAGCCTAAGATATAAGGTTGGACTTAGTGAAACTCCACTAGTTACCACCCCTCATTAGTACTACCCCCACCTGTAGATGCTAGTGCTAAGCATAAAACTTGATCAACCTTTAGATGGGAATACTTGATGGAAAAATGGTTATGAAAACCTTGGAATGATGGATCATTCTATTGAAATGTTTTGGACATGTGTTTCCAAACACTTGATGATTCTGGTAATAAAAATGTTGAGGCATGAGCCTTAGCCCTTTATAAAACTGATGGTTGTCTGGATGCGATACCATTCCAATTTTAGCGTACAACCACAATACCCGAATATTGGGTAGGGCTTGACTGGAAACTTATATACCTTAGTATTAGCTCCCTCCCGGCCAAGGTCTGAGCTGAGGCTACCTTGTGAAGATTGTCCACCTGTGCAGTACCCAAGATGACAACTGGTCATGGTTGGGAGGCCAAACTCACAGGAGAGGTGCTTATACTAGGGCGTGTAATTGAAAGGTTAGGATTGATTATCCGCATACTGAGTATGGTGAATTCAGGATTTGTTCCTGACGGATGTATCGAATGTTGTGGTGAAAGTGTACAATCTCTGCAGTGTCAAACTATTCAATAGCAGCGTCATGATTATGGACAGTTGGAGTGGCCATATTGTTCCCCGTCAGACTTTTCAAAATGACTTGTGAAATGAATTGAGACTTTGACTTGGCCACAACAGAGTTGTGACCTGAATTACAAGACCCCCCCTAGGAGTTATAAAATTTTGACTAGCTTTGGAACTTAGTAGAGATAAACCTGGCATTTTGCAAAAACAACCCTAGAGCCTAGTGTCCTATTATCCAAAAAAACCCTTACCTGTTAGTATTAGTTTGCGAGTACTTAAAGAGTACTCATGGCTTTGTCCCTGGCTATTCCCATGGCCAGACTATGAAGAGGAGTACCTGGAAGATGGACCCCCGGAAGGTTACGACAACTAGGATCATCTCCCATCGTCAGCATTGCCTGTGACCCCGAAGATGGAGCTTCGCCTATGCTACCGTTATTATTACGTATTCCGCTGCCTGATGTTGTATTAAGAACTGGATCATGAGATCCCCATTTGTGTAAGAACTTATGTATCGTTTGTAATGGATGAAGTACTATGGTATCCAATTCTGTTATGTCTCGCAAAAATGGTAATCCTCGGATTGCGATGTATGGCATAACAGGCATCTAGGATTGAAAAATCCGGGTGTTGACAAGTTGGTATCAGAGCCATCCTGACCATAGGAGACCCTAGTTAGATTGGACGTTGAACCAAAAACTTAGTTTCAAAACCAAAGAACAAATATTTACAAAAACCTATTCTCATTCTTATCTCTTTGATTCTTTCATAAAAATTCATGTTCCTCAAAAACTCTAGCAAAATACCTAAAATTTTGACACACTTGATCACTCTGCTAATCTACTCATCCTCTATTTTTATATATGGACGTGAAGTACAACAAGTTTTACCAACTTGGGAATGGAGGAGACCTTATCTTTGAGAGGGATCTGGATCAGCTTTCGGAACTTCTGGAGCATCCGCATCCCGAGTTCTTCGGGGCTCAGCTCAATGATTAAGGAGGAGAAGATCTGCAGTGGCTAATTGTTGCAAGTCTCCGAGGAAAGATTGAACCTCCCACTGCGGAAGGAATTCAGTTTACGTTAAGAGAGAACAACTGGCTCGATGGACTTGCCAGAGCAATGCAGGAAGCTCTTTCCTGTCTGTGTGGGCAGAGCATCAATCAGATCAAGGGTACTCGCTTTGAGTTTTGCCCAAGGCGTGATGCAAATGGACAACCATTGGAAGCTCCATACCACCCCGAGCTGAAGACTCAATTGGACCACCTTAGCTTCATGATGAATGATCGTCAGCAGGAATTGGACAACTGCCGTGACTATTGCAACCACAAGTCTGCCATCATCAAGACGAAGGACCAGACCATCGCCATGCTAGCAAAGGATCGCAAGTCTCGCCGCCGTCAGCTCGACAAGAAGGAGCGCATTATTGCCCGTCTTCGCCATCGCATCTCATCTCTGGAGGAGACCATCCACTAGAGAGACATGCAGTTAGAGGAAAGGGAGAATGCCGGAGAGGATCTTCGTGGAGACCCTTACTCCTATCTCAGCGATGACGACGATTTTCTGGAGGATCAGGCCATGGACTTCTTCACCGATGAGGATGATTTCTCCTTCATCGATGATGCTGAAGATGATGAAGCCACAGACTCAAGGAGTAGTAGCACGAGCACTAAGCGTAGTGAGTAGTAGTCGGTCCCCATTCGTAGTTTCCAGAATGGTTCTTAAAACCATCTGTTTTTCCTTGCTATGGTGTGCGTTGTATCGAGTGAATGAATGAATGAAAAAGCAAGCTGCTAGAAAAACCTGAGTCAAACTCTAAAAACTTTTCAAAAACCCAAAACCTTAGAAATTTCCCTCTTTTCTCATGATCTATATCAATCTTCAGATGCCACGTGGAGGAAGTGGTTCAGCCCCGGACCCGATGTTGCAGATCCTGCAAATGTTGACTTCTGACCGCGAAGCTGAAGGAGCGGAACGTCAAGCCGACCTAGCCACTCTGCAACAGATAGCCCAGCTAGCCCACAACAACCAAGGCCACGGAAATCAGGACAACCACGGATCTAAGCTCAAGAATTTCCAGAATACCAACCCACCTGTTTTCACCAAGTCAGAAGAACCCCTAGATGCTGATGATTGGCTGCAAACCATGGAAAACAACTTAGAAGTAGCAGGAGTCGAAGCCAACGAGAAAGTCCTGTTCGCCACCCATTATCTAGCCGGAGATGCCAGGGCATGGTGGAACAGTGTTCGTGCAATGACCTGAGGCCAGATGATGACCTGGGAGGAATTCAAGGTCAAGTTTAGCAGAACCCATGTGCCACCAGGTTTGATCAAGAGAATGAGAGACGAGTTCAGAGAATTGAAGCAAGGAAGGATAACTGTAGTGGAATACCGTGACAAATTTTTGTCATTAGCTAGGTATTCCCTGGGCGAGATAGACACCGAAGCCAAGAAGAAAGAAAGATTCCTGAATGGTCTGCATGACGAGATGCAGACAGTGTTAGTCAATATCCCCTTTGTTGATATTGAAGCCCTTGTCGACTCTGCTATCCAGATGGAAGGAAAGATCAACCAGGCCAATGAGAACCGCAAGCGTCGCATGATGCATCAACCAGGAACCCATCAGACCCCAAAGTATCGCCCCAACCCATCTCCAGGATTTGCCCCAAGAACCAACAGACCCCCTATGACCCGTCCAACCTATCCCAACCGTGGAAACCCTAGACCCGGAGGAAATCACAACAACCCCGGCAACTCTAGCAATTTCACCCGTGCCCCACCCAAGTTCAACACCAACAATGCTACCGCCAACCCCAACACTGCCCCGAGGACTGGAAGCAATGTTGTGCCTGTCGCAGCCAAGGACAAGTCACAAGTGACCTATTATGACTGTGGAAATAAAGGCCACTATTCCAACGAGTGCCCCAACAAGAAGAATGCTACAGCCCCCAACGCCAATGTCCCAGCTTAGCAGCAGCGTCGTGTCCAGCCAGGGAGAAGATTTGCCCCAGGGAATTCACTCAACCGCAATAGCCGTCTTTTTTCTCATGCATGCTGAAGAAGCTCAGGAAGCGCCAGACGTCGTGCTGGGTATGTTTTCTGTTAATTCAGTACTTGCAAGAGTGTTGTTTGATTCTGGTGCATTGCATTCATTTGTCACCGAAGAATTTTCCTGCACTAGTAAAATTCAACCAACCAAACTGAAGCATGTGATGATTGTACAAATTCCCAGATCAACCACCAAGGCTAGGCAAATTTGCAAGGCCGTCCCTATCCAAATCCATGGCATAGATTTTTATGCTAACCTAATAGTACTCGGAACTAAAGGTTTGGAAGTAGTACTAGGAATGGATTGGATGTCCAAACATAAAGGATTGATTGACTGTGCCAAGAAAGCCATCACCATGACCAGTACCGCCGGAATATCAGTCGAGCATATATTTGAAACCTTACCTCGCCAATTCAAATGCAACAAGAGTCTAGCCCAACCTACCATTGACCAAGTCTGGATAGTCTGCGAATACCCCGATGTATTTCCAGATGTTTTGCCCGGTATGCCCCAGATCGGGATATCGAGTTTATCATCGAACTAATCCCCAGAACAGGACCCATAGCCCAGAGACCCTATAGTATGAACCCATCGGAACTAGAAGAACTGAAGAAACAACTGGATTCCATGCTAGAAATTGGATTAATTCAACCAAGTGCGTCACCATGGAGATCACCTGTCTTATTTGTGGACAAGAAGGATGGAGGTAACCGTTTGTGTACGGATTATTAGAAGTTGAATGATGTCACCATCAAGAACAAGTACCCCTTGCCTAAGATAGAAGATTTGTTTGATCAGTTGATCGGTGCCAAAGTGTTTTCTAAGATTGATCTTAGGACTGGCTATCATCAACTCAAAATTCGTGCAGAGGATATCCCAAAGACTGCCTTTACCACCAGATATGGATTGTATGAGTATACAGTCATGTCTTTTGGATTAACCAATG
Organism: Avena insularis; assembly: GCA_023614405.1. Classification (NCBI taxonomy): domain Eukaryota; kingdom Viridiplantae; phylum Streptophyta; class Magnoliopsida; order Poales; family Poaceae; genus Avena; species Avena insularis. Next base: position 259,316,418 of record CM042685.1, read on the forward strand.
CCCCCGCTTATTTCATGAACCTCATGAATAAGATTTTTATGGACTTCCTGGATAAGTTTGTCGTTGTTTTCATCGATGACATTCTGATTTATTCCAAATCAGAAGAAGAACATGAGCTAAACCTAAGGACCATTCTTGGAACCCTTAGAGAGCATCAGCTGTATGCAAAGTTTAGCAAATGTGAATTCTGGTTACAGGAAGTAGGATTCCTCGGTCACATTGTATCCGCCGGAGGAATTGTCGTTGACCCTGCCAAAGTGAAAGATGTAGAAGATTGGCAAGCCCCAACCACTCAAACCCAAGTTCGTGCTTTTCTCGGATTGGCGGGATATTACCGCAAATTTGTAGAAGGATTCTCTAGTATCGCTAGATCCATGACCCAATTGCTGAAGAAGGACAAGAAGTTTGAATGGACCGACAAATGTGAAGCGAGTTTTCAAGAACTCAAAAGGAGATTGATTTCTGCCCCAATCTTGATCATGCCGGATATCACGAAGCCCTTCGATGTGTATTGTGACGCATCCAATATTGGTCTCGGATGTGTGCTAATGCAAGAAGGCAAAGTTATATCTTATCTATCGCGACAATTGAAGCAACATGAACAAAATTACCCAACCCATGACCTCGAACTCATAGCCGTAGTTCTAGCCCTGAAGACATGGAGACATTACCTGATGGGAAACCGTTGTGAGATTTATTCGAATCACAAGAGCCTAAAGTATATATTCACTTAGAAGGAGCTGAATATGAGGCAGAGAAGATGGATTGAGCTAATGAAGGATTACGACCTGGACATTCACTATCACCCTGGTAAAGCCAACATGGTAGCCGATGCCCTTAGCAGACAGCCGTGCCGCTTGAACTCCATGATTTTGAAGGAGCAACCAAGTCTGCACAAAGAAATGGAAGATTTTCGAATGGAATTAGTAAGTGAAGGATTTTTGGCTAGCATAGAACTTCGGCCCACTTTGATCAGTCAGATTAAAGAGGCGCAGAAAGGAAATGCCAGTATCGATGGAATCAAGCGTCGTATTGGTACAGGCAAAGTACCCGGATTCACCGAGGACGAAGAAGGAGTTTTGTGGTACAAAGGACTCCTTTGTGTACCATCAGATTCTGAGTTAAAAGAAGTTATCTCGAAGGAGGCTCATGATACTCTTTATTCTATCCATCCCAGAGGAACTAAGATGTATCAAGATTTGAAAGAGCAATTTTGGTGGCATAAGATGAAGAGAGAAATCGGAAGCTATATCGCCAAGTGTGATATATGTCAGCGAGTCAAGGCCAGACATCAAAGACCCGCTGGATTGTTGCAACCTTTGCAAATTCCGGAATGGAAATGAGATTCTGTAGGAATGGACTTTATCACTGGACTACCTACTTCTAGTAGGGGAAATGACTCTATTTGGGTCATAGTGGACAGATTGTCCAAAGTCGCCCATTTCTTGCCCGTCAAAACCACCTATCAGAGTTCGAAGCTAGCAGAGTTGTACATCGCTAGAATCGTTAGTTTGCATGGAGTCCCCAAGAACATAGTATCGGATCGAGGAACTCAGTTTACCTCGAGATTACGGAAAAAGTCCAAGAAGGTTTAGGAACCGCCTAGATTTCAATTACCGTATCACCCTCGCATCGATGGACAAAGCATGGCGAGTAAATCAAATACTCAAGATATGCTTAGAGCATGTGTGCTAGAATATGGATCCAAGTGGGAAGGCATGCGCCATTTGCAGAATTTTCATACAACAACAGTTACCAAGCCAGTTTGCAAATGGCCCCATTTGAATTCATGTATGGAAGAAAGTGCCGCACCCCCTTGAACTGGTCGGAAGTAGGAGAGAGTCAGATTTTCGGACCCGACATCCTACGAGAAGCAGAAGAGAAGGTTCACAAGATTCGTGAGCACCTCAAGACCGCCCAATCCAGACAGAAGAGTTACCCCGACAAGAGACATCGAGACCTCACCTTCAACATAGGAGATTTTGTTTATCTGAAAGTTTCGCCATTGAAGGGAATGCAGCGTTTCCAACTCAAGGGAAAGTTAGCCCCCAGATATATCAGACCTTTCAAAATTCTGAACCGTCGAGGAGAAGTATCGTATCAACTGGAGCTACCAGAAGAGATGTCAGCTATGCACAATGTGTTCCATATCTCGTTACTTCGCAAGTGTCTCCAAGTCCCCGAGAATACCGAAGTGTTCAAGAATATCGATCACCAGACCATAGAGATCAACGATGACCTGACCTATCCCGAAGTACCCATCCGTATATTGGAAGAAGCCTTTCGAACTACCAGAACCCGAAGAATCAAGTTTCTCAAGATTCAGTGGAGCAACCACACAGAAGAGGAAGCTACCTGGGAACGCGAAGATCACATCAGGACGGAGTTTCCCGATCTCTTCAAATCCTAGGTAATCTTTTCGTCCTTTTTCAAATCTGGGGACAAGATTTTTTTTAAGGGGGGAAGGTTTGTAACATCCCAAAAATACCAAACTTAGATCATCAAACACTAATCATCAAGATTAGGGTTAACAAAAACTTTTCTAAATAAACTCATGAATGCATGTATATGTGTATGCATGGATTTTAAATTTCTTTAAAAACCACCTTGTTTGTGTGATCCATTGCTTGTAAAATGTTTCTTAGGTGAAATGAACATCATCTAAAACATTTCCCACACTTTTCCTAAACACAAGTAAATCAAAACAAATATATGAAGTGAATGGTCATTTTGACCAATTTAACTCCCATGCCTACTTTGGCTGTCTCAAACTTTCAAAACCTAACAGAAACTTTTCTGGATCTTTGCACCCCTTGAATGTACTCATAACAAAGTATCAAGGCCCACTTTGTGATCGTCCAGAAACTTTCAAATGCATAGTTTAAATAACAATTCAAAATTGAATCTTTATCATATGGGAAGATCCCACTTTTCCAAAACCCACTCAAACAAGCTCAACTTTCAAAACCCAAGCATCTGCAGACTCACCAGCACCAATCTAGCAAACCCACCAAAATTCATTTCAAAATTCAAAACTTGATTTCATGCGGCCATTTCATTAAACAGGGTGCAGACACAAATCAAACAAAACATCAAACACTATAGTGTGCAGTGATTCTTGCCTAACTTGTTCCCTAGTTAGCTCACACACAACTCAGTAGATCATCTAGGAAGATTAGCCAGGCACTAGCACCACTGTGAGCTTGCCATTGTCATCAATGGTGAACAGCCGAGCACCCCAATGTCACCCCATTGTGGACAGCAGGCTAGAGGAAGAACTAGCCTTTCCAACCTTGTCTGGGAGGCAGCCCACCGTCCATCGCCACTCCCTGTCCCAGCCGCGAGCGTTGCCAAGCCCTGGACCACACGCACAAGCCGCGCCTAGACCATGCCGAGTGTGCCCCAGAGCGCCACCCTCGACCAGCATCCACAGACCGCGCGCCACCCTCACTGCGTGCACACACGATCACCACCGACCCAGGAGACCGCCAGACATCCCCATTTGCCGCCCCGTGCCATACAGCCACCGCCCGCCGTCGAAGACGCCGCCTCTGCCGCGCACAGCACCGGCCGTTCCAGACCAAACCACACCTCCCCATGCCTTGCGACCATGTCGTTGAGCATCGCCAGGAGACACAGCACCGTCCCCTACCCTTGCCCATGCCATTATCCGCCTGTAACGTCGCCCCCGACGAGCTTACCGTGCGCCCCGACGGTCCCCTCGCTCGACTATAAATAGAGGCCACCCCCGCACGATTTCTTCACACCATCTCACTCCCCTCTCCTCACTGACTGTGCCACACCGTCCTCAGAGCAAGGCGAGCATCACCTCGCCAGAATTTCACCGGTGCTCGCCGCCTCTAGAGAAGAAGGGAGCCAGCGATTGGAGCCGCCCCAGGAGAAGCCACCGGTACCAGGAGGTTCGCCGTCGTCGACTTCGTCGTTCGCCCGCCTCGCCGACCCTCGCCCTTACCCCGATGAGCCCCCAACACCCCTCACTGGCCGCGCTAGGTTTCGTTCTCGCCGGAGTTGTCTCGCGTCGACGATGACCCCCAGCCGTTGGATTAGAACTAGATCGAACGATCCACATTGCCCCATACCGCCAGCCCGTGTCAGCGGCAGTGGGGACACCCACTTAAGCAGCCCGCGGGAGCATTGCGCTTAGCAGGCCGGCCTGTTAGAATTTCCCGCGCAGCCCAGCGATTCAAATTAAATCTTTTTCTATTTCAATTCAAACACACTTCAGCACTCAACTTCAAAAATCAACCCAGATCAATTCAGTGCACCACTTTGAATGAAACCAATTTTGTTGGAAAGGTCTGTGAATGCTGAATCCAAGCCCGTTGGATTCAAGTCATTTGGATCTCTAGATCACCCATAGTAAAAATAACAAGGCAGAAGCTTTTCTGCATTCAAACATTTTTCAAATTTAAACCATAAATGCTTTTGAGTTGATTCCAACTCTCAAAAATCACATTTAACCATACCTTTCAGAATATATAAAAATATATAGGTTTACTTGCAGAAATAATATTCAAGTAATAAAAGAATGCTACATAAGCATTTCTAGCCACTTTAATTAATTAAAATAAAAGGGTAAAACCTTATTAAGTTGTGACACCACTTTAAATCACATTCCCATGGACTACAATATGTGGTGATGACATGTGTCAACATGATCCCATGTTTAGTTTGGAGAATATTAAATCTTAAGTAATTTTTCAATGAGTAGAAATTACTTTTCTAAAAATAAAAAAGATTTAAACCAAGCCTTAACCTTGTAATGTTAGAGATGATGCTAGATCATCTATAGGACCCTTGTGTGTGATGATTGCAAGTAGATAAGTAGTGTTTGGTGATTGTGTACCTCGTATTTATTCATAGACGCTAGTACCGACCAAGGATACGAGGAGGAAGGAGGATACTACGAAGAGGAAGCCGAGGAGAACTTCAACCACTGCTCTGCACAAGGCAAGCTAACACTTGCAAGATACTATACCTATGCAAGCTTATACTAATATTGATGCAAGCTAACCCTTGCCAGATACCCTACTGATGCCACAAACCCATACTTGTGATATGACTACTCTATGCCTTAAGCATATGTGATCATACCCACTTGATAAACCAAATCCTAGTTTTATGTGCAAGCCTCTTACTTTATTTCTTTATCAAAGGTTACTTAGAGTCTACCTAAGAGTGTGGTAGATACTAGAAAGTTGTGCTGAAGGTTGCATAAAGAGCATAAATTTGGCCTAAGCTAGAAACCTTGATATCAGCCTAAGATATAAGGTTGGACTTAGTGAAACTCCACTAGTTACCACCCCTCATTAGTACTACCCCCACCTGTAGATGCTAGTGCTAAGCATAAAACTTGATCAACTTTTAGATGGGAATACTGTAAGGTTCCCAACCTTTAATAAGGTAGAAATCCCTGTGTTTACAATGCTAGTCCCTGGATCAATAGCTATCATCCACAGTTAAGATGTAATATCAAGAAACAAAGGTCATAATACAACTTTATAACCAGGAATAAAATATTTCATTACATCTTACATAGCTCATTTGGCTATTACATTACATTGCAGCAGAATATCTATAAGCATGGGGTCCTTCATCTTCAAAGTGCCACAGGCAAACATGTTGGTTGTAGACTTTGTAATCCTAATCAATCAACTTCACTAATATCAAACAAACCTGCAACATAACAAGTTACAGCCACAAGGGTCAATACATTTGAATTGTATTGGCAAGTTTCACTACTATGTAGAATATAAGTGGATCCTATTAATACATGCATATTTGGCTAAGTAGGGTTTTAGGCTCATTTGAAGGAAGCAATAATTTTATCCTATCTTTTCAAAATAGTTTTGATATTTTGTCAAATCTTTCTGAACTCCTTGGTAAATCCCCAAGTGTTTCAAGTCTTTGTCAAAATCTCTTGAGCTCCTTGGTAAATCCCCAAGTGCTTCAAGTTTTTATCAAAATCTCTTGAGCTCCTTGGTACACCCCAAGTACTTCAAGTCCTTTGTTTTCACTTTAAAGTTTTGCTTTTAGAAATTGGAATGTCGAGATTTACCATAGCTTCAAGCTTTAGTTGCTCAGTATTGTCCATAACCGGGGACACGGCTAAGTACTTAGATTTTTATTATCTTCTGCAGAAGTTGTACACTTTACCCACATGACACAATCTCATCTTGATGCCACCAGTGGCCACTGGATAAGTACTCACCAAGATGGAGTACTGGCAGATTGAGAATGTGACAAAGTCTTTCCATAGAAGTCCTCCCAATACAAAATGCTAGCTTGTCATTCAGGCACAATGTAGGGTTTCAAGTTCCCTAGCACAAATCTAGTTAACCTGAAGATGCCAATGCATGGGTCTTCCACTATGTAGTTGACTAAGCCAGAGCCCATTTAGCATGTGGCTGTACACGGAAGCCACTATACGAGAAACATGTTCAATCTCTAAGTCCCTGGGTGGTTTTCTTCTAGTGCACAACAAAAAGAGATAGCCATATAAACATGGTTCCTTTTGTTGCCACCTTGTCCAACCTTGAGTATCCTTGTCCACCCAGGTGGTTCATTGAGTACTTGTTTTATTATATAAAACATAAGTCTTTTCAATACTTCATATATCATAACATGTATCCCATCCCAATATAGCTGGGCTAAGCATTTTACAACTATCTTGTTTTCACTAAGGAATGTATAAGGGTATCCTATTAGGATTTAGCATAGCATAAAGTATAGAAATCCTTTTCATGCATGTTTCAAAATCCACTAAGTATAATGAAAATAGTAGGACTTTGGATGATAGTGTCACTTGCCTTTTTGGTAGGGAATGTTGGTTCACTTCTTGATCTTGATAGTTTCACACTTTTCTAACTCCACTACAAATCAATCAAGCAAACACAAAATCAACTAGCATTCCAAAACAATATTCAATCAAATAATTCACACATAAAATCATAGAAACAAAGTCATGCATGCAAGCATGCAAAAAGATAGTTTTATTTGCAAAGGTGGTTTCCACTAGGCTCTAAACAATTTATGGTTCAAAGTGGTCATTTTCCAAAGTGGCAAAGTCATTTGCAAAAGGATTTTGTCTATAAACCATTTTTAAATCCATTCATTATTTTATGTGGTGAAAAATGTTTTTATCAAAGCAAAAACTTTATGTTTGTTCACCAAATAAGTTGTTAATTCTCAAAACTTGGTGCTTAGGGTCAGTAGGTTTGAATCAAAACATTTTCCAAAGGTTTTGCTCAAAAATCATTTCCATAACAAAATCAATATTTTTATTTGGCTAGAAATGGGCTAAATCAAGCTTTTATTCCTAAACTCCACAAAATACATTTTTAAATCCATGAGTTGGTTCCTGGGGTCAGTAGGTTCACCAAAAACCAATTTGCAAAGATTTCGTTCTTAAAAATCATTTTGGAATAATTTTTCTAACCTAAACAAGCATACAAATGTTTCTGCAAAAACAAACAATCTAACAGAAACTTTTTACTAAACAAATTGCATGGTTGGCTAGGGCTTGTTCCACTGATTCCATTGATATAAAGTTTGTAATTTTTGGACGTGTAGATCAAAAGTTACAAGGTTTTCAAATTTGCATAAAAGTCTGATTTCAAATTCTGTTTTAAACCATCTAGCGCCACGCGGCGTGATATTACTGGTTGGTACCGCTTCGGTCGGATCGTGCTTTCTGGACCGTAGGATCTAAGTTAGAACGAGTGGCGTAGAGGCACACGATACCCCTTCGTCTATGTTCTATCACAGCCACACGATATCGATCTAACGGCTACAACCAACTTGCCACTATCTGGCGGCGCTGCACGGCGGCAGACGGCGGCGCACGGTCGGACGATGTGTTAACGGCGGTTACAGGAAGCAAAGAAGGAAACGAGGATGCACCGTGTTTGCAGGGTACTGGGGAAGCTCAAGGTGGTGCTGTCTTAGCGAGGGGCGCACTGGAGTGGGATTAATCGCTCGCTGGAGCTTGAAGCGGCGCCGAGTTCGTCTGGTGGTCATCGAGGCCGGTGCTGCGGTTCGCCACGAGGGAAAACAAGGTCTAACATCCCAAAAATATCAAACTTAGATCATCAAAACACTAATCCTCAAGTTTAGGGTTAACAAAAACTTTTCTAAATGAATTCATGAATGCATGTATATGTGTATGCATGAATTTTGAATTTCTTGAACAACCACCTTGTTTGTGTGATCCATTGCTTGTAAAATGTTTATTAGGTGAAAATAACATCATCTAAAACATTTCCCACACTTTTCCTAAAGAAAAGTAAATCAAAACAAATATATTAAGGGAATGGTCATTTTGGCCAATTTAACTCGCATGCCTACTTTGGCTGTCTCAAACTTTCAAAACCTAACAGAAACTTTTCTGGATCTTTGCACCCCTTGAATGTACTCACAAAGAGTATCAAGGCCCACTTTGTGATCATCCAGAAACTTTCAAATGCATAGTTTAAATGACAATTCAAAATTGAATCTTCTTCATATGGGAAGATCCCACCTTTTCAAAACCCACTCAAACAAGCTCAACTTTCAAAACCCAAGAATCTGCAGACTCACCAGAACCAATCTAGCAAACCCACCAAAATTCATTTCAAAATTCAAAACTTGATTTCATGCGGCCATTTCATCAAACAGGTGGCAGACACAAATCAAACAAAACCACAAACACTATAGTGTGCAGTGTTTTGAGCCTAACTTGTTCCCTAGTTAGCTCACACACAAACCAGTAGATCATCTAGAAAGATTAGCCCCACACTAGTACCCCTGTGAGCTTGCCATTGCCATTAATGGTGAACAGCCGAGCACCCCCATGTCACCCCAATGTGGACAGCAAGCTAGGAGCAGCAGCAAGCCTAGCCAGCATGTCTAGGAGGCAGCCCACCGTCCATCGCCACTGCTTGTCCCAGCCGCGAGCGTTGCCAAGCCCTGGACCACGCGCACAAGCCGCGCCCAGACCATGCCGAGCATGCGCCAGAGCGCCACCCGCGACCATCATCCCCAGACCGCGCGCCGCCCTCACCGCGCGCACACACGATCACCACCGACCCAGGACACCGCCAGACATCCCCGTTTGCCGCCCCGTGCCATACAACCACCGCCCGCCGTCGAAGACGCCGCCTCTGCCGCGCAGAGCATCGCCCGTTCCAGACCAAACCACACCGCCCCATGCCTCGCGACCATGTCGTTGAGCATCGCCAGGAGACACAGCACCGTCCCCTACCCTTGCCCATGCCATTAGCTGCATCGACGTCGCCTCGGCAGGCTCACCTGCGCCCCTCGCTCGACTATAAATAGAGGCCACCCCCGCACGATTTTTTCACACCATCACACTCCCCTCTCCCCACTGACCGTGCCACCCCATCCTCAGAGCAAGGCGAGCACCACTTCGCCGGAATTTCACCGGAGCCCGCCGCCTCTGGAGAAGAAGGGAGCCAGCGATTGGAGCCACCCCAGGAGAAGCCACCGGTACCTGGAGGATCACCGTCGTCGACTTTGTCGTTTGCCCGCCTCGCCGACCCTCGCCCATACCCCGGTGAGCCCCCAGCACCCCTCACTGGCCGCGCTAGGTTTCATTCTCGCCGGAGCTGTCTCGCGTCGACGATGAACCTCAGCCGGTAGATTAGAACTAGATCGGACGACCCACGTTGCCCCATACCGCTTCGCCCAGCCCCGTGTCACTGACGAGTGGGGACACCCACTTAAGCAGCCCGCGGGAGCACTGCGCTTAGCAGGCCGGCCCGTTAGAATTTCCCGCGCAGCCCAGCAATTCAAATTAAACCTTTTTCTTTTTAATTTCAAACACACTTCTATACCCAACTTCAAAAATCAACCCAGATCGATTCAGAGCACCAAATTGGATGAAACCAATTTTGTTGGAAAGATCTGTGAATGCTTAATCCAAGCCCGTTGGATTCAAGTCATTTGGATCTGTAGATCACCCATACCGAAAATAACAAGGCAGAAGCTTTTCTGCATTCAAACATTTTTCAAATTTAAACCATAAAAGATTTTGAGTTGATTCCAACTCTCAAAAATCACATTTAACCATACCTTTCAGAATATATAAAAATATATAGGTTTACTTGCAGAAATAATGTTCAAGGAATAAAAGAATGCTACATAAGCATTTCTAGCCACTTTATTTAATTAAAATAAAAAGGTAAAACCTTATTAAATTGTGACACCACTTTAAATCACATTCCCATGGACTACAATATGTGGTGATGACATGTGTCAACATGATCCCATGTTTAGTTTGGAGAATATTAAATCTTAAGTAGTTTTCAATGAGTAGAAATTACTTTTCTAAAATAAAAAGACCTAAATCAAGCTTTAACCTTGTAATGATAGAGATGATGCTATATCATCTATAGGACCCTTGTGTGTGATGATTGCAAGTAGTTAAGTATTGTTTGGTGATTGTGTACCTCGTATTTATTCATAGACGCTAGTACCGACCAAGGATACTACGAGGAGGAAGGAGGATACTACGAAGAGGAAGCCGAGGAGAACTTCAACCACTGCTCTGCACAAGGCAAGCCTTACTAACCAAGTTGACCTATGCAAGCTAAAACTTGCAAGCCACTCTACCTTAGCAAGCCTAATGCAAGCTAGTAACCATGCAAGCTTTACTAACCAAGTTGACCCATGCAAGCTAACACTTGCAAGATACCCTATTGTTGCCACAAACCCATGCTTGTGATATGATTACTATATGCCTTAAGCGTATGTGATCATACCCACTTGTTAAACCAATCCTAGTTTTATGGCAAGCTTCTTACTCTTTTTCTTTATCAAAGCTTACTTAGAGTCTACTTAAGAGTTTGGTAGATATTAGACAGCTGTGCTCAAGTTTGCCCTAAGAGCATAAAATTTGGCCTAAGCTAGAAACCTTGATCTCAGCTTTAGATATAATGTTGGACTTAGTGAAACTCCACTAGTACCACCCCTCATGATTACCATCCCCAGCTGTAGATGCTAGTGCTAAGCGTAAAACTTGATCAACTTTAGATGGGAGTACTTGGTGGAAAAATGGTTATGAAAACCTTGGAATGATGGATCATTCTATTGAAATGTTTTGGACATGTGTTTCCAAACACTTGATGATTTTGGTGATGAAAATGTTGAGGCATGAGCCTTAGCCCTTTATAAAACTGATGGTTGTCTGGATGCGATACCATTCCAATTTTGCATACAACCACAATACCGAATATTGGGTAGGGCTTGACTGGAAACTTATATACCTTAGTATTAGCTCCCTCACGGCCAAGGTCTGAGCTGAGGCTACCTTGTGAAGATTGTCCACCTGTGCAGTACCCAAGATGACAGTGGTCATGGTTGGGAGGCCAAACTCACAGGAGAGGTGCTGATACTAGGGAGTGTAATTGAAAGGTTAGGATTGATTATCCGCATACTGAGTATGGTGAATTCAGGATTTGTTCCTGACGGATGTATCGAATGTTGTGGTGAAAGTGTACAATCTGCAGTGTCAAAGTATTGAATAGGCGTCATGATTATGGACAGTTGGAGTGGCCATACTGTTCCCCCGTCAGACTTTTCAAAATGACTTGTGAAATAAATTGAGACTTTGACTTGACCACAACAGAGTTGTGACCCGAGTTACAAGATCCCACTTAGGAGTTATAAAACTATAACTAGTTTTGGGAACTTAGTAGAGATAAACCTGGCTTTTTGCAAAACAACCCTAGAGCCTAGTGACCCATTATCCAAAAACCCCTTTACTTGTTAGTATTAGTTTGTGAGTACTTAAAGAGTACTCATGGCTTTGTCCCTGGCTATTCCCATGGCCAGACTATGAAGAGGAGTACCTGGAAGATGGACCCCAGGAAGGTTACGACAACTAGGATCATCTCCCATCGTCAGCATTGCCTGTGACCCCGAAGATGGAGCTTCACCTACGCTACCGTTATTAATACGTATTCCGCTGCTTGATGTTGTATTAAGAACTGGATCATGAGATCCCTATTTGTGTACAAACTTGTATCGTTGTAATGGATGAAGTACTATGGTATCCAATTCTGTTATGTCTCGCAAAAATGGTAATCCTGGGATTGCGATGTATGGCATAACAGGCATCTAGGATTGAAAAATCTGGGTGTTGACAAGTTGGTATCAGAGCCATCCTGACCATAGGAGACCCTAGTTAGGTTGGACGTTGAACCAAAAACTTAGTTTCAAAAACCAAAGAAAACAAATATTTACGAAAACTTATTCTCATTCTTATCTCTTTAATTCTTTCATAAAACTTCATGTTCCTCAAAAACTCTTGCAAAATAGATAAAATTTTGACACACTTGATCCCTCTGCTAATCTACTCATCCTCTATTTTTATAGATGGACGTGAAGTACAGCAAGTTTTATCAACTCGGAAATGGGGGAGACCTTATCTTTGAGAGGGATCTGGATCAGCTTTCAGAACTTCTGGAGCGTCCGCACTTTAGTTCTTTCTTGCTCAGCTCAATGATCAAGGAGGAGAAGATCTGCAGTGGCTAATTGTTGCAAGTCTCCGAGGAAAGATTGAACCTCCCACAACGGAGGGAATTCAGTTTACCTTGAGGGAAAACAACTGGCTCGATGGACTTGCCAGAGCAATGCAGGAAGCTCTTTCCCGTCTGTGTGGGCAGAGCATCAATCAGATCAAGGGTACTCGCTTTGAGTTTTTCCCAAGACGTGATGCCAATGGACAACCACTGCAAGCCCATACCACCCCGAGCTGAAGACTCAATTGGACCACCTCAGCTTCATGATGTACGACCGTCAGCAGGAGTTGGACAACTGCCGTGACTATTTCAACCACAAGTCTGCCATCATCAAGACGATGGATCAGACCATCGCCATGCTAGCCAAGGATCGCAAGTCTCGCCGCCGTCAGCTCGACAAGAAGGAGCGCATTATTGCCCGTCTTCGCCATCGCATCTCATCTCTAGAAGAGACCATCCACGAGAGAGACATGTAGTTGGAGGAAAGGGAGAATGCAGGAGAGGATCTTCGTGGAGACCCTTACTCCTATCTCAGCGATGACGATGATTTTCTGGAGGATCAGGCCATGGAATTCTTCACCGATGAGGATGATTTTGCCTTCATCGATGATCCTGAAGATGATGAAGCCACAAACTCCAAGCACACTGAGCACTAGCGTAGTGAGTAGTAGTCGGTCCCACTGTATCGTAGACTCCAGAATGGTTCTTAAAACCATCTGTGTTTCCTTGTTGTGGTGTGTGTTGTACTGTGTGCTATGAGTGAATGAATGAAAAAAAAAGCCAGTTGCTAGGAAAACCTGAGTCAAACTCTAAAAACTTTTCAAAGACCCAAAACCCTAGAAATTCCCCTCTTTTCTCATGATCGATATCAATCTTCAGATGCCACGTGGAGGAAGTGGTTCAGCCCCGGACCCGATGTTGCAGATCCTGCAAATGTTGACTTCTAACCGCGAAACTGAAAGAGCGGAACGTCAAGCCAACCTAGCCACTCTGCAACAGATAGCCCAGCTATCCCACAACAACCAAGGCCATGGAAACCTGGACAACCACGGATCTAAACTCAAGAATTTCCAGAATACCAACCCACCCGTTTTCACCAAGTCGGAAGAACCCCTAGACGCCGATGATTGGCTGCAAACCATGGAAAATAACTTAGAAGTAGCTGGAGTGGAAGCCAACGAGAAAGTCCTATTCGCCACCCATTATTTAGCCGGAGATGCCAGGGCATGGTGGAACAGTGTTCGTGCAATGACCGGAGGCCAGATGATGACCTGGGAGGAATTCAAGGTCAAGTTTAGCAGAACCCATGTGCCACCAGGTTTGATCAAGAGAATGAGAGACGAGTTTAGAGAGTTGAAGCAAGGAAGGATGACTGTAGTGGAATACCGTGATAAATTTTTGTCATTATCTAGGTATGCCCCGGACGAGATAGACACCGAAGCCAAGAAGAAAGAAAGATTCCTGAATGGTCTGCATGACGAGATGCAGACGGTGTTAGTCAATATCCCCTTGTTGATATTGAAGCCCTTGTCGACTCTGCTATCCAAATGGAAGGAAAGATCAACCAAGCCAATGAGAACCGCAAGCATCGCATGATGCATCAACCAGGAACCCATCAGACCCCAAAGTATCGCCCCAACCCATCTCCAGGATTTGCCCCACGAACCCACAGACCCCCTATGACCCGTCCGACCTATCCCAACCGTGGAAATCCTAGACCCGGAGGAAATCACAACAACCCCGGCAACTCTAGCAATTTCACCCGTGCCCCACCCAAGTTCAACACCAACAATACTACCACCAACCCCAACATTGCCCCGAGGACTGGAAGCAATGATGTGCCTGTCGCAGCAATGAGTGCCCCAACATGAAGAATACTACCGCCCCCAACGCCAATGTCCCAGCTCAGCAGCAGCGCCGTGTTCAGCCAGGGAGAAGATTTGCCCCAGGGAATTCACTCAACCGCAATGGCCGTCTTTTTCTCATGCATGCTGAAGAAGCTCAGGAAGTGCCAGACGTCATGCTGGGTATGTTTTCTGTTAATTCAGTACTTGCAAGAGTGTTGTTTGATTCTGGTGCATCGCATTCATTTGTCACCAAAGAATTTGCCTGCACTAGTAAAATTCAACCAACCAAATTGAAGCATGTGATGATTGTGCAAATTCCCGGATCAACCACCAAGGCTAGGCAAATTTGCAAAGCAGTCCCTATCCGAATCCATGGCATAGATTTTTATGCTAACCTAATAGTACTCGGAACTAAAGGTTTGGAAGTAGTACTAGGAATGGATTGGATGTCCAAGCATAAAGGATTGATTGACTGTGCCAAGAAAGCCATTACCATGACCAGTACCACCGGAGTATCAGTCGAGCATATATCTGAAACCTTACCTCGCCAATTCAAGTGTAACAAAAGTCTAGCCCAACCTACCATTGACCAAGTTCGGATAGTCTGCGAATACCCCGATGTATTTCCAGATGTTTTGCCCGGTATGCCCCAGATCGGGATATCGAGTTTATCATCGAACTAATCCCGGAACAGGACCCATAGCCGTAGACCCTATAGTATGAACCCGTCAGAACTAGAAGAACTGAAGAAGCAACTGGATTCCATGTTGGAAATCGGATTGATTCAACCAAGTGCGTCCCCATGGAGATCACCTGTCTTGTTTGTGGACAAGAAGGATGGAGGTAACCATTTGTGTACGGATTATCGGAAGCTGAATGATGTCACCATCAAGAACAAGTACCCCTTGCCCAAGATAGAAGATTTGTTTGATCAGTTGACCGGTGCCCAGGTGTTTTCTAAGATTGATCTTAGAACTGGCTATCATCAACTCAAAATTCGTGCAGAGGATATTCCAAAGACTGCCTTTACCACCCGATATGGATTGTATGAGTATACAGTCATGTCTTTTGGATTAACCAATTCCCCCGCTTATTTCATGAATCTCATGAATAAGATTTTTATGGACTTCCTGGATAAGTTTGTCGTGGTTTTCATCGATGACATTCTGATTTATTCCAAATCGGAAGAAGAACATGAGCGACACCTAAGGACCATTCTTGGAACCCTTAGAGAGCATCAGTTGTATGCAAAGTTTAGCAAATGTGAATTCTGGTTACAGGAAGTAGGATTCCTCAGTCACATTGTATCAGCCGGAGGAATTGCCGTTAACCCTGCCAAAGTGAAAGATGTAGAAGATTGGCAAGCCCCAACCACTCAAACCCAAGTTCGTGCTTTTCTCGGATTGGCGGGATATTACCGCAAATTTGTAGAAGGATTCTCTAGTATAGCCCGACCCATGACCCAATTACTGAAGAAAGACAAGAAGTTTGAATGGACAGACAAGTGTGAAGCGAGTTTTCAAGAACTCAAGAGGAGATTGATTTCAGCCCCAATCTTGATCATGCCGGATATCACGAAGCCCTTCGATGTGTATTGTGACGCATCCAAGATTGGTCTCGGATGTGTGCTAATGCAAGAAGGCAAAGTCATATCTTATCTATCGCGACAACTGAAGCAACATGAACAAAATTACCCTACCCATGACCTCGAACTCGCAGCCGTAGTTCTAGCCCTGAAGACATGGAGACATTACCTAATGGGAAACCGTTGTGAAATTTATTTGGACCACAAGAGCCTAAAGTATATATTCACTCAAAAGGAGCTGAATATGAGGCAGAGAAGCTGGATTGAGCTAATCAAGGATTACGACCTGGACATTCACTATCACCCTGGAAAAGCCAATGTGGTAGCCGATGCCCTTAGCAGATTGCCGTGCCTCTTGAACTCCATGATTTTAAAGGAGCAACAAAGTTTGCACAAAGAGATGGAAGATTTTCGAATGGAATTAGTAAGTGAAGGATTTTTGGCTAGCATCGAACTTCAGCCCACTTTGATCAGTCAGATTAAAGAGGCACAGAAGGAAAATGCCAGTATCGACGGAATCAAGCGTCGTATCGGTACAGGCAAAGTACCCGGATTCACCGAGGACGAAGAAGGGGTTCTGTGGTACAAAGGACGCCTTTGTGTACCAGCAGATTCGGAGTTGAAGGAAGTTATCTTGAAGGAGGCTCATGATACTCTTTATTCTATCCATCCCGGAGGAACTAAGATGTATCAAGATTTGAAAGAGCAATTTTGGTGGCATAAGATGAAGAGAGAAATCGGAAGCTATATCGCCAAGTGTGTCATATGTAAGCGAGTCAAGGCAGGACATCAACGACCCGCTGGATTGTTGCAACCTTTGCAGATTCCGGAATGGAAATGGGATTCCGTAGGAATGGACTACCTACTTCTAGTAGGGGAAATGACTCTATTTGGGCCATAGTGGACAGATTGTCCAAAGTCGCCCATTTCTTGCCCGTCAAAACCACCTATCAGAGTTCGAAGCTAGCGGAGTTATACATCGCTAGAATCGTTAGTTTGCACGGAGTCCCCAAGAACATAGTCTCGGATCGAGGAACTCAGTTTACCTCGAGATTCTGGAAGAAAGTCCAAGAAGGTTTAGGAACCCGCTAAGATTTCAGTACCGCTTATCACCCTCAAACCGATGGACAAACGGAGCGAGTAAACCAAATACTCGAAGATATGCTTAGAGCCTGTGTGTTGGAATATGGATCCAAGTGGGAAGACTGTCTGCCGTTTGCAGAATTTTCTTACAACAATAGTTACCAAGCCAGCTGCAAATGGCCCCATTTGAATTTATGTACGGAAGAAAGTGCCGCACCCCTTTGAACTGGTCGGAAGTACGAGAGAGTCAGATCTTCGGACCCGACATCCTACGAGAAGCAGAAGAGAAGGTTCACAAGATACGTGAGCACCTCAAGACAGCCCAATCCCGACAGAAGAGTTACGCTGACAAGAGACGTCGAGACCTCGCCTTCAACATCGGAGATTTTGTTTATCTGAAAGTGTCGCCATTGAAGGGAATGCAACGTTTCCAACTCAAAGGAAAGTTAGCCCCCAGATATATCGGACCTTTCAAAATCTTGAACCGTCGAGGAGAAGTATCGTATCAACTGGAACTACCTGAAGAGATGTCAACTGTGCACAATGTGTTCCATATCTCGTTACTTCGCAAATGTCTCGAAGTCCCCGAGAAGACCGAAGTGTTCAAGAATATCGATCACCGGACCATAGAGATCAATGAGGACCTAACCTATCCCGAAGTACCCATCCGTATATTGGAAGAAGCCTTTCGAACTACCAGGACCCGAAGCATCAAGTTTCTCAAGATTCAGTGGAGCAACCACACAGAAGAGGAGGCTACCTGGGAACGCGAAGATCACATCAGGACGGAGTTTCCAGATCTCTTCACATCCTAGGTAATCTTTTCGTCCTTTTTCAAATCTCGGGACGAGATTTTTTTTAAGGGGGAAGGTTTGTAACATCCCAAAAATATCAAACTTAGATCATCAAAACACTAATCCTCAAGTTTAGGGTTAACAAAAACTTTTCTAAATGAATTCATGAATGCATGTATATGTGTATGCATGAATTTTGAATTTCTTGAACAACCACCTTGTTTGTGTGATCCATTGCTTGTAAAATGTTTATTAGGTGAAAATAACATCATCAAAAACATTTCCCACACTTCTCCTAAAGAAAAGTAAATCAAAACAAATATATTAAGGGAATGGTCATTTTGGCCAATTTAACTCCCATGCCTACTTTGGCTGTCTCAAACTTTCAAAACCTAACAGAAACTTTTTTGGATCTTTGCACCCCTTGAATGTACTCACAACAGAGTATCAAGGCCCACTTTGTGATCATCCAGAAACTTTCAAATGCATAGTTTAAATGACAATTCAAAATTGAATCTTCTTCATATGGGAAGATCCCACCTTTTCAAAACCCACTCAAACAAGCTCAACTTTCAAAACCCAAGAATCTGCAGACTCACCAGAACCAATCTAGCAAACCCACCAAAATTCATTTCAAAATTCAAAACTTGATTTCATGCGGCCATTTCATCAACCAGGTGGCAGACACAAATCAAACAAAACCACAAACACTATAGTGTGCAGTGTTTTGAGCCTAACTTGTTCCCTAGTTAGATCACACACAAACAAGTAGATCATCTAGAAAGATTAGCCCAACACTAGCACCCCTGTGAGCTTGCCATTGCCATTAATGGTGAACAGCTGAGCACCCCCATGTCACCCCAATGTGGACAGCAAGCTAGGAGCAGCAGCAAGCCTAGCCAGCATGTCTGGGAGGCAGCCCACCGTCCATCGCCACTGCATGTCCGAGCCGCGAGCGTTGCCAAGCCCTGGACCACGCGCACAAGCCGCGCCCAGACCATGCCGAGCATGCGCCAGAGCGCCACCCGCGACCATCGTACCCAGACCGCGTGCCGCCCTCACCGCGCGCACACACGATCACCACCAACCCAGGACACCGCCAGACATCCCCGTTTGCCGCCCCGTGCCATACAACCACCGCCCGCCGTCGAAGACGCCGCCTACCCGCCCATTCCAGACCAAACCACACCGCCCCATGCCTCGCGACCATGTCGTTGAGCATCGCCAGGAGACACAGCACCGTCCCCTACCCTTGCCCATGCCATTAGCTGCCTGTAATGTCGCCCCCGACGAGCTCACCTTGCGCCCCGACGGTCCCCTCGCTCGACTATAAATAGAGGCCACCCCCGCACGATTTCTTCACACCATCTCACTCCCCACTGACCGTGCCACCCCATCCTCAGAGCAAGGCGAGCACCACTTCGCCGGAATTTCACCGGAGCCCGCCGCCTCTGGGGAAGAAGGGAGCCAGCGATTGGAGCCGCCCCAGGAGAAGCCACCGGTACCAGGAGGATCGCCGTCGTCGACTTTGTCTTTCGCCCGCCTCGCCTGCATTCCGGTGAGCCCCCAGCACCCCTCACTGGCCGCGCTAGGTTTCGTTCTCGCCGGAGCTGTCTCGCGTCGACGATGACCCTCAGCCGTTAGATTAGAACTAGATCGGACGACCCACGTTGCCCCATACCGCTTCGCCCAGCCCCGTGTCACTGACGAGTGGGGACACCCACTTAAGCAGCCCGTGGGAGCACTGCGCTTAGCAGGCCGGCCCGTTAGAATTTCCCGCGCAGCCCAGCAATTCAAATTAAACCTTTTTCTTTTTAATTTCAAACACACTTCTGTACCCAACTTCAAAAATCAACCCAGATCGATTCAGTGCACCAAATTGGATGAAACCAATTTTGTTGGAAAGATCTGTGAATGCTTAATCCAAGCCCGTTGGATTCAAGTCATTTGGATCTGTAGATCACCCATACCGAAAATAACAAGGTAGAAGCTTTTCTGCATTCAAACATTTTTCAAATTTAAACCATAAAAGCTTTTGAGTTGATTCCAACTCTCAAAAATCACATTTAACCATACCTTTCAGAATATATAAAAATATATAGGTTTACTTGCATAAATAATGTTCAAGGAATAAAAGAATGCTACATAAGAATTTCTAGCCACTTTATTTAATTAAAATAAAAAGGTAAAACCTTATTAAATTGTGACACCACTTTAAATCACATTCCCATGGACTACAATATGTGGTGATGACATGTGTCAACATGATCCCATGTTTAGTTTGGAGAATATTAAATCTTAAGTAGTTTTCAATGAGTAGAAATTACTTTTCTAAAATAAAAAGACCTAAATCAAGCTTTAACCTTGTAATGATAGAGATGATGCTAGATCATCTATAGTACCCTTGTGTGTGATGATTGCAAGTAGTTAAGTATTGTTTGGTGATTGTGTACCTCGTATTTATTCATAGACGCTAGTACCGACCAAGGATACTACGAGGAGGAAGGAGGATACTACGAAGAGGAAGCCGAGGAGAACTTCAACCACTGCTCTGCACAAGGCAAGCCTTACTAACCAAGTTGACCTATGCAAGCTAAAACTTGCAAGCCACTCTACCTTAGCAAGCCTAATGCAAGCTAGTAACCATGCAAGCTTTACTAACCAAGTTGACCCATGCAAGCTAACACTTGCAAGATACCCTATTGTTGCCACAAACCCATGCTTGTGATATGATTACTATATGCCTTAAGCGTATGTGATCATACCCACTTGTTAAACCAATCCTAGTTTTATGGCAAGCTTCTTACTCTTTTTCTTTATCAAAGCTTACTTAGAGTCTACTTAAGAGTTTGGTAGATATTAGACAGCTGTGCTCAAGTTTGCCCTAAGAGCATAAAATTTGGCCTAAGCTAGAAACCTTGATCTCAGCTTTAGATATAATGTTGGACTTAGTGAAACTCCACTAGTACCACCCCTCATGATTACCATCCCCAGCTGTAGATGCTAGTGCTAAGCGTAAAACTTGATCAACTTTAGATGGGAGTACTTGGTGGAAAAATGGTTATGAAAACCTTGGAATGATGGATCATTCTATTGAAATGTTTTGGACATGTGTTTACAAACACTTGATGATTTTGGTGATGAAAATGTTGAGGCATGAGCCTTAGCCCTTTATAAAACTGATGGTTGTCTGGATGCGATACCATTCCAATTTTTGCGTACAACCACAATACCCGAATATTGGGTAGGGCTTGACTGGAAACTTATATACCTTAGTATTAGCTCCCTCACGGCCAAGGTCTGAGCTGAGGCTACCTTGTGAAGATTGTCCACCTGTGCAGTACCCAAGATGACAGTGGTCATGGTTGGGAGGCCAAACTAACAGGAGAGGTGCTGATACTAGGGAGTGTAATTGAAAGGTTAGGATTGATTATCCACATACTGAGTATGGTGAATTCAGGATTTGTTCCTGACGGATGTATTGAATGTTGTGGTGAAAGTGTACAATCTCTGCAGAGTGTCAAACTATTCGAATAGCCGCGTCATGATTATGGACGATTAGAGTGGCCATCTTGTTCCCCGTCAGACTTTTCAAAATGACTTGTGAAATAAATTGAGACTTTGACTTGACCACAACAGAGTTGTGACCCGAGTTACAAGATCCCACTTAGGAGTTATAAAACTATAACTAGTTTTGGGAACTTAGTAGAGATAAACCTGGCTTTTTGCAAAACAACCCTAGAGCCTAGTGTCCCATTATCCAAAAACCCCTTTACTTGTTAGTATTAGTTTGCGAGTACTTAAAGAGTACTCATGGCTTTGTCCCTGGCTATTCCCATGGCCAGACTATGAAGAGGAGTACCTGGAAGATGGACCCCAGGAAGGTTACGACAACTAGGATCATCTCCCATCGTCAGCATTGCCTGTGACCCCGAAGATGGAGCTTCACCTACGCTACCGTTATTAATACGTATTCCGCTGCTTGATGTTGTATTAAGAACTGGATCATGAGATCCCTATTTGTGTACAAACTTGTATCGTTGTAATGGATGAAGTACTATGGTATCCAATTCTGTTATGTCTGCTGGCCGAAATTTTCTGGAAAGGTTCGCCGGAGCAGTGGGGTTTGGGCTTACGATTCGAGCAGCCTAGAGGCAGAGAGGGGGAGCTTTCTGGGGGAAATGAGAGAGAGGCCACGGGCGGTTAAATGTGCGCGATAACTGGGAGGAATCAACGCCTCCATCAACGCGTAATCAACTCCGGCGTTACTGGCTGCAAGCGAAGCGGCAGGTCGTGGTGGAGACGACGAACAGTAGCGTGGGGCCTGCCTGTCAGCGAGGGAGAGTGGGGGAAAGAGGGGCCACCGGTCAGTCGCTCTGCGGGTGCGGGTTCAGGTGGAAAACGCTTCGCGCGTGGGGGAATAGCTGGGCTGGTACTGGGCTTCTGGGCCAGGTTTAGTTGGGTCGAGTCTGACTCTATTTTTTTCTTTCTAATTGTTTTATCTTTTTCTATTTCTATTTTCTGTTTTGAAATTCAAACAACCAAAGAAACATTCAAATCAATTCAAAACTCTTCCAAACTTTGCCTTGGGTTTTGGTTCTGTTTAACCACAATATTCTAAGTCCTAAAATAAAATAATAATTTTATTTTAGGGTCCATTTATAATTAAATAAAATGGACATTAGTTAATAAATCAAATGGGTTTTAATTTATTTAAATCTCCATTTGAAATCTAAATATTTTCAAAACCAAATTAGTAGATTTTATTTGGAAATAAATAACACTTGGAAAAACTTGTTTAAAATAAATAAGTTTTGATGTTTTAATTAAAATAGTAAAACCTTTATTTCTAATAAACTTGGATATTAAATCCTTATTATTTATTTAAATAAACCTTTACTATTTTTATTAAATAGAAATATTTTATTTCAAAGTCTTGGCGAAGTTTTAATTTGGCTCTATAAAATAATCCTTATTTATATTTCTACCTTTTTATTTGAAAACCAAATCTTTTTATTAAAAGATTCAAAAATAGTAATTTCAAATATTTTTAGCTTTATTGTTTATTTATCTTTTTAAATCCCTTTAGGATTTTATTTGATCCAAATAGGTTTGAAAGTTTCCAATTGGATTCAAAAAGTTTCTTCTCACCCTCAAAGTCAACAAAGTTTTATTTTATTCATTTATCTTTCACATATCAAGATTTGGAAAATCTTGGGATGTGACAAATACTTGGTGGAAAAATGGTTATGAAAACCTTGGAATGATGGATCATTCTATTGAAATGTTTTGGACATGTGTTTCCAAACACTTGATGATTCTAGTAATAAAAATGTTGAGGCATCAGCCTTAGCCCTTTATAAAACTGATGGTTGTCTGGATGCGATACCATTCCAATTTTAGCGTACAACCACAATACCCGAATATTGGGTAGGGCTTGACTGGAAACTTATATACCTTAGTATTAGCTCCCTCCCGGCCAAGGTCTGAGCTGAGGCTACCTTGTGAAGATTGTCCACCTGTGTAGTACCCAAGATGACAGCTGGTCATGGTTGGGAGGCCAAACTCACAGGAGAGATGCTTATACTAGGGCATGTAATTGAAAGGTTAGGATTGATTATCCGCATACTGAGTATGGTGAATTCAGGATTTGTTCCTGACGGATGTATCGAATGTTGTGGTGAAAGTGTACAATCTCTGCAGAGTGTCAAACTATTCAGTGTCGTCCATGATTATGGACAATTAGTGGCCATACTGTTCCCCCGTCAGACTTTTCAAAATGACTTGTGAAATGAATTGAGACTTTGACTTGGCCACAACAGAGTTGTGACCTGAATTACAAGACCCCCCCTAGGAGTTATAAAATTTTGACTAGCTTTGGAACTTAGTAGAGATAAACCTGGATTTTTGCAAAAACAACCCTAGAGCCTAGTGTCCTATTATCCAAAAAACCCCTTACCTGTTAGTATTAGTTTGCGAGTACTTAAAGAGTACTCATGGCTTTGTCCCTGGCTATTCCCATGGCCAGACTATGAAGAGGAGTACCTGGAAGATGGACCCCCGGAAGGTTACGACAACTAGGATCATCTCCCATCGTCAGCATTGTCTGTGACCCCGAAGATGGAGCTTCGCCTATGCTACCGTTATTATTACATATTCCGCTGCTTGATGTTGTATTAAGAACTGGATCATGAGACCCCATTTGTGTAAGAACTTATGTATCGTTTGTAATGGATGAAGTACTATGGTATCCAATTCTGTTATGTCTCGCAAAAATGGTAATCCTGGGATTGCGATGTATGGCATAATAGGCATCTAGGATTGAAAAATCCGGGTGTTGACACCAGCACCCTTGCCCATTCCCAAACATAGACATTGTCCACCATAGACCCCTCACCTCGGTTTATAAGGCCACAGGCCAGTATAGCCCCTCTCCCCTCTCTCATTTGCTCCCCCACCACCCACCTACCCTCCCCAGAGCTCCTCTTCCCCTCCCCTGCTATGTTCTGCTCGAGGGAAAGAGAACAAGGAGCTTCGGTCCTCCTCAAAGAATCGAGCCTAGGGCTTGATACGTCGTAAACGTATCTATAATTTTTGATGCTCCATGCTTGTTTTATATCATTTGTCTTATGCGTTGTCTACACTTTGAGGTATTTTTATATGTTTTTCTGGACTAACCTATTAACAAGATGCCACAGTGCCAGTTGCATGTTTTCTTCTGTTTTTGGTTCCAGAAAGGCAGAAAATCAATATTCTCGGAATTGGACGGGACAAAAGCCAAAGTCATTATTTTTCCCGAAGCAACACGGAACCACGAAGCAGAGACGGAGTAGGGCACTAGGGTGGCCACACCCCCCAGGCACGGTCCAGTCCTCGTGGCGCCTACAGGGGGTGTGGGCCCCCTGACGTCCACCGACCGTCCCTCCTTTGCCTATAAGAAGCCTCCGACATAGAAACCCTAAAGAATCTAGAAGAAATCCATGAAAATCTCCGCAGCGCCGCCACCACCGAAGGGGAGATACGGGGGACAGAAAGTCTCTGTTCCATGATGCAGCGCGACCTACGGTCGTTACTACATCAAGGTCTCCAACTTACGCCAAGTCGTCATGGACTCAAAAGGTGAATCCGTTCCTCTATGCAAGCTCACTTCCTACCCTATTAAATGGTATACTACTTCATACTCCGTCCTATGGCCGTGATAGGTTCACATTGAAAAGTACGGAGAAAAGGGAGGAAGCCCGGAGCATCAAGC
Organism: Avena insularis; assembly: GCA_023614405.1. Classification (NCBI taxonomy): domain Eukaryota; kingdom Viridiplantae; phylum Streptophyta; class Magnoliopsida; order Poales; family Poaceae; genus Avena; species Avena insularis. The sequence goes on from CM042685.1 coordinate 259,341,521, forward strand.
CCGACAAGACGGTGGCTTGGAAGAGGAGACGGAAGAAGATAGATCGGCGGCTGCCAGGTCCAAGCGGTACTACCGGTCGTCGGAACCGGTACTACCGGTCAGCGGTACTACCCTACTACCGCTCACATCGACTCCAACTGTCGCTCTAGGACTGCAGCGGTACTAGGTGATGACCGGTACTACCGGGTCCTAAGTCCCAGACTACCGGTCATGTCTGTCATATGCGCGTTGGGGCTGAGCCCACAAGGGCCCAAAATTATGTATTCCCCTTTACTTACCTATTCGCCTAGTTTAGCCCCAAACTACCCTTGTTTAGTGGCTGGCCTATAAATTGATCCCCCACCCCTCATGTATCCCTTAGGCATAGATGATAGACTAAAGACAACCCCCTTGTGTGGAATCTCTAGTTTTGCCTCATCCCCTTACCCAAGGGGACCGACTATCATCACCAACCTCGATTGGACTTTGCATCACGCATCCATCGTTGAACAAGGCCTTGGAGTTCGGTGTCTCGTCTCCAAGTTGTCAAGACCCTCCCCAAGGTGTTCTTCCCTCTCCGATGTGAATTTGAGGGAGCACGTTGACCGATCTTTCCTTGCGAGGATTCTATCGGACCGGTGTCCGCCGTTCGGGAGCAATCGGCCTTGTATCGTGTGAGTTTTGCATGTGTTCATCGTGTTCTTCGTGAGGTGTGTGTTCGCTTCCGCTACCTTCTCCCTTCCCCTCGCTTTCCCATCGATTTGACCATGAGATCCGTGAAGATCGGGCCACCCAAAAGGTTAACCCCTCCATCATCTGGTATCAGCAGCTTTTGGTTGCCACGGATTTTTCATCGATTTGGTCTTTTCCCCATAAATTCGAAAATTCCACCAAAAATAGCCCCAATTCGTGTTTTGGATCGATCTGTGATTTGAGTGCATTTTGGTAGGTTTTGATCCGTGGATTACTTGCTAAACTTGTTGATCTACCTTCCTTTGCGTTCCCATAGCCTAATTCCTTGATTTCCCCCGTCGATTTGGTGTTTTTCTTGAAGATTTTCTGCCCAAATCATCCCAAAATCGAGAAAACGCGTCAAATCTGGGCATCCCTGGACCAAGCGGTACTACCGGTCCCAAAATCCGGTACTACCGGTCAGCGGTACTACCGGGCCCAAAATCCGGTACTACCGCCCAGTACAGAAAGAAAAAAAACAGATTCCCAGATTTCAGCCGCTCACCGTTTTGAGCATAACTTTTGCATTCGAACTCGGATTTTGGTGTTCTTTAGCTCGTTTCAAAGAGGAGAAGGAGCACTACATCATCATCCACGTTGTTCATGCTATCTACTCCATCCAAATTCCGTGAGCAAGGCGGAATCCAACAATAAAGGGTGAAGATCGTCGACGAAAGGTATAAACATTCCGCGACTTCTCCCCACTTGCATTCCTTTGTGAACCCCACTATATTTGCGAGCAACAAACACCTATTGAGACTAGTTCCTCTTATGATTGCTTAGGCTATGCACATTTGATACCTTGTAGATTCCGAGCAAACATTGTGGGCGCTATCTCATATAGTAATCTTGTATAGTTGTTGGCACAAGGAAGAGGCAAGTGAAAAGAAAATAGAAAGAAAAAGAAAAAAAATAGAAAAACAAAAAGAGAAAAAGAAAGAAATATACATGTACCTCATAGCATAGGAAGCGCAAGCTCGATGAACATCATATAGGTGGTACTTATTGTGCATATCTTGTAGCCCACCAATTTTGTGCAATCGAACTAGTGTCTCTCCTTGTACTTGTGTGACACGAGCTTATAGTCTTCGCTAGGTAATAATTTGGTTCTTAGCTCACTTTCTCCGTCACACAAGTCCCATTTATCTCACCGTGTGTGTTTCCTTGTACATATTTCCTATCTTCTGGATTGACTTGTTTTGCTTTGTGATCATTGTGGTTCTTTACTTGCCATTACAACATCTTGATTTCGGATTGGTTCTTGACATGCCACTTTCCATACCTGTCCACCATAGGCCTTGTGTGTGTTTGTTTTTTGGTTAGTAGTTGGTTTTGTTGTTCCACGTGAACTTCACTTTGCTTGGTTTATTGCTCTCAAGTGTGGCCACTTGTATGATACGATCTTCCATGGTAAAGTAAGGTTTGACATTGTGTCCCTAACTCCCACTACCACTTCCATATACACTGCTTGGTCTTGTGCATCATGTCTAGGGACTTCGGAACCGAGGATGATATCTATGAAGAATCCATGATGAGCCACCATGACTACGACTCCACAAGTATAGAGGACATGACGGAGCACAACACCAACAATGGCTCCGCATTCTTTGAGGACCCGGAGCACTACACCTACGATAACTCCACATGCATGGAAGACATGGAGCTCTACGTCGACACTGGCTCCTCATGCATGGAGCCTATGGAGCACTACACCGACAATGGCTCCACATGCTTGGGTGATATGGAGTACTACACCAACAATTACTCCCCAAGCATGGATGACTTCGAGTGCGACATCGACGACGCCTCGCCAAGCATGGAGGACATGGAGAACTTCATCGAGTTTGATGGCTCCTCCATGAGCCATGAAGAATTCCTCCACCGCGTGGAGATGGAAGCCTACTACGCCAAGCAAGAGGAGGCGCATCATCAAGATTCCATGACCTTCAAGGCCAAGCGTGCTACACCAAAGGGCACCACCTACTTCGATGATCCACCTCCATGGCGACAAGTGCCACCACCTAGATGGCGTCAAGCGCCACCATCTCCAAGGCGCCAAGCTCCATCACCTCCAAGGCGTCAAGCTCCACCATATCCAAGGCGCCAAGCTACATCACCTCCAAGGCGCCAAGCTCCAACTCCTATCCAAACAAGAGTGGCGTCCAAACATCATATGCATCAAGAGGCGCTAAGAAACAAGACTCTTCATCGACAAACATCCTCTCATGAGCATCGCCACCATAAAGAGGATACAAGACATCGTCAAAGGTATTTTCGCCATAAAGACGAAGAATTCATGATGAGCACCAACCATAATGCTCAAGAAGGCACCATAAGCACAAGAAGAGTGCCAAGGCAAATGATCACCGTCGTGAGTGTCATGTGGACGACCAAGTGCGCCACCTACATCAACCATCGGCAAGGCACGCCAATGACCTCCGTCGACACCATCACAAGGCACCTTCAACTACTAGTGCCACCACCAAAATGGCACCAAGAGCAAGCCTTCGTCCACGCCATCAAGCTTCAACGACTACGCTTGCATTCGAAGACCTCATGAACGAGGAAAATGAAGACCTCTACTTTGCCAAGTTGGATAGCATGATCCTACCTCCACCACTACTAAGAGATGGCCACAAGACGGTCGAGCATGGTATTTTCCCTTCGACCATGGAGGAGAGCGATGATGTCCACCTTATAGCATCCAAACTTGAAGGCGACAAGGTCAAGAATGGTGAGCATGGGATTTTCCCTTCACCAAAGGAGGCGCATGGAGTTGAGGAAACCGAGCCTATCCCCATATGCTTGAGTGATGATGTGGTACCAATCCCATGTGAGTATGAGAGCCACTTAGCCCACTTGAGTGAGAACAAGAGTGAGATGAGTGACTCCACCTTATGTGAGATTGAGTGCTTCCACTTGGAGGGCATGAGTGATACTCCTAGTGAGTTGAGAGTGGTAGTTGATAGGTCAAGTGAGACCATTTCGATTTCTAACAACTTACCCTCTACCTCTAGTGTGTTCTCTTATGTTGTGCTAGGTTCCATGAATGAAGACGCTCCAAGCCATGAAGCAATGATGCCTCAAATGGAGAAGATGTACATGGTGGATGAAGATGATGCTACGCCATGGATACATCAAGAAGATGAAGTCGTCCACAAGGAGGCCACTACTCCCACAACACCCACTTCATATGAGAGGTATGACCAAGGTAACAATAAGGGTGTTGATGATGCCATGATCCCACTAGTGGACATGATGAATTGTGAGGATATGCATGCTATGGATGATACTTGTGACATTACATATGCTTCATCCACTTTCCCATGTGATGCTCTGCCTTTGCATAATATTGATCATGTGGAATTGTTTGATTGCAATATCATTGCCATAAACATGCCATGCTATGCATCTTGTGTGTATCCTCCAATTGCTTCGGACTTGCCTTGTCATGCTAGTCATTCAATTTCTCCCGTTGCTTGCGATAAGATGAATGCTTGCTATTTCACTTGTTTTGCTTGCAACAATATTGATTATATGTGTTATAATGAGATGGCCCCCATAGCTTTCTCAATTTTTGGAGATTTTGATGATTGCCATGATAAGCATGTTCCCCACTTGCATACTCACCATGCATCTATTTCATACTTGAATGACATTAATGGTGATGTGCATAAGAAGAGATACATCATGATGGATGATGTGTATCTCTACCATGCACACACGTTCTTCCTTTTACATATGATGTGTGTAGGTACCCGCACAAGAATGTCAACCTCGGTTGAGCACGAGTTGACAAAAAGAGCTCTTGAGAGCATCCCACAAGTGAGTTCAAGATCGAACCTAGATCTGATACCTTTTGCATGCTTTGCATCTTTCATGTTGAAAAATTGCTCTTTCCTATGGTTTGCTTGCAAGCATGTTAATGGTATTATCTCCCCTTGTGACGTTCATGTTTCTTTGCTATTGGATATTGATGCTTTGTGTGTTGCAACAAAAATGTTGAACAATTTCTCTTTCCGATGTTTTGTGTACAACCATAATGCCATTAAGAGCATGTATTGTCATGAGAGCTTTCAAGTATATCGTCTTGTTGTTGCAACAAACATAAGGACCACTTGCTCTTTCATTTGGTTTGTTTGCAAATGTGTTGTTTTTTCTTCCGCTTGGGATACTCATATTCCCATGATATTTGCTATCAATGATATGTGTATGGCATCCAACATATTGAGCAATTTCTCTTTCCAATGGTTGGTTTGCACACATAATGCTTTTGTTTTGGATATGCTTCCTCGTGTGTTTTTGCCAAATTCTCCTATTATTGCATCAAAGATGTTTATATATATATTAGTCAATTGCTTTGCATGCCACCCTACTATATTATATGGATTTTTTGAGTTCCCACATTTGGATGATGTTCAGACGATTTCCATGCACAATTACCTTGCATATGCAACCTGTTTGCTATACTTGATTTGTGCTAATTGTGTTGTGAACAAGAATGGACATGCCACAAATGACATGCTCCTCTATCACACACAAACATATGTTGCTTGGTCTTTGTTGTGTGAAGGTACAAGTGCATACACGTCAACCTCTACCAACTACGTGTTGACAAGAAGAACCGAAGAGAGTTACCTATGGCTACACTTCTTCGATCTATATCTACAAGCTAAGGTGACTTCCTTCTACTTGAGGACTCATGCTATAATCTTCATGAATTGGCTACGCTTTGAGTGTTTCTTCGCTTTTGTCGTGAGCTTTGTAGGCTACATGGAAGGTGAAGGGACATTGAAGTGTTGTCAATTCAATCTTCCCGAGGATGACTATATGGTGAACCCCAGGATCAAGGATGTCCTTCAACCTCTTCTACTTCATGATGAACATGGAGAGTCGAGGACGACTATTTTTGAAGTGGGGGAGATGATGCAGCCCGAACTACGGTCGTTACTACATCAAGGTCTCCAACTTACGCCAAGTCGTCATGGACTCCAAAGGTGAATCCGTTCCTCTATGCAAGCTCACTTCCTACCCTATTGAATGGTATACTACTTCATACTCCGTCCTATGGCCATGATAGGTTCACATTGATAAGTACGGAGGCAAGGGAGGAAGCCCGGAGCATCAAGCCCGACAAGACGATGGCTTGGAAGAGGAGACGGAAGAAGATAGATTAGCGGCTGCCAGGTCCAAGCGGTACTACCGGTCGTCGGAACCGGTACTACCGGTCAGCGGTACTACCGCCCCTACTACCGCCCGCTACTGGCGACTCCAACCGTCGCTCGGGATCAAGAACCGGTACTACTGTCCCAGCGGTACTATCGGTGATGACCCGGTACTACTGTCCTAAGTCCCAGATCACCGGGTGTTCCAAGATACAAGCACTTGGGGGCCACAGCCCATGTATTCCCCTTTACTTACCTATTCGCCTAGTTTAGCCCCAAACTACCCTTGTTTAGTGGCTGGCCTATAAATAGATCCCCCACCCCTCATGTATCCCTTAGGCATAGATGATAGACTAAAGACAACCCCCTTGTGTGGAATCTCTAGTTTTGCCTCATCCCCTTACCCAAGGGGACCGACTATCGTCACCAACCTCGATTAGACTTTGCATCACGCATCCATCGTTGAACAAGGCCTTGGAGTTCGGTGTCTCGTCTCCAAGTTGTCAAGACCCTCCCCAAGGTGTTCTTCCCTCTCCGATGTGGATTTGAGGGAGCACGTTGACCGATCTTTCCTTGCGATGATTCTATCGGACCGGTGGCCGCCGTTCGGGAGCAATCGGCCTTGTATCGTGTGAGTTTTGCGTGTGTTCATCGTGTTCTTCGCGAGGTGTGTGTTCGCTTCCGCTACCTTCTCCCTTCCCCCTCGCTTTCCCATCGATTTGACCACGAGATCCGTGAAGATCGGGCCACCCAAGAGGTTAACCCATCCATCATTCCGGCACCCTTCCGGGACGGGGAAGTGCCTCAGAGCCATCTCCGTCGATCTCCACCACCATCTCCATCACCGTTGCTGGTCTCCATGATGAGGAGGGAGTAGTTCTTCCTCGAGGCAAGGGCTCTACCGGTAGCTATGTGTTCATCTCTTTCTCTATGCATGATCTTGTTTTGGTCATGAGCTTTGTAATCTAGTAGATTTTCCTCGCTACTAAAGTGCTTTAATAGATCTCTGCTCTCCCCATGTGTATGAAAGTGACAGCGTGCATACCGTGGTGGCACTTAGGCTAGAGTCTACATAAATAATCATCGTGCTTTAATAGATCTATGCTTTTCCCCACGTGTGTGAAAGTGATAATGTGCACGCCGTGTGTGGCACTTAAGCTAGATTACATATATATTCATGAGTTATATTTGGAGTTGGATGTCTTTATGAAATTGTGGTGTTTGTTGGAACCATCTAGCGCTCAAGGTGACAGTGTGGGGTTATCTAGATTGGGGAAGGCCCTATAGTGGATTAGAGTGTCCAACCAGAGAGTAGTTCAGGGTAGTATCAAAGAGAATATATTTATATGAGAGAGTGTTCACTAGTGAAAGTATGATCCCTAGGCCTTGTTTCTAAGCATTGAAACACCGTTTGCATCTAGATCTGTTGCATGTTTGCTTGCTTCCAGTCTTTACCCACCATCAAGCTATTTTCTGGCACCGTTACCACTTGTATTTCACTATCTCTTCGTTGAACTAGTGCACCTATACACCTGACAAGTGTATCGGGTGTGTCGGGGACACAAGAGACTTCTTGTATCTTGATTGCAGGGTTGCTTGAGAGGGATACCTTTGACCACTTCCTCCCTGAGTTTGATAAACCTTGGGTGATACACTTAAGGGAAACTTGCTGATGTTCTACAAACCTCTACACTTGGAGGCCCAACAACTGTCTACAAGAATAGAAGTGCGTAGACATCAAGCTATTTTCTAACATCGTTGTCGGGGAGGTTCTGGGCTTTTACCTTTCGTCCATGTCAAGCTCCATCAAAGTATTTTCTGGCGCCGTTGCCAGGGAGGTAGGTAAAAGGTAGTCACATCCTTCGGTGTGAGTGCTCGAAGTTATTTCCTTTAGATTCTGCAATTTTTTCTTTTTGTTTCTTGTTTTCACTAGTTAGGCTTACTGGAAAACAACAACAAAATAAGAGAGCTCTATAGTATTTATCTTGAGTTAGGACATGAAGTGTTTGAAGAGAAAATTAAAAAACCTATGGATCTTTATTTGCATGCTAATAGCAATGTTATTAGTATGAACTCTTTAAACACCATTATTTCTAATGCTATGGAAATGTCTAAGCTTGGGGAAGCTAGTTTTTCTGAAAATGATATTTTTAGTTCCCCAGCTTTGGAAGATAGCTATTCTATTGCTTATTATGATACCAAACCTCCAATATATGATGATTACAATGATGAGTATGATATTTTTAGTCCACCTACTATTGAGGAGAAAGTTAATTGTGATTACAATATGCCTCCTATATTTGATGATTATGGTGATGAGAATAATAATGATAGCTATTTTGTTGAATTTGCTCCCACTACAATTAATAAGAATGACCATGCTTATGTGGAGAGTAATAATTACTATATGCATGTGGATCATGATAAGAATGTTTTATGTGATAGTTATATTGTTAATTTTATTCATGTTGCTACTGAAAGTTATAATGAGAGAGGGAAACATGGTTTTATGCATCTCAATAATATTAAGTTTCCCCTCTTTATGTTGAAAGTTTTGAAGTTGCACTTGTTTTGCTTTCCTATGCTTGTTGCTTTGTGCTTTCATGACTTGTTTATTTACAAGATTCCTATGCATATGAAGTGGGTTAGACTTAAATGTGTTTTGAATTTTCTTCTTGATGCTCTCTTTTACTTCAATTCATATTTCTTATGTGAGCATCTTCTCAAACTATCAAGCCTAACTTAAAGGAGGTAAAGAAAAGTACTTGTTGGGAGATAACCCAAGAGTTTTCTTGAGTCTTGGAAGTCATTACTTCAGTAATGAGCTCTCCTTATCCTTTTTTTATTTGCTTTTTGTTCCAAGAATGACCTCTAATGAGAGGGAAGTAAGATTTGGGGAGTTGCTATCCTAAAACAGATTTTTGTGCTCGACCATAAAAATTCGTGAGGAGTCTTTATAAATTGGATTGAACTAAAAATTTATGAATAAATCCCCCACTATGTTAGCTAACTTTCGTTAGATCAACACTTTTTATTTGAGCAATAGAAGGTCTTCAAAAAAATCGGTTTCTACCTGCTGGTCTGTTTTGACAGATTTTATTCGCATTTGCTTCCTATTGATTCCTTTTTGGGTTCTATTTTGGAAATTGAGCTTTTTGAGAGAATTGCTACAATAGCTTGTGTCTTTAATGAAAGTTTTTCTGTTTCAAAACTAAAACCCTAAGGTCTATTATCTTTGGAATACACTAATGTTGTTAATGAAGATTGTGTGAAGTTTTGTATGAAGGAAAATTTTCAGGTGTAGAGAGAGAATGATGTAATGAGATGAAGAATGGATAAAATCTCAATCTTGGGGATGCCACCCCGGTGTCACCCCAAGAAATATCCAAGAGTTATAAGCGTCAAATCATGGGTATGCCCAAGGCATAGGCATCCCCTTCTTCATCAATAAAAAGCTCAGGTCTTTCTAGACACTTCGTTTTTATTGTTTCAAGCACTGTTGTGTTGTTCTTGGAGCGTCTTAGTTTTCATTTGGTTTGCTTAGTTTGCTTGAATAAAGTTGGTTGATCACAACACACCTTTTTGGAGAGAGAGACACTCTATGTTCAATGCCTAGAACATTCTAGTTTTCACTCTTATTGTTCTATGAGTGTTCTCTTTTGCTAGCACTATGTTTAGCCTTAGTTTTCTTGAGCTTTCAGCTTATAACTTTTTAGTTCTTCTTTGTGGATTTGTGAGACAAGCTCACTGATCTTTATTTATTATTATCTTTGTGAGTTGTTTCAAATAAGTTGATTGGTGTTGGAAAAGAGTAGGAAGTTTCATGCTTATAGTGGTACAAATAGGAGCTTTCATTGACTGTGACTTAGACTTTAGCATGACATGATAGGTGTTGTTTTGACCTTATGCTTAGTGATTATTGTTGTATCATGTCTTGTTCCAAACAATTGGGATTACTTAGTATGCCCTAAAGGAATCATGCGTTGTCTTAGCATGCAAAAGCATAGTATTGTGGTATTCTCCTTTGATGCTTTGTTTGGGTTGACTTGGCACATGCTCACACCATGTTATGACTATGAACAAGTCACCATATCCTCTATGATCATTTAGTCCTTGACTTGTAGTACCACTCTATGCTTTGATTAGTAATGTTTTTTTGCTCTACATGATTCTGGCCATTATTGCTCTCTTAGTTGATTGCTCCCAGTCTTTTGCTAGCCTCCACTTATATGAGTAAGCTCTACTCATGATTCCAACTCCCAAGAAACCAAGTTATTCCAAAGTGTCCACTATAAATTCCTATGCATGGTGTGATACACCATTCCAAGTATATTCTTGTTTTCAGCTATCTTCCAATTAAAAAGTGTTTTGCTATGTGAAAACTTAGTGATTAAAGCCCTCACGAACTTGATGGCACACTTTATATTACTTGCCCCTAATAAACTTGAACCATTGAGTCATGTAAGTTGTATATTCTTGCACTTATATGTTGGAATTAGAATAACCATGTTTTCATGGGTAACGTTTTCAACATTGCACTTGTACTTTATACACAGTTGATATCATGCTCTTTTGTCTATGGATGTCGCCGGTGTGAAATAAAAAGGGAGCTGGTAAGTCCATGGAGTCTGTATTCTGTATGCAATTATGCTTGTATTCCTTGTTTTGATTGTGCCCTTGCTTGCTTGCATGTATGGTCTCTAACGGTGATAGTTGCGAGTGTGTGACGTTGAGAAGAATGAAGCATTGGGTTATCCTTATTATTATGGTTATTGGTATTCTGGTATTCTAAATAAGTCATGGGACATCTCGCTGGTCATAGGAAATCCACCTTCTTGTTCATAAACCCTTGTCCTATTTTTACACTCATGCATGTTTTATGTACTTGTTTATCTAAATTGCATTGTTTTACTAGTATTATTAACTATGGTAGTGGCTTGGCTCCTCCAAGTCATTACATATTTGTACTACTAGTACAATACCTTTGAGGACACCTATTTTTCCTTAGTAGGATAGATGGTGTGTAACACCATGCCCCTTTGGAAACCTCGTTTTAGTCGAAGCAAAACTATGGATGGGAAGACCCCAGAAAAAGCTTAGAGAAATGTTTTATGAGAAAACCTTGGTGAGGCCTAGCCTACCAAGAGGAGTTGAAAATGAGAAAGGTTTTGGTTTTACAAAAAGGATTGGATGAAAGATGGAGCAAAATGTTTATGAAAATGCACCCGGTTCTTTGTAGTTTTGCTAGAACAATTAACCCGTGCAACCACATTACTCTGGAATGGGACGAGGCTGGGCTGGAATTTTGTCTAATCTGGTATAGGTGCCTCACACTACTGTAGGGGCAAATAATCCCTGGAGGGTGGGCTTTCTCCAGAAAAACGGTCCATGCGTAGCATCGACCAGGAGAAGGAACAAAGGGTCTACGGGCCTCCACACGATACTATGTGTAGGGTTCGCAGCATAGAAAACAAAAAATTTCCTACGATGTGAACTATATACCAAGATCTATCTACTAGATACAAACAACGGGCGGATGTATATCCGTAGAGAACATACCCTTGAAGACCGACAAAGCTTAACGAGTTCAACTCGTGGTTGATGTAGACGATCTCTTGCCGATCTCAAGATCGAGAGGAAGTCCTAGCGCCGCAAATCAGCAGCGCATCCGTGCTTTCACACGTTCGAGGCACCGAGAAACCTCCGCCTCCTCGCTCCAGCGATGCAGCGGAAGCACAACTCTTTCTTGCCGAATAGCCACCGGGAACATGTATCTCGCTAGTCCGAGACCATGGAGGATAAATTCTAAAGGGGGAGAGAGATCCTTCACGAGGAGGTGTGAGAGACAAGTGAGGAGGGGGGCTCCTTTTATAGGAGGAGGGGGGCACCCAAGGGGGTGGCCACTGCCATGGGGATGCCCTCCTCCTTCATTCATGTGGGTGGACACTCCACTCACAAAATGCCCTTTAAATTCCCTCCACTCAAAAGTCCACTCAAATTCCCATTAAATTTCCACCAAATTTAATGCAAACTCTCATTAAATAAAACTCTTTTATTTTATTCAGAATTTTGTCAATTACTTTAATGACAAACATTCACAAATAACCCCTTGCTAGAATTATATTTCACATGCATAACCACTTTATGCAATTTCACCCGAAACCGTGTTTGGTATCTAGTGAAATAAATTCCTGCGCTTGTTCATTCTTTCGGCATGAAACATTTGCTCCAATTGGATGTCGGTGTCTCTTAAGTGTGTCACCCTATGGTTCGTGAATAATGCGGACATGATCGAGACCCCTCTCGGATCAATAATCAGAAGCGGATCTGAGACCCATACGACTCCACACATTCAACGATGACTTTCTTGTTATCGTCGGAAACTTTTACGCTATTATCTTAATCCCTTTGTTTCACAATATATTACATGTCCGAGATTCGATCATCGGTATCTCCATACCTAGTTTGATCTCATTACCGACATGCACTCTTTTCTCGTTCTGTGATATAACATTCTAGTGATCAAATCACTTGCTTGCAAGCTAATCAATGTGATATCACCGAGAGGGCCAGTATATCTATCCGTCATCGGGATGAACAAATTCCACTCTCGATCCATGAGCCTCAACATAACACTTTATTAGTTTTGAATCCATCTTTATAATCACCCTGTTACAGTGACGTTTGATGTTATCAAGAAACTCTTCTGGTGTTAGTGATTGACATGATCTCATGGTCTAAGAATTAGGATCACTTAAGTTGTTATAGCAATATAAACTCAATGACTTTGATCGTAATGCTATACTTCGGATGAATGTTCATCACGCCATTACACTAATGTTGTGATCCCGTTATTAACAACATCCAATGTCCATGATCAGGAAACCTTGATCATCTTGTTAATCAACGAGCTAGTTTATGAGAGAGGCATAACTAGGAACTTTCTGTTTGTTTATTAAACACACATGTATTAACGTTTCCGTATTAATACAATTATAGCATGCAAAATAAACATCTATCATATACTTGGAATACACATAATAAACACTTTATTATTGCCTCTCAGGGCATATTCCCTTCAGTCTCACACTTGCACTAGAGACAATAATCTAGTTACATAGTGATAAATCTAACACCCATTGAGTTCTGGTGTTGATCATGTTTTGCTCTAGGGAGAGTTTTAGTCAACGGATCTGCTACATTGAGATCTGTATGTACTTTACAAATCTTTATATCTCCATCCTTGACATGCTCGCGGATGGAGTGAAACCGGCGCTTAATATGCTTGGAATGCTTGTGAGACCTTGGCTCTTTGGCATTGGCAATGGCACCATTGTTGTCACAATAGATCACCATTGGGTCCAACGCGTTTGCCACCACTCCTAGTTTGGATATGAACTCCTTCATCCAAACTGCTTCCTGAGCCGCTTCTGAAGCAGCAACATATTCGGCCTCCGTTGTTGATCCCGCTACCACAGGTTGTTTGGAGCTCCTCCAACTAACCGCTCCGCCATTCATGAGAAATACGTATCCGGATTGAGACTTAGAGTCATCCGGATCGGTGTCAAAGCTAGCGTCGACATAACACTTAGCGACGATCTCTTCTTCACCTCCGTATACAAGAAACATATCCTTAGTTCTTCGTAAGTACTTAAGGATATTCTTGACCGCTATCCAGTGTTCCGAACCTGGATCCGATTGGTACCTACTAGTCAAACTAATAGCATGTGCCACATCCGGTCTTGTACATAGCATGGCGTACATTATAGAGCCTATGGATGAAGCATAGGGGACTTTGTCCATTATCTCTCTTTCTTCCATGAAGCGGACTTTGAGTCTTACTCAATGTCTTGCCTTGCAACATAGGTAAGAACCCCTTCTTACTTCCGTCCATTTTAAACTTCTTTAAAATCTTATCAAGGTATGTACTTTGTGATAGCCCTATTAGGCGCCTAGATCTATCTCTATAGATCTTTATGCCTAATATGTATGACGCTTCACCTAGGTCCTTCATTGAAAATTTGCTGTTTAGATAACTTTTAACACTGTTTAAAAGATCTATATCATTTCCGATCAATAATATGTCATCCACATATAATATTAGAAATGCCACATTGCTCCCACTCACTTTCTTGTAAATACAAGCTTCTCCATAAGTTTGGACAAATCCAAACTCTTTGATCACTGCATCAAAGCGGAGATTCCAACTTCGTGATGCTTGCTTCAATCCATAGATGGATCGCTGAAGCTTGCACACCTTGTTAGCATCCTTAGGATCGACAAAACCCTTTGGTTGTATCATATACAACTCTTCTTCAATATTACCATTGAGAAACGCGGTTTTGACATCCATCTGCCATATCTCATAATCGAAATATGCAGCAATTGCTAACATAATCCTAACTGACTTTAGCATCGCTACGGGAGATAAAGTCTCATCGTAGTTAACTCCTTGAATTTGTCGAAACCCCTTTGCGACAAGTCGAGCTTTATAGACGGTCACATTACCATCAGCATCAGTTTTCCTTTTGAAAATCCATTTGTTCTCCACGGCCTTTCGGTCGTGAGGTAATTCCACCAAGTTCCAAACTTGATTTTCATACATGGATTCCATCTTGGATTTCATGGCTTCTGACCATTTGTTGGAATCTGGGCTCATCATCGCTTCTTCATACGTCGCAGGGTCATCATTTTCATCAACCATGAAATTCATGACAGGATTTCCGTACAGCTCGGGAGCTCCGCGTCTGTTTGACCTGCGAGGTTGAGTACTCTCTTTCGGAGTTTCATGATCATTATCATTAGTTCCCTCTTCAACGGTGGAGCCAACTCCGGAACAACTTCCGCGCCGCTTCGCCATACTTTGAAGAGAAGGTTCCACAACCTCTTTGAGTTCTACCTTCCGACTACTCACACCTTTCAGAAACTCTTTCTCTAGAAAGGATCCATTCTTAACACAAAAACCTTGCCCTCGGATCTGTGATAGAAGGAATACCCAATAGTTTCTTTAGGGTATCCTATGAAGACGCATTTTTCCGCTTTGGGTTCGAGTTTATCCGGTTGAAGTTTCTTCACATAAACATCGCATCCCCAAACTTTAAGAAATGACAGCTTAGGTTTGTTTCCAAACCACAATTCATATGGTGTCTTTTCAACGGATTTAGATGGTGCCCGATTTAAAGTGAATGCAGCAGTTTCTAGTGCATAACCCCAAAATGACAACGGCAAGTCCGTCAGAGACATCATAGATCGAACCATATCTAATAAAGTACGATTACGACGTTCTGACACACCATTTCGCTGTGGTGTTCCGGCAGGTGTGAGTTGTGAAACAATTCCACACTCTTTCATGTGAGTGCTAAACTCGTATTTAGATAGTCACCTCCACGGTCGGACCGTAGAAATTTGATCTTTCTATTACGATGATTTTCCACTTCATTCTGAAATTCCTTGAACTTTTCAAAGGTTTCAGACTTGTGTTTCATCAAGTAGATATAACCGTATCTACTCAAATCATCCGTGAAAGTAACAAAATAACGATATCCACCTCGCGCCGACACACTCATTGGACCACATACATCAGAATGTATGATTTCCAATAAATCTGTCGCCCGTTCCATTGAACCGGAAAACGGCGTTCTAGTCATCTTGCCCATAAGGCATGGCTCACATGTATCAAATGATTCATAATCAAGTGATTCCAAAAGTCCATCCGAATGGAGCTTCTTCATGCGTTTAACGCCAATATGACCTAGACGGCAGTGCCACATATATGCGGATATATCATCATTAAGTTTAATCCTTTTAGCATCAACATTATGAATATGTGTAACATTATCATCGAGATCTAATAGAAATAAACCATTCATCATCGGTGCATGACCATAAAAGATTTCATTCATATAAATGGAACAACCATTGTTCTCGGATTTAAATGAATAACCACTTCGCATCAAACACGATCCAGATACAATGTTCATGATCAGTGCAGGCACCAGATAACATTTATTCAAGTTTATAACTAATCCCGACGGCAAGTGGAGAGGCAGCGTTCCGCCGGCAATCACATCAACGCTTGATCCATTGCCGACACGCATCTTGACCTCACCCCTTGCTAGCGGTCGCTTGTTCATGACCCCTGATTCGAGTTACAAATATTAGCAACGAACGGTATCAAATACCTGGTGCTCTGCGAGCACTAGTCAAGTACACATCAATAACATGTATATCATATATACCTTTGTTTGCCTTGCCGGCCTTCTTGTCTGCCAGATACTTGGGGCAGTTGCGCTTCCAGTGGCCAGTCCCCTTACAATAGTAGCACTCGGAATTAGACTTAGGTCCAACTCGGGGTTTCTTTTCAGGCGCGGCAACAGGCTTGCCGCCCTTACTTCCCTTCCGTTTTCCCTTCTTGTCTTTCTTGAAACCAGTGTTCCTATTGATCATCAACACTTGATGTTCCTTTTTGATCTCCACTTCTGCAGTTTTAAGCATTCGTAAGCTCGGGAGAGACTTCTTCATGCCTTGCATATTATAGTTCATCACGAAGCTCTTATAGCTAGGTGGCAGAGACTGCAGAACACGATGGATGCCTAAGTCAATGGGAATCGATATTCCCATGGACACAAGCTTATCGGCGTAACCCGACATCTTGAGTACATGCTCACTAACGGAGCTGCGCTCTTCCATCATGCAGCTAAAGAACTTTTACAGCGTTGTAGCTCTCTACAGACAGATGTGTCGAAAATCATTTTCAACTCACCCATTGTATCAAATGCATTGCCGTTTTCGAAACGCTTTCGAAGTTCCGGCTCTAGCCCATACAATATGCCGCAATGAACTAAGTTGTGGTCCTCTGGCAGTCGATAGACATTCTTCTCCTCGGGGGCATCATCAAAAGGTGGGGGGCCTAACGGCGCTTCTAGCACATATTGCTTTTGTGCAGCAGAGAGGAGAATCCTCAAATTCATGGCCCATTCGGTAAAGTTGCTACCGTTCGTTGCTAGTTTCTCTTTCTCCATGAACACATTGAAATTAAAAGCAGGTGGTGCCATCTACAACAGAATTTGTAAAGTTTAGACTAAGTGTATGATAGATTGAGTTCAACTAATCCATATTACGAATGAACTCCCACTCAAAAACGACATCCCTCGTGCCTTTTTGGTGATTACATGAACCAAATCCACTACACCAAGTCCGATCATCACGTGAGTCGGTATAGCTTCAAAGGCGAGCATCAAATGGGCATCATATCAACTATATGACTCATGCTTAACCTTTTCGGTACGTGTTCCGAGGCCATATGCATACATGCTAGGCTGTAAGTTAGAACCTTAGTATTGGCGTGTGTAACTGTTTTACACCGAAATATGGTCGTGGATCCAAGAACACCCGATCATCACGTGATGTCTTGGGCGACGAAACATAATCGGTGCATACTAAAGGAAGAACACATTCTTATCTTGATATTTAAATGAGGGATCATCTTATTATGCTAACAAAGCGCTAAACAAGCAATATAAGATGCAATCAAACATCATATGTTTATTAGTGAAATGATATGGTTCCCAGATGATCTCTATCATGTGCATCGTGGTATGATCACTATCATACCTATATGTAAATCCAAGGTCTATGGATTTTACACACTATGTGTGTAAGAGTATCATCTCATACTTATACTTACAACACTACCATATCATAACACTAGCCCAGAACAATCTAAACTAGGCGCCTCTAATTTATCCATTGCAAGTTTTACGTGGCTTAGGGCTTTCGAGATAGAACCGTTCTTACCTACGAACATGAACCTAACGAGGATAATCAAATTGTTGACAACTTGCAAAATAGATATTGACTATAGTAGGAGAGACAGACACCCGCTAGCCACTTATGCAAACTAGTTGCATGTCAAGCGTGGAACAGGTCTCATGTGCGAGGACATGTAAAGTTTGTCCGGGCCGCTTCATCCCACTATGCCACCAATATCCAAAATTACAACAAAGGAGCAACAACATGATCATCATCGCCACATACTCATATGTGTACTACCCATGTAAAGTATCTACGCCAGATCCGCTCGATACCAATCGTAGGGTTCGCAGCATAGAAAACAAAAATTTTCCTACGATGTGAACTATATACCAAGATCTATCTACTAGATACAAACAACGGGCGGATGTATATCCGTAGAGAACATACCCTTGAAGACCGACAAAGCTTAACGAGTTCAACTCGTGGTTGATGTAGACGATCTCTTGCCGATCTCAAGATCGAGAGGAAGTCCTAGCGCCGCAAATCAGCAGCCATCCGTGCTCGCACACACGTTCGAGGCACCGAGCAACCTCCGCCTCCTCGCTCGGTGATGCAGCGGAAGCACAACTCTTTCTTGCCGAATAGCCACCGGAACATGTATCTCGCTAGTCCGAGACCATGGGGATAAATTCTAGAGGGGAGAGAGATCCTTCACGAGGAGGTGTGAGAGACACGTCAGGAGGCGGGATTCTTTGATCGGAGGAGGGGGGCACCCAAGGGGGTGGCCGCCGGCCATGGGGGCTGCCCCCTCCCCTCCTTCATTCATGTGGGTGGACACTCCACTCACAAAATGCCCTTTAAATTCCCTCCACTCAAAAGTCCACTCAAATTCCCATTAAATTTCCACCAAATTTAATGCAAACTCTCATTAAATAAAACTCTTTATTTTATTCAGAATTTTTCAATTACTTTAATGACAAACATTCACAAATAACCCCTTGCTAGAATTCTATTTCACATGCATAACCACTTTATGCAATTTCACCAAAACCTGTTTGATTCTAGTGAAATAAATTCCTGCGCTTGTTCATTCTTTCGTCATGAAACATTTGCTCCAATTGGATGTCGGTGTCTCTTAAGTGTGTCACCCTACGGTTCGTGAATAATGCGGACATGATCGAGACCCCTCTCGGATCAATAATCAGAAGCGGGATCTGGAGACCCATACTCCCACACATTCAACGATGACTTTCTTGTGATCGCTTAACCTTTTATGCTAGTATCTTAATCCCTTTGTTTCACGATATATTACATGTCCGAGATTCGATCATCGGTATCTCCATACCTAGTTAGATCTCGTTACCGACATGCACTCTTTTCTCGTTCTTGTGATATAACATTCTAGTGATCAAATCACTTGCTTGCAAGCTAATCAATGTGATATCACCGAGAGGGCCTAGAGTATATCTATCCGTCATAGGGATGAACAAATTCCACTCTCGATCCATGAGCCTCAAAATAACACTTTATTAGTTCTGAATCCATCTTTATAATCACCCTGTTACGGTGTGACGTTTGATGTTATCAAGAAACTCTTCCGGTGTTAGTGATTGACATGATCTCATGGTCTAAGGATTAGGATCACTTCGTAAGTTGTTATAGCAATATAAACTCAATGACTTTGATCGTAATGCTATACTTCGGATGAATGTTCATCACACCATTACACTAATGTTGTGATCCCGTTATTAACAACATCCAATGTCCATGATCAGGAAACCTTGATCATCTTGTTAATCAACGAGCTAGTTTATGAGAGAGGCATAACTAGGAACTTTCTGTTTGTTTATTAAACACACATGTATTAACGTTTCCGTATTAATACAATTATAGCATGCAAACTAAACATCTATCATATACTTGGAATACACATAATAAACACTTTATTATTGCCTCTCAGGGCATATTCCCTTCACTATGAGCCCCTCATTGAAAGCGCATACCCGTCGAGGTGCAAAACGCGCTTCGGTTGGCTTCGTAACTATATAAGGTGTCCCGGTTTTGAGGGGATTAACAGCATAGGGTAGGCATTTATACTAGAGCGGGCATCCGGAAGGTCTTGACCGGTTATTTGACCGATGATCGGTGTAGATCAGGGAAGGGTAACCGGATGGTGTGGGTAAAGTGTACAACCTCTATAGAGTGTAAATCTATTCGAATAGCCGTGTCCATGGTCATGGACGGTTGGGAAGGATGTTGTAGAGCGGTGCTGGTTTTGATTTCAAAAAGGACTTCGGAAAATCAATGGTTTGAAAATGCTTTGACCATGGGATGGTCGGAAAAAGGAGGAAGGAGTTTGGTCATGGGATGACCAGAAAGGGAAACAAATGGGTGACCCAAATCCTAGTGTTTTTCTTAAAACATTTCAAAAAGGTTTCCAAAAATGTTTACAGAAGTTTTTCAACAAAGATATAGCAATATGCTATACTTACAAGAGAAACTAATTTATAAGCAAACCTCTTATGGAGCCATCCTACCACAACCATATTGCATATCCTTTATTATTGTTCTCTTAAGGTGGTTTACGAGTACATTCAAAGTGCTCACCGACATTATCCCTGGCTATTTACTTGGCCAGACTTTCAGAAGCAAGAGGAACGATGGAGATTGCTAACGTCTATGCGAGCTAGGCCATCTTCCCAGTCAGCTGCATGTAGGTTAAGGCATGGCATGGGCTCTTCGCTTGAAGACTTCCACTGTTGATGTTGTATCGCCATAACGACACTAATGTAAATACTTGTGTTCGCTAATTATGGATGTTGAAATGATACTTGTCGGTTATGCTCACGGATCACTGATCATGGGAACGTGAATTGTAGGCATAAACGGTATTCTCAGACCATAAATCCGGGGTGCCACACCCTTGGCCGCCGGCCCCTCTATATAAAGAGGGGTGGGGGCGCACCCACCTTGCACCTTGTCCCGGCTCCTCCTAACCCTAGGCACCACCACCCCTCTCTGTAACATCCCAAAAATATTAAGCATGGATCAACAAACTCTAATCATCAAATTTAGGGTTAACAAAAACTTTCCCATCTAGAAATGAAAGCATTCATATGTATGTGTATTTAAAATTAGGATTCTTATGAATTGCCATGATTATGTGTTTCTTTGCTTGTAAAATGATTCTTAGGTGAAATAAACATCATCTAAATCATTCCCAAACTTTTCCCAAAGACAAACAACTCAAAATGAACAAATGAAGTGAATGGTCACTTTGGCCAAATTAACTCTCATGCCTACTTTGGCTATTCCAAGCATTCAAAACCTAACAGAAACATTTGTGGATCTTTGCACCCCTTGTTAGTACTCATAATGAGGTACCAAGGCCCACTTTGTGATCTTCCAAAAACATTCAAATGCTAAGTTTAAATGACAGTTTAAAATTGAATCTATCTCATATGGGAAGATCCCACTATTTCAAAAACCACTCAAACAAGCTCAATTTTCAAAACCCAAGCACCCAGAGTCTCCAGCACATGCCTAGCACACCCACCAAAAATCTTTTCAAAATTCAAAAAGAAGTTTCTTGCGGCCATTTCATCAAACAATTGGCAGGCAAATTTAAACCAAATCAAATTCACTGTTTTTAATAGTGTTTTGTCCTAACTTGTTCCCTCTCTAGCTCATAGCAACCATTTAGTAGATCATCTAGCTTAATTGGAAACCCCTAGCCTCACTTTAAGCTGGCCATTGTCATCAATGGTGAGCAAGCCGAGCACACCTCGCCGGCCAACTTGGTCGCCGCCGCAGCAGACCGCCTCCCCCTCTCTCGACATGTCTAGGAGATAGCCAGCACTTCACCGCCACCCACTGTCCCCTCCCCGAGCCAAGGCAAGCCGTGGACCACCGAGCACGCCCCGCTCCCAGTGCCACTGCGAAATGCCGAGCACGCCCCAGAGTGCCGCACCCGTCACGCGTGCACATGCCGCCCCTCGACCGCAGCCCGTGCCCACCGCTTCGCCATGACCCAAGGAACACGCCAGACATCCCGTTACGCCCAATGCCTCACAACCGCCGCCGTCAAGACGCCGCCCGCCTCTACCGCTTCGGCGCCATCCTCCCGACGTTACCACTGCCCCTAAGCCCGCATTTAAGTTCTAGAGCATCACCAGGAGACCGCGCGTCGATCGCCACCCTCAGCCATGCCACTAGCAGCCCGTTGCCATGTCGCCACCGTCGCCTGCCCATCACTCTCGGTCTCGCCATCGAGCCTATAAAAGGAGGCCACCCCCAGCCGTTTGAAGCACACCATTCCACTCCCCTCACCTCACTAATCGTTCCACCCTCTAGCCGGAGCACGAGGAGCAGCAGCTCACCGGAATTGCACCGGAGCAGGCCGCCTCTGGAGGAGAAGGGCGCCGCTGATTGCGACCACCCTCGGAGCTGCATTGACCTTCCCTGAGCTCGACGTCGACCACTCGTTCATTTGCTCGCCTCGCCGTCGTTGTTGGAGCCCTGGTATGCCCCCTATGCACCCCCACTGAGCCGCTAGGGTTCGAGCTCGCCGGTGACAGGTTTGTCGTCGACGATGATCCCCAGCCGTCGATCTCCCTTCTAATCCAACGACCCACCTAGCCCCGTACCGCTTCACGCGTTATGAGCCGTTGACTGGTAGACCCCCTGTCAGCTGAGCCCCGCGCTACGGAGTGACACTGGGCCGGCCCATTAACCTCTCCCGCGCGACCCAACCGTTTGAATTTAGATTTTTCTATTTTAATTCAAACACAGTTCTGTACATAGTGAAAGGATCGTATGGGCACCTAGAGGGGGGGTGAATAGGTGCTACTTCAAATTTTACTCTTTTTCAAATTAGGGTTTGACAAGAAAGGTAAATTCTCTAGAATATGCAACTATGGTGAATTTACCTATATGTCACTCAAGCACAAACTAACACAACACTAAGCACGAACAAGTAAGTAGAGTGCGGTAAAGGATAGAAGTAACCAAGGGAGTGGACGCGGAGACACAAGGATTTGTTTCCCGTAGTTCCTTCCTTTTGAGGGGAAGTACGTCTACGTTTGGAGAGGGGGTGGTTTCAAACCACCAACGCCACGAGAGGCCTCCCTTGTTCTCCGATGAACCTCACCCCAACGGGCTCGATTCACCTTCCACTATATCGGCAACCTTCGAGGTGGAAGCCGGCACCTTTACAACAAGTTCGGGGCACACATCCACAACTGAATTGGAGGCTCCCAAATACAAGCAAGTTGTCAAGACAAATCAAAGACAAGCTTGTAAGAACCAAATCAAAGTTAGGGTTTCCAAAGAAACACTAGAGCTTGGGGGCCCTCAAGTGAATGAGGGGGAAATGAAGATCTCTCTTGGTGAAGATGTAAATCAAGGCCTCCTCCTTCGATTCTCCAAAGATCAATGACTTTGGATGGTTGGATGAAGAGATCTTGTAGATTTGGTGGCTCTAATGGGGTTGGTGTTCTTGAGCAGCTCGAGCAGCTGGAGGAAGAAGATAAGGGTCCCTTTTTATAGGCAGCCCCCTCCACGAACCGTTTTCTGACTGTATAAAAGTCGACCGAGACTCCGGCTCAGACTGAGACTCTGTCTCACAGAAGACTCCGGCCAATCTCCGGACCAGCCTCCGGACTGCCCTTCTGACTGACCCAGTCCAATTCTTCACCAGCAACACCGGAGACTCCGGCCTTCCAACACCGGAGACTCCGGACTGACCAAAGTTCGGAGACTCCGGAGTAACCTCCGGTGCAGCCTCCGGACCCCTAGTCAGAATGTCCCAGCCAGGTCCTGGGAGGAACCACCGGAGCCAGAACCGGAAACTCTAGACCACACCGGAGACTTCGGTCTTGGCAGACCGGAGACTCTGGTCTGGAGTTTCCAGAACAATGGCAAGTGAATGTGGTCTTTTCCCAAGAGTGTGTGTGATGTTTATCTATGATAAGACCAACCTGTGGACAATAACAAACTGTAAAATGATCTACTTGTTGTTAACGAACACCAAAAGTGATTATGACAATAAATGCCCTTTCAATCTCCCCCTTTTTGGTGTTCGATGACAACAAGTGATTTGCATGGAATATAAATGTGGCTCCCCCTGACTATGTGCAGCAAGATAATGAAGTAAATCATGTAAGGAAGATAATAGCACACATAGATCTCACATGAGTTACAATAGGTGTTGCACACAAGCACATAGTCATAGACACACATAAGAACAGCAGATAACACACATAAAGTTCAAGTTCGAATACCCAAATAAAAAGGCAAATAAAGGCAGATAGTCGCAAATCCCAAGAACCATGCAAAGCGATGAGAATGTCATCTCCCCCTTTGGCATCGAAACACCGAAAAAGGGAAAAGACCTATACTAGTGCCCCAATAACTCAGTAGTCATCGTCATCCTCGGCATCCTCATCCTCATCCTGGTCATCCTCATCCTGGTCACCCTCATCCTAGTCATAGTCATCATCATCATCAGGGACAGCAGGCCCTTTGCCTTGAGGGCGAGAAGAGGACGTACCCTGGTATCCAAACCCTGAGGTGACATCAGCAAACGTCTTCTAGTCCACCAGACTATCCTGTTGGGCATTCCATGCCCCAAATGAGAGAGTGTGATCAGACTCTGTGGACTGCTGAGCCCCATGCTCATCATTTTATTCATCTTCACCTTCCTCAGTATCAGCAGCACCCTGGTCCTTGATCTCTTTGAGAAGCTTCTCAATGCGGCGGTTGCTTTGGTAGGATGCATGCCGTTGTTTGCGAATGTCAATGTTCATGCAACAAAGGGTCCTCTCCCAAAAGCTGGCCTTCTTGACCCTCTCATGCACATAGTCTCGAGTCATGGTAGTCATAGGGGCATTGGAGGCATTCTTCCTCCAAACTCTAGGTGGAGAGGGAGCCCTATCTGTCTCAATCTCCTCATCATCATCATTCCCATAGCGACGCCTTGGAGCAGGCCCCATGTGCCCCTTCTGCTGCAGAGAGACCAGAGTGTGCATAGTGAGGTGTGGTGGTATGCCATGTGGAGAATCATGCGCCTGGGAGTTGATGAGCCTCATAAGCAAGGGTTCATATGGAGGAGATTTCTTGTAAAGAATGGCATGGAACATCTCCTCGAAAATGAAGTCCATCACATCAATGGGTGCAGCATCAGCCTCTGGTCCAGCATTGAAGGTCCGGTGAGTATGGTACAGGAGGTTGACAAGACCACCCCTGATAGCATCATCATTTCCAGCACTTGGAGCAATAGTGTGACGAAAAATCCTCAGCATAAGGTTGTAGAGGGTCTTGAGTCCCTTGGAGCCCCCCCACAACACCACCATCATACAGAGGTGCCAGCTTCAACTTGTTCTCACCCAAAGCTGCTGAGTGCATGCGCTGTCCCACAGGAGTAGATACTCCGTGAAAGGTCTCAAAGATGACATTGGCAAAGTCATGAAAGGTAGCCGTGCAGCGAGTAGTGCCAGTCATCCACACCATGGTCCTGTCAAGATCAGACCCAAACACCACTGTGGCATAAAACTGCTGAACAAGGTGCACAATGTAGTCTCCGCGTAGCTCCATCAAGTTGTAGAGACCCAGCTTCTCACAGATCCACAGGACATCATTGAAGTAAGGGCTCTGGCGCATTTGCTCAATATTCATGAACTTCTGAGGGCAGACAGGTGATTTGGTGAGTACACCATACACATCCTTCATGAACACAGCATGTTCTTTCCTCCAGAAAAGAGGGTCATCACTAGTATGAGGCAGTGCATAAAAATCTGTCTTCCTCAGCTCACGGTACTCCTCTTTAGACATCTTGGCTAGGGACTGGAGATTATCATACTTGGCTCTCTTTGCACGTTCCTCCCGTTCAGCCCTCTCCTGATCCCTCTTCATGTAAGCTGCATCACGTGCCCGCTGTTTCTGGTTGGACGGAGGCACGATAAACTGACCCTGAGCTTCATCATAGCGAGGATTGCCCCTTTGGGACTTGGCCTTGGTACGACGAGGACGACTAGAACCATCACCTGTGAACAGCAGTGAGGGAGATAGCATGGAGATGAGTATATATGTCCCAAAGATACAGTACAAGAACTTTGATGCATTTCTGGACTATTTTGATTCACCCAACACCAGAGTCTCCGCACCTTATACCGGAGTCTCCGGCTCAGACCGGAGTCTCCAGACCTCAGTCCGGAATCTCCGGTCAGGAGGCTCGGGTATGCGATGGGGAGATGCTGGTGAGGGTGAATCTAGTAGATCGGGTAATGCAATAAGGCTAAAGTACTAGAGTGCACGCAAACAAGTGATTCCAATGGACAAATCAGCAACAATCCTCAAAAACACATCGAGGGATGAACCCTAGGAGGAAAAAGGAGAGGAGAGGTACTAGATCTGTCCATGGGATCAATTCCTCCGGTGGGAATGACCCAATGGAGGAGAGGGGAAGGTTGGCCGGCTGCACGGCGGATCCCGTGGGCTTCTTAACCTCCGGGGAGGATTTTTGGAGGAGGAGGCGACGGGTTTGGAGGTAGGGGACGGGGTGAAGAATGAGGAACTATTGTTCCAGTTCACCCCGTGCCCCTCTTTAAGTGACAGAAACCGTCCAGACCGGAGACTCCGGTCTACACCAGAGACTCCGGTGTTTGTACACCGGAGACTCTGGTCCGCCTCGACCAAAAGTTACAGGAAAGGTGTTTGGGGACATATATGAGAGATAGATGGTTTTTAAGATAGGGAAAGGGCTTGGGTTGAGACATCAAACTATGAAGAACCAACAAGAGCCATAAGGTTTGAAAATAATCAGAAAAACTCCAAGAGACTAAAATCAAGCAAATGACAAACATGAGTAAGTGCCAACCTCTCAAATGAGAGAGGGCGGTGGCCTAGGCCACCATATTTGAGTATACTGGCTTGGTACCACGAATATATATCTTGAGTCCATTACCAAAACTCATCATTAAGCTCACATATCACTAAATGATATTAAGAGGAATGATTTTGATTGCTTTGGGCATAATGGGGGGAGGGATGGTCCAATCAATTAGGACTGCACTCCCCCTATATCCATGCCTACACCTAGACCAAATATGAGATGAAACATAGGTGAGAGTGCAATAATATCAAGTCAAGCTCCTTGAATCTATGATATTTAGTTCATTCCTCAAGTAGCAAAACCTTGCTTCATCAAGTGGCTTCGTGAAGATATCGGCAAGTTGATATTTGGTTGATACATATGATTGATCAATATCACCTCGAGCAACATGATCTCTAATGAAGTGATGGCGAATCTCAATATGCTTTTCCTTGTGTGATCCACTGGGTTGTAGGCAATCTTGATGGCACTTTCATTGTCACATAGAAGAGGCACTTTGTCACAATGGACACCGTATTCCTTTAAAGTTTGCCTCATCCATAGCAATTGAGTGCAAGCACTAGCAGCTGCCACATACTCGGCTTCGGCGGTGGAGAGAGATATACAATTTTGCTTCTTGGAAGACCAACATACCAAGGACCTACCAAGGAATTGGCAAGCCCCGGATGTTGATTTTCTATCATCCTTGTCATCCGCCCAATCCGAATCCGTGTATCCACAAAGAGCAAATGTTGAGACTTGAGGATACCAAAGACCATAAAATGGGGTATGAACCAAATATCGAAAGATTCTCTTGACCGCCATTAAATGGCTTTCTTTAGGAGCCGCTTGATATCTTGCACACACACCTACACTCAACACAATATCGGGTCTAGATGCACAAAGGTAAAGCAAAGAACCAATCATAGACCGGTATACCTTTTGATCCACATCTTTACCATTTGGATTTTGTTCTAGATGAGTCTTTGTAGCCATGGGAGTAGGAGCTCCATACAAATCTTGCATTTTGAATCTCTTGAGCATATCTTGAGTATACTTGGCTTGATTGAAGAATTTCCCTCCTCTAACTTGCTTGATCTCGAAGCCAAGAAATACTCTCAACTCCCCCATCAAAGACATCCAGAACCTACTAGTCATAAGCTTTGATAATTCATCATTAAAATGCTAAGGTGTTAGTTATTGACATGATCTCATGGTCTAAGGATTAGGATCACTTCGTAAGTTGTTATAGCAATATAAACTCAATGACTTTGATCGTAATGCTATACTTCGGATGAATGTTCATCACACCATTGCACTAATGTTGTGACCCCGTTATTAACAACATCCAATGTCCATGATCAGGAAACCTTGATCATCTTGTTAATCAACGAGCTAGTTTATGAGAGAGGCATAACTAGGAACTTCCTTTTTGTTTATTAAACACACATGTATTAACGTTTCCGTATTAATACAAGCATAGCATGCAAAATAAACATTTATCATAAATAAGGAATACGATAATAACCACTTTATTATTGCCTCTCGGGCATATTCCCTTCAGTCTCCCACTTGCACTAGAGACAATAATCTAGTTTGAAAACTTTGCGTATTGAACACCTATGGATTTCTGGTGTTCCATATACGCAATTGCAAGTGGTTAACATAATCTATGGATCTGACGCTTCAGGTCCGTGTGTATTTGCATGTCTTTGCGTCTTCACGCATCACTCATTCTCCAATGAGATGGCATTGTATAAATTTGGTCTTTCGGTGAGACCTTTAGTTCCTTGGGGTTAAAGCATGTCGATACTATTGTCATACAATATATCTTTAGTGTTAGCCCGTTACGAACCACACCTTAGTTTGATAACAAACTTCTTGACACAAATTCCCTCCTTTGCTGCTACTATAACAGTCATATACTTAGCCTTTTTGTTGTAGTATTCATCACAATGTCTTAACTATGGATTTCTTCCAAATCCATCATGGAATCTTCTTTCCATTACATTGTGCCACCCATAGTTTAAATTGAGATAAACTTAATTTGTATCTTGTGACAAAACTAGTGTCAATGTAATGCTTTACAATGAACTATTTGTAATTGTTTGTCATCTCTACACAAATATATTCTTAGTTCTTCCAAAAGATCATAAGAATATCCTCACTATCGTCCAATGATCATTTTATGATTCATTCTGGTATATGCTCATAACACTTAGAGCATAGGACATATCTGGATGTGTACATATCATGGTATGATTGATCAAAACATCCTCGTGATTTCACTCATCAAGTGTCAAAGCACTTGAATCTTGTTTCACTTATCAAGTGTCAATACACTTGAATCTTGATTCAATTCCTTTCCATGCGACAAGAACTGTTTCTTGTTGTTTCTATATTGAACTCCTTCAATATCTCATATATGTACGTTTGGCACAACCATATTAGCGTCACAGTCTATCCACTATAGACATTCATGCTAAATATTCGGGTTTTGCCTAAGTTTTTCATCGAAATGAAATTCTTAACCTTTGTCAATAAAAATTACATCATTTCTAATCAACAAGATGTCCTCCACATAATGTATTAGAAATATGTCTCAGCTCTCCCACTTAATTTCTTGCAAATGCAAGCATCTTCATCGTCTCATGATGAAAAACTCCTTTTTCATCATGGTGAAGATTCCAACTCCGTGATGCTTACTTCAACCATTCAAGTTTGCATACCCCTTTTAGCATCCTTTGAATTAACAAAACCCTTTGGATCATGTCATGTACACGTCCTAGGTAACCATTCTATTAGAAGAACTTTGTTTTGTTTATTCATCTACCATATACCAAATTATATGTAGTGGTTGCTACTTTAATCCATCCAGACTAAATATTGCTATGAAAGATCAAATCTTGTCATAGTCAACTCCTTGAACATTGTCGTAAAATACTTTACGACATGTCGACTATTTCATAGATGTGAAACATCCATGTCTGTTTCTTTATAGATCCAAATACGACTGATAGGTTTTTACACCTTTCCGGAGGGTCTTCCAAGTTCAAAACTTGATTTCTCGTGTATGGAACTATCACGGATTTTATGGCTTCAAGCCATTTGACGGAGTCAGGGCCCATCATCGCTTCTTTGCATATAGTCGGTTCATCATTGTCAAACAATAATGATTTACTCTCAAATCTTAATCATTTGATTGTTTATCCGACCTTCTTGGTTCAATAGGAACTTTAGACCTCCGTGACCGCAACCTTTGAGGCACGTAATCCATGAGCATTATGGCTGCCTCCGGAACATTTTCCGGCGCTGCGCAACTCAGCACATATAGCTAAGGTTCGTTAACCTTATCAAAGTTCTATTGTCCTCCCACTTAACTTTTATGAAAAATTCCTTCTTCAAGAAACTTCACGTTTCAAGCGACAAACCCTTTTGTCCTTGATGTTATGGAGGAATAACCAATTGTTATTCGAAATAACCTACAAAGACATGCTCATCCGACTTCGGTTGTAAACATCTTACTAATGTTTAGCATACCAAAATTAAAGAAATGACAACTTGGGTTTTACCCCAAACCATGACTTCCATGGTGTCATTTCAACGGATCAAGATGGATCTCTTTTCAGTGTAAAAGCGGAAGTCTCTAAAGCTTTAATCTTTTAAAACATAATGGCAGTTTTATAAATAACACCTTTGATCCAACCATGTCAAACAAGGTTTCATTACAAATCCAAAACACTCCATACTCCTATGGTGTTTCGGGAGATGTAAATCTAGGTGTTTTGCTAAACTTGCAACTCAAATAAATCCCTTTATGATAAAATCATAATTCATTTATTTTCTTGTTACACTTGTAACTCAAACAAATCCCTTATGATAAAATCATAAACCATTTATTTTCTTGTTACAATGATTTTGCACTTCATCTTGAAAGTCTTTGAAATGTTTTCAAATAATTCATACTTCTTTCTCATTAAGTGAACATTCACTCAAATTTCCGGAGAAAGCATATGAAGTTGAAATCCATCGCTTAGGACTATATATAATGGACTACATACATCGATATGTATAAATTCCAATAATTTAGTCGTTCGTTCTTCTTTGGCCTTTGAACGAAGTTTTAATTATCACGTGGAAAGTCTCACAAGCGTCACTTGATCAAATCAAAGACTCCAAAAATCCATGAATATGGAGATTCTTCATGTTTTCTTTCCAATATAATTTAAACAGCGATGTCACTTTGTAAGTGATCTTTCAATCATTTGTATTGCGACATTTTAGCATTAGGTTTTATGGATGTGATTTCCCCAACTAGATTTGTAAATCATCCATCTTATATGGAATAAGGTAATTATTTGAACAACCTTTGTTCTCATAATACCTGATTCAAATAACAATTATTAAAACAAATCTTAATGTCAAGCTTTGATGTCAACGAGAAATACAAACAACAGTTTGTTTGTTTTCGATGAACATCATCACATATTCTCTTGCTAGTTACTTAGGCCATTGTGGTTCATGAATTGCCTTGTTCCGTATGAAATTTCATACCAACCAATTCGGTATCCAATGTAAGATCCCTCCTTTATAAAGGAAAAGGATCCCTGTGATTGCAATGCTAGTCCCTGGATCAATGCTAGCATCCACAGTTTAAGATGAAGTACATAGATACAAAGGTCATTTATTACATCCATTCCAGAGATAAACATAGTCTTTACAACTCCAAGGCCACAGGCATAGTACAAGAGTTTGAATAAGTAAATAAATAAAAGTCTTCATCTTCATGTGCCACAGGCAAACATGTTGAGTGTAGACTCATGACACCTAATCCTTATCAGAGTAACCTGCAACATCACAAGTTACAACCACAGTGGGTCAATACTTTGGAATAGTATTGGCAAGTGATACCTTAGTAAATTTTAAGTGGTCTAGATACTATATGCAATTTGGCTAAGTGTAGCTTGGCTTGCTTTGCTTAAAATAGATTTTGCCTATTAGTTGAAATCACAAAGTTTTTCTTTGTCAAAACATTTCCCAAGGAACCACCAATAGACATTGAGGTCCTTCACCCTTGTTCACCCACAAGTTTGTCTATTACCATGGACTTGGCTAAGTACTTAGATTCTTGATAGCTTCCATGCCTTGATGCTCAATTTGTCTATTACCATGGACTTGGCTAAGTACTTAGATTTTTCCATCTACAGAGGTTGTGCACTTTCCCCACCAGACTTGGTTTCACCAAGACAGGACCTTTCAGAATCCTTCCCTTAGACCAAATGGACGCGCTCCAACCTACCATTCCCACTACCACCAACTGTCCAAATGGCTAAGTTCTAGCAACTTATGTGATCCAGGCAGAGCCCATATTGCCAAGTGGCTGCACTAGAAGCTTCTTAACACTTGGCCTCTAAAATCTCTTTGTTCCTGGGTGGCTTACCACATGTGTGATACACAAGGTAAACCATAGAAATGGGCCTTGTGTAACCACTCAACATAAACCTTTCCTTCCATTCCACCCAGGTGTTTCATTAACTTAGTTGTTTTATTAAGCAAAACACAAGTCCAAAGGACTTAGAAATATTTTCATCATAGCATGTATATTTCACCAACCCTTGTTTGCTACCAGCTAGGCTAAGCATGGCATAGATAGTAACTTAACTTAGAAATTCCCTAGCATTTCTACAACTACTAGGATTTCCCAACATGGCATATAAGCAAAAATAATAGCATGCAAGTCTAACAAAATATTTCTAATGCTTAGTAGAGAACATAGGAATGATAATATTCATGAAGTACCACTTGCCTTGGTAGTTTGGAGTGTAGCACTCTTCACAATCACAATCACTAGCACCAAAATCTACACATAGAATATAGCCACAATCACATACAAGACATATACAATCAAAAATATATATGCATGCATGCAAGATGCTAAGTGATGATTTTTAAAACCCAACCAAGCAAGTGCATAGTACTGAATCTTAAACAAGTCAAAAACTTGCCAAACCAAATTTATTTGACACTAAAAACAATTCCTAAACAATTCATATATTCAAATAAGCCCTACACATGTTTCTGCAAATAAAACCTTTTTAACAGAAGCAAAACTTTAAATACATTGCATATTTAGAAAGGGCTTGTCTTCCTGATTCCAACGGTATAAAATTTGTCAAATTCTAACGTGGGGATCAAAAGTTATAGCCAAATCAAAATTGAATATAAATCAGATTCAAATTCTGTTTTAAACCTAACTCACTGCCACGCGTCTTAATCCTACTGGCCGATACCGCTTCGCGTCGGATCGAGCTTCCGCGCCGTAGGATCAACTTAGATCCAACGCGCCAGATCTAAAGAAAACGATTCGTCCTCGTTCTAATCTAATCCCTACGATGCAGATCTAACGGTTGCTGTTGCTCTGACCAAAGTCGAGCGGCGCTAGCGGCGGCGACTGGCGGCGGCGCCTCTGTCAGTGGCGGAGCTGGTGTTCTAGGTCGCGCGGGAGAGGGAGAAGGGGTTTGCCAGAATCGCAGGGAGCTGCTGATGCTCAAGGTGGTGATGGTTCGGCAAGGGGCGCTCTAGAGTGGCCGAGGGAGCTCGTCGGAGTCGTGCACGGCGTCAGGTGATCGCTATCGAAGTCGTTGTCGAGGTTCCGCGTCGCCCTAGCACGAACCAGGTGGTTTAGGAGATGCGCAAGACAGTGGCGAACAACCTCGTATGCGAGAGAGATCAAGGGGAGCGCAGTGCTTACCGTAATCGGTCGCCGGAGTCGAGTGGCCGGTCGCTTGCGAGAACGAACGGGAATGGCGTCTGGTCACAAGCAGGCAAGCAAAGGGTATCAGAAGATGCACAAGGTCATGCTGGACACACTCGTTTGAATCAGAGGCACAGGGGCGACGGGGGCTTACCGGAATCGCACACTGGAGATCGTCGGAGCTGCGGCGGTGTTTGGCGAGTTGTGGGCAGCCTGGTGGCGTGGAGAGAAAATTGAGTGAGGGGAAATGGCCGCGAGGGGGAGGGGTTTAAGTAGGCAGGGGCTCGACAAGAAACGCCTGGTGAATCAATGGCAATTACGCCGCGGAATCAACGCAGCAACGGCCAGCGGCGACGTGTTCATCGTGCGATTTGGGAAGACGATCGTGACGTGGGGCCCAGGTATGCGCGAGAGAACCAGAGAGGGGTGGGGTCTGGCGCCGACTCCAGGCGTCTGCGTGTGAGAGAGAGAGAGGGGGGACCCGGGTGGGCTAGATGGGCTGCTTCAGTTGATGGGCTCAAACCCTGGCGCTGGCCCTTTTCCTTTTCTTTTATTCCTTTTCTATTTCTGATTTGATTTTCTGGAATGATTTTCAAATGATTTCAAACTCTATTTGAATTCAAATATTTTCAGGATTTTTGCAGTGTGCAACTGTCACTAATTTTGGCATAAAACCAAGTGGTCACTTTGAATTGGCTTGGTCATTTGGATTAACAAAATAAACAGTGACTTAGCACTTGTTTTATATTGGTTTTGAATTTGGTTTTCAAATTGTATTTGCTTTGAAAACTTGGATTTCGGTCTTAGCAATCTAGCAACTCATTCTGAAAGCAATAAGGCACAAGGTTTGGTTTCATGAACAACAACCT
This sequence comes from Avena insularis, assembly GCA_023614405.1. Taxonomy (NCBI): domain Eukaryota; kingdom Viridiplantae; phylum Streptophyta; class Magnoliopsida; order Poales; family Poaceae; genus Avena; species Avena insularis. The sequence goes on from CM042685.1 coordinate 259,375,643, forward strand.
CTCATAGAAAGAGTAGCATTTGTTTCAAATGATGATCACATAAAATAATGAGCTCATATGCTCCTGTTTTTGAATTGTTTTGTTTGAAATGAATTCTATATGATCATGGATGCATGGATGATATGCATGAGTTTGAAACATGATTTTAGGGATGTTACAAATCTAACCCCCTTAAGGTGAATCTCGCCCTCGAGATTCGGATTGGCTAGCAAATAGGTGAGCGTGGTCTTTCCGAAGATCATCTTCTCTTTACCATGTTGCTTCCTCTTCGGAATGATGGTTCCACTGCACTTTGCAAAACTTGATAGTCTTAGTCCGTGTAACTCTTTCTGTCGTCTCAAAAATCTTGATAGATTTCTCTTCATAGGTGAGATCACTTTCCAACTGAACTTCTTCCAAAGGTATAGTATCTTTCAAAGAAGTCTCTTCCATTTCAGGATGACATTTCTTAAGCTGACTCACATGAAACACATTATGAACGGCTGACAGAGATTCTGGCAGTTCTATTTAATAGGCAACTTCTCCTTTACGACTCAGAATCTTGAATGGTCCAACATATCTTGGTGCCAATTTTCCTTTGACTCCGAATCTCTTTACTCCACGAAGTGGTGACACTCTAAGATAAGCTCTATCACCGACTTCATAGGTGACTTCTCTACGCTTAGGATCGGCGTAGCTTTTCTGTCGGGACTGTGCTATCTTCAACATGTCCTTAACCAACTTGACCTTCTCTTCGGCTTCTTTGATAAGATCTGGCCCGAATAAACTTCTTTCTCCCACACCATTCCATAACAATGGGGTGGTACACTTTCTTCCGTAAAGAAACTCAAATGGTGCCATCTCAATGCTGGCTTGATAGCTGTTGTTATAAGAAAATTCTACGTAAGGCAGACTTTCATCCCAACTGGCTCCATAGTCTAAGGCACATGCCCTCAACATGTCTTCAAGAATCTGATTAGTCCTTTCTGTTTGTCCATCAGTTTGAGGATGAAAAGCAGTACTGAATTCCAACCTCGTTCCCAATGACTCATGTAGATGTCTCCAAAAATGGGAAGTGAATTGAGTTCCCCTATCAGACACAATACTCTTGGGCACTCCATGTAGACATAAAATTCTACTCATGTAGATTCTGGCTAACTTTGCACTTGTATAGGTTGTCTTCATGGGTATGAAATGAGCCACTTTAGTTAGGCGATCAACTACTACCCAAATAGAATCGTATCCTAACCGGGTCCTTGGTAATCCAGTAATGAAATCCATACAATCTTGTCCCACTTCCAATCAGGAATAGGTAGTGGTTGAAGCAAACCTGCTAGTTTCTGATGTTCCGCCTTCACTCTACTACACACATCACACAAAGCAATATGTTCGGCGATGTCCTTCTTGAGATTATTCCACAAAAATCTTTCTTTCATGTCCATGTACATTTTGGTGTTACCCGGATGAATGGAATACGGAGAGTTGTGTGCTTCTTGTAAAATTAGTTTTCGTAGCTCCGAATCTTGTGGAACACAGATACGTTTCCCATTCCATAACGTACCCTGTTCGTCTTCATGAAACCCTTTGGCTTTGCTTTTCCAATCTTTTCTTTAATCTCTTCGATTTCTTTGTCAATCTTCTGAGCTTCTTTGATCTTGTCCAACAAAGTGGGTTGAACATCCAAAGACATGAGATGTCCTTCAGGCACAATCTCCAATCTGAGTTTTCTAAATTGGGTACACAGATCATCTAGCAATTCTCCTTTGGTAAGGCCATTCACAAAAACCTTACGACTTAGAGCATCTGCTACAACATTTGCTTTACCGGGGTGGTATTGCAAACTTAGGTCATAGTCCTTGATAAGTTCTAGCCATCTTATTTTTCTCATATTAATTTCCTTCTGGGTGAAGATATATTTCAAACTCTTGTGATCTGTGAACACTTCACGACGTTTTCCCAAAAGATAGTGCCTCCATGTTTTGAGCGCATGGACGACAGAGGCTAACTCTAAATCATGAGTAGGATAGTTCACTTCATGAGTTTTGAGTTGTCTCGAGGCATAAGACACAACTTTACCGTCTTGCATAAGTACTGCACCCAAACCCTGATGAGATGCATCACAATATACTTGGAAATCTTTTTCCAAATCTGGCAGACACAAGACGGGTGTTGTCACAAGTCTTTTCTTCAATTCCTGAAAGCTGAGTTCACAACCTTCAGACCAAGCAAACTTCTTGTCTTTCTTTAACAATTCAGTCATAGGCTTAGCTACCTTGGAGAAATTTTCAATGAACCTTCTGTAGTAACCTGCTAAGCCAAGGAAACTACGAACTTCCTTCACTGACTTGGGAGATTCCCATTCAGTCACAGCTGAAACTTTAGCAGGATCAACTGCTACACCATCCTTTGTCATAACATGACCAAGAAATCCAACTTCATCCAACCAGAACTCGCACTTGCTAAATTTGGCATAAAGTTTATGCTCTCTTAACTTCTTAAGTATCAAACGCAAATGTCCTTCATGCTCTTCTTTGCTCTTGGAGTAGACTAAGATGTCGTCGATGAAAACGACAACAAACTTGTCAAGGAATTCCATGAACACCTTGTTCATCATATTCATGAAGTATGCTGGAGCATTGGTCAAACCAAAAGGCATTACGGTATACTCATACAATCCATACCTTGTAGTGAAAGCTGTTTTAGGTATGTCTTGTTCTCTTATCTTGAGTTGAAAATAGCCTGACCGGAGATCAATCTTTGAGAATACACATGCTCCTTCTAGCTGATCAAACAAGTCATTGATTCTAGGCAAAGGGTATTTGTTCTTGATAGTCACCTCGTTGAGTGAACGGTAATCTATGCATAACCTTTGACTTCTATCTTTCTTCTCCACGAACAAAACTGGGGCTCCCCAAGATGAAGAACTTGGTTGAATAAATCCTTTCTATAGCTGTTCTCCAAGTTGTTTCTTGAGTTCTTTCAGTTCATCAACTGACATTTTATAAGATCTCTTTGCTATTTATCCAAACCCTGGTACCAAATCTATCAGAGCTCCACATCTCTATCTGGTGGCATTCCCAGCAATTCTTCCGGAAACACATCCGGATACTCACTCACAATTGGCACACTGTCCATGCTAACCCCCTTAAGAGAATTTAGCTTACTTCCTTTAGATTCAAAGTTGGACTTGAATTTAATCCGCCTTCTTTCTGGGGTTGTGAGTGCAACAGTACGATTAGCACAATCTAGTACTCCTTCATACTTAGCTATCCAATCCATTCCCAATATTACGTCCAGTCCTTGGGAATCTAGGATTATCAGACTCACTGGAAATTTATGCTTTCCAAACTCTATTACTAGATCCCGGCATCCAAGACTTACTATCATATCTCCACCCGGAGAACTAACTTTTATTGGACACCCAATTTTTTCAGTTGGAAACCCATTTCTATCAACAAATGCTTTTGATATGAATGAATGCGATGCTCCAGTATCAAAAAGAACAAATGCTGGAATAGAATTGAGTCTGAACTTACCAGCCACAGCATCAGGCTCCTCATAGACCTCCTCCACCCTGATGTGGTTCACCTGTCCCTTCTGAAAAGGGTTGGGCTTGTTGGGTCCTTCAACTTTCTTTTCTGGGCATTCATTTGCATAATTCCCCATCTTCTTGCACTTGAAGCATTCAACCTGACTTATGTCTTTCTTGACAGGCTGACTTCAACTTCCACTTCCATTACCACTGTGGTGTCTCTTGTATCCACCCTTGTGGTTCTTGTACTTGTCATTGTCATGACTACGGTGATGCTTGTTGTCATGACGGTTGTGGTTGTGGTGCTTGTTGAATTTCCCATGCTTGTGGGATCCTGAGCTTCCACTGTCATCATAATGGGAACGTTTGTGAGACGATCCCGAGCTGTGCTTGTCTGAGTGCTTTCTCTTTCGGCTTTTAACTTGCTTCATTTTGTTCTCCAAAATAGCAGCCTTGTCACAGAGAGACTGATAAGTGGGAACATATGCCACAGCCAACTACAGGTTCAGCTCATCATTCAAGCCTTCAAGAAATTTTTCCTTTCTCTTAGCATCGGTGTCAACCTCATCCGGAGCGTAACGCGCCAGATTGTTGAACTCTTCAATATATTCAGCCACGCTGCGGTGGCACTGCTTCAGATTATGGAACTCTTTCTTTTTCAGACTCATCACTCCAGATGAGATATGAGCAGTGCGAAAGCCATCCTCAAAGATAGCCCATGTCACTTCATCTATGGGAGTGGTGATCTGGAAGTTATCCCACCAAGTGGCGGCTGGTCCTTCCAGCAGATGTGCTGCAAATCTGACCTTTTCAGCATCCGTACAAATTTACGGTTACCAAGTCCTTGTTCACTGAGCGTAGCCAATCATTGGCCACCATGGGATCAATCGTTCCTGAGAACTTTGCTGGCCTCAATCTCAAGAACCTGGTAAGCATATCAAAACCCGGTGGGTTGTTGTTGTTGTTATTGTTGTTGTTGTTGTTGTTGTTGTTATTGTTGTTGTTTTGGTTCTGGATGAACGTCGTCATCATCTGCATCAGCTGAGTTTGAGCGGTCATCATTTGTTGCATTTCTGGAGTGATGTTGTTGTTGGGGTTGGGGTTTGCACGACGGGGAGGCATCTGTGGTTTGTTCAATAGAGATAAGAATGAGATACCCATAGATGCTTTCATGCACATTACATTACATAAGCAAACATAAAGCATGCAACACAATGATAAAGGTTCAACAACAAAATAACAAGTTCGCAAAGTAAAACACACACAAATAACAAGCCATCCACATGTCGGATGGTCAATAACAAGTTCTCAAACAACAAATATGATAATAAAAGATAAATGAGTAGTCAAATCTACTCATCGGCATCAATCTCCTCCTCGACAAAGGTAAGACCTGCGTTCTCCATCGCGGTCTTGTATTCCTCGACACTAGTGGTCAAGGTCTCTATCTTGGCCTTGAGAGCCCTCTTCTGGGAACGAAGCCTCTCAATCACCGTCTGCTGCTGCTCGAGCTCGAAGTCCTTGGACTGCAGTTCTTCAGTCATGTCCCGGATCTTTCTTGTTCCTATCCTGGACACGCTTCTCCTGACTCTTGAACTTCCTGTCCTGGGTCTCGAACTTCGCCTCCATTTCCTTGACTATCTCGTCTTGCTCCGCGAAGAGCTTGTCCTTCTCGCGAAGTTGCACCTAGAGCTCATCATTGTTGAGCATGACATTGGTCTTGTCCGTGTCCACGTGCCTAATGAGAGACTCTAAGTCCTGGAGGTACAGACGAATCGGCTCTGCTACGTCCCTCGAATCGTCCTCGAAGTCGATGGACTCTCCATCCTCATCACGTCTACCGAAGACGTGGAAGTGGGTACCTCTAACCTGTCGGGAGTGTCTCCCTAGCGCACGCCCTATCGATCTGCATAACTACCTCAAGGCCTCTCTCCATGTCATCGTGCATGAGCTTGAAGACAATGGCCTCCGTGGTAGGCTCTCCAAGGCGTCCGGCTGGTTGACCTTGAAGCCCCAGAGATCCTTCCTCTCAAACTTGGTGAGGGGATACACCATGATGGTGGGAAGAGAGAGATTGAGCAAAGTAGTAAGCTCAACGATACGAGGACCAAAGCGGGTAACCTGGAACTCCTCAACAGTGTTGATGGTAATAGGCATCTATTTATAAGATAGAAAAGTTAGAACAACACAAATCAAGATAAAACAAAAGACAAAACATCACATACATATCCTTGGGAAGCAAAACACACAAGTCATGCATACATGAAACCATTACTACAACCAAGGTTCAATCTTATTTTAAAGAAACATTTTGGAAAATAAGGTGATAGTGGTGGTCCAACTAACGAAGTACGTTTACAATCCTATCTCACTGGATCTGTTGGCTAACACAATATTTCTAGAAGTAGTCAGCCTATCTTGCTCACATGATTCCATCACTAAGTCTATAATGTCTCCTCTTAAGGTTTGGTTGGTAGCTTCCAACTCTTGGGTATGTTCCTTATCTTTCCTTAGATCATTTTGGAGGTTGAGCATTCTGCACTTGACTCTATCACCAAGTTCTTTGATGGTCTTCCAAGCTGCATCCTTTGCTGATTCAAAGAATGTAGTGTGCACTACTGAATTGGTGAACATGCAGAATCCTTTTTCCTGATGGTTGTCTTCCTTGTTTTTATACAAGTGAAGTTGTACCCACCAGTATTCCACTCCTTCATCCATCACAGGAAAACCCTTATACACAGCTTCACCTTGTATCTCTAATGCAACCATGAGGTCCTTGAGAGCCTTGGGGAATTCTGTCTCACACTCCAAAGTCATTGTCATGAGTGGTCCTTTCCTCACGGCTTCGTTGATGGAGTTCATCTACAAATAGAGATGAGAGAGAAGATTAGAAAAGTTTTACGAGAAGAATAGACAAGTGTAGAAGTTGCTGAAAAATTTTCCTTAGTGGTTTCCAATCCTAGGGTCATAATCCTACAGGCAACACAATGCTCTGATACCATCTGTAAGATCCCTCCTTTATAAAGGAAAAGGATCCCTGTGATTGCAATGCTAGTCCCTGGATCAATGCTAGCATCCACAGTTTAAGATGAAGTACACAGATACAAAGGTCATTTATTACATCCATTCCAGAGATAAACATAGTCTTTACAACTCCAAGGCCACAGGCCTAGTACAAGAGTTTGAATAAGTAAATAAATAAAAGTCTTCATCTTCATGTGCCACGGGCAAACATGTTGAGTGTAGACTCATGACACCTAATCCTCATCAGAGTAACCTGCAACATCACAAGTTACAGCCACAGTGGGTCGATACTTTGGAATAGTATTGGCAAGTGATACCTTAGTAAATTTTAAGTGGTCTAGATACTATATGCAATTTGGCTAAGTGTAGCTTGGCTTGCTTTGCTTAAAATAGATTTTTCCTATTAGTTGAAATAACTAAGTTTTTCTTTGTCAAAACTTTTCCCAAGGAACCACCAATAGACATTGAGGTCCTTCACCCTTGTTCACCCACAAGTTTTACTTAGAAATTGGGATGAGGAGATTCTTGATAGCTTCCATGCCTTGATGCTCAAGTTGTCCATTGCCATGGACTTGGCTAAGTACTTAGATTTTTCCATCTGCAGAATCATGTTTCAAACTCATGCATATCATCCATGCATCCATGATCATATAGAATTCATTTCAAACAAAACAATTCAAAAACAGGAGCATATGAGCTCATTATTTTATGTGATCATCATTTGAAACAAATGCTACTCTTTCTATGAGAGGTTGTTTTTCATGAAACCAAACCTTGTGCCTTATTGCTTTCAGAATGAGTTGCTAGATTGCTAAGACCTAAACCCAAGTTTTCAAAGCAAATACAATTTGAAAACCAAATTCAAAACCAATATAAAACAAGTGCTAAGTCACTCTTTATTTTATTTATCCAAATGACCAAGCCAATTCAAAGTGACCACTTGGTTTTATGCCCAAATTAGTGACTGTTGCACACTGCAAAAATACTGAAAAGATTTGAATTCAAATAGAGTTTGAAATCATTTGAAAATCATTCCAGAAAATCAAATCAGAAATAGAAAAGGAATAAAAGAAAAGGAAAAGGGCCAGCACTAGGGATGGAATTCGAACCGAGCCGAGCCAACTCGACTCGACTCGCTAAAGCTCGTTCAACTAACGATTTAGCTCGACTCGGCTCGTTTATAGAACGAGCTCATATTTGAAACTCGGCTCGACTCGGTAAACTCACGAGTAGCTCGCGAGTAGCTCGTTTAGCTTGTTATAAGTTACAAATAGAAGCACATATAAGAAAAATAGTAATCATCATACTAATTTGGAATTAAAACACCGATAGTACTTCCATAATAACACGAAAGAAGATCAATGAAAAATATAGTATCTCTACACCATTATAGGTTTAAGAAACATTCATAGTATGGTACTCATCTATGAAATTTTTTCAAACTTTGTATTTGAACGAGTTTAACGAGCTAAATGAGTAGCTCGCGAGTAGCTCATTTAGCTTGGGATGAACAAACGAGATCAAATCGAATACTTGGCTCGACTCGTTAGATACCGAGTTCGAGCCGAGTCGAGCCGATTCACGAGTTACTCATTTAGCTCGTGAGTTTCGAGCTATAATTCCAGCCCTAGCCAGGACCAGGGTTTGAGCCCATCAACTGAAGCAGCCCATCTAGCCCACCCGGGTCCCCCTCTCTCTCACACGCAGACGCACCCGCGGAGTCGCTGACGCCAGGACCCCACCCCCTCTCTGGTTCTCTCGCAGACAGCTGGGCCCCGTCCACGTCACCGTCGTCTTCCCCAAATCCCGCGCATGAACACGTCGCCGCTGGCCGTTGCTGCGTTGATTCCGCGGCATAATTGCCATTGATTCACCAGGCGTTTCTTGTCGAGCCCCTGCCTACTTAAACCCCTCCCCCTCGTGGACATTTCCCCTCACTCAATTTTCTCTCCACGCCACGAGGCTGCCCACAACTCGCCAAACACCGCCGCAGCTCCGACGATCTCCGGTGTGCGATCCGGTAAGACCCCGTCGCCCCTGTGCCTCTAATTAAAACGAGTGTGTCCAGCATGACCTCGTGCATCTTCTGATACCCTTTGCTTGCCTGCTTGTGACCCAGGACGCCGTCCCCGTTCGTTCCTGTAAACGACCGAGCGGCCACTCGACTCCGGCGACCGATTACGGTAAGCACTGCGCGCCCCTTGATCTCTCTCGCATACGAGGTTGTTCGCCACTGTCTTGCGCATCTCCTAAACCACCTGGTTCGTGCTAGGGCGACGCGGAACCTCGGCAACGACTTCGACAGCAACCACTTGACGTCGTGCACGACTCTGACGAGCTCCCCCGGCCACTCTAGAGCGCCTCTTGCCGAACCATCACCACCTTGAGCATCATCACCTCCCTGCGATTCTGGTAAACCCCTTCTCCCTCTCCCGCGCGACCTAGAACACCAGCTCCGCCACTGACAGAGGGGCCGCCGCCAGTCACAGCCGCTAGCGCCGCTCGACTTTGGTCAGAGCAACAGCAACCGTTAGATATGCATCGTAAGGATTAGATTAGAACGAGGACGAATCGTTTCTTTAGATCTGGCGCGTTGGATCTAAGTTGATCCTACTGCGCGGAAGCTCAATCCGACGCGAAGCGGTATCGGCCAGTAGGATTAAGACGCGTGGCAGTGAGTTAGGTTTAAAACAGAATTTGAATCTGATTTATATTCAATTTTGATTTGGCTATAACTTTTGATCCCCACGTTAGAATTTGACAAATTTTATACCGTTGGAATCAGGAAGACAAGCCCTTTCTAAATATGCAATGTGTTTAAAGTTTTGCTTCTATTAAAAAGGTTTTATTTTCAGAAACATGTGTAGGGCTTATTTGAATATATGAATTGTTTAGGAATTGTTTTTAGTGTCAAATAAATTTGGTTTGGCAAGTTTTTGACTTGTTTAAGATTCAGTACTATGCACTTGATTGGTTGGGTTTTAAAATCATCACTTAGCATCTTGCATGCATGCATATATATTTTTGATTGTATATGTCTTGTATGTGATTGTGGCTATATTCTATGTGTAGATTTTGGTGCTAGTGATTGTGATTGTGAAGAGTGCTACACTCCAAACTACCAAGGCAAGTGGTACTTCATGAATATTATCATTCCTATGTTCTCTACTAAGCATTAGAAATATTTTGTTAGACTTGCATGCTATTATTTTTGCTTATATGCCATGTTGGGAAATCCTAGTAGTTGTAGAAATGCTAGGGAATTTCTAAGTTAAGTTACTATCTATGCCATGCTTAGCCTAGCTGGTAGCAAACAAGGGTTGGTGAAATATACATGCTATGATGAAAATATTTCTAAGTCCTTTGGACTTGTGTTTTGCTTAATAAAACAACTAAGTTAATGAAACACCTGGGTGGAATGGAAGGAAAGGTTTATGTTGAGTGGTTACACAAGGCCCATTTCTATGGTTTACCTTGTGTATCACACTTGTGGTAAGCCACCCAGGAACAAAGAGATTTTAGAGGCCAAGTGTTAAGAAGCTTCTAGTGCAGCAACTTGGCAATATGGGCTCTGCCTGGATCACATAAGTTGCTAGAACTTAGCCATTGGGACAGTTGGTGGTAGTGGGAATGGTAGGTTGGAGCGCGTCCATTTGGTCTAAGGGAAGGCTTCTGAAAGGTCCTGTCTTGGTGAAACCAAGTCTGGTGGGGAAAGTGCATAACCTCTGCAGATGGAAAAATCTAAGTACTTAGCCAAGTCCATGGCAATGGACAAATTGAGCATCAAGGCATGGAAGCTATCAAGAATCTCCTCATCCCAATTTCTAAGTAAAACTTGTGGGTGAACAAGGGTGAAGGACCTCAATGTCTATTGGTGGTTCCTTGGGAAAAGTTTTGACAACAAAAAACTTTGTGATTTCAACTAATAGGCAAAATCTATTTTAAGCAAAGCAAGCCAAGCTACACTTAGCCAAATTTCATATAGTATCTAGACCACTTAAAATTTACTAAGGTATCACTTGCCAATACTATTCCAAAGTATTGACCCACTGTGGCTGTAACTTGTGATGTTGCAGGTTACTCTGATGAGGATTAGGTGTCATGAGTCTACACTCAACATGTTTGCCTGTGGCACATGAAGATGAAGACTTTTATTTATTTACTTATTCAAACTCTTGTACTAGGCCTGTGGCCTTGGAGTTGTAAAGACTATGTTTATCTCTGGAATGGATGTAATAAATGACCTTTGTATCTGTGTACTTCATCTTAAACTGTGGATGCTAGCATTGATCTAGGGACTATCATTGCAATCACAGGGATCCTTTTCCTTTATAAAGGAGGGGTCTTACATTGGATACAGAATTGGTTGGTATGATATTTCATACGAAACAAGGCAATTCATGAACCACAATGGCCTAAGTAACTAGCAAGAGAATATGTGATGATGTTCATCAAAACAAACAAACTGTTGTTTGTATGTCTCGTTGACATCCAAGCTTGACTTTAAGATTTGTTTTAATAATTGTTATTTGAATCAGGTATTATGAGAACAAAGGTTGTTCAAATAATTACCGTATTCCATATAAGATGGATGATTTACAAATCTAGTTGGGGAAATCACATCCATAAAACCTAATGCTAAAATGTCGCAATACAAATGATTGAAAGATCACTTACGAAGTGACATCGCTTTTTAAATTATATTGGAAAGAAAACATGAAGAATCTCCATATTCATGGATTTTTGGAGTCTTTGATTTGATCAAGTGACGCTTGTGAGACTTTCCACGTGATAATTAAAACTTCGTTCAAAGGCCAAAGAAGAACGAACGACTAAATTATTGGAATTTATACATATCGATGTATGTAGTCCATTATATATAGTCGTAAGCGATGGATTTCAACTTCATATGCTTTCTCCGGAAATTTGAGTGAATGTTCACTTAATGAGAAAGAAGTATGAAATATTTGAAAACATTTCAAAGACTTTCAAGATGAAGTGCAAAATCATTGTAACAAGAAAATAAATGGTTTTTGATTTTATCATAAGGGATTTGTTTGAGTTACAAGTGTAACAAGAAAATAAATGAATTATGATTTTATCATAAAGGGATTTATTTGAGTTGCAAGTTTAGCAAAACACCTAGATTTACATCTCCCGAAACACCATAGGAGTATGGAGTGTTTGAGATTTGTAATGAAACCTTGTTTGACATGGTTGGATCAAAGGTGTTATTTATAAAATTGCCATTATGTTCTAAAAGATTAAAGCTTTAGAGACTTCCGCTTTTACACTGAAAAGAGATCCATCTTGATCCGTTGAAATGACACCATGGAAGTTATGGTTTGGGGTAAAACCCAAGTTGTCATTTCTTTAATTTTGGTATGCTAAACATAAGTAAGATGTTTACAACCGAAGTCGGATGAGCATGTCTTTGTAGGTTATTTCGAATAACAATTGGTTATTCCTCCATAACATCAAGGACAAAAGGGTTTGTCGCTTGAAACGTGAAGTTTCTTGAAGAAGGAATTTTTCATAAAAGTTAAGTGGGAGGACAATAGAACTTTGATAAGGTTAACGAACCTTAGCTATATGTGCTGAGTTGCGCAGCGCCGGAAAATGTTCCGGAGGCAGCCATAATGCTCATGGATTACATGCCTCAAAGGTTGCGGCCACGGAGGTCTAAAGTTCCTATTGAACCAAGAAGGTCGGATAAACAATCAAATGATTAAGATTTGAGAGTAAATCATTATTGTTTGACAATGATGAACCGACTATATGCAAAGAAGCGATGATGGGCCCTGACTCCGTCAAATGGCTTGAAGCCATAAAATCCGTGATAGTTCCATACACGAGAAATCAAGTTTTGAACTTGGAAGACCCTCCGGAAAGGTGTAAAACCTATCACCGTATTTGGATCTATAAAGAAACAGACATGGATGTTTCACATCTATGAAATAGTCGACATGTCGTAAAGTATTTTACGACAATGTTCAAGGAGTTGACTATGACAAGATTTGATCTTTCATAGCGATATTTAGTCTGGACGGATTAAAGTAGCAACCACTACATATAATTTGGTATATGGTAGATGAATAAACAAAAAAAAGTTCTTCTAATAGATTAGTTACCTAGGACATGTACATGACATGATCCAAAGTGTTTTGTTAATTCAAAGGATGCTAAAAGGGGTATGCAAACTTCAATGGTTGAAGTAAGCATCGCGGAGTTGGAATCTTCACCATGATGAAAAAGGAGTTTTTCATCAGGAGACGATGAAGATGCTTGCATTTGCAAGAAATTAAGTGGGAGAGCTGAGACATATTTCTAATACATTATCTGGAGGACATCTTGTTGATTAGAAATGATGTAATTTTTATTGACAAAGGTTAAGAATTTCATTTCGATAAAAATTTAGGCAAAACCCGAATATTTAACATGAATGTCTATAGTGGATAGACTGTGACGCTAATATGGTTCTGCCAAACGTACATATATGATATATTGAAGGAGTTCAATATAGAAACAACAAGAATCAGCTCTTGTCGCATGGAAAGGAATTGAATCAAGATTCAAGTGTATTGACACTTGATAAGTGAAACAAGATTCAAGTGCTTTGACACTTGATGAGTGAAATCACGAGGATGTTTTGATCAATCATACCATGATATGTACACATCCAGATATGTCCTATGCTCTAAGTGTTATGAGCATATACCAGAATGAATCATAAAATGATCATTGGACGATAGTGAGGATATTCTTATGATCTTTTGGAAGAACTAAGAATATATTTGTGTAGAGATGACAAACAATTACAAATAGTTCATTGTAAAGCATTACATTGACACTAGTTTTGTCACAAGATACAAATTAAGTTTATCTCAATTTAAACTATGGGTGGCACAATGTAATGGAAAGAAGATTCCATGATGGATTTGGAAGAAATCCATAGTTAAGACATTGTGACGAATACTACAACAAAAAGGCTAAGTATATGACTGCTATAGTAGCAGCAACTTGGCAATATGGGCTCTGCCTGGATCACATAAGTTGCTAGAACTTAGCCATTTGGACAGTTGGTGGTAGTGGGAATGGTAGGTTGGAGCGCATCCATTTGGTCTAAGGGAAGGCTTCTGAAAGGTCCTGTCTTGGTGAAACCAAGTCTGGTGGGGAAAGTGCACAACCTCTGCAAATGGAAAAATCTAAGTACTTAGCCAAGTCCATGGAAATGGACAACTTGAGCATCAAGGCATGGAAGCTATCAAGAATCTCCTCATCCCAATTTCTAAGTAAAACTTGTGGGTGAACAAGGGTGAAGGACCTCAATGTCTATTGGTGGTTCCTTGGGAAAAGTTTTGACAAAGAAAAACTTAGTGATTTCAACTAATAGGCAAAATCTATTTTATGCAAAGCAAGCCAAGCTACACTTAGCCAAATTGCATATAGTATCTAGACCACTTAAAATTTACTAAGGTATCACTTGCCAATACTATTCCAAAGTATTGACCCAATTGTGGTCAGTAACTTGTGATGTTGCAGGTTACTCTGATGAGTATTAGGTGTCATGAGTCTACACTCAACATGTTTGCCTGTGGCACATGAAGATGAAGACTTTTATTTATTTACTTATTCAAACTCTTGTACTAGGCCTGTGGCCTTGGAGTTGTAAAGACTATGTTTATCTCTGGAATGGATGTAATAAATGACCTTTGTATCTGTGTACTTCATCTTAAACTGTGGATGCTAGCATTGATCCAGGGACTAGCAGTGCAATCACAGGGATCCTTTTCCTTTATAAAGGAGGGATCTTACATCCAATACCCAAGAACCACATTGTTTAACAAGCAAAGAATACAACCATAACATGTATATCATCCATATACCAAAATTGGATATTTCCAATCTTTTCTTTTCTGCCAAATATATTTTATAGATTCTCTTTCAGCATTTCCTCTTTCCTTTTAAAAGAATTTATCAACATCAACAGTGGCGCCATATACATGACACATAGTCCAAAGCATGTATATTCAAATAATAATACCTTTGGACTTGCACTTTGAAGTAGATCACCATCATCAAAATGATCGGTATTCTTTCAAAATCCATTCTTTAGTAATCTCTTAGTGTAGTAAACACTTTACATACATCTTATATTCATCCTTATCATGACGACTTTCATGATCAAGCTACTGTAGCTTATAAAGGCGAATCGTGAGTATAACATTACTTTCCAAAACCCTTTTGGATGATTAGGATGTCTAGCATCTCCAACCTTCATAAATTCTCTTCCAATATGAGAACATATATTATAATCTATCATATTGCAACCAAAACATTGTTTCAGATATCATTATATCTGCCACACATGATGGTTTCTGAAACAATTCTTTCAGCTCCTAGATAAACTTGATATTGAAACAATCAAGAATCATGGAGGCAAACATGATACTTAAGATACTAACACTGGAATTGTTACTCTCGATTTAATACCAACTATTAAATTTCACGGAGTAAATAGAGTTTGTTGAAAGTTTGCAATAGGACTTTAAACTTTAGATTTACACTCAACACAATACGATACCAGTTCGTAAAGTATATATCCACAATTCTATAGTTCTATTAACTCAATTACAACTATGCATAAGGTGGTGAACGAATGCCAACGACTACAACAAATTATGCAAATTCACTTTGATTTAATTTATGATAAATTGAGTTCTACTAATACAAATTAGAAATGAACTCCGACTCAAAAACGACATCCCTCGTGTCTTTTTGGTGATTACATGAACTAAATCCACTACACCAAGTCCGATCATCATGTGAGTCGGTGTAGCTTCAAAGGCGAGCATCAAATGGGCATCATATCTACTATATGACTCATGCTTAACCTTTCGGTCTGTGTTCCGAGGCCATGTCTGTACATGCTAGGCTCGCCAAGTAAGAACCTTAGTATTCGCGTGTGTAACTGTCTTACACCCGAGATGTGCTCGTGGATTCAAGTACACCCGATCATCACGTGATGTCTTGAAGCGACGAAACATTGTCGGTGCATACTTAAGGAAGAACACATTTTTATCTTGATATTTAAATGAGGGATCATCTTATTATGCTAATAAAACGCCAAACAAGCAATATAAGATGTTATCAAACATCACATGTTTATTAGTGGAATGATATGGTTCCCGCATATGATCTTTATCATGTGCACCGTGGTATGATCACTATCATACCTTTATGTGTAAGTCCAAGGTCTATGGAGATTACACGTTATGTGTGTTGTAATAGTATCATCTCATACTTCTACTTACAACATCACCATATCATATCACTAGCCCAGCAACAATCTAAACTAGACGCCTCTAATTTATCCATTGCAAATTTTACGTGGCTTAGGGCTTTCGAAGATAGAACCGTTCTTACCTACGAACATGAACCACAACGAGGATAACCAAATTGTTGACAACTCGTTGCAAATTAGATATTGACTATAGTAGGAGAGACAGACACCCGCTAGCCACTTATGCAAGACTAGTTGCATGTCAAGCGTGGAACAGGTCTCATGTGCGAGGACATGTAAAGTTTCTAGTGCATAACCCCAAAATGACAACGGCAAGTCCGTCAGAGACATCATAGATCGAACCATATCTAATAAAGTACGATTACGACGTTCCGACACACCATTTCGCTGTGGTGTTCCCAGTGTGAGTTGTGAAACAATTCCACACTCTTTCATGTGAGTGCTAAACTCGTAACTTAGATACTCACCTCCACGGTCGGACCGTAGAAATTTGATCTTTCTATTACGATGATTTTCCACTTCATTCTGAAATTCCTTGAACTTTTCAAAGATTTCAGACTTGTGTTTCATCAAGTAGATATAACCGTATCTACTCAAATCATCCGTGAAAGTAACAAAATAACGATATCCACCTCGCGCCGACACACTCATTGGACCACATACATCAGAATGTATGATTTCCAATAAATCACGCCCGCTCCATTGAACCGAAAAAGGCGTTCTAGTCATCTTGCCCATAAGGCATGGCTCACATGTATCAAATGATTCATAATCAAGTGATTCCAAAAGTCCATCCGAATGGAGCTTCTTCATGCTTAACGCCAATATGACCTAGACGGCAATTGCCACATATATGCGGATATATCATCATTAAGTTTAATCCTTTTAGCATCAACATTATGAATATGTGTAACATTATCATCGAGATCTAATAGAAATAAACCATTCATCATCGGTGCATGACCATAAAAGATTTCATTCATATAAATGGAACAACCATTGTTCTCGATTTAAATGAATAACCACTTCGCATCAAACATGATCCAGATACAATGTTCATGCTCAAGGTGCACCGGATAACATTTATTCAAGTTTATAACTAATCCCGACGGCAAGTGGAGAGGCAGCGTTCGACGGCAATCACATCAACGCTTGATCCATTGCCGACACGCATCTTGACCTCACCCTTGCTAGGGTCGCTTGTTCATGACCCGATTCGAAAGTTACAAATATTAGCAACTGAACCGTATCAAATACCGTGTGCTACTGCGAGCACTAGTCAAGTACACATCAATAACATGTATATCATATATACCTTTGTTTGCCTTGCCGGCCTTCTTGTCTCGCCAGATACTTGGGGCGATTGCGCTTCGATGGCGATCCCTTACAATAGTAGCACTTTCGGAATCAGACTTAGGTCCAACTCGGGGTTTCTTTTCAGGCGCGACAACAGGCTTGCCGCCCTTACTTCCCTTCCGTTTTCCCTTCTTGTCTTTCTTGAAACCAGTGTTCCTATTGATCATCAACACTTGATGTTCCTTTTTGATCTCCACTTCTGCAGTTTTAAGCATTCACAAAAGCTCGGGGAGAGACTTCTTCATGCCTTGCATATTATAGTTCATCACGAAGATCTTATAGCTAGGTGGCAGAGACTGCAGAACACGATGGATGCCTAAGTCAATGGGAATTGATATTCCCAAGGACACAAGCTTATCGGCGTAACCCGACATCTTGAGTACATGCTCACTAACGGAGTTGCGCTCTTCCATCATGCAGCTAAAGAACTTTTCTGAAGCGTTGTAGCTCTCTACAGCAACATGTGTGTCGAAAATCATTTTCAACTCACCCATTGTATCAAATGCATTGCCGTTTTCGAAACGCTTTCGAAGTTCCGGCTCTAGCCCATACAATATGCCGCAATGAACTAAGTTGTGGTCCTCCTGACGAGTCTGATAGACATTCTTCTCCTCGTCAGGGGCATCATCAAAAGGTGGGGGGCCTAACGGCGCTTCTAGCACATATTGCTTTTGTGCAGCAGAGAGGAGAATCCTCAAATTCATGGCCCATTCAGTAAAGTTGCTACCGTTCGTTGCTAGTTTCTCTTTCTCCATGAACACATTGAAATTAAAAGCAGGTGGTGCCATCTACAACAGAATTTGTAAAGTTTAGACTAAGTGTATGATAGATTGAGTTCAACTAATCCATATTACGAATGAACTCCCACTCAAATACGACATCCCTCGTGCCTTTTTGGTGATTACATGAACCAAATCCACTACACCAAGTCCGATCATCACGTGAGTCGGTATAGCTTCAAAGGCGAGCATCAAATGGGCATCATATCAACTATATGACTCATGCTTAACCTTTCGGTCTGTGTTCCGAGGCCATGTCTGTACATGCTAGGCTCGCCAAGTTAGAACCTTAGTATTTGCGTGTGTAACTGTTTTACACCCGAAATATGGTCGTGGATCCAAGAACACCCGATCATCACGTGATGTCTTGGAGCGACGAAAACATAATCGGTGCATACTAAAGGAAGAACACATTCTTATCTTGATATTTAAATGAGGGATCATCTTATTATGCTAACAAAGCGCTAAACAAGCAATATAAGATGCAATCAAACATCATATGTTTATTAGTGAAATTATATGGTTCCCGCAGATGATCTCTATCATGTGCATCGTGGTATGATCACTATCATACCTATATGTGTAAATCCAAGGTCTATGGATTTTACACACTATGTGTGTTGTAAGAGTATCATGTCATACTTCTACTTACAACACTACCATATCATAACACTAGCCCAGCAACAATCTAAACTAGACGCCTCTAATTTATCCATTGCAAGTTTTACGTGGCTTAGGGCTTTCGAGATAGAACCGTTCTTACCTACGAACATGAACCACAACGAGGATAATCAAATTGTTGACAACTCGCTTGCAAAATAGATATTGACTATAGTAGGAGAGACAGACACCCGCTAGCCACTTATGCAAACTAGTTGCATGTCAAGCGTGGAACAGGTCTCATGTGCGAGGACATGTAAAGTTTGTCCGGGCCGCTTCATCCCACTATGCCACCAATATCCAAAGTACAACTAAGAAGCAATAAAATGATCATCCTCACCCACATACTCATATGTGTACTACCCGTGCAAAGTATCTACGCATAGATCCGGCTCTGATACCACTGTAGGGTTCGCAGTATAGAAAACAAAAAATTTCCTACGATGGGAACAACTATGTACCAAGATCTATCTACTAGATACAAACAACGGGCGGATGTATATCCGTAGAGAACATACCCTTGAAGACCGACAAAGCTTAACGAGTCCAAACTCGTGGTTGATGTAGACGATCTCTTGCCGATCTCAAGATCGAGAGGAAGTGTCACATCCCAAGATTTTCCAAATCTTGTAATGTGAAAATAAATGAATAAAATAAAACTTTGTTTGATTTTCAGAGCCAGAAGAAACTTTTTGAATTTAATTGGAACTTCAAACCAATTTAAATCAAATAAATCTTAAAGGGATTTATAAAGATAAACATTTATTAAAGGAAATTAAAATGCTTTGGAATTACTATTTTGATCTTTTAATAAAAGATTTGGTTTTCAAAAGAAAATATGGATTTATAAATAAAGATTATATTATAAAACCAAATTAAAACTTGGCCAAGCTTTTGAAATAAGGTATGATAAAAATAGTAAAGGCTTAATTAAATAAATTAATAAGGATTTAAAATCCAATTTTATCTAATTAAAAGGTCTTACCATTTTTATTAAAACATCAAAATTTATTAAATCATTTTCAAATACTTTATATTCTCAAATAAAAACCTACTGAAGTGTTTTGGTTTTATTTTAAATTTTCAAAATAAAGATTTCAATAAAACAAATCCTATTTGAACTAAATGAATAAAGTCTATTCATTTAATTATTAATGGACCCTATAACAAAAATGTTATTTTAAACAAGCTTCCAAGTATTCTTTACTTTCAAATAAAACCTATGATATGGTTTTGAAAGTATTTGGATTTCAAATGAAGATTTTATTAAATAAACCAAACCCTATTTTATTAAAAAAAACATGGTCCATTTTATAAATAAATGGAACCTAAAAAGATTTAAAATATTATTTTATTTTGGAATTTAGGTTTATGCTACTAAACAGAACCAAGTTCAAAATTGTGAAGTGTGGTGTTTGTTTGAGTTGATTTGGTTGAATGAATCATTTGTTTGAATTTCAAATCAGTAAATTGAAAATAGAAAAGGAAAAAGTTTCAGACAGAAAAAAAATAGAGCAGCCCACCATCTGGCCCAACTAACCCAGCAACAGCCCACCTAGCCCACCTCCCCTCTCAGCGAGTGAATCGTTTTCCACCACAGAAGTAACCCGCTAGGACACTGACGACTGGACCCCGTTCCCTTTCCCTTTCTCACTGACCAGAGGACCCCACCGCCACGTTCCCCTTCTTCCCCACCCGCGGACCACACCTTCCCCCTCGCCGGCCGTTGCAGACGGAATAACTCCGGCGTAATACGCCTTAATCACGCGTTGAATCAGCCCCTTGACCACGCAGGATAAATCGTCTGCCTCCCCTCTTCCGTTTCCCCCAGACACCCCTCCTCGACACGCCCCCAGGCTGTCAGAATTTGCTCGGACATCCCCCTGTCTTCGATGACCCTCCTCGCCGATTCCGGCCAGCACACGCCCCCTCCTGCCTTCTCGAGCACACAGCGGTGATCAACATTCCCCAACGGACCTCTCTGCAGTCGCAGCTCACTCGCGCGCGCCCCTGAGCATCGGCAACGACAACCTCTAGCACCGCCGCCGTCTGGTTCTTCTCCGACGTCGTCTCCCCGGTAAACCAAACCGCCCCTCCTCTTCTCTTTCACGCACGCGTCACCGCACTGACCTTGCGCAGCTAACCTTGCCCTCTGTTTACCTTCGTGTGATCTGTAGCGTCGACACCGACCGTGAGCAGGACCATCTGACGCCGACGACGACTCCGGCGAGCGATTACCTCCGTCTCTGTGTGCCCCTTGCTTCCTTGAGAGTACCTTGAGCACCACCTCGTCCTCGCGAACCCGGTGAGCACACTCTCCGTCTTCCTCGCTTCCTAGAACCACCGTAGCATCACTGCCTGGCCGTGCGCCGCCGCAAGCCACCGCCAGCGCCGCCGATCCTTGGCAAGCGTGCTAGCAGCCGTAGGATTCAGATCCGATGCTCACGATTAGTTCACTTAGCCGCGAAGAGTTACGCACTCTGGACCACACGATCGATTAGATCCAACGCACCGCAACGCTGATCCGCGCGAAGCGGTATCGTCCAATGAAATCACGCCGCGTGTCACCTATTCGGTTTAAAAACAAATTTGAAAACATAATTATTTGCAAACTTCAAACCCTTGTAACTTTGGATCCACACGTCCAAAAATTACAAATTTTATGTCGTTGGATTCAGGAGAACAAGACCTAGCCAACCATGCCCTTAGTTTAGTAAATAGTATCTGTTAATTTACTTGTTTTTGCAGATTCGTTTGTATGCTTGTTTAGAATAGAAAAATGATTCAAAAATGTTTATAAGTTTGAAACCCTAGCAAATTAGCTTGTGAAGAACCTACTGACCCTAGGAACCAACCCTTGGTGTTAAAAATGATTTTGGTAAAATTTAGGTTGGATTATTTGACTTAGCCAATTTCTAGTCAAATTAAATTATTAAGTTTATTATGAAAATGTTTATGGAAAGAAAACTTTGAGAAAATAGTTTGGACCAAACCTACTGACCCAAAAACACCAAGTTTTGCAATAGCAACTCATTTGGTGAAAAACTTAAAAGTTTTGTTTTGATAAACACATTTTTCACCACATAAAATGATGAATGAATTTTAAAATGGTTTTGAGATAAAACCCTTTTGCAATTGACTTTGCCATTTTGGTGAATGACCAATTTGGAACCTACAAAGTTTAGAAGCCTAGTGGAGACCACCTTTGCAATTAGAACCATCTTTTGCATGCTTGCATGCATTACTTTGACTTTGTCATTTTATGTGTTGTTTTGCTTGATTGGTAGATTGAGTTTGTGCCTTGCTTGATTGATTTGTAGTGACTTGAAGAGTGTGATTGTTGCAAGGACAAGGAGTGAACCCATACTCTACCAAAAAGGCAAGTGATGCTTCATACTTTTGTCCCATTACTTTCTCTATGCATTAGTGATTTTGCTAAGTAAAACTTGCATGGATTTTGCTAAATATGAACCTTGCTATAGGAAAATTTAGTAGATGAATCCTTAGTAGGATTTTCCTAAGTTAAGTTTCCTATTACTACCAAGCTTAGCCTAGCTAATAGAAAACATGGGTGGAATATATATTCACACTATGGAAAAATATTCTAAGTCTGAGGACTTATGTTTTTGTTTAATAAAACAACTAAGTTAATAAATCACCTGGGTGGAATGGAAGGATTGGTTTATGTTGAGTGGTTACACAAGGCCATGGACTTGGCTTGTGTATCTCACTTGTGGTATGCCACCCAGGAACAAAGAGATTGGAGATGTCAAATGTTGAGGAGCTTCAAGTGCAACCACTTGGCAATATGGGCTCTGCCATGATCACATAGGTTGCAGGAACTTAGCCAAATGGACAGAGGGTGGTAGTGTTTGATAGGTTGGAACGCGTCCATTTTGGTCTAAGGGAAAGCTTCTGAAAGATCTTGTCTTGGGAAACCAAGTCTTGTGGGGAAAGTGCACCACCTCTGCAGAGTGTAAAATTTAAGTACTTAGCCATGTCCCTGGTAAAGGACAATTTGAGCATCAAGACATGGAAGCAATCAAGAATCTCATCATTCAAATTTCTAAGTTAAAATCTTGTGGTTTGAACAAGGGTTGTTTGAAGACTTCAATCTTTGATTGAGAGATGCCTTGTAAAGGATCTTCATTCTTTGATTGAGAAAAATGATTTTGTCAAAGCAAAAACTTAGTATTTTCAAATGTTAAGGAAAAACCTATTTTGAGCAATGCAAGCCTCAACTCCACTTAGCCAAATGCATATAGATAATAGACTCCACTATAAATACCATAGTATCACTTGTCAATACAATTCAAATGTATTGACCATTTGTGGCTGTAACTTGTATGTTGCAGGTTTGATTGATTTTAGTGAAGACTGTTTGATTAGGATTACAAAGTCTACAACCAACATCTGCCTGTGGCACTTTGAAGATGAAGGACCCATGACTATAGTTATTCCGCTGCAATGTAATGTAATAGCCATATGAGCTATGAAAGATGTAACAAAATTTATGTTATTCCTGGTTATAAAGTTATATTATGACCTTTGTTTCTTGATATTACATCTTAACTGTGGATGCTAGCTATTGATCCAGGGACTAGCATTGTAAACACAGGAGGCTCTATCTTATTAAAGATTGGGAACCTCTACAGATGGTATCAGAGCATTGTGTTGCCTGTAGGATTTGTAAACCTAGGATTGGACCAAAAACCCTTAGAAAATAGGAGTTGTGTTTTGTTCCAAAAACTTATTTACAAAAACACTTGTAAACTCTTTCCTCAACCATTTTGGTTTCAACCCTACTTCTCTTCTATTTTCAAACTTGATGGAAAAACCTACCCATGGCCAAAGACTACACCATATGCAAAGGACTTCTTCAACTCTAATGACTTCAACATCTTCAACTCTAATGACTTCAACATCTTCAGCATGTTCACCAAGGACTTCCAACTTGGATACCACTAAGGACTACAAGTGAGACAAGGAAATCCTACTCAAGATTTAGAGACTAAGGGAATGCAAAATAAGAAGGAGCCATCAACAACTTTGAAGTATTGTAACCAAGAGTTTTTCCCAAGGAAACCATGATCTCATACAAGAAGAATCAACCAAAGAAGAATGGAAAGATCACAAGTGAACCATATAGATGGACCACCATAATTTAGTTAAGTCAAACCACCAACTTATGTGGTGTAACAAAAATATTTTGTTGCCTAAGTATGTGCTTGAACTTTGTTGTTTGAGTGAAATGATTGTTTGTGATTGCATGCACATTGTTTGTGTGAATTGTGATGTGTGTGATTAGAAATATTTCCTTAGAATTATCTTGTCTATTCTAATCCCAATCCAACCCAAACAGATGACTACTCCAAGAGACTCCAACATCAAGGTTGATGACATCAACACCAACCAAGAGGACAGCATGAAAGAGCTCATAGCAACCCAGAACCAATTGAACCAACTGACAGCTCAGTTCATAGCCAACAATAGTGATAAAGATCCAGCACTGCAAAAGTTTTTGGAGGAACAATCCCAACTGATGCTTAAGGTGACTAATCAAATGATCAACATGGAAGAAAGCTATCCCAAAAGAATCTTTAACAACAAGGATGACAAGAATGTTATTCTAGATGGAGCACCAGCTTGCATTATTTGTGGAGACAAGGATCATACTTCCAAGGAGCATGAAGGTCAATTCCCCAACTGTGAAGAAAATCATTCCGTTGGACAATGTCCCACCTCCCAAGCCACTTGTTATTTATGTGAAGGAAACGACCATGCCCCTATTCAATGCCCCATCTATGCCATTGCTGAACAAAGGAAACAAGAAGGATCCAAGTATGCCAAGAATGTTGATGGCAAAGGAAAGGACCACTTATACCTCCAAACAAGACAACCCAATTCAAAGGATCAAAGAAACCCAAGAAACCAAGACTAGACATGAACCTTGTGCAATGTCGTAAATGTAAGGAAATGGGACACTATTCCAGTGAGTGCCCAGAGAACAAGAAGAATAAAGAAATTGACCAAGTGTGGTGCAACAACTGCAAAAGAGCTAGGCCACTATGTAGCAACTTGCCCACAAGAGCCACGCAAAGAACTCAAGGACATTCATTGTTTCAACTGCAAGAATCCAGGACATTATGCAAGCAACTGTCCAGAAAAGATGAAGAACAAGTTGAACAAGCCTATGGAGAAACTCAACCTTGGCCCATGAGTCAAGTATGGAAACAAAGGACACAATGCAAATGTTGCTTAGAGAAGTTTCCCCAGGATCCCAGGAAGGACAATATGTAATTTTTGTTTGAAAATTTTTAATGGTGGTAGTACCCTAGTTGTTTTGAACTTGCTTGTAACCCTAGCCTCCCCAAATCTCGGGACGAGATTTATTTTAAGGGTGGTAGCCTGTCACATCCCAAGATTTTCCAAATCTTGTAATGTGAAAATAAATGAATAAAATAAAACTTTGTTTGATTTTCAGAGCCAAAAGAAACTTTTTGAATTTAATTGGAACTTCAAACCAATTTAAATCAAATAAATCCTAAAGGGATTTATAAAGATAAACATTTATTAAAGGAAATTAAAATGCTTTGGAATTACTATTTTGATCTTTTAATAAAAGATTTGGTTTTCAAAAGAAAATATGGATTTATAAATAAAGATTATAATATAAAACCAAATTAAAACTTGGCCAAGCTTTTGAAATAAGGTATGATAAAAATAGTAAAGGCTTAATTAAATAAATTAATAAGGATTTAAAATCCAATTTTATCTAATTAAAAGGTCTTACCATTTTTATTAAAACATCAAAATTTATTAAATCATTTTCAAATACTTTATATTCTCAAATAAAAACCTACTGAAGTGTTTTGGTTTTATTTAAAATTTTCAAAATAAAGATTTCAATAAAACAAATCCTATTTGAACTAAATGAATAAAGTCTATTCATTTAATTATTAATGGACCCTATAACAAAAATGTTATTTTAAACAAGCTTCCAAGTATTCTTTACTTTCAAATAAAACCTATGATATGGTTTTGAAAGTATTTGGATTTCAAATGAAGATTTTATTAAATAAACCAAACCCTATTTTATTAAAAAAACCATGGTCCATTTTATAAATAAATGGAACCTAAAAAGATTTAAAATATTATTTTATTTTGGAATTTAGGTTTATGCTACTAAACAGAACCAAGTTCAAAATTGTGAAGTGTGGTGTTTGTTTGAGTTGATTTGGTTGAATGAATCATTTGTTTGAATTTCAAATCAGTAAATTGAAAATAGAAAAGGAAAAAGTTTCAGACAGAAAAAAAATAGAGCAGCCCACCATCTGGCCCAACTAACCCAGCAACAGCCCACCTAGCCCACCTCCCCTCTCAGCGAGTGAATCGTTTTCCACCGCAGAAGTAACCCGCTAGGACACCGGCGATGGACCCGTTCCTTTCCCTTTCTCACTGACCAGAGGACCCCACCGCCACGTTCCCCTTCTTCCCCACCCGCGGACCACGCCTTCCCCCTCGCCGGCCGTTGCAGACGGAATAACTCCGGCGTAATACGCCTTAATCACGCGTTGAATCAGCCCCTTGACAACGCAGGATAAATCGTCTACCTCCCCTCTTCCGTTTCCCCCAGACACCCCTCCTCAACACGCCCCCAGGCTGTCAGAATTTGCTCGGACATCCCCCTGTCTCCGACGACCCTCCTCGCCGATTCCGGCCAGCACACGCCACCTCTTGCCTCCTCGAGCACGCAGCTGTGATCAACAACCCCCAACGGACCCTTCTGCGGCCGCAGCGCACTCGCGCGCGCCCCTGAGCATCGGCAACGACAACCTCCAGCACCGCCGCCGTCTGGTTCTTCTCCGACGTCGTCTCCCCGGTAAACCAAACCGCCCCTCCTCTTCTCTTTCACGCACGCGTCACCGCACTGACCTTGCGCAGCTAACCTTGCCCTCTGTTTACCTTCGTGTGATCTGTAGCGTCGACACCGACCGCGAGCAGGACCATCTGACGCCGACGACGACTCCGTGACGATTACCTCCTCTCAGGCCCTTGCTTCCTTGAGAGTACCTTGAGCACCACCTCGTCCTCGCGAACCCGGTGAGCACACTCTCCGTCTTCCTCGCTTCCTAGAACCACCGTAGCATCACTGCCTGGCCGTGCGCCGCCGCAAGCCACCGCCAGCGCCGCCGATCCTTGGCAAGCGTGCTAGTAGCCGTAGGATTCAGATCCGGCGCTCACGATTAGTTCACTTAGCCGCGAAGAGTTACGCACTCTGGACCACACGATCGATTAGATCCAACGCACCGCAACGCTGATCCGCGCGAAGCGGTATCGTCCAATGAAATCACGCCGCGTGTCACCTATTCGGTTTAAAAACAAATTTGAAAACAGAATTATTTGCAAACTTCAAACCCTTGTAACTTTGGATCCACACGTCCAAAAATTACAAATTTTATGTCGTTGGATTCAGGAGAACAAGACCTAGCCAACCATGCCCTTAGTTTAGTAAATAGTATCTGTTAATTTACTTGTTTTTGCAGATTCGTTTGTATGCTTGTTTAGAATAGAAAAATGATTCAAAAATGTTTATAAGTTTGAAACCCTGGCAAATTAGCTTGTGAAGAACCTACTGACCCTAGGAACCAACCCTTGGTGTTAAAAATGATTTTGGTAAAATTTAGGTTGGATTATTTGACTTAGCCAATTTCTAGTCAAATAAAATTATTAAGTTTATTATGAAAATGTTTATGGAAAGAAAACTTTGAGAAAATAGTTTGGACCAAACCTACTGACCCAAAAACACCAAGTTTTGCAATAGCAACTCATTTGGTGAAAAACTTAAAAGTTTTGTTTTGATAAACACATTTTTCACCACATAAAATGATGAATGAATTTTAAAATGGTTTTGAGATAAAACCCTTTTGCAATTGACTTTGCCATTTTGGTGAATGACCAATTTGGAACCTACAAAGTTTAGAAGCCTAGTGGAGACCACCTTTGCAATTAGAACCATCTTTTGCATGCTTGCATGCATTACTTTGACTTTGTCATTTTATGTGTTGTTTTGCTTGATTGGTAGATTGAGTTTGTGCCTTGCTTGATTGATTTGTAGTGACTTGAAGAGTGTGATTGTTGCAAGGACAAGGAGTGAACCCATACTCTACCAAAAAGGCAAGTGATGCTTCATACTTTTGTCCCATTACTTTCTCTATGCATTAGTGATTTTGCTAAGTAAAACTTGCATGGATTTTGCTAAATATGAACCTTGCTATAGGAAAATTTAGTAGATGAATCCTTAGTAGGATTTTCCTAAGTTAAGTTTCCTATTACTACCAAGCTTAGCCTAGCTAATAGAAAACATGGGTGGAATATATATTCACACTATGAAAAAATATTCTAAGTCTGAGGAATTATGTTTTTGTTTAATAAAACAACTAAGTTAATAAATCACCTGGGTGGAATGGAAGGGTTGGTTTATGTTGAGTGGTTACACAAGGCCATGGACTTGGCTTGTGTATCTCACTTGTGGTATGCCACCCAGGAACAAAGAGATTGGAGATGTCAAATGTTGAGGAGCTTCAAGTGCAACCACTTGGCAATATGGGCTCTGCCATGATCACATAGGTTGCAGGAACTTAGCCAAATGGACAGAGGGTGGTAGTGTTTGATAGGTTGGAACGCGTCCATTTTGGTCTAAGGGAAAGCTTCTGAAAGATCTTGTCTTGGGAAACCAAGTCTTGTGGGGAAAGTGCACCACCTCTGCAGAGTGTAAAATCTAAGTACTTAGCCATGTCCCTGGTAAAGGACAATTTGAGCATCAAGACATGGAAGCAATCAATAATCTCATCATTCAAATTTCTAAGTTAAAATCTTGTGGTTTGAACAAGGGTTGTTTGAAGACTTCAATCTTTGATTGAGAGATGCCTTGTAAAGGATCTTCATTCTTTGATTGAGAAAAATGATTTTGTCAAAGCAAAAACTTAGTATTTTCAAATGTTAAGGAAAAACCTATTTTGAGCAATGCAAGCCTCAACTCCACTTAGCCAAATGCATATAGATAATAGACTCCACTATAAATACCATAGTATCACTTGCCAATACAATTCAAATGTATTGACCCTTTGTGGCTGTAACTTGTATGTTGCAGGTTTGATTGATTTTAGTGAAGACTGTTTGATTAGGATTACAAAGTCTACAACCAACATCTGCCTGTGGCACTTTGAAGATGAAGGACCCATGACTATAGTTATTCCGCTGCAATGTAATGTAATAGCCATATGAGCTATGAAAGATGTAACAAAATTTATGTTATTCCTGGTTATAAAGTTATATTATGACCTTTGTTTCTTGATATTACATCTTAACTGTGGATGCTAGCTATTGATCCAGGGACTAGCATTGTAAACACAGGAGGCTCTATCTTATTAAAGATTGGGAACCTCTACAGGAAGTCCTAGCGCCGCAAAACAGCAGCACATCCATGTCGCACACACACGTTCGAGGCACCGAGCAACCTCCGCCTCCTCGCTCCAGCGATGCAGCGGAAGCACAACTCTTTATTGTCGAAAAGCCACCGGGAACATGTATCTCGCTAGTCCGAGACCATGGGGGATAAATTCTAGAGGGGGAGAGAGATCCTTCACAAGGAGGTGTGAGTGAGAGAGAGGGAGGGGGGCTCCTTTTATAGGGAGAGGGGGGCACCCAAGGGGCCATGCGCCCATCCATGGGTCTGCCCCCACCTCTTCAACATTCATGTGGGTGGACACTCCACTCACTCAAATGCCTTTCAATTCCCTCCACTCAAAAACCTAATCAAATTCCCATTAAATTTCCACCAAATTTAATGCAAACTCTCATTAAATAAAACTGCTTTTATTTATTCAGAATTTTGTCAATTACTTTAATGACAAACATTCACATATAACCCCTTGATAGTATTTCATTTCACTTACAGAAACACTTTCTGCAATTTCACCCGAAAACCCGTTTCGGTATCTAGTGAAATAAATTCCTGCGCTTGTTATTCTTTTCGACATGAAACTTTTGCTCCAATTGGATGTCGGTGTCTCTTAAGTGTGTCACCCTACGGTTCGTGAATAATGCGGACATGATCGAGACCCCTCTCGGATCAATAATCAGAAGCGGGATCTGGAGACCCATACTGACTCCCACACATTCAACGATGACTTTCTTGTGATCGTCGGAACCTTTTACGCTAGTATCTTAATCCTTTTGTTTCGTGATATATTACATGTCTGAGATTCGATCATCGGTATCTCCATACCAGGTTTGATTTTGTTACTGACATGCACTCTTTTCTCGTTCCCGTGATATAACATTCTAGTGATCAAATCACTTGCTTGCAAGCTAACCAATGTGATATCAACGAGAGGGCCCAGAGTATATCTATCCATCATCGGGATGAACAAATTCCACTCTCGATCCATGGGCCTCAACATAACACTTTATTAGTTCTAAATCCATCTTTATAATCACCCTGTTACGATGTGACGTTTGATGTTATCAAGAAACTCTTCCAGTGTTAGTGATTGACATGATCTCATGGTCTAAGGATTAGGATCACTTCGTAAGTTGTTATAGCAATAGAAACTCAATGAATTTGATCGTAATGCTATACTTCGGATGAATGTTCATCACACCATTACACTAATGTTGTGGCCCCGTTATTAACAACATCCAATGTCCATGATCAGGAAACCTTGATCATCTTGTTAATCAACGAGCTAGTTTATGAGAGAGGCATAACTAGGAACTTCCTTTTTGTTTATTAAACACACATGTATTAACGTTTCCGTATTAATACAATTATAGCATGCAAAATAAACATTTATCATAAATAAGGAATATGATAATAACCACTTTATTATTGCCTCTCGGGCATATTCCCTTCACAAGTTTGTAGACATGGTTTGGGAAGTTGGGGTCCTCAAATCCCGGGGGTTGCTTAACATATACCAATTCATTTAAAGGACCATAAATAAATGCACTTTCTACATCCATTTGTTGCAACTTAAAGTTATGATGTGCCGCATAAGCAAGAAGGATACGGATGGACTCAAGGCGGGCTATGGGTGCATAAGTCTCTCCATAATCAATGCCTTCAATTTGAGAATACCCTTGTGCAACCAATCTAGCCTTGTTCCTTACTATAATTCCATGCTCATCTTGCTTGTTCTTGAATATCCACTTTGTTCCAATAACATTGTGGCAATCCTTTGGCTTCTCAACTAACTTCCACACTTTGTTTCTCTCAAAGTTGTTGAGCTCTTTGTGCATAGCTTCTACCCAATCCGAATCTTCAAGAGCTTCCCACACTTTCTTTGGTTCAATCATGGAGATGTGTGCTTGGTGTTCACTGAACCTCTTCAATTGTGCTCTTGTGGAAATACCTTTTCTTAGATCTCCAACAACATTTTGGAGAGTGTGATCTCTTAGTTCCAACATTCTTTCCTTTCTAGCTTCGCGACGAGCGTGTATCTCCGTGTTGTTTCTTGGAGGACCCTCTTCATCATTTTGATCCTCGTCTTGACCATCAACTTGACATTTATCATCATTGGAGTCATCCTCTACATTGGGAGGCAAGGATTGACCTTGGTCTTGATCAAGTGCTCTTCTAGCATCAATTTGAGCTTGTCTCAAAACAGTTTGGATGGATCTTCCTTGACAAATTGACTTGGCACCACTTGACAACCCATCGAATGGACCAAGCTCCCTTTGACTAGAGTTCACACATTGATCACTATGTTGAGGGTCCACATCTTGTCTTTGGCTTGAGTCAATTTCCTCTTCGGTAGATGGAGCATGTTGAGGTTGTGAAGATGAGGGCTCCACTCGAGTGGAGCATAGTTCTTCTCGATCTGCCATAAGGGGCTCCTCAATGGGGTGGATATATCCCACACCCATTCTTCCTATGGCATCCTGAGGCATTTCATCATCTACATCACAAGCATCAACACGCCCCCCTTGGGGACCATCATATTCTTCGAAGGTCACACTACAAGATTCTATGGCGGCTCCGGAGAGCTTGTCATAGATTCTATACGTGTGAGATTCGAGACCATAGCCAACAAAAATACCCTCTAATGCTTTAGACTCGAATTTAGACAAACGAACACCATTGATGAGATAGAAACACTTACAACCGAACACCCGAAAATAAGATATGTTGGGCTTGTTACCGGTAAGTATCTCATATGGAGTCTTGTTGATTTTCTTGCGGAGGTAGAGTCGGTTTGAAGCATGGCAAGCGGTGGAGATGGCTTCGGCCCAAAAGTTGTATGGAGATTTAAACTCCACCAACATGGTCCTAGCCATATCAATAAGAGTCCGGTTCTTCCTTTAGGCCACACCATTTTGTTGAGGGGTGTATGCAGCGGAATATTGATGTTTAATCCCCTCATCACTAAGAAAATCATTCAAGGTGTAGTTCTTGAACTCGGTGCCATTTTCACTTCTTATAATCAACACGGGAACATTGTATTGTCATTGAACCAAGTTGATGAAGTCGATAAAATTCTTTTGAGTTTCACTCTTCAACTTGAAGAAATAAACCCAAGAGTATCTTGAAAAGTCGTCAACAATCACTAAACAATATTTCTTCCCTCCAAGACTTGCATGAGATGGAGGACCAAATAGGTCCACATGGAGGAGTTCCAAGATCTTGTTAGACTTGATTTGGTTCGTGGGCTTGTGAGGAGCGTCATGCATCTTCCCTAGAACACATGCCCTGCAAACACGATCTTTGGCAAAGGAAACATTTTCTTTTAGTCCAACTATATGGCCCTCTTTATGGAGACTTTGCAAAGTTCTCATATTGACATGGGCTAGTCGGCGATGCCATAACCAACCCACATCGGCCTTTCCGAGTAAGCACATCGGACCTGTAGTGGTTTTGTCACATCCCAAGATTTTCCAAATCTTGTAATGTGAAAAATAAATGAATAAAATAAAACTTTGTTGATTTTCAGGGTGAGAAGAAACTTTTTGAATCCAATTGGAAACTTTCAAAACCTATTTGGATCAAATAAAAATCCTAAAGGGATTTAAAAAGATAAATAAATAATAAACTTAAAAATATTTAAAATTACTATTTTGGATCTTTTAAAAAGATTTGGTTTCAAATGAAAAGGTTGAAATTTAAATAAAGACTATTTTTATAAAGCCAAAGTAAACCTTGGCCAAGTTTTTGAAATAAAATATTTTTTTTTTGATTAAAAGAGTAAAGATTTATTTAAATAAAATAATGAGGATTTTTTAATGTCCAATTTTATTAAAAATAAAGGTTTTACCATTTTATTAAAAACATCAAAACTTGTTAAATTATTTTAAACCAGTTTCCCAAGTATTTTATATTTTCAAATAAAACCTACTGATTTGGTTTTGATAATATTTAGATTTCAAATGGAGATTTTATTAAATAAATCAAACCCTATTTTATTTAATAACTAAGGTCCATTTTATTTAATTAATAAATGGATCCTAAAAAGATTAAAAATATTATTTTGTTTTGGACTTTGATTTGTGTTGATAAACAGAGCTAAACTCAATATAAAGTTTAGTGGAAGTTTATTTGATTGAGTGTTTGTTTTGGTTGTTTGAATTGATTGTTTGAATTTCAAAACAGAAATCGAATAGGAAAAAGAAAAGATTCAGAACAGAAAAAAATATGAAAAGGAGCCAGCCCAGCCGGCCAGCCCAACTAGGCCCAGCAAGCCCACCTATTTCCCCCTCCCCCGAAACATTTTCTCACTCGCGAAACGACCCACACAGACGCTGGCAGATGGACCCCATTTCCCTTTCCCCTCTCTCCCTGCCAGACGGCCCCACCGCCAGCTCACCGTCTTCAACCCCGCGACCTGTTCTTCCCCCAGACGCCGCTGTCGTTCCGTCGTTTAATTCTTCGCTTGATTACGCCTTAATGTCGCGTTAATCCCTCGCCATGACCACTTGATGATAAACGCCTGTCTCCTCTCGTTCCCCTCTGTCGCCCCACCTCAACACGCCTCCAGGCCGCCCAATTCCTCGCCACACCACCCTCTGTCTGACGACGCTCCGACGACGATTTCGGCCCGTATTCACCGCCCCTCGCCTCCTCGACCACACTCACATATTACCCAAGCCCTGGCGCATCTCTACACAGATCCGGCTAGCCGCCTTGCTCTCACGGCCGGCAGCGACATCAATCGACATTGCGCCCGCAAGCAACTCCGGTGAGCCTCACCGCCTGAACCCTTGCGCGCCTCGACCAGAGCCTCATACCATTTTGTTCGCCTGTGCCTTGTGAACATCTAGGTGCTCGCCATCCACTCGCGCAGGACCCGTAGCCTCGCCCCCGTCAATGTCTGACCGCGCCCGAGGCCCAGCTCATCTCCGGCGAGCAATTAAGGACAGTCAGGTGCGCCCCTTTGCCAGCCAGTGCCACCTTGAGCTTCCCCAAGCTTCGGCGAACACGGTGAGCCTTCTCCTCCTCTCCCTTGCGTCCTGTATCACCGGCGACGACCTCGTCTAAGCGCCCTTTGGCGCCCGCTGGCCATTGCGCCACTAGTTGGCAAGCGTGCTGCGCACCGTAGGATCTTGATCTGACGCTCGCGATAGAATCTCAGCCGAAGGGGTATCGATCGATCTGTGCCGTGCGATCAAGTTGGATCCTGCGGTCTGTGTTAGTCGATCCATGTGAAACGTTTTCGACGAATAGGAATCAGACGCGTGTCCCAGAGTTTGTTTTAAAAACAGAATTTGATCAATTAGACTTGTGATTTTGTAAATTGCACAACTTTTAAACCACACGTCCAAATTTTGCAAACTTTATATCATTGGAATCAGTGGAACAATCCCTAGCCAACCATGCCATTTGTTTAGTAAAAAGTTTCTGTTTAATTGTTTGTTTTTGCAGAAACATTTGTATGCTTGTTTAGATTGTAAAAATTGTTCAAAAATGATTTTGGGGATAAAATCTTTGGCAAATGGTGTGTTTTGAACCTACTAACCTTAGGAAACACTTTGTGGATTCAAAAATGTATTTAGAGAAACAAAAGAATGAATCTTGGATTTAAAACCAATTCTAGTCAAATAAAAATATAGTTTATTTATTAAAAATGGTTTTGGAAGAAAACTTTTGGGAAATGTTTTGTTTCAAACTCTCTGACCCTAAAAACAAATTTTTAAGGTTTGAAAACATATTTTGTGAATCCTATAGATTAATGCCTTAGTAAAAACATTTCTACACCACATAAAATGATACCTTGTTTTGAAAATGGTTTTTGAAGTGAAATCCTTTGCAAATGACTTTGCCACTTTATAAAATGACCATTAGGTGTTTTCAAATGTTCATGACCCATTAGAAACCACTTTTTCAAATAAAACAAATCTTGGCATGCTTGCATGCATTATCTTGTTTATATGAATTTATGTGATGAATTGCTTGAATGGTAGATTGAACTTGCGCCTTGCTTGATTGAATTGTAGTGACTTGAAGAGTGTGATTGTAGCAAGGACAAGGAGTGAACTTATACTCTACCAAAAAGGCAAGTGATGCTTCATAATTTTGTACCATTACTTTCACTATGCATTAGTGATTTTTCTAAGTAAAACTTGCATGGAATTTTTGCTAAGTATAACCATGCTATGGGAAATCCTAGTAGATGAAAACTTAGTAGAAAATTTCCTAAGTTAAGATTCCTACTACTATCAAGCTTAGCTAATAGAAAACAAGGGTGGAATATATATTCATACTATGGAAAAATTTCTAAGTCTGAGGACTTGTGTTTTTGTTTAATAAAACAACTAAGTTAATGAATCACCTGGGTGGAATGGTAATTCCTTGGTGGTTTTTGGTTGAGTGGTTCACAAGGCCCATGTTTATGGTTTACCTTGTGTATCTCACTTGTGGATGGCCACCCAGGAACAAAGAGATTTGAGATGTCAAATGTTGAGAAGCTTCAAGTGCAACCACTTGGCATTATGGGCTCTGCCTGGATCATATAGGTTCCAAGAACTTAGCCATATGGACAGTTGGTGGTAGGGTTTGATAGGTTGGAACGCGTCCATTTTGGTCTAAGGGAAGGCTTCTGAAAGATCTTGTCTTGGTGAAACCAAGTCTTGTGGGGAAAGTGCACCACCTCTGCAGAGTGTAAAATCTAAGTACTTAGCCATGTCCCTGGTAAAGGACAATTTGAGCATCAAGACATGGAAGCAATCAAGAATCTCATCATCCAAATTTCTAAAGTAAAAAAAAACTTGTGGTTGAACAAGGGTTAAAGAATCTTCAATATTTGATTGGGAGATGCCTTGGGAAAGATTATTTTGTCAAGCAAAAACTTAGTGTTTTCAAATGATAAGGAAAAATCTATTTTTGAGCAATGCAAGCCTAAAGCTCCACTTAGCCAAATGCATATAGATGATAGATTCCACTATACTGCCATAGTATCACTTGCCAATACAATTCAACTGTATTGACCCTTGTGGCTGTAACTTGTTATGTTGCAGGTTTGATTGATTTAGTGAAGTGTGTTGATTAGGATTACAAAGTCTACAACCAACATGTCTACCTGTGGCACTTTGAAGATGAAGGACCCCATGCTTATAGATATTCTGCTGCAATGTAATGTAATAGCCAAATGAGATATGTAAGATGTAATAAAATTATGTTATTCCTGGTTATAAAGTTGAATTATGACCTTTGTTTCTTGATATTACATCTTAACTGTGGATGCTAGCTATTGATCCAGGGACTAGCATTGTAAACACAGGGGACTCTACCTTATTAAAGGTTGGGACCTCTACAGATGGTATCAGAGCATTGTGTTGCCTGTAGGATTTGTAAACCTAGGATTGGACAAAAACCCTTAGAAAAAAATAGGAGTTGTATTTGTTCCAAAACTTATTTACAAACAATCTTGTAAACTCTTTCCTCAACCATTTTGGTTTTGATTCTACATCTCTTCTATTTCAACTTGATGGAAAAACCTACCCCATGACCAAAGACTTCACCATGTGCAAAGGACTCCATCAACTCTAATGACTTCAACATCTTCAACTCTAATGACTTCAACATCTTCAGCATATTCACCAAGGACTTCAACCTTGGATATCACTAAGGACAAGTGAGACATGAATTCTTGCTCAAGATTTGGAGACTAAGGAAATACAATTTAGAAGGAACCATGATCACCTTTGAAGTTTTGTGACCAAGAGTTTTCCCAAGAAACCATGATCTCATGCAAGAAGAATCAACCAAGAAGGATGGAAAGATCACAAGTGAACCATATAGATGGACCACCATATTTAGCTAAGTCAAACATACCAACTTATGTGGTGTAACAAAAATATTTTTGGTTGCCTAAAAATATGCTTGAAACATGTTGTTGAGTGGATTGTTTGTTTGTGATTGCTTGCACATTGCTTGTGTGAATTGTGATGTGTGTGATTAGAACTACTTCCTTAGAAATATTTTTGTCTATTCTAATCCCAATCCAACCCAAACAGATGACTTCTCCAAGAAACTCCAACATCAAGGATCGTGACAACAACAACAACAACAACCAAGAGGACAACATGAGAGAACTTATAGCAACCCAAAACCAGTTGAGCCAAGAGACAACTCAGCTTTTAGACAACAACAATGGACTAGACCCAGCCATACAAAGGATTTTGAAACTTCAATCCCAATTGCTGCAAGGATTGGTTACTCAAATTATCAACATGGGAGAAAACTTTTCCCAAAGAACTAATGACAACCAGGATGACAAAAATGTTATTCTAGAAGGAACCCAAGCATGCAATATTTGTGGAGACAAGGATCATACATCCAAGGAGCATGAAGATCAATGCCCCAAGAAGAGAGAAAGATTTCCCACCTCTGAGGTGAGGTATGAAGAGCATGAACTAGAAGAACTCCTAGATTTGGAGAAACCCAAGAAAAATAAGAAATGCCCTGTAAGATCCGTCCTTTGTAAAGGAAAAGGATCCCTGTGATTGCAATGCTAGTCCGTGGATCATTGCTAGAATCCACAGTTTAAGATGAAGTACACAGATACAAAGGTCATTTATTACATCCATTCCAGAGATAAAACATAGTCTTTTACAACTCAAGGCCACAGGCCTAATACAAGAGTTTGGAATAAGTAAATAAACATAAGTCTTCATCTTCATGTGCCACATGCAAGCATGTTGAGTGTAGACTCATGACACCTAATCATCATCGGAGTAACCTGCAACATCACAAGTTACAGCCACAGTGGGTCAATACTTTGGAATAGTATTGGCAAGTGATACCTTAGTAAATTTTAAGTGGACTATATTACTATATGCATTTTGGCTAAGTGTAGCTTGGCTTGCTTTGATCAAAATAGTTTTTTCCTATTAGTTGAAAACTCTAAGTTTTTCTTTGTCAAAACTTTCCCAAGAAACCACCAATAGACATTGGGGTCCTTCACCCTTGTTTCCCACAAGTTTTTACTTAGAAGTTGGAGTGATGAGATTCTTGATAGCTTCCATGTCTTGATGCTCAAGTTGTCCATTGCCATGGACTTGGCTAAGTACTTAGATTTTCCATCTACAGAGGTTGTGCACTTTCCCCACCAGACTTGGTTTCACAAGACAGGACCTTTCAGAAGCCTTCCCTTAGTCAAATGGACGCGTTCCAACCTATCATTCCCACTACCACCAATTGTCCAAATGACTAAGTTATAGCAACCTATGTGATCAAGGCAGAGCCCATATTGCCAAGTGGCTGCACTATAAGCTTCTCAACACTTGGCCTCTAAAATCCCTTTGTTCCTGGGTGGCATACCACAAGTGAGATACACAAGGTAAACCATGTCCATGGTGGCCTTGTGTAACCACTCAACCAAAATCCACCGTTCAAGTCCCATTCCACCCAGGAGATTCATTGACTTAGTTGTTTTATTAAGAAAAACATAAGTCCAAAGACTTAGAAATATTTTCATCATAGCATGTATAAACTTTACCAACCCTTGTTTGCTACTAGCTAGACTAAGCATGGCATAGTATCTTAACTTAGGAATTTCCTAGCAATTCTATAACTACATAGGATTTCCCAACATAGCATTTGGCAAAATAGTAACATGCAAGACTTAGCAAAATATTTCTAATGCTTGTACAAAATATAGGGATGGAAATATTCATGAAGTACCACTTGCCTTGGTAATGGGGAGAGTAACACTCTTCACAATCACAATCACTAGCACCAAAATCTACACAAAATTGATAGCACAAAATTACACACAATTCATATACAAACATAAATATATGCATGCATGCAAAAATGCTAAGTGATGATTTTAAAACCCAACCAAGCATGTGCAAGATACTGAATCAAAACTAAGTCAAAAACTTGCTAAACCAAACTTATTTAGCACTAAAACAAATTACTAAACAAATTCTATACTCAAAATAGTCCTAAACAAGTTTCTGCATAAAAAGTCATTTTAACAGAAACTTTTCACTAAACACATTGCATAAACAGAAAGGGCTTGTCTCCCTGATTCCAACGGTATAAAATTTGCAAAAATCTAACGTGGGATTCAAAAGTTATAGCCATTTCAATTTTGGATCTAAATCTGATTACAAATCTGTTTTAAAATCAAACCCTAGCCACGCGTCATATTCTTACTGGCGCGTACCGCTTCGCTCCGGATCACGCTCGTGAGCCGTAGGATCTAAATAACGATGCACGGTTCAGATCTAAACATACCGCTTCACTAAGTGGTTCTATCGCACGCGTTGGATCTAGATCCAAGGGCTCTCGATCAAGTGACCATGTTCTGGCGGTGCGCAGCGACGGCGAGCGGCGGAGCGCTCTGTCAGCAGCGGCGCTAGCGTTCTAGATCGCTCGGGAAGGGGAGGGTGTGCTTACCAGAACCGTGAGGTCGAGGCGAAGCTCAACGTGTAGGTGGCTGGGCAAGGGGCGCACGGCTGGGGCTGCTGGAGCTCGTCTGAGTTGTGCACGGCGTCGGGAGGTTGCTGTCGAGTTGGTTGCCGAGGTTTTGCGTCGCCCTAGCATGAACCAAAGGGATTAGGATATGCACAAGACGAAGGCGAACATCCTCGTATGCAAGAGGGGGCAAGGGGCGCTCGGGGCTTACCGCTATTGCTCGCCGGAGTCGAGCGGTGGCGCTGGTGGTTGCGGGCATGAACGGAATCGACGACCTGGGTCATGAGCAAGCAAACCAGAGGCGTTAGCATATGCACAAGATCATGCTGGACGTGATAGTTTGAACCAAAGAGAGGGGGCGGTCGAGGCTCACCGGAATTAGTCGCCGGAGTCGTCGGTACTGCGGGGTTTCGAGGTCAAATGCGCGCAGCCTGGTGGCAGAGTGAGCGAGGAGAGTGGGGGAAAATGACCGTGGTGCAGAGGGGGTTTTGTAGGCGAGAGGAGAGGCGGCGATTAAGCGCGGAATCAAGGGCAATTAAGTGAAGAATCAATCACGGCAGTGATGGGCAGAGGAAACGGCCGGCGACGGGGTCGGGCGTGATTTGGGGAAGACGAGGGTGAGCTGGCGAGGTCCACCAGTCAGTGTTTGAGACGGAGAGGGGTGGGGTCAGGGTGTCAGCGACAGGCACGTCAAGGCGAAGCGAAAGCGAGAGAGAGTGGCAGGTGGGCTAGTTGGGCGGTTCTCTTGGGCTAGAATAGGAGCGCCTGGCCCTTTTCTTTTGTTTATTCCTTTTTCTTTTTCTGTTTTGATTTTCAGGAATGGTTTTTAAATGAATTCAAACTCCTTTTGAATTCAAATCTTTCTGGGTATTTTGTAGTGTGCAACAGTCTCAAATCTAGGCATAAAACCAAGTGGTTACTTTGGTAAAGGCTTGGTCATTTTGGAGAAACAAAAATAACAGGAACTTTGCACTTGTTTGCAAATGTTTGAAAAATGGTTTTTGAAACCATTTCCATTTTTGTAGAGCTTGGTTCAAATTCCACACTCAATCCATTCACAAGGAAGACAAACAATCTAGGTTTAAAACATTCAAATTCTCAAATGGGGATGGCCATTTGATTTAAGTTTGCTCACATAAAATGATAGCACTATGTGCTTCTGTTTTTCTGAAATGAGTTTTGAAATTGATCTCAATTCTATATGCATGCATGAATGATATGCAATCTTTGAAATCATGATTTTAGGGATGTTACAAATCTAACCCCCTTAAGGTGAATCTCGCCCTCGAGATTCGGATTGGCTAGCAAATAGGTGAGGGTGGTCTTTCACAAGATCATCTTCTCTTTCCCATGTTGCTTCCTCTTCGGAATGATGATTCCACTACACCTTGCAAAACTTGATAGTCTTTGTCCTTGTGACTCTTTCTGCAGTCTCAAGAATCTTGATGGGTTTCTCTTCATAAGTGAGATCACTTTCTAGTTGAACCTCCTCCAAAGGTATAGTATCCTTCAAAGAAGTTTCTTCCATTTCTG
Organism: Avena insularis; assembly: GCA_023614405.1. Lineage (NCBI taxonomy): Eukaryota > Viridiplantae > Streptophyta > Magnoliopsida > Poales > Poaceae > Avena > Avena insularis. The sequence goes on from CM042685.1 coordinate 259,416,730, forward strand.
AGTGAAATTTCTTAAGCTGACTCACATGAAACACATTATGGACAGCTGACAGAGATTCTGGTAGTTCTATTTCATAGGCAACTTCTCCTTTGTGACTCAAAATCTTGAATGGCCCAACATATCTTGGTGCCAATTTTCCTTTGACTCCGAATCTCTTCACTCCGCGAAGTGGTGACACTCTAAGATAGGCTCTATTACCCACTTCGTAGATGACTTCTCTACGCTTAGGATCTGCGTAGCTTTTCTGTCGGGACTGTGCTATCTTCAACCTGTCCTTAACCAATTTGGCCTTCTCTTCGGCTTCTTTGATAAGTTCTGGCCCGAATAAACTTCTTTCTCCCACACCATTCCATAACAATGGGGTGGTACACTTTCTGCCGTAGAGAAACTCAAACGGTGCCATCTCAATGCTGGCATGATAGCTATTGTTATAAGAAAATTCTGCGTAAGGCAGACTTTCATCCCAACTGGCTCCATAGTCCAAGGCACATGCTCTCAACATGTCTTCAAGGATTTGATTTGTTCTTTCTGTTTGTCTATCTGTTTGAGGATGGAAAGCGGTACTGAATTCCAACCTCGTTCCTAATGACTCATGTAGCTGTCTCCAAAAATGGGAAGTGAATTGAGTTCCCCTATCAGACACAATACTCTTGGGCACACCATGTAGACATACAATTCTACTCATGTAGATTTTGGCTAACTTGGCACTTGTATAAGTTGTCTTCACGGGTATGAAATGAGCCACTTTAGTTAGGCGATCCACTACTACCCATATGGAATCATATCCTGACCTGGTCCTTGGTAGTCCGGTAATGAAATCCATACCAATCTTGTCCCACTTCCAATCAAGAATAGGTAGTGGTTGAAGCAAACCTGCTGGTTTCTGATGCTCCTCTTTTACTCTACTACACACATCACACAAAGCAATATGTTCGGCGATGTCCCTCTTGAGATTATTCCACCAAAATCTTTCTTTCACGTCCATGTACATTTTGGTGTTACCCGGGTGAATAGAATACAGAGAGTTGTGTGCTTCTTGCAGAATCAGTTTCTGCAACTCCGGATCTTCTGGAACACAGATATGTTTCCCATGCCATAAAGTACCCTGTTCGTCTTCATGGAAATTTTTAGCTTTCCCCTGGCCAATCTTTTCCTTAATCTCCTCAATTTCCTTATCCATCTTCTGAGCTTCTTGGATCTTGTCCAACAAAGTGGGTTGAACATCTAAAGACATGAGATGTCCTTCGGGCACAATCTCCAATCTGAGTTTTCTGAATTGGGTACACAAATCATCCGGCAATTCTCCTTTGGTAAGGCCATTCACAAATAACTTACGACTTAGAGCATCTGCTACAACATTTGCTTTACCGGGGTGATATTGCAAACTTAAGTCATAGTCTTTGATAAGCTCTAGCCATCTTCTTTGTCTCATATTAATTTCCTTCTAGGTGAAGATATACTTCAAACTTTTGTGATCCGTGAACACTTCACAACGCTTTCCCAAAAGGTAATGTCTCCATGTTTTGAGTGCATGGACGACAGAGGCTAACTCCAAATCATGAGTAGGATAGTTTACTTCATGAGTTTTGAGTTGTCTCGAGGCATAAGCCACAACTTTACCGTCTTGCATAAGTACTGCACCCAAACCTTGATGAGACGCATCACAATATACTTGGAAATCCTTTTCCAAATCTGGCAGACATAGAACTGGTGCTGTCACAAGTCTCTTCTTCAATTCCTGAAAGCTGAGTTCACAACCTTCAGACCAAGCAAACTTCTTGTCTTTCTTTAACAATTCAGTCATTGGCTTAGCAACCTTTGAGATATTTTCGATGAACCTTCTGTAGTAACCTGCTAAGCCAAGGAAACTACAAACTTCTTTCACGGACTTGGGAGATTCCCATTCAGTCACAGATGAGACCTTAGCAGGATCAACTGCTACACCATCCTTTGTCATAACATGACCAAGAAAACCAACTTCTTCTAACCAGAACTCACACTTGCTGAATTTGGCATAAAGTTTATGCTCTCTTAATTTCTCAAGTATCAAACGCAAATTTCCTTCATGTTCTTCTTTGCTCTTGGAGTAGACTAAGATGTCATCGATGAAAACGACAACAAACTTGTCAAGAAATTCCATGAACACCTTGTTCATCATATTCATGAAGTATGCTGGAGCATTGGTCAAGCCAAAAGGCATCACAGTATACTCATACAACCCATACCTTGTGGTGAATGCTGTTTTAGGTATGTCTTGTTCTCTTATCTTGAGTTGAAAATAGCCTGACCGGAGATCAATCTTTGAGAACACACATGCTCCTTCTAGCTGATCAAACAAGTCATTGATTCTAGGCAAAGGATATTTGTTCTTGATAGTTACCTCGTTGAGTGAACGGTAATCTATGCATAACCTTTGGCTTCTATCCTTCTTCTCCACGAACAAAACTGGGGCTCCCCAAGATGAAGAACTTGGTTGAATAAATCCTTTCTGCAACTATTCTCCTAGTTGCTTCTTGAGCTCTTTCAGTTCATCAACTGACATTTTATATGGTCTCTTTGCTATTGGTCCAGACCCTGGTACCAAATCTATCAGAAACTCCACATCTCTATCTGGTGGCATTCCCGGCAATTCTTCCGGAAACACATCCGGATACTCACTCACAATTGGCACACTGTCCATGCTAACCCCCTTAAGAGAATTAAGCATACTCCTTTTTGCTTCAAAGCTGGTCTTGAATCTGATCCTTTTATTTTCCGGAGTTGTGAGTGAGACAGTATGGCTGGCACAATCTATCACTCCTTTGTACTTAGTCATCCAGTCCATTCCCAGAATGACATCCAATCCTTGGGAGTTTAGTATTATCAAGTTAACGGGAAACTTATACTTCCCAAATTCTATGACTAGATCATGGCATCCTGAATTCACTATCATTTCTCCACCAGGAGAACTTACTTTTATAGGACACCCAATAGTTTCTACCGGTAGTTCATTTCTTTCAACAAATGCTCTTGATATGAATGAATGAGATGCACCAGTATCAAAGAGTACAAATGCTGGAATGGAATTGAGTCTGAACTTACCAGACAAAGATCGTGCTCCTCATAGACCTCCTCCACATTGATGTGGTTCACCTGTCCTTTCTGGAAAGGATTGGGCTTGACAGGTCCTTCAACTTTCTTTTCGGGGCACTCATTTGCATACTGTCCCATCTTCTTGCATTTGAAGCATTCAACCTGACTGATGTCTCTCTTAGCTGGCTGACTTCCACTCCCACTACCATTACCACTGTGGTGGCTCTTATGTCCACTCTTGTGGTTCTTGTACTTGTCATTGTCATGACTGCGATGATGCTTGTTGTCATGACGGTTGTGGTTGTGGTGCTTGTTGAATTTCCCATGCTTGTGTGATCCTGAGCTTCCACTGTCATCATAGTGAGATCGTTTGTGAGACGACCCCGAGCTGTGCTTGTCGGAGTGCTTTCTCTTTCTACTCTCGACTTGCTTCATTTTGTTCTCCAATATAGCAGCCTTGTCACAGAGCGACTGATAAGTGGGAACATATGCCACAGCCATTGCAGATTCAGCTCATCATTCAAGCCTTCCAGAATTTTTCCTTTCTCTTTGCATCTGTGTCAACCTCATCTGGTGCATAACGCGCCAGATTGTTGAACTCTTCAATGTACTCACCACGCCAAGGTGGCGCTTACTTCAGATTGTGGAACTCTTTCTTTTCAGCTCATTATTCTGATGAGATATGAGCGGTCTGAAAGCCATCCTCAAAGATAGCCCAAGTCACCTCATCTATAGGAGTGGTGATTTGGAAGTTGTCCCACCAAGTGGCGGTTGGCCCTTCCCAGCAGATGTCTTAAATCGACCTTTTCAGCATCCGTGCAGCCCACGGTCACTAAGTCCTTGTTTACAGAACGTAGCCAATCATTGGACACCATGGGATCAGTCGTCCCCGAGAACTTAGCTGGCCTCAATCGCAAAAATCTGGTGAGCATATCAAAGCCCGGAGGGTTGTTGTTGTTATTGTTGTTGTTATTGGGGTTGTTGTTGTTATTGTTTTGGTTCTGGATGAATGTTTTCATCATCTGCATTAGCTGTGTTTGAGCATTCATCATTTGCTGCATTTCTGGAGTGATGTTGTTGTTGTTGTTGGGGTTGGGGTTTGCTTGTGACGGGAGGCATCGTGGTTTGTTCAAATAGAGATAAGAATGAGATACCCATAGATGTTTTCATGCACATTACATCACATAAGCAAACACAAGCATGCAACAGAAGATAAAAGTTCAACAACAAGATAACAAGTTCACAAAGTAAAACACACAAGTGGCAAGCCATCCACATGTCGGATGGTCCAATAACAAGTTCACAAATAACAAGTACGATAATAAAAGATAAATGAGTAGTCAAGTCTACTCATCAGCATCAATCTCCTCCTCGACAAAGGTAAGACCTGCATTCTCCATCGCGGTCTTGTTCTCCTCAATGGTAGTGGTCAAGGACTCAATCTTGGCCTTGAGAGCCCTCTTCTGAGAACAGAGCCTCTCTATCACTGTCTGCTGCTGCTCTAGCTCGAAGTCCTTGGACTGCAGTTCTTCAGTCATGTCCCGAATCTTCTTGTTCCTATCCTGGACACGTTTCTCCTGACTCTTGAACTTCCGGTCCTGGGTCTCGAACTTCGCCTCCATTTCCTTGACTATCTCGTCCTGCTGTGCGAAAAGCTTGTCCTTCTCGCGAAGCTGCACCTGGAGCTCGTCATTGCTGAGCATGACATTGGTCCTGTCCGTGTCCACGTGCCTAATGAGAGACTCTAAGTCCTGGAGATACAGCGTACGACGGCTCTGCGCCCCCTCGAGTCGTCCTCGAAGTCGATGGACTCTCCATCCTCATCACGTCTTCCGAAGACGTGGAAGTGGGTGCCTCTAACCTGTTGGGAGTGTCGTCCTAGCAGACGTCCTATCAGGTCCTGCATAACTACCTCCATGCCTCTCTCCCTGTCATCGTGCATAAGCTTGAAGACGATGGCCTCCGTAGTAGGCTCTGTCTAGCGTCTAGGCTGGTTCACCTTGAAGCCCCAGAGGTCCTTCCTCTCGAACTTGGTGAGTGGATGCACCATGATGGTGGGAAGAGGGAGATTGAGCAAAGTGGTAAGCTCAACGATACGAGGACCAAAGCGGGTAACCTGGAACTCCTCAAAGGCTTTGATGGTAATAGGCATCTATTTATAAGATAGAAAAGTTAGAACAACACAATTTAAGATAAAACAAAGACAAACATCTCATACATATCCTTGGAACACAAAATCACACAAGTCATGCATACATGAATCCATTACATCAACCAAGGTCCAAACTTATTTAAGGTATCATTTTGGAAAATAAGGTGATAAGTGGTGGTCCAACTAACGAAGTACGTTTACAATCCTATCTCACTAGATCTGTTGTCTAACACAATGTTCCTAGAGGCAATCAGCCTATCTTGCTCACATGATTCCATCACTAAGTCTATAATATCTCCTCTTAAGGTTTGGTTGGTGGCTTCCAACTCTTGGCTATGTTCCTTCTCTTTCTCTAAGTCTTTTTGGAGGTTGAGCATTCTGCACTTGACTCTAGCACTAAGTTCTTTGATAGTCCTCCAAGCTGCTTCTCTTGCTGACTCAAAGAATGTGGTATGCACCACAGTGTTGGTGTACATGCAGAATCCTTTTTCTTTGTGGTTGTCTTCCTTGTTTTTGTACAAGTGAAGTTGCACCCACCAGTACTCAACTCCTTCATCCATCACTGGAAAGCCTTTGTACACAGCTGCACCATGTATTTCCATTGCCACCATGAGGTCCTTGAGAATTTTGGGAAACTCAGTCTCACACTCCAAGGTCATGGTCATGAGTGGTCCTTGTCTTACGGCTTCGTTGATGTAGTTCATCTACAAATACAGATGAGAATGAGAAGATTAGAAAAGTTTACGAGAAGAATAGACAAGTGTAGAAGTAGTTGAAAATTTTTCCTTAGTGGTTTCCAATCCTAGGGTCATAATCCTATAGGCAACACAGTGCTCTGATACCATCTGTAAGATCCCTCCTTTGTAAATGAAAAGGATCCCTGTGATTGCAATGCTAGTCCTCGGATCATTGCTAGCATCCAGCTTAAGATGAAGTACAGATACAAAGGTCATTTATTACATCCATTCCGAGATAAAACATAGTCTTTTACAACTCAAGGCCACATGCCTAATACAAGAGTTTGGAATAAGTAAATAAACATAAGTCTTCATCTTCATGTGCCAGTGCAAGCATGTTGAGTGTAGACTCATGACACCTAATCATCATCGGAGTAACCTGCAACATCACAAGTTACAGCCATAGTGGGTCAATACTTTGGAATAGTATTGGCAAGTGATACCTTAGTAAATTTTAAGTGGACTATATTACTATATGCATTTTGGCTAAGTGTAGCTTGGCTTGCTTTGCTCAAAATAGGTTTTTCCTATTAGTTGAAAACTCTAAGTTTTTCTTTGTCAAAACTTTCCCAAGAAACCACCAATAGACATTGGGGTCCTTCACCCTAGTTTCCCACAAGTTTTTACTTAGAAGTTGGAGTGATGAGATTCTTGATAGCTTCCATGTCTTGATGCTCAAGTTGTCCATTGCCATGGACTTGGCTAAGTACTTAGATTTTCCATCTGCAGAGGTTGTGCACTTTCCCCACCAGACTTGGTTTCCCAAGACAGGACCTTTCAGAAGCCTTCCCTTAGTCAAATGGACGCGTTCCAACCTATCATTCCCACTACCACCAACTGTCCAAATGACTAAGTTATAGCAACCTATGTGATCAAGGCAGAGCCCATATTGCCAAGTGGCTGCACTATAAGCTTCTCAACACTTGGCCTCTAAAATCCCTTTGTGCCTGGGTGGCATACCACAAGTGAGATACACAAGGTAAACCATGTCCATGGTGGCCTTGTGTAACCACTCAACCAAAATCCACCATTCAAGTCCCATTCCACCCAGGAGATTCATTGACTTAGTTGTTTTATTAAGAAAAACATAAGTCCAAAGACTTAGAAATATTTTCATCATAGCATGTATAAACTTTACCAACCCTTGTTTGCTACTAGCTAGACTAAGCATGGCATAGTATCTTAACTTAGGAATTTCCTAGTAATTCTATAACTACATAGGATTTCCCAACATGCAAGACTTAGCAAAATATTTCTAATGCTTGTACAAAATATAGGGATGGAAATATTCATGAAGTACCACTTGCCTTGGTAATGGGGAGAGTAGCACTCTTCACAATCACAATCACTAGCACCAAAATCTACACAAAATTGGTAGCACAAAATTACACACAATTCATATACAAACATAAATATATGCATGCATGCAAAAATGCTAAGTGATGATTTTAAAACCCAACCAAGCAAGTGCAAGATACTGAATCAAAACTAAGTCAAAAACTTGCTAAACCAAACTTATTTAGCACTAAAACAAATTACTAAACAAATTCTATACTCAAAATAGTCCTAAACAAGTTTCTGCATAAAAAGTCATTTTAACAGAAAATTTTCACTAAACACATTGCATAAACAGAAAGGGCTTGTCTCCCTGATTACAACGGTATAAAATTTGCAAAAATCTAACGTGAGATTCAAAAGTTATAGCCATTTCAATTTTGGATCTAAATCTGATTTCAAATCTGTTTTTGAATCAAACCCTAGCCACGCGTCATATTCTTACTGGCGCGTACCGCTTCGCTCCGGATCACGCTCGTGAGCCGTAGGATCTAACTAACGATGCACGGTTCAGATCTAAACATACCGCTTCACTAAGTGGTTCTATCGCACGCGTTGGATCTAGATCCAAGGGCTCTCGATCAAGCGACCACGTTCTGGCGGCGCGCGGCGACGGCGAGCGGCGGAGCGCTCTGTCAGCGGCGGCGCTAGCATTCTAGATCGCTCGGGAAGGGGAGGGTGTGCTTACCAGAACCGTGAGGTCGAGGCGAAGCTCAACGTGTAGGTGGCTGGGCAAGGGGCGCACGGCTGGGGCTGCTGGAGCTCGTCGGAGTTGTGCACGGCGTCGGGAGGTTGCTGTCGAGTTGGTTGCCGAGGTTTTGCGTCGCCCTAGCACGAACCAAAGGGATTAGGAGATGCACAAGACGAAGGCGAACATCCTCGTATGCAAGAGGGGGCAAGGGGCGCTCGGGGCTTACCGCTATTGCTCGCCGGAGTCGAGCGGCGGCGCTGGTGGTTGCGGGCGTGAACGGAATCGACGACCTGGGTCATAAGCAAGCAAACCAGAGGCGTCAGCAGATGCACAAGATCATGCTGGACGTGATAGTTTGAACCAGAGAGAGGGGGGCGGTCGAGGCTCACCGGAATTAGTCGCCGGTACTGCGGGGTTTCGAGGTCAAATGCGCGACTGGTGGCGAGTGAGCGAGAGAGTGGGGAAAATGATCATGTGCAGAGGGGGTTTTGTAGGCGAGAGGGGAGCGGCGATTAAGCGCGGAATCAAGGGCAATTAAGCGAAGAATCAATCACGGCATTGATGGGTGGAGGAAACGGCCGGCGATGGGGTCGGGCGCGATTTGGGGAAGACGAGGGTGAGCTGGCGAGGTCCACCAGTCAGTGTGTGAGACGGAGAGGGGGTGGGTTCAGGTGTCGACACGTGGAGTCACAGCGTCTTGCGAGCGAGTGGCCGGGTGGGCTAGTTGGGCCGGTTCTGCTGCTGGGCTAGAATAGGAGCGCCTGGCCCTTTTCTTTGTTTATTCCTTTTTCTTTTTCTGTTTTGATTTTCAGGAATGGTTTTTAAATGAATTCAAACTCCTTTTGAATTCAAATCTTTCTGGGGTTTTTGTAGTGTGCAACAGTCTCAAATCTAGGCATAAAACCAAGTGGTTACTTTGGTAAAGGCTTGGTCATTTTGGAGAAACAAAAATAACAGGAACTTTGCACTTGTTTGCAAATGTTTGAAAAATGGTTTTTGAAACCATTTCCATTTTTGTAGAGCTTGGTTCAAATTCCACACTCAATCCATTCACAAGGAAGACAAACAATCTAGGTTTAAAACATTCAAATTCTCAAATGGGGATGGCCATTTGATTTAAGTTTGCTCACATAAAATGATAGCACTATGTGCTTCTGTTTTTCTGAAATGAGTTTTGAAATTGATCTCAATTCTATATACATGCATGAATGATATGCAATCTTTGAAATCATGATTTTAGGGATGTTACATGCCCCAACCCTAGCAAGAAGGATATTACTCAAGAACAATGTTACACTTGCAAAGAGATGGGACACTATGCCAATGAATGCCCAGAAAAGTAGAAGAACCAAAGAAAGAAACAAGAGGCAATGATATCAAAGGAAAAGAGAGATATCAGCCAAGTGATGTGATTCAAATGCAAGGAACTAGGCCACTATGCAAACTTCTGTCCAGGAAAGTTACACCAAGATCTCAAGCAAGCCAAGATGTAATTTAGATGGAAAATTTTAAGGCTGGTAGTACCCTAGTTGCTTTGAGCCAACTTGTAACCCTAGCCTTCCCAAATCTCGGGACGAGATTTATTTTAAGGGTGGTAGTCTGTCACATCCCAAGATTTTCCAAATCTTGTAATGTGAAAAATAAATGAATAAAATAAAACTTTGTTGATTTTCAGGGTGAGAAGAAACTTTTTGAATCCAATTGGAAACTTTCAAAACCTATTTGGATCAAATAAAAATCCTAAAGGGATTTAAATAGATAAATAAGCAATAAACTTAAAAATATTTAAAATTACTATTTTGGATCTTTTAAAAAGATTTGGTTTTCAAATGAAAAGGTTGAAATTTAAATAAAGACTATTTTTATAAAGCCAAAGTAAACCTTGGCCAAGTTTTTGAAATAAAATATTTTGTTTTGATTAAAAGAGTAAAGATTTATTTAAATAAAATAATGAGGATTTATTAATGTCCAATTTTATTAAAAATAAAGGTTTTACCATTTTATTAAAAACATCAAAACTTGTTAAATTAATTTAAACCAGTTTTCCAAGTATTTTATATTTTCAAATAAAACCTACTGATTTGGTTTTGATAATATTTAGATTTCAAATGGAGATTTTATTAAATAAATCAAACCCTATTTGATTTAATAACTAAGGTCCATTTTATTTAATTAATAAATGGATCCTAAAAAGATTAAAAATATTATTTTGTTTTGGACTTTGATTTGTGTTGATAAACAGAGCTAAACTCAATATAAAGTTTAGTGGAAGTTTATTTGATTGAGTGTTTGTTTTGGTTGTTTATTGATTGTTTGAATTTCAAAACAGAAATCGAATTGGAAAAAGAAAAAGATTCAGAACAGAAAAAAATATGAAAAGGAGCCAGCCCAGCCGGCCAGCCCAACTAGGCCCAGCAAGCCCACCTATTTCCCCCTCCCCCGAAACATTTTCTCACTCACGAAACGACCCACACAGACGCTGGCAGATGGACCCCATTTCCCTTTCCCCTCTCTCGCTGCCAGACGGCCCCACCGCCAGCTCACCATCTTCAACCCCGCGACCTGTTCTTCCCCCAGACGCCGCTGCCGTTCCGCCATTTAATTCTTCTCTTGATTACGCCTTAATGTCGCGTTAATCTCTCGCCGTGACCACGCAGTGATAAACGCCCGCGTCTCCTCTCTCGTTCCCCTCTGTCGCCCCACCTCAACACGCCTCCAGGCCGCCCAATTCCTCGCCACACCATCCTCTGTTCGACGATGCTCCGACGATGATTCCGGCCAGTATTCACCGCCCCTCGCCTCCGCGACCACACTCACATATTCCCCAAGCCCTGGCGCATCTCTCTGCATCCCCAGCTCGCTCACGCATGCCTCACAGCGCCGGCAATGACATCAACTGACAGCGCCGCTGTCTGCAAGCAACTCCGGTGAGCCTCATCGCCTGAACCCGTGCGCGCCTCAACCAGAGCCTCATACCATTTTGTTCGCCTGTGCCTTGTGAACATCCAGGTGCTCGCCATCCACTGCGACAGACCGTAGCCTCGCCCGTCGGCGTCGGCGCCGAGGCCCAGCTCTTCTCCGGCGAGCAATTAATGACAGTCACGTCCGCCCCTTCGCTAGCCAGTGCCACCTTGAGCTTCCCCAAGCTTCGGCGAACACGGTGAGCCTTCTCCTCCTCTCCCTTGCGCCTGTATCACCGGCGACGACCTCGTCTGGCTGCCGCTGGCCTTGCCGCCGCCACTAGTTATTGGCGTGTTGCGCGCCATAGGATCTTGATCTGACGCTCGCGATAGAATCTTAGCCGAAGGGGTATCGATCGATCTGTGTCGTGCGATCAAGTTGGATCCTGCGGTCTGTGTTAGTCGATCCACGCGAAACATTTTCGATGAATAGGAATCAGACGCGTGTCCCAGGGTTTGTTTTAAAAACAGAATTTGATCAATTAGACTTGTGATTTTGTAAATTGCACAACTTTTAAACCACACGTCCAAATTTTGCAAACTTTATATCATTGGAATCAGTGGAACAAGCCCTAGCCAACCATGCCATTTGTTTAGTAAAAAGTTTCTGTTTAATTGTTTGTTTTTGCAGAAACATTTGTATGCTTGTTTAGATTGTAAAAATTGTTCAAAAATGATTTTGGGGATAAAATCTTTGGCAAATGGTGTGTTTTGAACCTACTGACCTTAGGAAACACTTTGTGGATTCAAAAATGTATTTAGAGAAACAAAAGAATGAATCTTGGATTTAAAACCAATTCTAGTCAAATAAAAATATAGTTTATTTATTAAAAATGGTTTTGGAAGAAAACTTTTGGGAAATGTTTTGTTTCAAACTCTCTGACCCTAAACACAATTTTTTATGGTTTGAAAACATATTTTGTGAATCCTATAGATTAATGCCTTAGTAAAAACATTTCTACACCACATAAAATGATACCTTGTTTTGAAAATGGTTTTTGAAGTGAAATCCTTTGCAAATGACTTTGCCACTTTATAAAATGACCATTAGGTGTTTTCAAATGTTCATGACCCATTAGAAACCACTTTTTCAAATAAAACAAATCTTGGCATGCTTGCATGCATTATCTTGTTTATATGATTTTATGTGATGAATTGCTTGAATGGTAGATTGAACTTGCGCCTTGCTTGATTGAATTGTAGTGACTTGAAGAGTGTGATTGTAGCAAGGACAAGGAGTGAACTTATACTCTACCAAAAAGGCAAGTGATGCTTCATACTTTTGTACCATTACTTTCACTATGCATTAGTGATTTTTCTAAGTAAAACTTGCATGGAATTTTTGCTAAGTATAACCATGCTATGGGAAATCCTAGTAGATGAAACCTTAGTAGAAAATTTCCTAAGTTAAGATTCCTACTACTATCAAGCTTAGCTTAGCTAATAGAAAACAAGGGTGGAATATATATTCATACTATGGAAAAATTTCTAAGTCTAAGGACTTGTGTTTTTGTTTAATAAAACAACTAAGTTAATGAATCACCTGGGTGGAATGGTAATTGCTTGGTGGTTTTTGGTTGAGTGGTTCACAAGGCCCATGTTTATGGTTTACCTTGTGTATCTCACTTATGGATGGCCACCCAGGAACAAAGAGATTTGAGATGTCAAATGTTGAGAAGCTTCAAGTGCAACCACTTGGCATTATGGGCTCTGCCTGGATCATATAGGTTGCAAGAACTTAGCCATATGGACAGTTGGTGGTAGGGTTTGATAGGTTGGAACGCGTCCATTTTGGTCTAAGGGAAAGATTCTGAAAGATCTTGTCTTGGTGAAACCAAGTCTTGTGGGGAAAGTGCACCACCTCTGCAGAGTGTAAAATCTAAGTACTTAGCCATGTCCCTGGTAAAGGACAATTTGAGCATCAAGACATGGAAGCAATCAAGAATCTCATCATCCAAATTTCTAAAGTAAAAAAAACTTGTGGTTGAACAAGGGTTAAAGAATCTTCAATCTTTGATTGGGAGATGCCTTGGGAAAGATTATTTTGTCAAGCAAAAACTTAGTGTTTTCAAATGATAAGGAAAAATCTATTTTTGAGCAATGCAAGCCTAAAGCTCCACTTAGCCAAATGCATATAGATGATAGATTCCACTATACTACCATAGTATCACTTGCCAATACAATTCAACTGTATTGACCCTTGTGGTTGTAACTTGTTATGTTGCAGGTTTGATTGATTTAGTGAAGTGTGTTGATTAGGATTACAAAGTCTACAACCAACATGTCTGCCTGTGGCACTTTGAAGATGAAGGACCCCATGCTTATAGATATTCTGCTGCAATGTAATGTAATAGCCAAATGAGCTATGTAAGATGTAATAAAATTCTGTTATTCCTGGTTATAAAGTTGAATTATGACCTTTGTTTCTTGATATTACATCTTAACTGTGGATGTTAGCTATTGATCCAGGGACTAGCATTGTAAACACAGGGGACTCTACCTTATTAAAGGTTGGGACCTCTACAGGTTTGCTCCGAGAAGTCCACCACATACAAGTCATGTTCGACGTGCCCAACGAAAGCGACCTTGAGAGACTTGCTCCACAAGAGGACCACAATATCTACAACAATGAAGACGACAAAGCCCATCTTACCAAGAGCAAGGACAGAAAGTAAATTGTATCCAATGGTCTCAACAAGCATGACGTTCATGAGTGTAATGTCGTGAGCAACCACAACCTTGCCGAAACCCATTACCTTAGACTTTGATTTGTCGGCATATGTCATGGTAATTTGATCATCATTAGGCTTTAACTCCTTGACAATAGACGATCTTCCGGTCATATGACTTGCGCAACCACTATCAAGCACCCACTTTGACCCTCCGGAAGCATAAGTCTACAAAAGATCAAGCTAATTTTTAGGTACCCATTTTCAATGGGTCCTCTTTTGTTAGCAACAAGGGTCTTGGGAACCCAAATAGACCAAGCAATATAACCATCATATGGGCCAACATATTGTGCATACACATCACCATAATAATCATGCATTAGAACATAGTGAGGGTTAGCACTACCCGCAAAGTCATCATGAGACATTGTTTTACCACTTGTGGTCTTACTACCCATAATGGCCTTGTTAGTTTCTTGTGTGGGCTTGGCCTTCTTCTTGTTGTTGTTCTTATTCTTCTTAGAATTGGAGACAAATCCAATGCCCCCTTTATCACCACTAGGCCTTTGCTTGCTCAAAAGATCATCAATAGACTTGTTGCCTTGTGGAAATGTGGCCTTAGCAAGCTCCCCCTTCAACCTAGCATTCTCTTCAAGAATAGTTGTACTAGTAGATGGAATGAAGTTACTAGGTGAAGGAATATTGGCCAATTGAGTTTGAAAAATTTCATGGGACTTTGTGAGTGACAAGAGTTCACTCTCCAAGGCCTTGTGGGCCTTGTTAAGCAATCTAAAGTCCTCGGAAAGTTTTTCATGAACCACACCAAACTCAATCTTGTCCTTTTTAGAACTTTTGTATTTAGCAATAGCATGATCACGCTCTTTGATGAGTTTGTTAACAATATTGTCATTGGCCTCATCAAGCCCTTCAAGTTTTAGCTCAAGTGATAACCTAGTTTCTTGTTCTTCTTCTAGAGCATTGTTTAAAGCCTCTAGCTCAATCATGTGTTCATGCCCAAGTTTACATCTAACATCTAGAAGCTCTTGAGTATGTGAAAGTTGATCTAGGATGTTTTCAAAGTGTAACTTAGCATATCCTTTTAGGTTAGTCATAAACTCATCAAAGGCAATTAATTCCTTTTTAACATCAAGAGACATTTCATCATCAAGTTCATCATTATCTAAGGGAGTAGAGTGGGATGATGAGGATACCTCCGTTCCTCTTGCCATAAGGCAAGTGAAGTTATTGTTGGAGAGTTCTCATTTGGAGAATCAAAGAGTGAGAATGTCGGAGTAGAGGTGGTGCTAGAGCAGCCACACCATGTGAAGTTTCCTCTTCCTCATCTTCATTGTCGGAGGAGTATTCTTCATGAGTGATCAAGACAATTTCTCCCGACTTCTTGTTGATGGGATTCTTCTTGATGAAAGGTTTCTTGTAAGGTGCCTTGAGAGTCTTCTTCAACACAAGCTTACCCCCATGATCTTCTCTCTTTTCATAGGGACAACTTTCTACAAAGTGATAGAGGTCACCGCAATTGAAGCAAGTTCTCAATCTCGTTGTATTTTCTCTTTTCCCATTTGGGTTGCTCTTTCTTTGCATTTCCATCTTGGCCTTGGCGGGGTTCTTCCAAAAGTTCTTTGCATAGAAAGCCATATATTGACTATGAGCAATCTTGACTTCATCGGGGTGGTCCATGGAAGGCCCTTAGTCACTATCATCTTCATCCCCATGGTCCACAGCTTTGGCCTTTAATGCAACATTGACAACATTGCTCATACCAAGGGCACGAGCACGGGCATCTTTGGAATTCTTGGCGGCAACCTTGAAAGCGGCCATCTCTTGCATAACTTCATTTGAGGTCATGAGATGGTAGTTGTGTCTTCCTTGTAGACTCTTCAAGTCGGTGGGCTCAAAAGGCATGAGTGCACTCACATATTTCCTTTTTATCCATGCATCATCCACATGTGAGGCACCCACATTTCTAAAGGCAGTGGCGGTGGTCTTGAGCCTTGACATGTCTTCATGATCTTCACCTTCTTTCATGTAGAAGCCTTCGGCTTCATTGCTTAGAGCATCATATCGGTTCCTCCTCATACTCTCATTTCCAACAAACAACACAGTGAGAGCATCCCAAGCTTCCTTGGCAATGCTAAAGTGCTCAATGTGTGGGTAATCCTTTGTTCCCAATCCTTGTTGAATCATATGCAAAGCAGTGGCATTGAGTTGACTATTGACAACCTCTCTTCTTGTCAAGTTGTTTGGATCCCCAATAAAGAGTCCATGCTCGATGATATTCCATAGTTCAATGCAAGAGCTGCGCATATGAGTCCTCATTAGTGATTGCCATTGAGCAAAAGTAGCAGATTCTTCAAGCTTAGGTGGGTCACCTCTATTGTATACATGAGGGTGAGGTATTGGAGGGTCGGGAGAGTACCATGATCACGGTGCTCACCCTTCCCACCATCATTGTGTGTGGAGGAATTAACATTGTCAAGTTTACCCCCCACCACCATACCCTCGGGGGATACCAATTTATTCCCTTTAGGTAAAATGGATGGTTGATCCTCTTGGGGAGATGGAGGTGATGATCTTTCTTTGTATTTAAGAATTTGCTCGAGCATCTTCTTGACTTCGTTGACCAAGGAAGAGCTCAATCTTGTTTCCAAGTTTTTGAGATCTTCCATGGTCACCGGTGTCGGCTCACTACCACCATCCCCTTCGTTGCTACCCATATTCTCTTAGGCGGTAAAGCCCGAATAAAGATCCGAGGCTCTGATACCAATTGAAAGGATCGTATGGGCACCTAGAGGGGGGTGAATAGGTGCTACTTCAAATTTTACTCTTTTTCAAATTAGGGTTTGACAAGAAAGGTAAATTCTCTAGAATATGCAACTATGGTGAATTTACCTATATGTCACTCAAGCACAAACTAACACAACACTAAGCAAGAACAAGTAAGTAGAGTGCGGTAAAGTATAGAAGTAACCAAGGGAGTGGACGCGGAGACACAAGGATTTATTTCCTGTAGTTCCTTCCTTTTGAGGGAAGTACGTCTACGTTTGGAGAGGGGTGGTTTCAAACCACCAACGCCACGAGAGGCCTCCCTTGTTCTCCGATGAACCTCACCCCAACGGGCTCGATTCACCTTCCACTATATCGGCAACCTTCGAGGTGGAAGCCAGCACCTTTACAACAAGTTTAGGGCACACATCCACAACTGAATTGGAGGATCCCAAATACAAGCAAGCTGTCAAGACAAATCAAAGACAAGCTTGTAAGAACCAAATCAAAGTTAGGGTTTCCAAAGAAACACTAGAGCTTGGGGGCCCTCAAGTGAATGAGGGGGGAAATGAAGATCTCTCTTGGTGAAGATGTAAATCAAGGTCTCCTCCTTCGATTCTCCAAATATCAATGACTTTGGATGGTTGGATGAAGAGATCTTGTAGATTTGGTGGCTCTAATGGGGTTGGTGTTCTTGAGCAGCTCGAGCAGCTGGAGGAAGAAGATAAGGGTCCGTTTTTATAGGCAGCCCCCTCCACGAACCGTTTTCTGACCGTTGTAGAAAAGTCAGACCGGAGACTCCGGTCTGCACCGGAGACTCCGGCCAATCTCCGGACCAGCCTCCGGACTGCCCTTCTGACTGACCCAGTCCAATTCTTCACCAGCAACACCGGAGACTCTGGCCTTCCAACACCTGAGACTCCGGACTGACCAAAGTCCAGAGACTCCGGAGTAACCTCCGGTGCAGCCTCCGGACCCCTAGTCAGAATGTCCCAGCCAGGTCCTGGGAGGCACCACCGGAGCCAGAACCGGAAACTCCGAACCACACCGGAGACACCGGTCTTGGCAGACCGGAGACTCCGATCTGGAGTTTCCAGAACAGTGGCAAGTGAATGTGGTCTTTTCCCAAGAGTGTGTGATGTTTATCTATGATAAGACCAACCTGTGGACAATAACAAACTGTAAAATGATCTACTTGTTGTTAACGAACACCAAAAGTGATTATGACAATAAATGCCCTTTCACATAGATTCAAAAACCAACCCAGCTCGATCCAATGAACCAAATTGCATGAAACCAATTTTGTTAGAAAGGTACTAAAATGCTTAATCCAAGCCCGTTGGATTCAAATCATTTGGATCTGTAGATCACCCTTGGTAAAAATAACAAGGCTGAAGCTTTTCTTTATTCAAACATTTTTCAAAATTTAACCATAATAGCTTTTGAGTTGATTCCAACTCTAAAAAATCACATTTGATCATACCTTTCAGAATATATAAAAACATATGGGTTTACTTACAGAAATAATGTTCAAATAACAAAAGAATGCCACATAGGCATTTCTAGTCACTTTATTTATTTTAAATAAAAAGGTTAAACCTTATTAAATTGTGACACCACTTTAAATCATATTACCATGTACTGAAATATGTGGTGATGACATGTGTCAACATGATCCCATGTTGGAGTTGGAGAATATTAAATCTTAAGTAGTTTTTCAATGAGTAGAAATTACTTTTCTCAAATTAAAATAACTAAGACAAAGGCTTTAATCTTGTAATGTAGGTGATGATGCTAGATCATCTATAGTGCACCTTTGTGTGATGATTGAAAATAGTTAAGTATTGTTTGGTGATTGTGTACCTCGTATTTATTTATAGACGCTAGTACAGACCAAGGATACGAGGAGGAAGGAGGATACTGCGAGGAAGAAGCACAGGAGAACTTCAACCACTGTTCTGCTCAACGCAAGCTTATACTGATACTTATGCAAGCCAATACATGAAACCTTGCAAGCTAACACTTGCAACCTAGCAAGTTTATACCACTATCTTAGCAAGCCAAACCATGCAAGTTTTACTTGCAATCTTATACCACTTGATGAACCATCCTAGTTTTGCTTACAAGCTTTCTACTTTATTTCTTTATCAAA
Organism: Avena insularis; assembly: GCA_023614405.1. Taxonomy (NCBI): domain Eukaryota; kingdom Viridiplantae; phylum Streptophyta; class Magnoliopsida; order Poales; family Poaceae; genus Avena; species Avena insularis. The sequence continues at coordinate 259,435,279 of CM042685.1, forward strand.
TCTTTCTCTAAGAGTTTACATAGTCACTTGTAGATTCTAGAAAGATAATTGAAGGTTGCATAAAGAGCATTAAATTTGGCCTAAGTTAGATGATCTTGATGTCATCCTAAGGCATGAGATTGAACTTAGCAAATCCCCACTTGTTTACCACTCCTCATTAGTACTTACCACTACTTGTAGATGCTAGTGCTAAGCATAAAACTTGATCAACTTTAGATGGGAATACTTGGTGCAAATGGTTGTGAGAATGATGAGTCATTCTACTGAATGTTTTGACATGTGTTCTCGAACACCAGATGATTTTGATGATGAAAATGTTGAGGCATGAGCCTTAGCGCTTGATAAAATTGATGGTTGTCTGGATGCGATACCATTCCAATTTTACCGTACAACCACAATACCCGAAAATTGGGTAGGGCTTGACTGGAAACTTATATACCTTAGTATGGGTTCCCTCGCGGCCAAGGTCTGAGATGAGGCTACCTTGTGAAGATTGTCCACCTGTGCAGTACCCAAGATGAAAGTTGGTCATGGTTGGGAGGCCAAACTCACAGGAGAGGTCCCTATACTAGGGCGTGTAATGGAAAGGTTAGGATTGATTATCTGCATACTGAGTATGGTGAATTCAGGATTTGTTCCTGACGGATGTATCGAATGTTGTGGTGAAATTGTACAATCTCTGTAGAGTGTCAAACTATTCGAATAGTCGCGTCCGCAGTTATGGATAGTTGGAGTGGCCATACTGTTCCCCCGTCAGATGTTTTCAAAATGACTTGTGAAATGAATTGAGACTTTGACTTGACCATAACAGAGTTGTGATATGAAATTCAAATTCCCACTAGGTGTTATAAAACTTTCAACTAGTTTTCTTTGCTTCTGAACTTAGTAGAGATAAATCTGGCTTTTTGCAAAACAACCCTAGAGCCTAGTGTCCTAACTACAAAACCCCCCTTAACTTGTTAGTATTAGTTTGTGAGTACTTAAAGAGTACTCATGGCTTTGTCCCTAGCTATTCTCGTGGCCAGACTATGAAGAGGAGTATCAGGATGATGGACCGCAGGAAGGTTACGACAACTAGGATCATCTCCCATCATCAGCATTGCCTGTGACCCCGAAGATGGAGCTTCGCCTATGCTATATTTATTATTACGTTATTCCGCTGCTTGAGTTGTATTAAGAACTGGATCATGAGATCCTTATTTGTGTAAGACCTTATGTATGGTTTGTAATGGATGATGTACTGTGATATCCAAATCTGTTATGTCTCACAAAAATGGTAATCTAGGATTGCGATGTATGGCATAACAGGCATCTGGGATTAAAAATCCGGGTGTTGACACTCTCTCCTCCATCAATTGCTCCGTCTTAGGTGAAGCCCTGCATAATTATCTTCTCCACCACCACACCGCCTTCTGTTGGAATTCCTAGGGGATCTACTACCTCCCTGCCCTGCTGGAACCAGGAGAGGAAGGTATTCGTCGACTTCGTGCGTGTGACCGAGTGCGGAAGCGCTGCCGAAACGCGGCGCTGAAAGGATCGTCTACATGATTTTGAGATCGGCAAGTGATCGACTATATCAACCACGACATCTGAATCTCATTAAACACTTTGGATCTACGAGGGTTAGTTCTCTATGATCTTATTGCACCGATCTCGTAGATTAGATCTTGGCTTGTCCATAGATTAGATCTTGGTTTTAGGTGTTCTTGCGGTAGATTTTTTTACATGCAACGAACCCTATAGCGACATTTGAGTGTTTCAAGATGGGCCGAAAGCTCTTCCTCAAGATTGTGTATGCCCTCCGGGACTTCAACGCCTACTTCAAATGCAAGAAGGACTGCACTAGCATGGTGGGACTTTTCTCATTCCAGAAGTGCAGCGTGGCTATGAGGATGCTCGCATACGGTGCTCCAAGTGCACACGGTATGACTACCTTCGCATGGCAGAGTCCACAACCATCGATTGTTTATACAGGTTCTACATGGCAGTGATTGTAGTGTTTGGGCCATTATACTTGAGATCACCCAATTCTGAAGACACCGCTCGAATCCTTGCCACCAATGAAGCAAGAGGATTTCCTAAAATGCTTGGAAGTATGGAATGCATGAATTTTCAACGGAAGAACCGCTCGTTTGCTTGGCAGGGAACATACAAAGGCCACAAAGGAGGTTAAAGTGTGGTATTTGAGGTAGTGGCTATACAAGATCTCTGGATTTGACACTCCTTTGGTATGGTAGGATCCAACAATGACATCAACTTCCTGAAGTGATCGCCTGTCTTCTCCAGCCTTGTTGAGGGTCATGCTCCTCCGGTGAACTATGTGATCAATGGACACCACTACAACAAGGGATACTATCTTGCAGATGACATCTATGAAGGGAATATGCTTGAGAGTCAATAATAAATTTGTTATTATGTATATTCCAAGTTTATGATAAATGTTTATTTTTCATGCTATAATTGTATTAATACGGAAACGTTAATACATGTGGGTTTAATAAACAAATATAAAGTTCCTAGTTATGCCTCCCTTATAAACTAGCTCATTGATTAACAAGATGATCAAAGGTTTCCTGATCATGGACATTGGATGTTGTTAATAACAAGGTCACAACATTATTGGAATGGTGTGATGAACATTCATCTGAAGTATAGCATCACGATCAAAGTCATTGTGTTTATATTGTTATAACATCATACGAAGTAATCTTAATCCTTAGACCATGAGATCATGTCAATCACTAACACTAGAAGAGTATCTTGATAACATCAAACGTCACACCATAGCAGGGTGACTATAAAAATGGGTTCAGTGCTACGAAGGTGTTATGTTGAGGCTCATGGATCAAGAGTAGAATTTTTCCATACTGATGACGGATAGATATACTCTGGGCCCTCTCGGTGATATCACATTAGTTAGCTTGCAAGTAAGTGATTTGATCACTAGAATGTTATATCACGGGAACAAGAAAAGAGTACATGTCGGTAACGAGATCAAACTAGGTATGGAGATACCGATGATCGAATAATATGCCAGATAAAGAAAAAGAAAGCACAAGAATTTATTTCACTAGACATCAGAATTATTTCGGTTGAAATTGCTAGAACTGGTTTTGCATGTGAAATTGAAATTTTGTAAGGGGTTTTATGTGAATGTTTGTTAATTAAAGTAATTAAAAAAATTCTGAATAAATAAATAAAAGAGTTTTATTTAAATGAGAGCTTGCATTAAATTTGGTGGAAATATAATGGATGTGAGTGGATTTTTGAGTGGAGGAATGTTTATGTGAGTGGAGGCTTTTCATTTTGAGTGGGAGCTCCACCCACATGAATGTGGAAGAGGTGGGGGTAGCCACCATGGCTGGGCGCCATGCCCCTTGGATGCCTCCCCTCTCCCTATAAAAGGCCCTCCTCTCCTCCTCTCATATCACACCTCCTCGTGAAGGATATCTCTCCCCCTTTAGAATTTCTCCATGGTCTCGGATCAGTGAGATACATGTTCCCGGTGGCTTTTTCTAGAAGGATTTGTTGCTGCCGCTGCTTCATTGGAGCGAGGGCGGTGGAGGTTTTCGGGATATCCGAACGTGTGTGCGATAACGGATGCATCACTGCTTTGCGGTGCTGGACTCAGGGCCGGCCCTTGGGGGGACCGGAGGGGCAACCGCCCCGGGCCCAAAATTTTTGTGGGGCCTCCCTAGATATGTGCTCCATATATAGACTATAATAGATCTCAAAAAAGATAAAAAAAAGTAGCAGTTTTGAGTTTCCTATTGGGCTTGATTGGGCCATTTACTTTGCTAGACATACACATACGTTTCAGATTTTGAGTCCATCACGGCGGCACATACTTAACCTACGATTATCAGTTATCCTCTTTGATCGTATCGTATGAAGGCACGCCGCATGCCGGTTCCTGTCTTGACCTCGACTCAACGCTGCACCGTCGATCGTAGGAAGGCCAGCACGCGGCAAGTAGCAAGCCGCCGCCTAGTCGGCCGATTGTCGCCTATCGCCTCGCCCCCTCGCCCTATGCCTCTGCCTGTGACCTGTATCTCGTCTCGCTTTGGTCGTTCAGCGTCTGCCAGACCGAATTCTGAATTTATGATCTCCGTCTTCTACAATCTAACGTTGCCCCTAATTTTTTCTCTAATTAGTAGTTTATATTTATATTGTGTGGTTAATTGGTTATGGAACCTTATTCCAGTGCTAAGAAAAGTAAAAAAGAGGAAGCAAGAGAAGAAGTTGATTGACTCACATAGAGGATCCCTTCATAAATTTTTAAAGAGTAACATGAGCACTTTGAGGAATCCAGTTGAGTTAACACTAGTAGTTCTTGTTGAGGAACATTGTAATATTGATCTAGAGGATGAGATCGGTACATAGGAGAACGATGACATCAATGCGGGTAATAACAATGTAAGTTATCATGATATCGCATTTGATTTGTCTCCTACAAAATATGCTAGTGTTGATGAGGAACCAATTAGTGTGTTTATTTATGATTCAGCATCGAAAAGAAATTGTTGGAAGAGATTGATATTGATTTCATTATCACCGACTTCGCTTCTAGGAATACATGGAGAAAATTTGAAGGTAATATGTAAACATTGTCATTTTTATATGAATATTGCAAATGCGTATACTTGAAGTATTTATTCTTCATCATTTCATTCTTGTACATCAAAAAAAATAGAAAGGGGCCCGAAATTTTAGTTTCTCCCCGGGCCCCTGAAATCTCAGGACCGGCCCTGGCTGGACTTGATGGTGCTGGACCTGCTGAACCGGATGGACTTCTTCTCGATCTTGAGATCGACAAGTGTTTGACTACATCATCCACGAGTACAACTTCGTTAACATTTTTATGTCTTCGAGGGTATGTATTCTATGGATGTATATCCACCCGTTGCTTGTATCTAGTAGATAGATCTTGGTACTTAGTTGTTCCCATCATAGGAAACAATTTGTTTTCTATGCTGCAAACACAACAGTGGTATCAGAGCCGGATCTATACGTAGATGCTTTGCACGGGTAGTACACATATGAGTATGTGGGCGATGGTGGTCATGTTATTGCTTCTTCCTTGTACTTTGAATATTAGTGGCGTAGTGGGATGAAGCGGCCCGGACAAACTTTACATGTTCTCGCACATGAGACCTGTTCCACGCTTGACATGCAACTAGTTTTGCATAAGTGGCTTGCGTGTGTCTGTCTCTCCTACTATAGTCAATATCTGATTTACAACGAGTTATCATTAATTTGATTATCATCGTTGTGGTTCCATGTTCGTAGGTAAGAAAGGTTCTATCTCCGAAAGCCCTCAGCCATGTAAAACATGCAAAAGATAAATTAGAGGTGTCTAGTTTTTGGTTTTTCCGGACAAGTACTATGATATGGCAGTGTTATAATTTGTAGTATGGATTGATACTATTGAAAATTAAATATGTCAAAGCGTAAGTTCCATAGACCTTGGCCTTACACATATAAGAATGATAAAGATCATTCCACGATGCACAAGATAGAGATCAAGTGCAAGAACCATATCATATCACTGTAACATATGATGTTTGTTTGCATCTTATATTGCTTGTTTGGCGTTTTATTAGCATTATAATATGATCCCTCATTTAGATATCAAGATAAAAAATGTGTTCTTCCTTAAGTATGCATTGACTATGTTTTGCCACTTTAAGACATCACGTGATGATCGAGTGTACTTGAATCCACGAGCATATCTCGGGTGTAAGACATTCTTACACACGCGAATACTAAGGTTCTTACTTGGCGATCCTAGCATGTACAAACATGGCCTCGGAACACGGACCGAAAGGTTAAGCATGAGTCATATGTTTGATATGATGACCATATAGATGCTCGCATTTGAAGCTACACCGACTCACGTGATGATCGGACTTGGTGTAGTGAATTTGGTTCATGTAATCACCAAAAAGACATGAGGGATGTCATTTTTGAGTGGGGGTTCATTTCTAATTTGGATTATTAGAAATCAATTTATCATAAATTAAATCAAAGTGAATTTGTATAATTTGTTGTAGTCATTGGCATTCGTTCACCACCTTATGATTAGTTGTAATTGAGATAATATAACTATAGAATTCTAGACATTTACTTTATGAACTGGTATCGTATTGTGTTGAGTGTCAATCTAAAGTGTAAAGTCCTATTACAAACTTTCAGCAAACTCTATTTACTCCGTGAAATTTAATAATTAGTATTAAATCGTGAGTAACAATTCCAGTGTTAGTATCTAAAGTATCATGTTTGCCTCTATGATTCTTGATTGTTTTTAAATATCAAGGTTATCTACGAGCTGAAAGAATTGTTTCAGAAACCATCATGTGTGGTAGATATAACGATATATGAAACAATGTTTTTGGTTGCAATATGATAGATTATAATATATGTTCTCATATTGAATGAGAATTTGCAAAGGTTGGAGATGCTAGACATCCTGATCATCCAAAAAGGTTTTGAAAAGTAACGTTATACTCACGATTCACCTTTATAAGCTATATTAGCTTGATCATGAAAGTTGTCATGATAAGAATGAATAGAAGATGTATGTAAAGTGTTTACTACACTAAAAGATTACTAAAGAATGGATTTTGAAAGAACGTTAATCATTTGATGATGGTGATCTACTTCAAAGTGCAAGTCCAAAGGTATTAGTATTTGAATATATACACTTTGGACTATGTGTCGTGTATATGGTGCCACTATTGATGTTGATAGATTCTTTTAGAAGGAAAAGGAAATGCTGAAAGAGAATCTATAAAATATATTTGGCAGAAAAGAAAATACTGGAAATATCCAATTTAGGTATATAGATTATATACGTGTTATGGTTGTATTCTTTGCTTGTTAAACAATGTGATTCTTGGTTATTGAATACCGAATTGGTTGGTATGAAATTTCATACAGAACGACGCAATTCATGAACTACAATGGCCTAAGTAACTAGCAAGAGAATATGGGATGATGTTCATCGAAAACAAACAAGCTGTTGTTTGTATTTCTCGTTGACATTAAAGTTTGCCTTCAAGTTTTGTTTTAATAATTGTTATTTAAATCAGGTATTATGAGAATAAAGATTGTTCAAATAATTACCGTATTCCATAAAATATGGATGATTTATAAATCTAGTTGGAGAAATCACATACATAAAACCTAATGCTAAAATGTCGCAAGACAAATGATTGAAAGATCACTTACAAAGTGACACTACAGTTTAAATTATATTGAAAAGGAAAACATAAAGAAACTCCATATTAATGGATTTTTGGAGTCTTTGATTTGATCAAATGACGGTTGTGAAACTTTTCTCGGAATAATTAAAACTTCTTTCAAAGGCCAAAGAAGAATGAACGGCTAAATTATTGGAATTTATACATATCGATGTACGTAGTCCATTATATGTAGTCGTAAGCGATGGATTTTAATTTCATATGCTTTCTTCGAAAATTTGAGTGAATATTCACTTAATGAGAAAGAAGTATGAAATATTTAAAAACGTTCAAAGACTTTCAAGATGAAGTGGAAAATCATTGTAATAAGAAAATAAATAATTTATGATTTGATCATAAAGGGATTTATTTGAGTTGCAAGTTTAGCAAAACACGTAGATTTGCATCTCCTGAAACACCATAGGAATATGGAGTGTTTGAGATTTGTAATGAAACCTTGTTTGACATGGTTAGATTAAAGGTGTTATTTATAAAATTGACATTATGTTTTAAAAGATTAAGCTTTAGAGACTGTCACTTTTTTACTAAAAAGAGCTCCATCTTGATTCGTTAAAATGACACCATATAAGTTATGGTTTGAGGTAAAACACAAGTTGTCCTTTCTTAAATTTTGGTATGCTAAGCATAAGTAAAATGTTTTACAACCAAAGTCGGATGAGCATGTCTTTGTAGGTTATTTCGAATAACGATTGGGTATTCCTCCATAACACCAAGGACAAAAGAGTTTGTTGCTTGAAATGTGAAGTTTCTTGAAAAAGAAATTTTTCGTAAAAGTTAAGTGGGAGGACAATAAAACTTTGATAAGGTTGATGAACCTTAGTTAAATGCGCTGAGTTGCGCAGCGCTGGAAAATCGTTCCGGTGGCAGCCATAATGCTCATAGCTTATGTGCCTCAAAGGTTATGGTCACGGAGGTCTAAGTTCCTATTGAACCAAGTAGGTCAGATAAACAATCAAATGCTGAGAATTGAGAGTAAATCATTGTTGTTTGACAATGATGAACCAAATACATGCAAAGAAGCGATGATGGCCCCTGACTCCGTCAAATGGCTTGAAGCCATAAAATCCGTGATAGTTCCATACACGAGAAATCAAGTTTTTTCAACTTGGAAGACCCTCCGGAAAGGTGTAAAAATTTATTGGACGTATTTGGATCTATAAAGAAACAGACATAAATGTTTCACATCTATGAAATAGTCAACATGTCAGTAAACATTTTACTACAATGTTCAAGGAGTTGACTATGAAAAGATTTGATCTTTCATAGCGATATTTAGTCTGGACGGATTAATGTAGCAACCACTACATATAATTTGGTATATGGTAGTTGAATAAACAAAACAAAGTTCTTCTAATAGAATGATTACCTAGGACGTGTACACGACACGGTCCAAAGGGTTTTGTTAATTAAAAGGATGCTTAAAAGGGCATCCAAACTTCAATGGTTGAAGTAAGAATCGCGGAGTTGAAATCTTCACTGTGATGAAACTATTAAAGGAGTTTAATTTTATCAGGAGACGATGATGATGCTTGCATTTGCAACAAATTAAGTGGGAGCTCTGAGACATATTTCTAATACATTATGTGGAGGACATCTTGTTGATTGGAAATAATGTATCTTTTATTGACAAAGGTTAATAATTTCATTTCGATGAAAAACTTAGGCAAAACCCAAATATTAGACATGAATGCCTATATGGATAGACTGTGACGCTAATATGGTTGTGCCAAATGTACATATATGAAATATTGAAGGAGTTTAATATGGAAATGACGATAAAAAGTTCTTGTCGCATGGAAAATAATTGAATCAAGACTCAGGTGTATTAACACTTGTTAAGTGAAAAAATATTCAAGTGCGTTGACACTTGATGAGTGAAATCATAAGAATGTTTTGATCAATCATACCGTGATATGTACACATCCAGATATGTACTATGCTCTAAATGTTATGAGCATATACTAGAATGAATCATAAAATGATTATTGGACGATAGTAAGGATATTCTTATAATATTTTGGAGGAATTAAGAATATATTCTATTTGTATAAGAGACAAATAGTTCATTGTAAAATGACACTAGTTCTATCACAAGATACAAATTAAGTTTATCTCGATTTAAACTATGGGTGGCACAATGTAATGGAAAGGAGATTTCATGATGGATTTGGATGAATTCCAAAGTTAATACATTATGACAGATACTACAACAAAAGGCTAAGTATATGACTGCTATAGTAGCAGCAACGAAGGGCATTTGTGTCAAGTAGTTTGTTATAAAACTAAGGTGTGGTTCACAACGAGCTAACACTAAAGATATATTGTACGACAATAGTATCGACATGATTTAACCCTAAGGAACTAAAGGTCTCACCAAAATACCAAATTTATACAATGCCATCTCATTAGAGAATGAGTGATGCGTGAAGACGCAAAGACATGCAAATACATGCGGACCTGAAAGCGTCAGATACGTAGATCATGTTAACCACTTGAGATCGCGTATATGGAACACCAGAAAGCCATAGTTTTTTCATACGCAAAAGTTTTCAAACTATATTATTGACTCTAGTGCAAGTGAGAGACATACGCAAAAAGGAATGATTGAAGAGGTAACTACATAGCTCAAAGCATTAACAAGCACATTAGAAGCTTGAGCATCGAGATATAAGTTTTTCTCATCCTCACAAGATAGATTTTTGAAATCCATAGGATGAGAAAAAACTATATCTACAATACGCTCCAAATTTGGGTCCATGTCCCAAAAATGAATAAGCATACGAGTTTTCCATATATCATAATTTGTGCCATCGAATAAGAACATGTCATTGTGCACTAATCCCCTAGCCGACATCTTTACTCTCAAGGCGGTGAAGCCTAAAATGAGAGACCGGGCTCTGATACCAATTGAAAAGGATACAGATGCCGCCTAGAGGGAGGGTGAATAGGCGGTTTAAAACTTTTACGAGATGGGCTTAACAAAGGTGGAATAAAACTAGCATTTACTTTGTCAAGCACAAAACCTATATAAACTACGGTTCACCTATGTGCACCAACAACTTATGGTAAGCAAAATAAGCAACTATGTGATATCTAGATATAATAATTCAAGCACGAAGGCTATCACAAAGTAAAGTGCATAAGTAAATAGCTCGGTATAGAGATAACCGAGGCACGTGGAGACGATGATTTATTACCGAGTTCCTCCCATAAAGAGAGTACGTCTCATTGGAGAGGGGGTGGTACCAAACCACCTACGCCACAAAAGGCCTCCCTTATTCTCCGATGAATCTCACCCCAACGGGATCGATCCACACTTCCACTATCGGTGCACTTGTCGGTGGCAACCGGAACCTCTCACAAGGTTGGGGCACTTCTCCACAACTTAATCGGAGGCTCACAACAAACGCCACCAAGGCCACAACCTGCAACACCAACAAACCGTCTAGGGTTCCAAGAACCCAAGAGTAAAAAGCTTCTCAACTTTCACTCACCAAATCCTCCGAGGAGAACTCAAACCGATGCACCAAATGCAATGGCAAGAACACAGGAAGTGCTCAAGTCCTTCTCTCCCAAATTCCACAAAATCTACAAAAGCTAGTGGGAGAATAAGAGAGGAAGAACACACGAGGAAATCCACAAAAGAAACCCCAAGATCTAGATCCCAATATGTTCCCTTCACATAGAGGAGAGATGGATTGGTGGAGTTATAGATCTAGATCTCCCCTTTCAAATCCCCCAAAAAGATTCAAGAAATATGGGAGGGATTGAGAGTATTTGCAAGCTCTTGAAGGTAAAAACAATGGAGGAGAGAGAGAATGCAAGTCACAGGCCAAATGTAACATCCCAAAAATACCAAACTTAGATCATCAAACACTAATCATCAAGATTAGGGTTAACAAAAACTTTTCTAAATAAACTCATGAATGCATGTATATGTGTATGCATGGATTTTGAATTTCTTTAAAAACCACCTTGTTTGTGTGATCCATTGCTTGTAAAATGTTTCTTAGGTGAAATGAACATCATCTAAAACATTTCCCACACTTTTCCTAAAGACAAGTAAATCAAAACAAATATATTAAGTGAATGTTCATTTTGACCAATTTAACTCCCATGCCTACTTTGGCTGTCTCAAACTTTCAAAACCTAACAGAAACTTTTCTGGATCTTTGCACCCCTTGAATGTACTCATAACAAAGTACAAGACCCACTTTGTGATCATCCAGAAACTTTCAAATGCATAGTTTAAATGACAATTCAAAATTGAATCTTTATCATATGGGAAGATCCCACTTTTCCAAAACCCACTCAAACAAGCTCAACTTTCAAAACCCAAGCATCTGCAGACTCACCAGCACCAATCTAGCAAACCCACCAAAATTCATTTCAAAATTCAAAACTTGATTTCATGCGGCCATTTCATCAAACAGGTTGCAGACACAAATCAAACAAAACATCAAACACTATAGTGTGCAGTGATTCTTGCCTAACTTGTTCCCTAGTTAGCTCACACAACTCAAGAGATCATCTAGGAAGATTAGCCAGCACTAGCACCACTGTGAGCTTGCCATTGTCATCAATGGTGAACAATGAGCACCCCAATGTCACCCCATTGTGGACAGAGGCTAGAAGAAGAACTAGCCGTGCCAACCTTGTCCGGGAGGCAGCCCACCGCCCACCTCGTCCCAGCTGCCAGCGGCGTTGCCAAGCCACGGACCACGCCAAGACAAGCCGCCCAGACCATGCCGAGCGTGCGCCAGAGCGCCACCCTCTACCAGCGTCCACAGACCACGCGCCGCCCTCACCGCATTCACACACCATCACCACCTACCTATGAGACCGCCAGACATCCCCGTTTGCCGCCGTACCGCCATCGCCCGCCGTCGAAGACGCCGCCAAGCAGAGCACCGCCGCTCTGCACCAAACCACACCGCCCCATGCCTCGCGACCATGTCGTTGAGCATCGCCAGACACACAGACCGCCCCTACCCTTGCCCATGCCATTAGTCAGAACGCCGCTTCGACGAGCTCACCGGCACCCGACGGTCCCTCGCCGACTATAAATAGAGGCCACCCCGCATGATTTCTTCACACCATATCACTCCTCTCCTCACCGACTGCCACACCGTCCTCGAGCAAGGCGAGCATCACCTGCTGAATTTCACCGAGCCCGCCTCTGGAGAAGAAGGGAGCCAGCGATTGAGCCGCCAGAGAAGCCACCGCCAGGAGGTTCGCCGTCGATTTCGTCATTCGCCTCGCCGACCTCGCCTGCACTCCCCGGTGAGCCCCCAGCACCCCTCACTGGCCGCGCTAGGTTTCGTTCTCGCCGGAGTTGTCTCGCGTCGACGATGACCCCCAGCCGTTGGATTAGAACTAGATCGAACGATCCACATTTCCCCATACCGCTTCGCCCAGCCCCGTGTCACTGACGAGTGGGGACACCCACTTAAGCAACCGGGAGCATCGCTTAGCAGGGTAGTTAGAATTTCCCACGCAGCCCAGCGATTCAAATTAAATCTTTTTCTATTTCAATTCAAACATACTTCAGTACTCAACTTCAAAAATCAACCCAGATCGATTCAGTGCACCAATTTGAATGAAACCAATTTCGTTGGAAAGGTCTGTAAATGCTGAATCCAAGCCCGTTGGATTCAAGTCATTTGGATCTCTAGATCACCCATAGTAAAAATAACAAGGCAGAAGCTTTTCCGCATTCAACATTTTTCAAATTTAAACCATAAAAGCTTTTGAGTTGATTCCAACTCTCAAAAATCACATTTAACCATACCTTTCAGAATATATAAAAATATATAGGTTTACTTGCAGAAATAATGTTCAAGTAATAAAAGAATGCTACATAAGCATTTCTAGCCACTTTAATTAATTAAAATAAAAGGGTAAAACCTTATTAAGTTGTGACACCACTTTAAATCACATTCCCATGGACTACAATATGTGGTGATGACATGTGTCAACATGATCCCATGTTTAGTTTGGAGAATATTAAATCTTAAGTAATTTTTCAATGAGTAGAAATTACTTTTCTAAAAATAAAAAAAAATTAAACCAAGCCTTAACCTTGTAATGTTATAGATGATGCTAGATCATCTATAGGACCCTTGTGTGTGATGATTGCAAGTAGATAAGTATTGTTTGGTGATTGTGTACCTCGTATTTATTCATAGACGCTAGTACCAACCAAGGATACGAGGAGGAAGGAGGATACTACGAAGAGGAAGCCGAGGAGAACTTCAACCACTGCTCTGCACAAGGCAAGCTAACACTTGCAAGATACTATACCTATGCAAGCTTATACTAATATTGATGCAAGCTAACCCTTGCGGATACCCTCACGATGCCACAAACCCATACTTGTGATATGACTACTCTATGCCTTAAGCATATGTGATCATACCCACTTGATAAACCAAATCCTAGTTTTATGTGCAAGCTTCTTACTTTATTTCTTTATCAAAGCTTACTTAGAGTCTACCTAAGAGTGTGGTAGATACTAGACAGTTGTCTTTGAAGGTTGCATAAAGAGCATAAAATTTGGCCTAAGCTAGAAACCTTGATATCAGCCTAAGATATAAGGTTGGACTTAGTGAAACTCCACTAGTTACCACCCTCATTAGTACTACCCCCACCAGATGCTAGTGCTAAGCATAAAACTAGATCAACTTTTAGATGGGAATACTTGGTGGAAAAATGGTTATGAAAACCTTGGAATGATGGATCATTCTATTGAAATGTTTTGGACATGTGTTTCCAAACACTTGATGATTCTGGTAATAAAAATGTTGAGGCATGAGCCTTAGCCCTATATAAAACTGATGGTTGTCTGGATGCGATACCATTCCAATTTTAGCGCATAAACCACAATACGTAATATTGGGTAGGGCTTGACTGAAACTTATATACCTTAGTATTACCTCCTCCCTCGGCCAAGGTCTGAGCTGAGGCTACCTTGTGAAGATTGTCCACATGCGCAGACCCAAGATGACAGCTGGTCATGGTTGGGAGGCCAAACTCACAGGAGAGGTGCTTATACTAGGGCGTGTAATTGAAAGGTTAGGATTGATTATCCGCATACTGAGTATGGTGAATTCAGGATTTGTTCCTGACGGATGTATCGAATGTTGTGGTGAAAGTGTACAATCTCTGCAGAGTGTCAAACTATTCGAATAGCCGCGTCCGTGGTTATGGACAGTTGGAGTGGCCATACTGTTCCCCCGTCAGACTTTTCAAAATGACTTGTGAAATGAATTGAGACTTTGACTTGGCCACAACAGAGTTGTGACCTGAAGTACAAGACCCCCCCTAGGAGTTATAAAATTTTGACTAGCTTTGGAACTTAGTAGAGATAAACCTGGCTTTTTGCAAAAACAACCCTAGAGCCTAGTGTCCTATTATCCAAAAAACCCCTTACCTGTTAGTATTAGTTTGCGAGTACTTAAAGAGTACTCATGGCTTTGTCCCTGGCTATTTCCATGGCCAGACTATGAAGAGGAGTACCTGGAAGATGGACCCCCGGAAGGTTACGACAACTAGGATCATCTCCCATCGTCAGCATTGCCTGTGACCCCGAAGATGGAGCTTCGCCTACGCTACCGTTATTATTACGTATTCCGCTGCTTGATGTTGTATTAAGAACTGGATCATGAGATCCTCATTTTTGTAAGAACTTATGTATCGTTTGTAATGGATGAAGTACTATGGTATCCAATTCTGTTATGTCTCGCAAAAATGGTAATCCTGGGATTGCGATGTATGGCATAACAGGCATCTAGGATTGAAAAATCCGGGTGTTGACACATAAGGAGGAAGAAGGGGTCTAATTATACCCCTCCCCAATGAAATATGACCGTTTGGGGCCTTCCAGGCCGGATAATCCGCCCCTCCCCCGGATATTTCGGGTTTCCCGGACCAAAAAAATGGCTAAGGACTTCGCGGCGCGACCCTCAGTATAGGGGGGATTTTTGGGGCGGATAATCCGCCCCCATGGCCGGATAATCCGCCCCTGAAAATCGGCGAGAACAAAGAAACTGAAACCATCATAACTTTTTCATTCGGACTCCGATTTTGATGATCTTGGGCTCGTTTCGAAGATAGTAACGATCTCTACAAGATCATGTAGGGAACCATCATAGTCCAGCAATGTAGGATAGAACCAAATGATGAAAGGTTTAACCTATCTATAAAAGACAAACCGGTAAAACCTCCAATATCGAAAACACAATAGAGAATGCATAAGAAATCCGTTTTAAATGGAGTTAAGCTTGTCATAGAGATTGACACAATATATAAATCCTCTCATGGATAAGAACCAAACAAGAACCAAGAAATATGATGCCAAGTATGCAAAGGTTTGAGCTCTCACCGAGGGATATGATCAAGTTACTCACTTGAGAGCCCCTCTTGATAGTACAATTATCTATCCTATAAACCGGTCTCTCCAACTAACACCACGAGACCAGTTAGAAAGAAACCCTATCAAAATCAAACCTTTGCCTTGTATATTCCACACCTTAGGATGGAGCACCTTTCTTGATTGCACTAGCTTGGTGAAGATGCTCCCCCATACTCCACTATGGAAGAGCCTCTCTTTTAGGCATATCTTCACATATCCATGATCACCATAAGGATGGCACGATACACTTGAGATCATCTTAAGAAACCTTGATCAACACTTGATCTTCTTCACTTTATTCTTATTCCAACCTTGAAGCCACCATATGGTTCAAGCATTGTCTATGGACAAATCCTACAAGTAAAACTCAATGCAAACATAAGTCCATAAAACATTGTCATTAATTACCAAAACCACACATGGGGGCACACATGTTCTTTCAACTACATCATCCACGAGTACAACCTCGTTAACGCTTTTCGGTCTTCGAGGGTATGTATTCTATGGATGTATATCCACATGTTGCTCGTATCTAGTAGAGAATCTTGCTACTTAGTTGTTTCTATCATAGGAAATTTTTTTCTATGCTGCGAACCCTACAATCTATCCAAGGTGGTCAACGTTTGCAAAGACAATATCAAGCCCTATTCTTGACAAGTATTCCAACTTTGCCAAGAAACAAGAAGCTTGCAGGAAGGATGTCGAGTGGGTATTTGGTGTGCTCCAAGCTTAATTTATAGTTGTCCGGTTCTCCGCTCTGACTTGGTGGTTCTCCGCTCTGACCTGGTGGCAAGAACAAATATGGGAGGTGATGAATGCTTGCGTGATCTTGCACAACGGGATCATTGAGAATGAGCGGGCGGAGCCAGTGGTTAATGACAGCGAGCCAGTGCAACCATATTTCAAAGATGATCCTTTTCCAGAGCCTGATCATCATATGCCGACATTATGGGCTGCCTTTTTCACTATGTGTCAAGAGATTCGAGACCCACATGTGCATCAACAACTACATGACGATCTGATGGAGCACCCGTGGAGGCTCATAGGCAACACCTAATTTGATGTGTTCTTGTATTTCAAAACTTGTTGAATTATGAGCTTGCTTTGTTGAACTATTTTCTTTGTATTGTTTTCTATGCCGAACTATGTTGTCATAAATATTCGTGTTGAAATTATGTTGAAACTCGGCGAATAATGTGATTAAAGTTTGGTTGTATGATATTTATTCAAAAAAAAATCCCAAACATCTCTGATTTTCGTTCAAATCGCTGACTTTGGGGGATTCATGACTTGAAGTCGGCCGACCCTAAGCCGAAAATCTCTATCTCTATACTACTTAAAAGGACGAATTTCCTCTATTTCCTCCAACTAGGCAGGAACAATTGATTTCGGCCTTCAACTCTATTAGATCTAACGCTCTAGAACTTCCCAATGACACCGCGCAACCTCATGTTTTGCATGTTCACCAATTAATAGCGGCAATTACTAGCATGATTAAGAAAAATCCGGGGCCTTCGTCAATCCTCCCACGCCGCATGCGCCATCCCCGCCTTCATCCACCTCTAGCTACAACTCACTGTTGGAATTATGCCCTAGAGGCAATAATAAAGATGTTATTATTATAATTCTTGTTCATGATAAAGTTTATATTCCATGCTAGAATTGTATTAAGCGGAAACATTAATACTTGTGTGGTTTGTGAACAACACCGTGTCCCTAGTACGCCTCTATAGACTAGCTCATTGATCAATGATGGTTAAGATTTCCTAACCATAGACATGAGTTGTCAATTGATAATGAGATCATATCATTGGGAGAATGATATGGTGGACAGACCCAAACTAAGCGAAGCAATTAGATCATGTCCTTGTGTTCATCTTTGCGAAGCTTTTCCTATGTCAAATATTGTATTCCTTAGACCATGAGATAATACAACTCCCTAGTATCGGAAGAAATCTTTGAGGTCATCAAACGTCATCCTATGAGAGGGTGATCATAAAGGTGTCTCTCAGGTGATCGGAAAGTATCTGTTGGGTTGTATGTATCGAGATGGGATTTGTCCCTCCCAAGTCGGAGAGATATACTTGGGCCCACTCGGTGATCGATATCAACACGCTTGCAAGCATGTGGTTAAGGAGTTAATCACGAAGTGATATCGGATCTGAGCGAGTAAAGTACTTTTGTGAACGAGATTGAACTAGGTATGTCGATACCGACGATCGAATCTCGCAAGTAAAATATCGCGAGACGAAGGAATATATATATGGGATTGATTGAATCCTGGCATCGTGGTTCATCCGATATGATCATCGATGAATGTGTGGAGTCAATATGGGTGCCTGCACCCGCTGTTGATTATTGATAGAAGATCATGTCCGCATATTCTCGAACCAGCAGGTCACACATAACGTGTCTCGGCGCTATGATAGTTTGGATAATTGGTTTATGAATTTTTTGTTGGTCTCGGATGGGATCCGTGATATCACGAGAGGTTCGGAATGGTCGGAGAATAAGATTCATATAAGGCGGTGCAGTTTTTGGAGTTCGAATTGTTAGGATTAATCGGTATTATGCAAGCTTCTAGAACCTTCGAAGGGGGCCAACGTGGTCCCACCTTCCGGGAGGGCATAGGCCTATGAGGGAGTGTCCTGGCCGCATTGGGCCAGGCACAAGGCCCCATAGGGCCCAGCCGATCCTAGATAAGTTTAAACTCGTTTAAACTAGAGATAGGATTTCTAGATAAGGAGAGTTTAAATCGTTTAAACTAGAGATAGGCTTGGAGGATGGGCAGGGCTGGCGCACCCCTATATATAGAGGGCTGGTGCTCCCCTCCCCTAGACCACACCTTCCTCCAAACCCTAGTTGCCCTCACGCCTCCTCTCTCCCTCCCATTTGTTTGTAGGCGAAGCCTGCTGCAGAAATTCTCCACCATATACACCACGCCGTCGTGTTGTAGATCCAATCCATCTCTCCACCATACTTGCTGGTCCGAGGAAGGAGGCGTCGAGGTGCTGCGTGTGCATCTCACGGAGGCACCGCCACTTGTGGTGCTAGATCGGATCGGATCACGAGGAGGAGAAGCGAGTCGACTACATTACCCACGTTAAATGAGCGTTCGCTGTCTTGAATCTTCAAGGGTATGAAGATCTAATCCAATCTCTCTCGTTGTTTGCATCTCCTAGATTAGATCTTGGCTTTCCCTCTGTTAGCTTCCGTAGAAATTTTGATTTACTATGTCGAAACCCTTGAGGGTATCGAGCTAGATCTATGCGTAGATGTGTTTCACGAGTAGAACACAACATGGTTGTTCGGGCGTTGATGTTTTCTGTTGCAAGCCTCTTGTTTGTGTTCTTCTTATGGCGGGATAGTGAGATTGAAACGGTCCAGGCCAACCTTACGCGACGTCGTTCGAGACCGGCTCCGCACTTGACGTGTGGCTTGTACCACACATGCGGTGGTGGATGTCGTTTCTCTCACTATAGTTGTCATGGGATTAACACCGAGTTTGGCAACCATAATATCACCGTTGTGGCTTTCCGTAGGTAAGAATCGTTCTTAGCATCTACTCCCATAAGCCACGTAAAACATGCAACAACAAAGTAGAGGCGTCTAACTTGTTTTTGCAGGAGTGTTTTCTGTGATATGGTATGGCCCAAGATGTAATGTGTATATTGTATGCGATGATCATGTTTTGTAATGTTTCACGACTTGCATGTCGATGAGTACACAACCGGCGAAGCCATATGGTTGTCTTTATAATTGTGTATGACCTGCGAGTCAACTTCTTATACGCCATGTAATAGCTTTACTTTATCGCTAAGTAGTTAGCAATAGTTGAGTTGCTATTCGTGGTGGAGGCACTCATGGTGGAGTGATGGAGATCATGCTTGACGCACAAGATGGAGATCATTCTTGAAGATTGGCTATACCATGTCACATAAAGTTATATGCATGTGATGTTTATCCTTTTATGTATCTTATTATGCTTAGATCATGACGGTAGCATTATAAGATGATTCCTCACTAAAAGATCAAGATAAAACTGTGTTCTCCCCATGTATGCACCGTTGCGAAGTTAAATCGTGTCCAAGCATCACGTGATGATCGGGTGCTATAGACTCTCGCTCACATACAACGGGTGCAAGCCAGTTTTGCACACGCGAAATACTTGGTCTAACTTGCGAGCCTAGCATGTACAGACATGGCCTCGGAACACAAGAACCGAAAGGTTAAGCATGAGTCATATGAATGATATGATCGACACGTTGTCCACCATTGAAACCACATCTCTTCTCGTGATGATCGGATTAGGTGTGGTGAATTTGGATCGTGTTCACTAAACAACTTGAGGGATGTTGAATTTAGTGGGAGTTCATCTAGTAATTTGATTAAAAGTTGAACTAGTTATCATGAACATAGTCTAATTTGTACTTGCAAATACTGTAGATCACATGGCCAAGTCCAACTTCAACTTCAACGTTTTTGCTGAGAAAGAAAAGCTTAGAAACAATGGGTCTAACTTCACCAACTGGTTCCGCAATCTGAGAATCATTCTCTCTGGCGGTCAAAAGGAATATGTCCTTGAGAAAGCGTTAAGTAACCCCCCTGCTGCAACTGCGCCGGCTGATGAGAAAGCTGTCTATCAGTCGCGCAAAGATGATTATGGTGTGATTAAGAGCACCATGTTGTTTGCTATGGAACCGGAACTTCAAAATCGTTTTGAAAACTATCCCGGGCCCTTTGAGATTCTCGAAGAGTTGAAAACCATGTTTCAGACTCAGGCCCGCTCGAGATATGAGATCTCAGAAGTTCTTTAACCGCAAGATGGAGGAAGGGAGTTCCGTTAGTGAGCACGCCATTAAGATGTCGGGCTACACTCAACGCCTTGAGCAACTGAATGCAAGATTTCGGAGGAGCTCAAGATTGACAGGTTCTGCAATCACTCCTCCAGCTACAAAAGTTTTGTAGTGACTCATAATCAGATTGGTTCCATCGATACAATCACCGAGCTCTTCGCAAAGTGAAGGCTGCGAGGTGGACATCAAGAAGGATAATCATGTGTTGATGGTCAACAAGCCCTCCTTTAAGAAAGGTAAAGGTGCAAAGAAGCCCTTCAAGAAAGCGGCGGCAAGCGTTGCCCCTCTTGAGAAGAAGCTCAAGTCTGGTCCTAAGCGGACATCGAGTGCTTCTATTGCAAGGACAAGGGTCCTTTGGGCATAGCGTCCAAGTACTTAGCGGACAAGAAGGTGGCACCATCAAAGGTATATTTGATATACATGTTATTGATGTTTTCCTTACTAGCCCTCGTTTTAGTGCACAGGTATTTGATACTGGTTCGATTGCTAATATTTGTAACTCAAGCAGGAGCTACGGAATAGGCGGCTTGCGAGGATGAGGTGACGATCTTGGCGTTGGCAACGGATCAAGAGTTGATGTGATGGCCGTCGCGCTCTCCTTAGTTTTACCTTCGGGATTAGTTTTAAACCTTAATAAATGTTATTATGTACTGCGTTGAGCATGAACATTATTTCGGATCGTGTTTATTGCAAGACGGTTATTCATTTAAATCGGAGAATAATGGTTGTTCTGCTTATATGAGTAACATCTTTATGGTCATGCACCTCTTGTGAATGGTTTATTTCTTCTAAATCTCGAAAGGGATGAAACACACATCCATAACATTGAGGCTAAGAGATGCAAAGTAGATAGTGATAATACTACTTATTTGTGGCAGCTGCTCAGGTCATATTGGTGTAAAGCGCATGAAGAAACTCCATTCGATGGACTTTTGGAGTCTCTTGATTTTGAATCATTTGACACATGCGAACCATGCCTCATGGGCAAGATGATCAAAACCCGTTCTCGGTATGATGGAGCGAGCAGCGGACTTGTTGGAAATCATACATACCGATGTATGCGGACCGATGAGTGTTTCGACGCACGGTGGATATCGCTATTTTCTCACTTTTACCGATGACTTAAGTAGATATGGGTATATCTATTTAATGAAACATAAATCTGAAACGTTTGAAAAGTTCAAAGAATTTCAGAATGAAGTGGAGAACCATCGTAATGAAGATTAAGTTTCTACGATCCGATCGTGGGCGAATATTTGAGTTATGATTTTCTCACGCATCTCAAAGCAAGTGGAATCGTTTCACAACTCACGCCACGGAACACCACAGTAGCAATGGTGTGTCTGACGCGGAATCGAACCCTATTAGATATGGTCCGATCGATGATGTCTCTTACTGATTTGCCGTTATCATTTTGGGGTTATGCATTAGAAACGCTGCATTCACTTTAAATAGGGCTCCATCTAAATCCGTTGAGACGACACCGTATGAACTGGTTTGGTGCTAAACCTAAGTTGTCGTTTCTTAAAGTTTGGGGATCTGAAGCTTACGCCAAGAAGTTGATGCGGACAAGCTCGAACCCAAAGCGTAGAAATGCGTCTTCATAGGATACCCTAAGGAAACTATTGGGTATACCTTCTATCACGTAATCGAAGGCAAAGTGTTTGTCATGAAGAACGGATCCTTACTTGAGAAGGAGTTTCTCTCGAAAGAAGTGAGTGGGAGGACAATAGAGCTAGACGATGTTGTTGAACCTTCTCTTGAATTGTAGAGTAGCGCAGCAACTGAAATTGTTCCAGCGCTTTGCACCAATAATAGAGGAAGCTAATGATAAGGATCGTGAAGCTTGAGACGATCTTGCTCTTGAACGTCAGCAGTCGACAAGGTCGCGTGCCCTCTGAGTGAATGCGGCAACCTGTCTTGGCTGTCTTGTTAGTAGAAGACGGTGAACCTCTGAACTATGAGGAAGCGATGATGAGCCCAGACTCTGAGAAATGGCTAGAAGCCATGAAATCCGAATTGGGATCCATGAGCGAAAACCAAGTATGGACTTTGGTGGACCCTCCTAGCGACGGAAAGGCCGTTGAGTGCAAATGGATCTTCAAGAAGAAAAGCGACGCGGATGGTAATGTTACCGTCTATAAAGCACGGCTTGTTGCGAAAGGTTTTACAAGTTCAAGGTGTTGACTACGATGAGACTTTCTCTCCGTGGCGATGTTTAAGTCCATTCGTATTTTTTTAGCAATTGCTTCGTTTCATTATTATGAAATATGGAATATGTTTGTCAATACTTCGTTCCTCAATGTCAACATTGATGAAGAGTTGTATATGATGCAACCCGAAGGTTTGTCGATCCTAAGGATGCGATAAAGTATGCAAACTTCAGCGTTCCATTTATGGATCAAGCAAGCATCTCGGAGTTGGAACCTTCGTTTTGATCAAGTGATCAAGAGCTTTGGATTTGTTCCAAATTGCTCTGAAGCTTGCATCTACAAGAAAGTGAGTGGGAGCTCGGTGGCGTTTACGGTACTATATGTGGATGACATATTGATTATTGGGAATGACATCAACAGGCTTAACGATGTGAAGAGTTATTTGAAAAAGTGTTTTTCAATGAACGACCTAGGTGAAGCTGCTTATATATTGGGCATCAAAATCTATAGAGATAGCCAAAGACGCTGATAGCTTTAAGCAGTACATACCTAGACAAAGTTCAAAAGGTTCGAGAATGGATAAGGCATTGAAAGGTTCAAAGGCCTATGTTGTCGAGTAAGATATTAAGCAAGGCTCGGTGTCCGGCTACGGTAAATGATAGGGAAGCTATGAGCAAAGTGCCTTATGCCTCGGCCATAGGTTCCATCATGTATGCCATCTTTGTACTAGACGGATGTGTCCAATGCTCTTAGTTTGACGAAAAGATATCAAAGTGATCCAGAGTGGAACATGGACAGCCGTGAAGAACATCCTAAGGTACCTAAATAGGACTAAAGAAATGTTCTTAGTCTATGGGGTGATGAACATTTCGTCAGAAAGGTTACGTCGATGCTAGTTTCGACACCGACAAGGATGATTCTAAATCTCGACGGATACGTGTATATTTTGAATGGAGGAGCTGTGAGCTGGAGAAGCTGCAAGCAAAGCGTGATCGCGGGATCTACATGAGAAGCGGAATACATGGGCTGCTGCGAAGCGTCAAGTGAAGGAGTTTGGATCGAAACTTCATCATCGAGCTTGGCGTGGTTCAAGTGCATTGGACCCTTTGGAGATATTGTGTGACAACATCGCGCCATAGCACTCGCTAAGGAACCAAGATATCATCCAAAGACCAAGCATATCAACATAAGTTTCATATAATCCGAGATTATATAGCGGATGGAGATCAAGATCGCAAAAGTACATACAGATCTGAATGTCGCAGATCCATTGACTAAACCTCTTCCACGTGTAAAACATGATCGGCACCTCGATTGCCATGGGTGTGAGATTGTTGCCAAATGTAAACTAGATTATGGACTCTCGTGCAAGTGGGAGACTGTTGGAATTATGCCCTAGAGGCAATAATAAAGATGTTATTATTATAATTCTTGTTCATGATAAAGTTTATATTCCATGCTAGAATTGTATTAAGCGGAAACATTAATACTTGTGTGGTTTGTGAACAACACCGTGTCCCTAATGCGCCTCTATAGACTAGCTCATTGATCAATGATGGTTAAGGTTTCTAACCATAGACATGAGTTGTCAATTGATAATGAGATCATATCATTGGGAGAATGATATGGTGGATGACCAAACTAAGCGAAGCAATTAGATCATGTCCTTGTGTTCATCTTTGAAGCTTTTCCTATGTCAAATATTGTATTCCTTAGACCATGAGATAATACAACTCCACTGGTATCGGAAGAAAGCTTTGAGGTCATCAAACATCATCCTATGAGAGGTGATCATAAAGGTGTCTCTCGGTGATCGGAAAGTATACATTGGGTTGTATGTATCGAGATGGGATTGTCCTCCCAAGTCGAGAGATATACTTGGGCCCACTCGGTGATCGATATCAACACCTCTTGCAAGCATGTGGTTAAGGAGTTAATCACGAAGTGATATCGGATTACGAACGAGTAAAGTACTTCTTTGTGAACGAGATTGAACTAGGTATGTCGATACCGCGATCGAATCTCGCAAGTAAAATATCGCGAGACGAAGAGAATATATATGGGATTGATTGAATCGGCATCGTGGTTCATCCGATATGATCATCGATGAATGTGGAGTCAATATGGGTGCCTGACCCTGTTGATTATTGATAGAAGATCATATGCGCATATTCTCGAACCCGCAGGTCACACACTTAACGTGTCTCGACGCTATGATAGTTTGGATAATTGGTTTATGAATTTTTGTTGAGTCTCGGATGGGATCCGTGATATCACGAGAGGTTCGAATGGTCCAAGAATAAGATTCATATAAAGGCGTGCAGTTTTGGAGTTGAATTGTTAGGATTAATCGGTATTATGGAAGCTTCTAGAACCTTCGAAGGGGGCCAACGTGGTCCCACCTTCCGGGAGGGGGCATGGGCCTATGAGGGAGTGTCCTGGCCGCATTGGGCCAGGGGCACAAGGCCCCATAGGGCCCAGCCGATCCTAGATAAGTTTAAACTCGTTTAAACTAGAGATAGGATTTCTAGATAAGGGAGAGTTTAAATCGTTTAAACTAGAGATAGGCTTGGAGGATGGGCAAGGGCTGGCCGCACCCCCTCTATATATAGAGGGCTGGTGCGCCCCCTCCCCCTAGACCACACACCTTCCTCCAAACCCTAGTTGCCCTGCTGCCCTCCTCTCTCCCTCCCGACTGTTTGTAGGCGAAGCCCTGCTGCAGAAATTCTCCACCATATACACCACGCCGTCGTGTTGTAGATCCAATCCATCTCTCCACCATACTTGCTGGTCCGAGGAAGGAGGAGGCGTCGAGTTGCTGCGTGTGCATCTCACGAGGCACCGCCACTTGTGGTGCTAGATCGGATCGGATCGCGAGGAGGAGAAGCGTACGACTACATCACCCACGCCGCGTTAAATGAGCGTTCCATTGTCTTGAATCTTCAAGGGTATGAAGATCTAATCCAATCTCTCTCGTTGTTTGCATCTCCTAGATTAGATCTTGGCTTTCCCTCTGTTCGCTTCCGTAGAAAATTTTGATTTACTATGCTGCGAAACCCTTCACTCACGTCGTCACCATCGCCACGGCCTCCTCCTCCCTCTCCGCCGCGTACATCCTCTCCCCTGCCCCATTATGCCCCTGCCGTCTCTTCTGCACCCTCGCGACCTCGAGGTCTAGTGCCGCTCCGCCTCCCCGTGGCATACTCTAGCAGTCCGACTACGTAGGGTATCGACGCGGCCTCCACTCGCGACAGCGTCGATGATGCAGCTATAGCCTGAGACGCGGTGGAGACGGAATAGGGGCGATGCGGAGGAGCCCTAGGTGGTCCCGGTGAATCGGTGGTAGGATCTGGTGAGGCTGCGGAAGCACTAGGCGTCGTCGAGTGGCGTACACGGAGACTACCAAGCCAAGCACTGAGCCGCCTCATCCGCCACGAGCCAAAACAACAGGAGTAGATGATGTCGCTCAGCCTCCCGCTCCTCCACGTTCTCGAAGAGCCCGAGAAATTTGAGAAGCCCGCGGTGACACAAACACGACCATCTGCCGCCCAAGATCAGGTTGACGGCCGCGCAGGCGCCCCTTCCCTTGTCCCTTGTTCCTGCCCGATCTTAGGTATTGAATCGCCTCCTCTGCTTAGATCTCTCTCTTCGAATCTTCACTGTTTGATCCTTTAGATCCGTGCTTTCAGTTTAGTATCCGTGGATTTAGAATGTGTGGCTGTCAGAATTGTTCCTAATTAGTACTTTTGTAGGTTGTTAATTTAATGGTAATGCCGGCCATTTTACCTTTGTTGATAATATAATTGCAAATTGATTCTTTGTTTTTTTTTTCTGTAGTTAAAGGATGTTGTACGGATTTTGACAAAAACGGGAGCACATGGAAGGAGCGGAGCACAGGCATCGTCAAGCTGCTGAACCAGACTGTACATCCTATTTTTCCCTTATGGGGTGGAGCGGTGACGGCGATGAAGGTGCAAAGAACACTGGGAGTGATATGTCGTGCGTGTGGCACACTCTGGATTTTGCTGATGGTAAGCTCAAGGAGGAGTTGTTTGTCATCTGCTTTGGATACGTGGAGAGCGATCAATGAGCACCCTATCATCTCTGCAGCTTTTGTGTTTTAGTTTTATGTACATTATAGATTATACTAATGCATTGGTTGGCTGTCAGGCCATAGAACAATAAAAATTGCGTAATTGGCAAAGGAGTAGTACTTCAGGCTGATGTCGTGTGTTATATCCACCTATAACTCAAAATAAAAGGGCACATCACAACAACACAAGGCTATTATTTCATAAACTACCATAGTTTTGGTGTTGTTCCTGTATCAATCAATCATGGATAGAGTTTCATGATATTGTTTTGGATTTACTAACCAATGTAGTCAATAATGTATAGCGTTGCCTTACATCTTGCTGCATTGCACTTCTGTAGTATATTTTCTTCTTTGTTTGTAATTCTAGCTTACTGATTTTGAGCCGGTTAGAGGTTGTGTGTTGATTTCAAGTGATCATTGTTTGTGAATTCACCTTAAGAAAAAAGGATTTAGATTCTAAATAAAACTATGGTATTGTTTATTGTAAAATTCCAAGGGCAAGGGCAAGGGCAAAGTTGCTAGAGCCTGCGCCCGACTTGGTGGTCCACCGTGCATTGGCGGGGAGCACTTCAGTGTTCGAGCAGCAGCGGACAGAGGCGGGATCCACCCGGCGGAGGTAGGAAGGGGCTGTCGGAGGAGGAGGTGCGACAACGACATCCCACTGAGAGTGCCTTCCTCTTTGCATGGCTGAGCCTTGGCGCCATCATCCTTGTCCAGGGCCTCGCCCTCGCCCCTCCGGTAATTTACCTAGCGATTTCGTTCCTGGCCTCCAGCCATGCCGTCAAGAACCATTGGGGGTGAATTGCACAAGAAATCCGATTTAAGCTTGTCTTCTGGAGAATTTTGACATTGCTTGTAAACATTTGAAAGGGGTGCCATGCCATGATAAAAGTAAAGAAGCATTGCGGTTTTGTGTAATGTAGTGTTAACTTCAGCTACGTTGGTATATGGTGCTGACTTTGTAAATCTTAGATGCACTTTTAATTGTTACCATGATATTTTGGAAATATTAGGTCATTAAGTTGTTAACTAAACTGAATGATAGCCTGCATGACACTGGCTGATGCATCAAACACATTGTCGCTTTGGCTCATTCTTAATGACTCGAGTAATCATCTCTGCGTCAAATTCTAAATTGCTAAGGGCGATCAAGACTGTACTGTAAATTTGTTGACTCAAGTGGTAATCATGTTTGAACCTTCTTGTGACATGCAGGTTTTAAGCCTGCAGAATGGGATAGCTTTTTTTTTTGCCAAGTTTCTCTATCCATTACTCTCTTTCTCGGGGTGCGACTGGATATATTGTCTTCAAGTACTTTGATGGCGAGAAAAACAAAGAATAGATATATCTCTATCTTTAATCTCTACTAACTAAAAAGAAAATTGGTGTTCCTTTTTCTGCCAATTAGCACTACGTCGCATCTTTCGTCACACTCCGATTGCCCACGCAATTAATCCCGTCGCCGCTTATTACGCCTCCATTAATCATGCCTGTATTAATTAACCTCTCCGCTTATCACGTCCTCAATCCAACCACTGCATCGTCTCCCCGTACCACCCCAGATTCCCCGCTGCCATAACATATTCCAACCGCTAGACGACGGCGGCGCCTCCCTGCCACCCAGCCCCGCTTCTCGGCTGACGGCTGCTGGCACGCACGAGGTTGAAGGAGACCGTGTCCAACATGGTCGGGCACCCGGAGCCCAGGGCGTCGGAACCATCTTCGCCGCCCCGCACCAATGGCTTGCACCATCCCTTGTTGCCGCAGGAGCCCAAAGCCTCACCACGCCGACACCATCCTTCCCCATCTGCATCCGTAGACAGATCCCGCAACCTACAACACGGCTCCCGATTTGGTCAATTGTGGCGGCGCGATTTGGAGCTTAGGAGGCGGCAGGGGATCGTGGCGGTGTGCGGAGTCCTGTTCCGGTGGTGGGTGAACGTGGTGTCAACGTGCGGGAGGTGAGGGCCAGCGGCGGCCGGCGGCCGGCGAGTGACATCGACCTGGAGCGCTGCTGCTCCAGACTTGTCCAACCAATTTTCCTTCATCAGGTTTGATCATTTCTTTTGCTATTAGGAGATGCACTCGAAGTGTTCGATTGACATCAGTTTGGAAGCTATCTGATGACATCAGTTTGGAAGCTATCTCATGTACCTGATTCACTGCCCTGAAATATTTTCTTGTTTTATTCACATGTTGTTTTTTGTATGATGCTCCCAGTCTGAGCGTTATATTCTGAACCCAGATTATCTCAACTAAGCTCACTGGGTTCGTTAAACTATTTTATCACCAGAAAATGGTTTTATTTCTTCTTTCAGATGCCTAGAGGAGAGATGGGAGGAAGATGACTGCTGAGCAGTCGAGCATTGGGTTTCTTGTTCGTGTTCGGAGGAGAACACTAATTGATGGCCTTAACTTGGCTCAGTTTTTTGGTGCTAATTCCTCTGAACGGGCCAGACTACTAACATGTTGATTTCATATCAACACGATAGATTCTCCATGTTGTTCGGTCAGCTGATGTCATGTGTGGTTTAAGGTGTGTGATGCATGTGCAAAGGGGACAAGCTCAGAGTTTTCTTGAATATATGGTTTTCATTTAGGGTGTCAATAATACTTGAGCATTCAAGAAAATTTCTCGTCAGTTTAATCACTGAACATGATTCAAGCAAAGATTGCACTGGACATAGAGTTAATAAATGATTGGTTTGTTTTTTCTTACGGAAGTTAACAAGGCTTGCTCGCTTGGGTGAGATAGGTATTTAATAGTAGATGCTCAACAAGCTATATCACGTAGCTTTCAGACTTGTTTAGATCAGTAGTATAAACATGTAGCCATTCGAGTGAAACTATCAGACTGAAAAAAAAATATGATGAAAAATGCATATAGATTGACCTGCAAGCAAATAGGTGAGGCAACATTAAGAGAAAATATATATTATATTAAGGGATGAAATCCAGAGGTGTGGTACATCTTTTGTTCTCGTATATGAATCGAGGCCTAAAAGACGTGCTAATCGGCATGAAATCCAGAGGTGTGGTACATCTTTGAGTGCTTTCTCATAGTTTGGTCCACCCCGGAGCCTGTTGTTGCACGCAAAGGAGCTGCTGGTGTTTGAGGTTCAGCTGCTCAAAGGTCCTATTATCATCATCTGTTGTCCAATGCCGATAGAAGATATTCTATATCTATAGAGAACCACACATTTTTTGGGTTCAAATTCTTTTTGAACATAACTATTTTTGTTCAACGGAAAGGAGAAGCACTCTGATCTTCTTAGGAGCAACATTAGCATATGTTTTTTGCTGATAATTTTACTGATTCATCTCTTGCTCAATTATGCAATGGAAAGAGGCGGTAGAAGAGAAGACATACCTTACTTTGTACATTAAAATGCGTTTAATTTTTTTCTTCATGTTTTGCAATGTGACTGTGATTTAGAGGGTATTACTTTCTTTTGCTATTTTCAATTTTCCTGAAGACACATTTGCGTGGTCGATGATTTTACATGGCTAAAGTAACCCTCCCTAGACATAGTGGAAGACTCATTTTATGGGTACATCTTATCTGGTTTAGTTTTAAAGTTAGAAAATTATAACCAATTTATGTAGACTGGGTGTGGCCAGTCTTTCCATGTGCTTTCAGTTTCATGGTAAAAGAAAGTCAATGTGTTATGATCGAGCCAAGCATGTGACTCCCTAAAAATGTCACTTAGGGGAGGAACAAAACAAGTAATTATGATGGGAATTTAGAACAAATTGTTTGCATTTACAGAAAATTTTCAATGTAGTTTGTATCACTAATATAATTTGTAGTTGGAGTAATAAATGTTGCTTTTCACTCTAGAAAAACTTAGTAGTTGTTATTAGTGCACAAAAGAGATAAACTATGTATATCTCTTTCTCACTCCTATGTATTCTGTGTTTAATTGCACTTTTCGGTGGAAAATCGTTAGATTGTGCGCTATTTCTATCGCTTCTCTACTATCTAAAAAATACGACAGCGTTTTGTTTTCTGCCTGCCGCACTACGTCGCTTCCTTCGTCCGGCTCTCTCTCGCGAGCATTACCTCCGACATGTGGGCCTTCGAGTCGCGCGACTCTCTCTCAACACAATTAGCGCTACCCTCGACCGGTCTCCTCCCTCTTTTTTGCAGGGTCCGGTCTCCTCCCTCTAACAAGTTCACCGCCGCAAACTTCTCCACAGCGAGGTGACTGTGGAGGGATGAGGATGGCCAGAATCGCCCATCTACCTTCAACACCTATGTCGAGGCGCTCATCTCCGATCGCGTCGAGGAGGCCGCTGCTTCCCATACCGGCTCAGTACGGGATTGGTGTCCACTAGGCCTATGGTCGCCTTGTTCATCCAAGGTCAATCACCGGCGTGGCCATGGCTTGCCTTGATTTCGGGGACGTCGCGCAACGCGTCCTCTTGAGAGTGCCAGGGCGGGCGCCCCCTAGGGTTCACATTGGCCATGCCTCAGTCATGCTCGTTCGAGCATCGGCTCTCTCTACTACGGTGTCAGACAGAGTTTTAGATCGAGGGAGTCTGTTGAATTCAAATCCCTCATGTAAGTGGACCTTTTATTCTTGTATTTTGTGCATTTGTTAAGACATCTGTGAACAATTGTATGGTTCGTAAAGGGATTGGGTGAGATAAACTATGAGAGGAATGAGAGAGGAGACTGATTAGGTAGATCCGATACCTTCACTTATATGAAGGTGATTCAAAGTTCTAGCTTGTTTTGTTTCATTCTGACCGTTCCTTAAAGGTATTTCTGTGCGATTTATGTGTATTTCTGCATATTGTGATGTTACAGAACTGAACTACGGAAGGAGCACAAGTTTGAGGTTTTGGAGGTCGATCTCCTACAGGTAAGCATGGTTAAGTGATATTGCCTAGAACGCATGTATATGAATCATTTAATTTTGGATTCTTCACCTTAATTTTTTGGCTTTATAGGTTGTTGAAATGCAAGCTATTTCTCGGATTGGTACTGATGATGAAGTGTCAGTAGGCGTCGAGGATGATGCGACCATCGAGACAATGCCTGAGAAGAGGGATTGGTCAGTTCTGATGTCGGTGTGCCTGGTGCAGGCTTTCTCTGGACTGGAGCGGTGCCATGTCATACTGCCGCTTGTGGCGGTACATTGCGTACTCCCTGTCGGTGTTCTTCGCATCGCTGACCTCGATCCAGCCTTGGAGTGCATCGGCGCCAACGCTGCCGAGTGTTGGATGCCAATCTTCGAGCACTGCATCGACACTATGCTCTGATCTACTGCCTCACTCGTTGCAGGGGAGGGGACCTCCGCGATGTCCATATTGAATATTGCTCTGATTATGCGGCAGCTTGAGGCGCTCTCTATGCACAAGGACTCCCTCCATATGGATAATGCGGCCTGTCAAGCTCCGGGGAGAAGGCTTAAGGTTCTTATTGTTGCACATTGCTTTACTTACCCTATTCCATATTATTCGTTTTGCTGCATTCTTATGTCATTCTTCAATACATTCCCTGAAGAAATACATCACCTAATTTAGGAGTATTGGTCGTATTCTGGGATAAGATAACCTTGATGCCCCGCAAACGGTGAATGAAGTAGGTCAAGATTTTCATATTGTCCGTTGGGATTATTATTTCCAGCAATGCATTTAATTCCACATTCAGATTACCCTTCTGTGGTTGCCATTTTCTATCAAGTGTGCTTCATCTATACGAGTGTATTTGTATGCAAGCAAGCCTGCAGATGCTCGCAAGTCATGTTTTCCTGGGAGCTATTCACTTTTCTCACAGAGAGATCAAAAGCTACTTTTAGAAACAAACACCTTAAGGTTAGTCTGCGTAATTGTTTTAGATAACCAACCTTATTGCTGTTTGAAAGAGCTTTGTTCTTCATTAGTGAAATTTTTTACCATTGATGTACGTGATTTCCAGAAAAAGAGAGATGTCTGCATGAGATGTGCAGAATTGGCGGCGAGCAACGCTGATGATAGCTAAATTTTAAATATGATCTTGTGTGTACTGTGTAGGGGAAGCTGATGAACAACAATGTCCTGGAAGCTGCGGCATTTGCATCGTCGAGGTACTTCATCACCTTCGTAACTGAATCCTTTAAGTCTTTGTTTTCATGACCAAATAAGCTTGAGAAATTGCAAGGGTTCTTATGCAGTGGTGCTCTATGATCTGTGCAGAATTGAGACTATAGCGTGGTGCCGTGACCATGCGCATTATTCCGTATGAGGCGATGGAGGCACCTGCAGGTTATGCTCTATGATCTGTTTTTTTCCTTCTTTTGTTCTTTCCTTTTTTTCGGTTCAAATCAT
Source organism: Avena insularis (assembly GCA_023614405.1). Taxonomy (NCBI): domain Eukaryota; kingdom Viridiplantae; phylum Streptophyta; class Magnoliopsida; order Poales; family Poaceae; genus Avena; species Avena insularis. The sequence continues at coordinate 259,468,374 of CM042685.1, forward strand.
GTGTCACGGTACTCAGGGCATGTGCGTCTGTCAGTTGGACGGGCCTCCGCTCAATCTTACCGGCGACCACGAATAAGGATGTGAGTACCTTCTCTTTCTATATTTCTTATTTCTTATGCTAAATCGGCATTGTCATGCACCTTCTGACTGTCAAGGTCCATAGATTTTTTACACAAGTGTATCAAGTGCTAATTCCACTCTCTGTTGGAGGTTATTAAACCAATAGATCGTTAGATTTGATGGTGCAAATTTGATTGTTCCAATTAGGTAATGATTTATATTCAGATGTGGCACCTGACATGAACTTATGTTTGCTTATCTGAAATGAATTCCATTGCTTTGCGGACTGATTATAGGTCTGTGATCTCTAGCCCTGACAACTTCAAATTTGTCAGAAAGACCATTTCTTTCAACTAACTGAATGTGTGCTTCAGATTATTGTCAATTAGGGCATTATTGTCAATTGCCAAGTAATTTGTATGTACATAGATTATAAAACTGACTAATGGCTAAACTAGAAAGGTCAATGTATCTACCTTGCAATCAGTTTGTTCTTGTAAGCTTCCAAAATTTTATTTCAGCTTCTCCAACTTATTTTTGGTTTGTCAATAATCAAAAGTAATACCTATGATTGCTAAGATCAAACACCGAAAACAAACACCCTTCGCGAGAGCTGCTGCCACCCCCGAGGATGAGATGTGATGTGAACGCGAGAATGAGATGTGAACACAAAGTCTATTGTCGATTGACTGAGTATATTTTCAACTTCATTTTTTATTTTATTGTGGATTGTTCCAGGTTGTCGTGAAGACACAAATTCTATTTGAACACTAGACAACACTTCAAAATACTGTTTAGATTTCAAAGGTTTGGTGAATCGTGCTATTTTCTAGAAAAAAACCGTGCTATTTAGCAAAGAAATGTTCCATATTTCACTGGCATGGCGCGAAAATAAGAAGGTGCTTTCTTCTGGATTTGGAAGATTGGGCGTATATGTGTATTCATGGTTTGGGTTTTAATTATCTTTTCTAAAATATTTCTGGTCACTTTACCTTGGTTGTAGTACAATTGTAAAAGTTAACGCACATTTGAGGCCATGGATGCTATTTTATTGTTATATACTCAGCTGCTCCTTCGAGTATTTGTGAGATCTCAGCTGTATTATTTTCTGACCATACATCACGTAAATTATTTTTCTATCATCGACACAAAAGTTATATGCGGCATCAGGTTCTGGTATACAACATTCAGTTTAATATTTCCTTGTCAACTTTTTGCGTTCTTTATAAACTACGTTGATCAGTACAAGTTTACACCATCAATCTCTGGCCAGACATAAAAAATGTTAGAAGCCTACAATGAACAATAACAATGCTACAGGCACTTTGAAGTGCGTCTATCCTACAAAATTGTTCAATTACTCTAATAAGAGTTAGTTGGTTGGATTTGCATATATATATATATAGTTTATTTGGAACCATGAACGTCCACGTGTATATTGTTGACATGTGGACATGTAGTGCTAGCTTGCTACATAATTTCAATCATAGTAAATTTCATTGAGATGATTTTTTGCTCTCTTGGATAGATTCTCGGAGCCTATCAGACGGAGCGAGAACTGAGCAATTTAGGACAAAACAAAAAAGAACTTATCGGGTAGATGAAACCTAATAATTTAGGAAAGATGGAGAACAGATCTAAGGGTCAGTATGAGAGCAGCTACGCCAAGCTTTAGTACTTTAGGATTCCATTTTTTATTCTGCAAGCATAATGATTTATATTTTGGATTTCTTTCTATCCTTATGTGAAACTATTTAACGAAGAAGAAGAGGAAGTGACTGCCGCTTGATGTTCATTACAATAATTGAGGAGTAAAAGAAGACGTTGCTGTATTATATGCACGAGAATCCTCGCATTACATGTTTGACACGATTAATGTAAAACCATTTGAATATTTATACCCGTAGCAACGCACGGGCATTTAAATATTGACACGATTAATGTACAAGAGGGTTCCGTTTTCTGCCAGTTCGCACTACGTCGCGTTTCCTTCGTCGACATCCTTCACCGCACGCAGACGTTTCTTTTGTCAGCAATTGCGCGAGCCCCTCATAAAGTTGGAAATAAATCCTCACGCCCCACCGCACCACACGACACACGCACCGATGCATGACCTCCCCATTCACATGGCCGCCTACCCAGCATTGGCTGCCGCCGCCGACGCAGCGCCCGCCGCCGCCCTGCTGGTGCGATGTGCATCCCTTGTGGGTGAACGCTCCGTGGGTGGTGCTGCCATGCGGACAGCAGGATCTCCGATTTAAGTGTTCCATTTCTCTCCCGATCCCTTCCCTTCGTGTAGTACAATTAGAGATACAGGAGATAGGGTTAGCCTGCCGCCCCTAGGCGAAGGCATAGGACCTGGCAAAAGAGCGGCCGGACTCGACCAGTCAGTGGATGGTCGCGGCAAGCGTGACGTTCCCGTCCCGTGCGATGGCGAGGATGAAGGCCTAGCAGGGGCGTAGCGGCGCGAGCTCGCGGCCTTACCTTTCTGATTTGCCTCTATGGCCGTGGTCACTCAATCATTTTCTTACTTTCAGGTGCCTCGCCGGCGGCAACGGACATACCATGGGTGCCGCAGCCATGGTCGACAACGGACATGAGCCAAGATTTAGGTAACCAATTCCTTTCCTTTCACCTTCCACCCATCTCTACGATCGGCAACCATGAGCGGTAGATAGAATATCATGCACGGAACATACTCACGTCCATGATCCAGGACTGAGGCGTGATGTGGTGGTACACATATCTCTCTCGCCGTCGAGCGTATCCATACATACAATAATGATATAACAGATTGGCTTGAATTTATAGATTGGTAGATTCAATAGACTGGTCTGAATTTTTATAGATTGGTATAATTATCTTGTTATCGAACAAGGAATTATGCTGCAATATTCTCTTCCAATAATTATCTGTATAAAGATACAAATTTCACAATACCAATGAGTCAATTTCACTACTGAGCTAGCTCACTAGTGGAGAACGGGGCATTAGTCCCTGTCCTAGCGGGTCTCTAGTCCCGGATTGGTAGCCGGGACTACGGAAACAGGACTAAAGGTCCCATCCTTTAGTCCTGGTCCTGTTACGGGCCGGGACTAGAGGCTCTGCACGTGGCAGCGTAGGAGTGGGAGGGGGTGGTATTTAGTCCCGGTCCGTATTACGGGCTGGGACTAGTTCCTTTCTGCCGCGGCAGCATTTTATCAATTCGGCTGCCGCGGCAGCCGATGGGGGTTTTTGCCGCGGCAGAGTTTTGGTCCGTTTTCTGCCGCGGCAGCCGATGCGGGTTTTCGCCGCGGCAGAATTTTGGGGCCGATTTCTGCGGCCGTAGCCGAATGCGGGGTTCTGCAGCGGCATGAGGATAGGTAGAGGAGGGTTGCGTTTGGCGTAAAGTGACATGCAACGAAGAAACCCATTACACACAACATCGTCATAATTATATAGATATAATTCTATATTACATATAATTCTACATTACATAAATGGAGATCACAACCCGTCTATTCCGTTACAAGTTCATTAAATCACTACTAGCCGGAGGTATGGTATTTTCCTTCTAGATTTATGACATGGTCAACAAGAAATCCCGTCAATTCCTCTTGAATTCTACCATACGTTTCCTTGGATCAAGATTCTCCCGCAATCTTTCCAACTATATATAAAAGAAGGAGGTCAATATGAATATCAATAGTCATAACAAATATTATGAATGACACTCAACAAAAATTGTGAATATATTGTTCACGTACTTCTAAAAATGTCCCTCTGTCCCGCTCACTGACCTCGGAGCGAATGTACGCGCACACGAAGTATCCACATAGATTAGTACCTGGTGGCTGCCCCTCGCACTTTACGACAAAAGGTTTTAATCAAATAATAATCAGGCATAACATAATGGTATTAAAACTAGAATTAAAGAGATGCGCGGATCTAGCTCGTTAATATATATATACACACATAAATCAATTAATGCATCTATCTACTAGTGATCAAGAGGCTTGATAATACACTTCGCCAGACTTTGTCAAGGCTGGTCCATCATTTTCCAAGCCATCATCGAAATTAAAACTAGTGCGCGCTTCGACTTGAGGTTCTATCTCTATTCCCTCACCGGACTCATTTAGAAACTATGAGCCATCTTCTGCTCCACAGTCTTCTTCTCCACCCTGATCGATGAGCGCTCCATCCTGATAGGGGAGCGGTCCTCCACCACCTAGTATCATATCGAATAAAGGCTCTTCACCTTCTCTACTGTTGAAGTGATCCATAGAATAACTGCTATGACATAATATGCATATATGAGTAATAAAATAATATAACATCTTGAATGACAACAAAAGTATTAATATCATATAACATCTCGAATAACATCTCAGAAAACAACAAAGAAGTCATAATACATCTCGAATAACGACAAAGTAGTAATATCATATAAAGAACAACATCTTGTCTGGTAACATCGCTCAAACTCAACGTCGACTACCGGCTCCTGAGCCACGGGATATGACCAACCAAATAGTAGGAACCATCACCGGAGTATAACTAGGGTGAGATCCCTGAATAACCTGTCAGGTATGGGGGGGCCACCCTGCCGTCCAACATCACCATATAGCGACGAACGTGCTCGTCCTCCTCCCTAACGAGACGTCGTACCACCTCCTCGGGGGCCGGCTCCCTCTGCACACTGTCTGGGCCACGTGACCTCCACCAAAAAAGATCCGGGTCGACGACGACCCCCGGATTCCTCACCAAGCTACGCGTCCCTGACGGTAGCACCTCCCAGTGCCAGCCTGGCGGAGCCCAGTCTCGTATAACACCACTAGAGCGTAGTACTCCCTCGCTCAGGCCGAGTTGACTACGAGGATGCCCGGGCATATCCTAAAGCAGATATGGATTTGACCGAAATAATGCAATAAATAATTATATTCTAATAATAGTAATAATTTCCTAAATATTAGCAGTAATATCCTAAATACTAACAAATATTATATACAAAACTCTAAATATTCTAAATACTAACTAATATTATTTAGAAAAAAATACACTATCTAGGAAAAAATACACTATACACTAAATACTAACTAATATCCTAAATACTAAAAAATATAGACTATTTAGGAAAAAATACACTATACACTAAATAGTAACTAATATCCTAAATACTAAACAATATACACTATTTAGGAAAAAATATACTATATATACACTAAATACTAACTAATATCCTAAATACTAAACAATATACACTACTTTGGAAAAAATACACTATATATACACTAAATACTAACTAATATCCTAAATACTAAACAATATACACTACTTAGGAAAAAATACACTATATATACACTAAATACTAACTAATATCGCCTAAATACTAAACAATATACACACTAATACTTAGGAAAAAATACATTATGTTGAAAAAACAGAAAAAAAAACACACCGGTGGGCGGCGTGGGGATGGGCATGAGGGCGGCGGAGAGGGGAGCGGCCAAGGCGGCTGAACGGGCAGGTGGCGAGGCGGCGCTGCCAAGGCGAGGATCCTGACGGGCACGGCAATGACGCTGGGACTACAAGCAATGGCGGCGAAAAGACGGTGGCAGAGAGCAAGGCGCGGCGACTGGCGTCGTCTGCATTTTTGGAGAAGAAAGAAACGTCCCGGCTTATGGCTCGGGCCGGGAGGAGGACAGTGGGTATTTATACCCACCACCTCTAGTCCCGGTTCCAGCCTCCAGCCAGGACTAGAAGGGGGGCCTCTAGTCCCGGCCCTAGCCACGAACCGGAACTAGAGGTATTTTCGGCGTGCCGTTTCGTTCTCGCGCGCAAAAACCTCTAGTCCCGGCTCCTGGGGCCGGGACTAGAGGTTGATTTTTTTTAATTTTATTATTTCTATATCTTTTGTTTTGTGATGATGAAAAATATGTATTATATATCAAATTTTGCAGGAAAAAAAAAGATCTATAATGTAAATCTATTATTATATTCTATTATAAAACTAATATTTTGTTGAATAAAAAAGTATCTTTTGTATACTAGAGTTTGAATTTATTAATATTATTATTTCAATATCTTTTATTCTGTAATGATGAAAAATATGTATCATATATCAAAATTTGCAGGAAAAAAAGATCTATAATGTAAATCTATTAGCATATTCTGTTATAAAACTAATATTTTGTTGAATTAAAAAATATCTTTTGTATATTTGAGTTTGAATTTATTAATATTATTATTTCAATATCTTTTATTCTGTAATGATGAAAAATATGTATCATATATCAAAATTTGCAGGAAAAAAAGATCTATAATATAAATCTATTAGCATACTAAATATGGGCCAGGACTAAAGCGTGCGGCAGGCTAGGGCAGGCAGGACTAGGGCAGGCAGCACTAATAATAGGGGTGAGTGTCGACATTATGTCATGCGAATTTTACCTTCCTTTAGTCCTGGTTGGCGACACCATCCGGGACAAAACATGAGTCAACACTAATAATAGGGGTGAGTGTCGACATTATGTCGTGAGTTTCGACACTATGCCGAGCTGCTTGTACTATAAATAGGCATCCTTGTGAGTCCAGTCCTCCAGCCAGTTTGAGGCATCTCCAAGATGGTCTTCAAGAGCAGGGACACCACTATGGCCAGTTTGAGGGAGATGTCTGAGGAGCCTAGTCCTCCGGCATCTCCAACAAACTGGTCATAGAGCCACTCCTTAATATGTGAAATTAGGTTAGCTCTCAGGCGTATTGATCTAATTAGAGAAGTTACAAGCTGCAAGATGGTATTCGAGAGAGCGAAGACCACGGCCAGTTTCGGGAGATGCCAGAGCCACATCCTCCGGCATCTCCAAGAAACTGGTCATAAGAGGCACTCCCTAATATGTGACCACACGTGTTTGGAGATCAGATCTTCATGGTAAGTACGAATAGGGACAACATCTTCATAGTTTGGGAAAGTCATAGTACGAATCGGAACTAAAGGCCACCTGTAGTCCCGGTCTAGCCACAAACCGGGACTAACACTCAATATTAAAAACCGGGACAAACCGGAACTAGCTAACACTCAGGACTAAAGCCGACCCTTTAGTCATAATCATGCCTAGTCCTATAGTACGCAGCTTCAGGGTCTTCTTCGTCATCGTCATCATCATTGTCATCATCATCGTCATTGTCACCTGCCACTCCAGAGATCCTCAGCCCAGCCATGGCATATACCGGGGGCACCTGCCACTCCGAACTCGGATTCACGGCGGGCGGGGGAGGGGTCTCCTGGAAGACGATGCCGCTACCGCCGGGCGGGGGAGGGGCCTTCTTGTGGATCTGTGGCGGGTGGCCTTATAGGCACCGCAGGCGAGGATGGTCTCCCCCGGTGATGTAGCGCATCACGCCGATGATAGTCCGGTTCGCCCACCACAGGCGGCGGCCGGCTTTGTTGTGGTTCACCGGGGGAGGGCCGTCACCCTCATACATGGAGAGCTCTCTTCCTCGCCGGTTAGCAAAAAAGGCATTACAGGTGTCATAGTTGTCGGGATTCCACTGGGGATCCATCCGCTGCTCCGGCGTGAGCTCGTGGTAGAAGTGGTTCGTGATGGCCGCCTGGCGTGCGGAACCTTGAGGGACAGGAGGGACAAGAACCCTCCCGGTAGCTTAGTATCCAAATCAAGGCGGCGGTAGCCGGAGGCAAAGGGTAGGCCGAGGCTGGCGCCTCGGTCTCCTCGAGGGTCGAATGGCCCAAGAGGCTGTCCATTGTTGTGAGAGAGGAAGGTGTGGATGTGTGGATAGCGATGGCGCGGTCGGCCTAGATATAGAGGAAAAGGGCGGAAAAACATTGCGGGAAGTGGTGGGAAATGGCGGGAAATGTCTTTAGTCCCGGTTAGTGGCTACAACCGGGACCAAAAGCTTCGGTCAGAGGAAAAGGGCGGGAAAACATGGCGGGAAGCGGCGGGAAATGGCGGGAAATATCTTTAGTCCCAATTAGTGGCTACAACCGGGACTAAAAGCTTTGGTCAGAGGGAAAGTTAGTATAATTATTCTTATAAAACAGATAAAATAACAAACTTGGTAAAAGCTTCACAAAATGATATACATATGTACATATTGATTGCATCTAAAAAACGGCCGTAGGCAAAATTCAGAATACATCATATGACTTTCTTATGACCGTGTGGCCTTAACCATGGAGCATCTTCATCAAGTAACATGATGCTTGGGTCATCCTTCGCTACAAACGGCGGAATTTCATGAAACTTGTCATAATCTTCGGACATCTTTGTCTTGTCCTCCACTCCTATGATGTTTCTTTTCCCTGAAAGAACTATGTGGCGCTTTGGCTCATTGTTTGATGATGTATTTGTTTGCTTATATTTTCTTTTTCTTGGTTTGGTAGACATGTCCTTCACATAGTGTAACATCCCAAAAATATCAAACTTAGATCATCAAAACACTAATCCTCAAGTGTAGGGTTAACAAAAACTTTTCTAAATGAATTCATGAATGCATGTATATGTGTATGCATGAATTTTAAATTTCTTTAAAAACCACCTTGTTTGTGTTATCCATTGCTTGTAAAATGTTTATTAGGTGAAAATAACATCATCTAAAACATTTCCCACACTTTTCCTAAAGACAAGTAAATCAAAACAAATATATTAAGTGAATGGTCATTTTGGCCAATTTAACTCACATGCCTACTTTGGCTGTCTCAAACTTTCAAAATCTAACAGAAACTTTTCTGGATCTTTGCACCCCTTGAATGTACTCACAACAGAGTATCAAGGCCCACTTTGTGATCATCCAGAAACTTTCAAATGCATAGTTTAAATGACAATTCAAAATTGAATCTTCTTCATATGGGAAGATCCCACCTTTTCAAAACCCACTCAAACAAGCTCAACTTTCAAAACCCAAGCATCTGCAGACTCACCAGAACCAATCTAGCAAACTCACCAAAATTCATTTCAAAATTCAAAACTTGATTTCATGCGGCCATTTCATCAAACAGGTGGCAGACACAAATCAAACAAAACCACAAACACTATAGTGTGCAGTGTTTTGAGCCTAACTTGTTCCCTAGTTAGCTCACACACAAACCAGTAGATCATCTAGAAAGATTAGCCCAACACTAGCACCCCTGTGAGCTTGCCATTGCCATTAATGGTGAACAGCCGAGCACCCCCATGTCACCCCAATGTGGACAGCAAGCTAGGAGCAGCAGCAAGCCTAGCCAGCATGTCTGGGAGGCAGCCCACCGTCCACCGCCACTGCATGTCCCAGCCGCGAGCATTGCCAAGCCCTAGACCACGCGCACAAGCCGCGCCCAGACCATGCCGAGCGTGCGCCAGAGCGCCACCCGCGACCAGCGTCCCCAGACCGCGCGCCGCCCTCACCGCGCGCACACACGATCACCACCGACCCAGGACACCGCCAGACACTCCCGTTTGCCGCCCCGTGCCATACAACCACCGCCCGCCGTCGAAGACGCCGCCTCTACCGCGCAGAGCACCGCCCGTTCCAGACCAAACCACACCACCCCATGCCTCGCGATCATGTCGTTGAGCATCGCCAGGAGACACAACACCGTCCCCTACCCTTGCCCATGCCATTAGCTGCCTGTAATGTCGCCCCCGACGAGCTCACCTTGCGCCCCGACGGTCCCCTCGCTCGACTATAAATAGAGGACACCCCCGCACGATTTCTTCACACCATCTCACTCCCCTCTCCTCACTGATCGTGCCACACCATCCTCAGAGCAAGGCGATCACCACTTCGCCGGAATTTCACCGGAGCCCGCCGCCTCTGGAGAAGAAGGGAGCCAGCGATTTGAGCCGCCCCAGGAGAAGCCACCGGTACCAGGAGGATCGCCGTCTTCGACTTTGTCGCTCGCCTCGCCAACCTCGCCTGCACTCGGTGAGCCCCCAGCACCCCCCACTGGCCGCGCTAGGTTTCATTCTCGCCGGAGCTGTCTCGCGTCGACGATGACCCTCAGCCGTTAGATTAGAACTAGATCGAACGATCCACGTTGCCCCATACCGCTTCGCCCAGCCCCGTGTCACGTGAGTGGGGACACCCACTTAAGCAGCCCACGGAAGCGCTTAGCAGGCGCCCGTTAGAATTTCCCGCGCAGCCCAGCAATTCAAATTAAACCTTTTTATTTTTAATTTCAAACACACTTCTGCACCCAACTTCAAAAATCAACCCAAATCGATTCAGTGCACCAAATTGGATGAAACCAATTTTGTTGGAAAGGTCTGTGAATGCTTAATCCAAGCCCGTTGGATTCAAGTCATTTGGATCTGTAGATCACCCATAGCAAAAATAACAAGGCAGAAGCTTTTCTGCATTCAAACATTTTTCAAATTTAAACTATAAAAGCTTTTGAGTTGATTCCAACTCTCAAAAATCACATTTAACCATACCTTTCAGAATATATAAAAATATATAGGTTTACTTGCAGAAATAATGTTCAAGGAATAAAAGAATGCTACATAAGCATTCCTAGCCACTTTAATCAATTAAAATAAAAAGGTAAAACCTTATTAAATTGTGACACCACTTTAAATCACATTCCCATGGACTACAATATGTGGTGATGACATGTGTCGACATGATCCCATGTTTAGTTTTTCAATGAGTAGAAATTACTTTTCTAAAATAAAAAGACTTAAACCAATCCTTAACCTTGTAATGTTAGAGATGATGCTAGATCATCTATAGGACCCTTGTGTGTGATGATTGCAAGTAATTAAGTATTGTTTGGGTAATTGTGTACCTCGTATTTATTCATATACGCTAGTACCGACCAAGGATACTACGAGGAGGAAGGAGGATACTACGAAGAGGAAGCCGAAGAGAACTTCAACCACTGCTCTGCACAAGGCAAGCTTTACTAACCAAGTTGACCAATGCAAGCTAACACTTGCAAGATACTATATCAGTGCAAGCTAACACTTGCAAGATACCCTATTGTTGCCACAAACCCATGCTTGTGATATGATTACTATATGCCTTAAGCGTATGTGATCATACCAACTTGCTAAACCAATCCTAGTTTTATGGCAAGCTTCTTACTTTATTTCTTTATCAAAGCTTACTTAGAGTCTACTTAAGAGTTTGGTAGATATTAGACAGCTGTGCTCAAGTTTGCCCTAAGAGCATAAAATTTGGCCTAAGCTAGAAACCTTGATCTCAGCCTAAGATATAATGTTGGACTTAGTGAAACTCCACTAGTTACCACCCCTCATTATTACCATCCCCAACTGTAGATGCTAGTGCTAAGCATAAAACTTGATCGACTTTAGATGGGAGTACTTGGTGGAAAAATGGTTATGAAAACCTTGGAATGATGGATCATTCTATTGAAATGTTTTGGACATGTGTTTCCAAACACTTGATGATTTTGGTGATGAAAACGTTGAGGCATGAGCCTTACCCCTTTATAAAACTGATGGTTGTCTGTATGCGATACCATTCCAATTTTATCGTACAACCACAATACCCGAATATTGGGTAGGGCTTGACTAGAAACTTATATACCTTAGTATTAGCTCCCTCACGGCCAAGGTCTGAGCTGAGGCTACCTTGTGAAGATTGTCCACCTGTGCAGTACCCAAGATGACAGTGGTCATGGTTGGGAGGCCAAACTCACAGGAGAGGTGCTTATACTAGGGCGTGTAATTGAAAGGTTAGGATTGATTATCCGACACGAGTATGGTGAGTTCAGGATTTGTTCTGACGGATGTATCGAATGTTGTGGTGAAAGTGTACAATCTCTAGAGTGTCAAACTATTCGAATAGCCGCCGTCATGATTATGAACAGTTGGAGTGGCCATACTGTTCCCCCGTCAGACTTTTCAAAATGACTTGTGAAATAAATTGAGACTTTGACTTGACCACAACAGAGTTGTGACCCGAGTTACAAGATCCCACTTAGGAGTTATAAAACTATAACTAGTTTTGGGAACTTAGTAGAGATAAACCTGGCTTTTTGCAAAACAACCCTAGAGCCTAGTGTCCCATTATCCAAAAACCCCTTTACTTGTTAGTATTAGTTCATAGTACTTAAAGAGTACTCATGGCTTTGTCCTCGCTATTCCCATGGCCAGACTATGAAGAGGAGTACCGGAAGATGGACCCCTGTGAAGGTTACGACAACTAGGATCATCTCCCATCGTCGGCATTGCCTCAGGACCTCAAGATGGAGTCTTACCACGCTACCGTTATTACTACGTATTCCGCTGCTTGATGTTGTATTAAGAACTGGATCATGAGATCCCTATTTGTGTACGAACTTGTATCGTTGTAATGGATGAAGTACTATGGTATCCAATTCTGTTATGTCTCGCAAAAATGGTAATCCTGGGATTGCGATGTATGGCATAACAGGCATCTAGGATTGAAAAATCCGGGTGTTGACAGATAGAAAACCTAAGACACATCGTTGGCTAGGACGAATGGTTCGTTCATATATGCAAGATTGTTGAGATCCACAGTTGTCATTCCGTATTTTTTGTCTACCTCAACCCCGCCTCCTGTTAGCTTGACCCATTTGCACCGAAACAAAGGGACCTTCAAAGCAGGTTCATAGTCAAGTTCCCATATCTCCTCTATGTAACCATAATATGTGTCCTTTGACCCATTGTCGTTTGTTGCATCAAAGCGGACACCACTGTTTTGATTGGTGCTCTTTTTATCTTGGGCGATCGTGTAAAATGTATTCTCATTTATCTCGTACCCTTGGTAAGTCCATATAGTCGAAGATGGTGAGCTGGCCAACAAGTACAACTCATCACAAACAGTGTTGTTATTCATGAGATGTGTTTGCAACCAACCGCCAAAAGTCTTCATGTGTTCATCTCTAATCAAGGAGTCATGCTTTCCCGGGTTGTTTGAGCGTACGATATTATTGTGTTCCTTTATATACGGAGCTGCCAAGGTGGAATTATGCATAACCGTGTAGTGTGCTTGAGTGAAAGAATGTCCGTCCCTACATATTATTGATTTCCTTCCTAGTGTGCCTTTTCCACTCAGTCTTCCTTCATGTCGTGATTCAGGAACACCAATCGACTTGATGTCAGGAATAAAGTCAACACAAAACTCAATGACCTCCTCTGTTCCATAGCCCTTCGAGATGCTTCCTTCTGGCCTAGCACGGTTATGGACATATTTCTTCAAGACTCCCATGAACCTCTCAAAGGGGAACATATTGTGTAGAAATACATGACCCAAAATGGTAATCTCGTCAACTAGGTTTACCAGCAGATGAGTCATAATATTGAAGAAGGATGGTGGGAACACTAGCTCAAAACTAACGAGACACTGGACCACATTATTTTGTAATCTCGGTAGAATTTCTGGATCGACTACCTTCTCAGAAATAGCATTGAGGAATGCACATAGCTTCACAATGGGAGTCAAACGTTTTCCGGTAGAATCCCCCTCAATGCAACCGGAAGCAATTGTGTTATAAGCACATGGCAGTCATGAGACTTTAGGTTCTGGAATTTTTTTCTTTGCCATATTTATTATTCCCTTTATATTCGACGAGAATCCAGAGGGGACCTTCATACTTCTTAGGACTTCAAAAAAAATTCCTTCTCTTCTTTGGTAAGAGCATAGCTGGCAGCACTTAGACGTCCTTTATCTGTCTTTATTGGATGCACGCCATCTCGGTCTTTCATACCTTGCTGGTTCTGCCGTGCTTCTGGCGTATCTTTTGTCTTTCCATACACGCCCATAAAGCCTAGCAGGTTCACACAAAGATTCTTTGTCACGTGCATCACGTTGATTGCAGAGCGGACCTCTAGAAATTTCCAATAGGGTAGCTCCCAAAATATAGATTTCTTTTTTCACATGGGCACATGTCCGTCAGCATCATTTCGAACAGATTGACCGCCAGGGCCCTTTCTAAATATTACTCCTAGATCCTCGACCATACCAAATAGTATATCATCACCAGTACGACGGATAGGCTTCTTCCGGTGATCTGCCTCACCATTGAAATGCTTGCCTTTTTTCTTGCGGGATGCCTGGCCGAAAGAAATCGATGATTCCCCAGGTACATATTCTTCTTACCTTTATCCAAATGTATACTTTCTGTATCATCTAAACAATGGTTGCATGCATTGTATCCCTTGTTTGACTGTCCTAAAAGGTTACTAAGAGCAGGCCAATCGTTGATGGTTACGAACAACAACGCCCGTAGGTCAAATGGCTCCTGTTTGTGCTCATCCCACATACGAACACCTTCCTCGCGCCACAACTGTAGTAGTTCTTCAACTAATGGCCTTAGATAGACATCAATGTCATTGCCGGGTTGCTTCGGGCCTTGGATGAGCACCGGCATCATAATGAACTTCCGCTTCATGCACAACCAAGGAGGCAGGTTATATATACATAGAGTTACATGTCAGGTGCTATGACTGCAGCTCTGCTCTCCAAAAGGATTCATGCCATCTGTACTTAGACCAAACCTTAAGTTCCTTGCGTCATCTACAAAGCTCGGGTACTCTTTATCGATTTTTCTCCATTGCGACCCATCAGCGGGGTGTCTCAACATCGAGTCTTTCCTGCGCTCTTCTTTGTGCCATCGCAACAACTTGGCATGATCTTTGTTTTTAAACAAACATTTCAACTGTGGTATTATAGGAGCATACCATATAACCTTTGCAGGAACCCTCTTCCTGGGGCGCTGCTCGCCCTCAACATCACCAGGGTCATCTCGTCTGATCTTATAACGCAATGCGCCGCATACCGGGCATGCATCCAAATTCTCGTACTCCTCACCATGATATAGTATGCAGTCATTAATGCATGCATGTATCTTCTGCACCTCTAGTCCTAGAGGGCAGACGACCTTCTTTGCCTCGTATGTACTGACAGGCAATTCATTATCCTTTGGAAGCTTCTTCTTCCAAATTTTCAGTAGCTTCTCAAATCCCTTGTCAGATAAACCATTCTCTGCTTTCCATTGCAGTAATTCTAGTGTGGTACCAAGCTTTGTGTTGTCATCTTCGCAATTTGGGTATAACAATTTTTTGTGATCCTCTAACATGCGCTCCAACTTCTTCTCGTTTTCATTTTCGCATTCGATCCGTGCATCAAGAATGGCCTGACGAAGATCATCAGCAGTCTCATCTAATGCCCGTTCTTCACCTTCTTCTTGTTCATTGTCTTCTAGTGCAGTGCTACCGTATTCACGAAACATTAGATAGTTGTCATCGTTCTCTTCTTCTTCGCTGTCTTCCATCATAACCCCGCTTTCTCCATGCTTTGTCCAACAAATATAGTCGGACATGAAACCTGATTGAATCAGGTGGATGTGAATGGTTTTGGATGAAGAGTAATCCTTCTCATTCCGACAGACACGACACGGACAACACATAAAACTATTCCGCTTGTTTGCTTCAGCCAACTCGAGGAAAGAATGCACGTCTTTAATGAACGCGTCAAACATTCGGAGAGCGTCGTATATTCATTCTTGGCTCATTTGCAGTATAATTAAAATTTTCTATCATATAAAAAGTTTGGATCATTTTTACTACAATTACTTTTACATGCACTAATTTTGGTATTAAGATTTTCTATCATATTAAAATTTTACATGCACTAATTTTTGAATTGGACAAAAATATTAACATAAAAATGTTGACTATTTAATTATTTCTCTAGCAGTGAAAACCTTATTCAATTCTGAGATCCGAAACTCTTAAAATACACATCTCAGCTTTCAGTAGCTTTTTGTATAATCAAACTATGCTTAAAATTACACATCTAAAATTCCCTCTACACTTCTAAGCATGAAATCCCTCATTCTAGTTCTAGAGCATTGAGCTAAACTATAACAATAAGAGATGAATGATTGAAGTTGATAACCATTTTAGAAGCTTGAATTGATAGATGATGCCACCAAATCTTGGATTGAAAGTTGTCACCAAATTGGACAAAAATGAGGATGAACTTGAGTTGTTCCTTGGAGGAAATGGCCATGCTTTTGTGCTGGATCGAAGAGGGATATATAGTGGTAATAAATTTCCGGGTGGTTAAATGAACCCAGACTAGAGGTTGATCTCTAGTCCCGGCTGGTAACAAGAACCCAGACTAAATATAGCCATGGGTCCCACAGGTGCTCTAGTCCCAGCTGAGGTTGCCCACGGACCGGGACTAGTGATGTGGGGCCATCTAGCCGTTGCAAAATTCACAGACCGGGACTAGTGTTAGCACTAGTCCCGGTTTCAGACAAGGCCGGGACTAGAGGCTGGAGCTGCAAAAAATGAAATGTCGTTTTTCTACTAGTGGCGATAAGGGATAATTTTTAGTCGGAGCTGCTTTTTAGGGGACTAAAGAAAAGAAGAAGAAAACTAAACAGACAACCGATAGAAAAACAACAATATACAGAAGAAAATTCAGGTTTCTTGTCAATTCAGGTTCCCTTTGTCTTTTGAGTAGGTTGTGCATATTTGAACAGCCGGCGTTGCCTACAGATGCGCTTCTTGAAAAATTACAACCTTTAGGTCTAGGCGCCTAGGAGATTCGATGCGCATGCGCTTCTTGAATAACAGGGATAGTTAACCGAACATGCAATTACTAGGAACCAACACATACAAAATTCAACTTCAATTTTGGAATCTTCCAATCTCGTTGGCATAGCACTGTCGCGCCTGCGAATCAAGTAGCAGTAGGAAGAAGCTGTCTCGAGGAGCCCTAGGTCCGGTCGGTGTCATCAGCGAGTGGCATGCAGCTTAGCACATACATCCTCCACCGTTCGTCATTGACACATCGTCTGTGGTCGCCGCCTGGAGGAAGGCCGTTGCGCCTGGCCATCCATGGTGGCTGACAGCGGTACTCCCGTTTCCTGTCGTCCGGCCACGGCCCGCCGCCGGAACTGGCTTGATTGATTGATCGATGGAACTGACTTGGTTTGCCAGCCAGGTGTACGTGCATTTCACATTGTATTTCAGAGTTACAAAAATCAATATTCAATATACCTTTAAAGGGAGAAATATAAGCCAAATTATAAAGCTATCAACGTAATTTGTGGCAAAAAATAAAAGACAAAGTAATGTGTGAGAAATTATAAAGGCCCAAAGTAATGTGTGGCAAATTATAAAATCTTCCATGGAAATGTACACGAGTGGAAGCTGCAGACAAGTGAGATGTTTTATCTTTTTTCAATTTATGTTAATAATATTATTTCTCAATTTCAATTTATGTTTGGTTATTTTTATCTGATAAAATGTTCAAGATATTATTTGGTCTGATCGTTCTCCATGAATTGATCAACCCAGTATATATGCTTCAGAATGTGTTTCCTTCATTGACATAGTAAAAAACGTTTATAAGGATGAGATGCTAATTTATGTTTAGAAAGAAAGATAAAATGATAGCATGGTTTTTTTGGTATCAGGTTTCAGATCCTCACCGAGTTCATCAATTGCATGGATGTTTGCACCACCATTCAACACTTGTCAGGATGGGAAGCTTCTTTTGACTAGACATCAGAAATTAGGATGTACATTTCTTGGATTCCACCTTGCAAAGCTTAAGTTCTTGAGGCAATGGTGATAAGAAATTGTGATTGAAAAGACTGTTTTAAATAACTCGGCGACCTGCTGCATGAGGTCAGATGATTGTTCTGGTTAATACAGTTGGGAGCAATCCAAGAGGTAGAAATCCAGTTCAATTACTTCCAAGAACATCCAAAGATAGATACTGAAGCAACATTTTCTTACACACTCTCCTAATTATGTTTTTAGTAAGGAAAACTAATGAGTATGTAAGTGATCCATCCAACAATTTTTTTTATTTGTAATCATGTGTGCCAACTAGGAGTGATATTCTTATATTCACTCCTGCATGACTAAGAACTTTGTATTTGCGGTACATACCATGTCAATCTCTCAATCTAAGAATTCCTCTGATACTGCCAAAAAGTAGAACTCCTCTAATAAAATGTTGTTCTATGGTAGTGGATATAACGATTGTAAGTAGAACTGAATGCATGGTATTAATTTTTTTTGTTCTTTACAAGACCTGCTAAGGATTGCTATTTGTTGTTCTTACAAATATCTTCTTAGAATTCCTATTTGTTGTCATGAATAAGACCCGTGCACTAGCTCAGTTTCTCAATACCTAAGGGGCAATATAATTTTCCGAGAGTAATTTGGCATGGGATTTCAATTTTTCATATATAATACTAATCATGGGCATAGTTTAAGGCGGTAAGGCCTATTGTCCAGCCCACGTAAGATAGTTTAGTGTGCCGTGGTAATATTATTTTACTTATGTGTAGCAAAGCTCTTCATCATACTCTTTTTTTATCTTTTGGGACTACTCTCTTGCAATACTCAAAGTGGGAATTTCAGACATGTGTGCACCCAAGTTTGTTGATTCACCCAAACCATTCACTCTGTGAGTTTATGGTTATAAATTCAAGCATCTCAAACATGGAAACACCCCCACATTTTGTAAGTCATTGTAAATGAAAGGATATTCAGTTTATCATTTCATGTAGATAACTTATGTACAATATTTACTTAGGTCCAGTCGTATCACACTTGGAGGAACACCGATTCTACTTGGACTATCTTGCTGGAGCAGTACCAACTGAGTTGGCGAATGCAATATCTTAAAACCATTACAGTCGAGAATAGTTTCTTACTCGGTCTTGCCAAATATTTTTTTTGTTTTTACTTATTTCCTACATAGTTTCCATTTGATACTTTCTACATTCATCCGAATAGTTTCTTGACAAGGAGTAATTCGCTTTGAGGTATTTCCTATTTTATGGTACTTTTTGGAAGGTTTCTGTGCGAAGACATGGAAATTTTATCACTATAGTGAGTCTTATAAGTGATACTTAAGTTCAAGTTGTAGGCTTTGGAAGTCTGGGTGTAGTAATCTGTAAAGAAAAATCTAGATGAACTGGTGCTATTTAAAATGATTTATTTGTTTGGACATTCTGACCTTCTTAGTAAAAAAGATTGCTTTATTAGAAAGTGCATGAATTTCAGGTCTCCAGGGGAGGAATTTTATTATAAATGTAGTAATCTTAAGCATTTATGTTGGATTAATATAGCAAAGTGTTTTCCATAGAGAACACTTGAAGATATCTCAGTTGTGTAAACTGATTGGGTTGTGTTTTCTTTTGAGCTGATGATTGGGCTATCTTACTAGTGGAGAAGTTAGTCATTTTTTGTTTCTAGAGAATATTCTTTCTTTGATCTCCATGTAGCTTGAGTCTTATGATTTTTCAAAAATTATTATTACCTCTGTTCAAAATTTCAAGACTTGTACTTTGTTTGATACATTTTATGTGATAAATATTGTGTCGAAAGGATCCTCTTCGGGGCAGTATGCTGGAAAAGACGATTTCCGTGATACACAAGGATGATCCGAGAATCCCACATTGTCTTGTTTCAAAATTCATGCTGATGCTCGCTGGGAGAGAAAGCCTATTCTAAAGATGCTGGAGAAATAAATATAAAGTGCGGCAACGATTCAAGGATGGAACAGGACACAGATGAAAATATTTGTCCCATGTGCTGTATGCAAGATGTGTAATGATCAAGCAATTTAGTTTACAAGGTCTCCAACTATCCCATAATAATAACAGTGCCCAACTGTAATAATTACACCCACCTTTTCCTAGAAAAGACGAACTGGTTAGTAGGAATTTGAGGATCTTACCAAGATTCAAGAAAATAATACATGCTAAAATGTTAAATATGATGTGTGTTAGTTATTTCCAGGCTCTAACATAGCAGAAATATAACATTTCGTAACATGGTTGGAGGATATACTTGACCATGCTGGAGTACTAAACCTACCAACAAATAGAAAACTTCAAAGCATTTGTCTCTTCACAGTAGTCTCTAATGGTGATGTACTACATGAAGGACAAAGCGCAAACCTAATGCAAGCTAAAGTTGCATTTTATCATCGCTTCTAATGTATCTATCCCGGCTCCCGTTATATCAATGGTATAAATAATTACTTATTATATGTTCTTTCATGATGTATTATTTCTTCCAGTTGCAACGCACAGGCATGTTTCCTAGTTACAACAAAAATATGAGGTTAGAGATTGTAACATCTCAGCATTAGAGCTTAAAAATAAGTTGAACCGAGATGTGTGCATTACATTCATGTATAGAAAATCCGAATAATTTTCGTGCTTTTGAACAAAACTTGTCAAAATGATTGAACCTTCTCTTAACTTGATGGAATTGAAGAAGATCATCAAGTTGACTGCGATAAGTTTCAATATGACCTTTTTTTAAACCTTATTTTGGGTAAGGATGATTTGATCTAAGGGTAGATCAAATGTAATGAAAGTTAAACCCTAATACATTATTTAATGATTTATATTTGATCCTTAAGTAGTCATATCCTAGTATTCATTACACAATCCATGAATACCAAGTTATAAATATAACTTAAGTAATAAGAATGTAACAACTAAATCTTGATATATCTTAATCTCATCTACTTATACCATGAGTATCATGGTAATACCTGACCTTAACCCTTTAGTGAGATTAAGTAGGAAGGAAATCAAGTCAAGATCATTTACCATATATCTTTCTTTCCATATCAATCTTTACCATCTTTACTGAACCATATTCTAATATATGTTTTTCATCAATGTTGAGTAATCAACTATTGATTCACCAATTCTTAACCTATCAATTCTTGACCTAGCAACTCTTGTCCTTATCATAGCATTCACTTCAGTCCTTTAGAGAAAGAAGTAAGAAGAGGTAAGTGCTAATGCTAGATTTAGATATCATCTATAGGATGGGAGTGTTGGAAGAGAATAAGATCATTGTGATAATTGAAGGAGTTAACTCACTCCTGAATGGATAGAAGAGTTATATGGAAGATATAATTATATGGTAAGAAAGAAGATCATAGGGAGGAATTCTGAAGATAGTTACCAGGAGTAATCCTATTGGATCAATAGTCAATGAATAATATCTCTTAGTCCAATAGAGATAAATAGAAGATAATTATAATATAACTATAATGTTGTATGGATGAAAGCCTTGATTAGCCAAGTGGAAACCTAAACCATAAAGGATCAAAGGATTATAATGGTCATGCTTTAGTCACCAAGATTGAATGCTTATATCATGTATAAGTGACATTGGTGGATAGAACATGATTGAATCCTAGTATAGATATGTTATTCTAGGCTAGCCATGATAAGTCACCATGATATGATGTGAAATTGACTATAAGATACTGGAGTTAAGTAGAGATAAGATAGTATGATTAAGATGATGCTAGAGCAACATTGGATTATAGAAATTGTATTTTCCTCTTGGGAAATACTAAATACTTGAGGTCAAGTAGGATTTCATATATATATACATCTATTGGAGTAATGTTGGTGATGGATGATTAAGGTAGAATATGAATGGAGTTAACTGTAACCATCTGTTGAATGGGATATTATTAGTAGTAGAATAGTTTGATAACTAAGTATAGATTTGAGAAGATTATGAAAAGCTTTAGTGTCAAGCTCATTGGATTTATAAATAGATTTAGAAGAATAAAAGATGGATAAGAATATTCTTGTGAAGTAAAGCTCATCATGTTAACACATGATGATGGATAGGAAGAAGTAGTATATCTAGAAAAGGAATTCCTTAATTAGAAGTCTAGGATTGTGAATTATGGAAGATAGAAATTCTTGGTAAACACTAAACCCTAAATCTTTAACCAAACATAGTATCCATTTCATCTGATTGATCTATCATCTTATTTCCACAAAGCTTTATAGGAATATTTTCCTATAGCAAATCACTCAAGCATATCTTTGACACTTTCAAACCTCTAAATCATGTGTACCACATAATTGGAAATTACTATAAACCATTATGCAATATTATATCCATATATTAATCACACTTAAGCAAGTAATGAATAGCTAGTTCCAGAAAACAACTATGCATATTTTAAATAAGAAGGGTGGTTAGGATTCACCTATTAAGTAGATTTTGAATAATAGAATTCACCATTCTGAGAACCCTAATAATTAAATTCTCTTATATAATGATTGTTATATAATAATAAAGATGGATACATGCTTTGCATATATTTATCTATCTTAAACCATTATCATTACATTCATTAGGAGGAAATAAAAATCATTCTATAAGGGTATAATATGATTAACAAATCCCTAAAACCCTAACTCCTGTATTAGTTATAATAAAATATATACATTGCTATTTCCGAAATTCATGAGAATAATATTAATCATATTATTTCCCTATAACTTTATGTATTATATAATAAGAAAAGGATCACCATATATATATTTCCCTCCAAATTATAAATTAACTAAAACTAAGTTTATAAATAAATAAGGAAAGATCATTTAATAATCCATGGTTTATTATGGAATGAAAATGAATAACAAAGTCCCTTACCAAATATTAGAAGGATCTATAAAAACAAAATAAAGAAATGTAACATTATATAATAAAAGTTCAAAAATTGAATATAAATAACTTTATGATTGTTGCAAGTATTTATCAAAGAAATTCCATTAAGAAAAGTCAAAACAATTGCTTAAATAAAAAGCTAGAAAAGAAAACAGAATATAGTAAATATAAAAGAAAAAGAAGGGGAAACAGGTTAGCCCAGTTTCTGGCCCGTGGCCCACATTCCCTCCTTCTCATCTGTCGCCCGCTAGCAGACGCAACAAAACATCTGGCAAGCTTTGCCGCGACCCAACTAGCCCAATTCACAGCCCATACCGTTTCGCAATTTCTTTTCCTTTCTTCCTCCTCTCGCTAGAAGGACAGCACCGAGCAAGCAGCTCGCTGGCTCGAGCTCCGCCATCCGCCGTCGTCGTGATGACCACAGACGTCAAGATCCGTGTCGCTGTTGTTCGTTGCCTATAAGAAGACCACCGATGCGCCGGAGATCCTTATCCTCATTGTTCCTCTCCAATTTCCTCTCTGACCGAAAACCTAGCTCGCCGGAGCTGCATATCGCCAATGTTTCCGACCGTCCCGAGACTCGTCGTGATGCCAGGAAGCCTCTCCTCATTCGACTATGTCATTTGCCCCTACTCACGGAAGCCGGGGAGCCCTTTGTCGACCCAATCAACACCTCGTTTCCACCTCTGGTCACCGTCGTTCATCGTTAGTTGCCGCCACCACAGACCTCCTCCGACCTCGCCGTCGCCACTAATCGCACCAGGGTGAGTCCACCGTCCTCGTAGACCATCTCCCTTGCTCTCTCTTGCTCTGGTTGCTCCCCGCCGCACTAGCTCGCAAGCTCCACCGTCGGCCACCGTCATACACAGTGCTCCGGCGACCAAAATGGAGCGGCGCCGCCACTATAGGGTTCCTTGCGACGCCCTCTTTCTGATAAACACAATCACAACCGCGCGCGTGTATGGGATCACTCGATCGACAATCGATCTGAGAGGATCAGTCTCAGATGATGTCAGCATGACATCGTGCTGAGGTCATAACACCTCTTATTAATTTATTTAATTGCTCTGTAAATGACATGGCAAAGGTCCCACTAGTCAGTGACTGGGGTAGGTGTAACATCCCAAAAATATTAAACTTGGATCATAAAACTCTAATCATCAAAATTAGGGTTAACAAAAACTTTTCCAACTAAAATTATGAAAGCATTCATATGTGTGTGTATTCAAAATTTGGATTCTTTTGAATTGCCATGGTTCTGTGTTTCTTTGCTTGTAAAAGGATTCTTAGGTGAAATAAACATCATCTAAACAATCCCCAAACTTTCCCAAAGACAAACAACTCAAAATAAACAAATGAAGTGAATGGTCATTTTTGCCAAATTAACTCTCATGCCTACTTTGGCTATCTCTAGTTTACAAAACTCAATAGAAACATCTGTGGATCTTTGCACCCCTTGTTAGTACTCATAATAAGGTACCAATGCCCACTTTGTGATCTTCCAAAAACATTCAAATGCTCAGTTTAAATGACAGTATAAAATTGAATCTATCTCATATGGGAAGATCCCACTATTTCAAAAACCACTTAAACAAGTTCAATTTTCAAAATCCAAGCACCCACAGAATCCTCAACACATGCCTAGCACACCCACCAAAAATCTTTTCAAAATTCAAAAGTAAGTTTCTTGTGGCCATTTCATCAAACAGCTTGCAGATTAAAATCAAACAAACAATAAACACTATAGTGTGAAGTAAATTTGGCCTAACTTGTTCCCTCTCTGGTTGCAACTAGTCCTTAGTAGATCATCTAGCTCATTTGTAAACATCTAGCACCACTGTGAGCTTGTCTTGCCATCAATGGGGAGCAGGCCGAGCCTCACCATGCCACCCCATTGTCACCGGCCAGCTAGCAGCCACCCTAGCCTTGCCAACCTTGTCTGGGAGGTAGCTAGCACCTAACCGCCCCCTCTCGACCAGCCCTAGCTCAAAGACAGAGACAAGAACCGCCAGGAACGCCGTGCCCGCACCGCTGTCGACCATGCCGACGCGCACCACTGTGCACGCATCGTTCCCACTCAACCTGACCACCTCGAGCCCTTGACGCCCGCCATCATGAACCCCACTGTCCTAGGAGACCACTAGACATGATCGTTTCCTCGCCCGTACCCCGTAGCCACCGCACGCCGCAGAGTTCGCCGTTGGTACGGCTCAGAGCACCTCATGTTCCCGACCGATTGCCACCGCATTCAAGTCCTAGAGCATCGCCAGGAGACCGCGCATCGATCGCCAACCTCAGCCATAACTCTAGCCGCCCGTAGCCATGTCGCCACCGTCGCCTGCCCATCCCTCTCGGTCTCGCCGTTGAGCCTATAAAAGGAGGTGACCCCCAGCCGATTGAAGCACACCATTCCACTCCCCTCACATCATTGATCATCCCACCCTCTAGCCGGAGCACAAGGAGCAGCAGCTCGCCGGAATTGCGTCAGAGCAGGCCGCCTCTAGAGAAGAAGGGAGTCGTTGATTTCAACCACCCCCGGAGCTGCCTTGACCATCCCCGAGCTCGCCGTCGACCACTCGTTCGTTTACCCGCCTCGCCGTCGTCGCTGGAACCCTGGTATGCCCCCTATGCACCTCCACTGATCTGCTAGGGTTCGAGCTCGCCGGTGACATGTTCATCGTTGACGACGATCCCCAGCCGTCGATCTTTCTTCTAATCCAACGAACCACACAGCCCCGTACCGCTTCGCGTGTTATGAGCCATTGACTGGTGGAACCCCCCTGTCAGCTGAGCCCCGCGCTGCTGAGTGACACTGGGCCGGCCCATTAACCTTTACCGCGCAGCCCAACCGTTTGAATTTAGATTTTTCTAATTTAATTCAAACATAGTTCTGTACCTATATTCAAAAATCAACCCAGCTCGATTCAGTGAACCAAATTGCATGAAACCAATTTTGTTAGAAAGGTACTGAAATGCTTAATCCAAGCCCGTTGGATTCAAATCATTTGGATCTGTAGATCAACCTTGGTAAAAATAACAATTTAGAAGCTTTTCTGCATTCAAACATTTTTCAAAATTCAACCATAATAGCTTTTGAGTTGATTCCAACTCTCAAAAATCACATTTGATCATACATTTTAGAATATATAAAAACATATGGGTTTACTTACAGAACAACCTGGAAGTCGTCGGAGTGGAAGCTAACCAGAAAGTTCTGTTCGCCACCCACTATCTAGCCGGAGATGCAAGAGCATGGTGGAACAGCGTTCGTGCAATGACCGGAGGACAGATGATGACCTGGGAGTAATTCAAGGTCAAGTTCAGCAGAACCCATGTGCCACCGGGTTTGGTCAAGAGAATGAGAGATGAGTTCAGAGAACTGAAGCAAGGAAGGATGACCGTAGTGGAATACCGTGACAAATTCTTATCATTAGATAGGTATGCCCCGGAGGAGATCGACACTGAAACCAAGAAGAAAGAAAGATTCTTGAATGGTCTGCACGATGAGATGCAGACGGTGTTGGTCAATATCCCCTTTGCTGATATTGAAGCCCTCGTCGACTCTGCCATTCAGATGGAAGGAAAGATCAACCAAGCCAATGTGAACTGCAAGCGCCGCATGATGCATCAGCCAGGAACCCATCATACCCCAAAGTATCGCCCCAACCCATCTCCAGGATTTGCCCCGAGAACCAACAGACCCCCGATGAACCGTCCGACCTATCCCAACCGTGGAAACCCAAGGCCCGGAGGAAATCACAACAACCCCAGCAACTCTAACAATTTCAACCATGCACCACCAAAGTTCAACAACAACAATGTTGCCGCCAACACCAACACTGCCCCTAGGACTGGAAGCAATGTTGTGCCTGTTGCAGCAAAGGACAAGTCGCAAGTAACTTGTTATGACTTTGGAAATAAGGGTCACTACTCCAATGAGTGCCCCAAGAAGAATGCAGCAGCCCCAATGCAAATGCCCCAGCTCAGCAACAGCGTCGTGTTTAGCCCGGAAGAAGGTTTGCCCCAGGGAATTCGCTCAACCGCAACGGCTGTCTTTTTCTCATGCATGCTGAAGAAGCCCAGGAAGCGCCAGATGTCGTGCTGGGTATGTTTTCTGTTAATTTAGTACTTGCTAGAGTGTTGTTTGATTCTGGTCAATCGCACTCATTTGTCACCGAAGAATTTGCATGCACTAGTAAGATTCAACCAACCAAACTGAAGCATGTTATGATTGTTCAAATCCCCGGTTCAACCACCAAAGCTAGGCAAATTTGCAAAGCCGTCCTTATCCGAATCCATGGCATATATTTTTATGCTAATCTGATAGTACTCAGAACTAAAGGTTTGGAAGTAGTACTAGGAATGGATTGGATGTCCAAACATAAAGGATTAATTGACTGTGCCAAGAAAGCCATAACCATGACCAAAGATAAATGAGTATCAGTCGAGCATGTATCCGAAACCTTACCTCGTCAATTCAAGTGCAACAAGAGTATAGCCCAACCTACCATTGACCAAGTCCGGATAGTCTGTGAATACCCCGATGTATTTCCAGATGTTTTGCCCGGTATGCCTCTAGATCGGGATATCGAGTTTATCATTGAACTAATCCCCGAAACAGGACCCATAGCCCAGAGACCATATAGTATGAACCCGTCTGAACTAGCAGAACTAAAGAAGCAACTGGATGCCAAGCTGGAAATTGGATTGATTCAACCAAGTGCGTCACCATGGAGATCACCTGTCTTGTTTGTGGATAAGAAGGATGGAGGTAACTGTTTGTGTACGGATTATCGGAAGTTGAGTGATGTCACTATCAAGAACAAATACCCATTGCCCAAGATAGAAGATTTGTTTGATCAGTTGACCGGTGCCAAAGTGTTTTCTAAGATTGATCTTATAACTGGCTATCATCAACTCAAGATTCGCGCAAAGGATATTCCCAAGACTGCCTTTACCACCAGATATGGATTATACGAGTATACAGTCATGTATTTTGGATTAACCAATGCCCCCGCTAATTTCATGAATCTCATGAATAAGATTTTTATGGACTTCCTGGATAAGTTTGTCGTTGTTTTCATCGATGACATTCTGATTTATTCCAAATTAGAAGAAGAACATGAGCTACACCTAAGGACCATTCTTGGAACCCTTAGAGAGCATCAGTTGTATGCCAAGTTTAGCAAATGTGAATTCTGGTTACAGGAGGTAGGATTCCTCGGTCACATTGTATCAGCCAGAGGAATTGACGTTGACCCTGCAAAGGTGAAAGATGTCGAAGATTGGCAAGCCCCAACCACTCAAACCCAAGTTTGTGCATTTCTCAGATTGGCGGGATACTACCACAAGTTCGTAGAAGGATTCTCGAGTATCACCAGACCCATGACCAAATTGCTGAAGAAGGACAAGAAGTTTGAATGGACGGACAAATGTGAAGCGAGTTTTCAAGAACTCAAGAGAAGATTGATTTCAGCCCCAATCTTAATCATGCCGGATATCATGAAGCCCTTTGACGTGTATTGTGATGTATCCAAGATCGGTCTCGGATGTGTGCTAATGCAAGAAGGCAAAGTTATATCTTATCTATCCCGACAACTGAAACAACATGAGCAGAACTATCCAACCCATGACCTCGAGCTCGCAACCATAGTTTTAGCCCTGAAGACATGGAGGCACTACCTGATGGGAAACCGTTGTGAGATTTATTCGGATCACAAGAGCCTGAAGTATATATTCACTCAGAAGGAGTTGAATATGAGACAGAGAAGATGGATTGAGCTAATCAAGGATTACGACCTGGACATTCACTATCACCCCGGTAAAGCTAATGTGGTAGCAGATGCCCTTAGCAGATTGTCGTGCCGCTTGAACTCCATGATTTTGAAGGAGCAACCAAGTCTGCACAAAGAGATGGAAGAGTTCCGAATGGAATTAGTGAGTGAAGGATTTTTGGCTAGCATAGAACTTCAACCCACTTTGATCAGCCAGATCAAGGAGGCGCAGAAAGGAAATGCTAGTATCGAAGGAATCAAGCGTCGTATCGGTACAGGCAAAGTATCCTGATTTACCGAAGACGAAGAAGGAGTTCTGTGGTACAAAGGACGCCTTTGTGTACCAGCAGATTCTGAGCTGAAGGAAGTTATTCTGAAGGAAGCTCATGATACTCTTTATTCTATCCACCCCGGAGGAACGAAGATGTATCAAGATTTGAAAGAGCAATTTTGGTGGCATAAGATGAAGAGAGAAATCGGAAGCTATATCACCAAGTGTGATATATGTCAAAGAGTCTAGGCGGGACATCAAAGACCCGCTGGATTGTTGCAACCATTGCAGATCCCGGAATGGAAATGGGATTTCGTTGGAATGGACTTTATCACCCGATTTCCTACTTCTAGTAGGGGAAATGACTCTATCTGGGTCATTGTGGACAGATTGTCCAAAGTCGCCCATTTCTTACCAGTCAAGACCATGTATCAGAGTTCGAAGCTAGCGGAGTTATACATCGATGCGATCATCAGTTTAGACGGAGTCCCCAAGCACATCGTATCTGATCGAGGAACTCAGTTTACCTCAAGATTCTGGAAGAAAGTCCAAGAAGGTTTAGGAACCCGACTAGATTTCAGCACAACTTATCACCCTCAGACCGACGGACAAACAGAGCGAGTAAATCAAATACTCGAAGACATGTTGAGAGAATGTGTGTTAGAGTATGGATCTAAATGGGAAGACCGTCATTGCTCACAATTTTCATACAACAACAGTTATCAAGCTAGTTTGCAAATGGCCCCATTTGAATTCATGTATGGAAGGAAGTGTCGCACCCCTTTGAACTGGTCGGAAGTAGGAGAGAGTCAGATTTTCGGACCCGACATCCTACAAGAAGCAGAAGAGAAAGTTCACAAGATTCGTGAGAACCTCAAGACATCCCAGTCAAGACAGAAGAGTTACACCGACAAGAGACGTCGAGACCTCACCTTCAACGTCGGAGAATTTGTGTATCTGAAAGTGTCGCCATTGAAAGGAATGCAGCATTTCCAACTGACAGGAAAGTTATCCCCCAGATATGTCGGCCCCTTCAAGATTCTGAACCATCGAGGAGAGGTGTCGTATCAATTGGAACTGCCAGGAGAGATGTCATCCGTGCACAATGTGTTCCATATCTCATTACTTCACAAGTGCCTCGAAGTTCCGGAGAAGACTGAAGTGTTCAAGAACATTGATCACCGGACCATAGTGATCAACGATGACCTGACCTATCCCGAAGTACCCATCTGTATTTTGGAAGAAGCTTTCAGAACTACCAGAACCCGAAGCATCAAATTTCTCAAGATTCAATGGAGCAACCACATAGAAGAAGAAGCTACCTGGGAGCGCGAGGATCACATCAGGATGGAGTTTCCTGATCTCTTCAAATCCTAGGTAATCTTTTTTGTCCTTTTTCAAATCTCGGGACGAGATTTTGTTTAAGGGGGGAAGTTTTAACATCCCAAAAATATTAAACTTGGATCATCAAACTCTAATCATCAAAACTAGGGTTAACAAAAAAAATTCCAACTAAAATTATGAAAGCATTCATATGTGTGTGTATTCAAAATTTGGATTCTTTTGAATTGCCATGGTTCCGTGTTTATTTGCTTGTAAAAGGATTCTTAGGTGAAATAAACATCATCTAAACAATCCCCAAGCTTTTCCCAAAGACAAACAACTCAAAATAAACAAATGAAGTGAATGGTCATTTTTAACAAATTAACTCTCATGCCTACTTTGGCTATCTCTATTTTTCAAAACTCAACAGAAACATGTTTGGATCTTTGCACCCCTTGTTAGTACTCATAATAAGGTACACGGGCCCGCTTTGTGATCTTCCAAAAATATTCAAATGCTCAGTTTAAATGACAGTTTAAAATTGAATCTATCTCATATGGAAAGATCCTACTATTTCAAAAACCACTTAAACAAGTTCAATTTTCAAAACCCAAGCACCCACAGAATCCTCAACACATGCCTAGCACACCCACCAAAAATCTTTTCAAAATTCAAAAGTAAGTTTCTTGCGGCCATTTCATCAAACAGCTTGTAGATTCAAATCAAACAAACAACAAACACTATAGTGTGCAGTAAATTTGGCCTAACTTGTTCCCTCTCTGGTTGCAACTAGTCCTTAGTAGATCATCTAGCTCATTTGTAAACATCTAGCACCACTGTGAGCTTGTCTTGCCATCAATGGTGAGCAGGCCGAGCCTCACCATGCCACCCCATTGTCGCCGGCCAGCTAGCAGCCACCCTAGCCTTGCCAACCTTGTCTGGGATGTAGCCAGCACCTCACTGCCCCCTCTCGACCAGCCCTAGCTCAAAGACAGAGACAAGAACCATCGTGCACGCACCGTTACCACTCAACACGACCACCTCGAGCCCTTGCCACCCGCCAGCATGAACCCCATCGTCCCAGGAGACCACTAGACATGATCGTTTCCTCGCCCGTACCCCATAGCCACCGCACGCCGCGGAGTTCGCCGTCGGTACCGCTCAGAGCACCGCACATTCCCGACTGATTGACACCGCTCCTAAGCGCGCATTCAAGTCCTAGAGCATCGCCAGGACACCGCATGTCGATCGCCAACCTCAGCCATGCCTCTAGCCGCCCGTAGCCATGTCGCCACCATCGCCTGCCCATCCCTCTCGGTCTCGCCGACGAGCCTATAAAAGGAGGCGACCCCCAGCCGATTGAAGCACACCATTCCACTCCCCTCACCTCACTGATCATTCCACCCTCTAGCCAGAGCACGAGGAGCATCAGCTCGCCAGAATTGCGCCAGAGCAGTCGCCTCTGGATAAGAAGGGAGCCGTTGATTTCGACCACCCCCGGAGCTGCCTCGACCATCCCCGAGCTCGCCGTCGACCACTTGTTCGTTTGCCCGCCTCGTCGTCGTCGTTGGAACCCTGGTATGCCCCCTATGCACCCCCACTGAGCCGCTAGGGTTCGAGCTCTCCGGTGACATGTTCATTATCGACGACGATCCCTAGCCGTCGATCTTCCTTCTAATCCAACGAACCACACAGCCTTGCATCAAGGTGTTATGAGCCACTGACTGGTGGAACCCCCCTGTCAGCTGAGCCCCGCGCTGCCGAGTGACACTAGTCCGGCCCATTAACCTTTCCCGCGCAGCCCAACTGTTTGAATTTAGATTTTTCTATTTTAATTCAAACACAGTTCTGTACCTATATTCAAAAATCAACCCAGCTCGATTCAGTGAACCAAATTGCATGAAACCAATTTTGTTAGAAAGGTACTAAAATGATTAATCCAAGCCCGTTGGATTCAAATCATTTGGATCTGTAGATCAACCTTGGTAAAAATAACAAGTCAGAAGCTTTTCTGCATTCAAACATTTTTCAAAATTCAACCATAATAGATTTTGAGTTGATTCCAACTCTCAAAAATCACATTTGATCATACCTTTCAGAATATATAAAAACATATGGGTTTACTTACAGAAAAAGTGTTCAAGTAATAAAAGAATGCCACATAGGCATTTCTAGTCACTTTAATTATTTAAAATAAAAAGGTTAAACCTTATTAAATTGTGACACCACTTTAAATCACATTCCCATGTACTGAAATATGTGGTGATGACATGTGTCAACATGATCCCATGTTTGAGTTGGAGAATATTAAATCTTAAGTAGTTTTTCAATGAGTAGAAATTACTTTTCTCAAATTAAAATAAATAAGACAAATGCTTTAATCTTGTAATGATAGGTGATGGTGCTAGATCATCTATAGAACACCCTTGTGTGATGATTGAAAATAGTTAAGTATTGTTTGGTGATTGTGTACCTCGTATTTATTTATAGACGCTAGTACCGACCAAGGATACGAGGAGGAAGGAGGATACTACGAAGAAGAAGCCGAGGAGAACTTCAACCACTGCTCTGCACAAGGCAAGCTAACACTTGCAATTATGAAAGTTAGATAACCTATGCATTGCACTAAGCATGCTTGGTTGGACACATTTTATGATACCCAATCCTAGTTTTACTTGCAAGCTTTATACTTTATTTCTTTATCAAAGCTTTCTCTTAAATTTTACTTAAAGTGACTTGTAGATTCTAGGAAGATAATTGAAGGTTGCATAAAGAGCATTAAATTTGGCCTAAGCTAGATAATCTTGATGTCATCCTAAGGCATGAGATTGAACTTAATTAATCTCCACTTGTTTACTACCCCTCATTAGTACTTACCCCACTTGTAGATGCTAGTGCTAAGCATAAAACTTGATCAACTTTAGATGAGAATACTTGGTGAAAATGGTTATGAATACCTTGGAATGATGCGTCATTCCACTGAAATGTTTTGACATGTGTTTCTGAACACCAGATGATTTTGATGATGAAAATGTTGAGGCATGAGCCTTATCCCTTTATAAAACGAATGGTTGTCTGGATGCGATACCATTCCAATTTTACCGTACAACCACAGTACCCAAAAATTGGGTAGGGCTTGACTGGAAATTTATATACCTTAGTATGGGTTCCCTCACGGCCAAGGTCTGAGCTGAGGCTACCTTGTGAAGATTGTCCACCTGTGCAGTACCCAAGATGACAGTTGGTCATGGTTGGGAGGCCAAACTCACAGGAGAGGTGCCTATACTAGGGCGTGTAATTGAAAGGTTAGGATTGATTATCCGCATACTGAGTATGGTGAATTCAGGATTTGTTCCTAACGGATGTATCGAATGCTGTGGTGAAAGTGTACAATCTTTGCAGAGTGTCAAACTATTCGAATAGCCGCGTCCGCGGTTATGGATAGTTGGAGTGTGAAATGGATCGTATGGGCACCTAGAGGGGGGTGAATAGGTGCTAACCAATTTTTTAATACTTTTTCAATTTTAGGCTTGACACAAAGTAAATTCTCTAGATATGCAACTACGAGAATTTCCCTATATGCAACCCTAACTACTAAGCACGTAAAGAGAGGAGCGAGGAAACCGTAGTGGAGCACGCGGAGACACAGGGATTTGTTTTACCACAGTTCCTTCCTTGTTAAGGGAAGTACATCTGCGTTGGAGGGGTGGGCGGTTCTAAGACCACCACGCCACAATAGGCCTCACCCTATTCTCCGATGGATCTCTCCACGAGAGGCATGATCCACCTTCTCCACTATTGGATCCCTTCGAGGCAGGAACCGGTGCCTTTTACAACACTATCGGGGCACACACCCACAACCGAATTGGGGGCTCCCGAGATGACAACAAGCTTCCACAAGAACAAGGTTTATCAATATAAACAAAAACAAGGATCTAGGTATTTGCAAGAAATACTAGATCGGTGGTTCTCCAAATGAATGGAGAGGATATGAAGCGCTTGATTGCTGATGATGAAGATCGAGTTATCCTCCTTCGATTCCCCAAGGGACGGGGCCTTTGGGTGGATCTAGGTGGAGCTCTCTTGGATGAAGATTTCAGATCTGATCTTGTCTTTTTCGAATGAATCAAGAGATCTGGCGGGAGGGGGAAGGCTGGCTTAAATACCCCCTCCCCAGATCTAGTTGTTGAACAACTTTGGGGGCGGATTATCCTCCCCCTTGGGGAAACTCTGCCCCAAGGGCGGATTTTCCGGGGGAAACTCCGCCCCCTCTCTAGGGCTAGCGCCTGCGTGACTTGGTGAAGATCTTGGGGGCGGATAATCCGGCCCCCTCCTGGGGCGGATTATCCGGCCAGGCCGAAAAGTCCGGCCAACACTCCGCCCCCTCTCTAGGGCTTGCACCTTGGCGGTGAGCAAGGGGGACGGACTATCCGGCCCCCACCCCGAGGGGCGGATTATCCGGCATGGCTGGAAAATCCGGCGAAAACTCCGCCCCTCTTTTGGGGCTTACGCCTGCTAGGGAAGAGGGAGGGGCGGATTATCCTCCCCTGGTGGGGGCGGATTATCCGCCCTCCAAAGGCAGAATCCTTCTCCCTTTTTCTCAGAGAGAGCTGCAACATTTCAACACACATCAAATAATCCTTGATATTGTTATCTAGCACACAAAACACTAGGGATTATAAAATGTTCTTTCAATCTCCCCCTTTTTGGTGTTAGATGACAATATTAGGATTTGCAATGAAACCGGCTAATGCCACCTTAAAATTGAAAGACGCTCCCCCTAGATGTGTGCATATTTATAATTTGCGTTTGAATACAAATACACACACTAGAGAGAACATAACTTTCATAGCAACGATAATTGAAACAAGGTGGGTTGGGAAACAAGGTCATACCACCGGTATGTGATTATAGCCAAAGAATATAATTAGCTTGATAGCCTCCAAGCACATCCCAACAATATTGATGCATACATTATATAATCCCATGATTCCATATGCCATCAAATATGCTCCATAGATAAATCTAGAATTCCATGATATCCACAATAGATAAATCCAGAATTCCATGAATACCAAACAGTGGAGCACGGCATAGTCTTACATAATCCAAGCACAAATAGCAAATAAGTTCACGCACAAGCAAGCAAATAAAAACAACGGAAAGATAAGTGCTTGCGCCCGACCCTTGCAAATCCACGAGACCTAATAGAACTACTTCTCCCCCTTTGGCATCGAAACGCCAAAAAGGAAGAAGGGCGATGGTTTAGAGCAAGAATAGATGGTACTACACATCCAGATTTGCAAGAATCAAATCAAACAAAAGCCAAAGTTGAGTGTGTTTTCCATAAGAACAAGAAATATGCAAGAGAATCCAAAGAGAGCCATTAGAAACCAACTCTTCTCAAGGAAGAGGGCGGTGGCCTAAGCCACCATGTTGGAGCGCATGGCATGACACCGTGAAGATGTATCTTGAGTTCAAAACCAATGCTCATCGATGACCCACATATCACAAAATGATATTAAGGGAAATGATTTTACTTGCTTTCGGCATTATGGGGGGAGGGTTGGCCCAATCAATTAGTACCACACTCCCCCTATGTCTATGCCCGAATCTAAACCAAATACATGAAAAAGAGCAAGTGAGTGTGCAAGGGTAGTCAAGCCAAGCTCCTTGAATCTATGATATTTAGCTCATTCTTCAAATAACAAAATCTTGCTTCATCAAGGGGCTTCGTGAAAATATCAGCAAGTTGGTTCTTCGTGCTCACAAAGGATAGGACAATATCACCACGAGCAACATGATCCCGAATGAAGTGGTTGCGAATCTCAATATGTTTTGTTCTTGTATGCTGCACGGGATTGTAAGCAATTTTGATAGCACTTTCATTGTCACATAAAAGAGGCACTTTGTCACAATTGACATCATATTCCTTTAAAGTTTGCCTCATCCATAATAATTGTGTACAAGAACTTGCAGCAACAACATATTCAGCTTCGGCGGTTGAAAGAGAAATACAATTCTGTTTCTTTGAAGACCAACACACTAGAGACCTGCCCAAGAATTGACATGCACCAGAGGTTGATTTCCTATCATCTTTTTCACCAGCCCAATCTGAATTAGTGTAACCACATAGAGAGAAACTTGAACCCTTGGGATACCATAACCCAAAATTTGGGGAATGAACCAGATATCTGAAGATTCGTTTGACCGCCACTAAGAGGCTTTCTTTAGGAGCGGCTTGGTACCTTGCACACACTCCTACACTTAACACGATATCGGGCCTAGATGCGCAAAGGTAAAGGAGAGAGCCGATCATGGATCGGTATACCTTTTGGTCCACGTCTTTACCCTTGGGATTGAGCTCAAGATGACACTTTGTTTGCATAGGAGTAGCCACACCATTGAGATCCGTCATCTTGAACCTTTTGAGAATGTCTTGGATGTACTTAGCTTGATTAATAAAAGTTCCCTCTCTAAGTTGTTTGATCTCAAATCCAAGAAAGAACCTTAACTCACCCATCATGGACATATCAAACCTGTCAGTCATAAGCTTTGAAAATTCACCGTTAAAAGCTTGGTTAGTAGAGCCAAAAATAATGCCATCTACATAAAGTTGGCATACAAAAAGCTCCCCATTAACCTTCTTAGTAAAAAGAGTGGGATCGATTTGCCCAACTTAGAATCCATGGTCTAGCAAAAGCTCTTTAAGGTGCTCATACCACGCACGTGGGGCTTGTTTAAGGCCATAGAGCGCCTTATCGAGTTTGTAGACATGGTTCGGAAATTTGGGGTCCTCAAAACCCGGGGCTGCTTGACGTATACTAACTCATGGAGAGGACCATTAAGAAATGCACTCTTAACATCCATTTGCTGTAATTTAAAATTATGATGGGCTTCATAGGCCAAAAGGATACGGATGGATTCAAGACGAGCCACAGGAGCATAAGTCTCGCCAAAATCAATTCCTTCCACTTGAGAGAATCCTTGAGCCACGAGACGTGCTTTATTCCTCACAACAATGCCATTTTCATCTTGTTTGTTCTTGAAGATCCACTTGGTACCGATAACATTGCAGCAGTCCTTGGGTTTCTCTACGAGCTTCCAAACTTTGTTGCGTTCGAAGTTATTTAATTCTTCATGCATTGCAACAACCCAATCGGGGTTTTCAAGAGCATCAAAGACCTTCTTCGGTTCAACCATGGAAATGTGATCTTGATGATCACAGAAGCTTGCAAGTTCTCTTCTAGTAGATACCCTTCTTCGTAAATCGAAACAACCTTGTCAAGAGTGTGACCCCTTAGTTCAAGGTTTATATCAGCACGAGCCTTGCGACGAGCCTCAATGTCCTTAATGTTTCTAGAAGGAGTTGATTCAGTAATTGTATCCTTGTCTTGATCACTGCCTTGCCCTTGATCTTGATCTGAGTTAACACCAGAAGATTGCTGCTGAGTTTGTTCTTCAGGGCCGGATAATCCGCCCCTTGGAGGGGCCGAACTATCTGGACTGGGAGGTGAAGCACCAAAGCCTTCTTCCTGAGAGTGCCTGACAGGAGTTGGAGACCCAGGGCCAGATAATCCGCCCTCGGGGGCCAGAAAATCCTACCTGGGAGCTTCTGAGCTGTTGTCTTCTCCTCCGGATCCTCTGGAACGAGTTGGAGTGCCAGGGGCGGATTGTTCGCCCCTTGGAGGGGGCGGATAGTCTGGCCTGGGACTACCAACTTGTCCAGGGGACAGATGATCTTCAGCAGGTTGCAATGTTGGTGCAGAATTTTCTCCAACAGTAGGAGCTTGTTGATCTTGTGTAGATGAGGGCTCCACATGAGTGGAGCATTGTCCTTCCCGATCCGCCACAAGGGGTTCCTCAATGGGGCGGAAAAATCCCACGCCCATTCTTCTTATGGCATCTTGGGGTATTTCAACATCTGCATCACAAACATCAACTTGCCCTACAAAGGAGCCGTTATTTTCATCGAACTCCAGACTACAAGATTCTACAACAATCCCAGTGAGCTTGTTGTAGACTCTATAAGTGTGGGATTCGGCACCGTAACCAACAAAAATACCTTCTAAAGCCTTGGACTCAAATTTTGACAAACGGACACCTTTAATAAGAAAGAAACACTTACACCCGAATACCCTAAAGTATGAGATGTTGGGCTTGTTACCGGTAAGTATTTCATATGGAGTCTTGTCCAAAATCTTTCGGAGGTAGAGCCGGTTCGAAGAGTGACAAGCAGTGGATATGGCTTCAGCCCAGAAATTATAAGGAGACTTGAATTCAGCCAACATTGATCTTGCCATATCCATCAAAGTCCGGTTCTTCCTCTCGGCTACACCATTTTGTTGAGGGGTGTACGCAGCGGAATATTGATGTCTAATCCCCTCATCGCTAAGAAACTCATTCAAAGTGTAGTTCTTGAATTCGGAGCCGTTGTCACTTGTTATTGCCAAGATAGGAACATTGTGTTGACGTTGAACTTCATTGGCAAAGTCAATGACAGTTTGTTGAGTCTCACTTTTTAGCTTGAAGAAATAGACCCATGTATATCTTGAGTAATCATCGACAATGACCAAGCAATATTTCTTCCCACCAAGACTTGCATGAGAGGGAGGACCAAATAAATCCACATGAAGTAATTCCAAGATCCTCTTTGATGACACAATAGTCTTCCTCTTGTGGGGAGAGTCATGCATTTTTCCTTCAACACAAGCCCTGCAAACACGATCTTTGGCAAAGGAGACATTGTCTTTTAGTCCAAGGATGTGGCCACCCTTCTAGAGACTTTGCAAAGTTCTCATGTTGACATGGGCTAAATGGTGATGCCATATCCAGCCCACGTCGGCCTTTCCGAATAGACACATCGGACCCGAAGTGGTTTTCCCCGAGAAGTCCACCACATACAGGTCATTTTCGACGTATCCAACGAAAGCGACCTTTAGAGACTTGCTCCACAAGAGTACCACCAAATCATCATCGATAAAAACATAAAAGCCCATCTTGCCAAGGGCACGAACAGAAAGAAGGTTGTAACCGAGGGTCTCAACAAGCATGACGTCCACGAGAGAGATATCGTGGGCAACCACAACCTTGCCAAGACCCAATACCTGAGATTTAGACTTATCACCATAGGAGACTGTGATATTATCAAGATTTGGACGCATCTCCGTGATGATCTCCTTGCTTCCGGTCATATGACTAGTGCAGCCACTATCCAGCACCCATTTCACCCATCTAAGCATAGCCCCGCAATGTAATTACTTCTTGGTTTTAGGTACCCATTTTTCAATGGGTCCTTTCATGTTAGTAACAAGGGTCTTTGGGACCCAAATAGACCAAGCAATATATTCATCAAAGGGACCGACATAATAAGCATAAATGTTGCCATAATCATCACAAAAGAGTTCATAATTTGGATTGTGAGACCCTGTAAAACCAATATTGTTAGTCTTGTCTTTTGTGACATTCTTCTCAGCGGTGCTTGTCTTTGATTGCACATTCTTGGACTTGTTCTTCTTGGTTTTCTTTTTCTTGGACTTGGTGACATACCCAAGTCCCTCTTTACCATGATTTGACCTTTGCTTGCCAAGGAATTCATCAAGCACACCTTTATCCTTGGGAGTGATGTCCTTGATCACTTCTTTTTCCACACTATCATTTTTCTTGTGACTATATGTTAAGTTGGATGAGTTAGGGACATCATATTTGGCCAATCGACTTTGAAGCTGATCATGTGACTCATTGAGAATGGAGAAATCGTTTTTCAATGCCTTGTGAGCATTGTCAAGTTTCTCCAATTCCTCGGAGAGTCTATCATGAGTAGCCCCAAAGTCAATCTTTTCCTTCTTTAACTTCTTTGCTTTGTTGACTGCATTGTCACATTCCTTAACAAGTTTAGTCACAATTTCTTCATGTGACTCTTCAATAGACTCAAGCCTCTCTTCAAGAGAGACCCGAGCCTCTTCTTCTTCTTCAAGAGCATTTTTAAGGATGCAATTTCCATTGCATCCTCCCTTTCAATTCTGCCCTTTTCTTTGAGGAGAGCTTCGTTTTGGGCCAGCTGATCCATGAGAGCTTCAAAACGAACTTTGTGCTCACCTTGCAAGTTAGTGTAGAAGTAATCCAAAGCAATAATCTCTTCTTTGACCTTAAGACTAGTAGGATCATCCATGTCAATCATAGCCTTAGGAAAAGAGGAGTTAGAAGTCGTTACCTTAGAGCTTCTTGCCATGAGACAAGTAGCATTATTGTTGATGATGTTTTCATTCAGGGAGTCGAAGAGAGATGTTGATGTAGTTGTGGTGGCTATAGCAGCCACTTCTTGGGAGCTATCGTCCTCGTCCTCATCTTCACTTCCCGATGAATATTCTTCTTGAGCCACTAGAACAATCTTCGATTTCTTCTTGAAGGGAGCATTCTTCTTTACAAACTGTTTCTTGCGTGGAGCCTTTGACTTGTCCTTGAAAATAAGACTTCCTCCATTATCTTCACTACTTTGATATGGACACTTAGCTACAAAGTGCAGCCGGTCACCACAATTGAAGCATGTTCTCAGCTTGGGACCATTTTCTTTTCTTCCATAGGCTCCACTCTTGTGTTCTTGTTCAGCTTTAGCCTTGGCTGGATATTTCCAAAAGTTTCTTGCATAAAGAGCCAAGTATTGTCTGTGGATCCTTTTTATATCCTCGGGACAATCCAGACCTTCTACGGCATATTCATCATGATCACTCACACTAGTCTTCAAGGCCATGTTGACCCCCTTTTGCATCCCCATAGCTCGAGCACGAGCATCTTCGGCATTCTTGGCAGCCACTTTGAAAGCAGCCATTTATTGCATTACCTCATTGGATGACATGAGGTGATAGTTGTGCCTACCTTGGAGACTCTTCAAAACTGTGGGCTCAAATGGCATAAGAGCACTGACATACTTGCGCTTGATCTAAGCATCATCAACATGAGCTGCACCGTGGTTTCTGAAGGTTGTGGCTATTGACTTGAGCCTCCTATACATATCCTCGTGGTCATCACCATCCAACATATAGAATCCTTCAGCTTCGTTGCTCAAAGCATCATATCTATTCCTTCTCATACTTTCATTTTTGATGAAGAGCTCGGTGAGGGCATCCCAAGCTTCCTTAGCTGTACTAAGGTGCTGAATGTGTGGCATGTCTTTGTCACTGTAGAGGTCCCAACCTTTAATAAGGTAGAGATCCCTGTGTTTACAATGCTAGTCCCTGGATCAATAGCTAGCATCCACAGTTAAGATGTAATATCAAGAAACAAAGGTCATAATACAGCTTTATAACCAGGAATAAAATAATTTATTACATCTTACATAGCTCATTTGGCTATCTCATTACAATGCAGCAGAAATAACAATAGCATGGGGTCCTTCATCTTCAAAGTGCCACAGGCAAACATGTTGGTTGTAGACTTGTAATCCTAATCAACACACTTCACTAACATCAAACAAACCTGCAACATAACAAGTTACAGCCACAAGGGTCAATACATTTGAATTGTATTGGCAAGTGATACTATGGTAGTATAGTGGAGTCTATCATCTATATGCATTTGGCTAAGTGGAGCTTAGGCTTGCTTTGCTCAAAATAGATTTTCCTTATCATTTGAAAACTCTAATTTTTTGTTTGTCAAAAATCACCCAAGGCATCTCCCAATAGAAATTGGTGATCCTTCAACCCTTGTTCAACCACAAGTTTTTAACTTAGAAATTGGGATGAGGAGATTCTTGATAGCTTCCATGTCTTAATGCTCAAATTGTCCTTTACCAGGGACATGGCTAAGTACTTAGATTTTACACTCTGCAGAGGTGGTGCACTTTCCCCACAAGACTTGGTTTCACCAAGACAAGATCTTTCAGAAGCCTTCCCTTAGACCAGAATGGACGCGCTCCAACCTATCAATCCCCACCAACTGTCCATTTGGCTAAGTTATTGCAACCTATATGATCCAGGCAGAGCCCATAATGCCAGGTGGCTGCACTTGAAGCTT
Organism: Avena insularis; assembly: GCA_023614405.1. Lineage (NCBI taxonomy): Eukaryota > Viridiplantae > Streptophyta > Magnoliopsida > Poales > Poaceae > Avena > Avena insularis. Next base: position 259,510,256 of record CM042685.1, read on the forward strand.
CTCAACATTTGACATCTCAAATCTCTTTGTTCCTGGGTGGCCATCCACAAGTGAGATACCAAGTTTTCCCCAGTATACTAGACTTGGTGATGCCCAAGTTTTCCCCAGCATACTGGACTTGCATAACCACTCAACACAAACCATTCTTTCCATTCCACCCAGGTGATTCATTCACTTAGTTGTTTTATTAAACAAAACACAAGTCCTTGACTTAGAAATATTCCATAGCATGAAATATAATCCACCCTTGTTTTCTACTAGCTAAGCTAAGCATGATAGTAGTAGGAATCTTAACTTAGGAAATTTCTACTAAGGTTTCATCTACTAGGATTTCCCATGGCATAGTTTACACTTAGCAAAATTCCATGCAAGTCCTACTTAGAAATATCACTAATGCATAGTGAAAATAATGGGACAAAAGTATGAAGCATCACTTGCCTTTTTGGTAGAGAATATAAGTTCACTCCTTGTCCTTGCAATATTCACACTCTTCAAATGTCACTACAATTCAATCAAGCAAGGTACAATTTCAATCTACCAATCAAGCAAACATCACATAAAATAATAGAAACAAAGCAATGCATGCAAGAATGCAAAAGATTGTTTTATTTACAAAAGTGGTTTCTAATAGGTTATAAACATTCTAAAACACTTATTGGTCATTTTATAAAGTGGCAAAACCATTTGCAAAATATTTTACCTATAAACCATTTTTAAACCAAATCAATATTTCATGTGGTTGAAAATGCCTTTAGCAAAGTAATAATCTTTATAGGGTTCATCAAATATATTTTTAAATCATAAGATTTTGTGTTTAGGGTCAGAGAGTTTAAACCAAAACATTTCCCAAAGATTTTCTTCCAAAAGCATTTTTAACACATAAACATTATTTTTATTTGACTAGAAATGTTTTAAATCAAAGATTTATTCTTTTGCTTCACCAAATATGTTTTTAAAACCACCAATTGATTTCTATGGTCAGTAGGTTCAAAACAAACCATTTGCCAAAGATTTTATCCCCAAAATAATTTTAGAAAGAATTTTATGCTCAAAATATGCCTACACAAGTTTCTGCAAAAACAAACAATTTAACATAAGCAATTTACTAAACAAAGTGCATGGTCAAATAATTAACCTTGAATTATTTGAAAAATATTTAATATGATTTATAAATCATTTGAATTGGGTATTTGTCTTTATTCCAGTGAAATTAAATATAGTTTTAATTCCATAAATTTTATTTGGAAGATTTCTTTGATCTTATTTAAGTTAATTAAATAACTTTTATTCTACTTGGGTAAATTCCAAATATTATTTTCCCATGATTTTATTAATCATTTCTTAATAGGGATTTTATCTTTATTCAAATAGAATAGGATTTGGTCAAAGTCATTTTATTTTATTTGGAAATATCCATTTATTTTTTTTGGATTTGGATTATATTCATTCCATTTGTTTATGGATTAGGCCAATATTTAATTTGTTCTTTCAATATTCCTCATTTAATATTTCTTTCTCTATCTTATAAAATCCATATCTTTTTATTTATAGATCCAAACTTGGTGATTCCAATTTGTAAAATCTTATTTGATATTTGTTTATCCTTTTAAATCTCCTTAGGATTATTTGCTCACCATTTGGTATGGATTTTAGATAAGTGTTTTATTATCTTTGGAAATTACTTTTCCTTATCTTATTAAATTCATAAGATTTTATCCATGGCTCCAAATTAAGTGAAACCAATTTCTATGGTTTTAATAACATTTCTATTTGTCATTATTGATTATTTGTAAATATTTGTTGACAAATTTTTATACGGATCTAATCCATAGGCTTGGAGATAGTTTGGAAATGTTTTCCTTCCATTAGGGTTTTAGAGTTTTGGTTTATTCTCCAAGTGTTCATGTTTCCAGATGCATTTATGAAGAATGCATTTCACTTGATTTGAATTTAGTTGGATTCAAACTTTACTCAAGTTTGTTCAAGATGGGATTTTTAAGTTTCCATTTAGAAACAAAAGTTTCTTTTTACCCTAAATTTCAACAATTATTTATTTTGTTTATTTATTTTTCACATTGCAAGATTTGGAAAATCTTGGGATGTGACAGGCTACCACCCTTAAAATAAATCTCGTCCCAAGATTTGAGAAAGCTAGGGTTACAAGTTGGCTCAAAGCCACTAGGATACTACCACCCTTAAAAAAATTCTAACTAGATTACATCTTGGCTTGCTTGGGATCTTGATGATACTTCTCTAGGCAAACATCTGCATAGTGTCCTTTGTTTCCACACTTGAAACATGTGACAAGGCTGAGATCCTTCATAGGATTTATCTTGTACTTCATATTTTCTGGATAATTGCTTGCATAATGTCCTTGGTTACCACAATTGTAACATGTGACAAGATTGAGTTCTTCACGTATCTTCTGTGGACAAGTTGATAGATAATGGCCTAGCTCTTTGCAGTTGTTGTACCACACTTGGTTAATCTCTTTATATTTTTGTTTCTTCTAAGGACATTCATTGGCATAGTGTCCCATCTCTTTGCAATGAAAACATTGCACTTGGCTTTTGTCCTTCTTCTTCTTGGGCTTCTCCAAAGCTAAGAGTGCTTCTAGTTCATGCTCTTCATATCTTATTTCAAAGGTGGGAAAGTTTCCTGGTCTCCTTGACCTTTTCCTTGGGTAATACATGTGTCTCCTCTTTGGTCCTTCAAATTGAGTCATATTGCATCGAGGTGCAAGCTGAGATTTTCCTTTGTCTTCATCCTTGTTGGTAGACTTTGTTCTCTCATGGAAGTCTGCAATCTGTTGTTGCACTCCAACTTGTTTCCTTTGTTGAACTATGGAGTAGATGGGGCATTGGATAGGGACATGATTATTCCCCTCACATAGGAAACAAGTAGCTTGAGATGTGGGGCATTGGTTAGTTGGATGTTTCTCTTCACAATTTGGGCATTGATCTTCATGCTCTTTGGTAGTGTGATCCTTGTCTCCACAAATATTACAAGCTTGGGTTCCTTCTAGAATATCATCCTTGACATCCTTGTTGTCACAATCTCCTTGGAAAGAGTTGTATCCCATGTTGATCATTTGAGTGGTCATCCCTTGCAACAATTGGGATTGAATTTCCAAAAACTTTTGCATGGTTGGGTCTAACTCCTTGTTATTGGCTAAAAACTGAGTTGTCATCTGATTCAAATGGGTTTGGTTTACTAGTAGTTGTTCTCTCATGTTGACCTCTTGGTTGTTGTTGTCACCATTCTTGATGTTGGAGTTCCTTGGAGTAGTCATCTGTTTGGGTTGGATTGGGATTAGAATAGGCAAGAGATTTCTAAGGAAATATTTCTAATCAGACACATCACAATTCACACAAGCAATGTGCAAGCAATCACAAACAAACATTCCACTCAAACAACAAGGTTCAAGTACATTTTTAGGCAACAAAATATTTTTGCTACACCACATAAGTTGGTGTGTTTGACCTGAACTAAACATGGTGGTCCAACTATATGGTTCACTTGAGAGCATTCCATCCTTCCTAGTTGATTCTTCTTGAATGAGATCATGGTTTCCTTGGAAAAATTCTTGTATCTTGGTCACAAAACTTCAAAGGTGATGATGGTTCCTTCTAAGTTGTGTTTCCTTAGTCTTCAAGTCTTGAGTAATGTCCCTTGGCTCACTTGTAGTCCTTAGTGTTATCCGAGTTGAAGTCCTTGTTGAGACTAAGGTTGAAGTCACTTGAGTTGGTGAAGTCCTTTGCTCATGTTGAAGTCTTTGCTCATGGTGGAGGCTTTATCCATTAAGTTGAAATAGAAGAGATGTAGAGTTAAAACCAAAAGTTTGAGAAAAGAGTTTACAAGATTGTTCGTAAATAAGTATTGGAACAAATACAACTCCTATTTTTCTAAGGGATTTTGTCCAATCCTAGGTTTACAAATCCTACAGGCAACACAATGCTCTGATACCATCTGTAGAGGTCCCAAACTTTAATAAGGTAGAGATCCTTGTGTTTACAATGCTAGTCCCTGGATCAATAGCTAGCATCCACAGTTAAGATGTAATATCAAGCAACAAAGGTCATAATACAGCTTTATAACCAGGAATAAAATAATTTATTACATCTTACATAGCTCATTTGGCTATCTCATTACAATGCAGCAGAAATAACAATAGCATGGGGTCCTTCATCTTCAAAGTGCCACAGGCAAACATGATGGTTGTAGACTTGTAATCCTAATCAACACACTTCACTAACATCAAACAAACCTGCAACATAATAAGTTACATCCACAAGGGTCAATACATTTGAATTGTATTGGCAAGTGATACTATGGTAGTATAGTGGAGTCTGTCATCTATTTGCATTTGGCTAAGTGGAGCTTAGGCTTGCTTTGCTCAAAATAGATTTTCCTTATCATTTGAAAACTCTAAGTTTTTGTTTGTCAAAAATCACCCAAGGCATCTCCCAATAGAAATTGGTGATCCTTCAACCCTTGTTCAACCACAAGTTTTTAACTTAGAAATTGGGATGAGGAGATTCTTGATAGCTTCCATGTCTTGATGCTCAAATTGTCCTTTACCAGGGACATGGCTAAGTACTTAGATTTTACACTCTGCAGAGGTGGTGCACTTTCCCCACAAGACTTGGTTTCACCAAGACAAGATCTTTCAGACGCCTTCCCTTAGACCAGAATGGACGCGCTCCAACCTATCAATCCCCTACCACCAACTGTCCATTTGGCTAAGTTATTGCAACCTATATGATCCAGGCAGAGCCCATAATGCCAGGTGGCTGCACTTGAAGCTTCTCAACATTTGACATCTCAAATCTCTTTGTTCCTGGGTGGCCATCCACAAGTGAGATACCAAGTTTCCCCAATATACTGGACTTGGTGATGCCCAAGTTTTCCCCAGCATACTGGACTTGCATAACCACTCAACACAAACCATTCTTTCCATTCCACCCAGGTGATTCATTCACTTAGTTGTTTTATTAAACAAAACACAAGTCCTTGACTTAGAAATATTCCATAGCATGAAATATAATCCACCCTTGTTTTCTACTAGCTAAGCTAAGCATGATAGTAGTAGGAATCTTAACTTAGGAAATTTCTACTAAGGTTTCATCTACTAGGATTTCCCATGGCATAGTTTACACTTAGCAAAATTCCATGCAAGTCCTACTTAGAAATATCACTAATGCATAGTGAAAATAATGGGACAAAAGTATGAAGCATCACTTGCCTTTTTGGTAGAGAATATAAGTTCACTCCATGTCCTTGGAATATTCACACTCTTCAAATGTCACTACAATTCAATCAAGCAAGGTACAATTTCAATCTACCAATCAAGCAAACATCACATAAAATAATAGAAACAAAGCAATGCATGCAAGCATGCAAAATATTGTTTTATTTACAAAAGTGGTTTCTAATAGGTTATAAACATTCTAAAACACTTATTGGTCATTTTATAAAGTGGCAAAACCATTTGCAAAAGATTTTACCTATAAACCATTTTTAAACCAAATCAATATTTCATGTGGTTGAAAATGCCTTTAGCAAAGTAATAATCTTTATAGGGTTCACCAAATATATTTTTAAATCATAAGACTTTGTGTTTAGGGTCAGAGAGTTTAAACCAAAACATTTCCCAAAGGTTTTCTTCCAAAAGCATTTTTAACACATAAACATTATTTTTATTTGACTAGAAATGTTTTAAATCAAAGATTTATTCTTTTGCTTCACCAAATATGTTTTTGAAACCACCAATTGATTTCTATGGTCAGTAGGTTCAAAACAAACCATTTTCCAAAGATTTTATCCCCAAAATAATTTTATAAAGAATTTTATACTCAAAATATGCCTACACAAGTTTCTGCAAAAACAAACAATTTAACAGAAGAAATTTACTAAACAAAGTGCATGGTCATAAAGTACTTGTCTTGCTGATTCCATTGATATAAAATTTGCAAAATTTGGACGTGTGGTTTGAAAGTTATGCAATTTACAAATTTGGTCATCTAATAGATCAAATCTTGGTTTTTATAAACAGACAGGGCCACATGGCTTGATTTTACTGGTCCATACCGTTTCGGTTGGATCGACAGAGGACAGCCGTTGGATTTAAGTGGGATCGCACGGCTCAGGTGGGTACATACCCCTTCGGGTTAAATCTAATCCCATTCGTCAGATCAAGATCCTACGGTCCTTAACGCTTTGACCAAGAACCAGTGGCGCTGGCGGCGGCGACTGGCGGCGGTGTGTCTGGTGGCGGTGGTTCGGTGAACCTAGGAGGCGAGAAGAGGAATGGAGGGGCTCACCGGGTTCGCAGCACACTGATGATGCTCAACGTGGTCTTTGTTGGCTAAGGGGTGCACGGGTTCGTCTTCAATCTCTCGCCGGAGTTGCTCCTGGCGACGGGTGCGCTCAGGCGTCGTCGGGGATGGGGCTACAGAGCACGGGAGAGGGAACAGAGGTTGCGGTTAGCTTCGTACGTGAGTCACTGACAAGCGAGCATCAAAAGGAGGTCAAGGAAAGGTCCATGCTCACCAGGGAGACTCGCCGGAGAAGGAGCAGACGGCGGCGATGTTCTGTTGGAGACGTGGTCGACGATGTAGAGCACGCGCGGGCGAGCTGGCACTATAGGCAAGTTCACTAGGAGATGGGGAGGAAGTGAGCGTGGTCGAGGGGGCAAGGCGCGGTGGAGGATGGCCGGAATCATCGTCCGAGTTCGTCGGAGGCCGCGGCAGTGCAGGTGGAATTGGAGACAGGCTGGGGGCTTCCTTGTAGTGGTTTCTGAGGGGAAAGGGAGGGGAGAGGGAGGTGGTTTAACGGGCGAGGTCGCAGGTGTGATTAACTGAGCCAATTATGCGAACTAAAACGAATTAACGCGAGGCAGAAACGGCCGGCGAGGCGTGGTCTTCGCACGCGGGTGAGAACGAAAGAGAGCTGGCGGTGGGGCCTGGCGTCAGCGAGTGAGGGAGAGGGAGAGTGGGGCCTAGCGGTCAGTGGCGATGCGGGTGGGTTTCTGAGTGGAAAACGGTTCGCTCGGGGGGGTGAGAGGGAGTGGGCTGCTGGGCCTGGATGGGCTTTGCTAGCTAGGCTGCTTTCTATTCCCCTTTTTTTGATCTGTTTCTTTTTCTTTTTCCATTTCTTTTATTCTGTTTTGATTTTAATTAATCAATTCAAACAACTTTTGAATTTCAAACTTCAACCAAACTTTGAGTATATTCAAATACTGTTTAATAACACATTCTGAAGTCAAATTTAGAATAAATCTTTTATTCTTTTTAGGGTCTTTTAATTATTTAATTAGGCCCTTGCATTTAATCAAATAAGATTTAATAATGTTTTCAAACTTCATTTGAATTCTAAATCTTTCCAAATATTTTTAGTAGGTTTTATTTGTTTATTTGGGTGTCAAATAATTCACCTTGAATTATTTGAAAAATATTTAATATGATTTATAAATCATTTGAATTGGGTATTTGTCTTTATTCCAATGAAATTAAATATAGTTTTAATTCCATAAATTTTATTTGGAAAATTTCTTTGATCTTATTTAAGTTAATTAAATAACTTTTATTCCACTTGGGTAAATTCCAAATATTATTTTCCCATGATTTAATTAATCATTTCTTAATAGGGATTTTATCTTTATTCAAATAGAATAGGATTTGGTCAAAGTCATTTTATTTTATTTGGAAAATTCTTTATCCATTTTTTTTTGGATTTGGATTATATTCATTCCATTTGTTTATGGATTAGGCCAAGATTTAATTTGGTCTTTAAATATTCCTCATTTAATATTTCTTTCTCTATCTTATAAAATCCATATCTTTTTATTTATAGATCCAAACTTGGTGATTCTAATTTGTAAAATCTTATTTGATATTTGTTTATCCTTTTAAATCTCCTTAGGATTATTTGCTCACCATTTGGTATGGATTTTAGATAAGTGTTTTATTAGCTTTGGAAATTAATTTTCCTTATCTTATTAAATTCATAAGATTTTATCCATGGCTCCAAATTAAGTGAAACCAATTTCTATGGTTTTAATAACATTTCTATTTCTCATTCTTGATCATTTGTAAATGTTTGTTGACAAATTTTTATATGGATCTAATCCAGAGGCTTGGAGATAGTTTGGAAATGTTTTCCTTCCATTAGGGTTTTAGAGTTTTGGTTTATTCTCCAAGTGTTCATGTTTCCAGATGCATTTATGAAGAATGCATTTCACTTGATTTGAATTTAGTTGGATTCAAACTTTACTCAAGTTTGTTCAAGATGGGATTTTTAAGTTTCCATTTAGAAACAAAAGTTTCTTTTTACCCTAAATTTCAACAATTATTTATTTTGTTTATTTATTTTTCACATTGCAAGATTTGGAAAATCTTGGGATGTGACAGTCACCCACACCAAGCTGTATCATGTGTAGAGCTGTAGCGTTGAGTTGGCTATCAACAATTTCTCTTCTTGTTAGATTGTTGGGGTTTCCAACATGAAGACCATTTTCTATGATTTTCCACAACTCAATGGAGGAACTGCACACATGATACTTCATCAAAAATTGCCATTGAGAAAAAGTAGATGCAGAAAGTTTGGGTGGATCACCCCTATTATGTATATGTGGATGAGGGATAGGTGGATTAGGGGAATACACATGAGAAACCTCATTGTATCCATCCTTACCACTATCCTTTTTCGAGGAGGAACTCTTGCTAATGTCATCACCAACCACTTCGTTATCTTTGGAAACAGTTTTACCTGTTTCCTTGGATTGTGGAGTGGTATCCTCACAGTTAGATGGAGGCGATGCTGCGGATGTGGAGAGACGCATTATCAATTGACGCATCTCTTCCATCTTAGCTTCCATTAAACTCATCAAGGTTGTTTCCAACGTCTTGAGATCGTTCATGGTAACTACTTCCGGAGCATCACTCCCATCTACCTTGGAACCCATACTTCTCTTAGGCGGTTAAGCCCGAAATAAGAGTCGAGGCTCTGATACCAATTGAAATGGATCGTATGGGCACCTAGAGGGGGGTGAATAGGTGCTAACCAATTTTTTAATACTTTTTCAATTTTAGGCTTGACACAAAGTAAATTCTCTAGATATGCAACTACGAGAATTTCCCTATATGCAACCCTAACTACTAAGCATGTAAAGAGAGGAGCAAGGAAACCGTAGTGGAGCATGCGGAGACACAGGGATTTGTTTTACCGCAGTTCCTTCCTTGTTAAGGGAAGTACATCTGTGTTGGAGTGGTGGGCAGTTCTAAGACCACCACGCCACAATAGGCCTCACCCTATTCTTTGATGGATCTCGCCACGAGAGGCCTGATCCACCTTCTCCACTATTGGATCCCTTCGAGGCGGGAACCGGTGCCTTTTACAACACTATCGGGGCACACACCCACAACCGAATTGGGGGCTCCCGAGATGACAACAAGCTACCACAAGAACAAGGTTTATCAATATAAATAAAAACAAGGATCTAGGTATTTGCAAGAAATACTAGATCGGTGGTTCTCCAAATGAATGGAGAGGAGATGAAGCACTTGATTGCTGATGATGAAGATCGAGTTCTTCTCCTTCGATTCCCCAAGGGACTGGGCCTTTGGGTGGATCTAGGTGGAGCTCTCTTGGATGAAGATTTCAGATCTGATCTTGTCTTTTTTGAATGAATCAAGAGATCTGGCAGGACGGGGAAGGCTGGCTTAAATACCCCCTCCCCAGATCTGGCCGTTGAACAACTTTGGGGGTGGATTATCCGCCCCCCACTAGGGGCGGATTATCCGCCCCCTTGGGGAAACTCCGCCCCAAGGGCGGATTTTCCGGGGGAAACTCCGCCCCCTCTCTGGGGCTAGCGCCTCCGTGACTTGGTGAAAATCTTGGGGGGCAGATAATCCGGCTCCCTACTGGGGCGGATTATCCGGCCAGGCCGGAAAGTCCGGTCAACACTCCGCCCCCTCTCTGGGGCTTGCGCCTTGGCGGTGAGCAAGGGGGGGCGGACTATCCGGCCCCCCTGAGGGGCAGATTATCTGGCGTGGCCGGAAAATCCGGCCAAAACACCACCCCCCTTCTGGGTCTTGCGCCTGCTAGGGAAGAGGGAGGGGCGGATTATCCGCCCCTGGTGGGGGCGGATTATCCGCCGTCCAAAGGCAGAATCCTTCTCCCTTTTTCTCAGAGAGCTGCAACACTTCAACACACATCAAATAATCGTTGATATTGTTATCTAACACACAAAACACTAGGGATTATAAAATGTTCTTTCAGAGTGGCCATACTGTTCCCCCGTCAGATGTTTTCCAAATGACTTGTGAAATGAATTGAGATTTTGAATTGACCACAACAGAGTTGTGATGTGAAATTCAAGTTCCCACTTAGGTCTTATAAAATTTCAACTAGCTTTCTTTGCTTCTGAACTTAGTAGAGGTAAATCTGGCTTTTTGCAAAACAACCGTAGAGCTTAGTGTCCTATTACAACCCCCCCCCCCCCCTTAACTTGTTAGTATTAGTTTGCGAGTACTTAAAGAGTACTCATGGCTTTGTCCCTGGCTATTCCCGTGGCCAGACTATGAAGAGGAGTACCAGGTGTTGGAGATATGCCCTAGAGGCAATAATAAAAGTGGTTATTATTATATCTTTGTGTTTATGATAAATATTTACATTCATGCTATAATAGTATTATCCGGAAACATTAATACTTGTGTGATTTGTAAATTAAATTAGAGTCCCTAGTAAAGCCTCTTTATAATACTAGCTTGTTGATTAATAGATGATTGTGGTTTCTCGATCATGAACATTGAGATGTTATTAATAACAAGATCATATCATTTGGAGAATGGTATGATGGACATACTCCTATAGATAAGCTTAGCATTAAGATTAAGTCATTTCAATAGTTGGTTTGCTATAAGCTTTCTGATACATAGTAACCTAATTCCTTCGACCATGAGATCATGTTAATCACCATCACCATAAGGATGCTTTGATGACATCAAACACCACACCGTAACTGGGTGGCTATAAAGGTGGCATTGAGTGTTCGGAAAGTATGAGTTGAGTGGGATTTGTCCATCCATATGGGATTTGTCCATCCATATGACAGATAGATATATTCTGGGCCCTCTCGATGGAATGTCATCCAATTAGCTTGCAAGCATGTGACTGGCTCACAATGGATCACATATCACGGGAACGAGAATAGAGTACTTATCAGTAACGAGGTTGAACTAGGTATGCAGAGATACCGACGATCAAAACCTCGGATAAGTAAACTATCGTGAGACAAAGGGAAATTGGTATCGTATGTAAGTGGTTCATTCGATCGCAAAGTAATCGTAGAAATATGTGGGAGCCATATGAATTTCCAGATTCCTCTGTTGGTTATTGATCGGAGAAGTGTCTCGGTCATGTCCGCATAATTCACGAACCGTAGGGAGACACACTTAAGGATTCGATGTTGTTGTGTAGTTATGGAATGATGAGTAAGAGACCGAATGTTGTTCGGAGTCTCGGATGGGATCCGGGATATCACGAGGAGATCCGGAATGGTCTGGAGAATAAGATTCATATAAGGAAAGTCATGTTTCGGAGTTCGGAAATGATTTCGGTGTTTTCACCGCTAATGTTCTAGAAGGGTCTAGAAGGTCCGGCACTCCGGAAGGGGGAGGGTACATGGATGTGTCATGACAATGTGGAATGGTTGCTTCATGTACTAGATCACTTATCTGGGCAATATGAAGAGAGAAATCAAATTCAAGTTTGAAAGTCAAACGCCAATTTGAAAAAGTCAAATCCGAACATTGCTTGGTGGAGGGAGAGTAGGAAACCTACCTAGGGTAGGAATCCCACTCCCTCCACCCGCCGGCCATGAAGAGGAGTTAGGGGAAGACTCCCTCCTCCCCAAACCGCCTCTTCCCACCTATATAAGGAGGGGTAGGGCGCACCCCTACCCCTCACACCCAAACCCTAGCTAAGGCGCCACCACCTCCAAGTGCTGCTGCCGCCGCCAGGGCCTCCTCCAAGTCGCCGACTTGGGCTTCCCCAAGCCCTAACCGCTGGCCAAACAACCTCCCCTTGGTGCCTCTAATCCGTAGATCGCCAAGGCCCTCTCTTACTCCACCATAGTCGCTCCGGCTTAGGCGAAGCCCTACGGATCTTCCCTCTACTTCCAACACCATGCCGTCGTGCTGCCAGAATCATGAGGAGAGTGCTACAACCTCTGCTTCCTACTGGAACAAGGGAGATGAAGGTCTTCTTTGAGTACCGAATGTGTGACCGACTGCGGAAGCGCTGCCGGAACGCAGCGCCGGAAGGATCGTGTACGCGATCTTGAGATCGGCAAGTGTACGACTACATCACCCACGAGAATCTGCTCTCGTTAACCGCTTTGGAATCTTCGAGGGTGAGTGCTTATATCGACTCGTTGCTACAATCTAGTAGATAGATCTTGGCTTGTTTGTGTGCATGCGGTAGAAATTTTTTGTTTTCCATGCTACGAACCCCTATAGTGGTATCAGAGCCGTGTCTATATGTAGATCTGTTGCACGAGTAGAACACAATGGTCATTGTGGGCGGTGGTGCTTTTATTATCAATTGCTTTTTGTGTACTTTGCATCTTGCGGTATGATGGGATGAAGCGGCCCGGGCTAACCTTACATGAAATCGTTCATGAGACTTGATCCACGCTCAACATGCAACTTGTATTGCATAAGTGGCTTTGGGGGTGTCTGTCTCTCCCATTATAGTATAGATTCAATTTACAACGGGCACTTGATAGTTCAAACATCAACATTGTGGTTCTTGTTCATAAGTTAGAACAACACTTATTGAAAGCCCCAAACCATGAAAATATGCAAAGGAAATTAGAGGCGTCTAACTTTGTTTTGCAGGGGTGTGCTGTGATGTGATATGGCCATGATTGTGATTATATATGATGTATGCAATGCTCCTTATTGTAAGTTGGCAACCAGCAGGAGCCATATGGTTATCTTTTAAATTCCGTTAAGACTTGCGTGTCTATTCAAAGTAGTTGTAATAGTTGAAGCTGGTGGACGACAACCATGAAACGGCGCCATTGACCTTGACGCCATATCGGTGATGATGGAGATCATGTTCGTGCTTGAAGATGGAGATCGGAAGCACAAGAAGAAAGGCCATATCATATCACATATTATGAATTGCATGTGATGTTAATCCTTTATGCATCTTGTATTGCTTAGTTTGCAACGGTAGAATTATAAGATGATCCCTTAAGCACACAATTTCAAGTTTTAAAGTGTTCATCCTTAGTAAGCACCGTTGCTAAAGCTCATTGTTTTGAAGCACCACGTGATGATCGGGTGTGTTAGATTCTACGAGTGTATACAACGTGAGCAAGCTAGATTTGCTCATGCGGAAGCTAAGGTTTGATCTTGACGAGCCTAGCATGTACAGACATGGTCTCGGAACACAAATCACCGAAAGGTAAAGCATGAGTCATATAGTAGATATGATGAACATGTTGATTGTTCACCATTGAAGCTACATTAACTCTCGTGATGATCGGTTTTTATGTGCTGTATTTGGTTCGTGTGATCACTAAAACAATTTGAGGGATATTGTTTTGAGTGGCAGTTCACCTAGATTAATTTAACTATTAATTAGAACTCAATTTGTCATAAACTTAGTCTAAACTATTGCAAATATGTTGTAGATCAATGGCGGCCCCTACCATCAATTTTAATGCGTTCCTAGAGAAAGAAAAGTTAAAAAACAATGGAAGCAACTTCGCGGATTGGTTCCGCAATTTTAGGATTGTCCTCAATGCTGGTAATTTGACCTATGTGCTGGATGCACCGCTGGGTGACCCATCGCCTGCTACCGATGAGGTAAAGAATGTTTTCCTCGCTGGAAGAATCAGTACTCCAGTTCAGTATGCTATCTTGTATGGTATGGAATCAGCTTGAGAGGTTTGAGAACCATGACCCACATGATATTGTCCGTGAACTCAAAATGATATTTGAGGCTCACGCGCTTGAGAGTTATGAGGCTTCAAAAGTTCTTTAACTGCAAGATGGAAGAGGGCAGCTCCGTCAGTGAGCACGTGCTTAAGATGTTTGGGCACGCAAGCAAACTCCAAAGCTTGGGTATAGTGATTCCTAATTCTTTGGGGATTCACCGTGTCCTCCAATCACTACCACCAAGTTACAAGAACTTTGTGATGAACTACAATATGCAAAACATGGACAAGTCGTTGCCAGAACTCTTCTCCATGTTGAAATCTGCAGAAGTGGAGATCAAGAAAGAGCACCAAGTGTTGTTGGTCAATAATACCACCAAATTCAAGAATCAAGGCAAGTCTAAGAAGAAGGGAAACTTCAAGAAGGGCGGTAAGAAAGTTGCCGCGCCGGTGAAGAAGACCAAGGCTGGGCCTAAGGCTGATACTGAGTGCTTTTACTGCAAGGGAGAAGGTCACTGGAAGCGGAATTGCCCAAAGTACTTGGCGGATTTGAAGAACGACAACATCAAGAAGAAAGGTATATCCGATATACATGTTATTGATGTGTATCTCACTAGTACTCGTAGTAGTGCCTAGGTATTTGATACTGGTTCGGTTGCTCATATTTGTAACTCGAAACAGGTGCTGCAGAATAAACAGAAGCTAGCGAAGAACGAGGTGACGATGCGCGTAGGAAATGGATCAAAGGTTGATGTGATCGCGGTCGGCACGCTACCTCTTCATCTACCATCGGGATTAGTTTTATACTTAAATTATTGTTATTTGGTGCCTGCGTTGAGCATGAACATTATATCTGGATCATGTTTATTGCGAGACGGTTACTTATTTAAGTCCGAGAATAATGGTTGTTCGATTTATATGAGTAATATGTTTTATGCACATTCACCTTTGATAGATGGTCTATTCTTATATCTCGATTGTGGAAATACACACATTAATAACATTGAAGCTAAACGTTTGAAATTGAGCGATAACTCGACCTATATGTGGCACTGTCGTCTTGGTCATATTGAAGTGAAGTGTATGAAGAAACTCCATTCCGATGGACTTCTTGAATCACTTGATTTCGAATCACTTGAAAGATGCAAAGCATGTCTGATGGGTAAAATGGCTAAGACTCCATTTTCTGGTATGATGGAACGAGCTACGGACTTATTGGAAATCATACATACCGATGTGTGTGGCCCAATGAGTGTAGTATCACGTGGTGGTTATCGTTATGTTCTTACCTTCACGGATGACTTGAGTAGATATGGGTATATATATTTCATGAAACATAAGTCTAAAACTTTCGAGAAGTTTAAGGAATTTCAAAGTGAGGTAGAGAATCAACGTAACAAGAAGATTAAATTTCTATGATCTGATCGTGGAGGTGAATATCTAAGTTACGAGTTTGGCGAGCATTTGAAGAAATGCGGAATACTTTCACAATTGACACCGTCGGGAACACCACAGCGTAATGGTGTGTCCGAACATCGTAATCGAACTCTCTTAGATATGGTTCGTTCTATGATGTCACTTACAGATTTACTGCTATAATTTTGGGGTTATGCATTAGAAACAGCCGCATTCACTTTAAATAGGGCACCATCTAAATCCGTTGAAATGACACCGTATGAATTATGGTTTGGGAAGAAACCTAAATTATCGTTCCTTAAAGTTTGGGGTTGCGAAGCTTATGTAAAGAAGTTACAGCCGGACAAGCTTGAACCCAAAGCGAAAAAATGCGTCTTCATAGGATACCCGAATGAAATTATTGGGTATACCTTCTATCATAGATCCGAAGGCAAAATCTTCGTTGTCAAGAATGGATCCTTTCTAGAGAAGGAGTTTCTCTCGAAAGAAGTGACTGGAAGGAAAGTAGAACTCGACGAGGTTGTTGAACCTTCTCTCGAACTTGCAAGTAGCGCAGCACCAGAAGTAGTTCCTGTGGCGCCTACACCAATAAGAGAGGAAGCTAATGATGTTGATCATAAAACTTCGGTTGAAGTTCCTATAGAACCTCACAGGTCGACGAGAACCCGTACCACTCCTGATTGGTATGATCCCGTTATGAGTGTCATGTTGGTGGACAACACCGATGACCCTACGACATATGAGGAAGCAATGATGAGCCCAAATTCTAATAAATGGCAAGAAGCCATGAAATCCGAGATTGGATCCATGTACGAAAACCAAGTATGGACTTTGGTGGACTTACCGGATGGTCGGAAGGCTGTCGAGAACAAATGGATGCTCAAGAAGAAAACAGATGTTGATGGTAATGTTACTGTCTATAAAGCTCGAATTGTCGCACAAGGGTTTCGACAAATTCAAGGAGTTGACTATGATGAGACTTTCTCACTAGTAGCGAAGCTAAAATCTGTGAGAATTATGTTAGCAATCGCTGCATATTATGATTATGAGATATGACAGATGGATGTCAAAATGGCGTTCCTCAATGGAGACATTGATGAAGAGTTGTATATGATGTAAACCAAAGTTTTTGTCGATCCTAAAGATGCTAACAAGGTATGCAAACTTCAACGGTCCATATATGGATTGAAGCAAGCATCCCTAAGTTGGAATCAACGTTTTGATAAGGTAATCAAAAGTTTTGGTTTTATGCAAACTTTTGGAGAAGCTTGTATTTACAAGAAAGTGAGTGGGAGCTCTGTAGCATTCTTAATACTATTTGTAGATGACATATTGTTGATTGGGAATGATGTAGACCTTCTTAATAGTGTCAAGGATTATTTGAATAATAGTTTTTCAATGAAAGATCTTGGCGAAGCTGCTTACATATTAGGCATAAAGATTTATAGAGATAGATCGAGACGCCTAATATCATTGTCATAGAGTACATATTTGGACAACGTTCTAAAGAGGTTTGGAATGGAAGATAGCAAGAAAGGGTTCTTGCCCATGTTGCTATCGACCTTGAGTAAAACTCAAAGTCACCTGTGGCGAAGATAGAGAAAGGATGAGTAAGACTCCCTATGATCAGCCATAGGATCTCTAATATATGCCATGCTATGTACTAGACCCGACATTGCATATCCTGTTAGTTTGACTAGCAGATATCAAAGTGATCCAGGAGTGGATCATTGGACAGCGGTCAAAAACATCCTTAAGTACTTGAGAAGAACTAAGGATATGGTTCTTTCTTATGGAGGTGATGATTCTAAATCTCAATCTGGATACGTATTTACTTTGAATGGTGTAGCAGTTAGCTGGAGGAGTGCAAAACAAAGCGTTGTGGCAAGATCTTCAACTGAATCGGAATACATAGCTGCTTCGGAGGCTTCACAAGAGGCGATATGGATGAAGGAGTTCATTACAGAGCTCGGTGTGGTTCCAAGTGCGCTGGACCCAATGTCTATCTACTGTGATAACATGGGCGCCATAGCCAATGCGCAAGAACCAAGGTCACACAAGAAGCTGAAGCACATCAAGCTACGTTTTCACGCTATTTGAGAGCATGTCCAAGATGGTGACATAAAGACTTTGAAAGTACACACAGATCTGAATGTGGCGGATCCGTTGACTAAACCTCTCCCGAGGGCAAAACATGACCAACACCAAACCGCCATGGGTGTTCGGTATATTACCATTTAATCTAGATTAGTTGACTCTAGTGCAAGTGGGAGGCTGTTGGAGATATGCCCTAGAGCAATAATAAAAGTGGTTATTATTACATCTTTTTGTTTATGATAAATGTTTACATTCATGCTATAATAGTATTAACCGGAAACATTAATACTTGTGTGATTTGTAAACTAAATTAGAGTCCCTAGTAAAGCCTCTTTATAATACTTGCTTGTTGATTAATAAATGATCGTGGTTTCTCGATCATGAACATTGAGATGTTATTAATAACAAGATCATATCATTTGGAGAATGGTATGATGGACATACTCCTATAGATAAGCGTAGCATTAAGATCAAGTCATTTCAATAGTTCGTTTGCTATAAGCTTTCTGATACATAGTAACCTAATTCCTTCGACCATGAGATCATGTTAATCACCATCACCGGAAGGATGCTTTGATGACATCAAACACCACACCGTAACTGGGTGGCTATAAAGGTGGCATTGAGTGTTCGGAAAGTATGGGTTGAGGCACATGGATCAAGAGTGGGATTTGTCCATCCATATGACGGATAGATATATTCTGGGCCCTCTCGGTGGAATGTCATCCAATTATCTTGCAAGCATGTGACTGGCTCACAATGGATCACATATCACGAGAACGAGAAAAGAGTACTTATCAGTAACGAGGTTGAACTAGGTATGCAGAGATACCGACGATCAAAACCTCGGATAAGTAAACTATCGTGAGACAAAGGGAAATTGGTATCGTATGTAAGTGGTTCATTCGATCACAAAGTAATCGTAGAAATATGTGGGAGCCATATGAATTTCCAGATTCCTCTGTTGGTTATTGATCGGAGAAGTGTCTCAGTCATGTCCGCATAATTCACGAACCGTAGGGAAACGCACTTAAGGATTCGATGTTGTTGTGTAGTTATGGAATGATGAGTAAGATACCGAATGTTGTTTGGAGTCTCAGATGGGATCCGGGATATCACGAGGAGATCCGAAATGGTCCGGAGAATAAGATTCATATAAGGAAAGTCCTGTTTCGGAGTTCGGAAATGATTTCGGTGTTTTCACCGGGAATGTTCTAGAAGGGTTTAGAAGGTCCGGCACTCCGGAAGGGGAAGGGTACATGGATGTGTCTTGACAATGTGGAATTGTTGCTTCATGTACTAGATCACTTATATGGGCAATATGAAGAGAGAAATCAAATTCAAGTTTGAAAGTCAAACGCCAATTTGAAAAAGTCAAATCCGAACATTGCTTGGTGGAGGGAGAGTAGGAAACCTACCTAGGGTAGGAATCCCACTCCCTCCACCCGCCATCCATGAAGATGAGTTGGGGGAGGACTCCCTCCTCCCCAAACCGCCTCTCCCCACCTATATAAGGAGGGGTAGGGCGCACCCCTACCCCTCACACCCAAACCCTAGCTAAGGCGCCACCACCTCCAAGTGCTGCCGCCGCCAGGGCCTCCTCCAAGTCGCCGACTTGGGCTTCCCCAAGCCCTAGCCGCCGGCCACACCACCTCCCTGTAACACCCTCGAAATCGGCCCTATGCAAGTTTTAGCGCTTCCCACCAAACCCGCATAGAAACGATTCAAAGGTGCCCACCAGGCACTTTCGTGCGGGTGGAAAACGAAGTAATATCATTACACAATAGTCCTCGATGGAACCCACAAAACATATATACAGCAACGACTCAACGAGTCAAGAATACAGATATACAGTACAAAGATCCAAATCACTTTGAAACGATACAACGTCCGACTATGGACAAGATGCAAATCGGGCTAAGAGCCCTGAATAAAAACCAATGGCGTCCATAACCCTGCCCAGGCCAAGCCGAAAGGGTAACCCTGCTAACGACGTCGATCTCAAAACCTGCTTAAACAAAAGGGGTGCCGACAAAGGGCAAAGGAAAAAAAGAGAGCGGTCGATCTTGAGGCCGATTACGGCGAGACTAGAATTCGGCGGTCCTCGCCTACATAGGTATGGTGGACTGAAGCGGCAGCGCAGCATGCACTAAACAAGCTATAGAGACTCAATACAACTGGCGGCTATCAGATAGAGATAACAAAGACCTATTTGGATCCAACCTTTAACTATCACCAAGCATACCCATCCTGGAATTTCCCCCTCGAGACCAAACGAGGAAGTCAGCCGAGGAACTCACACAGTTGGCAGTCATCCTGATATAATAAGCAGTGGGCACTTTTAGTTAACCATTCCGTTGTAGTTGCGACACTTACTAGTCAGATACAATTAGCATGAGATATCCCAAACCCAGCAGTTGTTAGTACTTTTATTTAGCCATTCCGTTGTAGTGAAGCTGATTACTAGTCATATCGGATAAAAGTCAAAGTAAACTTTAGTTATAGTTGTCTATGATTGAGAACTGTGCTCCAAGTCGTCCATAACCGCGGACACGGATTCTCGAAAAGATTTAACCCTGCAGGTGTGCACCAAAGTTTCCACACGCACCTACACCCTTGTTGTCAGATCAGGTAGGTACAAGATCATAAAACATACACCCAACGGTATGTCGACGGGGTTTCGGACACGACGTTTCTCAGACCCAAAGCAAGCACATGGGATCCACCCCACTAAGCTACCCGCAACGAAGTCGGCCGGCTCCGAGATGGACCCAGAGGTTTGTGCCAATGGCTGTAAACGACGGGGAACCCGAAAATGTGACTGGGCTTGTCGATACCGCGAAAACATTCCACATTTGTTCCTAAACAATCTGGCGCTCCACGCAATCATAAATAAAGCATAAAAGCATGGCATAAGTACAGGATAGTAATAAAGCCCCAAACTACTTTGTGGCCCCCGATGCTTTGAAATCAGGTACTAATCGATGGGGGTGCCCACACACCCCACATGTGGTTAGCGCGCTCGATCTCGGAACAGGTGTCAAGAACTCGGGGTCCTACGGGACACCAGTGAGCGGTTAAAAACCAAATATTGTCTATTACCCACCGGTGCCTCTGCATTTACCTACTTTCAATTTTAGTTATTAAACGGTAATTAAATCCATGATCATCTCCAACATTAAACATGCAGCATTACTCCAACAACTGTGGTACTTGACAACACGCAACAGCACTTGAGCAAGCGACTATGACGCGCAAGTCTAACTATCTACCAAACAATAGGTAATAGGATGTGTCCAAGGCAATATAAGGCTACAAGGGATATCACGGGTACGAAAACTAGAGCATCGCAACACAGATAGCAATAGATCAAAAGGAAGAAATAAAGACTAGAAAGGTAAAATAGGTAGAAAGAGGGAGAATGCTCGCCTGAAAACATTGCCGAAGGTTCATCCGAAGATCGGGACGAAGCTCACATCAACTCATCGGCCTAATCCGTGAAGAAGCAGTGCACTAAAAGAAACGCCGGATGCACTATTTAATACTACGGTAAAAGATCGGGCATGATGCATATATGATGTATGACATGGCGAGGATGCGATGCGACTAGGCAATATTAAGCGGAACCGGGGTCCCGACAATTAATTAATAGGTTTATGTTGTTTAGATAACCCGCAATTTAAATGTTGTCTTAACATGGAAAAACATAGTATCGATTCGCCACACAAATTTAAATGGGGGCAAATATTAAAATAGATTTGCCCGCATATGGTCTTTATATTTAATTATAAGGTGAATCGACATAAGGTCCCAAAACACCCACAAATATGTATGCAAACATGAACAAGTTGATATGCAACAATTCATATAGGTATCAATTTATAAAATAGGGCTCGAGAGAAAGGGTCACACATTAGGGGGTTCGGGCGATCTTGGGGGCTCGGGGGATCGGTCTTTGGATCCGAGAAATCGATCCTAGCGGTCCATGACGATGATCTTCGGATCCGGGGTCTCGGTCTTGGCGTTCCATGTAGAAGGCCCCGAGGTCCCATCTTGATCAACGATGACAAACTTGGTCTCGATGCCGGGTCTTGGTCTTCGGGGAGGTGGAACTTGATAGCGAAGTGTGCACAGGAACGTGAGACCTTGTTGGCACCGCAACATCTTTGTTTGGTCACCAACGCCACCACAAAACACACTGCAAGATAACAGTTGCAGCCAAACTACGGGTTCCAGAACCTGAACAAGGCATCAACGAGCGTGCATCGCGTCCCGGGCTGGGCTTGAATCGACCCCAGGAAGGCGCAAGGTCCCGGGGAAGTGGAGTAGAGGACCATCGGGGTCGCAGGCAGCGGCGCGCTCATGCGGAGAGGGCAGCGCATGCGGCGGTGCCTAGAGAAGACGGTACGCGATTGCCGGCAAAAAGTCATGCGACCAGAGGCGAGATACGAGAAGGAGCCAAGGAGGTCCGCCGTGCTGGAACGAGGCGTCGGCTCGCTGTTACACTTCTCACGCACGCCGAGGAGCAGGAGCAGTGGCGGTGGCCAGCCAGGCAGGCCGTGCGTGGTTGGCGATGGGGAGCTTCGCGAGGGAGGCGACGGGAGGGCTCGGGCATGTGGCCCTTGAAAGTGCAGGGCATGACATGGGAGAGGCCGGGCATGGCGGTGGCGGAGATAGAGGAGGGCGGCGCCCATTGGCGGCTGTAAAGGAGGGCGACGAGCAAGGGCGGCCAGCGAGATCGCGCGAGCGGAGCTCCTGGCGGCGGCGTCACGGACAGAAGCGGGGAGGAGGAGAGATGGGCGGTGGTGTTGCGCTAGGAGGAATCAGAGGGGGCAGGGTCGGGTGCGGTTGCTCATGAAGGGAGGAGGTCCAGCTGCGGGGGGGAAGCGATGGCGAGGAATCCTGCAAAGGTTAGGGTACGGGAGAAGCGGGTGAGCGAGAGAGGTGGGGTCGGGACTAGGGAGTTCGTGACGGGACCGGAGGCGTGGGTCCAGGGGTGGTCGTGGGTCGGTCGATGGGGTGTGTGCACGTTTCCTTGGTTGTGTCGAGTGTGTACCGGAAGGGTAGGGTGGGTCGTGTGTGTTCCAGGGAGGTGAGTGGCGGTGGGTGTGGGGAGGGGTGTGGGGATTAGGGTTTGCGGTTGGGTGAGGCTAGGGTTTGGTTTAGGCGGGCCGGGTGGTAGGTGGTTTGTCCGGTTGGGCTTTTGGCCTGACCGGTCGGACTGCCTCCCCGAACAAAAGTTTTATTTATTTTATTTAGTTTTAATATCCTTTTGGTTAAATAGTTTAGGCAAACAAAAGATCCAGGTGGACCGAGGGTTTTATTTGAAATAAAAGACAGAGATATTTATAAAACAAATAGATGCTTTTAGAGAAATAGTTTTAGGTTAAAATATGCATGATGTCATGAAGATGCATAAAGTAGTAAACAACAGGCGATTTTCTAATAGTGGTTTTATCCGGGGTGCTACAATTCGACACCACTAACAATGGATCTCGCCCTCGAGATCCGCCTCATGATACGGGGAAGAAGGCCGACGATCAAAATCTTCTCACTTCGTGTAGATCCTTGCGACACCACTAACAAGGGTCGATGCTCCCGTTTGTCGAGAGAACACGCCGTATAAACAAAGATGAAGGTCGAGGTCTCAAAAATAAGGCCACCTCTAACTTCTATGGAAGGAGTGAAATTGCTTGATCCACCGATTCAATGCACAAGAGCGAATGATAAGAGTAGTCGGATGGTGATCAGTCCATCGCGCACCCAAAGCATTACTCTGCACATGAATAGGAGAATTATGCAACCAACTCTCAGAATTCAGACTGAAGATCTCGACAAGCAAGGTTCGGAAACAAAGGAGGGATGCAGGTGCTCATCAGATCTGATGTAGATGATGTCCTCGTGTCGGAGAACACCGGAAGATACAAAGAAAAAATTTAGTGGATTTTTGGGTCCACCTAAAGATACAACAGATGAACGATTCATCAGATAGCGTGA
Source organism: Avena insularis (assembly GCA_023614405.1). NCBI lineage: Eukaryota > Viridiplantae > Streptophyta > Magnoliopsida > Poales > Poaceae > Avena > Avena insularis. The sequence continues at coordinate 259,533,717 of CM042685.1, forward strand.
ATGCCGGATGTCGAAGCACCGTTACAAGAGGACGGAAACGAAACCCTAAAGGTACGACGGAAAACCAACCACGAGAAATCCTGGACTCGAAGAAAAGATAAGAGGGCAGATTCAAAACACGTCGAGATAAGAGGAGAATAGCAGAGGGGTAAGAAGTAAAAGCAGACCTAATCAGATCTATCCAACCGATTTTCCAAAATAGTTTTGACACTCTACCACGTTCGTTAGCTAGGTTATCCTACAGGCTGGACCAGTGGGGTATCGCAACTGCTGAGCTCTGATACCACTCTCTAACACCCTCGGAATCGGCCCTATGCAAGTTTTAGCGCTTCCCGCCAAACCCGCATAGAAACGATTCAAAGGTGCCCACCAGGCACTTTCGTGCGGGTGGAAAACGAAGTAATATCATTACACAATAGTCCTCGATGGAACCCACAAAACATATATACAGCAACGACTCAACGAGTCAAGAATACAGATATACAGTACAAAGATCCAAATCACTTTGAAACGATACAACGTCCGACTATGGACAAGATGCAAATGGGGGCTAAGAGCCCTGAATAAAAACCAATGGCGTCCATAACCCTGCCCAGGCCAAGCCGAAAGGGTAACCCTGCTAACGACGTCGATCTCAAAACCTGCTTAAACAAAAGGGGTGCCGACAAAGGGCAAAGGAAAAAAAGAGAGCGGTCAAGATCGAGGCCAAGACACGTAGACTAGAATTCGGCGGTCCTCGCCAACATAGGTATGGTGGACTGAAGCGGCAGCGCAGCATGCACTAAACAAGCTATAGAGACTCAATACAAATGGCGGCTATCAGATAGAGATAAGAAAGACCTATTTGGATCCAACCTTTAACTATCACCAAGCATACCCATCCTGGAATTTCCCCCTCGAGACCAAACGAGGAAGTCAGCCGAGGAACTCACATAGTTGGCAGTTTTATTTATTCAGTTATCGTTGTAGCAATTACTAGTCAGGTATAGATAGTCATCCTGATATAATAAGCAGTGGGCACTTTTAGTTAACCATTCCGTTGTAGTTGCGACACTTACTAGTCAGATACAATTAGCATGAGATATCCCAAACCCAGCAGTTGTTAGTACTTTTATTTAGCCATTCCGTTGTAGTGAAGCTGATTACTAGTCATATCGGATACAAGTCAAAGTAAACTTTAGTTATAGTTGTCTATGATCGAGAACTGTGCTCCAAGTCGTCCATAACCGCGGACACGGCTTCTCGAAAAGATTTAACCCTACAGGGGTGCACCAAAGTTTCCACACGCACCTACATCCTTGTTTTCAGATCAGGTAGGTACAAGATCACAAAACATACACCCAACGGTATGTCGACGGGGTTTCGGACACGACGTTTCCCAGACCCAAAGCAAGCACATGGGGGCCACCCCACTAAGCTACCCGCAACGAAGTCGGCCGGCTCCAAGACGGACCCAGAGGTTTGTGCCAATGGCTGTAAACGACGGGGAACCCGAAAATGTGACTGGGATTGTCGATACCGCGAAAACATTCCACATTTGTTCCTAAACAGTACAGGCGCTCCACGCGCAATCATAAATAAAGCAGTAAAGCATGGCATAAGTACAGGATAGTAATAAAGCCCCAAACTACTTTGTGGCCCCCGGTACAGTACTTTGAAATCCGGTACTAATCGATGGGGGTGCCCACACACCCTACCTGTGGTTAGCGCGCTCGATCTCGGAACAGGTGTCAAGAACTCGGGGTCCTACGGGACACTAGTGAGCGGTTAAAAACCAAATATTGTCTATTACCCACCGGTGCCTCTGCATTTACCTACTTTCAATTTTAGTTAGTAAACGGTAATTAAATCCATGATCATCTCCAACATTAAACATGCAGCATTACTCCAACAACTGTGGTACTTGACAACACGCAACAGCACTTGAGCAAGTGACTACGACGCGCAAGTCTAACTATCTACCAAACAACAGGTAATAGGATGTGTCCAAGGCAATATAAGGCTACAAGGGATATCACGGGTACGAAAACTAGAGCATCGCAACACAGATAGCAATAGATCAAAAGGAAGAAATAAAGACTAGAAAGGTAAAATAGGTAGAAAGAGGGAGAATGGTCGCCTGAAAACATTACCGAAGGTTCATCCGAAGATCGGGACGAAGCTCACATCAACTCATCGGCCTAATCCATGAAGAAGCAGTGCACTAAAAGAAACGCCGGATGCACTATTTAATACTACGGTAAAAGATCGGGCATGATGCATATATGATATATGACATGGCGAGGATGCGATGCGACTAGGCAATATTAAGCGGAACCGGGGTCCCGACAATTAATTAATAGGTTTATGTTGTTTAGATAACCCGCAATTTAAATGTTGTCTTAACATGGCAAAACATAGTATCGATTCGCCACACAAATTTAAATGGGGGCAAATATTAAAATAGATTTGCCCGCATATGGTCTTTATATTTAATTATAAGGTGAATCGACATAAGGTCCCAAAACACCCACAAATATGTATGCTAACATGAACAAGTTGATATGCAACAATTCATATAGGTATCAATTTATAAAATAGGGCTCGAGAGAAAGGGTCACACATTAGGGGGTTCGGGCGATCTTGGGGGCTCGGGGGATCGGTCTTCGGATCCGAGAAATCGATCCTAGCGGTCCATGACGATGATCTTCGGATCCGGGGGTCTCGGGGTCTTGGCGTTCCATGTAGAAGGCCCTGAGGTCCCATCTTGATCAACGATGACAAACTTGGTCTCGGTCGTCGGGTCTTGGTCTTCGGGGAGGTGGAACTTGATAGCGAAGTGTGCACAGGAACGTGAGACCTTGTTGGCACCGCAACATCTTTGTTTGGTCACCAACGTCACCACAAAACACAATGCAAGATAACAGTTGCTGCCGAACTACGGGTTGCAGAACCTGAACAAGGCATCAACAAGCGCGCATCGCGTCCCGGGCTGGGCTTGAATCGACCCCAGGAAGGCGCAAGGTCCCGGGGAAGTGGAGTAGAGGACCACCGGGGTCGCAGGCAGCGGCGCGCTCATGCGGAGAGGGCAACACATGCGGTGGTGCCTAGAGAAGACGATGGCCGCAGTTGCCGGCAGCAAAGTCGCGGGCGACCAGAGGCAGGGATACGAGAAGGAGCCAAGGAGGTCCCGCTGGTGCTGGAACGAGGGGGGGCGTCGGCTCGCTGTTCTGCTACGCGGCACGACGAGGGAGGTCTGGGAACAGTGGCCGACGGGGACGCGACCGAGGCCGGCGCCGGTGGTTGGCGATGGGGAGCTTGCAGAGGGAGGCGACGGGGAGGGCTCGGGCATGTGGCCCGCAGGTGCGGCAGCAGGGCTCGCGCCGCGGGAGAGGTCGGGCATGGCGGTGGCGGAGATAGAAGAGGGCGGCGCCCATTGGCGGCTGTAGAGGGGGGCGATGAGCAAGGGCGGCCGGCGAGATCGCGCGAGCGGAGCTCCTGGCGGCGGCGTCACGGACAGAAGCGGGGAGGAGGAGAGATGGGCGGTGGCGTTGCGCTGGGAGGAAGCAGAGGGGGCAGGGTCGGGTGCGGTTGCTCGCGAGCGGGAGGAGGTCCGCTGGCGGCGGGGTGGGGCGATGGCGAGGGAATCCCGTGTGCGGGGGCGACGGGGTTGGGTACGGGAGAAGCGGGTGAGCGAGAGAGGTGGGGTCGGGACTCGGGAGTTCGTGACGGGGACTGGAGCGTGGGCGACGGGGTGGTGGGTCCAGGGGGTCGGTCGCGTGGGGGTCGGGTCGATGGGGTGTGTGCGTGTTTCCTTGGTTGTGTCGAGTGTGTACAGGAAGGGTGGGGTGGGTCGTGTGTGTTCCAGGGAGGTGAGTGGCGGTGGGTGTGGGGAGGGGTGTGGGGATTAGGGTTTGCGGTTGGGTGAGGCTAGGGTTTGATCTAGGGTTTGGTTTAGGCGGGCCGGGTGGTAGGTGGTCTGTCCGGTTGGGCTTTTGGCCTGACCGGTCGGACTGCCTCCCCGAACAAAAGTTTTATTTATTTTATTTAGTTTTAATATCCTTTTGGTTAAATAGTTTAGGCAAACAAAAGATCCAGGTGGACCGAGGGTTTTATTTGAAATAAAAGACAGAGATATTTATAAAACAAATAGATGCTTTTAGAGAAATAGTTTTAGGTTAAAATATGCATGATGTCATGAAGATGCATAAAGTAGTAAACAACAGGCGATTTTCTAATAGTGGTTTTATCCGGGGTGCTACAATTCGACACCACTAACAATGGATCTCGCCCTCGAGATCCGCCTCATGATACGGGGAAGAAGGCCGACGATCAAAATCTTCTCACTTCGTGTAGATCCTTGCGACACCACTAACAAGGGTCGATGCTCCCGTTCGTCGAGAGAACACGCCGTATAAACAAAGATGAAGGTCGAGGTCTCAAAAATAAGGCCACCTCTAACTTCTATGGAAGGAGTGAAATTGCTTGATCCACCGATTCAATGCACAAGAGCGAATGATAAGAGTAGTCGGATGGTGATCAGTCCATCGCGCACCCAAAGCATTACTCTGCACATGAATAGGAGAATTATGCAACCAACTCTCAGAATTCAGACTGAAGATCTCGACAAGCAAGGTTCGGAAACATAGGAGGGATGCAGGTGCTCATCAGATCTGATGTAGATGATGTCGTCGTGTCGGAGAACACCGGAAGATACAAAGAAAAATTTTAGTGGATTTTTGGGTCCACCTAAAGATACAACAGATGAACGATTCATCAGATAGCGTGAATGCCGGATGTCGAAGCACCGTTACAAGAGGACGGAAACGAAACCCTAAAGGTACGACGGAAAACCAACCACGAGAAATCCTGGACTCGAAGAAAAGATAAGAGAGCAGATTCAAAACACGTCGAGATAAGAGGAGAATAACAGAGGGGTAATAAGTAAAAGCAGACCTAGTCAGATCTATCGAACCGATTTTCCAAAATAGTTTTGACACTCTACCACGTCCGTTAGCTAGGTTATCCTACAGGCTGGACCAGTGGGGTATCGCAACTGCTGAGCTCTGATACCACTCTGTAACACCCTCGGAATCGGCCCTATGCAAGTTTTAGCGCTTCCCGCCAAACCCGCATAGAAACGATTCAAAGGTGCCCACCAGGCACTTTCGTGCGGGTGGAAAACGAAGTAATATCATTACACAATAGTCCTCGATGGAACCCACAAAACATATATACAGCAACGACTCAACGAGTCAAGAATACAGATATACAGTACAAAGATCCAAATCACTTTGAAACGATACAACGTCCGACTATGGACAAGATGCAAATGGGGCTAAGAGCCCTGAATAAAAACCAATGGCGTCCATAACCCTGCCCAGGCCAAGCCGAAAGGGTAACCCTGCTAACGACGTCGATCTCAAAACCTGCTTAAACAAAAGGGGTGCCGACAAAGGGCAAAGGAAAAAAGAGATCGAGGCCAAGAGACACTGCACGGCGAGACTAGAATTCGCGGTCCTCGCCTACATAGGTATGGTGGATCAAGCGGCAGCAAAGCATGCACTAAACAAGCTATAGAGACTCAATACAACTGGCGGCTATCAGATAGAGATAACAAAGACCTATTTGGATCCAACCTTTAACTATCACCAAGCATACCCATCCTGGAATTTCCCCCTCGAGACCAAACGAGGAAGTCAGCCGAGGAACTCACATAGTTGGTAGTTTTATTTATTCAGTAATCGTTGTAGCAATTACTAGTCAGGTATAGATAGTCATCCTGATATAATAAGCAGTGGGCACTTTTAGTTAACCATTCCGTTGTAGTTGCGACACTTACTAGTCAGATACAATTAGCATGAGATATCCCAAACCCAGCAGTTGTTAGTACTTTTATTTAGCCATTCCGTTGTAGTGAAGCTGATTACTAGTCATATCGGAATCAAGTCAAAGTAAACTTTAGTTATAGTTGTCTATGATTGAGAACTGTGCTCCAAGTCGTCCATAACCGCGGACACGGCTTCTCGAAAAGATTTAACCCTGCAGGGGTGCACCAAAGTTTCCACACGCACCTACACCCTTGTTGTCAGATCAGGTAGGTACAAGATCACAAAACATACACCCAACGGTATGTCGACGGGGTTTCGGACACGACGTTTCCCAGACCCAAAGCAAGCACATGGGAGCCACCCCACTAAGCTACCCGCAACAAAGTCGGCCGGCTCCGAGACGGACCCAGAGGTTTGTGCCAATGGCTGTAAACGATGGGGAACCCGAAAATGTGACTGGGCTTGTCGATACCGCGAAAACATTCCATATTTGTTCCTAAACAGTACAAAGCTCCACGCAATCGTAAATAAAGCAGTAAAGCATGGCATAAGTACAGGATAGTAATAAAGCCCCAAACTACTTTGTGGCCCCCAGTACAGTACTTTGAAATCAGGTACTAATCGATGGGGGTGCCCACACACCCCACCTGTGGTTAGCGCGCTCGATCTCGGAACAGGTGTCAAGAACTCGGGGTCCTATGGGACACCAGTGAGCGGTTAAAAACCAAATATTGTCTATTACCCACCGGTGCCTCTGCATTTACCTACTTTCAATTTTAGTTATTAAACGGTAATTAAATCCATGATCATCTCCAACATTAAACATGCAGCATTACTCCAACAACTGTGGTACTTGACAACACGTAACAGCACTTGAGCAAGCGACTACGACGCGCAAGTCTAACTATCTACCAAACAACAGGTAATAGGATGTGTCCAAGGCAATATAAGGCTACAAGGGATATCACGGGTACGAAAACTAGAGCATCGCAACACAGATAGCAATAGATCAAAAGGAAGAAATAAAGACTAGAAAGGTAAAATAGGTAGAAAGAGGGAGAATGCTCGCCTGAAAACATTGCCGAAGGTTCATCCGAAGATCGGGACGAAGCTCACATCAACTCATCGGCCTAATCCGTGAAGAAGCAGTGCACTAAAAGAAACGCCGGATGCACTATTTAATACTACGGTAAAAGATCGGGCATGATGCATATATGATGTATGACATGGCGAGGATGCGTTGCGACTAGGCAATATTAAGCGGAATCGCGGTCCCGACAATTAATTAATAGGTTTATGTTGTTTAGATAACCCGCAATTTAAATGTTGTCTTAACATGGCAAAACATAGTATCGATTCGCTACACAAATTTAAATGGGGGCAAATATTAAAATAGATTTGCCCGCATATGGTCTTTATATTTAATTATAAGGTGAATCGACATAAGGTCCCAAAACACCCACAAATATGTATGCAAACATGAACAAGTTGATATGCAACAATTCATATAGGTATCAATTTATAAAATAGGGCTCGAGAGAAAGGGTCACACATTAGGGGGTTCGGGCGATCTTGGGGGCTCGGGGGATCGGTCTTCGGATCCGAGAAATCGATCCTAGCGGTCCATGACGATGATCTTCGGATCCGGGGGTCTCGGGGTCTTGGCGTTCCATGTAGAAGGCCCTGAGGTCCCATCTTGATCAACGATGACAAACTTGGTCTCGGTCGTCGGGTCTTGGTCTTCGGGGAGGTGGAACTTGATAGCGAAGTGTGCACAGGAACGTGAGACCTTGTTGGCACCACAACATCTTTGTTTGGTCACCAACGCCACCACAAAACACACTGCAAGATAACAGTTGCAGCCGAACTACGGGTTCCAGAACCTGAACAAGGCATCAACGAGCGCGCATCGCGTCCCGGGCTGGGCTTGAATCGACCCCAGGAAGGCGCAAGGTTCCGGGGAAGTGGAGTAGAGGACCACCGGGGTCGCAGGCACCGGCGCGCTCATGCGGAGAGGGCAGCGCATGCGGCGGTGCCTAGAGAAGACGGTGGCCGCAGTTGCCGGCAGCAAAGTCGCGGGCGACCAGAGGCAGGGATACGAGAAGGAGCCAAGGAGGTCCCGCTGGTGCTGGAACGAGGGGGGGCGTCGGCTCGCTGTTCTGCCTGCCACCGCACGACGAGGAGGTCTGGGAGGCCGGGGAACACGCGGAGCGGCCGGGCGCCGGTGGTTGGCGATGGGGAGCTTGCAGAGGGAGGCGACGGGGAGGGCTCGGGCATGTGGCCTGCAGGTGCGGCAGCAGGGCTCGCAGGAGAGGCCGGGCATGGCGGTGGCGGAGATAGAGGAGGGCGGCGCCCATTGGCGGCTGTAGAGGGGGCGACGAGCAAGGGCGGCCAGCGAGATCGCGCGAGCGGAGCTCCTGGCGGCAGCGTCACGGACAGAAGCGGGGAGGAGGAGAGATGGGCGGTGGCATTGCGCTGGGAGGAAGCAGAGGGGGCAGGGTCGGGTGCGGTTGCTCATGGCGAGGAGGTCACTGGCGGGGGTGGGCGATGGAGAGGGAATTCCGCAAAGGGGGGGGCAGGGTTGGGTACGGGAGAAGCGGGTGAGCGAGAGAGGTGGGGTCGGGACTCTGGAGTTCGTGACGGGGACTAGAGCGTGTGACGGGTGGTGGGGTCCAGGGGTCAGCGGGGGGGTCGATGGGTGTCGTGTTTCCTTGGTTGTGTCGAGTGTGTACAGGAAGGGTGGGGTGGGTCGTGTGTGTTCCAGGGAGGTGAGTGGCGGTGGGTGTGGGGAGGGGTGTGGGGATTAGGGTTTGCGGTTGGGTGAGGCTAGGATTTGATCTAGGGTTTGGTTTAGGCGGGCCGGGTGGTAGGTGGTCTGTCCGGTTGGGCTTTTTGCACGACTGCCTGACTGCCTCCCCGAACAAAAGTTTTATTTATTTTATTTAGATTTAATATCCTTTTGGTTAAATAGTCAGGTGGACCGAGGGTTTTATTTGAAATAAAAGACAGAGATATTTATAAAACAAATAGATGCTTTTAGAGAAATAGTCTTAGGTTAAAATATGCATGATGTCATGAAGATGCATAAAGTAGTAAACAACAGACGATTTTCTAATAGTGGTTTTATCCGGGGTGCTACACTCCCCTTGGTGCCTCTAATCCGTTGATCGCCAAGGCCCTCTCTTACTCCACCATACTCGCTCCGGCTTAGGCGAAGCCCTGTGGATCTTCCCTCTACTTCCGACACCACGCCGTCGTGCTGCCAGAATCACGAGGATAGTGCTACAACCTCCGCTGCCTGCTGGAACAAGGGAGAGGAAGGTCTTCATCGAGTATCAACGCGTGTGACCGATCATGAAGCGCTGCCGGAACGCGGCGCCGGAAGGATCGTCTATGCGATCTTGAGATCGGCAAGTGTACGACTACATCACCCACGATAATCTGCTCTCGTTAACCGCTTTGGAATCTTCGAGGGTGAGTGCTTCTATCGACTCGTTGCTACAATCTAGTAGATAGATCTTGGCTTGTTTATGTGCATGCGGTAGAATTTTTTTGTTTTCCATGCTATGAACCCCTACACCAGGATGATGGACCACAGGAAGGTTACGACAACTAGGATCATCTCCCATCGTGAGCATTGCCTGTGACCCCGAAGATGGAGCTTCGCCTACGCTACCTTTATTATTACGTTATTCTGCTGCTTGAGTTGTATTAAGAACTGGATCATGAGATCCTTATTTGTGTAAGACCTTATGTATGGTTTGTAATGGATGATGTACTGTGATATCCAAATCTGTTATGTCTCGCAAAAATGGTAATCCTAGGATTGCGATGTATGGCATAACAGGCATCTGGGATTAAAAATCCGGGTGTTGACAGTAGGATTAGATCTGGTGAGAAAAACCCCTCACTTGATGCTGACATCAGCATTACCTCATAAACACATTTAGTTATTTAATTAAAAATTCACAAAATGATTAAACCTTATAAATTCAATAACTTTTATTTTATAATTCAGAAAAATATGTGTAATATATGAAAATGTTTAGAAAAATAAAATCTACAACTTAAAACTACTATCAAACATTATTATGATAGTTATTTCAATAATTATTATTTAATAAAGATTTTATAAGTAATAAAAATTTGATAATTCATATTTTAATTATTGGTAAATGTTAAAAATATAAATAAAATACCAAAAATCTTAGAAAAAACTATAATTTAAAACTATAATCATGTGTTATTATTTTACTTAAATAAATATTGATTATTTATTAAGTATTTATAAAGTAATAACCTTATAAAAATCATATTTTATTATTTAAAAATCATAAAAATACATATAATATACCAAAATGATCACAAAAATAATATCTACATTTTAAAAATATAACATTCCACTTTTAAAGTAAATAAAACTTAATACTCTAATAACTTGAATTTAAATCTAATCTCCTGAATTAATAATTCATAAAAGGGTAAATAAAATTTGTTAATATTTCTAAAATTAGCTAATTGAGTCCAATAAATAGTATTAGTCTTGAATATTTATATTATGGAGTCAAAATGGTTTAACACATTTTAAATGCAATCTTATTGAATTATCATTCAACTATATGTGTAGATCATTTTGTAAAAAGACTCTTATCAATTGTAAAACCTTCAAGAGTGATATTTTCAACCAAATAAAACCTTTTATCATTGTTCCACTCACTACTTTTTAAATGGACTAAATCCAAAAATAATTCATAAGTAGTCAATAATATTGTTTACTTGTTCACAAACCATAACCACACCCTTATAAGGAGATAAATCCTTTTATACATTTATAATGTTTGGAAACCACTACTCAAACAAAAGTAATGCCATTCTTAAGTAACTTCAAAGGAAGCAATATAAAGTGAAGAAGATACAAATATCATAAGCATTACACCCGAAGTTCATTTATGTTTTATTTAAAGTTAACTTTAGTCTACAAGACTTTAAATATTATGCTAAAGATTTTGTTATGTGTTGTATAGTTAACTTTGGTCTGTTATAATTAAGATTATAAAGCATCCAAAATCCAAACTATCCAAGCAAGCACAAACAACGTCGACCACCTCTAATTAACCACAAGGATTGTTTAAACCTTAATAAAGAAATATTTTCTTCAAAAGTTATTCGTTTTCCCACTTCAATCAACAAATCTTATAATAATATTTACAAATCTTAGCAAATTAAATTCAAGGACTCTCATCATAATCAATAGACGATAATTAATCACCATCAAATTGCTTCAAACTTTATTGGTATACTTAGGATTGTAAACACTTAAGTTCCTTATTAATGCCATTACTTGTGGAGTAAAACTTGAAGATAAACAATTATAATGTAGGCAATCTTGAGTAACATTTCACATTGGTGTGTATCTCATTGTTTTATGTTATTATAATTACATGTTGTTTCACACACACTCACAAGCCTTAATAAAAATCACAAGTGTGAAACTTATCTAAAAGGACAATACATTCTAAAGGAACCATTTCCAGTTTCCAAACGCTAGATCAACGTTATCCTCGGGATTCGAGTTTATCAACTTGCATTACATTACTTATGCATAAAAACATCTTGCTTCTTTAAATATTAGTCCTTATCGGACCAATGATGCTGATTTCAGATATTGGATCTTATATTGTCTCGAAGACTGTGAGTGCATAATCTTGCAATCACAAAAGGCATGTTCACACTTGCTCATGTCCTTCGATTATTTTCAGTAAAGTATTTTACAAATCCAGTGTTGTCATCACCTGCATTTGAAAAAGGTCAGAAAACACTATTTTCATAATAATATGATTATAGGTTATTTACCATGAGGTAATAACCTACTATGAAAGTTCCGGTGGTAAAGGAACATATTATCTAGGACTTAACAGCCAATGTCGCCAATGATTCTTGCGCCGTATATCACGCGTTAACCATGAGATTTGGAATGGGATGGAGAAGTCAGCTGTATCCTTTTCCTTTCATATGGAGGCAAGACGACCTTAACGTGACGTTGTGATTCCTTGTGCGGATCCAACATATGGGTGGGCACCCTTACACCCTACACTTTTGGTGTCTAGATTATCTATGAATGGTGTTTAGTGGTATAGTCCATTTAATATGGTACTTTCCATGGCATCACCAGGTCATAGAGTCTTCGGAAACTCATCAGGGTTTTAGCCTGCCCGAAAGGGGGCTTAACGGAGGTGAGCCAGCCCCGAAGGATCGCGTAGACATATGGGGTCACGGAGAGGGCAGTGATTGGCTTGGATCTTAGTCTGGGCCTCATACCAAGGAAGTATGAACGGGTTAGCCGCTCGGATGTGCAACAAAGCTAAGATCTCTCATGGGTAATGTAACGCACCTCTACAGAGTGTAAGAACTGTAACTTGTTACTCCCTGTTCCGGGAAGGAGCTACGAACGCGGTGGGAAAGGAACTCCATGAAAGTTCTGGTAAACCCCTGAAGGCTGACGGACATAGCTTTTCAGAATAAAAGCAACCTTTGAAGAAATGTTTACGAAAACTTGCATTGCCTATGACCTATGGTTTGTGGCTATAGTGATAGTGTATCAAACACTCCTTTTCTAGTGAATTTGCTGAGTACGCTCGTACTCAACGTATCTTCTTAACCCTTGCTAGATTCTGAAGCCAGTACAGACGACGTCTACATCAAGATATGCTCCAGGAATCATCATCAAAAGCTAAAGTTCTTCAATAAAGTCAAGAAAGTCAACATATACATCAACTCAAGTAAAGACGAAGTTACTGATTAGATAGGAATATAATCTCTAGCCATAGAACCTATTTCTATAGTGTATTGCAATAGCAGCAATGTCAGACCATTAGTTAAGATACTAGTCTTAATAGTATGATAGTTTTTGAGTTGTTTATTTTTGATTCTTCTTTGTGAGAAGTTTCTTCCTCTCTCTTTAACCTAGAGGGTTCTCTGGATCTTGTGTAAAGAGTTGAGTTGTAACCTATAGTCATGTCTTGGACCTACTGTGTTTCTGTTGTACCACTCTGAGGGATGTAATACTAGTGAACTGTGTTTCATTGGTGTTATGTCAACGACTATAGTGTACTACATCATGCAGTGGTATGCTGGGTCAGCGCAATTGGTATTAGAGCATATTCTTTGACCTTAGGATTAAAACCCTTTTAGGAAGATCTGTAGGTTGGATAGTGACTATAGGAGCCATCTTATCTAAACCAAGTAATCTTATGAATTGTGATGAGTATCCACTTGAGGATAACCTTCTCGCACTTAAGCTAGATGCTTAAGTCAACTTTCTTAGGAGTAATTATTTTATCTTTTCTCAGTATAGTGTTATTTAGTGTCTTCCGAAGGAGACATAACCCACCAAGATATTGTAGGAAAGCCAATTGGTCACAGTAGATTAGGATCAAGTTTAAGACATCAACTGAAGTAGTCTTAATGGTGTAGCCTAACCCTAGAATTCATGTAAGACAGTGGAATCTTATGGTTTGTTGATAACCAAAGACAACATGATGAATATCATTAGGATAAATGTTGATGTAATGAGTAGTAATCATGTGGGATTCATTTAAGAATTCTATATGATGAAGTGAAATTGTGTTAAGACTTAATGATAGTATATTGAGAAACAAAGTCATCATGGTGAGATTAGCTCTTAAATCATGATAAATAGGTAAGACATAACAAGATCATGGTGATATTAGCCCCGAAACCATGATATAAGTGTAAATATGACCAGTAATTTGTAGATCATTCTAAAGTAGAAGTAAGAAAATAGCATGATAGAACTATGATAGAAGTCATAGGTGCTAGAAAATTCCCCTAATCCATAGTTTAAGTTAGTAAATAGAATTTGATTAGTCATTTGGAGTAATCATGTGAGGTTAGTTTATTAAATAAGGAAAGGATGGTGATAGCTAGTTATTCCAAAGGTGAGACAAAAGTGTAATCGAAACCAAATTGAGATCACTTTACTTAGAATTATCTTGTTGCAATCGAGCAATTTGGGTAATATTAAAACAAAGATTAGTTTGACCATCTATGTGCTAAGTATCACGATGTAAACCTATATGAGGAGGTGTCATATACTACACAACTAAGCCTGAATTATAGAGATATTATACTCAACTACTATATTCCGGGCTTAGAATATTTTGTGTTATATGTACCACATTTGAATTTCTTGATTTTTCTTGGATCTTCTTGATTGACTAGGTCTATACATGAATTTGGACTTGGTGTGCAAATGCATGTTGCAACATCCAGTTTTTATTTGATGTTATAGACCTAGATAGAAAAGGGAATTCGTGTAAGGGAGTGACGATTTCCAAAGATCAAGATGAAGACTTACATGAAGAATGAAGCAAAGTTTAAGGATTGTCAACACAATTTGAAGGATAGATCAAGCTCAGGTTATTCTTAGTCAGATATAAGAAAGAAGTTTAGTGTAGAGAATACTTGGAGCAACAGCAGGTAATAAACTTTAAGTTCACCCAAAGTAGGTGGTGTTACTAAGAAGTTAATGGAGTAGTAGTACCAAGTTCATGGAAGCATCATGAATTAGTACAAAGAAGAAGCCTTGGAACCAAAATGGATATATATGCTTGCTTTAACATGTTAAGAAATGTTGTGGAGTTGGTATGTTGTTCTGCCTTAAGAGCAATAGTGGAGAAAGTTGTCGTCGCCGGATGGGATCGAAGGTAATTTTTTCACCTCTGCTTTACCATAGTACAACTTTGTCTTTCTTAAATAATTTATGTAAGTTGTCTAGGTTTTCCATAGAGAAAAACGTATGATTTAGTTAAAGAGTTGCAGAAATCTATAACAGTAAGATTACATGAAAGCTTTTGTAAAAAAATGTCGCTCAGGACAATTGTCTATTATGTGGTGACAAGTAAGAACTGCCGTCTCTAGGACGTGCTTCTATAGGTATCAGCGGCGACAAGTTCACATGGAAGGGCGCTGACGGCTATACCATGAGGATCTCGATCTCAGGGACAACAAGAGCATGAGGCGTTATGCTCTCCTACATTGTCAATGGCATGGCGTCTATGGCGGCTCCGCCTATCGAACTATGTGGTAGTATGTAGCTTCCATATAGGCGCCTCTCATGATTGATCGAACTATATTGGTATTTTTTCTGATGGATCTTATAGTGCATCGGTAATTCAAATGTTCTTTCAGGAATGGAAGTTGCTACATCGCTGAATATAGATTTTCATTACAGTTCGCACATTCAATTTTAGATCTACGCAAGTTGGAGGTGAGAGAGAATATGAGCTGCTCTTTGTGTTCACTCGGTATTTTTCTCAATCCATGAGTAGCAGCTTCGATTTCATAACATGTAACCATCCACCAACAATGGCTTGGCTTTATTCTGAGAGCACTAATATGTGTTTGATTTTTATTTCCGTTTGTTTTTGTTAGTCACTAAAAATTCGGATCACACGTAGCTTTGTCATCAACATCTCTTCTTTTCTTGGTTGCTCCACATCCAGTTTATCAGGTCATATCGTTCTCTTTGCCATTACTAGAAGTTCAGTAACGTTGTGTTTGGATGTATAAATTTTTGCTTGGAATTGAATTGGACTGGAGATTCCAAATCCATAATGGAAAGAAAATGGCTTCAATTTCCAATTCCGTTGTTTGGATATGTATGGAATTTGCTACTGGAAATAAAGGGTAGCACCAAATTCCGAATTCTGTTTGGATGTATAGACCATGGAATTGAATGTTTTGTTGTGTTTTGACAACATAAACTTGTCTGCATGTATGCAAAATAGTATGCATATATCAAAAATAGTGGCTACCAATTCAAGTATCATCAGAAACAGAGACCAAAAGATTTACATTCGGAGGGAGTGACGAACTAGTAGAAATTCGTCCAGATAAATGAACATTTTTCTTGCTTATTTGTCATTTAAAGGGAGTAACAAAATTAATTTAAGATATACTAACAACTGGATCAGAACATTGGAGAAGGGCGTAATCCAAATTCAAGTCTCCATGACCGTCAAACTCAGTGCATCATGTGACGTGAACAAGCAAATATCTGCTATTTAAGATGGGAAATCAGGGGAGAAACAAAAATACAGATCAGGCCAGTCGCAGATCCAGATTCTTCATCGGGTCTAGGCCGCCTGCCATCACCCTGTTCCACCACTAGCGCCGGCCATCCCGGCCGCCTTCGCGGCAGCCACAGCGCCTTTCACCCTCCCGCCGCTGATGTTCACCCTCTCGTCGGCGTCTGGTCATGCCCGAGATTTAGGGTTAGGACCCGACAGGGAGGATGGACGGCCGGGGGAATAGGTGCGAGGACGGTAAGGCGTGGATGAGGGAGGCCAAGGAGAGGGTAGTCCATGGAAGGGAGACAGGAAGGAAGGCCTAACCTGCGTGCCGCCACCGGAATCCCTGGTCGCTTGCGTCGGGGAGGGAGAGGTCTGTGTCGGGGAAGGAGGGCCTTCTCTGTTTTGCGAGCGAACCGGTACGTGCGGGTTCCGTTTACACGCAATTCGGAGGTCGCCCCTCGGAATCACGGATGGGCTCTTTACATAGGAGGGAGCGGGGGTTCGGAATTTCCGTCCGTTTCCAGGCAAAAATTCAGAGGACAACCCAAACGGCGGAAACTGATCCCCAATTCCAGATTTCACGATTCCAAGCCAAAATTCTTACATCCAAACACAGTGTAATACTTTGATATGTATACATGTGTAGTAACCACCTTTTACAGGCATGATTTAAATGCATCTTTCGGTGCTCATTCTTTTTTTTTACAAAATACATTCGGTCACTTTCTGAAACACAATGATTATTCTCCACCTTCTGAGTGTTTAATCACTCTTACATTTTGCCTTGGCTAGCCTATCTAGGATTTTCCTTTGTATTTGAGTTGTACATGAGGATGGTAGCAATTCATAAAAGAAGTTTTGTTGGTTTTATAGGGATTTCTCCCAAGACTAAACATAGGCATACATTTTTTCTGGACTATCGTGTCACTTTTTGCTATTTTGAAAGCTATGAATTGAAATATTTTGTTTGTATTTTTACTATTTGAATTTTCTTATTGAATGTGTGTAACACCCTCGGATCGGCCCTATGCAAGTTTTAGCGATTCCTGCCAAACCCGCATAGAAACGATTCAGAGGTGCCCACCAGGCACTTGCATGCGGGTAGAAAACGAAGTAATATCATTACAAAATAGTCCATGATGCAACCCACAGAACAGATATATACAACAACGACTTCATGATTTAAGAATACAAATATACAATACAAAGATCCAAATCACCTTGAAAACAATACAACGTCCGTTTACGAACAAGATGCAAATGGGGCTAAGAGCCCTGAAGAATAACCAATGGCGTCCATAACCCTGCCCAGGCCAAGCCGGAAGAGTAACCCTGCTAACGACGTCGATCTCAAAACCTGCTTAAACAAAAGGGGTTCCGACAAAGGGCAAAGAAAAAAGAGAGCGGTCAGTACTGAGGCTAGTATACGGCGAGACTAGAGTTCAGCGGTCCTCGCCTACATAGGTATGGTGGACTGAAGCGGCAGCGCGGCATGCACTAAACAACCTATAGAGACTCAATACAACTGGAGGCTATCAGATAGGGATAAGAAAGACCTATTCGGATCCAAACTGAAACTATCACCAAGCATACCCATCCTGGTATTTCCCCGTCGAGACCAAACGAGGAAGTCAACCGAGGAACTCACACAGTTGGCAGTTTTATTCATTTCGTTATAGTTGCGGCAATTACTAGTCAGATATAGATAGCATGAGTCATCCTGATATTATAAACAATGGGCAGTTTTAGTTAACCATTTCGTTGTAGTTGCATTACTTACTAGTCAGATACATATAGCATGAGGCATCCCAAAACCAGCAGTTGTTGGTACTTTTATTTAGCCATTCCATTGTAGTGAAGCTGATTACTAGTCATTATAAAGTCAAATCTATAGCACTACTTTAGTTATAGTTGTCTATGATCGAGATACTGTGATCCAAGTCGTCCATAACCGTGGACATGGCTTTCAGAAAGTTTTACCCTGCAGGGAGGCACAAATAGCAACACACACACGATCAACCTCGAAAAAAACCAAATTAAAACCCAACGAGGCATCACGACAGAGCAATTGCAAGATTCATATAATATTTCAGGGGGTCACCCCACTAAGCTGCCCGCAATGAAGTCGGCCGTCTCCGATACGGACCCAGGGTGTGTGGCGACGGCTGTAAATGACTGGGAACCCAAAAGTGTGACTGGTTTTATCGATACAGCGAAAACATGGCACGGGGTTCCTAAACAGTACAGGCGCTCCATGCGCAATCGTAAATAAAGCAGTAAAACATGGCATAAGTACAGGATAGAAATAAAGCCCCAAACTACTTTATGGCCCCAAGAAATAATATATGACTCAAGCTCTGGCTAAGGGAATTCATGGTCCTACATGCGGATAGTGTGAATATTCAAAGAATAGGTATCAAGTACTCGGGGTCCTACGGGACACAAGTGGACGGTTAAAAACCAAATAACGTCTATTACCCACCTGTGCCTCTGCATTATTTACCTACTTCAATTTTAGTTATTAAACGGTAATTAAAGCCATGATCATCTCCAACATAAAGCATATGGCAGTCTTCCAACAACTATGGTACTTGACGACATGCAACAGCATTTAAGCAAGCGACTACGACACGTAAGTCCAACTATCTACCAAATAACAGGTAATAGGATGTGTCCAAGGCAATATCAGGCTGCAATGGATATCACGGGTACGAAAACTAGAGCATCGCAACACAGATAGCAATAGATCAACATGAGGAAATAAAGACTATAAAAGTAAAATAGGTAGAAAGGGAGAGAATGCTCGCCTGAAAACATTGCCGAAGGTTCATCCGAAGATCGGGTCGACACTCTCATCAACTCATAGGCCTAATCCGTGAAGAAGCAAAACACTAGAAGAAAACACTGGATGCACTATATAATACTACGGCAAAAGATCGGGCATGATGCATATATGATGTATAACATGGCACGGATATGATGCAATTAGGCAATATTAAGCGGAACCGGAGTCCCAACAATTATTTAGATGATTCAAGTTGTTTAGATACCTCGCAATTTAAATGTTGTCGTAACAAGTCAAAACATGGCATCGATTCGTTACACAAATTTAAATGGGACCATTATAAAACTAAAAAAGCCCACATATGGTCTCCATATTTAATTATGAGGTGAATCGCCATTATGCCCCCCCCAAACCACATTTGTATGAATGCAAACATGACAATTTATATGCAACAAGTCAAATATCATATTATAAAAATAGGGATCGGAGAAGGGTCACACACGGGCTTCGGCGATCTTGGGGCTCGAAGGGTTCGGGAGATCAGTCTTGGACTTTGGGAAGGAGTCTTGGAGGTCTCCGACTTGGGATTGGTGTTGGACTCGGGTCGGTAGCGAAAGTATAGCTCATGGTCATTCGTCGTTGGGCCGTTGACGTACTTGTCCGACTTGTCCACGAATGTAGCTGAAGAACTTGACAGAGTACTTGTCCATATTGTCGTTCTTGTCGACAGAAACATTACAAACAATGGTCTTGGTTGCGCGAAGGAAGCACTTGAACATATACACAGGATATGCAGCTGGCCGAACGATAAGCTTTGACGGCAGTGGCCAGTGGCAAAGTGGATGTGCAAGAAGCAGATGTCTCACTGCCGGAGCCAGAAAATCAACATGCATAGAAACTCCATGGGCTGCGTGAACGGTCGACGACGACTGCAGATGCACATGGAGAAAAACTCCCAGGGTCCCTGCCGGGCATGCTTGAGCATGAAAGAGGAGGCGTGGCTGAGCTCGGCAGGCCAAAACGCATGCTAGAGACGAGAGGACCCGAATGCGTCAAGCACACAGGAACTAGGCCAAACACCATATGGTCAGGATATGGAAGCGGGAGCGACGCGCGTGAGGCCAAGGAAGATAGGGCGAGGCAGACGGCTCCAGGGCGGCGCCAGGGACGAGAACGGCGACATGCCGGAGGGGAGGCGACAAGGAGTGGGCTCGGAAAGGGCTTGAACATGGCGGCGCCGCTCGGTGTGCGGGGTGTAGGGGCTCGGGCCAGGGCTCCGGTCAAGAGGCAACCTTGTGGCGTCTAGAGAGGAGAGCCCAGGACCAGAGGCGGCGAGACAGGGGACGGCGTGAACAAGGTGGACGAGGACGGTGGTGGGCTAGGAGGGCGACACGGCAGGCGCGACGGCGGGGAGCGGGTCGACCCGGCCGCGGGCGGTGCTGCAGGTCAAGGAGGAGAGGGCGCGGAGGTGAGCGATGAAGAAGGGGAGAGGGGCCCTCAGCGGTGCTCGGTGAGGAGCTGCGACTTCTTGCTGGCGGTCTGGCGCGGGATTGCGTCTTGATCACGATGGGGTGGTGGTCGGGGTTGGTGGCGTTCGCGAGAGATATGAGAGGTGGGGATGGTGGGGCCGGTTTACGTGGGGTTGGGTGGGGTGTGCGACACGGTGGGGTGGTCCGGTGTGCTGCGTGTGTTGTGTGCCGTTGGGTGGGTCTGGCGGCGCAAGGGTGGAGTGCTGGCGGCGGCGGGTGGAGGGAGTGGTAGCTAGGGTTGCGTGGTTGGGGTAGTTAGGGTTAGCGTTTGGATAGGATTAGGACTAGGGATTGATCTGGGTGGTAGATAGGCCGACGGTTGGGCCTTTGGGCCTGGTAGGAGGCAGCCTTCCTCAGGGATTTAAAATTAGTTTTATTTTATTTATAAAGTTGTTTAATATAATGTCTTTGTAAATAGTTTTTAGACAAATCAACATATCCGGAAGAGGCCGGGTTTGACATTTGAAATAAGGACGGGGATATTTAGGAAAAAAAAGTAGGCTTTTAGAGAAATAATTTTAGAAAGATAGATGCATGATGATGTCATGATGATGCACATAATACAAAACAACAGTGATTTCCTAGTAGCGGTTTTACCGGGGTGCTACAATTCGACACCACTAACAATGGATCTCGCCCTCGAGATCCGCCTCATGGTACGGGGAAGAAGGCCGACGAGCTGAATATTCTCGCTTCGTGTAGATCCTCATGACACCACTAACTGGGGTTCTTTCTCCGTCTTGAAATCAGCAACACCACCAACAAGGGTTGTTGCTCACATTCGTCGGGAGAACACTCCGGCAAAACACAGACGAAGGCAGAGGTCTCCAAAAGGGTAAGGCTGAAGGGTTTCGCAGCATAGTAAATCAAAAACATTCTACGGATGCGAACGGGGAAGCCAAGATCTAATCTAGGAGATGCAATCAACGAGAGGGATAGATGAGATCTTCATACCCTTGAAGAAATCGCACAGCGGAAACGTTCAACAGAACGTGGTTGGTGTAGTCGTACTCGCCGTCTCCTCCTCGTGATCCGATCCGATCCTACGCCGCAAGTGGCGGCACCTCCGAGAGATGCACATGTACGGTGTCGCGACGTCTCCTCCTTCCTCGGTCCAGCAAGTGGGGTGGAGAGCTAGATTGGATCTACAACACGACGGCGTGGTGCTATGGTGGAGAGTTTCTGCAGCAGGGCTTCGCCTACACGTAGTCGGGAGAGAGAGAGATAGGGAAGCAGCTGGCGGCTAGGGTTTTGGGGTGAGGGGAGGGTGCGCCCCCTGCCCACCTTATATAGGGGGCTGGCCGGCCCCCTTTCCCCCTCCTCCAAGCCCTAGGGCGGCGGCCCCAAGGGTGGAGTGGGGGGCAAGTCTCCCCCCCTTCTAGAAGGTTTCCTAGGGTTTCCCCTAGGGTTTTGGCCGGCTGGGCCTATGGGGCCTTGTGCCCCTGGCCCAATGCGGCCAGGGCACTCCCTCGTAGGCCCACGCACCCCTCCGACAAGTGGGGCCACGTTGGTCCCACTCCGGAAGCTTCTAGAACCTTCCGGTACAATACCGAACATTCTGAAACGATTCCGAAATCCAAAAACTGCTTTCCTTTATATGAATCTTATTCTCCGGACCATTCCGGAACCTCTCGTGATGTCCTGGATATCATCCGAGACTCCGAACAAAAACTCATAAACCATTTATCCATTCTATCCTAGCGTCGAGACACGTTAAGTGTGTGACCCTACGGGTTCGAGAATATGCAGACATGATCTTCTATCAATAATGAACAGCAGGATCTGGAAACCCATATTGACTCCCACATATTCATCGATGATCATATCGGATGAACCACGATGCCAGGATTCAATTAATCCCATATATATATTCCCTTCGTCACGCGATATTTTACTTGCCCGAGATTCGATCGTTGGTATCGGCATACCTAGTTCAATCTCGTTCACGGCAAGTACTTTACTCGTTCCGTAATCCGATATCACTTTGTGGTTAACTCCTTAACCACGTGATTGCAAGCGGTGTTGGTATCGATTACCGAGGGGGCCTGAAGTATATCTCTCCGACTTGGGAGGGACAAATTCCATCTCGATACATACAACCCAACAAGTACTTTCCGATCACCTGAGAGACACCTTTATGATCACCCTCACATAGGATGACGTTTGATGACCTCAAAGCTTTCTTCCGATACCAGGGAGTTGCATTATCTCATGGTCTAAGGAATACAATATTTGACATAAGAAAAAGCTTCGCAAAGATGAACACGATGACACGATCTAATTGCTCTGCTTGATTTGGGTCTGCCCATCATATCATTCTCCCAATGACATGATCTCAATATTAATCGACAACTCATGTCTATGGTTAGGAAACCTTAACCATCATTAATCAATGAGCTAGTCCATAGAGGCGTACTAGGGACACGGTGTTGTTCATAAACCACACAAGTATCAAAGTTTCCGCTTAATACAATTCTAGCATGGAATATAAACTTTATCATGAACAAGAATTATAACAATAACATCTTTATTATTGCCTCTAGGGCATAATTCCAACAGTCTCCCACTTGCACTAGAGTCGATAATCTAGTTTACATCTGGCAACAATCTAACACCCATGGCATTAAGGTGCTGATCATGTTTTGCTCGTGGAAGAGGTTTAGTCAACGGATCTGCGACATTCAGATCCGTATGTACTTTGCTAATCTTCAGATCTCCATTTGTTATATAATCTCGAATTATATGAAACTGGCGGTTGATGTGCTTGGTCTTTGGATGATATCTTGGTTCCTTAGCAAGTGCTATGGCGCCAGTGTTGTCACACAATATCTCCAGTGGGTCCAAGGCTCTTGTAACCACACCAAGCTCAGTGATGAAGTTCCTGATGCAAACTCCTTCACTTGACGCTTCTGCAGCAGCCATGTATTCCGATTCTACTATAGATCCTGCGATCACGCTTTGCTTGCAGCTTCTCCAGCTCACAGCTCCTCCATTCAAAATATAAACGTATCCTGTCTGAGATTTAGAATCATCCGGGTCGGTGTCGAAACTAGCGTCGACGTAACCTTTTACGACGAGCTGCTCATCACCTCCATAGACCAAGAACATTTCTTTAGTCATATTTAAATACTTTAGGATGTTCTTTACGGCTGTCCAGTGTTCCACTCCTGGATCACTTTGGTATCTACTCGTCAAACTAAGAGCATTGGACACATCCGGTCTAGTACACAGCATGGCATACATGATAGAACCTATGGCCGAGGCATATGGCACTTTGCTCATAGTTTCTCTATCGTTTACCGTAGCTGGACACTGAGCCTTGCTCAATATCTTACCTGACAACATGGGCACTGAACCTTTCTATGCCTTATCCATTCTGAACCTTTTCAGAACTTTGTCTAGGTATGTACTTTGGCTTAAAGCTATTAGGCGTCTTTGTCTATCTCTATAGATTTTGATGCCTAATATATAAGCAGCTTCTCCTAGGTCTTTCATTGAAAAACATTTATTCAAATAACTCTTCACTTTGTTAAGCATACCAATGTCATTTCCAATAATCAATATGTCATCCACATATAGTACTAAAAATTTCATTGAGCTCCCACTCACTTTCTTGTAGATACAAGCTTCGTAGCAATTTGGAACAAATCCAAAGCTCTTGATCACTTGATCAAAACGAAGGTTCCAACTCTGAGATGCTTGCTTCAGTCCATAAATGGAACGCTGAAGTTTGCACACCTTATCAGCATCCTTAGGATCGACAAAACCTTCGGGCTGCATCATATATAACTCTTCATCAATGTTGCCATTGAGGAACGCAGTCTTGACATCCATCTGTCATATTTTATAATCATGAAATGCAGCAATTGCTAATAAAATCCAAATGGACTTAAACATCGCTACGGGAGAGAAAGTCTCATCATAGTCAACACCTTGAACTTGCTGAAACCCTTTTGCGACAAGCCGTGCTTTATAGACAGTAACATTACCATCCGCGTCCATTTTCTTCTTGAAAATCCATTTGCACTCAACGGCCTTACGGTCTCTAGGAGGGTCCACCAAAGTCCATACTTGGTTTTCGCTCATGGATCCCAATTCAGATTTCATGGCCTCTAGCCATTTCTCAGAGTCTGAGCTCATCATTGCTTCCTCATTGTTCGCAGGTTCACTGTTGTCTACCAACAAGACAGTTAAGACAGGGTTATTGTACCATTCAGGAGTGGCACGCGACCTTGTCGACCTGCGACGTTCAGCAGTAGCATCGTTCAAAGTTTCATGATCCTCGTCATTAGCTTCCTCTCTTGTTGGTGCAGACGGCACTGGAACAATTTCAGGTGCTGCGCTACTCTCCAACTCGAGAGAAGGTTCAATAACCTCGTCTAGCTCTACCTTCCTCCCACTCACTTCTTTCGAGAGAAACTCCTTCTCAAGAAAGGATCCGTTCTTTGCGACAAACACTTTGCCTTTGGATCTGTGGTAGAAGGTATACCCAATCATTTCCTTAGGGTATCCTATGAAGACGCATTTCTCCGCTTTGGGTTCGAGCTTGTCCGGCATCAACTTCTTGACGTAAGCTTCGCATCCCCAAACTTTAAGAAACGACAACTTAGGTTTAGCACCAAACCACAGTTCATACGGTGTCGTCTCAATGGATTTAGATGGTGCCCTATTTAAAGTGAATGCAGCGGTTTCTAATGCATAACCCCAAAATGATAACCGTAAATCTGTAAGAGACATCATCGATCGCACCATATCTAATAGAGTTCGATTTCGGTGTTCAGACACACCATTACGCTGTGGTGTTCCGGGTGGCGTGAGTTGCGAAATGATTCCGCTCGCTTTAAGATAGGTGAGAAAATCATAACTTAAATATTCACCTCCACGATCGGATCGTAGAAATTTAATTTTCCTGTTACGATGGTTTTCCACTTCGTTCTGAAATTCTTTGAACTTTTCAAACATTTCAGATTTATGTTTCATTAAATAGATATACCCATATCTACTTAAGTCATCAGTAAAACTGAGAAAATAGCGATATCCACCACGCGTCGAAACACTCATTGGTTCGCATACATCGGTATGTATGATTTCCAACAAGTCCGTTGCTCGCTCCATTATTCCGGAGAACGGGGTTTTGATCATCTTGCCCATGAGGCACGGCTCGCACGTGTCAAATGATTCAAAATCAGGAGACTCCAAAAGTCCATCAGAATGGAGTTTCTTCATGTGTTTTACACCAATATGACCTAGACGGCAGTGCCACAAATAAGTCGAATTATCACTATCTACTTTGCATCTCTTAGCTTCAATGTTATGGATGTGTGTTTCATTGCTTTCGAGATTCAGAAGAAATAAACCATTCATAGCAGGTGCATGACCATAAAAGATGTTACTCATATAAATAGAACAACCATTATTCTCCGATTTAAATGAATAACCGTCTTGCAATAAACACGATCCAGATATAATGTTCATGCTCAACGCAGGCACATAATAACACTTATTAAGGTTTAAAACTAATCCCGAAGGTAAAACTAAGGAGAGCGTGCCGACGACCATCACATCAACTCTTGATCCGTTGCCAACACGCATCGTCACCTCATCCCTTGCTAGCCGCCGTCTATTCCGTAGCTCCTGTTTCGAGTTACAAATATTAGCAACTGAACCAGTATCAAATACCCAGGCACTACAACGAGCGCTAGTAAGGTAAACATCAATAACATGTATATCAAATATACCTTTAATGGTGCCAGCCTTCTTGTCCGCTAAGTACTTCGGACAGTTGCGCTTCCAGTGACCCTTGTCCTTGCAATAGAAGCACTCAGTGTTCGGCTTGGGTCCAGACTTGAGCTTCTTCTCAGCAGGGGCAACACGCTTGTCGCTGCCTTTCTTGAAGGACTTCTTTGCACCCTTAACTTTCTTGAAGCTAGGGGTCTTGTTAACCATCAACACATGATTATCTTTCTTGATATCCACCTCTGCAGCTTTCATCTTAGCGAAGAGCTCAGTGATCGTATCAGTGGAACCAATCTGATTGGGAGTAACTACAAAACCTTTGTAGCTAGGAGGGAGTGATTGCAGAACTCTGTCAATCTTGAGCTCTTCTGGAATCTTGTAGTCCAGTTGCTCAAGACGTTGAGTGTAGCCCGACATCTTAATGGTGTGCTCACTAACGGAACTCCCTTCCTCCATCTTGCAGTTAAAGAACTTCTCAGAGATCTCATATCTCTCAGAACGAGCCTGAGTCTAAAACATGGTTTTCAGTTCCTCAAGTATCTCAAAGGGCCCGACGAACTCCTCAAAACGATTTTGAAGGTCTGATTCCATAGCAAACAACATGGTACTCTTAATCACTCCATAATCATCTTTGCGCGACTGATAAACAACTTTTTCATCAGCTGGCGCATCTATAGCAGGGCGTCACCTAGCGCTTTCTCAAGGACATAGTCCTTTTGTCCGCCAGCGAGAATGATTCTCAGATTGCGGAACCAGTTGGTGAAGTTAGACCCATTGTTCTTAAGCTTTTCTTTCTCAGCAAAAACGTTGAAGTTGAAGTTGGACTTAGCCATTTGATCTACAAAATTTTCAATTACAATTTAGACTATGTTCATGATAACTAATTCAACTTAATCAAATTACTAGATGAACTCCCACTAAATTCAACATCCCTCAAGTTGTTTAGTGAACACGATCCAAATTCACCACACCTAATCCGATCTTCATGAGAAGAGATGTGGTTTCAATGGTGGACAACAAAGTGTCGATCATATCATTCATATGACTCATGCTTAACCTTTCGGTTCGTGTGTTCCGAGGCCATGTCTGTACATGTAGGCTCGTCAAGTCAAACCCAAGTATTTCCGCGTGTGCAAAACTGGCTTGCACCCGTTGTATGTGAACGTAGAGTTTATAGCACCCGATCATCACGAGGTGTGTTGGGGATATGCTATATGGGTATCCTAATAGCATGTCTCTTATCCGACTAACCCGGGTGGCCCATAGTCGGTAGCATGGCCTATGGCCTGCTGGGCGGCCCAGTTAGGTGGATCCAGAAGGGAGGCCCATGCCGGATAAAGGAAGGCTACGGTGGAGTCACCAGCGTACCCAGAGCCTTGGAGTGCAAGATACACAAGACTAGTGATAGACGGTGTAGGACTCTGTAACCTGTCCGGCTAGGACTTTTCCCTGTAACCCTAGGACTTGGCAACTATATAAGTTAGGCCTATGGGAGCCTTTAGGGCACAATAACTTAGACTATGTAGTCACCTCGCACAGCGAACCTATATCTGTAACTCGGCGTATTGCCCTTATAGTGATTTATAGCAGGAGTAGGATTCCGCCACCGTCGTGGGATCTGAACCTAGGTAAGCTGTGTTACCTCGTACCCGTCAACCATCCGCCTTACCCCACGTCTCTAAACACGCACTGTGAGGACCCCTCCATGGCGTACTCATCGGCAATACCACGACAGTTGGCGCCCACCGTGGGGCAATAGGCGCTTCAGGCTCTTCAGCGGGCGAGGACCAAGATCTTCGCGGGAATCGGCGAAACCGTAGCCATCGGCCGTGTTCTCTTCTCCGGTAGCGTTCCGATCGCCCCTCCTGACGAATTCTGGATCCCGGCGAAAACGAACCCTACGCGGTGTTCGATCATTCCTATCGGAGACATCCACCTCTTCATCGGTGAAACCGACTCGGGCACTAGTTCCCTGGGAGTCGGAGGAGCATCAAGGCCTGCACGGACCGCCTACGGGCTGGATACGTTCACGGAAGGATCGATGTCGGATCTCTCTTCGGAGTTTGCCGACAAAGATCAGAAAGCATCAAGGCCCGCACAGACCGCCTACGGGCAGGATACGTTCGCGGAAGGATCGATGTCGGATCTCTCTTCGGAGCTTGCCAGCAAAGATCGGAAAAATTCAAGACCCACCCAAACCGCCCTTGTGCAGGATATAAAGGTGGAATATCACTGCAAGTACGCCGGCTTCATCCGTGCGTCTGGACAGCAGAGATCCAAGTTCGTCGGTGTGGTTACCATCTTCGATCTAGCGCGATGCGTTTAGAGAGAGGGTGAAAACCCCCGCGACTACCTGGCCAGGTGGCTCCGCATAGGAGCCGATCTAGCAAACTACCCCAATGATGATGCTATCTATCACTTTGTGGAAGGACTGGACCATGGCACGCTCCTCCGACATTCTCTAAGACAGCAGCAGGCGTCAGGACGCCTTACCTTCGAAGGCATGGTGAACACCGTCAACAACTACGCGGAGGCCGAAGCGGCAGCTCGGACAGCGCTTGCGCTCATCGACGGAGCCCCTCCGATTCAGCCACCGCCACCACCGCCTCCGGCTGTCATCGTCGCAGCACCACCACCTACAGTCATCGTCGAGCCCATTGCACCTCCATCGCCCGTCATCGAGGAAGTCCTAGCACCCTCCGACTCTGTCATTGACGCGCTTTATGCTGATTTTAGTGCAGATTCGGAGGAAATAGACTTCAGTCCAGAAGAGCTAGACTCCGCTATGCAGGAGATGGAGGAGGAGTACCCGCGCGACGAGCAAGCTAACAACACCGTCACGTCTCGAGGGGTGTTCGTCACCATCGGGACGGCGATGGATGAAGATCAACCCGGGCAAGCTCCGCCTACAGCGCTGGAAAAGGGGAAGGGGACACTTATTGCTGCTGACGATGATCGCGCAAAGGTCATGCCTCCTCCGCCTAACCCAGTGCAGCAGCCGCAGGAACTCGGCACCGGCCCGAGCAACAACAACACCGCAAACTTGTCGCCTCCAGCATCCACGTCGACAGCAGCCCATGTTACTCCATCTAATAGAGTGATGTACGACAACCTCCTCGTCGAGCCACTAACCGTTGCTCATATCCGGAACATGACCCAGCTTGACGAGAAGCGCCAACAGCTGCTGGAAGAGGCACAAGCCATCGCGGAGCAAGGCGCTAAACTAGATCGAGATCTGGTCATGCGCAAAAGTCCATAGAGAAAGCTAGAGCAATGGAGGCCGAGTACATGACCCTGCTACAACAGTAGAAGGCTAAGAAAGCTCCGGCTCGTGTCATCAACGATCCTGGCGTACGGCGCAACCTAGGATGGGCTCCCTTGAAGCCGGCATAGGCCAAGCCATACATTGACAGTGAAGGCAAGCAGGTGATGCCCACCCCACTCCTTAACCTCGCCGTCGCCAAGACCCTTCTGGAGCAGGATAGATCGCCTGAGGCATTAGAACAGGTATATGACCTAGTGGCCAAGGCGGTAAAGCAGCAGGAAAAGGCCACCTCTCAGAGGCTTGAGTCTGACCCAGCGCTCTGCCGATCTAGCCAGTACAAACCGCCAAGGGATAGATCTCCTCAGGATGTCGGGTCACGGACGGGTTCAGCAGAACGAAGACGGAGGGATGCGCGCAACAGGAAGGATGCTATCCCCATATCCTCCGACCACGGAGAAAAAGCCCGACCTCGTCGTCCATCGCCACCGCCTCGATCCCCCTGGCGTCAGGAAGATTACAAGGCTCACCATCGTACGGATATGCCCCCACCAAAGCAGTGTGGCATCGTCATCCGCGACAACGTGGCACAGACCCGTCATGATGAAGAGCGCCACCAAGGACACAAGAGCAGGTCACACCACGACCCTCCACGTCCGACAAGCAACTGTGATAGGCATGAGGTGTTGCAGGAGGGTAACAGCAAGAAGGCCAACCCACCTCCGCCTCCGTCGCTGCCAAGCAGTCACCATGGCGGAAGAGGCCCGCGTCGTTCATGCAGCCCATCCCCTGTTGACAACAAGAAGAAGAACCCGGATTCGTACGATGCACGTTCGTGGATCGATAAGATCCACGAGGCCCGGGAAGGACCATACCTGGGACCATGTTGCTTTGGACCTGCAATACGGTCTGCAACTTACCCCAAAGGTTTCCAGATTGAGAAGACCATCAAGCCCTATGATGGCACCGCCAAGCCAGCCACATGGTTGCAGGACTATGGCAACGCGGTGGAGATTGCCGGAGGCAACCCCAACGTTGCCGTCAAGTACCTCCCACTAATGTTGGCGGGCACGGCCCGTCAATGGATCGACGGCTTGCCGGAGAGATCTATCTACAACTGGCTGGATATGCAAGAAGCATTCACCAAGAACTTTGAGGGTACATACAAGCGTCCCTGCACTGTGGGCGATCTACAGCAGTGCGTGCAAGAAAAAGACGCGACATCTCGCGCCTACCTCTCCCGCTGGCTGGATATGAAGAATTCCTGCGCAGGAGTGCAAGCTCAGACCGCCATGGTCGCCTTCATCGATGGGTTGGAAAGGGGCACGTTGCTCCGACATAAGCTGAAGCGCTTGCAGGACAATCACCAGCTTGAGTTGAATCAGATGATTCCGTTAGCTAGTGAGTTCACAGCTGCCGATGACGATGCTCGTGGCTCCTTGCCGGCAACGGCCGTTCCAACCCAAGCTCGGAGGAACAGCAGTACAAAGCGGAAAACCGCTCCAGAAGAAAAGCAATCTACCGACATGGTCGCTATGACTTTTGCAGGACGAGGAGAAGGCGGATAACATGGTCGAGGAAGGAGAGCTGGCCGCGGGCAGCAACGAGGAAGCGAAACCACCTCGGCGCCGCTCCGCGTTCCCCAAACCTACGAAGAGTACCACGATATGCCGTGCCTCGTACACCTTGACGCCAACGGCAAGGCCACCCATACCAATCGACACTGCAAGTTCGTCAACAACCTCAAGGAAGACCCGGACTACGTGTAGCCAAAGATATTGGCATTAAGTGCATAGTTTGCTGTGGAGATTCCGACTTGGTTGCCCAGCAGGTGGCTGGCACCTGGAATGCGCGGAACCCTATGATGGCAGCATATCGAGACGAAGTGGACGAGATAGCCAAGAGTTTCTTGGGCTACGAAGTCAAGTATGTGCCTAGGGAGCAAAACGAGGCGGCTGATCTGCTATCTAAGCTTGGATCAGGGCACAAGCGAATCCCGCCAGGGGTTTTCCTAGAGCATCTACGCACACCATCCGTGAAGGGCGCCGACATCGACAACCCGGACAGAGCTGACTCTTTTGTCAACATGGTGACAAAGATCCCTCCGGCTTGGACAAAACTGTTCATGGAGTATCTCGAACACGGAACTTTGCCCAACGACAAAGTCGAAAGATGGCAAATAGTACGACGAGCAAAGGGTTATACCATAATCAATGGGCAACTCTATAAAAGGAGCACTACTGGTGTATACTTAAAGTGTGTTTCCCAGCTAGAAGGTATGGAAATCCTGCGCGAGATCCATCTCGGAGATTGCGGGCATCACGCCGCTCCCCGATCATTGGTCGCGAAAGCCTTCCGGCAAGGATTCTACTGGCTAACCGCGAAGGCGGACGCCGACAAGCTGGTTGAGACATGCACGGGATGCCAGTATTACGCCCGACAACCGCATGTTCTTGCTAAAGAATTGCGAACAATACCAATAACTTGGCCGTTTGCAGTCTGGCGGCTAGACATGGTGGGACCGTTACAAACGGCACCGTGTGGGTTTACGCATCTGCTTGTAGCAGTTGACAAATTCACCAAATGGATAGAAGCTAAACCCATTAGAAAGCTTGATGGGGCAACTGCCCTCAGGTTTGTCCGGGATCTAGTGGTGAGATTTGGTTTCCCACATAGCATCATCACCGACAACGGAAGAAACTTGTCACTCGGAGAAGTAGAGGCCTATTGCTGGGACAAAGGCATCTGACCTTACCTTGCATCTGTGGCACACCCACAATCCAATGGTCAGGTTGAGCGAGCCAATGGATTAATTCTGCAGGGAATCAAGCCACGTCTTGAGGAACCGCTACATAAAGCAGTTGGAGCCTGGGCAGAAGAATTGCCATCTATGTTGTGGAGTTTACGAACTACACCCAACAGATCCACCGGCTACACCCCTTACTTCATGGTATACGGAGCAGAAGCCATTTTACCTTCCGACATCCTCCACGATGCACCAAGAGTTGCCGCCTATGACGAAGATGACGCTGAAGAATCCAGACGCCTAGATGTGGACCTTCTCAAGGAGGAGCGCATTTTGGCATGCCAAAGATCTGCCATCTACCAGCATAAGCTACGCAGCTACCATAGTCACCGTGTTCGGCATCGCTCGTTTAAAGAGGGGGATTTGGTGCTCCGACTTAAGCAGAAGAAGTCGCACAAATTATCCCCGCCATGGGAAGGACCATTCATCATAAGTAAGGTGCTGCTCAATGGGTCTTACTACCTTGTTGACAATCGTGAACTCAAGGATAGACCCAACGAGGATCATAAGCGTAAGCGACGTGACCCGGATGATGACTACCCGGAGCTTGATCGGCCATGGAACATAGCACAGCTACGTCCTTTTTACACTTAGCATTTTTTATCTAATTGTGTACCTTTTATATGATCAATGAAATAAAGCTCTTTGGTTCACTCATATTTCTGAGTCTTTTACCTCCTTTAATGTTCATTTTTGGATCATGTAAAAAATTTATGCACAAGTCTTGCGTTTGCACTTGTGAAAATTCCGCCTACGGGCGTTAGCTTAAGTTTTCTGGTCTACACGTTCTTTGTCGTTTTTATGTGGATTCTGGAGTAGTGACTTTCGGCACTTGTTGTCGGCGATTTTTGTTCGGGTTATTGACGGTGCCATTGGGCATCATCACCTAAGCGCATGGTTCCGACAACGAGTCTTCCGACTCACGAAAAGTCAAGCATAAAAACCAGAGTAATGGATAAGCCAGCACTTGCTTAAAATATATGTACATGTTGGGAATTAGTTCTTAAGTAGCAGGACATAACAACCATTGTTTTCCACCTTAAGTTACATCGCCAAGTTTTCAGTGCACACACCAAAGGTGAAAAAAAGATTACAAAGTGTTTTTTCATTCTTTGGGCGCAGGAGACTTGGAAGCAGCATCGTCACCAGCCGGAGAATCACCCTCAACGTCGGCGCTGTGATGAGACTCGGAGGAATCTTGGTTGACGCTGTCGATGGTGTTCCTGGGCACAAAAACATCGACGTCCACCAACTCGGCAACTCTGGTGTCATAACCCGCGAGTGATGACAGGATGGCTTCGTGATCAATCTCCTTGCCGTCATCATCCACGTCGGGGATGCCAGAGGTCACCGTGTCAATGTCGGCATCGTTGTAGTGTGCCTTCACCATTGACAATGCCATCCTTGCGCCAGCCCATGCACATGAAGCTTTTCAGCTCGTGACACGCTCGGGGGCTCGGCGCAGAATCTCTGAGTACTTCGTCACGGAGTCCGAGGCCTTGATGTATATCTGGAGGGGTTTGGCAATCTCCTTGGCTTGGGTGATGGCGGTGTTGATGAAGTTGCCGGCAAGAACCATGCATTCCTTGTCCGAAGGAGGCGAGCGGGTTAAACCCATAGGAGCTGAAAATTCCGACAAGAAGCACATGAGTTCAATAGACTCTAAGTATCCAGACTAGAGAAATACAAGGCGGAGGATACTTACTGAAGATGCTGTCCTTGGCCTGCCAGAGGGTGTCCACCAGGGATTCCTTCTCTTGTTGGAGGAGCTTAAACGCCTCGCTATGGCGATGGTTTTGCTCATCAGCAGCTTGCTTCTGATCCTTTAAGATCGCAAGCTCCTCCTTCAAGCGATTGATTTCCGTGGTGGCGGAATCCTGCAAGGCTTTCATGGAATCCTCGTGCATCTTCAGCATCTCTTCCCTCTCCTTCTTAAGGATTTTGTTCTCGTTGTCCAGTTGCTGGATGTGCTTGGACTGCTCGACAATATCCTTGGCCTTGGCGACATGTTCTGCAAGTCGGAGAAAACAAAGTACACAGTGAGTACTCGGAGATTATGGGCACAAAAATAAGACGGAAATGCGCAAAAAGAAAACAGACTCTTGTTTCTGATGATCTGTTCCTTCAAGATGGCAGTTTTACCCTTTTCGGCTTCAAGATCTAGGCGCATATTCTGGTACTTGTCGTTGGCCATGCCCCTCCGAGCATTCTCGTTCTGTGGCAACAAGTATAAAGTTAAAACGTCGTTTGTTATGCTTGGAGCATCTAGTCGGAAACTTTCCACCTAGACGCTCGGGGGCTACAGCGAGAGTTTTTAACTTAGCAATATGCTTAGCTTTTATTTAAGCATCTAGTCGGAGCTAATTCAGTTCTCGATTAGAGGCTTGGGGCTACAGTATAAAGTTTTTAACTCGGAATCTGCTTAGCTTTTCTTTAAGCATCTAGTCAGAACTAGTTCAGTTACAACTAGAGGCTTGGGGGCTACAGTATTGAAAATTATGAACACTGCGTATGCTACTCTTAAAGCATCTAGTCGGAATAGTTTGTTCCATCTAAATGCTTGGGGGCTACAGTGAGAGTTTTTTCTAACTTAGTCACTCTTAGAGCATATAGATGCAAAACCTATGGTTTTCCGTCTACATCCTCGGGGGATACAGTGGGATACTCATATGAAATGCAAAAGGCAAAGTAAAAACTTACAAGTGCAATAATCTTGAGGTTTGTAGCACTCTCGGCTAGCAGCTTGCCGAAGGAAATGCTATTTCCTTGCAAGATATCCGCTTGTCGGAGTAGCTCCTCAAGATCGCACGTCGGAGATGACGGTACTCCCCCAGGAACCAGAGTTGTGTTACTCGGCGTGAGAGCCGGGTAAACTATCTTCGGAAACTCAAAAGGTTTCTGGGGAGTTGGGGCACCGCCTTCGGCAGAGGTACCAGCTCCCACCACCGCCTTGCCGCTACCGATGGCATCCTTAGCCGGAGCTTCAGCCATTTGTAGAGCAGCGCTCTCCTATGTCGCCTGCTCGCCGACAACAGCGAGTTCGGTAGAGGCACCAGAATCCACTTCCATGACGGAAGGGCCTGCTGCCTCCTGGGCTTGAGAGCTTGTCGGAGCAGAGGAAGGCTTGACGGCAGGAGTAGCAGGGGCGATGGCAGGGTAGGAGTCGCGATGCAGCATGTCCTTGATATTTATAGAATCCCCCAAAGTTTTGGAGGACTTCTTGAGGCTGGTCGTGGCTTTCTTCCTGAAACGTGCAAAGTGCATAAGTACAAGAACAAGACAGATAAATAGACAATGTCGGAGAATGAGAGGCTTTTCTCTTTTCCGCCTCCAGGGTGACGGTAGTCTTCTTGGAGACTCCACCCTCCGTCTTCTTCTTCTTGCCTCCGTCGGCAGCGTCAGAGGTGGAGCCCTTCCGCTTTCGCGCCAACGGGACATCGTCGTCGGACATGACTGTGACTTCCTTCATCTTCGGATCATAGATTTGGGCAGCCAGGTTGCCCTCATCTAGATCGCTAAGATGTTAAGTAAGAAGACACCGTGTTAGATAAGATGGTATTGGCAAGACGGAAAAACTGGAGCAATGTCGTACACGAAAAATAAATACCTACCTTTGGGCACTTGCCATCTACGAACATGTCGTAGGTGATGGTGAAGCCACGCTTCTTATCCTTCACCTTGACGATGTCCTTCAGGCGGATCTTGACGGAGTCGCTCGAGAAGTTATCCACGAAGATCCGGAGTGTATCCCTTCGATCACTGGTATACTCGTGCATATACTTCGCGCGGTACTATAGAGGTTGGATTCGCCTGATTAACCAGCACATGGCTAGGTCCAAGCCGGTCAAACCCGTCTCTACGAATCATTCGATCCGCCTTATTGCGCGAGAAGCGTCTAGGTCGGAGGGAAGGGAGGCATGGGATCTCCATGTAGAAACTTCAGCGGCGGCTCCATCCACGAAGTTCGGGTACGTCACTTCTCGGCCTGCCAAAGGAATGTCGGGGCCGTAGAAGTACGTTCGCTGCCAGTTCTTGCAGGACTCATGGCCGACGATGTCGGGGAACCGCCGGCCAGGTCGAATCTTGAAGCTTATGGTGCCGCAGTTCCTAAGCTCCTCCCTACTATGTCCGGCTTCACGTTTGACGGTGAAGAAGTACACGAACAAGTAAAACCTAGGCCTTATCCCTAGGTAACCCTCACAAAGTGCCCAAAGTTGCTAAGCACTAAGATGCTATTGGGGGAGAGGTTGTGGGGTTGGACCTTGTAGTGGTTCAAGACATAGAGAAAGAAGTGGGAGATGGGCAAGGAAACGCCGCGTACCAGCTGAGCCTTGAGGTACACCTTTTCTCTGACTTGGGGAGAAGGTGTCACCTCGCTGGCCGGCGCCGCCCGCCAGGCGAGCCCCTCCGTCGCGGGGAGGTAGCCTTCGGCGACCATCTCCTGGATGTCGCGGTCAGTGATGTCCGAGCCGCTCCAGTCGCCCTTGTGCGAGTCTGGCTCTTCTTCAAGTGGTTCCAGCGCCGCCAGATTGTGGTCGCCGCCGGTGGTCTCGATCACCGCCGATGCGGGGATGAACAAGCCCTCTGGAGGCACGACGACGGAGCTCGCCGGCTTCGCCGTGGCTTCGCTCGACGCTGCCATCGATGGGGAGGAGCTGCTGCTGGCCATGGGGTGTTGGAAGGGTGCGACTGACGCAGATAGAAGCTAGGATTCTCGAGGTTTCTCGCGGGGAGCTCGAGGAGGCGTGCGGCTGGAGGAAGAAGACGATGACGCGAGAGAATGAGGTAAAAAGTGGCAAGTGTCCCACGGTTACTATTTATCCTACTCTGCGTCAATATTAGTGCAGCTAATCGGACGGATGCCGTGTAGGCGACGTGTTCATGAACATGCGCGGTAATTTCGCCACTTCTCCAACCGCCGTCGCCAACAGTTCGTATCTCTCGCGCGGGAAAATCGGATATGATTGCGTTCTCTGCATGTGTGAGTTACGAGGCGTCACTGACCTAAGCCTACGTCTTAATAACTGACATGGGTAGATGAGCCATCGCGTCGAAGATTCTGGCATGGACGGATTTAATCCGACTATGGAAGAGTACGATGGAAGATTCAGCATTTCTCCGGCTTACAAATCAAAGACGGAGAAAACCTTGCAGGGTTCTTTGGGAGGACTACAAGATGTTGCTTGACGATTTGCCGACATCCATCTAGACGGAGCATTCCACGTGAAGAGGCAAGCCGGCGCAAGATCTCGGAGTTCTCCAGGGGCTATTGTTGGGGATATGCTATATGGGTATCCTAATAGCATGTCTCTTATCTGACTAACCCGGGTGGCCCATAGTCGGTAGCATGGCCTATGGTGTTGGGGATATGCTATATGGGTATCCTCATAGCAAGTCTCTTATCCGACTAACCCGGGTGGCCCATAGTCGGTAGCATGGCCTATGGCCTGCTGGGCGGCCCAGTTAGGTGGATCTAGAAGGGAGGCCCATGCCGGATAAAGGAAGGCTACGGTGGAGTCACCAGCGTACCCGGAGCCTTGGAGTGCAAGATACACAAGACTAGTAATAGACGGTGTAGAACTCTGTAACCTGTCCGGCTAGGACTTTTCCCTGTAACCCTAGGATCTGACGACTATATAAGTCAGGCCTATGGGAGCCTTTTGGGCACAACATAGTATCGTTTTACACACACCTCGCACAGCAAACCTAATCTCTGTAACTCGGCATATTGCCATTATAGTGATTTATAGCAGGAGTAGGATTCCGCCATCGTTGTGGGATCTGAACCTGGGTAAGCTGTGTTATCTCGTACCCGTCAACCGTCCGCCTTACCCCACGTCTCTAAACACGCACTGTGAGGACCCCTCCATGGCGTACTCGTCGGCAATACGACGACAGTTGGCGCCCACCGTGGGGCAAGAGGCGCTTCAGGCTCTTCAGTGGGCGAGGACCAAGATCTTCGTGGGAATCAGCGAAACCGTAGCCATCGGTCGCGTTCTCTTCTCCGGCAACGTTCCGATCGTCCCCCCCGACGAGTTCTGGATCCCGGCGAAGACGAACCCTACGCGGTGTTCGATCGTTCCTATCGGAGACATCCACCTCTTCATTGGCGAAACCGACTCGGGCACTAGTTCCCTGGGAGTCGGAGGAGCATCAAGACCTGCACGGACCGCCTACGGGCAGGATACGTTCGCGGAAGGATCGATGTCAGATCTCTCCTCGGAGTTTATCGGCAAAGATCGGAAAAATTCAAGACCCGCACGGACCGCCTACGGGCAGGATACTTTCGCGGAAGGATCGATGTCGGATCTCTCCTCGGATTTTGCCGGCAAAGATCAGAAAAATTCAAGACCCACCCAAACCTCCCCTATGCAGGATATAAAGGTGGAAGATCACTAAAAATCCGCCGGCTTCGTCCGTGCGTCTGGACAGTAGAGATCCAAGTTCGTCGGCGTGGTTACCATCTTCGATCTGGCGCGCTGCGTTCAGAGAGAGGGCGAAAACCCCCGCGACTACGTCACCAGGTGGCTCCGTATACGGGCTGACCTAGCCAATTACCCCAATGATGATGCCATCTATCACTTTGTGGAAGGACTATACCACGGCACGCTTCTCCAACATTCTCTAAGACGGCAACAGGCGTCAGGACGCCTCACCTTCGAAAGCATGGTGAACACCGTCAACAACTACGCGGAGGCTAAAGCGGCAGCTCAGACAGCGCTTGCGCTCATTGACGGAGCACCTCCGATTCAGCCACCACCATCGCCTCCGGCCGCCATCGTCACAGCAGCGCCACCACCTCCAGTCATTGTCGAGGCCGTTGCACCTCCACCGCCCGTCATCGAGGAAGTCCTGGCACCTTCCGACTCTGTCATTGACGCGCTTTATGCTGATTTCAGTGCAGATTCAGAGGAGATAGACTTCAGTCCAGAAGAGCTAGACTCCGCCATGCAGGAGATGGAGGAGTAGTACTCGCGCGACGAGCAAACTAATAACACCGTCATGTCTCGAGGGGTGTTTGTCACCATCGGGACAGCGATGGATGAAGACCAGCCCGGGCAAGCTCCGCCTACGGCGCTGGATAAGGGGAAAGGGCCACTTATTGCTGCTGACGATGATCGCGCAAGAGTCATGCCTCCTCCGCCTAATCCAGTGCAGTAGCAGCAGGAACTCGGCACCGGTCCGAGCAACAACAACACCGCAAACTTGCCGCCTCCAGCATCTACGTCGGCAGCAGCCCATGTTACTCCAGCTGATAGAGTGATGTACGGCAACCTCCTTGTTGAGCCACTAACTGTTGATCATATCCGGAACGTGACTTAGCTTGACGAGAAGCGCCAACTTTGGAGAAGCGCAAGCCATCGCGGAGCAAGGCGCTAAACTAGATCGAGATCTGGTCAACGCGCAGAAGTCCATAGAAAAAGCTAGAGCAATGGAGGCCGAGTATAAGACTCTACTCCAGCAGCAGAAGGCTAAGAAGGCTCCGGCTCGCATCATCAACGATCCTGGTGTACGGCGCAACCTAGGATGGGCTCCCTCGAAGCCGGCACAGGCCAAGCCATACATTGACAGTAAAGGCAAGCAGGTGATGCCCACCCCACTCCTTAACCTCGCTGTCGCCAAGACCCTTCTGGAGCAGGATAGATCGCCTGAGGCAGTGGAACAGGTCTATGACCTAGTGGCCAAGGCGGTAAAGCAGCAGGAAAAGGCCACCTCTCAGAGGCTTGAGTCTGACCCAGCGCTCTGCCGATCTAGCCAGTATAAACTGCCAAGGGACAGATCTCCTCAGGATGTCGTATCGCGGACGGGTTCATCAGAACAAAGACGGAGGGGTGCGTGCAATAGGAAGGATGCTATCCCCATATCCTCCGACCACGGAGAAAGAGCCCAACCTCGCCGCCCATCGCCACCGCCCCGATCCCCCCGACGTCAGGAAGACTACAATGCTCACCATCGTACGGATATGCCCCCAACAAAGCAGTGTGGCATCGTCATCCGCGACAACACGGAGCAGACCCGTCATGACGGAAAGCACAACGAAGGACATAAGAGCAGGTCGCGCCATGACCCTCTGCGTCCAACAAGCAACCGTGACAGGCGTGAAGCGTCGCAGGAGGGTAACAGCAAGAAGGCTAACCCACCGCCACCTCCGCCCCCATCGCCGCCAAGCAGTCACCATGGCGGAGGAGGCCTGCATCGTTTGCGCAGCCCATCCGCTGTTGACAAAAAGAAGAAGAACCCGGAGCCGTATGATGCATGTTCACGGATCGATAAGATCCACGAGGCCCGGGAAGGACCATACCTGGGACCAAGTTGCTTTGGACCTGCAATACGGTCCGCAACTTACCCCAAAGGTTTCCGGATTGACAAGACCATCAAGCCCTATGACGGCACCGCCAAGCCTGCCACATGGTTGCAGGACTACGGCAATGCGGTGGAGATTGCCGGAGGAAACCCCAACTTCCCTGTCAAGTACCTTCCGTTAATGCTGGCGGGCACGGCCTGTCAATGGATCGACGACTTGCCGGAGAAATCCATCTACAACTGGCTGGACATGCAAGAAGCATTCACCAAGAACTTTGAGGGTACATACAAGCGTCCCTGCACGGTGGGTGATCTACAGCGGTGCGTGCAAGAGAAAGACGAGACATCTCGCGCCTACCTCTCCCGCTGGCTGGATATGAAGAATTCCTGCGCAGGAATGCATGCCCAGACCGCCATGGCCGCCTTCATCGATGGGTTGGAAAGGGGCACGTTGCTCAGACATAAGCTGAAGCTCTTGCAGGACAATCATCAGCTTGACTTGAATCAGATGATTCAGTTAGCTAGTGAGTTCGCAGCTGCCGACGACAATGCTCGTGGCTCTTTTCCGGCAATGGCCATTCCAACCCAAGCTCGGAGGAACAGCAGTACAAAGCGGAAAACCGCTCCAGAAGAAAACCAATCTACCGACATGGTCGCCATGACTTTTGCAGGACGAGGAGAAGGCGGACAACATGGCCGAGGAAGGGGAGCAGACCGTGGGTAGCAACGAGGAAGTGAAACCAAATCGGCGCCGCTCCGCGTTCCCCAAACCTACGAAGAGTACCGCGATATGCCGTGCCTCGTACACCTCGATGTCAACGGCAAGGCCACCCATACCAATCGACACTGCAAGTTCGTCAACGACCTCGAGGAAGACCCGGAGTCTGGCTATAAGCGAAGTCAGAAGAACAGACCGCGAGGCAAGGGCAAGGGGAAGAAGAAGGAGGAGGAGTCCAAGGATTCAAGTGACATGGACGAGGACGTTGACCCCAAGCACGCCGCCAAGAGCGACGACAAGGGCAAGAGCCCCTTCGTAAAGAAGGCCCCAGTCTACCACACTTTCCTTGGCACCCCCACTGTCTGACAACAGAAGACCTCTCTAAGGATCCTGATGGCTACTCTCCCCCCCATTTCCCCAATACCTGCGCTGGTCGGAAGTTCCAATCACTTGGGACAGGACGGACCACCCAGACCTTGTGCCCACGGAGAACCAGTACGCCATGGTCATCAACCCATTGATTAACGGCGTGGAGTTCACCAAGTGCATGTGGATAGTGGAAGCAGCATCAACATCATGTACCTGGATACACTGCAGAAGATGAACTTGACGGAGGCAAACCTAAGGCGGACCAACACCGTTTTCCATGGCGTAGTGCCTGGTTGGGAGGCTCGGTCCCTTGGATGCATCACACTTCAGGTAGCCTTTGGCGACGTTAATAATTACCGCCAAGAGCGCATGACCTTTGAGGTGCTCCCCTTCAAGAGCGTGTACCACGTCATATTCGGCCGCGACATATTCCACACGTTCATGGCCAAGCCATGCTTCGTCTACAACAAGCTCAAGATACCTGGACCGGACGGTGTCATCACCGTATCCGGAAGCTTTACCAAGGCAAGGGACTGCGAGATCAATGAAGCAGCCGTTGCAGAAGCTGTCCTCTACATCAAAGAATTCAAGGAGATCCAGAGCAAGGTCAATGACTCAGAGATGCCCGTGTCGAAGAAGCAGATCTCTAACTCCGCTCCTGCGTTCAAGGTCGCCATCGAGACCAAGCCGGTGGAACTTGTGATAGGCGATGCCTCCAAGACCGTCGCCATTGGGACGAAACTGGATCCCAAATAGGAAAGCGCGCTCGTCGAGTTCCTCTGTGAGAATAGGGACATCTTTGCCTGGCAACCTGCCGACATGAAAGGTGTACCTAGGGAACTTGCCAAGC
The DNA here is from genome assembly GCA_023614405.1 of Avena insularis. Classification (NCBI taxonomy): domain Eukaryota; kingdom Viridiplantae; phylum Streptophyta; class Magnoliopsida; order Poales; family Poaceae; genus Avena; species Avena insularis. Next base: position 259,575,980 of record CM042685.1, read on the forward strand.
ACAGCTTAAACATAGATCCAAAATGTAAACTAGTGAAACAACCTCTACGACGCTTCGGAGATGAGAAGAGACGCGCCATTGGCAAAGAGATAGCTAGGTTACTTAAGGCTGAGTTTATCCGAGAAGTCCTTCACACCCGATGGGTGGCCAATCCTGTACTTTTCCCCAAAAAGGGAACCAATGAATTAAGAATGTGCGTTGATTACACCGGCTTGAACAAAGCATGTCCCAAAGATCCGTTTGCTTTGCCTCGCATTGACCAAGTCATTGACTCGACGGCTGGCTCAGAACTTTTGTGTTTTCTCGATGCATACTCAGGATACCACCAGATCAAGATGAGGAAGTCGGACCAATTGGCCACTTCGTTCACTATCCCTTACGGCACGTTTTGCTATGTCACGATGCCCTTTGGGCTGAAAAACGCAGGTGATACCTACCAGCGGACAACGCAACGTTGCCTTCACGATCAAATTGGTCGGAACGTTCACGCCTATGTGGACGATGTCGCGGTGGTGTCTAATAAGTCAAATGACTTAATCTCCGACTTAAAAGAAACCTTTGATAATCTCCGGAAATACAACATGATGCCTAACCCTAAGAAGTGCGTCTTCAGGGTTCCAGTCGGCAAACTGTTGGGCTTCATCATTTCCCAGCGTGGAATCGAGGTCAACCCGGAGAAAATCAAGGCCATCTTAAACATAAACCGTCCGACATGCCTAAAGGACATCCAACGACTAACAAGTTGTGTTGCAGCAGTTAGTCGGTTCATCAGCCGACTTGGAGAGAAGGCTCGCGCTTGTACAAGTTCTTTGAAGAAGGCGGACAAATTCACATGGACGGACGAGGCAGATGCCGCATTGAAGCAGCTCAAGGAGATTCTTTCCTCAGCGCCCATCCTTGCAGCACCCGAGCCTGGTGAGCCCCTGTTAATTTACATGGCGGCAACCAACCGGGTTATCAGCATCGTCGTCGTGGTAGAGCAGAAGGAACCAGGCTATGAGCACAGAGTGCAACGACCAGTTTACTATGTAAGCGAGGTCTTGACGGAGTCCAAGCAGCGTTACCCGCACTACCAAAAGATAGCTTATGGAGTATTCCTCGCCTCACGGAAGCTGAGGCATTACTTTCAGAAGCACCCAATCACATTAGTGAGCAAGACTCCACTGTCCGACATTATCAACAACAGCGAAGCTACAGGAAGGGTCGCGAAGTGGGGCATTGAACTTGCCGCCTTCGAGATCACCTACAAAAGACGCGACGATATCAAGTCACAAGCCTTGGCGGATTTTATTGCAGATTGGACGGAGATGTCGGATGCCACTCCGTTACCGGAACCAGAGTACTGGGTGATGCACTTTGACGGATCAAAGCTGCTCAACGGCTCGGGGGCTGGTGTATTGCTACAGTCACCAAAAGGATACAAGCTACACTACGTTCTGCAGATCCACTTCGAGGCTACAAACAACATGGCGGAGTATGAAGCACTCATTCACGGATTGCGTGTAGCCAAGGATATTGGCATCAAGCACATAGTTTCTTGTGGAGATTCCGACTTGGTTGCCTAGCGGTGGCACACAGAATGCGGAACCCCATGATGGCGGCATATCGCGACGAAGTGGACGAGATAGCCAAGAGCTTCTTGGGCTACGAAGTCAAGTATGTGCCTAGGGAGCAAAACGAGGCGGCTGATCTATTGTCCAAACTTGGATCAGGGCGCAAGCAAATTCCGCCAGGAGTTTCCCTAGAGCATCTACGCACACCATCCGTGAAGGGCGCCGACATCGACAACCCGGATAGAGCTGATTCTTTCGTCAATATGGTGACAAAGATCCCTCCGGCTTGGACAAAACCGTTCATGGAATATCTCGAACACGGAACTTTGCCTGACGACGAGGTCGAAAGACGGAAGATAGTACGACGAGCAAAGGGTTATACCATAATCAATGGGCAACTCTACAAAAGGAGCACTACTGGTGTATACCTAAAGTGTGTTTCCTAGCTAGAAGGTATGGAAATCCTACGCGAAATCCATCTCGGAGATTGCGGGCATCACGCCGCTCCTCGATCGTTGGTCGCAAAAGCCTTCCGACAAGGATTCTACTGGATGACCGCGAAGGCGGACGCCGACAAGCTGGTCGAAACATGCAAAGGATGCCAGTATTATGCCCGACAACCACATGTCCCTGCTGAAGAATTGCGAACAATACAAATAACTTGGCCGTTTGCAGTCTGGGGGATAGACATGGTGGGACCGTTACAAACGGCACCGTGTCGATTTACGCATCTACTTGTAGAAGTTGACAAATTCACCAAATGGATAGAAGCTAAACCCATTAGAAAGCTTGATGGGGCAACTGCCCTCAGATTTGTCCGGGATCTAGTGGTGAGATTTGGTCTCCCACATAGCATCATCACCGACAACGGCAGCAACTTGTCACTCGGAGAAGTGGAGGCCTATTGCTGGGACAAAGGCATCCGACTTGACCTTGCATCTGTGGCACACCCATAATCCAATGGTCAAGTTGAGCGAGCCAATGGATTAATTATGCAGGGAATCAAGCCACGTCTTGAGGCACCGCTACATAGAGCAGCTGGAGCCTGGGCGGAAGAATTGCCATCTGTGTTGTGGAGTTTACGAACTACACCCAACAGATCCACCAGCTACACGCCTATTTCATGGTATATGGAGCAGAAGCCATCCTGCCTTCCGACATACTTCATGATGCACCCAGAGTTGCCGCCTACGATGAAGATGACGCTGAAGAATCCAGACGCCTAGCTGTGGACCTTCTCGAGGAGGAGCGCGTTTTGGCATGCCAAAGATCCGCCATCTACCAGCAGATGATACACAGCTACCATAGTCGCCGCGTCCGGCATCGCTCGTTTAAAGAGGGGGATTTGGTGCTCCGACTTAAGCAGAAGAAGTCACACAAATTATCCCCGCCATGGGAAGGACCGTTCATCATAAGCAAGGCGCTGCTCAATGGGTTTTACTACCTTGTCGACAATCATGAACTCAAGGATAGGCCCAACAAGGATCATAAGCGTAAGCGACGTGACCCGGATGATGACTACCCGGAGCTTGATCGGCCATGGAACATAGCACAGCTACGTCCTTTCTACACTTAGCATTTTTTTATCTAATTGTGTACCTCTTATATGATCAATGAATTAAAGCTCTTTGGTTCACTCATATTGCTGAGTCTTTTACCTCCTTTAGTGTTCATTTTTGGATCATATAAACCTTTATGCACAAGCTTTGTGATTGCACTTGTGAAAATTCTGCATATGGGCGTTAGCTTAAGTTTTCTGGTCTACACGTTCTTTGTTGTTTTTATGTGGATTCTGGAGTAGTGACTTTTGGCACTTATTGTCGGCGATTTTGTGCTAAGGTTATTGACGGTGCCATTGGGTATCATCACCTAAGCGCATGGTTCCGACAACGAGTCTTCCGACTCACGAAAAGTCAAGCATAAGAACCGGAGTAATGGATAAGCCAGCACTTGCTTAAAAAATATATACATACTGGGCATTAATTCTTAAGTAGCAGGATACGACAACCACTGTTTTCCGCCTTAAGATTACATCACCAAGTTTTTTCAATGCACACTCCAGAGGTGAAACAAGAATTACAAAGTGTTTTTCACTCCTTGGGTGCAGGGGACTTGGAGGCCGCATCATCATCAGCCGGAGATTCACCCTCAGCGTCGCCACTGTGAGGAGACTCGGAGGATTCAGGGTCGGCGTTGTCAAGAAAGTTCCTGGGAACGAAGACGTCGACATCCACCAACTCGGCAACCCTGGTGTCATAACCAGCGACTGATGACAGGATGGCCTCGTGATCAATCTCCTTGCCGTTATCATCCACGTCGGGATACCAGATGTCACTGTGTCGATGCCGGCACCTTCATAGTGTGCCTTCACCATGGACAACGCCATCCTTGCGCCAGCCCGTGCGCAAGAAGCTTTCCAGCTCGCGACACGCTCGGGGGCTCGATGCAGAATCTCCGAGTACTTCACCATGGAATCCGAGGCCTTGATGTAAATCTGCAGGGGCGTGGCGATCTCCTTGGCTTGGGTGATGGCGGTGTTGATGAAGTTGCCGGCAAGAATCATGCATTCCTTGTCCGAAGGAGGCGAGCGGGTTAAACCCAGGGGCGCTGAAAATTCCGACAACGATTGCATGAGTTCAAAAATTCTAAGTACCCAGACTACAGAGCTACAAGGAGGAGGATACTTACTAAAGATGCTGGCCTTGGCCTGCCAGACGACATCCGCCAAGGATTCATTCTCTTGTTGGAGGAGCTTAAACGCCTCGCTATGGCGAAGGTTTTGCTCATCGGTAGCTTGCTTCTGATACTTTAGGATCGCAAGCTCCTCCTTCAAGCGATTGATCTCAGCGGAGGCGGAGTCTTGCAGGGCTTTCATGGAATCCTCGTGCATCTTCAGCATTTCTTCCCTCTCCTTCTTAAGGATCTTGTTCTCGCTGTCCAGCTGCTGAATGTGCTTGGACTGCTCGACAATATCATTGGCCTTGGCGACATGCTCTGCAAGTCGGAGAAAACAAAGTACACAGTGAGTACTCGAAGAAGGAAGGCACAAAAGTAAAACGGAAGTGCGCAAAAAGAAAAAAGACTCTTGTTTTTGATGATTTGTTCCTTCAAGATGGCGGTTTTACCCTTTTCATCTTCAAGGTCCGCGCGCATCTTCTGGTACTTATCGTTGGCCATGCCCCTCCGAGCATTCTCGTTATGTGGAAACAAACACAAAGTTAAGTCGTTGTTCAGTCTACTTGGAGCCCCTAGTCGGAGATTTTCCACTTAGATGCTCGGGGGCTACAGCGAGAGTTTTTAACTTAGCAATATGCTTAGCTTTACTTTAAGCATCTAGTCGGAGCTAATTTAGTTCTCAACTAGAAGCTTGGGGGCTACAGTATAAAGTTTTAACTCAGAAAATGCTTAGCTTTTCTTTAAGTATCTAGTCGGAACTAATTCAGTTACAACTAGAAGCTTGGGGGCTACAGCACTCAAAATTATGAACACTGTGTATGCTACTCTTAAAGAATCTAGTCGGAATAATTCATTCCATCTAAATGCTTGGGGGCTACAGTGAGAGTTTTTTATAACTTAGTCACTCTTAGAGCATATAGATGCAAAACCAATGGTTTTCCGTCTACATCCTCGGGGCTCTGATGGGATACTCATATGAAATGCAAAAGGTAAAGTAAAACTTACAAGTGCGATGATCTTGAGGTTTGTAGCACTCTCGTCCAGCAGCTTGCCAAAGGAAACGCTGTTACCATAAGATGTGCTTGTGGAGTAGCTCCTCAAGACCGCACGTCGGAGATGATGGCACTCCTCCAGGAACCATAGTTGTGCTACCCGGCGTAAGCACCGGGAAGATAATCTTCGGCAATTCTAAGGGTTTCTGGGGAGTAGAGGCGCCGCCTTCGGCAGAAGTACCAGCACCCACCACCGCCTTGCCGCTACCGATGGCATCCTTAGCCGGAGCTTCAGCCATTTGAAGAGCAGCGCTCTCCTGCGTCGCCTGCTCGTCGACAACTGCGAGTTCGGTAGAGGCGCCAGAATCCACTTCCATAGCGGAAGGGCCTGGTGCCTCCTGGGCTTGGGAGCTTGTCGGAGCGGAGGAGAGCTTGACGGCAGGAGTAGCTGGGGCAATGGCGGGGGAAGAGTCGCGATGCAGCATATCCTTGATATTTCTAGAAGCCCCAAGAGTCTTGGAGGACTTCTTGAGGCTGGTTGTGGCTTTCTTCCTGAATCGTGCAAAATGCATAAGTACAGGGATAAGACAAATAAATGAGACAATGTCGGAGAATAAGAAGCTTACACTAGGGGGGCGCTTTGGCAAACATCCCAGTGGCTTTCTTCTTTTCCGCCTCCAGGGCGGCAGTACTCTTTTTAGAGGCTCCACCCTCCGTCTTTTTTTTCTTGCCTCCGTCGGCAGCGTCAGAGGTGGAGCTCTTCCGCTTTCGCGCCAACGGGACATCATCGTCGGACACAACCGTGACTTCCTTCATCTTGGGATCGTAGATTTGGGCGGCCAGGTTGCCCTCCTCTAGATCGCTAAGCTGTCAAGTGAGAAGTCATTGTGTTAGACAAGATGGTATTAGCAAGACGGAAAAACTGGAGCAATGTCATACACGGAAAATAAATACCTAAATTTGAGCACTTTCCGTCTACGAACATGTCGTAGGTGAGGGTGAAGCCACGCTTCTTGTCCTTCACCTTGACGATGTCCTTAAGGCAGAACTTGACGGAGTCGCTCGAGAAGTTGTCCTCGGATATCCGGAGGGTATCCCTTCGGTCGCCGATGTACTCATGCATAAGCTTCGTACGGTGCTCCAGAGGTTGGATCTGCCTGATGAACCAGCACATGGCTAGGTCCAAGCCGGTCAGACCCATCTCTACAAACCATTCGATCCGCCTTATTGCGCGAGAAGCGTTTAGGTCGGAGGGAAGGGAGGCATGGGACCCCTATGTGGGGACTTCGGCGGCGGATCCATCCACAAAGTCCGGGTACGTTACTTCTCGGCCCGCCAAAGGAATGTCGGGGCCGTAGAAGTACGTCCGCTGCCAATTTTTGCATGACTCGTGGCCGACGATGTCGGGGAACCGCCGGCTAGGAAGGATCTTGAAGCTTATGGTGCCGCAGTTCTAAGCTCCTCCTTGCTGTGTCCGGCTTCACGTTTGACGGTGAAGAAGTAGACAAACAAATCTAACCTAGGCCTAATCCCTAGGTAACCCTCACAAAGTGCCACGAAGTTGCTAAGCACTAGGATACTATTGGGGGAAAGCTTGTGGGGTTTTGAAGTGATTCAAGACGGACAGGAAGAAGTGGGAGATGGGCAGAGAAACGCCGCGTACCAATTGCGCCTTGAGGTATACTTTCTCTCCGGCTTGGGGAGAGGGGGTCACCTCGCCGGCGCCTCGCCATGAGCGAGCCCCTCCGTCGCAGGGAGGTAACCCTCAGCGACCATCTCTTGGAGGTCGCGGCTGGTGATGTCCGAGCCGCGCCAGTCGCCTTTGTGCGAGTCTGGCTCCTCTTCCAGGGGCTCCAGCGCCGACAGGTTATGGTCGCCGCCGGTGGTTTCTATCACCGCCGATGCAGGGATGACCAGGCCCTCTGGGGGCACGACGACGGAGCTCGCCGGCTTCGCCGCGGCTTCGCTCGACGCCGCCATTGACGGGGATGAGCTGCTGCTGGCCATGGGGGAAGGAAAAAACACGACTGGTGCAGGCAAGAGGCTAGGGTTTCTCGAGGTTTTCGCGGAGAGCTCGAGGAGGCGCGCGGCTGGAGGAAGAAGACGATGACGCGAGAGAATGGGGTGAAAAAGTGGCAAGTGTCCCACGGTCGCTATTTATCTTACTCTATGTCAAGATTCGTGCAGCTAATCGGACGGTTGCCGTGTAGACGACGTGTTCGTGAACGTGCGCGGTAATTTCGCCATGTCTCCAACCATCGCCGCCAATGGTTCGTATCGCTCGCGCAGGAAAATCGGATATGATTACGTTCTCTGCATGTGTGAGTTATGAGGCATCGCTGACCTACAACCTACGTCGCCTTAACTGACATGGTAGATGAGTCGTCCCATCGAAGATTCCGGCATAGACGGATTTAATCCGACAACGGGAGTGTACGATGGAAGATTCAGCATTTCTCCGACTTACTCATAGAAGACGGAGAAAACCTTGCAGGGTTCTTTGGGAGGACTACAAGATGTTGCTTGACGATTTGCCGACATCCATCTAGACGGAGCATTCCACGAGAAGAGGCAAGACGGCGCAAGATCTCGGAGTTCTCCGGGGACTACTGTTGGGGATATTCTATATGGGTATCCTCATAGCATGTCTCTTATCCGACTAACCCGGGTGGCCCATAGTCGGTAGCATGGCCTATGGCCTGCTAGGCGGCCCAGTTAGGTGGATCTAGAAGGGAGGCCCATGCCGAATAAAGTAAGGCTACGGTGGAGTCACCAGCGTACCCGGAGCCTTGGAGTGCAAGATACACAAGACTAGTAATAGACGGTGTAGAACTCCGTAACCTGTCCGGCTAGGACTTTTTCCTGTAACCCTAGGATCTGACGACTATATAAGTCGGGCCTATGGGAGCCTTTAGGGCACAACATAGTATCGTTTTACACACACCTCGCACAGCGAACCTAATCTCTGTAACTCGGCGTATTGCCATTATAGTGATTTATAGCAGGAGTAGGATTCCGCCATCGTTGTGGGATCTGATCCTGGGTAAGCTGTGTTACCTCGTACCCGTCAACCGTCCGCCTTACCCCACGTCTCTAAACACGCATTGTGAGGACCCCTCCATGGCGTACTCGTCGGCAATACCACGACATATGGCCTGCTGGGCAGCCCAGTTAGGTGGATCCAGAAGGGAGGCCCATGCCGGATAAAGGAAGGCTACGGTGGAGTCACCAGCGTACCCGGAGCCTTGGAGTGCAAGATACACAAGACTAGTGATAGACGGTGTAGGACTCTGTAACCTGTCCGGCTAGGACTTTTCCCTGTAACCCTAGGACTTGGCGACTATATAAGTCGGGCCTATGGGAGCCTTTAGGGCATGATAACTTAGACTATCTAGTCACCTCGCACAGCGAACCTATCTCTGTAACTCGGCGTATTGCCCTTATAGTGATTTATAGCAGGAGTAGGATTCCGCCACCATCGTGGGATCTGAACCTGGGTAAGCTGTGTTACCTCGTACCCGTCAACCGTCCGCCTTACCCCACGTCTCTAAACACGCACTGTGAGGACCCCTCCATGGCGTATTCGTCGGCAATACCACGACAAGGTGCTTGAACACGACGAACTTTTGCAACGGTGCATACATGGGGAGAACACAGTTTTATCTTGATCTTTAAGTGAGGAATCATCTTAAAATGCTACCGTCGCAATCTAAGCATAATAAGATACATAAAAGGATAAACATCACATGCATATAATCTTATGTGACATGGTATAGCCAATCTCCGCACAACGATCTCCATCTTGTGCGTGCCAGCATGATCTCCATCATTCCACCATGATTGCCTCCACCACGAACAACAACTACAACTATTGCTAACTACTTAGCGATAAAGTAAAGCTATTACATGGCGTATAAGAAGTTGACACACAGGTCATACACAATTATAAAGACAACCATATAGCTCCTGCCGGTTGTGTACTCATCGACATGCAAGTCGTGAAATATTACAAAACATGATCATTGCATACAACATACACATCACATCTTGGGCCATACCATATCACAAAACACTCCCTGCAAGAACAAGTTAGACACCTCTACTTTGTTGTTGCATGTTTTACGTGGCTTATGGGAGTAACAAGATAAGAACGATTCTTACCTACGGAAAGACACAATGGTGATATTATGGTTGCCAACATCCGGTGTAAATCCCATGACAACTATAGTGAGAGAAACTGGCATCCATCAGCCGCATGTATGGAACAAGCCACACATCAAGTGCGGAGCCGGTCTCGCGAACGAGGTCACGTAAAGTTGGCCTGGACCGCTTCGATCTCACTATCCCGCATCATAAAAAGTACACAACAAGAGGCTTGCAACAGAAAACATCAACGACCGCAACAAGCATGTTGCGTTATACTCGTGAAACACATCTACTCATAGATCTAGCGCTGATACCACTGAAGGGTTTCGCAGCATAGTAAATCAAAAAAATTCTACGGATGCGAACGGGAAAGCCAAGATCTAATCTAGGAGATGCAATCAACGAGAGGGATAAATGAGATCTTCATACCCTTGAAGAAATCGTACAGCAGAAATGTTCAACATAACATGGTTGGTGTAGTCGTACTCGCCATCTCCTCCTCACGATCCGATCCGATCCGATCCTACGCCGCAAGTGGCGGCGCCTCCGAGAGATGCACACGTACGGTGCCGCGACGTCTCCTCCTTCCTCGGTCCAACAAGTGGGGTGGAGAGATAGATTCGATCTACAACACGACGGCGTGGTGCTATGGTGGAGAGTTTCTGCAGCAGGGCTTCGCCTACACGCAGTCGGGAGAGAGAGAGAGAGATAGGAAAGCAGCTGGCGGCTAGGGTTTTGGGGTGAGGGGAGGGTGCGCCCCCTGCCCACCTTATATAGGGGGCTGGCCGGCCCCCTTGCCCCCTCCTCCAAGCCCTAGGGAGGCGGCCCCAAGGGTGGAGTGGGGGGCAAGTCTTCCCCCCCTTCTAGAAGGTTTCCTAGGGTTTCCCCTAGGGTTTTGGCCGGCTGCGCCTATGGGGCCTTGTGCCCCTGGCCCAATGCGGCGACCGCACTCCCTCGTAGGCCCATGCACCCCTCCGACAAGTGGGGCCACGTTGGTCCCACTCCGGAAGCTTCTAGAACCTTTCGGTATAATACCGAACATTCCGAAACGATTCCGAAATCCAAAAACTGCTTTCCTTTATATGAATATTATTCTCCGGACCATTCTGGAACCTCTCGTGATGTCCTGGATCTCATCCGAGACTCCGAACGAAAACTCATAAACCATTTATCCATTTTATCCTAGCGTTGAGACACGTTAAGTGTGTGACCCTACGGGTTCGAGAATATGCAGACATGATCTTCTATCAATAATCAACAGCGGGATCTGGAAACCCATATTGACTCCCACATATTCATCGATGATCATATCAGATGAACCACGATGCCAGGATTCAATTAATCCCATATATATTCCCTTCGTCACGCGATATTTTACTTGCCCGAGATTCGATCGTTGGTATCGGCATACCTAGTTCAGTATCGTTCACGGCAAGTACTTTACTCGTTCCGTAATCCGATATCACTTTGTGGTTAACTCCTTAACCACGTGCTTGCAAGCGGTGTTGATATCGATTACCGAGTGGGCCCGAAGTATATCTCTCCGACTTGGGAGGGACAAATTCCATCTCGATACATACAATCCAACAAGTACTTTCCGATCACCTGAGAGACACCTTTATGATCACCCTCACATAGGATGACGTTTGATGACCTCAAAGCTTTCTTCCGATACCAGGGAGTTGCATTATCTCATGGTCTAAGGAATACAATATTTGACATAAGAAAAAGCTTCGCAAAGATGAACACGATGACACGATTTAATTGCTTTGCTTGATTTGGGTCTGCCCATCATATCATTCTCCCAATGACATGATCTCATTATTAATCGACAACTCATGTCTATGGTTAGGAAACCTTAACCATCATTAATCAATGAGATAGTCCATAGAGGCGTACTAGGGACACGGTGTTGTTCATAAACCACACAAATATCAAAGTTTCCGCTTAATACAATTCTAGCATGGAATATAACTTTATCATGAACAAGAATTATAACAATAACATCTTTATTATTGCCTCTAGGGCATAATTCCAACAAAGGCCACCTCTAACTTCTGTGGAAGGAGTAAAATTGCTTGATCCTCTGACTCAATGTTCAAGAGCGAATGATAAGAGTAGTCGGATGGTGATCAGTCCATCGCGCACCCAAAGCATTACCCTCCACATGAATAGGAGAATTATGCAACCAACTCTCGGAATTCAGACTGAAGATCTCGACAAGCGAGGTTCGAAAACTAAGGAGGGATGGAGATTCTCATCAGATCTGATGTAGACGACTTCATCGTATCGGTAAACACCGGAGGATAGAAAGAAAAAATTTAGTGAATTTTTTGGTCCACTAAAAGATACAACAGAGGAAAGATTCACCAGATAGCATGAATGTCGGGCGTTGAAGCATCGTTACAAGAGGATGGAAGCGAAACCCTGAAGGTATGACGGAAACCCAACCACGAAAAATCCTGGACTCGAAGAAAAGATAAGAGAGCAGATTCAAAACACGTCGAGACAAGAGGAGAATAGCAAAGGGGTAGGAAGTAAAAGCAGACCTAATCAGATCTATCCAACCGATTTTCAAGAATAATTTTGACACTATACAACGTCCGTTAGCTAGGTTATCCTACAGGCTAGACCAGTGGGGTATCGTAACTGCTGAGCTCTGATACCACTCTGTAACACCCTCGGATCGTCCCTATGCAAGTTTTAGCGATTCTCGCCAAACCCGCATAGAAACGATTCAGAGGTGCCCACCAGGCACTTGCGTGCGGGTGGAAAACGAAGTAATATCATTACACAATAGTCCACGATGGAACCCACATAACAGATATATACAACAACGACTCCATGAGTCAAGAATACAGATATACAATACAAAGATCCAAATCACCTTAAAAACGGTACAACGTCCGACTACGGACAAGATGCAAATGGGGATAAGAGCCCTGAAGAATAACCAATAGCGTCCATAACCCTGCCCAGGCCAAGCCAGAAGGGTAACCCTGCTAACGACGTCGATCTCAAAACCTGCTTAAACAAAAGGGGTGCCGACAAAGGGCAAAGGAAAAAGAGAGTGGTCAGTACTAAGGCCAGTACACAGCGAGACTAGAGTTCGGCGGTCCTCGCCTAGATAGGTATGGTGGACTGAAGCGGCAGCGCAACATGCACTAAATAACCTATAGAGACTCAATACAACTAGCGGCTATCAGATAGGGATAAGAAAGACCTATTCGGATCCAAACTGAAATTATCACCAAGCATACCCATCCTGGTATTTCCCCCTCGAGACCAAATGAGGAAGTCAACCAAGGAACTCACACAGTTGGCAGTTTTATTCATTCCGTTATAGTTGCGGCAATTACTAGTCAGATATAGATAGCATGAGTCATCCTAATATTATAAAAAGTGGGCAGTTTTAGTTAACCATTCCGTTGTAGTTGCATTACTTACTAGTCAGATACATATAGCATGAGGCATCACAAAACCAGCAGTTGTTGGTACTTTTATTTAGCCATTCCATTGTAGTGAAGCTGATTACTAGTCATTATAAAGTCAAATTTATAGCACTACTTTAGTTATAGTTATCTATGATCGAGATACTGTGCTCCAAGTCGTTCATAACCGTGGACATGGCTTTCAGAAAGTTTTACCCTGCAGGGAGGCACAAATAGCAACACACACACGATCAACCTCGGAAAAAAACCAAATTAAAACCCAACGAGGCATCAGGACAGAGCAATTGCAAGATTCATATAATATTTTAGGGGGCCACCCCACTAAGCTACCCGCAATGAAGTCGTCCGTCTCTGATACGGACCCAGGGTGTGTGGCGACGGCTGTAAATGACTAGGAACCCGAAAGTATGACTGGTCTTGTTGATATAGCGAAAACATCGCACAGGGTTCCTAAACAGTACAGGCACTCCACGCGCAATCGTAAATAAAGCAGTAAAACATGGCATAAGTACAAGATAGTAATAAAGCCCCAAACTACTTTGTGGCCCCAAGAAATAATATATGACTCAAGCTCTGGCTAAGGGGATTCATGGTCCCACATGCGGATAATGCGAATATTCAAAGAACAGGTATCAAGTACTCGGGGTCCTACGGGACACAAGTGGACAGTTAAAAACCAAATAACGTCTATTGCCCACCTGTGCCTCTGCATTATTTACCTACTTCAATTTTAGTTATTAAACGGTAATTAAAGCCATGATCATCTCCAACATAAAGCATATGGCAGTCTTCCAACAACTGTGGTACTTGGCGACACGCAACATCACTTAAGCAAGCGACTACGACACGCAAGTCCAACTATCTACCAAACAACAGGTAATAGGATGTGTCCAAGGCAATATCAGGCTGCAATGGATATCACGGGTATAAAAACTAGAGCATCGCAACACAGATAACAATAGATCAATAGGAGGAAATAAAGACTATAAAGTAAAATAGGTAGAAAGGGGAGAATGCTCGCCTGAAAACATTGCCGAAGGTTCATCCGAAGATCGGGTCGACACTCGCATCAACTCATAGACCTAATCCGTGAAGAAGCAAAACACTAGAAAAAAACACCGAATGCACTATATAATACTACGGCAAAAGATCAGGCATGATGCATATATGATGTATGACATGACATGGATGCGATGCAATTAGGCAATATTAAGCGGAACCGGAGTCCCGACAATTATTTAGATGATTCAAGTTGTTTAGATACCCCGCAATTTAAATGTTGTCTTAACAAGTCGAAACATGGCATCGATTCGTTACACAGATTTAAATGGGACCATTATAAGACTAGAAAAGCCCACATATGGTCTCCATATTTAATTATGAGGTGAATCGCCATTATGCCCCCCCAAACCACATTTGTATGAATGCAAACATACAATTTATATGCAACAAGTCAAATATCATATTATAAAAATAGGGATCGGAGAAGGGTCACACACGGGCTTCGGCGATCTTGGGGCTCGAACGGTTCGGGAGATCGGTCTCGGACTTTGGGAAGGAGTCTTGGAGGTCTCCGACTTGGGATTGGTGTCGGACTCAGGTCAGTAGCGAAAGTAGAGCTCGTGGTCATTCGTTGTCGGGCCGTTGACGTACTTGTCCGACTTGTCCGCGAATGTAGCTGAAGAACTTGACAGAGTACTTGTCCATATTGTCGTTCTTGTCGACAGAAACATTACAAACGATGGTCTTGGTTGCCCGAAGGAAGCACTTGAACATATACACGGGATATGCAGCTGGCCGAACGATAAGCTTTGACAGCAGTGACCAGTGGCAAAGTGGACGTGCAAGAAGCAGATGTCTCACTGCCGGAGCCAGAGAATCAACATGCACAGAAACTCCATGGGCTGCGCGAACGGTCGACGACGACTGCAGGTGCACATGGAGAAAAACTCCCAGGGTCGCTGCCGGGCATGCTTGAGCATGAAAGAGGAGGCGTGGCCGAGCTCGGCAGGCCAAAACGCACGCCAGAGACGAGAAGACCCGCATGCGTCAAGCACACAGGCACCAGGCCGAACACCATATGGTCAGGATACGGCAGCGGGAGCGACGCGCGTGAGGCCAAGGAAGATAGGGCGAGGCAGACGGCTCTAGGGCGGCGCCAGGGACAAGAACATCGACAGGCCGGAGGGGAGGCGACAAGGAGCGGGCTCGGGGAGGGCTTGAACACGGCGGCGCCGCTCGGCGTGCAGGGTGTAGGGGCTCGGGCCAGGGCTCTGGTCAGGAGGCAGCCTTGCGGTGTCTGGAGAGGAGAGCCCAGGACCAGAGGCGGCGAGACAGGGGACGACGGTGGGGCAGGAGGGAGACACGGCAGGTGCGGCGGCGGGGAGTGGGTCGACAGGGGCCACAGGCGGTGCTGCCGGTCAAGGAGGAGAGGGCGCAGAGGTGAGCGACGAAGAAGGGGAGAGGGGCCCTCAGCGGTGCTCGATGAGGAGCTGCGGGCTTGCGCTGGCGGCGCGGGGCGCGGGATTGCGTGTAGTGCGATGGGGTGCAGGGTCAGGGGTTGGTGGTGTTCGGGAGAGAGAGGAGAGGTGGGGATGGTGGGGCCGGTGTACGTGGGGTTGGGTGGGGTGTGCGACACGGTGGGGTGGTACGGTGTGCTGCGTGTGTTGTGTGCCGTTGGGTGGGTCTGCAAGGCGGTGGAGGGAGTGGTAGCTAGGGTTGCGTGGTTGGGGTAGTTCAGGTTAGGGTTTGGATAGGATTAGGACTAGGGTTTGATCTGGGTGGTAGACAGGCCGACGGTTGGGCCTTTGGGCCTGGTAGGAGGCAGCCTTCCTCAGGGATTTAAAATTAGTTTTATTTTATTTATAAAGTTGTTTGATATAATGTATTTGTAAATAGTTTTTAGACAAATCAACATATCCGGAAGAGGCCGGATTTGACATTTGAAATAAGGACGGAGATATTTAGAAAACAAAAGTAGGCTTTTAGAGAAATAATTTTAGAAAGATAGATGCATGCTGATGTTATGATGATGCACATAATACAAAACAACAACGATTTTCCAGTAGCGGTTTTAGGGGTGCTACAATGTGTAATGTTAGTAGGACTGGGCTACTGTCAGCGGTTAAAGTATTCAACATGAATGGGTTATTAGTGTCTGGTCCTCCATTATACTGATTAATGATCACTTATCAATGCTCCATTTGTATTCTTGGATACACATGATTTCTTGGGCGAGAAGAGCTTAGAGAAGTCATTGCTTAAAGATTGAGGGAAGAAAGTTGTACTTCATATAAGAACATTGTGCCAAAGGTTAGTTGAGAGCCTTGTGATTACTTTCTGTATTCTTGCTCTCTGCATTACTTTTGAAATTTCAGAAATGCCTACTCTCAAATTTATTGCCCATAATTAAGTAGGAATGACTGGATTTAGAAATTGCAAGCATGTTGTATTTGGTTATTGGATGCACTAGGCTAATCCATTTTCCATTTATGTTCATTTCACATTGACCAGGTTGACATGAGGGATG
Organism: Avena insularis; assembly: GCA_023614405.1. Taxonomy (NCBI): domain Eukaryota; kingdom Viridiplantae; phylum Streptophyta; class Magnoliopsida; order Poales; family Poaceae; genus Avena; species Avena insularis. Next base: position 259,592,328 of record CM042685.1, read on the forward strand.
ATCTTAGTATCTGAATATATATAGTATCTGATTGTTTGATAGTCTCTCTATAAAGGTTACCTTTCACCTGGAAATTCATCTAGGGCCGGTTCAAAAAAAGGGTTTCTCCCCTTCTGAGAAAGAGAACGGAATGTTTCATATTCGTGCACTCAAACAACCAACAACCTGCTGAGAGGTACAATACGGAGTTTTCCTTGGTAGGGATAATCATTTGACTGATTGTTTTTCTGGTGAAGCAGCTTTGAAACTTCTGTATGGTTTATCCCCTCCCCCCATGCTGAACGATTCACTACAGATGAATATTCAGGTGATCTAGAATGATGTATTACAAAGAAAAACCTAAGTACATAACCTTCATGTGATAGAGAGTAGAATAATGCCGTTGATTAAAAAACTTGTTGCTAGCATTAGTGATGTTTTGTTCAAGTTGTAGTTTTACTAGGCTTACAATTACATCACAACCAACAATAACATTGTTGTTTCTACTTGGCAGGAAGTTCGTTGAATAATAGACACCGGGGAGGAATGACGTCTAGGTGAACTTTGTAGGGCCGTGGGAGGAATATGCAAGTGATTAAGGTTAGCTTGGAATGCAAGTGGCGAAAGAAGGATTATTTTTCTTGGAGAAGGCCGCCGACTAAGGGCTCTATTGTTGTTTTCATTTTTCTATTGATCTACTGTGAAAACACCTTCGCATGATGCGAGTGCCATTGTTGAAGTGGGGTGACTATGATGTACAGGGATGGCCGTTGTTGGAGTGCGTTGAGTATAAAGCATAGTAGTGTGTAATGCACATACTCTCTCCGTCCTGATTTAAAGGACACAATTTGCAAACCATATAATCCCAAAATACTTAGACACAAAAGTATTTAATCTCTGTAATTACTCCTCTGTAGAAAGAACAAAATGCTTGCATGCATATGTGTAAACAAATGTGAATGCTTTTCTAACTCTTTTCCTCCTCATGCATGTTCTACTCAGGGCCGTATCTGACAAAATGGAGGCCCGGTGCGAAACAAAAAAAAAATGGCCCATAATGTAACCATTGGCAATTAGTGAAACATGGTTTTGTGTTATATTTATTTTTAGTTTGGTGGTACAATTTTTGGAAGAATTACATCTTATCAGAAAGTGATAATAGAATTCAAAAGAGCTCCTTAAGATAAAAAATTTACCAGAAACATTCCATCCTTCTAGCATTTCTTGTGATGAAATATTCAATTAGTTCTTCATAAGAGTTTTTAATTGTTATCCTTAATGAATCGGTGACCAAGCACTCTCGCTGGGCTTCCAACTCGAATCGATGCGGCCAGATCACAGGGAAAAGTGGATCAAAGAAGCAGAACACTTGAGCAGAATTGAGAAGAAAACACCAAATAAATAGGTGGATTGAGAGGTGCATACTGCAACGGATATTGCATTTATTCATTGCATCAACAGATTTGTTCTAGAAAAATCACGGCGGAATTAAATCCACAAAGGGGCTGCGATTGAAGCTATGGAAGAACTATGCTAGCTTGATGAGAAAGAGGAGAGAGAATAGAGGAGTGGGTGACCTGGGATATGGAATTAATTCTACGCAAATTACTAAGCGGTAGAATGGTTCAATGAATTTATTAGACCCAAATAAATATGTTATTAATAGCACTAAATAATAGTTTAATATAAAAATTAGGGGCCCTCCTACTTTGGAGGCCCTGTGCGGTAGAACCTCCTGCACATGCGTGTGATACGGGCCTGGTTCTATTCCATACTATTAAATGGACCAATTAGATGGCAACTAGGACCCAGAGAATTGCAAATTGTGTCCTTTAAACTGGGACAGAGGGAATGGGCACCTATAAGAGGAAACAAATTAAACTAATAATGCTTAGCCTTTTCTTATTCTCTCTTATCCAAATTAATGTCCTCGGATTTCTTTAGATTTAGATGTATCTAGCACTAAATCATAACTATACATCCGAATCTAGATAAATCTAAAACCATTAATTTGGATCAAATAGAGTAATAAATTTTTTATATTTTATTTAGGAAATTAACGACGTCGTATTGTATATGTTACATAATGCTTTTTATTAAAACTTGTCTGTGTATCTTTATCTACATTGCATTCAGTATTCTTATTCGAGATAATTGCACTTTTCTCTTTAGAAATAGTATCGACAAAACTATTCTTAATATTGATGAGCTTAGCCATAATTTTCATTCCCAAAATGACTGAAATAATATCAGTCCCTAAAACATGCACTAGAGAAGAAACTGATGAAATAAAAATGGTAAGAATGGACAAAGAAACACATGTTGGAGTTACGAAGAGGGAGCAAATTGTGCGTGGTATTCGAAAAATCAATGCTTGTAGGCAAAATCAATTTGATTATTTTTATATTTTATTTTCCCGTTGCAACGTAGATGTATATATACTAGTTAGTCCTATTTAGCAGCGGATTTCCGGCTTGGGCCCCAAATAGCATTTTCCGCGGCCTCCACTCCCGGGCCTCCGTTATTATTTTTATCGCTAATCGAGTGAAACCGAGAGAGGCGAGTGGAGAGCATAAACCCTAGCGGCGGCGAGTGGCGGCGGGGTTAGTCGGCCCTCTTACGCGCTGAGGCGGCGGCGGCGGCGGCGGCGGCGGCGGCGGCGGCGACAACGAGGGCGGAAGAACAACATCTGAGGCGCGAGAGTTCCCCGCGGCGACAACGAGGTCGGCAGCAACAACAGCAGCAGTTTCGCCGCTACGACAACGGTGTGTCGCCTTCATCTCGGGGGCCAGAGCCAGAAAGGGACCAAGCTGGCTCTGGACACGGAAACACAGAATGCGAAGATGAGGCTGTTGTATTTCAATACCACAAACGTGGTATATGCTGGAGCTGGCCTTATAGGCTGGGTTGATCTCTGGTGGGGGATTTTGCTATGCAATGCGCTGGATGAGAAGTCTACTGTCCGCTTTGTCTCATTGCTAGTGCCAGAGCAATGGATAACACCACATGAGTTCCAATCAGACTTTGACTTCAACCCAAGGCCCCATCGTCATTTGGCAGTATACAATGGTTTGATCAAGTTTATTGAGCTAAAGTTTCACATGGATGGTGATCAATCAGATGAAGGCTGGATGGCTACAACATGGACTAGATCACTTTCTTCAGATATTTGGCACAAGGGCATCACAGTTGACACATCCAACATTTTGGCCACTGAATGGAGTTTCTTGAATGTATTGCCTGAAATCCTAGATGACAGGAAGCTGACATGGCAAAAAATTAGTAGCGGTGCCCCCACCCTGAGCTTGCATGATGATATTTTTTATATCATGGCGAAGGTGGACTTATGGCTTCCAGCAGCATTTATACTTGCTGTCAACACTAAAAATATGACCATTGAGTCTTGTGTGGAATGTTCTGCTGAAAGGATGCTGGGGTTTGAAGTCACTTATGTTCCCTGTATTCTACCGAGCTACTTCAGTACGACTGCAGGTACTCCTTACTAACTGTATAAACCTGATAAAAGTTTGTAGCAACTTTTAAAGAACTAGTTATCTATGGTAGGCTGATTAAGACATGTAGTTGGTTTCTATTTTTTGTTGAACAAATTTACCGCAAATTGGAATGTCTCTCATTCTTGCATTGTTTTAGTTTCAGAGCTGACAGAAGAATTCAAAACCAAAGCTACAATATCTACTAGTTCTTCACACCCATTAAACCAGAAAGCTCATTCGCAAGTCCAGTTATTACAAGCTTAAGCATAGACCTTAAAGGTAGGTGAGCTGTTTGCTATTTGCAAACTGGTTGTTTATTTGCTCATACTTTCCATACTTATATGGTGTTTCACATGTTTGAAGTTGATTACTGGCTGCTGATACTGCTCGTGCTCGTGGTGTCCTGCTGCTGGAGTTTGGAAAAAGTGGAGTTGAGACGGTTGATTTTTATATCAGCCTGGAAGTCCTCAGCTGCAAACTACATGATACTCTTTAAATGTCCTTGTTTATTTCTATTTTGTCATGTCTAAACTGTTCCTGGAACTGTAGTGGTGCAATCCTGCAACTGCAAGTCTGTCTGTGTGTATGTGTGCTGAATTGCTGTTTAAGCGTCAAATTGCTGCTCGATGTCTGTGATTTCGTGATGCTCAATTTGCATGCTTGACTGCGGATTAATACTTTTGTTGAAGTGCTGCTCAATTTTTATGCTGATGCTTAATATATGTGAAGAAGTGATGCTCAATTTGTATGCTAAAGTGCTGCTCATTTTTCATTCTAAAGCTCTGAAAATTGTTGAATTGCTGCTGTTCAAAAGTTTGTTAATGTTGTTTTTTCGAGTTGTCGGTTATTGAAAACAAATGTTGTTTGGCTGCTCGTTTCTCATGAACTGCCGAGGCCTAGGCTGATCAATGTATGAATGAAACGGAACTCACATTGAAGCTTGGTTACACTTTGAAGTTTCAGTGCAAAAACAGTTGCAATGCATTGTTATCAGCCCAATCTGTTGGTATTCTTATAAAGAATTGACTATCCCACAGCACTGTGCTGCTCCTCCCCCTCTTGCCCCTGCTCCAGCTAATTTCAAAGTTGAAATCATTTAAATTTGCTCAAGAGGTACTCAAAATATCTGTTTATGAAACAGTAAGCAGTTCTCCGCTTCAGCTTAACCGCTAAAAGTAAGTGTTTTATGTACAGTACTGGCCTAGTGCTTTGTCTTCTTTATGTTCACCATCTCTATATTCTGATGTGTTGTTATTTGCTAATGCTGTTGTTATACATAGGCGGCAAGAGCTCTAGCTAACTTAGCTGCACATGGAGATGACAACACCAATAATGCTGCTGTAGGTCAGGAAGCAGGGTCTCTTACTAGTGCAATTAACGTGTTCCTGAAACAAGGGTATAAGTTATCGTTCTAGTTGACATGCTTTCACCTATGTTGCTTTGAATTGGTAATATTGCCCCCCTTCAATTTATACCTGATTGATCCGAGGTATTATTGCGCATTTTTAAAATTCAATCAGGCAAGAGACTGCTGGTGCTCTGTGGAACATGTCATTCGATGATAGAAATCATGAAGCTATTGCTGCCGCGGGTGGCGTTGAAGCATTAGTGATATCTTTTGTCTGTTCTCCAAAACTGACGCAGGCTTTGCATTATTTGTTTAATTTCAATATTACTTGTTAAGCAATCCATCTAAAATTGACATGATCTCTCTGAAGAGGTTTGTACACTATGAATTAATGTGAAATACAATAGGTCAAGTATATCAAGATGTTTCTCATTTGTATTGTCATGGATTCTCATTTATCTTACCAGCATTCCAGATGCAATAGTTGTAAGATGAAACCGTGGATGGTGTTGGTGATGCGAATTCAGTACCCGTCGAAATTGTGCAGGAGCCCTCAGTAAGATGTTAGCCAAGGTGAGACTTGGTTTGCTTATTGGCTGCCGATCTAGCATTTTTGTATTAGGTTAGGATTGCTCGCATATCCTATTTATTCTTGAAGGTGCGGTCCTCTTTTGTGTGGCATGCTTGATTCAAATGATCCTGTGTGGCAGCCACATTTCGTAATGATGTTGTGTGCTGCTATTTGTTCTTGTGCTCACCCGACCATACATATTCAGGTGTCATGTGGGCTTTGCCAGCAGCGTCATTGTGAGGACTTTGAGTGGCTGCCAATGGCGAGTCCAAACTGGAAACACCAACTGTTAAACATAAGTGAAAAAATTGAGGCTACACTAAATCTTGATGATGTGATGGCCATGTCATTTATTTAAATCTTAGTGGAGTTATTCTGAAGTGGTAAGATCTTATTTTTTCAGAATTATATCTGGTTTACTTTTGGTGGTTTGGCCACAAGTGAGGTGTATTGAAGCATGTGTTGATTCATTGTTGCAGGATAGAACCTTGAGATAAAAGCTTGAGTCTTATGCGATTTGCCACATACCTGGTTGTCAATGATTTATTATTCATCATTCTAGGTAACTTGCTGCCTTGAAAATATTCTTTTAAGATTTTACTATACACTCTTGAGTTTAGTAAGCTGGAAAAAAAACTTTGATTTCCTCTTTATCAAGAAAGTTTCTTCATTATATTGGCCACAAGTGAGGTGTATTGAAGCATGCGTTGGTTCATTGCTGCAGGATAGAACCTTGAGATAAAAGCTTGAGTCTTATTCGATTTGCCACATACCTGGTTGTCAATGATTTATTATTCATCATTCCAGGCAACTTGCCGTCTTGAAAATATTCTTTTAATACACTCTTGAGTTTAGTAAGCTGGAAGAAAAAAAAACTTTGATTTCCTCTTTATCAAGAAATTTTCTTCATTATATGCAGTCATGGTTATTCTTGGGTTTCCTAACTTTGATACTGACCAATGATACATATCATTTTAGAAGACTAAATATATCACACTGGAATTTGCAGTCAAGCAATAATTGCTGATGTGAATCTACCGTCATTTATTTACTTGATTAAGGTGATTCTTCTCAATTCGTGATGCTCATGGAATTAAAAAATCAGGTCACCAATCATTCAATTCATGCAAATATCCCCCTTTTCAGTACATGCTTCTAGAAAATCAGTTCATGGATCTTATTTAGCTCCTAGGTCTGGTTTCTTCCTGCCCTACCAATGTTTTTTCTTCTATTTATAGTGAATTTATTAAGTTCGCTATTTCAAATTGAAATTAGCATTACAGTAGAAGAGAAAAATAGACAACTAACCTATGTTTAAGTATCTATTTATGTTTATCCTTCATAATTGGGTTCTTGAATTAATCTGCTATCCTTTTCTTTGTCGTGGTTCTGTTTTCCAGATTCAGGTTGTAAACAATATTTGCCCAGCCCAGTTGAATGTCACATTTGGTGGTTACAACTTTTGAAGATCACTAGATGATACCCCGTGCTGCGGCGGGAAATCATGTTAGTAATAGTTATCCTCTACAAAAATTGACTGTCTAAAATGACAATGGAGACAATAAATTTAGTTATCAGTTACCGGGCTTGTATGAGAAATAACATAGTATTGGAAACGTGGAAAAGCAGATACCACTGTCATAGATTTATTTTCCGTCAAGCTGTAAACATGGAGTGAAAATTAGGTATACTTACGGTCTCGCACAAAAACATTTTATAAATCAGATTAAGTTGATTGATCTTTAATTTTCTGTACCTATGCTCCTATATTTTAGAAGCAACCTAGAAAGATACAATTGAAGATATGCACACTTGTGTCAGGCAAATACATGACACCGTACTAAAATAGAAACGCTTAATCTACAGCAATATATCACACAAGCAAATTAATTTGATTTGGAAACCAATTGGTCCAATTATAGTAGCATAGAAAGTAAAAGCCAATATAAATCCTGCAAACTTCACGGGGAGAAGTAATTATACTTCTATAAAAGCCGCTAGGCTACCCGGCCTCTGAGGCACTCGTGCGTGAACAATTTCTGGACGTTCGATCTAGGTAAACAGTTCCGTTTTGACCCCACCGAGGATTTATGGCAGTTGGATTTACTCCTTTCTTGTTTACTTCTTCGTTGGCTGAAGATCCCCATGATGGGTAGGGCTTGTCTCGTGCGGGGCCAGGCGTTTCAGATAGCAAGAGCTCCTCGTCAGGGTTGTCATCCACTTTCCTTTCTCGTCTGCGCCGGCGCATGTCACAGTGAAAACCTAGATCTTGCTTTGGTCAGAATATCTGTGTGCCGCCTCTCTCCCACCTCCTCTTTCCCTACCCTGCGCTCTCGCTTCGACCTGCCCACTCCCGCGCGCTCGTCTTCGTCTCCGACCTCCCCACTCATTCTGCGAGCGCCTTCTATGCGGCGAGCAAACAAAGCTGGACGGGACGGCCGTGGTGGCGGGCGGGGGGAGGTGCTGCAGGATCCTGTCCCGGAGGACCAGGTTCGTGCCCGCCAGCCTTATTTTTTCTGTCAAAACTCGTTCGGGGCAGGGCTGCCGTGGAGGTTGGCTAGGAAGCCATATCTAGGCGCTTGAGGTGGAGAAGTGGGAGAGTAAGGTGGTTCAGGGGGTGGAGCAGGGGTGGTGCTGGGCCGGAGGTAGAGGAGAAGCGAGGTACGGCGCTGGGACAGAGGTGGGACGGGCGTCTCTGGGGGCGGCGCTAGGTGGTGGAGGAGCCTGGGGCGATGCTAGCCAAGAGGAGGAGCTGCAGCCATGGGAGGCTTGGTCCCTTCTCCCCTTACTCTCTCCATACTGCCCATCCTTTATATTTTAGATTTATTTATGCACTTTATTCCGTGCTCCTTGCACACCCTGGATCTGGCAGTAGTACAAAATTATGATGCTTCCGTGATGAGAACAAACACAAACTTGATTTGTTTGGGTCTGATTGTTGCTGTGTTGGGTTGGTTACCACATCAAAAGAGTTGCTTCCTGCTGCAAACTATCCAGCAGCAGCATCTCCCAGCAAGTGCCAGTAAGGCAGCTAGGTAGTCTACAATTTTTTTTTTTTTGGTAATAGGTTGTTCATGGGCAGAACAAGGTGGATGTTGTATGCTTCCAGGTCCAAAAAAATCACATCATTATTTGTAGTTCAGAGGATAGAGCTTTAATTTATTGTACTATCTCCGATCCATAGTAAGTGTCGCATATTGAACTGACCTCAATTCAAAACTACGACACTTATTATGGATCGGAGGGAGTAGCTATTTGGATTTTTGAATTGTTGTAGTACGTCATGCTGCTCTTTTCTAATTGGTAACTGCAAAATCAAGATATTGATTTATGAAGTGTTATGTCCAAGCTACTACAAAAGATAGTATGCATGTGTAGTCATAGTTGTTGCCCGATTGTATCATTTCTTAATCCCCAGGCCGTAGAATAAAAGGCGCCCACCCTGCCCTCATTTCGTCAAGGATCACCAGAACAGTGGGCTAGGACCAAGGCTATTGACCCATGGCGCTACTCACAAGGCGAGGACCATGGGACTCTAATGACTGGAGGAAGCAGTGGCAGCAGGGCGTGTCAGGAGGGGTAACTTGGCGGCTTTTTGTATCAATTGAGCGGTGCATTGACGAGGAAGGGGGCTGAGATTTAACGACAACCAATATGGATCGGAGGGGGTAATATATTTTTTATCTAAACATGATGTTTTAAATTTGAGAAAGAAGAGGAGAGGAGAGGAAGAATTCAATGTAAGAGTTTGTGATCGATCAGTCAAATTTGTTCTTGCATTTTCATGTTATGGTCTGCTAAATGTAAACATGAGTTCTGCACACATTTAGTAAAGAAGATACCAAGCTAGAGGAGGAACTTTGGTTAGAAGGGTTCTTACTTTTTTCTATGCAGCTTGTTTTATTTGGTTTTGATCAGTGCTCATCGAGATTGAATGTGTGTTTGTCCTCAACAACTGTGTGCTGATCATCTTTTCCCTCTACATAATTGTATCCAGGTAGATGGTGTTTTGTTCCCTCTGCAGGATCGCTGTTCTATATTGGTGCTGATCAATATCATATGCTCACTTGCAGATGCAAAAATAGACTAAGCCAGAGTTCAGGGCACTGCTGTCTGAGGTTGTCAGTAGCTGGCCTATATCTTGCAGAGATCAGGCGTGGGGGCAGTGCTCAGCGGCGGCAGTGATTCTCTCTGGCACGAGTCTTCCAGTAACTATTTGTTCAAGGGGAAGATTGACAATTCCTACAAACATTTTCAGTTTGGGGAGAGGTACAGAACAACTTACAAGTGTTGCATCTTATTTGGTTTTCAGTATAAATAAAAACTACGTACTATCATCTTCGGTTCGCTGGGCGTGTCTATTTTTCCTTTCTTTTTTCTAGGAGTAGATTATCACGTACTGTTTTAGTTTCTAACAATGGATATCAGAGGGCTACCTCTTTTTCCAAAAGCAAACTACTGTTGAAGGTAGGAAGGGTAATATACAGCTGGGGTTCAGTTCTATCTGATTTATTACTTCACTACAAGGTCTTGGTCATGAACATGCAGTATGTCTATCGGCAAACCATATAGAAGCAACGAAGTTGCTTGATTTGCCTGTTCAGTTGTTAATTTTAGACATGACTAAACTGAGGGAGGAATTGTGGATGAGCAATTCATTCTGTATTTGGAGATGTCTAAATTCTCTCAAATCATATGTTTAATCTTTTTTTTGCCTTCCCCCCCTTTCTGTCCATTTTGATAACATCCAAAATATGTGTTATCACTCATTGGTAAGTTCCTGTTAGGTGGTTAGAGATTTTGTTGTTGTTGTATATAGCCATATCGTCCAGGAATAATCCAAGTAATATCTGAATTTTATGTTATCATTTTGTAGCTTTACCATTCAGCTCGACAAAGTATGTTTAGTTCTATCTAGGAATGGAGAACCATGATTATCATCATTGTTGGAGGCAAAAGCCTGAGCAATTTTGTTTCTACTTCCACATGTCATGATTTTCTATTTTGGGAAGGACACTGTAGGTTTCCCTTTTACACAAAGGCACTATTCAGGATCTCTGGAAGCTTAGGTGTACTGATGCTATGGTCTTTGCTCTTTCAGGATTACAGAATTTGTATGCCTAAATAGCGAAGGTACAATACGTTTTCATTCAACTGTCTGTATGCCATTCTTTTTTTTCAGGAAAATGCAATGGCATTGCGTTTCTTTTAATTGCAAGGAAGGGTTTGGTTTTACAAGCCACCAAGTAGGTGGTGATACAACAGGGAGATTACAGTTAATCAGTGCACATCCCAGTCAGTAGGTACCACAACGCAAAGACCAGCAGCACATGCTCTAGCCCAAAGTGTCGTCTCATTCTGAATCTTCCTGAGCAGCTGTGGCAGGCGTTACGTTGTTTCCAAATCATCCATGGGCTGTTTGGTTGCATCAATTTCTTGGCTCGGTCGGACAGTGCTGCGGAGGGAACTGCTATGCTCATCTAACCTTGAGCCAGATAAATTGCGTTGAAATGCATTTGAAAAAAATAAGGGAAGATGCCCCAGAGTTCAGTTTGTGCCCTCCCCCAAATACCCTTGCCTTCTTACTGTTACCATATGTTCACATTGGATAACGAGACTCTGACTTTGAACTTGAGCTTAAATTATTGTATTAGATAGTTGCACTGAACTACAAATTGAAGGTAGTGAAAACATAGGCATACTAAATTGGAAAAATCTGCAGTATAAAGGACTTATCTTGCCTTTTGAACAAACTGGAGTATATGCGTATATAGCTAATTATTTGGTTACTTTTGTGTATATGAGAATCCTAATGGGATCGTTACATATCAATGAACAATACCGTTGTAATTGGACGAACTATCTCATATTCCTTCCTATGCACCTTGCAACAAAATATTTTGATAATTTGGATGTAAGAATCCGATAAGGATATGTGTCTGCAGTTGACCTCAAGTACTCTTTCTTATCTGGCAGCATACTTGACACCATTTTGAGATTTACCGATACCAAAAGTTTGCTATCAATTTATGCCTGCTTGATTTTTTTGTCAAGCATGTTCATGGTACGAGCAATTGTATTGGTCTATATACTGGGCATGGCATTATTTTGTAGTCCCTCTGTTCCACAATATAAGCCTTTTTAGCAAGCTGTTTTAGTTTGCTAAAAAGTCTTATATTATGGAACAGAGATGCCTTTAATAAAGAATTGCTTTTCATCTAAATTACAACTGTTGTTTGGCCATGTTCTGTTTGAATTTGGGGATTCCCGTTGAATGTGTTCTACATTCTTAGCATGTACCTTCTCTTCTCATCTTTGATATCTTGATTTCACAGCCGATCACCAGAAGCAAGACATGTGATCATAATTTTCCATTATAAGAATGAAGATGGAAGCTAAAGTTGAATATCCGATTACACTGACTATTACATGGAAAAGATGTTTATTCTATTCATTGGTGGTTCATAAAACTTGAATATAACATGTTTGACAGCATGCTGGACAAGCGAAGTTATTTACCAAGAAGGTTACTGCCACATTGCCTAGCATTTCCTATTCTTATTTTCATGGCAAGAATGCTGATGATTTAAGCATAGCTTGATAAAAGTTCTCAAACAAGAAGAAAGGTAAAGAATAACTGTAGTATTCTGCCGGAATCATGTACTGTTTCTTCCTTACTTCGTGGTTTCGTGGCAAGAACTGAGTTTACATGTGTGAACAACTGTAGTATTCTGCCTAGCATTTCCTATTCTTGATTTCGTGGCAAGAATTGAGTTTACATGTGTGAATTACACTCTATTACTACATTGCTTACATCAAGTGCTTAGATTCTTATGCTAGATATATATGGATTGTACTTAATATTCTTCAACTTCTAAGGCAAGGCGATAACATGCTATATAATGTAAGTATGATGTTGATCTACCTCACATGGGTGCTGATTTTTATGCTTTTAGTTAGAAGACAATGGTTATCGAATCACATATATAACTCCTGGTTCATCTTCATTGAATGTCCAACCTGTTTTGGTCTTTTGATGTGGATAATCAGATCCTTATTGTCTTCAAAGAGGAAGAAGAAAGAGTTAGAGTTCTTTTGTTGACATGTCTTAGAACTAGAAGGATAGACAGCGAGAGACGAATGAAATCTATATCCTTTATTGATGATTGATAGAGCATTTTATACAATTGGAAATATGTCGGTTCTTTGAAAGACTGCATCGATTAGGTAGTTCCTAGATCGATGGCTATCGGAGTTTCTCCGGAAGGAACCGTCGGGGAGCGGGACGTCTGTTCCCAGGTAGGAACCGCACCCTCCTAGTTAAGCATGGATTTTATCCCCTATTTTCCTGGGATATTTTTAACACTCCCCCTAATCATCGCTTGACTGTATAGCAGCTCATCATCACGATTAAATCTCCTCCAAAAACCCTGTAGGAAAAATGTGAGGAGTATGATAAGATATGCTGTTAAAACTCCTTCAAAAACCCTGTGGGAAAATAAGGAGAAAATGACACAACATATAATGATTATCGCCTCTGTTAACTCAATATGAAATAAATCCATAGAATCTAGAGGTCAATAAATATGTCGTTTATACCATCTGAAAAACCCCAATGGCGAAAACGGATAGTATGACATATGATCTTATGTTGATATTACCTCATTAAAAACCTTAATGAGAACCTGTAAAGTAAACTCATTTAAGGGAAAAAGAGTGTATGATGCTTTGAACAGGAATAGTTCAGGAAGATACTCCCCCTGATTCTTGCAAATCTCGAAGCCGTCGCATACCGATTCCATGAATATATTTTTGGAATGTTGAAGTTGGTAGAGACTTTGTAAACAAATCGACGAGATTATCGCATGATTTGACTTGCAAGATGTTTACTTCCCTACTCTTTTGGAGTTCATGAGGATAAAACAACTTTGGGGCAATATGCTTAGTGATATTACTCTTGATGTATCATGTTTGCATCTGTGCAACACAAGCCGCATTATCCTCATAGATAATGGTAGGTGATTCGATAGAACCAATTCCACATAACTGTTGTATGTGGTTTATCATTCTGCGAAGCCACACACATTCCCGTGATGCCTCATATAATGCAATTATTTCAGAATGATTGGTAGAAGTGGCAACCAGAGTTTGTTTCGAAGACTTCCATGATATAGCAATTCCACCATGTAGGAACACAAAGCCGGTCTGCGATCTGGCATTATGGGGATCAGATGAGTAGCCAGCATCAGTATATCTAATCATACTGGAGTCCAGATTTCTCTGAAACTGAAAGTATAGGCCAAGATCCTTTGTGCCTTGGAGATATCGAAGGACATTCTTGACTCCCGACCAATGGCGTTTGGTGGGAGCTGCGATGTGTCTAGCAAGTAGATTAACTGCAAATGCGAGGTCAGATCTCGTACAATTTGCAAGATACATGAGCGCTCCAATGGCACTGAGATATGGAACCTCGGGTCCCAACATCTCTTCTCCATCATCCCTTGGCCTGAACGGATCTTTCCCTACGTCTAGAGAACGAAGCACCATGGGAGTTTTAGATGGATAGGATTTGTCCATATTGAATTTCTCCAATATTTTCTGGATATAGGCAGCTTGGTGTACCATTATTCCTGAGGGAAGGTTCTCGAGTTGGAGACCCAAGAAAAATTTGGTTTGACCCAAATCCTTCATCTCAAATTCTGTCTTTAGATGATTGCGTGCTTCATCAATATCTTGTGTGTTGACAATGATGTTGAGATCATCGACATACACTGAAATGATGCAAAATCCTGAAGAGGACTTCTTGATGAAGACACATGGGCAGTCATCACTATTGGAGTAACCCTTCTGAAGAAGGAACTCGCTAAGTCGGTTGTACCACATCCGTCCCGACTGTTTCAAGCCATATAAAGACTTGTTCAGTTTTACACAGTACATGTTGCGTTTAGCGCTTGCATTCGGGACAGAGACTCCATCAGGAACCTTCATGTATATGTCCGAATCTAGTGACTCGTAAAGATATGCGGTCACGACATCCATCAACTGCATAGATATATGATTTTGCACTGCCAAAGATATAAGATATCGGAAAGTGATACCACTCATTACTGGAGAATATGTCTCATTGAAATCAATGTCGGGTCTCTACGTGAAACCCTGTGCTACGAGCCTCGCTTTATATCTCACCACCTCATTGTTCTCATTCCGTTTCCGGAGGAAACCCCATTTGAATCTCACAGGGAAAACATTGGGAGGTGTTGGTATTGCTTCTGTGAATACCTTCCTTTTATTGAGCGAAGCAAGTTCTGTTGTATTGCTTCCTGCCATTTAGGCCAGTCGGAGCATTTCTCACACTCAACGATAGTCCTTGGATCATGATTATTGAGAAGGGTATCAGCAATTGTAGCAGAAAAATAAGTGTCGACAATCATAGACTTACGGTTGAATGATTCTCCAGAATCGATATAGTTGGTGGATATCTCATGCACCCTTGATGACTCTTCGTGATTTCCCAATACGCGTGAGTCTAGGTGTTCCGATGTCCCAGCCAGTGTGTGCAAGCTGGAGCTGAGTTGTGGAGGTTGCTCTTCCACTGGGTGTATACTACCCATAAGGTGTTCGTCAACGTTGAGCTGACTTGCATTTACTGATTTGGAGGATTTTCTCCTCTCTCTCCCTTGTTGCTTGCGAGAAGCAGGTTTCGGGTCAGAGGCCGTACTACTCCCCCTCTTTTTAGGATCAGGGAGTTGAGTGGTTTTTGTTGGTACCTCCACTCTTTCGGGCGCATTTCTGGCCGGTTTTCAGGATTTAGTAACACCTTTTAGATCAGTAAATGAATCTGGCAGATTATTTGCAAGATGTTGCAAATTGATGATTTTCC
This sequence comes from Avena insularis, assembly GCA_023614405.1. NCBI lineage: Eukaryota > Viridiplantae > Streptophyta > Magnoliopsida > Poales > Poaceae > Avena > Avena insularis. The sequence goes on from CM042685.1 coordinate 259,607,600, forward strand.
GAACTTGGAGTTCGGTCTCTTGGGTACGTGGATCAGAGGTTGAAATGGCGATAGCATTCCAATCAATTTCCGGGCATTCTTTCTGGTACTTGAAATCTCCCCTAATGCCGGAAAATGTTCCTCATCAAATATGCAATCAACGTGACGGGCTGTGAATAGATCCCCAGTAAGGGGTTCCAGGTACTTAATAATCGACGGCGATTTGTACCCCACATAGATCCCTAGTTTTCTGTGTGGGCCCATGGATGTCCGCTGTGGTGGTGAGATCGGGATGTATGTAGCACATCCGAACTTACACAGATGGGAAATGCTGGGAGGATTTTCACGTACCAATTGCAGAGGGGAAGTACTGTGACATGCAGTAGGTCGCAATTGGATTAGGTCAGCAGCGTGTAAAACTGCGTGACCCCAACACGAAGTTGGCAAGCTGCAGTTCATTAACAAAGGTCTTACAATGAGTTTGATCCTCTTTATTAGGGACTCAGCCAAACCATTTTGAGTGTGGACATATGGAGCAGAGTGCTGAACTTCAATCCCCAAGGCCATGCAATAGTCATTGAAGGCGCGTGAAGAGAATTCTGCATCATTGTTCATGCGAATTGATTTAATTCGACTTTCTGGATGATGGGCCTGTAATTTAATTACTTCCCTCATTATCTTGACAAATGCATGGTTTCGTGTGGAAAGAAGACACACATGTGACCATTGTGTAGATACGTCAATCAAAACCATGAAATACCTGAATGGTCCAGATAATGGTTGTATAGGACCACAAATATCACCTTGAATTCGCTCAAGGAACTGAAGTGGTTCAACTTGTATTTTGAGGTGCGAAGGCCTCAAAATTAGCTTCCCTGTGGCACATGATGTACACACAAAGTCTGATGATTGGGGGAATTTGGACTCATGCAAATTATGACCAATGGAATTACTAGTAATCTTCCTCATCATCCCGATGCCGGGATGGCCTAGGCGATCATGCCAAGTTTGAAATGCGTCAACATTCTGGAAGATTACCTTGTAAGCAACATGTTCTACGGGCTTGATGTACGTATAGTACAGTCCGGACGACAGAGAAGGAATTTTTTTAAGTACTTGCTTGCCATATCCGTTATCTTTTGTGAAGAGCAGATACTCTTCTTTATTGTCTTCAAGGGTTTCGATATGAAAACCATTCTTACGGATATCTCGATAACTGATTAAGGTACGTGACGAATCGAGATACAACAAGGCATCCTCAATTGTCACTTGTGTACCGTTTGGGAGGGTAAATATGGCACGTCTAGTGCCAACAATTACCGTATCGTGTCCAGCGATAGTTAAAATATCTCCATTCATATTTTTCAGAGTTTGAAAATATTTCAACTCCCTCAGTATGGAGTTTGTGGTAGCACTGTCCATAAGGCATAATTCCTCTTCCATCGGATTGTCCCCGTAGAGAGCTATATATAAAAATGAAGCATTTTCATAAGAAAACCTTATTTAGATACATAGAGGACAATCTTTATTATATCAAAGTGCTGATACAATATACATGACAACAACAATACTTATGTTCTTATTACAACATCATAAATGGACATAAAATAAAGTGATCACTAAGGAGATAGTGGGACTAGTCGAAGTCTCCAAACACGTCGTTTGAGGCGTACTCAATCATCATGTTCTCCGTGCTCATAGGGTCCTCGGACTGCTGGAGAGTCATGGTGTTGCTAGGTCCAGGAGGAGCATCTTGCGAACAACCAGATCCATTGGTGCCATTTGGATGAAGGTTGTAGTTGGCTTCAAACCTTTTCCCTTGAGGTGCCTTGCGTCCTTGGGATTGCTGGTAGAGGATTGCCAGATGCTTTGAGGTCTTGCACTTGTTAGTAGGATGCGTGTGGCATCCACACTTGTCACAAAGCCTAGTTTTGTCATACTTTGGCTTTGCGGTGCCTTTTCCACGGTCCGAGTTTCAAGGCTTCCTGTTCCGGTTGCACTTACGCTTAGCCTTGAAGTTCGATTGATTGCCGTTGAAGGCACCACCAAACTTTCTTCCGTTCGCGACATTCATATGAACTTCCGGCAAAGGTTGGGAACCAACCGAGCGTTGAGAGCCATTCTTAGCAAGAAGCTCATCATGCTTTTCAGCCTGAAGTAAGATATCAATAAGGTCTAAATAGACCTGGTAGTCGCGAGCGCGGTATTGCTGCTAGAGGAGCCTTTCAGATGGGAGCATAGTGGATAGAGTTTTTTCTATCTTTTCCGCATCTGTAGGTTCCTTCTCGCAAAAGCACAACTTGGAACTTATCTTATGAACCTCATGATTGTAATCCCCGACGGACTTAAAGTCCTGGAATCGAAGATGAGTCCAATCATGAAGTGCTTCGGGCAGGACAACTGCCTTATGCTTTTCATACCTCGTCTTGAGGGTCTGAAACAAAGTAAATGGGGATTCCTCCTCCAAATACTCGGACTTAAGATCCGAATGAATATGATGCCTTATAATGTACAAGGTAGCATATTTCTGCTCTTCTCTCAACGGTGTGGCTCCACCCGGAAGGGGTCGTCCGGGTTTTGGATGGCACGCACTATCCCACGGGACGCAAGAGCGATCTTGATTTCCATGGACCATATAGGGTAGTTGTGGCCATTAAGCTCGAGTGAATCGAACTCTTTTCCAGCCATCGGTTACCTACATGGTAAACCAGAGAATATTAATCTACGTTCGGTAAATTAAAATCCATCATGGTCATGTTGTAATGAACTATGCAAAATTAAATGATGACTTCAAGAAGTGGGCTCGAAATCATTAGTGTGAACTTCAAATTGTTAAGTATGACACATTGTAGATAATCTTCGAAGAATATTCGGAGTCCGTCTCGCAGCACTAGAGATTATAATCTGATGAAATCACTAGATACTCATACTTCTAATGCCTTATGTCATGACTTAATAAAATATTTGGGAGAGCACATTGTTAAGCAATCATAGTGTCAAATATGACAAAATGTAGGCTTTAAACAGTAGTGGTGATAATCTGGAGTGCAATAGATCTGGCCACTACCTTGTGTTCCCAAAACATCAATTTAAAGGAATCACTTTAAATTTTGCATACCAATTCGTGCTCGTATCGAGTCAAAATGACTCAATTAAGACGATGAATTGATCTATTGCAAGAAATTGAAAATCTCAATTGCAAACGATAAATGTAATAAATCTCAACATGTGCACACACACAGAAATATATTACATCAAATATTTTTTTGGAATACACATAGTACTCGACAAATAAACAGTACTATGTACTGATTTTAACAGAATTTATAACATATAATTTACTACTAAGATAGCTTCTAAAATATAACTATACATAGTAAGCAAACTAGCGAGAAACTAAAACTGCGCTGCGCATGACACACAATTTGCAGTAAGCAAACTAGCTACACATAGCACAACAAGTGCAAAGCAATTTTTTATTTTTATTCACAAAGCGATAAAGGAAACTGGGTCACGCGTTGTCCTTGGACACGCGGTGTCCTCGCGCATCTTCCGTAAATCCACGCGGTGACCTTATCTAGAGTTGCAGGAACTGTCGTACCAGAGGCCACGCGACCTGCCTGCCCCAGGAGCCACCGCCGTGTAGGGGTTCGTAGCATGGAAAACAAAAAAAATTCTACCGCATGAACACACAATCAAGATCTAAACTATGATCAAGCCAAGATCTATCTACTAGATTGTAGCAACGAGTCGATAGAATACTAACCCTTGAAGATCCAAAGCGGTTAACGAGAGCAGATTCTCGTGGGTGATGTAGTCGTACACTTCCGATCTCAAGATCGCGTAGACGATCCTTCCGGCCATGCTCCTAAGCGCTCCGCAATGATCACACGCTTGGTACTCGATGAAGACCTTCCTCTCCCTTGTTCTAGCAGCGGAGGTTGTAGCACTCTCGCGATTCCTAAGACGACGGCGTGGTACCGGAAGTAGAGGGGAGATCTCGCAGGGCTTCGCCTTAAGCCGGAGCGAGTATGGTGGACTATGAGAGAGGCCTTGGCGATCTAGGGTTTAGAGGCACCAAGGATAGAGGGCTAGGCCGGCGGCTAGGGCAAGGGGAGGGCCCCAACTCGGTGGCTAGGCAAACCCTAGGGGCGGCGGCGACTTGGTGGAGGCCGGCGGCTAGGGCTAGAGTTTAGAGGAGAGAGGTGTAAGTCTAGAGGGGCACCCTTGCCCCTCCTTATATAGGTGGGAGGGCGCCGGCCAGGGGAGGAGAGTCCTCCCCCAACTCGGCCTCCTTGGCCGGCGGGTGGAGGGAGAGGAACTCCTCCCCAAGTAGGTTTCCTACTCTCCCTCCACCAAGCAAACTTGCCGTTTGACTTTTCAAATTGGCGTTTGACTTTTCAAACTAGGATTTGATTTATCCCTTTATTTTGCTCAACGATGACACCTAGTACATGATGCAACTATTCCAACTTGCTATGACACATTCATGTACCCTTCCCCTCTGGAGTGCCGGACCTTCTGGACCCTTCTAGAACATTCCCGATGAAAACACCGGAATCATTCCCCAACTCCGAAACAGGACTTTCCTTATATGAATCTTATTCTTCGGACCATTACGGATCTCCTCGTGATATCCCGGATCCCATCCGAGACTCCGAACAATATTCGGTCTCTTACTCATCATTCCATAACTACTCAACAACATCGAATCCTTAAGTGTGTCTCCCTACGGTTCGTGAATTATGCGGACATGACCGAGACACTTCTCCGATCAATAATCAATAGAGGAATCTGGAAATTCATATGGCTTCCCACATATTTCTACGATTACTTTGCGATCGAATGAACCACTTACATACGATACCAATTTCCCTTTGTATCACGATAGTTTACTTATCCGAGGTTTTGATCGTCGGTATCTGTGTATACCTAGTTCAACCTCGTTACTGATAAATACTCTTTTCTCGTTCCCGTGATATGTGATCACTTGTGAGCCAGTCACATGCTTGCAACCCAATTGGATGACATTCCACCGAGAGGGCCCAGAGTATATCTATCCGTCATATGGATGGACAAATCCCACTCTTGATCCATGTGTCTCAACCCATACTTTCCGAACACTCAATGCCACCTTTATAACCACCCGATTCGGTGGTGTTTGATGTCATCAAAGCATCCTTCCGGTGATGGTGATAAACATGATCTCATGGTCGAAGGAATTAGGTTACTATGTATCAGAAATCTTATAGCAAATGAACTATATTAAATGACTTGATCTTTATGCTACGCTTAACTATAGGAGTATGTCCATCACATCATTCTCCTAATGATATGACCCTGTTGTTAATAACATCTCTATGTTCATGATCAGGAAACCATGATCATATATTAACCAACAAGCTAGTTTAACAAGAGGCTTTACTAGGGACTCTTTTATGTTTACAAATCACACAAGTATTAATGTTTCCTGTTAATACAATTATAGCATGGTATGTAAACATTTATCATAAGTATGAAGATATGATAATAACCACTTTATTATTGCCTCTTGGGCATATCTCCAACAGTCTCCCACTTGCACTAGAGTCAATAATCTAGTTTCAAATCTTTGTGTATTCAACACCTATGGCTTTCTGGTGTCGTATGTACATGATTGCTAGTGGTCAACTGATCTCCGGATCTGACACTTCCAGGTCCGTGTGTAATTGCATGTCTTTGCGTCTCTACGCATCACTCATTCTCTAATGAGATGGCTTCGTACAAATTTGGTCCTTTGGTGTGACCTTTAGTTCTTTGGGGTTAAAACATGTTGATAATATTGTCGTACAATATATCTTCATAGTATTATCCCTACTTTAAACTACACCTAGTTTGATAACAAACTACTTGACACAAATGCCCTCTTTTGCTGCTATAATAGCAGTTATATACTTAACCTTTTGTTGTAGTATCTATCACAATGTCTTAACTTTGGAACTCATCCAAATTCATTATGGAACTTACTTTCCATTATATTGTGCCACCCTTAGTTTAGATTGAGATAAACTTAATTTGTACTTTGTGACAAAACTAGTATCAATGTAATTCATTTACAATGAACTAACCATCTATTTGTCACTTCTACAAAATAATATATTCTTAGTTCTTTTACAAGATCATAAGAATATCTTTACTATCGTCCAATGATTATCTTATGAATCATTCTGGTATATGATCATAACATTTAGAGCATAGGACATATCTGGATTTGTACATATCACAGTATGATTGATATAAATACACTTTGTGATTTCATACATCAAGTATCAATCTATACTTGAATCTTTGTTTCACTTACCAAGTGTCAATACACTTGAATATATCATCAATATTGAACTCATTCAATCCTTTCTGTGCGACAAGAACCTTTCTTGTAGTTTATATATTGAACTCATTTAATACATCATCTATGTACTTTCGGCACAACCATATTAGCGTCCATTGATGCCAAATATTTGGGTTTTGCCTAAGTCTTTCATCAGGATGAAGTTCTTAATATGTGTTAATAAAAGACACATCATTTCCAATCAACAATATGTCTTCCACATAATATATTAGAAACATGTCTTAGCGCTCCCACTTAATTTCTTGCAAATGCAAGCATCTTCATCGTCTCTGATGAAATTAAACTATTTTAACAGTTTCATCATAGTGAAGATTCCAACTCCGCGATGCTTACTTCAACCATTGATGTTTGCATATACTTTTAGCATCCCTTGAATTAACAACACCCTTTGGACCGTGTTAAGCACATGTCCTAGGCAACAATTCTATTAGAAGAACTTGTTTTGTTTATTTAGCTACCACATAACAAAATTATATGTAGTTATTGCTTCATTGATCCGTCTAGACTAAATATCGCTATGAAAGATCAAATCTTGTCATAGTCAACTTTTGAACATTGTTGTGAACTCTTTCCCAACATATCGACTATTTCATAGATGTGAAACATCCATGTCTATTTCTTTATAGATCCAAACACGACTGTAAGGTCTTACACCTTTCTCGAGGGTCCTTCAAGTTCAAAGCTTGATTTCTCGTGTATGGAACTATCACGGATTTTATGGCTTCAAGCCATTTTATGGAGTCAGGGCCCATCATTGCTTCTTTGCATGTAGTCTGTTCATTATTCTCAAATAATGATTCAACCCTCAAATCTTGGTATTTGATTGTTTACCCGACCTACTTGGTTCAATAGAAACTTTGACCTTCGTAACCACAACCTTTGAGGTATGTGAAGCATTGTTGCTGCCTCCGGAACACTTTTTGGCGTTGCGTAACTCTGCACATATAGCTAAGGTTCTTTTAACCTTATCAAAGTTCTATTGTCCTCCCACTTAACTTTTCACGAAAAATTCCTTCTCAAAGAAACTTGACATTCTAAGCGACAAACACTTTTGTCTTTGGTGTTATGGAGGAATACTTAACTATTATTCAAATAACATACAAAGATATGTTCATCCGATTTTGGTTGCAAACATATTTCTTATGCATAGCATACCAATTTTTTAAGAAAGGACAACTTGGGTTTTATCCCAAACCATAACTTTATATGGTGTCAATTCAACGGATTATGATAGAGCTCTTTTTAGTGGAAAAATGGTAGTCTCTAAAGCTTTTAATCTTTAAAATATAATGGCAGTTTTATGAATTACACCTTTGATTTTACAATGTCAAACAAGGTTTTAATTTCATATCTCGAATGCTCCATACTCTTATAGTGTTTCGGGAAATGTAAATCCACGGAACAATTCCTTAAATCTTAGGTATTATGCTAAACTTGTAACTCAAATATCTTCCTTTATGATCTTATCATAAACTATTTATATTCTTGTTACAATGATTTTGCACTTCATCTTGAAAGTCTTTGAACTTTTCAAATGTTTCATACTTCATCCTTATTAAGTAAATATTCATATATTCACTCAAATTTTCGGAGAAAGCATATGAAGTTGAAATCCATCACTCTTGACTACACATAATGGACTTTATACAACAATATGTACAAGTTCCAATAAGCTAGTTATTCGCTCCCTTTCAGCCTATGAACGAAGTTTTAATTATCTCTAGGAAAGTTTCACAAGCATCATTTGATCAAAAATCAAAAGACTCCAAAATTCCATCCACATGGAGTTTCTTCATGTTTTCTTTCCAATATAATTTAAACGGCGATGTCACTTCCTAAGTGATCTTGCAATCAATTTGTCTTTCGACATTTTTAGCACTAGTTTTATGGATGTGATTTCTCCAACGAGATTTGTAAATCATCCATCTTTTATGGATTACGGCAATTATTTGAACAACCCTTTTGTTCTCATAATATCTGATAAAACAAATCTTGAAGGCAAGCTTTGATGTTTAACGAGCAACACAATAACCCTTTATTTGTTCTCGATGAACATCATCACATATTCTTTTACTAGTTACTTAGGCCATTGTAGTTCATGAATTCTGTTGTTTCATATGACGATTCATACCAACAAATTCAGTATCCAATACTTAAGAACCACATCATTTAACAAGCAAAGAATATATCCATAACACGTATATCCTTTATATACCTAAACTGAACAATTCTAGTCTTTTCTTTTCTGCCATATATTTATGAGATTCTCTTTCAGTATTTCTTTTTCTGTTTGAAAGAATCTATCAACATCAATAGTGGAGCCATACACATGACACATAGTCCAAAGCGGGTATAGTTAAATACTAATGTCTTTGGACTTGCACTTTGAAGTAGATTACCATCATCAAATGTTTGGTGTTCTTTCAAATTCCTTTCTTTAGTGATATCTTGGTGTAGTAAACATTTTACCTACATCAGATATTCACCCTTATCATGGAATTATCCATGATCAAGCTACTTTTAGCTTATAACGGTGAATCGCGAGTATAATGTTTCTCTCCAAAACCTTTTGGAGAATTAAGACGACCAGCGTCTCCAACCTTTTGCAAATTCTCATCAAATATGAGAACATGACTTTTGCCATATTATACTCTATCATGTTACAACCAAAACTTCGTTTCAGATATCACAATATCTTCCACACATCATGGTTTCTGAAACAACTCTTTCAACTCCTAGATTACCTTGATATGGAAACTATCTTTCGAATATCAAGAATCATGGAGACAAAGATGATACTTATACACTAACACTGGAATTGTCACTCTTGTGTTAATACCAATTATTAAACTTCATGGAGTAACCGTAACTTACTGAAAGTTTGCAATAGGACTTTTAAACTTTAGATTAACACTTCAAAACATTACGATACCAGTTCGTAAAGTAACTAACCAGAATTCTATAGTTCTATCATCTCAATTAAAACTAAGCGCAAGGTGGTAAACGGATGCCAATGACTACAACAACTATGCAAATTCACTTCGATTTAATTTATGATAAATAGTGTTCAACTTTTAATCATATTGCTGTTGAACTCCCACTCAAAACAATATCCCTCACATTGTTTTAGTGATCACACGAACCAAATCCACCACATCAAAACCGATCATCACGAGAGTCGATGTAGCTTCAATGGCGAACAATCAACATGTTCATCATATCTACTATATGACTCATGCTTTACCTTTCGGTGATCCGTGTTCTGAGACCATGTCTGTACATGCTAGGCTCGTCAAGATCAAACCTTAGCTTCTGCATGAGAAAATCTGGCTTGCTCACATTGTATACACTCGCAGAATCTAACACACTCGATCATCACGTGGTGCTTCGAAACAACGAGCTTTAGCAACGGTGCTTACTAAGGATGAACACTTTAAAACTTGAAATTTGTGTGCTTGAGGGATCATCTTATAATGCTACCATCGCAAACTAAGCAATACAAGATGCATAAAGGATTAACATCACATGCAATTCATAATATGTGATATGATATGGCCTCTCTTATTGTGCTTCCGATCTCCATCTTCAAGCACGAACATGATCTCCATCATCACCGGTATGGCGTCAAGGTCAATGGCGTCGTTTCATGGTTGTCGTCCACCAGCTTCAACTATTACAACTACTTTGAATAGACATGTAGGTCTTAACAGAATTTAAAGACAACCATATGGCTCCTACCGGTTGTCAACTTACAATAAGGAACATTGCATACATCAAATATAATCACAATCATGGCCATATCACATCACAACACACCCCTGCAAAACAAAGTTAGACGCCTCTAATTTTGTTTGCATGTTTTACGTGGTTTGGGGCTTTCAATAAGTGTCGTTCTAATTTATGAACAAGAACCACAACATTGATACTAGTATTGTCAATCACCCGTTGTAAATTGAATCTTAACTATGTTGGGAGAAACAGGCACCCGCAAAGCCACTTATGCAATACAAGTTGCATGTCAAGCGTGGAGCAAGTCTCATGAACGATGTCATGTAAGGTTAGCCCGGGCCGCTTCATCCCACCATCCCGCAAGATGCAAAGTACACAAGAAGCAATCTACAACATAAGCATCAACGCCCACAATGACCATTGTGTACTACTCGTGCAACAGATCTACATATAAACCTGGCTCTGATACCACTATAGGGGTTCGTAGCATGGAAAACAAGAATTTTCTACCGCATGAACACACAATCAAGATCTAATCTATGATCAAGCCAAGATCTATCTACTAGATTGTAGCAACGAGTCGATAGAATACTAACCCTTGAAGATCCAAAGCGGTTAACGAGAGCAGATTCTCGTGGGTGATGTAGTCGTACACTTCCGATCTCAAGATCGCGTAGACGATCCTTCCAAGGCTGCGTTAAGCAGCTTCCGCAGTCGGTCACACGTTCGGTACTCGATCAAGACCTTCCTCTCCCTTGTTCCAGCAGGCAGCGGAGGTTGTAGCACTCTCCTCGCGATTCCGGCAGCACGACGGCGTGGTACCGGAAGTAGAGGGGAGATCTCGCAGGGCTTCTCCTTAAGCCAGAGCGAGTATGGTGGACTATGAGAGAGGCCTTGGCGATCTAGGGTTTAGAGGCACCAAGGAGAGAGGGCTAGGCCGGCGACTAGGGCAAGGGGAGGGCCCCAACTCGGCGGCTAGGCAAACCCTAGGGGTGGCGGCGACTTGGTGGAGGCCGGCGGCTAGGGCTAGGGTTTAGAGGAGAGAGGTGTAGGTCTAGAGGGGCACCCCTGCCCCTCCTTATATAGGTGGGAGGGCGCCGTCCAGGGGAGGAGAGTCCTCCCCCAACTCGGCCTCCTTGGCCGGCGGGTGGAGGGAGAGGAACTCCTCCCCAAGTAGGTTTCCTACTCTCCCTCCACCAAGCAAACTTGCCGTTTGACTTTTCAAATTGGCGCTTGACTTTTCAAACTAGGATTTGATTTATCCCTTTATTTTGCTCAGCGATGACACCTAGTACATGATGCAACCATTCCAACTTGCTATGACACATTCATGTACCCTTCCCCTCCAGAGTGCCGGACCTTCCGGACCCTTCTAGAACATTCCCGATGAAAACACCGGAATCATTCCCCAACTCCGAAACAGGACTTTCCTTATATGAATCTTATTCTCCGGACCATTACGGATCTCCCCTTGATATCCCGGATCCCATCCGAGACTCCGAACAATATTTGGTCTCTTACTCATCATTCCATAACTACTCAACAACATCGAATCCTTAAGTGTGTCTCCCTACGGTTCGTGAATTATGCGGACATGACCGAGACACTTCTCCGATCAATAACCAATAGAGGAATCTGGAAATTCATATGGCTTCCCACATATTTCTACGATTACTTTGCGATCGAATGAACCACTTACATACGATACCAATTTCCCTTTGTATCACGATAGTTTACTTATCCGAGGTTTTGATCGTCGGTATCTGTGCATACCTAGTTCAACCTCGTTACTGATAAATACTCTTTTCTCGTTCCCGTGATATGTGATCACTTGTGAGCCAGTCACATGCTTGCAACCCAATTGGATGACATTCCACCGAGAGGGCCCAGAGTATATCTATCCGTCATATGGATGGACAAATCCCACTCTTGATCCATGTGTCTCAACCCATACTTTCCGAACACTCAATGCCACCTTTATAACCACCCAGTTACGGTGTGATGTTTGATGTCATCAAAGCATCCTTCCGGTGATGGTGATAAACATGATCTCATGGTCAAAGGAATTAGGTTACTATGTATCAGAAAGCTTATAGCAAATGAACTATATTAAATGACTTGATCTTTATGCTACGCTTAACTATAGGAGTATGTCCATCACATCATTCTCCTAATGATATGACCCTGTTGTTAATAACATCTCTATGTTCATGATCAGGAAACCATGATCATATATTAACCAACAAGCTAGTTTAACAAGAGGATTTACTAGGGACTCTTTTATGTTTACAAATCACACAAGTATTAATGTTTCCTGTTAATACAATTATAGCATGGTATGTAAACATTTATCATAAGTATGAAGATATGATAATAACCACTTTATTATTGCCTCTTGGGCATATCTCCAACACGCCGCGCGCGGGCGGAGTTCACCGGCGGCCAGAGCTGCTTCCTCTGCAGTCCTCCTTGTCGGAGGAGTCACCGGGGAGGGAGGATCCGGGCGCGACGCCGTTGGCGAGGCCCAGCATGGCTGGGCTCCAAGTTCCGGTGCGATGCCCGCGGCCGCTCGATGGCGGGCTGGGGGCCGGGAAGCCGAAGGGCATCAGGCGGCGGCGGGAACTCGGGCGTGACGAAGGAGGAGCGGACGGTGTCGGGGATGGCAGCCTCGGTGGCGCGACCGCGTCACCATGGGCGGTGCTCGTGCAGCTGCGCACGCCGGAGTCGGAGGTGAAGGGCTTCGCTCCGGTCGGCGCCGAGATGAAGGCGAACGCGTCGCCCTCGCGCTCCTGCAAGCGAGGCGCCTCCAACGACGGCATTTGGAGCGGCACGCTGGTGCCAGTCTCAACGACCACGGGGGTCGGAGACGGCGGGCGCGGCTCGATGGCATTGGACGGGCCTCCGAAGTCGAAGACGGAGGTGGGCGACTGGCCTGCGGTGCCCATGCCGGAAGGGGCCATTGGAGGCTGCAACGCAGCGCCCGCGCCGTCGTCCTCTGGGGCTTGTCCCATGCCGTGTCCGTACACGTGCAGTGGACAAACCACCCATCCGTGTGCCTGGCACCAGAATGGCGGCGGCGGAGGCGTGAGTGCAGGGTCGACGTCGACAGCCCCCAGAATCGGCGCGGCCAGACCGGCGAGAAGCCAGTCCGGGATAGGAGGCGCAAAAGGGGGCACTGCCGGCTCATCGCCGTTCGTCGGGCCAGCACCACGGGGAACGGGCAGACCATGGCGGCGCTCACGGTAGCCTCCTGCACCGTGGCGGCGGCCGAAGTACTGCCCATCACCGTAGCAGCGGCCGTCAAGGCGAAGGGCGTGGTGGCGAACCCCAATTCCGTGACGGCGTCGAGCGACGAAGCGCGAGCGACAGAGGAACAGGGGCATCGGACGAGGCATGTTTCTCACCTCTTTTCTCTAATTCCGGTGATCACCGGAATCCTCAAAGAGCTCTCGCCGGAGCAGGTGCTGATAACGTCTTAGAACTAGAAGGATAGACAGCGAGAGACGAATGAAATCTATATCCTTTATTGATGATTGATAGAGCGTTTTATACAATTGAAAATATGTTGGTTCTCTGAAAGACGGCATCGATTAGGCAGTTCCTAGATCGATGGCTATCGGAGTTTCTCCGGAAGAAACCGTCGGGGAGCGGGACGTCGGTTCCCAGATAGGAACCGCACCCTCCCAGTTAAGCGGGGATTTTATCCCCTATTTTCATAGGATATTTTTAACAACATGATTTTCAGGTATGCACATACTTTTCTCACTTGGCGCTTGGGCCTTGTGGTCTATGAGAGATACACGAGCTTCTGCCAAGCGTGCCACCGGCTCTATGCGTCTGCGTGTGGCCCCGCTTAGTTTCTATGTCTTTCACGTCGACCTGGCGTTTCGGTTTGCACACGTGTTGGCTCTACGGTAGTATGGGTTGGCAGTGGTTCTTTTTTCTGTGCCTGATGGGTGGGCCGTGCTCTCGGGGCCATGTCTGTCAATATCCTGTACGCTGGGTCGACCTGTGTTTCTTATGTTTTTTCGTAGGGGTGGGGAGTAATTCTTCCGGTTATCTCTATTGCTTCGACTGGGGTGGATGTGTTGATTTGTGGTGGCGGTGTGGTTGTTCCTGGTTGTTTCGTTTGCTAGGCGGGATCTTTGCTCGACAGGGATGTCTCGGCGTGGGGCGGCGGCGGGATCTTTGTGATTGTCTGGCGGCTGCTGTCTAAAAAGTTTGGTTTGTTTGCTTTTCCAATAATTTATGTTCTAGGTTTGGTGTCCGCGTAGTGTTGTGCTTTCAGACTGTGATTAGAGAGGTTCCGTTTCTCTGTTGTTTTAGTTTTGGTTTTAGGTCTGGATTCGTGGAATGCTGTGCATTCGTCCTTTGGTTGGTGCTATGATGTTTCTTTTCTGAATTATGGACATCCTTAATGGCGTGGGCGAGATTAAGCGGCAACAGGTTGATCTTTTGTTCCGTATGTTGCCATGGCTCTTTTCTGCCACATGAGATTCAAGGTGGTTCCTTCCTTTCTGCTGCTGCCTGCTGGTTCCTGCGCCGGCTATGCCTCTTGCAGCGTTTGCTAGGGCGGGTGATGTATGCCGTCCAGTGCTGAACAGACCGGTGGTTTCTGCTAATGACCCGTATCTTGACAACAGGCCAGTGAGCATGCATCAAACCTTTTGATTGCGCGTTCGTTTTCCCTTCTATTTACTTCTTGACGCGGGATGTTTGCCCGTGTTGCTCTTTCGTTAGCTATGGGATGATTTGTTGTTAGCATCTTCTCTTTTTTCTATAAGACTTTTTGAGAGCAACGCCAACTGTTTATTTCTATGCGTTTACATAGTAAAGGCAACACTCAGTCGTCGCCCATATCCGAGTTATCTACTTAGTTTGCCGTTTCTTGTCGAATATGGTTTGGTAAGCAGTTTGATGGCTGATGTATGAAACCTCACATTTATACATAATCTGTCTGACCAAATTTGCATTCGTATTTGATGGCTGATGTATGAAACCTCACATTTACATAATCTGTCAGTCATTTGACTGATGAAATGGAAGACAAAAATGTGTAATCTTAGGGTATGTTGGATGGCAGAATTCTATTGCGTAGGATGTTTTACACGCACAATATGAAGTTGTCAAAATCTAGGGTTAGGTTTCTTCGATTTAGTATTGACAAGAGGAACGGAAATAGTACGTTCACAACAAGTTGTTCTAGAAAAATACCATATGTTTTTTTCTGTCTGTTGGTTTTGTAGAAATATAGATTTTCTACTGCTATCAGCCGTACATGATGGCATGTTAAAGATTGTTCTTCATACATATTTTTTTATCACACATAGTATAGCTGATATAGATAGTCTCTTACCTTTGGTCTGTGGTATGTATGATGGATATTTGACATGGAATATAAGATAAAGTATTAACTCTGTTCCATTGGTTAGTTTTGGATCAGGTCGATCTCCTTTTAATAGATATTTAGAAAAACTATTTATTAGAGACTATGATGCTTTGGCATAACCAAGCTTTAATGCGATATTTCATTTATAATTTAAGACCAAGCTAGATTATGTCTATGTGTTAGTAAAAAATCTCTAGGACTAAATTAATAGTACAAAAGATGGATGTATAAAGTTGATGCTCTGAAATTCTGTGCGGTCCAACAGTTCAGCAGGAGCATTTAACTGCTTAGCAACTAAATTGCTAACCTTGCATTCTTTTATTCTGGGCGTCAATGAATATTCATAGGTTACTTATGCTATCTTATTACTTCTATATTCATGACATATATGGATTTTTTTTCTTTGGACCCTATAGACTATCCCATTTCTATATATCTTAAGAATACAGGTAGAAAGAATGCACGAAAACATCCTCCCCTTCTTTGATGTGTATATTGTAGACAGAACATTTATTGCTTTCATGTTCTATTGTTCTTTCTTCAAACCTTTTATTCTCTATCAAAAGGATAGTACTTATGTCTTATTGATTTCACAGGCGATACTTTTGTCTCGGATGGCTGTGGCACGTGATATGATAGCACAGCTTGGCCTATGTGCCTATGTCGAGGGCCTCGATAGCCCAGGGTCTAGAAGGATGGTGGCTTGGATCATATACAATTTGCTAGCCAGGGAAAATCCGTTTGGGTTTAATCTTAGGAAAACGTATGGCGCACCGTAGGTCAGAAGTAGATGCATTGGAGAGACTCGAAAAAACTGATCCAAGAGATTATGCTCGAAACCGGGTATAATATGGATGATGCGAATTATCGTTAGTGTAATGTGGCCTATAGCCAATTAGTAAAGATGCATCGCATTGCTGGAGGGGCGACTTTGATGGAAGATTTTTCTAGAGAAAGGGGGCGTATTGCTGTTCAGTCGCTTCACGAAGTGATGAGCAAGCTTTCACACATCTTTGTTTGATACAATGATGTACTTCCCTTCTTGGTGGTCAAAGGTGTTGATTCTAATAGCCTAGTGTCTAGAGGCGGGAGGAGCTTGCAAGGGTTATTGTTTATTGGATGCACTAGGCTAATCCATTTTCCATTTGTGTTCATTTCACATTGACCGGGTTGACATGAGGGATGATCTTAGTATCTGAATATATATAGTATCTGATTGTTTGATAGTCTCTCCATGAAGGTTACCTTTCACCTGGAAATTCATCTAGGGCCGGTTCAAAAAAAGGGTTTCTCGCCTTCTGAGAAAGAGAACGGAATGTTTCATATTCGTGCACTCAAACAACCAACAACCTGCTGAGAGGTACAATACCGATTTTTCCTAGGTAGGGATAATCATTTGACTGATTGTTTTTCTGGTGGAGCAGCTTTGAAACTTCTGTATGGTTTATCCCCTCCCCCCACGCTGAAAGATTCACTACAGGTGAATATTCAGGTGATCTAGAATGATGTATTACAAAGAAAAACCTAAGTACGTAACCTTCATGTGATAGAGAGTAGAATAATGTTGTTGATTAAAAAACTTGTTGCTAGCATTAGTGATGTTTTGTTCAAGTTGTAGTTTTACTAGGCTTACAATTACATCACAACCAACCATAACATTGTTGTTTCTACTTGGCAGGAAGTTTGTTGAATAATAGACACCGGGGAGGAATGACGTCTAGGTGAACTTTGTAGGGCCGTGGGAGGAATATGCAAGTGATTAAGGTTAGCTTGGAATGCAAGTGGCGAAAGAAGGATTATTTTTCTTGGAGAAGGCCGCCGACTAAGGGCTCTATTGTTGTTTTCATTTTTCTATTGATCTACTGTGAAAACACCTTCGCACAATGCGAGTGCCATTGTTGAAGTGGGGTGACTACGTTGTACAGGGATGGCCGTTGTTGGAGTGCATTGAGTATAAAGCATAGTAGTGTGTAATGCACATACTCTCTCCGTCCCGGTTTAAAGGACACAATTTGCAAACCATGCAATCCCAAAATACTTAGACACAAAAGCATTTAATCTCTGTAATTACTCCTATGTAAAAAGAACAAAATGCTTGCATGCACATGTGTGAACAAATGTGAACGCTTTTCTAACTCTTTTCCTCCTCATGCATGTTCTACTCCATACTATTAAATGGACCAATTAGATGAAACCTAGGATCCAGAGCATTGCAAATTGTGTCCTTTAAACTGAGACAGAGGGAGTACATTCAAATGGACACCTATAAGAGGAAACAAATTAAACTAATAATGCTTAGCCTTTTCTTACTCTCTCTTATCCAAATTATTGTCCTCGGATTTCTTTAGATTTAGATGTATCTAGCACTAAAATATAACTATACATCCGAATCTAGATAAATCTAAAGCCATTAATTTGGATCAAATAGAGTAATAAAATTTGTATATTTTATTTAGGAAATTAACAACGTCGTATTGTATATGTTACATAATGCTTTTTATTAAAACTTGTCTGTGTATCTTTATCTACATTGCATTCAGTATTTTTATTCGAGATAATTGCACTTTTCTCTTTAGAAATAGTATCGACAAAACCATTCTTAATATTGATGAGCTTAGCCATAATTTTCATTCCCAAAATGACTGAAATGATATCAATCCCTAAAACATGCACTAGAGAAGAAACTGATGAAATAAAAATGGTAATATTGGACAAAGAAACACATGTTGATAGGTTAGTACCAGAAAACATATGAAAAGCACCTCAAAGTGTGGACAAAGCAAAGCAAAGTAGATAGTAAACAAGCATGGAACATAAAAAATTATAGATACGTTTACGACGTATCAGATACGGATGGACACAAGGTGATCCACAGGTGCATATATCTCTCCATAATCAATGCCTTCGATTTGAGAGAACCCTTGTGCAACCAATATTGCCTTGTTCCTTACTACAATTCCATGCTCATCTTGCTTGTTCTTGAATATCCACTTGGTGCCTATAACATTGCGGCAATCCTTTGACTTCTCAACTAACTTCCATACTTTATTTCTCTCAAAGTTGTTGAGCTCTTTGTGCATTACTTCCAACCAATCCGAATCTTCAAGAGCTCCCCATACTTTCTTTGGTTCAATCGTGGAGATGTGTGCTTGGTGTTCACTAAACCTCTTCAATTGTGCTCTTATGGCATTCCTCTCCTTACATCTCCAACCACATTCTCTAGAGAGTGGTCTCTTAATTCCAACATCCTATCCATTCTAGCTTTGCGACGAGTTTCGATCTCCTTGTTGTTTCTTGGGGGGCTTCTTCATCATTTTGGTCCTCGTCTTGACCATCAACTTGACCTTGATCATCACCGGAATCATTCTCTTCATTAAGAGGCAAAGATTGACCTTGGTCTTGATCAGACACATTACTAGATTGGAGTTGAGCTTCTCTCACAACAGATTGTATGGATCTTCCTTGTGAAATAGACCGAGCAGCACTTGACATTCTTGAGAATGGTGACTCAAGCTCCATCTCACTATAAGTATCTTCCTGATCAACATGTTGAGGGTCCACAACTTGTCGTTGGCTTGGGTCATTGTCCTCCTCGGTAGATGGAGCTTGTTGATGTTGTGAAGATGAGGGCTCCACTTGAGTAGAGCCTAGTTCTTATCGATCCTCCATAAGGGGTTCCTCAACTGGGAGGATAAATCCCACAACCATTCTTCATATGTCATCCTGAGGCATTTCATCATCTGCATCACAAGAATCAACACGCCCCCTTGGGTACCATCATATTCTTCGAAGTCACACTATAAGATTCTATGACAGCTCCGGAGAGCTTATCATGGATTCTATAAGTGTGAGATTCTGGACCATAGCCAACAAAAATACCCTCTAATGCTTTGGAATCGAATTTGGACAAACTAACGCCCTTTTTGATATAGAAACACTTACAACCAAACACCCGGAAGTAAGATACGTTGGGCTTGTTACCGGTAAGTATTTCATATGGAGTCTTGATCAATTCTTTGTGGAGGTAGAGCCGGTTTGATGCATGGCAAGCGGTGGAGATTGCTTTGGCCCAAAAGTTGTATGGTGATTTAAACTCCACCAACATTGTCCTTGCCATATCAATAAGAGTCCGGTTCTTCCTCTCGGCTACATCATTTTGTTGAGGGTATATGCAATGAAATATTGGTGTTTTATCCCCTCATCACTAAGAAATCCATTCAAGGTGTAGTTCTTGAACTCGGTGCCATTGTCACTTCTTATTATCAACACAGGGACATTGTATTGATGTTGAACCATGTTGATGAAGTCGATGAAGTTCTCTTGGGTCTCACTTTTCAACTTGAAGAAATATACCCATGAGTGTTTTGAATAGTCATCAACAATCACCAAACAATATTTCTTCCCACCAAAGACTTGCATGAGATGGAGGACTAAATATATCCACATGAAGGAGCTCCAAGATACTCTTTGACTTGATGCGGTTATTTTGCTTGTGGGGAGAATCATGCATCTTTCCTTCAACACAAGCCCTGCAAACACGATCTTTGGCAAAGGAAGCATTTTCTTTTAGTCCAACAATGTAGCCATCCTTGTGAATACTTTGCAAAGTTCTCATATTGACATGGGCTAGACGGCGATGCCATAACCAATCCACGTCGGCCTTTCAGAATAAGCACATCACACTTGTAGTGGTTTGCCCCGAAAAGTCCACCACATACAAGTCATTTTCGATGTACCCAACAAAAGAGACCTTGAGAGACTTGCTCCACATGAGGACCACAATATCATCATAAATAAAGACGGAAAATCCCATCTTTCCAAGAGCACGGGCTGAAAGTAAATTATAACCAAGGGTCTCAACAAGCATGACGTCCACGAGTGTAATATCGTGGGAAACCACAACCTTGCCAAGACCCATTACCTTAGACTTTGACTTTTCGGCATATGTCATGGATATTTGATCATCATTTGGTCTCAACTCCTTGACAATAGACGAGCTTCCAGTCATCTGACTTGTGCAACCACTATCAAGCACCCACTTTGACCCTCCGGAAGCATATGTCTACAAAAGATCAAGCTAGTTTTTAGGTACCCATTTTTCAATGGGTCCTCTTTTGTTAGCAACAAGGGTCTTGGGAACCCAAATAAACCAAGCAATATACCCATCCAATGGGCCAACTTATTGTTCATACACATCACCATAATAATCACACATTAAAACATAGTGAGGGTTAGCACTTCCCGCAAAATCATCATGAGACATAGTTTTGCCACTTGTGGTCTTACTCCCCACAATGGCCTTTTCTTTTTCTTGTGCGGTCTTGGCCTTCTTCTTGTTGTTGTTATTCTTCTTGGCTTGGAGAGAAAACCAATGCCCCCTTTCTCACCATTTGACATTTGCTTACTTAAGAGGTCATCAATGGACTTGTTTCCTTTTGGAAAGATGGCCTTAGCTAGCTCCCCCTTCAACCTAGCATTTTATTCAAGGATAGTTGTACTAGTAGAAGGAATGAAATTACTAGGTGAAGGAATATTGGTCAATTGAGTTTGAAGCTTTTCATGGGAATTTGTGAGTGAAAAGAGTTCACTTTCCAAATACTTGTGAGCCTTGTCAAGCAACCTAAAGTCCTCAGCAAGTTTTTCATGAACAACACCAAACTCAACCTTGTCCTTTTTAGCCCTTTTATATTTAGCAATAGCATGGTCTCGTTCCTTAACGAGTCTATTAACAATTAAGTCATTAGCCCCATCAAGCCCTTCAAGTTTTAGTTCAAGGGACATCCTAGTCTCTTGTTCTTCCTCTAGAGCATTATTTAGGGCTTCTACCTCAATCATGTGTTCTCTCCCTAGTTTACATCTTTCATCAAGAAGCTCTTGTGTGTGAGCAAGTTGATCTAAGATGTCCACAAAATGTCTCTTGTGTTCCCCTTGCAAGTTATTCATGAACTCATCAAAAGAAATTATTTCCTTTTTAACCTCAAGAGACATCTCATCATCAATTTCATCATTAATCAAGAGGGAGGAGTGAGATGATGAAGATACGCTCGTTCCTCTTGCCATAAGGCAAGTGACGTTCATGTTGGAGATATTCTCATTTGGAGAGTCGAAGAGGGATAATGTGGGAGTAGAAGTAGTGGCAATAGAAGCCACACCACTTGATGTTTCCTCTTCATCATCTTCATTGTTGGAGGAGAATTCTTCATGAGTGATCAACACAATTTCACCCGACTTATTTTTGATGGGATTCTTCTTGATGAAGGGTTTCTTGTAAGGAGCTTTGGAAGTTTTCTTCAACACAAGTTTGCCCCCATGATCTTCCCTTTTCTCATAGGGACAACCCGCCACAAAGTGATAGCGGTCACCACAATTAAAACAAGTTCTCAATTTAGTGACATTGTCTTTTCGTCCATTGGGGTTGCTTCTTTGTTGCATTTACATCTTGGCCTTGGCGGGATCTTTCCAAAAGTTCTTTGCATAGAAGGCCATATATTCACCATGAGAAATCTTGACATCATCAGGATGGCTCATAGACAAGCCTTCATCACTATCATCTTCATCAATATGCTCCACAACTTTGGCCTTTAATGCAAGGTTGACACCATTGATCATTCCTAGGGCTCGAGCACGGGCATCTTTGGCATTCTTGGCGGCAACCTTGAAAGAGGCCATCTCTTGCATAACTTCATTTGAGGTCATGAGGTGGTAGTTGTGTCTTCCTTGTAGGCTCTTCGAGTCGGTAGGCTCAAAAGGCATGAGTGCACTCACATATTTCCTTTTTATCCAATCATCATCCACATGTGAGGCACCCACATTTCTAAAGGCAGTGGCGGTGGACTTGAGCCTACAATACATGTCTTCATGATCTTCACCATCCTTCATATAGAAGCCTTCGGCTTCATGGGCAGGCACACATGGTATCATGGGTATTCAGCTGAATACCCATAAATTCTGATAAAAAGTTTGAACCTAGTGATACAGTCATCAATTACTATCTGTTATATATAAAATCTCATGCAAGTTGTGACATAATCGCCATTGGTGTTGTTTTTTTGAGCAACTAAATGGAAGCAGCTAGTTATGGGATCAGATGTTAGTACATTCCCTGATTTTTTTGTAGTTGTACATTCCCTGAATTTCTTCATGTTTTTGTATTTCTTTTTATGTTGAATACCCATTTCCAAAATCCTGAGCTTGCCACTGTTCAGCTTCATTGCTTAGTGCATCATACCGGTTCCTTCTCATGCTCTCATTTCCAACATACTACTCTGTGACAACATCCCAAGCTTCCTTGGCGGTGTTGAGGTGCTCAATGTGAGGATAATATTTTGTACCCAATCCTTGTTGTATCATGTGCAAGGCAGTGTCATTGAGTTGACTATTGACAACTTCTCTTCTAGTTAAGTTGGTTGGATCCCCAATATGGAGTGCTTCAATGATGTTCCATAACTCAATACAAGAGCTGCGCACATGAGATTTCATTATTGATTTCCATTGAGAAAAAGTAGATGCAACTAGCTTTGGTGGGTCACCTCTATTGTTTATATGAGGGTGAGGAATTGGAGGGTCGAGAGAGTACCATCCTTGAGACTCATGGTGCTCTCCCTTCCTACCATCCTTTTTTGCGGAAGAATTAGTGTTGTTTGGATTATCCCCTACTTCCACAACCGCGGGTGATGTCGGGGCATTCACCTTTGGTATTGATGGAGTTACCTGTCCGGAGAAGGGGATGATGAGTCACCTTTATCTTTAACAAGTTGCTCAAGTAACTTGTGCAATTGTTTGACCTTGTTGCCCAAGGTGGAGCTCAATATTGTTTCCAAGTTATTGAGATCCTCCATGGTCACCGAGTTGGTAGGCTCACCATCACCTTCCCCTAAGTTGCTACCCATATACACTTAGGCGATAAAGCCCGAATAAAGAGCCGAGGCTTTGATACCAATTGAAAGGATCGTATGGGCACCTAGAGGGGGGGGTGAATAGGTGCTACTTCAAATTTTATTATTTTTCAAATTAGGGTTTGACAAGAAAGGTAAATTCTCTAGATTATGCAACTAAGGTGAATTTACCTATATGTCAAACTAGCACCAACTAGCAAAAACACTAAGTAAGAACAAGTAAAGTAAAGTGCAATAAAGGATAGAAGTAACCAAAGTGGAGGACGCGGAGACACAAGGATTTGTTTTCCGTAGTTCCTTCCTTTTGAGGGGAAGTACGTATATGTTTGGAGAGGGGGTGGTTTCAAACCACCAACACCACGAGAGGCCTCCCTTATTCTCCGATGAACCTCACCCCAAAGGGTTCGATTCACCTCTTCCACTATATCAGCAACCTTCGAGGTGGAAGCCGACACCTTTACAACAAGTTCGGGGCACACATCCACAACTTAATTGAGGCTCCCAAATACAAGCAAGCTGTCAAAAAATCAAAGACAAGCTTGTAAGAACCAAATCAAAAGCTAGGGTTTTCAAAGAAACACTAGATCATGGGGGCCCTCAAGTGAATGAGGGGCGAATGAAGATCTCTCCTGGTGAAGCTGTAGATCAAGGCCTCCTCCTTCGATTCTCCAAAGATCAATGACTTTGGATGGTTGGATGAAGAGATCTTGTTGATTTGGTGGCTCAAATGGTGATGGTGTTCTTGAGTGGGTCGAGCAGCTGGAAGAAGGGGATAAGGTCCTCTATTTATAGCCCTTCACTCCACTGAACCATTTTCTGACCGTTGGAGAAAAGTCTGACCGAAGACTCCGTCCTGCACACCGAAGACTTCGGTCTACACCGAGATTCTGGCTCATCTCCAGACCAGCCTCCGGACCAGCATACAGATTGGCCCAGCCCTTCTGTGGGCCAAGTGGACCGGAGACTCCGGTCTAAGGCTTGGACCAGAGACTCTAGTCAGTCTCCGGACCTTGCTTCGGACCACCTATCAGACTGTCCTAGGCAGAAATCTGGAGCCTCTTCGGGGATTCCTGGGGAAACTCCAGACCACACTGGAGACTCCGGTCCAGCCAAACCAGAGACTTCGGTCTGGAATTCCCAGGAACATGTAAATATTGTATGAAAGTTCCATAGGTCAAGGGTCCTTTTCACTTTGCATTATATCAACTGTAGGTAATAGCATACTGTAAAATGATCTACTTGTTGTTAACGAACACAAAAAGTTATTATGATAGTAAATGTCCTTTCAGCAACCATCAAGATCAAAATCAAAATTAGCATCCAAGGTAGTAGAACTGTTGTTTCCCATATTTCAAAAAATTTCAGCATTCTTATTGGGTTTAGGCATTGTTGCAGAAGGAATGGGGACTTCTTGTGGTTTTCTAGCATCAACATTGGTGGTCGTATACTATTATTTCTAGAAATTTCATCTTCTCTTTCCCATGTAGCATGCAATTTAGCTAACAGTCTAACATTTTCATCAATTCTAACTTGTATGGCATTAGCAGCATCAAAGGGATTTTCCATGGTTTAAGATTTAGCAGCCATTTTATTAATCAAAGAGGATTGTGCTTCAAACAAATATGAATTTTTTTTCGACATTCAAAAGCTTTTCCTCCACAGTTTTGTTGAAAGTAGTTTGTTTACTAATAAAATCCTTTTCAGAGGGTGCACTTCTATTGTTGTTGTAGGAATTTCCATAAGCATTACCATTATTGGGAGGATAAGGCCTATAATTATTATTACCAAAATTATTTCTATAGGCATTGTTGGTAAAATTGTTATTTCTAATGAAGTTCACATCAACTTGCTCTTGAGCAACCAAAGAGGCTAAAGGAACATTGTCTGGATCAATATGAGCTTTTCCATTGTGGAGCTCAAGGAGGAGGTTTCTTCAACAGAATTTACCTTCTTACCTTGTGGAGCTCTCTCAGTGTGCCATTCAGAATAGTTAACCATCATATTATCAAGGAGCTTTGTTGCAGCACCCAAAGTATGGTCATAAAGGTACCTCCAACAGCAGAATCCAACATATTTCTTGAAGAGAAATTCAATCCTGCATAAAAAGTTTGGATAATCATCCAAGCAGTCAGTCCATAAGTGGGGCAATGCTTTAACCAAATATTTCATTGTTTCCCAAGCTTGAGCCACATGTTCATTATCAGATTGTTTAAATTTCATTATTTCACTTCTCATAGATATAATCTTAGCAGGAGGGTAATATTTTCCAATAAAAGCATCTTTGCATTTAATCCAAGAATCAATACTATTTCTAGGGAAGGATAGCAACCATTCTTTAGCTTTTCCTCTCAAAGAGAAAGGAAACAATTTAAGCTTAATAATATCTCCATCTACATCCTTATATTTTTTGCATCTCACAAAGTTCAACAAAATTATTTAGGTGAGCAGCAACATCATCAGAACTAGCACCAGAAAATTGCTCTTTCATAAAAAGATTCAGCAAAGCAGGTTTAATTTCATAAAAAGTAGCATCAGGAGCAGGTGGAGCAATAGGTGTGCAAATGAAATCATTGTTGTTTGTGATAGTGAAGACATACAACTTAGTGTTTTCAGGAGCATTCATTTTTTGCAAGAGTAAAACTAGCCAACAGAAACATTAACTAAAGTAGGAACTAATTTTTTTTGTGTGTGTTTGATAAAAAAGCAAGCCAAAAGAAAAAGTAACTAATTTCTTTTTGTATTTTTGATAAAAAGAAACAGGCAAAACAAAAACAAAGTAAAGAGATTGGTTGTGAGAGACTCCCCTTGCAAGAATCTTCTTTCTCCCAGAAAAGTGATTGACGAGGAGGAAGAGATTGAAGATGTCCTGATCTCCCCGGCAACAATGCCATAAAAATTCTTGATGCGGCTCGGTTGACGTAGAGCCATTTGGGAGACCCCAAGAGAAAGGTGTGATGAGCACAACAGCAAGTTTTCCCTCAGTTATGAAACCAAGGTTATCGAACCAGTAGGAGTAAGGAAACAACTCCAGGGTTTTGCTAACAACTTGGAACCTGCACAACACAAACTCAAACTTTTCCCCAAATTATAGTGAGGTTGTCAATATCACCGGTTTGCTGAAAACAAAGGACTAAATGTATAGTGTGAAAGATAGTGATTGCTTGCAGAAAGTAAACAGTAACAGTAGGTGATGTATCAATGATAAAGATTGGACCGGGGTCCACAGTTCACTAGAGGTGTTCTCCTTAAGATAGAAAGCATGTTGAGTGAACAAATTACATCGGGGTAATTGACATATTGAGAAAGCATAACAATGCATATACTAGACATCTTGACTCGTACGAGATTTGATTGGGCATTACAACATAATACATAGACCGTAATCCAACTGCATCTATGACTAATAATCCACCTTTAGGTTATCATCCGAACCCCTTCCAGTATTAAGTTGCAAGCAACAGATAATTGCATTACGCAATGTGTGTAAATTAAATAATACAATTGCCCCATGGGCAAAGGATTGTTGTTTTCTCCCTAGTAGCAACAACATAACTATAACCTTAGATATTTCTGTCACTTCCCCATATTACTAGAGGCATGAACCTACTATCGAGCATAAATACTCCCTCTTGGAGTTGCAAGCATCTACTCGGCCAAGATAGCTACTAACAATGGAGAGCATGCAAGATCACAAATAACATAGACATGATAGAATCAATAATCAATATGACATAGTATCTCAATATCCATAGGATCCCCGCAAACACAACATGTATGATTACAAATATATGATCTTGATCATGAACGGAGCTCACAAGATCTAAACATGATAGCACAAAGGAGGAGAAACAACCATCTAGCTACTGTATGAACCCATAGTCTAAGGGTGAACTAATCACGCATCACTCCGGAGGCTGGCATGGTGATGCAGAAGGCCTCCGGGATGATCTCTCCCCTCCAGCAGAGTGCCAGGAAGAGCTTCGGATCCCCCGATCTAGGGACAATGGTGGTGGCGGCTACAGACTGTTTCGTGGAGATTTGATCGGGTGTTTAGGGTTTCTGCATCAGGGTGCTTTTATAGGCGAAGAGGCAAGGTCGATGGGCGCCCAAGGGGCCCAAACCTAGGGCTAGCGCTCCCCCCTAGGCCGCGCCGCCACCAGATGTGGCCACCTTGTGGCCCCACTTCGACTGCCCTTCGGACTCCGTGTTCCTTCTGGTAAAATATTTACTTTGGATTTTGTCTTGTCCAATTCCGAGAATATTTATTTACTAGCTTTTCTGAAACCAAAAACAGCAGAAAACAGGCAACTGGCACTACGACATCTTTTCAATAGGTTAGTTCTGAAAAATGTATAAAAATACCTCAAAGTGTAGACAAAACATAAGAAAGTTGATATACAATAAGCATGGAGCATCAAAAATTATAGATATGTTTAGGACGTATCAACTCTCTTCGGTCAAAGAATTAGGCTTGTGCCGAAACTCTGAGACTATGTCCTCTTGCCTTACCAAGCAAGTTTCCTCTCGAGATAAGTGACATATCGGTGGTTCGTGATATCCTAGATGTCTACTAGAAGTATCCCCAAGGGTCCACATGATCGTGTTGTCAAGTTCTTGAGCCAGCAAATTCTTTGAACTGCTATTTTCTCCAAGGATCTATAGTGGATACCCCTGAACTAGTTGGTTGAGCTTAAACAACAACTTGGAGAGTTGTAAGACAAAAGTTCTACCCGACCTAGTTCCTTAAAAAGGGATGTCTAGTTTTGTCCGTGCTGAAGAAAGATAGTATCTCCTTAGTGGATATGTTATTGTCCCCCACCTTTGATTTGATTTGGGTTATCGTCAAATCAAACTCGGTACCAAGTACTATCTTGATGATGTTTCTGCTTGTGATGTTTCACCTGAGTGTATCTTCATGTCCTTCGGTTTGACCAATACAATTGCCTGTTTCAAGTAACATACAAGTCCATCTTCTTGGAGTGTTTTGACAAGTTTGTTGTTGAGCCCATCGATGACATCCTTATCTTCTCCATGTTAGATTAGACTCATGTGCAACATTTGGCATAAATGTTGGAAACTTTTGAGAACCGTTTTCGACGAGTCATCTCGAAGTATGTGTTCTGGATGTTAGAAGTAACCTTCCCTGATTCACGTGCAATTGTTGAAAGATGTCACCATGAACTCGAGCATAGTTATCTTTCTTTCCTTAAGGATACATGTGTTTTTTATTGTTAGTACTTCATATGTATGCAGTTGTCTTTCGAAAAGTTGCTAAATACATGGGTCTAGCAATCTAGCTCAGTCTTTCGGAGCTTAACAATGTAGTCCATATCTTTAGAATCTAGTGGCTTTACCTCTGTGTAAATGTTGCACCCTTTCTACTCGGATATGTTGAGTCCGAAGTATCGTTCCACCTAACCAGAGTTGAATCTCAAGAAACAATGATGGTTGGTGTTCCTCAAGGTTTTGACACTGGTCTCTTTGTAAATCCTTCAAGATTGATGTAATGGTTGACACACTTAGCTGGAAAGACCCTCTATCATATTCTCTTGATTCAACACTCTTCATGAGGCTTCTTCTATGATTTATTATAGGAGTTGTGCTTATGGTTTCCTTTGTATCCGAAGTCCTACCTTAACTTGATGTCTGCTTTCTCGAACATCAAGGAGAACATTTAAAGTAGTGTTGCTAAATGTCTCTCGTTCGATTTTCCAGACTCTGTTATGTTGGTAACTGTTTGTTGATCCAAGTAATTGAAGTCTGAGAATGAAGTTTCTTTTTCTCATGTCATCAGGAATCTTCTTACCTATCCATTTAGTGGTGTAAAGTGATATCATGATCTTTGGCAAAGATTCTGATAATCCTGGATGAATATGGAGTTTCCTTCATTTTCTCAGCCATGTTTTAAGAGTGATGATGATTTTGGTGATCAAAAGTATCTCTTGTTACATGTTCCTTGTGACTCTTATGAATCCTCTCCACTAAAGAACCTTTATGTTGGATGAAAGAGTGACCCTTCTGTTTCAAAAGTAGTCCAACAGCTTGGTTTTATTGATCCATATCTCTGCAACCTGAAATCTATACTTAAGCCATTTAGTAGAGGTTCATTTTCTTGAAGTCTGTGGTCATGTTCTTTCTGTTGGAAGCTTTCTTCTTCAGAAGCTTAAAAACCTCCTGTAAGTTCCATGGTGTCAATCCTTATGAAGACCATCTATATAATAACTTGAAACTTTCTCCTTTTGTTTCCTCTATTACCTTGATGTGTTTCATGTTTGTAATCTCAGACTTGTTTCTAAACACTTCATCCATGAGTTTACCATGAGATACTCTGTGTGTTGTTTAGTGTGTTTCCCTCTTATCCGTAGAAATGACACTGTTCCCTTCTTCTCTCTCATCCTACCTTAGGAATCTCGGGTCAAGATTCTCGTAAGGGGGATAGAGTTGTAACACCCCAGTTTTAGTTATTATTATATTAGGGTTTGTTTGTGCATCATGAGCATCATACTTAAAATGCATGCAAGAAAAAATATACAAAACCATAAACCCTAAATTCCCTCTCTCTTGAGATTAATTCAAATGGTTTTGATAAATTTGAAAACTACCAAAAAATAATGGAGCCCAAATTGAATACAAGGGCCTTTTAGTATTTCATATATATTTTACAAAGCTTCTAGTATTTTTGGAATAATTAAAATAGAGTTGAATTTGAAAATACCAAAGAGAAATTACAAACAAAAAAAGGAAAAGATTTCTAAAAGAAAAACTAGAGCCAGCAGCTAAGCAGGCCGAAGCCCAGCTACCCTTCTCCTTTCCCTGCTGCTCGGTGCTCCACAGCGCGCCCGTAGCCAGCCCAACCACGGCCCAAGTCATCCCAATGCATCCCGGTACCCCTTTGCTGTCTCTTTCCCCGTCATCTTCCTCGCTAGTGGATCAAGGAAGCTGCTCGCTGTCGAGCTCCGCCGCGTCGGCGTGCGCCAAGATTCCTGCCATGGCCTACTGATGCCTATAAGTACCCGACGCCACTGCCGGACGAACCCTAGGCCCCATATTTTTCGTCTCCCTCGCTCCCTCGCGCCATGGCTCGCCATAGCTCGGCGACGCCGCTGTTCCCGTCCACCTCTCGTCGTTATGATGCCACCTCTGAGCCCTCCCTGATGCGCCTATTCATTCTAGCTAAGTCATGCAGCCCCGCTCGCTCGCAATCCTTTGAATCTACGCCTCACTCTCGCCCGCCGCCGCAGTCACCGCCATCGATTATGGTGCCATTCGTGCTTGCCGGGCCTCCCCGACCCCTCTTATGCGTTCTAGGTGAGATCCTCGACCTTCCTGTGCTCTCTACTACCTCCCTCTTGCTCTGGTTCGAGCTTGCGCCCTAATCCATCATCGATCGCTACATGTTCTCACCGTTGATCAATCTCTGGTGACCTTTAGAGGGCGGCGCCACCACCAAACGGTTCGCCTCGCTCTTTTGTGCCCAACACGCCCATCCCTAGCTCCCCGCATGACCTTCATCGCCCAGACCATCCACGACCTGGGGCTTCCCCCCATTGATGACGTCATAGTGATGTCACAGTGATGCAATGATCCCTTTTGTTTTATTTAAATGTTTTTTAAAATTGTTTTCTAGAAATATAAATACCCTGTGGGCCATCCCTGTCAGCATTTCAACAATTTCCATAATTGTTTTCTGAAATGATTAAACTTATGACATATGGGCCCAAGTTGAAAATTAATTTAAATATTCCAAAATTGTTTTATAATTTTTTAAAATGATTTAAAATGTATTTAAATTGAGAAAAATCATAACTAATTCATTTTAAGTCAAAAAATACAAATAATATATCAAAATGTTCAGAAAAATGACATCTATCTTTTTAAGCTATAATAATGCATTGTTAAGCAACTTACATGACAAGTTTAATTAGAACAACAGAGTAACCCCTCATAGGTGATTCCGGAGTTTCCCCGAGTTAGGGTTTGCACCCCCTCGAAACCCCGATTAAACTTTCGAGCATGTCTTAGGGTTACATTTCAGTACTGTTCAACTTGTCATATCATCACCCTTGCTTGAGCATTACATTGATGCCATGTGTTGATTGTTTTACTTTCTTTCTGGTGATTTGGTTCTTCTTCGGTAGAATACGATATCGAGATCGAAGCCCGAGGTCAACACCCTTGAAGATCAAAGATCGCCGAACAATACTTGACCAACTGTAATCAAGTCAAGTGTAACAGCCCAAGTTTGTAATATGTAATGAGTACTTAAGCATGGCATGCATCAGTTTAAATCAATACAAAATTTCATGTGAGCATGTGTTAAAATAAATGCAAATTCAAAACCCTAAACCTCCCCTCTCTTTGAAACTATATCCAAATGGTGTTTGAATTTTCGAAAGTATCAAAATGTGAAGCCCAATTGGTTATAAGGGCCCCACAATAGTTTATATGTTTTATGAAAGCTCCTGGTAATATGAAAAGATTCAAAACAGTTTGAATTTGAAAATACAAGCAGAAATAGAAAAATAGAAAAGGAAAAAAAATTACTGGAAAAAAATAGAGCCAGAGAGCAAATCAGGCCGGCCCAACTTCTCTCTCCCTCTTCCTGCTTTCAAGACGCCTGCCATGGCTGACCCTGCAGAGGCCCGGCACAGATCATGCCGCTTCGCTTTGCGTCTTCGACGACGACCCGCACTGCGATGCTCGTTCGCCCAGAGATGAGGATAAGACCGCCGCCACGACCTCTTCCCAACCCTATCCTCTCACTTCCCTCGCGCGCTCTATCTCTTCCTCTGGACCATGCTAGTTCGAACCCTAGCCGCCATGGCCGCCGGCTAGCCGCAGTTGCCGGCCTCCCCGAGCCCATCCGACACCGCCATCAGCTCTGCCTTGCTTCACTCTGTCCTCCTACAGAAGGAATCGACGAGGGGCACCGTGATTCGTCGCCATCGACTGTCTCTTCCTCGACCACGACGTGCTCCGCCGCTCGCCTCGCCGTCGACCCCGGCCTCGCCTGGCTTCTCCAACCCTCCTGCGAGCATCGTGGTGAGCCCCCGGTTCTCAAGGCACCCTCCGATTGCTTCCTCTCCCTCTGCGCCGACGCCGCGCCACCGATCTACAAGCACTGCCGCCGTCCGTCGTTGTGGAGGGTGCTCTGGTGACCACTAACTGGCGGCGCCGCCCTCTTTAGGTTCGCCCTGCAGCACTCGTTCGAACCCACCTCTCCACGCGTCCCCTCTTACCCTCTAGCGCCGCCAACCACCGCTGTTGACGCCTCTCCGGCGAGCCCAGCGTGGCATCTAGGTGGCGTCTAGGTGGCGTCGACGTGGCCCATTGTGGCCTGTTGACCAGGCTCGGCCGCGTGGCTAGATAAGGTGGACCTGGGTCCCCTCCGTCAGTTACTGGGGCTGGGAAAGCCTCGGTGAGAAAAGGTAGTAATAGAGCCCTGACGTTAACACGACGTCATGCTAGCGTAGTAACTTTCTTTTTCTTTTTATTAAATGTTTTGTAATTATTTCTGGAATATAAATAAATACTTGTGGGTCACCCTTGTCAGCATTTTAACAATTTCAATAAATGTTTTCAGAAATGAATAAAACTATGACATGTGGGCCCAAGTTGGAAAATAATTTAAATATTCCAAAAATAATTTAAAATGAATTAAAAGTTGAGAAATTCATAACTAATTCATTTTAAATCAGAAAAATACAAATAATATATCAAAACGTTCATAAAAATGAGAGTTATCTAATAGAGCTATAATCATGAATTGTTAAGCAACTTACATGACAAGTTTAATTAGAAGAACATAGTAACCCCTCATAGGTGATTCCGGAGTTTCCCCGAGTTAGGGTTTTCACCCCTCGGAACCCCGTTTAATTTCTCAAGCATGCCTTAGGGTTTAATTTCAATGCAAGTTAACTTGTAATATCATCCATATTGATTGAGCATTGCACATGCCATGTATTGAATGTTGCTTCTCCCTTTTTGGTATTTGGTTCTTCGCGATAGGATCCGAACCCGAAGTTGAAGTCAACAACATCGAAGAGATGTACCTGTCTACTGACGGACAAGGCAAGCGTAGCCTCTCATTCTGAACCTACTTTTACAAAGTATATTACTTTCTCGCTATGATGCACACGATTCCAATGTGGTCTTTTATCAGTAGTTAGGGTTACCTATCTTCTGCATAGTTTCCCTGTTGTAGCCTTATACTCCTGATCCACTTCTCCTAGCATACCTAGGTTTGGCATCTGAGCGTTGCTAGATCTTCTAAGATCGACAACTTAGCCATGCATAGTATCAACGTCTGATATATCCGATCGATGAATCAGAGGTGCCGGAGAATCTAGAAAGGTAGGAGTTGGTGACATTCCCGAATGAGTTAACTAAATCTGCTAAGGCTTGTCTGGGAGGCCATGTTGGGTGTGGTTTTTGTAGTCCCATGCTCGCCACCACTAGGAACTGAGTTCTTACCTTTGGAACCAAGACGATCGTGCAACCACACGGGGCCTGGACAACCTCATGACTGACTAACTTGCCTAGTAGATTCCATGAGTCACATAGTTCGGGCGTTCCATTCGACATATGCATAGAAAATCTTTTGAAAGATTTGCCGGGTAAAGTTGTACACCCCTGCAGGGTTAAATCTTTTCGAAAAGCCGTGTTCACGGTTATGAATGACTTGGCGACCGGACTTAAGATCATAGATAACATTAACCACTATAAAACTTGCGGATTCACGTGTGCTTAAGGATGCTTCCTCCGGGTCGAGGGGGTGGTCCTAGATAGGAGGTTCTGATGAAACTGGTGGTTACCAAGATGTGTTGAACAATATGAAGAAGTCGCTATCTTATCCCTTTTAAAAGATTCTGTGTAGACGAGCCTCTTCTCTCTCTTGTTTACAAATAAAGATTGCTTTCCGCAAAAGAAAATCCAGAGAAAGAATTTCTAGCCAGAGCATGTAGATACTAGGTTATCTAAGTCTTGCAGAGGACATTCTCGTACTCAGCCTTGCACCATTATTGTTTTTCTACAGAGTATCTGGTTGCAACTGAAGGTGGCTTCTACGTTGACATCGACGAGTAGTTGGGGGTCCTAGGTAGCAGCCTGAGGACCATGGGATGGACGTCGCTTTTGTTTATGGCCTCTTAGGCCTTTTGCTAAGTTGTTGTGTAGAACAACATAATTTGCTTTTGCTGTGTGATGTAATGTTGGGTCTTTGACCTCTGGTTTGTAATAACTCTATATCTCACTCTGCTATGAGTTTAAACTTATGATGTTGAATCCCTGTGTTCTGTAATGTTACCGAATCATATTGTGATCTTCCGTGTTTGGAGTTGAACTTATCTTAGATCGTGATCTGAGGTTCGTTTAACCCTAACCCTGGGGGGTGCTACATCAAGTACCATATGTTC
Organism: Avena insularis; assembly: GCA_023614405.1. Classification (NCBI taxonomy): domain Eukaryota; kingdom Viridiplantae; phylum Streptophyta; class Magnoliopsida; order Poales; family Poaceae; genus Avena; species Avena insularis. Next base: position 259,642,394 of record CM042685.1, read on the forward strand.
GAAGCTCTGCTTTCTGGTTATCACCAGGCAAAGGCAAGCATAGCCCCACCATGATATAATCCTATTATTTAGAAAGTATTTCAATTCTTGCCATGATGCATACGATTCTACTATGGTCTTTTATCGATAGATAGAGTAACCTATATGTTGCATTACTCCATTTGAGCTTATATTACCTGATCCACTGCTCCTAGCATAACTAGGTTTGGCTTGTGTGCACTGCTAAAGCTTATATCTGTGTCCCGCTTAGCCATGCATAGCTTCTAGTGCTGGTTCATCCAAATGATGTATCAGATGCAGAGAATCTACTATGACAGGAGAACATGATGAGATGAGATTAGAAGTGATATGAGATTAAATGCTAAGGCTTGTATGGGAGGCCATAGTGGGATGTGGTTTTTGTAGTCCCATGCTTTCCACCACTAGGACCCGAGTTCTTGCCTTTGGAACCGAGACGAGCGTACAGCCACAAGGGTTTTATGGGGACCCCTCGATTGACTAACTTGCCTAGTAGATTCCACGAGTCACATAGTTTGGGCGTTCCATTCGACATATGCATTTTGGTTGTTTCTCGAAGGCAGTGAAGGAGGTGCATCATAACAGGTAGGTAAGCGTGGCCAGGGTTGCTTGGGGTAGATGGTGCCCCTGGTAAACCAACCTCGCCTCACATCTCTAGGGACCGGCTTCAGGACTTGACGCGTTATGTCGAAACAATCCTTAGGGCGTGACTCATCGTCTCGGTGAAAGCAAGGTAAAGGTCGTGTCTAACCACCCTCTGCCGGCCTTCCAAGGAAGAGGGCTAATCATGTGGCATTAGGAGTTCGTTAGTACGTGTGGGTAAAGTTTTACACCCCTGTAGGGTTAAATCTTTTCGAAAATCCATGTTCACGGTTATGAACGCTTGGTGACCGAATTCTAAGATCATAGAGAACTGTAACCTAATCATAAAACTTGGCAGATCAACGTGTGCTTAAGGATGCTTCCTTGTGGGTATGAGGGGTGATCCTAGATAGGGTTCGATGATTACTTGGTGGATATCAGAAGATGATGATCAATACGTTTGAGATGTCGCTTGACGATGGTTCAGTTGACTATAAAGCCTCGTTGGGAGACCCCAAGAGCAAGGTGTGATGAGCAGAGCAGCAAGTTTTCCCTCAGTTATGAAACCAAGGTTATCGAACCAGTAGGAGAAAGGAAACAACTCCAAGGTGTTGCTAACAACTTGGAATCCTTCACAACACAAACTCAAGACTTTGCCCCAACTTACAGTGAGATTGTCAATCTCACTGGTTTGCTGAAACAAAGGATTAAATGTATAGTGTGGAAGGTAATAGTTGCTTCTAGAAAGTAAACGGTAACAGTAGATGATGTATCAATGATAAAGATTGGACGGGGGTCCACAGTTAACCAGAGGTGTTCTCCTAATATAGATAACATGCTGGTTGAACAAATTACAGTGGGGCAATTGACAGGTTGAGAAAGCATAACAATGCATATACTAGACATCATGACTCCTATGAGATTTGATTGGGCATTACAACAATATACATAGACCGTAATCGAATTGCATCTATGACTAATAATCCACCTTCAGGTTATCATCTAAACCCCTTCCAGTATTAAGTTGCAAGCAACAGATAATTGCATTAAGCAATGTGTGGAAAGTAAAGAATACAATTGCCCCATGGGCAAAGGATTGTTGTTTTCTCCCTAGTAGCAACAGCACATCTACAACCTTAGAGATTTCTGTCACTTCCCTAGATTACTAGAGGCATGAACCTACTATCAAGCATAAATACTCCCTCTTGGAGTTGCAAGCATCTACTCGGCCAAGATAGCTACTAACAACGGAGAGCATGCAAGATCACCAATAACACATACGTGATAGAATCAATAATCAATCTAACATAGTATCTCAATATACATCGGATCCCCGCAAACACAACATGTATGATTACAAATAGATGATCTTGATCATGAACGAAGCTCACAAGATCTAAACATGATAGCACAAAGGAGGAGAAACAACCATCTAGCTACTGTATGGACCCATAGTCCAAGGGTGATCTAGTCACGCATCATACCGAAGGCTAGCATGGTGATGAAGAAGGCCTTCAGGATTATCTCTCCCCTTCGGCGGGGTTCCAAGAAGAGCTTCAGACCCCTCCCGATCTAGGGACGATGGTGGTGGCGGCTATAGAATGTTTCATGGAGATCTAATCGGGTACTTAGGGTTTCTGCATCGGGGTGACTTTATAGGCAAAGAGGCAAGGAAGGAGGGTGCCCGAGGAGCCCACACCATAGGGCGGCGCGCTCTCTGGGCCACGCGGTCCTAGGGTGTGGCCACCTCATGGCCCCCCTTCGGCTGCCCTTCGGTCTCTATGTTCTCTCCGGTATAATATTGACTTTGGCTTTTGTTCCGTCCAAATCCAAGAATATTTCCTTACTAGCTTTTCTGAAACCAAAAACAACAGAAAACTGGCAACTGGCACTGCGGCATCTTGTTAATAGGTTTGCCCAGAAAATGTATAAAAATACCTCAAAGTGTAGACAAAGCATAGCAAAGTTGATACTAAACAAGCATGGTACATCAAAAATTATAGATACGTTTACAACGTATCAAGCATCCCCAAGCTTAACTCCTGCTCGTCCTCGAGTAGGTATGTGATAAAAATAATATTTTTTTGAGGTGACATGCACCATCACAATCTTGAAACCATTTGCAAAGCATTGAAAGCTGGGATCAAAGTACTCTAAACATGAGCATGAAAGATGTAGTTCTAACAATAAGACATAGAAACTATGTTTCAACATGAAAGGATACAAACAAAGATCATGAATAACAATGCATTGAAAGACGTTTGTTTGTTTCACATATAGAAAACATATCATAGTGGTATTCATCTTGTCCCTCTTGGAGTAGAGAAACATAAATGCATAGGACACCTTCAAAGTTCATAAGGGTGACTAGATACAAATAGTTCAAGAACAAGCAATGTCAACATTATGAATCAATCAATAAGTTTTGGGACAATGCACATAAAACTAAGAATGAAAACTATGCTCTCTTAATTGGTGCATAAGGATAGAAGGTGGAGACTCAATATAAAAGTAGGAAGAAAGGCCCTTCATAGGGAAGCAGGGATTTCAAGTTTCATAAAGAGCTTCCAAAAATTATGGTACTTATTAGCTTTTAGCTCTAATTTCCCCTATAATAAGCATCTTTAAGTGGTTAAGGTTAAAGTGAAATAAATATGGAGTATATGCTTGACAAATCATAAGTTAGCAATCTCATGTCCCTTGAGTACGAGGGCCATTCCTCATGCTACTCAACTTTAGTCACAATCAAGTTCTTGTCATTATAAGTATATGTGTATCATAGAGAACCGCCAACGGGGTGCCCCTTGCCCCATGACACAGGAGCTATCCCATATCAAAATTACAAGGCAACAGACAATGAGCATCTTAGCAATCTTCTTATTTACCATGGGTATGGTGCCTCTTTTCTCTCTCTTTATTTATTTATTTATTTATTTTTCTGTATATCTTTTTTCTGAAGATGCTTCATGGATTGCTCACTATGGTGATGCTGCAAGTTTCCACCATGATTAGGAATGGCTTAGGCTAGCCTCCCAGAAGTTTCTCTAACACATAAACATAACTCCATGGACTTACAAGCTCCCCTTTTATTTCACTCCGCCGACATCCATAAACAAAAGATCATGAAATCAACTGGGTAATATGTACAAGTGTTGAAAGCGTTCCCCATGACAACATGGTTCTGCTAATTCCCAACTTATAAGTGCAAGCATATACAACATAGATGACACAATGGTTCAAGTTTATTAGGGGTTTGGAAGATAGATAAAACAAGAATATACTTGGAATGGCGTAACACACCATACATAGGAATTTATAGTGGACTCGTTGGAATAACTTGGTCTCTTGGGAGTTGGATGCATGAGTAGAGATTACTCAATACAAGTGGAGGCTAGCAAAAGACTGGGAGCGACCAACTAAGAGAGCAATAATGGCCATAATCATGCAAAGCGACAAAACATTATCAATCAAAGCATAAAGTGGTATCACAAGTCAAAAACTAAATGATCACAGAGGCTAAGGTGACTGGTTCATAGTCATAACATGGTGTGAGGATGTGCCAAGTCAACCCAAACAAAACATCAAAGGAGAACACCACAATATTATGCTTTTGTATGCTAAAACAACACATGATTCTTTCAAGGCACATTAAGCAATCTCAATTGTTTGGAACAAGTCATGCTACAGCAATAATCACTAAGCATAAGGTCAAAACAACATCTAGCATGACATGATAAAGTCTAAGCCATAGTCAAAACAAGCTCTTATAGAGGTCCCAACCTTTAATAAGGTAGAGATCCCTATGTTTACAATGCTAGTCCCTAGATCAATAGCTAGCATCCATAGTTTATGATGTAATAGCAAGAAATAAAGGTCATAATACAACTTTATAACCAGGAATAAAATAATTCATTACATCTTACATAGCTCATTTGGCTATCTCATTACAATGCAGCAGGAATATCTATATAGCATGGAATCCTTCATCTTCAAAGTGCCATAGGCAATCATGTTGGTTGTAGACTTGTAATCCTATTCAACATACTTCACTAACATCAAACAAACCTGCAACATAAAAAGTTACAACCACAAGGGTCAACACATTTGAATTGTATTGGCAAGTGATACTATGGTATAATAGTGGTATCTATCATCTATATGCATTTGGCTAAGTGGAGCTTAGGCTTGCTTTGCTCAAAATAGATTTTCCTTATCCTTTGAAAACACTAAGTTTTTATTTGTCAAAATCACCCAAGGAATCTACCAATAGAAATTGGTGATCCTTTAACCCTTGTTCAACCACAAGTTTTTAACTTAGAAATTGGGATGAGGAGATCCTTGATAGATTCCATGTCTTGATGCTCAAATTGTCCATTGCCGGGGACACGACTAAGTATTTAGATTTTACTCTCTCGAGAGGTGGTGCACTTTCCCCACAAGATTCGACATGCATCGAGACAAGATCTTTCAGAATCCTTCCCTTAGACCAAAATGGGCGCGCTCCAAACCTATCACCCCTACCACCAACTGTCCATTTGTCTAAGTTATTGCAACCTATATGATCTAGGCAGAGCCCATATTTCCATGTGGCTGCACTTGAAGCTTCTCAACATTTGACATCTCAAATCTCTTTGTTCCTGGGTGGCTTTCCACAAGTAAGATACACTAGGGTAGGCCATAAATATGGGGCCCTGTGTAACCACTCAACATAACCCATTCACAACCATTCCACCCAGGTGATTCATTCACATAGTTGTTTTATTGAACAAAACACAAGTCATTGACTTAGAAATATTTCATAGCATGAATATAATCCACCCTTGTTTTCTACTAGCTAAGATAAGCATGATAGTAGTAGGGATCTTAACTTAGGGAAAAGTCTACTAAGGCATCATCTACTAGGATTTCCCATGGCATAGCATACTTAGTAAAAATTCCATGCAAGTCCTACTCAAAACATCACTAATGCATAGTGAAAATAATGGGACAAAAGTATGAAGCACCACTTGCCTTTTTGGTAGATAATATAGATTCACTCCTTGATCTTGCAATAGTCACACTCTTCAAATTTCACTACAATTCAATCAAGGCACAAATTCAATCTAGTATTCAAACAATTCACCACATAAAATAAAGAAAACAAAACAATGCATGCAAGCATTCAAAGATTATTTTATTTTGAAAGGTGGTTTCTAATAGGTTATAAACATTTTAAAACACATATTGGTCATTTATAAAAGTGGCAAGGTAATTTGAAAAACAAGTTAGTGATAATGGCCATTCAAATCATTTTTGTTTTGTTAGAAATGATTCAAATCAAAGGATTAATTTCTAATGTTAGCCAAAATGTTTTTAAACTCTAATATTAATGTTTATGGTCAAAGTGTTTTAAAACAAATCCATTTATAAAAGGTTTCACCTAAAATCATTTTTAAATCAAGCATCTTTTTATTTTGTTAGAAATGCTTTTAAACAAAGTAATAACTTACTAGGGTTCATGAAATATATTTTTAAATCCCAAAACTTGGTGTTTAGGGTCAGGGAATTTAAATCAAATCATTTTCCAAAGGTTTTACTCAAAAAGCATTTTTAAACCATAATCAACATTTTTATTTAATTAGAAATGCTTTTATTCAAAGATTAATTCCCTAGTGTTACAAAATATACTTTTAAATCCAAAAGTTGGTTTTTTATGGTCAGTAGGTTCAAAACAAACCATTTACAAAAGATTTTACCCTAAAATCATTTTTAGAACAATTTTTAAACTAAAAATAAGACTAAACATGTTTATGCAAAAACAACTAATTTTCCAGAAGCAAAATATTAAACAAAGGGCATGGTTGCAAACTATTCGTTTTCCTGATTCCAATGATATAAAATTTGCAAAATTTGGACGTGTAGATCTAAAGTTATGAATTTTTCAAAACTAAACATCTAATAGAAATGTTTCTGTCTATTTAAAACAAAAGCTGGCCACGTGGAGCATTTTTACTGGCTAATACCGGTTCGCACGGATTGATCATTGTGGTGTGTTGGATCTAAATGAAATCGCACGGTCCAGATCTAGCATACCAGTTCGTTTTAAGTGAATCTATCGTGGCCATGGGATCAAGATCTAACGGCTGCAGTGCCCTGACCAAAGTCTGGCAGCGTGTGGCGACGGTGAGCGGCGGTGGCGTTCTTCTTGTGGCGGTTCTGGCGGAACAGGAAGAAAGGAAAGGAGGGGGATGGCTCATCAGATTCGCTGTGGCATGAGGAATCTCAAGGCACTCGTCGTAGTCGAAGGGGTGCACGAGGACGACAGGGATTTCTCGCCGGAGTTGTTCACTGGCTCGAGCATGCACGGCCGTGGTCGAAGGCGAGCATTTGGATCACAAGAGAGCAAAGTAAGGAGTCAGCGAGGTGCGCACGGGTTCGAGGAGTGCGGAAAAGCTTACCAGAGAGCAATGGGTGCACGGAGTCGGCGGCAATAGGAGATGATCTGACAATGGCGGCGAACATAGTCCTTCGGCCTTCTGGCATGAGGCCTAGCTAGGGATACTGGCAGGTGCGCCTGGCGATAGGGAGCACGCTCGTTTGCACTGGGGCAGTGGGGTGACTGGGTTGGCCGGAATTTGATCAGAGAAGCTCGACGGAGCAGCGACGGTGTGGTCAGCGATTCGGGCAGCCCGGTGGCAAAGAGGAGTTGGCGTGTGAGGGGAAAGGTAGAGCGGAGGCAGGCGATTAAATGGGCATGATCATTGGCGGTTTAATCGTGTCAATTGATGTGAATTTCATCCCGTGAAATCAAAGAAGAAACGGGCGAGAGAGGGGGATGGAATTGGTCGCGGGAATGGCCACGGCAGATGCTGCAATCGGAAGCGAGTAGTAGAACATGGGGAAAGGGCGGCCTTCCATCTGCGGTGCGAAATGAGGGTGGAGACACAAGGGTTTACCTAGGTTCGGCCCCCCGGAGGGTAAAGAACTACTCCTGCTAGATTGTATTATGGAGAGAGTACAAGGGCGAGCTCGACGACTAGGCGGCGAGTCGCTGGGGTGTATGATGGAACGTCTCCTCTATGTGTACCCTAGGGAGGTTTATATAGGTCCAACTCGCTAGGGTTTACAGATCTACAACCGAATTGGTTAAGGATTCGAAGGGTCTTTGACCTAGTCCGACTGGGCCTGGCTACGCTTCTGGGCCTCCAGCTTCCAGTCGCCTGGGTCCTCGCCAAGTCTTGATCTAGTCGCCGTCCTGCGGGCTCACTCGCTGGCAGCTTGGGACAATAGGAAACTTCCTGCTGGGCATACCCCGGCAGGCATATCCCCATCAGTAGTCCCCGAGGCCGTCGTTGATTCGTCGCAGGTGTTTGTTGGCAGTCGGAGTATGCGGCTCCAACTCAGACGCCCAGTCAAATCATTGGTGGACTCCTGAACAGGAAAGAACTAGTCATTTGAATCGGACCGCAGCTTGGGGAACGGGTCGATGAATAATTAAGTCACTGTTGTAGTGAACTGGTCGGCAAATCGTTGAGTCGTTGAAGACAGCGAGTCGAGTGGATGAAGTTGGACCATCAGCTTGGTCAAACTAGCCGTTGGGTAATCCAACGGTAATATCGGCGTAATTACCGCGTGGTAATGGCTCCCCGAAAATGGCGGGTAACAAACACTATATAAGGAGAGTGACGGGTGAGGGGAAAACACTTCCCTCACTTCCTCCGAACTCGTGCATTCTCAATCCTTCATTCTGCGCGGCGACCAGAGCGACCCAGAGCGATTCGCAACCCCAGATCCCCCAATTGATGGTCCCTCCTGCAGAACCATGGGGCAGATCCAAGTGCACGAAGGCATTGCTGAGATCGTTCGAGGAGGCAACGATCCTCTGCGCCGGGAGATGGCACATCCCCGCGGCCGGAGAAGTGATTCCAGATCCGCGTGAGGGGGAATTCGTTTGTTTCACCAGCCTTCTGGAACGGGGGCTCGGATTCCCCACCTCCCTCTTCTTCCGCCGCTTCTGTGCTTTACCCTATGGCAAGACCTATTCCATGGGAGGATCAGCCGCGAAGAGGTAGGCGGCTCGATGCTAGCTACGGGCGGCCTGACTTTCCAACTGAAGTCAAAGGCATCGTTCTTCGATCTGATGCTGCCCGCCAAAGCAGCGAACGAGTGGAAGAAGAGATGGTTCTACGTGACCGAGTCGACGCCGGGTGACGAGGTGGCGCTTCCAAGGTACTCCGCCAACCGGCCCGAGCCGCGTCGGCTCCAAGTCACCAAGCTTCCGCTGGACCAGCGGATGGTCGTCGACGAGATGTTGCAGACCATCCGCAACTTGAATAAGGGCCTCCAAACCATCAACCTGTACAATTACTGGCTCGGGCGACGGCTCGTGCCTCTGGCCAGCCGTGCCCACTATATGTACGAGTATACGGGCAAGGACGACCCGATAAAGTCCTGTCATGCCGAGTGGAGACTCAATGACTACACCCTGGCCCTGAAGAAGATCACCCAGGCGGTGTATCTTGGTGCAAAGGCTGGGGTCGCGCCTTATACCGCGAAGCGCCAAGCTCCAATGGTGAGTTTTTATTTCCCATGCACTCGTAGTCGCAGTTTGTGAATTCGCGGTCGTGCTAATGTTACTTGGTTGTTGCAGCTATTCCAAGTGGTGGAAGGTTGGCTTCCACCCGCAGATGACGAGAAATCGAACTCGTCCGCCAAAGACGAGAGCGAGTCGTCGCCTGATAAAGGCGATGTCAGAAGTGACGGGGGCGGCGGTGATGACGATGATGATGATGGCGACGAAGCCGTGGAGGTCGCTGCCCCACGGTCCGCAAGACTCGTGGGCAACACCAGCGCGAGCTCGAGGCCAGCAAAAGCCTCGAGGCCCATGACGACGATGATGACGAGCTCCCCGAGCATACCTCGCAGCATGAAGATACACCATCAAAGAAGAAGAAGCCACCGCCACCCAAGAAGAAGACGAAGCCGGCTAAGCCAGCGTCTCTGCCTCGGTCCGCGAATAGCTCCGATGCTAACAGCACAGCCTAAGAAACAGCGGCGCACGTGGCCGCAGCGACTGGTGCGACCATCATGGAGTACGAGGCGCCATTGGCATCACTGTCGCTGCCGTTCGCCCCAGTTACCGGGCTGGTGGCCGCTCTAGCCGCAAGGGACTCGCCGCCGAGAGGAGCTCCTACGGCGATTGCGACTGAACCTCCTGCCGCGGCCTCATCCTCGAAGAAGACATCGGTGTCTTGGGCGCAAAGCGTGTTCGAGACGGGCCTCAGTCAGAAACTGGGGCCAGAATTGGAGAAGCCAGCCAGTATTCGTACTGGCCTACGATTTATCCCAGTCGCTAAGTGAGTATTCCTCAATCTTTCATATGTTTGCTTGGTCAATGTTCGATTGGCGAGTGTTATTGACGGAGTTGTTTCGCAGGACTAGAGTGAAGAAGATAGGTCACCCTTCGGTGGCCAAGGTTCCATCGGTCGCTGCGGAGGCGCCGACTGATCCCTCAAAGAAGAGGAAGGGCGACGAGGTTGAGCCTCCCGCTGAAGGCACCAAGAGGACAAAAGGCGATGAGGTCATCACAATCTCAGACGAGCCAGCGGCTGCCTCGAGCGAAACCCCGATTGCGGTGGACGTGGCTCTGAAGGCCATGGAGGACGCGGATTCACAGCAGGCAGGCCCCACGACCTCGATTGAGGCGACTGGGCAGCCTTCGGGTGGCGCGGGGGCCGCGGTGGCGATGTTCCCTCGCTTTGTAGCGAGGGCCGCCACGGTGAGTGCCTTGGTGCCATCGAGCCAACAGCCTGGGGCCGTCGGCACGGAGGTCGAACAGCGTCGCAGGCATACTCCACTCGTGCTCTCATTAGTGGACGCAATGGAACTTCACGGCATGCTAGGTGCCGCCATCCAGGTATGTCCAGTCCTCGAGGATCGGGCCACTGAATTTCAGTGGTCGGATTCTTACTGTTTTTCGCCATCCAGTCCCCGAGTGTCTAGTCGCTGAATTTTAGCGATTAGGCACTTAGGAAGTTTTGTCATCCAGTCCTCGAGTGGCTAGTCGCTGAATTTCAGCGGCTAGGCACTTAGGAAGTTTTGTCATCCAGTCCCCAAGTGGCTACTCACTGAATTTCAGCGGCTAGGCACTTAGGAAGTTTTGTCATCCAGTCCCCGAGTGGCTAGTCGCTGAATTTCAGTGGCTAGGCACTTAGGAAGTTTTGTCGCTGACGCTGTAATTGTTGCACAGGGCTTGAAGCGCGAGTCGGCCGAGCGGCTTGCTGCCAAACACCGCATGGAAAATGAGCTCCTCGCTATTCATGATACGAACGAGCAGCTTCGAGCGACTGCGGGTGAGTGTTTGTCTTGTTTGGCGCTGGTCGTGAACTTGTTGCGTTTGTAATAGTTTTGTTGTGGAAGCAGAGGATAGTGCAGCTGCAGTGAAGGAGGCTCGCCAGGGCCTTGTTCCGGCTGGTGAGTTGACGGCTGCTCAGTCGTCCTTGAGCTCCGTGGAGAAGCGAATCACCGAACTGGAGTGTGAGCTCAAGGAGGCGAAGGCGGAAGCAAGCTCGGTGGAAGGACGAGCCAAGGCGGTCGTTACTTCTGCTGCTGAGGAGCGGAAGGTGTCGGACGCGCTCGTCGCCGGGCTGCAGAATGACCTCTCAGCTCTTCAGAATTTCATCATGGACCTCTATTGCCCGCTGATTGGTGAGTGTTTCTTCTACGAATCTCCGGGCGTGCAAATCGCATTGTTTTGCTGGTGATTCCCTTAATATTTACTTGTGTGCTGCAGGCCTGATCACTGATAATGCTGAAGAGGCGCAATCGTACAACGCGCGGCAATGCGTCACCACTCTGGTCGATTCTGCCGCGCTGTCAGCGACCTGCCTCTGGGCGTATCTTCAGGAGATCTCACCCACGGAGGTGATCCCCAGCGACCTCGTTGAAGTCTGTCGCTATCTGGAGAAAGCCCCGGCGGTTGTGGAGTTCATGACGTGGCCGGCCTTCCGTCGTGGAGCGGCGACTGCACTGAGCCTTGGGCTCACGCATTTTCCCGATGACTTCGACCTTGACGACGTCACAAGTGGTTATCCTTCGTCAACGGGCTCGGTCCGAGAAGTTAGAGGTGTTTGAAGCCGGAGCGAGCCGTGGTGTATTCCGACCGCGTGTGGGCGATGGGCAACCTTATTCCCTATCAGGAAACGGTCGTCCCCCCCAATGACCCCGAGCCGGCGCACCGTGACTTCAAGGTGGAGCAGCCATTTCGTGCGGCCATGGCGGGTGAGCTCACGACGTACCCGTAGAATCCTTGGGTTCCCTTTATCCGCAATCGCAAGGATGGTGGCGCCTCCTCGTCGAAGCCTGCGGAATAGAGTATTTTGCCATTCGGCGTTAGCTTAAGATAAACATGTAATTATCCTTGTACACGAACAAATTTTGCTGCTATGAAGGAATGCATGGGTTATTTTGTCATTGTTTTTGTGGTTTGGTTGTTGGTTGTGCGAGTCCCCGAGTGCGTCCGCCCTTTTTATGGGGTTGACCTCATTTTTATATGTTGTTTGAACTGTTAATGAGTTAGGGTCGACTCGCCATGGCTCGGGAAGCTAGTCGCATGGCGACTCCTAGGGGTGCTCTTTACTTGGCCGTTTTCCCCGAGCGTGGTACTTGGCCGTTCTAGTCGCATGCCTGAGGTAGGTGAGGACTAGGCGCGTTGTGTTAGGCACGTCACTCCGCCTAATCCATAAGACCAGTCGCATGGCGAGTCCAGGGCACGCTCTCTTACTTGGCGTTTTCCCTAGCCACTCTTCCTTGGGCTGGTGTCAGTCCCCGAGCGTGGTACTTTGCCGTTCGAGTCGCTGCACCGAGGATGTGGAGGACTGGGTTGCTGTGGGAAGTGAATGCAGTCGTCTTGGCTCGGGAAGCCAGTCGAGCGGGGCGACTCCAATGGGGCTCCGGGTTAGCTTTTTTCGTGGACGGTACGAGGCATGAATTTGTCCACTGCCCTCATACCGCACTACTTGGTTGTGCCGGTCGCGTCACCAAAGGTTGACTTCTGCAAATAGCGTAACGCTGTTACTACGAGTGCGAGTGGCACAAGGTACGGAGAGTGGATGCAATTTGCGCGAATCGATCTTCTTTATTTCATAGCGGGTAGGGGGTACATGTCTGGGGTTCTAAGAGTAGAACTTCCGTAGGAGGTTTACATTCCATGGCCGCTTGACATCGAGTTTTCCGTTGCCTCGGACGTCGGTGAGGTAGTAGGCGTCGTTGCCCAGGACTCGCCCGATGGCGAATGGTCCCTCCCAAGGGGAGAGAGCTTGTGCATGCCCTTATTATCCTGGATCAGACACAGTACCAGGCCGCCTTCCTGGAAGGTGTGAGTCCGTACTCGCCGGCTGTGGTAGCGGCGAAGCCCTTGCTGGTAGATGGCGGTGTGGGAGCAAGCTAGATCGCGCGCTTCGTCGAGCTGATCGAATCCGTCCTGGCGTGCGAGCTCGTTGTCAGCCTCCGTGTAGTTGACCACCCGTGGCGAATCATGCTCGAGGTCGGTTGGCATGACAGCCTCGGCACCGTACACCATGAAGAAGGGAGTGAATCATGTCGACCTGTTGACAGAGGTGCGGATGCCCCAGATGACAGAGGGGAGTTCTTCGACCTAGCACCCGGGGGTTCGCTCTAGTGGAACTTGCAGTCGCGGCTTCAGGCCATGGAGGATGCTCTGGTTGGCGCGTTCCGCCTGTCCATTGGACTCCGGGTGGGCGACTGAGGCGAGGTCGAGTCTTATATTATGCTCCTTGCAGAATTCCGCCATGGCTCCTTTGGCGAAGTTTGTGTCGTTGTCTGTGATGATGTTTTGCGGGAATCCGTAGCGATAGATGAGCTCGCGTAGGAATTTGGTGGCAGTCTTCCCGTCGCACTTGCGGACTGGCTTGGCCTCCACCCATTTTGTGAACTTATCGACTGCGACTAGGAGGCGGGTGAAGCCAGAGGGGCCTTCTTGAACGGGCCCACCATGTCCATGCCCCATACGGCGAATGGCCAGATGATGGGGATGGTCTTGAGTGCCGAGCTCGGCACGTGAGTCTGGTTGGCGTACTTCTGGCACCCGACGCATCGTTGGACGATGTCGACCGCGTCGGCGTGTGCGGTGAGCCAATAGAAGCCATGTCGCTTGGCCTTGGCGACCAGGGAGTGGGCACCGGCGTGGTGGCCACAGTCGCCAGCGTGTATGTCTTGGAGGATCTTTCGTCCTTCTGCGGGTTAGACACAGCATTGGAACACGCCAGTCACGCTCCGCTTGTGGAGCTCGCCGTTGATGATGACAAAGGATTTGCAGCGGCGTGCTATCATCCGGGCCTCCGTCTCGTCGGCAGGTAGGGTGCCTCCCTCCAGGTAAGCGACGTATGGCGCGGTCCAGTCGCTTGGCTCGGCGACCAGGCGACTGTGGCTACGCTCGGCAAGGAATTCCGACGTCGATCTCCCTTGGGGGAGAGACGGAAGGCTTGGTGATGGTGTCGAGGAAGACGCCGACAGGTGGTGCGAGTCGAGCCGAGCCGATGCGGGAAAGTGTGTCGGCCTCGTCGTTCTTCCTCCTGTCGATCCACTCAACGGAGTAGCCCGGGAAGTGGCCTCCCAGCTGGTCCACTGCTTGATGGTACGCCGCCATGGTGGGGGAGACTGCGTCGCAGGTGCTGACGACTTGCCCGGCGACGAGGTCAGAGTCGCCATAGCAGCGCAGGCGATTGATGATCATCTCCTTGGCTGCCCCCATGCCATGGAGTAGCTCCTTGTACTCGGCCATGTTGTTGGTACAGGGGGTGAAGTCGAGGTAGAGGACATAACGTAGCTTGTCGCCCTTCGGAGATGTGAGCACGATCCCTGCCCCTGCGCCATCTGCGTTCTTGGAGCCGTCGAAGTGTAGGCTCCAGTAATGGAGGTATGGCAGTTTCTATGGCTGCTGGGCCTCCTCCCAGTCGGCAAGAAAGTCTGCGAGAGCCTGTGACTTGATCGCCTTGCGCGGCTCGTACCTGATATTGTGGACGTCGATCTCGATGCCCTACTTGGCAACTCGCCCAGTCGCTTCATGGTTGTGGATGATGTCTTGCAACAGTGCTGAGGAGACGACCGTTATTGGGTGCTCCTGGAAGTAGTGCGGCAGTCGCCGCTGTGCTCTGAAGACCGCATATACCAATTTTTGGTACTGCGGGTAGCGCTGGCGAGACTCGGTGAGGACTTCGCTGATGTAGTATACAGTTCGCTGCACCGGGCGCTCCTTGCCCTCCTCTAGTCGTTCGACGACCATGACGGCGCTGACGACACGCTTGGAAGCCGCGACGTAGATGAGCATGGGCTCCTTGTCGACTGGGGCGGCGAGTAGAGGTGCCGCGAGTAGCACCTCCTTGAGAGCATGGAGCGTGTTGTATGCCTCCTTGTCCCACTGGAAAGTGGGGTTCTTGCGCATTAGGCGGTAGAGGGGCATCGCCTTCTCTCCTAGCCGGGGGATGAAGCGACTGAGAGCCGCGAGTCGCCCGGCCAACTTCTGGACGTCACGCAGGCACTCGGGTCTGCCGAGCCGGGCGATCGTATTGATCTTGGCGGGGTTCGCCTTGATCCCACGCTTGGACACGACGTATCCCAGCAGCTGTCTAGTAGGTACACTGAAGGTGCACTTTCCTGGGTTTAGCTTTATCTTGTACCTCCATAGGTTGGCGAAGGTTTCCGCCAGGTCGGCGAGTAGATCGCCCTGGCGAGTGGATTTTACCACCACGTCGTCGATGTAGACGTGGATGTTGCGGCCTATTTCGCTCGCAAGGCACTCCTGCATGCACCTCTGGTAGGTCGCCCCGGCGTTCTTAAGGTTGAAGGTCATGGCGGTGTAGCAGAAGGCTCCGAATGGCGTGATGAACGCCGTCTTCTCTTCATCCTCGACTGCCATTTTGATATGGTTGTACCTAGAGTAGGTGTCGAGGAAGCATAGCGACTCCGAACCAGCGGTTGAGTCGATGATTTGGTCGATCTGCGGGAGGACGAATTGCTCCTTCGGGCAGGCGCTATTGAGGTTTGTGTAGTCAACACACATTGTCCAGGTCCCATTTTTCTTCTCGACTAGGACTAGGTTTGCTAGCCACTTGGAGTATTTGATTGGCCGAATGAAGCCTGCAGTGAGTAAATGCTGCACTTCCTCGGCGATTGCTCGGCGGCGCTCTTCATTGAAGGGCCGTAGCGACTGCTTGATGGGTCGCGCTTTGGGGTCGGCGTTGAGTTTGTGCTCAGCGAGTTCCCTCGGGACACCAGGCATGTCGAATGGCTTCCATGCGAAGATGTCGCGAATCTCACGTAGGAACTCGATGAGAGCGCCTTCCTATGCTGGGCTCATGCCCGTCCCAATCGTCACCGTCTGGCTGGAGTCGCCTGGGACCAGCTCAACGGTGCGAGTGTGCGTCGTTGCCTCGAAGGCGGTGGAGCTGCCACCCTCCGAGTTGGGCTTCTTGAGTATGGTGGGGTCATCATTGTTGACCCTGCTCGCGTACTTGGTGAGCTCCTCAGCGTGGTTGGCCTCTGCTGCGATGACAGCGTCAGCGAGTTCGGCGCCTTTGGCCTCGCATTCTGCAGCCATGTCAGGATCGCCATGGACAGTGATGATGCCACACAGTCCGGGGAGCTTCATCGCGTTGTATGCGTAGTGGGGCGCTGCCATGAATTTGGCGAACACCTGGCGCCCCAGGACGCAGTGGTAGGGGATGTTGAACGGCACCAGCTCGAAACCGATCCGCTCGGTGTGGAAGTTTGCTGGTGTGCCGAAAGTGACTGGCAGCATCAACTTGCCGATTGGGTACGCCTTCCGACCGGGGACGATGCCGTGGAAGGTGGTGTAGGTCGTCTCAATCATCGACTGTGGGAGCCGCAGTCGCCTGAATGTGTCTAGGTATAGAATGTTGATGGAGCTGCCGCCGTCCATCAGCGTCTTGGGGAGCCAATAGTTCCCCACCTTGGGAATGACCACCAAAGCGACTCGGCCCATATATTCAATCCGTGGCGAGTGGTCCTCGTGGCTCCAGGTGATTGGTTGCTCGGACCAGTTAAGGAACTGGGGGATGTCGATCTGGGACACCGCGTTGACAGCGATGGCACGGGCGATGACCTTCTTCTCGCGCTTCGTGTTGAAACCTGTGAAGGTGTGGAGCGAGCCAGCGACGCTGCCTAATTTTCCGCCATTTGGCGGGTTGTTGTCGAGGTCTTCCCGTGCGCGTCGTGCCTTCTCAATCTCCTTAAGGGAGTGGCAGTCGGTGGTCGTGTGCGTAGCGGGCTTCCCTGCTGTGAAACACACAGGGTTGGTTGAGGAGAGCCGTGGGGTCGAACCTCGGCTTCGCCTTGTAGTTGCCGCCATCGCGGCGTTGGCCTCTGTCGCGGAGGAAGCTCTTGGGTTCGCGTGGCGTGTATCCGGCGTTGGCGACGAAGACGACTCGCCCATCACCGCGGCGCTTTCCGGTGAGGCGAGAGTTGCTATAGCGTAACTCGGGTCGCCTCCCGTTGTCGTGGCCGCTCGTGCGGCGATTCCCTCCCGACTCGTTGTCGGTTTCTTGGTTTGGGTCCTCTTCCGCGTACCGCTTGGCGATCTCTAGGAGGTCCGGTATGTTGTCGAGTATTGTGTACACCGGCTTGAGCTTGGCGACCAGGGGCTCGTAGCGGCACGAGTTCTTGAAATAGTGGATCGCGGTGTCCGGGTGGATTCCGGTCGCGTTATACAACAGGTCTTGCCACCGTTGGACCCATTTGTGGGTTGATTCGCGGGATCCCTGGACGCATCGCTCTAGGTCCTCGATGGTCGTGGCGCGGGTGTAGGAACCCTCGAAGTGCCTGATGAAGGCGTCGCTCATTTCCTCCCAGGAGTCGATGCTATCCGCGGGGAGGGTGTTGATCCATTGCCTGAACGCTCCCTCCATCATCAGGGGGAGGTAGCGAGCGGCGAGCAGGTCGGTGTGGCCGGCGATTCCCATTGCCATGAGGCAGGTATCCAGCCACATGAACGGGTCGTACGAGGGGTCATACTTCTCGATCTCCTTCGGCACCTTGAAGTTCGTCGAGTATCTTTCGCCTCGGATCATTGGTCCGAAGCACTGGGGTCTGACTCGACTCAGTGACCCTCTTGGTTCGCCGTCATGGAGGTTGGTGAGAGTATGCCTCAAGTCGTCAGGATGGCGTGCATGCCAGCTCTGGTTGTTGATGATGTGGGTGCGCGCGTCGACTGGATGTCCGTTGGCGGCGACGAAGTTGTTTGCCGGCCGCGTGTCGTTGGTGGAGAGTGTCGCATGCGCGGGTCAATGTTGGAGCTGCAGGGGCTCAGGTGGTGGGTAGTTAAGGGTGTTCGCCACCATTGGGCGGCCGCTCGAGGCTGCCCTGCTCCTTAAGAACGCGAGTACATGCGACCCTGTGAGTCGGAACCCGCATTTTGTTGCTCGAATGCCTTGCCAAGTAGAGCCTTGGCATACTGGATCTACAGGGAGCCTTCCCCGATTACGTTTATGTTGTCGACCGCTGGTCGGCTCGCGATGACATTGTCCATCGGAGTGGAAAACAATGAGAGGCCGTTTGCGTCTCGCTCCCGCGAGGAGACCATGATTCTTGGTTGGTCCCTGGGGGGCGCACGGCTAGGTGGTGGTGGTGCGCCGTTGGCCGTCCCACCTGGTGGTGGTCGGGAGCTCCCTCCTGGCGGTGCGTTCTCGCAGATCGCGCGTTCGGCCGCACGAGTCGGGTCGTTCTCGTCGTCGAAGTTTAGGGCGCGTCCCTAAATGGTGGGGTTCAGGCGCGACCTGATTCGGAGTTGGTGGTAACGCGAGAGTTCCTGCGCCGTCACCTGCTCGAGGCGAAATTTTTCGCGCTCGGCTTGTTCCTTGCGGACCGCCTCCTCCAGCCGCAGGCGGAGTTCCTCGACCTCTGTTGTTGTTGCGTTTGGTGGGATCGGCGTGGAGAAGGGGTCTAGCGGGGGGGTTGATGTCATTCGCCATGTAGGCCGCGACATGGTGACCAGACCTATCGTGGAGGTCGGCAGAGTTCTCCGACCCAGAGTCGAAGTCGAAGATCCCAAGGATGGAGGGGTCCTCGAAGTCTCCCATGTTGGAGACATGGGTGATGGAGCCCGCGGGCGATGCGCTGACGATGGATCCGAAAGCCGACACCGGATCGCCGATTCGGCATCATCGTTGAGGGCCACGTCATCCGCGACCATGGCGGTTTCGGCCACGTTGTTGTGAGCTGAGTCGTACTCGGAGGCGAGGCGGTGGATAGTGCGGACCTGGCTCTCAGAGAGCTGGTCGCATGGAGGCGACTCGTGGATGCGAGTCGGGTCCTCCGAGGTGATGGTGTTGGTGAAGTCGACGAAGAGGCTAATCGTGCCGATCAGCATGATCAAGCTGTGCGTGATGGGGCATGCCGCCGGGACGTAGCTACTCGGCAAGATCTGGAGGATCTCGCCGATCGCAATCATGCGGCCGGTGGCGATCGTCTCGTTGATGGGTAGATTGGATCTTGCCGCAGAACACTGGCCTCACAAGCTAGGCCCCACGGTGGGCGCCACTGTCAAGGGAATGGCCACGACAGATGCTGCAATCGGCAGCGAGTATTAGAACATGGGGCAAGGGCGGCCTGCCATCTACTATGCGAGATGAGGGCGGAGACACAAGGGTTTACCCAGGTTCGGCCCCCCGAACGGTAAAGACCTACTCCTTCTAGATTGTATTATGGAGAGAGTACAAGGGTGAGCTCGACGACTAGGCGGCGAGTCGCTGGGGTGTATGATGGAACGTGTCCTCTATGCGTACCCTAGGGAGGTTTATATAGGTTCACTTCGCTAGGGTTTACAGATCTACAACCGAATTGGTTAAGGATTCGGAGGGTCTTTAACCTAGTCCTACTGGGCCTAGCTACGCTTCTGGGCCTCCAGCTTCCAGTCGCCTGGGTCCTCGCCATGTCTTGATCCAGTCGCCGTCCTGCGGGCACACTCGCTGGCAGCTTGGCCAATAGGAAACATCCTGCTGGGCATACCCCGGCAGGCATATCCCCATCATTAGCGAGGGAGAAAGTTACGCGGTGGGGTCCAAGCGTCAGAGTCTAGGGGGGTAAGTGTTCTGGTGCGAAACGTTCTGCGGGGAGAGAGGGGATGGGCTGCAAGTTGGGCTTAGTTGGGCCAGGTTCTGGGCTGGGGTCTATTTTCATTTTTTTTCTTTATGCTTTCTTTTTCTTTTTCCTTTTATATTTTTCGGTTTTGATTTTTGTTCAAATAATTCAAACACCATTTGAATTCAGATCTTTACCAAACTTTCAGCAAGCTTTTAATACTATTTACTATTGTATTTTATAGACCATTTTGGAATAATTATTTTATTCATTTATGGTTTATTATTTATTTAAAATAGGCACTTGCCTTTATTTAAATAAGAAATATATTTTCAAACTTCTATTTGAATTCTAATTTTTACCAAACCTTTTTCAGTAGGTTTTATTTATTTAAAAGTGTGTTAAATAATTTACTTTGAATTATTTAATATATTTTAATATGATTTAATATTCATTTAAATTGGGCATTTGTATTTATTCCAATAAAATCAAATATGGTTTTTAACCCTTATAAATTTTATTCAAATAATTCCTTTATTCTTTTTAAGTTAATTAGATAACTTTTATTCCATTTAGGCAATTCCAACTTACTATTTTCTCATGATTTAATTAACCATTTCTATTAGGGATTGTCTTCATTTAAATAATTTGAATATGGTTTAGTCTCATATACTTTTATTTGATTATTCTTTATCCCTTTATTTTATTTGAATTATCTTTATTCCATTTTCTTATTTAATTCAAGATTTAAATTGTCTTCTAAATAATTTACTTAGGATTTATTATTTAGGCAAATAGTCTTTATTTAAATAAAATTGAATATGGTTCAAACCCCATATAGTTTTATTTAAATAATATTTTTATTTACTTTTATTATTTAATAAACTTTTATTTGTTTATGGACTTGGCCAAGATTTAATTTGGCTTTTAAATATTCCTTATTTATTTATTTCTCCCTTTCTCTTATAAAATCCATATCTTTTTATTTATGGTTCCAAAATTGGTGATTCCAATTTGTATAATTTTATTTAATATTTGTTTATCTTTTTAAATCCTTTTAGGATTATTTTGCTCAAAATTTGGTATGGATTTTAGATAGGAGCTTTATTAGCCTTGGAAATTAATTCTTTTTATCTTATTAAATTCATAAGTTTTTATCCATGGCTCCAAATTAAATGGAACCAATTTCTATGGTTTTATAATATTTTTATTTATCATTCTTGATCATTTATAAATGTTTGTTGTTAAATTTTTATATAGATCAAATCCTTAATCTTAGGGAGATCTTGGAATTGATTTTCTTCCATTAGGAATTTAGGGTTTTGGTTTACTTTTCCAAATCTTTAAATTTAAAGATACATTCATTGATGGATGCATTTCACTTGATTGAAATTTGTTGGATTCCCTTTTATTCAAATTTTATTCAGGAAGGGTTTTGATGTTTCCATTTTAAAACAAAAAGTTTCTTTTCACCCTAAATTTCAACAATTAATTCTTTTGTTTATTTATTTTTTCACATTTCAAAATTTGGAAAATTTTGGGATGTGACAGGCTACCACCCTTAAAAGAAATCTCGTCCCAATATTTCAGAAGGCTAGAGGTTACAAGTTGGCTTCAAAACAACTAGGGTACTACCACCCTTTAAAAGATTTTAACTAGATTACATCTTGTCTTACTTGGGATCTTGATGTAGCTTCTCTAGACATTTGTTGGCATAATGGCCTAGCTCTTTGCATTTGAAACACATCACTTGGCTAATATCTTTCTTTTCCTTTGGTATCATTGCCTTTTGTTTCCTTGGTTCTTCTTCTTTTCTGGACATTCACTGGCATAGTGTCCCATCTCCTTGCAATTGTAACATTGCACTTGGCTTTTGTCCTTCTTCTTTTTGGGTCTCTCCAAAGCTAGGAGTTCTTCTAGTTCATGCTCTTCATATTTCACCACAAAGGTGGGAAATCTTTCTCTCTTCTTGGGGCAGTTACGAGAGATATGACCTTCTTCTCCACATGAGTAGCAACACTTTCTGGTCTCTTTGGGTATGACTCTATGAGGCATGGTTCTGACTTTGCCTTCATCCTTCTTGGTAGAAGTTGTTCCCTTATGGAGGTTTCCAAACATTTGATGCATTCCATCTTGTTTCATTTGTTGAACTATAGGATAGATGGGGCATTGGATAGGGACATGATTATTTCCTTCACATAGGAAACAAGTCACTTGAGATGTGGGGGCATTGTTTAGTTGGATGTTTCTCTTCACAATTAGGGCATTGATCCTCATGCTCTTTAGAAGTGTGTTATATGTCTCCACAACTATTGCAAGCTTGAGTTCCTTCTATAATATCATTCTTGATATCCTTGTTGTCACAATCACTTTGGGAATGGGTGTCTATCATGTTGACCATTTGATTGGTCATCCTTTGCAACAATTGGGATTGGATTTCCAAAAACTTTTGCATGGTTGGGTCTAACTCATTGTTGTTGGCTAAAAACTGAGTTGTCACTTGATTCAACTGGGCTTGGGTTGCTAGAAGTTGTTATCTCATGTGCATCTCTTGGTTGTTGTTGTTGTCACCATTCTTGATGTTGGAGTTTCTTGGAGAAGTCATCTGTTTGGGTTGGATTGGGATTAGAATAGACAAAAGATTTCTAGAGAAGAATTATAATCACACACTACAATTCACACAAGCAATATCAAACAAGCATTCCACTCAAACAACAAAGTTCAAACATATTTTACGCAACAAAATATTTTTTTCTACACCACATAAGTTGGTGTGTTTGATCTAAACTAAACACTAATATGGTGGTCCAACTATAAGTTTCACTTGAGGTCATTCCATTCTTATTTAGTTGTTTCTTCATGAACAAGACCATGGTTTCCTTGGAAAAATTCATGCATCTTGGTCACAAACTTCAAAGGTGATGATGATTTCTTCTAGGTTGTGTTTCCTTAGTCTCCAACTCTTGAGTAATATTTCTTGTCTCACTTGTAATCTTTAGTGATGTTCAAATTGAAGTCATTGGTGATGTTGAAGTTGAAGTCATTGGAGTTGGTTTAGTCCTTTGCTCATGGTGAAGTATTTACTCATGATGAGGCTTTGTCCATCAAGTTGGAAAAAGGAGAGATGTAGAATCAAAACCAAAAAGGTTGATGAAAGAGTTTACAAGATTGTAAATAAGTTTTGGAACAAATACAACTCCTATTTTTCTAAGGGGTTTTGTCTAATCCTAGGGTCACAATCCTACAACCAACATAGTGCTCTGATACCATCTCTAGAGGTCCCAAACTTTCATAAGGTAGAGAGCCATGTGTTTACAATGCTAGTCCCTGGATCAATAGCTAGCATCCACAGTTTAAGATGTAATATCAAGAAACAAAGGTCATAATACAACTTTAAAACCAGGAATAAAATAATTCATTACATCTTACATAGCTCATTTGGCTATCTCATTAAATGCAGCAGAAATATCTATTTAGCATGGAGTCCTTCATCTTCAAAGTGCCACAGGTAATCATGTTGGTTGTATACTTGTAATCCTATTCAACATACTTCACTAACATCAAACAAACCTGCAACATAAAAAGTTACAGCCACAAGGGTCAACACATTTGAATTGTTTTGGCAAGTGATACTATGGTAGAATAGTGGTATCTATCATCTATATGCATTTGGCTAAGTGGATCTTAGGCTTTCTTTGCTCAAAATAGATTTTCCTTATCCTTTGAAAACACTAAGTTTTTATTTGTCAAAATCACCCAAGGCATCTACCAATAGAAATTGGTGATCCTTTAACCCTTGTTCAACCACAAGTTTTTAACTTAGAAATTGGGATGAGGAGATCCTTGATAGATTCCATGTCTTGATGCTCAAATTGTCCATTGCCGGGGACACGGCTAAGTACTTAGATTTTACTCTCTCGGCAGGTGGTGCACTTTCCCCACAAGATTCGACATGCATCGATACAAGATCTTCAAGAAGCCTCCCCTTAGACCAAAATGGACGCGCTCCAAACCTATCACCCCCTACCACCAACTGTCCATCTGGATAAGTTATTGCAACCTATATGATCCAGGCAGAGCCCATATTGCCATGTGGCTACACTTGAAGCTTCTCAACATTTGACATCTCAAATCTCTTTGTTCCTGGGTGGCTTTCCACAAGTGAGATACACTAGGGTAGGCCATAAATATGGGGCCCTGTGTAACCACTCAACATAACCCATTCACAACCATTCCACCCAGGTGATTCATTCACATAGTTGTTTTATTAAATAAAACACAAGTCATTGACTTAGAAATATTTCATAGCATGAATATAATCCACCCTGTTTTCTACTAGCTAAGTTAAGCATGATACTAGTAGGGATCTTAACTTAGGGAAAATTCTATTAAGGCATCATCTACTAGGATTTCCCATGGCATAGCATACTTAGTAAAAATTCCATGCAAGTCCTACTCAAAACATCACTAATGCATAGTGAAAATAATGGGACAAAAGTATGAAGCAAAACTTGCCTTTTTGGTAGAGAATATAGATTCACTCCTTGATATTGCAATATTCACACTCTTCAAATTTCACTTCAATTCAATCAAGGCACAAATTCAATCTAGTGTTCAAACAATTCACCACATAAAATAAAGAAAAAAAACAATGCATGCAAGCATGCAAAAGATTATCTTATTTTGAAAGGTGGTTTCTAATAGGTTATAAACATTTTAAAACACCTATTGGTCATTTATAAAAGTGGCAAGGTCATTTGAAAAACAAGTTAGTGACAATGGCCATTTAAATCATTTTTGTTTTGCTAGAAATGATTTAAATCAAAGGATTAATTTCTAATGTTAGCCAAAATGTTTTTAAACTCTAATATTAATGTTTATGGTCAAAGTGTTTTAAAACAAATCCACTTATATAAGGTTTCACCTAAAATCATTTTAAATCAAGCATCTTTTTATTTTGTTATAAATGCTTTTAAACAAAGTACTAACTTACTAGGGTTCATGAAATATATTTTTAAATCCAAAAACTTGGTGTTTAGGGTCAGGGAGTTTAAATCAAATCATTTTCCAAAGGTTTTACTCAAAAAGCATTTTTAAACCATAATCAACATTTTTATTAGAAATGCTTTTATTCAAAGATTAATTCCCTAGTGTTACAAAATATACTTTTAAATCCAAAAGTTGGATTTTTTATGGTCAGTAGGTTCAAAACAAACCATTTACAAAATATTTTACCCTAAAATCATTTTTAGAATAATTTTTATACTCAAAATAAGCCTAAACATGTTCCTGCAAAAACAACTAATTTTCTAGAAGCAAAATATTAAACAAAGGGCATGGTTGCAAAAAACAATTCCTGATACCAATGATATAAAATTTGCAAAATTTGGACGTGTAGATCTAAAGTTATGAATTTTTCAAAACTAAACATCTAATAGAAATGTTTCTGTCTATTTAAAACAAAAGCTGGCCACGTGGAGCATTTTTACTGGCTAATACCGGTTCACACGGATCGATCATTGTGGTGCATTGGATCTAACTGAAATCACACGATCCAGATCTAGCATACCGGTTCGCTTTAAGTGAATCTATCGCGACCATGGGATCAAGATCTAATTGCGATGCCACGACCAAAGTATGGCGGTGTGTATGGCGGCAATGGCGGTGGCGTTCTGCAGCGGTTACGCGACGAGGAAGCAAGGGAAGGAGAGGGATGGCTCACCAGATTCGCTGTGGCATGAGGAAGCTCAAGGCACTCGTCGTAGTCGAAGGGGTGCACGATGACGACAAGGATTTCTCACCGGAGTTGTTCACTGGCTCGGCACGCACGGTCGTGGTCGAAGGCGAGCATCTGGATCATAAGAGAGCAAAGTAAGGAGTCAGCGAGGTTCTCACGGGTTCGAGGAGTGCAGAAAAGCTCACCAGAGAGCAAGGGGTGCACGGAGTCGGCGACAGCAGCTCGCCGAAGATGATGCAGACGGCGGCAAGTAGACGTAGTCCTTGCCGACGCTACGAAATGCACAAGGCCTAGCTAGGGATACTGGCAGGTGCACCTGGCGATAGGGAGCACGCTCGTTTGCTCTGGGGCTTTGGGGTGACTGGGTTGGCACGGAGCAGCGACGATGTGGTCAGCGATTCGGGCAGCCCGATGGCGAAGAGGAGTTGGCGTGTGAGGGGAAAGGTAGAGCGGAGGCATGCGATTAAATGGGTGTGATCACTGGCGGTTTAATCGCATCATTGATGCGAATTTCATCCCACAAAATCAAAGCAGAAACAGGCGAGAGAGGGGGAAGGAATTGGTCGCGGGTTGAAGATGAAGCGCTGACAGGTGGGGTTGCGTTGTCAGTGAGGGAGAGAGTTACGCGGTGGGGTCCAAGCGTCAGCGTCTGAGGGGGTAAGTGTTCTGGTGCAAAACATTCTGCGGGAAGAGATGGGATGGGCTGAGAGTTGGGCTTAGTTGGGCCAGGTTCTGGGCTGGAGTCTGTTTTCATTTTTTTCTTTGTGCTTTCTTTTGTTTTTCCTTTTCTATTTTTCTGTTTTGATTTTTGTTCAAATAATTCAAACACCATTTGAATTCAGATCTTTACCAAACTTTCAGCAAGCTCTTAATACTGTTTATTATTGTATTTTATAGACCATTTTGGAATAATTCTTTTATTCATTTATGGTTTATTATATATTTAAAATAGGCACTTGCCTTTATTTAAATAATAAATATATTTTCAAACTTCTATTTGAATTCTAATTTTTACCAAACCTTTTTCAGTAGGTTTTATTTATTCAAAAGTGTGTTAAATAATTTACTTTGAATTATTTAATATATTTTAATATGATTTATTAATCATTTAAATTGGGCATTTATCTTTATTCCAATAAAATCAAATATGGTTTTTAACCCATATAAATTTTATTCAAATAATTCATTTATTCTTTTTAAGTTAATTAGATAACTTTTATTCCATTTAGGCAATTCCAACTTACTATTTTCTCATGATTTATTTAACCATTTGTCTTCATTTAAATAATTTGAATATGGTTTAGTCTCATATAATTTTATTTGATTATTCTTTATCCCTTTATTTTATTTGAATTATCTTTATTCCATTTGCTTATTTAATTCAAGATTTAAATTAGATAATTTACTTAGGATTTATTATTTAGGCAAATAGTCTTTATTTAAATAAAATTGAATATGGTTCAAAGCCCATATAGTTTTATTTAAATAATATTTTTATTTACTTTTATTATTTAATAAACTTTTATTTGTTTATGGACTTGGCCAGGATTTAATTTGGCTTTTAAATATTCCTTATTTATTTATTTCTCCCTTTGTCTTATAAAATCCATATCTTTTTATTTATGGTTCCAAAATTGGTGATTCCAATTTGTATAATTTTATTTAATATTTGTTTATCTTTTTAAATCCTTTTAGGATGATTTTGCTCACAATTTGGTATGGATTTTATATAGGAGCTTTATTAGCCTTGGAAATTAATTCTTTTTATCTTATTAAATTCATAAGTTTTTACCCATGGCTCCAAATTAAATGGAACCAATTTCTATGGTTTTATAATATTTTTATTTATCATTCTTGATCATTTATAAATGTTTGTTGTTAAATTTTTATATGGATCAAATCCTTAATCTGAGGGAGATCTTGGAATTGATTTTCTTCCATTAGGATTTTAGGGTTTTGGTTTACTTTTCCAAATGTTTAAATTTCAAGAAACATTCATTAATGGATGCATTTCACTTGATTGAAATTTGTTGGATTCCCTTTTATTCAAATTTTATTCAGGAAGGGTTTTGATGTTTCCATTTTAAAACAAAAAGTTTCTTTTCACCCTAAATTTCAACAATTAATTCTTTTGTTTATTTATTTTTTCACATTTCAAAATTTGGAAAATTTTGGGATGTAACAGCTCCCTTTTGTACCACTAATAGCATGAAACTTTCTACTCCTTCTCTAACACTAATCAACTTATTTGAAATAAAACATGAAAGTGGGGGTCCTACTAATTTATTCAAGCAAACCAAACAAAAGAAAACCAAAACGAAAACTAAGACGCTCCAAGAACAACACAACAGTGCATGAAACAATAAAAATGAAGTGTCTAGAAAGAGACCTCAGATTTTTATTGATGAAGAAGGGGATGCCCAAGGCATCCCTAATCTTTGACGCTTGTACCTATTCAATAGTGGGCATCCCCAAGCTTTGACGCTTGTACCTATTCAATATTTCTTGGGGTGACATGGGGTGGAATCCCCAAGCTTGAGCTTTTGTCCATTCTTCATCTCATCACACCATTCTTCCCCTACACTTGAAAATTTCTTTCATACAAAACTTCACACAATCTTCATTAGCAACATTAGTGCATTCAAAATAATAAGCCTTGGGGTTTAGTTTCAACACAAGTAAAACTTCCATTAAAACACAAGATACTATAGCAATTCCTTTAAAAAGCTAAAGTGATCAAGAAGAACTTAAAAAGAAACCGATAAAGAGGCAAATGCAAATAATGGCAGAAATATGTCAAAACAGACCAGCAGGTAAAAACCGATTATTTCGAAGACATTCTGTTGGTCAAATAAAAAAGTATTAAACTAACGAAAGTTAGATAACAATCAGGGGCATATCATGAGAAAATTATAGATCAACCCAACATACAGGGATTTTTCATGAATTTTTACAATGAAGCACAAAAATCTGTTCCAGGACAACAACTTCCCCAAATCTTACTTCTCTCTCATTAGAGGTTATTCTTGGCACAAAAATCACACAAAAAGGATAAGGAGAGGTTATTACAGAAGTAATAACTTGCAAGACTCAATAAAACTATTGGGTTTTCTCCTAAGAAGTACTTTTCTTTAACGGCTTTAAGTTAGGCATAGAGAGATGCTCACATAAGAAATATAATCGAAGTAAAAGAGAGCATCAAGAAGAAAATTCAAAAAACATTTAAGTCTAACCCACTTCCTATGCATAGGAATCTTGTATGCAAATAAATTCACAAAGAACAAAGTGACAGGCATAGGAAGATAAAACAAGAGTAACTTCAAAACTTTCAGCACATAGAGAGGTGTTTAAGTACCATGAAAACTTCTACAACCATATTTTCCTCTCTCATAATAATTTTCAGTAGCCTCATGAATAAACTCAACAATATAACTATCACATAAAGTATGCTTTTCATGATCTATAAACACATAATTTTTATC
Organism: Avena insularis; assembly: GCA_023614405.1. NCBI lineage: Eukaryota > Viridiplantae > Streptophyta > Magnoliopsida > Poales > Poaceae > Avena > Avena insularis. The sequence goes on from CM042685.1 coordinate 259,671,305, forward strand.
AAGCTCCAAAATATTGGGATTAAAACCTTCAAACCCACTTTTAACAATTTTATAACAAGATGACTGATCATTCTCAAGAGGTATGGGGTTCCAAGATAAGGTCAAGGCCTCTCCAATCTAATTTTCAATAGTATTAATATTATCAAACAATATAGGACCATCATCTAGAGCTTTATCATAAACATTTTCTAAGCAAAACTCTTTAGTACGATGCATTTCGAAGTTAGGCACAAATAAAGGATTATCATAAGATTTATCAAAATAGCATGGATTATCATAGATAACAGGAGCATAATTATTATCACAAGTTTTACCCTTAGTAGATATTTCAAAAGAATCCACAGGAACATAACATTCATCCTCCTTTGGTAAGCATGGGGGCAATCAAATAATGTAAGGGATAAAGAGTTACTCTCATTAGAAGGTAGGCATGGGTAGCTAATCCATTCTTCCTCCTTTTGTTCATCACTCTCCTCCTCTTTTTCATCTAATGAGCTTCCCGTTTCAGCAATTTCTTCTTCCATAAGCTCCTACAAGGCATTAGTCTCTTCCGTTTGTGGAAAGCATCTATTAATATATTCAAGAATATATCCATTTTCTTCCTTGTAATTATCAAAGCAAAATTTAAGTATATCATAAACTCATATTTATAAGGTGAATCATCAGTATTTTCAAGCAAACTAGCAAGTTCAAATGCACCCTTCCAAGCAATAAATTCTTCAATTTGTTGCACATCATAAAGGTCATAATTTCCTTTAACATAAGAAGATATGGTAATATTATCATTATACTCACATTGAAAAGGGAGGTGTTTATACCTCCTACAGCAACAAGATTTATCAAAGCAATAAGTAACATTATAAGTAGAGAACACGTTTCTAGCAATGGTATTAAATTTATCAATTTGTTCCCAAGTGTTTTCCTTTTTGTGACAATCGGTGTTCCTTATAATAATATTTTTGTTCTTCCGTGAACCCACCTTGCCAATAAGATCTAGTTTCAAAGAAACCAACAATTGATAGCAAGCATGATAAAGCAAGCCAAAAAAACTATTTTTTTGTATTTTTGATAAAAAGAAACAAGCAAAACAAAAACAAAGTAAAGAGAGTGGTTGTGAAAGACTCCCCTTGCAAAGTTGTCCTTAAATCCCCGGCAACGGCGCCAGAAAATCTTGATGGTGGCTTAGTTGACTGTAGAGCCTCGTTGGGAGATCCCAAGAGCAAGGTTTGAAGAGCACATCAGCAAGTTTTCCCTCAGTTATGAAACCAAGGTTATCTAACCAGTAGGAGCAAGGAAACAACTCCAAGGTTTTGCTAACAACCTAGAATCCTGCACAACACAAACTCAAGACTTTGCCCCAACTTACAGTGAGGTTATCAATCTCACTAGTTTGTTGAAAACAACAGATTAAACGTATAGTGTGGAAGGTAATAGTTCCTTGTAGAAAGTAAACGGTAATAGTAGATGATGTATCAATGATAAAGATTGGACCAGGGTCCACAATTCACTAGAGGTGTTCTCCTAAGATAGATAACATGCTGGGTGAACAAATTACAGCGGGGCAATTGACAGGTTGACAATGCATATACTAGAAATCATGACTCCTACGAGATTTGATTGGGCATTATAACAATATACATAGACCGTAATCCAACTGAATCTATGACTAATAATCCACCTTCAGGTTATCATCCGAACCCCTTCTAGTATTAAGTTGCAAGCAACGGATAATTGCATTAAGAAATGTGTGTAAAATAAACAATACAATTGTTCCATGAACAAAAGATTGTTGTTTTCTCCCGAGTAGCAACAACACATCTACAACCTTAGATATTTCTGTCACTTCCCTAGATTACTAGAGGCATGAACCTACTATCGAGCATAAATACTCCCTCTTGGAGTCACAAGCATCTACTTGGCCAAGATAGCTACTAGCAACGGAGAGCATGCAAGATCACAAATAACATAGACATGATAGAATCAATAATCAATATGACATAGTATCTCAATATCCATTAGATCCCCGCAAACACAACATGTATGATTATAAATAGATGATCTTGATCATGAACGGAGCTCACAAGATCTAAACATGATAGCACAAAGGAGGAGAAATGACCATCTAGCTACTCTATGGACCCATAGTCCAAGGGCGAACTACTCACGCATCATAATGGAGGCTGGCATGGTGATGAATAAGGCCTCCGGGATGATCTCTCCCCTCCGGCAGGGTGTCGAGAAGAGCTTCAGATCCGCCTCGATCTAGGGATGATGGTGGCGGCGGCTACGGACTGTTTCGTGGAGATCTGATCGGGTACTTAGGGTTTTTGCATCGGGGTGACTTTATAGGCGAAGAGGCAAGGAAGGAGTTGCCCGAGGGGCCCACACCATAGGGCGGCGCCCCCCTAGGTCGCGTGGCCCTAGGGTGTGGCCCCCCTTTGGCTGCCCTTCGGTCTCTGTGTTCTCTCCAGTAAAATATTGACTTTGGCTTTTGTCCCGTCCAAATCTGAGAATATTTCCTTACTAGCTTTTTTGAAACCAAAAATAGCAAAAAACAGGCAACTAGCACTGCGGCATCTTGTTAATAGGTTAGTCCCAGAAAATGTATAAAAATAACTCAAAGTGTAGATAAAGCATAGAAATGTTGATACTAAACAAGCATGAAACATCAAAAATTATAGATACGTTTACGACGTATCATCGCTCTTGATACGTCGGAAAGGTATCTATAATTTTTGATGTTCCATGCTTGTTAGTATCTACTTTGCTTTGCTTTGTCTACACTTTGAGGTGCTTTTTACATGTTTTCTGGTACTAACCTATTAACAATTTGCCACAGTGCCAGTTGCATGTTTTCTATTGTTTTTGGTTTCAAAAAAGATAGTAAAGAAATATTCTCGGAATTTGACAGGACAAAATCCAAAGTCAATTACTTACCATGGGGAACAATAAGTCCATAGGGGAAACGAGGAAGCGTGCCAGGGTGGCCAAACCCCCTAGGCACGGCCAGGGGTGGGCCCGCGCCTGGGTAGGGTTTGACCCCCCTGGTCGCCTCCTTGGCCTCCCCCTTCGCCTATAAGAATCCCCCGATGCAGAAATCCTAAGCACCCGATCAAATCTCCACGAAATCGTCTATAGCCGCCGCCATCTTCCCTAGATCAGGGGGGATCTGAAGTTCTTCCCGGCACCCTGTCGGAGGGGAGATCATCCCGGAGGCCTTCTCTCCTGTATGATGCGTGAGTAGTTCCACCTTGGACTATGGGTCCATGTAGTAGCTAGATGGTTGTATCTCCTCCTTTGTTCTTACATGTATAGATCTTGTGAGATCTGTTCATGATCAAGATATAATCTATTTGTAATCATGCATGTTGTGTTTGCAGGGATCCGATGGATATTGACATTATTATGTTGGTTTGATTAATGGTTTTGTCTTTATGATTCTATCATGTCTATGTTGTTTGTGATCTTGCATGCTCTCCGTTGTTAGTAGCTATCTTGGCCAAGTAGTTGCTAGTGACTCCAAGAGGGGGTATTTATGCTCTATAGTGGGTTCATGCCTCTAGTTTCCAAGGGAAGTGATAGAAATCTCTTTGGTTGTAGATGTGTTGTTGCCACTAGGGAGAAAACAACGGTATCTTGTTCATGGAACATGTGGAATGTTTACCTTACACACTTTGTTTAAAGCAGTTGTCTGTTGCTTGCAACTTAATACTGGAGGGGGTTCGGATGATAACCTGAAGGTGGACTTCTAGTCATAGATGCAGTTGGATGGCGGTCTATGTATCTTGTTGTATTGCCCAATCGAATCTCATAGGATCTTTATGACTAGTAATTGCATTGTTATGCCTTGCCTGTTGTAATTTGTTTACCCTTCATGCCATGTTGTTTATCTAAGGAGAGCACCTCTAGTGAACTATGGACCCCGGTCCAATCTTTATCATTGATACATCCTCCACTATTACTTGTTTACTTGCTGCAAACCATTACCTTCCACACCATATGTTTAATCCTTTTTTATAGCAAACCGGTGAGCTTGACAACCTCACTGATTCGTTGGGGCAAAGTCTTGAGTTTGTCTTGTGCAGGTCTCCGCGTTGCTAGCAACACCTATGTGACGTTTCCTTCCTCCTACTGGTTCGATAACCTTGGTTTCTTACTGCGGGAAAACTTGCTGCTGTGTTGCTTCACACCTTGCTCTTGGGGTTTCCCGACGAAGCGCTCCCACTTGGACTGGCACTGCATCAAGCTTTTTCTGGCGCCGTTGCCGGGGAGGCTAAGGACGTCTTCACAAGGGGAGTCCTCCACTTCCTTTCTCTTTACTTTGTTTTTAATTTTCTTAGTTTCTTTTGCTTGATTTTGTTTGCCTCTTTTCAAATAAACCCAAAAAAATTAGTCTAGTTTGGTTTGCTTTCTTTATTCAAAAACACAAAAAAAATATAGTTCCTGCTCTAATTGATGTTCTGTTTTTGCCTTGCTTGGTCATGCTTTCTATGAATGGATGGTTTCTTTGAAACTAGTTCTTATTGGCAAGGTGGGTTCACGGAAGAACAAAAGTATTATTACAAGGAACACCATTTGTCACAAAAAGGGAAACACTTATGGGAACAAATTGATAAGTTGAATACTATTGCTAGAGATGTGTGCTCTACTTATAATGTTACTTATTGCTTTGATAAAGCTTGTTGCTGTTGGAGGTATAAACACCTTCCTTTTCAGTGTGAGTATAATGATAATATTACCATATCTTCTTATGTTAAGGGAAATTATGACTTTGATGATGTGGAACAAATTGAAGAATTTATTGCTTTCAAGGGTGCATTTGAACTTGCCAGTTTGCTTGAAAATACTGATGATGCACCTTATGAATATGAGGTTTATGAGATACTTAAATTTTGCTTTGATAATTACAAGGAAGAAAATGGCTATATTCTTGAATATTTTAATAGGTGCTTTCCACAAAAGGAAGAGACTAATGCCTTGCAGGAGCCTATGGAAGAAGAAATTACTGAAACAGGAAGCTCATTAGATGAAAAAGAGGAGGATTAATGTTATGCTCCTGTGGATTCTTTTGAAATATCTACTATGGGTAGAACTTATGATGATGTCCCTATGCCTGTTACCTATAGTAGTGATAATTATTGGGAAAGCACACTACTTTTGATATTGAAAACCTCTTTGGTACCAATTCTGAAAATTATATAGCCTATGATGATACTTTACCTCCAATTGATGATGATTACAATGATGATAATGATATTTTTAGTCTACCTACTATTGAGGAGAAAATTGATTGTGATTACAATATACCTCCTATATTTGATGATTATGGTGATGAGAATAATAATGATAGCTATTTTGTTGAATTTGCTCCCACTACTTATGTGGAGAATAATAATCATTTTATGCATGTGTCTCATGATAAGAATGTTTTATGTGATAGTTATATTGTTGAGTTTATTCATGATGCTATTGAAAGTTATTATGAGAGAGGGAAACATGGTCTTATGCATCTCAATAATATTAAGTTTCCCCTCTTTATGTTGAAAATCTTGAAGTTGCCCTTGTTTTGCTTTCCAATGCTTGCTACTTTGTGCTTTCATGACTTGTTTATTTACAAGATTCCTATGCATAGAAAGTGGGTTAGACTTAAATGTGTTTTGCATTTGCTTCTTGATGCTCTCTTTTACTTCAATTCATATTTCTTATGTGAGCATCATCTAAACTTTCAAGCCAAACTTAAAGGCGTTAAAGAAAAGTACTTGTTGGGAGATAACCCAAGAGTTTCCTTGAGCCTTGGAAGTTATTACTTCAGAAATGACCTCTCCTTATCCTTTTTGTTTGCTTTTTGTGCCAAGAATGACCTCTAATGAGAGGGAAGTAAGATTTGGGGAGTTGCTGTCCCGAAACAGATTTCTGTCCTCCACCATAAAAATTCTTGAGGAGTCTCTGTAACTTGGATTGAGCTAAACATTTATGAATAAATCCCCCAGTATGTTAGCTAACTTTGTTAGTTCAACACTTTTTCATTTGAGCAACAGAAGATGTTCGAAGAAATCGGTTTCTACCTGCTGGTCTGTTTTGACAGATTTCTACAATTACTTGCATTTGCTTCTTATTGATTCCTTTTTTGAGTTCTCTTTTGGGGAATTGAGCTTTTTGAAGGAGTTACTACAGTAGCTTGTGTTTTTAGTGAAAAGCCTTGCTATTCCAAATCTTTTACAGAGGTCTAATATCTTTTGAATAAACTAATGTTGCTAATAAAGATTGTGTGAAGTTTTGTATAAAGGAAAATTTTCAGGTGTAGAGAGAGAAGGATGCAATGAGTTGAAAAATGGAAAAAAAGCTCAAGCTTGGGGATGCCACCATGGTGTCACCCCAAGAAATATCCAAGAGGTACAAGTGTCAAATCTTGGGGATGCCCAAGGCATCCCCTTCTTCATCAATAAAAAGCTCAGGTCTGTCTAGACACTTCGTTTTTATTGTTTCATGCATAGTTGTGTTGTTCTTGGAGCATCTTAGTTTTTGTTTGCTTTGCTTAGTTTATTTAGTTTGCTTGAATAAAGTAGTTTGGACCCCGTTCTTGTTGTGTTGTTTTGCAAATAAGTTGCTTGGTGTTGGAAAGGAGTAGTAAGTTCTTGCTTGAAGTGCAAGAGGAGCTTGCATTGACCGTGACTTAGACTTTAGCATGACATGCTAGGTGTTGTTTTGGCACTATGCTTAGTGATTATTGTTGTATCATGTATTGTTCCAAACAATTGGGATTGCTTAGTGTGCCTTGATGAAATTATGCGTTGTTTTAGCATGCAAAAGCATAGTATTGTGGTATTCTCCTTTGATGCTTTGCTTGGGTTGACTTGGCACATGCTCACACCATGTTATGACTCTCACAAGTCACCATTAGCCTCTATGATCATTTATTCCTTGACTTGTAGTACCACTCTATGCTTTGATTAGTAATGCTTTGTTGCTCTGCATGATTATGGCCATTATGCTCTCTTAGTTGGTTGCTCCCAGTCTTTTTGCTAGCCTCCACTTGTATGAGTAAGCTCTACTCATGCTTCCAACTCCCAAGAAACCAAGTTATTCCAAAGTGTCCACTATAAACTCATATGCATGGTGTGTTACACCATTCCAAGTATATTCTTGTTTTCAACTATATTCCAATTAAAAACTATTTTGTTATGTGAAAACTTAGTGATTAAATCCCTCACGAACTTGATGGCACACTTTATATTCCTTTCCCCTAATAAACTTGAACCATTGTGACATCTATGTTGTATATTCTTGCACTTATTCGTTGGAATTAGCAGAACCGTGCTGTCACGGGAACGTTTTCAACATTGCACTTGTACTTTGTAATCAGTTGATATCATGCTCTTTTGTCTATGGATGTCACCGGTGTGAAATAAAGAGGGAACTTGTAAGTCCATGGAGTTTGTATTCTGTGTTAGAGAAACGCCTGGGCCGCTATCCTAAGCCATGCCTAATCATGGTGGAAACTTGCAGCATCACCATAATGAGCTATCTATGAAGCATCCTCAATAAAAAGCTATGCATATAGTAAATAAAAAGATCACTGAGATGCTCATTGTCTGCTTGCCTTGTCATTTTGGTTATGGGGAAGCTCCTGTACCATGTGCAAGGGGTACCCCGTTGGCGGTTCTCTATGATATGCAAATACTTACAATGACAAGAACTTACCTATGACTGAAGTTGAGTGTGCATGAGGTGTGGCCCTCGTATTCAAGAGACTTGAGATTTCCAACTTATACTTTGTCAAGCATATACTCCATATTTGCCACTTTAACCTTAATCACTTCAAGATGCTTATGATAGGGGCAATGAGGGCTGAAAGCTAACAAGTACCATAATTTTTGGAAGCTCTTTTTGAAACTTGTAATCCGTGCTTCCTTTACAAAAAGGCTTTTCTTCCACCACTATTAAGTCTCCACCTTCTACCTTTAGGCACCATTAAGAGAGCATAGTTGTCATTATGTGTGCAGTGTTCCAAAGCTTATTGATTGATGCATATGGTGATATTACTTGTCCTTGTGAACTTTGAAGGTGTCATATGCATCTATATTGCTACTTTATGAGGGACAAGCTGATTGCCACTATGCTATGTTTTCTGTATGTGAAACAAACAAACATTTTTAATGCATGTTATCCATGATCTTTGTTTGTAAGCTTTCATGTTCCATGCATAGTTACTATGTCCTATTGTTAGAACTCCATCTTTCATGCACATGTTTAGAGTTCTTTGATCCCAACTTTCAATGCTTGCAAATGGTTGGATCTTTATTGTGAGGGTGCATGTCACGTCAAAAATTATTCTTTTATCACTTACCTACTCAAGGACGAGCAGGAGTTAAGCTTGGGGATGCTTGATGCTCGGAGACGTATCTATAATTTTTTATGTTCCATGCTTGTTAGTATCTACTTTGCTTTGCTTTGTCTACACTTTGAGGTGTTTTTTACATATTTTCTGGTACTAACCTATTAACAAGTTGCCATAGTGCCAGTTGCCTGTTTTATGTTGTTTTTGGTTTCAGAAAAGCTAGTAAAGAAATATTCTCGGAATTGGACGAGACAAAAGACAAAGTCAATTACTTTCCGTCGGGAACAAGAAGTCCAGAGGGGAGACGAGGAAGCGTGCCAGGGCGGCCAAACCCCCTAGGCGCAGCCAGGGGTGGGCCCGTGCCTAGGTAGGGTTTGAGCCCCCAGGTCGCCTCCTCGGCCTTCCCCTTCGCCTATAAAAAGCCCCCGATGCAGAAACCCTAAGCACCCAATCAAATCTCCACGAAACCGTCTGTAGCCGCCGCCACCATCGTCCCTAGATCAGGGGGATCTGAAGTTCTTCCCGGCACCCTGCCGGAGGGTAGATCATCCTGGAGGCCTTCTCTTCGGTATGATGCGTGAGTAGTTCCACCTTAGACTATGGGTCCATGTAGTAGCTAGATGGTTGTATCTCCTCCTTTGTGCTTTCATGTATAGATCTTGTGAGCTCCGTTCATGATCAAGATCTAATCTATTTGTAATCATGCATGTTGTGTTTGCGGGGATCCGATGGATATTGAGATTATTATGTTGGTTTGATTAATGGTTTTGTCTTTATGATTCTATCATGTCTGTGTTGTTTGTGATCTTGCATGCTCTCCATTGTTAGTAGCTATCTTGGCCAAGTAGTTGCTAGTGACTCCAAGAGGGGGTATTTATGCTCGATAGTAGGTTCATGCCTCTAGTTTCCAAGGGAAGTGATAGAAATCTCTTCGGTTGTAGATGTGTTGTTGCCACTAGGGAGAAAACAACGGTCTCTTGTTCATGCAATATGTGGACTGTTTACCTTACACACTTTGGTTAAAGCAGTTGTTTGTTGCTTGCAACTTAATACTGGAGGGGGTTCGGATGATAACCTGCAGGTGGACTTCTAGTCATAGATGCAGTTGGATGGCAGTCTATGTATCTTGTTGTATTTCCCAATCGAATCTCGTAGGATCTTTCTGACTAGTAATTGCATTGTTATGCCTTGCTCAGTTCCTGTCAATTGCCCTGCTGTAATTTATTTACCCTTCATGTCATGTTGTTTATCTAAGGAGAGCACCTCTAGTGAACTATGGACCCGATCCAATATTTACCATTGATACATCCTCCATTATTACTTATTTACTTGCTGTAAACCATTATCTTCCACTGATTCGTTGGACAAAGTCTTGAGTTTGTGTTGTGCAGGTCTCCGAGTTGCTAGCAACACCTGTGTGACGTTTTCTTCCTCCTACTGGTTCGATAACCTCGGTTTCTTAGTAAGGGAAAACTTGCCTCTGTGCTGCTTCACACCTTGCTCTTGGGGTTTCCCGAAGAAGCGCTCCCACTTGGACTGGCACTGCATTAGCTCTCTTATCCCCTTTTAAAATATTCTGATTAGACGAGCTTCTTCTCCCTCTTGTTTTATAAACAAATATAGCTTTATGCAAAACAGCTCCACCAGCCATAAGTCTTGCGGAGTACACCCTATACTCACCCTTGCTTTGTTGATACTTTTGGCAGAGTAAGTGTTCCCCTTAAGACGAGTTACGTACGACATCGACAGTGATGAGTAGCTTGGGTTTCCCAGCCTGCAGCCTGGAATCTATGGGTTGGGACGTCGTCGTTATGCTTTAGGCCTCTTACGTCATTCTTTAAGTTTACTATACTTAATAGTATAATTTTCCTTCCGTTGTTTGATGTTTATGGTCAGTGACTTATGCTTGTAATAATTTGGCTCTTCGCTCAATTATGAGCTTGCTGTAATAAATTTTGTATCGTAGGGTCACTGTTATGTTATCGATTCTTCACTAGATATTCTCGAGATCAAGGTTAAGCTTATGTCATACGGATGTCTGGGATTTGTTTAGCCCTGATTCCGGAGGTTGTCACATAAGTCACATGTTTGCTAGTGATTAACCTCATTATGTATTCTTTAGATAGATATTTTTTCTTTTCCTCTTGTTGGGGACCACGTGTTGCTATACGGTAATGATATCTTATGGATGTACATTTATATTTCCTTCTATGAAAACTAGACTCCTCTCAGCGTCCCCTCGGGGAACGGCCGTTAGATTGAACGTCCGACTATTAAACGACAAATGTGAACCTAGTGTATATACGAACGAAGAGTCCCCAACCTAGAAAGAACGGTTCTCTTTAGTGTTGGTCATGTATAGTGGACCTCATTTTGCGCACCCTGAGACACGATTGTTAGGCAGAACATTTGACCATGCTCCCTGCTCCCTCCAGGACGCCACTGATAGATAATTCATTGATAAATAGCGACTTTTATTTGTGCAAAACGATGATGAAAATGATGAAGCAAATCGGTTGGACTTACAAAGCACAGGTTACATGACTTATCCATAGCCGTCTACAATAGGTCGATGAAATGAAACTAAAGAGGGCATAACCCTGAACTAAATAGGAAATATTTTCTTGTCATCCAACTCGTCATTGTAGACGGCATGTTCGTCCGCATAATCCTTGGTGACATTGATTTGTCCTGCTCATTTGTCATCGGCGTTGGACTTGTCAACAGAAGGCACCATCGCTCCGCCGGTTTTACTTAGATCCGTCAGCAAATGACAATGCACGACGACGTCAGTAGATGACGCATGTAGCCGCACACTCTCGTCGTGCTCGGTCATGCGCGTGTACGTGTCATGGCCCGTGTGGGAAGGCTTGTACCGAGCTACCTCAACCCAGACGATGCCATAGGTCGACACTATGGATTCCTTCCTCTTTCGAGGACCGTGACGACATGGTCCATGAGCGTTAGCCTCTATCCACGCGAGGTCTTTGGGTGTGAACATGGGATCACCGCGGTCAGTAGCTTCAAAGAAACCGCCATCATTAGGCGACTTCCTTCGATGGTCGCGTCTGTGCGGTCTAAAAACATTGCCATGTATCCATCCTAGCTTGCTCAACGAGAACTTGGGTTCCTCGCAGTCGAGGCAAGGCCCAAAAACATCATCAGCAAAGCAAGTCGTGGCGTCGGTACGCCCACATGGACTCGCTTGATAAGCGTCATCGGACCAACGGTCATGCAGCACGGTAGGAAACGACACATCCACACATGATCTTCATCACTATGAGATGACAAAGGAAATAGAGCTATCAGTGCCTGCGTAGCCACCATAGGTCCTCCTGCATCGTCGTGGACTAGAAGAAGTCTACCCACACTTCATCATATTGTATCCATGCGGACCGTCGCAGTGGAATATTGAGGAGTGGCAAGGAGAGGTGAGGAGGGTAGATGGCAGTAGAATAAAACTTGTATTGTTATAGCATAACGACACCACGGGACCAGCATACATGTAGTGGCCAGAGATTTGGTCATGTCGTGTGTGAAAGAAAATCCTTGGTTCGCGTGTCACTCGCTTTCAAGATGGAAGGGACTAAATGCGTATGACATGAGCGGCGCCTGGAAGACCTGTATCTGCGTAAACGTGAGAGGAAACATAAAGGTCATCTTGACCGCACTATAGGCAGACATGCCATCTAGCTTTAGAAGTCTACTAGGGAATGTGCCGCGGCGACACGCCGCACCCTTGGCGACAGTATTGATCTGGTTTTTGAGTAGGCGAAAGACAACAAAGAGTATGAAGATTATGAAGGCGTAAAGAGTATGAAGATTATGAAGGCGTTGATAAATATATTCACAACAATTATATGGTAGAGTTCAGCTATATGAAGAATATAGCTGATAGATGTATTCACTGCAGAGAATATACCCATTAGCTATATGAAGAATATAGCTGATAGATGTATTCACTGCAGAGAATATACCCATTAGATATATGAAGAATATAGCTGATAGATGTATTCACTGCAGAGAATATACCCATTCTACAATCAAGATCATTCTCCGTATCATAAATGTAAAGCTGGGCAAACTGAGAAATAGGGTGTATTTTAAAAAGATGGACCATGTCCAACATTGACGCTCTTGACCATGAACACCAATAGAAGTGAAAGTAAACATGGAGTTGTACTGATGGATCAAACACATAAAACAATTGCATTCCAGCCCACGATCAAACCATAGCAATTTAGCCAACGGAGAAGGCCAATTAGGATAGATCGGAAGCGAAACCTTTCCACCACGGCAACGACGGGTATAGACAACTTGCTTCTCTATACCAAGATGCTTGCGGTGCTCCTGGTACCAAAAGCTGGATCCACAATGCGTGCACACATGATGAGGGCCACCATAGTAAGATCTCCCCCAGCCATGAACCTATAAGAAACAACAGTCCATGATCAGGAAATAAGTAAAAAAAATCACCAACCAACCCAAATATAAAGAAGAGAACAAACAGCATCCCACGTTTGAGCAGCGTCACTAAGTCCACGGGAATAGGTAACTCGTTATTACCAGGCCGAAAGCCTGCCCCGACAAACACGTGGTATGGACGCATAGACTTCCTATGAACCAGCAATGAAGCATGCAGTAACGGTGATAAATTAGCCTCAAATTTTTGACATCCAAATAGAAATCGGAGAACTGAGAACTCCACAAAGGACAGATATCTGATACAAAAAAACTCAATAAGAAAGCAAACTACAGAGCCAATCCTCAAGACCGTAACTTCTATTATTAGACATTTTTTGATAGTGCGTCAACCTAATTGCTCGATTCCACTGTTATAAAGGGAAGATACAAAAGGAAAATTGATATAAGGAGGTAAATTAGAAAACATACTTAGTATCAGGCAAGGGCATGTGGCTACTAAGTCCATCAGGCGAGAGCAAGTAGCAGGAAGCCAGGAACAGCTAAACTCTGCAGCTGCCCGCTTGCGCAGCGGGTGAGTTAGCAACATCAACCAACGGAGGTAGGGGCCAGGGTCAGCGGCCTCGTTCAGACCTGGCAGCAGGAGTTCAAACCTGGCTGATGTGGACACAATCAAACGAACAGAGAACATGAACCAGGGCAGGACGCCAAAGGTTCAATCCAAAAAAAACATATTTTTCTGCATCCAGGAGGCAGGAAAAGACAGATGTGTGGAGGAACCAAGTGACTTGAAGAATACCTCTTCATCACGGCCATCCAATTGGTGTCACACCAGCTTCTAGAAGACATCACGCTCCCAACTGTGTGTGTATTATTCCAGGTATTATTGTCTACAATCACAAGGCAATACAAAATGTTTCTCCTCCTTCTCATACCTATCAGGAGAACTCTCCAACCGATTCTTTCCCCCTCCAATTCTGCTTACATAATTTTTCACCACATCCACTGTTTCCACACGCCGCTGCTCCCAAACAATACCCACAAGATGGCGGGCCTTAGATTTATAAACTAAAATAATGGAGAATGAGAGAACTAAGACCAAGATGGTCAGCCTATATAGCGATCGAAAAAAACTAACACAAATAGTGGGACCTTTGATGCATAATTTAGGAAAGCAATAGAAGGTAGCATGTCACTTTATTTGTATAAAATGCACAGATTCATGTAGTAGCACGAGTCTGTGAATTGAAACCAGGTTCATTATGAAAATTTTAGGTTCTTTATAAGGAAAAATATATGTTTTACCATGCCCAGTGAGACACAGGTGTTTCCCCAAATTAACTTCTCACACAACAATAGCAGTAAGAACTTTCAGTTTTACCTCTAGTAGCAAGTAGCAAGCAGATGAGCCCACCGCTAACGGTGTTCTTGACAATGATTGCATCAACCTACATGAGGTAAAAAGGATTGCCTCACAATTTTATAAATAATAAGCCTATAAAGGGAAGACATGTTCAGCATGTACTCCTTGCCAAACAGTACACACAGAAAACCAGGAGAAATTCCATTTTAGCTCACAGAAGCTTAGAGCTTCTAATATCTCATTATCACTGACCGATGAATTATATGCACCCATTTGAACAAATGAAAAGACAATCTTTGGTCACAATCTCAGCTAAGTAGCTACATTTTTAACCCATGGATTAATGATAGTAAAACATGCTTAATCGAGTATAAGAGGAGGTACATTTCACCAAATAGACAGTATGCATCAGATCGAAGCTAGAAATAAATCAAGGAATGAGAAGGGTGAAACAATAGTAGTGGATGGGACTATATAAAGTTATCGATAGATGAATAGACTTCCTACGGTTCTGCGGTAAACATGGTCGATATGATCTCTTGGAACATAGCATTCTGTTGTAGTTCCCTGTAATATTGGTCAAATACCCAATTTTAGTCCGTAGGAAAAGCAGCTCAAACTCGCAACAATAAACTGTACAACATATCTTCGATTCGGCTCAAGGTTCAGCTTATAAGAGACATGATGTAGTAACCTTATAAGAGACTTTTTTGTCCAAATGATTTCTATTGTTTGATTTCAAGCTATATAAATAAGGGAAAACAGGAAAGAATATGGTAGGCGGCATTGTCTGATCTGGCCAGGGGTACTAACCGGTAAAAAGAGCAGAAAAAGACATAAGAAACATTAACACATATTACATAGTTCAGTTGATGAAAAATAAAACTTAGTCCTGTCATTACCAACCTGAATGTTTTTCTGAGTAGAATAATGTTCTCGGCAAGCTCAGGTTATGTCACAACATCAGCCTCCTCTGTAGGAATGAGTTTTGGCAACCAAAACATTCATATAGAGCTATAGAGATCGAGAAGGTACCATGGCTTGTCTTCCCACATTCACCTCCTCTGCACACCATGGCAGCAATAGCCGCAGGCATCGCATTATTAAAAAAAATATCTAGTTTAAGCTAACCAAAACAGAAAAGATAGAATGCCCTGGAACAAAAAACAAAAAGTCTCCGGGCTGGTAGGTGCTTTTACTCTAGCTGGAAGTGGTAAGTTTGAGCATCCTGAGAAGATGTCGAAAATGTCATAAAGGGTCACACTGTCCTGAAACAAATAAGATTGTATTTTTGATGTAAAATTTTCCGTGCACAACTATTTGCTTGCGAACCACCCCAATTAAATTTGTATTACTATTCTAACATAAGAACCACCCGAGACCATTGACTCCTTTTATTTGGAACAGAATGTAAAATATATGAGTCCCTGGGAATATGAAAAGGATCACCATTCTATTACCCCTCATAGGCTCAAAAGCAGACCGCAAATCGTTGTAACCCCTGATTCACAATCCATAATAATCCAAAAAATTGTCCTCTTAAACCCAATACACGTAGCTAGCACAAAATTGGCATAGACGTCAAGAAAAACACACATACATGATTTGTCAGTTTAATACAACCTTTTTTACTAATTCTTGTGACTTCAACACATGGAAACCCTGATGATGCCATTTATATCGCAGATTAAAGGAAACCTACAAAATTGGAGAGCACAAAGCTGACCTTGACCCCTGAAGGTGAGCTTCCACTGCCAATCTCGTTGTCTCGACTCATACACATGAAAATTAGCCAAGTAAAACACAATTGTATGTGATACTGGAAGAGCTATAGAAATTGATCTCTACAAATAAGCATGCGAAAATGATCTTATTCGTTGCCAAAAAAATAGCCCATGTTTGATTGGAAAGAGATACTACTCTTATGGCATCAGGAAACCATCTATGTTTGATTTGTAAGAGAAAAGGCAGGGAGTTGGTTTGGTTTGGTTTGGTTTGGCTGATATGGCATCAGGAAACCATCTATGTTTGACTTGCAAGAGAAAAGATAGAGAGTTGGTTTGGTCTGGCTGAGGGGATTTGACGTACATGGAGCAGTCGTTGCAGGAGGGAAGTCCGTTGACCTCCCCATGGGGAGGGCGCTCCATTTTTTTGTAAGTGCCGCATCTTGGGGGAGAGTGCGCTACCGCCCATGTCTGTCGTCGACAGCACGACACCGCGTCGGTCTCCTCCACCGACTCGCCACTCCTCGCGCGGCTCTCAGATGCGGTGGTGGTGGGTGGTGGAGCGGCGAAGGTCCGCAGGAAGGTGGGGAGCCTGAGGATAAACCCCAGGCAATAGCGCACTCACCCGCCGCCGCCGTTCCCCCTGGACCGAGCACGAGCCATCGCCGGTTGGTTTGGATTTTTCTTCCCGGTGACCGTGGGCGGCCGCACAGGGCGGGACGATGAAGGAGCAACAGGAGAGCCTGCGAGCACGTAAAGGGCCGACGGCTGCCCAGCGCGCCTCCCCGTCCTCGGCTTTTCTGGCGCGGCGATGACGGCGGTTCCACCGCGGGTGGAGCAGATGCAGAGGCCGGAGTGGATGCAGCAGTTGAGGAGGAGAGAGGCGATGTAGGCCTAGGTGGGGGCAGCGGTCGAGGGGTTGGGGCGGCTATGGAGGAGGAGGAGGCGCGGCACTTTGACCGTGCCGAGGTGGATCTCGATGGCGCGGGCACGCACGCCACCGGGGGAAAAAAAGAGACGTGGAGGGCAATGGCCTGCCACGGTGTGGAGTCGACGGCATAGGGAGGATCCACCGCTTTGACCGAACCGCCTAGAAGACACAGATAAATGGAAAAAAGATTGCACTGTAAATGCCGGTGTACCGTAGATGCGCGACGAAGCTGATCTGGCACTCCTAAACTTTGGCTAACCCTGCGGGCCTTAATTGTGAAAGTAAAAGTGGTGAATGAATCAGCCATCAGTTTATTCCATCGATGATCAGGTTTATATACAGTAGAACCGACATAG
Source organism: Avena insularis (assembly GCA_023614405.1). Taxonomy (NCBI): domain Eukaryota; kingdom Viridiplantae; phylum Streptophyta; class Magnoliopsida; order Poales; family Poaceae; genus Avena; species Avena insularis. The sequence goes on from CM042685.1 coordinate 259,688,439, forward strand.
AGAAGAGTCACGTTCGTTCGTGAGGCGGTGGGAACGAAAAAACCGTCGTGACGGTTTACAGCAAAGGATTACTTATTTACATGTTTAAAATAAATCCTAACACTCCCCCTAATCCTTGCTTGTCCTTGCCCCTGATCATCCTGGAATAATCTCCTCCAAAAACCCTGTGGGAAAAATAGAAGAGAAATACACAATATGCCATGAAAAACTCCTTCCAAAAACCCAGTGAGAAAATAAGGAGAAAATGACATATGTCATCCATGCTTGTAATGATATTGCCTCGTTAAAAACCATTATGAAAAACTCACAAAGGAAAATAGTACAATAACGAAGATCTGATGATCTTCAACAGGTCTTAACCTGGGAGATTTCTCCCCCTGAACTTTGCAAGTCACGAAGTCTTCTCATACCAATTCCATGTACATATTTGTGAAACAACGAACTTGGTAAGGACTTGGTAAACAAATCAGCGAGATTATCACATGACTTCGTTTGCAAAATATTTATTTTCCCACTCTTTTGTAGCTCATGGGATAAAATAACTTAGGAGCAATATGCTTTGTAATATTACTCTTAATATAACCTGTTTGCATCTGTACAATACAAGCGACATTATCTTCATAGATAATGGTGGGTGATTCCAGCGAACCAATCTCACTTGAACCTTGGACAAAGTTCATCATTCTGCGAAGCCATACACATTCTCGTGATGCTTCATACAAAGCAATTATCTCAGAATGATTCGTGGATGTAGCCACCAATGTTTGCTTTGTCGACTTCCAAGAGAAAGCTGTACCTCCATGTAAGAAGACAAATCCAGTCTGTGATCTGGCATTATGGGGATCTGACAAGTATCCAGCATCACAATACCCCACCATGGTTCTCTCTTGATTTTTCTGATAGAACAAACCAAGATCTTTGGTGCCCTGAAGATATCTTAGAATATTCTTCACACCAACCCAATGCCTTTTTGTTGGTGATGCGTCGTATCTAGCTAAGAGATTAACTACAAACGATATATCAGGTCTCGTGCAGTTTGCTAGATACATTAGTGCACCAATTGCACTAAGATATGGGAACTCGGGTCCCAATATCTCCTCATCGTCATCCTTAGGTCTAAAAGGGTCTTTATTTCTATCAAGAGATCTAACAACCATAGGTGTTTTAGACGGGTATGATTTATCCATATTGAACTTCTCCAATATCTTTTGGATGTACGCAGACTGGTGAACTAATATTCTTGAAGAAATATGTTCAAGTTGCAAACCGAGACAAAATTTGGTCTTACCCAAATCTTTCATCTCAAATTCCGTCTTCAGATGATTACTAGCCTCATTTATCTCTTGTGCAGTACCAATGATATTCAAATCATCCACATACGTAGATTATACAAAATCCATCGAGATTTCTTGATGAACACACATGGGCAATCATCATCATTTAAGTATCCTTTCTGCAAAAGGAACTCACTTAGTCGGTTGTACCACATTCTACCCGACTGTTTCAAGCCGTATAACGACATCTGTAGCTTTACGCAATACATTTTGCGATCAGCCTTTGGATCTGGAATCTTCATTCCCTCAGAGACTTTCATGTAGATATCCGTATCCAGCGACCCATATAAATATGCGGTCATCACATCCATCAATTGGATATACAAATTCATTTGCACTGCCAACGATATCAAGTATCGGAACGTGATTCCACTCATCACAGGAGAATATGTTTCATCGTAATCAATGCCAGGTTTCTGTGTAAAACCTTGTGCTACAAGCCTCGCCTTATATCTCACCACCTCATTGTTTTCATTCCTCTTTCGAACAAAAACCCATTTCGCCCCTACGGGAAAAACATGCTGAGGAGTAGGTATTACTTTAGTAAATACCCCTCTCTTGGTAAGCGAGCGCAATTCATCCTCAATTGCAACCATCCATTTGGACCAGTCCGAGCGTTTCATACACTCTGCCATGGTCTTAGGTTCACGGTCCAATGCCAGGTCATCTGCAATCTTTGAGGAGAAAAATATGTCGACATTTGTAGACTTTCTGTTGAACGATTCTCCTGATTCAACATAGTTTGTGGAAATCTCTTCAATACCTTCAGACTCATCGTGATTTTCCTCAACGATTGAATCGAGGTGTTCCAATGTCCCAGCACCTATATTTGTGTGCGCACTTGTGTTGGGCCCTGGATGATGAACATCCTTTAGGTGTCTTTCTTCAACACTTGGTTGAATATCAACCCGTGGTTGACCTACATTTACTGTTTGAGAGATTCTTATTCCCCGCGGACGCTTCTGAGAAGCCTTGTCCTTTTTGTCCAGATTTCTTCCCCTCTTGGGCAGTTGAGTGGTCTTTGCTATCTCAACTCTCTCTGGGACATTCATAGCAGGAATATGGGATTTAGTGACACCTTTATAGTCAGTAAATGCATCTGGCAGATTTTTTGCAATATTTTGCAAATTTATGATCCTCTGAACCTCCAGTTCAGATTTATTCGTACGTGGATCTAAAGTCTGAATGCCTTCAACATTCCAATCTATTTTCTGGCATTCTTTGTGGTCCTTTTCTCCCCCTAATGCCGGAAAATTATCCTCATCGAAGATGCAATCAGCGTACCGGGCTGTGAAGAGATCCCCTGTTAGAGGCTCCAGGTACTTTATAATCGACGGAGAAGTGTACCCCACATAAATACCCATCTTTCTATGTGGACCCATCGATGTACGCTGAGGTGGTGATATCGACACGTACACAGCGCAACCGAATCTTCGAAGGTGGGAAATACTTGGTTGATTTCCACGTACTAACTGTAACAGGGAGGCCGTATGGTATGCAGTTGGTCGAATTTGTATCAATTCTGCGGCATGTAACACCGCATGTCCCCAACATGAAGTTGGGAGATTACAATTTGTAGGAGCGGTCTTGCTATCAACTTGATCCTCTTGATAAGTGATTCCGCAAGTCCATTTTGTGTGTGTACATACGGTACAGAATGCTCCACAGCAGCATTATCATTGAATGCTCGTGAACTAAATTCAGCAGCATTATCCATTCTGATGGATTTTATCCTATGCTCAGGATGATTAGCTATCAATTTTATGATTTGAGTAATCAACTTTGCAAATGCATGGTTTCTTGTCGATATGAGACACACATTTGACCATCTTGTAGATGCATCAATGAGTACCATAAAATATCTGAATGGTCCCGATAACGGTTGAATTGGACCACATATATCTCCTTGAATGTGCTCAAGAAAATTTAGTGGTTCATTCTTGACCTTCAGGTATGAGGGTCTAGTGATTAATTTCCCAGTTGCACATGCAGTGCAAACAAAATCTGAGGATTGTGGGAAATTAATAACCGTTATGTTGTGTCCAATAGAACCATCAATAATTTTCCTCATCATCCCAACACCAGGATGACCCAGGCGATCATGCCATATCTTGAATTTATCAAGATTTTGGAAAATTATTTTATACGCTAAATGTGGCTCTGGCTTTATGTATGTATAATATAATCCAGAAGATAGAGCAGGAAGTTTCTCAAGGGTCTTCCTTTCGGAACCCTTTTTCTGAGTTATGAGTAGGCTTTCAACCTCACCATCTTCATGAGTTTCGATGTGGTAGCCATTACTCCGGATGTCCTTAAAACTCAGCAATGTACGAGTTGAATCCGGATACAATAATGCCTCCTGGATCATAAGCTTCGTACCATTCGGGAGTGTAAATGTGGCCTGACCAGAACCAACAATGACGGTGTCGCGACCACCGATAGTCATGACACTCCCCTTACTCTTTTTTAGAGTTTGGAAGTATTTAACCTCCCGTAATATTGTGTTAGAGGCACCACTGTCCGCTAAGCAAATTTCCTCCTCCATTGGATTTTCAGAAGATGTCTATAGAGTAAAAAGACTAAAATTTAGTATTTTATCCAAACTCATATAGAATATACACATACAATACAATATATACTATGTATGTATGCTCACGTATTACAATACATTATGTTCGACTACATAATTATTACAATACCATATGTCTTATGACACAAATATTTTACAACACACAATATATGTAAGGACATCATCACAATACTTATGACACTACATGGAGTTTAAAGTTGATCTCCATATATGTCACTTGTAGAAGTGAAATCCACTAGCATGTCTTCAGCATGAAGTGTTGGTCCTTCCTTTTGCTGAGGCTGATCATGGTTCTCCATGTTCTTTTGAACACTATTCTGTTGAACACCTTGGGAACTCTCGACCATCAGTCCAGTGAAGTGAGCTTCGTACTGGTGCCCTTGGGCCTTCTTGCCTTTGATTGATTGTTGATACAGCGACACCAAATGCTTAGAAGTTGTACACTTCTTTGCAATATGAGTGTTACAACCACATCGATAACAACCTTGAGAATTGTTACCCCTATCATTTCTCTTGAAATGATTCTTGCCCTTTTGGACTCCATGGCTATTCTGATTCTCATTGTGTTTCCACTTTCCCTTAAACCTTCTTTGAACCACGAAAGTTTTGAGCATTGTAAGAATTGAAATGTGCTTCAGGCAGCGGCAATGTTCCCGTTGGACAGGAAAGGTTATTCTTATCAAGAATTTCATTGTGCTTTTCTGCCTGAAGAAGTGCATATATCAATTCAGAATGCTTCCTATACTTTTGGTTACGATGCTGTTCAGCAATCAACCTCATTTTAGGATGGAAAGTAGAGAGCGTCTTCTCAATGAGATCCGTGATCCAAAGCACCTGCGTAATCTCAACTTTGAGTTGATTTGATGCGGCGGAGTTGTATGCCTTGGACTTGAAATCACAGAGCGGATTAGTGCCCATTGCCTTTGCGCTTCAGGCAACATCACAGATCTCTGTTGATCATAGCGCTCCTTTAAGGAGTCCCATAACGATAGAGGATTTTCTTCCATCATGTACTCATCTTTCAGAGCGGGATCGAGGTGATGTCGAATGAAGTGTAAAGCAGCATACTTTGCCGGTTCTGGTATAGCAGGAGCACCTTGAGCAGGTGTGGTTATAGTGCTGATCAAATTCCTGGATGACAAGTTAATCTTGACATCCGTTGCCCAGGTCAGATAGTTTCTGCCATCAAATGCAAGTTCAGCAAATTCTTTCTTGATATGTTATCCATAGCCTACATGAAAAATATCATGCCCATTAATTTACCAACAAGTAAATTAATTGTGTGTAAAATAGCATGCTTGATCCACTTGAAGGTTTAGGAAAAGCCTATTCAACCCATCATATGACATTCTACAAATAGATAATCACCATATATGGTGTAGGTCATATTTGTAGGACACATGGAGATAGTCACTACCAAGTAGTGTAGATCTCACTTACATGTGTACTTTCATTTTTGCTTTAAACATAAGGTAATCACTACAAAGTAGTGTAGACCGGCCTCTTATGGTACTTCACACAACCTTGTGTTTAATAAAACACATTGAAGGTAGTCGCCAACTTGGTGGCGTAGACCTCACAGTTGTGTATCAAGTAATTCATTGATATTTAACCAATCCATAAGTTGTGCGCAAATTTGAATTTGTCATATTATTTTGTCAAGCATAGTCAACATAAAGCAATTAAAAAAAATTATAAATAATATAATGTTGACATTTGAACGTGCAGACACTACATAGTTAGTGCTAGAATACTAACATGCACATTATGTACAAAATCTGAAACTAAACAGCTAGACTTTAAGAAAAACGAATTTTTTTTTGACTACTAGGCCGAATCTACATAGTCTAATGCATTAGCCCCGGCCACTTTTTTCCGTTTTTTTTTTCACACGTACGTGAGGTACGTGTCCCACCACAACTCCACAAGTTGTACTCGTTAATCAAATTGACCAGGGACCAAGTCGTACTGGTCCTGGACGTTTCTGGAATCGGGACACGGCTTGAAACGATAAGGCACGGAGTGGATCGTGGAAATCCCCATCTCCTCCCGATAGAAAACTGCTCCCCACTCCTCCTTTTGCGGCGGCGGCCACTACGGTACCGCCAGAACCGCTTGCCGCCGGCAGCGGCTATTCATCGGCGAGGAGCAGCAGATCCTGGCACGCCATCCTCCTCTGAAGAAGATCCGCCAGGAAGATATGCCCCGGGCACTACTCCATTGGAGTGGCCATTGGAGAGGCCATGCCTCACCAAGCTCTGCTCCTCCGGCCGTCGACCGGAGCGCGAGATGATGAAGCGGATGCGGCGGCTCGGAGGTGGTGAAGGGGCGGCGGAGCTTCCGGCTCCGTTGGAGAAAAAATCTCCGAACGAGTTCACCGGCGCCGGAAGATATCGCCCGATGCTCGTGCTCGACGAGGTAGCACCGGCGTTCACCAGTTCATGCGCTGGAGTCGGGGACGGCAGATCCGGCGACCCTGGTGGTGAGGGTGCTGCGGGCGGCCCGGGCTCAGCCTCCTCCTCGACGGGCGCCTGATTTGCTGCAAGGCGTGGGCAGGCCCAGCCGTGCTCGCAGCATGGCGGTGGTGGAGGCGGGGCGGCGAGCTCCGGGTCGTCCACCTCCATCTCGTCGCTTTCCGGCTCCATCTCCTCATCGGCGTAGAGGTTCGGCGCCGCTGGTCCGGCGAGTATCCATGCCGGCAGTGGCCGCGCCTCCGGCATCGCGAACGGCACAGGCGGTTGTGCCTGGAAACCTGATGGTCCAGCACCATCGTCACCACCATGGCGACGACCTCCGAACCGGCGGCGACGAAGGCCGAGTTGTTGGAGATGCTGCAGGTTCCTGTTGTGGCGGCGACGGCCACCAGCGCCATGGTGGCGACGGCGGCGGCGACGACGGCCGTCCACCCGAAGAAGACGAAGAAAGAAGTTGCTAAAACCTCCTCCAGGCATTCTTACCTCTTCTTTTCTTCTTGTTTTCCGTTCGTCCTACTCCGGTGATCGCCGGAGTTCGCCTCTTGTGCTCTCGGTAGAGACAAAGTGTTGATAACGTGTGAAAGTAAAAGTGGTGAATGAATCAACCATCAGTTTATTCCATCGATGATCAGGTTTATATACAGTAGAACCGACATAGAGAAGAGTGACGTTCATTCGTGAGGCGGTGGGAACGGAAAAACCGTCGTGACGGTTTACAGCAAAGGATTACTTATTTACATGTTTAAAATAAATCCTAACATTAATAACTATACCATATACTAGGAAATTAGGTGCGGCGACACGCCGCACCCGTTAGCTAGCTAGTTATGGTATGCAGCATTATTGGCAAGAATGTGAAATAGTGATATAACGGTGAAACAATGTGAAGTACGTAAACTCTATAGCATCATCATTTGCTACTGAATATTTCTGAATGTATAGAGCAGCTATTGTTATTTCTGAAACATATTCATTCTATGATATAATTCACTATGTATTATAAATATAATTTCTGAAACATATTCATTCTATGATACAATTCACTATGTATCATAAATATATAGCTGAGCATACTTGGAATGGGAGAAGGATCGTCATGATAAGAGCAAATCTTGTGAGGAAGTACCCGACAAATTTTGAGAACACATGGACCAGTTTCCAATATTAGTACTCCTGTCAACATGAACAGCAAGAGATGTTCACATATTCCCATGGATTACCGGCTTGGTTTTGCACTTCATTTAAAATTCTATGGTGCTTAGGTTTCAACTGGTATGGTTGAGTAATCCCAGTTTCTCACCTCTGAATCTAAATAAATGATCAGCAAAGGTGTCAGAAAAATGCCATCCAAGTTCCACTGATAGGATCAGTACGACCAAACACTTGGGAGAAGCCATGTAATGAAGGTCTGGAGGTCATTAACCATACAAATCATTACATAATGGAATACAAATCATTACATAATGGAATACACAAAATCAGGTAATTTTCAAATTAATAGAGAATAACATAGAAATCGTCATTCTGTACCTGGAAAAAGCACTTACTGATTGGTTAGTTAACAAAGCATAATGGACCAAGGTTGGCACTGAAACATGTATATATCATTTGCAGAAACAAATAATGCTCTGCATGTGATTGAGTAGGTATGGTTTTATCTTTTCGGCAAATAAATATGCCAGAACATAAGTAGCAGATGGAGCTTTCTATATATCCTGCTTCCTTGGACAAAATGGAGCAAGAAGATTTTGACTAATTAATGGAAATCAGAAAAGTTGAAGGCACTCTGGTTATTTTATCAAGTGGCGTCACTCCCCAATGGACCATCTATGCATAAGATCCACATTTTAGTCATGTTCTTGGAAAACGGAAATAGAACTCATGGCATGGTATGTAAGCAAAATGTACAGGATGTGTCCCCGAGGTAATTGAGAAATAATATGTACTATTTGCGTCCACTCCACAGTAATTACAGTGATCACATAAGAATTACTTGATTCAAGGAGGACTGTAGGCAAATTGCACAACCAAAAGAATGATTACCTGCATCGATCCAAGGAAATAATGTCTAGAACTTTAGACTGGATCCCGACTAAGCTTCTGCACCAAACATGCTGAAACAAATAGTTTGTTGCCTTCGATTGGCCAAATAACGTAGGAGCACAGCAATCTAGAACGGTGCATAGTCGGAAAATCGGCACGATGAATAAGTTGGTATCACATATGTTCTGTCTTGTTTGTTGATCTTTGTTCTCCCAGATAGGCTAATAAGTGCAAGGATCTTCTATTGATAGAATTTGAGTGACACGTCCTTGACCAATGAGGTCTTCAAATTGCCTTTCCCTTGATCAGTATAATAAGTAGAGCTCTTCGGTATAACACCCCCAATTAAGTAGCAGATAAGAAAGCGGGCAATAAAATTTAGAGGAAAACATGAGCTGTTGCCACACCTGCCAACCTAAGAGTGACCTGCACAATATATACATGAAGAAAGAACCAATTTTAAGAAAGACCAAATCCTCCGTCTCTAAGCATCTGGCCTGGACAAAAATAACTAAAGGAAAAATAGTACAACAGCAAGAAAGAAACAAACAGTAGGAGGATGAAAAGTTTCTGCCGGAGAATCATCCATGGCGGAAAGCACAGTGGACGCAGCATGGAGAAGTCGCTGAATGATCTTACGACGCACATCTGAATGTAGATGCCGAGCGGGTGGAGGATGTTGACGGCCAACAGCAGCAGCCCTGGCTTGGCGGCAGTACATCTCCACCCAGGGGTCGCCCTCGTTCAGCTCCATCTCATTCGTATTTGAATCCTGGAAGAGGTTCAAGGCCACCCTGCGCCTTGCCGCCGCCATGGCGTCCGCATCCTGATGCTGCTACTCCATCTTCCCCTGCAGCAATCATGCTCCCCCAGGATCGACGTCATGTCCAGCCGCCACAAAATCTAAATAAAAAATTCCATAGCAAATCAGATCAATTCAAGCTTCAAGGAAAGGAAATCGACAGCACGGCGAACGCCACTAAGATGCGCCCGCCAACGAAGGCTACGGGCTACGGCGGAGACAATAGCGAAGGACACCAAGAGCGCCTGCCTGATTGGGGGAAGAGGGAAGTTGAAGCCACAGAGGAGATCAGCCGGGGTGTGCCGCACGGCGGCCAGCGAAGGCAAGGGGAAGGGCGGCGGCTCTCACGGGAGGAGATAAGATGTAGTGATGGGGAATTTTTTTTAATGTGGGCGATCCGGTACTGGAAGCGGTGGAAAGACTGGATTGTTCGATACCTAGCAGCGCCGCTTTGATCAGCCTAAAGTGTACACCAAAGAACTGACACGTTCACCGCTGGTAGTCTAGAAGAAGTAGTCAGGCACCGAACGCGTGCTCGATAAGCCAGGCAACGACGACTGGGCACATGGAGCAACCAGAACCGGCGAAGCATCGGCTGGCCGCACATACAGCACAGCGAGCGCGTCCATCAAAACCACTGCGCCGACGCGGCGCCGGAGCAGAGGACGTAGAAGCAGGATGACCCCGTCGGCCAGGAAACAATGAGAGGATAGTCTGACAACGACCAGAAGGAGGAAGTGTGAGGGAGCAAATTTAGCATGTAGGAAGTGAGACCGAGAATCGAGGATGGTGAGGATTTTACCTCCGTCGAGGTAGTTGCCGACGAATTCGTGATGCCATCTTCCCCTGGTGCTACCTCTTCCCGCGATGGTCGCCTGCCTCCGTGTTCGCTCCTCAAAGATGTTGACGTGCTCCAGCATCTCCCCATCCACTGCCGTGCAGCGACGGCGCCTCCACTGGCAAGGACCTCGTCGGGAGGCCACGCGACCACCCCATCCTCCTCTGCACCGCCGACCGCCTCAGGGGAGAGAAGAGGGGACGTCGCGCACTGGTCGCGCCGACAACTTCCTCGGTAGGCACGACGGCAGGCAGAGAGGAAGAGGAGGCCGCCGGCCCTCGGGGTGAGGATGTGAGCAAGATTTGTTTTGTTACTTGGACGGCGACGGTTGGGAGGAAGAGATCACATATCGTGATTTTCGTGTTTTTTTACTGCAAATCCAAGCGGTGAACCTAACCTGGATTCTTCTAGTGGGAACGTCCACCGCTTTGACGGTCTAGCAAACGAATGATAGCACGCAGAAAAGAGCAATCGGCATATCACACGTGATAGCACGCAGAAAAGAGCAATCGGCATATCACACGTGCACGTACGATAGAAATCACGAAATGTCTCGCAAAAGGTAGACGTCACTGTAGATGCGCGGAACTGTGGCTATCTACAGTACCAAAAATGATTTGGCACGTCTAATAGATCACTGAACGGTTTCACTTTCATATATGTAGTTATATATATATATATATATATATATATATATATATATATATATATATATATATATATATATGAAAGTGACGCACTTCAGCGATCCCTCAGCGAGCCAATTCAGCCACGACATTGTTCATGGTAAGCATCTACAGTACCCGTTCGTCCAGGGCCGTTGGTTTCGGGATTTACGTTAGACGAGTTCCTTCGTGCCCTGTTCTGATAGAGATTTACGTTAGACGAGTTCCTTCGTGCCCTGTTCTGGGTAGAAATATCTCTAGTCGGATCCACCTCCACTGTTCATCTCTCGGTTCTTCTCCTTCCTTCTCTCGCCGCTCGCGGCCTCCAAATCCCCGAGGCCTCTTCCTCCACGTGGCTCTGCATGTAAATTGGGGATATTCCACCTCTACCGCTTGCCAGTTTTTCTCCTTCTTCCTCGCCTAATATCAACTCCCACACGACTCTCTACCCATCCTCTCAGCAGCGGGTGGTGCCGCGCCTCGACGACCAGGTAAACCAGTCCATCGAGGCTATCAACAAGGATTTCGGATGTGCGCCGGTCCGCTGCTCCTAGGCTGGCCGCCGCGCTACCGACGAGGATGAGGTACTCCTGCAGCCCGTCGCCGCCACCGGCGTCCTCGATCTCTAGCTCTCGCCGGTTCTCCTCCTCCTTGGTCTGCAGTCCCGGCCGTACCCGATGCGGATGATGCCCGCTGCACTCAGCTGCTACAAGCGGCTCGGTCCTGCTCGTCTGGGGGGAGGGAAGACCTCCAGCAGGTAACAGCCCGTCGGCCGGGTACCCTGGCAGCCTGGCCTCCGCTAACAAGGATGGCTCCCAGCGGCGTCAGGCGTACAGCTTAGGTGAGCTTCTTTCTATTTCTTCTCTTTTCCCCTTTAGTTCTTTGTTCTCCTCTCTTTTCTACTTCTTATTTCCTGTCATCGGTTTGCATATGGGGTTAGTTTCCTTTGGTATACTTGAAATTAATAGTCTGTCTTTGGGCTACAGTTTATGATTACTTCAAACTTTTGCACTCAGCTTTTCTTGTGGAGTTGACGAGAAGGGGCAGATCTGGGAGAATACTAAGCCACATGGAGAAGTGTGGCAGTTGGAGAGTATTTTCGATGTGGCCACGGAGCCGACCATCGCTGACATGGTGACAATTAGTGTGCCTCTCCAACTTGCTTATTCCCCTCATATCCTAATTCATTTAATATTGAATAAGATATTAGATAATCCATCCATCTAATGAGATTTAGTTCTCGGAAAGCCTTTGGTCATAATGTCTGTGCGAAACAAGAGATTAGCTCTTCTTAACAGGTTCTTTTGGTCTATCTTTGCCATTGCATGGATCTTTCTGCATCTCAAATTTTCATTAAGGGCGATCAAGAATTTCTCTGATTTGAGGCCCTCATGTAGTAGGAAGGGGGCTTTGAAAGAAAATAAATTTTAGAGTGTGTAATATTAGGTGGAGTAATATATGATTAAATGTTTGCTTACTGTTTATGCAGTTGCGTCATATAGAGCATTAGATAGAATCCAGTTCAAGTTTCAGGCCTTTTACGTAGCTAGAGTAAGGAACTAATGTTTAGGATAGGACTTAGAAAGTGATTTTAACTCAAAGCAAGAGCAGCCCTATTGAATTTTCAGTAAGATGCGGAGAGAGAGAGAGTACATGATCAGTTTATATGGGTGCAGGGGCATCATATGAATTCAACATGCTTATAAAAGAATCTCTTACCTAGAATAATTACCTTATAGCTAACTGAACCAAACTACTTTTGTTCAGACAAATACAGCAGGGATAGACTCCCGCTGTGCCATTTTTTGTTTTATAAATATGGGGGAATATTTACATGGAGCAGGTTCAGCTTATTACATACTATTTTACCAGACTACTTACATACCAGAGAGATCACATCTATATATTTTGTTGTTGTGCACATGCGCTTATCTTTGGAAATGCAATAAGTACTTATCCTGAGCTTGGGACTGATTGGTAATTGCTTTGTATAAATGTCTTTGCTACTTGGTTTTCTGAATAAGGTGATATTGTTCGGACATGGTGTAGGGATGTACATAAGTTTTTATGTCAACTAACTGACCGCACTGACATGTTCCACACATAGTAATATGGTATACCATCTAGATGAGTTTTGGGGAAAGGGAGTAGTCTTCTACTGTCTAAAAATTGCAATGCTCTGTCAAGGACAAACAAAACACATGCAGTTGCTTTTTTGCGGGAAGGAACATGTAGTGTCAAGCTTTAAAAGTTCATTTCTACCTTGAAGGGTCAAGGAATTTATACCAAGATGGTCACGGTATCGGTATCCCTAATGTTGACCTACTGTGACCCTGTAGGAAGTAGGTTGTTAAGCCATCAAGCTAGGACTATTATTATTTATTTATGGATTAATAATGCTATTCGTTGAGTTACTTACTTTGCTTCCCTCTGTGTTGCCAGTCCAGGTGCCATCTTCTCCCGGATTCTACCGATCATATTTTCTTCACTACACTTTGGCTTAGATTTTTCCTGTTTTTTGGTTTATGGTTCTCGTGCAAGTTTGAACTTCTTCAGGAAAAAAGGGAGTTGTATGGAATCTACTCCCTTCGTCCATAAATAACTGACTTGCTTTTGTCTAGATTTGAATGTATCTACACGCGTTTTAGTGTATAGATACATTCGAATCTAGACAAACCCAAGTCAGTTATTTCTATCGCTATGTGGTTTATATTTGAGCATCCCAGAAATATGTTAGTGTTCTGTGGAGCATAATTTTTTTATAAATATTCCACTTGATGAAATTACCAAATGATTTTTAATTTTGGTGTATGTCTTTGTGATTGAAAAGTGTACCGGCTTAGGCAGGACGGGTTCGGTTACTGGTGCCTTCTTTCTTTTTTGAAGGAGATGTTTACTGGCCCTTAAAGGGTGCCTTACGGAAATTGTTAATTGCTCTTTCCCTTATGATATGGTGAATTGGAAAATGTTATACATACAGTCCTTTTGCTCAGTCTAATTTCCCCGTTAAGGTAATTTCACTTTCCTGCTTGATTTACCAAGCCCAGTCATGAAATTATAGTAATTGTACTGATTATTAATTTCCCTTCATGATACCAGTTCTCTTTGGAGGGTTAATTCTTCTATTAGTTATATCACTATTTCCATGTTTGATTTGTATCTCATTTGTAGAGGCATCCAATTCCTCTATTACAGTGCATTCTAATGTTCAAATTGCTAATTTGTAACTTTGTATAGTGTTGTTAGTGCTTCCACTCTGTAGTTCCAAAGGAAGATCAACACTATGTCTTCTAAGTGAACTGAGCTTCCATGCTAAAAAAAATTACATGTATGTTGTGTTTGAGTTATTGTAGAGATATCAGTTTTTCCTTATACATGTAGCTTCCTTCCATGAACATAGCATTCTTGAGTTCAATGGGCTGGTTGATCGACTGCATGGATGGTTAAATTCATATATTATATTGATAAAACAACTATTTACGTAAAGGTTGTTCCTAGAAAAGAATTGGTGTAGCTGCAATATATGGATCAATTGTTTCATTTGGCTGTTAAATATTTCAAAAGGATTGATTTTAAATCAAATAGACGCAATATTTTTGCAACCTGATATACAACCATTTAGTTTTTCTTCTTAGGTAATTCAGAAATGTATAGAACTTAGTTATTCAGTTTTTTGCACCATCACCATAAACCATGCACAACGTTTATTTGATATACATCCGGTTGAATAGTTCGAAGACCTCCTTTTATTTTCATATGACTGGGTTTCTTGACGGAATGCATTCTTTTGGTTATCGGCGAATGCTGCCATTTTCAGGGCCATCGTATTTTCCTAAGAGCTGTTGTCCTGCTTCAAACCAGGAAATTGTGGGTACGTACATTAGAGCACCGGCTAATGGCTGCGCACAGACTCTTTCCTCATTCTTTCATCTTTAGCTCAGTTTCTCCTCTTCCACAACTATTACATTTCACTGTGTATGACCATATCTATTTCTGGAATATATCCCTTAGTTTTTCCTGCTATTAAACATTTCAGAAAGGCCATGATTCTCTTATTTTTGTCTGGATTTACAAATTGACATTGGAGTTGCTCCAGGACTCCTTATATAAAACTATGGCTCCTCTGCCTGATCATGCATGCACGACACTTTTTTTTGTATTTTAGGTCGTATGGTACCTCAATATTTCATCTTGCTAATGCAGTGTAGACATGTCATGTACCTTATGACCCACCATGATTTGGTCATGTTGTACTGCTTCTTTCCTAATTATTATTGCTGGCATTAAAGTATGCACTTGGGTTTAGGTTTTTCGTGCTGAGTTATGATTTGGTTTTGATTAATCATACAACATCTATCATCACCTTCTATTTAGGTGCATCATTTGTTGTTTTTATTTTGTGTGTGGTACACGGATGATGGGATTAATCAAGAGCTTCGATTTTCTTCTGATAGCATTTATTAATTATTGACCTTTTCTTTTGAGATACTCTGTATATTTACATTTAAACTGTATCAAAGGAACTTTCAGTTTGTGCAATACCCATGTGATACATCTGTTTGTGCTTACATCATCACTCACGTATTAATCTTTCATGCTAATTTGCCCGCTAAAGGAAGAGATATTCGGCCTTCATGTTTAGAGCTAACTTTCCTGTTTATTTGGAGCGACAAATACATCATCACTCCGTAGATCCAGTGCTTAACTATTAGCAATTTATGTCATGGTTACTAATTAAAAAGTAAGTTTGTTCGACGGTAGATTATGTGATGTCTGTTGCAAGCGTATACACCTGGCTTATTAATTGCGTGTGTTTTGAATGCTGTAAGTTCTTGGATCTAATCAGACAACTATGCCTATGTATTTCAACGCTTCCGGTACACAATGCATTTCTTTTACATTCGTTGGTCATGCCACACTTTATCTATATCAAAAATGACTATTGTTCTTCACCCCGTGATCAGCTCACGGGAGCGGTGTGCTGCCGTGGCACTTTTTCTATATGTTTTTACCTCTTGAATGAGCTTAATTTTCTTATATATAGATTCGGAACCAGCTGTGTTTGTAGAAAGATTTATTATGAGAGTTGTTTATCAGAGACAACTGGTATAAGAAACCCAGCTGTGTTTGTAGAAAGATAATATATTTCTCCACTCCACAATATTATGTCCACAAGTTCTATTGTGGCAAAAAAGTAATAATCTCGGAGTATTTTGGTTACTGGCTTTAGGTCTGCACTCACCTTAAAAGCACCACAGATTTTTTTCTATTCGAAACAAATATGTATGTGTTGCTATTGATTTAGGAGCTTTAAATCAAAGTCTTCTCTGCTTTATTTACATTTCTGTCTTTCTGTATAATCCATGTGCAATCCCGCGTGAATATATCTACTAATTCTTTTATATTGTACACGTTGGCTAACACATCTAATACTCAAAGTTATGTCGGCGCTGAATCTAGCAGTTCAAGAATGAGTTAACACCACGGGCGGGGCGTGTCGCCGCGCCAATTTTCCTAGTATATGGTTATATACACGCAACATGAGACCTCACATCTACTATCTGCCAAGAGAATTAACATGCCACGAGTATGTATGTTTTGTAGGTGCGCATAGCATACATGGCATGCTGCAGATGGTTTCGTCCTTTCCTAGCTAAGATAAGCAAAGCAATCTCTCTAGCGAAAAAATCATAAGGGCGGGCGTTGGCAGAAGAGAAGAGAACGTGAAGAGAAATATGTACAGACAACGACGTATTAAGGCAACATGGTAGCTATTTTTCTATCACTGCGAGTATCGCTTCAAGGAAAATCATGTCGACACATGGGAACACGAACACAAAAGACGCACAATGTATACTAGACACATACAATTTTTAACACATACACGCAAACAACGCAAACATATAGCCATCACTTTGATCATGAAAGAAGGAAACATAGCTATACACTATGAAGCCTATAATCTTACAAAACTACAAACTATGTGAACCGGCTAACAATGGCGCAAACCACTCGCTAAATCGATAGAAAAAGCTGCCAATACATGTCTTCAACAAAGAAAGGAAGACAATCAGGGATGAAATCATCGGAATACCAGCCTAAAGAAGTGACCGTGCGCCGAGTGCTAACTGTTTTGGATATACTAAATAGGTATACCTACAGCATAGGCTCATACCGGCAAGCCCGGGTGGCCCGCAGTTGGTGGTTAGTCCTATGGCATAACCGGGCGGCCCAGTTGCTGATAAGACGGAGGCCTAGCAGGGATAAAGAAAGACGACGTGCCACCGCCTAAGATGGAATCCGGCGCCTTGGAGGACATGAAGACTAGTTAGTATTAGTTTAGGACTCTGTAACCATATCCGGCTGGGACTCTTCTTGTAACCCTAGGTCCTGGCGTTCTTATAAGCCGGTCTATAGGAGCCTTTAGGGCATAAGTAAACAATAGACAAGTGCATAGCACTACACGCACACAGCGAACCCCATAATCCCTGTAACTAGGCGTATTATCATTATAGTGATTTATAGAAGGAGTAGGACCTCGCCACCGTCGTGAGATCTGAACTTGGGTAAACCGTGTCAGGCCGACCCGAACGCTCTTATCCCACGTTTCTAAACTCGCCGTTAGGATACTCATATGGCGTACGTATCGACAATACCACGACAATTGGTGCCCACCGTGGGGCAAGAGGCGCTTACAACATGGATTTGGGCGGGATCCCTCGCCGATATCGAAGATGGCCAGATCGCATCTGGTTGAAACATCTTCGTCATCGGCATCAATTTCGTCGGCAGCATCCGAAATCAAGCGTGGACACCGTAGACAGCCCGGGTTTCGTCTAACTCGGCTAACTCGGCCACCGTGGAGTCCAGCAGTTCAATTCTGACGCATTGACGCGTTATAGCCAGCGGAAGGTTTGACTCACGCGATGTCTTCTAAGTTTCTGCGTTGAGTTCTCTTAGCGTCAGATCATGGTTTGAGTTGGGTACTCTCGTGCTAGCTTTCTCGGGGTCGAGAATCAAGCGCCATGCAGCTTGAGTCGCAACTCACAGGCCTGACTAAATCACTATGCAAATTCCAAGAAAAAGACATGCCTAGTGCTACTACTTTACGTAAGGTGGAAGGCAAAATTGATTAAACAAGGATTGCTCGTGCATGAATTTCAAAGCCCACGGAAGTTATTTTTCCAATGAAGCTTGTCCGCACATTGTCAATGCCGGGATCAATTTGGCTTTCCGCCTTGGTGTTGCGCCCGTCCCAGGAACCGTGTCCAATGGAAATTGTCGATAAGATATTTACATATTCGGCAGTAGTCCGGTCCCGGCTAGATTCGACTTTGACGACGGCTAGCTTCCCGACTCGTTTAAACAGCTAAGTACTTATTTATATTTAATATTTAGTTGTTTATAATTATGAGATTAAGATTGATTCATTCATATTCTGAGTCTTTTACCGCTTTTGTTTTGGTCATACTTTTTTCATGATTTGACTTGCGTTCGTGAGTATAAACTTTTTACTGGTTTGCCGTTTAAGGCCCCAGTACCATGCAAAAAACCCGCCTTCGGACGTTAGCTTATGTTTTCTGGATACACGTTTTCTGTTGTTTTTATGTGGATTTCGGATTAGACATCATCACCCAAGGACATGGTTATGTGCTGTGAGTCTTCCATCCCATGAAAGGTCAAGCATAAAAATCAGAATAATTGATAAGCGAACACTTGCTTAAACAAAATTTTACATAAACTGTTCAAATTAGTTGAGTTTTTCCTCCTAAACAGTTTTATGTTGTCCAGCTGCTGCATTGTTTCAGCTTTAATGCATTTGTTCAAAGGTCATGTTTGTTCCGCCTTAAATTTGTTCGTTGGACACTATCAAAGAAACAATTTAATACATTTGTATTTTTTATGTTTATGTTTCAGGTACATGACGCTTAGACATTGCTGTGTTCCTTGGGTTAATGTGTTTTTGAGACGACTTTGCGTTAGACTCGACACCTCGGGGGCTGGAATCGCAGTGTTGACCAAGACTTGAGCTGTCTTTGAGGAAGTCAACTCGACGCTCGGGGGCTTGACATCTCTAACTTAGGAGCTTTGTCCCTCTTTGAGCATCAAGCCGGAACAAACCTTGGGGGCTACTGTACGTTGATTTCCAAGATATGGTGAAAGTTCTCTTTGAGCATCAAGACGGAAAATTCAAGTGAATTCCACCTTGATACTCGGGGGATACACTGATGCTGAATTTTTGTAGTTCTCTCTAGAGCACCATGACGAAATAATTTCTGACTTGATGCTCGGGGCATTCACATTTTTACTCAAGCTACTCTAAGAGCACCAAGAGGATTTTCCTTTGAAACTCCGACATGGCGCTCGGGGGCTACAACCGTTTGATGTACAATTATGCATGCTCTTTTTGAGCATCGAGCTGCCTTCGATGAAGCCAACTCAATGCTCGGTGTCTACATATGGTTATGTCAACAAAACTTTCAAGATGGTGAAAAATCCGGCTTGCGAAATCCGGGGCTTAACATCAACTTTTCCTTCATGGAAGTTTCACTGGGTTACACGACTCGATGGCCTAAACGTCTGTGATATGAGAGGCTCTAAGACCTTAATTCGACAAGCTCTTATGTCTATGACTTTGCTGGCTCTAAGTCAACAGTTTGGAAGCCTTTACGACTGTGGCCCGGTAGCCGTGATTTTTTCCGGCTTACATACCATCTCGCATGGATGATGATATTAAAGCGTTCTTAGAGCTTGGAAGAATCACTAATGATTCGTTAGAGAGTTATCCGCCTTGGATTCGTTCACAGAAGCATACAAGCAACTATCTGGCTAGGCTTAGTCGGATGAGAATATGATATGGGAGCTCTCCTAGATTCTTTGTGAAGCATGCCTACAAATTGAAGACGACGTGATGCTTACGCTCAAAGCTAGACGGAGGAATGCGAGGATCTTGAAGAACTCCGGGGGCTACTGTTATGGATATACCAAATAGGTATACCTACGGCATAGTCTCATACCGGCAAGCCCGGATGGCCCACAGTTGGTGGTTAGGCCTATGGCATAACCGGGCGGCCCAGTTGCTGATATACAAGATGGAGGTACAACAGGGATAAAGGAAGGTGATGTGCCACCACCTAAGATGGAAGCCGGCGCCTTGGAGGACACGAATACTAGTTAGTGTCAGTCTAGGACTCTGTAACCATATCCGGCTGGGACTCTCCTTGTAACCCTAGATCCTGGCATCCTTATAAGCCGGCCTACGGGAGCCTTTAGGGCACAAGTAAACTATAGACAAGTGCATATCACTACACGCACACATCGAACCCCAAAATCCATGTAACTAGGCGTATTGTCATTATAGTAATTTATAGCACGAGTAGGATCTCGCCACTGTCGTGAGATCTGAACCTGGGTAAACCATGTCAGGCCGACCTGGACACTCTCCGTCTTACCCCACGTCTCTAAACTCACCGTTGGGATACCCCTATAGCGTGCATGTTGACAATACCACGACACTGGCCGCCATAGAAACAACGGCCTGAAGTCGCCACCACTGAGTGTTGCATCTACCGAACGACGCCCAAGCAGCGGTTTGTGCATGGAAAGTCTCCTCGTCGTCGACACATGGAAGGATGCTCCTAATCATCGCCTTTTGTCGAGCCATGAAGGAAAGCGGAGAATACCAATGACAGGGATAAGAGTATTATTATGCGCATGTAGGAAGCCTCATTATACTCATCTCCCTCCGTTGGTGTCATGGTGGTGGAACGACAAATGCCATGGGCAGGCTAAAGATGG
The DNA here is from genome assembly GCA_023614405.1 of Avena insularis. Lineage (NCBI taxonomy): Eukaryota > Viridiplantae > Streptophyta > Magnoliopsida > Poales > Poaceae > Avena > Avena insularis. The sequence goes on from CM042685.1 coordinate 259,708,983, forward strand.
GGCCAATGTGTGCTAGTGGGATCCAGGGAGGAATAGTGTAGTGGGTCTACACATGATGGATACTCTCATGATCTTTCCTTTAGATCAACAATGGTGTACACTTGCTCCTTGAGCGGTATCAGAGAGAGGTGGAATAAGAACTAAGTGGCTCTCCTAGGGTTTCACCTCTCCAGAATGAATCGACCTCCCCTCTAGGAGGCCCTGGATCACCTTATAAAGGGGTGGCCAGGTTACAATTAGGACTGAGCTAGACATCTTATTCCCAATATATGCCCTTCCCAAAGTGGTAATTCGGCAGCCTCCTTTTCGATGTCTCCCTTCTCTGCACGACAAAGACCTAGAGCCCACGACATTTGACCGTTTGGCATAGTGGACTGTCACCTCATGACCTCTGTTCTGTCTCTGTCCCTATGGTCCTTGTCCTTAGTGCTTGTCTCTCCTTGGATTCCTCGAAGAGAGACAGAGGATAGTGTTGACCTTGGGGCTTGCTCTCTCCTTCTTGAGCAAGCCATCTCCTGACTAGGCTTCGTCCAATATGACTCAGCCAGGCGTGTACCTGCAAATACAAAGTGATCTATACATCGTGCCGACATACCTCATATGTCGGTTGAGTCCTGCCAAAGCTATTTATCTTAGGGTAATCCATCCCTAATTCAGCCGACCCTTGTATACCTCGGCCGGATCATGCCTTGTCCCAATCAATACCTCGGTGGGCTTTGCCCTTTTACCTCAGCTTGACCCTACCTGGGGTCATCCCCCCAACAGTTGGTGTAACCCCCGTGCCGTCGACAGTGGTACTCGCGAACACCAAAGCAACAGGCCATCCAGCCAGCCATGCCCTTAGATGCTTCTCTGGTGAGACGTTCGCTGGCCCACATTGTACAATTGTACCACTAAAACAAACCTACTTTACCGTGTTGTCCTCATACCGCTATCAAACCTAGAAGAAACCACACCAGTCCCTAGAACGCGTCGAATATGGCTAGGCCATCGTTCGGGAGCAATTTGGTGGTGGTCCTTCTAGGACGAAGAGATGCATGAAACTAGGCCACGAGAATAGAGTATAAGAGCTAATAAGATGTCATGGATACGAAACCAAGAGGTCTTTTATAGAAGAGCTCTGCCTCATTGTGCAAGGCATGCACGGGTTCTTGTGATGAGGACATGTATGTGGGTGGATCCTGCTGGCGTGGAAAACCACTCACACACACGATGGTCGTGCGGCGCATGATAATGCCACGCATGGCTCGTCGCAGTTACATGCGTAGGATTTGCTTGGCTCTAAACAGGATCCATTGTACGATCTCGCCGCGATAAGCTGTGGACGTCTAAACTCTATGCTGCCAGGTCGTCCCTCTACCCGCGAAAACAAGCGAGGTCGACGATCTACGTTTAACAGACGACACTGCCTTACATCGTCACGTCGGCCCCGGAATTTTCCATGTCCACGAGAAACCATGACCTACATGGTATTATGGTGCCACGTCGTCTCTGGACGACCCCACATCCGCAAGAAATCGTGGACAACATGCGCTTATGGCTCCACATCGGCTCTGGATGGATCCACGTTCGTGATAATCACTACAAGAAATGTTTCCTTCCGCAACGACTGGGCATGTCGGTCGTCGTAGAAGGCGCCTCTTCCGCGACGAAAATCTCAGCTTGACTGTGGTCGACGCAAAACTTTTTTTCCCGATTTTGCGCCCCCCTACTATGACGAAACCACTAAAAACATGGAGAAAGATCGACGGGCGCGTGGCAGAAGTAAGATGTCCGCTTTCTCGCGATATGTTGACTCGCCGAAGTATTTTTTGCATGTGGGTCCCGGACGTCAATGACTATAGTGGACAAAAAATTTTGGTCACGCCTCTGTGATTTGAACTCGATAACATTGTCCGACGCATCTTCCGTTTAGTCAGGCTACTTGGTCCCGCATGTCTGCCTTACATTAGAGGAATCATGTGTATGATGGAATTTTTTTCCTTTCTAGTTTCGAAATTGATAGCATCTCTCGATGCATCTACCGTTTAATCAGGCTGCTGGGTCCCACATGTCATCCTCACACTAGAAAAACCGTGTGCATGATGGATTTTTTCCTTGGCTCGTGCCTCCCTGATATGAACTCGATAATGTTGCTCGATCTATCTGCCATTAATCACGATGCTGGGTCCCACATGCTAGCCTCTCATTACAAGGATCGTGTATATGATGGAATTTTTTCCTTCGCTCCCGCTACCATGTTCTGAACTTGATAGCGCTACTAGATGCATCTACAGTTTAATCACGCAGCTGGGCCTCACATGTCATCCGCTCATCAGAAGAAACGTGTGCATGATTTAGCTTGTGCCTCCCTGATTTAAACTTGATAATGTTGCTCGAACTATCTGCTGTTAATCATGATGTTGGGTCCCACATGTCAGCCTCTCATTAGAAGAATCGTGTGTATGATAGAATTTTTTCCTTCTCTCCCGCTACCCTGTTCCAAACTTGATTGCGCTACCGTTTAATCATGCATCTGGACCCACATGTCACCCTCTCATTATAAGAAACGTGTGTATGATGGATTTTTTGCCCTCGGTCGCGCTACCCTGTTCCGAACTTGATAACGCTGCCAGATGCATAATCACGCAGTTGGGCCCTACGTGTCATACTCTCATTAGAAGAAACATGTGTATGATGGAATTTTTGCCCTTGGTCGTGCCTCCATGTTAACTTGATACCGTTGCTCGCTGCATCAACCGTTTATTCAGGCTGGTGGGTCCCATATGCCAGGCTCACATTAGAATAATCGTGTGTATATGATTTAATTTTTTCTTCTCTAGCGCTACCCTATTTCTAGCTCGATGAATCAGCCATTTGGTCACGCACCTGGGTCCCATATGTCAGCATTTCATTAGAAGAACGTGTGGGACTTTTTTCTCGCTTGCAATTCCGTATTTCAAACTTGGCAACGTTGCTCGATGCATGACCAGACATTTATACAGGCTGTTGGGTCCCACATGTCAGCATCTCATTAGAAGTAACGTGCGCATATGTTGGATTTTTTTTCTTGCTCGCGCCTCCATGTTTCGAACTTGGAAACGTTGCTCTATGCATCAACCATTTATACAGGCTGTTGGGTCCCATATCTCGGCATCTCATTAGATGAAACGTGTGCATGTTGGACTTTTTTCTCACTCGCGCTTCCATGTTTCGAACTTGGCAACGTTGCTCGATGCAACAGTGGTTTATACAGGCTACTGGGTCCCTATGTCAGCCTCTCATTAGAAGAAATGTGTGCATGCTGGACTTTTTCCTCTCGCACCTTCCTGTTTCAAACTTGGCAACGTTGCTCGATGCACCTGCCATTTATACAGGCTACTGGGTTCCCCATTTCAGCCTCTCATTAGAAGAAACGTGTGCATGTTGGACTTTTTTCTCGCTCGCGCCTCCCTGTTTCGAACTTGGCAACGTTACTCGATGCCTCCTCTGTATTAGGTCTCTCTGGTGGGTCCCACATGTCAGCCTTCTCTGTAAAGACATGTGCGTATGTTGGACATTTTTTTTGAATGCCTTCCCGGTTTGAGCTTGGTAACGTTGCTGGGTCCTAGATGTCAGTTTTCTCTATGCAAGAAACATGTTTATGATGGAACAAATGTACATGTACGACATAAATTATATATATTGATAATCCTAGGTTATGAATCAAACTCAAGACTTCAACAAATAGCAACTGCGTGCACTTCCACTATGCTAGAACCAACTATGCTACTACTCATAAAATATTAGGATTAGAAATGTTGATATCACCTTAAATGGAAAGGTCGCGATGATGATTGCCATTAAAAAATGCTACATGGTCAGCATAAATAAAACTTGGGTAGGCAAATCTTGCACTATACTTAATCAAAATGGCACGGAAAATACTAAATTAATTAGATTTTGGGCGATATAAAAAATAATTTGGGTCCAATCTTGTGAACAAATGGGATTATTATCATGGGCTCCTTATTGAAACTTCTTCAGTGTGCTTCATGCTTAAAAAAAGTAACAATGTGTTGAGGGTTGGCGGCCTACGGCCGGCCTGACCCAAGAAGGACAAATTCACAATATTTTGGGCTAGAGTTGGATCAAATGTACTATTTTCTAATGAACTCCTAACTGAATTTGCAATGTTTTGTGCCGTACTTGGGTCGAATGTCCAATCTTTTCGTTAACTCCTTAGTGAAAATTCGATGTAGTTAGTAAAATATAATGGGGTTTGGCGGTTCTGCTCACCACCAAAGGCTAATTAAGGGATGTTTTTTTGAAACAAGATTATGGGAAGTTTTTGGTCTAAAGTGGGTTTCAAAAATTCATTTCCATAGGCTCAGTAGTGAAAATACATTGTATTGAAGGTCAATGGTCCAACTGACCTGGCTGTACCTACGCTCCATCCAAAAGAATGAAGTTGGAAAGGGATAAAATTGACTGATATTGTAAGACTTGATATGACCTGGCTAGCAAAAAACTTTGGCAGCGCGGGATTCGAACATGGAAAGTACTGGAGGGAGTTTGACTAATTAACATAAAATCTTGTCATATCAAGTCTTACAGTGGAGGGTCATTTTTTCAGCAAAGGTTATATTTCGATATGTTTGAGTGGCTCTGAATCTGCCCAATCGATTTGATATACTCCCTCCGACTCATATTAGTTGACTCAAATTTGTCTAGATTTGGATGAATCTAGACACTATTTAGTATAGATTCATCCAATTTTTTGACAAATCCAAGTCAAATAATATGGGTCGGAGGGAGTACTCAAGACCATGTAATCATGCCATTTAATCTGTAGGTGATAGAGACACAGTGGCCTTGACTTGCCCAGCTTCAGATAGATCAGGTAAGCACCAGCTTATATTGATCACTCGAAGTTGTATGCTTCAGTACGATCAAAATAATAGATGCCGAAAAAAGGCAAAGAATTCAGACATTTAGTTCATAGCTTCGAACATAATAATACAACTAGTTTGTACACTAGCACATCACACTACAATGTCAGCACATCAGAGCTTGACTTGTTCATTTCACATACACACTGGAGCAGATTCAGTACCAAATGCCTTATCTGAAATTATGCAGACTCAGACCCCCTGACCAACCCACTGAGCCATGTGAGCTTCCACCAACTTGGTCCAAATCACATATGGGTTTCCACATACATGGGCTTTGATATTTATGGAAAATCTGAAATCACGCATGGGTCTAATGATTTAGCCCATTATTTCTAACACAAGAGCAGGTCCTGTGCCGTCAACCCTTCCGAGCGACATAGGGAAGATGTCGGGATCACTTGGACAATATGATCCTACCTACTTTATAGATCTAAGTATAATTTTGTTATGCCAAGATATGATGAGACACTTTGTGGTAGATGTGGGCCCATACCAACATTGCATGGGCTATAGACCTCTCTGGGTTGGCTAGAAACACCATCATCAACTATTGGTTGTGTGAGTAAACACTTGGCCAACATGATCCCACCTAGTTGGATTTAAAAATCATGTAGGGTATTCCACTCACTTTCTCTACACTCCATGGTTAAGCATCAGCAGATGCTCATCTCCAAGCAGATGTAGCTTTTGTTATGGTGAGTCTGTTACTTTGTTTGATCTGCTATAGATACTTCCTAAACTTAGCATGAATCTGTATTCCAAATATTGTGATGGTTAATCTACTTAAACTTATAATGATAGTAGATGTAGACTATTGGTGTGTACTTGTTGTTTTGAAGATTCAGTTGCCTGAATGCACTGTTAATTTATATAGTGCATACACTGCAGTTGGTTTGAGAATTATGAACATGATAAGACATTTTTTATGAGGTGAACCTTTAGTTAATTTTGGATTATATGCTATACTATTGAATAAATCTTATGCATCTTCTAATGTTTAGTTTCGTCAAGTTACTGTTGTCGTCAGCCTATTGTCGACAACCTCTAGATTTCGTTCAATTTCAGTTAGCACCTGAAAACCCTACACCTGTTTCGTTCAGATTCATGCAGCACTTGTTTAGGTCATCGTTTGAACCATTCTTTCGATGGAATGACAAACCGGATCGAATGGGATATAATAGGGGGACGTAGTCCATGCCCTGCACGTTGATTCGCGGGATGGCACTAGTACTATCTGGTCATCTGGAGCAGAGTTCTTAGACTGTAACTCAGAAGCTTTCTTGAGCATCTATAACTCTAAATAAATAGATAGAAACAACAGGAAAGCAGATAGGTTTCGGACTGCGCAAAAGGTGTCTTCCGTTGCAACTCATATAGTTCAGATAGTTTAGTTTATAGTTTCAAAATAGAAACACGTAGTAGTTAAGTTCAGGAGATCAGCACCGAGGAAAGCCTGGCAAAGAGCTGCTCATCCTCCTCCTTCTCTTCAAGTAGTAGGTGATGTACGAGCATGTCCTGCCTGATCTTGACCTGCTCATTGAGCAATTCCTTGAGCTTCCGAAGCAGGTTCATGTTGTTGACATGGAGATCGACATTAGAATTTTTAGCCTCACATTATCCTTCGAGAGCCCCTCGATGATGGTTGTATTCCGTCGGATCGAGGCTTGGATCTTTTTATGCAATTTCCTCTGGGCAGAGTTGTCCCTTTTCAGCTGGTCGCGCTCCTTATTAAGGGTCTTTACAACTAATTTGAGCTATTCTAATTCCAGTTCTTGAGTTTGCATTTTCTCCCTATGGCTGCTTATCTGTGCATTAAGCCAAGCATCCACCTGAGTGTTGAGTTGTGGCTTCTTTTCCTGGGACAAAGAAAACGTGGTTTCAGCCCTATCACGGAACAGGGAAAACAATATCTTAAGTTATAACACCGAGCTTTATGCAAGACTGGGCGGTGCGGAAAAGATCAGGAAAGCCCGATTCCTACGTAAAAACCGTAGTGTACAGTGCTTACCTTGCTGACTCGGGAAACTGGGGCGAAAAGGTTTGCGGGTGAACCACCGGCTCTGAACATGGAGAAGAAGATGACGATGAAGGAGAAGAAGAATGCTGGAGAATACGATTAAGGAGAAGAAGTACAAGACCTACCCGGAGGACCCCTTTCCTGCGGGCACAGCCTTCATGATCATATCTTTTGACTCTGCAGTGCGTAAACCATCCTGGCAAGATCTTTCTTTTCTCTCCTCGTGCAATGTATCCACTAAACGCTTCCGGGAGGGAGGCATGGTTGCGCAGAGGGAGGGAGCAGGAGCGGGATAAGCATGTGAGGAAGAAGAAAGGGAGGGGGATAAGCATGTGAGGAAGAAGAAAGGAAGGAGGGCGCCTAGTGACGAGTGGAGGTAGATAGTCAAAAGTCTAGGCACACCACGGTCGTCTCCCCTACTATCTCCAGTTGTATCCACCGTGCGATGTGCCTTATAGGAGAAGTGTTGTGCACACGTGGCAGAGCATAAACAGAGAACTACAACGATGCGACTGATTTGATGCTCAATTCAATGACACTTTGGCGCTGATACAATGCTGCACACGTCCGTCTTGCACGCGTCATGATGACACAGTCCTGCGTCGGATCACACAGTTAGTCGTACAATTTATTTTATTAATAATGGCACTTTGGCGTGGATATAATGGTGCACGTGTCATTATAACATAGTCTTGCATCAAGATGACACTTTTTATGGCGAGGGGATTTCTGGCGCTCCTTCCCGATGCATCCCGAGACCCCAACTCTTCTCCGCGCATGCAAGTTTGCAACATAGACAGGCCCGCCAGTGAAAACATAGATGTGATACGTCGGAAACGTATCTATAATTTTTTATGCTCCATGCTTGTTTAGTATCTACTTTGCTTTACTTGTCTACACTTTGAGGTGTTTTTACATGTTTTTTGGTACTAACCTATTAACAAGTTGCAACAGTGCCAGATGCCTGTTTTCTGCTGTTTTTGGTTTCAAAAAAGTTAGTAAAGAAATATTCTTGGAATTATATGGGACAAACGTCAAAGTCAATTACTTTCCGTGGGGAACAAGAAGTCTAGAGGAGAGACGGAGAGTGTTTCCAGGGCGCTCAGAACCCCTAGGCACGGGTGTGCCCTGCCCCACGCCTGGTTAGGGTGTGGGGCCCCTGGCCGCCGCCTCGTCCTCCCCCTTTGCCTATAAGAAGACCCCGATGCAGAAACCCTAAGCACCTGATCAAATATCCACGAAACCATTTGTAGCTGCCGCCACCATCGTCCCTAGATCGGGGGGATCTGAAGTTCTTCCCGGCACCCTGCCGGAGGGTAGATCATCCTAGAGGCCTTCTCTCCGGTATGATGCGTGAGTAGTTCCACCTTGGACTATGGGTCCATATAGTAGCTAGATGGTTGTATCTCCTCCTTTGTGCTTTCATGTATAGATCTTGTAAGCTCCATTCATGATCAAGATATAATCTATTTATAATCATGCATGTTGTGTTTGCAGGCCCGATGGATATTGAGATTATTATGTTGGTTTGATTAATGGTTTTGTCTTTATGATTCTATCATGTCTGTGTTGTTTGTGATCTTGCATGCTCTCCGTTGTTAGTAGCTATCTTGGCCAAGTAGTTGCTAGTGACTCCAAGAGGGGGTATTTATGCTCGATAGTGGGTTCATGCCTCTAGTTTCCAAGGGAAGTGACAATAATCTCTTCGGTTGTAGATGTGTTGTTGCTACTAGGGAGAAAACAATGGTCTATTGTTCATGGAACATGTGGACTATTTACCTTACACACTTTGCTTAAAGCAGTTGTCTGTTGCTTGCAACTTAATACTGGAGGGGGTTCGGATGATAACCTGAAGGTGGACTTCTAGTCATAGATGCAGTTGGATGGCGGTCTATGTATCTTGTTGTATTGCCCAATTGAATCTCATAGGATCTTTCTGACTAGTAATTGCATTGTTATGCCTTGCTCAGTTCCTGTCAATTGCCCTACTGTAATTTGTTTACCCTTCATGCCATGTTGTTTATCTAAGGAGAGCACCTCTAGTGAACTATGGACCCCGATCCAATCTTTACCATTGATACATCCTCCATTGTTACTTATTTACTTGCTGCAAACCATTACCTTCCACACCATATGTTTAATCCTTTGTTACAGCAAACCGGTGAGCTTGACAACCTCACTGATTCGTTGGGGCAAAGTCTTGACTTTATGTTGTGCAGGTCTCCGCGTTGGTTGCAACACCTGTGTGACTTTTCCTTCCTCCTTCTGGTTCGATAACCTCGGTCTCAACTGAGGGAAAACTTGCTTCTTGCTCTTCACACCTTGCGCTTGGGGTTACCAACGAAGTGCCACATCGAGCATCATCAAGACTTTCTGGCGCCGTTGCCGGGGAGGCTAAGGACGTCTTCACTAGGGGAGTCCTTCACTTCCTTTCTCTTTACTTTGTTTTTAGTTTGCTTTGTTTCTTTTGCTTGGTTTTGTTTGCCTCTTTTCAAAAAACACAAAAAAATTAGTTCCTACTCTAGTTGCTACCATGTCTGGTTTTGGATCAACCTCTATTTCCCCTGTGGTAGAAATCTCCACTTTTAAGCAAAAAAGTGAAGAAAGTTTTAAAGAAGCTTGGTCTAGAATCTCTGCTTTCTAGAGGGAAACTGAGCCTAAGGTAAGCCTTGGCTTGGTTTTTGATAGTTTCTACCAAGGTATTGCTCTTCGTTATAGATATGCTTCGGATGATGTGGCTGAGAAAGATTTTTTGCTATGTACTGAGGATGAAGCTTTTGATGCCATAAGGAAATTAATCATGATTTATGGTACACCTGGCAAGTCTGATTCTGCTTTCATAAATATTTTTGCTAGTTTGAACACACTTGAGACCAATATTGCAGCTATGAATAGTTTCTATCACACGCTTAGGGCTTACCATGATTATGTTCCCATAAATTTTGAGCCTTCAAAGTGGTTCCCCACAATCAAAGTCTCAATAAACACTACACTTTTTGATGCTCGCTGTGATATCATGTCTGAATTTTGTCTCATGCCTAAAGATATTTATGATTCCTTGAGTCTTCGGGGGCTTATTGAAGGAGGAGAGGAAATCTCTCTTACCAACAATGCTACTATATTACTCATTGGAATAGCTGAAGGTGTGTTTACAAAAATCTCAGGGAAAATGGTGACTACTGATTATCTTGTTATTGAATGTGTAGGCAAGGGACATATCACACTTGGAAGATCTCTACTGAAACACCTTGGGGCAGTGATAGATGTGGGAAAAGGCATCATGCATTTTTCTCCTCCAGTAAGCAATCATATCTTTCCTAAGGAAAAGAAGAAAGGTAAGAAAGGAAAGAACAAGAAGGTTGCTTTATCATTTGAAAATACTTGATTCTTCTTGCTTCTTGTGCCTAACTTAAAGGCGTTAAAGAAAAGTACTTGTTGGGAGATAACCCAAGAGTTTCCTTGAGTCTTGGGAGTTATTAATTTAGTAATTACCTCTCCTTATCGTTTTTGTTTGCTTTTTTATGCCAAGAATGACCTCTAATGAGAGGAAAGTAAGATTTGGGGAGTTGCTGTCCCGAAACAGATTTATGTCCTCCACCAAAATAATTCGTGAGAAGTCTATGTAACTCGGATTGAGCTCAAAATTTACGAATAAATCCCCCAGTATGTTATCTAAATTTATTTAGTTCAATACTTTGTAATTTGAGCAACAGAAGATGTTCGAAAAAATCGGTTTCTACCTGCTGGTCTGTTTTGACAGATTTCTGCCATTATTTGCATTTGCTTCTTATTGATTCCGTTTTGAGTTCTTTGGGAAATTGAGCTTTTTGAAGGAGTTGCTACAGTATATTGTGTTTTTAGTGAAAAGCCTTGCTATTCCACAGCTTTGCCAGAGGTCTAATATCTTTTGAATAAACTAATGTTGCTAATGAAGATTGTGTGAAGTTTTGTATGAAGGAAAAAAATTCAGGTGTAGAGAGAGAATGATGTAATGAGATGAAGAATGGACAAAATCTCAAGCTTGGGGATGCCACCATGGTGTCACCCCAAGAAATATCCAAGAGGTACAAGCGTCAAAGCTTGGGGATGCCCAAGGCATTCCCTTCTTCATCAATAAAAAGCTCAGGTCTGTCTAGACACTTCGTTTTTATTGTTTTATGCACAGTTGTGTTGTTCTTGGAGCGTATTAGTTTTCGTTTTCTTCGCTTAGGTTTTTTAGTTTGCTTGAATAAAGTAGTTTGGACCCCCATTCTCGCTGTGTTTTGTTGCAAATAAGTTGCTTGGTGTTGGAAAGGAGTAGTAAGTTCTTGCTTGAAGTGCAAGAGGATCTTGCATTGACTGTGACTTAGACTTTAGCATGACATGGTAGGTGTTGTTTTGGCATTATTCTTAGTGATTATTGCTGTAGAATGGCTTTCTCCAAGTCATTGGGATAGCTTAATGTGCCTTGAAGAAATTATGCGTTGTTTTAGCATGAAAAAGCATAGTATTGTGGTATTCTCCTTTGATCCTTTGCTTGGGTTGACTTGGCACATGCTTACACCATGTTATGACTATGACAACTCACCATTAGCCTCTATGATCATTTAGTCCTTGACTTGTAGTACTACTCTTTGCTTTGATTAGTAATGCTTTGTTTCTCTGCATGATTATGGCCATTATGCTCTCTTAATTGGTTGCTCCCAGTATTTTGCTAGCCTCCACTTGTATGAGTAAGCTCTACTCATGCTTCCAACTCCCAAGAAACCAAGTTTTTCCAAAGTGTCCACTATAAACTCCTATGCATGGTGTGTTACACCATTCCAAGTATATTCTTGTTTTCAGCTATCTTCCAATTAAAAAGTATTTTGTTATGTGAAAACTTAGTGATTAAAGCCCTCACGAACTTCATGGCACACTTTATATTCTTTGCCCCTAATAAACTTGAACCATTGTGACAATTTTGTTGTATATGCTTGCACTTATACATTGGAATTAGCAGAACTATGCTGTCAGGGGGAACGTTTTCAACATTGCACTTGTACTTTGTACTCAGTTGATATCATGCTTTTTTGTCTATGGATGTCACCGGTGTGAAATAAAGAGGGAACTTGTAAGTCCATGGAGTTTGTATTCTGTGTTAGAGAAATGCCTGGGCCGCTAGCCTGAGCCATGCCTAATCATGGTGGAAACTTGCAGCATCACCATAGTGAGCTATCTATGAAGCATCCTCAATAAAAAGCTATGCATATAGTAAATAAAAGATCGCTGAGATGCTCATTGTCTGCTTGCCTTTTCATTTTGGTTATGGGAAAGCTCCTGTACCATGTGCAAGGGGTACCCCGTTGGCGATTCTCAATGATATGCAAATACTTACAATGACAAGAACTTACCTATGACTGAAGTTGAGTGTGCATGAGGTGTGGCCCTCGTATTCAAGAGACTTGAGATTTCCAACTTATACTTTGTAAAGCATATACTCCATATTTGCCACTTTAACCTTAATCACTTCAAGATGCTTATGATAGGGGCAATGAGGGCTGAAAGCTAACAAGTACCATAATTTTTGGAAGCTCTTTTTGAAACTTGTAATCCGTGCTTCCTTTACAAAAAGGCTTTTCTTCCACCACTATTAAGTCTCCACCTTCTACCTTTAGGCACCATTAAGAGAGCATAGTTTTCATTATGTGTGCAGTGTTCCAAAGCTTATTGATTGATGCATATTGTGATATTACTTGTTCTTGTGCTATTTGTTTCTAGTCACTCTTGTGAACTTTGAAGGTGTCCTATGCATCTATTTGCTACTCTATGAGGGACAAGCTGATTGCCACTATGTTATGTTTTCTGTATGTGAAACAAACAAACGTTTTTCAATGCATGTTATTCATGATCTTTGTTTGTAGCCTTTCATGTTGCATGCATAGTTACTATGTCCTATTGTTAGAACTCCATCTTTCATGCACATGTTTAGAGTTCTTTGATCCCAACTTTCAATGCTTGCAAATGGTTGGATCTTTATTGTGAGGGTGCATGTCACCTCAAAAATTATTCTTTTATCACTTACCTACTCGAGGACGAGCAGGAGTTAAGCTTGGGGATATTGATACGTCAGAAACGTATCTATAATTTTTGATGCTCCATGCTTGTTTAGTATCTACTTTGCTTTACTTGTCTACACTTTGAGGTGCTTTTTACATGTTTTCTGGTACTAACCTATTAACAAGTTTCAACAGTGCCAGATGCCTATTTTCTGCTGTTTTTGGTTTCAGAAAAGTTAGTAAAGAAATATTCTCAGAATTGGACGGGACAAACGTCAAAGTAAATTACTTTCCATGGGGAACAAGAAGTCCAGAGGGGAGACGAAGAGGGTTGCCAGGGCGCCCAGACCCCCCCTAGGCGCGGGTGGGCCCTATCCCGCGCCTGGGTAGGGTGTGGGGCCCTTGGCCGCCGCCTCGGCCTCCCCCTTCGCCTATAAGAAGCCCCTGATGCAGAAACCCTAAGAACTTGATCAAATATCCACGAAACCTTCTGTAACCGCCGCCACCATCGCCCCTAGATCGGGGGGATCTGAAGTTCTTCCCGGCACCCTGCCGGAGGGGAGATCATCCTGGAGTCCTTCTCACCGGTATGATGCGTGAGTAGTTCCACCTTGGACTATGGGTCCATGTATTAGCTAGATGGTTGTATCTCCTCCTTTGTGCTTTCATGTATAGATCTTGTGAGCTCCGTTCATGATCAAAATCTAATCTATTTGTAATCATGCATGTTGTGTTTGCGGGGATCCGATGGATATTGAGATTATTATGTTGGTTTGATTAATGGTTTTGTCTTTACGATTCTATCATGTCTGTGTTGTTTGTGATCTTGCATGCTCTCTGTTGTTAGTAGCTATCTTGGCCAAGTAGTTGCTAGTGACTCCAAGAGGGGGTATTTATGCTCGATAGTGGGTTCATCTCTACTTTCCAAGGGAAGTGACAATAATCTCTTCGGTTGTAGATGTGCTGTTGCTACTAGGGAGGAAACAACGGTCTCTTGTTCATAGAACATGTGGACTGTTTACCTTACACACTTTGCTTAAAGCAGTTGTCTGTTGCTTGTAACTTAATACTGGAGGGGGTTCGGATGATAACCTGAAGGTGGACTTCTAGTCATAGATGTAGTTGGATGGCGGTCTATGTATCTTGTTGTATTGCCCATCGAATCTCATAGGATCTTTTTGACTAGTAATTGCATTGTTATGACTTGCTTAGTTCCTGCCAATTGCCCTGCTGTAATTTGTTTACCCTTCATGTCATGTTGTTTATCTAAGGAGAGCACCTCTAGTGAACTATGGACCCCGGTCCAATCATTACCATTGATACATCTTCCACTGTTACTTGTTTACTTGCTACAAACCATTACCTTCCACACCATACATTTAATCCATTGTTACAACAAACCGGTGAGCTTGACAACCTTACTGATTCATTGGGGCAAAGTCTTGAGTTTGTGTTATGCAGGTCTCCGCGTTGCTTGCAACACCTGTGTGACGTTTTCTTCCTCCTTCTGGTTCGATAACCTCGGTCTCAACTGAGGGAAAACTTGCTTCTTGCTCTTCACACCCGACGCTTGGGGTTACCAACGAAGTGCCACGTCGAGCATCATCAAGATGCGGCCCAGCAAACATGCCCTAAACCTCCCTAAAACAAAACATGTCGTAAAACCACGTCTTTGCGCTTACTTGTAGCTCAACTTTGACCTAGTTTCGTTAAATTTTCAAGATACAAAATATTTTCACGCATGCGTATGTGAAGCATATACATCAGTACAAAGGGTATGGCTCAGCTACTAACTTGCGAAGGACCCGACCGCTTTTCCTTGCAAAATTTTAGGGCCCTTTGTGTGAAATTTAGGGACTTCTATGCATTTTTCTATTTTTCGAGGTCTTCAATGTAAATCGTACTCCCACCGACCATGTCGAATTTTAACTACAAGTTTTCTTTTAATTTTTTCAAAAAAACTTTTGAAGCCAACTAGGAATTCAGTATATCGAAAACCATCAAAAAGCTTTTTCATAGAACTTTCAAAGCACTACAATTCACTTGTAGTTCAGATTTAACCTGATTTTGATAAATCGACATTTGTATGAAAAGAAAGCAAGGTCCAATTTGTATGAAATTCGAGAGGAATCTATCGCGCTTATCAAGTTTGACCTAATTTCGTTAAGTTATTAAGATGCAAAATCTTAGCAAGAAGTTGAACCTATTGGTTAATCAAGAAACAAATCGCAAAACTGTCAACGCAAACTAAAATTTACCCGTAGTTCATATTTGACCTAATTTCGATAAATCGACATAGCGCCATTCAAGTGAGCAGAGTTAGCTAGGCCAAAGTTTGAAAAAATTTCAAACATGGGAATCGTATAAGTGGTACACAACATGTCAGCCCACTATATATATGACTGAAAATCTTGGCTTGTGTCATTCAGATCCATATTATATTATTCAGACCTACTTTACGGAAAGGAACAATCTCGTCGTCACTCGGAACATTGAGAATGTTCTTTCCTGATAGTAGCAAACTCACACCGACGGTGTTGTTTACTAGAAGAAGATGCACCCATTCTAACTTCAAAAATACAATTAATTCAAGAGCAATCTATCACTCTTACTGGTACCTCTTGGTTTGACCTATTTTTGTTGAGTTGTCAAGATGAAAAATCTTAGCAAGAAATTGAACCTGTTGTCAAAATTCTCGGTGGTGGGTTGTGATGTATTACATGACCCCCCTCCGGATGGTTACCTCAAAAAGGATTCATAGAACTTTCAACGCAATCTATAATTTACTTGTAGTTGAAATTAGACCTAATTTCGATAAATCGACATAAAGTCTTTCAAGTGAATAGAGTTAGCTAGGACAAAGTTTGAAAACTCATAAAACATGCGAATCTTAAGTACAACATGTCGGCCCACTATATATGTCTGAAAGCTTGGCTTGTGGCATTCACACCCATATTCTTCAGACTTTCTTTTCGAAAAGGAACAATCTCGCCATCACTGAGAAAAATTAGAATATTATTTTCCGATAGTTGGAAACTCACAGTTATGGTATTGTTTGCTGCAAGAAGATGCACCCATCTACCTATGAAAATACATTGGCATGTTTGGTTGCGCTTAAATCTAGCTTATGGAATTTGGCTTATAAGCCACAAAAGCACTGAAAATAGTGCTTTTGACACTGGCTTTTGGCTTTTAACTAAACATAGTAGTATGCTTGTAGAACCCCGGGTAAATCCTAAACTAGAAATTGTATGTTATTTTATTTTGTGCATCATCATGTCATGCATCACACCACCTTGTTCATGCACCATGTTATTCTTGCTCATGCATAGTGTTCATCATAATAATTTGTAACTTGCACCTGCCTTTTTTTTAATATGGCCACCTTTGTCTTTGCAAGATTGCACACTTTTCTTGTTGTCATCTCTTATAATCTTGCATTTGGTCTAGATCTATCTCTCTTAATCTTCATCTTCATATTCTTGTTATCCATATCTATCTCTTCCTTTTGTCGATTCATATGTATCTTATTGCCTTGGCAAATATTGCATACCAATCTATCTTTCTTTATTTAATTGCATCCATCTCTATTAAATCGACATGGCAATGTTTTGTTTAACTAAAATTTGCAAACCTAAAATAATCCATGTTGGATTATTTTCTATACGTCTCATCCTCTGAATTATAATACATACAAACAATTTTATATAAGTAATCAAACTATATTTTGTTTTGCTATAAAACTTTCTGCAAGTGTTCAAAATCTATTTCAAATTCCATCTCACCTCTGGAAAACAATTCAACCGGTCCCCTTTAAATTACAATCTGAAAAGGAATTTAAAAGAAATCAAAACAATAAAAAGAAAATCCTATTTGTGTCTTTTCTCAAATTCTTACTCGATTCCTTCTTCTCCTCTTGCTTTGCCCCAAATCGGATCCACCTTGATCTGCTAGTTCCTGGCCTTCTAAATCTCTCCATGTTCCATATGATTCAGTTGCTTTTCAATTCAGCCTTCTTTTCAAATTTTAGGCAAAAAAGAAAGAAAGTGCATGTTTGGTTCGGCTCTGGAAGCTACAAGCAAATAACAACAACAACGTTAATGTTCAGCAGCCCTGTACCTGATCCATCGATGGAGAGCTCCTGTTTGTCCTCTTCTTGCCTTCACGCACGCAGCCGTGAGCTCGTACTCTTGGTCGACGTCAACAACCCAGTGCCGAGCCTCCTTTCCCCGTGTTAATCCCAATCACACCCCTCTTGTGAACCCTAGCCCCCAGATCTTTTTCCCCTCTCTGTCGTCGTCCGCGTCGGACAAGCCATGTCAGGAGAAGCCGGATGTGCTGGAGCTGCTTCCTCGCCGTCACCCCGGCCGGAGGCCATGGCAGAGCCCCGCCGTTGGCCGTTGTGCTCAGCCACGTCCGTCCTCTCCGACCATATCTAAACGTTCCTGGTTAGCCCGGTGTTCCCAAGTACCACTCCATGGTCTCCTTCCCCTTCTCAATCTTGCTGTCGACGATGACCGCCATGTTCTGCTGCAGGTGCTCGTCGCCGACGATGTTTCCGGTGCCCCCTTGTCTCCGCGGCTGCGCAGGTCGATCTGGGCCATCATTCTCGCCCGATGAGTACCCCTGCACCCTCGCGCGCCCGCTTAACTGGCTGGTCCGTGCTCGCCGGCCGGCCACCCGTGCAGCATCTGAGGCTTGCTCAAACTTCAGAAGGACGTGCAGCCTTGTTCGTTCAGTTTTTGGTCGTGCAGCGCCGTGGTTCGTTTCCTTGGCATCGCTCTATCAAAACCGACTCGATCCCCAGCCAGCAGTTATAACCCTTTTCTTGTTATAATCAGATCCGCCGCTGCAATCCTTAGAACGACAGGTGCAATATCATCTTCAGTCTAAACCGCGGTGAGTTGGTTAGGTCTGTGTATTCAACTCACAGTCTCTATTCGATTTCCACCTGGGTAAAATAAAAGCCACCCTTTTTATTCCCATCAATTGTGCAAACTTACCTAAATCAAATCTCCTAATATGTAATTCAAATCTGAACTCTGTTAGCCTTTTTGAATAGTCAAAATCATGTCAACTATTTAAATGCATTTGTATGCGGTTGTAAAACATAAATCGTATATTGTAAATGGTAATTCAAAAAAAATCGTGTTATATATGAAATGTGTTCAGAAAAATAGAGAGGAATACAAATACACTCAGATTGGATTACTGGATAGTTAAAATTATCAATTCCTTTAATTCCTTTCTAAGTACGTAAACTTCCATAATATGTATCTTTAAGCCATTTCTCAAAGTAAAATGTTTTATACATGAAAGTTTATCAGAGAATTGAGAGAAACACACATACGTCATCCATATAACTGTTGCATATAAATTATTCATGCTTGCATACATATTTGGCGGTTTGGGGCATTATACCGATTCACCTTATAATTAAATATGGAGGCCATATACGGGCGAATCTAGTCTAATATTAGCCCATTTTAAATTTGTATAGCCAACCGATGCCATGTTTTGCCTTGTAAAGATAACATTTAAAATGCGGGATAAACAACATGAACCTATTGATTAATTGTCGGGACCCCGGTTCCGTTTAATATTTCTTAATTGTATCGCACATTTGCCATGTCATACATCATAAATGCATCATGCCCGGTTTTCTGCCGTAGTAATAAATAGTGCATCCGATGTTTCTGCTAGTGCTTTGCTTCTTTACGGATTATGTCGATGAGTTGATACGAGTGTCGACCCGATCTTCAGGTGAACCTTCGGCAATATTTTCAAGCGAGCATTCTCCTCCTTTCTACCTATTTTATATTTCTAGTGTTTACTTTCTCCTTTTGATCTATTCCTATCTGTGTTGCGATGATATAGATTCCGTACCCCGTTATACTTCCCTGCAGTCCTTATATTGCCATGGACACATCCTATTACATGTTTGGTAGATAGTCGGCTTTGCGAGTCGTAGTTGCTTGCGCAGGTGATGCGTCACGCCGTCGATCTTCCACAGTTGTTGGAGTAATGCCGTATGTTTAATGTTGGAGATGATCATGGTTTTAATTACCGTTTAATAACTAAAATTGAAGTAGGTAAATAATGCAAAGGCACATGTGGGCAATAGATGTTATTTGGTATTTAACCGTCCACTTGTGTCCCGTAGGATCTCGACCTGTTCTTTGAATATTCGCACCATCCGCATGTGGGACCATGAATCCCCTTAGCCAGAGCTTGAGTCATATATTATTTCTTGGGGCCACAAAGTAGTTTGGGGCTTTATTACTATCATGTACTTATGCCATGCTTTACTGCTTTATTTACGATTGCGTGTGGAGCGCCTGTACTATTTAGGTAAGCGGAGTGTTTTCGCGGCATCGACAAGCCCAGTCACACATTTGGCTTTCCAATCGTTTACAGCCATTGACGCAAACCTCTGGATCCGTTCCGGAGCCGACCAACTTCGTCGCGGGTAGCTTGGTGGGGTGGCCCCTTGAAATATTATATAAATCTTGCAATTGCTCTGTCGTGATGCCTCGTTGGGTTTTCATTTGGTTTTTTCCGAGGTTGATCGTGCGTGTGTTGCTATTTGTGCCCCGTAAAACTTTATGAAAGCCGTGTCCGCGGTTATGGACGACTTGGAGCACAGTATCTCGATCATAGACAACTATAACTAAAGTAGTGCTATAAATTTGAATTTATAATGACTAGTAATCAGCTTCACTACAATGGAATGGCTAAATAAAAGTACCAACAACTGCTGGTTTTGGGATGCCTCATGCTATATGTATCTGACTAGCCAGTATTGCAACTACAACGAAATTGTTAACTAAAACTGCCCACTGTTTATAATATCAGGATGACTCATGCTATCTATATCTAACTAGTAATTGCTGCAACTATAACGGAATGAATAAAACTGCCCACTGTGTGAGTTTCTTGGTTGACTTCCTTGTTTGGTCTCGAGGGGGAAATACCAGGATGGGTATGCTTGGTGATAGTTTCAGGTTGGATCCGAATAGGTCTTTCTTATCCCTATATGATAGCCGCCAGTTGTATTGAGTCTCTATAGGTTGTTTAGTGCATGCTGCGCTGCCGCTTCAGTCCACCATACCTATGTAGGCGAGGACCGCCGAATTCTAGTCTCGCCGATGTCTTGGCCTCGATCTTGACCGCTCTCTTTTTTCCTTTGCCCTTTGTCGGCACCCCTTTTTGTTTAAGCAGGTTTTGAGATCGACGTCGTTAGCAGGGTTACCCTTTCGGCTTGGCCTGGGTAGGGTTATGGACGCCATTGGTTATTCCTCCGGGCTCTTAGCCCAATTTGCATCTTGTCCGTACTCGGACGTTGTATCATTTTTAAGGTGATTTGGATGTTTGTATTGTAAATCTGTATTCTTGACCCTTTGAGTCGTTGTTGTATATATCTGTTCTATGGGTTTCATCGTGGACCAATGTGTAATGGTATTACTTCGTTTTCCACCTGCACGAAAGTGTCTGGTGGGCGCCTTTGAATCGTTTCTATGCGGGTTTGGCGGGAATCGCTAAGACTTGCATAGGGCCGATCCGAGGGTGTTACAATGCTGGTATAAGCCAAAAGACAAAATGAAAAGCACCTATTTAGATGCTTTTGTGGCTTATAAGCCAAAAATGAAAAGCCATAAATAAGCACAACCAAACAACCCGTTAATTCGAGGGCAATTTATCGCGCTTACTTGTAGCTCAAGTTTGACCTAATTTCGTTAAATCGGCAAGTGAAGCATGCAAAGTTAGCTAGGAAGCTTGAAAAATGGAACTTAAGAAACCGTGGTCCACTCTGTGTGATAATCGGGGTAGTGGCATTTTATTCTAACTATGGAAGGTCTTGTAGGAGCGAGGTGCTTCAGTTAACACGGTTGGTGGAAGTACGAGTTACATCAAGGACCTCATAAAAATGAAAATTACATCAAAGTCCATGAATTTTGCACAAGGTGCCTGAAACTAAGAAGTGAAGTGTGTTTCGAGGTTTGCGCATACTAGGGTTCATTGTACATGCTAAAGACTAACAATAGAATCTTATGGATGCTAAGGATGGAAAAGAAGATCCAACGGCTACCAATGTTTTGGAATTGCCAGTCTTGATCGAACGGTCAATGTTCAAAGTTATCCGTACACTATACTATAGTGGCATGGTATTGTAAGGGATAAGACAAGATAAAGATTAGATAAGAAGTACTACTGCGAATGACTGGTCTTTTAAATAACCTATCCCTCCCGATATTTGGAAAGCAAGTGAAAATTTCAAAACCAAAAAAGTTTGATTTTTTTGCGGCCAAGGACCAAAGCGGTTTCCTTCCCATGTACTCCTCCTACTCCACACCAAGGCGGCTGCTGAACATGCCAGAGAAACAGAGCCTCTCTCTCAAACAAAAAAATAGAGCCGCCATACCAAGGCACATGTGCGCAGCGCCACACTATGGACAAGGGATAGATCAGCCGGGCCGGTGCACGAGGGGAGAGGGGTGGGGAGATATGAGAGGCAGCGAAGGAGAAAGAAAACACAATTTTTTTTGCATGCATAGGTCCTGAAATTTACTACTAGTAGAGGAGTACCTCGTGTCAGGAATCCTTCATTGCTCTGACATTAAACCGCCTCCTCCTCTTCGCTACTCTCGTGCTGCCTCTTTTTTTAAAAGGCTCGCTGCCTCCCTTTTGTTCCCTTGTGTAGATCAAGTTTGACCAAATTTCGTTAAATTGTCAAGATGCAAAATCTTACTGTGGATATCATTTGTCCATACTCTCGGTGGCGTACGTGCGTCGACATGCCTCATCATTCCATTTCACACCCTGCGACCAGCGGCACACTTGTTCAAAAGTAAGGAGCTTTTTTCCCGCGCGCGTGAGAAGTATGAAGGGTATGGATCAGCTGCTAACTTGAGAAGGACCTGACCGCTTTTCCTTGCCTAACTTTAGGGCTCTTTGTGCGAAATTTAGGGACCGCTGTGTATTTTTATCTTTTCCGAGGTCTTCGATGTAAACCGTACTCCCACCGTCCATGTCAAATTTTAACTACAAGTTTTCTCTTAATGTTTTCAAAAAAACTTTTGAAGCCAACCAGGAATTCAGTATCTCGAAAACCATCAAAAAGATTTTTCGTAAAACTTTCAAAGAAACCTACAATTCACTTGTAGTTCAAATTTGACCTGATTTCGATAAATCGACATTTGTATGAAAAGAAAGCAAGGTCCAATTTGTATGAAATTTGGGACTTTGGAATTTTATTTTAACTGGGGTGGGTCTCGTAGGAGTAGTGAGCTTCAGTTAACACGGTCGGTGGAAGTACAAGTTGCATCAACGACCTCAGAAAATGAAAAAGACATCCTCTAGTCCATCACATGGAAAATTGAGAATGTTCTTTCCCGATAGTTGGGAACTCGCACCGACGACATTGTTTACTAAAAGAAGATGCACTTATTTACCTGTAAAATGACATTTAATTCGAGAGCAATCTATCACGCTTACCGTGGTAGCTCATGTTTGACCTAATATCGTTAAATTTTTAAGATGCAAAATCTTAGCGAGATGTTGAACCTGTTGTCCAAACTCTCGGTGGTAGTTTGTGCTGTATTAAATTACCCCCGATGGTTACCTCCAAAAAAATCACGAAACGTCCAAAGCAACCTACATTTTTTGTAGTTCATATTTGACCGAATTTCGATAAATTTGCATAAAGTCATTCAAGTGGGCAGAGTCAGCTAGGGCGAAGCTTGAAAAATCATAAATCATGGGAACCATAAGTACAACATGTTGGTCCACTATAAATATGTGAAAGCTCTCCTTGTGGCGTTTGGATTCATAGTCTTCATACTTTCATTACCGAAAGGAACAATCTCATCATCACTCAGGAAATTGAGAATGTTCTTTATTGTGTGTGTGTGTGTGTGAAGCAAGTACAGTAGTACGAAGGGTATGGCTCAGCTGCTCACACGAGAAGGGCCCGACTAATTTTCCTTGCTTAACTTTAGGGCCAATTGTACTAAATTTAGGAACCTCTATGTAATTTTGTATTTTTTGAGGTCTTCGATGTAGACCGTACTCCCACCGACCATGTCTAATTTTTACTACATGTATGCTCTTAAAATTTTCAAAAAATCTTTTGAAGCCAACTAGGAATTCAGTATATCAAAAAACACCGAAAAGCATTTTTGTAAAACTTTCAAACCAACCTACGATTTACTTGTAGTTTAAATTTGACCCAGTTTCGATAAATATGCACAAAGTCTCATTCAAGTCGGCAAAGTTAGCTAGAAAGTTTTAAAATTCGCAAAACATGGGAAAATTGAGAATGTTCTTTCCTGATAGTTGGAAAATCACACCGACGACATTGTATACTAAAAGAAGATGAACTCATCTACCTCTGAATTGACATATAATTCGAGAGCAATCTATCGCGCTTATCCTGGTAGCTCATGTTTGGCCTAATTTCGTTAAATTGTCAAGATGCAAAATCTTAGCGAGATGTTGAACCTGTTGTCCAAACTCTTGGTGGTAATTTGTGCTATATTAAATGACCCTCGATGGTTACATCCAAAAAATCACGAAACTTCCAAAGCAGCCTACATTTTTCTTGTAGTTCATATTTGACCGAATTTTGATAAGTCATCATAAAGTCATTCAAGTGGGTAGAGTCAGCTAGGCCGAAGCTTGAAAAATCATAAAACATGGGAACTATAAGTACAAAGGGGCAGTCCACTATAAATATTTGAAAGCTCTCCTTGTGGCGTTCAGATTCATAGTATTCATACTTTCTTACCGAAAGGAACAATCTCATCATCACTTAGGAAATTGAGAAAGTTCTTTATTGTGTGTGTGTGTGTGTGAAGCAAGTACAGTAGTACGAAGAGTATGGCTCCTCTGCTCACTCGAGAAGCCCCCGATCGATTTTGCTTGCTTAACTTTAGGGCCCTTTGTGCTAAATTTAGGGACCTCTATGTAGTTTTGTATTTTTTGAGGACTTCAATGTAGACCCTACTCCCACCGACCATGTCTAATTTTTACTACAAGTATGCTCTTAAAATTTTCAAAAAATCTTTTGAAGCCAAACAAGAATTCAATATATCGAAAACCACCAAAAAGCTTTTTCGTAAAACTTTCAAAGCAACCTACGATTTAATTGTAGTTTAAATTTGACCTAGTTTTGATAAATTGGCACATAGTCTAATTCAAGTTGGCAAAGTTAGCTAGGAAGTTTTAAAATTCACAAAACATGGGAAACTTGAGAATGTTCTTTCCTGATAGTTGGAGACTCACACTAACAACATTGTTTACTAAACGATGATTCACCCATCTACCTTCGTAGAAAAGACAATTAATTCGAGAGGAATCTATCGCACTTACTTGCATCTCAAGTTTGACCTAATTTCGTTAAGTTGTCAATATGCAAAATCTTAGCAAGAAGTTGAACCTATTGTCAAAACTCTTGATGGTGGTTTCTGATATATTAAATGATCCCCCGATGGTTACCTAAGAAACAAATCACAAAACTGTCAACGCAAACTACAATTTACCCGTAGTTCAAATTTGACCTAATTTCGATAAATCGACATAGCGCCATTCAAGTGGGCAGAGTTAGCTAGGCCGAAGTTTGAAAACTTTTCAAACATGGGAATCATATAAGTGGTACACAACATGTTGGTCCACTATATATATGACTGAAAATCTTGGCTTGTGTCATTTAGATCCATATTATATTATTCAGGCCTACTTTACGGAAAGGAACAGTATCTTCGTCACTCAGAAAAGTGAGAATGTTCTTTCCTGATAGTAGGAAACTCACACCGACGACGTTGTTTAATAGAAGAAGATGCAGCCATTCTACCTTCAAAAAGACAAAATTTGCATCATGGGGTTAAGGTTAACAAACCTAGCATCCAGCATGTGAACTAAAGAAGATGCAGCAATTTCATAATTAGGAGCAAGTTCTGCTATGGATCTATCCTCAATATCCTCATGTTTTCTAACATTATTAAAGAATTCTTCAATATTTTATTTCCCAATTATAGATCCACTACATATTGAAAGGTCTTTCGGTGTAAACTTGGGGATCAACATGGTGAGCTAGAGCAAGGTGACAACTAGGGTAGGAACCAATTTTTTTGTGTTTTTGATAAGAGAAAGCAAACCAAACTATTTTTTTTTTTGAGTTTTTGATAAAAAGAGGCAAACAAAACCAAGAAAAAGAAACTAAGCAAAACAAAAACAAAGTAAAGAGAAAAGTTGTCAAGGACTCCCCTTGTGAAGCCGTCCTTAGCCTCCCCGGCAACGACGCTAGAAAACAGCTTGATGCGCTCAGTTCAATGTAGAGCTTCGTTGGGAGACCCCAAGAGGGAGGTATGATGAGCACAACACCAAGTCTTCCATCAGAAAGAAACCAAGGTTATCGAACCAGTAGGAGGAAGGAAACGACTCAAAAGTGTTGCTAGCAACTTGGAAACCTGCACAACACAAACTCAAGACTTTGCCCCAACGAACAGTGAGGTTGTCAATCTCACCGGTTTGCTGAAAACAAAGGATTAACTGTATGGTGTGGAAGGTAATGGTGGTTTGTAGAAAGTAAATAGTAACAGTGGAAGATGTATCAATGGTAAAGATTGGACCGGGGTCCATAGTCCACTAGAGGTGTTCTCCTTAAGATAAACAACATGTCATGCAGGGTAAACAAATTACAGCAGGGCAATTGACAAGACTGAGCAAGACATAACAATGCAATACTAGACATTCATGATCCTATGAGATTCGATTGGGCAATACAACAAGATACATAGAACGCCATCCAAATGCATCTATGACTAGTAATCCACCTTCAGGTTATCATCCGAACCCCCTCCAGTATTAAGTTGCAAGCAACAGATAATTGCTTTAAGAAAAGTGTGCAAGGTAAACAATATACGTGTTCCATGAACAAGAGACCGTTGTTTTCTCCCTAGTAGCAATAGCACATCTACAACCTTATATATTTTTGTCACTTCCCTTAGATTAAATAGAGGCATGAACCCACTATCGAGCATAAATACCCGCTCTTGGAGTCACTAGCATCTACTTGGCCAAGATAGCTACTAGAAACAGAGAGCATGCAAGATCACAAACAACACGGACATGATATAATCAGTAAGACAAAACCACTAATCAATCTGACATATTAATCTCAATATCCATCGGATCCCCGCAAAAACAACATGCATGATTACAAATAGATGATCTTGATCATGAACGGAGCTCACAAGATCTAAACATGGTAGCACAAAGGAGGAGATACAACCATCTAGCTAGTACATGGACCCGTAGTCCAAGGTGGAACTACTCACGCTTCATACCGGAGGCTGGCATGATGAAGAAGAAGGCCTCCGGGATGATCTCCCCTCCGGCAGGGTGCCAGGAAGAGCTTCAGATCCCCCCTGATCTAGGGATATTGATCGGGTACTTTGGGTTTTGGTATCGGTGGTTTTTATAGGCGAAGAGGCGAGGCAGGGGGCAGCCAGGGAGGCCGCACCCCCTAGGCGCGGGCTAGGGTTAGTCGCATGGCCAGGGGGTGTGGCCCACTGGTGGCTCTCCTTCGGATCATATTCTGGCTCTGTGTTCCCCACGGTAAAATATTGACTTTGGCTTTTGTCCTGTCCAATTCCGAGAATATTGACTTTATGCCTTTTTTGGAACCAAAAACAGAAGAAAACAGGCAACTGGCACTGTGGCATCTTGTTAATAGGTTAGTCCAGAAAAACATATAAAAACACCTTAAAGTGTAGACAAAGCAAAGCAAAGTAGATACTAAACAAGCATGGAACATCAAAAATTATAGATAAGTTTTTGACGTATCAAGCATCCCCAAGCTTAACTCCTGCTCATCCTCGAGTAGGTAAGTGATAAAAAGAATAATTTTTGAGGTGACATGCACCATCAAAATCAAGATCAAACCATTTGCAAGCATTGAAAGCTAGGATCAAAGAACTCTAAACATGAGCATGAAAGATGGATTTCTAATAGTAAGACAAAGTAACTATGCATGCAACATGAAAGGTTACAAATAAAGATCATGAATAACATGCATTAAAAAATGTTTGTTTGTTTCACATATAGAAAACATGGCATAGTGGCATTTATCTTGTCCCTTATGGAGTAGCAAATAGATGCATAGGACACCTTCAAAGTTCATAAGAGTGACTAGATACAAATAGCACAAGAACAAGCAATATCAACAATATGCATCAATCAATAAGTTTTGGGACAATGCACATAGAACTAAGAATGGCAACTATGCTCTCTTAACTGGTGCCTAAGGATAGAAGGTGAAGACTCAATATAATGGTGGAAGAAAGGCCCTTCATAAAAGGGAAGCAGGGATTTCATGTCTCAAAAAAGAGCCTCCAAAAATTATGGTATTTGTTAGCTTTCAATCCTCATTGCCCCTATCATAAGCATCTTGAAGTGATTAAGGTTAAAGTGCACAAACTATGGAGTATATGCTTGACAAAGTATAAGTTGGCAATCTCACGTCCCTTGAATACAAGGGCCGCTCCTCATGCTACTCAAGTTTAGTTACTTGCAGGTTCTTGTCATAGTAAGTACATGTGTATCATAGAGAACTGCCAATGGGGTACCCCTTTCACATGATACAGGAGCTATCCCATAATCAAAATGACAAGGCAAGCGGACAATGAGTGATATGTTTGAAATGTATCTATAATTTTTAATGCTCCATGCTTGTTTAGTATCTACTTTGCTTTACTTGTCCACACTTTGAGGTGCTTTTTACATGTTTTCTGGTACTAACCTACTAACAAGTTGCAACAGTGCCAGATGCCTGTTTTCTGCTGTTTTTGGTTGCAGAAAAGTTAGTAAAGAAATATTCTCGGAATTGGACAGGACAAACGACAAAGTCAATTACTTTCCGTGGGGAACAAGAAGTCAAGAGAAGAGCCGGAGGGGCCATCCAGGGGGGCCAGACCCACCCCAGGCGCGGGTGGGCCCTACCCCGCGCCTGGCTAGGGTTTGGTGTCCCTGGCCGCCGCCTCGGTCTCCCTCTTCGCCTATAAGAAGCCCCCGATGCAGAAACCCTGAGGACCCGATCAAATATCCATGAAACCGTCTATAGCCGCTGCCGCCATCGTCCCTAGATCAGGGGGATCTGAAGTTCTTCCCGGCGCCCTGCCGGAGGGGAGATCATCCTGGAGGCCTTCTCTCCGGTATGATGCGTCATTAGTTCCACGTTGGACTATGGGTCCATGTAGTAGCTAGATGGTTGTATCTCCTCCTTTGTGCTTTCATGTATAGATCTTGTGAGCTCCGTTCATGATCAAGATCTAATCTATTTGTAATCATGCATGTTGTGTTTGCGGGGATTCGATGGATATTGAGATTATTATGTTGGTTTGATTAATGGTTTTGTCTTTATGATTCTATCATGTATGTGTTGTTTGTGATCTTGCATGCTCTCCGTTGTTAGTAGCTATCTTGGCCAAGTAGTTGCTAGTGACTCCAAGAGGGGGTATTTATGCTCGATAGTGGGTTCATGCCTCTAGTTTCCAAGGGAAGTGACAATAATCTATTCGGTTGTAGATGTGTTGTTGATACTAGGGAGAAAACAACGGTCTCTTGTTCATGGAACATGTGGACTGTTTACCTGACACACTTTGCTTAAAGCAGTTGTCTGTTTCTTGCAACTTAATACTGGAGGGGGTTCGGATGATAACCTGAAGGTGGACTTCTAGTCATAGATGCAGTTGGATGGCGGTCTATGTATCTTGTTGTATTGCCCAATCAACCTCATAGGATCTTTCTGACTAGTAATTGCATTGTTATGCCTTGCTTAGTTCCTGTCAATTGCCTGCTGTAATTTGTTTACCCTTCATGCCATGTTGTTTATCTAAGGATAACACCTCTAGTGAACTATGGACCCCAGTCCAATATTTACCATTGATACATCTTCCATTGTTACTTGTTTACTTGCTACAAACCACCATTACCTTCCATACCATACATTAATCCTTTGTTACAGCAAACCGGTGAGCTTGACAACCTGACTGATTCGTTGGGACTAAGTCTTGAGTTTGTTTTGTGCAGGTCTCCGTGTTGCTTGCAACACCTGTGTGACGTTTCCTTCCTCCTTCTGGTTCGATAACTTTGTTCTCAACTGAGGGAAAAATTGGTGATGTGCTCTTCACACCCTGCGCTTGTGGTTACCAACAAAGTGCCACGTCGAGCACCATCAAGTCTTTATGGCGCTGTTGCTGAGGAATAAAGAAAGAAGCCCCCTCATGAACAAAGCAACATCAAAAGTCTTTCTGGCGCTGTTGCCGGGGAGGCTAAGTACGTCTTC
The DNA here is from genome assembly GCA_023614405.1 of Avena insularis. Lineage (NCBI taxonomy): Eukaryota > Viridiplantae > Streptophyta > Magnoliopsida > Poales > Poaceae > Avena > Avena insularis. Next base: position 259,738,275 of record CM042685.1, read on the forward strand.
ACTAGGGGAGTCCTTCACTTACTTTCTCTTTGCTTTGTTTTTAGTTTGCTTTGTTTCTTTTGTTTGGTTTTGTTTGCCTCTTTCCAAAAAACCCAAAAAATTAGTCTAGTTTAGTTTGTGTGCTTTATCCAAAAACACAAAAAAAAGTTCCTGCTCTAGTTGCTGGTCTGTTGTTGCCTTGCTTGGTCATGCTTTTTATCAATGGATGGTTTCTTTGAAACTAGTTCTTATTGGCAAGGTGGGTTCACGGAAGAACAAAAGTATTATTATAAGGAACACCGTTTGTCACAAAAAGGGAAACACTTATGGGAACAAATTGATAAGTTGAATACTATTGCTATAGACGTGTGCTCTACTTATAATGTTACTTATTGCTTTGATAAATCTTGTTGTTGTAGGAGGTATAAAAACCTTCCTTTTTAGTGTGAGTATAATGATAATGTTACCATATCTTCTTATGTTAAAGGAAAGTATGAATTTTATGATGTGGAACAGATTTAAGAATTCATTGCCTTCAAAGGTGCATTTGAACTTGCTCGTTTGTTTGAAAATGCTGATGATGCACCTAATGAAAATGACGTTTATGAGATACTTAAATTTTGCTTCGACAATTACAAGGAAGCAAATGGCTATATTCTCGAATATTTTAATAGATGCTTTCCACAAATGAAAGAGATTAATGCCTTGCATGAGCCTATGGAAGAAGAAATTGTTGAAACTGGAAGCTCATTAGATGAAAAAGAGGAGGAGAGTGATGAACAAAAAGAGGAAGAATGGATTATCTACCCATGCCTACCTTTTTATCTCTTACATTATTTGATTGTCCCCCATGCTTACCAAAGGAGGATGAATGTTATGTTCCTGTGGATCCTTTTGAAATATCTACTTTGGGTAAAACCTATGAAGGTTTTAATCCCACTATTTTTGAGCTTTATAGAAATTATGTGTTTGTAGATCATGAAAAGCATGCTTTATGTGATAGCTATATTTTTGAGTTTATTCATGATGCTACTGAAAATTATTATGAGAGAGGAAAATATGGTTGTAGAAGTTTTGATGGTATTGAAACACCTCTCTTTGTGCTGAAAGTTTTGAAGTTACTCTTGTCTTATCTTCCTATGCATTTCACTTTGTTCTTAATGAATTTATTTGTGTACAAGATTCCTATGTATAGGAAGAGGGTTAGACTTAAATGTGTTTTGAATTTGCTTCTTGATGCTCTCTTTGACTTTAATTCATATTTCTTATGTGAGCATCTTCTCAAGCTTCTTGTGCCTAACTTCAAGGCGTTAAAGAAAAGTACTTGTTGGGAGATAACCTAAGAGTTTCCTTGAGTCTTGGAAGTTATTACTTCTGTAATGACCTCTCCTTATCCTTTTTGTTTGCTTTTTTTTACCAAGAATGACCTCTAATGAGAGGGAAGTAAATTTTGGGGAGTTGCTGTCCCGAAACATATTTTTGTCCTCCACCAAAAAAAATCGTGAGGAGGCTCTGTAACTCAGATTGAGCTCAAACTTTACCAATAAAACCTCCAGTATGTTAGCTAACTTTCTCTAGTTCAACACTTTTTGATTTGAGCAAAAAAATATGTTCGAAAAAATCGGTCTCTACCTGCTGGTCTGTTTTGACAGATTTCTGTCATTATTTGCATTTGCTTCTTATTGATTCCTTTTTGAGTTCTATTTATGTGAATTGAGATTTTTGAAGGAGTTAATACAGTAGCTTGTGTTTTTAGTGAAAATCCTTGCTGTTCCAAAGCTTTGCCAGTGGGCTAATATCTTTTGAATACACTAATGTTGCTAATGAAGATTGTGTGAAGTTTTGTAGGAAGGAAAAATTTCAGGTGTAGAGAGAGAATGATGCAATGAGATGAAGAATGGACAAAAGCTCAAGCTTGGGGATGCCACCATGGTGTCACCCCAAGAAATATCCAAGAGGTACAAGCGTCAAAGCTTGGGTATGCCCAAGGAATCCCCTTCTTCATCAATAAAAAGCTTAGGTCTGTCTAGACACTTCGTTTTTATTGTTTCATGCACAGTTGTGTTGTTCTTGGAGCGTCTTAGTTTTCGTTTGCTTTGCTTAGTTTTTTTATTTCTTTAAAGTAGTTTGGACCCCTTTTCTCGCTCTGTTGTTTTGCAAATAAGTTTGCTTGGTGTTGGAAAGGAGTAGTAAGTTCTTGCTTGAAGTGCAAGAGGAGCTTGCATTGACTGTGACTTAGACTTTAGCATGACATTCTAGGTGTTGTTTTGACCTTATGCTTAGTGATTATTGTTGTAGCATGTCTTGTTACAAACAATTGGGATTACTTAGTGTGCCTTGAAGAAATTGTGTTATTTTAGCATGCAAAAGCATAGTATTGTGGTATTCTATTTTTATGCTTTGCTTGGGTTGACTTGGCACATGTTCACACCATGTCATGACTCTCACAAAGTCACCATTAGCCTCTATGATCATTTAGTCCTTGACTTGTAGTACCACTCATTGCTTTGATTAGTATGCTTTGTTGCACTACATGATTATGGCCATTATTGCTCTCTTAGTGGGTTGCTCCCAGTCTTTTGCTAGCCTCCACTTGTATGAGTAACTTCTACTCATGCCTCCAACTCCAAAGAAACCAAGTTATTCCAAAGTGTCCACTATAAACTCCTATGCATGGTGTGTTACACCATTCCAAGTATATTCTTGTTTTCAACTATCTTCCAATAAAAAACTATTTTGTTATGTGAAAACTTAGTGATTAAAGCCCTCACGAACTTGATGGCACACTTTATTCTTTGCCCCTAATAAACTTTAACCATTGTGACAACTTTGTTGTATATGCTTGCACTTATAAGTTGGAATTAGCAGAACCGTGCTGTCACGAGGAACGTTTTCAACATTGCACTTGTACCTTGTTATACTCAGTTGATATCATGTTCTTTTGTCTATGGATGTCACCGGAGTGAAATAAAGAGGGGACTTGTAAGTCCATGGACTTTGTATTCTGTATTAGAGAAATGCCTGGGCCGCTATCCTAAGCCATGCCTAATCATGGTGGAAACTTGCAGCATCACCATAGTGAGCTATCTATGAAGCATCCTCAATAAAAAGCTATGCATATGGTAAATAAAAAGATTGCTAGGATGCTCATTGTCTGCTTGCCTTGTCATTTTGGTTATGGGAAAGCTCCTGTACCATGTGCAAGGGGTACCCCATTGGCGGTTCTCAATGATATGCAAATACTTACAGTCACAACAACTTACCTGGACCCAAAGTTGAGTATGCATGAGGTGTGGCCCCCGTATTCAAGGGACTTGAGATTGCCAACTTATACTTCGTCAAGCATATACTCCACCTTTTCCACTTTAACCTTAACCACTTCAAGATGCTTATGATAGGGGCAATGAGGGCTGAAAGCTAACAAGTACCATAATTTTTGAAACTTGTAACCCCTGCTTCCTTTACAAAAAGGACTTTCTTCCACCACTATTGAGTACCCACCTTCTACCTTTAGGCACCATTAAGAGAGCATAGTTGTCATTCTGTGTGCAGTGTTCCAAAGCTTATTAATTGATGCATATTGTGTTATTACTTGTTCTTGTGCTATTTGTTTCTTGTCACCCTTGTGAACTTTGCAGGTGTTCTATGCATCTATTTGCTACTCTATGAGGGACAAGCTAATTGCCACTATGCTATGTTTTCTACATGTGAAACAAACAAACGTTTTTCAATGGATGTTATTCATGATCTTTGTTTGTAGCTTGCCATGTTGCATGCATAGTTACTATGTCCTATTGTTAGAACTCCATATTTCATGAACATGTTTAGAGTTCTTTGATCCCAGCTTTCAATGCTTGCAACTGGTTGGATCTTTATTGTGAGGGTGCATGTCACCTCAAAAATTATTCTTTTAACACTTACCTACTCGAGGACGAGCAGGAGGAGTTAAGCTTGGGGATGTTGATAGGTTGGAAATGTATCTATAATTTTTGATGCTCCATGCTTGTTTAGTATATACTTTGCTTTACTTGTCCATAGTTTGAGGTGCTTTTTACATGTTTTATGGTACTAACCTACTAACAAGTTGCAACAGTGCCATATGCCTGTTTTGTGTTGTTTTTGGTTTCAGAAAAGTTAGTAAAGAAATATTCTCGGAATTGGATGGGACAAACGACAAAGTCAATTACTTTCCATGGGGAACAAGAAGTCCAGAGGAGAGCCGGAGGGGCCAGCCAGGGGGGCCAGACCCAGCAAATGGAACAAAGATGGAAGCAAGCAAACATGCAACAGATCTAGTAGAAAACGGTGTTTCAATGCTTAGAAACAAGGCCTAGGGATCATACTTTCACTAGTGAACACTCTCTCATATAAATATCCTCTCTTCATGATACTACTCTTAACTACTCTCCGGTTGAACACTCTAATCCATGGTAGGGCTATAACAGCACACCTCAAAGTCCGCCTTCCCCAATCTAGATAACCCCACACTGTCACCTTGAGCACTAGATGGTTCCAACAAACACCACAATTTCATAGAGACATCCAACTCCAAATATAACTCATAACAAATATTCAATCTAGCCAAAGTTCCACACACGGTATGCCCGCTGTCACTTTCACACACATGGGGAAAAGCATAGATCTATTAAAGCACAAAGAGTATTTATGTAGACTCAAGCCTAAGTGCCACCATGGCGTGCACGCTGTCACTTTCACACACATGGGGAGAGCAGAGATCTAATGAAGCACTTGAGTAGCAAGGTAGATCTACTTGATTACAAAGCTCATGACCACAAGATCATGCATAGAGAGAGAGATGAACACATAGCTACTGGTAGAGCCCTTAGCCCTGAGGAAGAACTACTCCCTCCTTATCATGGGAATCAGCAATGGTGACGACGATAGCGATGGAGATTGATGGAGATGGCTCCGGGGGCACTTCCCTATCCCGGCAGGGTGCCGGAACAGAGACTTTTTGTCCCCCGAATCTCCCCTTCGGTGGGGGTGGTGCTATAGAGGTTTTCGTGGCTTTCTGGTGGATGGTTTAGGGTTTCTGAGTCAGGAGCTTCTTATAGGCGCAGGAATCAAGTTCGGTGGGGGTCCAGGGGCCCACACCCCCTGTGGGCGCCCCCAGGGCTTGCCCGTGCCTAGGGGGGTGCGGCCACCCTGTGGCCCCCCTCCGGCTCTACTTCGTGGTTCCGTGTTTCTCATGGAAAATAATAACTTTGGATTTTGTCCCGTCCAATTCCAATAATATTGATTTTATGCCTTTTTGGAACCAGAAACAGAAGAAAACAGGCAACTGGCACTGTAGCAACTTATTAATAGGTTAGTTCCAGAAAAGATATAAAAACACCTCAAAGTGGAGACAAAGCTAAGCAAAGTAGATACTAAACGAGCATGGAACATAAAAAATTATAGATATGTTTCCGACGTATCAACATCCCCAAGCTTAACTCCTGCTCGTCCTCGAGTAGATAAGTGATAAAAAGAAAAAACTTTGAGGTGACATGCACCATCAAAACCAAGATCAAACCATTTGCAAGCATTGAAAGCTGGGATCAAAGAACTCTAAACATGTGCATGAAAGATGGAGTTCTAACAATAGGACATAGTAACTATGCATGCAACATGCAAGGCTACAAACAAACATCATGAATAACATGCATTGAAAAACATTTGTTTGTTTCACATACAGAAAACATAGCATAGTGGCAATCAGCTTGTCCCTCATAGAGTAGCAAATAGATGCATAGGACACCTTCAAAGTTCACAAGGGTGACTAGAAACAAATAGCACAAGAACAAATAATATCACAATATGCATCAATCAATAAGCTTTGGGACACTGCACATAGAATGAAAACTATGCTCTCTTAATGGTGCCTAAAGATAGAAGGTGGAGACTCAATAATGGTGGAAGAAAGGCCTTTTTTATAAAGGAAGCAGGGATTACAAGTTTCAAAAAGAGCTTCCAAAAATTATGGTACTTGTTAGCTTTCAGCCCTCATTGCCCCTATCATAAGCATCTTGAAGTGATTAAGGTTAAAGTGGCAAAGATGGAGTATATTCTTGACGAAGTATAAGTTGGCCATATCAAGTCCCTTGAATACGAGGGCCACACCTCATGCATACTCAACTTCAGTCACAGGTAAGTTCTTGTCATTGTAAGTATTTGCATATCATTGAGAACCGCCAAAGGGGTACCCCTTGCACATGGTACATGAGCATTCCCATAACCAAAATGACAAGGCAAGCAGACAATGAGCATCTCAGCGATCTTTGTAATTACCATATGCATAGTGTTGTGGATATGGTATATGGGTATCCTCATAGCATGTCTCTTAGATGGATCCAGAAGGGTGGCCCACAGTTGGTAGCATGGCCCATGGCCTGCTGGGCGGCCCAGTTAGATGGATCCAGAAGGGAGGCCCATGCCGGATAAAGGAAGGCTATGGTGGAGTCACCAGCATACCCGGAGCCTTGGAGTACAAGACACGCTAGACTAGTAATAGACGGTGTAGGACTCTGTAACCTGTATGGCTAGGACTTTTCCCTGTAACCCTAGGACCTGGCGACTATATAAGTCGGGCCTATGGGAGCCTTTAGGGCACAACTTCAGATAATCTCAGATCGATACACACAACCTCGCACAGCGAACCAATCCCTGTAACTCGGCGTATTGCCCTTATAGTGATTTATAGCACGAGTAGGATTCCGCCATCATTGTGGGATCTAAACCTGGGTAAGTTGTGTTACCTCGTGCCCGTCAACCGTCCGCCTTCCCCCACGTCTCTAAACACGCACTGTGAGGACCCCTCCATGGCGTACTCGTCGGCAATACCACGACAGTTGGTGCCCACCGTGGGGCAAGAGGCGCTTCAGGCTCTTAAGCAGGCGAGGACCAAGATCTTCACGGGAATCGGCAAAACCGTAGCCATCGGTCGCGTTCTCTTCTCCGGCAATGTTCCGTTTGTCCCTCCCGACGAGTTCTGGATCCTGGCAAAGACGAACCCTACGCGGTGTTCGATCGTTCCTATCAGAGACATCCACCTCTTCATTGGCGAAACCGACTCGGGCAATAGTTCCCTGGGAGTCGGAGGAGCATCAAGACCCACACGAACCGCCTACGGGCAGGATATGTTCGCGGAAGGATCAATGTCGGATCTCTCTTTGGAGTTTGCCAGCAAAGATCGGAAAAATTCAAGGCCCACCCAAACTTCCCCTGTGGAGGATATAATGGTGGAAAATCACTCCAAGTCCGCCGGCTTCGTCCGTGTGTCTGGACAACAGAGATCCAAGTTCGTCGGCGTGGTTACCATCTTCGATCTGGCGCGTTGCGTTCAGAGAGAGGGCGAAAACCCCCGCGATTACCTCGCCAGGTGGCTCCGTATACGAGCCAATCTGGCCCACTACCCCAATGATGATGCCATGTATCAATTTGTGGAAGGACTGGACCGCGACACGCTTCTCCGACATTCTCTAAGGCGGTAGCAGGCTTCGGGACGCCTTATCTTCGAAGGCATGGTGAACACCGTCAACAACTACGCAGAGGCCAAAGCGGCAGCTCAGACAGCGCTTGCGCTCATTGACGGAGCCCCTCCGATTCAGCCACCGCCACCACCGCCTCCGGCTGCCATCGCCGCAGTTGCGCCACCACCTCCAATCATCGTCGCTGCCATTGCACCTCCACCCCCGTCATCGAGGAAGTCCTGGCACCCTCCGACTCTGTGATTGACGCGCTATATGCCGACTTCAGTGCAGATTCAGAGGAGATAGATTTCAGTCTAGAGGAACTAGACTCTGCCATGCAGGAGATGGAGGAGGAATATACGCGCAACGAGCAAGCCAACAATGGCGTCATGTCTCGAGAGGTCTTCGTCACTATTGGGACGGCAATGGATGAAGATCAACCCGGACGAGTTCTGCCTACAGTGCTAGACAAGGGGAAGGGACCACCTGTTGCTGCCGACGATGATCGCGCAAAGGTCATGCCCCTCCTCCGAACCCAGTGCAACAGCCGTAGGAACCCGACACCGGCCCGAGCAACAACAACACCGCAAACTTGCCACCTCCGGCATCTACGTCTGCTGCTGCCCAAGTTACTCCAGCTGATAGAGTGATGTACGGCAATCTCCTCATCGAGCCACTGACCGTAGCTCATATCCGGAACGTGACCCAGCTTAACGAGAAGCGCCAGCAGCTGCTGGAGGAAGCGCAGGACATCGCGGAGCAAGGCGCTAAGCTAGATCGAGATATGGTCAACACGCAGAAATCCATAGAGAAAGCTAGAGCAATGGAGGCCGAGTACAAGACTCTGCTGCAGCAGCAGAAGGCCAAGAAAGCTCCGTCTCGCGTCATCAACGATCCTGGTGTATGGCGAAACCTAGGATGGGCTCCCCCGAAGCCGGCACAAGCCAAGCCATACATTGACAGTGAAGGCAGGCAGGTGATGCCCACTCCTCTCCTCAACCTCGCCGTCTCCAAGACCCTTCTAGAGCAGGATAGATCACCCGAGGCGGTGGACCAGGTCTATGACCTAGTGGCCAAGGCGGTGAAACAGCAGGAAAAGGCCACCTCTCAGAGGCTTGAGTCTGACCCTGCATATTTCCAATCTAGCCAGCATAAGCCGCCAAGGGACAGATCTCTTCTTGATGTCGGGTCTCAGACGGGTTCATCAGAACGAAGATGGAGGGATGCGCCTTACGGGAAGGATGCTATCCCCGTATCCTTCGATCACAGAGAAAAGGCCCGACCTCGTCGCCCTTCGCCACCGCCCCGCTCCCCCGACATCGCGAAGACCCCAAGGCTCACCATCGTATGGATATGCCCCCGCCAAGGCAGAGCGGCATTGTCATCCGCGACAACGCGGAGCAGACCCGTCATGACGGAGAGCACAACCAGGGACACAAGATCAGGTCGCGCCATGACCCTCCGCGTCCGGCAAGCAATCACGACAAGCGTGAGGCGTCGCAGGAGGGTAATAGCAAGAAGGCTAACCCACCGCGACCTCCGCCTCCGTCGCCACCTAGCAGTGACCATGGCGGAGGAGGCCCGCGTCGTTCACGCAGCCCATCCCCTATTGACAAGAAGAAAAGAAACCCGGAGCCATACGATGCACGTTCGCGGATCGATAAGATCCACGAGGCCCGGGAAGGACCATACCTGGGACCACGTTGCTTTGGACCTGTGATATGGTCTACAACTTACCCCCAATGGTTTCCGGATTGATAAGATCATCAAGCCCTATGACGGCACCGCTAAGCCAGCTACATGGTTGCAGGACTACGACAACGCGGTAGAGATTGCCGGGGGTAACCCCAACATTGCCGTCAAGTACCTCTCATTGATGTTGGCGGGCACAACCCGTCAATGGATTAATGACTTGCCGGAGAAATCCATCTGCAATTGGTTGGACATGCAAGATGCGTTCACCAAGAACTTCGAGGGTACGTACAAACGTCCCTGCACTGTTGGCGATCTATATTGGTGTGTGCAAGAGAAAGACGAGACATCTCGCGCCTACCTCTCCCGCTGGTTGGATATGAAGAATTCCTGCGCAGGAGTGCACGCTCAAACCGCCATGGCCGCCTTCATTGATGGGTTGGAAAGGGGCACGTTGCTCCGACATAAGATGAAGCGCTTATAGGACAATCACCAGCTTGACTTGAACCAGATGATTCAGTTGGCTAGTGAGTTCGCAGCTGCCGACAACGATGCTCGCGGCTCTCTGCCGGCAACGGCCGTTCCAACTCAAGCTCGGAGGAACAGCATCACAAAGCGGAAAACCGCTCTAGAAGTAAAGCAGCCTCCCGACATGGTCGCCATGACCTTTGCAAGACGAGGTGATGGCGGACAACATGGCTGAGGACGGGGAGCTGGTCGTGGGCAGCAGCGAGGAAGTGAAACTACCTCGGCAGCGCTCCGCATTCCCCAAACGTACGAAGAGTACCGCGATATGCCGTGCCTCGTACACCTCGATGTCAACGGCAAGGCCACCCATACCAATCGACACTGCAAGTTCGTCAATGACCTCAAGGAGGACCCGAAGTCTGGCTACAAGCAAAGTCGGAAGAACGGACCGCGAGGCAAGGGCAAGGGGAAGAATAAGGAGGAGGAGTCCAAGGATTCAAGTGACATGGACGAGGACGTTGACCCCAATCACGCCGCCAAGAGCGACGACGAAGGCAAGAACCCCTTCGTGAAGAAGGGGCCAGTTTACCACACTTTCCTTGGCACCCCCACCGTCCGACAATAGAAGACCTCTATAAGGATACTGATGGCCACTCTACCCCTAGTTCCCCAGTACCTGCGCTGGTCGGAGGTTCCAATTACTTGGGACAGGAAGGATCACCCAGACCTCATCCCTACGGAGAATCAATACGCCATGGTCATCAACCCTTTCATTGACGGCATTGAGTTCACCAAGTGTATGGTGGATAGTGGAAGCAGCATCAACATCATGTACCTGGATACACTGTAGAATATGAACTCGACGGAGGCAAACCTAAGGCGGACCAACACCATCTTCCATGGCGTAGTTCCTGGTCGGGAGGCTCGGTCCCTTGGGTGCATCACACTTCAGGTTGCTTTTGGCGATGTTAATAATTACCGCCAAGAGCGCATGACCTTTGAGGTGGCCCCCTTCAAGAGCGTGTACCATGTCATATTTGGCCGTGACATATTCCACACCTTCATGGCCAAGCCATGCTTCGTCTACAACAAACTCAAGATACCCGGACCAAATGGTGTCATCATCGTATCCGGAAGCTTTACCAAAGCAAGGGACTGCAAGATTAATGAAGCAGCCTACACGGAAGGTGTCCTCTACAGCGAAGAATTCAAAGCGATCCAGAGCAAGGTCGATGACTCAGAGATGCCCGCGTCGAAGAAACAGATCTCCGACTCTGCTCCAGCATTCAAGGTCGCCATCGAGACCAAGCCGGTGGAACTTGTGGTAGGCGATGCCTCCAAGACCACCGCCATTGGGACGAACCTGGACCCCAAATAGGAAAGCGCGCTCGTCGAGTTCCTCTGTGAGAATAGGGACATCTTTGCCTGGCAATCTGCCGACATGAAAGGTGTACCTAGGGAACTTGCCGAGCACAGCTTAAACATTGATCCAAAATGTAAACCAGTGAAGCAACCTCTACGACGCTTTGGAGATGAGAAGAGACGCGCCATAGGCAAAGAGATAGCTAGGTTACTTAAGGCTAGTTTTATCCGAGAAGTCCTTCACACCCAATGGGTGGCTAATCCTGTACTTGTCCCCAAAAAGGGAACCAAAGAATTAAGAATGTGCGTTGATTACACCGGCTTGAACAAGGCATGCCCCAAAGATCCATTTTCTTTGCCTCGCATTGACCAAGTCATTGACTCGACGGCTGGCTCGGAACTTTTGTGTTTTCTCCATGCATACTCAGGATACCACCAGATCAAGATGAGGAAGTCGGACCAATTTGCCACTTCGTTCACTACCCCATACGGCACGTTTTGTTATGTTACGATGCCCTTTGGGCTGAAAAACGCAGTGCTATGTACCAGTGGACAATGCAACGTTGCATGCACGACCAAATTGGTCGGAACGTTCACGCCTATGTGGACGATATAGCGGTGATGTCTAAAAAGTCAAATGACTTAATCTCTGACTTAAGAGAAACCTTTGATAATCTCCGGAAATACAACATGATGCTTAACCCCAAGAAGTGCGTCTTCAGGGTTCCAGCTGGCAAACTGTTGGGCTTCATCGTTTCCCAGCGTGGAATCGAGGTCAACCTGGAGAAAATCAAGGCCATATTAAACATAAACCGTCTGACATGCCTAAAGGACATTCAACGACTTACAGGTTGTGTTGCAGCAGTTAGTCGGTTCTTCAGCCAACTTGGAGAGAAGGCCTTGCCGCTATACAAGTTGCTGAAGAAGGCAGACAAATTTATGTGGACGGACGAAGCAGATGCAGCATTGAAGCAGCTCAAGGAGATTCTTTCCTCAGCGCCCATCCTTGCAGCACCCGATCCTGGAGAGCCCATGTTAATTTACATGGCGGCAACCAACCGGGTAATCAGCATCGTCGTCGTGGTAGAGCGGAAGGAACCAGGCTATGAGCACGGAGTTGAACGACCAGTTTACTATGTAAGCAAGGTCTTGACGGAGTCCAAGCAGCATTACCCACACTACCAGAAGATAGCTTATGGAGTATTCCTTGCTTCTCGGAAGCTGAGGCATTACTTTCAAGAGCACCCAATCACAGTGGTGAGCAAGACTCCACTGTCTGACATTATCAACAACAGCGACGCTACGGGAAGGGTCGTGAAGTGGGGCATTGAACTTGCCGCCTTCGATATCACCTACAAGAGACGCGACACTATCAAGTCACAAGCTTTGGCGGATTTTATCGCAGATTGGACGGAGATGTCAGATGCTACTCCGTTGCCGGAACTAGAGTACTGGGTGATGCACTTTGACGGATCAAAGCTGCTCAATGGCTCGGGGGCTGGTGTACTGCTACAGTCACCGGCCGGTGATAAGCTACACTACGTTTTGCAGATCCACTTCGAGGCTACGAACAACATGGCGGAGTATGAAGCACTCATTCACGAATTACGCGTAGCCAAGGATATTGGCATCAAGCGCATAGTTTGGTGTGGAGATTCCGACTTGGTTGCCCAAACAGTGGTCGCACAGAATGCGCGGAACCCTATGATGGCGGCATATCGAGACGAAGTGGACGAGATAGCCAAGAGCTTCTTGGGCTACGAGGTCAAGTATGTACCTAGGGAGCAAAACGAGGCGGCTGATCTACTGTCTAAGATTGGATGAGGGCGCAAACGAATTCCGCCAGGAGTTTTCCTAGAGCATCTACGGACACCATCCATGAAGGGAGCAGACATCGACAACCTGGATAGAGTTGACTCTTTCGTCCACATGGTGGCAAAGGTCCCTCCGGCTTGGACAAAACCGTTCATGGAATATCTCGAACACGGAACTTTGCCCGACGACGAGGTCAAAAGACGGAAAATAGTATGACGAGCAAATGGCTATACCATAATCAATGGACAGCTCTACAAAAGGAGCACTACCGGTGTATACCTTAAGTGTGTTTCCCAGCTAGAAGGTATTGAAATCCTACGCGAAATCCATCTCGGAGATTGCGGGCATCACGCCGCTCCTCGATCGTTGGTCACGAAAGCCTTCCTGCAAGGATTCTACTGGCTGACCGCGAAGGCGGACGCTGACAAGCTAGTTGAGACATGCATGGGATGCCTGTATTATGCCCGACAACCACATGTTCCTGCTGAAGAATTGCGAACAATACCAATAACTTGGTCGTTTGCAGTCTGGGGGCTAGACATGGTGGGTCCGTTACAGACGGCACCATGTGGGTTTACGCATCTTCTAGTAGCAGTTGATAAATTCACTAAATGGATAGAAGCTAAACCCATTAGAAAGCTTGACGGGCCAACTGCCCTTAGGTTTGTCCGGGATCTGGTGGTGAGATTTGGTCTCCCACATAGCATTATCACCGACAACGGTAGCAACTTATCACTCGAAGAAGTGGAGGCATATTGTTGGGAGAAAGGCATCCGACTTGACCTTGCATCTGAGGCACATCCACAATCCAATGGTCAGGTTGAGCGAGCCAATGGATTAATTCTACAGGGAATAAAGCCACGTCTTGAGGCGCCGCTACATATAGAAGCTAGAGCCTGGGCGGAATAATTGCCATCTGTACTGTGGAGTTTACGAACTACACCCAACAGATCCACCGGCTACAACCCTTACTTCATGGTATACGGAGCAGAAGCCATCCTACCTTCCGACATACTTCACGATGCACCAAGGGTTGCCGCCTATGACGAAGATGACGCTGAAGAATCCAGACGTCTAGATGTGGACCTTCTCGAGGAGGAGCGCGTTTTGGCATGCCAAAGATCCGCCATCTACCAGCAGAAGCTACGCAACTACCATAGTCGCCGCGTTCGGCATCGCTCGTTTAAAGAGGGGGATTTGGTGCTCCGACTTAAGCAGAAGAAGTCACACAAATTATCCCCGCCATGGAAAGGACCGTTCATCATAAGCAAGGCGCTACTCAATGGGTCTTACTACCTCGTTTACAATCGTGAACTGAAGGATAGACCCAACAAGGATCATAAGCGTAAGCGACGTGACCTGGATGATGAATACCCGGAGCTTGATCGGACATGGAACATAGCACATCTACGTCCTTTTTACACTTAGCATTTTTTATCTAATTGTGTACCTCTTATATGATCAATGAAATAAAGCTCTTTGGTTCACTCATATTTCTGAGTCTTTTACCTCCTTTAGTGTTCATTTTTGGATCATATAAAACATTTTATGCACAAGCTTTGCAATTGCAATCGTGAAAATTCCGCCTACGGGCGTTAGCTTAAGTTTTCTGTCTACACGTTCTTTCTTGTTTTTATGTGGATTTTGGAGTAGTGACTTTTGGCACTTATTGTCGGCAATTTTGTGCTTATGTTATTGACGGTGCCATTGGGCATCATCACCTGAGCGCATGGTTCCGACAACGAGTCTTCCGACTCACGAAAAGTCAAGCATAAAAACCAAAGTAATGGATAAGCCAGCACTTGCTTAAAAATATATACATGCTGGAAATAGTTCTTAAGTAGCAGGACATACACCATTGTTTTCCGCCTTAAGTTAACACATAGTTTTTCCGCATAAACATGTTACAGAGGAAACAAATATTACAAGTTGTTTTTCATTCCTCTGGCGCAGGCGACTTGGAAGCAACATCATCGGCAGCAGGAGAGTCACCCTCGAAGTTGGCAGTGTTGAGGAACTCGGAGGAGCTTTGGTTCCCGCCATCGATGGTATTCATTGGCACGAAGACGTTGACGTCGACCAACTCGGCAACTCTGGTGTCATAACCCGTGAGTGACGACAAGATAGATTCGTGATTTATCTTTTGGCCTTCGTCATCTACGTCGGGGATGCCAGAGGTTACCGTGTCGATGTCAGCATTCTTGTAGTGTGCCTTGGCCATGGACAGCGCCATCCTTGCACCGGCCCGTGCACATGAAGCTTTCCAGCTTATAATACGCTCGGGGGCTCGGCGCAGGATATCCGAGAACTTCGCCACAGAGTCCGATGCCTTGATATTGATCTGGAGGGGCTTGGCAATCTCTTTGGATTGCGCGATGGCGGTGTTGATAAAGTTGCCGGCAAGAACCATGCATTCCTTTGCCGGAGGAGGCGACCAGGTTAAACCCATAGGAGCTGTGAATTTCCGACAAAGGAGCACATGAGTTCAAAAATTCAGAGTATCTTGACTACAGAAATCCAAGACGAAGAATCACTTACTAAATATGCTAGTCTTAGCTTGCCAGAGAGTATCCGCCAAGGAGTCCCGTTCTTGTTGGAGGAGCTTGTACGCTTCATGATGGCGTTGATTCTGCTCATCGGCAGCTTTCTTCTGATCCTTTAAGATCATGATCTCCTCCTTCAAGCGGTTCATCTCCTCGGTGGCGGAGTCCTGCAGGGCTTTCATTGATTCTTCATGCATCTTCAACATGTCCTTCCTCTCCTGCTTAAGGATCTTGTTCTCGCTATCCAGCTCCTGAATATGCTTGGATTGCTCGACAATGTCCTTAGCCTTGGCAATGGTTTCTACAAGTCGGAGAAAGCAAAGTACACAGTGAGTACTCGGAGAATACACAAGGTCAAGTCGGAATACGAAAAAGAAAGGAAAAACAGACGCTTGCTCTTGATGATCTGTTCCTTCAAGAAGGCAGTTTTACCCTTTTCAGCTTCCAAGTCCGCGCGCATCTTCTGGTACTTGTCATTGGCCATGCCCCTCCGAGCATTCTCATCCTGTGGAAAAAAGAAAAGTTAAACGTTGTTTGGTCTACTTGGAGCATCTAGCCAGAAAATTTCCACCTAGACGCTCGGGGGCTATAGCGAGAGTTTTTAACTTAGCAATATGCTTAGTCTTTCTTTAAGCATCTAGTCGGAACTAATTCAGTTTTTGATTAGAAGCTTGGGGGCTACAGTATAAAGTTTTTAAATCGGATGTTTGCTTAGCTTCTCTTTAAGCATATAGTCGGAACTAATTCAGTTACAACTAGAAGCTTGGGGGCTACAGTATCAAAATTTATAAACACTGCGTATGCTACTCTTAAAGCATCTAGTCGGAATAATTCATTCCACCTATATGCTTGGGGGATACAGTGAGAAGTTTTCTAGCTTAGTCATTCTTAGAGCATTTAGACGCAAAGACCTACGGTTTTCCGTCTAAATCCTCGGGAGATACAGTGGGATACTCATATGAAATGCAAAAAGGCAAAAATAACTTACAAGTGCAATGATCTTGAGGTTAGTATCACTCTCAGCCAACAGCTTGCCGAAGGATACACTGTTTCCTTGCAAGATCTCTGCTTGCCGAAGAATCTCCTCTAGACCGCACATCGAAGATGTTGGTGCCACACTAGGAACCAGAGCAGTGCTACCCGGCGTAAGTACCGGATACTATCTTCGGAAACTCAATGGTTTTCTTGGGTGCTGGGGTGCCGCCTTCGGTAGAAGTACCACCTTCCACCACAGCCTTACTGCTACCGATGGCATCCTTAGCCGGAGCTTCAGCCATTTGGTGTGCGACACTCTCCTATGTCGCCTGGTCGCCGACAACAGCAAGCTCGGTAGAGGCACCTGAGTCCACTTCCATGGCGGAAGGGCCAGCTGCTTCCATGGATTGAGAGCTTGTCGGAGCGGATGAGGGATTGACGATGGGAGTGTCAGGGGCAATGGCGGGAGATGCGTTGCGATGCAGCATATCCTTGATGGTTCTAGAAGCCCCCGAAGTTTTGGAGGTCTTCTTCAAGCTGGTCGTGGCCTTCTTCCTGAAACGTGCAAAATGCATAAGTACAGGAACAAGACAGATAAATGGATAATGTCGGAGAGAAAGAAGCTTACATGAGAGGGGGTGCTTTGGCAAAAGGGATCCCAGTAGCCTTTCTTTTCTCTGCCTCCAGGGCGGCGATAGTCTTCTTGGAGGCTCCACCCTCCGTCTTCTTCTTCTTGTCTCCGTCGGCAGTGTTAGAGGTGGAGCTCTTCCGCTTTCGCGCCAACGGAGCATCGTCGTCGGACACGACGGTGACTTCCTTCATCTTTGGATCATATATTTGAGGAGCCATGTTGTCCTCATCTATGTCGCTAAGATGTTAAGGTGAAGAACCACCGTATTAGATGAGATGGTAACGGCTAGACGGAAGAACTGGAGTATATGCCATACACGGAAAATAAACAGTTACCTTTGGGCACTTGCTCTCTACGAACATGTCGTAGGTGATGGCGAAGACACGCTTCTTGTCCTTCACCTTGACGATGTCCTTGAGGCGAAGCTTGACAAAATCACTCGATAAGTTGTCCACGGAGATGCGGAGGCTATCCCTTCTATCGTTGGAATACTCGTGCATTAGCTTCGAGCGGTGCTATAGAGGCTGCATCCTCCTGATGAACCAGCACATGGCTAGGTCCAACCCAGTCAAACCCGTCTCTACGAACCACTCTATCCGCCTTATAGCGCGGGAAGCATCGATGTCGGAGGGAAGGGAGGCTTGGGATCTCCATGTCAATGTTTCGGCGGCTGCTCCATCGACAAAGTCCGGGTACGTTACTTCTCGGCCGACCAGAGGGATATCTGGGCCGTAGAAGTAAGTACGCTGCCAGTTCTTGCAGGACTCATGGCCGACGATGTCGGGGAAGTGCCGGCCAGGTCGGATCTTGAAGCTAATAGTGCCACAATTTCTGTCGTGGTGGTCTCACGGCAGATGCCATGGGTAGGCTAAAGTATGGGGCCAATGGATGCTAGTGGGATCTGGGGAGGGAAGATGTAGATGATTCTACACACAGAAGATTAAGGCAAAGGTCTTTATTTCTTCTTCCTTGGACTACAAGTGCTCCTTGAGCTGTATACAGGGAGAAGAGAAGAACTTTACCAGCCTAACGGCTCTAACTCTAGTCGATGCCCCTCTCTGAGTCCAGGCCTCTCCTTATAAAGGAGAGCCCTGGGTTCCTTTAGGGCTGGCGTGGCAAGCATATTCGAGGAATATGCTTGTCCCAATATAGTAGTTCGGCGCCCCCCTTTCCCTGTCGCCCCTCTAACGACGGCAAGGTTCCAGAGGGCCCCTCCTGTGCGCCTCGGTCTTCTGGACTGTCACCTCCGTGACCTCCTCCTGCCTCTCTGTCGCTCTGCGCCTTTGTCCGTAGCGCTTGGCACTACTCAGATTCTCCCTAGCTTGCAGCTAGGGTTTGACTTCAGGCTTCTCCTTCTCCTGTAAGACTCGTATTATTCGGCCCTCCCCTGCGTAGCTCGGATTGTCCTTTACCTGCATCAAGAATACTCAGGCTAATCCGGCCGACTCACGCAGTATCTCGGCCGGGTAATATCTTAATATATATATACGGGGCTCTCGCCTCCGTATGTCGGCCGACCTCTTCATGATTCGGCCGACTCAGACTGTAACTCGGAAATCAGACGGGGATCGTACTTCTATCTTTCCCCGTCTTTGACCTACCCGGGGTCACCCCCCCAACATTAGTCCCCGAAGCTGGTGTGGCCCTGTCGATAACTTCGGCCGGGTCGTATCAGCTTCATCACATTTTTCAGTTTTGTTTCCGAGTTATCTTTTTCTTGTCCGAGGTACCCTCATTCCTTCTCTCGTACGCCTTGTCCTACGTGTCACCCCCATCATTGTTCTTCTAGTTTTTTGGTTCCTCTACAGTATTTACTGATAGGCTATAGTTAACTCTGTACCTGCTGCGCCGCCGCTGCGATGCCTCGCGTGCCGTTTCCCTGGGGGATCGTAACGTTCTTCGTTCCTGTGTGGCCGTTGGTGCGGCTCCACTTATCGTCGTGCGTTCGTGCCACACCCACGATCTACACGGTCAACTGCTACACCCACGATCCCACTACCTTGTTCGTGGCTCGACTATAAAGAGGGGGACGGCGTCTGGGAATTTACTTTTCCCCTTCTCGTTCGTCTCCGTCCTCCTCCTTCCTCTCGCTTGCGCGTCTTCTCGCAGCTCCACCGCCGCGCGCTCATCAGAGCTTCCATCGGCGAGGACCCCGCCGCGCCGTTCTGCCCGCCTCGCCTGCGCTCAGCAGTTTCGGCACCGTCGCTAGTGAGTCTTTTCCGGCCGCATTGCCTGGG
Organism: Avena insularis; assembly: GCA_023614405.1. Lineage (NCBI taxonomy): Eukaryota > Viridiplantae > Streptophyta > Magnoliopsida > Poales > Poaceae > Avena > Avena insularis. The sequence continues at coordinate 259,757,449 of CM042685.1, forward strand.
TTTTACCCTAGATTTCTCCGTTTCGATCTCGTGCTCGTGCGGCGGTTCCTCTGCTCCTTGGCCACTGTTCCCGTGCAAAGTCACGACGGGGCCTTGCAGCTCTAAACTTTCCTCCGCCGCCAGCTCTTCTTCCGGCGATCTTTCCGGCGAACCCATGTCTAGTTCGTTGAGCGGCGCTCTGGTAGAGGATGACGATGCTGGCTCTGGGCCTGAGCGAGGCTCGTGGCAGGGCTCTTCTGTTACGCGCCGTGAGATCGAGTGGCTTATCCGAACTCGAAGAATTCCCGCCGAGGTCTCTTGTCGCTTACCCGGCAGCGAGTCCTCTCCGGATGTTAGGGAGGGCGAGTATGTGGTTTTTATGTCGCACTTCGCGCGTGGCTTCGGTCTCCCTCTTAGCGATTTTGCTAGAGTTTCTCGACTACTTCGGCCTTCAGCCGCATCATCTTCCTGCGAACGCCATCGCTTCTCTTTCTGTTTTTATCTCCGCTTCGGAGGGATACTTCGGCCTGTGGCCGTCAGTGCACGTCTGGTCGAAGTTCTTCCAGATTCGTTCCAATGTAGTCCCTGACAAATCTCTGCACCCTTCCGAGAAATCGCTTACTCAATGTGGGGCGGCGTCCATTACACCTCGGAGGAAATCCGTATTTCCTCGTGTCACCGGGTTAGAGTCATGCAAGAAGTGGCACAAATCCTTCTTTTACGTCAAGAACAGAGGGGAAGAGGACAAGATTCGGCTCCCTACATTCTCAATTGGTCCGCCTTCTAAAGTGAACTGGCTCTACAATCCGAGGAAAACTCATGCCTTGGCCGAGGCTTTTGAGATTCGGCCTAAGGAGCTGATCCGCGCCGGGTTATGCGGCGAAGATCTGATGGCTACTTTTATTAGTAGCCGGATCTGCCCATTCCAGAAGCGGACTCACAAGCTGTGCTACATGAGTGGTCCCCTTGACCCTAATCGAGTCTCAACCGTGGAGCTGGACAATTACCTTATCTATAAGCGCGTCCGAGCTATCTTTAAGACGGAGATGCCTGAGGATTGGGCTTGGGGACTGAAACCGTTCACCCACGATCATCCGCCTCCCGAGGTGAGCTTAATCAATAACGCTCTGCTATTCCATTGTTTTCGTAACGGATTCCGCTAACTTTCTTTTTCCTCGTCTTGCAGAGGTTCGCAGAGCAGAAGAATGAGGACGCCGAAGTTTTGTTGCTCCCGTGGCCCGCGGACCGGAGCACCCCGGATACTGGCGAGCCGGACTCCGAGGAGTTCGTCCCTAAGTCGGATCCTGCCCCGGCTCGAGCTCGTGGCAAGACTTCGGCGCACGAGGAGGAAGGTGATTCGGACGAGGTTCAAATTCTTGAGGTAGTTGCCGCAATGCCTATTTCTTATGCATTTCCGGCTTCTACTTTCCCAGCTAATCCGGCCGGTCAGGTTCACGACGCCGAGCCTATTGCTTCTCGACCCCCTGTTACCTCTGGGAAACGCGGGGCTCCTGCTAGTGCCTCGGAAGCGGTCCCCAAGAAACGAACGAAGAAATCCGCTCCGAATCCTCCCAGGCGCAAGATTATGCCTGGGGTTGCCGGGTAAGTTCCTTTTGCTTATATTTCTTGTTTATCTCTTTCTGTTTTTCATACTGACACTTTTTTCTTTCTTATTTTGCGATGCTCGCTTCATAAGCCCGGTCCTAGCATGACTAGCCGCCCGATTCGGCAGCCGTCTCCTCCGCCCGTCGATGATACCAGGATTCCTAGTCCTACTCGTGCTGCTTCTCCTCCAGCTCCGAATCTGTCGCCTCTTCGTCGCGACGTGCCTAAAACCCCTTCTGTTGACATGGATTCCAATCGGCCCTCCGAGGTTTTTGTCGAACTCGTTGCCCCTTCTATGGGTCCCAGCGTCGCTACTGAGCCTTTATCTACCTCGGCAGTTTCTACAGCCATTCCAGCGTCGGCCGAAGAGGTCGTTATCTCGGTGCCTTCTGCTACCGTAACTCCTGCTGCTCCTGAAGATGCCGTCCCCACAACCGAGGTGTCACTTCCTGCTGATGCTTCTTCTAAGGCGAGAAAAGCTGTTGCGACCAAGGCTTCCTCTTCCCAGAAGGGTCTTGTCGTCTCTTCTCAGCCTAGTATCGCCGACATGCTGCGCAAGGGAACTGCGCCTACCAAAGCCTCCGTTGCCTCGGCTGCCAGCACCCAGCTTGCTCTTCATAAGAGCCCTACGGCCGCAGTGGTTACAGAACATGTCCGGGGTAAAGTCTTAACTCGGACAGCTAGTGGGAACAGCCTCGGCGCGCTGGTGGAGTACGCCAATAATTGGAATGTTGCTGATCAGTTTGAGGGTAATCCCATCAACCAGCCCTTTCAGCTTTCCGACATCAGCGGCCGCTTCGACCACGCTGCCAAGTTCATCCTTGACACTAACAAGATGAATGAGGTAATTGCTGTTTCTCTGAGTCTTGGATTAGTCCCCAGATGTTACTATATGCTCTAGTCCCCGAAACTTGCAAGGAAATAACTTGTTATATGCTTGGAAGTTTAATGATCTTCGACTTAATTTAAGTTTATTTCTAGGGTTCGAATTTCCGGCCATCTAGATCTGAGTTAAATTTTGCTTGATTCGGATCTTCTTTAGCTTTGAATATCTAGCCACCTAGATCCGAGTTAAGTTTTGCTTGACTCGGATCTGATTTAGCTTTGAATATCCAGCCACCTAGATCCGAGTTAAGTTTTGCTTGACTCGGATATGATTTAGCTTTGAATATCCAGCCACCTAGATCCGAGTTAAATTTTGCTTGACTCGGATCTGATTTAGCTCTGAATATCCAGCCACCTAGATCCGAGTTAAGTTTTGCTTGACTCGGATCTGATTTAGCTTTGAATATCCAGCCACCTAGATCCGAGTTAAGTTTTGCTTGACTCGGATCTGATTTAGCTCTGAATATCCAGCCACCTAGATCCGAGTTAAGTTTTGCTTGACTCGGATCTGATTTAGCTTTGAATATCCAGCCACCTAGATCCGAGTTAAGTTTTGCTTGACTCGGATCTGATTTATCTTTTACTATCGATTTATCGTTTTGCCCCATTGCTCAGGTTGCACACGACCGGCGGACTGCCGAATTTCAGAGGTTGCTTTTTTCGCACCGCAAGCTGGAAGAAAAGTACGAGAAAATCCTTCCAGTGGTAAACAAGGCTGGTACGTCGATAGTTCCTTTTCGTTATTTTCAACGTTCTTATTTATTCGTCCGCGAGATGCCGGCTTACTTTCTTGGTGAACAGGTAACATTAATAACCTCAACATTCGCCTTGAGAAGAAGGTCAAGAGCTTTGAAGGTTAGTTTCCCTTTTATCTTACATCTTTTCTCTTTTAACATGTGTGCTAAGCTTCCTTATCGCGTTTGGCTCTGGTAAAGCCGAGTTGCAAACCTTTGCAGCGTCGCACCAAGATTGCATGCCCATGCCTGACGTGATGCTGCATTTTTTTAGAGCAAAACGCTATTCATTCGGCGCAATTACAAGAAAAAGATGATGAAATAGCTCGCCTGCGAGCCGAGGTGGATACCCTTAAGCTCTCTCAGAAATCCGAATTAGAAAAGGTCGACCAAGAATTTTCCGAGGAGAAGAATCGGCTGTCTTTGGAGCTACAGAAGAACAAAGAACTCCTCGAGGCTGCCGAACTGAAAACCCAGGGGTTGAGCGAGGAAATTGCTCGTTTTGAGAAAAGCAAAATTGATTGGGCCAAGGACCTTCAGATAATGATGAGATACATTCATCGTAAGTTTCTTACCACAGCCGAATTATATTTTTGTCTTTGTCCCTGCTGCCGCCTGACATGTTCGTGTTTTTCACAGATCATTTTCCCGAAGCTCAGCCTGTGAGCTCTAAAGCTGTTCTTGCAGCTCGCGTGCGCCGAGGTGTTTCTGTTGCCGCTGATTCAGAGTATTCAATGGAGGATTTTTTGGTTGCCGTTGGTGCTGCAGTTGGTCCAATGAAGATTATGGGCCGGGATTTGGTGCAAGCCGCTATTCGAGCTTACCACGTTCTTTGGCCGAACACTTCGGGGACTCCTGATATCAACGAGGTCAAATTACTGGTGAAAAGACTGATGGCATCTGAGAGGCAACTAAGTCTCTGGAGGGAATCAGCCGGGCGCGCTGGCGCTGATATGGCCCTTACTGTTATCATGTCATGGTATGAAGACATTTCTCTTGATATCCTGAGAAATTTGCGCACTGGTTCCCGCTGGGTTGAGGATCCCACTTTTGTTGCTCTTCGGCAAGCTCGTGCCTTCCAACTCGTCGAGTATGCCGACGTGCACACCTGGAATGAAGGGCCGAGTTTTCTTCCAGACCCGGATGCGGAGGTCTTAGTTGAGGATGCCTCGGACAATAATTCGGCTGAGCAAGGGGAAGGTGAGGATAACTCGGCCGCATCTGACAGCTCCAGTTCAAGTTCGGACAACAACGGCGATGCGCGGTCCTCCTCCAAAGGTACTGGGCATTCTACCGCACGGACTGATGCTCCAGAGCAGCCTCGGGCTTCCGCTGAAGTTGCACCTGGGTCCGTGGAGGGCGAAGCAACCTCAGTCGAGGTTCCTCCTATGTCAGAGTGCCCCGCGCCTGACCAAGTTGCTGTCTCCCCAGTGAACAATGCTTAAGTTATTTCTTATCCCTGGCATGTCGGGCGTATGATGTAGGCGAATCATTTGTCCGTTCTCTGTATGATTCGAATTTCTTTGGCCGTGTACTGTTGTGACATATACGCTTGTAGTTGCTACCATTTGGTTAAGTGGGTGTTCGTCCGAATTCTTGCTTTGGTTGCCCGCAATTTCCTGATTTTTTAGGATTTATCCTTGCCTTCGTTCATGGTTTATCTAGGCGTGAGCTCTGAATATCATATAATATTGATCTGTTCTGAACAGAGGTTGACTACTTCCTTGGGACAATATATGGCAATCCCTGAATCATTGTCTATCGCGCCGAACTTCAATATGTAAACCAAATTTCCGAAATAATATAAAACTAATACGGGTGCGCTCAACATAAAACTGAAACAGCATGTGGCAGTCCCCGAGTCGCTGCTTTGGATGCCGAGGTTCAAATATTTAATATAAAATGAAAGTAATATATGGCATTTCCCGAGTCACTGCTCTGGGCGCCGAGGTTCAAATACATAACATGAAATTGAGATAACGTACGGCAGTCCCCGAGTCACTGCTCTGGGCGCCGAGGTTCAAATACATAACATGAAATTGAGATAACATATGGCAGTCCCCGAGTCACTGCTCTGGGCGCCGAGGTTCAAATACATAACATGAAATTGAGATAACACACGACAGTCCCCGAGTCACTGCTCTGGGCGCCGAGGTTCAAATACATAACATGAAATTGAGATAACATACGGCAGTCCCCGAGTCACTGCTCTGGGCGCCGAGGTTCAATACATCATTGGATCTTGACCTTGAGATACAATGCTACGAGTAAAATGGTTGAAGTAAAGCTACATTCCATGGACGCTTCGTTTCTTCGCCATCTTTGTCTGCCTTGTTCTCTCCGGGGGACTGAGCGTCGACTAGATAATAGGCATCGTTGTGCAACGCTTTGCTCACAATGAATGGTCCCTCCCATGGAGGTGACAACTTGTGCATGCCGGCCGTACGTTGCACCAGTCGGAGGACTAAATCTCCCTCTTTGAATACTCTCGGATTCACCTTCTTGCTGTGATATCATCGCAGGTTCTGCTGATAAATAGCTGATCATGACAATGTCAATTCTCTGGCTTCTTCTAGCAGGTCTACAGCATCTTGCCGAGCTATCTCGTTTATCTCCGAGGTTGTATACTGAGTAACTCTTGGCGAGTCATATATTATGTCGGCTGGAAGTACGGCCTCTGCCCCGTATACCATGAAGAATGGTGTATAACCTGTTGATCTATTTGGAGTAGTCCTGAGGCTCCATAGTACGGCTGGGAGTTCCTCAATCCAACATCCTGCCGACCTTTGCAATGGTGCGACAAGTCATGGTTTTATTCCTGATAGCACCAGTCCATTAGACCTTTCCACTTGCCCATTGGATGCTGGGTGAGCCACAGAGGCAATATCTAGTCTTATGTGCTTCTCTCGGCAAAATCTGGCGAAAGATCCTTCTGCAAAGTTTGTGCCATTATCTGTAATAATACTGTGCGGATACCCATATCTTAAGATAATATCCTTGAGAAATTTCACTGTTGTAGACCCATCGCACTTTTTTATTGGTTTCACTTCAATCCATTTTGTGAACTTGTCCACCATAACCAACATGTGGGTCATTCCTCCTCGTGCCGGCTTAAATGGTCCCACCATATCTAAACCCCATACAGAAAATGGCCAAGTGATGGGTATTGTTTTTAACTCGGCCGATGGCATGTGTGTTTTGGTTGCGTATCTCTGACATCCATTGCATTTCTTAACTAATTCTTTTGCTTCTTTCAATGTCGTCGGCCAATAAAATCCATGCCTGAATGCTTTGGCTACCAAGGCACGAGATGAGGCATGGTGTCCGCATTCTCCTTGGTGTATATCTAGGAGGATCTCCTGACCTTCTGCCGAACTCACACACTTCTGCAACACGTTTGTGACGCTCCTTTTATATAGCTCATTGTTTATGATTGTATAAGCTTTTGCTCTCCTTACAGTTTGTCTAGCTAATACCTCATTACTCGGCAACATCGAGTCTTTTAGGTAAGAAAATATGGGTTGCGCCCACAACGGTGTGACTTTTTCTGGTGTGATCTCACTGTCTATTTCCATGTTTTCTGCCGACATACCTATCTCGGCTTTTCCCCTGATTGCGCTTACCTCGGCTGTCCTCCTCTCGGGGGGTTCCGAGTTATATTGCTGATCTACTTCCATCGGCGCGTTATCTTCTGCGGAATTTTCCGGGATAAAGATAGATTCGGATTCTGGTGATGGGATTATTGATGGTTTCCTGAGGTGTTCCAGGGAAATACCCGGAGGAATTGATTGCCGGGTTGATCCTAATTTTGATAATGTGTCTGCGGCATCATTTTCTGCGCGAGGTATGTGGTGAAACTCACATCCTTCAAAGTATCCGCTGATCTTTTGCACGTGAAACCTGTATAAATCCATATTAGCATCTAATGCGTCCCAACTGCCTGAGACTTGCTGTACTACTAGATCCGAGTCACCATAGCATAAGATTCGGCGTATGCCAATTTCTTTTGCTACTTTCAGTCCATGGACCAGCGCTTCATATTCGTCTACGTTGTTGGACGCAGCAAAATGTATTTGTAACACATATTTCAGTTGGTCTCTTTTAGGCGAGGTTAACACTATTCCCGCCCCCAAACCATTCCTTAGTTTGGAACCATCGAAATGCATAGTCCAATAATTTGGAACTGGCAATGGTGGCTCATACTGCACCTCGGCCAGTCCATGAAAAAGTCGGCGACCGCCTGAGATTTGATTGCATCTCTTCTATCAAATTGTGGAGCGTATGGTGATAACTCGATTGCCCATTTTGCTATTCGGCCACTTGCGTCTTTGTTGCTCAATATGTCGGCTATGGGTGCCTCACAGATCACTTTGATGGGATGCTCTTCGAAGTAATGTTTAAGCTTTTTCGCCGACATATATACCCCATAGGCCATCTTCTGATAATGTGGGTAATTCTGCTTTGAAGTGGATAACACCTCACTTAGATAATACACCGGCCTCTGAACCGACTTACCATCTTCAATTCATTCCACTACGACTACAGTGCTCACTACTATGTTGGTAGCCGCTACATAGAGTAACATAGGCTCTTTTGATAATGGAGAAGCCAAAATGGGTGCTATAACCAACATCTTTTTCAATTCATGAAATGCGATGTCTGCTTGTGGAGTCCAAATGAATTTATCTGATTTCTTCATCAGCTGATAGAGTGGTAGCGCCTTCTCTCCTAGCCGACATACAAATCTACTAAGCGAGGCCAGACAACCCGTGAATTTTTGTACATCATTTAAACATTTTGGCAATTCCATTCTTTCTGCTGCTTTTATCTTTGTTGGATTAGCCTCTATACCTCGACTAGATACAAGAAAACCGAGTAATTTTCCTGCCGGCACGCCAAATGTGCATTTTTCTGGATTAAGCTTCATTCGGAACCTTCTCAGGTTCGCAAAAGTCTGCCGTATATCTTCTAGTAATGTTTTGCTTTCCTTGGTTTTGATGACCACGTCATCTACATATACTTGTACATTTTTTCCTATCTGATCATGCAGGCATTTTTGCATGCATCTCTGATATGTCGCTCCTGCATTTCGCAGGCCGAATGGCATTGTGCGATAACAATAAGCCCCGTACGGGGTAATAAACGCGGTCTTTATTTGATCGGCCGGATTTAACGGTATCTGGTGGAAACCAGAATACGCGTCTACAAATGATAATAGCTCACAACCAGCGGTCGAGTCAATGACTTGGTCTATTCTAGGCAATGGAAAAGGATCTTTTGGACACGCCTTGTTTAGGTTGGTGTAATCGATACACATTCGCCATACAATGGCTACATTGGGATCATCTTTCTTCTTTTCTACTAGCACCGGATTCGACAACCAATCCGGGTATAGCACCTCCATGATGAACCCGGCCGCGAGGAGCCGAGCTATTTCATCTCCTATTATTTTTCTCCTGTCTTCGGCGAAGCGGCGGAGAGGTTGCTTCACCGGCCTTGCTCCTGGCCTTACGTTCAAAGAGTGCTCAGCCAACTCCCTCGGAACACCTTGCAGATCTTGAGTTGACCATGCAAATATGTCCCGATTCTCACGGAGGAAGTTGGTGAGCTCGCTTTCCTATTTAGCGTCCAGGCCTGCACCAATGGTAACAGTACGCTCTGGGAATTGCTCATTGATCTGAAATTTCTTCGTTTCTTTAGTCGGCTGAAAAGAGACACTGCCATGTGGGTTGGCCAGCGCCGGCATGTTCAGCTGTGCCGACTGAGCGATGGCTGCTACCTCCAGAATCCTTCTCTTTTCTCTTGCTATAACCAATGATTCGGCCAAATTTGACCCGGCTGAAGCACACTCCATTGACTTCTTGTAATCCCCTGCAACTGTTATTACTCCTTGTGGTCCGGGTAGCTTCATCTTCAGATAACTTACATGACAGCTGCTCATGAATTTGGCCAGCGCGGGCCGTCCGAGTAGAGCATGATAACAACTTTCCAGATCTACCACTTCAAATTCTAAGTTTTCTGCTCTGCAGTTATCTCTCATGCCGAATAACACATCCACTCGGACTTTACCGATGGGCTCGCATGAAAGCCCCGGCACTATCCCATGGAAAGTGGTTCTCGTGGACTGCAGCATGTTCTGCGATATTCCGAGTTTATGCATGGTATCTTTGTACATGATGTTGATACTGCTTCCATTGTCAATGAGTACTTTTGAAAATTTCACATTGATGCTTGGTCCAACGAATGTCGGATCCAACACGAGTGCATACAATCCTGGATTCGGCATTATTTTGGGGTGGTCCTTTATGCTCCAGGTTACCTCCTGATCAGACCATGGCACATATCTTGGTACTGCCGGCATAACTGCATTTACTTCCATATGCCGGCGCTGCACACTCTGCTTATCTTGCTGTTCTGTTGTGAACACGCAATAAGACTGATGATGTTCTCTGTAATCATTACGTCCAGTATTTGCCGGATTCGTCCTTCCATCCTGGACTTGGTTCATTACTTGATGTACTGCATCCCTCCGATCCGAGTTATCCTACCTCGGGGGAGGAGGCGGTAACATCAGTTGCTGTGCATTTTCTCCAGTCAATTGTGGTTGATGCTGATGATGTACTTGATGGGGTGCCTGAACTCCTGCGGGGTTCCCCATTGCATTTTTCATCCATGCACATTGGTGGGTCGTATGATTGGCTGGTCTGGATGGGTTTGATGTGTGAAATTTGCACGGCTGATCTAACATGGATTCGAACGTGTATTTCGGCCTCTCCTGCCACTGCTTCTTTTGTTCTGGGGTCCACTGCCTTTTCCTTCATTCTTTGGTGTCCACTGCTGAGGTCCATTCTTCTGCCGTTGAGTTGCTCCATGACTCGGCTGATCTTGTGCTACCGCTGCCACTTGGGCCGAATTATATCTATAATCCGACCTTTCCTCTCTTCTTCTTCCTCTGAAATCACTGCGCCTAGATGACCCGGCCAAATCTCTTGCATAATGGTCCTATTGTTCGCGATGATCCGCCGACATTAATTCCGGTTGCGTTGGGTCCCCTAATGCATAGTCTGCTATTCTGATAGTTTCTGCCAGTGTGGTCGGCATATCTCTTTGCAGACGTTGCCACAACACGCTGCCATAACGGCAGCCTTGTGCGAACCAAGCTATTGCTTGCGATTCGATAACCCCTTCACATGAGTTTCTCAGGTTGCACCATCGAGTTAAAAACTCTCTATCTGTTTCATTTGGCCTCTGCTTGCACATGGCTAACTGTTGTGGCCTGTTTGGCCTCTTGTATGTGCTGGTAAAGTTGCTGACGAACATTTCTTCAAAATCTAACCAACAGTTGATACTACCGGCTGGTAGATTATTCAGCCATACCCTAGCTGGTCCTTCCAACATTTGTGGGACATACCGTACTGCCCATCTTAAGTTCCCACCCGCTATCTTCACAGCAGTGGCATAGTCAATCAACCAGTCTTGTGGCTTGGTACTCCCATTGTATGTTTTCGTGCCTCTCGCTAGCTGAAAGTTCGGCACGGGTGGTTCGCCCATGATCCGTGGTCCAAAACATGTCGGACCTGGTGGACCCTGTTCTTCCAACAACTCGGACCGGTATAGCCGGTCCAGCTTTACTCTTGCATCATTTGATGGCAAATCTCTGTACAGAATTCTATTCTGCATCCCATAGTGGTTATTTCCACCATGGATCGCATATTCCATCTCGGAATAACCATCATTGTACCTTTCATTCACTTGGCGAGCTAGCCTCGCTTCTCTTTCCTGCCGAGGTTCATGCCTTGGTTGCGGGTTGAGTGGCAGCTCTCTCCTTACTTCGGCTGGGGTCTCGTTTTCGTGATTACCTCTCGCGGGTTCTCTTCTGCCGAGATCTCCATTGCCTCGGCTTCCGCCGTCTTTCTCCACACGGCGGTGGTTCCTCTCCCTACTGTTTCCTCGGCTTGCATTGCCTCCGTTCTCATTTGCCTTTCCAGCCATTGCCAGATCATATGGAACAATTTGCTTGTTCCTCTTTCCTGAGGTTACTGCTTTGTCCCTTCGTGCATTGTTTCCGGGTGAAGATGCTGCTGCCGTAGATAAGGCAGGTGCTGCCCCTGCCGAGTGAACCATCCGCGAGGCCCCTGGCCTTGCCGGGTTTGTTCTGAGTATTTCCTCGATTTGCTGGTTTGCGATGCGCACCAGCTCATTCACTCTTTCTTGCTATTTCTGTCGGGCTTCCCCGGTCAACCCCTCTAATTCCAATGCGTTTGCGGCTTGCGCTCTTCGGAGTTCGCAAGTACTTCTCGGCAAACCCAAATCACCCGATTCCGCCCTGTGAGCTTCATGCTCTTTGTTAATATCATCCATGAGGTTCTTCCCCCTTAATCTTAATTCGTCCACCCGCTCGGGTGCGATATCAAGCTTATTAGCTTTGGCATATTCTCTCAGGGTCCTGTTCAAGGACTCCCGCAAGGCCGATACTTTCTTGGCCTCTACCAGCACCTTTTGCCTGGTTTCTTCTAACTCTGCCTGAGCATTTGCCAGATCAAGTATCGGCGCTACAGGTGTAGTCAAGTTTTCTATGGTCGCCTGAAGAATGTTCTCTGGCCTTTCCAGAGGTGGCCCTCTTACTCTTGGTGCCTTTGGGGTGGTGTCCTGCAGCTCGGTCGGGTTGGTCACTGGCGGGATTACCTCGGTGGGTTGTGGCGCGGTCTGCCTGGGTGCGCCTTGTGCGCCTGTGGCGGGTTCTCTGCTTGACCCGGCTACTGCTGCCCCAGCTTGTGCTCCGGCAGCGACCATCACCTCGACGCTGCCTGCAGGACATGCTCTGGACGGACGGCTTGCTGCGTTAAGAGGTGGCTCTCCTGCAACAACAACTTGGTGAGGATAAATGCCGGTGATGTCGACGCCGACGTAAACCTTGTGCTCGCCCAGGCTGATGAAGACACCATTACGCTGGGAGTTTTTCGAAGCTCGCATTGTCGCTGACATAGTCGCAGAGACCAAATCTCTGGACCAAGCCAGAAACAACGCGCTCGCCCGTGTTGATGAAGTTTCCCGTCCGGATCATAACTCCAGCTAGCACCGCTGCGAGCCCCACGGTGGGCGCCAACTGTCGTGGTGGTCTCACGGCAGATGCCATGGGTAGGCTAAAGTATGGGGCCAATGGATGCTAGTGGGATCTGGGGAGGGAAGATGTAGTTGATTCTACACACAGAAGATTAAGGCAAAGGTCTTTATTTCTTCTTCCTTGGACTACAAGTGCTCCTTGAGCTGTATACAAGGAGAAGAGAAGAACTTTACCAGCCTAACGGCTCTAACTCTAGTCGATGCCCCTCTCTGAGTCCAGGCCTCTCCTTATAAAGGAGAGCCCTAGGTTCCTTTAGGGCTGGCGTGGCAAGCATATTCGAGGAATATGCTTGTCCCAATATAGTAGTTCGGCGCCCCCCTTTCCCTGTCGCCCCTCTAATGACGGCAAGGTTCCAGAGGGCCCCTCTGGCGCCTCGCTTCTCGGATCACACCTCCGTGACCTCCTCCTGCCTCTCTGTCGCTCTGCGCCTTTGTCCGTAGCGCTTGGCACTGCTCAGATTCTCCCTAGCTTGCAGCTAGGGTTTGACTTCAGGCTTCTCCTTCTCCTGTAAGCCTCGTATTATTCGGCCCTCCCCTGCGTAGCTCGGATTGTCCTTTACCTGCATCAAGAATACTCAGGCTAATACGGCCGACTCACGCAGTATCTCGGCCGGATAATATCTTAATATATATATACGGGGCTCTCGCCTCCGTATGTCGGCCGACCTCTTCATGATTCGACTCAGATCAGAATTCGAAATCGACGGATCGTATTGCCTTTCCCCATCTTTGACCTACCCGGGGTCACCCCCCCAACAATTTCTAAGTTCATCCTTGCTAGCTCCGGCTTCGCGCTTGACGGTGAAGAAATAGATGAAGAGGTCTAGCCTAGGATTATGTCATATCCCAGAATTTAGGAACTAACGAAGGGTAGATTTAGGAATTTGAAATATTGCATGCATTCATCTGTGAAAATGTGGGTAAATTTTTCGCCAAATAAAAACCTAAAGTGATCAAGGTTTCTTTCATACTTTGAGAATAGGTATAGTCTTGAAGGATGATTGCTATAGACTTTTATGATCTTTGTGGATTTATGTGATTTGGGAAATGTAATTTGAATTTAAAACTTGAGTGTTTGAATTATAATTCAAAATAATTTTGAATAATGTTTGAATATTTGATTCAATTAAGAGTTAACCAATAATAACTCAAACTTTATATAAAGAAAGTAATTAAGAATAAGAATCTCCATTTTATATTTTCATTCAATAAATAAGTTACAAAAAAATGTAACTTATGAAAATCATCCACAATTCTTGCAATAATAAATAAATAAAGAATAATATTTCTTTATTGATAATAGTACAATTTTTATTACAAAATAATAAAATAAAGATTACAAAAGGGTAGAACTAAAATTACAAAAGAATAAAGAATATTACATATAACTATTCTACAAATAAAGAAGAAAACCTAAAATAAAATCTTGAATTCCCAAGTCTGGTACCTACAAAACAAACATAAACCAAAAATAAAGAAAGTTAAGGTTAAAATTATATTACTCTCAGACTTGTCAGTGAAGTGCACTGATCAAGGTTCATCATTTAGTAATCTTATAAAAAGGGGCAAGTTTCACCAATATGAAAGAATGTATCTTTCATAATTTTAAGCCATAAGTCAAATAACAGCAAGGAAGGGCAAGTTTCACCAGCAAAGTAGAAGTAACCAGATGAAAGTAACTTTCGAAATTCTGAACATATCCACATCTATGCAGCAGGCAAACAAGCAGCACACACACCAAAGTGCATGGTGTGTGATGTCAACACCACAGCAGCAGCACAACCAAACAAAACTATCAACACAACCGTGGGAAAACCAATCCCCACATCATTCCTTTGCTCTTACACACCAAGCACAGCAGCCAGCAGCTAAACCAAGCACAACAGCCAACAGCTAAACCAAGCCAAGCTAGATCAAACCAACCAAAGCCCAGGATCACATCACCAGGATGGTGACATAAGGAGGGGAAAGATCAGGTGGATAGCAAGACCAAGGTCAAGCCATCAGGATCAGGAGATGATGGGCTAGATCAAGGACAAGCCAGGAGCTGGAAATACCAGGGGAGCACCAGATCAAGCTACCACAAGACCAACCACTAGCCACCACAACATCAAGTGATAGTGGTGAGTAAATAGACCATCACATGATCTATCTGTCTAAGATTAGACAATCATGCATGATCTAATACTTATTCAAACTCTCAAAAAGCACCCAAGTGGGGTGAATCTATCATTGAGGTTTTAAACTCTAAAAGCAAACAGCAAAGTATAAGGATCCAACTAAATCTCAGAACAACATCATTGATTTAGCTATCAAGCTATATTTCAATTCAAGAATGAGTACAACTAAGATTTAACTTCTAGGCACATCTCTAGGATAAGAGTAGCACCTTAGAATTTAATCCTATGGATCTATACAAGTTATCAAGCTTACAATCATTTTTAAGATTTGATTCAAGAAACAGTAGCTGATACCACTACCAGAACCATCCATATGAATCAACTAGATAAAGCTGAATCCCTAAACCTCAGACCAACATCATTGGTCTTAGGGATTTAAGAAAGGAACATTTCTATTTATCTTTAATGCCAAACTCATCTTAAGCTTGCACCAAACCAAATCAAGAAATAGAATCTAATCTTGTGTGCCATACAAAGATGGTGTCACAAGAACAGTTCTACACTAATCAGGTTAAGCATGCAAATCTTCACAGATTCAACCAACCAACTACAAATCATTTTCCTGTCATCACAAGAATCATAATGAAGAAAAGCTCTATGTATATCTTCACTGTTTGAAACCATTTGATCTCAAACTACATCTGAAATCTTAAGCCAACAAGTGTTAATACAGTGATTTCATCACACAACACTCATTGTCATTAACCAAGTAATGATAGTGGTGAAACAGTAAACCACAAGATTCCCAAGTATTGCTTCTAAAGCAACTTGATCATCTGACCACATCAAAATTAATCGATAGAATCATCTGATAAGCCACTAGCACCACCACAATTCATCTTAAGCAGCAAACCACAACTAACAATCATTTAGCATGCTTAGGGACAATCAACACATGATCCCATTCATCAGTATCTAATCCACAACAGGATATGAACCATAAATGGAACAAATCATCTTAATCAGGACAAGATAGTAACCAGAAAGGTCACTACCAACAACTAGCATAGGATGACCTCGCACAGTGAGCTCAAGAGGAGAGGAAGCACTCACCAAAGGTCCTCGATGGAGACTAGAAGAGGAAGCATAGGTGGCCGACAACCATGGCGGCACGGGGAGCACCCCCAGGGGGCGCTGTGACCCATACAGCGCCACGGCGGCAACCATAACCACTTTTGGAGGCTAAGAGCGTCACCACGATGCACGATAGCAGCGGCGGCGCCAGGATCCACACCAACCCCAAACCCTAGGGTTCGGGACGACATCGATCTGTCACAGGAGAGCTCCATGTCCAAATTTAGTTCGACAGGAGGGAAGAGCAGAGTCGACAACCTCTTCCTGCACCATGGCGGCATCCAGGGCGGTCCACGACGGCGGGAATCGCCAGCGGCGACACCACTGACCACGGGGTCGGGGAAGGAGAAGGAGAAGGGTGAGCTCGAGAGAGGAGACAGCGAGTGAGTGGGATGGGTGGGCTGAAAACCCTTCGGGGTGGTTGTTTTGACCATGCCCTACTGGGCCACAAGGGCCCAATAAACCCAAAAGGCCAGCCCAATTCATTTAGAATTTGTTTTAGTAAATAGGAAAAGACCAAAATGCCCCTAAACTTACTTAAATTCTAGAAAATAAAATAAAAGTCCAAAAATTATAAATAAAATATTTTTGGATTCACAATAATCCAAACTATCCAAATAAATTAAGATATAAAATTTTAGACATATAAATTTTATTAGGAATTTTGTAATTTATATATACCTTATGGAATTTTACAAAATTATTGAAAGATGATAAAAATAAATAAAAATCACTTTCATTATATAGTAATATTGTAGTATTTTAGAAAAATACTAAACAAATATTTAATAACAATTTTTGATATTTAAGTGATAATTCTTAAAGAATTATTAAATCAATAAAAGTTAAATAAAAGGAAAATAAAATAAAAGAATACATATTCTATTATAAATATTAAAAATTAATATTTATAAATCCTTTATTATTAAAAATAATTTTATTAATAATGGGGAGAAATCATATCAACTTAAATGATGCATTACATTACTTTGCATAATCATTTTGCTTCTCTAAATATTGTCCTTACCGGGTAATAATGATGTTTTTGTAGACATAGAAGCTCAAGGTCCAGTGCAAGCATCGGACTTCGCTACCTTGCAATCACAAGGCAATTTCATCACTTGCTCATGTCCTTTGAAGAGTCTTTATCAAAGTATTTGCAATTTGTGTGTTATCATCTATACCATAGAAAAAGAAAACACTATTTTCTCATGATACTAAATCTTAGATATCATCCTAAGTGATGATGTGATGGAGCAATAGAACTTAGAGTTCTACTTGCACTAATGATGAACAATTAGTAATTAATAAACCATGATATTAGTGATTCTAGCGCCGTATATTACGCGTTAACCATGAGATTTGGAATGGGACGAAGAAGTCAGCTGTATCGTTTTCCTCTTGTATGGAGGCAAGACGACCTTAACGTGACGTTGTGATTCCTTGTGTGGATCCAACATATGGGTGGGCACCCTTACGCCCCACACTTTGGTGTCTAGATTATCTATGAATGGTGTTTAGGGAGATAGTCCATGTAAATGGTACTAATCCGGGCATCACTAGGTCATAGAGTCTTCGGGAACTCATCAGGGTTTTAGCCTGCCCGAAAGGGGGCTTAACGAAGGTGAGCTAGCCCGAAGGATCGTGCATACATATGAGGTCACGAAGAGGGCAGTGATTGGCTTGGACCAACTACTGCGCCCCACATCATGGAATTGTGGACGGGAAAAGTACGCCCGACTGTGCAACAAGGAGTTGATCTCTCATGGGAAAAGTAACGCACCTCTGTAGAGTGTAAGAATTGTAACTTGTTACTCCCTGTTCCGGGAAGGAGCTACGAACGTGGCAGGAAAGGAACTCCATGAAAGTTCTGGTCAACCTGTGAAGGCTGGTGGTCATAGATTTTCATAATAAAATCAACATTTGAAGAAAGATTTACGAAAATTGCATAGTGCCAACGACTAATAGTCCGAGGTGGTAGATAGAGCATCAAAATTGCTACCTTGCGTACAATGAATTTGCTGAGTAACGCTGTTACTCATCCTTTCCTTTGAATCCTTGCTTAGACTCTGAGAATCCCGAAGATACTCCAATGTATGCATCCGAGAGTCAAGAGGAGGTCTTATATGAAGAGCCCAACTTGTATGGAGCCATAGAAGGGGAGGACTACGACATCGTCTACAGAGGAGAGTACCAGGAGTCCGACTAATTACTATAGTTCTAGTAACCACTTGACCCGAGCATCATGAACAATATATAGCAATAAGTTGTTGAGCTCAATTTGGAGTTTAAGTTTTAAATTTGAAACTTCCGCTGAAACACTATTTTGGTTTGTAAGTTGAATCTTTTGGAAGTCTTGCACTTCCGGTATTGTAATAATAACAAGGTGTGTATGTTTGTAATATGGACCCGCAATGTTTCTGTTGTACCACTCTGAGGGATGTGATATTTACGGAACGGTGTTCTGTGGATGTCATGTCAACGACTATAGTGTACTACACATGCAGTGGTATGCTGGGTCACCGTAGTTTAATCCCTAAGTAACCCTCTCAAATCGCCGTGTAATTGCTAAGCACTAGGATGATATTGGGAGAAAGGTTCTATGGCTATACTCGGTAATGATTCAAGACGGCAAGGAAGAAATTAGAGATGGGCAGGGAGACGCCGCGTACCAACTATGCTTTGAGGTACACCTTTTCTCCGGCTTGGGGAGAAGGTGTGACCTCGCCGGCCGGCGCCGCCCGCCAGGCGAGCCCCTTTGTCGTAGAGAGGTAACCTTCGATGATCAACTCTTTGATGTCGCGGTCCGTGATGTCCGAACCGCGCCAGTCGCCTTTGTGGGAGTCTTTTTCGTCCTCTAGCAGCTCCAGCGCCGCTGGATTATGGTTGCCGCCGGTGGCCTCGACCACCGCGGACATGGGGATGACCAGGCCCTCTGGGGGGCACGACGACGGAGCTCACCGGCTTCGCCACGGTTTCGCCCGACGCCGCCATTGAAGGGGAGGAGCTGCTGCTGGCCATTGGGTGCGTTTGGAGGTGACTGGTGAGATTGGGAGTTAGGGTTTTTTGTGCGAGGAGCGGAGAGCTCGAGGAGACGCTTGCCTAAGGAAGAAGAAGATGCAAGGGAGAATGAGGTGAAAAAGTAAATTTTCCACCGCAGTTACTATTTATAATACCCAGCATCAAGATTCATGCAGCTTGATCGAATGGTTGCCGCGTAGGCGACGTGTGCGGAGACGTGCGCGGAAATTTTGCCACGTACCAACCGTCGCCGCCAACGGTTCAGACGTCTTGGGAAAAGTGGACATGATTGCGTTCTCTGCATGTGTGAGTTACGAGGCATTGCTGACCTATGTCTACGATGCCCTAGCTGTCACAGGCAGATCAACCATCACATCAGAAGATTCCGGCATGGATGGATCCAGTCCGACTATGGAAGAGTACGATGGAAGATTCAGCAATTCTCCGACTTACAAGTTGAAGATGGAGAAAACCTTGTAGGGTTCTTTGGGAGGACTACAAGATATTGCTTGACGATTTGCCGACATCCATCTCGACGGAGCATTCAACGTGAAGAGGCAAGACGGCGCAAGATCTCTGAGTTCTCCGGGGGCTACTATTGGGGATATGCTATATGGGTATCCTCATAGCATGTCTCTTTTCCGGATAACCTGGGTGGCCCATAGTTGGTAGCATGGCCCATGGCCTGCTGGGCGGCCTAGTTAGATGGATCTAGAAGGGAGGCCCATGCCGGATAAAGGAAGGCTACGGTGGAGTCACCAGCGTACCCGGAGCCTTGGAGTACAAGACACGGTAGACTAGTAATAGACGGTGTAGGACTCTGTAACCTGTCCGGCTAGGAATTTTCCCTATAACCCTAGGTCCTGGAGACTATATAAGTCGGGCCTATGGGAGCATTTAGGGCACAACTTCAGACAATCTCAGATCGATACACACAACCTCGCACATCGAACCAATTCCTTTAACTCGGTGTATTGCCCTTATAGTGATTTATAGCAAGAGTGGGATTCCGCCACCGTTGTGGGATCTGAACCTGGGTAAGATGTGTTACCTCATACCCGTCAACCGTCCGCCTTCCCCCACGTCTCTAAACACGCACTATGAGGACCCCCTCCATGGCGTACTCGTCGTTAATACCACGACACATAACTTTTTATTGAGGATGCTTCATAGATAGCTCATTATGGTGATGCTGCAAGTTTCCACCATGATTAGGCATGGCTTAGGCTAGCGGCCCAGGCGTTTCTCTAACACAGAATACAAACTCCATGGACTTACAAGTTCCCTCTTTATTTCACACTGGTGACATCCATAGACAAAAGAGCATGATATCAACTAAGTACAAAGTACAAGTGCAATGTTGAAAACATTCCCCGTGACAGCACGGTTCTGCTAATTCCAACTTATAAGTATAAGCATATACAACAAATTTGTCACAATGGTTCAAGTTTATTAGGGGCAAGGAATAAAGTGTGCCATCAAGTTCGTGAGGGATTTAATCACTAAGTTTTCACATATCAAAATAGTTTTTAATTGGAAGAAGTTGAAAACAAGAATATACTTGGAATGGTGTAACACACCATGCATAGGATTTTATAGTGGACACTTTGGAATAATTTGGTTTCTTGGGAGTTTGAAGCATGAGTAGAGCTTACACATACAAGTGGAGGCTAGCAAAAGACTGGGAGCAACCAACTAAGAGAGCAATAATGGCCATAATCATGCAGAGCAACAAAACATTACTAATCAAAGCAAATAGTGGTACCACAAGTCAAGGACTAAATTATCATAGACGCTAATGGTGACTTGTAATAGTCATAACATGGTGTGAGCATGTGCCAAGTCAACCCAAACAAAGCATCAAAGGAGAATACCACAATACTATGCTTTTGCATGCTAAAACAACGGATAATTCCTTCAAGGCACATTAAGCAATCCTAATTGTTTGTAACAAGACATGCTACAGCAATAATCACTAATCATAAGGTCAAAACAACACCTAGCATGACATGCTAAAGTCTAAGCCACGGTCAAAGCAAGCTCACTTTTGTACTACTATAAGCAAGAACTTTCTACTCCTTTCCAACACCAATCGACTTATTTCAACAACTCACAAAGATAATAATCAATAAAGATCAGTGAGCTTGTCTCACAAATCCACAAAGAAGAACTAAAAAGTTCTAAGCTGGAAGCACAAGAAAAATAAGGCTGAACGTAGTGCTAGCAAAAGTGAACACTCACAAAACAATAAGAGTGAAAACTAGAGTGTTCTAGGCAATGGAAACAGAGTGTGTATCTCTCCAAAAGAAGTGTGGTGTAACCAACCAACTTACTCAAGCAAACTAAGAAAAATAAAACCAAAAATGAAAACTAAGACGCTCCAAGAACAACACAACTGTGCATGAAACAATAAAAACAAAGTGTCTAGAAAGACCTGAGATTTTTATTGATGAAGAAGGGGATGCCTTGGGCATCCCCAAGCTTTGACGCTTGTACCTCTTGGATATTTCTTGGGGTGACACCGGGGTGGCATCCCCAATCTTGAGCTTTTGTCCATTCTTCATCTCACTACATCATTCTCTCTCTACAACTGAATTTTTTCCTTCATACAAAACTTCACACAATCTTCATTAGCAACATTAGTGTATTCAAAAGATATTAGAACCTTAGGCAAAGCTTTGTAACAGCAAAACTTTTCACTAAAAACACAATCTATTGTAGCAACTCCTCCAACAAGCTCAATTCCCCAAAAGAGAACTAAAAAAGGAATCAATAAGAAGCAAATGCAAATAATGGCAGAAATCTGTCAAAACAGACCAGCAGGTAGAAACCGATTTTTTCGAACATCTTATGTTGCTCAAATCAAAAAGTATTTAACTAACTAAAGTTATCTAACATACTGGGGGATTTGTTCGTAAATTGTCAGCTCGATCCGAGTTACAGGGACTCTTCACGAATTTTTATGGTGGAGGACAGAAATCTGTTTCGGGACAGCTACTCCCCAAATCTTACTTACCTCTCATTAGAGGTCATTCTTGGCACAAAAAGCAAACAAAAATGATAAGTAGAGATAATCACTGAAGTAATAACTTCCAAGACTCAATAAAACTCTTGGGTTATCTCCCAACAAGTACTTTTCTTTAACGCCTTTAAGTTAGGCATGATAGCTTGAGAAGATGCTCACATAAGAAATATGAATTAAAGTAAAAGAGAGCATCAAGAAGTAAATTCAAAACACATTTAAGTCTAACCCACTTCCTATGCATAGGAATTGTAAAGAAACATGTCATGAAAGCACAAAGCAACAAGCATACGAAAGCAAAACAAGTGCAACTTCAAGATTTTCAACATAAAGAGGGGAAACTTAACATTTTTGAGATGCATAAGACCATGTTTCCCTCTCTCATAATAACTTTTAGTAGAAACATGAATAAAATTAACAATATAACTCTCACATAAAACATTCTTAGCATGAGCCACATGCATATAATAATTATTACTCTCCACATAGAATAGTCATTCTTATTAATTGTACTAGGAGCAAATTCAACAAAATAGCTATCATTGTTATTCTCATCACCATAATCATCAAATATAGGAGGAATATTGTAATCACAATCAATATTCTCCTCAATAGTAGGTGGACTGAAAATATCATATTAATCATTGTAATCATCATATATTGGAGGTAAAGTATCATCAAAGAAAACTTTCTCCTCTAAAGATGGGGGACTAAAAAGATCATTCTCATCAAAACTAGCTTCCCCAAGCTTCGACGTTTCCATAGCATTAGCAAAAATGGTGTTCAAAAAATTCATACTAATAACATTGCTATTAGCATCCAAATAAAGTTCCATATGTTTTTTAATTTTCTCTTCAAACACTTCATGTCCTAACTCAAGATAAACACTATAAAGCTCTCTAATTTTGTTGTTGTTTTCCATTAAGCCTAACTAGTAAAAACAAGAAACAAATAGACAAAATTTCAGAATCTAAAGGAAATAACTTTGAGCAATTGCATCAGAGGATGTGAGTACCTTTTACCTTACCTCCCCGACAACGGCGCCAGAAAAGAGCTTGATGTCTATGCACTTCAATTCTTGTAGACAGTTGTTGGGCCTCCAAGTGCAGAGGTTTGTAGAACATCAGCAAGTTTCCCTTAAGTGGATCACCCAAGGTTTATCGAACTCAGGGAGGAATTGGTCAAAGGTATCCCTCTCAAGCAACCTTCAATCAAGATACAAGAAGTCTCTTGTGTCCCCAACACACCCAATATAGGTGCACTAGTTCGGCGAAGAGATAGTGAAATACAAGTGGTAACGGTGCCAGAAACTAGCTTCTGACTTGTTGTTGACGTGGGGTAACGGTGCCAGAAAAGAGCTTGATGGTGAGGTAAGGTAAAGGACCAAAACCTCCCCGACAAATGGAACAAAGATGGAAGCAAACATGCAACAGATCTAGTAGCAAACGGTGTTTCGATGCTTAGAAACAAGGCCTAGGGATCATACTTTCACTAGTGAACACTCTCTCATATAAATATCCTCTCTTCATGATACTACTCTTAACTACTCTCCGGTTGGACACTCTAATCCATGGTAGGGCTATAACAGCACACCTCAATGTCCGCCTTACCCAATCTAGATAACCCCACACTGTCACCTTGAGCACTAGATGGTTCCAACAAACACCACAATTTCATAGAGACATCCAACTCCAAATATAACTCATAACAAATATTCAATCTATCCAAAGTGCCACACATGGTATGCCCGCTGTCACTTTCACACACGTGGGGAAAAGCATAGATCTATTAAAGCACAAAGAGTATTTATGTAGACTCAAGCCTAAGTGCCACCATGGCGTGCATGCTGTCACTTTCACACACATGGGGAGAGCAGAGATATAATGAAGCACTTGAGTAGCAAGGTAGATCTACTTGATTACAAAGATCATGACCACAAGATCATGCATAGAGAGAGAGATGAACACATAGCTACCGGTAGAGCCCTTAGCCCTGAGGAAGAACTACTCCCTCCTCATCATGGGAATCAGCAATGGTGATGAAGATGGCGATGGAGATCGATGGAGATGGCTCCGGGGGCACTTCCCCGTCCCGGCAGGGTGCTGGAACAGAGACTTTTTGTCCCCCGAATCTCCCCTTCGGTGGCGGCGGTGCTATAGAGGTTCCCGTGGCTTTCTGGTGGATGGCTTAGGGTTTTTGAGTCGGGAGCTTCTTATAGGCGCAGGAATCAAGGTCGGTGGGGGTCCAGGGGGCCCACACCCCCTATGGGCACCCCCACGGCTTGCCCGTGCCTAGGGGGTGCGTCCACCCCCCCTCCGGCTCTGCTTCGTGGTTCCGTGTTGCTCATGGAAAAATAATAACTTTGGCTTTTGTCCCGTCCATTTCCGAGAATATTGATTTTATGCCTTTCTGGAACCAAAACCAGAAGAAAACAGGCAACTGGCACTGTGGCAACTTGTTAAAAGGTTAGTTCTAGAAAATATAAAAAAACACCTCAAAGTATAGACAAAGCTAAGCAAAGTATATACTAAACAAGCATGGAACATCAAAAATTATAGATACATTTCCGACATATCAGGGTGTGGGCCCCCTGGCCGCCTCCTAGCCTCGCCTCTTCGCCTATAAGAAGCCTTCGATGCCTAAACCCTAAGCACCCGGTCAATATTACACGAAACCGTCTATAGCCGCCGCCACCATCATCCCTAGATCGGGGGGATCTGAAGCTCTTCCTGGCACCCTGCCAGAGGGGAGATGATCCCGGAGGCCTTCTTCTTCATCATGCCAGCCTCCGGTATGAAGCATGAGTATTTCCACCTTGGACTACGGCTCCATGTAGTAGCTAGATGGTTGTATCTCCTCCTTGTGCTTTCATGTCTAGATCTTGTGAGCTCTGTTCATGATCAAGATCTCATCTATTTGTAATCATACATGTTGTGTTTGCGGGGATCCGATGGATATTGAGATTACTATATCAGATTGATTAATGGTTTTGTCTTATTGATTCTATCATGTCTATGTTGTCTGTGATCTTGCATCCTCTCCGTTGTTAGTAGCTATCTTGGCCAAGTAGTTGCTAGTGACTCTAAGAGGGGTATTTATACTCGATAGTGGGTTCATGCCTCTACTTAATCAAGGGAAGTGACAGAAATCTCTACGGTTGTAGATGTGCTGTTTCCACTAGGGAGAAAACAAAGGTCTCTTGTTCATGGAACATGTGGACTGTTTACCTTACACACTCTGCTTAAAGTAGTTGTGTGTTACTTGCAACTTAATACTGGAGGGGGTTCGGATGATAACCCAAAGGTTGACTTCTAGTCATAGATGTAGTTGGATGGCGGTCTATGTATATTGTTGTATTGTCCAATCGAATCTCATAGGATCTTTATGTCTAGTATTGCATTGTTATGCCTTGATCAGTCCTGTCAATTGCAGTGTTGTAATTTGTTTACCCAGCATGTCATGTTTATTTATCTAAGAAGAACACCTCTAGTGAACTATGGACCCCGGTCCAATATTTACCATTGATACATCTTCCACTGTTACTGTTTCCTTGCTGCAAACCACTTTCACCTTCCACACCATACATTTAATCCTTTGTTACAGCAACCGGTGAGATTGACAACCTCATTGTTAGTCGGGGCAAAGTCTTGAGTTTGTGTTGTGCAGCTTTCCACGTTGCTTGCAACACCTTTGAGACGTTTCCTTCCTCCTACTGTTTCGATAACCTCGGTTTCTTACTGAGGGAAGACTTATTGTTGTGCTGCATCACACCTTGCTCTTGCGGTTTCCCGATGAAGCGCTCTCAGGTGCCATCAACAAGTTTTCTAGCGTTGTTGCCGGGGAGGCTAAGGACGTCTTCACAAGGGGAGTCCTTCACAACCTTTCTCTTTACTTTGTTTTTGGTTTGCTTAGTTTCTTTTTCTTGGTTTTTTCCTATTTTTATCAAAAACTCCAAAAAATTAGTTTAGTTTGGTTTGCTTTATCTTATCAACAACACACAAAAAATTGTTCCTGCTCTAGCTGCTGCTGCTGCTATTTTTGGCTTGCTCCACTTTTGCCAAAATGAACTCAGCTGAGAAAACCAAGTTGTGTGACTTCACTAGCACAAACAACAATGATTTCCTAAGAACTCCTATTGCTCCACCATCTCCTGATGCTACATTTTATGAAATTAAGCCTGTTTTGTTGAATCTTGTGATGAGAGAGCAATTTTTGGTGCTAGTTCTGATGATGTTGCTGCCCATCTCAATAACTTTGTTGAACTTTGTGAGATGCAAAAGTATAAGGATGTAGATGGAGATATTATTAAGCTTAAGTTGTTTCCTTTCTCCTTGAGAGGAAAAGCTAAAGAATGGTTGCTATCCTTGCCTAAAAATAGTATTGATTCTTGGACTAAATGCAAAGATGCTTTTATTGAAAAGTACTATCCTCCTGCTAAGATTATATCTATGAGAAGTGACATTATGAAATTTAAACAACTTGATAATGAACATGTTGCTCAAGCTTGGGAAAGAATGAAGTCTTTGGTTAAGAATTGTCCCACTCATGGACTCACTGCTTGGATGATTATATAGACTTTTTATGCAGGTTTGAACTTATCTTTAAGAAACCTGTTGGATTCAGCTGCTGGAGGTACCTTTATGACCACCACCTTGGGTGCTGCAATAAAACTCCTTGATAATATGATGGTTAATTACTCTGAATGGCACACTGAGATAGCTCCACATGGTAAGAAGGTAAATTCTGTTGAAGAAACCTCCTCTTTAAGTGATAAGATTGATGTTATTATGGCTATGCTTGTTAATCGGAAGGATCCTTTAGATCCAAATAATGTTACCTTAGACTCTTTGGTTGCTCAAGAAGAGCAAGTTGATGTGAACTTCATTAGAAACAACAATTTCAACAACAATGCCTATAGGAATAATTTTGGTAGTAACAACTATTATAGGCCTTATCCTCCTAATAATGGCAATACCTATGGAAACTCCTACAATAATGCTAGAAGCGCCCCCTCTGAACTTGAAGTCATGCTCAAAGACTTTATTAGTAAACAAACCACTTTCAACAAGACTGTGGAGGAAAAGCTTTTAAATGTTGAGAAAAATATTTCCTCGTTGTCTGATGCACAATCCTCTTTTATTAATAAAATGGCTGCTAAACATGGAACCATGGAAAGTACCTTTGCTGCTACTCATGCCATACAAGTTACTATTGATGAAAATGTTAGACTGTTAGCTCAACTTCATGCTAAGTGGGAAAGGGAAGCTGAAATTGATAGAAACAATAGTGTGTGCACCATCACCCATATGGATACCACTAAACCACAAGAAGTCCCTATTCCTCCTCCTACAATGCCTAAGCCCATTGAGTCTACTACTAGTGATGCTAAGTTTGATTTTGATCTTGATGGTTGCAATATTTCTGAAGTGATTATGTTCCTGCAAAAGCTTGCTAGAAGTTTTGATGCTAGTGATATGCATGTTGCTTTTACCAAACACATTACTGATGCTCTTGTTAAGATTAAGGAAGAGAAGTTAAAACACAAAGGTTCTATTCCTAGGAAAGTAGATGATAGTTGGGAACCCATTATTAATATGCAAGTGAATGACTTTGATCTCAAAGCTTCATGTGATCTTGGTTCTAGTGTCTCTATTATGCCTAGGAAGATTTATGAAATGCTTGATTTGCCACCATTAGAAGATTGTTATTTGGATGTCCCATTTCATGATAATGCTAAGAAGAAACTCATGGGGAGTGTTGATGATGTTCTCATTATTGTTAAAAATGCTTATGTCCCTGTTGATTTCTATGTTTTGGATATTGAGTACAATGTTTCTTATCATATTACTTTGGGAAGACATTTTCTTAGAACTATTGGTGCCATCATTGATATGAAAGAAGGCACCATTAAATGTAAATTTCCATTCAAAAAAGTTATTTAAAACTTACCTATGAGTAGAGAGAAGTTGCCTTTTGATCCTCCTTTGAAAGCAAGGGTTGATTTTAATGCTTCTTCATTTGAAAATACTTGATTTCTTGCTTCTTGTGCCTAACTTAAAGGCGTTAAAGAAAAGTACTTGTTGGGAGATAACCCAAGAGTTTCCTTGAGTCTTGGAAGTTATTACTTCAGTAATGACCTCTCCTTATCCTTTTTGTTTGCTTTTTGTGCCAAGAATGACCTCTAATGAGAGGAAAGTAAGATTTGGGGAGTTGCTGTCTCGAAACAGATTTATGTCATCCACCATAAAAATCCGTGAGGAGTTCCTGTAAGTCGGATTGAGCTGAAATTTTACGAATAAATCCCCCAGTATGTTAGATAACTTTCGTTAGTTCAACACTTTTTGATTTTATCAACAGAAGGTCTTCGAAAAAATCGGTTTCTACCTGCTGGTCTGTTTTGACAGATTTCTGCCATTATTTGCATTTTCTTCTTATTGATTCCTTTTTGGGTTCTTTTTGGGAAATTGAGCTTTCTCAAGGAGTTGCTACAGTATCTTGTGTTTTTATTGAAATTTTTTTCTGTTCTAAAGCTAAGCCTAAAGGTCTATTATCTTTTGAATACACTAATGTTGCTAATGAAGATTGTGTGAAGTTCTGTATGAAGGAAAAATTTCAGGTGTAGAGAGAGAATGATGTAATGAGATGAAGAATGGACAAAATCTCAAGCTTGGGGATGCCACCCCAGTGTCAACCCAAGAAATATCCAAGAGGTACAAGCGTCAAAGCTTGGGGATGCCTTGGGCATCCCCTTCTTCATCAATAAAAAGCTCAGGTCTTTTTAGACACTTCGTTTTTATTGTTTCATGCACTGTTGTGTTGTTCTTGGAGCGTCTTAGTTTTAGTTTGCTTTGCTTAGTTTGTTTAGTTTGCTTGAATAAAGTAGTTTGGACCCCCGTTATCGTTGTGTTGTTTCAAATAAGTCGATTGGTGTTGGAACGGAGTAGAAAGTTCTTGCTTGAATAGTGCAAGAGGAGCTTGCTTTGACTGTGACTTACACTTTATCATGTCATGCTAGGTGTTTTTTAACCTTATGCTTAGTGATTATTATTTTAGCATGACTTGTTCCAAACAATTGGGATTGCTTAGTGTGCCTTGAAAGAATCATGCGTTGTTTTAGCATGCAAAAGCATAGTATTGTGGTATTCTCCTTTGATGCTTTGTTTGGGTTGACTTGGTACATGCTCAAACCATGTTATGACTATAAACAAGTCACCATATCCTCTATGATCATTTAGTCCTTGACTTGTAGTACCACTCTATGCTTTGATTAGTAATGTTTTGTCTCTTTGCATGATTATGGCCATTATTGCTCTCTTAGTTGGTTGCTCCCAGTCTTTTGCTAGCCTCCACTTGTATGAGTAAGTTCTACTCATGCTTCCAACTCCCAAGAAACCCAGTTATTCCAAAGTGTCCACTATAAATTCCTATGCATGGTGTGTTACACCATTCCAAGTATATTCATGTTTTCAGCTATCTTCCAATTAAAAAGTATTTTGTTATGTGAAAACTTAGTGATTAAAGCTCTCACGAACTTGATGGCACACTTTATATTTCTTGCCCCTGACAAACTTGAACCATTGTGTCATCTATGTTGTATATGCTTGCACTTATACATTGGAATTAGCACAACCATGTTTCCATGGGGAACGCTTTCAACATTGCACTTGTACATTGTACACAGTTGATATCATGCTCTTTTGTCTATGGATGTCGTCGGTTTGAAATGAAAGGGGAGCTTGTAAGTCCATGGAGTTATGTATTTTGTGTTAGAGAAATGCCTGGGACACTAGCCTAACCCATGCCTAATCATGGTGGAAACTTGCAGCATCACCATAGTGACATCTATGAAGCATTCTTCTTATAAAAAAGAGATTTAGAAAAAAGAGACATATTGAGAAAAGAGGAAAGAGAGAAAAAAGCACCATATCCCATGGTAAATAAGAAGAATGATAAGATGCTCATTGTCTGCTTGCCTTGTCATTTTGGTTATGGGAAAGCTCCTATACCATGTGCAAGGGGTACCCCGTTGGCGGTTCTCTATGATACACATGTACTTACTATGACAAGAACTTGCAAGTAACTAAACTTGAGTAGCATGAGGAGCGGCCCTCGTATTCAAGGGACATGAGATTGCCAAGTTATACTTTGTCAAGCATATACTCCATAGTTTGTTTACTTTAACCTTAATCACTTCAAGATGCTTATGATAGGGGCAATGAGGGCTGAAAGCTAACACGTACCATAATTATTGGAAGCTTGTTTTGAAACTTGAAATCCCTGCTTCCCTTATGAAGGGCCTTTCTTCCACTATTATATTGAGTCTCCACCTTCTACCTTTAGTTCTATGTGCAGTGTCCCAAAACTAATTGATTGATGCATATTGTTGATATTACTTGATCTTGTGCTATTTGTATCTAGTCAGTTGTCACATCCCAAAATTTTGCAAATATTGAAATGTGAAAAAAATAAATAAACAAAATAAAATTTTGTTGAAATTTAGGGTGAGAAGAAACTTTTTGATTCCAATTGGAAACATCCAAACCTATTTTGATCAAATAAATCCTAAAGGGATTTAAAAAAATAATAAACAATTAATAAAGAAAGTTTTAATAGTTGGAATCATTATTTTTGGATCTTTTAATAAAAAGATTTGGTTTTCAAAATAAAAGGTAGAATTATAAATAAGGATTATTTTATAGAACCAAATTAAATCTTGGCCAAGCTTTTGAAATAAAATATTTCTATTTGATAAAAAAGAGTAAAGGTTTATTTAAGTAAAATAATGAGGATTTATTAATATCCAATTTTATTAAAGTAAAGGCTTTTCCATTTTAAATAAACACTAAAACTTGTTAATTTATTTTAAATAAGTTTTCCAAGTGTTTTATTTATTCAAATAAAACCTACTGAAATGATTTTGGTATTATTTTAGATTTCAAATAGAGTTTTAAAATAAATCAAATCCTATTTGAATTAAAAACTAAGGTCTATTTATTTAATTATTAATGGATCCTAAAAAGAATAAAAAATTATTTTTATTTTTGACTTTGGATTATGTTGTTAAACAGAATTAAAATCTACACAAAGTTTAGCAAAGGTTTGAATTCATTGGGTGTTTGAATTGTTTGAATAAAATCAAAACAGAAATTCCAAAAGGAAAAAGAAAAAGCTTCCTGTATAAAAAAAGTGAATCAAACCCAGCCCAGCAAACAGGCCCAGCAAGCCCAACTAAACTCCCCACGCATGAAACGTTTTCCACCCAGAGATCAACCCGCTGAGTCACTGAGCAGTGGACCCCGTGCCCCCTCTCTCTCCCTCGCTGACAGCACGGCCCCACTGCCTCGTCATCGTCATCAACCCCGCGCCGACCGTTTCCCCCTTGCTCGTCACCGTTCTGCCGCGAGTTAATTTTGAGCTCCCTCTGCCACCAGGCTATAGTAATTTTGAGCTCAAGCCTTCTCTGTTCCGACGGTGTTCCCGGCCAATTCCGGCGAACCACAGCCGCCCCTATCCTCACAGGGCACGCTAGCTTGCTCTCCAGTTCCGTGCGCACCTGCCCATAGCCCCAGCTCGCTCCCGCGCGCTCTAGAAGTTCGGCTTCGTCAAACATCAGAGCGCCACCGTCTTCGGTCGTTTCTCCGACGAGTCCCCCTGGTAAGCCTAGACCGCCCCAAGCTCTCCTGTTGATGCTCCCGTACTCCCCACGTTCGTCCGCGTCTAACCGTGCCCCTATCTTGCCTTAGGGCGATCTGCTGCTCCGTCCCCGACGACAAACAGAACCGCCTAACATCGCTGCACACTCCGGCGAGCAATCACCGCCGTTCCTGTGCGCCCCTCGCCAAGCCGACCACACGTTGAGCTTCAGCATCTCCTTGCGAGCATGGTGAGCCACTTCCCCCTCTCCCCCACTCCCTGCATCGTCGGCAAGCTCGCCGCCCGAGCGTGCGCTGCCGCCAGCCGCCGCTAGCGCCGCCAGGCAATGGTCAAAACCATCTGAGCCGTTAGATCGTGATCCAGTGGACGCGATAGATTGACTTAACCGAAGGGGTACGTGTGATCTGTGCCGCGGCGCGATAGTGAGATCCCGCGGCTCTACGGGGGCGATCCAAGCATACCGGTACACCAATAGGAATGCACCACGTGGACAAGGTTTTGTTTAAAAACAGAAATATGAATCTATTGGTTATGCAAACTTGTAAAA
This sequence comes from Avena insularis, assembly GCA_023614405.1. Classification (NCBI taxonomy): domain Eukaryota; kingdom Viridiplantae; phylum Streptophyta; class Magnoliopsida; order Poales; family Poaceae; genus Avena; species Avena insularis. The sequence goes on from CM042685.1 coordinate 259,789,273, forward strand.
TTCATAACTTTAATTCTACATGTCCAAATTTTGCAAATTTTATATCAATGGAATCAGTAGAACAAGTACTTTGCAACCATGCACTTTGTTTAATGTTTTGCTTCTGGAAAATTGGTTGAATTTGCAGAAACTTGTGTAGGCTTATTTTGAATATAAAAAATTATTCAAGATATATTTTTAATATGAAATCTTTGCAAAATGGTTTGTTGTGAACCTACTGACCCTAGGAACCAACTTATGGATTTAAAAATGTATTTTGTGAAGTTAAGGAGTAAATATTTGAGTTAGCACATTTCTAGTCAAATAAAAATATTGATTATGATATAGAAATGATTTTTTAGCGAAACCTTTGGGAAATGTTTTGATTCAAACCTTCTGATCCTAAAAACCAAGTTTTGAGAATTAAAATATATTTGGTGAACCCTTTAAAGAATATTGCTTTGCTAAAAGCATTTTCAACCACATAAAATATTGATTTGATTTAAAAATGGTTTATAGATAAAACCTTTTGCAAATGGTTTTACCACTTTAGTAAATGAACACTTTTTGAACTTCATAATGTTTAGAGCCTAGTAGAAACCACTTTTGCAAATAAAACTATCTTTTGCATGCTTGCATGCATGACCTTGCTTCTATTATTTTATGTGTGATAAAATTGGTTGGAATGCTAGTTGAATTTGTGTTTGCTTGATTGAATTGTAGTGGAATTAGTAGAGTGTGATATTTGCAAGATCAAGAAGTGAACCAACATTCTCTACTAACAAGGCAAGTGACACTATCATCCAAGTCCTACTATTTTCATTACACTTAGTGGATTTTTGAAACATGCATGATAAGGACTACTATATTTTATGCTATGCTAAATCCTATTAGGATATCATTATATCTCCCTTAGTGGAAAAAATGTAGTTGTAATATGCTTAGACCTGCTATATAATGGGATGGGATACATGTTATGATTATATGAAGAGTTGAAAAGATATATGTTTTATATAATAAAACAACTACTCAATGAACCACCTGGGTGGACAAGGATACTCAAGTTTTGGACAAGGTGGCAACAAAAGGAACCATGTTTATATGGCCATCTATTTTTGTATGTGCACTAGAAGAAAACCACCCAGGGACTTAGAGATTGAACATGTTTCTCGTACAGTGGCTTCCGTGTACAGCCACATGCTAAATGGGCTCTTGCTTAGTCAACTACATAGTGGAAGACCCATGCATTGGCATCTTCAGGTTAACTAGAATTGTGTAAGGGAATTTAACCCTACATTGGTGCCTGGTTGACAAGCTAGCATTGTGTATTGGGAGGACTTCTATGGAAAGACTTTGTCACATTCTCAATCTGCCAGTACTCCATCGTGGTGAGTACTTATCCAGCAGCCACTGGTGGCATCAAGATGAGATTGTGTCATGTGGGTAAAGTGTACAACTTCTACAGAAGATCAAATTCTAAGTACTTAGCCGTGCCCCCGGTTATGGACAGTACTGAGCAACTATGGCCTGAAGCTATGGAAGATCTCGACATTCCAATTTCTCAAAGTAAAACTTGATGGTGTCAACAAGGGATTAGAAGCACTTGGAGTTTTCCAAGGAGTTTAGAAAGATTTGACAAAAGATCAAAACTATTTTGAAAATATAGGATAAAACTATATTGCTTTCTGCAAATGAGCCTAAATCCCACTTAGCCAAATATGCATGTATTGATAGGATCCTCTTATTTCTACATAGTAGTGAAACTTCCCAATACAATTCAAATGTATTGACCCTTGTGGCTGCAACTTATTATGTTGCAGGTTAGTTTGATGTTAGTGAAGTGTGTTGAATAGGATTACAAGTCTACAACCAACATGATTGCCTGTGGCACTTTGAAGATGAAGGACCCCATGCTATTGTTATATTCTGCTGCATTGTAATGAGATAGCCAATGAGCTATGTAAGATGTAATAAATTACTTTATTCTTGGTTATAAAGTTGTATTATGACCTTTGTTTCTTGATATTACATCTTAACTGTGGATGCTAGCTATTGATCCAGGGACTAGCATTATAAACACAGGGATCTCTACCTTATTAAAGGTTGGAAACCTTACATTAGTCTTATGAACTTTGAAGGTGTCCTATGCATCTATTTGCTACTCTATGAGGGATAAGCGGAATGCCACTATGCCATGTTTTCTGTATGTGAAACAAACAAACGTTTTTCAATGCATGTTATTCATGATCTTTGTTTGTAGCCTTTCATGTTGCATGCATAGTTACTTTGTCTTATTGTTAGAACTCCATCGTTCATGCACATGTTTAGAGTTCTTTGATCCAAGCTTTCATTGCTTGCAAATGGTTTGATCTTGGTTTTGATAGTGCATGTCACCTAAAAAATTATTCTTTTTATGGTTTCGAGGACGAGCAGGAGTTAAGCTTGGGGATGCTTGATATGTCGGAAACGTATCTATAATTTTTGATGTTCTATGCTTGTTTAGTATCTACTTTGCTTTGCTTTGTCCACACTTTGAGGTGCTTTTCATATGTTTTCTTTTACTAACCTATTAACAAGTTGCCACAGTGCCAGTTGCCTGTTTTCTGCTGTTTTTGGTTCCAGAAAAGATAGTAAGGAAATATTCTCAGAATTGGACGGGACAAAAGCTAAAGTCAATATTTCACCGAGGAGAACACGGATTCCAGAGGAGAGACAGAGGGGCGCCACAGGGTGGCCACACCCCCCAGGCGCCGACCCACCCTGGGCCGCGCCTGGGTAGGGTGTGGGCCCCCTGGACGCCTCCCAGCCTCGCATCTTCGCCTATAAGAAGCCCCGGATGCCTAAACCCTAAGCACCCGATCAATATTCCACAAAACCGTTTGTAGCCGCCGCCATCATCGTCCCTAGATCGGGGGCATCTGAAGCTCTTCCCGGCACCTTGCCAGAGGGGAGATGATCCCGGAGGCCTTCTTCTTCATCATGCCAGCCTCCCGTATGAATCGTGAGTAGTTACACCTTGGACTACGGCTCCATGTAGTAGCTAGATGGTTGTATCTCCTCCTTGTGCTTTCATGGCTAGATCTTGTGAGCTCCGTTCATGATCAAGATCTCATCTATTTGTAATCATGCATGTTGTGTTTGCGGGGATCCGATGGATATTGAGATTACTATGTCATATTGGTTAATGGTTTTGTCTTAGTGTTTTTATCATGTCTGTGTTGTTTGTGATCTTGCATGCTCTCCATTGTTATTAGCTATCTTGGCCAAGTAGTTGCTAGTGACTCCAAGAGGGGGTATTTATGCTCGATAGTGGGTTCATGTTTCTACTTAATCAAGGGAAGTGACAGAAATCTCTACGGTTGTAGATGTGTTGTTGCTACTAGGGAGAAACAACGGTCTCTTGTTCATGGAACAAGTGGATTGTTTACCTTACACACTTTCCTTAAAGCAGTTGTCTGTTGATTGCAACTTAATACTAGAGGGGGTTCGGATGATAACCCAAAGGTGGACTTCTAGTCATAGATGCAGTTGGATGGCGGTCTATGTATATTGTTGTATTGCCCAATCAAATCTCATAGGATCTTTATGTCTAGTATTGCATTGTTATGCCTTGCTCAGTCCTGTCAATTGCCCTGGTGTAATTTGTTTACCCAGCATGCCATGTTTGTTTATCTAATGTCACATCCCAAGATTTTCCAAATCTTGTAATGTGAAAAATAAATGAATAAAAATAAAACTTTGTTTGATTTTTCAGGGCCAGAAGAAACTTTTGAATCCATTTGGAAACTTTCAAACCAATTTGGATCAAATAAATCCTAAAGGGATTTAAAAAGATAAACATTTAATAAAGAAAATATTTTGAATATTTAAAATTACTATTTTGGATCTTTTAAATAAAAGGTTTTGGATTTCAAAAGAAAAAGTGGATTTATAAATAAAGATTATTTTACAGAGCCAAATTAAACCTTGGCCAAGTATTTAAAATAAAATATTTTGTTTTGATTAAAAATAGTAAAGGTTTATTTAAATAAAATAATAAGGAATTAATATCCAAATTTTATTTAAATAAAAGGTTTTACCTTTTTAATTAAAACATCAAAACTTATTAAATTATTTTAAATAAGTTTTCTAAGTATTTTATTTTCTTAATTAAAACCTACTGAAGTGTTTTGGTTTTATTTTAGATTTCAAAATAAAAGATTTTAATAAAACAAATCCTATTTGATATAATAACTAAGGCCCATTTATTTAATTGTTATTGGACCATAAATAAAAATGTTATTTTGTTTAAACAAGTTTTCCAAATATCTTTATTTCCAAATGAAACCTACTGATTTGGTTTTGAAAATATTTGGATTTCAAATGGAGATTTTATTAATTAAATCAAACCCTATTTTATTAAATAACTAAAAATCCATTTTATTTAATTAAAGGATGGATCCTCAAAAGAATAAAAATTATTATTTTATTTTGGAAATTGGTGTATGTTGATAAACAGAACCAAATTCAAAGTACAAAGTTTAGTGATTGTTTGAATTGGTTTGAATGTTGTTTGATTGTTTGAAATTTCAAAACAGAATTGGAAAATAGAAAAAGAAAAAGGATTCAGACAGAAAAAAATAGAGCAGCCCAACCATCTAGCCCAACTCAGCCCAACAGCCCAGCTCCTCCCCCCCCGAACCGTTTTTTCTTCACCGCAGAGGCAACCCGCTAAGTCACTGACTGGTGGACCTTATTCCCTCTCTCTCTATCTCACTGACAAAGAGGACCCACAACCACGTTGGCGTCGTCTTTAAACCGCGCGACCAATTCTTTCCCCTCACTCCGGCCGTTTCCAGCGTCGATTGCTCGTGTTCAATTCGCCTAAATGACGCACTAATTCCGCCCAGTGATGATGCTCGTAAACTCGCCTCCCTCCCCTCTCCCTTTCCTTCCAGTCATCACACCACCCGAGCCCCAGGGTGTCCACAATTTTTGCTCGAAGCCTCACTGCCACCGACGAGTTCCCTGTCAAATTCCGGCGAGCCCTGACCCTCTCCTACCTCCTAGCTCACACCAGCTTGATCCCCATCATCTCACGCACCTGCCCATGGCCTCCGTTCGCCCACGCATGCCCGAAAGCCTCGCCTCCGTCTTCGTCTGAGCGCCACCGACGGCTAGGTCAACTCCGACGAGCTCCTCTGGTAATCCCTGACCGCCCCTCCTCTCTAGTTGACACTATCATACTCTCCTTCCCCGTACGTGTCTAACGCTCCCTCTGTTATGCACCGGCGTGCCTTGTAGCCTCGTTCCCGACAACGACCGAGCGTGCCTGACGGAAGCAGGGACTCCGGCAAGAAATTGTTGTCACCTCCATGCTCCCCTTGGCCAGCCAAAGCAACAACGAGAATCAGTGCTTCATTGCGAACCTGGTGAGCAACTTCACTCTTTCCCTCACGTCCTAGTTCACCGGCAGCGTCACCGTTAGAGCCGCGCCGCCGCATGCCACCGTTGAGCGCCGCCGTCCGATCTTGATCCGGTGGATAGGATAGAAAGTAGAGCGAAGTGGTAAGAGCACGCCTGCGCCGCGCGATATCAATTAAATCCAACGGCCTGCGTCGCCTGATCCGCGTGAACCGTTTTCGACGAATCAGAACGTGCCGCGTGTCACTGGATGATTTAGAATAGAGTTTGAAATCAGATTTAGATGCCATTTTGAAACCCTTGTAACTTTCAAACCACACGTCCAAATTTTACAAATTTTATATCAATGGATTCAGTGGAACAAGCCCTAGCCAACCATGCCCTTTGTTTAGCAAAAAGCTTCTGGAAAAATGGTTGTTTTTGCAGAAACAATTGTATGCTTGTTAAGGATGTGAAAATTGTTTAAAAATGAATTTGGGGATGAAATCTTGGGAAAATGGTGTATTTTGAACCTACTGACCATAGGACACACTTTGTGGACTCAAAAATGTATTTGGTGAAACAAAATAAAGATTCTTTGATTTAAAACCATTTCTAGTCAAATAGAAAGGTGGTTTATTTATTAAAAATGATTTTGAAGGAAAACTTTTGGGAAATGGTTTGTTGTAAACACAACCCATAGTTTGGAAAATGGATTTGGTAAAGTTTAGGATGGAAAACTTGATTTAGTCATTTCTGGCCAAATGAAAATAATGGTTTTTGATATGAAAATGATTTTGAGTAAAAACTTTGGGAAAATGGTTTAGACCAAACCTACTGACCCAAAACACCAAGTTTTGCAATAGCAACTCATTTGGTGAAAAACATAAAGTTTTGCTTTGATAAAAATAATTTTCACCACATAAAATAATGATTAGATTTAAAAATGGTTTATGGACCAAAACCCTTTTGCAAATGACTTTGTCACTTTGGAAAATGACCACTTTTGACTTTACAAAGTTTAGAAGCCTAGTGGAGACCACCTTTGCAATTAGAACCATCTTTTGCATGCTTGCATGCATTACTTTGACTTTGTCATTTTATGTGTTGTTTTGCTTGATTGGTAGATTGAGTTTGTGCCTTGCTTGATTGATTTGTAGTGACTTGAAGAGTGTTATTGTTGCAAGGACAAGGAGTGAACCTATACCCTCTACCAAAAAGGCAAGTGATGCTTCATACTTTTTGTCCCATTACTTTCACTATGCATTAGTGATTTTCTCTAAGTAAAACTTGCATGGAATTTTTGCGAAGTATAAACCTTGCTATAGGAAAACCTAGTAGATGAATCCTTAGTAGGATTTTCCTAAGTTAAGATTCCTATTACTACCAAGCTTAGCCTAGCTAATAGAAAACATGGGTGGAATATATATTCACACTATGGAAAAATATTCTAAGTCTGAGGACTTATGTTTTGTTTAATAAAACAACTAAGTTAATGAATCACCTGGGTGGAATGGTAATTTCTTTGTGGTTTTTGGTTGAGTGGTTCACAAGGCCCATGTTTATGGTTTACCTTGTGTATATCACTTGTGGATGGCCACCCAGGAACAAAGGGATTTGAGATGTCAAATGTTGAGAAGCTTCAAGTGCAACCACTTGGCAATATGGGCTCTACCATGATCATATAGGTTGCAAGAACTTAGCCATATGGACAGAGGGTGGTAGTGTTTGATAGGTTGGAACGCGTCCATTTTTGTCTAAGGGAAGGCTTCTGAAAGATCTTGTCTTGGGAAACCAAGTCTTGTGGGGAAAGTGCACCACCTCTGCAGAGTGTAAAATCTAAGTACTTAGCCATGTCCCTGGTAAAGGACAATTTGAGCATCAAGACATGGAAGCAATCAAGAATCTCATCATTCAAATTTCTAAGTTAAAATCTTGTGGTTTGAACAAGGGTTGTTTGAAATCTTCAATCTTTGATTGAGAGATGCCTTGGTTAAAGGATCTTCAAATCTTTGATTGAGAAAAATGATTTTGCCAAGCAAAAACTTAGTGTTTTCAAATGTTAAGGAAAAATCTATTTTTAGCAAAGCAAGCCTCCACTCCACTTAACCAAATGCATATAGATGATAGACTCCACCATACTACCATAGTATCACTTGTCAATACAATTCAAATGTATTGACCCTTGTGGCTGTAACTTGTTATGTTGCAGGTTTGATTGATTTTAGTGAAGATTGATTGATTAGGATTACAAAGTCTACAACCAACATCTGCCTGTGGCACTTTGAAGATGAAGGACCCCATGCTTATAGATATTCCGCTGCAATGTAATGTAATAGCCAATGAGCTATGTAAGATGTAATAAAATTATGTTATTCCTGGTTATAAAGTTATATTATGACCTTTGTTTATTGATATTACATCTTAACTATGGATGCTAGCTATTGATCCAGGGACTAGCATTGTAAACACAGGGGGCTCTATCTTAATAAAGATTGCAACCTCTACAGATGGTATCAGAGCATTGTGTTGCCTGTAGGATTTGTAAACCTAGGATTGGACAAAAACCCTTAGAAAAATAGGAGTTGTACTTGTTCCAAAAACTTATTTACAAAAACACTTGTAAACTCTTTCCTTAACCATTTTGGTTTTGAACTCTACATCTCTTCTATTTTCAACCTGATGGAAAAAACCTACCCCATGACCAAAGACTACACTATGTGCAAAGGACTTCTTCAACTTCTTCAACTCTAATGACTTCAACATCTTCAGCATATTCACCAAGGACTTCCAACTTGGATACTACTAAGGACTACAAGTAAGTCAAGGAAATCTTGCTCAAGATTTAGAGACTAAGGGAATGCAAAATAAGAAGGAGCCATCATCAACTTTGAAGTTTATGTGACCAAGAGTTTTTCCCAAGGAAACCATGATCTCATGCAAGAAGGAATCAACCAAGAAGGAAGGAAAGATCACAAGTGAACCATATAGATGTCTAACACACCAACTTATGTGGTGTAACAAAAATATTTTGGTTGCCTAAGTATGTGCTTGAACTTTGTTGTTTGAGTGAAAAGTTGTTTGTGAATGCTTGAACATTGTTTGTGTGAATTGTGATGTGTGTGATTAGAAATATTTCCTTAGAAATATCTTGCCTATTCTAATATCCCTTCAAACCCAAACAGATGACTACTCCAAGAAACTCCAACATCAAGGTGGATGACAACAACAACAACAACCAAGAGGACAACATGAAAGAACTTATAGAAACCCAAAACCAGTTGAGCCAAGAGACAACTTAGCTTTTAGCCAACAACAATGGACTAGACCCAGCCATACAAAGAATTTTGAAACTTCAATCTCAATTGAGGCAAGGATTGGTTACTCAAATGATCAACATGGGAGAAAACTTTTCCCAAGGAGCTAATGACAACAAGGATGACAAAGATGTTATTCTAGAAGGAACCCAAGCTAGCAATATTTATGGAGACAAGGATCATGCATCCAAGGAGCATGAAGATCAATGCCTCAAGAAGAGAGAAAGATCTCCCACCTATGAAGAACATGAACTAGAAGAACTCCTAGCTTTGGAGAGACCCAAAAAGAAGAAGAAGAAATTCCCCAACCCTAACAAGGAGGATATTACTCAAGTGCAATGTTACAATTGCAAAGAGATGGGACACTATGCCAGTGAATGCCCAGAAAAGGAGAAGAGCCAAGAAGACAAACAAAGGCTAGTGAAACCCAAGATGAAGAAGGATATTAGCCAAGTGATGTGCAAACACTGCAAGGAGTTAGGACATTATGCATCATATTGTCCAGAGAAGCCACCTCAAGACCTCAAACTTATAACATGTTTCAAATGCAAGGAACTAGGCCACTATGCAAACAATTGTCCAGAAAAGATGAAGAACAAGTTAAACAAGTCTATGAAGGATCTCAACCTTGGCCCATGAGTCAAGTATGGAAACAAGGGACACAATGCAAATGTTTGCGTAGAGAAATTTTCCCAAGAAGGACAATATGTAATTTTTGTTTGAAAATTTTTAAGGGTGGTAGAACCCTAGTTGTTTTGAACCTGCTTGTAACCCTAGCCTCCCCAAATCTCGGGACGAGATTTATTTTAAGGGTGGTAGCATGTCACATCCCAAGATTTTCCAAATCTTGTAATGTGAAAAATAAATGAATAAAAATAAAACTTTGTTTGATTTTTCAGGGCCAGAAGAAACTTTTGAATCCATTTGGAAACTTTCAAACCAATTTGGATCAAATAAATCCTAAAGGGATTTAAAAAGATAAACATTTAATAAAGAAAATATTTTGAATATTTAAAATTACTATTTTGGATCTTTTAAATAAAAGGTTTTGGCTTTCAAAAGAAAAGGTGGATTTATAAATAAAGATTATTTTACAAAGCCAAATTAAACCTTGGCCAAGTATTTAAAATAAAATGTTTTGTTTTGATTAAAAATAGTAAAGGTTTATTTAAATAAAATAATAAGGAATTAATATCCAAATTTTATTTAAATAAAAGGTTTTACCTTTTTAATTAAAACATCAAAACTTATTAAATTATTTTAAATAAGTTTTCTAAGTATTTTATTTTCTTAATTAAAACCTACTGAAGTGTTTTGGTTTTATTTTAGATTTCAAAATAAAAGATTTTAATAAAACAAATCCTATTTGATATAATAACTCAGGCCCATTTATTTAATTGTTAATGGACCATAAATAAAAATGTTATTTTGTTTAAACAAGTTTTCCAAATATCTTTATTTCCAAATGAAACCTACTGATTTGGTTTTGAAAATATTTGGATTTCAAATGGAGATTTTATTAATTAAATCAAACCCTATTTTATTAAATAACTAAAAATCCATTTTATTTAATTAAAGGATGGATCCTCAAAAGAATAAAAATTATTATTTTATTTTGGAAATTGGTGTATGTTGATAAACAGAACCAAATTCAAAGTACAAAGTTTAGTGATTGTTTGAATTGGTTTGAATGTTGTTTGATTGTTTGAAATTTCAAAACAGAATTGGAAAATAGAAAAAGAAAAAGGATTCAGACAGAAAAAAATAGAGCAGCCCAACCATCTAGCCCAACTCAGCCCAACAGCCCAGCATCCCAGCTCCTTCCCCCCCGAACCGTTTTTTCTTCACCGCAGAGGCAACCCGCTAAGTCACTGACTGGTGGACCTTATTCCCTCTCTCTCTATCTCACTGACAAAGAGGACCCACATCCACGTTGGCGTCGTCTTCAAACCGCGCGACCAATTCTTTCCCCTCACTCCGGCCGTTTCCAGCGTCGATTGCTCGTGTTCAATTCGCCTAAATGACGCACTAATTCCGCCATGATGATGCTCAGAACCGCTCGCCTCCCTCTCCTTTCCTTCCAGTCATCACACCACCCGAGCCCCAGGGTGTCCACAATTTTTGCTCGAAGCCTCACTGCCACCGACGAGTTCCCTGTCAAATTCCAGCGAGCCCTGACCCTCTCCTACCTCCTAGATCACACCAGCTTGATCCCCATCATGTCACGCACCTGCCCATGGCCTCCGTTCACCCACGCATGCCCCACAGCCTCACCTCTGTCTTCGTCTGAGCGCCACCGACGGCTAGGTCAACTCCGACGAGCTCCTCTGGTAATCCCTGACCGCCCCTCCTCTCTAGTTGACACTATCATACTCTCCTTCCCCGTACGTGTCTAACGCTCCCTCTGTTATGCACCGGCATGCCTTGTAGCCTCGTTCCCGACAACGACCGAGCGTGCCTGACGGAAGCAGGGACTCCGGCGAGCAATTGTCGTCACCTCCGTGCTCCCCTTGGCCAGCCAAAGCAACAACGAGAATCAGTGCTTCATTGCGAACCTGGTGAGCAACTTCACTCTTTCCCTCGCGTCCTAGTTCACCGGCAGCGTCACCGTCAGAGCCGCGCTGCCGCATGCCACCGTTGAGCGCCGTCCGATCTTGATCCGGTGGATAGGATAGAAAGTAGAGCGAAGCGGTAAGAGCACGCCTGCACCGCGCGATATCAATTAAATCTAACGGCCTGCGTCGCCTGATCCGCGCGAACCGTTTTCGACGAATCAGAACGTGCCGCGTGTCACTAGATGATTTAGAATAGAGTTTGAAATCAGATTTAGATGCCATTTTGAAACCCTTGTAACTTTCAAACCACACGTCCAAATTTTACAAATTTTATATCAATGGATTCAGTGGAACAAGCCCTAGCCAACCATGCCCTTTGTTTAGCAAAAAGCTTCTGGAAAATGGTTGTTTTTGCAGAAACAATTGTATGCTTGTTAAGGATGTGAAAATTGTTTAAAAATGAATTTGGGGATGAAATCTTGGGAAAATGGTGTATTTTGAACCTACTGACCATAGGACACACTTTGTGGACTCAAAAATCTATTTGGTGAAACAAAATAAAGATTCTTTGATTTAAAACCATTTCTAGTCAAAGAGAAAGGTGGTTTATTTATTAAAAATGATTTTGAAGGAAAACTTTTGGGAAATGGTTTGTTGTAAACTCACTGACCCTAGGAACCAACCCATAGTTTGGAAAATGGATTTGGTAAAGTTTAGGATGGAAAACTTGATTTAGTCATTTCTGGCCAAATGAAAATAATGGTTTTTGATATGAAAATGATTTTGAGTAAAAACTTTGGGAAAATGGTTTAGACCAAACCTACTGACCCAAAACACCAAGTTTTGCAATAGCAACTCATTTGGTGAAAAACATAAAGTTTTGCTTTGATAAAAATAATTTTCACCACATAAAATAATGATTAGATTTAAAAATGGTTTATGGACCAAAACCCTTTTGCAAATGACTTTGTCACTTTGGAAAATGACCACTTTTGACTTTACAAAATTTAGAAGCCTAGTGGAGACCACCTTTGCAATTAGAACCATCTTTTGCATGCTTGCATGCATTACTTTGACTTTGTCATTTTATGTGTTGTTTTGCTTGATTGGTAGATTGAGTTTGTGCCTTGCTTGATTGATTTGTAGTGACTTGAAGAGTGTTATTGTTGCAAGGACAAGGAGTGAACCTATACCCTCTACCAAAAAGGCAAGTGATGCTTCATACTTTTTGTCCCATTACTTTCACTATGCATTAGTGATTTTCTCTAAGTAAAACTTGCATGGAATTTTTGCTAAGTATAAACCTTGCTATAGGAAAACCTAGTAGATGAATCCTTAGTAGGATTTTCCTAAGTTAAGATTCCTATTACTACCAAGCTTAGCCTAGCTAATAGAAAACATGGGTGGAATATATATTCACACTATGGAAAAATATTCTAAGTCTGAGGACTTATGTTTTGTTTAATAAAACAACTAAGTTAATGAATCACCTGGGTGGAATGGTAATTTCTTGGTGGTTTTTGGTTGAGTGGTTCACAAGGCCCATGTTTATGGTTTACCTTGTGTATCTCACTTGTGGATGGCCACCCAGGAACAAAGGGATTTGAGATGTCAAATGTTGAGAAGCTTCAAGTGCAACCACTTGGCAATATGGGCTCTACCATGATCATATAGGTTGCAAGAACTTAGCCATATGGACAGAGGGTGGTAGTGTTTGATAGGTTGGAACGCGTCCATTTTTGTCTAAGGGAAGGCTTCTGAAAGATCTTGTCTTGGGAAACCAAGTCTTGTGGGGAAAGTGCACCACCTCTGCAGAGTGTAAAATCTAAGTACTTAGCCATGTCCCTGGTAAAGGACAATTTGAGCATCAAGACATGGAAGCAATCAAGAATCTCATCATTCAAATTTCTAAGTTAAAATCTTGTGGTTTGAACAAGGGTTGTTTGAAATCTTCAATCTTTGATTGAGAGATGCCTTGGTTAAAGGATCTTCAAATCTTTGATTGAGAAAAATGATTTTGCCAAGCAAAAACTTAGTGTTTTCAAATGTTAAGGAAAAATCTATTTTTAGCAAAGCAAGCCTCCACTCCACTTAACCAAATGCATATAGATGATAGACTCCACCATACTACCATAGTATCACTTGTCAATACAATTCAAATGTATTGACCCTTGTGGCTGTAACTTGTTATGTTGCAGGTTTGATTGATTTTAGTGAAGATTGATTGATTAGGATTACAAAGTCTACAACCAACATCTGCCTGTGGCACTTTGAAGATGAAGGACCCCATGCTTATAGATATTCCGCTGCAATGTAATGTAATAGCCAATGAGCTATGTAAGATGTAATAAAATTATGTTATTCCTGGTTATAAAGTTATATTATGACCTTTGTTTCTTGATATTACATCTTAACTGTGGATGCTAGCTATTGATCCAGGGACTAGCATTGTAAACATAGGAGGCTCTATCTTAATAAAGATTGCAACCTCTACATCTAAGGAGAACACCTCTAATGAACTATGGACTCCGGTCCAATCTTTACCATTGATACATCTTCCATTGTTACTGTTTACTTGTTGCAAACCAGTTATACCTTCCACACCATATAGTTAATCCTTTGTTACATCAACCGGTGAGATTGACAACCTCACTGTTAGTTGGGGAAAAATCTTGAGTTTGTGTTGTGCAGGTTTCCACGTTGCTTGCAACACCTTTGAGACGTTTCCTTCCTCCTACTGGTTCGATAACCTCGATTTCTTACTGAGGGAAGACTTGCTGCTGTATTGCATCACACCTTGCTCTTGGGGTTTCCCGACGAAGCGCTCTAGGTGCCATCATGGTACTACAAGTCAAGGACTAAATGATCATAGAGGCTATTGTGACTTGTTCATAGTCATAACATGGTGTGAGCATGTGTCAAGTCAACCCAAACAAAGCATCAAAGGAGAATACCACAATACTATGCTTTTGTATGCTAAAACAATGCATGATTCCTTCAAGGCACATTAAGCAATCCCAATTGTTTGGAACAAGTCATGCTACAACAATAATCACTAAGCATAAGGTCAAAACAACATCTAGCATGACATGATAAAGTCTAAGTCATAGTCAAATCAAGCTCCTCTTGTACTACTCAAGCAAGAACTTTCTACTCCTCTCCAATACCAATCAACTTACTTGAAGCAACACAACGAGAACAGGGGTCCAAACTACTTTATTCAAGCAAACTAAGCAAACCAAAACCAAAAACAAAAACTAAGACACTCCAAGAACAACACAATAGTGCTTGAAACAATAAAAACAAAGTGTCTAGAAAGACCTGAGATTTTTATTGATGAAGAAGGGAATGCCTTGGTCAACCCCAAGTATTGACCCCAAATGAGCTCATGGCGTTGGATATGGGACTTCGCGATAAGAAACCGTGTTGGTCTACCACAGAAAGTTCCTAGGGTGGAAGTATAGATTTTTCCTTGTAGACCATTTTTACCACCAAATATCAATCATGATTTGTAATATACCTCCTTTATAAAGGAAAAGGATCCCTGTGATTGCAATGGTAGTCCCTGGATCAATGCTAGCATCCATAGTTTAAGATGAAGTACACAGAAACAAAGGTCATTATTACAGTCATTCCAGAGACAAACATAGTCTTTACAACTCCAAGGCCTCAGGCCTAGTACAAGAGTTTAAACAAGTAAATAGATAAAAGTCTTCATCTTCATGTGCCACAGGCAAACATGTTGACTGTAGACTCATGAATCCTAATCCTCATCAGAATAACCTGCAACATCACAAGTTACAGCCACAGTGGGTCAATACATTGGAATAGTATTGGCAAGTGATACCTTAGTATAATTTTTGGTGGACTAGATACTATATGCAATTTGGCTAAGTGTAGCTTAGGCTTGCTTTGCTCAAAATAGGTTTTGCCTATTAGTTGAAAACACTAAGTTTTTCTTTATCAAAACTTTTCCTAAGGAACCACCAATAGACATTTAGGTCCTTCACCCTTGTTCAACCACAAGTTTTTACTTAGAAATTGGGATGAGGAGATTCTTGATAGCTTCCATTTCTTGATGATCAAGTTGTCCTTTTCCAGGGTCATGGCTAAGTACTTAGATTCTTCCATCTGCAGAGGTTGTGCACTTTCCCGACAAGCCTTGATTTTCACCAAGACAGGACCTTTCAGAAGCCTTCCCTTAGACCAAATGGACGCGCTCCAACCTATCATCCCACTACCACCAACTGTCCAAATGGCTAAGTTATTGCAACCTATATGATCCTGGCAGAGCCCATATTGCCAAGTGGCTGCACTAGAAGCTTCTTAACATTTGGCCTCTAAAATCTCTTTGTTCCTGGGTGGCTTTCCACAAGTGAGATACACAAGGTAATCCATAGAAATGGGCCTTGTGTAACCACTCAACATAAACCATTACTTCCATTCCACCCAGGTGTTTCATTCACTTAGTGGTTTTATTAGGCAAAACACAAGTCCAAAGACTTAGAAATATTTTCATCATAACATGTATATTTCACCACCCTTGGTTGCTACTAGCTAGGCTAAGCATGGCATAGATAAGCATCTTAACTTAGAAATTTCCTAGCAATTCTACAACTACTAGGATTTCCCAACATGGCATATAAGCAAAATATAACATGCAAGACTAGCAAAATATTCTAATGCTTAGTAGAAAACATAGGGATGAAAATATCATGAAGCACCACTTGCCTTGGTTGTTTGGAGAGTAGTTACACTCCTCACAATCACAATCACTATTGGCACCAAAATCTACACATAAAATCATAACAACAAATCACATACAAAATATATACAAACAAAAATATAAGAATGCATGCAATATGATATGTGATGATTTTCTAAACACAACAAGACAAGTGCACAGTACTGGTTCATAAACAAGTTCAAAACTTGCCAAACAACATTTATTTAAACCTTAAAACATTTCTCAAACAATTCATATACTCAAAATAGCCCTACACATGTTTCTGTAAATAAAACCATTTTAACAGAAGCAAAACACTAAACACATTGCATATTTATAAAGGGCTTGTTCTCCTGATTCCATTGATATAAAATTTGTCAAATTTGAACGTGGGGATCAAAAGTTATAGCTAAAACAATTTCAAACCACTAATAGATTCAAATCCTATTTTTAAATCTAATCTCTAGCCACGCGTCACGCTCTGATTGGCGCGTACCGGTTCACGTTGGATCACGCTCCTAAGCCGCTGGATCTAACTTAATCGCACGGCTCAGATTGAATCGTACCGCTTCGTCCAGGTTCTATCGTATCCGCAGGATCTAGATCTAACAGCGCTCAGCACTCGACCATCCAGTGGCGGCGCTGGCGGCGGCGACAGGCGGCGACGCCTCTGTCAGAACTTATACCGGTGTTCTAGGTCGTGTGGGAGAGGGGGAAGGGGCTTACCAAGCTCGCCGTGCGATGCTGATGCTCAAGGTGGCGATGGTTGGTCAAGGGGCGCGCTGTAGTGGCCGAGGGAGCTCGTCGGAGTTGCTGGCGGCATCAGTTGCTTGCTGTCGAAGACGTTGACGAGGTTCTACGTCGACCTAGCACGAGCCAGATGGTTTAGGAGATGCGCAAAGGCCTGGCGATCAAGATAGTACCAAAGGGAAGGCGAGGGGCGGTCTCATTTTACCTGAATCGCACGTCGGAGTCGAGCGGCGGCTCAGGTGCTCGCGGGTGTGGACGAAGACGTCGTTCTAGGTCACGAGAAAGCAAACAGAGGGCATCAGTGAATGCGCAAGGACGTGCTGGTTACGATGGTTTGAACCAGAGACAGGGGGCGGTCTATACTCACCGAGATTGGTCGCTGGAGTGCGTATGTCTGCGGCGGCGCAAGGGCGATTGCGGGCAGCCTGGTGGCAGAGAGGTGGCGCTAGGTGAGGTGAAATGGCCGCGGTGCAGAGGGGGTTATGTAGGCAGAAGGGGAGCGGCGATTAAGCGCAGAATCAATGGCAATTAAGCCTGTAGTGACTGCGGCGAGGTAACAACGGAGCGGCGTCGCCGCTGTCACAGTGATTGATTTAATGAAGGGTCCACTTGTCAGCGAGTGAAACAGAGAGGAGGTGGGGTCGTGTGGTCAGTGACTTGGGTGGGTTCGCCTGCGAGTGAGAAAGAGAGAGGGGGAACCCGGGTGGGCTTAGTGGGCTGAATTCGTCGTTGGGCTAGATAGGTGGCGCAGGCCCTTTTCCAATTCTTTTCTCCTTTTCTTTTTCTGTTTTCAATTTCAGGAATCAATTTCAAATGATTTCAAAACCTATTTGAATTCAAATCTTTTCAGGATTTTTGCAGTGTGCAACAATCACATTTCTGGGCATAAAACCAAGTGGTCACTTTGAATTGGCTTGGTCACTTGGAAAAATATAAATAAGCAGTGGCATAGTACTAGTTTGAATAGGTTTTGAAATTTGTTTTCAAATCAAATTTGTTTTGAAACTTTGGTTTAAATCTTAGCAATCTAGTAATACAACCTGAGAGCAATAAGACAACAAGGTTTGGTTTCATGAACATCTATCTCACATTGGAGATTTGTACTTGTTTCAAATGCGGATCACATAAAATAATGAGCTCATATGCTCCTGTTTTTGAATTGATTTGTTTGAGATGAACTCTATATGATCATGGATGCATGGATGATATGCATGAGTTTGAAACATGATTTTAGGGATTTTACAAATCTAACCCCCTTAAGGTGAATCTCGCCCTCGAGATTCGGATTGGCTAGCAAATAGGTGAGGGTGGTCTTTCCGAAGATCATCTTCTCTTTCCCATGTTGCTTCCTCTTTGGAATGATGATTCCATTGAACTTTGCAGAACTTGATAGTCTTAGTCCGTGTAACTCTTTCTGCAGTCTCAAGAATCTTGATAGGTTTCTCTTCATAAGTGAGATCACTTTCCAATTGAACCTCTTCCAAAGGTATAGTATCCTTCAAAGAAGTTTCTTCCATTTCTGGATGACATTTCTTAAGCTGACTCACATGAAACACATTATGAACAGCTGACAAAGACTCTGGCAATTCAATTTCATAAGCAACTTGTCCTTTACGACTCAGAATCTTGAATGGTCCAACATATCTTGGGGCCAACTTCCCTTTGACTCCAAACCTCTTCACTCCACGAAGTGGTGACACTCTAAGATAAGCTCTATCACCAACTTCATAGGTGACTTCTCTATGCTTAGGATCCGCGTAGCTTTTCTGTCGGGACTGTGCTATCTTTAATCTGTCCTTAACCAACTTGACCTTCTCTTCAGCTTCTTTGATAAGTTCTAGTCCGAACAAACTTCTTTCTCCCACACCATTCCATAGTAATGGGGTGGTACATTTTCTCCCATAGAGAAACTCAAATGGTGCCATCTCAATGCTGGCTTGATAGCTGTTGTTATAAGAAAATTCTGCGTAAGGCAGACTTTCATCCCAACTAGCTCCATAGTCTAGGGCACATGCCCTCAACATGTCTTCAAGAATCTGATTAGTCCTTTCTGTCTGTCCATCAGTTTGAGGATGAAAAGCAGTGCTGAATTCCAACCTCGTTCCCAACGACTCATGTAATTGCCTCCAAAAATGGGAAGTGAATTGGGTTCCTCTATCTGACACAATACTCTTGGGTACACCATGTAGACATACAATTCTACTCATATATATCTTCGCTAACTTAGCACTAGTGTAGGTTGTCTTCACGGGTATGAAATGAGCCACTTTAGTTAGGCGATCCACTACTACCCAAATAGAATCATATCCTGACCGAGTCCTTGGCAATCCGGTAATGAAATCCATACCAATCTTGTCCCACTTCCAATCAGGAATAGGTAGTGGTTGAAGCAAACCTGCTGGTTTCTGATGTTCTGCTTTCACTCTACTACACACATCACACAAAGCAATATGTTCGGCGATGTCCTTTTTTAGATTATTCCACCAAAATCTTTCCTTCATATCCATGTACATTTTGGTGTTACCCGGATGAATGGAATATGGTGAGTTGTGTGCTTCTTGCAAAATCAGTTTCTGAAGCTCCGGATCTTGTGGAACACAGATACGTTTCCCATTCCATAAAGTACCCTGTTCGTCTTCATGGAATCCTTTGGCTTTTCCTTTGCCAATCTTTTCCTTAATTTCTTCAATTTCCTTATCAGTCTTCTGGGCTTCTTTGATCTTGTCCAACAAAGTGGGTTGAACATCCAAAGACATGAGATGTCCTTCAGGCACAATCTCCAATCTGAGATCTCTAAATTGGGCACACAGATCATCTAGCAATTCTCCCTTAGTAAGGCCATTCACAAAAACCTTACGGCTTAGAGCATCTGCTACAACATTTGCTTTACCGGGGTGGTATTGCAAACTCAAGTCATAGTCCTTGATGAGTTCTAGACATCTTATTTGTCTCATGTTAATTTCCTTCTGGGTGAAGATATACTTCAGACTCTTGTGATCTGTGAACACTTCACATCACTTTCCCAAAAGATAGTGTCTCCATGTTTTGAGTGCATGGACAACAGAGGCTAACTCTAAATCATGAGTAGGATAGTTTACCTCATGAGTTTTGAGTTGTCTCGAGGCATAGGCCACAACTTTCCCTTCTTGCATAAGTACTGCACCCAATCCATGATGAGATGCATCACAATACACTTGGAAATCCTTCTCCAAATCTGGCAGACATAAGACTGGTGCTGTCACAAGTCTCTTCTTCAATTCTTGAAAGCTTAGTTCACAACCTTCAGACCAAGCAAATTTCTTGTCCTTCTTTAGCAACTCTGTCATAGGCTTAGCCACCTTGGAGAAATTCTCAATGAATCTTCTGTAATAACCTGCTAAGCCAAGGAAACTACGAACTTCTTTCACTGACTTGGGAGATTCCCATTTAGTTACAGCTGAAACTTTAGCAGGATCAACTGCTACACCATCTCCTGACACAACGTGTCCAAGAAATCCAACTTCATTCAACCAGAATTCACACTTGCTGAATTTGGCATATAGTTGCTCTCTAAGCTTCTCAAGTATCAAACGCAAATGTCCTTCATGCTCTTCTTTGCTCTTGGAGTATATTAAAATGTCATCGATGAAAACGACAACAAACTTATCAAGGAATTCCATGAACACCTTGTTCATCATATTCATGAAGTATGCTGGTGCATTGGTCAAACCAAATGGCATCACGGTATACTCATACAATCCATACCTTGTGGTAAAAGTTGTCTTAGGTATGTCTTGCTCCCTTATCCTGAGTTGGAAATAACCTGATTGGAGGTCAATCTTTGAGGACACACAAGCTCCTTCTAACTGATCAAACAGGTCATTGATTCTAGGCAAAGGGTATTTGTTCTTGATAGTCACCTCATTGAGTGAACGGTAATCTATGCATAACCTTTGACTTCTATCTTTCTTTTCCACAAACAAAACTGGGGCTCCCCAAGATGAAGAACTTGGTTGAATAAATCCTTTCTGCAACTGTTCTCCAAGTTGTTTCTTGAGTTCTTTCAGTTCATCAACTGACATCTTGTCTGGCCTCTTTGCTATTGGTCCAGATCCTGGTAGTAAATCAATAAGAAACTCTACATCTCTATCTGGTGGCATTCCAGGCAATTCTTCCGGAAACACATCCGGATATTCACCCACAATTGGCACACTGTCTTTGCTAACCCCCTTAAGAGAATTTAGCTTACTCCCTTTTGATTCGAAGTTAGACTTGAATTTAATCCGTTTTCTTTCCGGGGTTGTGAGTGCAACAGTACGATTAGCACAATCTAGTACTCCTTCATACTTAGCCATCCAATCCATTCCCAAAATTACATCCAGTCCTTGGGAATCTAGGATTATCAGACTCACTGGAAACTTATGCTTTCCAAACTCTATCACTAGATCCCGGCATCCAAGACTCACTATCATGTCTCCACCTGGAGAACTAACTTTTATTGGACACCCAATGTTTTCAGTTGGAAACCCGTTTCTTTCAACAAATGCTTTCAATATGAATGAATGCGATACTCCAGTATCAAAAAGAACAAATGCTGGAATAGAATTGAGTTTGAACTTAACAGCAACAGCATCTGGCTCTTCATAGATTTCCTCCACATTGATGTGGTTCACTTGTCCCTTCTAAAAAGGGTTGGGCTTGTTGGGTCCTTTGACTTACTTTTCTAGGCATTCATTTGCATAATGCCCCATCTTCTTGCACTTGAAGCACTCAACCTGACTAATATCCTTCTTGACAGTCTGGCTTCCACTGCCACTTCCACTACTACTGTGGTGGCTCTTATATCCACCCTTGTGGTTCTTGTACTTGTCGTTGTCATGACTACTGTGATGCTTGTTGTCATGACGGTTGTGGTTGTGGTTGTGGTGCTTATTGAATTTCCCATGCTTGTGGGATCCTGAGCTTCCACTATCATCATAATGGGAACGCTTGTGAGACGATCCCGAGTTGTATTTGTCAGAGTGCTTTCTCTTCCTGCTTTCAACTTGCTTCATTTTGCTCTCCAAAATAGCAGCCTTATCACAAAGAGACTGATAAGTGGGAACGTAGGCTACTGATAGCTGCAAGTTCAGTTCATCATTCAGGCCTTCAAGGAACTTTTCCTTCCTCTTAGCATCAGTGTCAACTTCGTCCGGTGCATAACGCGCCAGATTGTTGAACTCCTCAATATATTCAGCCACGCTGCGGTGGCACTGCTTCAGATTATGGAACTCTTTCTTCTTCAAACTCATCACTCCGGATGAGATGTGAGCAGTACGAAAACCATCTTCAAAGATAGCCCATGTCACATCTTCGATGGGAGTGGTGATCCGGAAGTTATCCCACCAAGTGGCGGCTGGTCCTTCCAACAAATGTGCTGCAAATCTGACTTTTTCTGCATCAGTACAGCCCACAGTTACCAAGTCCTTGTTCACAGAGTGTAGCCAATCATTGGCCACCATTAGATCAGTTGTTCCTGAGAACTTTGCTGGCCTCAATCTCAAGAACCTGGTAAGCATGTCAAAACCCGGTGGGTTGTTGTTGTTGTTATTGTTGTTGTTGTTGTTGTTGTTGTTGTTGTTGTTCTGGTTCTGGATGAACGTAGTCATCATTTGCATCAGTTGGGTCTGAGCTATCATCATTTGCTGCATCTCAGGAGTGATGTTGTTGTTATTGGGGTTGGGGTTGGCACGACGGGGAGGCATCTGTGGTTTGTTCAATAGAGATAAGAATGAGATACCCATAGATGCTTTCATGAACAATACATCACATAAGACAAACACCAAGCATGCATCATAATAAAAAAAAGTTCGACAACAAAAACGACAAGTTTGCAAAGTAAACACACCAATAACAAGCCATCCACATGTTGGATGGTCATTGTGACTCAAATAAAGTATGATAAATAAATGATGAATGAGTAGTCGTCACTACTCCTCGGCATCAACCTCCTCCTCAACAAAGGTAAGACCTGCATTCTCCATAGCGGTCTTGTATTCCTCGACATTGGTGGTCAAGGTCTCTACTTTGGCTTTGAGAGCCCTCTTCTGAGAACGAAGCCTCTCAATCATAGTCTGCTGATGCTCGAGCTCGAAGTCCTTGGCCTGCAGTTCTTCAGTCATGTCCCGAATCCTCTTGTTCCTATCTTGGACTCGCTTCTCCTGACTCTTGAACTTTCTGTCCTGGCTCTCGAACTTCACCTCCATCTCCTTGACTATCTCATCTTGCTCCGCGAAGAGCTTGTCCTTCTCACGAAGCTGCACCTGAAGTTCGTCATTGCTAAGCATGACGTTGGTCCTATCAGTGTCCACGTGCCTAAGAAGAACCTCTAAGTCCTGGAGGTATAGGCAAATCGGCTCAGCTGTATCCCTCGAAGTGTCCTCAAAGTCGATGGCCTCTCCATCCTCATCACGTCTACCAAAGACGTGGAAATGAGTACCTCTAACCTGTCGAGAGTGTCTCCCTAACAGACGTCCAATCAAGTCCTGCATTGACTACCTCTAGGCCTCTCTCCTTGTCATCGTGCATGAGCTTGAAGATGATGGCCTCCGTGGTAGGCTCAGTCTGGCATCTGGGCTGATTGACCTTGAAACCCCAAAGGTCTTTGCTCTCAAACTTGGTGAGGGGAAGCACCATGATGGTAGGAAGAGGGAGATTGAGCAAAGTAGTGATCTCAATAATACGAGGACCAAAGAGAGTTCCCTGGAACTCCTCAACAGTGCTGATGGTAACATTAGGCATCTATTTATAAGATAGAAAAAGTTAGAACAACACAATTTAAGATAAAACACAAGGCAAAGCATCACATACATATCCTTGGAAATGAAAACACACAAATCATGGCATACATGGATCCATTACAACAACCAAGGTTCAACTTATTTTAAGCAACATTTGGAAAATAAGGTGATAAGTGGTGGTCCAACTAACGAAGTAAGTTACAATCCCAACTCACTAGATATGTTGGCTGACACAATATTTCTAGAAGCAATCACTCTATCTTGAGCACATGTCTCCATTACTAAGTCTATAATGTCTCCTCTTAAGGTTTGGTTGGTAGCCTCCAAATCTTGGGTATGTTTCTTCTCTTCTTTTAGGCTATTTTGGATGTTGAACATTCTGCACTTGACTCTATCACCAAGTTCTTTGATGGTCTTCCAAGCTGCATCCCTTGCTGAATCAAAGAATGTAGGGTGCATCACTGAATTGGTGAACATGCAGAATCCTGATTCCTTGTGGTTGTCTTCCTTGTTTTTATACAAGTGAAGTTGCACCCACCAGTACTCAACTCCTTCATCCATCACAGGAAATCCTTTGTACACAGATGCACCATGTATTTCCATTGCAACCATGAGGTCCTTGAGAGCCTTGGGAAATTCTGTCTCACACTCTAAAGTCATTGTCATGAGTGGTCCTTTCCTTACGGCTTCGTTGATGGAGTTCATCTACAAATAGAGATGAGAAAGAAGATTAGAAAAGTTTACGAGAAGAATAGACAAGTGTAGAAGTTGTTGAAAATTTTTCCTTAGTGGTTTCCAATCCTAGGGTCATAATCCTACAGGCAACACAAAGGTTTCGATACCATTTGTAAGATCCCTCCTTTATAAAGGAAAAGGATCCCTGTGATTGCAATGCTAGTCCCTGGATCAATGCTAGCATCCACAATTTAAGATGAAGTACACAGAAACAAAGGTCATTATTACAGTCATTCCAGAGACAAACATAGTCTTTACAACTCCAAGGCCTCAGGCCTAGTACAAGAGTTTAAACAAGTAAATAGATAAAAGTCTTCATCTTCATGTGCCACAGGTAAACATGTTGATTGTAGACTCATGACTCCTAATCCTCATCAGAGTAACCTGCAACATCACAAGTTACAACCATAGTGGGTCAATACATTGGAATAGTATTGGCAAGTGATACCTTAGTATAATTTTTGGTGGACTAGATACTATATGCAATTTGGCTAAGTGTAGCTTAGGCTTGCTTTGCTCAAAATAGGTTTTGCCTATTAGTTGAAAACACTAAGTTTTTCTTTATCAAAACTTTTCCCAAGGAACCACCAATAAACATTGAGGTCCTTCACCCTTGTTCAACCACAAGTTTTTACTTAGAAATTGGGATGAGGATATTCTTGATAGCTTCCATGTCTTGATGCTCAAGTTGTCCTTTTCCAGGGACATGGCTAAGTACTTAGATTCTTCCATCTGCAGAGGTTGTGCACTTTCCCCACAAGCCTTGATTTTCACCAAGACAGGAGCTTTCAGAAGCCTTCCCTTAGACCAAATGGACAC
The DNA here is from genome assembly GCA_023614405.1 of Avena insularis. Taxonomy (NCBI): domain Eukaryota; kingdom Viridiplantae; phylum Streptophyta; class Magnoliopsida; order Poales; family Poaceae; genus Avena; species Avena insularis. The sequence goes on from CM042685.1 coordinate 259,814,294, forward strand.
GCTCCAACCTATCATCCCACTACCACCAACTGTCCAAATGGCTAAGTTATTGCAACCTATATGATCCTGGCAGAGCCCATATTGCCAAGTGGCTGCTCTAGAAGCTTCTTAACATTTGGCCTCTAAAATCTCTTTGTTCCTGGGTGGCTTTCCATAAGTGAGATACACAAGGTAAGCCATAGAAATGGGCCTTGTGTAACCACTCAACATAAACCATTCCTTCCATTCCACCCAGGTGTTTCATTCACTTAGTGGTTTTATTAGGCAAAACACAAGTCCAAAGACTTAGAAATATTTTCATCATAGCATGTATATTTCACCACCCTTGGTTTCTACTAGCTAGGCTAAGCATGGCATAGATAAGCATCTTAACTTAGAAATTTCCTAGCAATTATACAACTACTAGGATTTCCCAACATGGCATATAAGCAAAATATAACATGCAAGACTAGCAAAATATTTCTAATGCTTAGTAGAAAACATAGGGATGAAAATATCATGAAGCACCACTTGCCTTGGTAGTTTGGAGAGTAGTTACACTCCTCACAATCACAATCACTATTGGCACCAAAATCTACACATAAAATCATAGCAACAAATCACATACAAAATATATACAAACAAAAATATATGAATGCATGCAATATGATATGTGATGATTTTCTAAACACAACAAGACAAGTGCACAGTACTGTTTCATAAACAAGTTCAAAACTTGCCAAACAACATTTATTTAAACCTTAAAACATTTCTCAAACAATTCATATACTCAAAATAGCCCTACACATGTTTCTGTAAATAAAACCATTTTAACAGAAGCAAAACACTAAACACATTGCATATTTAGAAAGGGCTTGTTCTCCTGATTCCATTGATAAAAAATTTGTCAAATTTGAACGTGGGGATCAAAAGTTATAGCTAAAACAATTTCAAACCACTAATAGATTCAAATCCTGTTTTTAAATCTAATCTCTAGCCACGCGTCACGCTCTGATTGGTGCGTACCGGTTCGCGTCGGATCACGCTCCTGAGCCGCTGGATCTAACTTAATCGCGCGGCTCAGATTGAATCGAACCGCTTCGTCCAGGTTCTATCGTATCCGCAGGATCTAGATCTAACGGCGCTCAGCACTCGACCATCCAGTGGCGGCGCTGGCGGCGGCGGCAATGACGGCGACGCTGTAAACTTCTACCGGTGTTCTAGGTCGCGTGGGAGAGGGGGAAGGGGCTTACCACGCTCGCCGTGCGATGCTGATGCTCAAGGTGGCGATGGTTGGTCAAGGGGCGCGCTGTAGTGGCAGAGGGAGCTCGTCGGAGTTGCTGGCGGCATCAGTTGCTTGCTGTCGAAGACGTTGCCGAGGTTCTGAGTCGACCTAGCACGAGCCAGATGGTTTAGGAGATGCGCAAAGGCCTGGCGATCAAGACAGTACCAAAGAAAAGGCGAGGGACGGTCTCGTTTTACCTGAATCGCACGTCGGAGTGGAGCGGCGGCTCAGGTGCTCGCGGGTGTGGACGAAGACGTCGTTCTGGGTCACGAGAAAGCAAACAGAGGGCATCAGTGAACGCGCAAGGACGTGCTGGTTACGATGGTTTGAACCAGAGACAGGGGGGCGGTCTGTACTCACCGAGATTGGTCACCGGAGTGCGTCTGTCTGCGGCGGCGCAAGGGCGATTGCGGGCAGCCTGGTGGCAGAGAGGTGGCGCTAGGTGAGGTGAAATGGCCGCGGTGCATAGGGGGTTATGTTAGCAGAAGGGGAGCGGCGATTAAGCGCAGAATCAATGGCAATTAAGCCCGCGGCGGATGGCGTGATTGACGACGACGACGACGTGGTCGCAGGGTCCACTTGTCAGCGAGTGAAACAGAGAGGAGGTGGGGTCGTGTGGTTAGTGACTTGGGTGGGTTCGTCTGCGAGTGAGAAAGAGAGAGGGGGAACCCGGGTGGGCTTAGTGGGCTGAATTCATCGTTGGGCTAGATAGGTGGCGCAGGCCCTTTTCCAATTCTTTTCTCCTTTTCTTTTTCTGTTTTCAATTTCAGGAATCAATTTCAAATGATTTCAAAACCTATTTGAATTCAAATATTTTCAGGATTTTTGCAGTGTGCAACAATCACATTTCTGGGCATAAAACCAAGTGGTCACTTTGAATTGGCTTGGTCACTTGGAAAAAGATAAATAAGCAGTGGCATAGTACTAGTTTGAATAGGTTTTGAATTTGTTTTCAAATCAATTTTTTTTGAAACTTTGGTTTAAATCTTAGCAATCTAGTAATACAACCTGAAATCAATAAGACAACAAGGTTTGGTTTCATGAACATCTATCTCACATTGGAGATTTGTACTTGTTTCAAATGCTGATCACATAAAATAATGAGCTCATATGCTCCTGTTTTTGAATTGATTTGTTTGAGATGAACTCTATATGATCATGAAAGCATGGATGATATGCATGAGTTTGAAACATGATTTTAGGGATGTTACATGATTGAATATACAACTGATCAAGATTTTCCGTTGTATATGGGCTGCCATCTACCACGACAAGGCATGTATGTGGTGCTTGTGATTTCACATATACCACATAACTATTTTCAATTATAGATATGGATAGACCCTAGAAAAAAATTAGTAAAGTGACAATTGATGCCATGGTAATAACAACGTTCTTCTTCCATCTCACCATGATTAGACATGGAAGCTCCATTATGAAGAAAAACCGAATCATCATGGAACTTAGTGACTTGGTTCTGAGTATGAATGTCCGTATGTCCATTTAAGCATAATGTTGTCTGAATACGACTTACTCTATGAGAAACCTGGTCCATCAAGAATGGTCGGTCCATGAAAATCCCACATGTATTATGCAGGACAGACCAGAGTGTTGGCGGGATTTTTCAAAAGTTAATGACAAAACTTGGATCATCGTAGTTATATGATTGATTTTGGTCATTAATCGTTATGTCCCATATACGACCCATATTTCCTGATGGTTGCCATCATGTTTGACTTCCCTTATTTTCCTCTACCAACCCCACAATACTAAAATATGTTATCTCCATGCTCCTATTGTTATCAATGGTAACACACATGTGACATATATACACCTTTTATGCAAGACGTCTATGTCATATGATTTTTTATTGATTGTAAGAGAAACTTGCTAAAGGGAAAGCATGCCAAAATTGATCGTGTACAAAATTTAAAACATTTTCGTAGATACTGGATGAGGTAGGAAAATCAGTCCAAGCAAGGAAGACTCTAGTCCCATACGATATATTATGTTACCTTCTGTCTTAGCATTGTGAGTTTTGTGAAGAATCTATGTCCCCTCCCTACATCCAACACATTTGATGTTTTCTATCAAAATGCACCTTGATCGTGCCATCAAACTGTATGCATAATCACTATGTCGCATAATCACTATGTCGCGTGGGTGGATGATCATGATAGAATTATTTCCAAATTAATTGAATATGATCACGAGGATGAATAGTGCCATCACTAGAGATTAGGAGGTATTTCTTATGCAACAATAATTTCATCTCTAAATTCATTAACATCCTTAAAAATTTAATTTTCATTGATATAAGTTCTTAGATATATCATCTCTGTATTTCATAAATAAGTCACATGTTTGCTAGTGATTAGCCTCATTATGTATTATTTCGATAGATATTTTTCCTTTCCCTCCTGTTGGGGACCCACTAGTAGAAAACAGGCCATCCGTTCGCGCCCCCTAAGAGCATTAGTCCCGGTTGCGCCACGAACCGGGACTAATGCTGGCACGCGTCCCGGTTCGAGCGGGCACGGGGCCCGGAGGCATGCATCCCGGTTGGTAAGGGGTCATGCGTCCCGAATCGGGACTAAAGGTTGGGCGTCAGCCACGTGGCGTGCCACACACCTTTAGTCCCGGTTTGTGTTACAAACCGGGACGTATGCTCCCGCACTCTATAAATGCAACGCCCCAGCCCTCTGCCTCCACTCTGTTTTTTCTTGGTGGAAGGTGTGAGGGGTGTGCTAGTTTTTTCCCCCTATGCATGCATTCAAGGTGTTTGATGAAATGTTTGAGTGAATGATCCCGTTCAATTTCTCATAGAACAAAAATATAGAAGGTGTCCGAGACGCACTTGAGCTTTCTCCTCTTTATTCTCCTCGATCGAGGTTAGCAACCTTATCTTGTCTCTGTCATTGATACAATGCATGTGTTGATGTGAATTGGTCATTTCACTATTTATGATGTCCTTTTTTTGATAAACTTACTTATATGATGCAGATGAACTGTCGGGAATGGATGTACGGTGACCGGCGCGTAGCCGGGTATATGAAAGGCGTGGATAAATTTATCGATTTGGTACGGCAAACAAAGAGAATGGTTTATACGTTGTCCATGTGTTCAATGTCGGAACAACAAGGAGTACTCTTCCTCGAAAATCATTCGCGGCCACCTGATTATGAAAGGTTTCATGCCCAACTATAATTGCTGGACCAAGCACGGGGAAAGAGGGGTTATGATGGAAGATGGTGAAGAAGAAGATGATGATAACAACTATCATCATATGTTTTCTGAATACAATGATACTGCAATGGAGAGGAAGGAGGTGAAGAACGGGCATCATATGAGCCGGCTGATGAACTTGGTAGGGTCATTTCTGATGCAAAGCGAGACTGTGAAACAGAAAATAAGAAGTTGAAGTTAGAGGGCATGTTAGAAGATCACAAGAAATTGTTGTACCCAAATTGTGAAGATGGCATCACAAAGCTCGGTACCACACTGGAATTGTTGCGATGGAAGGCAGAGTGTGGTCTAACTATCTCCTCATTTGAAAAGATGCTGAAAATAATGAAGCCAAAGTTTCCAAAACATAACGAACTTCCCGAGAGTGCCTACGAAGCAAAGAAGACTCCCTGTCCTCTAGGATTAGATGTGCAAAAGATACATGCATGCATTAATGACTGCATCCTCTACCGCGGTAAGGAGTATGAGAATTTAGATAAATGCCCGGTATGCAATGCATTGCGGTATAAAATCATACAAGATGACCCTGGTGATGTTGAGGGAGAGCCCCTCCGGAAGAGGGTTCCTGCTAAGGTTATGTGGTATGCTCCTATAATACCAAGGTTGAAACGCATGTTCAGAAACAAAGAGCATGCCAGGTTGTTGCGATGGCACAAAGAAGACCGTAAGAAAGACGGGAAGTTGAGACACCCTGCTGATGGGTCACAGTGGAGAAAAATCGAGAGAGACTTCCCAGACTTTGCAGGTGACGCAAGGAACTTATGGTTTGGTCTAAGTACGGATGGCATGAATCCTTTTGGGGAGCAGAGCTGCAGTCACAGCACCTGGCCCGTGACTCTATGTATCTACAACCTGCCTCTTTGGTTGTGCATGAAGCGTAAGTTCATTATGATGCCAGTGCTCATCCAAGGCCCGAAGCAACCGGGCAACGACATTGATGTGTACCTTAGGCCATTAGTTGAAGAACTCTTACAGTTGTGGGGCAAACCAGGTGTACGTGCGTGGGATGAGAACAAACATGAGCCATTTTATCTACGAGGGTTGCTATTCGTAACCATCAATGATTGGCCTGCTCTTAGTAACCTTTCAGGACAGACAAACAAGGGATATAAGGCATGCACACATTGTTTAGATAAGACTGAAGGTACATATTTGCATAAATGCAAGAAGGTTGTGTACCTGGCGAATCGACGATTTCTTCCGACCAATCATCCCGTAAGAAAGAAAGGCAAGCATTTCAAAGGTGAGGCAGATCACCGGAAGAAGCCTGAACTCCCTACTGGTGATGATGTATTTGGTATGTTCAAGGACATAGAAGTAATCTTTGGAAAGGGTCCCGGCGGTCAATCAGTTCCGAACGACGTCGCTACAGGACACGAACCCATGTGGAAGAAGAAATCTATATTTTGGGAGCTGCCATATTGGAAAGTCCTACGTGTCCGCTCTTCAATCGACGTGATGCACGTGACGAAGAATCTTTGCATGAACCTGCTAGGATTCCTAGGCGTGTATGGGAAGACAAAAGATACACCAGAAGCACGGGAGGACCAACAAATTATGAAAGACCCAAAGAACATGCATACACAGAACAAGACGGATAATGGGCGTCACTTAAGTCGTGTCAGCTATTCTCTTACCAAAGCAGGGAAGGAAATCTTTTTTGAAGTCCTTTACAGTATCAAGGTGCCGTCTGGCTTCTCATCTAATATTAAGGAGCATGACTGAATCACTCCAACATTGCAGAACAAGTTCGGCCAATTGTGGCTTAATCTGGCCATGTATCTTAATTTTCAGTTCTTCTATGTAACTTTGTGTTCATTGCGTTATGCACTTTAATTCCGTTCTATCCTAATAAAATTTTCTTTCCGCCCATTATTTCCCGTCCTTTTTTTCCCGCCCATTAATATATAAAAAATATAAGTTGATTCAAATCCAAATTAAAAACAGAAAATGGTTTTGAATTATTTATTCAAATCCAAACACTTTTTATGTTTAAAGTTTTTCTAAATTCCAAATTAATATTCAAAAAATATAAGTTAATTCATTTTTAATTTTAAATGGTTCATAGTTTAAATGGTTACATTAATTATTTTTAAAAACAGAAAATGGTTTTGAATTAGTTATTCAAATTCAAACACTTTTTATGTTTAAAGTTTTTCTAAATTCCAAATTAATATTCAAAAAATATAAGTTAATTCATTTTTAATTTTAAATGGTTCATAGTTTAAATGGTTACATTAATTATTTTTTAAAAATAGAAAATGGTTTTGAATTAGTTATTCAAATTCAAACACTTTTTATGTTTAAAGTTTTTCTAAATTCCAAATTAATATTCAAAAAATATAAGTTAATTCATTTTTAATTTTAAATGGTTACATTAATTATTTTTAAAAATAGAAAATGGTTTTGAATTAGTTATTCAAATTCAAACACTTTTTATGTTTAAAGTTTTTCTAAATTCTAAATTAATATTCAAAAAATATAAGTTAATTCATTTTTAATTTTAAATGGTTACATTAATTATTTTTTAAAAATAGAAAATGGTTTTGAATTAGTTATTCAAATTCAAACACTTTTTATGTTTAAAGTTTTTCTAAATTCCAAATTAATATTCAAAAAATATAAGTTAATTCATTTTTAATTTTAAATGGTTCATAGTTTAAATGGTTACATTAATTATTTTTAAAAACAGAAAATGGTTTTGAATTAGTTATTCAAATTCAAACACTTTTTATGTTTAAAGTTTTTCTAAATTCCAAATTAATATTCAAAAAATATAAGTTAATTCATTTTTAATTTTAAATGGTTCATAGTTTAAATGGTTACATTAATTATTTTTTAAAAATAGAAAATGGTTTTGAATTACTTATTCAAATTCAAACACTTTTTATGTTTAAAGTTTTTCTAAATTCCAAAGTAATTATCATTTAAAAAAATTAAAAATTTAAACCCCAAAATAAAAAATAAGGCGGGAACAGAGAGAAAAATCCTGAATTTTTTTGAAAACAGGGTCATATGTCCCGGTTGGAGCCACCAACCGGGACTAAAGACCCTGCGCGCGCCAACCCTTGGTCTGCTGAAAAAAGTGGGTGTATATGTCCCGGTTGGTGGCTCCAACCGGGACGTATGACCCTTTAGTCCCGGTTGGAGCCAACAACCGGGACGTATTCTCCCTCCCCTTTATACACGACGCGCCCGTTCCTCTTCTTCCCTTCTCCATTCTCTACGCCCGCACACAACACAGGGAGACGTCGCCGCCCTGCTGTCAGGCTGCCCGTCGTCGCATCCGTCCTTGAGCGCTCGTCTTCGCCTCCGTCCTTGAGCGCTCGTCGTCGTTGCCGTCGTCCGGCCGATGGCGTCTGCCGCCACCTCCAACCGCCGCTGCCGTCGTCCCAGCCAGCGCCACCGCCAGGTTGCCGCCAGCCGCAGTTCGCCTCTCTCGCCTCTGTCCTCCCCCTCCCCCTGCCGCCGCTCCTCATGGCTGCTGGCGCGGGAAGCTCCCTAACTCTGCCGCTCCCGCCGGCGAGTCCGGCGTGGAGGCAGACGTGGCCTCCGCGTGGCTACGACCTGACCCCCCACTTTGCGTGTAGGGCTGCTGATGTGGCTCCGGCCCCACCAGTCAGTCTCTATGGGTAGGTTCCGTCGTGGTAACAAAAGCCATGGGTTGTTTATGACGTCAGCCTGATGTAATAAATTGTTTTATAATTCCAGAAAATGATTAAATATTGTAAAATTCATATATTATTATTTATAAGTCAGAAAAATACAAATAATATATCAAAATGTTCAAAAAAATGAGTTCTACCTTTTTAAGATATAATCATGCATTTCAAATCAACTTTAATGACAAGTTTAGTTAGAGAACTAAATCAACCCCTCTCATGTGTTTCCGGAGTTTTCCGAGTTAGGGTTTTCAACCCTTGGAACCCCGTTGAAATTGCCGAGGAAGTTTTAGGGTTTCATTTCAATGCAATTCAACTTGTCATATCATCATCCTTGTTTGAGCATTCTGCCTATCCCTCCTCCCCGACCGCCACAACGCCTCCGTCTCCGTCCATCGCCACGCGCTCCAGCCGCCCCTTCCCTTTTAGTGTGTATGTATATATTGTGTATGTATATATAGTGTGTATGTATATATTTTTATTATTGTATATGTATATATTAGGGTTTCTCTAAATTAGGGTTTATATCTCTCAACACCGTACCTAACATTCTCCCTTAGCCGCTTTGACTTATCCGTTTTTCCACCTATGTAGAAAATATGGACCCACGCGACAGAGACGAAGAAAAGGAAGAGTTGATCCAAGGTGTGATCCGCGGGGAAGAAAATTTAGATGTATCGACGTTTCTGAACAACTCCGGTCAGGGTGATCCTCTTTTTGCCGGAATAGACGACTTGTTTGAGGTTGAAGGTGTTGCCTTCCGCGAGGGAGAAGGCGATGCCTTGTGTAATCGAGAAGACGATCGCTCTGGCGAGGTGCATGTAATATAATTAATTAATCATCTGCTATCTATATAGAAATAGTAATGACGATCTTTCTTCTTTTAGCCCTCCGGATCGAACAAATCTACTGAAAAGAGCAGCCGAGGCCCAACCAAAAATTTGGGAGACCATGAGAGGTTCAGGATCGAAGATATCGCTGAAGACGGCAAACCGACGGCTCCCGAAGTTGTCGCAAACAAATTTGTGGCACAATGCGGAGTAATCGTTAGGGACTTAATCCCGATCACCATATGAAATTGGAATAGGCCTGCTGATGCGGAAGAAGAGGGAACATGTTTATTTGTCCCTAACAACGCCAAAGATTTACTGTGGAAGAGGCTCATGGTTAATTTCAAACTACCGAAGATAGAGCTGGATACAAATGCGGAGGATCCAGTTGAGTACGCCTTAGAACATGGGAGAGCCATGGAGGCTAAGGTCAGGGAGTGGGCTTTGAAGAAGATGGCCCAGTGTTTCACCAACAGGAAGAAAAGATTGCACCTTGACTATGTCGTGAAAGAGAAGACTCCCTATTTCAAGAATATTCAGTTTGAGAAGATAAAACCATTCTGGGTTGAGTTTGTGAAATACAAGACATCAGAAAAAGCTAAGAAAATGTCTGCAACGAATAAGTTGAATGCTGCTAACAAGAAGTATCACCATACTATGGGGCAAGGTGGCTACAGGGCTGGCATTCCTAAGTGGGAGAAACTTGAGAATGAAATGCGCGCTAAAAAGATCACCCCAGAGACAGACGATTGGGTAGAACGTGCAAGGAATTGGTTTTACGCGCATGGGGGGCACGCTGGACTCGGAAGGGAAGTGTATATATAACATACGACATAAAGAAGACCCCTTGCCAATCGAGAATATGAGAAAAGCAGTAAAGGCTGTTAAAGATGGGGACTTCATTCCCGATAGAGAGAATGATGAGCTCACACTCGCCCTTGGAAATAAGGAACATGATGGACGAACACGAGGCACAAGCGGCTCCAAACCATGGAGGACTGGGTTTCCCGAAGAGAGGAAGAAATATCCTGATAGAAGCCGCCAGAGGAGAAAGGACAGGGCGGAAGTTGAAGCAGATATTCAGAAAGAGCGAATGCGTATAATTGAAGAACGAATAAAGCAACAACAATATGAAATTAACGCACTTAAAGAGAAAAGTACTACCGGCCCATCTTAGCAGCACACTGCATTTGATGCTACCGGCCTATCGAATAATCAAAAAAGCAGTGTGGCTTCCACCGAGGTCCCGGGTGATGACAATGGCGATAACGATGGTGCACAGACGATGGCTCCTGTTGGCTACCCAGTGGATGATATCACACAGATGACACACTGCGAGCTACATGTCAAAGTTGTGAACATATCAATGAAGGTGGCGGTCAGCTATGCCTTACCAATTGGACCCACACCAACTTACCACTGTCGTACGGTTCCACAGGGCTACGCTGTTGTCGGGGTGGATGAAATCATGCCCACCTTTGAAGTTTTGAAGCTTGACTACCCTGCAAGTGAAGGGGATGTGACTGAACTGGGAGATGCAACAAACGTCACCATTCTATGGACAAAGGAATGTATCGTGCTTAGAAATCACACGCCATCATCATCTTCGCCTCACCTGCCTCCAGCGAGGTCGCTGCCGCCACAGCAGCCGTCTTTCGCCGCCTCACCCGCTCGTCGCCTCACCAATCTCCGGCGTAGCCATCGCCGCGGGATCCATCGCCGGCGCCTCAGGATAAAAAGCGTAAGCGTACCGCTACTCTGCGTCGTGGTAAGCGATCGCCAAAACGTAAACAAGAGCCTCTTCCAAAAGTACCAAAGGTTCCTCCCAAGAGAGCTTATGACTGTACTGAAGAGGAGACTACGGCGATCGTTGATGCGGAAACGAAGTTTTAAGCTGAGGCGGCCGAAAGAGCCAGAGTTCCCCACCAAAGAAGAAAAATCCAGTGTTGAAAATGCTAAAGACTCTTCATCAACCCGAGCCAAAGCTGCATCGACTATGAGCGTTCTATTCTCAAGTCACATGCGGCAACAAGCCTCAAGAGCAAGATCGATGCAAGCGATAAATCTGTTGCCCAGCTCGGAGAACAAGCAAAATGATCTTGCGCCCTCTCAAGGTGATTTCCCATACCAATGTGGGGTCGAGCAAATATGTGGTCAAGAGCGATGATCCAGAGGTAGTTGCAATCTGGAGAAGCCGCCGCTGCTCAAGGTATGAGTATTGCTCAAGACTTATCCCGATTAGAGTACCTCCCCGTGTGTGAAGTAGCATACAAATACCAGTAGGGCAAACCTCTCGTCAAACCTGAGGAGGTAAATAATCTTCCAACAAAAATGCGAAGATTGCATAACTGGTACATGCATGCCACAAAGGCCCGGGCTAACTGGATAGTGCTGAAGGTTACAAAAAAGCATTATGGGAAAGAAATAGATGACATGATATCCATTGAATTTGATGAACTATTTCAATTATTCAATCAAGACGCCTTGGACAAATCGATCATCAGTTCCTATTGTCTGTAAGTACTAATTCTGTAATTAATTTAGTCTCCAGCTATCTCACCTTGTTTATTGCATGTATATAATCATATTGTAATATGCAGAATGAAGATTCTCGAATGCAGCAGAGGACAAATCTATGACATTGGCTTCATTGACCCATATTGGGTTCATCAAGCTAATCTCAAAATAAGCCCCCAGGATACGGAGGATAATATAGTATACGCATTAAGGTTTCAAGAAACCAAAAGGGAAATACTTTTTCCTTACAACTTCGAGTGAGTGTTATTGTCTTGTATACACTTTCTATTTCGCTTAGTTGATGTTAAGTATATAATTGATTAGTTATGCATTCGTAGCTTCCACTATATTCTGTCAATCATTCAACTTGACAAAGGGCGTGTACTAGTCATGGACTCAAAACATAAACCCCTTGAGTAGTGGAAGGACATGCAGATGCTTCTCCAGCGGTAATTCTAATCATTACGATACTATATCGGCAACGCTCGTGAATTTTATGATATCAAGTAATTAATAACTTATTTTATTCGTTTTCTTCGCCGGGCAGCGCTTGGAAACGGTTCACCAACAAGGATAGGGGTGTTTGGAAAGCGGAGCTTACATTTCAAGCACTAGATGTAAGCACCACTAGCTATATCCGCGCATCTCTTTGATTCTAGTTTTGATACAGTTATTATCATGCTTGATTATTATTTTGATTGAACTATGTTCTCGTAAAGTGGCTGACGCAGGGACCAGGTAACAATCTATGTGGATACTATGTTTGCGAGTTCATCCGGCAGACGTGCGATAAGAAGGGCAGAAATTTAGAGCAACTCCACGTACGTAAACAATTTCTGTAGTTTTTAATTACAATCAAATTGTGTTTAGTTTCATTCATATAGGCTGACTCCTTTTTTAAATCAGATCGAACGTCTACGGGACGGTTTTCTGCCAAAGGATCTCGTACGAGCAATTCAGGAGGAATTGGCGGGATTCTTGGATGCATAAGTCCTAAACCCAAAAGGGGAATACTATTCGGCTGTGTATAGACAATAGGGATTGTACAAAGAGCAACTTTTGTATGCAGTGCATGAACTTGATCCGTGTATCGAATATAATATTGTCATGATGATCTTGTGTAATATAATGGTTCCTTCATTGATGAGTGCAAAACACTAAATAAACAATAAAACAACATAAATGAATTCTCTGCCGCGGCACAAAAAGTGGCCAAAATGCTATTGCGGCAACAAAAGTTGCCAAAATGAATTCTCCGCTGCGGTAGAGAAATGTGTCAAATCTCTGCCGCGGCAGAAGCTTTGTCGGGGATATGACCCTGCATACCCCAAAGGTGAAGTATAAAAGGATATCTATAAAGGAATGGAGGATTTAATGAGAGGCATATGTGAAAAAACATATATAAGTATATAAATAAGGCATGACAAGAGAAATCTAAAAGGAAAAGAAGAAAAGCCGCTCTGGGCCGAATGAGTGTAAAGTCGGCCCAGTCAATATTCTCCCTGGCCGGATTATCTACTAACAGAGTTAAATACCACATGATTCGGCCCACAAACCGAATACCAACAGCAGCAACTCCACTCCCGGGGATGGGCTGAGTTCATTTAATCCGGCCCAACACGAGCTTACGCAGTATCCCACGTCGCCACCAGCCCCACCTCGATGCAGGGATCCCCGACAAACTCCCTAGTCAACGCGGGTCCCGCGCCCTCCTCGTCGCAAGTTCCTGTCCAGCTCCCTCGATACTCCCCCGCCAGGACTTCGCTGGGGAACCACCGAATCGCCCGGGTGGGCTGACACAGGCAGCACGGCCCACCACGGGCCGACAGATCCAGGTCGCCTACATCCATTTCTCCCGGGTGGGCTGGCATGGGAAGCTCGGCCCACCGCGGGGCCTTCATCACCAACCAGCCCGAATTAGGCAGTACTCCAGGACGCCTTCTCCTTCCCTGGGTGGGCCTATGCCGAATAAAGCGGCCTACCGCGGGATACAAGAATTTCTGGGCTGGAGGACTTCGGCTGGGCCGTCCACAACTTAGGCCGAGTGTGGAGTAATCCGGCCTGGGCTCGTCAGGACCTCGCCTGGGCCGAATTAAGACCTAGCTGGGCCACCTCTCCCCCAGGCCGAATCAAGCAAGGTCCAGGACGACTCTTCATATTTCCCAGGGAAGGTGGGCCGAATTATGTTGTCCCAAATGTCTTATTATTCACTACCGGAGGCTCCTACAGGCCCTACAACGGTATACCTTCGTGCCAAGTCAAGCTCCTCAAGAACTGTGCCAGTCTTGGGACGCCCATGGCTCAGACTGGCACATGCGATATGGAATATGCCTTTGGCATCCAGGAATATGCTGAGGGATATTCCTTGGCATCTTCAAAGATGCCAAGGCATATTCTGAGCATCTAAGAAGATGGCAGGAATATGCTACGTAGATGCCAAGCGTGGGAAACAAGCCTTGTTCCCTGGGATCCCCTTTATAAGGAGCACCAGGGAGATCGTTCAGAGGAGAGGCCCCGAAGGGCTCCTCCCCTCTCTGCTCAATAGGAGCTCTCCTTCTTCTTCTTCCTCCACTCTCACAGAGAGATCTAGATAGAGGCATAGGAGATACAGCTCAAGGAGCATGATTGTAGCCACAAGTATGGCAAGATTATAAGAGATTAGATGTAGAGGAAGATGTGTTATCTCCACTTGAGAGCCTCAATCCTAGATACATTATATTTCTCTTTGTTCATACGAGTGAGGTATTCACTACATCATCCCTCCCCGGATTCCTCCACGTCCATCGGCCCCAACTTTAGCCTACCCATGGCATATGCCGTGATACCACCACGACATTTGGCGCCCACCATGGGGCCTTTTAGTGGCGTTGGTTGGGTTTCCATCCGGACAGGAGCATCTTCATCAACCTCATCTTCATGGAGCACCTTCAGCTCCTCCAGGCGAACAGAGAACAGAGAGAGCACCTTCAGCTCCTCCAGGCGAACAGAGAACAGAGAGAGCACCTTCAGTTCCTCCAGGCGAATAGAGAACGGAGAGAGCACCTTCAGCTCCTCCAGGCAAACATAAAACAGAGAGGAAAGCACAAGGGTCTCCAAGTCTGACTCAGCAAGGCAGGTAAGACTCAGTAAGAATGACTCAAACTCTTCTCCAAGCTCACTGTAAGTAACAGATAACTCAGCCACCAACATTCGATCCTTCACCCCGGGGAGAAAATAACTCAACCCGGGGACTAGCCAGCGTATCCATAGAATCACCGTTAGATGGAGAAAAACTTATATAGGTTTGGGTATGTATTTGACTAGCTTATTTATGATTCAGATAGAATTTGAGTCAGCTTATTTATAATTCGGATAGAATTTGAGTCAGCTTATTTATAATTCAGATAGAATTTGAGTCAGCTTATTTATAATTCGGATAGGATTTGAGTCAATTTATTTATGCTTTGGATTGACCTTTAACTCAGCTCACCAGCCAGCTTATTGACGATTCAGATAGAATTTGAGTCAGTTTATTTATACCTCGGATTAGTCTTTAACTCAGCTCAGTAGCTTATCTTTGATTCGGACTAACATTTGATTCAGCTTGCCAGGGTATATTATGATTCAGACTTGTATTCTAGTTCAGCCTACTAGCTTATCTCATATTTGGACTAAAGTTTGATTCAGCTCGCCAGATTGCCAGTTATATTATGACTCGGATTGATATTTCACTATCTTGCCAGGTTATCCCATATCTCGGATGACTAGTTGCCAACTTATCATATCTCGAGTCTATATCTCATATCAACATCTTGAATCAGATCTTTCAGCGATTAGCCCTAATATCATATCCCAAAACTTAATCTCGGATCTATATCTCGGATCCATATCAAAGGCAAATTGACATCATCTCATCGGATCAAGATATATCCTGGCAATCAGATAACTTAGATTTGGAATTAGATGATTCGGATTTGAGTCATATAACTCAGATTCTAAGCGAGATAACTCAGATTCAAGACGTAAGACAAAAATGAGTAAGATAACTCGGATTTGGAATTAGATGATTCGGATTTGAGTCATATAACTCAGATTCTAAGCCAGATAACTCAGATTCAAGACGTAAGACAAAAATGAGTAAGATAACTCGGATTTGGAATCAGATGATTCGGATTTGAGTCATATAACTTGGATTCTGAGCCAGATAACTCAGATTCGAGACATAAGACAAAAATGAGTAAGATAACTCAGATTCTGAGCCAGATAACTCAGATTCGAGACATAAGACAAAAATGAGTAACATAACTCGGATTTGGAATCAGATGATTTCGATTTGAGTCATATAACTCGGATTCTGAGCCAGATAACTCAGATTCGAGACATAAGACAAAAATGAGTAAGATAACTCAGATTCTGAGCCAGATAACTCAAATTCGAGACATAAGACAAAATGAGTAAGATAACTCGGATTTGGAATCAGATGATTCGGATTTGAGTCATATAACTCGAATTCTAAGCCAGATAACTCAGATTCGAGACATAAGACAAAAATGAGTAAGATAACTCGGATTTGGAATCAGATGACTCGGATTTGAGTCATATAACTCGGATTCTAAGCCAGATAACTCAGATTCGAGACATAAGTCAAATATGAGTTAAGTAACTCGGATTTGGAATCAAATGACTCGGATTTGAGTCATATAACTCGGATTTTGAGCCAGATAACTCAGATTCGAGACATAAGTCAAATATGAGTTAAGTAACTCGGATTTGGAATCAGATGACTCGGATTTGAGTCATATAACTCGGATTTTGAGCCAGATAACTCAGATTCGAGACATAAGTCAATTATGAGTTAAGTAACTCGGATTTGGAATCAGATGACTCGGATTTGAGTCATATAACTCGGATTTTGAGCCAGATAACTCAGATTCGAGACATAAGTCAAATATGAGTTAAGTAACTCGGATTTGGAATCGGGTGACTCGGATTTGAGTCATATAACTCGGATTTTGAGCCAGATAACTCAGATTCGAGACATAAGTCAAAAATGAGTAAAGTAACTCGGATTTGGAATCAGATGATTCGGATTTGAGTCATATAACTCGAATTTTGAGCTAGACAATTCAGATTCGAGACATAAGTCAAATATGAGTAAAGTAACTCGGATTTGGAATCAGATGACTCGGATTAGAGTCATATAACTCGGATTTTGAGCCAGATAACTCGGATTCGAGACATAAGTCAAATATGAACAAAATAACTCGGATTTGGAAACAGATGACTCGGAGTAAAACTTACGCAAAAGGGTTATGACCAGTGCTTAAGAAGGCCAGAAGTCAAAAACTTACCCAAAGGGGTTATAAGACCAGTGCCAAAAATGGCCAGAAGTCATAACTTACCCAAAGGGGTTAAAAGACCAGTGCCAAAAATGGCCAGAAGTCATAACTTACCCAAAAGGGTTATGACCAGTGCCCAAGAAGGCCAGAAGTCAAAAACTTACCCAAAGGGGTTATGAGACCAGTGCCAAAAATGGCCAGAAGTCCTAACTTACCCAAAGGGGTCAAAAGACCAGTGCCAAAAATGGCCAGAAGTCATAACTTACCCAAAGGGGTTAAAAGACCAGTGCCAAAAATGGCCAGAAGTCATAACTTACCCAAAGGGGTTATAAGACCAATGCTCGAAATGGCCAGAAGTCATAACTTACTCAAAGGATAAGAAGACCAGAGCCAAAGCAGGCCAGAAGCCAAAAAACTTACCCAAAAGGGTTAAGACCAGAGCCAAAGTTGGCCAGAAGTCAAAAACTTACCCAAAAGGGTTATGAACCAGTACCTTAGAGGACCAGGAGTCAATGATATATAGAAATACTATAGGCCGAATAAACGACTCTAGAGATATTTTATATAAAGCCTATGCACGACTCTACGAGTCCCACATAGCCTCGGGGACTAGTGTCGGGGATATGACCCTGCATACACCAAAGGTGAAGTATAAAAGGATGTCTATAAAGGAATGGAGGATTTAATGAGAGGCATATGTGAAAAAACATACATAAGTATATAAACAAGGCATGACAAGAGAAATCTAAAAGGAAAAGAAGAAAAGCCGCTCTGGGCCGAATGAGTGTAAAGTCGGCCCAGTCAATATTCTCCTTGGCCGGATTATCTATTAACAGAGTTAAATACCACATGATTCGGCCCACAAACCGAATACCAACAGCAGCAACTCCACTCCCGGGGATGGGCTGGGTTCATTTAATCTGGCCCAACACGAGCTTACGCAGTATCCCACGTCGCCACCAGCCCCAACTCGACGCAAGGATCCCTGCCAAAACATCTCCCCAGACAAACTCCCTAGTCAACGCGGGTCCCGCGCCCTCCTCGTCGCGATTTCCTGCCGAGCTCCCTCGATACTCCCCCGCCAGGACTTCGCTGGAGAACCACCGAATTGCCCGGGTGGGCCGACACAGGCAGCACGGCCCACCACGGGCCGGCAGATCCAGGTCGCCTAGATCCACTTCTCCTGGGTGGGCCGGCATGGGAAGCTCGGCCCACTGCGGGGCCTTCATCACCAACCAGCCCGAATTAGGCAGTACTCCAGGACGCCTTCTCCTTCCCCGGGTGGGCCTGTGCCGAATAAAGCGGCCCACCACGAAATACAAGAATTTCTGGGCTAGAGGACTTCGGCTGGGCCGTCCACAACTTAGGCCGAGTGTGGAGTAATCCGGCATGGGCTCGTCAGGACCTTGCCTGGGCCGAATTAAGACCTAGCTGGGCCACCTCTACCCCAGGCCGAATCAAGCAAGGTCCAGGCCGACTCTTCATCTTTCCCAGGGCAGCTGGGCCGAATTATTTTGTCCCAAATGTCTTATTATTCACTACCGGATGCTCCTACAAGCCCTACAATGGTATACCTTCGCGCCAAGTCAAGCTCCTCAAGAACCGTGCCAGTCTTGGGATGCCCATGGCTCAGACTGGCACATGCGATATGGAATATGCCTTTGGCATCCAGGAATATGCTGAGGGATATTCCTTGGCATCTTCAAAGATGCCAAGGCATATGCTGAGCATCTAAGAAGATGCCAGGAATATGCTACGTAGATGCCAAGCATGGGAAACAAGCCTTGTTCACTAGGCTCCCCTTTATAAGGAGCACCAGGGAGATCGTTCAGAGGAGAGGCCCCGAAGGGCTCCTCCCCTCTCTGCTCAATAGGAGCTCTCCTTCTTCTTCTTCCTCCACTCTCATAGAGAGATCTAGATAGAGGCATAGGAGATACAGCTCAAGGAGCATGATTGTAGCCACAAGTATGGCAAGATTATAAGAGATTAGATGTAGAGGAAGATGTGTTATCTCCACATGAGAGCCTCAATCCTAGATACATTATATTTCTCTTTGTTCATACAATTGCGGTCTTCACTACATCATCCCTCCCCGGATTCCTCCACGTCCATCGGCCCCAACTTTAGCCTATCCATGGCATATGCCGTGATACCACCACGACAAGCTTATTTGTCCTGGTTCGTATTACGAACCGGGACGGTTGCCCCCCCCTCGCATGGAGCAGGGGCCACGTGTACGCTCTTTTGTCCCGGTTGGTGGGGCAACCGGGACTAAAGGTTCGGGCTTTAGTCCTGATTGCCCCGTCCCGGTTGGGTAATCGGGACTAAAGCCCCTTACCAACCGGGACCAATGGGCTGTTCTGCACTAGTGACCACGTGTTGCTATATGGTAATGATATATTATAGATGTACATTTATATTTTCTTCTATGAAAATTAGACTTCTCTCAGCGTCCCTTCGTGGCACGGCTGTTAGACTGAACGTCTGACTATTAAACAAAAAATGTGAACATAGTACATACGGACGAAGAGTCTCCAAACTGGAAAAAATGTTTCTCTTTAGCATTGGTCATGTATAGTGGACCTCACTTTGCGCACCCCGAGGCGTGATTGTTAGGAGGAACATTTGACCATGCTCCCTACGCCCTCTAGGACGCCGCTGATAGATAATTCATTGATAAAGCAAATCAGTTGGACTTACAAAGCACTGGTTACATGAGTTAGCCATAGCCGTCTACAATAGGTCGATGAAATTAAACTAAAGAGGGCATAACCCTGAACTAAAGATGAACTCTTTTTGTGTCGTCCCACTCGTCATTGTAGACGGCCAGTTCGTACGCATAATCCTTGTCGACGTTGATTAGTCCTTCTCATTTTTCGTCGGCGTTGGACTTGTCGACAGAAGGCACCATCGCTCCACCGGTTTTACTAAGATTCGTCAGCAAATGACGATGTATGACGACGCCTGTAGCCGCACGCTCTGGTCGCGCTCGGTCGCACGCGTGTACATGTCGTGGCGCGTGTGGGGAGGCTTGTCCCGAGCGACCTTAACCCAGACGATGCCATAGGTCGACACTATGGACGCCTTCCTCTTTCGAGGACCGCGACGACGTGGTCCATGAGAATTAGCCTCTATCCATGCGAGGTCTTCGGACATAGGCATGGGATCTCCGCAGTCAGTAGCTACAAAGAAACCGCCATCGGTAGACGACTTCCTTCGATGGCCACGTCCGCGCGGTCTAGAAAGATTTCCCTGTATCCAGGCCAGCTCGCTCGGCAATAACTTGGGTTCGTCGCAGTCGAGGCGAGGCCCGAAAAAGTCTTTGGCAAAGCAAGTCGTGGCGTCGGTACGCCCAGGCGGACTCGCTTGGTAAGCGTCATCGGACCGACGGTCACACGACACGGTAGGAAACGACGCATCCACGCATGATCTTCATCACTATGATATGACAAAGGAAATAGAGCTATCAGTGCCTACGTAGCCATCAAAAATCACGTTGCATTGTCGTGGACTAGAAGAAGTCTACCCACACTTCATCGCATCGGATCCATGTAGACCGTCGCACTGTACTAGAGAGGAGTGGCAAGGAGAGGTGAGGAGAGTAGATGGCACTAGAACAAAACGTGTATTTTTATAGCATAACGGCACCACGGGACCAACATACATGTAGTGTCTAGCGATTTGGTCATGTCGCGTGCGAAAGAAAATCCTTGGTTCGCGTGTCACTCACTTTCAAGATGGAGGGACTAAATGCGTATGACATGAGCGGTGTCTAGAAGATATGTCTCTGCGCGTCTAGTCAACGGTATGGCCATTAAACGTGAGAGGGAACAGAAAGGTTAGCTTGACGCGCACTACAGCTAGACGTGACATCTAGCTTTAGAAGTTTATACATGTGACATGAGACAGTACTAATTAACCTCACGGCTGCTATCTGCTAAGGGCATTAACACGCCATGAGTAGGTACATTTCGTAGGTGCGCATAGCATACATAGCGGGTTGCAGATGGTTCCGTTCTTTCCTAGCTAAGATAAGCAAAGCAATCGCTCTAGCGATGACAAGGTTTGATCTCGTTAATTTCCATTATTATGAGCTTGGGTTTTGGAGAAGATAGGGGTACTGGAGATTGCGGAACGGTTAACAGACAAGCAACCAGGGGACACGAGATTTACCCAGATTCAGCCCCCTGAAGGAAAACCCTACTTCTGCTTGTCTGCTCTTGATTACGGCGAAACCGAAAAGTATAGGGGGTGCATAGATGCAATCTGGCGTGGAGGTGTGTATGCGGTGAGTTGAGGTACCTTCCTCGGCATGCCCTCCTAGACTTTATATAGAGATAGGCAGGTCTCGGTCATAGATCGAGTCGGTTATAAGTTTAGGATTTGTCCCTTTGAATATTCTATCTACTATAGTCTTGCTCTCCAAGGATCCAGAGTCGTCACAGGCTTGGGCCACCCGAAAACTCCATGGGCTGCGCCGCTCGTAGTGGGCCTTCTTTAGGCCGGACCATATATGCTAATGTCATGCACCCGTTGGGTATAACCATGTCAAGCGAAAAAATCATAAGGGCGGTCGTTGGCAGAAGAGAACATGAAGAGAAAGATGTCCAGACAACGATGTATTAAGGCAACACGATAGCTATTTTTTTTATCACTTCGAGTATCGCTTCGAGAAAAATCATGTCGATACATGGGAACATGAACACAAAGACGCACAATGTATACTAGACACACAATTTTCAACACATACACGCAAACAACACAAACATATAGCCATCACTTCGATCATGAAAGAAGGAAACATAACTATACACGGTGAAGCCTATAATCTTACAAAACTGCAAACTATGTGAACCAGATAACAATGGCGCCAACCGCTCGCTAACTCGACAGGCAAAGCTGCCAATACATGTCCTTGACAAAGAAAGGAAGACAACCGGGGATGAAATCGTAGGAGTACCAGCCTGAAGAAGTGACCGATGAAGATCTTCACACAAATGTCCAGTGCGTCGGCTGCTAACCGCCATAGGAACAGCAGCCCGAAGTCGCCACCACTGAATGTCGCAACTACCAAACGCCATGCAAGCAGTGGTTCGTGCATGTAAAGTCTCCTCGTCATCGACACGTGGAAGGATGCTCCTAATCATCGCCTTTTGTCGAGCCATGAAGGAAAGCGGAGAACACAAATGACAGGGATAAGAGTATTATTAGGCGCATGGAGGGCACCTAATTATACTCATCTCCCTCCATTGGTGTTGTGGTGGTTGCATGACAGATGCCATGGGCCGGTAGGCTAAAGATGGGGTCAATGTGTACTAGTGAGATCCAGGGAGGGATAGCGTAGTGGATCTACACACGATGAATACTCTTAAGATCTTTCCTTTAGATCAACAATGGTGTACACTTGCTCCTTGAGCTGTATCAGAGAGAGGGGAAGAAGAACTAATTGGCTCTCCTAGGGTTTCACCTCTCCAGAATGAATCGACCTCCCCTCTAGGAGGCCCTGGCTCACCTTATAAATGGTTGGCTAGGTTACAATTAGGGATGTGCTGGACAGCATATGCCCTTCCTAAAGTGGTAATTCATTGGCCTCCTTTCCGTTGTCTCCCTTCTATGCACGGCAAAGACCCAGAGCCCACGACATGTGACCGTTGGGCACAGTGAGCTGTCACCTCGTGACCTCTATTCTGTCTCTGTCCCTCTGGTCCTTGTCCGTAGCGCTTGTCTCTCCTTGGATTCCTGGAAGAGAGACAGAGGATAGTGTTGACCTTGGGGCTTGCTCTCTCCTTCTCGAGCAAGCCATCTCCTGACTCGCCCTCGTCCATTATGACTTGTCCAGGCGCGTGCCTGCAAATACAAAGAGACATATACATTGCGCCGACATACCTCATATGTCAGTTGAGTCCTACCAAAGCTATTTAGCTTAGGGTAATCCGGCCCTAATTCGACCGGCCCTTATATACCTCGGCCGGATCATGCCTTGGCCCGATCAATACGTCAGTGGGCTATGCCCTTTTACCTTAGCTTGACCCTATTTGGGGTCATCCCCCCAAAAGTTGGTGTACCCCCGTTCCGCTGACAGTGGTACTCGCGAACACTTAAGCAACATGCCATCCGTCCAGCCACGCCCTTAGATGCTTCTCCGGTGAGACGTTCATTGGCCTGTATTGTATAATTGTACCACTAAACAAAACCTAATTTACCGTGTTGTCCTCCTCCCGCTATCAAACCTAGAAGAAACCACACCAGTCCCCAAAACGCGTCGAATACGGCTAAGCCGTCGTTCGAGAGCGATTTGGTGGTGGTCCTTCTAGGACGAAGAGCGACATTAGTATAGGCCACGAGAATAGAGTATAAGAGCTAATAAGATATCACGAATACAAAACTGAGAGCTCTTTTATAGAAGAGCTCTTTTATAGAAGAGCTCTACCTCATTGTACAAGGCATGCATGGGTTCTTGCGACGAGGATGTGTACGTGGGTGGATCTTGCTGGCGCAAAAAACCACTCTCACACACGATGGTCGTGCGGCGCATGATAATTCCACGCATGGCACATCGCAGTTACCCGTGTAGGATTTGCTCGGCTCTGAACAAGACCCACTATACGATCTTGCCGTGAGAATCTGTGGACGTCTAAAGTCTATGCTTCCAGGTCGTCTCTCCGCCCGCAAAAACACGCGTGGTCGATTATCTACGTTTAACAGACAATCTATGTTTAACAGACGACACGGCCTTACATCATCATGTCGGCCCTAGAAGTTTCCATGTCCGCGAGAAACCATGACCTGCATGGGCCTACGGCGCCACGTTGTCTTTGGACGACCCCACGTCCGCAAGAAACCACAGACGACATGGGCTTATGTCTCCACATCGTCTCTAGGTGGATCCACGTCTGTGATAATACGCGTCCGGCTAGGGCCTATGCTACCACGTTGGATCCGGGCCATGCCCATGGCCACGAGATCTGCAGGCGGCATGGCTCATAGGGCCATGTTGGCTCCCGATGGGCCCCACCACCGGCGGGTGCAGAGGCGTCGTGTCGGGAACGCCTCTCATAGAGCGTGGTCCTGCCCGTGCATGCTGGCGGCAGGCCTAGGTCCCACTTGTGGTCCATCTTCCGGCGACGTAGGATACGATGTCGCGAGCAACACACATCTACAGCAGGGAATTTGTCGCCCTGGCCTGCAGCGATCCCGCCCCTCGGAAGAGCAGGGCTCTCTTGCAACCATGTCACATGTCCTCTCTGTTGTCGATCCTAGAGCCGAAAAGAATCGTGACGACATGGATAGAAGTTTCGGCCGAAACAATCTAGCACTAGTATTACTCCGATTTATAGATGTTACACAATTCTGTATCTTGTAATCTTATATATATATATTGTCCATATGACTCTGGTCGGGGACCACCTCTTGGTTCACGGTCATTAATTCTTTCGGATTCACTATTTTGTTTCTTCCTCTAGAATTTTAGAGATGGAACGTCATTAATTATCCTTTGGCTTAATATATTACTATGTGTCCCTCACTAGGACCTTCCCATTAAACTTAGTCATTATATCTTTTGGCCATATTGTTTTGTGTCTTTCTCTAGAATTTTAGACATGGGACGCCATCTCATATTGTTTTGAAATTATAAATGGTTCTTTGGCTCATGTTAGGATGTGGAATTCAAGAATGTACAGATGGTGTAATCCCCTGGACTTTACCCTTTAAATCATAAGCCGGTATAACCCCAAAGTGGATAAGGTGTCCTACTGAGGAGGCCCAAAGGCTACTCACGTGTAGGTTCTATCAGAGCGGAATAGGACACGCTACCGGCCAACCATCCTACCCACTTATCGTGGTTATAGCTTGAAGTACGAGAGACGTCGCCGGCTGGACAGCGAATCAAGCATACACAAATGAGTATGTATGCCAACGACATACAAGAGTATATTATAGCCAAACTATCTAAAAGAAATAGAAATATTCAACACCATACGGCAAGATCCAAAATATTAGATAGTTCTAATAGTTTATAATACATCCTCATACATCACACATCAGAGTATCAAGAGGAAGAGCAAAACAAGATACTAGTACAGATAAGAGGCAATTTGGCATAAGACGCCCTAAAAATAAGCACATCATGCCCACATGATCTCAAGAATCTCCATTCCTGGGAACCTCTACACCTGATAGTCATTGCCACCATCATCGGTCTCCTCGACTCAGTAACCTTCCGGCAGATATATCTATCCATCTGAACCAATGTTTTATCGTGTGAGACCCTAAGGGACTCGGCAAGTCTTTATACATCTAAAGGGAACAACCTAAGGGTGACACAATTCAAGCGAAAAATAAAGTCTAGCAGTTCTATAGAAACATGCTACAACATCCGCCTAACCAATGATAGACGGATGCTCGTTAACTAAACAACAGTTATTTACCCAACATATATATATCAACATAAGTAAACATCGCAATTTAAAAGAGGTAATTTAGTTATGCTTGTCTATGATCGAGAAACTGTGCTCCAAGTTGTCCATAACCGCGGATACGGCTTTCAGAAAGATTTACCCTACAAGGGTGTGATACGTCGGAAACGTATCTATAATTTTTGATGCTCCATGCTTGTTTAGTATCTACTTTGCTTTACTTGTCTACACTTTGAGGTGTTTTTACATGTTTTCTGGTACTAACCTATTAACAAGTTGCAACAGTGCCAGATGCCTGTTTTTTGTTGTTTTTGGTTTCAGGAAAGTTAGTAAATAAATATTCTCGGAATTGGACGGGACAAACGTCAAAGTCAATTACTTTCCGTGGGGAACAAGAAGTATAGAGGGGATCCGGAGAGGCCGGCCAGGGCGGCCACACCAACCCTAGGCGCGGGTGGGCCCTGCCCCACGCCTGGGAGGGGTGTGGGGCCCCTGGCCGCCGCCTCGGCCTCCCCCTTCGCCTATAAGAAGCCCCTGATGCAGAAACCCTAAGCACCCGACCAAATATCCACGAAACCGTTTGTAGCCTCCGCCACCATCGTCCCTAGTACGGGGGGATCTGAAGTTCTTCCCGGCACCCTGCCGGAGGGGAGATCATCCCGGAGGCCTTCTCTCCGGTATGATGCGTGAGTAGTTCCACCTTGGACTATGGGTCCATGTAGTAGCTAGATGGTTGTATCTCCTCCTTGTGCTTTCATATATAGATCTTGTGAGCTCCGTTCATGATCAAGATCTAATCTATTTGTAATCATGCATGTTGTGTTTACGGGGATCCGATGGATATTGAAATTATTATGTTGGTTTGATTAATAGTTTTATCTTTATGATTCTATCATGTCTGTGTTGTTTTTGATCTTGCATGCTCTCCATTGTTAGTAGCTATCTTGGCCAAGTAGTTGCTAGTGACTCCAAGAGGGGGTATTTATGCTTGATAGTGGGTTCATGCCTCTAGTTTCCAAGGTAAGTGACAATAATCTCTTAGGTTGTAGATGTGTTGTTGCTACTAGGGAGAAAACAACGGTCTCTTGTTCATGGAACATGTGGACTGTTTACCTTACACACTTTGCTTAAACCAGTTGTCTATTGCTTGCAACTTAATACTGGAGGGGGTTCGGATGATAACCTGAAGGTGGACTTCTAGTAATAGATGCAGTTGGATGGTGGTCTATGTATTTTGTTGTATTGGCCAATCGAATCTCATATGATCTTTCTGACTAGTAATTGCATTGTTATGCCTAGCTCAGTTCCTGTCAATTGCCCTGCTGTAATTTGTTTACCCTGCATTCCATGTTGTTTATCTAAGGAGAGCACCTGTAGTGAACTACGGACCCCGGTCCAATCTTTACCATTGATACATCTTCCACTGTTACCTGTTTACTTGCTGCAAACCATTACCTTCCACACCATACGTTTAATCTTTTGTTATAGCAAACATGTGAGCTTGACAACCTCACTGATTCGTTGGGGCAAAGTCTTGAGTTTGTGTTGTGCATGTCTCCGCGTTGCTTGCAACACCTATGTGACATTTCCTTCCTCCTTCTGGTTCGATAACCTTGGTCTCAACTGAGGGAAAACTTGTTGCTTTCTCTTTGCACCCTGCGCTTGGGGTTACCAACAAAATGCCACGTCGAGCATGATCAAGACTTTCTGGCGCCGTTGCCAGGGAGGCTAAGGACGTCTTCACAAGGGGAGTCCTTCACTTCCTTTCTCTTTACTTTGTTTTTAGTTTGCTTTGTTTCTTTTGCTTGGTTTTGTTTGCCTCTTTTCAAAAAACCCACAAAAAATTAGTCTAGTTTGGTTTTCTTTCTTTATTCAAAAACACAAAAAATTAGTTCCTGCTCTAGCTGTTGCTGTTGTTTTTGGCTTGCCCACCTTTGCCAAAATGAACTCTGCTGATAACACCAAGTTGTGTGACTTCACTAGCACAAACAACAATGATTTCCTTAGCACACCTATTGCTCCACCTGCTCCTGATGCTACCTTTTATGAAATAAAGCCTGCTTTGTTGAATCTTGTGATGAGAGAGTAATTTTATGGTGCTGGTTCTGATGATCCTGCTGCCCATATCAATAGCTTTGTTGAACTTTGTGATATGCAAAAGTATAAGGATGTAGATGGAGATATTATTAAGCTCAAGATTTTTTCCTTTCTCCTTGATAGGAAAAGCTAAAGAATGGTTGCTTTCTTTGCCTAAAAATAGTATTAATTCTTGGACTAAGTGCAAAGATGCTTTTATTGGAAAGTACTATCCTCCTGCTAAGATTATATCTATGAGAAGTGACATTATGAAATTTAAACAACTTGATAGTGAACATGTTGCTCCATCTTGGGAAACAATGAAGTCTTTGGTAAAGAACTGCCCTACTCATGGACTCACTGCTTGGATTATTATCCAGACTTTTTATCCAGGTTTGAACTTCTCCTCAAGATATCTGTTGGATTCAGCTGCTGGAGGTACTTTTATGGTCCTTACTTTGGGTGCTGCAACAAGGCTCCTTGATAATATGATGGTTAACTACTCTGAATGGCATGTTGAGAGAGCTCCACATGGTAAGAAGGTAAATTCTGTTGAGGAAACTTCCTCTTTGAGTGAAAAGATTGATTTTATTATGGCTATGCTTGTTAATGGGAAAGATCCTCTAGATACTAATAGTGTTCCCTTAGCCTCTTTGGTTGCTCAAGAAGAGAAAGTTCATGTGAACTTCATTAGAAACAACAATTTCAACAATAATGCCTATAGGAATAATTTTGGTAGCAACAACAATTATAGGCCTTATGTTCCTAATAATGTGTCACATCCCAAGATTTTCCCAATCTTGTTATGTGAAAAATAATTGAATAAAATAAAACTTTGTTGATTTTCAGGGTGAGAAGAAACTTTTTGATTCCAATTGGAAACCTTCAAACCTATTTTGATCAAACAAATCCTAAAGGGATTTGAAAAGATAAACAATTAATAAATAAAATATTAGATATGTGAAATTACTATTTTTGGATCCTTTAATAAAAAGATTTGGTTTCAAAAGAAAAGGATAGATTTATAAATAAAGATTATTTTATAGAGCCAAAATTAAACCCTGGCCAAGTCTTTGAAATAAAATCTTTTGTTTTGATTAAAGGAGTAAAGGTTTATTTAAATAAAATAATGAGGATTTATTAATAAACCAAATTTATTGAAGTAAAGACTTTTCCCATTTTAATTAAACACTAAAAACTTGTTATTTTATTTTAAATGAGTTTTCCAAGTGTTTTATGTTTTCAAATAAAACTTACTGAAATGATTTTGGGATTATTTAGATTTCAAACAGATATTTTAAATAAAACAAATTCTATTTGATGAAATAACTAAGGACCATTTTATTTAATTAATAAATGGTTTCCAAAAAGAATAAAAGAGTTGTTCTATTTTGGACTTTGTTTTGTGTTGTTAAACAGGACTAAAATCAATACAAAGTTTGGCAAAGATTTGAGGTCATGCGAGTGTTTAAATTGTTGTTTTAATTTCAAAACAGAAAATCGAAATAGAAAAAGATAAAGCAATTAGAAAGAAAAAAAATAGAATCAAACCAACCCAACCCAGCAAGCCCACTAGGCCCAGTTAGCCCACTCCCTCTCACCCCGCAGAAAAACGTTTCGCACTCCGCAACTCACCCACTCAGCGACTGACCGGTGGACCCCCATTCCCTCTCTTTCTTTCACGCTGCCAAGCGGCCCCACCTGCCTCGTCAGCGTCTTCAACCGCGGACTCGTTCTTCCTCCTCGCTGCCGTTCACTGTCAATCAAATCCTCGAGTAAATTCACATAATTGCAGCGTTGATTCCGCACGGTAACCTCGCTCACTTAATCGCCCGCGTCCCCTTTCTCTTTCCCCTCTCTCGCCCGGCTCTCTCGGCCACCAGGCTGCTCGGAATCTTCTCCGAACCACCACAGTCTCCGGCGAGCACTTCCGTCGATTCCGGCCATTCTCCACCGTGCCTCGCCCTCTTGACCACACAAGCGAGTTCCCCAGACCTCTGCGCATCTCCCAGTGGCCTCCGCTCGCTCGCGCGTGCCCCCCATCGTCGGCAACTACTTCGACTGAGCTCCGCCACTGTCTGCTCCAACTCCGGCGAACTCTACTGGTAATATCCAACCGCGCCGCCCTCTCTCTTTGATGCTCCGATACTTCCCACTCTCCTGTGCATCTAACGGTGTTGTTTGCTTGCTCTCTCGCTCGATGCGCCGCCACCATGTAACCCGTGCGTGTCCGACGACGCCGAGAACTACGGCGAGGAATCCCGGCCGACTTTGTGCGCCCCTTCACCAGCCAGCACCACCTTGAGCTTCCCCAAGCTTCGGCGAACACGGTTAGCATCTCCCCAGCCGCTCTCGCTACCTGCTTCACCAGCACCGCCACCATTTGGCTGCTCCGCCGCCAGCCACCGCCGCAGCGCCGCTCATTCTAGGTCAAGCTCGCAGCAGCCGTCGGATTTGGATCGCGTGGATAGGATAGAACCACTTAAAGAGAAGGGGTAAGCAATCTGATCTGTGCGATTTAATTAGATCCAACGCGCCAGAGTAGCTGATCCGGACGAAACGGTATGGACGAATCAGAATAAGACGCGTGGCTAGTGTGTGGAATTAAAATAGAATTTGATCTATTGAATTAGTAGACTTGCAAAATTCATAACTTTAAATCTACACGTCCAAATTTTGCAAACTTTATATCAATGGATTCAGAAAAACAAGCCCTAGCCAACCATGCACTTTGTTTAGTAAAAAGCTTCTGCTAAAATGTTTGTTTTTGCAGAAACTTATGTATGCTTGTTTAGGTTATAAAATTATTCTAAAATGATTTTGGGGATAAAATCTTTGGAAAATGGTGTGTTTTGAACCTACTGACCCTAGGAAACACTTTGTGGTTTCAAAAATATATTTGGTGAAGGAAAAGAATGATTCTTTGATTTAAAACCAATTCTAGTCAAATAAAAATATAGTTTATTTATTAAAAATGGTTTTGAAGGAAAACCTTTGGGAAATGTTTTGTTTTAAACTCTCTGACCCTAAACACAAAGTTTTATGGTTTGAAAACATATTTTGTGAACCCTATAGATTAATGCCTTAGTAAAAAACATTTCTACACCACATAAAATGATACCTTGTTTTGAAAATGGTTTATGAAGTGAAACCTTTTGCAAATGACTTTGCCACTTTACAAAATGACCATTAGGTGTTTTCAAATGTTTATGACCCATTAGGAACCACTTATTCAAATAAAACAAAGCTTGACATGCTTGCATGCATTACTTTGACTTTATCATTTTATGTGATGAATTGCTTGAATGGTAGATTGAAATATTGTTTGCTTGATTGATTTGTAGTGATTTGAAGTGTGTGAACATTGCAAAGATCAAGGAGTGAACCTATACTCTACCAAAAAGGCAAGTGATGCTTCATACTTTTGTCCCATTACTTTCACTATGCATTAGTGATTTTTCTAAGTAAAAACTTGCATGGAATTTTTGCTAAGTATAAACCATGCTATGGGAAATCCTAGTAGATGAAACCTTAGTAGAAATTTCCTAAGTTAAGATTCCTACTACTATCATGCTTAGCTTAGCTAATAGAAAACAAGGATGGAATATATATTCACACTATGGAAAAATTTCTAAGTCTGAGGACTTGTGTTTTGTTTAATAAAACAACTAAGTGAATGAATCACCTGGGTGGAAAGGGACTTGCTTGGTGGTTTTTGGTTGAGTGGTTACACAAGGCCCATTTTTATGGTTTACCTTGTGTATCACACTTGTGGATTGCCACCCAGGAACAAAGAGATTTGAGATGTCAAATGTTGAGAAGCTTCAAGTGCAGCCACTTGGCATTATGGGCTCTGCCTGGATCACATAGGTTGCTAGAACTTAGCCATTTGGACAGTTGGTGGTAGTGGGATGATAGTGTAACATCCCAAAAAATGTCAAACTTAGATCATCAAAACACTAATCCTCAAGTTTAGGGTTAACAAAAACTTTTCTAAATGAATTCATGAATGCATGTATATGTGTATGCATGAATTTTGAATTTCTTTAAAAACCACCTTGTTTGTGTGCATTGCTTGTAAAATGTTTATTAGGTGAAAATAACATCATCTAAAACATTTCCCACACTTTTCCTAAAGACAAGTAAATCAAAACAAATATATTAAGTGAATGGTCATTTTGGCCAATTTAACTCACATGCCTACTTTGGCTGTCTCAAACTTTCAAAACCTAACAGAAACTTTTCTGGATCTTTGCACCCCTTGAATGTACTCACAACATAGTATCAAGGCCCACTTTGTGATCATCCAGAAACTTTCAAATGCATAGTTTAAATGACAATTCAAAATTGAATCTTCTTCATATGGGAAGATCCCACCTTTTCAAAACCCACTCAAACAAGCTCAACTTTCAAAACCCAAGCATCTGCAGACTCACCAGAACCAATCTAGCAAACTCACCAAAATTCATTTCAAAATTCAAAACTTGAGTTCATGCGGCCATTTCATCAAACAGGTTGCAGACACAAATCAAACAAAACCACAAACACTATAGTGTGCAGTGTTTTGAGCCTAACTTGTTCCCTAGTTAGCTCACACACAAACCAGTAGATCATCTAGAAAGTTTAGCCCAACACTAGCACCCCTGTGAGCTTGCCATTGCCATTAATGGTGAACAGCCGAAGCCAACCTTGTCACCCCAATGTGGACAGCAAGCTAGGAGCAGCAGCAAGCCTAGCCAGCATGTCTGGGAGGTAGCCCACCGTCCACCGCCACTGCATGTCCCAGCCGCGAGCGTTGCCAAGCCCTGGACCATGCGCGCAAGCCACGCCCAGACCATGCCGAGCGTGCGCCAGAGCGCCACCCGCGACCAGCGTCCCCAGACCGCGCGCCGCCCTCACCGCGCGCACACACGATCACCACCGACCCAGGACACCGCCAGACACTCCCGTTTGCCGCCCGGTGCCATACAACCACCGCCCGCCGTCGAAGACGCCGCCCGCCGCCGCAGAGCACCGCCTGTTCAGACCAAACCACACCGCCCCATGCTCGCAATCATGTCGTTGAGCATCGCCAGGAGACACAGACCGCCCCTACCCTTGCCCATGCCATTAGCTGCCTCAGAACGCCCCGACGAGCTCACCTTGCGCCCCGACGGTCCCCTCGCTCGACTATAAATAGAGGCCACCCCCGCACAATTTCTTCACACCATCTCACTCCCCTCTCCTCACTGATCGTGCCACACCATTCTTAGAGCAAGGCGAGCACCACTTCGCCGGAATTTCACCGGAGCCCACCGCCTCTGGAGAAGAAGGGAGCCAGCGATTGGAGCCGCCCCAGGAGAAGCCACCGGTACCAGGAGGATCGCCGTCGTCGACTTCGTCGTTCGCCCTCGCCGACCTCGCCTGCCCGGTGAGCCCCCAGCACCCCCCACTGGCCGCGCTAGGTTTCATTCTCGCCGGAGCTGTCTCGCGTCGACGATGACCCTCAGCCGTTAGATTAGAACTAGATCGAACGACCCACGTTGCCCCATACCGCTTCGCCCAGCCCCGTGTCACTGACGAGTGGGGACACCCACTTAAGCAGCCCGCGGGAGCACTGCGCTTAGCAGGCCGGCCCGTTAGAATTTCCTTGAGCCCAAAGAATTCAAATTAAACCTTTTTCTTTTTAATTTCAAACACACCTCTGTACCCAACTTCAAAAATCAACCCAGATCAATTCAGTGCACCAAATTGGATGAAACCAATTTTGTTGGAAAGGTCTGTGAATGCTTAATCCAAGCCCGTTGGATTCAAGTCATTTGGATCTGTAGATCACCCATAGCAAAAATAACAAGGCAGAAGCTTTTCTGCATTCAAACATTTTTCAAATTTAAACCATAAAAGCTTTTGAGTTGATTCCAACTCTCAAAAATCACATTTAACCATACCTTTCAGAATGTATAAAAATATATAGGTTTACTTGCAGAAATAATGTTCAAGGAATAAAAGAATGCTACATAAGCATTTCTAGCCACTTTAATTAATTAAAATAAAAAGGTAAAACCTTATTAAATTGTGACACCACTTTAAATCGCATTCCCATGGGCTACAATATGTGGTGATGACATGTGTCAACATGATCCCATATTTGGTTTGGAGAATATTAAATCTTAAGTAGTTTTTCAATGAGTAGAAATTACTTTTCTAAAATAAAAAGACTTAAACCAATCCTTAACCTTGTAATGTTAGAGATGATGCTAGATCATCTATAGGACCCTTGTGTCTGATGATTGCAAGTAGTTAGGTATTGTTTGGTGATTGTGTACCTCGTATTTATTCATAGACGCTAGTACCGACCAAGGATACTATGAGGAGGAAGGAGGATACTACGAAGAGGAAGCCGAAGAGAACTTCAACCACTGCTCTGCACAAGGCAAGCTTTACTAACCAAAGTTGACCAATGCA
This sequence comes from Avena insularis, assembly GCA_023614405.1. Taxonomy (NCBI): domain Eukaryota; kingdom Viridiplantae; phylum Streptophyta; class Magnoliopsida; order Poales; family Poaceae; genus Avena; species Avena insularis. The sequence continues at coordinate 259,848,068 of CM042685.1, forward strand.
AGCTAACACTTGCAAGATGTTATACCAGTGCAAGCTAACACTTGCAAGATACCCTATTGTTGCCACAAACCCATGCTTGTTATGATTACTATATGCCTTAAGCGTATGTGATCATACCAACTTGCTAAACCAATCCTAGTTTTATGGCAAGCTTCTTACTTTATTTCTTTATCAAAGCTTACTTAGAGTCTACTTAAGAGTTTGGTAGATATTAGACAGCTGTGCTCAAGTTTTCCCTAAGAGCATAAAATTTGGCCTAAGCTAGAAACCTTGATCTCAGCCTAAGATATAATGTTGGAATTAGTGAAACTCCACTAGTTACCACCCCTCATTATTACCATCCCCAACTGTAGATGCTAGTGCTAAGCATAAAACTTGATCAACTTTAGATGGGAGTACTTGGTGGAAATGGTTATGAAAACCTTGGAATGATGGATCATTCTATTGAAATGTTTTGGACATGTGTTTCCAAACACTTGATGATTTTGGTGATGAAAACATTGAGGCATGAACCTTACCCCTTTATAAAACTGATGGTTGTCTGGATGCAATACCATTCCAATTTTATCGTAAAACCACAATACCCGAATATTGGGTAGGGCTTGACTGGAATCTTATATCCCTTAGTATTAGTTCCCTCCCGGCCAAGGTCTGAGCTGAGGCTACCTTGTGAAGATTGTCCACCATGCAAGACCCAAGATGACGGTGGTCATGGTTGGGAGGCCAAACTCACAGGAGAGGTGCTTATACTAGGCGTGTAATTGAAAGGTTAGGATTGATTATCCATACTGAGTATGGTGAGTTCAGGATTTGTTCTCACGGATGTATCGAATGTTGTGGTGAAAGTGTACAATCTCTGCAGTGTCAAACTATTGAATAGCTGCGTCATGATTATGGACAGTTGGAGTGGCCATACTGTTCCCCCGTCAGACTTTTCAAAATGACTTGTGAAATAAATTGAGACTCTGACTTGACCACAACAGAGTTGTGACCGAGTTACAAGATCCCACTTAGGAGTTATAAAACTATAACTAGTTTTTTGGGAACTTAGTAGAGATAAACCTGGCTTTTTGCAAAACAACCCTAGAGCCTAGTGTCCCATTATCCAAAAACCCCTTTACTTGTTAGTATTAGTTTGCGAGTACTTAAAGAGTACTCATGGCTTTGTCCCCAGCTATTCCCATGGCGGACTATGAAGAGGAGTACCGGAAGATGGACCCTCGGAAGGTTACGACAACTAGGATCATCTCCCATCGTCAGCATTGCCTGTGACCCCGAAGATGGAGCTTCGCCTACGCTACCGTTATTATTACGTATTCCGCTGCTTGATGTTGTATTAAGAACTGGATCATGAGATCCCTATTTGTGTACGAACTTGTATCGTTTGTAATGGATGATGTACTATGGTATCCAATTCTGTTATGTCTCGCAAAAATGGTAATCCTGGGATTGCGATGTATGGCATAACAGGCATCTAGGATTGAAAAATCCGGGTGTTGACAGATAGGTTGGAACGCGTCCATTTGGTCTAAGGAAAGGCTTCTGAAAGATCTTGTCTTGGTGAAACCAAGTCTTGTGGGGAAAGTGCACCACCTCTGTAGAGTATAAAATCTAAGTACTTAGCCATGTCCCTGGCAAAGGACAATTTGAGCATCAAGACATGGAAGCTATCAAGAATCTCATCATCCAAATTTCTAAGTTAAAAACTTGTGGTTGAACAAGGGTTAAAGGATCTTCAATCTTTGATTGGTAGATGCCTTGGGTGATTTTTGTCAAGCAAAAACTTAGTGTTTTCAAATGATAAGGAAAAATCTATTTTGAGCAATGCAAGCCTCAACTCTACTTTGCCAAATGCATATAGATGATAGACTCCACTATACTACCATAGTATCACTTGCCAATACAATTCAAATGTATTGACCCTTGTGGCTGTAACTTGTTATGTTGCAGGTTTGATTGATTTAGTGAAGTGTGTTGATTAGGATTACAAAGTCTACAACCAACATGTCTGCCTGTGGCACTTTGAAGATGAAGGACCCCATGCTTTATAGTTATTCTGCTGCAATGTAATGTAATAGCCAAATGAGCTATGAAAGATGTAATAAATTATTTTATTCCTGGTTATAAAGTTGTATTATGACCTTTGTTTCTTGATATTACATCTTAACTGTGGATGCTAGCTATTGATCCAGGGACTAGCATTGCAAACACAGGGGACTCTACCTTATTAAAGGTTCAGATGGTATCAGAGCATTGTGTTGCTTGTAGGATTTGTAACCCTAGGATTGGACAAAACCCCTTAGAAAAATAGGAGTTGTATTTGTTCCAAAACTTATTTACAAACAATCTTGTAAACCCTTTCCCTCAACCATTTTGGTTTTGATTCTACATCTCTTCTATTTCAACTTGATGGAAAAACCTACCCCATGGCCAAAGGCTTCACCATGTGCAAAGGACTTCTTCAACTCTAATGACTTCAACATCTTCAACTCTAATGACTTCAACATCTTCAGCATATTCACCAAGGACTTCAATCTTGGATGTCACTAAGGACAAGTGAGATAAGGAAATCTTGCTCAAGATTTGGAGACTAAGGAAACACAAGTTAGAAGGAGCCCACATCACTTGAAGTTTTGTGACCAAAAGTTTTTCCAAGGAAACCATGATCTCATGCAAGAAGAATCAACCAAGAAGGATGGAAAGATCACAAGTGAACCATGTAGATGGACCACCATATTTGGTTTAAGCCAAATCCACCAAACTTATGTGGTATAACAAAAATATTTTTGGTTGCCTAAAAATATGCTTGAAACTTGTTGTTTGAGTGAAATGTTTGGCTTGTGATTGCTTGCACATTGCTTGAGTGAATTGTGATGCGTGTGATTAGAATTATTCCCTTAGAAATATTTTTGCCTATTCTAATCCCAATTCAACCCAAACAGATGACTTCTCCAAGAGACTCCAACATCAAGGATGGTGACACCAACAACAACCAAGAGGACAACATGAGAGAACTTATAGCAACCCAAAACCAGTTGAGCCAAATGACAACTTAGCTTTTAGCCAACAACAATGGACTAGACCCAGCCATACAAAGGATTTTGAAACTTCAATCCCAATTGTTGCAAGGATTGGTTACTCAAATGATCAACATGGGAGAAAACTTTTCCCAAAGAGCTAATGACAACAAGGATGACAAAGAGGTTATTCTAGAAGGAACCCAAGCATATATTTGTAGAGACAAGGATCATACATGCAAGGAGCATGAAGATCAATGCCCTAATTGTGAAGAAGAAAGTCATATCTCTAGTAACTGCCCCAAGAAGAGAGAAAGATTTCCCACCTTTGAGGTGAGATATGAAGAGCATGAACTAGAAGAACTCCTAGATTTGGAGAGACCCAAAAAGAAGAAAAAGGACAAAATCCAGTTGCAATGTTACAATTGCAAAGAGATGGGACACTATGCCAGTGAATGCCCAGAAAAGAAGAAGAGCCAAGAGGACAAACAAAAGCTAGTGAAACCCAAGATGAGGAAGGATATTAGCCAAGTGATATGCAACCACTGCAAAGAGCTAGGACATTATGCATCATATTGTCCAGAGAAGCCACCTCAAGACCTCAACCTTATCACATGTTTCAAATGCAAAGAGCTAGGCCACTATGCAAACCTCTGTCCAGGAAAGTTACACCAAGATCCCAAGTAATACAAGATGTAATCTAGTTGGAAAATTTTAAAGGGTGGTAGTACCCTAGATTCTTTTGAGCCAACTTGTAACCCTAGCCTTCCCAAATCTCGGGACGAGATTTATTTTAAGGGTGGTAGCCTGTCACATCCCAAGATTTTCCAAATCTTGTTATGTGAAAAATAATTGAATAAAATAAAACTTTGTTGATTTTCAGGGTGAGAAGAAACTTTTTGATTCCAATTGGAAACCTATAAACCTATTTTGATAAAACAAATCCTAAAGGGATTTGAAAAGATAAACAATTAATAAATAAAATATTAGGTATGTGAAATTACTATTTTTGGATCCTTTAATAAAAAGATTTGGTTTCAAAAGAAAAGGATAGATTTATAAATAAAGATTATTTTATAGAGCCAAAATTAAACCCTGGCCAAGTCTTTGAAATAAAATCTTTTGTTTTGATTAAAGGAGTAAAGGTTTATTTAAATAAAATAATGAGGATTTATTAATAAACCAAATTTATTAAAGTAAAGACTTTTCCCATTTTAATTAAACACTAAAAACTTGTTATTTTATTTTAAATAAGTTTTCCAAGTATTTTATGTTTTCAAATAAAACTTACTGAAATGATTTGGGGATTATTTAGATTTCAAACGGAGATTTTAAATAAAACAAATTCTATTTGATGAAATAACTAAGGACCATTTTATTTAATTAATAAATGGTTTCCAAAAAGAATAAAAGAGTTGTTCTATTTTGGACTTTGTTTTGTGTTGTTAAACAGGACTAAAATCAATACAAAGTTTGGCAAAGATTTGAGGTCATGTGAGTGTTTTTTTGTTGTTTGAATTTCAAAATAGAAAATCGAAATAGAAAAAGATAAAGCAATTAGAAAGAAAAAAAATAGAATCAAACCAACCCAACCCAGCAAGCCCACTAGGCCCAGTTAGCCCACTCCCTCTCACCCCATGAAAAGCGTTTAGACTCAAGAACTCACCCACTCAACATCGACCGGTGGACCCCGTTCCTCTCTTTCTCTCACGCTAAGGGCCCCACCGCCTGTCGGCGTCTTCAACTGGGACTCGTTCTTCCTCCGCTGTCGTTCATCACAATCAAATCCTCGAGTAAATTCACATAATTGCAGCGTTGATTCCGCACGGTAACCTTGCTCACTTAATCGCCCGCGTCCCCTTTCTCTTTCCCCTCTCTCGCCCGGCTCTCTCGGCCACCAGGCTGCTCGGAATCTTCTCCGAACCACCACAGTCTCCGGCGAGCACTTCCGTCGATTCCGGCCATTCTCCACCGCGCCTTGCCCTCTTGACCACACAAGCGAGTTCCCTAGACCTCTGCGCATCTCCCAGTGGCCTCAACTCGCTCGCGCGTGCCCCCCATTATTGGCAACTACTTTGACTGAGCTCCGCCACTGTCTGCTCCAACTCCGGCGAACTCTACTGGTAATATCCAACCGCGCCGCCCTCTCTCTTTGATGCTTCGATACTTCCCACTCTCCTATGCATCTAACGGTGTTGTTTGCTTGCTCTCTCACGCTCAGTAACGTCGCCACCAACGGAACCCGTGCGTGTCCGACGACGCCGAGAACTACGGCGAGGAACCCCGGCCGACTTTGTGCGCCCCTTCACCAGCCAGCACCACCTTGAGCTTCCCCAAGCTTCGGCGAACACGGTGAGCATCTCCCCAGTCTCTCTCGCTACCTGCTTCACCAGCACCACCACCATCTGGCTGCTCCGCCGCCAGCCACCGCCGCAGCGCCGCTCATTCTAGGTCAAGCTCGCAGCAGCCGTCGGATTTGGATCGCGTGGATAGGATAGAACCACTTAAAGCGAAGGGGTAAGCAATCTGATCTGTGCGATTTAATTAGATCCAACGCGCCAGAGTAGCTGATCCGGACGAAACGGTATGGACGAATCAGAATAAGACGCGTGGCTAGTGTGTGGAATTAAAACAGAATTTGATCTATTGAATTAGTAGACTTGCAAAATTCATAACTTTAAATCTACACGTCCAAATTTTGCAAACTTTATATCAATGGATTCAGAAAAACAAGCCCTAGCCAACCATGCACTTTGTTTAGTAAAGAACTTCTGGTAAAATGTTTGTTTTTGCAGAAACTTATGTATGCTTGTTTAGGTTATAAAAATTATTCTAAAATGATTTTGGGGATAAAATCTTTGGCAAATGGTGTGTTTTGAACCTACTGACCCTAGGAAACACTTTGTGGTTTAAAAAATATATTTGGTGAAGGAAAAGAATGATTCTTTGATTTAAAACCAATTCTAGTCAAATAAAAATATAGTTTATTTATTAAAAATGGTTTTGAAGGAAAACCTTTGGGAAATGTTTTGTAACTCTCTGACCCTAAACACAAAGTTTTATGGTTTGAAAACATATTTTGTGAACCCTATAGATTAATGCCTTAGTAAAAAACATTTCTACACCACATAAAATGATACCTTGTTTTGAAAATGGTTTATGAAGTGAAACCTTTTGCAAATGACTTTGCCACTTTACAAAATGACCATTAGGTGTTTTCAAATGTTTATGACCCATTAGGAACCACTTATTCAAATAAAACAAAGCTTGACATGCTTGCATGCATTACTTTGACTTTATCATTTTATGTGATGAATTGCTTGAATGGTAGATTGAAATATTGTTTGCTTGATTGATTTGTAGTGATTTGAAGTGTGTGAACATTGCAAAGATCAAGGAGTGAACCTATACTCTACCAAAAAGGCAAGTGATGCTTCATACTTTTGTCCCATTACTTTCACTATGCATTAGTGATTTTTCTAAGTAAAAACTTGCATGGAATTTTTGCTAAGTATAAACCATGCTATGGGAAATCCTAGTAGATGAAACCTTAGTAGAAATTTCCTAAGTTAAGATTCCTACTACTATCATGCTTAGCTTAGCTAATAGAAAACAAGGATGGAATATATATTCACACTATGGAAAAATTTCTAAGTCTGAGGACTTGTGTTTTGTTTAATAAAACAACTAAGTGAATGAATCACCTGGGTGGAAAGGGACTTGCTTGGTGGTTTTTGGTTGAGTGGTTACACAAGGCCCATTTTTATGGTTTACCTTGTGTATCACACTTGTGGATTGCCACCTAGGAACAAAGAGATTTGAGATGTCAAATGTTGAGAAGCTTCAAGTGCAGCCACTTGGCATTATGGGCTCTGCCTGGATCACATAGGTTACTAGAACTTAGCCATTTGGACAGTTGGTGGTAGTGGGATGATAGGTTGGAACACGTCCATTTGGTCTAAGGAAAGGCTTCTGAAAGATCTTGTCTTGGTGAAACCAATTCTTGTGGGGAAAGTGCACCACCTCTGCAGAGTATAAAATCTAAGTACTTAGCCATGTCCCTGGCAAAGGACAATTTGAGCATCAAGACATGGAAGATGTCAAGAATCTCATCATCCAAATTTCTAAGTTAAAAACTTGTGGTTGAACAAGGGTTAAAGGATCTTCAATCTTTGATTGGTAGATGCCTTGGGTGATTTTTGTCAAGCAAAAACTTAGTGTTTTCAAATGATAAGGAAAAATCTATTTTGAGCAATGCAAGCCTCAACTCTACTTTGCCAAATGCATATAGATGATAGACTCCACTATACTACCATAGTATCACTTGCCAATACAATTCAAATGTATTGACCCTTGTGGCTGTAACTTGTTATGTTGCAGGTTTGATTGATTTAGTGAAGTGTGTTGATTAGGATTACAAAGTCTACAACCAACATGTCTGCCTGTGGCACTTTGAAGATGAAGGACCCCATGCTTTATAGTTATTCTGCTGCAATGTAATGTAATAGCCAAATGAGCTATGAAAGATGTAATAAATTATTTTATTCTTGGTTATAAAGTTGTATTATGACCTTTGTTTCTTGATATTACATCTTCACTGTGGATGCTAGCTATTGATCCAGGGACTAGCATTGCAAACACAGGGGACTCTACCTTATTAAAGGTTGGGAACCTTACATAATGGCAATTCCTATGGAAGCTCTTACAACAATACTAGAAGTGCCCCCTCTGAACTTGAAGTCATGCTCAAGGACTTTATTAGTAAACAAACCACTTTCAATAAGACTATAGATGAAAATCTTTTAACTGTTGAGAAAAAGATATCCTCTTTGTCTGAAGCTTAGTCCTCTTTGATTAATAAAATGGCTGCTAAACCTGAAACTATGGAAAACACATTTGCTACTGTTCATGCCATACAAGTTACTATTGATGAAAATGTTAGGTTGTTAGCTCAACTTCATGCTAGGTGCGAAAGGGAAGCTGAAATTGATAGAAACAATAGTGTGTGCACCATCACCACTAAACCACAAGTAGTCCCTATTCCTCCTTCTACTATGCCTAAGCCTACTGAGCCTACTACTAGTGATGCTAAGTTTGACTTTGATATTGATGGTTGCAATGTTTTTGAAGTGATTATGTTCTTGCAAAAGCTTGCCAGAAGTCCTGATGCTAGTGATATGCATGTTGCCTTTACTAAACACATTACATATGCTCTTGTCAAGATTAAGGAAAGGAAGCTAAAACACAAAGCTTCTATTCCTAGGAAAGTAGAAGATAGTTGGGAACCCATTATTAATATGCAAGTGAATGACTTTGATCTCAAAGCTTCATGTGATCTTGGTTCTAGTATCTCTATTACGCCTAGGAAGATTTATGAAATGCTTGATTTGCCACCATTGGAAGATTGTTATTTGGATGTCCCACTCAATGATAATGCTAAGAAGAAACTCATGGGGAGTAATAATGATGTTCTCATTATGGTTAACAATGCTTATGTCCCTGTGGATTTCTATGTTTTGGATGTTGAATGCAATGCTTCTTGTCCTATTACTTTGGGAAGACCTTTTCTTAGAACAGTTGGTGCCATCATTGATATGAAATAAGGCACCATAAAATATCAATTACCATTCAAGAAAGGTAATGAACACTTCCCTATGAAGAGAGATAAGTTGCTTTTTTACTCCTCTTTTGAAAGCAAGGTTTGATGTTAATGCTCTTCTTGTGCCTAACTTAAAGGCGTTAAAGAAAAGTACTTGTTGGGATATAACCCAAGAGTTTATTTGAATCTTGGAAGTTATTAATTCAGTAATGACCTCTCCTTATCCTTTTTTGTCTGCTTTTTGTGCCAAGAATGACCTCTAATGAGAGGGAAGTAAGATTTGGGGAGTTGCTGTCCCGAAACAGATTTTTGTCCTCCACCAAAAAAATTCGTGAAGAGTCTCTGTAACTCGAATTGAGCTCAAACTTTACGAATAAAACCCCCAGTATGTTAGCTGACTTTCTTTAATTCAACACTTTTTGATTTGAGCAACAGAAGATGTTCGAAAAAATCGGTTTCTACCTGCTGGTCTGTTTTGACAGATTTCTGTCATTATTTGCATTTGCTTCTTATTGATTCCTTTTTGAGTTCTCTTTAGGTGAATTGAGATTTTTTAAGGTGTTGCTACAGTATCTTGTGTTTTTAGTGAAAATACTTTCTGTTCCAAAGCTTTTCCAGTGGTCTAATATCTTTTGAATAAACTAATGTTGCTAATGAAGATTGTGTGAAGTTTTGTATGAAGGAAAAATTTCAGGTGTAGAGAGAGAATGATGCAATGAGATGAAGAGTGGACAAAAGCTCAAGCTTGGGGATGCCACCATGGTTTCACCCTAAGAAATATCCAAGAGGTACAAGTGTCAAAGCTTGGGGATGCCCAAGTCATCCCCTTCTTCATCAATAAAAATCTCAGGTCTGTCTAGACACTTCGTTTTTATTGTTTCATGCATAGGTGTGTTGTTCTTGGAGCGTCTTAGTTTTCGTTTGCTTTGCTAAGGTTGTTTAGTTTGCTTGAATAAAGTATTTTGGACCCCCGTTCTCGCTGTGTTGTTTTGCAAATAAGTTTGCTTGGTGTTCGAAAGGAGTAGTAAGTTCTTGCTTGAAGTGCAAGAGGAGCTTGTATTGACTTTGACTTAGACTTTAGCATGACATGCTAGCTGTTGTTTTAGCATTATGCTTAGTGATTATTGCTGTAGCATGTCTTGTTACAAACAATTGGGATTGCTTAGTGTGCCTTGAAGAAATTATGCGTTGTTTTAGCATGCAAAAGCATAGTATTGTGGTATTATCCTTTGATGCTTTGCTTGGGTTGACTTGGCACATGCTCACACCATGTTATGACTATGATAAGTCACCATTAGCCTCTATGATCATTTAGTCCTTGACTTTTAGTACCACTCTTTGCTTTGATTAGTATGCTTTGTTGCTCTACATGATTATGGTCATTATGCTCTCTTAGTTGGTTGCTCCCAGTCTTTTGCTAGCCTCCACTTGTATGAGTAAATTCTACTCATGCTTCCAACTCCCAAGAAACCAAGTTATTCCAAAGTGTACACTATAAACTCCTATGCATGGTGTGTTACACCATTCCAAGTATATTCTTGTTTTCAGCTATCTTCCAATTAAAAACTATTTTATTATGTGAAAACTTAGTGATTAAAGCCCTCACGAACTTGATGGCACACTTTATTCCTTGCCCCTAATAAACTTGAACCATTATGACAACTTTGTTGTATATGCTTGCACTTATACATTGGAATTATCAGAATCGTGTTGTCACGGGGAACGTTTTCAACATTGCATTTGTACTTTGTACTCAGTTGATATCATGATCTTTTGTCTATGGATGTCACCGGTGTGAAATAAAGAGGGAACTTGTAAGTCCATGGAGTAAGTATTCTGTGTTAGAGAAACTCCTAGGCCGCTAGCCTAAGCCATGCCTAATCATGGTGGAAACTTGCAGCATCACCATAGTGAGCTATCTATGAAGCATCCTCAATAAAAAGCTATGCATATAGTAAATAAAAAGATTGCTGAGATGCTCATTGTCTGCTTGCCTTGTCATTTTGGTTATGGGAAAGCTCCTGTACCATGTGCAAGGGGTACCCCGTTGGCGGTTCTCAATGATATGCAAATACTTAAAATGACAAGAACTTACATGTGCCCAAAGTTGAGTATGCATGAGGTGTGGCCCTCGTATCCAAGGGACTTGAGATTGCCAACTTATACTTCGTCAAGCATATACTCCACCTTTGCCACTTTAACCTTAATCACTTAAAGATACTTATGATAGGGGCAATGAGGGCATAAAGCTAACAAGTACCATAATTTTTGGAAGATCTTTTTGAAACTTGTAATCCCTGCTTCCTCTACAAAAAGTCCTTTCTTCCACCACTATTGAGTATCCACCTTCTACCTTTAGGCACCATTAAGAGAGCATAGTTGTCATTCTGTGTGTAGTGTTCCAAAGCCTATTGATTGATGCATATTGTGATATTACTTGTTCTTGTGCTATTTGTTTCGAGTCACCCGTGTGAACTTTGAAGGTGTCATATGCATCTATTTGCTACTCAATGAGGGACAAGCTGATTGCCGCTATGCTATGTTTTCTGTATGTGAAACAAACAAACGTTTTTCACTGCATGTTATTCATGATCTTTGTTTGTAGCCTTTCATGTTGCATGCATAGTTACTATGTCCTATTGTTAGAACTCCATCTTTCATGCACATGTTTAGGGTTCTTTGATCCCAGCTTTCAATGCTTGCAAATAGTTGGATCTTTATTGTGAGGGTGCATGTCACCTCAAAAATTATTCTGTTTATCACTTACCTACTCAGGACGAGTAGAATTTAAGATTGGGGATGTTGATACGTCGGAAACGTATTTATAATTTTTGATGCTCCATGCTTGTTTAGTATCTACTTTGCTTTACTTGTCTACACTTTGAGGGCTTTTTACATGTTTTTTGGTACTAACCTATTAACAAGTTGCAACAGTGTCAGATGCTTATTTTCTGCTGTTTTTGGTTTCAGGAAAGTTAGTAAAGAAATATTCTTGGAATTGGACGGGACAAACGTCAAAGCCAATTACTTTCCGTGGGGAACAAGAAGTCTAGATGGGAGCCGGAGAGGCCGGCCAGGGCAGCCAGACCCACCGTAGGCGCGGGTGGGCCCTGCCCCGCGCCTGGGAGGGGTGTGGAGCCCCTGGCCGCCACCTGGGCCTCCCCTTCGCCTATAAGAAGCCACCGATGCAGAAACCCTATGCACCTGATAAAATATCCACGAAACCGTCTGTAGCCGCCTCCACCATCGTCCCTAGATCGGGGGATCTGAAGTTCTTCTCGGCACCCTGCCGGAGGGGAGATCATCCCGGAGGCCTCATCTCTGGTATGATGCGTGAGTAGTTCCACCTTGGACTATATGGGTCCATGTAGTAGCTAGATGGTTGTATCTCCTCCATGTGCTTTCATGTATAGATCTTGTGAGCTCCGTTCATGATCAAGATCTAATCTATTTGTAATCATGCATGTTGTGTTTTTGGGGATCCGATGGATACTGAGATTATTATGTTGGATTGATTAATGGTTTTGTATTTATGATTCTATCATGTTTGTGTTGTTTGTGATATTGCATGCTCTACGTTGTTAGTAGCTATCTTGTCCAAGTAGTTGCTAGTGACTCCAAGAGGGGGTATTTATGCTCGATAGTGGGTTCATGCCTCTAGTTTCCAGGGGAAGTGACAATAATCTCTTCGGTTGTAGATGTTCTATTGCTACTAGGGAGAAAACAACGGTCTCTTGTTCATGGAACATGTGGACTGTTTACCTTACACACTTTGCTTAAAGCAGTTGTCTGTTGCTTGCAACTTAATACTGGAGGGGGTTCGGATGATAACCTGAAGGTGGACTTATAGTCATAGATGCGGTTGGATGGCGGTCTATGTATCTTGTTGTATTGGCCAATCGAATCTCATATGATCTTTCTGACTAGTAATTGCATTGTTATGCCTTGCTCAGTTCCTATCAATTGCCCTGCTGTAGTTTGTTTACCCTACATTCCATGTTGTTTATCTAAGGAGAGCACCTCTAGTGAACTATGGAACCCGGTCCAATCTTTACCATTGATACATCTTCCATTGTTACTTGTTTACTTGTTGCAAACCATTACCTTCCACACCATACGTTTAATCCTTTGTTACAGCAAACCGGTGAGCTTAACAACCTGCGGTGACCTAGCATACCACTTCATGATGTAGTACATTATAGTCGTTGATATAACACCAATGAAACACCGTTCACTAGTATTACACCCCTCGGAGTGGTACAACAGAAACACAGTAGGTCCAAGACATGACTATAGGTTACAACTCCACTCTATACACAAGATCCAGAGAACACTCTAGGTTAAAGAGAGAGAAAGAAATTTATTACAAAGAAAAAACAGAAATAAATAACTCAAAAACTATCATACTATTAAGACTAGTATCTTAACTGGCATTGCTGCTATCGCAATACCCTACAGAAATAGGTTCTATGGCTAGAGATTATATTCCTATCTAATCAGTAACTCCGTCTTCACTTGAGTTGGTGTATATGTTGACCTTCTTGACTTCATTGAAGAACTTTAGCTTCTGGTGATGATTCCTGGAGCATAACTTGATGTAGATGTCATCTTAATGGCTTTAGAATCTAGCAAGGGTTAATAAGATACGTTGAGTATGAGCGTACTCAGCAAGTTCACTAAAAAGGAGTGTTTGATGCACTATATCTACAGCCACAGACCATAGGTCGTAGGCAATGCAGGTTTTCATAAACATTTCTTCAAAGGTTGCTTTTATTCTAAAAAGCTATGTCCGTCAGCCTTCATGGGTTTACCAGAACTTTCATGGAGTTCCTTTCCCGCCGCGTTCGCAGCTCCTTCCCGGAACAGGGAGTAACAAGTTACAATTCTTACACTCTGCAGAGGTGCGTCACTTTACCCATGAGAGACCTTAGGCTTTGTTGCACGGTCGGGAGTATGTTCTCGTTCAAACTTCCTTGGTTTGAGGCCCAACCTAAGATCCAAGCCAATCACGACCCCCTTCGTGACCTCGCATGCCTCCTTGGTGTACACCATGCCCATATATTGAATTACAGCAATGGTTTGTACAGACTGTTAGATGCCAGAACTATCGTGGGACATTGAGGGTTCCCACCCATATGATGCATATCCTCTACGAATTACCAATTAATATGCACACTACGAGTGATAACATCCACGACCTGCACATCCGGCTACATGCAAGAGGAAGAAGATACAGCTGATTTCTCTGTCACATTCCAAATCTCATGGTTAACGCGTAATATACGGCACAAGAATCACTGGTGCCATTGGTTGTTAAATCCTAGGTGATATAGTCCTGAACAGTGGTATTCCAACTACCAAATTTAATAGATTAGCTGATCACCCTGGATCAGTAACCAATAGTTCACATTATTATCAAAAATAGTGTTTTCTGACCTTTTTCAAATGTAGGTGATGACAACACTGGGTTTGCAAAATACTTTACAGAAAATAAACAAAGGACATGAGAAAGTGTGAACTTGCCTTTTGTAATTGCAAGATTATGCATTCACGGTCTTTAAGAAAATATAAGATCCAATATCTGAAATTAGCATCATTGATCTGGTAAGGACTAATTTTTAAAGAAGCAAGATGCTTTCATGCATAACTAATGTAATGCAAGTTGATAAACTTGAATCCCGGGGATAACGTTGATCTAGGGTTTGGATACTGGAAATGGATTCTTTAGAATTTGTTATCCTTTAGATAAGTTTCATACTTGTGCTTCTTATTAAGGCTTCTGAGTGTGTGTGAATAACACGTATTTATAATATCATAGAACAATAAGATACACACATATGAAATGCTACTCAAGATTGCTTACACTATAATTGTTTATCTTCAAATTTTACTTTATAAGTAATGTCATTTATAAAGAACTTAAATGTTATCAATCCCAGGTATAAAAGAAAAGTATAAAGTAATGTGATTACGATGAATTGTCATCTGTTGACTTCAGTGGCAAAACGAATAACTTTTGAAGAAAAGATTTCGTTATTGAGGTTTAAACAATCCTGATAGTTTTTTTTAAAATAGGATTAATAGAATGTGATTGATGTGGTTTATGCTTGCTTGAATAGTCTGGACTTGAGATGCTTTACGACTTAATTATAACAGACCAAAGTTAACTATAAAACATATAACAAAGTCTTTAGCCTTATATTTAAAGTCTTGTAGACTAAAGTTAACTTTAAAACATAGATGGACTTAGGTGTATTACTTATGATACTTGTATCTTGTTTAATTTATTTTGTTTCATTAAAGTTATTTAAGAATGGCATTAATTTTATTGGAGTAGAGGTTTATTAACATTATAAATGTATAATAGGATTTATCTCCTTATAAGTGTTTGGTTATGGTTTGTGAATAAGTAAACAATATATCTACTACTTATGAATTATCTCTAGATTTAGTCCATTATAAAGTTGTGAGTGAAACAATGATAAAAAAAAATATTTGGTTAAAATATCATTCTTGAAGATTTTATATTTATTAAAGATCTTTTTAGAAGATAAACTACACATATGGTTGAAGGATATTTCAATTAAATTGTATTTAAAATGTGTTGGACCAATTTGACTTTATATTAAAAATATTTAAGACTAGTATTACTTATTAGACCTAAATTAGCAACTTTAGAAATATTAATAAATTTTATTTACCCTTATATGAATTATCAATTAAGGAAATAAGTTTAAATTGAAGTTATTAAGTTGTTCAAATGTTTATTTACCTCAAAAGTGGAATATCATATTTTAACATGTAGTTATTATTTTTGTGATCATTTTGGTATATTACATTTATTTTTGTGATTTATAAATAATAAGATATGATTTTTATAAGGTTTATTACTTTATAAATAATTAATAAATAATAAATATTTAATTAAGTGAAATAATAATGCATGATTATAGTTTTAAATTAAAGTTCTTATTTTTCTAAGATTTTTGGTATTTTATTTATATTTTTAATAATTATCAATTTTAAAATATGAATTATCCAAGTTTTATTACTTATAAAATCTTTATTAAATATTAATTATTTAAGTTGTTGGAATAATAATGTCTGATAATAGTTTAATGTTATAGATTTTATTTTTCTATTTTTTTATATATTAAATGTATTTTTCTGAATTATACAACAAAAGTTATTAACTTAACAAGATTTATTCATTTTATTTAATTTCTGGAATTTATTTGTTTTTGAATGTATATTGTTTTGTTTATTTTCTAAACAGACACATAACTTTTTATACTTTTACACAAGCTAGTCAGCTAGTCACCAGGCCAATGACCACGTCATCTGCCACGCGTGCAAAGACTAGGTCAAACCAACTGACTGGGTTGGGCTGACGAGAGCATGACGTCACAATGGGGAACCTACAGGCGGTGCTCGAATCCGGCGACAGGACGCACGCGCGCTTGCGGGGTTAGGAGACTCGGACGCGGGAGACTAAGGCGATTCTATTGGTGGTCGTGCCGCCCGTATTTGGTCACCGGAGCACTAGCTCTGACAAGTATCTACGGCGGTGGACAGAGGTGCACGACGCATGCGCGATGGAGGAAGATAGGAAGGCAACGGAGGTGTGACAGAGCACCGCGAGCTCACCAGCATGTCGTTGGTGGGCTTTAGAATACTCGGGGTAGCCGGAATCGAGGTGGATGACAGCGGCCAGACTTCGGGAAGACGAGGTCGCCGCATCGACTCGAGGCGCCCCACTTCAATTACTTTGGCAAGGAGGCTCAGGGGAACACGGCAAAGCCATGTGCTTGATCAAAGGAGCACGACGGAGCTTAAATGGTGGCAACTCAAAGCTAGGGTTTCGACCAGAGGAGAAATTTGGGAGGAACAGAGAGAGCGCACGAGGAATGATCAGGATGAGGATGAGGGCGTCGTCATGGCCTCCTTATCCACTTCGGGGAACGGCGGCGTGCATCTTGATGCGAGGGACGGCGGCGTTGGGCGCCAACGAGCTGCTTCGGCCGTGGTGCGGGAGGTAGATGATGACGATTAGCTTGACAAAATGGTACATGGGCCTGGGCCGCTATTGGGCTTCGACGGAGCAAACACATAGAGGAAAAGTGCGGCGCTGAGCGGTAGTTAGGCAGAGGAAAGCACTGGGCCGGCTTGCTGCTCACGCTAGGTTCCTTTTTTTGTTTTCCTTTTCTATTTTCTGTTTTGTTTTCAGGTTTGAATATTACACATTTGATTGAAATTTCTTTATAGAATTTATTTTCTAGATAATTGCAGTATATAAAAATGTATTTCAAATTCTGGTATGAATTTAGTATTTTGATAGCATACTTTATTTATTATTTTCTAACTTTATAATTATAGATATATTTTTTTATTAAATATAATAAGTAGGATTTAGGGTTCTAGGATTTGTTTAAGATCTTAAAAATTAACTATAACATTATTTTCTATTTTATTTGGAGTAATGAAGTTTTAAAATGTTTAATAATAGTCATAGGGTATATTTTTATGTATTTAATCACATAGTAAAGTATAGGGTAGTTTATAATTATTGTATCCCCACTTATTCCATGCTCATATGGAATGAGTGGTTATAGAAATGGATCAAAGAATTTGCCTAATGAATATAGATAGAATATTTATGAGATGTTGATGAGAAAACTCATTAATAAGTTTAGGGTTCTTAATTGTAATTGCTTACCCTAGGGTTTAGGGTACTTACTATACTTATATTCTTTTGTTGATGTGAATAAAGATTAATGGCTAAACATATTTTCTTTATGTTTGTGATCTTTAATGATATCACCCTTTAAAATAGAAAGTTATTATCTGAAATGTCTGATGGAAAGGAATTGATAAAGATAACTCTTAAGCACATCTGGTTATGATAATTTGAAGTGACAAAAATGTGCTTAAGTGATTTGCTATAGAAAAATATTCCTATAAGGCATTGTGGAAATAAGATAATAGATCAATCAAATGAAATGGATATTATGTTTAGTTATAGAATTAAGGTTTAGTGTTTTACCAAGAATTCCTATCTTCCATGCTTCATTCTGGACTTCTAATTAAGGAATTCCTTTCCTAGATATATTACTCCTTCATGTCTATCATCATGTGTTAACATGATGATCTTTACTTCACAAGAATATTCTTATCCATATTTTATTCTTCTAATTCCATTTATACATCCAATGCGCTTGACACTAAAGCTTTTCATAGTCTGCTCACATCTATAATTGGATTATATCAAACTACTCTGGTAATGATAACCTCTAATCCACTAAGTAGTTACTTCTAACTCCATTCCTATACATCCTTTATCACCATCACTAATATTACTCCAATAGATGTATATATCAAATTGCTTTCCTCAAAAGATTATTATCCTGTAAGAGGAATAACACTACTTCAATCACTCCATGCTACTCTAGCTTCAACTTAATTATACTGTCTTATATGTACTTAACTCCGATATCTTATATTCAAACTTCACATCATATCATGGTGACTTAGCATGGCAAACCTAGAATAACATATCTATACTAGGGTTCAATCATGTTATATCCACCATTGTCACTTATACATGATATAACCATTCAATCTTGGTGACTAAAGCATGATCATTATAATCCTTTGATCATTTATGGTTTAGGTTTCTAGTTGGCTAATCAAGGCTTTCATTCATACAACATTACAGTTGTATTATAATTATCTCCTATTTATCTCTATTGGACTAAGAGATATTATTCATTGACTATACCTACTTGATCCAATAGGATTACTCCTGGTAACTATCTTCAGGATTCATCCAGGTACCCTTCTTTATTACCATAAAATTATATATTCCAAATAACTCTTCTATCAATTCAGGAGTGAGTTAACTCCATCAATTATCACAATGATCTTATTCTCTTCCAACACTCCCATCCTATAGATGATATCTAAAACTAGCATTACCACCTACCTCTTCTTACTTATTTCTCTTAAGGACTGAAGTGAATGCTATGATAAGGACAAGAGTTGATAAGTTAAGAATTGGTGAATCAATAGTTGATTACTCAACATTGATGAACAACAGATATTGAGATAGGATTCCATAAGGATTGATATGGGAAGAAAGATTTGTGGTGAATAATCTTGACTTGGTTTCTTTCCTACTCAATCTCACTAAAGAGTTAAGGTTAGTTATTACCATAATACTCATAGTAGGAACAGATAAGAATAAGATAGGTCAGGATTAGTTATTACATTCTTATTACTTGAGTTGTATTTATAACTTGGTATTCATGGGTTGTGTAATGAATACTGGGATATGACTACTTAAGGATCAAATATAAATAATTAAGTATTGTATTATGGTTTAATTTTCATTACATTTGATCTACCCTTAGATCAAATCCCATTACCCAAAACAAGGTTTTAAAAAAGGTCATATTGAAACTTATCACAGTCAACTTGATGGTCTACTTCAATTCCATCAAGTTGAAAGAAGCTTCAATCACTTTGGCAAGTTTTATTCAACAGCGCGAAAATTACTTGGATTTTCTATGCATGAATGCAATGCACACATCTCAGTTCTGCTTATCTCTAAGCTCTAATGCTGGGATGTTACACAACCTCACTGATCCGTTGGGGCAAAGTCTTGAGTTTGTGTTGTCCAGGTCTCTGTGTTGCTTGCAACACCTGTGCAATGTTTCTTTCCTCCTTCTGGTTTGATAACCTCGGTCTCAACTGAGGGAAAACTTGCTGCTTGATCTTTGCACCCTGCGCTTGGGGTTACCAACGAAGTGCCACGTCGAGCATCATCAAGACTTTCTGGCGTCGTTGTTGGGGAGGCTAAGGACGTCTTCACAAGGGGAGTCCTTCACTTCCTTTCTATTTACTTTGTTTTTAGTTTGCTTTGTTTCTTTTGCTTGGTTTTATTTGCCTCTTTTCAAAGAACCCCAAAAAAATTAGTCAAGTTTGGTTTGCTTTCTTTATTCAAAAACACAAAAAAATTAGTTCCTGCTCTAGCTGTTGCTGTTGTTTTTGGCTTGCCCACCTTTGCCAAAATGAACTCTGCTGAGAACACCAAGTTGTGTGACTTCACTAGCACCAACAATAATGATTTCCTTAGCACACCTATTGCTCCACCTGCTCCTGATGCTACCTTTTATGAAATAAAACCTGCTTTGTTGAATCTTGGGATGAGAGAGCAATTTTCTGGTGCTGGTTCTGATGATCCTGCTGCCCATATCAATAGCTTTGTTGAACTTTGTGATATGCAAAAGTATAAGGATGTGGATGGAGAAATTATTAAGCTCAAGATTTTTCCTTTCTCCTTGATAGGAAAAGCTAAAGAATGGTTGCTTTCTTTGCCTAAAAATAGTATTGATTCTTGGACTAAGTGCAAAGATGCTTTTATTGGAAAGTACTATCCTCCTACTAATATTATATCTATGAGAAGTGACATTATGAAATTTAAACAACTTGATAGTGAACATGTTGCTCCATCTTGGGAAAGAATGAAGTCTTTGGTTAAGAACTGCCCTACTCATGGAATCACTGCTTGGATGATTATCCAGACTTTTTATCCAGGTTTGAACTTCTCCTCAAGATATCTGTTGGATTCAGCTGCTGTAGGTACTTTTATGGGCCTCACTTTGCATGCTGCAACAAGGCTCCTTGATAATATGATGGTTAACTACTCTGAATGGCATGTTGAGAGAGCTCCACATGGTAAGAAGGTAAATTCTGTTGAGGAAAATTCCTCTTTGAGTGAAAAGATTGATGTTATTATGGCTATGCTTGTTAATGGGAAAGCTCCTCTAGATCCTAATAGTGTTCCCTTAGCCTCTTTGGTTGCTCAAGAAGAGCAAGTTGATGTGAACTTCATTAGAAACAACAATTTCAACAACAATGCCTATAGGAATATTTTTGGTAGCAACAACAATTATAGGCCTTATCCTCCTAATAATGGCAATTCCTATGGAAGCTCTTACAACAATGCTAGAAGTGCCCCCTCTGAACTTGAAGTCATGCTCAAGGACTTTATTAGTAAACAAACCACTTTCAATAAGACTATAGAGGAAAAACTTTTAACTGTTGAGAAAAATATATCCTCTTTGTCTGAAGCTCAGTCCTCTTTGATTAATAAAATGGCTGCTAAACCTAAAACTATGGAAAACACCTTTGCTACTGCGCATGCCATACAAGTTACTATTGATGAAAATGTTAGGTTGTTAGCTCAACTTCATGCTAGGTGGGAAAGGGAAGCTGAAATAGATAGAAACAATAGTGTGTGCACCATCACCACTAAACCACAAGTAGTCTCTATTCCTCCTCCTACTATGCCTAAGCCTATTGAGCCTACTACTAGTGATGCTAAGTTTGACTTTGATATTGATGGTTGCAATGTTTCTTAAGTGATTATGTTCTTGCAAAAGCTTCCTAGAAGTCCTGATGCTAGTGATATGCATGTTGCCTCTACTAAACACATTACAGATGCTCTTGTCAAGATTAAGGAAGAGAAGCTAAAACACAAAGCTTCTATTCCTAGGAAAGTAGAAGATAGTTGGGAACCCATTATTAATATGCAAGTGAATGACTTTGATCTCAAAGCTTCATGTGATCTTGGTTCTAGTATCTCTATTATGCCTAGGAAGATTTATGAAATGCTTGATTTGACACCATTGGAAGATTGTTATTTGGATGTCCCATTCAATGATAATGCTAAGAATAAACTCATGGGGAGTATTACTGATGTTCTCATTATGGTTAACAATGCTTATGTCCCAGTGGATTTCTATGTTTTGGATGTTGAATACAATGCTTCTTGTGCTATTACTTTGGGAAGACCTTTTCTTAGAACAGTTGGTGCCATCATTGATATGAAAGAAGGCACCATAAAATATCAATTTCCATTCAAGAAAGGTATTGAACACTTCCCTATGAGGAGAGAGAAGTTGCTTTTTGCTCCTCCTTTGAAAGCAAGGTTTGATGTTAATGCTTCTTCATTTCAAAATACTTGATTCTTCTTGCTTCTTGTGCCTAACTTAAAGGTGTTAAAGAAAAGTACTTGTTGGGAGATAACCCAAGAGTTTCCTTGAGTCTTGGAAGTTATTAATTCAGTAATGACCTCTCTTTGTACTTTTTTGTCTGCTTTATGTGCCAAGAATGACCTCTAATGAGAGGGAAGTAAGATTTGGGGAGTTGTTGTCCCGAAACAGATTTCTGTCCTCCACCAAAAAAATCGTGAGGAGTCTCTATAACTCGGATTGAGCTCAAAACTTACGAATAAAACCCCCAGTATGTTAGATAACTTTCGTCAGTTCAACACTTTTATATTTGAGCAACAGAAGATGTTCGAAAAAATCGATTTCTATCTGCTGGTCTGTTTTGACAAATTTCTGCCATTATTTGCATTTGCTTCTTATTGATTCCTTTTTGAGTTCTCTTTAGGTGAATTGAGCTTTTTGAAGGAGTTGCTACAGTATCTTGTGTTTTTAGTGAAAAGCCTTGCTGTTCCAAAGCTTTGCCAGTGGTCTAATATCTTTTGAATAAACTAATGTTGCTAATGAAGATTGTGTGAAGTTTTGTATGAAGGAAAAATTTCAGGTGTAGTCAGAGAATGATGCAATGAGATGAAGAATGGACAAAAGCTCAAGATTGGGGATGCCACCATGGTGTCACCCCAAGAAATATCCAAGAGGTATAATCTTCAAAGCTTGGGGATTCCCAAGGCATCCCCTTCTTCATCAATAAAAAGCTCAGGTTTGTCTAGACACTTCGTTTTTATTGTTTCATGCACAGGTGTGTTGTTCTTGGAGCGTCTTAGTTTTCGTTTGCTTTGCTTAGGTTGTTTAGTTTGCTTGAATAAAGTACTTTGGACCCCCGTTCTAGCTGTGTTGTTTTGCAAATAAGTTTGCTTGGTGTTCGAAAGGAGTAGTAAGTTCTTGCTTGAAGTGCAAGAGGAGCTTGCATTGACTTTGACTTAGACTTTAGCATGACATGCTAGCTGTTGTTTTAGCATTATGCTTAGTGATTATTGTTGTATCATGTCTTGTTCCAAACAATTGGGATTGCTTAGTGTACCTTGAAGAAATTATGCGTTGTTTTAGCATGCAAAAGCATAGTATTGTGGTATTCTCCTTTGATGATTTGCTTGGGTTGACTCGGCACATGCTCACACCATGTTATGACTATGACAAGTCACCATTAGACTCTATGATCATTTAGTCCTTGACTTGTAGTACCACTCTTTGCTTTGATTAGTATGCTTTGTTGCTCTACATGATTATGGCCATTCTGCTCTCTTAGTTGGTTTCTCCCAGTCTTTTGCTAGCCTCCACTTGTATGAGTAAGTTCTACTCATGCTTCCAAGTCCCAAGAAACCAAGTTATTCCAAAGTGTCCACTATAAACTCCTATGCATGGTGTTTTACACCATTCCAAGTATATTCTTGTTTTCAGCTATCTTCCAATTAAAAACTATTTTGTTATGTGAAAACTTAGTGATTAAAGCCCTCACGAACTTGATGGCACACTTCATTCCTTGCCCCTAATAAACTTGAACCATTGTGACAACTTTGTTGTATATAATTGCACTTATACGTTGGAATTAGCAGAACCGTGATGTCACGGAGAATGTTTTCAACATTGCACCTGTACTTTGTACTCAGTTGATATCATGCTCTTTTGTCTATGGATGTCACCGGTGTGAAATATAGAGGGAACTTGTAAGTCCATGGAGTAAGTATTCTGTGTTAGAGAAACGTCTAGGCCGCTAGCCTAAGCCATGCCTAATCATGGTGGAAACTTGCAGCATCACCATAGTGAGCTATCTATGAAGCATCCTCAATAAAAATCTATGCATATAGTAAATAAAAAAGATTGCTGAGATGCTCATTGTCTGCTTGCCTTGTCATTTTGGTTATGGGAAAGCTCATGTACCATGTGCAAGGGGTACCCCGTTGGCGGTTCTCAATGATATGCAAATACTTACAATGACAAGAATATACTCCATCTTTGCCACTTTAACCTTAATCACTTCAAGATGCTTATGATAGGGGCAATGAGGCCTGAAAGCTAACAAGTACCATAATTTTTGGAAGCTCTTTTTGAAACTTGTAATCCCTGCTTCCTTTACAAAAAGACCTTTATTCCACCACTATTGAGTCTCCACCTTCTATCTTTAGGCAACATTAAGAGAGCATAGTTGTCATTTTGTGTGCAGTTTTCCAAAGCCTATTGATTTATGCATAATGTGATATTACTTGTTCTTGTGCTATTTGTTTCTAGTCACCCTTGTAAACTTTGATGGTGTCCTATGCATCTATTTGCTACTCTATGAGGGACAAGATGATTGTCGCTATGCTATATTTTCTGTATGTGAAACAAACAAACGTTTTACAGTGCATGTTATTCATGATCTTTGTTTGTAGCCTTTCATGTTGCATGCATAGTTACTATGTCCTATTGTTAGAACTCCATCTTTCATGCACATGTTTAGAGTTCTTTGATCCCAGCTTTCAATGCTTGCAAATAGTTGGATCTTTATTGTGAGGGTGCATGTCACCTCAAAAATTATTCTGTTTATCACTTACCTACTCGAGGACGATCAGGAGTTAAGCTTGGGGATGTTGATACGTCGGAAACGTATCTATAATTTTTGATGCTCCATGCGTGTTTAGTATCTACTTTTCTTTACTTGTCTACACTTTGATGTGCTTTTTACATGTTTTCTGGTACTAACCTATTAACAAGTTGCAACAGTGCCAGATGTCTGTTTTCTGCTGTTTTTGGTTTCAGGAAAGTTAGTAAAGGAATATTCTTGGAATTGGACGGGACAAACGTCAAAGTCAATTAATTTCTGTGGGGAACAAGAAGTCTAGAGGGGAGTCGGAGAGTCCGGCCAGGACGGCCAGACCCACCGTAGGCGCGGGTAGGCCCTGCCCGCTCGAGGGGTGTGGGCCTCGCCGCCTCGGACTCCACAGATAAGAAGCCCCCGATGCTGAAATCCTAAGCACCCGATCAAATATCAACGAAAACGTCTGTAGCCGCTGCCACCATCGTCCCTAGATCGGGGGGATCTGAAGTTCTTTCCGGCACCCTGCGGGAGGGGATATCATCCCGGAGGCCTTCTCTCCGGTATGATGCATGAGTAGTTCCACCTTGGACTATGGGTCCATGTAGTAGCTAGATGGTTGTATATCCTCCTTGTGCTTTCATGTATAGATCTTGTGAGCTCCGTTCATGATCAAGATCTAATCTATTTGTAATCATGCATGTTGTGTTTGCGGGGATCCGATGGATATTGAGATTATTATATTGGTTTGATTAATGGTTTTGTCTTTATGATTCTATCATGTCTGTGTTGTTTGTGATCTTGCATGCTCTCCGTTGTTAGTAGCTATCTTGGCCAAGTAGTTGCTAGTGACTCCAAGAGGGGGTATTTATGCTCGATAGTGGGTTCATGCCTCTAATTTCCAAGGGAAGTGACAATAATCTCTTCGGTTGTAGATGTGTTGTTGCTACTGGGGAGAAAACAACGGTTTCTTGTTCATGGAACATGTGGACTATTTACCTTACACACTTTGCTTAAAGTAGTTGTTTGTTGCTTGCAACTTAATATTGGAGGGGGTTCGGATGATAACCTGAAGGTGGACTTATAGTCAGAGATGTAGTTGGATGGCGGTCTATGTATCTTGTTGTATTGCCCAATCAAATCTCATAGGATCTTTCTGACTAGTAATTGCATTGTTATGCCTTGCTCAGTTCCTGTCAATTGCTCTGCTGTAATTTGTTTACCCTGCATGCCATGTTGTTTATCTAAGGAGAGCACCTCTAGTGAACTATGGACCCCGGTCCAATCTTTACCATTGATACATCTTCCACTATTACTTGTTTACTTGCTGCAAACCATTACCTTCCACACCATACATTTAATCCTTTGTTACAGCAAAACGGTGAGCTTGACAACCTCACTGATTCGTTGGGGAAAAGTCTTGAGTTTGTGTTCTGCAGGTCTCCGCGTTACTTGCAACACCTGTGTGATGTTTCCTTCCTCCTTCTGGTTCGATAACCTCGGTCTCAACTGAGGAAAAACTTGTCGCTTTCTCTTCACACCCTGCGCTTGGGGTTACCAATGAAGTGCCACGTCGAGCATCATCAGGGTGCACAAATAGAAACACACGCACGATCAACCTCGGAAAAAACAAATGAAAATTCAACGAGGCATCACGACAAAGCATTCGCAATATTCACAAATGATTTTAGGGGATCATCCCACTAAGCTACCCGCTACGAAGTCGGTCGGGCTCCAAGACGGACCAAGGGATTTTCGACGACAGTTGTAAACGACTAGGAACCCAAAAGTGTGACTGGGATTGTAGATACCACATAAACTTGGCGCGGGGTTCCAAATCAGTACAATAGTAAATTCTCCATGAGCCACAGTGGTAAACAAAGCAGTAAAGCATGGCATAATTATATGATAGTAATAACGCCCCAAGCTACTTTGTGGCCCTAAGAAATTAAATATGACTCGAGCTAAGATTAAAGAGATTCATGGTCCCACA
Organism: Avena insularis; assembly: GCA_023614405.1. Taxonomy (NCBI): domain Eukaryota; kingdom Viridiplantae; phylum Streptophyta; class Magnoliopsida; order Poales; family Poaceae; genus Avena; species Avena insularis. The sequence continues at coordinate 259,874,259 of CM042685.1, forward strand.
TATGGATAGTACGATAGTCAAGGGACAAGTATCAAGTACTCGGGGTACTATGGGACACAAGTGAGCATAAAGAACCAAATAGTAGATATTGCCCACCGCTTCCTCTTTCTTTAGTTATACCATTACTACTCAATTCAGTTGTTTAGGTACCTCGTTATTCAGAGACTCTCATAAACCCTACACATGCAGTTATATGACTCGCATGGATCAAACAACTCCTGTAGTAATGGCTCATAGGATTGAGGGGACAAGCTTTGGTGCGGTTTAAAAGTAAAGGCTATGCAATACTTGGGATTTCAATTTTATCCAGATCACGACAATATGATGGAAGAAAAAGATAGATGCAATAGGAGCTATATGTAGTGCAAGCATGGGGAATTTCTTGCCTGGCAGGTCAGTTGCAGAATAGGAAGGATCCGAGTAATACTCCTGAGGCTCCTGATATTCTCCTTGCTCAGCATCTATCTGGGTAAAAACCAAACACGCTAGGGACCAAAATAAATACATTACACAAGCATATAAATCATATGCAACAAGCAAATAAGGTATGCCATGATGGAATGATGCACAATTTACATGGTATAACATAGCATGGCATGGGTGAGGTGTGGGGTACAAGAATAAAGCAATTGATTAAGTTTTTAGTCATGTTTTACTCTCATAAACCTTGCTAGACATTTAGTATTTATATGATTCATGCTTCTGAAGGTGATGACCCACAAGTATAGGGGGTGTATCGTAGTACTTTCGATAAATAGGAGTGTCGATCCCAACGAGGAGCAGAAGGTGCTGAACCATGGTATGGAGTAGAAATCCATGTGAATACTTAGCAAACGGATTTTTAGTGGTTTTCTGACAAGGCAACAAAACAAGGAGCAAGTAACAAAGGTAATGAACAAACGGAGCAAGTGGCCCAATCCTTTCTTAGCAAAGGACAAGCCGGTGGAAATACTTATAAGGACCAAACGTTCTCAAGGACACATGGGAATTTTGTCAAGTGCTTTCGCTTCAAATAGTTGAGTACTCTTCTCTCGTGTTGTAAGTATTGTGTGGGTGAACCTGTGCTAATGTACCAACCTTACTTGGACTAATACATACTTGTGATTAAACCCCCTGCAAACATCCGTAACTACAGGAAAGTAATTAAGATATAAATCTAACCACAGCCTTAAACTCTGAGATCCTACGCTCCCTTGTGCAAAGGTGTCCTAACGGGGGTTCAGGTTTCTGTCACTCCGGCAACCCCACAATTAGTAGCCAAATACACAATGCATTCCCCTAGGCCCATAAATGGTGAAGTGTCATGTAGTCGATGTTCACGTGACATCACTAGAAGAATAGCACCACAACTTAAATACTAAACCATTGAATAATAACTCATCACAGATTCACTACTAACAACATGACTTCTCCCATGTCCTCGAGAACTAAACGAACTACTCACAGGACATCATATGGATCAAGATCAAAGATGATATGGTAATGGATAACAATCTGAACATAAACAATAATCCAATGGTTCCACTCACAAGCATCAACTAAAATAGTAATTAACACCGGGAAGGTTGAACTGAAGCAATATTCAACACAACTGTTACAGTGGGATGGAGTGGTGATGATGGTGCTGGTGGAGATGATGGTGTGGATGATGATGATGATCCCGATGAAGCCTAGATTGATGATGGTGTTGATGGCGACGGTCTCCCCTCTCCGGGAAGGAATTCCCCTGGAAGAAATCTGTCTACCGGAGAGATCTTTCTCTCTTGATGTTTTCCGCCCCCCAGAGGCGGCGGAAATCTATCTGTGGTTGCTCCCCAAGCCTTAGAGTTCCGTAGGGAAGATATAGATGAAGGGGGAGAGTCGGAGGCTGGGCAGGTGGGCCACACCTGCCCTAGGATCGGCCCAGGGTGGGCCCTCACCTAGGGGGTGTGGGCCCCCTGCGGCCCCTCTTCGCTCCTCCTTCTGGATTCCTTTGTCTTCTGGTAAAATAATATGTTTCCATATTTTTCTGGTATTTTTCTGATCTTCGCAAAATTGCACCGAAACGCCTTCTTTTCCATCAGAATCTAGATTACGGCAGTCCATCCTCCAAGAATCATCCAACATGCATAAACAGATGAAAAGCCATAAGTAATACCTCATAATAAAATAAATATCAATGAGTAAATTATGATATAGAATGGTGATGCAAATTGGGCGTATCAACTACCCCAAGCTTAGACTTCGCTTGTCCCCAAGCGAAAACTGAGCTCAGTAAAATGTCCACAGGTTTATGGAGTGAAGTGTCGATAAAAGAATACGAACAAGAAGCATCACACTTACCATTGCACAACTCATATAAGAAAGCAACTCACCATTATATAACTTAGATTGCAACCAAGAACATCAGTCACAATAGAGATGCATAAAGATAAATCATAATTGGAATTGGCAAACTTGTTCTTGGTCAGAGAACACTTGGCAAACAGTTTCTCAAAAATCTTTTTGTACAAAAAGGTTTTTCACAAGTGAAGGCCTTCAAAGTAATCCTCAATAGATAAGAGTTTTGTGTAAACAAGTAAGATACAAAACATGATTGAATAAATCACCATATGAATGCTTGAAACACAACAACTCAAATGCTTGCTGGAGATAGGGAGGAAGTAGGTTTGCTGACTCAACTTGGAAGTGGGAGAAAGGTCCCTTCTTAGAGGGAAGCAAGGATTACAAGTCATAAAAAGCTTCAAAAATATTATGGTACTTACTAGATTTGAGCCCTCATTGCCCCTATCATAGGCATCTTGAGATGATTAAGATTAAAGTGCACAAAGATGGAGTATATGCTTGACGAAATATAAGTTGGCAATCTCATGTCCCTTGAATATGAGGGCCACTCCTCATGCTACTCAACTTTGGTCACAGGTAAGTTCTTGTCATTGTAAGTATTTGCATATCATTGAGAACCACCAACGGGATACCCTTGCACATGGTACAGGAGCTTTCTCATAACCAAAATGACAATGCAAGCAGAGAATGAGCATCTCAGTGATCTTTTTATTTACTATGTGCATAGCTTTTTATTGAGGATGCTTCACAGATTGCTCAATATGGTGATGCTGCAAGTTTCCACCATGATTAGGCATGGCTTAGGCTAGCGGCCCAGGCGTTTTTCTAACACAAAATACAGACTCCATGGACTTACAAGTTCATCTCTTTATTTCACACTATTGACATCCATAGACAAAAGAGCACGATATCAACTATGTACAGAGTACAAGTTCAATGTTGAAAACGTTCCCCCTGACAACACGGTTCTTCTAATTCCAACGTATATATGCAAGCATATACAACTTTGATGGCACAATGGTTCAAGTCTATTAGGGGCAGGAAATAAAGGTGTGCCATCAAGTTCGTGAGAGCTTTACTAACTAGTTTTCACATAAAAAAATACTTTTTAATTTGAAAGATATATGAAGCTTGAGAATTTGCTTGGAATAGCAAAAATGCTACTAGGTAGATATGGTGGACACAAATTACAAAGGTTTGGTTCAAAGGATTTGGAAACATGAGCAGTATGCCTTCTCAAAACAGGTTTTTGGCTAGCAAGGCTGGGTAGCAAGCAAGAGAGTTGAAAGAAACAAGCAAACATACAAGTAATAAAGCCAAACATGCAATCTTCCTTGAAGACACAAAAGATCTTAAATAAAGAATACTGAGCTTAGGAGCCAACAAGAAAGAAAAAAATGATACAAAATACATGTAAGCTTTTTCTCCTTTTCTCTTTCAAACTAATGCTACTGACAAGAACTCGGTTTGCCAAAACCAATTTAGATCCACTTGATGCTCCCAAAGTGGTGCCAATACTGATCAACAAGATCAATCATATAATAGAGATTGCAAACTAAAATAAGAAGTGCAAAACATAAAAGATGAGACTTCTCATTAATATTCAATAAAGGCACTCACACCAAGGGATACATAGGTAATCAACTAAAGGAGAGATACTCCCACATGCAAACCAAACTATAAGATAACCTCTTTACCACAGATATGAATCCACTAAAAAGGTAAAAGATAAAAGATAATGGTGGTGATACCGTGGCACTCCCCCAAGCTTGGAACAAGCCAAGGGGATGCAAAACCTGATGACGAATTACTCCTTTGGTGGTGGTGTTCTCTTGTCATCATAAAACTTCCAAGGCATTGGTTCCCCATCCAAAAAGGATGTCCTTGTCTCTGCAATCCTGAAACTAGCAGCAGAGCTTATGCGATCAAATCTAGCCTCATACTCACAGTTTTGGTTCTGTATGTCATAGAGATGTGCTTGCAATTGGTTGGTGGTCTGACGGAGTGATAAGATCTCTTCTCGGATCTTACTAACTTCTTCCTCATGCTTGGTGATGAGTTCTGAACTTATCTTGTGAATAACATCCACTTCGCGTTCTGCCATCTTCTTGTACCTGAAAACTTCCTGCTCCAATGCTTCCATCATGTCTTCTAGACTGTCTTCTCCTTTAGGGCCTTGAACTTATTTCATATGTACCTTCCCCTCTTTGAGGATCAACTCTTTGGGATGAATCCTCAACTCATACATGTATGGGTTGAGGACGTCCGTAGAGGAATCCTCCATGGGTGATCTAGAGGAAGACATTGAGGCTCCAAATCTGAGAATTTTCCTGACAAAAACATATTGAAACAAAAACACGACAAGAACATGATGCACGAACCTCGGGGGATCCGGGGGTTATATATTACGAAGTTTCAAGGCATAAGGAAGGTACTGACATGGAAACGAGGCAGAGACGGAGCTCGGGGGAGTTAAACCCCCTCTAGGCGCGGCCAGCTGGGGCCCGCTCCTGAGGTGGGTTTGGCCACCCCGGCCTCCGGTTCCTCCTCTGTTCCGTTTTGTAACTTGCCTTATGTGCTAAAAACATCAAAAATATAAAAAGATTGGAGTTTCACGAACCTTCTGTTTTCACCACTTTTACCTATTCAAAGACGAACTTTGTAGATTCCTTTCTCTTTCTCCTGAGGATTTCCTTCATACAAAACCCTTGCACAAACTCAATGACAACATTAGCATAAGCAAAAACAATAAACCTTTAGGTACACACTTCAACTGAAAACCCATCAAAACAAAAGCTTCCGTAAGAGGCAAATGCAGATGACGGCAGAAATCTGTCAAAACAGACCAGCAGGTAAAGATTGATTTTTTCGAAGACCTTCTGTTACTCAAATCAAAAAGTGCAGAACTGATTAAAGTTGGGTAACAACTTGGATAAGAAGCTCAGAAAATGCAGCTCCATCCAAAGTACTGAGCTCCCTCACGAATTTTTACAATACAACACAAAAAACTATCCTAGGACAGCCAGTTTTCACAACTCCTCTACTTCACAAAAGTAGTTGAACTTGACACAAAAACCAAAACAAAAAGGATAAGGAGCGGTTATTACTGAGGTAATAACTTCCAAGACTTGACGAAACTCTAGGGTTATCTCCCAACAAGTACTTTTCTTTAATGCCTTTAAGTTAGGCTTGAAACTTTCAAAGATGCTCACAAAGGAGATATATATTTGAAGTGAAAGAGAGCATCAAGAAGCAAATAACCAACACATTTGAGTCTAACCCACTTCCTATGCATGGGGGTGTCATGAGAAAACGAATTGTTAAAACAAAAATCCACTAGCATAGGAAAACAAAACAGATGCAACTTTAAAGCTTTCAACATAAAACGGGGAAACTTAACATCATTGAGATGCATAAAACCATGTTTCCCTCTCTCAAAATAACTTTCAGTAGCACTTTGAATAAAGTTAACAATATAACTATCACTCGCAATAACTTTATCACCAGAACAAGCATACTTACAGTCATGAAAAGAGGACCAAGGTTATAAACCGGACCAATAGAAGCAAGTTGTTCCATTCTGAAATCTTTATTAGGCAAGCTATTTTCACAAGGAGCTTTAGCAAATTTGGAAAAGTTAAACTCATAAGGATCTCCATCAAACTTAGTTAAAACTTTTTCCTTCTTACAATCAATAATAGCTCCACAAGTACTCAAGAAAGGTCTACCAAAAATGATAGGACAAGTTTTGCTAGTTGCTGAATTAAGCACTAGAAAATCAGCAGGATATTTAATCTTACCACAGAGAACCTCCACATCTCTTACAATGCCAATAGGGAAAATGGTTTCCTTATTAGCAAGGTGGATAACCACATCAATGTCCTCAAGCTCACAAGGACCAATCTCATGCATAATTTCCTTGTAAATCTCATAAGGAATAGCACCAGAACTAGCACCAATATCACATAAACCATAATAGCAATGATCACCAATTTTAATAGAAAGAACAGGAACACTAGATTTTCTAGCCTTACTAGGATGAGAAATAATATTAGAAGCGTCTTCACAGAAGACAATGTTCTCATCCTCTATATTTCTAGTGACAGTGTCTTTCACAATAGCTACCACAGGTTCATCACTCAAATGCTTACTAGGCTCCACAGTTTTCATTGTACCTTTGTTATTTGCACTAATAATCATAGAATACTCCTTTACCTTAGCTGGGAAAGGCATTTTCTCAACATGAGGTTCAGGCACAATATGATTAGTAGTACAAAATTGAGTACTTCTAATGGGAGCATGATTAACAACATCTTTATAAGGAGCATGGTACTTATTCCACTTCTTCTTTGGAATTTCAATGTAATAGGCAAAGGCTTTAAAACAGTTGGCAATACTTTGGGAATCAAGATCAAACTCATTACTAATATCACGGAAGTCATCAGTTCCCATAAAAGATTTAATGCATTCATAATCATAGTTTATACCTGACTTTCTTCCTTTGTCATTCTCCCAAGCCTCAGTGTTATCTTGAATACGGTTTAAGAGATCCCATTTAGCTTCTTCCTTCATACGTGTGAATGATCCTGCATAAGAAGCATCTAGTAAATCTTTATCATGAAGAGAAAGCCTAGCATAAAAGTTATTGAGAATAATATTGTTAGGGAGTTCATGAATAGGACATTTAAGCATTAGTAACTTCAATCTCCCCCAAGCTTGAGCTGTACTCTCTCCATCAAGTGGCCAAAAGTTATATATAAGATTTCTATCCTTATGAATCTCACTAGGAGGATAAAATTTAGAGTAAAAGAGATGCCATCTCCTCCCATTCCATGGATTGTCCATCTTCACCAGCTTATACCATTCTTCAGCTCTCCCTTTCAAGAATATGGAGAGTAACTTCTTCTTCACCTATTCAGTTGTGATACCTACACACTTAAACAACCCGCATAATTCATGGATAAAAAGCAAGTGATCACCAGGGTGGACAGTTCCATCCCCAAAATAATAATTATCCATAAAACGATTAATAATACTTGTAGGTATCTTAAAAGGATCTATCTCAACAGGTGGTGGTTCATCTACTACCCTAGCAGTGGTAGTAGTTTTCCCAAACAGAAAACCAAGGGGGTTATCCATATTGTAAACAAAGTAACAAGCAATAATAAGAGCAATACTCACAGTAAAAGTTTCTCTTACTAGTTCCACTCTTCAATAGCGCTTCACTCCTCGGCAACAGCGCCAAAAAATAGTCTTGATGACCCACAGGTATAGGGGGGTATCGTAGTACTTTTGATAAATAGGAGTGTCGATCCCAACGAGGAGCAGAAGGTGCTGAACAGTGGTATGGAGCAGCAAATCCCTGTGAATACTTAGCAAACGGATTTTTAGTGGCTTTCAGACAAGGCAACAAAACAAGGAGGAAGTAACAAAGGTAACGAACAAATGGATCAAGTGGCCCAATCTTTTCTTAGCAAAGGACAAGTAGGTGGAAGTACTTATAAGGACCAAACGTTATCGAGGACACATGGGAATTTTGTCAAGTGCTTTCACTTCAAATAGCTGAGTACTCTTCTCTCGTGTTGTAAGTGTTGTGTGGGTGAACCTGTGCTAATGTACCAACCTTACTTGGACTAATATATACTTATGATTAAACCCCTTGCAAACATCCGTAACTATAGGAAACTAATTAATATATAAATCTAACCATAGCCTTAAACTCTGAGATCCTACGCTCCCTTGTGCAAAGGTGTCCTAACAGGGGTTCAGGTTTCTGTCACTCCGGCAACCCCACAATTAGTAGCCAAATACACAATGCATTCCCCTAGGACCATAAATGGTGAATTGTCATGTAGTCGACGTTCACATGACATCACTAGAAGAATAGCACCACAACTTAAATACTAAACCATTGAATAGTAACTCATCACAGATTCACTACTAACAACATGACTTCTCCCATGTCCTCAAGAACTAAACGAACTACTCACAAGACATCATATGGATCAAGATCAAAGATGATATGGTAATGGATAACAATCTAAACATAAACAATAATCCAATGGTTCCAATCACAAGCATCAACTACAATAGTAATTAACACTGGGAAGGTTTCCCCTAATGAACTAAAGCAAATCCAACACAATTGTTATAGCGGGATGGAGTGGTGATGATGGTGCTGGTGGAGATGATGGTGTGGATGATGATGATCCCGATGAAGCCTAGCTTGATGATGGTGTTGATGGCGACGGTCTCCCCTCTCCGGGAAGGAATTCCCCTGGAAGAAATCTGCCTGCCAGAGAGATCTTTATCTCTCGGTGTTTTTCGCCCCCTAGAGGCAGCGTAAATCTATCTGTGGTCGCTCCCCGAGTCTTAGAGTTCCGTAGGGAAGATATAGGCGAAGGGGGAGAGTTGGAGGCCGGGAAGGTGGGCCACACTTGCCCTAGGCGCGGCCCAGGGTGAGCCCGCACCTAGGGGGTGTGGGCCCCTTGTGGCCCCTCTTCGCTCCTCCTTCTGGCTTCCTTCGTCTTTTGGTAAAATAATATGTTTCCATATTTTTCTGATATTTTTCTAATCTTCGCAAAATTGCACAGAAATGCCTTCTTTTCCATCAGAATCCAGACTCTGGCAGTCCATCCTCCAAGAATCATCCAACATGCATAAATAGATGAAAAGCCATAAGTAATACCTCATAATAAGATAAATATCAATGAACAGAGGTAAATTATGATATAGAATGCTGATGCAAATTGGGCGTATCAGAAGGGAATATGCCCTGAGAGACAATAATAAAGTGGTTATTATGTATATTCCAAGTGTATGATAGATGTTTATTTTGCATGCTATAATTTTATTAATACGGAAACGTTAGTACATGTGTGTTTAATAAACAAATAGAAAGTTCCTAGTTATGCCTCTCTTATAAACTAGCTCGTTGATTAACAAGATGATCAAGGTTTCCTGATCATGGACATTGGATGTTGTTAATAACGAGGTCACAACATTGTTGGAATGGTGTGATGAATATTCATCCGAAGTATAGCATTACGATCAAAGTCATTGAGTTTATATTGCTATAGCATCATACGAAGTAATCCTAATCCTTAGACCATGAGATCATGTCAATCACTAACACTGGAAGAGTATCTTGATAACATCAAATGTCACACCATAACAGGGTGATTATAAAGATGGGTTCAGTTCTACTAAAGTGTTATGTTGAGGCCCATGGATCAAGAGTGGAATTTGTTCATCCCGATGACGGATAGATATACTCTGAACCCTCTCGATGATATCACATTGGTTAGCTTGCAAGCAAGTGATTTGATCACTAGAATGTTATATCACGGGAACGAGAAAAGAGTACATGTTAGTAACGAGATCAAACTAGGTATGAGGATACCGATGATCGAATATCGGACATGTAATATATCGTGACACAAAGGGATTACGATTCTAGCATAAAAGGTTCTCACGATCACAAGAAAGTCATCGTTGAATGTGTGGGAGTCAATATGGATCTCTAGGTCCCGCTTTTGGTTATTGATCCGAGAGGGGTATTGATGATGTCCACATTATTCGCGAACCATAGGGTGACACACTTAAGAGACACTGACACCATTTGGAACAAATAGTTTCATGCCAAAAAGATTAACAAAGCGCAGGAATTTATTTCACTAGACACCGAACCTGTTTTCGGGTGAAATTGCTGAAAGTGTTTCTGAATGTGAAATGAAATACTAGCAAGGGGTTATATGTGAATGTTTGTCCATTATGGTAATTGACAAAATTCTGAATAATAAAAGTAGTTTTATTTAAAGAGAGATTGCATTAAATTTGGTGGAATTTTGAGTGGGTTGAGTGGAGAATTGAAGGGCCATTTTTGTGAGTGGGGCTTCCACCACATGAATGAGGGAGAGGTGGGGGCACCTTCCATGGCCGGCGTCCATGCCCCCTTGGGCTGGCCCCTCCCCTATATAAGGATCCCCTCCTCTCACTTCTCACTCACACCTCCTCGTGAAGGATCCATCTCCCCCTCTAGTTTATCCCCCATGGTCTCGGACTAGCGAGATACATGTTCGCGGTGGATTTTTGGCAATAAAGAGTTGTTTCTTTCGCTGCATCGCTGGAGCGAGGAGGCGGAGGTTGATCGGTGGCTCAGACGTGTGTGCGAGCACGGATGTGTCGCTGATTTGCGGAGCTAGGACTTTCTCTCGATCTTGAGATTGGCAAGCGTTCGTCTACATCATCCACGAGTACAACCTCGTTAAGCTTTGTCGGTATTCAAGGGTATATTATCTATGGATTATATCCGCCCGTTGCTTGTATCTTGTAGATAGATCTTGGTACATAGTTATTCCCATCGTAGGAAAAAATTTGTTTTCTATGTTGCGAACCCTATAGTGGTATCAGAGCCGGATCTATGCGTAGATGATTTGCACGGGTAGTACACATATGTATATGTTGGCGATGATGATCATGTTATTGCTTCTTAGTTGTACTTTGCATATTGGTGGCATAGTGGGATGAAGCGTCCCGGACAAACTTTACATGTCCTCGCACATGAGACCTGTTCGACGCTTGACATGCAACTAGTTTTGCACAAGTGGCTAGCGGGTGTCTATCTCTCCTACTATAGTCAATATCTAATTTGCAACGAGTTTTCAGTAATTTGGTTATCCTCGTTGTGGTTCATGTTCGTAGGTAAGAACGGTTCTATCTTCGAAAGCCCTAAGCCACGTAAAAACTTGCAATGGATAAATTAGAAGCGTCTAGTTTAGATTGTTGTTGGGATAGTGTCATGATATGGTGATGTTGTAAGTAAAAGTATAAGTCGATACTCTTACAACACACATAACGTGTAAGTTCCATATACCTTGGCCTTACACATAAAGGAATTATGGAAATCATACCACGATGCACATGATGGAGATCAAGTGAAAGAACCATATCATTTCACTTCTTCACATGTGATGTTTGTTGCATCTTATATTGCTTGTTTGGCGTTTTATTAGCATAATAAGATGATCCCTCATTTAGATATCAAGATAAAAATGTGTTCTCCTTTAAGTATGCATCGATTATGTTTCGTTGCTCCAAGACATCACGTGATGATCGGGTGTTCTTGGATCCACGATCATATTTCGGGTGTAAGACAGTTTACACACGCGAATACTAAGGTTATTACTTGGCGAGCCTAGCATGTGCAGACATGGCCTCGGAACACAGACCGAAAGGTTAATCATGAGTCATATGAAATATATGATGCCCATATGGAAGCTCACCTTTGAAGCTACACCGACTCACATGATGATCGGACTTGGTGTAGTGGATTTGGTTCATGTAATCACCAAAAAGGCACGAGGGATGTCGTTTTTTAGTGGGAGTTCATTCTTAATTTGGATTAGTTGACCTCGATCTATCATAAACTTAGTCTAAACTTTACAAATTCTATTGTAGATGGCACCACCTGCTTTTAATTTCAATATGTTCATGGAAAAAGAGAAACTTGCGATGAACGGTAGCAACTTTACTAGGCCATGAATTTGAGGATTCTCCTCTCTGCTGCACAAAAGCAATATGTGCTAGAAGCGCCGCTAGTCCCCCCACCACTTGATGATGCCCCAGACGAAGACACGAATGTCTATCAAACTCGTCAGGAGGACCACAACTTAGTTCATTGCGGCATATTGTATGGGCTAGAGCCAAAACTTCGAAAGCGTTTCGAAAACGGCAATGCTTTTGATACAATGGGAGAGTTGAAAATGATTTTCGACACCCATGCTGTTGTAGAGAGTTATAGTGCTTCAGAAAAGTTCTTTATATGCATGATGGAAGATAACAGCTCCATTAGTGAGCACGTACTCAAGATGTCGGGGTACGCCGATAAGCTTGTGTCCTTGGGAATATCGATTCCCATTGACTTAGGCATACATCGTGTTCTCCAGTATCTGCCACCTAGCTACAAGAGCTTCGTGATGAACTATAACATGCACGGCATGAAGAAGTCTCTCCCCGAGCTTTTGTCAATGCTTAAGACTGTAGAGGTGGAAATCAAGAAGGAACATCAAGTGTTGATGATCAATAAGACCACCGGTTTCAAGAAAGACAGGAAGGATAAACAGAAAGGAAAGAAGGGCGGAAAACCGGTTGCCATACCTGGAAAAAAATCCCGAGTTGGCCCTAAGTCTAATACTGAGTGCTATTATTGCAAGGGGACTGGCCACTGGAAGCGCAACTGCCCCAAGTATTTGGCAGACAAGAAGGCCGGCAAGGCAAATAAAAGTATATATGATATACATGTTATTGATGTGTACTTGACTAGTACTCACGGTAGCATCTGTGTATTTGATACCGGATTAGTTGCTAATATTTGTAACTCGAATCAGGGGATGCGGAACAAGCGACCTCTAGCAAGGGGTGAGGTCAAGATGCGTGTCGGCAATGGATCAAGCATTGATGTGATCGCCGTCAAAACGCTACCTCTCCACTTACCATCTGGATTAGTTATAAACTTGAATAATTGTTATCTGGTGCCAGCACTGAGCATGAACATTGTATCCGGATTATGTTTGATGCATAGTGGTTATTCATTTAAATCCAAAAACAATGGTTGTTTGATTTATATGAATGATATCTTTTATGGTCATGCACCGATGATGAATGGTTTATTTCTATTGGATCTCGATAATAATATTACACATATTCATAATGTTAATGCTAAAAGGATTAAACTTAATGATGATATATCCGCATATATGTGGCACTGCTGTCTAGTTCATATTGGCGTTAAACGCATGAAGAAGCTCCATTCGGATGGACTTTTGGAACCACTTGATTTCGAATCATTTGATACATGTGAGCCATGCCTTATGGGCAAGATGACTAGAACGATGTTTTCCGGTTCAATGGAACGGGTGACAGATTCATTGGAAATCATACACTCTGATATGTGTGTTGTACAATGAGTGTGTTGGTGCGAGGTGGATATCGTTATTTTGTTACTTTCACGTATGATTTGAGTAGATATAGTTATATCTACTTAATGAAACACAAGTTTGAAACCTTTGAGAAATTCAAGGAATTTCAGAATGAAGTGGAAAATCATCGTAATAGAAAGATCAAATTCCTACGGTCCGACCGTGGAGGTGAGTATCTAAGTTACGAGTTTAGCACACGTATGAAAGAGTGTGGAATAGTTTCACAACTCACACCTGCCGGAACACCACAGCGAAATGGTGTGTCGGAACGTCGTAATCGTACTTTACTAGATATGGTTTGATCTATGATGTCTCTGACGGACTTGCCACTATCATTTTAGGGTTATGCACTAGAAACTGCTGCGTTCACTTTAAATCGGGCACCATCTAAATCCGTTGAGCAGACACCATATAAATTATGGTTTGGAAACAAACCTAAGCTGTCATTTCTTAAAGTTTGGGGATGCGATGTTTATGTGAAGAAACTTCAACCGGATAAACTCAAACCCAAAGCGGAAAAATGTGTCTTCATAGGATACCCTAAGGAAACTATTGGGTATTCTTTCTATCACAGATCCGAGGGCAAGGTTTTCGTTGCCAAGAATGGATCCTTTCTAGAGAAAGAGTTTCTTGCGAAAGGTGTGTGTAGTCGTAAGGTAGAACTCGAAGAGGTTGTAGAACCTTCTCTTCATAATATGGCGAGTAGCGCAGCGCTGGAAGCCGTTCCGGAGTTGACTTCACCAAATGAAGAGGGAACAAATGATAACGATCATGAAGCTCTGAAAGATTATACTACCAAACCTCGCAGGTCTAACAGGACGCGTGCAGCTCCCGAGCTGTACAGAAATCCTGTTATGAATTTCATGGTCGATGAAATTGATGGCCCTCCGACGTATGAAGAAGTGATGATGAACCTGGATTCTAACAAATGGTGAGAAGCCATGCAATCTGAGATGGAATCCATGTACAAAAACCAGGTTTGGACCTTGGTGGACTTACCTCACGTCCGAAAGGCCGTAGAGGATAAATGGATTTTCAAAAGGAAAACCGATGCTGATGGTAATATAACCGTCTATAAAGCTCGACTTGTCGCAAAAGGGTTTCGAAAAATTCAAGGAGTTGACTACGATGAGACATTCTCTCCCGTAGCGATGCTAAAATCAGCATATTTCGACTATGAGATATGGCAGATGGATGTCAAAACTGCATTCCTCAATGGCAACATTGAAGAAGAGTTGTATATGGTACAACCAAACGGTTTTGTCGATCCTAAGGATGTTGACAAGATATGCAAGCTTCAGCGATCCATCTATGGACTGAGCAAGCATCCCGGAGTTCGAATCTCCGCTTTGATGAGCTGATCAAAGAGTTTGGATTTATTCAAACTTATGGAGAGGCTTGTATTTACAAGAAAGTGAGTGGGAGCGATGTGGCATTTCTAATATTATATGCGGATGACATATTATTGATCGGGAATGATATAGATCTTTTAAACAGTGTTAAAAGTTATCTAAACAACAAATTTTCAATGAAGGACCTAGGTGGAGCGTCATACATATTAGGCATAAAGATTTATAGTGATAGATCTAGGCGCCTAATAGGGCTATTGCAAAGTACATACCTTGATAAGATTTTAAAGAAATTTAAAAATGACGGAAGTAAGAAAGGGTTCTTACCTATGTTGCAAGGCAAGACATTGAGTAAGACTCAAAGTCTGGCTACGGCGGAAGAAAGAGAGATAATGGACAAAGTCCCCTATGCTTCAGCATAGGCTCTATAATGTACGCCATGCTATGTACAAGACCGTATGTGGCATATGCTATTAGTTTAACTAGTAGATACCAATCTGATCTAGGATCGGAACACTGGATAGCAGTCAATAATATCGTTAAGTACTTGAGAAGAACTAAGGATATGTTTCTCGTGTACGGAGGTGAAGAAGAGCTCGTCGCTAAGTGTTATGTCGACACTAGCTTCAACACCGATCCAGATGACTCTAAGTCTTAATCCGGATACGTATTTCTCATGAATGGTGGAGCGGCTAGTTGGAGGATTTCCAAACAACCCGTGGTGGCGGTATCAGCAACGAAGGCCGAATATGTTGCTGCTTCGGAAGCGGCTCAGGAAGCAGATTGGACGAAGGAATTCATAACCGAACTAGGTGTGGTTGCAAGAGCGTTGGACCCAATGGTGATCTATTGTGACAACAATGGAGCCATAGACAATTCCAAAGAACCAAGGTCTCACAAGAATTCCAAGCATATTAAGCGACGGTTTCACTCCATCCACGAGCATGTCAAGGATGGAGATATAAAGATTTGTAAAGTACACACGGATCTCAATGTAGCAGACCCGTTTACTAAAAATATACCTAGAGCAAAACATGATCAACACCAGAACTCCATGGGTGTTAGATTTATCACTATTTAACTAGATTATTGTCTCTAGTGCAAGTGGGAGACTGAAGGGAATATGCCCTGAGAGGCAATAATAAAGTGGTTATTATGTATATTCCAAGTATATGATAGATGTTTATTTTGTATGCTATAATTGTATTAATACGGAAACATTAATACATGTGTGTTTAATAAACAAACAGAAAGTTCCTAGTTATGCCTCTCTTATAAAGTATCTCGTTGATTAACAAGATGATCAAGGTTTCCTGATCATGGACATTGGATGTTGTTAATAACGAGGTCACAACATTGTTGGAATGGTGTGATGAAAATACATCCGAAGTATAGCATTACGATCAAAGTCATTGAGTTTATATTACTATAACATCATACGAAGTAATCCTAATCCTTAGACCATGAGATCATATCAATCACTAACACTGTAGAGTATCTTGATAACATCAAACGTCACACTGTAACAGGGTGATTATAAAGATGGGTTCAGTGCTACTAAAGTGTTATGTTGAGGCCCATGGATCAAGAGTGGAATTTGTTCATCCCGATGACGGATAGATATACTCTGGGCCCTCTCGGTGATATCACATTGGTTAGCTTGCAAGCAAGTGATTTAATCACTAGAATGTTATATCACGGGAACAAGAAAAGAGTACATGTTAGTAACGAGATCAAAATAGGTATGAGGATACCGATGATCGAATCTCGGACATGTAATATATCGCGAGACGATTAAGATTATAGCGTAAAAGGTTCTCACAATTACAAGAAAGTCATCGTTGAATATGTGGGAGTCAGTATGGATCTCCAGGTCCCGCTTCTGGTTATTGATGCGAGTGGGGTCTCGTTCATGTCCACGTTATTCGCGAACCATAGGGTGACACACTTAAGATACACCGACACCATTTGTAACAAATAGTTTCTTGTTGAAAAGATTAACAAAGCGTAGGAATTTATTTCACTAGATACCGAAACTGTTTTCAGGTAAAATTGCTGAAAGTTTTTCTGAATGTGAAATGAAATACTAGCAAGGGGTTATATGTGAATGTTTGTCCATTATGGTAATTGAAAAAATTCTGAATAAATAAAAGGAGTTTTATTGAAAGAGAGATTACGTTAAATTTGGTGGAAATTTAATGGGAATTTTGAGTGAGATTTTGAGTGGAGAAGTGAAGGGCCATTTCTGTGAGTGGAGCTTCCACCACATGAATGAGGGAGAGGTGGGGGCACCCTCCATGGCCGGCGTCCATGCCCCCTTGGGCTGCCCCCCTCCCCTATAAAGGAGCCCCTCCTCTCACTTCTCACTCACAGCTCCTCGTGAAGGATATCTCTCCCCCTCTTGTTTATCCCCATAGTCTCGGACTAGCGAGATACATGTTTTCGATGGATTTTTGGCAATAAAGAGTTGTTGCTTCCGCTGCATCGCTGGAGCAAGGAGGCGGAGGTTGCTCAAGGGCTCGGACGTGTGTGCGAGCACGGATGCGCCGCTAATTTGCGGAGCTAGGACTTTCTCTCGATCTTGAGATCGGCAAGCATTCGTCTACATCATCCGAGTACAACCTCATTAATCTTTGTCGGTTTTTAAGGGTATATTCTCTATGGATGTATATCCGCCCGGCCCGTTGCTTGTATCTAGTAGATAGATCTTGGTATGTAGTTGTTCTCATAGTAGGAATTTTTTGTTTTCTATGCTGCAAACCCTACAGCTTCAATTCACAACATGGAATGCATAGTTAGAATGGGCTCGTCGAGCTAATCTATTTAGACATATCATTTGTCGAAGTGGGAGTTATGGAATTAAAATTATGAATATATCAAGAAATAGTCATTTATTAGCATTTAAATTATTTCGAAAATTTAAATTTCTCAAATGATTCTTTAAATAACATATTAATAATCCTTATGTTTTTATGATTAAAAAACATATATTATTCATATTATTTGAAATTATAAATTTTAAACAATATTTAAACCAAATATGTTAAATGTGGCAAATGTTGAAGGTTTGAATAGTTTGAATTAGTTTGGAAAAGATTTGAATTTACATTTGAATCCATATCTGAAAATAAAACATATTTCATATTGGAAAAATATTTAAATTCAAATTTATTTGAAAGTTATTAATGAATTTGTATTTAAACAGAATAGGAAAAAGATTTGAATTTGATTTGGAAGATTAGCCAGGGCTTTTTACACCAAGCTAGGTTCTACCGACAAGGGTTGACTGGTGGGGACACGGTGCGGCTGGGCCACTGCACGTGCAGTCAACCGGACGCTGCCACGTGGGAAGCCCGGGGAGCACGGGTTGAGATCGACAAAGCACAGGGTGGTTTTTGCAAAGGTGCGGATGTTGTCCTCTGAATCTGAAGGAAGCATTGCCCCCATAACTGAATCTAACCGCGTTTTACAGAGATATCAGCCAGACTTTGCAGGTCGACAGCAACGGATGCGCTTCACCGGTTGAAGCAAGGATGGAGGCTATGGAAAGAGGGGGCATTGGGCTATCTCTGCGTGTCAACGGAGACTACAGACGTGAGCTAGGAATGATTCGCGCTTGCCAATAAGATGGGCAGAAAATGAGCGGCTGCTGCTACCGTCTGCGTGCACGTGCGGGCGACGCGCCGTTAGGGATAAATCCGGCGACGGGGCGAGCACAGGGTGTCAACACCCGTATTTTTAATCCCAGATGCCTGTTATGCCATACATCGCAATCCCAGGATTACCATTTTTGCGAGACATAACAGATTTGGATACCACAGTACATCATCCATTACAAACCATACATAAGGTCTTACACAAATAAGGATCTCATGATCCAGTTCTTAATACAACTCAAGCAGCGGAATAACGTAATAATAAAGGTAGCGTAGGCGAAGCTCCATCTTCGGGGTCACAGGCAATGCTGACGATGGGAGATGATCCTAGTTGTCGTAACCTTCCCGGGTCCTTCGTCCGGGTACTCCTCTTCATAGTCTGGCCATGGGAATAGCCAGGGACAAAGCCATGAGTACTCTTTAAGTACTCGCAAACTAATACTAACAAGTGAAGGTGGTTTTGGTAATAGGACACTAAGCTCTATGGTTGTTTTGCAAAAAGCCAGATTTACCTCTACTAAGTTCAGAAGCAAGAAGAGCTAGTTGAAATTTTATAACACCTAAGTGGGAACTTGTATTTCATATCACAACTCTGTTGTGGTCAAGTCAAAGTCTCCACTCATTTCACAAGTCATTTTGAAAACATCTGACGGGGGAACAGTATGGCCACTCCAACTTTCCATAATCATGACGCCCTATTCGAATAGTTTGACACTCTGCGGAGATTGTACACTTTCACCACAACATTCGATACATCCGTCAGAACAAATCCTGAATTCACCATACTCGATGCGGATAATCAATCCTAACCTTTCGATTACGCCTAGTATAGGCACCTCTCCGTGAGTTTAGCCTCCCAACCATGACCAAGCTGTCATCTTGGAGTGCCGCAGTGGACAATCTTCAGAAGGTAGCCTCAGCTCAGACCTTGGCCGTGAGGGAACCCATACTAAGGTATATAAGTTTCCAGTCAAGCCCTACCCAATTCTCGGGTATTGTGGTTGTACGGTAAAATTGGAATGGTATCGCATCTAGACAACCATCAGTTTTAAAAGGGCTAAGGCTCATGCCTCAACATTTTCATCACCAAAATCATCTGGTGTTTGGAAACACATGTCAAAACATCTCAGTAGAATGATCCATCATTCCAAGGTTTTCATAACCATTTTCACCAAGTATTCCCATCTAAAGTTTATCAAGTTTTATGCTTAGCACTAGCATCTACAAATGGGAGTGAATACTAATGAGGTGTGGTAAACTAGTGGAGTTTAACTAAGTTCAATCTCATGCCTTAGGATGACATCAAGATTATCTAGCTTAGGCCAAATTTAATGCTCTTTATGCAACCTTCAATTATCCTCCTAGAATCTACAAATCACTTAAGTAGACTCTAAGTAATAGCTTTGATGAAGAAATAAAGTAGAAGCTTGCAAGTAAAACTAGGAGTGGGTATCAAGTGGATATGATCACATATGCTTAAGGCATCTAGTGGTCATGGTAAGAAGCAAGTATTTGCTTGCATCAGTATCAGTATAGGCTTGCATAAGTAGAGTATCTTGCAAGTGTTAGATTGCTCAATCAACTAGTAGTATTAGGCTTGCCTTGTGCAGAGCAGTGGTTGAAGTTCTCCTCGGATTCTTCTTCGTAGTATCCTCCTTCCTCCTCGTATCCTTGGTCGTTACTAGCGTCTATGAATACATACGAGGTACACAATCACCAAACAATACTTAACTACATTCAATCATCACACAAAAAGGTTCTATAGATGATCTAGCATCATCACTAACATTCAAGATTAAAGCACTTGTCTTATTTATTTTATTTTTAGAAAAGTAATTTCTACTCATTGAAAAACTACTTAAGATTTAATATTCTCCAACTCAAACATGGGATCATGTTGACACATGTCATCACCACATATTTCAGTACATGGGAATGTGATTTAAAGTGGTGTCACAATTTAATAAGGTTTAACCTTTTATTTCAATTAAATAAAGTGACTAGAAATGCCTATGTGGTATTCTTTTATTACTTGGACATTATTTTTGTAAGTAAACCAATATGTTTTTATATATTCTAAAAGGTATGATCAAATGTGATTTTTGAGAGTTGGAATCAACTCAAAAACTATTATGGTTGAAATTTGAAAAATGTTTGAATGCAGAAAAGCTTCTGACTTGTTATTTTTACCAAGGTTGATCTATAGATTCAAATGATTTGAATCCAACGGGCTTGGATTAAGCATTTCAATATCTTTCTAACAAAATTGGTTTCATTCAATTTGGTTCACTGAATCGAGCTGGGTTGATTTTTGAAACTAGGTACAGAACTGAGTTTAAATATAAATAGAAAAAGATAAATTCAAACGATTGGGCTGCAAGGAAGGGTAATGGGCGGCCGGTGTCACTCCATGGCGTGGTATAACGACGAGGGGGTCTACTGGTCAGTGGATCTTTAAACGCGAAGCGGTACGGGGCGATGTGGTGCGTTGGATTAGAATGAAGATCGACGGCTGAGGGTCGTCGTCGATGATGAACAGGTCACCGGCGAGCTCGAACCCTAGCGGCTCAGTGGGGGTAGTGGGAGGCTCACCGGGGCTCAGGCGAGGGTCAGCGATGCGGGCGAAGGACGAAGTCGACGACAGCGATTCTCCTAGCACCGACAGCTCCTCCTAGGGCAGCTCCAATCGATGGCTTCCTTCTTCTCCAGCAGCGGCGGGCTCCGATGAAATTCCGGCAATGCGTTGATCGCCTTGTTCCGGGAATGAGGTGGGGTGGTTCTGGGTGAGAGGGGAGTAGAATGGTGCGAAGAATTCGAGCGGGGGATGCCTCTATTTATAGTGGCGAGAGGGGACCGAAGGGCGCAAGCTGAGCTCGTTGTGGTCGACGGCACAGAGGGCTATCGGCGTGGGCGACGGTAGGGGCGGTGCTATGCTCCCTGGCGAAGCTCAACGGTGTGGTGGCGAGGCGTGGGGCGGTGCTGATCGGTCGGAATGCTGTGGTGCTCTGCGTTGGTCCGACGGAAGTTTTGATGGCGCACAGTGCGCGTGTTCCGCGCGGCGGCAAACGGGCATGTCTACGGGGTTGCTAGGGTGTTGGTGATCATGCGTGCACGCGAGAGGGCGGCGCGCGGTCTGGGGTGCTTGTCGAGCGTGGCGCACGGGGCGCGCTCTCGGCATGGTTGCAGAGAAGGTTGGCATGGCCTGGGCATGTGGTCTAGTGGCTGGCATTGCTCGCGGCTGGGACAGGGAGTGGCGGTGGGGTGCTAGCTTGCTCCCAGACAAGGTTGGCGAGGCTAGTGTTGCTCATAGCTTGTTGTCGACTATGGGGTGGCAATGGTGCTCTTGTCCTGCTCACCATTGATGATAATGGCCAGCTTACAGTAGTGCTAGTGATTAGTTAAGGTTGTTAGATGATCTACTAAGGCTAGTGGTGTCCAGAGAGGGAACAAGTTAGGCCCAAAACACTGCTCAACATAGTGTTTTGATTTTGTTTGATTTGCATCTGCAACCTGTTTGATGAAATGGCCGCATGAACTTAAGTTTTGAATTTTGAAAAGATTTTTGGTGGGTGTGCTAGGCATGTACTGGGGAGTCTGTAGATGCTTGGGTTTTGAAAATTGAGTTGGTTTGAGTGGTTTTTGAAATAGTGGGATCTTGCCATATGAAATAGATTCAATTTTAAACTGTCATTTAAACTAAGCATTTGAATGTTTTTGGATGATCACAAAGTGGGCCTTGGTACCTTATTATGAGTACTATCAAGGGGTGCAAAGATCCATACATGTTTCTGTTAAGTTCTGCAAGTTAGGGATAGCCAAAGTAGGCATGGGAGTTAAATTGGCCAAAGTGACCATTCACTTAATTTGTTTGTTTTGATTTGTTTGTCTTTGGGAAAAGTTTGGGGATTGTTTATATGATGTTTATTTCACCTTAGAATCATTTCACAAGCAAATAAACATATAATTATGGCAATTCAAAAGAATCCAAATTTTAATACATACACATATGAATGCTTTCATATTTTTAATTGGAAAAGTTTTTGTTAACCCTAATTTTGGTGATTAGAGTTTGATGATTCTAGTTTAATATTTTTGGGATGTTACAAACCTTCCCCCCTTAAACAAAATCTCGTCCCGAGATTTGAAAAAGGACGAAAAAGATTACCTAGGATTTGAAGAGATCGGGAAACTCCGTCCTGATGTGATCTTCGCGCTCCCAGGTAGCTTCCTCTTCCGTGTGGTTGCTCCACTAAATCTTGAGAAACTTGATGCTTCGGGTTCTGGTAGTTCTGAAAGCTTCTTCCAAAATACGGATGGGTACTTCGGGGTAGGTCAGGTCATCGTTGATTTCTATGGTCCGGTGATCAATATTCTTGAACACTTCAGTCTTCTCTGGAACTTCAAGGCACTTGCGAAGTAATGAGATATGGAACACATTGTGCTCGGATGACATATCTTCGGGTAGTTCCAATTGATACGACACTTCTCTTCGACGGTTCAGAATCTTGAAGGGGCCGATATATCTGGGGGCTAACTTTCCCTTGAGTTGGAAACGCTACATTCCTTTCAATGGCGACACTTTCAGGTATATGAAATCTCCTATGTTGAAGGCGAGGTCTCGACGTCTCTTGTCGGCGTAACTCTTTTGCCGGGACTGGGCGGTCTTGAGGTGCTCACGGATCTTGTGAACCTTCTCTTCTGCTTCTCATAGGATATCGGGTGCGAAAATCTGACTCTCTCCTACTTCCGACCAGTTCAAAGGGGTGCGACACTTTCTTCCGTACATGAATTCAAATGGGGCCATTTGCAAACTAGCATGATAACTGTTGTTGTACGAAAATTCTACAAACGATAGACAGTCTTCCCACTTAGATCCATATTCTAACACACAGTCTCTCAGCATATCTTCGAGTATTTGATTTACTCGCTCTGTTTGTCCATCGGTCTGAGGGTGATAAGCGGTGCTAAAATCTAGGCGGGTTCCTAAACCTTCTTGGACTTTCTTCCAGAATCTCGAGGTAAACTGAGTTCCTCGATCCGATACGATGTTCTTAGGGACTCCATGCAAACTGACGATTTTAGCAATGTATAACTCCGCTAGCTTCGAACTCTGATATGTGGTCTTGACGGGTAAGAAATGGGCGACTTTGTACAATATGTCCACTATGACCCAGATAGAGTCATTTCCCCTACTAGAAGTAGGCAATCCGGTGATAAAGTCCATTCCAATGGAATCCCATTTCCATTCCGGAATCTGCAATGGTTGCAACAATCCAGCGGGTCTTTGATGTCCTTCCTTGACTCGCTGACATATATCGCATTTGACGATATAGCTTCTGATTTCTCTCTTCATCTTATGCCACCAAAATTGCTCTTTCAAATCTTGATACATCTTAGTTCCTCCGGGGTGGATAGAATAAAGAGTATCATGAGCTTCCTTCAGAATAACTTCTTTCAATTCTGAATCTATTGGTACACAAAGGCGTCCTTTGTACCACAGAACTCCTTCTTCGTCTTCGGTGAATCTGGGTACTTTGCTTGTACCGATACGACGCTTGATTCCGTCGATACTAGCATTTCCTTTCTGCGCCTCTTTGATCCGGCTGATCAAAGTGGGTTGAAGTTCTATGCTAGCCAAAAATCCTTCACTCACTAATTCCATTCGGAAATCTTCCATCTCTTTGTGCAATCTTGGTTGCTCCTTCAAAATCATGGAGTTCAAGCGGCACGGCAATCTACTAAGGGCATCTGCTACCATGTTGGATTTTCCAGGGTGATAGTGAATGTCCATATCGTAATCCTTGATTAGCTCAATCCATCTTCTCTGTCTCATATTTAGCTCCTTCTGAGTGAATATATACTTCAGGCTCTTGTGATCCGAATAAATCTCACAAAGGTTTCCCATCAGGTAGTGCCTACATGTCTTTAGGGCTAGCACTACAGCTGCGAGATCGAGGTCATGGGTTGGGTAATTTTGCTCATGTTGTTTCAGTTGTCGAGATAGATAAGATATAACTTTGCCTTCTTGCATTAGCACATATCCGAGACCGATCTTGGATGCGTCACAATACACGTCGAAGGGCTTCGTGATATCTGGCATGATTAAGATTGGGGCTGAAATCAATCTCCTCTTGAGTTCTCGAAAACTCGCTTCACATTTGTCGGTCCATTCAAACTTCTTGTCCTTCTTCAGCAATTGGGTCATGGGTCTGACGATACTCGAGAATCCTTCTACGAACTTGCGGTAGTATCCCGCCAATCCGAGAAATGCACGAACTTGGGTTTGAGTGGTTGGGGCTTGCCAATCTTCGACATCTTTCACCTTTGCAGGGTCAACGGCAATTCCTCCGGCTGATACAATGTGGCCGAGGAATCCTACCTCCTGTAACCAGAATTCACATTTGCTAAACTTGGCATACAACTGATGCTCTCTAAGGGTTCCAAGAATGGTCCTTAGGTGTAGCTCATGTTCTTCTTCTGATTTGGAATAAATCAGAATGTCATCGATGAAAACAACGACAAACTTATCCAGGAAGTCCATAAAAATCTTATTCATGAGGTTCATGAAATAAGCGGGGGCGTTGGTTAATCCAAAAGACATGACTGTATACTCATACAATCCATATCTGGTGGTAAAGGTCTTTGGAATATCCTCTGCGAATTTTGAGTTGATGATAGCGTTCTAAGATCAATCTTAGAAAACACACAGGCACCGGTCAACTGATCAAACAAATCTTCTATCTTAGGCAAGGGTACTTGTTCTTGATGGTGACATCATTCAACTTCCGATAATCCGTACACAACGGTTACCTCCATCCTTCTTGTCCACAAACAAGACAGTGATCTCCATGGGGACGCACTTTTCGGTTGAATCAATCCGATTTCTAGCATGGAATCCAGTTGCTTCTTGATTCGCTAGTTCGACGGGTTCATACTATAGGGTCTCTAGGCTATGGGTCCGTTAGGGATTAGTTCAATGATAAACTCAATATCCCGATCTGGGGGCATACCGGGCAAAACATCTGGAAATACATCGGGGTATTCACAGACTATCCGGACTTGGTCAATGGTAGGTTGGGCTATACTCTCGTTGCACTTGAATTGATGAGGTAAGGAGATATATGCTCGACTGATATTCCGTCTGTACTGGCCATGGTTATGGCTTTCTTGGCACAGTCAATAAATCCTTTATGTTTAGACATCCAATCCATTCCTAGTACTACTTCCAAACCTTTAGTTCCGAGTACTATCAGATTAGCATAAAAATCTATGCCATGGATTCGGATAGGGATGGCTTTGCAGATTTGCCTAGCTTTGGTGGTTGAACCGGGGATTTGAACAATCATAACATGCTTCAGTTTGGTTGGTTGAATCTTACTAGTGCATGCAAATTCTTCGGTGACAAATGAGTGCGATGCACCAGAATCAAACAACACTCTAGCAAGTACTGAATT
Organism: Avena insularis; assembly: GCA_023614405.1. NCBI lineage: Eukaryota > Viridiplantae > Streptophyta > Magnoliopsida > Poales > Poaceae > Avena > Avena insularis. The sequence goes on from CM042685.1 coordinate 259,900,022, forward strand.
AACAGAAAACATACCCAGCACGACGTCTGGCGCTTCCTAAGCTTCTTCAGCATGCATGAGAAAAATACGGCCATTGCGGTTGAGTGAATTCCCTGGGGCAAACCTTCTTCCGGGCTGAACACGATGCTGCTGCTGAGCTGGGGTTGCGGCATTCTTCTTGTTGGGGCACTCGTTGGAGTAGTGACCCTTATTTCCACAGTCATAACAAGTCACTTGCGACTTGTCCTTTCTTTACTGAGTACAGCAATGCTTCCGATCCTCGGGCGGTGTTGGTGTTGGCGGTAGCATTGTTGTTGTTGAACTTGGGTGGTGCACGGTTGAAATTGTTAGAGTTGCCGGGGTTGTTGTGATTTCCTCCGGGCCTCGGGTTTCCACGGTTGGGATAGGTCGAACGGTTCATCGGGGGTCTGTTGGTTCTCGGGGCAAATCCTGGAGATGGGTTAGGGCGATACTTTGGGGTCTGATGGGTTCCTGGCTGATGCATCATGCGACGCTTGTGGTTCTCATTGTCTTGGTTGATCTTTCCTTCCATCTGGATGGCAGAGTCGACAAGGGCTTCAATATCAGCAAAAGGGATATTGACTAACACCGTCTGCATCTCATCGTGCAGACCATTCAAGAATCTCTCCTTCTTCTTGGCTTCAGTGTCGATCTCATTCGGGGCATACCTAGCTAATGACAAGAATTTGTCATGGTATTCTACTACGATCATCCTTCCTTGCTTTAGTTCACTGAACTCATCTCTCATTCTCTTGATCAAACCCGGTGGCACATGGGTTCTGCTGAACTTGACCTTGAATTCCTCCCAGGTCATCATCTGTCCTTCGGTCATTGCACGAACGCTGTTCCACCATGCTCTTGCATCTCCGGCCAGATAGTGGGTGGCGAACAGGACTTTCTCGTTGGCTTCCACTCTGGCGACTTCTAGGTTATTTTCCATGATTTGCAGCCAATCGTCTGCATCTAGGGGCTCTTCTGACTTAGTGAAAACAGGTGGGTTGGTGTTCTGGAAATTCTTGAGCTTAGATCCATGGTTGTCCTGATTTCCTTGGCCTTGATTGTTGTGGGCCAGCTATATCTATTTGAAGGGTGGCTAGGTTGGCTTGACGTTCAGCTCTTTCGACATGTCGAAACCAACATTTGCAGGATCTGCAACATCGGGTCCGGGAATGAACCACTTCCTCCGCGTGGCATCTGAAGATTGAGATAGATCATGAGAAAAGAGGGAAATTTCTAAGGTTCAGGGACTTTGAAAAAGTTTTTAAATTTTGACTCAGATTTTTTTTTTTGCAACTTGCTTTTCATTCATTCATAGAACACGATACAAACGCACACCACAACAAAGGTAAACAGATGGTTTTAAGAACCATTATGGAAACTAAGATACAGTGGGACCGAATACAACTCACTACGCTAGTGCTCAAGTGCTACTACTCCTTGGAGTCGGTGTAGTCGTCATCCTCATCATCATCATCGTCATGATGAAGGCGAAGTCATCCTCATCGGTGAAGAAATCCATAGCCTAATCTTCTAGAAAATCATCATCATCGCTGAGATAGGAGTAGGGGTCTCCACGAAGATCCTCTCCGGCATTCTCCCTTTCCTCCAACTGCATGTCTCTCTCATGGATGGTCTCCTCCAAATCCGAGATACAGTGGCGAAGACGGGCAATGATGCGCTCCTTCTTGTCGAGCTGACGGCGGAGAGACTTGCGATCCTTCGCTAGCATGGCGATGGTCTGATCCTTCGTCTTGATGATGGCGGACTTGTGGTTGGAGTAGTCACGGTAATTATCCAATTCCTGCTGACGATCATACATCATGAAGCTGAGGTGGTCCAAATGAGTCTTCAGCTCATGGTGGTATGGGGCTTCCAGTGGCTATCCCATACATCACGCCTTGGACAAAATTCAAAGCGGGTACCCTTGATCTGGTTGATACTCTGCCCACACAGACGGGCAAGAGCTTCCTGCATGGCCCTGGAAAGTCCATCAAGCCAGTTGTTCTCTCTTAAGGTGAACTGGATTCCCTCGGCAGTGGGAGGTTCAATCTTTCCTCGGAGACTTGCAACTGACGAGGTTTAATCTCGTCAATGCCCATTGTTATGGACTTGGGTTTTGGAGAAGATGGGGATGCTGGAGATCGCGGAACGGTTAGCAAACAAGCAATACGGGACACGAGGTTTACCCAGGTTCAGGCCCCCGGAGGGAAAACCCTACTCCTGCTTGTCTGCTCTTGATTACGGCGGAACCGGTGATTACAGAGGTGCGTAGATGCAATCTGGCGTGGAGGTGTGTATGCGAAAGTATGAGGTCAGAGATCTAGGTCGTGCCCTCCTAGCCTTTATATAGACTTAGGCAGGTCCCAGGCATAGACCTAGTCGGTTACAGGTTTTAGGGTTTACCCCTTTGAATTTCCTATCTACTCTAGTCTTGCTCTCCAAGGATCCGAAGGCGTCATGGGCCTTAGCCACCCGAAAGTCTTCATGGGCCTGCGTATATTTGCCGTGGGACTTCCTTGGGTTGGACCAGGTATGCTGAGATCATGTACCCGCGGGGTATAACCATGTCAGTAGCCCCCGAGTGATCAGTCGAATCATAGATTCGACTGAGGACTCTTCAATCCTTCGGGTGCAACTCTGTCTTTCAAGAGAAAATGTGTAGGGATTGTTGATGCGTGTGCCTGACTCACCCGACGGATCAGGGTCAGTTAACTGTCTTAGGACAAAACAACACGATCTTCTTCAGGTTCGAGTCCCTCAACTCGAACCCGGAACATATGCTGGCGTAATTCGACTCAGGCCGCGGAGGACTTACAGGAGTGGAATTCCAGTGAATTTAAATGTTGTACCCAACGCGTCCATCGGGATTTTTCATTGCGCCTGTTGGCACGGATTTATACTAGCAGAGCGCAGTCATGTGCGTTACCAGGCCATCAGATGATACCTGTAGGTCTTATCTTTGGGTCGCAGACATAGCATCCGAATTTCTATCACCGCGGAGGTGTTTCGGGTGGCCAAGGAGAATGTTGTTCACTTAGCATTTAATTGGGGCAAAGTTTGCCGGAAAAAAAATGTTGCATGCTGATTCGAAGGATCGCAGTCGAAAATTCATAGGGTGCGCACCAGCGCTCCCTATGGGAGTAGCCCCCGAGTGTCTGTCCGACTCGTAGACTCGAGCGGAGACTTTTATTCAGTCGTTGTTCAGCATCAGGTCCGTAGGACACAAATTTTTCGGATGCTTGAATCCATCCTCCCTATGGGAGTAGCCCCCAAGTCCGTAGTGGAGTCGCAGACTCGACGTAGGACTCGAAGAAACAGTTTAGTGTTGTAACGTGTTGTTCATTTTTCTTGCGGCGGTATCGATAGGAGTAGCCCCCGAGTAGTTAGTCGAATCGTAGATTCGAGTGAGTACTCTTTGCTTTGGAGCCGAAGAAATTGTGGTTGTTGCTAGTATAGCTGTTGATGACGTTACTGCTGACGATTAGTGACCTCAAGCGTATGCTGTGCCAGAGATGACGTGACTGGACGAACATGGGTCCCACCTTCTGACCTTGAATTGACCGGTCATGCGCGGCGTGGAGATAATTACGGCGTTTCCTCGATTTTCGCGCATAGTGGACGGCGTGTGGCGACGGTTCGTTGCGATGCTGACACGTGTATGGTCAGATCTTGCTGTTGGCGTTAGGTCTTCTTGATGGATGGTGATCATGCATCATCTTCATCCTTATAATCGTTGGGGAAAAATTTAATCATTTTTCACCGCAGCCATTCTCATTTCACTGCTCCGTTGTTCTCTGAGATTGTCTCGCTACGCACTGGAATATCCTCAGACATTTCCATCCTCAGTCCTACGCTCTCACCGCCGGCGCCACCGCACCGCAATGGGGAAGCCCAAGAAGTCTTGTTCTGCGGTTGGTACCAGCGCTGCTGGAGGCAAGAAGAGTGCTGCCGCCACCCATGTCACCGACGATGGCTGGCAGCGATCGGAGGCTGGCAAGAAGAGTGATCTCCGCAAGCTTCATGAGCGGGGCTTAATCCCGCAAGATAGGGAGGTCGTCCAACTCCCAGGCAACGAGGTAATTCTCCGTCCCCCCGTTGGGTTTCGGGTTATGTTCGTTGCTTTTGTTCTTCGGGGCTTCTCCTTCCCAGTCCACGACTTCCTTCGTGGACTGCTTTTTCTTTACGTCATCCAGCTGCATCATCTTTCCCCCAATTCTCTTCTGCACATCGCTTGTTTCATCACTTTCTGCGAGTGCTGGCTCGGTATCGAGCCGCACTTTGGCCTCTTCCGGAAACTCTATTCCGTGAAGAGGTTGTCTGGTTCTGATGGTGTTTATCCCATTGGGGGTTACATCATCTCTCTCAAACCCAATCTTATTTTATTCTCTTTTTCCATGTCTGAATCTGTCCAGTACTGGCGGAGGCGATGGTTTTACATCCGCGACTCCATGGTTGTTCGGCAAGATTTGGTCTTGTCCCTTTCATTCCCTCCCAAAAGATCGAGCCGAAGAGGTCCTGGAAAAACCAGATCTTGGATGGCGAGGTAGCGGAGATAGAGTCTCTCTATCGTCGGGTGGAGGATCTCCAGCTGATTCCTGATAAGGAGGTGAACAGTGTGGATATCATCCGCACATTCCTGAAACGTCGGGTGCAACCGCTCCAGGCTAGGGCGCACCCGATGTTCCTTTACGCTGGTCGTCGTGACCCGACGAGGGTTTCGGCTGAAGAATTCTCCAGGGGAGATCTCGACGGTGTCCTTCGCCCGCTGCTGAAGTTCAAGGCTGGAGAGGATATCCCGGGGAAATCGCTGACTTCTCCGTTCTCTGCTTCCCATCCTGTTCCACAGGTGTAGATCCGGGTCGTGCGCGTAGCGCTATTTTCGACTGCATTGTTCTTGTATTTGTTTGCTAACAAATTTTCTTCTTCTGTGCAGGAGTTCAAGGTGTCGGGCATGTCGCCACCGCTTCCCGAATTGTTTCCGGCTACACCGGACAATGAGGTAGTGGATTCCATGTCCGAGATGCCATCGGCGCGATCTCCGGCTGAAGAGGCCAACGAGTCGAGCGAGGACCACACTCGCAAGCGGACACGTAGCTCCAGCGAGTCTTCGGATGCCTCGACTCCTCCGACTCCTAGGAACTCACTGTGCCTTGACCGTCACAGGGATGGGCATGGGGGCTCTTCCTCTCCGATTCCTGCCGTTCCTGTGCAGGCTGTGGCACCGCACCCGTCGGCGAAGCGGAAGAAGTAAGAAAAGAAGGAAGAGAAGAAAGAGGAGAAGAAGGTCCGGAGGACTCCTCCCGTCTTCGACTTGAGCGAGCTTGACTCGTAAGTTTCTTTAGTCATGTATTGTCTTTCTTGCTTGTTTCCTTTGTACTTTTGCTAATTTGTCTTTGTGCAGCCACTCCTCCAACGATTCTTCCAGTGATGGTGCTCGGGAGATGATGGGGGAGTCGAAAGTCGTGCTTCCTCCTCCTCAGACGGTGGCCACCTCTAAAGGCGCTGCTCTAGACCCTTCTCCGCAGGAGGTTTGGGTGGTTGCGCCTCAGAAGGCTGCAAGCGGACCTTCAGAGTCGCCGTCGAATCATGTAAGTAACTCTGCTTCCTGCCACGGGGGGAGCCCCCGAGCATTTTTTATGTGATCCTTTGATTATCTCCTTTGTTCCTACCTCGGGGGGATCCCCCAGGCATTTGTAGGGTGGTTTGCTTTGTCGTTTTTCTTTCGAGTCTTGGGGGGAGCCCCCGAGCACTTTCGTATCTGTGACTTGCTTCTGCTTTTTCTTTTGGGCGTAGCCCCCGGGCCCTTCTTTTGACTAGTAGTTCTTTTTTCTGCAGCCTTTTGTGCAAGATGCCAATCGACTGGTGCAGCAGCACCTGGCGCTGGAGGCCAGCCTCAAACAGCTTCAAGGTACTTTTTATGCCTTGGTCTTTGTTTCTTCTTGTATTCCTGTCCTGATTATCCGACGCTTGTATTGGTTTATTGCATAGGATCACAACACCTCCCTTCGCGAGATTGATGCTCTCAAAAAGAGCCTCGGTCAAGCGGAGAAGAAGGCCGAGGTCACCGCTGGTGACAGGGAGCGCCTCGAGCTGGAGTTGGCTCATGCTTGAAGGCGAAGAGCGCTGCAGGAGGCTCTGGACATGAAGAAGCTCGCCATCGCCCGCTGGCTTGTGAAAGAGGGGTGGCCGGCAAGCTTATGGCAGCTACCAAGGCTGTTTCGGGTGAGTATCTTGACCTTTGTCTTTTTTGATTTCCTTGTCTTTCTTTCGTGGTGCTTTCGTTCATTCTTCTTCCTTGTTGTCTTAGATGCTGCGGGCATCGAGTTTGATCGCGGTACTCTGGAGCACGGGAGTGCTCTGGATGATGCTACTGCGGCGGTCGAAGATCGCTGCAGCACCGTCATCAACTCGCTTGCCAAGGATAAGGAGGTCCTTGGGAGCTTCTACAAGGATCTTATTGAAGGGTTTCGCAGCATAGTAAATCAAAATTTTCTACGGAAGCGAACAGAGGGAAAGCCAAGATCTAATCTAGGAGATGCAAACAACGAGAGAGATTGGATTAGATCTTCATACCCTTGAAGATTCGCAAATGAACGTTAAATCGAACGTGGGTGATGTAGTCGTACTCGCTTCTCCTCCTCGCGATCCGATCCGATCTAGCACCACAAGTGGCGGTGCCTCCGTGAGATGCACACGTGCAGCACCTCGACGTCTCCTCCTTCCTCGGACCAGCAAGTATGGTGGAGAGATGGATTGGATCTACAACACGACGGCGTGGTGTATATGGTGGAGAATTTCTGTTGCAGGGCTTCGCCTACAAACAGTCGGGAGGGAGAGAGGAAGGACAGCAGGGCAGCTAGGGTTTGGAGGAAGGTGTGTGTTGGGGGGAGGGGGCGCACCAGCCCTCTATATATAGAGGGGGTGGCGGCGGCCAGCCCTAGCCCCTCCTCCAAGCCTATCTCTAGTTTAAACGATTTAAACTCTCCCCTTATCTAGAAACCCTATCTCTAGTTTAAACGAGTTTAAACTTATCTAGGATCGGCTGGGCCCTATGGGGCCTTGTGCCCCTGGCCCAATGCGGCCAGGACACTCCCTCATAGGCCCATGCCCCCTCCCGGAAGGTGGGACCACGTTGGCCCCCTTCCGGAAGGTTCTAGAAGCTTCTGGTACAATACCGATTAACCCGGAACAATTCTGAACTCCAAAAACTGCACTGCCTTATATGAATCTTATTCTCCGGACCATTTCGGAACCTCTCGTGATATCCCGGATCCCATCCAAGACTCCGAACAAAAATTCATAAACCAATTATCCAAACTATCCTAGCGTCGAGACACGTTAAGTGTGTGACCCTGCGGGTTCGAGAATATGCAGACATGATCTTCTATCAATAATCAACAGCGGGGTCTGGGCACCCATATTGACTCCCACACATTCATCGATGATCATATCGGATGAACCATGATGCCAGGATTCAATCAATCCCATATATATTCCCTTCGTCTCGCGATATTTTACTTGCCCGAGATTCGATCGTCGGTATCGTCATACCTAGTTCAATCTCGTTCACAGCAAGTACTTTACTCGTTCCGCAATCCGATATCACTTTGTGATTAACTCCTTAACCACATGCTTGCAAGCGGTGTTGATATCGATTACCGAGTGGGCCCGAAGTATATCTCTCCGACTTGGGAGGGACAAATTCCATCTCGATACATACAACCCAACAGATACTTTCCGATCACCTGAGAGACACCTTTATGATCACCCTCTCATAGGATGACGTTTGATGACCTCAAAGCTTTCTTCCGATACCAGGGAGTTGCATTATCTCATGGTCTAAGGAATATAATATTTGACATAAGAAAAGCTTCGCAAAGACGAACATGATGACACAATCTAATTGCTTCGCTTAGTTTGGGTCTGTCCACCATATCATTCTCCCAATGATATGATCTCATTATCAATTGACAACTCATGTCTATGGTTAGGAAACCTTAACCATCATTGATCAATGAGCTAGTCCATAGAGGCGTACTAGGGACACGGTGTTGTTCACAAACCACACAAGTATTAATGTTTCCGCTTAATACAATTCTAGCATGGAATATAAACTTTATCATGAACAAGAATTATAATAATAACATCTTTATTATTGCCTCTAGGGCATAATTTCAGATCTCCCACTTGCACTAGAGTCAATAATCTAGTTTACATTTGGCAACAATCTCACACCCATGGCTTTGAGGTCTTGATCATATTTTACGTGGAAGAGGTTTAGTCAATGGATCTGCGACATTCAGATCTGTATGTACTTTGCTGATCTTCAGATCTCCATCTGCTATATAATCTCGGATTATATGAAACTTGCGGTTGATATGCTTGGTCTTTGGATGATATCTTGGTTCCTTAGCGAGTGCTATGGCGCCGTGTTGTCACACAATATCTCCGATGGGTCCAATGCACTTGGAACCACGCCAAGCTCGATGATGAAGTTTGATCCAAACTCCTTCACTTGGCGCTTCTGCGGCAGCCATGTATTCGCTTCTCATGTAGATCCCGCGATCACGCTTTGCTTGCAGCTTCTCCACTCACAGCTCCTCCATTCAAAATATACACGTATCTGTCGAGATTTACAATCATCCTTGTCGGTGTCGAAACTAGCATCGACGTAACCTTTTACTGACATGTTCATCACCCCCATAGACTAAGAACATTTCTTTAGTCCTATTTAGGTACCTTAGGATGTTCTTGAGGGCTGTCGATGTTCCACTCTGGATCACTTTGATATCTTTCGTCAAACTAAGAGCATTGGACACATCCGGTCTAGTACACAGCATGGCATACATGATGGAACCTATGGCCGAGGCATAAGGCACTTTGCACATAGCTTCCCTATCATTTCATCAGTGGACACTGAGCCTTGCTCAATATCTTACCTGACAACATAGGCACTGAACCTTTCAATGCCTTATCCATCCTGAACCTTTTCAGAACTTTGTCTAGGTATGTACTCTGGCTTAAAGCTATCAGGCGTCTTTGTCTATCTCTATAGATTTTGATGCCCAATATATAAGCAGCTTCACCTAGGTCTTTCATTGAAAAACACTTGTTCAAATAACTCTTCATATCGTTAAGCATGTTGATGTCATTTCCAATAATCAATATGTCATCCACATATAGTACCGTAAGCGTCCGAGCTCCCTCACTTTCTTGTAGATGCAAGCTTCGTAGCAATTTGGAACAAATCCAAAGCTCTTGATCACTTGATCAAAACGAAGGTTCCAACTCCGAGATGCTTGCTTTAGTCCATAAATGGAACGCTGAAGTTTGCATACTTTATCAGCATCCTTAGGATCGACAAAACCGGGTTGCATCATATACAACTCTTCATCAATGTTGCCATTGAGGAAAGCAATCTTGACATCCATTTGCCATATTTCATAATCATGAAATGCAGCAATTGCTAATAAAATCCGAATGGACTTAAACATCGCTACAGGAGAGAAAGTCTCATCGTAGTCAACACCTTGAACTTGTCGAAAACCTTTCGCAACAAGCCGTGCTTTATAGGCGGTAACATTACCATCGCGTCCGTTTTCTTCTTGAAGATCCATTTGCACTCAACGGCCTTTTCGGTCGCTAGGAGGTCCACCAAAGTCCATACTTGGTTTTCGCTCATGGATCCCAATTCGGTTCATGGCTTCTAGCCATTTCTCGAGTCTGGGCTCATCATCGCTTCCTCATAGTTCGTAGGTTCACTGTCTTCTACTAACAAGACGGTCAAACAGGTTGCCGTACCACTCGGGAGGGGCAGCGACCTTGTCGACTGCGACGTTCAAGATGCGACATCGTCCAAGCTTCATGATCCTTGTCATTAGCTTCCTCTATTGTTGGTGCGGACCTTTGGAACAATTTCAGGTCTTTGCGCTACTCTCCAATTCAAGAGAAGGTTCAATAACCTCGTCTAGCTCTACTTTCCTCCCACTCACTTCTTTCGAGAGAAACTCCTTCTCAAGAAAGGAACCGTTCTTCATGACAAACACTTTGCCTTCGGTTACGTGATAGAAGGTATACCCAATAGTTTCCTTAGGGTATCCTATGAAGACGCATTTCTCGCTTTGGGTTCGAGCTTGTCGGCATCAACTTCTTGGCGTAAGCTTCGCATCCCCAAACTTTAAGAAAGCGACAACTTAGGTTTAGCACGAAACCACAGTTCATACGGTGTCGTCTCAACGGATTTAGATGGAGCCCTATTTAAAGTGAATGCAGCGGTTTCTAATGCATAACCCCAAAATGATAACGGCAAATCAGTAAGAGACATCATCGATCGGACCATATCTAATAGGGTTCGATTCCGGCGTTCAGACACACCATTGCGTGTGGTGTTCCGGGCGTGAGTTTTGAAACGATTCCACTTGCTTTGAGATGCGTGAGAAAATCATAACTCAAATATTCGCCCCACGATCGAATCGTAGAAACTTAATCTTTACATTACGATGGTTCTCCACTTCATTCTGAAATTCTTTGAACTTTTCAAAGCGTTTTAGATTTATGTTTCATTAAATAGATATACCCATATCTACTTAAGTCATCGGTAAAAGTGAGAAAATAGCGATATCCACCGCGTCAAAACACTCATCGGTCGCATACATCGGTATGTATGATTTCCAACAAGTCCGTTGCTCGCTCCATCACACGGGAGAACGGGTTTTGATCATCTTGCCCATTAGGCATGGTTCGCATGTGTCAAATGATTCAAAATCAAGAGACTCCAAAAGTCCATCGAATGGAGTTTCTTCATGCGCTTTACACCAATATGACCTGAGCAGCGATTGCCACAAATAAGTAGTATTATCACTATCTACTTTGCATCTCTTAGCCTCAATGTTATGGAGGTGTGTTTCATCCCTTTCGAGATTTAGAAGAAATAAACCACTCACAAGAGGTGCATGACCATAAAAGATGTTACTCATATAAATAGAACAACCATTATTCTCCGATTTAAATGAATAACCGTCTTGCAATAAACACGATCCAGAAATAATGTTCATGCTCAACGCAGCACATAATAACATTTATTAAGGTTTAAAACTAATCCGAAGGTAAAACTAAGGAGAGCGTGCCGGCCATCACATCAACTCTTGATCCGTTGCCAACGCGCATCGTCACCTCATCCCTACATAGCCGCCGTCATTCCGTAGCTCTGTTTGAGTTACAAATATTAGCAACTGAACGGTATCAAATACCTAGGCACTACAACGAGGGCTAGTAAGGAAAACATCAATAACATGTATATCAAATATACCTTTGATGGTGCCACCTTCTTGTCCGCTAAGTACTTGGACGATTAAGCTTCCATGACCCTTGTCCTTGCAATAGAAGCACTTTCGGCTTAGGACCGGACTTGAGCTTCTTCTCAGCGGGCAACGCTTGCCGCCTTTCTTGAAGGGCTTCTTTGCACCTTTACCTTTCTTAAAGGAGGGCTTGTTGAACATCAACACATGATTATCCTTCTTGATGTCCACCTCGCAGCCTTGACTTTGCGAAGAGCTCGGTGATCGTGTCGATGGAACCAATCTGATTATGAGTCACTACAAAACTTTTGTAGCTGGGAGGGAGTGATTGCGAACCTGTCAATCTTGAGCTCCTCTGGAATCTTGCATCCGCTTGCTCATAGGCGTTGAGTGTAGCCAGACATCTTAATGGCGTGCTCACTAACGGAACTCCCTTCCTCCATCTTGCGCTTAAAGAACTTCTCGGAGATCTCATATCTCTTAAGCGGGCTGAGTCGAAACATGGTTTTCAACTCTTGAGAATCTCAAAGGGCCGGGATAGTTTTCAAAACGATTTTGAAGTTCGGTTCCATAGCAAACAACATGGTACTCTTAATCACACCATAATCATCTTTCTTGCCGATAGACAGCTTTCTCATCAGCCGGTAGCGATTCTTGACGGGGGGTTACCTAACGCTTTCTCAAGGACATAGTCCTTTTGTCCTCGAACAGAATGATTCTTAGATTGCGGAACCAGTTGGTGAAGTTATACCCATTGTTTCTAAGCTTTTCTTTCTCGAAAAGCGTTGAAGTTGAAGTTGGACTTGGCCATGTGATCTACAGTATTTGCAAGTACAATTTAGACTATGTTCATGATAAATAGTTCAACTTAATCAAATTACTAGATGAACTCCCACTAAATTCAACATCCCTCAAGTTGCTTAGTGAACACGATCCAAATTCACCACACCTAATCCGATCTTCACGAGAAGAGATGTGGTTTCAATGGTGGACAACGAAGTGTTGATCATATCATTCATATGACTCATGCTTAACCTTTCGGTTCATGTGTTCCGAGTCCATGTTCCATACATGCTAGGCTCGTCAAGTTAGACCCAAGTATTTCCGTGTGCAAAACTGGCTTGCACCCGTTGTATGTGGCGTAGAGTCTATAGCACCCGATCATCACGTGATGCTTGGACACGACGAACTTTCATAGCAGTGCATACTTAGGAGAACACCGTTTTGATCTTGATCTTTAAGTGAGGAATCATCTTATAATACTACCGTCGCGATCTAAGCATAATAAGATACATGAAAGGATAAACATCACATGCATATAACTTTATGTGACATGGTATAGCCAATCTTGGCAATGATCTCCATCTTGTGCGTTCGGCATGATCTCCATCACTCCACCATGATTGCCTCCACCACGAATAGCAACTACAACTATTGCTAACTACTTAGCGATAAAGTAAAGCTATTACATGGCGTATAAGAAGTTGACTACTTGGGTCATACACAATTATAAAGACAACCATATGGCTCACTGGGTTGTGAACTCATCGACATGCAAGTCATGAAACATTACAAAACATGATCATCGCATACATTATACACATCACATCTTGGGCCATACCATATCACGAAAACACTCCTGCAAAAACAAGTTAGACGCCTCTACTTTGTTGTTGCATGTTTTACGTGGCTTATGGGAGTAGATGCTAAGAACGATTCTTACCTACGGAAAGCCACAACGGTGATATTATGGTTGCCAAACTCGGTGTTAATCCCATGACAACTATAGTGAGAAAGCGACATCCACCGGCCGCATGTGTGGTACAAGCCACACGTCAAGTCTGAGCCGGTCTCATGACGGCGTCGCGTAAGGTTGGCCTGGACCACTTCAATCTCACTATCCGCGTCATAAGAAGAACACAAACAAGAGGCTTGCAACAGAAAACATCAACGCCCGCAACAACCATGTTGCGTTCTACTCGTGAAACACATCTACATAGATCTAGCTCGATACCCTTTGAAGGGTTTCGCGGCATAGTAAATCAAAATTTTCTACTGAGCGAGCAGAGGAAAGCCAAGATCTAATCTAGGAGATGCAAACAACAAGAGAGATTGGATTAGATCTTCATACCCTTGAAGATTACCGCAGCGTTAAACGCTCGGAGCGTGGGTGATGTAGTCGTACTCGCTTCTCCTCCTCGCGATCCGATCCGATCTAGCACCACAAGTGGCGGTGCCTCCGTGAGATGCACGTGCAGCACCTCGGCGTCTCCTCCTTCCTCGGACTAGCAAGTATGGTGGAGAGATGGATTGGATCTACAACACGACGGCGTGGTGTATATGGTGGAGAATTTACTGCAGGCTTCGCCTACAAACAATCGGGAGGAAGAGAGGAAGGACGGCAGGGCGCTAGGGTTTGGAGGAAGGTGTGTGTTGGGGGAGGCGCGCAGCCCTCTATATATAGAGGGGTGGCGGCCAGCCCTAGCCCTCCTCCAAGCCTATCTCTAGTTTAAACGATTTAAACTCTCCCTTATCTAGAAACCCTATCTCTAGTTTAAGCGAGTTTAAACTTATCTAGGATCTGGGCCCTATGGGGCCTTGTGCCCCCTATTGAATGGCCAGGACACTCCCTCATAGGCCCATGCCCCCCTCCGGAAGGTGGGACCACGTTGTCCCCTTCCGGAAGGTTCTAAAGCTTAGGTACAATATCGATTAACCGGAACAATTCGAACTCCAAAAACTGCTTGCCTTATATGAATCTTATTCTCCGGACCATTCGGAACCTCTCGTGATATCCCGGATCCCATCGAGACTCGAACAAAAATTCATAAACCAATTATCCAAACTATCCTAGCGTCGAGACACGTTAAGTGTGTGACCTCGGGTTCGAGAATATGCGGACATGATCTTCTATCAATAATCAACAGGTAGTGCAGGCACCCATATTGACTCCCACACATTCATCGATGATCATATCGGATGAACCACGATGCCAGGATTCAATCAATCCCATATATATATTCCCTTCGTCTCGCGATATTTTACTTGCGAGATTCGATCGTCGGTATCGTCATACCTAGTTCAATCTCGTTCACAGCAAAGTACTTTACTCGTTCCATAATCCGATATCACTTTGTGATTAACTCCTTAACCACATGCTTGCAAGCGGTGTTGATATCGATTACGAGTGGGCCCAGTATATCTCTCCGACTTGGGAGGGACAAATTCCATCTCGATACATACAACCCAATGATACTTTCCGATCACGAGAGACACCTTTATGATCACCCTCTCGTAGGATGACGTTTGATGACCTCAAAGCTTTCTTCCGATACCGTGGAGTTGCATTATCTCATGGTCTAAGGAATATAATATTTGACATAAGAAAAAGCAAAGATGAACACGATGACACGATCTAATTGCTTCTTAGTTTGGTCCATCCACCATATCATTCTCCCAATGATATGACCTCATTATCAATTGACAACTCATGTCTATGGTTAGGAAACCTTAACCATCATTGATCAATGAGCTAGTCCATAGAGGCGTACTAGGGACACGGTGTTGTTCACAAACCACACAAGTATTAATGTTTCCGCTTAATACAATTCTAGCATGGAATATAAACTTTATCATGAACAAGAATTATAATAATAACATCTTTATTATTGCCTCTAGGGCATAATTCCAACACTTATCCCCAAGGGCGTGACCCTTGACGATGTTGATGCCCTGGCGGAGGCCCTGTCAGCCGAAGCACCTGCGGCGTACAAGCGCAAGCAGAAGGGCATTGGCGCATCCGTCGGGCTGGCAATGGCCTTGGCGGCTGGAGCAGAGCTGGACCTTCATCAGGTCACTACCCGGATGCCGACGACTGCTGATGGATCCGAGGTAGCCTTCGCCAACTATGCTGCTTTCGTTATGGCGTTCTGGTAAGATGATTGATCTGCTGGCCGAGTACGCTAAAGCGGCGAGGGAAGCCAAAGCGAGGCGGCGGGCGACTCCGACTCAGAATGTTGCTTCGTATGTGTTGTAGCTGTAGGATAGTTGTAGCTTCTTTTCTTGTAAATATTTAGATGAACAATCCTTGTGCCACGTAGTGGCTTTTTGTTGCACTTAATGAATTTGCTGAGTTCTGTGCTCCTTTATCTGCATGTTCATGTCCTTGTCTTTCTGTTACTCTAGGGTCCTTCGAGTGATGATCCTGTTGACATTTCGGCTGCGGTGCAGCTGCGGCCATCCTTGGATGATGCGTCGCAGCTTGTGTTTCTTCGAGACCGTATCCGTAGCCTCGAGAAAGAGTTGCTAGCGGTGTGTGGCCATGCTGACGTTTGGAAATCCAAGGCGGATCGAGGCGGTGCCAGAGAGGAGTACTTGATGGCGGAGTTGCTTCGCTTGTCTGAGAAGCTTCAGTGTGAGTTTTTTCGAGTTGTTGCATGTTACCCCGGATGCGCCTGTTGGCATTTCATCTTATTCTTTTGCAAGTACTGCAGGTGCTAACATTGCTCCGAGGGAGGAGAAAGAGCGTGTTGCTGTTCGAATCAACTGCTTGACTCAGCAGGACATGGAGGTCGGCGAGTTCTTCTGGATGGACCGTGACCGTGCCATAGTCCTTGCGACGGTGCAAGACCGCATTCACCAAGTGTCGCGGGTGATTCGTCAGGTGAAGACTTCACTCGCGTCGGTTCGGCATGTGATGTTTCCACTGGATGATGCACCGTCGACTCTCTCTGGCCTTCTGTCGAAGTTTCGGAACGTGCATCATGTCAAGGAATTGGTGCGGCAACTTCATGAGGTGAAAGGCTTTGTCCCTTGTGAGGCTACACCGCCCTGATTTAGATCTATCTGTTGTGGCGGCTGGGCTGCCTCTTCGGCCAGATGGTGGCAAGTGGGATATGCATCCGCATTATGCGGCTGTAAGGCAGTATGCCGAACATGTCGTAGATCTTTTTGAGCAGCATGCTCAAGTTATTCTTCAGAATAGCTAGTACCTGTAAAAAGGACAGATGTAAAATTTGTATATATTTGTCTGGGCGTGTTTTGCCCTTTGTTATAAAGTTTTGGTTGTTGTTTGAGCACGTAGTGCTTTGTTCGCATACGTGTCCTTTTCGTTAGCCTGACGTTGTCAGCTACTCAGGTGTACACGTGTTATCCTCAGTCGACGAAATCGTGAGGTGTGGGGAGCCCCCGAGTGCGTTTGTAGCATGGAGTAAGAGTGCGAATAGAAAACAAAAATTTTGGGGCAAGACACTTAGCTTTATTTATATCGTAATGGAGGAGGTACATTGTTCGGCTGAGTAGCCTTGGCTGAATAGCCTTATTGAAAGTAAAAGGGGAGGTAGCTAGGGGTAGAATCGTCGCAGATGTGTGACGTTCCATGGGTTGGAGTATGCGACTCCAGATCCACGTGCTTGAGGCGATAGGCGCCTGCTGGGATGACTTCGGTGATGATGTAGGGTCCTTCCCATGGCGACTCGAATTTCTTTGGTCGCTCTTGCTTGAGTCGCAAGACTAGGTCTCCTTCAACGAAGGACCTTGGGCGCAGCCGTCGGTATGTGGTAGTTCTGCAGACTCTTTGGTACACTGCGATTGATCAGCTGCTATGTCTCTTGCCTCGTCGAGTGTGTCGACAGCGTCTTCGAGTGCAGCCGTGGATTCGGCTTCGCTAAAAGCGATGACCCGGGGGGCCTGGTGGCGTACTTTGGTATGCAACTTGGCTCCGTGCACCATGAAGAACGGCGTGTAGCCGGTTGAGCTGTTTGGCGTGGTACGCAGGCTCCATAGGACGGAGGGTAGCTCTTTCGTCCAGGCCCCGGCGAGTCGCTCGAGTGGGCTCATGAGGCCCTTCTTGATGCCAGCACCGATTAGGCCGTTGGCCTTTTCCACCTGCCCGTTCGTTTGCGGGTGCGCCACGGAGGCGTATGTGATGTTGATTCCGAGGCCTTAGCAGAAGTCTTGGAATTCTTTGGAGATGAAGTTCGATCCATTGTCAGTGATGATGCTATGTGGCACGCCGAACCTGTAGACAATGGATTCAAAGAACTTGACGGCAGTCTTGCCCTTTTGGTTAGTGACCGGCATGGCCTCAATCCGCTTGGTGAATTTCTCGACTGCGACCAGGAGGTAGACGTGCCCCCCTTTCGAGGACCTTTGCAGTTTGTCGATCATGTCGAGGCCCCATTGGGCGAAAGGCCAGGCCAAAGGTATGGGCCCAAGCTCTGACCCGGGTGCGTGTGGTTTGTCGGCGAACCTTTGGCACCCTTTGCATCTTCGGACGATGTCCTTTGCGTCGTTCATGGCCATTGGCCAGTAGAACCCAGCTCGTAGAGCTTTGGCGACAAGGGATCGGCTGCCTGCGTGATGGCCGCAAATGCCCTCGTGGATGTCTTGGAGTATGGTTTTCCCGTCACCGATGGTGACGCACCTTTGTAGTACACCCGAAATGCTGCGCTTGTACAACTCGCCATTGATGATGGTAAAGGCTTTTGACCGGCGAGATATGCGCTGGGCATCCGTCGGACTATCAGGCAGTTCTCCGTCTATCAAGTACTGGAGGTACGGTCGTGTCTAGGTTTCTTCGACTGCCAAGACCTGGATCAGGTTGACCACGGCGACCTCTGTGTCCAGTTTTTCGGGTCCTTCATGACCTTCGGGTAGCGTGGACCCCGAGCGCTCTGCCTCTTTGGGTGATCCCTTGGGGAATTTCCGCTTAATGGATGGCACGCAGATCTGTTCGAGGAACACACCTGGCGGCACCCTTGCGCAGGTGGAGCCGATGTTGGCGAGTCTGTCGGCCTCCTCGTTGCTTTCTCTTCCAACGTGCCAAAGCTCGCAGCCGTCGAAGCCTCCTTCGAGTGCGTTGTAGACTGCGCGGTACGCAATCATGTTGGCGGCGTGCGCGTCGCACTCATTCATCGTTTGCTGGACGACGAGGTTGGAGTCACCGTAGATGACCAGGCGCGTTGCGCTGCAGATTTTTGCCATCCTCATGCCATGGATGAGGGCCTCGTATTCTGCCTCGTTGTTGGAGGCTCGAAACTTCATCCGGAGGACGTACTTCATCTTATCGCCCTGCGGAGAGGTCAGTATGACCCCGGCTCCTGCTCCGGCTTCATGCTTGGAGCCGTCGAAGTGCATCATCCATGACTGCGTCATGTCTGGGGTGTCTGGCAGCTGCAGCTCCATCTAGTGTACAAGGAAGTCCGGGAGGACTTGAGACTTGATCGAATGGCGCTTCTCGTAGATGATGTCAAGAGGTGACAGCTTGATGCCCCACAGTGCCACGCGTCCTATGGCCTCCGGGTGGTTCAGGATGCTGTTCAGGGGTGCCTCATTGACGACCATCACCTGGTGCTCCTGGAAGTAGTGGCTCAACCGACGAGCCGTCATGAACACGCCGTAGGCGAGTTTTTGGTAGTGAGGGTACCTCTGTTTTGTTGGCGTCAATACCTCGCTGAGGTAGTATATTGGGCATTGGACCCCATGGGTCTTGCCTTCTTCGGGTCGCTCGACCACCAACACGGTGCTTACCACCTGGTGTGTGGCTGCTATGTACAGCAGTAGGGGCTCGCGCTCCTTTGGCGTAACCAAGACAGGCGAGGTGGATAGAAGCCGCTTTAGATCTTCGAATGCGTCGTCCGCCTCGGGCGTCCACTCAAATTTGTCTGCCTTGCGTAGAAGTTGGTAGAAGGGCAGGGCTTTCTCGCCCATGCGGCTGATGAACCTGCTCAATGCCGCTATTCGTCCTGCGAGCTGCTGGACACCCTTGAGATTCTTCGGCTTCTCAATGGCCATGATGGCCCGGATTTTCTTCGGGTTCGCCTCGATCCCTCGCTGGGAGATGAAGTAGCCAAGCAGCTGACCCGATGGGACGCTGAAGGCGCACTTTTCGGGATTGATCTTGATCCTGTAGCGGTCGAGATTATCGAACGTCTCGCAGAGATCGTCGATGAGCGTTCTCGCCTCCCTGGTTTTGATGACTATGTCGTCGACATAGACTTGGACATTGCGACCGATCTGGTCTTTCAGGCATGCCTGCATGCACCGCTGGTACGTGGCACCTGCGTTCTTTAGCCCGAAGGGTATTGTGTTGTAGCAGAACACTCCAAACGGCGTGATGAATGCCGTTTTCTCTTGATCTTCGACCTTGAGTCGAATCTGGTTGTTGCCTGAGTAGGCGTCAAGGAAGGAGAGTTTCTCGCATCCTGCGGTCGAATCGATGATCTGATCGATCCGAGGGAGAGGGAAGTGGTCCTTTGGGCAGTGCTTGTTCAGCGACGTGAAGTCCACGCACATCCGCAGGATGTCCGTGTCGTTTTTGGGGACCATCACTGTATTGGAGAGCCACTCGCTTTCTTTAATCTCCCTGATGAAGTCTGTAGCGAGTAGTCTGTTGATTTCAATCTCGATGGCTTCGTCCCACGGCTCGGATAGTCTCCGGATGGACTGCTTGACGGGCTTGGTGTCTGGAAAGACGTTGAGTGCGTGCTCGGCGAATTCCCTGGGAACTCCTGGCATGTCCGCAGGACACCAGGCGAAGATTTCCCAGCGCTCACGGAGGAATTCGATGAGCGCGCTTTCCTATGCGGGGCTGAGATCGTTGGCGATTAGCGCCGTCTTGGAGGCATCCGTCAGGTGGACCTGCACCTTCTTTGTGTTGACGGTGGAGTCGAAAGACATATCAGGTGCGTTTTGTCGTGCGACTGGGGGTGCCCCATTGTCCGTCACCTCGTGGAGCCTTACGAGCTCCTCTTGCATGCCGAATGACTGGGAGATTCTGTTGAAGTCCCTGTCGCAGTGGTCCGATCGGGTGAAGCTCCTTTGAACCGTGATGACGCCTCTGGGTCCTGGCATCTTGAGTAGCAAGTACGCGTAGTGTGGTACTGCCAGGAACCTTGCGAATGCTACACGCCCGAGGATGGCGTGGTATTGTGATGGCCAGTCCACCACTTCGAACTCGAGCCGCTCGCATCGAAGTTGTCCGGCTTGCCGAAGATGACATCCAGCCATATCTTTCCTAGGGGGAATATGCTCTTTCCTAGAACGATGTCGTGGAACGTTGTGTCTGACTGTTCCAGGCTGCATGGCGGGATCCGCATTGCTGCTAGAGTGCTTGCAAACATCAGGTTGATGCCGCTGCCGCCGTCCATGAAGACGCGGCTCATCTCGAAACCTCCGATCCGCGCCTCTAGCACCAGGGCAGCATGACCTGGGCGAGGGACCTGGTAGGGGTGATCCGGACGGCTGGACGTGATGCAGGACTCCGATCCGCTGAGGTACTCAGGGATGGCGGGTGGAGCGGTCACGGCCAGGTTGATCTGACGGGTGATTTTCTTCTGCACCCTATTCGTTGGGCGCCCCTTCTGGATCATCAGTGCTCCTTTCGGCGGGGGATACCCGTGCCCAGCGTTGTTTTGTGCTGGGGCGACTGGTTGGTTCGGGCCTCCTACAGGTGGCGGTGGAGGAGCTCCATGCGCTATTTCTCCTGGTGCGGGTGCGTTCCCAAATCCAGGGGGTGGAGCTTGCTGCCTCATCTGAACCATGCTTTCACTGAGCTTCTGGAACTCGCGGCAGTCCTTGAGCATGTGGCTTGCCTTCTTATTACCATCCTGCTTGTCGATGTATAAGTGGATGGTGCATGGACCCGACAGTTTTTCGTATGCTGAGGGTCCATTATCGCGATCGCGGCGCTACCATGACTGTGCTAGGCGTCCTCCATCGTGGAAGTTCACTCCACGGTATCCGCCGCTGTTGCGGTTGGCATCGTTGGGGCGATCGGCGTAGCCGGCCGCGACCATGTCGGGTCCATCGCGATCGTCGTAGACGCGCGATCTCCTCTTGCTACGGCGTTCCCGTCGCCGGCCGTAGTCGTCCTCTTCCTCCGAGTGCGCCCGGTGGACGGAATATTCATCGTCGGCCCACCTGTTGGCGATGTCCATGAGGTGGTCGAGTGTCTTGGGCTTGACGTGCCCAAGTTCCTCCTTGAAGTCCTGGCGCTTGACGCCGTCCTTGAAGGCGTCGATGGCCCTTTCTTTGGAGATGTGCGTCGCGGAGTTCTTGGTGTTGGACCAGCACAGTATGTACGAGCGAATGGATTCACCCGTTCGTTGAGTGCAGGCTCGCAACTCCTCGATCGAGGCGGGCCTCTTGCTAGTGCCTTTGAAGTTTCGGATGAAACTATAAGCCAGCTCCTTCCAGCTTTGGATGGATCCTGAAGATAGGCTGCTAAGCCAGATCCAAGTTGCGCCTGTCAATTGCAGCTGAAGGCATTGCATGGCGGTTTCCTTGTTTCCACCGTGCAGCTTGACGGACGACAGGTGGTCGCTGAGCCACGCCTTGGGGTCTTGCGTGCCGTCAAACTTCAGAGTATCCGAAGGAAGCTTGAAATTTCGCGGCATCCGTGTTCGTCGAACAGATCTGTTGAAGCACCGGGCCCCGCAGAGTTCTCCTTCGTCTTCGTCCATCTCGGATTCAGATGAGCATGCGCGCTTGGCTCGCGCTTTGTCGATTTTGCGCTATGTGAGCGCGTCTCTGGCGTCGTAATCGCGGCTGCGATGGCGCGAGCTCTTGTGCCTTCGAGGAAGGTCATGGTCCTCTTCTTCGGATGAAGGAGTGGGGCTGCAGTCAAAATTGACCGTAGCTTTCTTCTTCAGCTCCGTAGGAGCTTATTGGTAGAGCGCAGCTCCGACGAGTCTGAGTCCGGTAAGTGCGGACTAGTGCATGGCTCTTTTCGGGTCCCCCTCCGGAGGTGGGTGGGACACGAGGTACGCGGTGGCTGCCATGATCACAGCTTGCGGCGTTTTCAGGATGATGTTGCTGTCGGCATCCATCTCCATGAAGGATGCGTGGAGGGTTCGGGTCACCTCACGGCGCTCATTGGGGTCCATGTTCTCCGTCCGGGAGTGGTGCTTGTTGCCGTGGTTGCCGTTCGAGCTAGAGCCGATGCCCATGGCAGAGAGCGAAGCTCGTCGCGCGCTGGACTCTGAGGCTGCTTGCTTGCGTTTGTCAAGCACCTCTTGCATCTTGACCTATTTCTTGTGCTCCTCGATGAGGAGTAAGTGGTATGCCATCAGCAGGTCCCGTGAGGCATCTGCAGGCAGGATCGTGTTACCTACCACGGCGACACGTGCCTGGTCCCATCCTTCTTTGCTAAGGCGGATGACCTGGCCGGTGTCGTCCCCTTCGGGTGGAGGGATTGGCTTCTTCTATTCTCGGCATTTCTGTTCTGCGGGTTAGAAGGCGGATTAGGTGGCGGGTTGGGCGCTCGCTGGTCCACGTCACTCTGGATGACTACGGCGCATTGGTAGCGCTCGTAGATTGGTCCACTGCTGCCGCAGCTTTCGGATCCGGAACCGTAGGTCCCTTCGTCCGATGGCGGATCGCACAGATCGGAGTTGCAGCTGCTGCTGTCATAGGACTCATCTGTTGATGATGGTGTGCATAGCACAGGGTGTGGGGCCCATGAAGCAGGCTTGATTGATGGCATGGGCACCCGCTCTGGGAGGCGTAGGGTGTCGGTTTGCCCCACCTGGAAGCAGAAGCTCGCGAATAGGATCTCGAGTCCGTCACCTACGGGCTCGAAGTCCTTCATGGTGGCCGGTGAGTGGGCGATGAAGTCGAAAGCGCCGAAGAGGTTCCCAGTTCCCACAGACGGCGTGGGTTGGGACCGTCACGATCGCACAATCAGCGTCCCCAGTTCCCACAGACGGCGCCAATTGACGAGGTTTAATCTCGTCAATGCCCATTGTTATGGACTTGGGTTTTGGAGAAGATGGGGATGCTGGAGATCACGGAACAGTTAGCAAACAAGCAATACGGGACACGAGGTTTACCCAGGTTCAGGCCCCCGGAGGGAAAACCCTACTCCTGCTTGTCTTCTCTTGATTACGGCGGAACCGGTGATTACAGGGGTGCGCAGATGCAATCTGGCGTGGAGGTGTGTATGCAAAAATATGAGGCCAGAGATCTAGGTCGTGCCCTCCTAGCCTTTATATAGACTTAGGCAGGTCCCAGGCAGAGACCTAGTCGGTTACAGGTTTTAGGGTTTACCCCTTTTTGAATTTCCTATCTACTCTAGTCTTGCTCTCCAAGGATCCGAATGCGTCATAGGCCTTGGCCACCCGAAAGTCTTCATGGGCTGGCGTATATTTGTCGTGGGCCTTCCTTGGGTTGGACTAGGTATGCTGAGATCATGTACCTGCGGGGTATAACCATGTCAGCAACAATTAGCCACTACAGATCTTCTCCTCCTTGATCATTGAGCTGAGCTCCGAAGAACTCGAGGTGCGGACGCTCCAGAAGTTCCGAAAGCTGGTCCAAATCCCGCTCAAAGATAAGGTCCCCTCCATTCCCCAACTGATAAAACTTGTTGTACTTCACGTCCATCTATAAGAATATAGGATGAGTAGATTAGTAGAGTGATCAAGTGCGTCAAATTTTAGGTATTTTGCAAGAGTTTTTGAGGAACATGAATTTTTATGAAAGAATCAAGGTGATAAGAATGGGAATAAGTTTTTGTAAATATTTGCTTCCTGTGGTTTTGAAACTAAGTTTTTGATTCAAACGTCCAGTCTAATAGGGTCTCCTATGGTCAGGATGGCTCTGATACCAACTTGTCAACACCCGGATTTTTAATCCCAGATGCCTGTTATGCCATACATCGCAATCCCAGGATTACCATTTTTGCGAGACATAACAGATTTGTATACCACAGTACATCATCCATTACAAACCATACATAAGGTCTTACATAAATAAGGATCTCATGATCTAGTTCTTAATACAACTCAAGCAGCGGAATAACGTAATAATAAAGGTAGCGTAGGCGAAGCTCCATCTTCGGGATCACAAACAATGCTGACGATGGGAGATGATCCTAGTTGTCGTAACGTTCCTGGGG
This sequence comes from Avena insularis, assembly GCA_023614405.1. Lineage (NCBI taxonomy): Eukaryota > Viridiplantae > Streptophyta > Magnoliopsida > Poales > Poaceae > Avena > Avena insularis. The sequence continues at coordinate 259,924,217 of CM042685.1, forward strand.
TCCTTCGTCCGGGTACTCCTCTTCATAGTCTGGCCGCGGGAATAGCCAGGGACAAAGCCATGAGTAATCTTTAAGTACTCGCAAACTAATACTAACAAGTGAAGGGGGTTTTTGTAATAGGACACTAAGCTCTATGGTTGTTTTGCAAAAAGCCAGATTTACCTCTACTAAGTTCAGAAGCAAGAAGAGCTAGTTGAAATTTTATAACACCTAAGTGGGAACTTGTATTTCATATCACAACTCTGTTGTGGTCAAGTCAAAGTCTCAATTCATTTCACAAGTCATTTTGAAAACATCTGACGGGGGAACAGTATGGCCCTCTAAGCTGTCCATAATCATGACGGCTATTCGAATAGTTTGACACTCTGCAAAGATTATACACTTTCACCACAACATTCGATACATCCGTTAGGAACAAATCTTGAATTCACCATACTCAGTATGCGGATAATCAATCCTAACCTTTCGATTACACGCCCTAGTATAGGCACCTCTCCTGTGAGTTTGGCCTCCCAACCATGACCAACTGTCATCTTGGGCACTACATAGGTGGACAATATTCACAAGGTAGCCTCAGCTCAGACCTTGGCCGTGAGGGAACCCATACTAAGGTATGTAAGTTTCCAGTCAAGCCCTACCCAATTCTCGGGTATTGTGGTTGTACGGTAAAATTGGAATGGTATCGCATCCAGACAACCATCAGTTTTATAAAGGGCTAAGGCTCATGCCTCAACATTTTCATCACCAAAATCATCTGGTGTTCGGAAACACATGTCAAAACTGTTGGAGATATGCCCAAGAGGCAATAATAAGGTGGTTATTATCATATCTTCATAGTTATGATAAATGTTTACATACCATGCTATAATTGTATTAACCGGAAACATTAATACTTGTGTGATTTGTAAACATAAAAGAGTCCCTAGTAAAGCCTCTTGTTAAACTAGCTTGTTGGTTAATATATGGTCATGGTTTCCTGATTATGAACATAGAGATGTTATTAACAACAGGGTCATATCATTAGGAGAATGGTATGATGGACATACTCCTATAGATAAGCGTAGCATAAAGATCAAGTCATTTTAATAGTTCAATTGCTATAAGCTTTCTGATACATAGTAACCTAATTCCTTCGACTATGAGATCATGCTTATCACCATCACCGGAAGGATGCTTTGATGACATCAAACACCACCCCGTAACTGGGTGGCTATAAATATGGCATTGAGTGTTCGGAAAGTATGGGTTGAGACACATGGATCAAGAGTGGGATTTTTCCATCCATATGACAGATAGATATACTCTGGGCCCTCTCGGTGGAATGTCATCCAATTAGCTTGCAAGCATGTGACTGGATCACAAGGGATCACATACCACAGGAACGAGAAAAGAGTACTTATCGGTAACGAGGTTGAACTAGGTATGCAGAGATACCGACGATCAAAACCTCGGATAAGTAAACTAACATGAGACAAAGGGAAATTGGTATCATATGTAAGTGGTTCATTCGATCGCAAATTAATCGTAGAAATATGTGGGAGCCATATGAATTTCCAGATTCCTCTATTGGTTATTGATCGGAGAAGTGTCTCGGTCATGTCCGCATAATTCACGAACCGTAGGGAGACACACTTAAGGATTCGATGTTGTTGAGTAGTTATGGAATGATGAGTAAGAGACCGAATGTTGTTCGGAGTCTCGGATGGGATCCGGGATATCACGAGGAGATCCGGAATGGTCCGAAGAATAAGATTCATATAAGGAAAGTCCTGTTTCGGAGTTGGGGAATGATTCCGGTGTTTTCACCGGGAATGTTCTAGAAGGGTCCGGAAGGTCCGACGCTCCGGAGGGGAAGGGTACATGAATGTGTCATGACAATATGGAATGATTGCATCATGTACTAGGTCACTTGGCTGGGCAAAATAAAGGGAGAAATCAAATCCTAGTTTGAAAGTCAAACGCCAATTTGAAAAAGTCAAACGGCAAGTTTGCTTGGTGGAGGGAGAGTAGGAAACCTACTTGGGGAGGAAGTCTCCTCCCTCCACCCGCCGGCCAAGGAGGAGGAGTTGGAGGAGGACTCCCTCCTCCCAAGCCGCACCCTCCCACCTATATAAGGAGGGGTAGGGCTGCCCCTCTCACACACACCTAAACCCTAGCCCCAAGTCACTGGCCACCTCCTGCTGCCGCCGCCTAGGGCCTCCTCTAACTCGGCGAGTTAGGGTTTCCCCAAACCCTAGCCGCCGGCCAATCCCTCCCCTTGGTGCCCTCTAAACCCTAGATCACCAAGGCCTCTCTCATACTCCACCATACTCGCTCCGGCTTAAGGCGAAGCCTCAGAGATCTCCTCTACTTGACACGCCGTCAGGTCGCCTTAGGAATCGCGAGGAGAGTGCTACAATCTCTGCTGCCTGCTGGAACAAGGGAGAGGAAGGTCTTCATCGAGTACCGAACGTGTGACCGACTGCAGGAGCGCTGCCGGAACGCGGCGCCGAAAGGATCGTCTACGCGATCTTGAGATCGGCAAGTGTACGACTACATCACCCACGAGAATCTGCTCTCGTTAACCACTTTGGATCTTCGAGGGTTAGTATTCTATCAACTCGTTGCTACAATCTAGTAGATAGATCTTGTCTTGATCATAGATTAGATCTTGATTGTGTGTTCATGCGGTAGAATTTTTTTGTTTTCCATGCTACGAACCCCTATAGTGGTATCAGAGCCGTGTCTATATGTAGATCTATTGCACGAGTAGAACACAATGGTCATTGTGGGCGTTGATGCTTTTGTTGTCGATTGCTTCTTGTGTACTTTGCATCTTGCGGGATGGTGGGATGAAGCGGCCCGGTCTAACCTTACATGACATCGTTCATGAGACTTGCTCCACGCTTGACATGCAACTTGTATTGCATAAGTGGCTTTGTGGGTGCCTGTTTCTCCCAACATAGTTAAGATTCAATTTACAACGGGTGATTGACAATACTAGTATCAATGTTGTGGTTCTTGTTCGTAAGTTAGAACAACACTTATTGAAAGCCCCAAACCACGTAAAACATGCAAAGAAAATTAGAGGCGTCTAACTTTGTTTTGCAGGGGTGTGCTGTGATATGATATGGCCATGATTGTGATTATATATGATGTATGCAATGTCCCTTATTGTAAGTTGGCAACCGACAGGAGCCATATGGTTATTTTTAAAATTCCGTTAAGACCCGCATGTCTATTCAAAGAAGTTGTAATAGTTGATGCTAGTGGAAAACAACCATGAAGCGGCGCCATTGACCTTGACGCCACACCGGTGATGATGGAGATCATGTTCGTGCTTGAAGATGGAGATCGGAAGCACAAGTAGAAAGGCCATATCATATCACATATTATGAATTGCATGTGATGTTAATCCTTTTATGCATCTTGTATTGCTTAGTTCACGACGGTAGCATTATAAGATGATCCCTCCAGCACACAATCTCAAGTTTTAAAGTGTTCATCCTTAGTAAGCACTGTTGCTAAAGCTCGTTGTTTCGAAGCACCACATGATGATCGGGTGTGTTAGATTCTGCGAGTGTATACAACGTGAGCAAGCTAGATTTGCTCATGCGGAAGCTAAGGTTTGATCTTGACGAGCCTAGCATGTACAGACATGGTCTCGGAACACGGATCACCGAAAGGTAAAGCATGAGCATATAGTAGATATGATGAACATGTTGATTGTTCGCCATTGAAGCTACATCAACTCTCGTGATGATCGGTTTTGATGTGGTGGATTTGGTTCGTGTGATCACTAAAACAATGTGAGGGATATTGTTTTGAGTGGGAGTTCAACGGCAATATGATTAAAAGTTGAACATTATTTATCATAAACTAAATCAAAGTGAATTTGCAAAATTGTTGTAGTCATTGGCATCCGTTTACCACCTTGCACTTAGTTATAATTGAGATGATAGAACTATAGAATTCTGGTTAGTTACTTTACGAACTGGTATCGTATTGTTTTGAAGTGTTAAACTAAAGTTTAAAAATCCTATTGCAAACTTTCAGTAAGTTCCGGTTACTCCATGAAGTTTAATAATTGGTATTAAATCAAGAGTGACAATTCCAAGTGTTAGCGTATGAGTATCATGTTTGTCCCCGTGATTCTTGATATTCAAAGGATTGTCTTAATATCAAGGTTATCTAGGATCTGAAAGAGTTGTTTCAGAAACCATGATGTGTGGAAGATATTGTGATATCTGAAACGAAGTTTTGGTTGCAACATGATCGAGTATAATATGGCTAAAGTCATGTTCTCATATTTGATGAGAATTTGCAAAAGGTTGGAGACACAAGTTGTCCTAATCCTCCAAAAGGTTTTGGAGAGCAACCTTATACTCGCGATTCACTGTTATAAGCTAAAAGTAGCTTGATCATGGATAATCCCATGATAAGGGTGAATATTTGATGTAGGTAAAATATTTACTACACCAAGAGATTACTAAAGAAAGGAATTTGAAAGAACACCAAACATTTGATGATGGTGATCTACTTCAAAGTGCAAGTCCAAAGACATTGGTATTTTACTATACATGCTTTGGACTATGTGTCATGTATATGGCTCCACTATTGATGTTTGATACTGAATTTGTTGGTGTGAATCGTCATACGAAACAACACAATTCATGAACTACAATGGCCTAAGTAACTAGCAATAGTATATGTGATGATGTTCATCGAGAACAAATAAAGGGTTATTGTGCTACTTGTTAAACATCAAAGCTTTCCTTCAAGATTTGTTTTATCAGGTATTATGAGAACAAAAGGGTTGTTCAAATAATTGTCGTAATCTATAAAAGATGGATGATTCACAAATCTCGTTGGAGAAATTACATCCATAAAACTAGTGCTAAAAATGTCAAAAGACAAATTGATTGAAAGATCACTTAGGAAGTGACATCGCCGACATGAAGAAACTCCATGTGGATGGAATTTTGGGTTCTTTTGATTTTTTATCAAATGAAGCTTGTGTAACTTTCCTAGAGATAATTAAAACTTCGTTCATAGGCCAAAAGGGAACGAATGACTAGCTTATTGGAACTTGTACATATTGGTGTATGAAGTCCATTATGTGTAGTCAAGAGCGATGGATTTCAACTTCATATGCTTTCTCCGAAAATTTGAGTGAATATATGAATATTTACTTAGTAAGGATGAAGTATGAAACATTTGAAAAGTTCAAAGACTTTCAAGATGAAGTGCAAAATCATTGTAACAAGAATATAAATAGTTTATGATAAGATCATAAAGGAAGATATTTGAGTTACAAGTTTAGCATAATACCTAAGATTTAAGGAATCGTTCCGTGGATTTGCATTTCCCGAAACACCATAAGAGTATGGAGCGTTCGAGATATGTAATTAAACCTTGTTTGACATGGTAAGGTCAAAGGTGTAATTCATAAAACTGCCATTATATTTTAAAGATTAAAAGCTTTAGAGACTACTGTTTTTCCACTGAAAAGAGCTCCATCATAATCCGTTGAATTGACACTATATAAAGTTATGGTTTGGGATAAAACCTAAGTTGTCCTTTCTTAAACATTGGTATGCTATGCATAAGAAAGATGTTTGCAACCAAAATTGTATGAACATATCTTTGTATGTTATTTTGAATAATCGTTGAGTATTCCTCCATAACACCAAAGACAAAAATGTTTTCTCGCTTAGAACGTCAAGTTTCTTTGAGAAAGAAATTTTCCGTGAAAAGTTAAGTGGGAGGACAATAGAACTTTGATAAGGTTAAAAGAACCTTAGCTATATGTGCAAAGTTGCGCAGCACCGAAAAGTGTTAGGAGGCAAAGAATAATGCTCATGGCTCACGTGCCTCAAAGATTGTGGTCACGGAGGTCTAAGTTCCTATTGAAACAAGTAGGTCGGGTAAACAATCAAATAACAAGATTTGAGAGTTAAATCATTATTTGATAATAATGATCCGACTATATGCAAAGAAGCGATGATGGGCCCTGACTCCGTCAAATGGCTTGAAGCCATAAAATCCGTGATAGTTCCATATACGAGAGATCAAACTTTGAACTTGAAAGACCCTCTGGAAAGGTACAAGACCTTACAGTCGTATTTGGATCTATAAAGAAATAGACATGGATGTTTCACATCTATGAAATTATCGACATGTTGGGAAAGAGTTCACGACAATGTTCAAAGAGTTGATTATGAAAAGATCTGATCTTTCATTAAGCGATATTTAGTCTAGACGGATTAATGTAGCAACCACTACATATAATTTTGTTATGCGATAGTTGAATAAACAAAACAAGTTCTTCTATAAGAATGGTTACCTAAGACGTGTGCATGACACGGTCCAAAGTGTTTTGTTAATTCAAAGGATGCTAAAAGCATATGCAAACTTCAATGGTTGAAGTAAGCATCACGGAGTTGGAATCTTTACTATGATGAAACTGTTAAAAGAGTTTAATTTCATCGGAGACAATGAAGATGCTTGCACTTGCAAGAAATTAAGTGGGAGCGCTAAGACATATTTCTAATACATTATATGGAAGACATATTGTTGATTGGAAGTGATGTATCTTTTTATTAACACAGGATAAGAATTTCATCTCGATGAAAGGCTTAGGCAGAACCCGAATATTTGGCATCAATGTCTATATGGATAAATTGTGACGCCAATATGGTTGTGCCAGAAGTACATAGACGAGATATTGAATGAGTTCAATATAGAAACTACAAGAAAGGTTCTTGTTGCACAGGAAGGATTGAATAAAGATTTAAGTATTTTTTATACTTGATAGATACAATCACAAAGAGTATTTTATCAATCATGCTGTGATGTGTACAAATCCAGAAATGTCCTATGCTCTAAATGTTATGAGCATATACCAGAATAATTCATGAGATGATTATTGGACGATAGTAAAGATATTCTTATGATATTTTAAAAGAACTAAGAATATATTATTTTGTAGAAGTGACAAATAGATGGTTAGTTCATTGTAAAAGTATTACATTAATACTAGTTTTGTCACGAAGTACAAATTAAGTTTATCTCAATCTAAACTAAGGGTGGCACAATGTGATGGAAAGTAAGTTCCATAATGGATTTAGATGAGTTCCAAAGTTAAGACATTGTGACAGATACTGCAACAAAAGGCTAAGTATATAACTGCTATTATAGCAGCAAAAGAGGGCATTTGTGTCAAGTAGTTTGTTATCAAACTAGGTGTAGTTCACAGCAGGGATAATACTATGAAGATATATTGTACGACAATATTATCAACATGTTTTAACCCCAAAGAACTAAAGGTCACACCAAATGACCAAATTTGTACAAAGCCATCTCATTAGAGAATGAGTGATGCGTAGAGACGCAAAGACATGCAATTACACACGGACCTGGAAGTGTCAGATCCGGAGATCAGTTGACCACTAGCAATGGTGTACATACAACACCAGAAAGCCATAGGTGTTGAATACACAAAGGTTTGAAACTAGATTATTGACTCTAGTGCAAGTGGGAGACTGTTGGAGATATGCCCAAGAGGCAATAATAAGGTGGTTATTATCATATCTTCATACTTATGACAAATGTTTACATACCATGCTATAATTGTATTAACCGGAAACATTAATACTTGTGTGATTTGTAAACATAAAAGAGTCCCTAGTAAAGCCTCTTGTTAAACTAGCTTGTTGGTTAATATATGATCATGGTTTCCTGATTATGAACATAGAGATGTTATTAACAACAGGATCATATCATTAGGAGAATGGTATGATGGACATACTCCTATAGATAAGCGTAGCATAAAGATCAAGTCATTTTAATAGTTCAATTGCTATAAGCTTTCTGATACATAGTAACCTAATTCCTTCGACCATGAGATCATGATTATCACCATCACCGGAAGGATGCTTTGATGACATCAAACACCACCCCGTATCTGGGTGGCTATAAAGATGGCATTGAGTGTTCGGAAAGTATGGGTTGAGACACATGGATCAAGAGTGGGATTTTTCCATCCATTTGACGGATAGATATACTCTGGGCCCTCTTGGTGGAATGTCATCCAATTAGCTTGCAAGCATGTGACTGGCTCACAAGGGATCACATACCACGGGAACAAGAAAAGAGTACTTATCGGTAACGAGGTTGAACTAGGTATGCAGAGATACCGACGATCAAAACCTCGGATAAGTAAACTATCATGAGACAAAGGGAAATTGGTATCGTATGTAAGTGGTTCATTTGATCGCAAAGTAATCGTAGAAATATGTGGGAGCCATATGAATTTCCAGATTCCTCTATTGGTTATTGATCAGAGAAGTGTCTCGGTCATGTCCGCATAATTCACGAACCGTAGGGAGACACACTTAAGGATTCGATGTTGTTGAGTAGTTATGGAATGATGAGTAAGAGACCGAATGTTGTCCAGAGTCTCGGATGGGATCTGGGATATCACGAGGAGATCCAGAATGGTCCGGAGAATAAGATTCATATAAGGAAAGTCCTGTTTCAGAGTTGGGGAATGATTTCGGTGTTTTCACCGGGAATGTTCTAGAAGGGTCCGGAAGGTCCGGCACTCCGGAGGGGAAGGGTACATGAATGTGTCATGCCAATATGGAATGATTGAATCATGTACTAGGTCACTTGGCTGGGCAAAATAAAGGGAGAAATCAAATCCTAGTTTGAAAGTCAAACGCCAATTTGAAAAAGTCAAACGGCAAGTTTGCTTGGTGGAGGGAGAGTAGGAAACCTACTTGGGGAGGAAGTCTCCTCCCTCCACCCGCCGGCCAAGGAGGAGGAGTTGGAGGAGGACTCCCTCCTCCCAAGCCGCACCCTCCCACCTATATAAGGAGGGGTAGGGCTGCCCCTCTCACACACACCTAAACCCTAGCCCCAAGTCATCACCTCCTGGCCACTCCTGCCGCCTAGGGCCTCCTCTAACTCGGCGAGTTAGGGTTTCCCCAAACCCTAGCTGCCGGCCAAGCCCTCCCCTTGGTGCCCTCTAAACCCTAGATCACCAAGGCCTCTCTCATACTCCACCATACTCGCTCCGGCTTAAGGCGAAGCCCTGCGAGATCTCCCCTCTACTTTCGACACCACGCCGTCGTCTTTGTCGAATCGCGAGGAGAGTGCTACAACTCTGCTGCTTTGGAACAAGGGAGAGGAAGGTCTTCATCGAAAGTCTAACGTGTGACCTATCTTGGAGCACTTCCGGAAAGATCGTCTCACGCGATCTTGAGATCGGCAAGTGTCGACTACATCACCCACGGCTGCTCTAGATTAACCGCTTTGGATCTTCGAGGGTTAGTATTCTATCGACTCGTTGCTACAATCTAGTATATAGATCTTGGCTTGATCATAGATTAGATCTTGATTGTGTGTTCATGCGGTAGAATTTTTTTGTTTTCCATGCTACGAACCCCTACAAAAACATCTCAGTAGAATGATCCATCATTCCAAGGTTTTCATAACCATTTTCACCAAGTATTCCCATCTAAAGTTGATCAAGTTTTATGCTTAGCACTAGCATCTACAAATGGGAGTGAGTACTAATGAGGGGTGGTAAACTAGTGGAGTTTAACTAAGTTCAATCTCATGCCTTAGGATGACATCAAGATTATCTAGCTTAGGACAAATTTAATGATCTTTATGCAACCTTCAATTATCCTCCTAGAATCTACAAATCACTTAAATAGATTCTAAGTAATATCTTTGATGAAGAAATAAAGTAGAAGCTTGTAAGTAAAACTAGGAGGGGGTATCAAGTGGATATGATCACATATGCTTAAGGCATCTAGTGGTCATGGTAACAAGCAAGTATTTGCTTGCATCAGTATCAGTATAGGCTTGCATAAGTAGAGTATCTTGCAAGTGTTAGCTTGATCAATTAACTAGTAGTATTAGGCTTGCCTTATGCAGAGCAGTGGTTGACGTTCTCCTCGGCTTCTTCTTTGTAGTATCCTCCTTCCTCCTCGTATCCTTGGTCGTTACTAGAGTCTATGAATACATACGAGGTACACAATCACCAAACAATACTTAACTACTTTCAATCGTCACACAAAAGGGTTCTATAGATAATCTAGCATCATCACTAACATTCAAGATTAAAGCACTTGTCTTATATATTTTATTTTTAGAAAAGTAATTTCTACTCATTGAAAAACTACTTAAGATTTAATATTCTCCAACTCAAACATGGGATCATGTTGACACATGTCATCACCACATATTTCAGTACATGGGAATGTGATTTAAAGTGGTGTCACAATTTAATAAGGTTTAACCTTTTATTTCAATTAAATAAAGTGACTAGAAATGCCTATGTGGCATTCTTTTATTACTTGGACATTATTTCTATAAGTAAACCCATATGTTTTTATATATTCTGAAAGGTATAATCAAATGTGATTTTTGAGAGTTGGAATCAACTCAAAAGCTATTATGGTTGAAATTTGAAAAAAATTTGAATGCAGAAAAGCTTCTAACTTGTTATTTTTACCAAGGTTGATCTATAGATTCAAATGATTTGAATCCAACGGGCTTGGATTAAGCATTTCAATATCTTTCTAACAAAATTGGTTTCATTCAATTTGGTTCACTGAATCGAGTTGGGTTGATTTTTGAAACTAGGTACAGAACTGAGTTTGAATATAAATAGAAAAAGATAAATTCAAACGATTGGGCTGCGCGGGAAGGGGTAATGGGCCGGCCCAGTGTCACTCCACAGCACGGGGCGCAACTGACAGGGGGGTCTACTGGTCAGTGTCTCTTTAAGCCTTGGCGATGCAGGCGATGTGGTGCGTTGGATTAGAATGAAGATCGGCGGCGAGGGTCGTCATCGACGATGAAACAGTCAGCAGCGAGCTCGAACCCTAAGCGGCTCGATGGGGGTAGTGGGAGGCTCACCGGGGCTCGAGGGTCGGCGATGCGGGGCGACAGCGAAGTCGGCGGCGGCGATTCTCCCGGCACCGGTAGCTCCTCTGGGCGGCTCAATCGATGGCTTCCTTCTTCTCCAAAGGCGTGGGCTCGGTGAAATTCGGCGTCTGGCGCCGCTTGTTCCCGGAATTAGGTGGGGTGGTTCTGGGTGAGAGGGGAGTAGAATGGTGTGAAGAATTCAAGCGGGGGATGCCTCTATTTATAGTGGCGAGAGGGGACCGATGGGCACAAGCTGAGCTCGTCGTGTGATGACGGCCAGCAGGGCTATCAGCGTGGGCGACAGTAGGCGGTGTTGTGCTCTGGCGAAGCTCAACGGCGTGGTGGCGGCGTGGTGGCGGTGCTGATCGGTCGCCGGAACGCGGTGCTTTCGCTGGTCCGACGAAGTTTTGATGGCGCTTGTGGCGTGGCCATGTGGCGAACGGGCGATGTCTGCGGGGTTCTTTGGGTGTTGGTGATCACGCTGCACGCGGCGAGGCTGCGCGATCTGGGGTGTCGGCGTGGCGGCGCCTGGCGCTCTCGGCATGGTTGCAGGGAAGGTTGGCATGGCCTGGGCGTGTGGTCTAGTGGCTGGCATTGCTCGCAGCTGGGACATGGAGTGGCAGTGGGGTGCTAGCTTGCTCCCAGACAAGGTTGGCGAGGCTAATGTTGCTCGTAGCTTGCTGTCGACTATGGGGTGGCAATGGTGCTCTCGGCCTGCTCACCATTGATGACAATGGCCAGCTTACAATAGTGCTAGTGATTAGTTAAGGTTGTTAGATGATCTACTAAGGCTAGTGGTGTCCAGAGAGGGAACAAGTTAGGCCCAAAACACTGCTCAACATAGTGTTTTGATTTTGTTTGATTTGCATCTGCAACCTGTTTGATGAAATGGCCGCATGAACTTAAGTTTTGAATTTTGAAAAGATTTTTGGTGGGTGTGCTAGGCATGTACTGGGGAGTCTGTAGATGCTTGGGTTTTGAAAATTGAGTTGGTTTGAGTGGTTTTTGAAATAGTGGGATCTTCCCATATGAAATAGATTCAATTTTAAACTGTCATTTAAACTAAGAATTTGAATGTTTTTGGATGATCACAAAGTGGGACTTGGTACCTTATTATGAGTACTATCAAGGGGTGCAAAGATCCATACATGTTTCTGTTAAGTTCTGCAAGTTAGGGATAGCCAAAGTAGGCATGGGAGTTAAATTGGCCAAAGTGACCATTCACTTAATTTGTTTGTTTTGATTTGTTTGTCTTTGGGAAAAGTTTGGAGATTGTTTAGATGATGTTTATTTCACCTAAGAATCATTTCACAAGCAAAGAAACACAAAATTATGGCAATTCAAAAGAATCCAAATTTTAATACATACACATATGAATGCTTTCATATTTTTAATTGGAAAAGTTTTTGTTAACCCTAATTTTGGTGATTAGAGTTTGATGATTCTAGTTTAATATTTTTGGGATGTTACACAGGGCGGCGGAGAGGAAGCACAAAGGAAGGGAAAAGCACGGGGAAGCTCACCTCCGCCGATTCCCATAGGAATCGTGGCAGGGGCGGCATGAAATGACGACGGTGATGGGAAGATGGCCTCGGTGAAGCTGCGATACAGACCATGAAGAAGACGACGCGAGCAACGCCTTCATGCATCACCGTCATCCGTGCTACAACACAGAGAAAAAGAGAAAAGGAGGTCCTGGGCTGCATGGCGGCGACGATAGAGAAAGGATAGGGCTCACGGTGATTATGGTGGAGTGTTATTGTCCACTTGGCTAGCCTGGTACTCGGTCCACGTTCTGGACGTTCATGCGCTCACAAACCAATAATAAGAAGAGAGCCCACTCCATCCCAAAATCCTGAACTGAAGGAAGTAAGGAAGGAATCTCTCCCTTATAAGCTGGATGTGGCCTCCTCCCGTAGACGAGGTGGGACTAAACCAAGCAGCATCCACCGGTCAACAGAGGGGTCCTCACATCCCATCCCCCTGAGAAGCCCCTCAGGAAGGCATGGCGATGCGGGCTCTGATACCAGATGTTAGCGTCCACTTGGATAGCCCAGTACTCGGCCCATGTTCTGGACATTCATGCGCTCACAACCCAATAATAAGAAGAGAGCCCACTCCATCCCAAAAGCCCGGACTAAAGGAAGGAAGGAATCTCTCCCTTATAAGATGGGTGTGGCCTCCTCCCGTAGGCGAGGTGGGACTAAACCAAGCAGCCTTCACCGGTCAACAGAGGGGTCCTCACATGAAGAGGAAGAACGATAGACAGGGGGAAAATGGTGGCGCTGAGTGAAGAAGGGGGCGGGCTGGTTTCTGCGGTGCAGGATCGACACGAGGATAAGAGGGGGGAGGAGAGGGGCACGCGGGTGGCGTTAGCTCATGGCGCGGAAGCGACCACCTGCTCCCTCTATTTGCTTTCAGAGAGAGGAGGGGCGACGGGAGGAAGGCGATGAGCAGTGGACGACGTGAAGCGGTATCGGGTTGGAGAGTGGAGGTGGCGAGTTGGTACTGGGCTGGAATGATCTTGTGCCGGTGGAGCCGAGACAAGAGAGATGGTAGAAGGTGGTCAGTGCTCTAGACTCTTGCGGTATGTCTTTTACTTTTATTCTTTTCTGACTCAATTTTTGTTTGCTTGTCTGAATTGTTTGTTTGAAACAACTACTTCCTCCGATCCAAATTAATTGACTTGGATTTGTCTAGATTCGGATGTATCTAGCACTAAAACATGTCTAGATACATCCAAATCTAGACAAATCCTAGTCAATTAATTTGGATCAAAGGGAGTACTGATTTAGTTTTGTTTCCTTGGTTTGATTGCTTTGTATCCAGAGCTGGTTTGAATTCAACCAGCAAGATCAAAAGGAGGCCAAGGGTTAGATAGGTGTAGAGTTAGAGTAGATAGGTTAGATAGAGTAGATCTTTTATTTGAATGGTTTTGTTGGTATGATTTTAAATCGAACTCATGAAAGAATTCAAAAGGGCAATAAGATCAAAACAACCCTCCAAATGAGTAAGTAGAATCACTACAAGAAAAATGTTCTTTTACAACGGATGATTTTTATGGTTGAAGACCCATTTTTCGTGGCTGCAAAGCCTTCTATCACGGATGCCCTTCGTGGTAAAAGCCCCGTCACAAATGAATCTACCACGATTTTTTCTCCACCGTGGCGGATCGCACCCTTCAGCCACAAAAAGTCGTTCCGTCGTAGATCTGTTTGCCAGCCCCGTTGATTGCTAATGACATGTAAACTGCCATGTGGCGAGCGCCGTTAATGATCGGTTATGACCGTTAACTGTCAATGAAACCGTGGTAAAGGTCAGGCCCAGCCAAAGGCCTGATAATTATTAAGTGGGCCGGTCCATTAAGGGAGTCCAATAGTATCATGGCCTGTTACTGTTTCATTCTGCACTATTTAAATTGGACCATTCCTGTTGCCCGCTGCGGCCCGTAAACATTCGGGCCTGTTACTGTTTTTACCCGCACTGTTTGAAATGGATCCATTTGTATGGCTCGTAAACCATCGGGCATGTTACTGTTTCGCTTTGTACTGTTTGAAATGGACCCTTCCCGCTTTGGCCCGTAAAATTTAGGGCATGTTACTGTATTATCCTGTACTGTTTAAAATGGGCTATTTGTGTAACCCGCTGAGGCTCCTAAACTTTTGGGTCCGTCACTGTTCAGGACCAAAATCGGCCTACTCAAATTCTATCATGTTAATGTTCTGACCACCGGTAAGTTTCTCGGCCTGCTACTATTCTAGCCTGTGCAATTTCGGCCTATTACTATTTCGGCATTTGAATAGTTGTTTTATGACTTAATTGCATTTTAAGATCAAAACATAAAAAGCTATTTAATCATAAACCATTTATGTGAATGGAACAAAAATTTCCCAAAATATGTAGTGGAACATGTATGTTTTACTAGAATTTTTTCAAAAAATTTAACAGTTTAAATTTTAAGTTTAAAATCTAGATCAACCGTGTCCATTGGATCTTGATCGGAGAGCACTCACATGGGCAAGGTCACCATGAGACTTTGATACACAAAGTCACGGAGAATGTGTTTGGTAGGTCGGGTCACCAGAGAATGACTTTCTTCTCTCAGATATTCTCACCTTATACAAGCTATATTGAGATTTTGTCACGTATTTGGTGGCTCGTGTGTGTTCGTCCATGCTGTGTCAAGATGCTGATTGGTAGCTTGTATACATTGAGATCTGAGTTAGATCTGCTTATTTACACACAAGACTCTCTACTAGAAACTAAACCGCAAACAAGTCCAACATTTTACACACAACACCCTGAATAAAAAAAATCAATCGGGTCTGTTGGCTCTGGGCCGCGAGCTGGCCGCCGGAGGGCTGCGTCGTGGAGGCGGCCGCGAGCTGGCCGCCGGAGGGCTGCGTCGAGGAGGCGGCCGCGGGCTGAGGCGGAGAGGCGGAGGTGGAGGTCGTGCTCGTCGAGGCGGTGGCGTCCGTGCTCGTCGAGGAGGCGACAAGGGGAGTTTGAGGAGGCGGCCGCGAGCTGGCCGCTGGAGGGCTGCATCGAGGAGGAGGCCGCGAGCTGAGGCGGAGATGCGGAGGTGGAGGCCGTGCTCGTCGAGGCGGCGGCGTCCGTGCTTGTCCAGGAGGTGGCAAGGGGAGTTTGAGGAGGCGGCGGCCGTGCTTATCCAAGCGGCGGGGTTGAAGGCGGAAGAGGGCATGTGGGGTTGGTGGCTCGGGAGAGGAGACGCGGGGTTGGCGGCTGGGATGGGTGGGAGTGGAATTTTTTTCAAGATTAGTTCAATCGAGCTTTGAAACTCGACAATTAGACAGGCTGAGAGCCGTTTTCGGTACGAGGTGGATAGTGCCGAAGCGGGTAAACCGGGATAACAAACACCAAAATCTTTGTTGGACTGACAATATCTGAGGGCACCCAGTCTACCGAACACCCCCTGAAGCTCTATCCAGCCCTCCCCTTCTTGCTCGTCGTCCTCCTCCATCCATCACGCGGCCAGCCGCCAGCCTCCTCTTCGCCCCTACTTCTCGCTGCCGGCGACTACGGATGCCGCTGCGCTGCGCGAGGTGGCCTGGTCGCCACCGTCCTCCACCCCCCGCAACTCCCCGTTGGTGACCTCTGGCCGTCGATTAACACTTAAATGGGGCAGTGCCAGGAGCGCCCCTGCCCATGGAAATGGGGAGCAGAGGGGTTTGGTAGCTGTCGTCCGTGCGGAGGAGGGACCTGGGGAGGTCGCGACCTAGCCAGCGGCGAAGAGAACCTGGTGCAGCTCGTGGTCCAACCGGCGGTGGAGGGGACTTGGGGGATCTCGTGGACCGGCTGGCGGCAGAGGGTACATGGAGGCGCTTTGCTCGGTTGGCTGGTCAAGGTTCGCATACAAGGTCAAAAGAAGGAAGGACGACCAGACATGGCGCCGGACCGAGCATCATGTGTCGTCTCCTTCCTCCTCCCTACAGGTTGAACCCTTCTTGCACGAGTTTCTCTATTTGATTTCTTCTTCTGTAATTTACTTTACATTTTGAACAGCTAGGCTTGATGAGTGATTCATGGGGAAATATATTTGTACTGAGTTGTTTGACACACGTGCATCGGATAATATTTCAGTTTCTAAAATTTAAATTTAGACTATGTTACTTTGGCTTCCGTACAGATTTAGACTCTGTGCCTATCATTATTGTAATCAACTTATACCTCATGTTCTAAGGTTTCAAGTTGATTTTATTTTATTTTTGTACATATCTGCAATAGATGGACGAGGTCAATGAATCTAGGATAGGCCCTGCGGACTCGTGCACTTGCTGCTGCAAGGCAGATGAGGGTGGGGTGGTGTAAATGTTGGTGCTGCAGCCATGGGTATTGCAATGGTGATTTTACATCTTGCTGAAATATGTTGTTCTCTATGAGTAAATGATAAAAGTAATTGGCCTTTGTCCAGTGAAAATCTTATTATTAGGTTGGTATATTAGCTATATTTATATCACCAGAGAATTACTTGCTAATCCAAGCTTTACTATTTTGGATTCTGTAGGAGGTTGAGAAGATGTCATAGGTACTGAGGTACACATGATCCTCTTTACGTTAATTCTTCTACTTTGATTTGGTGTATGCTCTGTCTTCAGGCATTGTGGCGCTGTCGCCGATCGACAGAGTATCTTTTTTTGTTCTGCTATGGCCGATGCACGAAGTATCTTTGTATTATACTTGTCTTCTCTTCACAATTATCTACTATGTTCTTTTTTGATGTTTAGTTTTCGATTCAGTAACAAGCTCGTGGGTATAAGATATGAATGTATTCTAAATATTGGTGGGCTGCAGCCTCGGTTGATAAATGATAGGTGGTCAGCACATGAAGCACCGGCATCCTCCTCGCCGCATCAATGCCAAGGTCGTTGTCATCGATTTATCATCGATAGGTTCGTCCGTGACGAGCCTAGGCAACATCAGGTCCAGTGAAGCAGAGGAACGGGTATCTGGTTGGGTATTTCAATACTATGTACACCTAACGATTTACCTTTTTTGTATTGTTTAAATCAGTGCGAATTCATCATCTAAGTTTCCGGCTCTTTGTATGGTTTATGTTTTGGCCCACCTTCCACTGCAGTGCAGGTTTAGACTCTTGGATTTTTTTATTTGTTTGTTTCTTCTATTTCGTGAAATATGATGAGCTGATTTGGTGTTTTTCCTCTTTGTATGTGCAGCGATTGGAGCCTTTGTAAGATTCGAATGGAGCACAACTAGGCTCATGAGGATGCAATTTATCTTTGGTGAGTGTTGTTTTACTCAGAGTCTACGACCACATACTCATGATGATTCCGTTGAAGATGTAGCTTGGCACCTTAAATTTAAAAACCTACTTGGATCTGTTGGAGTGCAAGTTCATGATATGGGAGAGAAATTTATAGTTACACACCAAACGTAAGCATAGCATGTTTGAATTTGAGATGTTGAGCTGAATATTTTTTTGTGTTTAGACTGGCACATATATGAAACCCTACAGTGTGTTATATACTCATATATTCACTATTTCACTTTTTACTTGAATTAGGTTAGCATTGGAAGTGGAAGGTTGAGACAAAATCTAGCTCTTCGGGCAGGTAAATGTTTGATCTTTATGCTTGAACCATATTGCATTTAAAATCTTTTCAGTATGTTGTTTTATCCCATCTTAAAAGGTAGATCACTCTTCTCAGATCATGTTCCTTGATATGTAAAACGATTTAAGGTACTCCCTCCGACCCATATTACTTGTCGCGGAAATGGATGTATCTAGCACTAAAACATGTCTAGATACATCCATTTTTGCGACAAGTAATATGAATCGGAGGGAGTACTTGATTTGTCTCTTGGGATCAAGATATATTTTCATTTTTTCTTCTGGAACATGGAATTGTCCATATTTCAATTATAATCTTATAATATACTGTTCTACTTTTCTCTCATACAATGCTTTTATAGATTAAATAAAAACACCTGCCTTTTCCTCTTTGCCAGCGCTCAGCTGGAGCAGCACGACTCACCACCGTGTCTTTCCTCTACCCAACGACAGCGACGAGCGATGGTAAGCAGCTGTCAGCACCTCCCTTCTCTACCCTGTTTATCTCGCTGTCGCCTGTCTCTCACTCCTCCCAGGTGCTCAACAGGAACATCGAACAGAACAGAGGAGGTCGTCGCCACAGCTGACTTGACATGGAACACAAGTACAATAGTCCCAAACACTTCCTTACGATCTCTCTCCCCCTCTCTCTGGATAATCCCCAAAAGTTTTCTTTGTATGTGCAGATCTACTTATCTATGCCAGCAAGATATTTGACAAAAAACCAATCAGATTGTTTTATCTTTCAATCTCTTGATTGAGCACAAATGAAGAGGTTCTTGGATTCAGTAAAGATCCATATTTCGTTTTGCCTAAATTTTTCGTACATGTTACGAATTTTGGCTAAAAGCTATCTGTAGTAGATAGTGGCTTAAAATTTCAGCGTGGATGTCAAAACTATTATTTTTCTTCTGTTTGATATGGATATCTCCCCAAATAATGAAGGTAGCTTACTATTGTCCATTTTCTGCAAATTTTGATCGACCCAAACTAACGCAGGGAATTGAGGTTATCATGCAAATCAGCTGATGTTAGGTGAGTATTACATTTTATAGTATGCTCCAGATAAGTCAACAGTCTAAACTGAATCTATATATGGTTCTCAGGTCATTCCAGCATTGTCTGGTTGTTTGAAAGGTGACAGGATAAGCAGAAGTTGTAGCTTTGTTCAATGTTGAGAGGTATCTGCTCTCTTCTCTTAGAATCACGGCAACATCTGTGTTCTTTCACAGATTATATAACATGTATATCAGGTTGGACGAATAAGTTCTTGGACCCCATTGTCAGCATCTTTGCTGAGGTAATTTCTGACATGTGCTTGCCTGTATTGCTGAATGAAACTGTGACAATGAAACATATATCTGTTTTGATGTCTGAATTTATGTGGTAGTGGCAGATTTTTTTGCTAGAAGTCTATTGATATATTTAAGCATGAGTTTGTGGTGCGTGCACATTTTTGATTTAGAAGTTAATTGAGCGCAAAGATCTTGGTTCTGACTACCAATTATTCTATACGAAATATATTTTTGCATACCAGATTCTTCTAGTTATGCCTACATGGTTGCCTCTGATGTGCAATAAGCTCTGTACCTGTAATGAACCTTGTACCTCTCAGGAGGATGTAAACCAAACTCTTATCTTTGCAATGAAATGAAACACAAAAGTCTTGCATTTTCTCGATTTCTTTTTTTTTACTATTGTCAATCAGGAGTCATGGCAATCCTATCGATTTATTTTTTTTATGTGACATGTTTCATCTGTTATGTGAAATCTGCTTGATATATGCATCTTCTCGCGATGTCACTTTCACCAGCCGAAACTCTGAACAGCGCTGGTGGGTTTTCTGATGTGTAGCATGCTGAAAATCTGCTATGTCCGTTGGTTCCCAGTTCCAATGTTCAGATCCTAAGTGCTCTTTTTGTGAAGCAGAATCAACGTGAGCTATCATGAAAAGTTAGATTTATTTTGTTCTATAGATGCAATAAAGATGAATAATGTTTTGTTTGCAAAGTCGAAATAGAAATTCAGATAATGGTTCCATGCACACCAGTTTTATTTTTGCATTGGTTAATTTCTTCATAATGAAACTTCCTATTTATATTTCGAAACAAGATTGAATTTCATCCTGGACTTGCACCATATATATTTATATAGGAAATATTGTATGATTATTTTTTAAAGAAGACTCACTGAACTATGATACTCTTGAAGTCTAGACATATTCTCTGTACTCTTTCTCTTGAACAAAATATTCTCCTATTTAGCAATCCCTGCACTCTTTTTTCTATGCTTTGGTTTTCCCTGGACATCATTTCTATAGTTTAGTAGTCTCCTGACCAGCAGTGGCGGAGCTTGAAAGAAAATTTTGGGTGAGCCAAACTAAAGAAGCGCACAAAAAGAATTGCATTTTTATAGGCATTAGCCAATACTCAATACCATTGGTTCAGATGATGTATTCCAGTAAAAATACTCTAGATCAGCTATCTAAGATTTAGTTAGACCATAAGGCATACGTACTGTCTTGTCTTCATCAACTTCATTTGCATCATCTCTTTTTTTTGAAAACCAAATTATTTTTTCTCTAACTAGCTTGCCCATGGTACCTAAATTGCAATTTGTAAACAATGGATTGAATTATTCATGCTTCCATATTGTTATTGAGCGAGAATCAAGATGTAGTGTTGCTGCGGAACTGATGTGGGGAAAGTGAAATATACCTCACTTATGCCGTGCGCTTTGCCTGAGATGAATTGGAGCAGCTGCACTGCTGCAGGCTTGCACTTGCAGGTAGCAGCGGCAAAATCAGAGAAGACGAAGAAGATCCGGTGGGCTGGGTTGCTGAATCGCCGCCGCTGCTAGCTGTCTGGCTGCCTGCTCTGCTGTCCGGGAGTCCGGGACTTGGTTGAGTTGGTGCCTGGGCGGTGGGCGCCCTGCTGGACGGTCGCCACTCACCGGATCGACTGTCGCCCTGCTGGAGACTCTCCGGCAGTCTGGCTGCTACCTATGCTGCTCAGTCACCACTCACCAGCGGCAGGTATGCTGCTGCCATAAACTAGCGCCATCGATGTGCCCAGTACAAGTGGTGGAGCACGGGTCAGGATGCAAACGGACACGGATGCCCGCCTGGCCGCTCAGGCCGCGCCGCCTAAAACGCCTAAACGGCTAAGTGGAGGGGCCGCCAACATTGAGTGGACATCATGGAAACGTACATCCCATCCGCCACGTCGGCCCGCCCGCCGCCTCGCACGCGCAGGCACACGCGTCTCGCAGCCTGGCACGCGCAGAAGCACACCGAGTTTCCCCTGGCCACTCGGCCGCTGCCCGCCACCCAGCTCCCTACTTGTCCCGGCCAAGCCCTTTTTTCTAGCGCCACCACGGGCTCGGTTCCCTCCTGTCGCGGTGGTGGCGGAGGAGGAGAATAAACAGGCGGGGAAGGCGACAAGAAACCGGCGGGAGAGGAGGACAGGGAACCGGAAGATGAGGCCGGTGGCACCAACATGAATTTCGCCAAGGAGTAGGTCTGATCCCTCTTTCCTCCTCATGTTAGCTCTACCAATATTGCCAAGAACACGCCTGAGTCTTTGATCTGTTTGTATTGCTTTTCTACCAGTGGTGGCTAAGATCCTTACTTCCCCGATCTGTTTGTGTATGTTCAGTTAAGATATGTGTGTTCTGGATCATTGAAGATGCTGCCAACTTATTTTGTTCTCATGTAGTCATGTGTCTTGCAATCTGGTAGTGTAATATTTGATCCATGATATTCCAGTGATTTGGCAGTGTAAAGAGATTTTATGCAGAAATCTGATTGCAATGAAATATGAGATCATGTTGATCCTATAAGAATTAGTGCTATTTTCAGAGATGTTTGGATTGTAGAATCAATGTCATGGTTGCTTTGCTTTGCTACCGCAGCCGTGTAACTAGTTGCTCTGCTACAATGTTTTTCATGCACTCTCTCAGTTTTAGAAAGTTCAGATTCAAAATGAGCATTTCATTAGCTTTGAACCACGAAAGTTCAGATGTTTTTTTTTTTAGCAAGTGAACTACGAAAGAGAGAGAGCGTGAGGACATGCGTGCACCCTTCTCCCTCCCCTCCGCCGGCGGCCACTCTGGCCCCGGCGACCACCCTTCCCCGCCTTCCCCAACCCCGGTGACGGCTCCCTCCTCCCCCATGAGCGTCTCCCCATCCCATCCCTCCTCTGACGGACCGGGGCAACCGCGGGGACGTGAGGACAGATGGAACAGGGACGACTCGACTCGATGGCTCACTGGCGACATACCATGACGCCGACCGCATCCCTCGCTGGAGGTGCACCGGGAGTCCGGGTCGGCGGCGGTGGACGAGCTGGACCGTTCGGACGACTCCATCGAAGGCGGCGAAGACGCGCCATGGGAGCAGCCCCGGTCCCGGCGTGCGCGAGGCCGCCGTGCTGGGAGAAGGGTGGCGGCGGCTCGGGTGGCGCGCGCTGGTCGTGAGGTAGGTGCCTACGACGCCTACCGCGGTCTGTGCCTGCTCTGCCACGAGCCGGGGCACAGGGCCAGGGATTGCACCACGGGGCCGGTGTGCCTGCGCTGCGGGAACGTCGGCCACATGGCGCGAGAGTGCTCGCTGCCGCGGCCGCGTACCCCCCAGACGCCAGTGACGAACCTTCCCGCAAGCGCACGGCCGACGCGGGCAGCTCGCAGGGGCGGCCCAACCTCGCAGGCGCGCGGCCACCGACCGTGGCGCGCAGGGACGGGGCTGCCACACAGCCTTCCGCGCGGGCACCGTCGGGTCGCGATGGGGGCAGGGTGATTGGGCCGGCACTGTCGGGCGGGGCGCGGCGGACGACGGCTGACCCGCGTGCGATGGCGCCGTTCCTTGAGGCGCCGCGCTCGTCCGCGCCTTGGGGTGATCAGGGTCGCAACCCTGCACCGCGCGCCGGCAGCCAGCAGACGGGGACGGCTCGTCCGGCGACCGCGTAGCCCGCGTGGGAGGTGGTGAGGGATGTGATGGCCCCGCTGCCGTTCTCGGGCTCCAGCTCGCAGTCCAGGCGCGGCTCCACCGCATCGCCCTCGGCGGTGGCCATCGGTGGCGAGCTGGCTCGCAGGCCGGCGCGCACCGCGTGCGTCTTCACGCGTTCGAAGGAGGTTGACGACGCTGAGCGCGCCCTGGGCAACGCGCTGGTGGGTGTGTTCGTGGGCGGGTGCTCCGACGTGTCGCCGGCGGGTGTGGCGGAGGCCATCGAGGAGAACCACGGCATCCCACTGGAGGTGTTCTCCGTCCATCGCCACGGTGGAGGTAGCATGTTGGTTTACTTCGCCACGCCCGAGGACCGGGAGCTCGTGCTGCGCGCCCAGTTCATTCAGACGGATGGCTTCAAGATGGAGATGAGGCCTTGGTCGCGCCGGTCGAACACCTCCGTCGGCGGGCTAGGCGTCCATGTCACGCTGGAGATTGAGGGTCTGCCGGCGAATGCTTGGAGCGTGGCGGCGGCGGAAACGCTGTTGTCGCCGAACTCCTGGGTGGAGCGCCTCGACCCGCTCACCAGGTCGCGCGCGGACATGGACACCTTCAGGCTGTCCTCGTGGTGTTTGGACCCTGCCCTCATTCCGAAGGCGGTGTATTTCCACATCGTTGAGCCTGAGGCGACGCCGTCGCTGGAGGCGATGGCGGCGCCGGCGAGTGCGGTGACCCCGCCGCAGATCCCCACGCTGATCCATCCGCTGCTGGTCCATGTCACATCCTTCACCGATTACCGGCGGCGACCACCGGGACCAGACGACGACGGCGCGGGAGGTTCGTCTCCAGGCTACCCTACCTCGAGACGGTACTCCTACGACCGCAGGGTCCCTGACCAGCTCCCGGGCGGCGCGGGCATGGGCTCCGGCGGCGGTGCGGCGCGGGGCCGGGGCAGGCTCGGCGGCCAGGCGGGCGGGTCCCATCTCCGCCAACGGCTGGATGCCCAGCTGGCGGGCGCGGTTGGGGCCATGATGGGTTCGTTGCGACGCCTGGGCCTGGGGCTGGGGGTGGCTGGCCGCAGAGTCCCCGGTCCTGTCGCCGCTGACGCACGCGCGAGACGGACGGTCGGGAGCGGCGCTCCACGCCAAAGGGCGGTTGCTGGGCGACAACGCGAGGGACTGAGCGAGGCTTCCTCCCTGACGCCGCTGGGGACCGACAACGCTGAGTCCAACGAGGCCGCGGCCCTGTCGCGACGCCAAAAGCGGCGGCGCAGCAAGCAGCGGCGCAGGCGCGCCAATCGCAGGGCGCGGGCGGCTGCAGCTTTGCCCAAAGCACCGCCTTTGACCATGTCTGAGGGAGAGGGGGCGCGCGCGGACGGGGTTCCTGCTTTGCTGCCGGCTATCTCGGTGGGCGACAGGGCTGATGAGGTGAGCGAGGACGCTCCCTCCTCTGTGCCTCTGGCGCTGGAACCTCGCAGGGATCTTGTTGCGTTGCAGTGCAGCGACACACGGGCTGAGCTTGAGGCTGGGGTCCAGTCCCCAGCTCGTTCAGTTGATGACGCAGGTGGGCGGCCGCTTTGCAGGGAGAGCCCGGGTCACGCCGAGGCCCGCCTCACCCTTGCTGAAGTGGGGGCCCGACCTACCGTTAGCCAGGTGGCACTGGGGACGCCTCGGCAGGGCGCTGCTGTTGGCCCAGCTGGGGGCCCAGTTGAGACCCAGTTGGTGATATTCTCTGGGAGGATCGGCTCGGCTGACCCCGCCCCCTCGTTTGGCACCGCTGCTACTCAAGCGCGAGCCGCGGAGGAGCTGGGCATGCCACGTTGGCTGTTTGATGTTGACAGGCAGGGGAGCGACAGCGTGGGGACGACGGTCGCGCCTGAGACGGTGTTCGCCTCGTCGCAGACTCGCTCAAGCCCTGCATCGGTCCCGCCTGATGTCGCTTCCGCGCTTTGTGACTCGTCGGCCTCCCACCATCCACTATCGCAGCGGGTCGGGTGCACGGACTTAACACCCCACCGCCGACCCGGCCCCGGACTCTGGGGGAGTTCCTCGCAGCTGCGAAGCTACGATCGGATGCACCGCCGGTGCAGCGCAGGCTGATGGAGCTGAACTTCCTGCCACGCAGGAGTTCCAGGATCGCCAAGCAACCGGGTGGGCTAAACTCGGAGCAGAAGGCTGTCCACAACCTCATGCGGAAGTTGGGGCTCATTGCCCAAGACGAGGCACCCTCTGACGTCGCCTTGGAAGCCTTCCATAGGATGTTCGAGACCCCTCTCACGGACGAGATGATTGAGGCGGTTGGCGAACTCTACGGATGGACTCTTTCCGCGATCAGGGGTTGCGCGACGCCCCTCCCAGGGGAGATGTCGGGTGGCCACTTGGTGGCGGTTTGACCCTTTGGTCAACCTCGGGTGCTTGGATCGTCTCGATGTCGTACGACCCAATGATCCTGGTGTCCAACGTGCGGGGTCTTAACGACCGTGCGCGTCGTACGGGTGTGAGGAGTGTTGTCATGAGGACAAACGCGTCCATTGTGTGTTTGCAGGAGACCAAGCTTGATGTTGTATCACCTACTATTGTAATGGAAACCCTAGGCGCGGATTTTGACGCTTACTACTGCTTGCCTGCTTCCGGTACTAGGGGGGTATTATTATCGCTTGGAAAAGTAGGTTGGTGCAGCTCGATAGCGCACACGTAGATGTGAACAGTGTCACCGCTAGGGTTGCTCCAGCTTATGGCGCACCATGGTGGTTGACCTGCGTTTACGGACCGCAGGATGAGGCTGCCAAAGTGGCCTTCCTCGCCGAACTTCGGGAGATCCGGAGGGTACGGCAGGAGCCACCGTTGTCGGGGACTTCAACATGATCTACCGGGATGAGGACAAGAACAACAATAACCTCAACCGCCGCATGATGGGACGCTTTCGGCGTTTCTTGAATGATGGCGTGCTGAAGGAGATCTACCTACACGGTAGGAGATACACCTGGTCCAATGAGCGTGAGACCCCGACGTTGGCCCGCCTCGATAGGGTCTTTTGCTCATCGGACTGGGAGGAGATGCATAGCAGTTGCTCCTTGCGCTGCCTTTCGACGGTGATTTCGGATCACTGTCCTTTGCTCCTAGACTGTACCCCGGTGGCGGCAGGGAGGGGACGGTTTCAGTTCGAGCAGTTCTGGATGAATCTCGATGGTTTCGAGGAGGTGGTGGGTTCGGCCTGGTCGGTCATCGACGGCGACCCTGACCCCTACCGGAGGCTCGTGGCCAAGCTCAAACGCACTGCCCGACAGTTGATGAGTTGGGCGGACAAGAAGGTGGGATCAATCAAGCTGCAGCTGATGACAACGCGGGTCATCATTTACCGCCTTGACGTTACCATGGAGTCCAGGCAACTCTCTCCGGATGAGCGCGGTCTTCGCGCTTTGCTGAAGCGCACCTATCTTGGGCTGGCCTCCTTGGAACGCACCATGGCGCGCCAAAGAGCCAAGATCAGATGGTTGGGTGAGGGAGACACCAACACGGCGTTCTTCCATCAGCACGCTTCCTATCGGCGGCAGAAGAATGTGATTCGCAGCCTGCGGGTTGGGGGTGCGATTACGGTGGACCACGCGGCCATGGCTGAGGCCTCCTACGACCACTTTTGGGGCCTCCTTGGTTCTGACATGTCGCGACAGCACTCGCTCGACCTGGACTTCCTGGGATACCACCAGGAGGACCTGTCCGACATGGAGGCCCCTTTCACCGAGGAGGAGGTTTGGGATGTGATCAGGCAGCTACCCCACGACAAGGCCTCGGGTCCAGACGGGTTCACGGCTGAGTTCCTCCAGCGCTGCTGGGGGGTGGTCAAGGCTGACTTCATGGCGGCTTTTTCCAAGTTGTACTCCATGAACGGGCGCGGGTTCCAGGGCCTCAACCAAGCCCTGATTATACTGCTGCCCAAGAGTCCGGATGCGACCTCCCTGGGAGATTACAAACCAATCAGCCTTATCCATATCTTTGCCAAGCTAGGGGCGAAGGTGCTAGCATCCAGGCTAGCGCCCAGGCTGGGAGCCATGGTGGACCCGAACCAGTGCGCCTTCATCAAGCAGCACTGCATACATGATAACTTCATGTTGGTTCAGCAGACAGCGCGCCTGCTCCATCGGCTCAAGGAGCCGCGGGTTATGCTCAAGCTAGACATAGCAAAGGCATTCGACTCAGTCTCTTGGGCGCTGCTGTTTGAGGTGCTTCGGAAGGTGGGATTCGGGCGCAGATTTCGCGAGATGCTGGCTATCCTCCTCTCGTCGGCGAGTTCACGGGTGATGCACTACTAGAAAAACGTCTGTTCGTGGCGCACCTGAAAAGGCCTTCTGTGGCGCACTACCGCGTCGCCACGGCCTCACGCTTCTGACTATCTCGTGGCGTGGCGCCTTGCATGGTCGCCGGTTGTGTCGAGATAGGCGTGGCGCACTGGTAGTGCGCCACGAGGCCTTTCAGTGCGCCACGGATGTGTTTTTCAAAAAACAAAAAAAATGCAAAAAACACCCTCGTTTTGAATTGCAAAAGCAATCAGGTCCGTGCATCGCCGCCGCAGTCGTGTCACCTCGCCGGAGCATGGCCGTGGCAGGGAGGTGCGGGAGGGGTCGTGGCCGCTCTAGTCCTCGCCGGCGTCGAGGTGGTGTGTGGTTGGAGAATGGATGGTAGGAAGAGAGGGAGGAAGGAAGAGATGGAGGAAGAGAGGGAGGTAGGAAGAGATGGAGGAAGAGAGGGAGGAAGGGAGGTCGGTGAGGAGAAGGATGCCGCCGTCGCCCGTTGTCACTGCGAGGAGGAGAAGGAGGCCACCGTTGCACCGCCGTCGCCCGTTGTCACTGCGAGGAGGAGGAGAAGGAGGCCGACGTCGCGCCGTCACTGCAAGGAGAGGAGAAGGGGAAGGAGGAGAAGGAAGAAGGAAGAAGGAAGAAGGGAGAAGGAAGAAGGAAGAAGGAAGAAGGATAAGGGAAAAGGGGAAGGGAAAAGGGGAAAGAAAAAGGGAGGAGGGCGGGGTGGGGATTCAAATTTGAATCCCGCCCAAGCTTATCCGTGGCGCACTAGGTGGTGGTGCGCTACGGGTAAGTCGCCCTCTATTTTTTTTTTCTACAGGAAAAAACGGTCTTTTGACCATAACTTTTTACTCTTTTTAAATTTTGAAAATCTAAAAAATTGCTAAACGACCAAAGGTCGTTGCGAGCAGATGCGAAATTTCGTTCTCGTCATTTTGGTATATTATACGATTTTTTTCGACATCGTATGCAAAAGTTACGGCCATTTTACCGTGGCATGACTTTTTTTTGCAGAAAAAGTCAAAACTCATGTTTGTTAATTTTCCTAGAAACTATACCACATTATCTTCATAAATATGAAAGGATTTAATTTTTTGAAGTGTTTATCATTTTCTTTTATTTTTTGTAAAGCCTAAAAAGGCGATCCAAGGGAGGGGGTGTGTGGAGTTGGTGCAGGATAGTTAGACGTAGGGCACTAGGGCAAGGTGCCCTACTATTAAGTTTATACATCCGTGACGCACATGGCATAGTGCGCCACAGAACTTGCCACAACCGTGGCGCACATGGCATAGTGCGCCACAGAACTTGCCACAACCGTAGCGCACCTACCCCATGTGCGCTACGGGTACGCATCTTGCCACTGGCCCATACATATCTGTGGCGCACATACCCCATGTGCGTCACGGTTGTTCTAGTTACTAGTAGGGCACTACCCACAGGTGAGCCACGCCTATTTTACCCGTGGGGCACTTCAACCATGTGAGCCACGGATGTGCGGATTACCTATAGCCCTTTTTCTAGTAGTGATGCTCAATGGCGAGCCGGGCCCCCCTATCTGGCATCGATGGGGCCTGAGACAGGGGGACTCCCTGTCACCGTTGTTGTTCGTGTTGTTTATCAACACACTGAACAGGGTGTTGTCCAGGGCCCTCGAGCTAGGTATGCTTAAGAGGGTCGCCTCCCGTGAACTGGTGACATCTGTCTCCCTTTACGCGGATGACGTGGTGATCTTCTGCCATTCGGACGCGACTGAGCTGCGCATTGTACGCGCTATCTTGGCACTCTTCGGGGAAGCCTCTGGACTTCGGACTAACTATGACAAGTGATCGATCTCTCTGATTGCTTGCTCGAATGAGGAGGCTCTCGCGGCTGCAGCAACAATGGGATGTCGACTAGCGCCTTTCCCGGTTAAGTACCTGGGGATCCCTCTTGCTCTCCGGCCGGTGTCGGCGGCGGCACTCCAACCACTGGTGGATAGCATCGCAAACCGGCTGCCGGCTTGGAAAGCCGCCATGATGGCGAAGGCTGGGCGCCTGACGCTCGTTAAATCGGTCCTTATGGCTATCCCCTTCCACCAGATCATCGTGTTGGGACTTAACAAGCGAACCCTCAGGCAGATCCGGAAGATAGCGCGGAGCTTTCTTTGGGTAGGGAGGGGGAGGCCAAAGGTGGCCACTGTCACGTCAACTGGGAGAGGGTGTGCAGGCCTAAGTACCTGGGAGGCCTTGGGATCCCCGACCTTGCCCGCACCGCGACCAGCCTTCGCACGCGCTGGATTTGGAGGATGCGTACGGACCAGCTGCGACCCTGGCGCGGCTTGGATTTGCGATTCTCGGATAAGGAGCTGCAGGTGTTTGACGCCTCGACCACGATGCGGGTAGGCGACGGTGCTTCAGCACTGTTTTGGCTGGACCGATGGCTCGACGGACGGACCATCGAGGATGTGGCGCCAGCGCTTTTCTCACACATTCCCAAACGCGCTAGGAAGCGCAGGACGGTCCGGCAAGCTATTCTGGAGCGTAGTTGGATCACTGACATCCAGGGCGCGTTGGAACCGCTGGCCCTTTGGCAGTACGTACAGTTGTGGATCCAGATTCGTGACTTTGGGCTGACCGCTGAACCCGACTCCTTGCTCTGGCGATGGACTTCAGATGCCCAGTACTCTGCTAAGTCCTGCTATGAGTTCCTCTTCCAGGGGTCCATCATTTTGAGGTCTTGGCAGCTGAACTGGCAAACCTGGGCCCCACCGAGAGTCAAGTTCTTCGTCTGGTTGGCGTGCCAGGATCGATGCTGGACGGCTGAGCGGCTAGCGAGGAGGGGACTTGCCCACCCCCCGCGCTGCCCACTATGCGACCAGTCGGATGAGACCATGACCCACCTCCTGATAGGTTGCCCCTTCTCTAAGGTAATCTGGCACGAGGTGCTGTCTTGGATTCGATCCACGGTCGCGCCTCCGGGTGGTGAGGGGGACTTTGTGGACTGGTGGCTGCAGGCTTCGACTTCCACCCCTCGCCCTTTGCGCAAGGGGACGTCTTCGCTTATCATGTTGACGGCCTGGTGGATTTGGAAGCAGCGCAACGCGGTCGTCTTCGACAATGCGTCACCGGACGTGGGTACCCTTCTCCGTACGATACGATCTGAGGCTCGGGACTGGGCCCGCGCCGGCGCGGTTGGCCTTCGCGCCTTGCTGCCAACGGCCTAGTAGTCCTAGCGGGTTGAGTTGTACGGGGTGTTGGCTCCTCTGAGCCAGTGTAAATGTTGTACAGAACTCTCTTTTCCCTATCAATGAATCGAAACGCAAAGCTTTTTGCGTTTTCGCGAAAAAATTAGCTTTGAACCATGTATTGACTATTGATGACTCTACTTCCTAATGATTTTCAAAAAACAAGTAGGCAACCAGCAGGTTATGTTGAATTTTGTTCTAACAAGAGATAGTACTTTAACTTTCTGTTTGTTTCAAATGATTGTGTTAAAGGCATTGACAATGTTGTCGATTTTTTAAAGTACTTAAATTTTCTACTCTCTCTGATCCAAGTTAATGGACTCAGTTTTTTCTAGATTCGGATATATCTAGCACTAAAACATGACTAGATACATCTGAATCTAGACAAATATGAGTCCAGTAATGGAGGGAGTACTTTGGATGTAGAATGCGTTTTATTCATTACAGTAGCTTACTGGATGTAGCTCTATACTTAGTTTGAATGGTAATCATCAAAGGTAATAAAATGGTTTTTGTTCATTACAGCAGCTTACTTTTGTTCATTACAACAGCTTACTGTCATGCATATAGTGATATAGATGAAGTATAGTTGCAGCTTAGTTTGAATCGTAATCGTCAAAAGTAATACTAGAAGCTAGGAAACTATATACGGTTGATCAATTTGAATGGTTATTCTTTCACAATACTACTTTCAATTTGGTTATTCCTGCTCTACACCATATCTTTATACTCCTGTTATGTTACTTCTGTCATTTTACTTGATTCATGAAATAACTATTCTCTGAAATGTTGTTTTGGTGCTGAACTGGATTCTGCGTGTTCTCTGCCTGAAGTTTTTTTTTATGTTTATCGTTGCTTGGCTCCTGGCAACAAGAGGCCAGTCGGAGGAAGGTGTCGACGGAGCAGGCATAAGCGTCAGGCGGGCTGCCAGTGGAGGCGGAGAGACCTGTCGGAGGAGCAGTGCGGAGGGGAAATTTTGAAAAATAGACATGTATTGGAGCCGGCAAGTAATTAGGGGGAGGTAGTGGGAGAGTCCCACTAGAGTTATTTTCACTGGTGATATTCATGTGCTAACTAGGCCAATATACAATGATCGATATTCATGTGCTAACTAGGCCAGTATAACTAGGCCAGTATACAATGATCGTTCTTGTAGCAATGGATTCTACATCTTTTTTTTTTCACGGAATAGGGGCAAAAGCGTTGCCCTAATTGATTAATTAAGGAGTTTACAAGAAAGTAAAAAAAATTCAAGATTACAAAAGCCTATTCTCTTGGTATAATTTCACTCAAGCGCTTTGCGCCCATGATAGCCTAGAAACGGACTTCCTTCTTAATCCTATCTAGAATTACAAGAGGAGGCCCGGATTTGTTGTGAAAGACACGCGCTCGTTCCAAATGTCTTTGACCAACTTTTTTTTTTTTGAAACTGGGAAAGGCCCGAAGGCCCCAGAAGCTACTTCATTAAATAAGGCAGGTACAAGATACATCGGGGGCTTTTAGCATCCACTGCCCAACACCTCTAACAATAGCAAAAAAGACCCCTAACTTTACATAAAGAACCCTAGGAAAAAGATAAGAAATGCAATTAAGTCCCTCGACTTCTTCTCTGCCGGCCGCCGGTGATCTCAAGGCCAGTGAGCCGAGTTCAGAGAAACTGCTCGAAGGGATCTCATTCCCAGCGATGGTTGACAACCGCCGGTCACCGAATCGCTCCCGGGGACGAACCACTTGGGTGTAGGACGGTGCCGAGCTCCGGCGGTTGGAA
This sequence comes from Avena insularis, assembly GCA_023614405.1. Taxonomy (NCBI): domain Eukaryota; kingdom Viridiplantae; phylum Streptophyta; class Magnoliopsida; order Poales; family Poaceae; genus Avena; species Avena insularis. The sequence continues at coordinate 259,956,457 of CM042685.1, forward strand.
CCAGAGAGTGCTTCCATCGTGGAGGTAGAAGAAGATGGCCACTTCGATCGAGGATAGCGTCGGTGTTATAATTGCGACAAGTAAATAACAAAGAACGGAAATAAAATCACAGCAAGGGGACGCAGATTTAACGTGGAAAAACCTCTCCAACAAAAAGAGAAAAAAACCACGGGCGCCAGCTAGAAACTTCACTATATCGAGGAGTCTTTACAAACATCGGGGATTTCACAGATGCAACTCATCCCAACCGGCGGCTTACAAGGGGTCTATATATCAGTGGAAACCTAGGTCTTCGACGATCTGGGCCTCGCTCCACTCGTCAGAAGTTGGCCTATACTTTGTAGAATTTGGATTAACATATAACAAAATCTACCTTGAGACAAATTCCTTCTTGTAGCATCAACAACAACCAACTCCCTGAACAATCAAAGAAAATACTTTCGGCCCCAATAGCCACTTGGGCTAATCAGTTAAACCAACTAAGTTCGAGAAATTTAGCAACAGAAACAGGTTTAGTCATCATATCAGCAGGATTATCATGAGTATTGATCTTGCATACCTTTAATTTACCAACAATGTCTCTAACAAAATGGTACTTGACATCAATGTGCTTAGTTCTCTCATGGAACATATGATCTTTTGTAAGGTATATGACATTTTGACTGTCACAAAATAGAGTAATGCAAGAATCATCTCCATAAAGCTCAGCAAACAAACCTTTCAACCAAACAGATTCTTTGCAAGCTTCAGCAATAGCCATGTATTCAGCTTCAGTAGTAGATTGTGCAACAACAGTCTGCAACATAGCCTTCCAGCTAACAGCACAACCACCAACATTAAACACATAACCTGTGAGGGATCTTCTTTTATCCAAATCGGTAGCAAAATCTGAATCCACATAGCCAACGAGTCCCTCATTGGTCCTGCCAAACTTTAAACAAGCATTGGAAGTGCCAAGAAGGTACTTGAAAACCCACTGAACAGCCTTCCAATGTTTTTTACCAGGATTGGTCATGTATCTACTTATCAAACTCATAGCATATGATAAATCATGACGAGAACAAACCATGGCATACATCAAAGAACCAACAACACTAGAATATGGCACCTTTGACATGTACTCAAACTCTTCATCAGTAGTAGGACATTGAGAAACTAACAATTTAAAATGAGGAGCAATAGGAGTACTAATTGACTTGGCACCATCCATATTAAAACGATGAAGAACTTTCTTAATGTAAATTTGATGACTAAGGAACAACAAACCGGATTTTCTATCTCGGGTAATTTCCACACCTAAGATCTTCTTAGCAGCTCCAAGATCCTTCATCTCAAACTCACTACTTAGGTGTGCCTTCAAAGTAGTGATTTCTTTCATGCTCTTGGCAGCAATTAACATATCATCAACATATAGCAGCAGGTATATAGGTGATCCATCAACAAACTTAATATAAACACAACTATCATATTTAGACCTCTCAAAGCCATGTGAGATCATAAATGAATCAAACATTTTATACCATTGTCTTGGAGATTGCTTTAAGCCATAAAGATACTTCTTTAATTTTCACACAAAGTCCTCTTTACCATGCACTATGAACCCTTCTGGTTGGTCCATGTATATTTCCTCATCAAGCTCTCCATGCAGAAAAGCAGTCTTAACATCTAACTGCTCAAGCTCAAGATCACGCATAGCCACAATACTAAAGTAAGTGCGAATGAAACTATGCTTTACAACTGGAGAGAACACCTCACTGTAATCAATACTTGGAATCTGGTTGAACCCTTTTGCTACTAACCTTGCCTTGTAATTTGAAGGCTCTTTGGGAGACAAACCTTCCTTTTTCTTGAAGATCCACTTGCAGCGGACCTCCTTCTTTTGTTTAGACAAGTGCACAACATCCCATGTGCCATTTTCTCAAGCGATTACATCTCTTTTTGCATAGCAGAAACCCACTTCTCGCGGCCAACGGATGCAATGGCTTCATTGTATGTAGCAGGTTCAGAATCGTTCTCCACCTGTTCAGCACAACTCAAAGCATAATGAACAAGATTACACTCTTCAATTAAACAAGGACAAGGACCATAGTCACGCCTCGGTCAATCAGCAGCAATGAACTCATGTGGCTGCTGTAAAACAGTAGGTGAGTGTTGAACAACAATATCATCAATATTTTCCTCATGTGTATCTTCAACGATAGCATCATTATCAACAGTTTTCTGCAGGTTCTCCACCTGCACACTAACTCCCTCCTCTCCAACAGCAACAGGAGAGGTATCTGATGGCAAGCTATCATGATACCTAATGGACTCATTGAAAACAACGTTTCTACTTAGGAAAATCCTTTTAGTTTTAGGATTCCATAGTTTATATGTTTTAACTCCTGAACCATAACCAAGAAATATGCACTTAACAGCCCTAGGCTCTAACTTTCCATTATTAACGTGAGCATATGCAGTGCAGCCAAAACTCTCAACTGTGAATAATCAGCAGGCGAACCTGACCATACCTCAATGGGAGTTTTTTTTCTCAAGTGGAATAGAAGGTGACCTGTTGATGAGGTAACACGCTGTGTTGGATGCTTCAGCCAAGAAACGCCTATGCATACCTGCATTAGACAACATACAGCAAGCCCTCGAGATGATGGTCCTGTTCATGCGCTCAGCCACGCCATTCTGCTGAGGAGTATAGGGGATGGTGTGATGCCTGATCATGCCATCGTTACTGCAAAACTCCTCAAACTCATTAGAACATAATTTCATACCATTGTCAGTACGTAGTACCTTTACCTTCTTCTTAGTTTGCTTTTCAACCATAACTTTCCACTTTTTAAAAGCATCAAAACACCAGATTTATGCTTCAAAAAATAAGGCCATACTTTTCTTGAATAGTCATCAATAATAGTAAGCATGTAATTAGCACCACCAATAGAAGTCTTACGGGACGGACCCCATACATCAGCATGCACATAATCTAATATGCCTTTGGTGGTATGAACGAAAACATTGAATTTAACTCTTTCATGCTTACCAAAAATGCAGTGCTCACAGAACTCAAACTTACTCAAGTTGCAACCATCAATAAGCTCTTTCTTGACCAACTCTGCCATGCCTTGTTCGCTCATATGCCCAAGACGCATATTCCACATATGTGTTTTACCACAATCATCAGAATCATTAGAAGTAACAGCAGCAACAATACTAGACAAAGTGCTACCTCTAAGAACATATAATTTAGCAGAATTCATATCACCTATCATGTGAATAAGAGAACCTTTTGATACCTTCAGAACTCTATGCCCACCGGCATACTTGTATCCATCAACATCCATGGTACTCAGGGAGATCAAATTTCTGGCCATGCTTGGTATGTGCTTCACCTCACTCAACGTGCGTGTCACGCCATCATGTGTCCTGATCTTAACAGATCCAACACCAACAATATGGCATGGGTTGTCATCCCCTCCCCCACAAAATCTCCAGTCTGCACAGACTCATATGAAATGAACCAATCTTTGTTAGAACAAATATGAAACGAACATGTAGTATCAAGTATCCATTCATCATCACGATAAGCACAAGCAGCAAAAACGGCTAAGCATTCACCATCAGAACTATCAGAAACAACAACAGCCTTAGCAGTACCTTCAGACCTATCTTTCGGTTGGTAAGTTCCATTCCTTTTCTCCTTATTCTGCAACTTCCAACAATCATCAATAACATGATTAGATTTCTTACAATACCTGTAGAATTTGTCCTTTCCCTTGGACTTTGAACGACTTCTACCGTCCTTGCTCTTATCTCTGTTGCCATAGTTGTTAACCTCTGCTCGGTCCTGCCACGAACCTACTGAGCCTCAGCCTTGGATGACGTCCATCTGACCCTACCATAATTTTCATCTTTTCCCTCTGTTTGAGGGCGTCATGTACTTCGGCAAGGGTTAGTTCATCACGGCTCAACAATATTGTATCACGAAATGGTGTATAGGAACTAGGCAACAAGCATAAGAGTAGAAGAGCTAAATCCTCATCATCGTATTTTACCTCCATAGACTGTAGGTCTGAAACAATCTCTTTAAAAACAGATATGTGATTCATTACCGATCCACCTTCTTGCAGCCTATGAGAGAACAACTTCATCTTCACGTTCATCTTACTGGTTAGATCCTTTGACACATAGATCGTTTTCAGTTTTTCCCACATGGCAGCAGCAGATTTCATCTCCAGTACTTCCTGCAAAATATTATTGGACAGATGAAGTTGAATCAAAGACAAAGCCTTACAGTCCTTCTGCTTCTCTTTGGAGGACCAGGTCTTAGCATCCTTTCCGCCGAATCCATCCAGTGCTTCATCCAGATCAGAAGTTTGGGCGAGAATCGCCCGCATCTTCACCCGCCGCAAGTAGAATCTTATGGTGTAGTCCAGCCGTGGTAGATCGAACTTCAATGACTACATGTCGCAAACCCTAGATTGGAACCTGGGGCTCTGATACCACTTGTTATAATTGCGACAAGTAAATAACGAAGAACGAAAAACGAAATCATAGCAAGGGGACACAGATTTAACATGGAAAAACCTCTCCAACAAAGAGAGTTAAAAACCACGGGCGCCAGCCAGCGAAACTTCACTATATCGAGGAGTGTTTACAAACGCCGGGGATTTCACAGATGCAACTCATCCCAACCGGTGGCTTACAAGGGGTTTATATATCAGTGGAAACCTAGGTCTCCACTCGTCAGAAGTTGTCCTATACTTTGTAAAATTTGGATCAACATATAACAGTCGGCAAGCACGCCGCCGCTTGGAAGCTTCAACTTGAGCAGCAACAACACCCAGGACGCCGCTGCAGGAGCCCATTGCTGCCTCGTGTCCACACCTGTACTGGCCACCATGGCTAGGCCAAGGCAGAAGGAACATGGGAGAGGACCACCCATAGAGGCTGCATGAGTGGATCTTATATTGAGGGTGAGCGGTGTTCTTCCCCAGCTCCGGCTCTCCCATTGAAAGATCTCTCACCAAAGGAAGAGGGACCGCATCGAGTCGAGCGGGATCCGACACGCTCTTCTCAAAGCACCTGAGGCAGATCTTATTCAGAGGGATGCTTGCCCTCCACCATGTTGCCGGCGCCACCATCTGCCACCAACGGGCCACGAATCAGAGGAAGAACAAGGCGAGGAGAATCGGATCGTCAGGGATCTCCCACCTACCCTCACACGCCACAGGGGAAAACGCCATTAACGAAAAACCTAAACTACTACCTAAGCTACAGCTACTAGAAGCCAAACCACCTGACCATCTTCTCACCGGCCAGCAGAGCCACCGAGAGAGAGAGAGAGGGATAGGGGACGGCAGGGGGAGTGCGAGTCGACTCTCAACGAGTTTGGTCGGGGGATAGGACAGGAAAAGACTGCTTATACGCTTGACACCACCAAATTTTGATAGTGAGACCCGTCCATTGAAAGGGGTGGATGGCATAGTAGAGTCCTAATCATGATTTAATGTATTTCCAAATCCAGATGGTGTAACGGAACTTGACGAATAGGTGGATGATGGATTTCATGGATTGCTTACATAAAAAGAACAATGCACCATTTGGCTATCCTCTTTTTTCCGAATGAAGGTTTAGGCTCCTTCCAAAATATTTTTTTTGCATCTCAGCATATGTGTACTATTAATTTACAATTCTTCACTATAGTGATGGATCCGTGCTCAAGTTTTATGCGTACCTATTTAACTAATGCCTTTTGCATCGAATGGTTAATATGCTAACTGAAATCCCTGTTAGAGTTGTATTTAGGCTCTAGCTATACGTGTTGTATGAGTCGTATTGCATATGTACTGTAACCTGATCAAGCTAATATAAAGTGAGACCATGAGAGCTTTAGACCACACGAAACCCCAATCATACTTTCAAAATTGGTATCAGAGCGAGCGAGGAAACCCTGGCCGCCGCTAGCTAACCCTATCCACCGGAAACACCCTAGCCCACCGCCGCTAGATCGTGCTCGCCGCCGCCACTAGATCGCCCTAGCCGCCGCGATGAACTCCGCGTTCCAGCTCTTCGGAACCGCGGGCGCCATGGTTTCGTCCTCAGCATCCTCCGTCTCCGCCGGCGTCATCGGCACCACCTTGATCCCGGTTCGGTTCGACGGTAACAACTTCAGACTGTGGAGAGGCCTCGCGCTGCCTAGCCTGGCAGGCGCTTACCTCCACCAGAACCTCGACCAAGACATGGTCATCCCTGCAAAGACCATGATGCAGGGCACTGGCGACAAGGTCGTCGCCATCCTCAACCCGGAGTACCATCAATGGTGGACACAGGACCAATGGGTTATGGGCCTCCTCCTCGGATATATGGGAGAGGACATTGCAGCGCAGCTCATCGGATGCAAGACTGCTGCTGAGGTGTGGGCATCCGTCCACAACATGTTCGGCGCACAAAGCCGTGCTAATATCCTCCACCTGCGCCGCCAGCTGCAATCTCTCCGGAAGGAAGACATGACCACCACCGCATTTAAGCACAAGATGAAGGCGTTGAGCGACACCATGGCCTTCGCCGGGACGATCGTTCCGGACGACGAGCTCATCGACTACATCGTCACCGGGCTCGGATCATCCTACAGTGTTGTTGTGGCTCCCTCAACTTACGCACGGTGCCCATCTCCTACCCTGTCTTCTACGCCAACGTCCTCCACTTAGAGGCCCTGCAAGGGCAGCAAGCCTAGGCCGAGGGCTGGTCTTCCTCGGCCAACACTGATGCTCGTCCAGGCCCGGGCAATGGCACGCGTCATCCTGCTCCAGATCAGTACCAAGGAGGTGGCGCCAGCTTCCAGGGAGGCAACCGTGGCAACAGCAGTGGCTACGGCAATGGAGGCGGTCAAGGCCATGGCAATGGTGGCTACGGCAACGCCGGGGCTACGGCAATGGCGGGGGTTATGGCAACCCTCGCAACGATGGTGGCAACGGCCGTGGCAACGGCAATCGCAACAACGGTGGTGGCGGTGGCGGGAACGGGCTCAATGGACGGTGCAACCGTCCCAGGTGCCAACTCTATGGCTATTGGGGTCACGAGGCATACGACTGTCGCAACCGCTTCAATCAAGATTTTCAGCGCTTCGGCAACTCTGCATCAACTAGCTCCAACAAGCACAACCCATGGATCATGGACACGAGAGCTTCAGACCACTTCACAAGCGAGTTAGAATGCCTTCAACTTGCAGAACGCTATGCACGGAAGGATCAGGTGCAAGTAGCAAATGAAACAGGTTTGTCAATTTCTCATATTGGCCACTCTATATTACCCGGTTCATCTCTCCATTTGCAAGATGTCCTTCATGTTCCAAATATTCGCAAGCATCTTCTTTCCGCCTATCGCCTTGTTTCCGATAACTATGTTTTTTTTTGAGTTTCACCGGGATTTTTTGTGTGTCAAGGACAAGGCCACGAATAGAGTCATCCTTCACGGTAGGAGTCAAGATGGACTTTACCCCGTGCCGTTCTGCAAGGCGTATTATTCCTCTCGACGTGCATGTGCAAGTGTCAAGGTCTCCTCCACACAATGGCATCAACGTTTTGGCCATCCATCGAATAATGTAGTGCAGTCTATTGTTAGGACAAATAGTCTTCCATGTTCTCAGTCAGACAAATTATCTTTGGTTTGTGATGCGTGTCAACACGCCAAAATTCATCAATTACCATATTCTGTGTCATATCGTGTTTCTATTGTTCTTCTTGAGTTGGTCCATACTGATGTTTGGGGTCCGGCACGTACCTCCTCTGGCGGGTGTAAGTACTATGTTAGTTTTGTAGGTGACTACTCTCTTTTCTGCTGGATATATCTTTTAAAACATAAGTCTGACGTTGAACATGTCTTCTATGCCTTCCAGGCTCATGTCGAGCACCTCCTGAACGCTAAGATTAAGGCAGTTCAGTCTGATGGAGGTGGCGAGTATCAGCATTTGTCACGCTATTTTCAGCGCACGGCCGTGTCTCACCGTGTGCCGTGTTCACATACCTCTCAGCAGAACGGAATCACCGAGCGCAAGCACCGACATCTAGTAGAGACAGGACTTGCCCTTCTCGCGCACTCCTCTCTTCCTCTTCATTTTTGGGATGAGGCTTTTCTCACGGCATGCTATTTGATCAATCGCATGCCGTCCCCGGTCATTAACAAGGAAACACCTCTTTTTCGCATGCTTCGAGTTCAACCCAACTACTCCTTTCTTTGCATTTTTGGATGCGCAGGTTGGCCTAGCCTTCGCAAGTATAATACACATAAACTTGAGTTTCGCTCTAAATCTTGCGTTTTTCTTGGCTACAGTCCAATGCATAAAGGGTATAAGTGTTTAGACCGGGCAACGGGGCGTATATATATTTCTTGAGATGTTGTATTCGATGAAACTGTGTTTCCATATTCCACTCCCGGCGTGACGGTTCAAGTGTCTGATCTTGTAGAGTCTCTATCTTTTCCTTCATATGAACCGGTTAAGAGTGAGCCTATGCGCAAATATGACCTGACCTATTTGTCTACTGATCCTCTTCCTAGTGCTATGCTACCCTTACAGGACGCTGCAGCTGGAGGATCGCTCACCACGACGCAGTATCATGTGATCGACGTCGCGCTAGATCAGCCGATTGGCATGCATGACGCACCCATGCATCAGTCATCACCCGGCTCTTTCGTGTTGGCCCATGGGCCAGCGCCCGTGATCGACATACCTCAGGGGCTGCCAGTGTCACGTGGCGCTAGTTCTGTACCATCCGCGACACCACTGGTTGCCCCTTCGTCACATGTACCTGCTGCGCCAGCTGCACCGGCTCATCGGATGGTCACTCGACACCAGGATCACACTCGGAAGGACAAGGTGTATACTGACGGCACAGTTCGATATGATCCACGTCGCCGTGCATTTTTTGCTGCACTGTAGTGCATCAGGATGCTTTGCAAGAGCCAGTATGGCATGCCGCCATGAGTGATGAGTTTGCTTCACTTTGTCAGAATCATACCTGGGTTTTGGTTCCTCGTCCACCTAGAGTCAATGTCGTTGGCAGCAAATGGATATTCAAGAAGAAGCATCGCCCTGATGGTACCATCGATAAACACAAGGCTCGGCTGGTTGCGCGTGGTTTTACTCAGCAGCATGGGATTGATTACTAATGACGCACAAGTGTAGGGGATGCAACAGTCTTCGCGGGTAGTATTACCCAATTTATTGATTCGACACAAGGGGATCTAAAGAATACTTGCAAGCCTTAACAACTGAGTTGTCAATTCAGCTGCACCTAGAAATAGTTCATTCTCACAGAAGTTTATTAGTAGCAACAGTTTGTAATAGCAACAACAAAGCAACAGCAACAGTAAAACAGGAGCAATAGTAACAGTAACAGTAAACAGTGGGATTCGAGTGCGGTAGGCATAGGGATGGATGGATGGACGTTGCATGGACGAGTCTAAACATGTAACTTCAAGATCTAGGGCATTGTAGATAAATAATGACAAGTATCCAAGTACTAAAAAATCCTAGGCACGTGCTCCAAATATAGTCATACGTGCTCGCAATGAGAACTTGCACAACATCTTTTGTCCAGCCAGCGCGTGGCAGAGGGGCCTCTAGGGAACTACTGGCAATTAAGGTGATCCTTTTAATAGAGCACCGGAGCAAAGCATTAACACTCTGTGAACACATGTGATCCTCACACCACATCCATCCCCTCCGGTTGTCCCAATTATTGTCACTTTGAGGCCTTTGGATCCGGACAATGATATGTGTACACAACTTGTAGATAAGATCATAAACAATACTATCATAATGATTCAATAATAAGTTCAGATCTGAGATCATGGCACTCGGGCCCTAATGACAAGCATTAAGCACAACAAGTTGCAATAAAGTCAGATAGCACTAATAGAGATACTAGGCACTATGCCCTAACAATCTTATTCGATTACATGATAGAACTCATCCAATCCCTACCATCCCCAAGCCTACAGCGGGGATTACTCACTCATGGATGAGGGAAACATTGATGGTCGATGGAGATGTGTTGATGATGATGATGGCGATGATCCTCTCCAAATTTTCCGTCCCGGCAGGGTGCCAGAACGGAGTTTCTGGATCCGAATCTTGGTTTCTGGTGGCGGCGGCGGAGCGGAACTCTTTCTGAAAAACTATCGACCCCCCCTCAGTTTTTAGGTCGAGAGGCCACTTATAGGCGCAGAGGAAGGCCGAGGGGGTGCCTGGGATGGCTGCACCCCCCCTAGGCGCGACCAGGGGTGGGCCCGCGCCTAGCAGGGGTGTGGCCCCCTAGGCCCCTTCTCCGTCTCGTCTTCTGGCTCCGTGGATCTTCTGGTGAAATATAATTTTTGGCATATTTTCCGGGATTTTTCCTGATAGTTCATTTCTGCACAAAAACTAGACACCAAGATAATTCTGCTGAAAACAGCGTCAGTCCGTGTTAGTTGTATCCAAATCACGCAAGTTTAAAGGAGAAACAATAGCAAAAGTGTTCGGAAAGTAGATACGTTTTAGACGTATCAATTACGGTGATACTTTTAGCCCGGTTGTGAAGCCCGATATAGTTCGCCTGGTTCTCTCGCTTGCAGTTTCGCGTGGCTGGACCCTTAGACGGATTGATGTCAGCAACGTGTTCCTTCATGGTTTCTTGAATGAAGATGTGTATATGCAGAAGCCGCCCGGCTTTGAGGATGCTCGTTTTCCCTCTCATGTGTGCAAGCTCAAGCGGTCCATCTATGGTCTAAAATAGTCGCCTCGTGCGTGGTATGCTCGCTTGAGTCAACTCTTGTATCAGCTGAGTTTTACATCCTCCCAAGCTGACACTTCGTTGTTCATCTTCCGACGTCGTGGAGTCCACATATTTATGCTCGTATATGTGGATGATATAGTCATTGCTGGATCCTCCCAAGGGGCTGTTGACGTTCTGGTTCGCTCTCTCTTGACCAGTTTTCCCATTAAGGATTTGGGCGCGCTTGAGTACTTACTTGGTTTGGAGGCATCATACAATTCAGGGGGTATGTCATTGACTCAGCGGAAGTATGTTGTTGATCTTCTTCATCGAGTCAATATGGAGAATTGTAATGCAACTCCTACACCACTTGTTCCATCAGAGAGATTGTCACGGGATGCTGGAACACATCTTGGTGCTGATGATTCTTTTAGGTATCGCAGTGTTGTTGGTGCACTACAGTACTTGACACTTACGCGTCCAGACATATCCTTTGCAGTTAACAAGGTGTGTTAGTTCCTTTCACAGCCCACTGATGTGCACTGGGAGGCAGTGAAGCATATTCTGCAGTATGTCAAGGGAACACTGCATCCGACATTAGTATATTTACAGATGTAGATTGGGCAGGTGATATTGATGATAGGCGCTCCACCAACGGTTTTGCTGTGTTTGTTGGACTGAACCTCATCTCGTGGAGTTCGAAGAAGCAGCCTACCATCTCTAGATCGAGCACCGAAGCTGAGTATAAAGCTTTGGTAAATGGCGCTGCTGAATCCAAATGAGTAGATTCACTACTCAAGGAACTTGGTGTGATTAAGCAGCGGACACCTATATTATGGTGCGATAATCTTGGGACAACATATCTGACCGCAAATCCAGTGTTCCACACTCGGACAAAGCACATTAAGATCGACTTCCATTTTGTGCGGAAACGAGTAGCAACAGGTGAACTGGATGTCAGGTTCATTTCCACTAACGATCAGGTAGCTGATGTGTTTACTAAACCAGCCACACGAGTCATGCTAGATAGATTTAAGTCCAATCTAAACCATGTATATAGTGGTTCAGATTGAGGGAGTATGTTAGAGTTGTATTTAGGCTCAAGCTATACGTGTTGTATGAGTCGTATTACATCCTGATCAAGCTAATATAAAATGAGACCATGAGAGCTTTAGATCCCACGAAACCTCAATCATACTTTCAAACTATCCCTCCTAAGTTGGCTGTGAAAAACATCATCTATTAGGCTAGCTGCATATGACGGCGGCGGCTTGTCCACCGGCCACAACAGGCAACCCAATTAGCAGACTCGGCCTCCGCTAACCTGCTAATTATCGTACGCGGATGAAGCGGCTGAAACGGACACGCCGACGGCTCGTCCACTTGCATCCTAAACCTGAAGCGCGGGAGCAGGAACAAGGAAGCGACGACTGACAAGCAGAGTTGAATCGGGAACAAATAACTGCAGCTGGGTTGGGTTAGTAGGCCTTTACACATAGCGGTAACTTTTTTTATCCTCCTGCGGAACTGTGCTGACCAGTGAAGCTTCAAATTTATTCGCCTCCCATTTATTTTTACGTGCTACTTTCTCCGGTTTAGTTTATTAGACACACATAATTTAAGAAAATCTTTGATCATTAATTTTGACTAATAAAATATGCAATATATATTCTAAAAAATATATCATTATAAACTAATTTTAAAGATGAGTTCAATGATATAATTTTTATAATATATTATATAAAATTTGTTAACTAAAATTAATAGTTAAAGTTATTTTTAAACTACGTGCGTGTTTAATAAATTAGACAGAAGGAAATACGCTTAGCTTGGTTATTTAATAAAGTGAGTGAGTGTCCCTTATTTTATCTACCAATTGAATTTAGTCAATTGGGTTTATATGTGTGTGCGTGAAGTGGGGAATGACTCAAGAGAAGGTGATACATAGGGGTGGATGTCGATCCAGCTAGACTCAACTCAACTCAACTCAAAAATAATCGTTAGTTAACGAGCTTGCTCAACTCGACTCGTTAACATAACGAGCTTGCAACCTCAGCTTGGCTCGACTCGATAAATACTCGAGTTGGCTCGATAAGCTTGATAAGCCCATGAAAAACTTAACAACGTAATAAATTAATCACGAAGTAAGAATACCAGAAGTATAATTCATCATTTATGCATCTTTGTGTATATTTTGGTGACTTTAACATGACTACTCATGTTTTTTAAATGAAGACGTGTCTCAATGAAGTTCTCCCACAGTGGTGTATGGGGGAGCAAATGATGAGTCTTTATGCAGCAACGATGATCAAGTGATGCATTTCAGCTTGGTTGGATCTTGAAGCGGGATGCGCAAGGCACATGTATAGCCTTGATATATTTTCCTTTTACCGGTCTTAAGGTAGTTATTGGGAGACCGGGTTATAGGATAGATAGTCGCACTATCAATAGGGGCTTTCGGTTGGATAACTTGATCACATCGTCTTAGGGAGCTCAATCCTTTGCGTACTTTGCATCTTCCTAGTTTGTTGCTTCTTGGTGGTTCTTCATGTGAGGTTCTTGAGCTTGTTTAACTCTTCAACAAGCCCAAGTTCATCGAAAACGGTATTCGTTTGCATCTTCTATAGTGTTTTCAAGTTTGAAGGTTTTATCGGTTCTTCTTGTAGGGAGGCTTCTTACCTTTATTCATTTGTTTCTATCCTTCTCTATTGGACTATGATGTTTCTCCCCACCATCTTGTAGAGCTTGTTGTCCTTGTCAAAACAAGCTCAAGATCATCGAAATCGGAGTTCAGACGCAAATATTATCGTCGTTTTTGTGTGTCCTGTTTGGTTCCGGCGGGAATTCCGGCGGGACCGAGTCCGTGGCCGAAATTTCCAGCGACCGCCGAAAATTTATGGCAAACCACCGGAAATCTGTCATGTTTGCTGTTTTGGTTTTTACCAGAATTTTCGGTTTGACCGAAAATTCCGGCGGCATATCCGGTGGCGCCGGTTTTGCCGCCGGAACGTGTCTGTCCAGCTCTTTTTGTCTCCAACGGTCATCCCCCTTGAAGAGGTACAAAAGGGAGGGCTTCTTTCCCAAAGTTACAGGATTCTTTAGCACATTTTTAACCACCATTGTTTACCCCTTTGTGCTTTATTCCTCTCCCTTCCCTCCTATGATTTATGCATCTTTTTGATGTCTTTGGAAGATGAGATCTAGATCTACAATCCCCACCAATCAATTCCTCCTCTAAGTGAGGGGAACCCATTGGATCTAGATCTTGAAGTCATTTGTTGGTTTCCACCATTGTTCTTCCTCTCTAATTCCTAGAGTCATTTTAGGCTCAGTTTTTTCATGTGAATCAGAAATTCTAGACCAAACTTTTTTGAAACTCTCTTCACTTCCTTGTTTGAAAGTGAAGATCATTTCCACATGTGACATAGTGATTGGAGCAACACTATACATGAAATCAACTTGAAGTAGAAACAATTCTTTTGTGTTTTTTATAAGAAAAAGCAAACCAAGCCAAACTATTTTTTTTGTATTTTTGATAAAAAGAAACAATCAAAACAAACTAAGCAAAACAGAAACAAAGTAAAGATATTGGTTGTGAGAGACTCCCCTTGCACGAATCTTCTTTCTCCCTAAAAATTGATTGACGAGGAGGAAGAGATTAAAGTTGTCCTTATCTCCTCGGCAACAACACCAGAAAAGTGCTTGATGGCTCAGATTAGGGGTGGGCATAAAAAACCGAAACCAAACACCGAAACCGAATTAATCGGAACCGAAACCGAATACACCGAACCCGAATTAGCCAAAACTAATTTCGGTTAGTAAATATGATTAACCGAATTTATAAATATTAATTCGGTTTTAACTCTTTATTAACCAAAATAACCGTACAAACCGAAAAAATATACGTGACATAGCTAAATATATTTATGATTCTGTCCCAGATGTCCATTACTATACGTAGATACGAGCTCATGCGACAAAAAGACATGCATGCAAAAGCTGTCAGACAGTCTATGCATGTACGTATGTGTCCAGTCACATGCACGTACATGTTCGTGGTTTAACTGTCAATTGTGTCTATGAATTTTGTTGGAAGTCTTTCAATTGTTTTCCTGTTTTGGATATAATCATGTATTTTAGCTGAACTCTTAACACATATAATTTGTTGAATGTATACGGCTTGGAAGATAGACATTATTTTTTTGAACGAGCAAGATAGACATCATGCTTATTATGTTTTTTTCTACACCTGCGTTCAAGACATCAGCTAGCCATGTATTGCTTCAGGTACTCGCCGACCTGGAGGTTGCTTCCGGTGCGCCGATGAGTGGTTTAGCCTGTATGGATCTGACATAAATTATGGCACAATGTTGTTATTTCCAGAAGTTTGGTTAAAATCCGAACACCGAACCGAATTGTCCACTAACCGAACTATCGATTACTTAGAAAACCGAAATAATTTCGATGCCTATTTTGTAGAAACCGAATTATATAAAAACTCGAAAAACCGAACTGAATTAACCGAAAAAACCGAATGCCCACCCCTAGCTCAGATATGTAGAGCTCGTTGGGAACCCTAAGAGGAAGGTATGATGAGCACATCAACAATTTTCCCTCAGTTATAAAACCAAGGTTATCGAACCAGTAGGAGTAAGGAAACAACTCCAAGGTGTTGCTAACAACTTGGAACCTGCACAACACAAACTCAATACTTTACCCCAACTTACAATGAGGTTGTCAATCTCACCGGTTTGCTAAAAACAAAAGATTAAATGTATAGTGTGGAAGATAGTGATTTGATTGTAGAAAGTAAACAATAAACGGTAAACAGTAGATGATATATCTATGATAAAGAATGGACCGGGGTCCACAATTCACTAGATGTGTTCTCTATATGATAGATAGCATGTTGAGTGAACAAATTACAGCGGGACAATTAACAGATTGAGAAACCATAACAATGCATATACTAGACATCTTGACTCCTACGAGATTTGATTGGGCATTACAACATAATACATAGACCGTAATCCAACTGCATCTATGACTAATAATCCACCTTCAGGTTATCATCTGAACCCCTTTCAGTATTAAGTTGCAAGCAATAGATAATTGCATTAAGCAATGTGTGTAAAGTAAACAATACAATTGCCCAATGGACAAAGGATTGTTGTTTTCTCCCTAGTAGCAACAACACATCTACAATCTTAGAGATTTCTATCACTTCCCCAGATTACTAGAGGCATGAACCTACTATCGAGCATAAATACTCCCTCTTGGATTTGCAAGCATCTACTTGGCCAAAGAATATACGAACAACAGAGAGCATGCAAGATCACAAATAACATAGACATGATAGAATCAATAATCAATCTGACATAGTATCTCAATATCCATCGGATCCCTGCAAACACAACATGTATGATTACAAATAGATGATCTTGATCATGAACGGATCTCACAAGATCTAAACATGATAGCAAAAAGGAGGAGAAACAAACATCTAGCTACTGTATGGACCCATAGTCCAAGGGTGAACTACTCACGTATAACTCTGGAGGATGGCATGGTGATGAAGAAGGCCTCCAGGATGATCTCTCCCCTCCGGCAGGGTGCCGGGAAGAGCTTCGGATCCCCTGATCTAGGGATAGAGATGGCGGCGGCTACAGACTGTTTCGTGGAGATCTGATCGGGTACTTAGGGTTTTTGCATCGGGGTGCTTTTATAGGCGAAGGGGCAAGGTCGATGGGCGCCCGCGGGGCCCACACCTAGGGCCGGCGTTCCCCCTAGCCACGCCGCCTTAGGGTGTGGCCGCCTCGAGGCCCCACTTCGGCTCCCCTCTGGACTCTGTGTTCCTTCTGGTAAAATATTGACTTTGGCTTTTGTCCCATCCAATTTCGAGAATATTTCCTTACTAGCTTTTCTAAAACCAAAAATAGCAGAAAATAGGCAACTGGCACCACAGCATCTTGTCAATAGGTTAGTTTCGAAAAATGTATAAAAATACCTCAAAGTGCCGACAAAACATAAGAAAGTCCATACAAAACAAGCATGGAGAATCAAAAATTATAGATAGGTTTACGACGTATCAAGCATCCCCAAGCTTAACTCCTGCTCGTCCTTGAGTAGGTAAGTGATAAAAATAATAATTTTGAGGTGACATGCTATCACAATTGATCAAGGTATTGCAAAGCATTGATAGCTGGGATCAAAGTACTCATAACATGAGCATGAGAGATGTAGTTCTAACAATAAGACATAGCAACTATGTTGTAACATGAAAAGGTACAAACAAAATATCATGAATAATAATGCATTGAAAGACGTTTGTTTGTTTCACATATAGAAAACATAGCATGTGTGGTATTCAGCTTGTACTTAATATTGTAGCAAAACATAAATGCATAGGACACCTTCAAAGTTCATAAGGGTGTCTAGATACAAATAATTTAAGAACAAGCAATATCAACATTATGAATCAATCAATAAGTTTTGGGACAATGCACATTAAACTAAGAATGACAACTATGCTCTCTTAATCGGTGCATAAAGATAGAAGATGGAGACTCAACATCAAGGTAAAAAGAAAGGCCCTTCACAGAGGGAAGTTGGGATTTCAAGTTTCATAAAGAGCTTCCAAAAATCATGGTACTTTTTAGCTTTCAGCTCTCATTGCCCCTATCATTGGCATCTTGAAGTGGTTAAGGTTAAAGTGAAACAAATATGAAGTATATGCTTGATAGATCATAAGTTGGAAATATCATGTCCCTTGAGTACTAGGGCCGTTCCTCATGCTACTCAACTTTAGTCACAAGCAAGTTCTTATCATTGTAAGTATATGTGTACCATAGAGAACCGCCAATGGGGTAACCCTTGACCCATGACACAGGAGTTATCCCATATAAAAATGACAAGGCAACAGACAATGAGCATCTGAGCGATCTTTTTTATTTGCTATTTGCATAGGTTTTATTGAGGATGCTTCATAGATTGCTCACTATGGTTATGATACAAGTTTCCACCATGATTAGGCATGGCTTAGGCTAGCCGCCCAGGCATTTCTCTAACACATATATAATACTCCATGGACTTACAAACTCCCCTTTTATTTCACACCGCCGACATCCATAAAAAAAGATCATGATATCAACTGGATAATATGTACAAGTGTTGAAAGCGTTCCCCATGACAGCATGGTTCGGCTAACTCCCAACTTATAATTTGCAAGCATATAAGCAACATAGATGACACAGTGTTTCAAGTTTATTAGGTGCAAGAAGTAAAGTGTGCCATCAAGTTTGTGAGAGATTTAATCACTAATTTTCACATAACAAAAGTTTAATTTGGAAGATAGATAAAAACATGAATATACTTGGAATGGTGTAACACACCATGCATAGGAATTTATAGTGGACTCTTTGGAGTAACTTGGTTTCTTGGGAGTTGGATGCACGAGTAGAGCTCATACAGTACAAGTGGAGGCTAGCAAAAGACTGGGAGCAACCAACTAAGAGAGCAATAATGGCCATAATTATGCAGAGCGACAAAACATTATTAATTAAAGCATAAAGTGGTATCACAAGTCAAAAACTAAATGATCATAGAGGCTAGGGTGACTGGTTCATAGTCATAACATGGTGTAAGCATGTGCCAAGTCAACCCAAATAAAGCATCAAAGGAGAACACCACAATATTATGCTTTTGTATGCTAAAACAACACATGATTCTTTCAAGGCACATTAAGCAATCTCAATAGTTTGAAACAAGTCATGCTACAACAATAATCACTAAGCATAAGGTCAAAGCAACATCTAGCATGACATGATAAAGTCTAAGCCACAGTCAAAACAAGCTTCCTTTTGTACCGCTAAAGCATGAAGCTTCCTACTCTTTTCCAACACCAATCAACTTATTTGAAACAACTCACAAATATAATAATCAATAAAGATCAGTGAGCTTGTCTCACAAATCCACAAACAAGAACTAAAAATTCGTTTGGAACAAGTCATGCTACAGCAATGAAGATTGTGTGAAGTTTTGTATGAAGGAAAAACTTCAGGTGTAGAGAGATAATGATGTAATAAGATGAAGATTGGACAAAAGCTCAATCTTGGGGATGCTGCCCCGTGTCACCCCAAGAAATATTCAAGAGGTACAAGCGTCAAAGCTTGGGGATGCCCAAGGCATCCCTTTCTTCATCAATAAAAAGCTCAGGTCTTTCTAGACACTTCATTTTTATTGTTTCATGCACTGTTGTGTTGTTCTTGGAGCGTCTTAGTTTTCGTTTGATTTGCTTAGTTTGCTTAGTTTTCTTGAATAAATTTGGTTGATCACAACACACTTCTTTTGGAGAGAGACACACTCTGTTTTTATTTCCTAGAACACTCTAGTTTTCATTCTTATTATTTTGTGAGTGTTCTCTTTTGCTAGCACTATGTTTAGCATTAGTTTTCTTGTGCTTTCATCTTAGAAATTTTTAGTTCTTGTTTGTGGATTTGTGAGACAAGCTCACTGATCTTTATTGATTATTATCTTTGTGAGTTGTTTCAAATAAGTTGATTGGTGTTGGAAAGGAGTAGGAAGTTCTTGCTTTAGTAGTACAAGAGGAACTTGCTTTGACTATGACTTAGACTTTAGCATGTCATGCTAGATGTTGTTTTGACCTTATGCTTAGTGATTATTGCTGTAGCATGACTTGTTCCAAACAATTGGGATTGCTTAATGTGCCTTAAAGGAATCATGCGTTGTTTTAGCATACAAAAGCATAGTATTGTGGTATTTTCCTTTGATGCTTTATTTGAGTTGACTTGGCACATGCTCACACCATGTTATGACTATGAACAAGTCACCATATCCTCTATGATCATTTATTCCTTGACTTGTAGTACCACTTTATGCTTTGATTAGTAATGTTTTGTCGCTGTGCATGATTATGGCCATTATTGCTCTCTTAGTTGGTCGCTCCCAGTCTTTTGCTAGCCTATACTTGTATGAGTAAGCTCTAATCATGCTTCCAACTCCCAAGAAACCAAGTTATTCCAAAGTGTCTACTATAAATTCCTATGCATGGTGTGTTACACCATTCCAAGTATATTCTTGTTTTCAGCTATCTTCCAATTAAAAAGTATTTTATTATGTGAAAACTTAGTTATTAAAGCTCTCACGAACTTGATGGCACACTTTATATTTCTTGCCCCTAATAAACTTGAACCGTTGTGTCATCTATGTTTTATATGCTTGTACTTATACGTTGGAATTAGCAGAACCATGTTGTCATGGGGAACGCTTTCAACATTGCACTTGTACTTTGTACACAGTTGATATCGTGCTCTTTTGTCTATGGATTTCGCCGGTGTGAAATAAAAGGGGAGCTTGTAAGTCCATGGGGTTATGTATTTTGTGTTAGAGAAACGCCTGGGCCGCTAGCCTAAGCCATGCCTAATCATGGTGGAAACTTGCAGCATCACCATAATGAGCAATCTGTGAAGCATCCTCAATAAAAACCTATGCAAATAGCAAATAAAAAGATCGTTGAGATGCTCATTTTCTGCTTGCCTTGTCATTTTGGTTATGGGATAGCTCTTGTACCATGTGCAAGGGGTACCCCATTGGCGGTTCTCTATGATACGCATGTACTTACTATGAAAAGAACTTACAGGTGACTAAAGTTGAGTAGCATGAGGTGCGGCCCTCATATTCAAGGGACATGAGATTGCCAACTTATACTTTGCCAAGCATATACTCCATAGTTTGTTCACTTTAACCTTAACCACTTCAAGATGCTTATGATAGGGGCAATGAGGGTTGAAAGCTAACAAGTACCATAATTTTTGGAAGCTCTTTTTGAAACTTGAAATCCCTGCTTCCCTTATGAAGGGCCTTTCTTCCACTATTACATTGAGTCTCCACCTTCAATCTTTAGGCACCAGTTAAGAGAGCATAGTTGCCATTCTTAGTTCTTTGTGCATTGTCCCCAAACTAATTGATTGATTCATAATGTTGATATTGCTTGTTCTTGAACTATTTGTATCTAGTCACTCTTATGAACTTTGAAAGTGTCCTATGCATCTATTTGCTACTCTATGAGGGACAAGCTGAATGCCACTATGCCATGTTTTATGTATGTGAAACAAACAAACGTTTTTCAATGCATGTTATTCATGATCTTTGTTTGTAACCTTTCATGTTGCATGCTTAGTTACTCTGTCTTATTGTTAGAACTCCATCTTTCATGCTCATGTTTAGAGTTCTTTGATCCCAGCTTTTAATGCTTGCAAATGGTTTGATCAAGATTGTGATGGTGCATGTCACCTCAAAAATTATTCTTTTTATCACTTACCTACTCGAGGACGAGCAGGAGTTAAGCTTGGGGATGCTTGATACGTCGGAAACGTATCTATAATTTTTGATGTTCCATGCTTGTTTAGTATCCACTTTGCTACACGGAGGGGGAACACGGAACCACGAAGCATAGACGGAGGAGGGCCTCGGGGGGCCCACACCCCCTGGTCACGCGGCCAGGCTTGGCTTGCGCCTGGGGGGGTGTGGCCACCCCGGGCACCCCCTCAGCCTCTCCTTTCGCCTACATATACGTCTCCTCGGGATGTAAACCCTAACGTGAACAGAAAACCACGAAAAGTTCCATAGCGCCGCCGCCACCGAAGGGGAGATTCAGGGGACAGAAATTCTCTATTACGGCACCCTGCCGGGACGGGGAAGTGCCCCCGGAGCCATCTCCATCGATCTCCACCACCATCTCCATCACCGTTGTTGATTCCCATGATGAGGAGGGAGTAGTTCTTCCTCGAGGCTAAGGGCTCTACCGGTAGCTATGTGTTCATCTCTCTCTATGCATGATCTTGTTGTGGTCATGAGCTTTGTAACCAAGTAGATCTACCTTGCTACTCAAGTGCTTTAATAGATCTCTGCTCTCCCCATGTGTGTGTAAGTGACAGCATGCATACCGTGGTGGCACTTAGGCTAGAGGTTACATAAATACTCATCGTGCTTTAATAGATCTATGCTTTTCCCCATGTGTGTGACAATGACAGCGTGCACGCCGTGTGTGGCACTTAAGCTAGATTACATTTATATTCATGATTTATATTTGAAGTTGGATGGCTCTATGAAATTGTGGTGTTTGTTGGAACCATCTAGCGCTCAAGGTGACAGTGTGGGGTTATCTAGATGGGGAAGGCGGACTTTGAGGTGTGCTTTTGTAGGCCTACCATGGATTAGAGTGTCCAACCGGAGAGTAGTTAAGAGTAGTATCATAAAGAGAGGATATTTATATGAGAGAGTGTTCACTAGTGAAAGTAGGATCCCTAGGCCTTGTTTCTAAACATTGAAACACTGTTTGCAACTAGACCTATTACATGTTTGCTTGCTTCCATCTTTATTTCAGTTTGCCTTTAGTCTCTCCCACGTCAACAACAAGTCAGAAGCTCTTTTCTGGCACCATTACCACTTGTATTTCACTATCTCTTTGCTGAACTAGTGCACCTATACACCTGACAAGTGTATTGGGTGTGTTGGGGACACAAGAGACTTCTTGTATCTTGATTGCAGGGTTGCTTGAGAGGGATACCTTTGACCACTTCCTCCCTGAGTTCAATAAACCTTGGGTAATCCACTTAAGAGAAACCTGCTGCTGTTCTACAAACCTCTGCACTTGGAGGCCCAACAACTGTCTACAAGAATAGAAGTGCATAGACATCAAAGGGGCAAGGTCGGTGGGCTCCCGAGGGGCCCACACCGAGGGTGCGGAGCGCCCCTAGCCGCGCCGCCCTAGGGTGTGGACGCCTCGAGTCCCCACTTCGGCGGCCCTCCGGACTCTGTGTTCCTTCTGGTAAAATATTGACTTTGGCTTTTGTCCCGTCCTATTCCGAGAATATTTCCTTACTAGCTTTTCTGAAGCCAAAAATAGCAGAAAACATGCAACTGGCACCGCGACATCTTATCAATAGGTTAGTTCCGGAAAATGTATAAAAATACCTCAAATTGTAGACAAAACATAAGAAAGTTGATATAAAACAAGCATGGAGCATCAAAAATTATAGATACGTTTACGACGTATCACTTGTCATCTCCGGAGTGGAGGAAAAGCTAGCCATAAGGAAAGGGTCTATTCCTTCGTGGGATAGACTCGGAGAAGAAGGTGAGCCTTTGTGGCATTGGGAAATCCTTTGTGGAATCCCACACCTCTCCAATGTGACGTACCTTACTTGTAAGGGAACACAGGAATACATCTTCATCTCTGCGTGCCTTGGTTATCTCTATATCTGAGCTTACTTTCCTTGTGATAGCCATCGAGCTTGAAGTACTTATATCTTGCTTATCACTTGTGGTATATTTATCTTGTGCTATCTTGATTAGCTTAACTTGTTGGTGGTGCACTTAGTTAAGCCTAGTGTATTTAGATTTTGTGCTTGTAAAATAAACGTTAGTTTAATTCTGCATTCTATCAAGTCAAAACTGTAATAGTTTTGAAATTGCCTATTCACCCCCTCTAGGCGACATCTCTATCCTTTCAATTGGTACCAGAGCAAGGTCTCTCCTTGTTTAGGCTTCACCGCCTAGAGTGTAAATATGTCGGCTAGTAGTATAGTGCATAATGGCACAATTATCTTTGATGGCACAAACCATGCTATATGGAGAAATTGCTTACTTTGTAATCTTCAGACCTTGTGTCCAAATATTGAGCGGTTTCTAGATGTAGGTTTTTTTCCTCCGATGGATCCTCAAAATCTATCTCTAGAGGATGAGAAAAGTTTACATCTCGAAGCTCAAGTATCTAATGAGCTTATTTTCTCTTTGAGCCCCATAGTTAATTTGTTCTTGATGATTGTAAAGCGCAAGTCATTTCATGAGAAGTGGACCAAGCTTAAATAAATATTTGGTGGTTCAATTTCTTATATTGTCGGTGGTTTCTCCAAGGAGATCTCTTCTCCTTCACAGCATGAAGATCTCCAGGTTGCTTCCACCATCGGCCACGATGAGTTCTCATCTTCATCCACTTCCCCAACGCGTGGAAAGACACAAGGTAAAGATATGGTGACTGGTGTTGGGAATTGCAATGTTGATATTGTGCTTGCTAATGATGACCCTTCATCTCTATCCCGTTTCAATTCTTCTTGTTTGGACTTAAGAACTTCTTGCAACAATGATGCTATATCCCCTTGTGTTGCTAGTCCTTGCATATCATCTATAAATTATTTGAGTACTAGTGTAGATGATATGATTGATTTGCCTTGTTCCCATAAACAAAATTCTTCTATTTCCTCTAGTTGTTTATCTAACAATGTAGAGGAAATCACACATTCTATGGAGCAAGACATGATCATGAATAAATATTCAAGAATATCCTCATCTTCATACTCCCATGCTCACATGTGCCTTATAGCAAGAGGATCAAAGGTATCTCCTACTTTGAATCCGAATATATCTTCTAAAGATAATAGCAATGATAATGATGATAGTGATGATGATATTGATGAGGATACTAGTGCTCTCTTGTGAAGCATCTACCCTAAAGGAGAACGTTGAGCTAAGGGCTCAACTTGAGTTGCTAACTAGCAAGTATAGGAAATTGGAAGAAAGTCATGAAAATCTCTCGGGCTCTCATAATGATCTTCTAATCTCCCATGATGGTCTAAAGTTAGCTCGTGAGGCAAGTATTACCAAGGTAACATCTTGTGAGCCTCTTTTCAACATTAGCACAACTTCTACTCAAAATGCTATTTTGCCATGTGCTAGTCCTAGTAATCCATCTAGCCATACTATTGATAAACCTTGTGTTGGATTACTTGCTTTGCCTTGTTGATCTAACAATGAAGCTTATATTTCCTCTAGTACTTGTATTTCAAATAACAATGTAGAGGAAATCAAAGAGCTCAAGGCCCAAGTCACTTCCTTGAGGAATGACTTGGAAAAGAGTCATGAAGGGAAATCCACACTTGATAATATTTTGAGTGTGCAAAAATCCCCTAATGATAAAAGTGGGCTTAGATTCAACTCCAATAACAAGAACAAGTCCAATAGAAACAAGAAGAAGGGCCAAAACCAAGTCAATAATTCGGCCAAGATTATTTGATTCAAGTGCAAGGTTGAAGGACATCATGTAAGATCTTGTCCATGGAAGAAAAAGCACTTGAGTGAGAAGCAACAAGGGAAGCGGCCACAAGTTCATGTTCAAGACCAAGTTGAAGTTAGGCCACTTCCGAATAAGAATCAAGATAATGCTCCCCAAGCCAAGAATTCAATGAAGAAGAGAAATGGGGGAACTTGTTGCTACATATGTCGTGTGAAGGGGCACTTTGCATCTTCATGTTCAAACGGTACCTTATCTAACCCTATCATTGTTGATGATGATTATTCTCTTATGAAGGATAAGGATGGCAATGTGTTTGCCAAGTTTGTTCAAACTCAAAGTGGTGTCAAGAGAAGAACCATTTGGGTTGCCAAGACTATTGTGACTAACCTCTTAGGACCTAACTTGG
This sequence comes from Avena insularis, assembly GCA_023614405.1. Classification (NCBI taxonomy): domain Eukaryota; kingdom Viridiplantae; phylum Streptophyta; class Magnoliopsida; order Poales; family Poaceae; genus Avena; species Avena insularis. The sequence goes on from CM042685.1 coordinate 259,981,697, forward strand.
TTGGGGACCAACAAGCTCAAACTTGATCAATAGGTGTTTGCGGAGGGCATTGGAGACTTGGCTAACTCATGAAGAATTAAGGGATCTTCATATATTATATTTAATCAAGCCAGGTCATTAGGATTATCATATCCCTATCTTATATCTAATGCGCCTCTTCGCGGTAACTTGTACTAAACTCATTTATATTGTAAGTTACTTGCCCCTTTACATGTTTTTGTTTTGTACCAAGTATGTGTTTGTATTTGATGTTCATAATGCTTGCTTATTTTGTGTATTCAAGTATGTCTAGGTGTTTGGCACATCATTTACCCTTGTGTTTCGTTTTGAGCCTCTAATGCATCATGATGATATCTTATTTGGCTATTTTTTAGTGGTCAATGGAACATCCCATTCCGGGGGAGTGATATGCCTCGTGCATCTCGCAAACCTTAAAATGTGTGTACGCGAGTACTACCACTTAGTATTGATATTGCAAGCTTATCTAGTCACTATGTGGTGTGTCATACTCATGAGAAATTCAAATTCTAAATGTCCATTAATTCTCTCAAGTTGAGGTAGCTTTGCCTCTTATTAAGAAAAAATGAATATCACATTATGGGGGAGTAATATGCTTCTTTTGCATATCACAATCCTAGGAAATGTCAACATATGAGGTAGTGCCACTTAGAGTTGATATTGTTGATTATCTTGTTTCTAGGTGGCATGTTGGCTCAAACAAGGTCCTATTTTTGTTAGAATCTTTTATTGCTCGTATTTTCAGTCTTTGTTTGAGTAAGAAATTCTTGATGCGGTCTTCCTCAAATACATATCTCTATATCTTATTTGGGAGACCATTTGCTTCAAGTTATTCTAATCATTGCTTTGCATGATTGTGTGACTAGATTGAAGCTATCAAGAATCTCTATCTTTACATAGTGCTTAATCTTTTTATTCCTATCCTATGCTTTTTATTCTGAAGATTTATCTTTAATATCCATGCAATATACCACTGAAAATCAATTCCAATACACTCATTGTCTTTGACAATTGATATACTTATGTGTGGTAGCATTTGTGGATAATATTCACCTTTGGATTTCACCTCTTATTGCCTTATTTTCTTTCCAAAAAAAAATTGTGGCTCACATTGTCTTCCTTGGCTTTTGAACATCTCTTTGATGATGTTTTTGATTATTATAAAATGTGTTTTAGCGGAAGACAAACCTTTTCTTCTCGGAACCATGTGCCATTGTGAAAAGTGTTAAGGGTTTGGTTTATTTGTTGAAACCTTGCTCTTTTGGGACTTTGTTATCTCATTCTTTCTTCTCTATTTTATTTGCTTGAATGAGATAAATCTTTGAGTATTTGTGTTTTCATTTCATATTTTTGCTCAATAGTTTTTCTTAGTTCATCTGTTGAACTTTGTTGAACAAATCTTGTGTTGATTTGATTCTTTGATACAGTCTGGGCAACCAATGTGTATGGTCACACCTTGTATGCCTTATTGAATATTTTGGTGATTTTTCCAAATTATATCTTCGTTGGATCTTGAAAGTCTCGCGCATGCATGCTTACTAAATGTATATGTCATATCATTTTTGCTTTCTTTGATCCAATATATAGGGTATACTCCATCAAATCCTTAAACAGCTAAGATGTGCATGAAATTCAAATTTCATCTCTAAATATGCACATATTTTATGGAGTGTGTCCTATGTGTTGTGGTTAGTCTAACCACTTTGGGCCCAATAAGTTTGGGGACCAAGATGTACTTGAATGTTGTTTTAGGTACATTGGATATGCAATGGATGCTTGTCTCGTCTATAAGGAAAGTTTTGTCACCACGTGATAATTGGAGCCAAGATAGGATGACTGAAAAATCCTTATCTACTACATCATACCATTGCTATCTCGGTAACAAGTATCTTATTCATGCATACTATTCTTTCATCCAATCCCTTGAAGGTTGCATCTTGGCATGAATTTATCTGTATGTAAATGTTGCGGTTCTTGCAAGTATCTTTGAAATACTTCTCTATCCTTATTTCTTATGTGAGTAATTTGAGATGATGCATATAATGGGGAGTATATAAAATCATTTTCATGATTCACCAATTCCAAATATGCCTTCTAGAAATTTATTGCATATAAATTCCTCAAGGTACTCTCATGTGCAATATTGTTGAAATTGCTTTGAATCCTTCCTTTTGCTAATTGTTGCCTTTTTCAAAGTATCCCAACTATCATTTGTTCCCTTAGTGTTAGTTGTGACGTTTTTGAGGTTTTTATTTTTCTTTGGTGAAGTTCATTGATATACCATAAGAGAAAATAGAGCCATGGGCTATATATGCACCGGTGTGGCTCTGTGACGTAGAGCCTGTTGGGAGACCCCAAGGGCAAGGTGTGATGAGCACAGCAGCAACATTTCCCTCAGTTATAAAACCAAGGTTATCGAACCAGTAGGAGTAAGGAAACAACTCCAATGTGTTGCTAACAACTTGGAACCTGCATAACACAAACTCAATACTTTGTCCAAACTTACAGTGAGGTTGTCAATCTCACTAGTTTGCTGGAAACAAAGGATTAAACATATAGTGTGGAAGATAGTATTTGCTTGTAGAAAGTAAACAGTAAAACGGTAAACATTAGATGGTGTGTCAATGATAAAGGAGTGGACCAGGGTCCACAGTTCACTAGATGTGTTCTCTGTATGATAGATAGCATATTGGGTAAACAAATTACAGCGGGGCAATTGACAGATTGAGAAAGCATAACAATGCATATACTAGACATATTGACTCCTACGAGATTTGATTGGGAATTACAACATAATACATAGACCGTAATCCAACTGCATCTATGACTAATAATCCACCTTCAGGCTATCATCTGAACCCCTTCCAGTATTAAGTTGCAAGAAACAGATAATTGCATTAAGCAATGTGTGTAAGGTAAACAATACAATTGCCCCATGGACAAAGGATTGTTGTTTTCTCCCTAGTAGCAATAGCACATCTACAACCTTAGAGATTTATGTCACTTCCTCAGATTACTAGAGGCATGAACCTACTATCGAGCATAAATACCCCCTCTTGGAGTTGCAAGCATCTACTTGGCCAAAGCATCTACGAACAACGGAGAGCATGAAAGATCAAAAATAACATAGACATGATAGAATCAATAATCAATCTGACATAGTATCTCAATATCCATCGGATCCCCGCAAACACATCATGTATTATTACAAATACATGATCTTGATCATGAACGGAGCTCACAAGATCTAAACATGATAGCACAAAGGAGGAGAAACAACCATCTAGCTACTATATGGACCCATAGTCCAAGGGTGAACTACTCACGCATCACTCCGGAGGCTGGCATGGTGATGAAGAAGGCCTCCGGGATGATCTCTCCCCTCCGGCAGGGTGCCGAAAAGAGCTCCAGATCCTCTCGATCTAGGGACGATGGTGGCGGCGGCTATGGACTGTTTCGTGGAGATTTGATCGGGTACTTAGGGTTTCTGCATTGGGGTCCTTTTATAGGCGAAGTGGCAAGGTCGATGGGCGCCCGAGGGGCCCACACCTAGGGCTGGCATGCCCCCTGGTTGCGCCGCCACCAGGTGTGTCCGCCTCGTGCCCCCAGTTCGACTGCCCTCCGGACTCCGTGTTCCTTTTGGTAAAATATTGACTTTGGCTTTTGTCCCGTCCAATTCCGAGAATATTTCCTTACTAGCTTTTCTAAAACCAAAAACAGCAGAAAACAGGCAACTGGCACCGCGACATCTTGTCAATAGGTTAGTTCTGGAAAATGTATAAAAATACCTCAAAGTGCTGACAAAACATAAGAAAGTCCATACAAAACAAGCATGGAGAATCAAAAATTATAGATACGTTTACAACGTATCAATCATCCCCAAGCTTCACTCCTGCTCGTCCTCGAGTAGGTAAATGATAAAAAGAATAATTTTGAGGTGACATGCACCATCACAATCTTGATCAAATATTTGTAAATCATTGATAGCTGGGATCAAAGTACTCTAAACATGAGCATGAAAGATGTAGTTCTAACAATAAGACATAGCAACTATGTTGTAACATGAAAAGGTACAAACAAAAGATCATGAATAATAATGCATTAAAAGACGTTTGTTTGTTTCACATATAGAAAACATAGCAAGGGTGGTATTCATCTTGTCCTTAATGGTGTAGAAAAACATAAATGCATAGGACACCTTCAAAGTTCATAAGGGTGACTATATACAAATAGTTTAAGAACAAGCAATATCAACATTATGAATCAATCAATAAGTTTTGGGACAATGCACATAAAACTAAGAATGACAACTATGCTCTCCTAATTGGTGCATAAAGATAGAATATGGAGACTCAACATAAAAGTAAAGAGAAAGGCCCTTCATAGAGGGAAGCAGGGATTTCAAGTTTCATAAAGAGCTTTCAAAAATTATGGTACTTATTAGCTTTTAGCTCTCATTGCCCCCATCATAAGCATTTTGAAGTGATTAAGGTTAAAGTGAAACAAATATGGAGTATATGCTTGACAAATCATAAGTTGGAAATCTCATGTCCCTTGAGTACGAGGGCCGTTCCTCATGCTACTCAACTTTAGTCACAAGCAAGTTATTGTCATTGTAAGTATATGTGTATCATAGAGAACCGCCAATGGGGTACCCCTTACCCCATGACATACGAGCTATCCCATAGCAAAATGACAAGGCAACAGACAATGAGCATCTCAGCGATCTTTTTATTTGTTATTTGCATAGGTTTTTATTGAGGATGCTTCACAGATTTCTCACTATGGTTATGCTGCAAGTTTCCACCATGATTAGGCATGGCTTAGGCTAGTTGCCCAGGTGTTTCTCTAACACATATACAATACTCAATGGACTTACAAGCTCCCCTTTTATTTCACACTACCGGCATCCGTAAACAAAAGATCATGATATCAACTTGGTAATATGTACAGGTGTTGAAAGCGTTCCCCATGACAGCATGGTTCTGCTAATTCCCAACTTATAAGTGCAAGCATATAAGAAACATATATGACACAATGGTTCAAGTTTATTAGGTTCAAGAAAGTAAAGTGTGCCATCAAGTTTGTGAGAGCTTTAATCACTAATATTCACATAACAAAAGTTTAATTTGGAAGATAGATAAAAACATGAATATACTTGGAATGGTGTAACACACCATGCATAGGAATTTATAGTAGACTCTTTGGAATAACTTGGTTTCTTGGGAGTTGGATGCATGAGTAGATTTTACTTAGTACAAGTGGAGGCTAGCAAAAGACTGGGAGCGACCAACTAAGAGAGCAATAATGGCCATAATCATGCAGAGCGATAAAACATTATTCATTAAAGCATAAAGTGGTACCACAAGTCAAAAACTAAATGATCATAGAGGCTAAGGTGACTGGTTCATAGTCTTAACATGGTGTAAGCATGTGCCAAGTCAACCCAAACAAAGCATCAAAGGAGAATACCACAATATTATGCTTTTTGTATGCTAAAACAATGCATGATTCTTTCAAGGCACATTAAGCAATCTCAATTGTTTGGAACAAGTCATGCTACAACAATAATCACTAAGCATAAAGTCAAAGCAACATCTATCATGACATGATAAAGTCTAAGCCACAGTTAAAACAAAGCTCCTTTTTGTACCACTTAAGCATGAAACTTTCCTACTCTTCTCCAACACTAATCAACTTATTTGAAACAAAATATGAATGCGGGTCCAACTAATTTATTCCAGCAAACCAAACAAAAGAAAACTAAAGACAAAAAAACAAAGACGCTCCAAGAACATCACAAAAGTGCATGAAACAATAAAATGAAGTGTCTCGAAAGAAAACCTGAGATTTTATTAATGAAGAAGGGGATACCTTGGGCATCCCCAAGCTTTGACGTGTGTACTTCTTGAATATTTCTTGGGGTGACACGGGTGGCATCCCCAAGCTTGAGCTTTTGTCCATTCTTCATCTCATCACATCATTCTTTCCCTACACTTGAAAATTTCCTTCATACAATACTTCACACAATTCTTCATTAGCAACATTAGTGTCTTCAAGATAATAAGCCTTTAGGTTTAGTTTCAACACAAGTAAAACTTCCATTAGAACACAAGATATTGTAGCAATTCCTTCTAAAATCTCAAGTGATCAAAGATAACTCAAAAAGAAACTGATAAGAGGCAAATGCAAATAATGGAAGAAATCTATCAAAACAGACCAGCAGGTAAAAACCGAATTTTTAGAAAACCTTATGTTGCTCAAATATAAAAGTGTTGAACTAACGAAATTCAGATAACAACCTGGGTCATATGATCATAAAATTATAGCTTAATCCGACGTACAGGGAATTTTCACGAATTTTTACAATGAAGCACAAAATTTTGTTTCGGGACAACAACTTCCTCAAATCTTACTTCTCTCTCATTAGATGTTATTCTTGGCACAAAAACCACACAAAAAGGATAATGAGAGGTTATTACAGAGGCAATAACTTCCAAGACTCAACACAATAAAAACCTACTGCAATTTGGGTTATCTTCCAATTAGTACTTTTCTTTAACGCCTTTAAGTTAGGCACAGGAACAAAGAATCAAGAATTTTCAAATGAAGAAGCATTAACATCAAAAAAAAAATTGCCCCTACCTTTATTAACCTTACTCTTATCTTTCGGGAACGTATGGTTGCTTGGTGGATAAGAAAAATGCATAATGCCTTTTCCCACATTTATTGTTGCACCAAGGAGTTTCGGTAGGAATCTTCCAAGTGTAATTTGTACTTTCCTACACATTCAATAACAAGATAATAAGTAGACACCACTTTACCTAAGATATTTGTAAACACTCCTTCAGCTATTCCAATGGGTAATATAGTGATATTATTGGTAAGAGATATTTCTTCTCCTCCTTTAGAAAGTCCCTAGAGATTTAATGATTCAAAGATATCTTTAGGCATAAGACAAAATTCAGACATAATATCACAACGAGCATCAAAAGTTTCATTATAACAACTTTTACTGTAGGAAACCATTTTGAAGATTCTGAATTTATTGGAGCATAATCATGCTGCTCTCTAAGCATGTTATAGCATTCTTTTAAACTAGTTGTATTGGTCTCAAGAGTGTTTAATCTAGCATAAATGCCTATAAAGGATGAATCAGATTTGCTAGGAAAATTATATGTTGCAATCAATTTTTTATGGCATTAAAAGATTCATCCTCATTACACCGAAGAAAATATCCTACTACTACAGCATCCAAAGCATATCTATAACAAAGAGAAAGACCATAGTAGAAACTGCTAAGAAATAAGCCTAGAGTCATTTTAGGCTCAGTTTTTTCATGTGAATCAGAAATTCTAGACCAAGCTTCTTTGAAACTCTCTTCACTTCCTTGTTTGGAAGTGAAGATCATTTCCACAGGTGACACGGTGATTGGAGCAACACTATACATGAAAGCAACTTGAAGTAGGAACTGTTTTTTGTTTATGTTTTTTATAAGAAAAATCAAGCCAAACAAAACTATTTTTTTCGAATTTTTGATAAAAAGAAGCAAGCAAAACAAAGCAAAACAAACTAAGCAAAACAAAAACAAAGTAAAGAGAGATTGGTTGTGAGAGGCTCCTCTTGCAAGAATCTTCTTTCTCCCTAAAAAGTGACTGACGAGGAGGAAGAGATTGAAGCTGTCCTTAACTCCCCAGCAACGGCTCCAGAAAATCTTGGTGTGGCTCGGTGACGTAGAGCCTGTTGGGAGACCCCAAGAGCAAGGTGTGATGAGCAAAGTAGCAAGTTTCCCTAAGTTATGAAACCAAGGTTATCGAACCATTAGGAGTAAGGAAACAACTCCAAGGTGTTGCTAACAACTTGGAACCTGCACAATACAAACTCGATACTTTGCCCCAACTTACAGTGAGTTTGTCAATCTCACTGGTTTGTTGAAAACAAAGGATTAAACGTATAGTGTGGAAGATAGTAGTTGCTTGTAGAAAGTAAACAGTAAAACGATAAACAATAGATGGTGTATCAATGATAAAGGAATGGACCGGGGTCCATAGTTCACTAGAGGTGTTATCCTTAAGATAGATAGCATGTTGGGTGAACAAATTACAGCGGGGGGCAATTGACAGATTGAGAAAGCATAACAATGCATATATTAGACATCTTGACTGTCACATCCCAAAATTCTCCTAATTTTTGGAATGTGAAATAAATAAATAAATTTGATTGATTGTTTGACTATGTTGAAAATTCTCAAAGAGAAGAAACTTTTTGAATAAAAAATCCTCTCAACCTTGAATTCAAAATCTTATATTCTTTTGTTATGACCTAAGTAGCCATATAGGTAAAAGGTCATGGATTGATTATGGATTGTAGAATTGGTGTGCAAGATTTCAAAATGAAAATCATGAAGCATTTCATTACATCCATGCAAGGTTCTCACAAACTGAATCCAAATCCTGGTATCTAAATCCTATAGTTGATTTGCCCAAATGTTCCTAAAGGAAATTAAATTGAATTTATAAAATCCATTGTTGCTAAGGCATAGATATTGATAATTATAGCCTAAAGAGATCCAATTAATATTACAAAATTTTAGAAACAAAATTGAGCTCATTTGGAGCTATTATGAAAAAGTTATGGAATAAATACAAACAAATAAAGATATAAATAAAATTAAATATACAAGGATTTATGAATCCACTATTTGCAAACTAGTAAAAAGATTATAAATATGATCCTACAATAATCTATTCAATTTTAGAAAAATTTAGAAACAAGAATCATATCATTTGGAGTTCATATGCAAAAGATATGAGGGAAACAAGTAAATAGAAAAAGAAAAAGAAAAAGAAAAAAATCTAAGCGGGCCGCCCCAGCTAGCAGACCGCGGGAGCATCCAGCACGCGCGTACGTGACCGATGGTTGTCCCAGTTACTTTAAAAATCGTGCCAAAATACATTTTCTAAACCTATCTCTATTCAAACTCCTATAACTTTTTATCTATAACTCCGAATCGACTTCTGTTTGTTTCTACTTGTTCCCTACTCCAAGACCTATCTCTACACCATCCTAAATCTCCATATAAACTCGTGGAGCCATAGCTGTACGAGTTTCTCTTCTCGAAATCCCGAATCTACACATGCCCGAATCTTATTTCGCTTTTTAACCCATCTAGACTTCGTTGTTTGCCTTCGGCCAAAAAACGAAAGTTGTAGATCTCGTCAAAATATTTCAGTCCCAACAAACCTCACCTCTTTTCATCCACCACAACCGGAGAATTTCGCACCGCAATATTTCAGATATGACGGTGTAAATCCAAGATGTACTCGCGCTCGTTTCTTCAAATCCAAATTCCTTTGGTGAGAAGGTAGGACTAATGATTCCCCACAACTTTCATGTTGTAAGTTTTTCAATTTGACCTACAGATTTGTCTCTCTAACACAAATCTATTTCTTGTCTATTTTGAGCCAAAATCGGATCAATCTCCTCTCCTAACCACTGGATCTCATCCCAACGGCCAGGATTAGATCGATTCCGTGAAGGGGTACGAGCCAACTGGATCTCGCCACGTGTCAACACCAGGTCAGCCCCGCGTCCCAGTCAGCATAGAATATTTCTAGGGAATATTCCCTGTAGATTTTAAATTGAATTTAATTTGCAGAAAATTGTGTAAACTTGCAAAAATCATATAAAAAGATTCGTAGATCCAAAAATAGCAAATAATATATCAATGGATTCAGAAAAACGTGTCAAATATTAATATGGCATTAGATTTAACCTTTATAGTATGCGTTTACTGCAGTAACTTAATTAGTTTTAATGGTCTTTTAGGTTAATAAATTCATATGAAATTATCTGTAACTCCAAAAAATATGAACAATATATCAAATTGAAGCTACTGTAATATAGATTAATAATATCTGGTTGGATCCAGCTTTTGCGGACTATTTACCCCTAGCAATTTAATTAGTTTTAATGGCTTTTATAAATCATTAAATTTATAGTAAATTAATTGCTTGTCACAAAAATATAAATGATATACCGATGGAAAGCTGGTTCCATATAGATCATCAATATGCAAATGGTTCAGGCAAATACTGTAAGGTTTCACAGCAAATAAATAAATAGATTAATGGCTTATTTACAGTATTAAAATCATAGTAATTCGAATACTGCTCAGAAAATTTCAAATAATATGTCCCTCTAATCACAATTCCGTGGAGATTACAGATATAATTTTAATTTGATTTTTAGGAAAGAGAAACTATATGAATCATTTAAAACCCATTAAACACTATATAAATTATAAGAAAAGATTTATAACTCCGATTAAGGTGAATCCAACGCCTACTGGTTCGTATTAACGTCCTCTATCCAGGGAACCCAAGAAACAAATTTAATTCGACAGTTAGAACAGGCGTTACAACAGAACTATTAAAACCCCTATATTGGCAAGTAATTATTAATAACAAGTACTCCATTGCATTAATTGGTCTCTTTCATGCATCATATACTTCAGTATTATTTAGAGAACTAAAATAACAACCATTGTGACTTATTAAATTGTCATGCATGCATTTGTTGTATTTGTTTGATCTCTATGTGTTATTGTTTATGATTGTATGCAATTGTTTGCTATATAGATTGCGAGGATGCAACGTGTGTGATTGCAACTACTATGATTGCAAGTATTGTGGTTATGACGAGTGCAACCATTATATCTATGAGGATTGTGAGGATTATCTAATCGACTACATCTACAACAAAGGCAAGTGGTGCTATCTTGGTCATAAATGTCCTATTGTTTTCCTATGCATTGTAGATGTTTTTGTAGAATTGCATATGTAGGAATTGATGTGTATATGCTATGCTATGTCCCATATTATTCCCTAGTATTCCTTGTTTATGAGCCATCGTATTGGTAGATTGCTTAGTTATGCTATTTAGACGAGGAAGGGAATCATACCATGAAAAGTTATTTGTTTTGAAAGGATTTTATTTTGTTAAATGACAAACCAACATGATTTTAATGAACCACCTGGGCGGAATGGCATTGATTTGGTCATCGAGTGTGGATTATGGTGGGGAATGCCGCCCAGGACACTGAAAAAGAATTGGCTTCTTTGTTTGGTAGCTTTCATGTGCAACCATGTGCCAATAATAAAATAAGCGGTTGGTTGGACTCAGTAGGTTGTGGTAACTCGAACCCACGTATCCAGAGATGTAGATAGTGTAGGTTGGACCGGTGCGTGTCGGGTTTGGGGAGCTACTTCCCAAACGGTTCCTTCTTGGACTTCTCCCTATCATCACCCAATATGAGAGTGGTGGTACGAGCTGGGCTGGCCAAGTCACATGGGTAAAGTGTACTAACCCCTGTAGGGTGTATAAACTAAGTGCTTAGCCGTGTCCCGTTATGGACAATTTGAGCGGCCTGATACTGATGCTATGATATTTCTCACTCGTCCTTATTTCTTAATTACTTAAAACTTGTTGGGTGAACATAATTGGGTAGGAGCACCTGGGAGTGAACAAGAGTGTCATATTTATCGTATTGGAAAACTACTTTGTTACAAATGTTAGGATAAAACTGTTGCTTCATGCAAATGATCCTGAACTCCACTTGGCCAAATAAGCATGTAGTTGATAGATCCGTTGTTAACCACTTTAGCCTACTTGCCATACATTCAATGTATTGACCATTCGTGGCTGCAACGTTTCATGTTGCAGGTTATATCGTCTCTGAGTGATCGTTCATAGGTCGCGAGACTTCACTCAACAATTGTTCGCCTGTGGCACATTTGAAGGACGGAGATCTACCTTGTATTCATTTTCCGCTGTGTACTTGAATAAACAATGTAAATTCTGGATCATATTCGTTGTATTTATAATGCACAGTCATATTTGGTATCATTTTGTACTGTGTGTGCCAGTGAACCGATCCAGGGATTGGCACTATACACATGAACTCAGCCTTATCAGGCGAGGGTGTTACATTGACTCCTACGATATTTGATTGGGCATTACAACATAATACATAGACCGTAATCCAACTGCATCTATGACTAATAATCCACCTTCAGGTTATCATCTGAACCCCTTTCAGTATTAATTTGCAAGCAACAGATAATTGCATTAAGCAATGTGTGTAAAGTAAACAATACAATTTCCCCATGGACAAATGATTGTTGTTTTCTCCCTAGTAGCAACATCACATCTACAACCTTAGAGATTTCTGTCACTTCCCCAGATTACTAGAGGCATGAACCTACTATCGATCATAAATACTCCCTCTTGGAGTTGCAATCATCTACTTGGCCAAAGCATCTACGAACAACAGAGATCATGCAAGATCACAAATAACATAGACATGATAGAATCAATAATCAATCTAACATAGTATCTTAATATCCATCGAATCCCCGCAAACACAACATGTATTATTAAAAATAGATGATCTTGATCATGAACGGAGCTCAAAAGATCTAAACATGATAGCACAAAGGAGGAGACACAACCATCTAGCTACTGTATGGGCCCATAGTCCAAGGGTGAACTACTCACGGATCACTCCGGAGGCTGGCATGGTGATGAAGAAGGCCTCCGGGATGATCTCTCCCCTCCGGCAGGGTGCCGGGAAGAGCTTTAGACCTCCCCCCCGATCTAGGGACGATGGTGGCGACGGCTACAGACTGTTTCTTGGAGATTTGATCAGGTACTTAGGGTTTCTATATCAGGGTGCTTTTATAGGAGAAGGGGCAAGGTCAGTGGGCGCCCGAGGGACCCACACCTAGGGCTGGTGTGTCCCTTGGCCATGCCACCACCAGGTGGGGTCGCCTCGTGTCCCACTTCGGCTGCCCTCCGGACTCCGTGTTCCTTCTTGTAAATATTGACTTTGGCTTTTGTCCCATCCAATTCCGAGAATATTTCCTTACTAGCTTTTCTGAAACCAAAAACAGCAGAAAACAGACAACTAGCACTGCGGCATCTTGTTAATAGGTTAGTTTCAGAAAATGTATAAAAATACCTCAAAGTGCAGACAAAACATAAGAAAGTCGATACAAAACAAGCATAGAGCATCAAAAATTATAGATACGTTTACGACGTATCATGCACTTAAGCAAAAATATCATGTTTGGTGTATCTTATGACTTCCTCTTGGATATCATGTTTTCTTATTTTACTAACCTCTTATGTGTGGTTGTTTATTTGTGGATTATTCTCATGTTTTTTTCACTTAGAAACTTATATACACGAGAGTGTTAATATCTATCCTTGATATCCTCGCTCTTTGCTGACCATATCTCTTATCCTCTTTGTTTTTAATGGTATATTGGTAAGGTCTTGATTTATGAGTGCTCGGTTTACTTTTATTTGCATCTTCATGCACTCATATTTCATATCTGTTTTTTAAACTTAAGTTTATCTTGACAATTGTATTGTTTTATATATGTACTCCTTGTATCTTGGTCATGTTTTAAATGATATAGAGGGGGTGAGGATTCCATGTTTGTGCATATTGTATTCAAATACAATAATTAAAATTTATGCATGAACCTTGGGGAGATTCCTTATTTCATTTAGAGCACTATTTGTCCATTTGATAATTTGGATCATTGGATTGCTTGCTTTCGTCACCGTTTTATCCTTGTAGCAATCTTTGATCCTCAATATAGCTTGATTTCCTCCAAATATTCGTCATTGGATACGTGCATTTGATTTCACTCAAATTATGAGAAATGCACACCTTGGGGAGGAACTCATACTATATTGGCCTTCAAACTTTGTCATCCATTTTGGAACTTGTTGTCAATGGGGGAGAAGTTTAGAGGGTTTAAGGGAAATGGTTCTATACTTAAGATTGGTTTGTCCTTGTTGACCAATGCAGAGATAAAACAAAACTTTTTCCTCTAACACGGTGATCGCAAGATCTAGCTGAGGTAGAAGGCCACGAGGATTACCACTAGGCGCGCGGTTGCGGATTACTGATGAAGCGCGTCAGTTGATGCAGTGTAGTCCTCATGATATGATCTGATCACGATCGTCCTGGTGTTGATCGTACAACACCTCTGCTGGTATCCACACGTACAAGAAGGAGCACTGGCGGCGAACTGCTAGGTTCGATACGATGGTTGGACTACTGTGGAGCTAGGGTTTCCAACGCATGGAATGACCTAACCGTTTTTTCTTCCCTTCTAGGTTTCTGTGCCCCACTATATATATGGAGTGAACGTGGGCTCCAATCATCCGTGGCCCATTCACTAAAGCCCATATAATATTAGTCAGTGTGAGTCCGACTCACTGACTCGGTCCAAAATTCGGCTCGGGTCCAACCCAACCAGATTTCCAGTTCAGATCCAATCCAAACTTGCTCCTGCTCTTAAGTGTGTGACCCCGCATGCTCATGGCAACTTGGACATGATTGGAGTCTGACTCTCAATCGATCAGTCGGTAGCGGCTCCTAGTAGAACGTGCTAACTCCCAAGTACCAAAGATTCATGACGACTTGCCTTTCCAATGTGACTTGCGTCTGAGTCCCTTTTGCCTCACGATATTCCTTGTCAGACTATAAGTGAATAACTATCATCCCTTAAATAGTCTGACTCTCTTCTTGATCAGAGATAAGTGATTCATCTGACTAACTCTTAGTCGATCGCCTCTGTTAACACTTAACCGATTCGTGTATGGCCATGCTTTCCGAATCATATCACCCAAGAGGGTCCAGAGAATATCTCTCCGAGCGGAGGGGAAAAATCTCATCTTGGTTACTCACATCACGTAGCTTGATTCTCAGTCGACCCGAACTCTACCTTTATAACTGCCCAGTTACGGATTAGCGTTTGACAGAATAAGTCGGTGATCCTCAACTCGGACTGTGCAACAACCTCAGGTCTAAGGATTACATTGATTGAGATATACAAATGATAACTTGTTCGTTGTACCTCAATATGGGTCAATCCGACTTGCTAAAATCTTTAGCCCGATCTGTGTAAGTCGGAATAGCTTCTCCATGCCCATGACAAGTGGAACCGAGTCATCAACCGACTTTCACATTGGTCTAAGTTGTGTGTCCAGCACAACCTCGATGATCAAGGATATTTAGTACAAACAACATGAATGTATAGTTCCACAACCGAATCACACATCCAATGATACACATCAGATGTTTATACAAGGACAACTTAATATCTTTATGAATATAATGGGAAATATCATCATACATGATTTCCTCTAGGGCATATTCCCAACAGTCTCCCACTTGCACTAGAGTCAATCTTCCGACATCACATGTCTAGGCATCTAATGCCCATAGCTCTTAGGTGTGCCTCATGCTTTGGCTGTGGTAACAGTTTTGTCAACGGATCCGCAATATTTGCATCCGTGTGTACCTTGCATAACTTGATATCACCCTGATGACCCACAAGTATAGGGGGTGTATCGTAGTACTTTCGATAAATAGGAGTGTCGATCCCAACGAGGAGCAGAAGGTGTTGACTAGTGGTATGGAGCAGGAAATCTCTGTAAATACTTAGCAAACTGATTTTTAGGGGTTTTCTGATAAAGCAATAAAACAAAGCGCAAGTAATAAAGACAACGAACAACTACAGCAAGTGGCCCAGTCTTTTATTGGCAAAGGACAAGCCGGTGAAAATACTTATAAGGACCAAACATTCTCGAGGACACATGGGAATACTGTCAAGTGCTTTCGCTTCAAATAGCTGAGTACTCTTCTTTGGTGTTGTAAGTGTTGTGTGGGTGGACCTGTGCTAATGTACCACCCTTACTTGGACTAATACATACTTGTGATTAAACCCCCTGCAAGCATCCAAAACAACAGGAAAGCAATTAAGATATAAACCTAACCATAGCCTTAAACTCTAAGATCCTACACTCCCTTGTGCAAAGGTGTCCTAACGGGGGTTCAGGTTTCTGTCACTCCGTCAACCCCACAATTAGTAGACAAATACACAATGCATTCCCCTAGGCCCATAAATGGTGAAGTATCATGTAGTCGACGTTCACATGACACCACTAGAAGAATAGCACCACAACTTAAATACTAAACCATTGAATAATATCTCAACACAAATCCACTACGAACAACATGACTTCTCCCATGTCCTCAAGAACTAAACGAACTACTCACAATACATCATATGGATCAAGATCAAATATGATATGATCATGGATAACAATCTGAACATAAAAAATAATCCAATGGTTCCACTCACAAGCATCAACTACAATAGTAATCAACACCGGGGAAGTTTCCCCTAAGAACTAATGCAAGATCCAACACAATTGTTACAGTGGGATGGAGTGGTGATGATGGTGTTGGTGGAGATGATGGTGTGGATGATGATGACGATGATCTCGATGAAGCCTAGCTCGATGACGGTGTTGATGGCGACGATCTCCCCTCTCTGGGAAGGAATTTCCCCGGCAGAAATCTGTCTGCCAGAGAGCTCTTTCTCTCTCGGTGTTTTCCACCCCGCAGAGGCGATGGAATCTTTCTGTGATCGCTCTCCCGATATTAGGGTTCTGAGAGGAAGATATAGGCGAGAGGGCGGAGTTGGAGGTCGGCCATGTGGGCTACACCTGCCCTAGGAGCAGCCTAGGGTGACCCGCGCCTTGGGCGTGTGGGCCCCCTGTGGCCTAGCTACGCCTCCCCTTCTGGCTTCCTTCATCTTCTGGGAAAATATAATTTTCCAATATTTTTCTGGTATTTTTCTGATCTTCGCGAAATTGCATCAAAACACCTCTTTTTCCATCAGAATGCTGACTCCGGCAGTTCATCCTCCAAGAATCATCCAACATGCAAAAATAGAGGAAAATACATAAGTAACACCTCATAATAAGACACATATCAATAATAGAGGCAAATTATGATATAGAATGGTGATGCAAATTGGACGTATCACACCCTGATCCATGAACTGGCGAATTAGGTGGTACCACATGAGTATGTGCTTGTTTTTCTGGTGTTGTCTAGGTTCCTTGGCTTGTGCAATAGCACCATTGTTGTCATAATACATGTCTGACGAATTGGACGAGCCCTGAACCACACTAAGATCCATGAGGAAATTCCTCATCCAAATAGCTTCCTTTGCTGCCTCCGAGGCGGCAATATACTCAGACTCTATTGTAGATACATACACAGTCTCTTGCTTGGAACTCTTTCAGCTAACGTCCCCTCCATTTATCACAAACACATACCCAGATTGCGAACGAGAATCATTAGAGTCGGTAAGATAACTCGCATTCTGTAACCCTTTACACCGAGTTCATCTTCACCTCCATAAACCAAAAACATATCCTTAGTCCTTCTCAAGTACTTAGGATATTTTTAGCCACTGTCTACTGGATTTCTCCAGGATCAGACTGGTATCTGCTCACAACACTTAGAGCATAGGAAACATCCGGCCTAGTACAAATCATGGCATACATGATGGATCCGACTGCAGAAGCATACAGAATCGCACTCATATGACTTTGCTAATCAGTCGTCGAAGGACACTGAGTCTTGCTAAGTTTTACACCATGGGACATTGGTAAGTGTAGGGTTTCGTAGCATGGAAAACAAAAAATTTATACCGAATACAAACAAACAAGCCAAGATCTATCTACTAGATTGTAGCAACGAGTCGATGGAATAACTCACCCTCGAAGATTCCAAAGTGTTTAACGAGAGCGGATTCTCGTGGGTGATGTAGTCGTACTCTTGCCGATCTCAAGATCGCGTAGACGATCCTTCCAAGTGCCATGCTTTGGTAGCGCTCAATCGGTCACACGCTCGGTGATTGACGAAGACCTTCCTCTCCCTTGTTCCAAAGAAAGCGGAGGTTGTAGCACTCTCCTCGCGATTCCAAAGACAACGTGGCAGTACCTAAGTAGAGGGGAGATCTCGCAGGGCTTCGCCTTAAGCCGGAGCGAGTATGGTGGACTATGAGAGAGAGCCTCGGCGATCTATGGTTTAGACGCACCAAGGAGAAGGGTCTAGGGCCAGCGGCTAGGGCTTGGATCAGCCCAAGTCGTGGCTCGTTTCCCTAAGCGCGGCGGCAGAGGTGGCGGCCAATGGGAGCTAGGGTTTGCGGGGTGTGTGGTGTAGCTCTTGGAGGGGCAGCCCTGCCCCTCCTTATATAGGTGGAGGGGGGGCGCCAGGGGAGGGGAGTCCCTCCCCAACTCGGATCCCAAGTGGGCTGGCGATGGAGGGAGGGAACTCCTCCCCAAGTAGGTTTCCTACTTCCCCTCCACCTCACAAAATAGCCGTTTGACTTTTCAAATTGGCGTTTGACTTTTCAAACTAGGATTTGATTAAACCCTTTATTTTGTTCAGCGATTACACCTAGTACATGATGCAATCATTACAACTTGATATGACACATTCATGTACCCTTCCCCTCCGGAGTGCCGGACATTCCGGAACCTTCTAGAACATTCCCGATGAAAACACCGGAACCATTCTCCAACCCCGAAACAGGACTTTCCTTATATGAATCTTATTCTCCGGACCATTCCGGATCTCCTCGTGATATCCCGGATCCCATCCGAGACTCCGTACAACATTCGGTCTCTTACTCATCATTCCATAACTACTCAACAACGTCGAATCCTTAAGTGTGTCTCCCTACGGTTCGTGAATTATGCGGACATGATCGAGACACTTCTCCGAACAATAACCAATAGAGGAATCTGGAAATTCATATGGCTCCCACATATTTCTACGATTACTTTGCGATCGAATGAACCACTTACATACGATACCAATTTCCCTTTGTCTCACGATAGTTTACTTATCCGAGGTTATGATTGTCGGTATCTCTGCATACCTAGTTCAACCTCGTTACTGATAAGTACTCTTTTCTCGTTCCCGTGATATGTGATCCCTTGTTAGCCAGTCACATGCTTGCAAGCTAATTGGATGACATTTCACCGAGAGGGCCCAGAGTATATCTATCTGTCATATGGATGGACAAATCCCACTCTTGATCCATGTGTCTCAACCAACACTTTCCGAACACTCAATGCCACCTTTATAGACACCCAGTTACGGTGTGGTGTTTGATGTCATCAAAGCATCCTTCCGGTGAAGGTGATATGCATGATCTCATGGTCGAAGGAATTAGGTTACTATGTATCAAAAAGCATATAGCAATTGAACTATTAAAATGACTTGATCTTTATGCTACACTTATCTATAGGAGTATGTCCACCATATCATTCTCCTAACGATATGATCTTGTTGTTAATAACATCTCAATGTTCATGATAGGGAAACCACAATCATTTATTAACCAACAAGCTAGTATTATAAAGAGGCTTTACTAGGGACTCTATTTTAGTTTACAAATCACACAAGTATTAATCTTTCCTTGTTAATACTATTATAGCATGAATGTAAACATTTATCATAAACACAAAGATATAATAATAATCATATTTATTATTGCCTCTAGGGCATATCTCCAATAGTCTCCCACTTGCACTAGAGTCATCTAATTTAGATTACATGGTAATATACCGAACACCCATGGCAGTTTGGTGTTGGTCATGTTTTGCCCTCGGGAGAGGTTTAGTCAACGGATCCGCCACATTCAGATCTGTGTGTACTTTGAAAATCTTTATGTCCCCATCTTGGACATGTTCTCGAATAGCGTGAAAACGTAGCTTGATGTGCTTCAGCTTCTTGTGTGACCTTGGTTCTTGCGCATTGGCTATGGCGCCCATGTTATCACAGTAGATAGACATTGGGTCCAGCGCACTTGGAACCACACCGAGCTCTGTAATGAACTCTTTCATCCATATCGCTTCTTGTGAAGCCTCCGAAGCAGCCATGTATTCCGATTCAGTTGAAGATCTCGCCACAACGCTTTGCTTTGCACTCCTCCAGCTAACTGCTGCACCATTCAAAGTAAATACGTATCCAGATTGTGATTTAGAATCATCCGGATCGGTGTTCCAAATAGCATCGGTGTAACCATTAACAACGAGCTGTTCATTACCTCCATAAGAAAGAACCATATCCTTAGTTCTTCTCAAGTACTTAAGGATGTTTTTGACCGCTATCCAATGATCCACTCCTGGATCACTTTGATATCTGCTAGTCAAACTAACAGCATATGCAATGTCGGGTCTAGTACATAGCATGGCATACATCAGAGATCCGATGGCTGAGGCATAGGGAGTCTTACTCATCCTTTCTCTATCTTCTGCCGTTGTCGGACTTTGAGTTTTACTCAAGGTCGTATTGGGCAACATGGGCAAGAACCCTTTCTTGCTATCTTCCATTCCAAACCTCTTTAGAACTTTGTCCAAATATGTACTTTGTGACAATGATATTAGGCGTCTTGATCTATCTCTATAAATCTTTATGCCTAATATGTAAGCTGCTTCGCCAAGATCCTTCATTGAAAAACTATTATTCAAATATTCCTTGACACTATTAAGAAGGTCTACATCATTCCCAATCAACAATATGTCATCTACATATAGTATTAAGAATGCTACAGAGCTCCCACTCACTTTCTTGTAAATACAAGCTTCTCCATAAGTTTGTATAAAACCAAAACTTTTGATTACCTTATCAAAACGTTGATTCCAACTTTGGGATGCTTGCTTCAATCCATAGATGGACCGTTGAAGTTTGCATACCTTGTTAGCATCTTTAGGATCGACAAAACCTTTGGGTTGCATCATATACAACTCTTCATCAATGTCTCCATTGAGGAATGCTGTTTTGACATCCATCTGCCATATCTCATAATCATAATATGCAGCGATTGCTAACATAATCCTTACAGACTTTAGCTTCGCTAATGGTGAGAAAGTCTCATCGTAGTCAACTCCTTGAATTTGTCGAAACCCTTTTGCGACAAGTCGAGCTTTATAGACAGTAACATTACCATCAGCATCTGTTTTCTTCTTGAAAATCCATTTGTTCTCGATAGCCTTCCGGCCATCCGGTAAGTCCACCAAAGTCCATACTTGGTTTTCGTACATGGATCCAATCTCGGATTTCATGGCTTCTTGCCATTTATTGGAATCTGGGCTCATCATCGCTTCCTCATACGTCGCAGGGTCATCGGTGTTGTCCACCAACATGACACTCATAACGGGATCATACCAATCAGGAGTGGTACGAGTTCTCATTGACCTGCGAGGCTCCATAGCAACTACAACCGAAGTTTCATGATCATCATCATTAGCTTCCTCTCTTATTGGTGCAGGCACCACAGGAACTTCTTCCGATGCTGCGCTACTCGCAATTTCGAGAGAAGGTTCGACAACCTCGCCGAGTTCTACTTTCCTTCCAGTCACTTCTTTCGAGATAAATTCCTTCTCTAGAAAAGATCCATTCTTAGCAACGAAGATTTTGCCTTCGGATCTATGATAGAAGGTATACCCAATAGTTTCCTTCAGGTATCCTATGAAGACGCATTTTTCCGCTTTGGATTCAAGCTTGTCCGGCTGTAACTTCTTTACATAGGCTTCACAACCCCAAACTTCAAGGAACGACAATTTAGGTTTCTTCCCAAACCATAATTCATACGGTGTCGTTTCAACAGATTTAGATGGTGCCCTATTTAAAGTGAATGCGGCTATTTCTAATGCATAACCCCAAAATGATAGCGGTAAATCTGTAAGTGACATCATAGAACGAACCATATCTAAGAGAGTTCGATTACGACGTTCGGATACACCATTACGCTGTGGTGTTCCCGGCGGTGTCAATTGTGAAAGTATTCCGCATTTCTTCAAATGCTCGCCAAACTCAGAATTAGATATTCACCTCCACGATCAGAACGTAGAAATTTAATCTTCTTGTTACGTTGATTCTCCACCTCACTTTGAAATTCCTTAAACTTCTCGAAAGTTTCGGACTTATGTTTCATGAAATAGATATACCCATATCTACTCAAGTCATCTGTGAAGGTAAGAACATAACGATAACCACCGCGCTATGCTACACTCATTGGACCACACACATCGGTATGTATGATTTCCAATAATTCCGTAGCTCGCTCCATCATACCAGAAAATGGAGTCTTAGTCATTTTACCCATCAGACATGCTTCGCATCTTTCAAGTGATTCGAAATCAAGTGATTCAAGAAGTCCATCGAAATGGAGTTTCTTCATACGCTTCACTCCAATGTGACCAAGACGACAGTGCCACATATAGGTCGAGTTATCGGTCGATTTCAAACGTTTAGCCTCAATGTTATTAATATGTGTATTTCCACTATCGAGATTCAATAAGAATAGACCATCTATCAAAGGTGCATGTGCATAAAACATATTACTCATATAAATCGAACAACCATTCTTCTCGGACTTAAACAAGTAACCGTCTCGCAATAAACAAGATCCCGATATAATGTTCATGCTTAACGCATGCACCAAATAACAATTATTTAAGTATAAAACTAATCCCGATGGTAGATGAAGAGGTAGCGTGCCGACCGCGATCACATCAACCTTTGATCTGCTTCCACGCATCGTCACCTCGTTCTTCGCTAGCTTCCGTTTATTCTGCAGCACCTGTTTCGAGTTACAAATATGAGCAACCGAACCAGTATCAAATACCCAGGCACTACTACGAGTACTAGTGAGATACACATCAATAACATGTTTTAAATATCGGATATACCTTTCTTCTTGATGTTGCCGTTCTTCAAATCCGCCAAGTACTTTGGGAAATTCCGCTTCAAAGGACCTTCTCCTTGCGAAAAGCACTCAAGATCGTGCTTAGGTCCAGCCTTGGTCTTCTTCGTCATGCCGGTAACTTTCTTACCACCCTTCTTGAAGTGTCCCTTTTGCTTAGACTTGCCTTTCTTGAATTTGGTGGTCTTATTGACCATCAACACTTGGTGCTCTTTCTTGATCTCCACTTCTGCAGATTTCAACATGGCGAAGAGTTCTGGCAACTACTTGTTCATGTTTTGCATATTGTAGTTCATCACAAAGTTCTTATAACTTGGTGGTAGTGATTGGAGGACACGATAAATCCCCAAAGCATTAGGAATCACTATACCCAAGCTTTGAAGTTTGTTTATGCGTCTACATCTTAAGCACATGCTCACCGACTTGAGCCGCCTCTTCCATCTTGCAATTAAAGAACTTTTCAGAAGCCTCATAGCTCTCAATTGCCGCGTGAGTCTCAAAGATCAATTTGAGATCACGGACAATATCATGTGGGTCTGAATTCTCAAACCTTTTCTGAAGCTCCGATTCTAAACCATACAAGATAGCGCACTGAACTATGGAGTATTGAGTCTTTCGAGCGAGCTAAACATTCTTTACTTCATTGGTAGCAGTAGCTGCAGGTGGGTCACCCAGCGGTGCATCCAGCACATAGGTCAAATTACCAGCTGTGAGGACAATCCTCAAATTGTGGAACCAATCCGCGAAGTTGCTTCCATTGTTTTTCAACTTTTCTTTCTCTAGGAACGCACTAAAATTGATGGTAGGGGCCGCCATTGATCTACAACATATTTGCAATAGTTTAGACTAAGTTTATGACAAATTGAGTTCTAATTAATAGTTAAATTAATCTAGGTGAACTCCCACTCAAAACAATATCCCTCACATTGTTTTAGTGATCACATGAACCAAATCCACCATATCAACACCGATCATCACGAGAGTTGATGTAGCTTCATTGGCGAACAATCGACATGTTCATCATATCTACTATATGATTCATGCTTTACCTTTTGGTGATCCGTGTTCTGAGACCATGTCTGTACATGCTAGGCTCGTCAAGATCAAACCTTAGCTTCCGCATGAGTAAATCTGGCTTGCTCACGTTGTATACACTTGCAGAATCTAACACACCCGTGGTGCTTGCAAGCCAAACAACAAGATTTAGCAACGGTGCTTACTAAGGATGAACACTTTAGAACTTCAAATTCATGTGCATGAGGGATCATCTTATAATGCTACCGTCGTTTAACTAAGCAATACAAGATGCACAAAGGATTAACATCACATGCAATTCATAATATGTGATATGATATGGCCTTTCTTCTTTGTGCTTCCGATCTCCATCTTCAAGCACGAACATGATCTCCATCATCACCGGCATTGCATCAAGGTCAATGACGCTGCTCCATGGTTGTCGTCCACCGGCTTCAACTATTACAACTACTTTGAATAGACACGCGGGTCTTAAACATAATTTAAAGACAACCATATGGCTCCTGTCGGTTGCCAACTTACAATAAGGAACATTGCATACATCAAATATAATCACAATCATGGCCATATCACATCACAGCACACCCCTGCAAAACAAAGTTAGACGCCTCTACTTTCTTTGCATGTTTTACGTGGTTTGGGGCTTTCAATAAGTGTCGTTCTAACTTACGAACAAGAACCACAACATTGATACTAGTATTGTCAATCACCCGTTGTAAATTGAATCTTAACTATGTTGGGAGAAACAGCACCATAAAGCCACTTATGCAATACAAGTTGCATGTCAAGCGTGGAGCAAGTCTCATAAACGATGTCATGTAAGGTTAGCCCGGGCCGCTTCATCCCACCATCCCGCAAGATGCAAAGTACACAAGAAGCAATCGACAACAAAAGCATCAACGCCCACAATGACCGTTGTGTTCTACTCGTGCAACAGATCTACATATAGACACGGCTCTGATACCACTGTAGGGTTTAGTAGCATGGAAAACAAAAAATTTCTACCGCATACAAACAAGCCAAGATCTATCTACTAGATTGTAGCAAAGAGTCGATGGAATAACTCACCCTCGAAGATTCCAAAGTGTTTAACGAGAGCGGATTCTCGTGGGTGATGTAGTCGTACTCTTGCCGATCTCAAGATCGCGTAGACGATCCTTCCCAAGTGTGCGTTCCGGCGCTCAATGGGTCATACTCGTTAGACTGACGAAGACCTTCCTCTCCTTGTTCCAGCAGAAGCGGAGGTTGTAGCACTCTCCTCGCGATTCCGGCAGCACAACGGCGTGGTACCGGAAGTAGAGGGGAGATCTCGCAGGGCTTCGCCTTAAGCCGGAGCGAGTATGGTGGACTATGAGAGAGAGCCTCGGCGATCTAGGGTTTAGACGCACCAAGGAGGAGGGTCTAGGGCCGGCGGCTAGGGATTGGAGCATCCCAAGTCGGCGGCTAGGGTTTCCCTAGGCGGCGGCAGCAGCAGGAGGTGGCGGCGCCGGCGGCTGGGAGCTAGGGTTTGCGGGGTGTGTGGTGTAGCTCTTGGAGGGGCAGCCCCGCCCCTCCTTATATAGGTGGAGGGGGCGCGCCAGGGGAGGGGAGTTCCTCCCCAACTCGGATCCCAAGTGGGCCGGCGGTGGAGGGAGGGGACTCCTCCCCAAGTAGGTTTCCTACTTCCCCTCCACCTCACAAAATAGCCGTTTGACTTTTCAAATTGGCGTTTGACTTTTCAAACTAGGATTTGATTAAACCCTTTATTTTGTTCAGCGATGACACCTAGTACATGATGCAATCATTCCAACTTGATATGACACATTCATGTACCCTTTCCCTCCGGAGTGCCGGACATTCCGGAACCTTCTAGAACATTCCCGATGAAAACACCGGAACCATTCTCCAACCCCGAAACAGGACTTTCCTTATATGAATCTTATTCTCCGGACCATTCCGGATCTCCTCATGATATCCCGGATCCCATCCGAGACTCCGAACAACATTCGGTCTCTTACTCATCATTCCATAACTACTCAACAACGTCGAATCCTTAAGTGTGTCTCCCTACGGTTCGTGAATTATGCGGACATGATCGAGACACTTCTCCGAACAATAACCAATAGAGGAATCTGGAAATTCATATGGCTCCCACATATTTCTACGATTACTTTGCGATCGAATGAACCACTTACATACGATACCAATTTCCCTTTGTCTCACGATAGTTTACTTATCCGAGGTTATGATCGTCGGTATCTCTGCATACCTAGTTCAACCTCACATCGATAAGTACTCTTTTCTCGTTCTGTGATATGCGATCCCTTGTGAGCTACCACATGCTTGCAAGCTAATTGGATGACATTTCACCGAGAGGGCCCAGAGTATATCTATCCGTCATATGGATGGACAAATCCCACTCTTGATCCATGTGTCTCAACCAACACTTTCCGAACACTCAATGCCACCTTTATAGCCGCCCGATTCAGTGTGGTGTTTGATGTCATCAAAGCATCCTTCCGGTGAAGGTGATATGCATGATCTCATGGTCGAAGGAATTAGGTTACTATGTATCAGAAAGCATATAGCAATTGAACTATTAAAATGACTTGATCTTTATGCTACGCTTATCTATAGGAGTATGTCCACCATATCATTCTCCTAATGATATGATCTTGTTGTTAATAACATCTCAATGTTCATGATAGGGAAACCACAATCATTTATTAACCAACAAGCTAGTATTATAAAGAGGCTTTACTAGGGACTCTATTTTAGTTTACAAATCACACAAGTATTAATCTTTCCTTGTTAATACTATTATAGCATGAATGTAAACATTTATCATAAACACAAAGATATAATAATAATCATATTTATTATTGCCTCT
Source organism: Avena insularis (assembly GCA_023614405.1). Lineage (NCBI taxonomy): Eukaryota > Viridiplantae > Streptophyta > Magnoliopsida > Poales > Poaceae > Avena > Avena insularis. The sequence continues at coordinate 260,008,277 of CM042685.1, forward strand.
AGGGCATATCTCCAACAGTAAGAACCCCTTCTTCGACGATTCCATGTTGAACTTCTTCAACACTTTGTCCAAATAATTACTCTGACTCAATCCAATGAGCCTCATTGATCTATCTCTATAGATCCGGATTCCGAGACTTTATGTTGCCTCAACCAAGTCTTTCATTGAGAAACTCCTTTGCAATGATTCCTTGGTTTCTTCCAACATATGGACATCATTTCCAATCAATAATATGTCATCCACATATAAGATTAGAAATTTTACTTTGCTCCCACTAAACTTCTTGTATAAGCAAGAATCATGATCACTCTTGATGAAGCAAAACGATTTGACTACCTCATCAAAGCGAATATTCCAACTCCGAGATGCTTGCTTCAACCCATAAATGGATTTCTGAACTTTGAACACCTTGTCAGCACTAGACGGATGGACAAAGCCCTCATGCTGTATCATATACACGTCCTCGGTTAAATTTCCGTTAAGGAAAGCCATTTTGACATCCATCTACCGTATCTCATAGTCGAAATAGGCTGTTATAGCTAACATGATCCGAACTGATTTAAACATCGCTATGGGCAAGAAAGTCATGTCGTAATCAACTCCTTGAACTTGTCGGAACTCCTTCGCAACAAGACGTTCTTTACAGATGGAAACATTTCCATCCATATCAGTTTTCTTCTTAAAGACCCATTTGCACTCGACGAGTCTTGCACCATCTGGCAGATCAACCAAGTTCCAAACTTGATTTTCATCCATGGACTTTAACTCGGATCTCTTGTCTCCAAGCCATGAATCGGAATCAGATCCCACCATCGCTTCCGAATAATTTGCCGACTCATCACTGTCTAACAGTAATACATCACGAACACTTCGTAATCTTGCCGATCTTCGTAGTACAGGTGCTGCTGCCGACTCAGCTACCACGACTGGCTCAACCTCCAAGGTTTTTGCCGACTCGCTACTAGCCGGTTCCTCTCGAATTTCTTCGAGCTGCACTGTGCTCCCACTTACTCCCCGATTGAGAAACTCTTTCTCAAGGAAGACACCGTTCCAAGCGACAAACACTTTGCCCTCTTCTCGGTTGTAGAAGTAGTAACCCAATGTTTCCCTCGGATACCCCACAAAAATACACTTATCCGACTTGGTCGTAAGCTTGTCCGACTGAAGTCGCTTGACAAATGCTTCACAACCCCAAATCTTAAGAAAATACAAACTTGGCTTTTTGCCTGTCCACGTCTCATGTGGTGTCTTCTCTACCGACTTTGATGGTACTATGTTTAGTGTGAACGCCAATGTTTCTAGACAATAACCCCAAAATGATAAAGGCAGATCTGTCCGACTCATCATTGATCGTACCATGTCCAACAAGGTCCGATTCCGCCTTTTCGAGACACCATTCCTCTGCGGTGTTCCCGATGAAGTAAGTTGTGGAACTATTCTGCAACCTTTCAGATGGTCATCAAACTCATGGCTCATGTACTCGCCTCCTCGGTCCGACCGAATAAACTCTATTTTCTTGCTGAGTTGATTATGTACTTCATTCTAGAATTCTTTGAACTTTTCAAAGGCTTCCGACTTATGTTTCATCAAGTAGATATATCCGTACCGACTTAAAACATCAGTGAAGGTGATAAAGTACTCATAACCACCCCTGGCTGTCATGCTCATTGGTCCACATACATCACTATGTACTAGTCCCAACAAGTCAGATGCCCTTTCACAACTCTTTGCAAAAGGTGTCTTGGTCATTTTGCCGAGTAGGCAAGATTCACATGTCTCGAACGACTCCAAGTCTAACAAAGTTAGGAGTCCATCATCATGAAGCTTCTTCATGTGTTTCCAACTTATATGACCAAGCCGACAGTGCCAAAAGTAAGTCATATTCAGATCATTTGGTTTCAACCTTTTAACATTTATGTTATAAACCGGCTCACCATCAAGATTCAAAATAAATAACCCATCCTAGACGGGTGCAAAGCCGTGAGATATACCATTCAAATATAAAGAACAACCATTATTCTTGATATTCGACTCATAGCCTTGCCTCATTAAACATGAAGCAAAAATAATATTTCGACTGAGCACTGGAACATAATAACAATTATTCAGTTCCACAATGAATCCGGAAGGTAAATGAAGTTGCATCGTGCCGACTTCCAACGTAGCGAACTCTCGCTTTGTTGTCGACTCGAATATCAACCTCGCCTCTTGCTACGCTCCTAGTTCTTACCAGTCCCTGCAACGAGTTGCAGATGTGAATAACTGATCCGATATCATATACCCAAGAACTATTAGGTGCATCAGCAAGATAAATGTCTATAACATTGCAAACAAGTGTACCTGAGTCGAAAGTCATACCTCCACTCTTGGCTTTGTCTGCCAAATACTTGATGCAGTTCCTCTTCCAGTGGACATCCGCCTTGCCGTAGAAGCAAGTGGATCCGGTTGAAGGAGATGGCTTAGTCCCTGAGGAAGCGCTTGGGACCGGGTCCTGAGCCTTGCCTTCCTACTTATCCTTCTTCTTAGTCCAAGAACTCTTCTTGAACTTAGCCTTATTCTGCACCATCAACACTTGACTGGCACCCTTCTTGAGATTCGCCTCTGCCTACTTGAGCATCCCATGCAATTCAATGAGCTTCTTATCCATACCATTCATGTGGTAGTTCAAAATAAACTGGCCATACGCACTAGGAAGAGAGTTCAGAATTATATCCATAGCGAACTCTTCGCTAATGGGGTAGCCAAACCTCTCCAGAGACTGCACGTAACCAACCATTTTGATCACATGCGGACTCAGTGGATCACTCCTTAAGCTTGCAACTCAGCAAAGCCTGAGAGACTTGATACCTCTCAGTCTTAGCCTCAGCCTAGAACATACTTTTGAGGCTTTCGATCATATCGTAGGCCTCAACATTCTCGAACTTCTTTTGCAAGTCCGGTTCCATGTGAGCAAGCATAAGACAACTAATATCCTTGGACTCATCCTTAGCCCGACGGTAGGCATTGGTGGTAGCGACAGTCGCATTCTCATTCGGCTCATCTGGAAGTGGGTTGTCTAGTACATGGTCCTTCTTTTCTTGTTTGAGAATAATTCTCAGATTTCGATACCAGTTGGTAAAATTAGTGTCGTTCAGTTTATCTTTCTCAAGAATGGTTCTCAAAGCAAAACCGGATATCTGAGAGTGGATGTTACTTGGTGCCATGATCTACAACAGAAATACGCAAAACACTTAAGACATGTATTCATAAAAGAGCAAGCATATTAAAAACTTTAATATTTATGCTCCCACTAGAACCAACATCCCTCCGATGGTTTCTTAGTGATTCAGGATCCTAGATAAGCAAGTCGTCTAGTGAGCTTTAGCATCACTGCTAGCCGCCAAGTGATCTAGGTAGACAACTCCTTGTCAATCATATCTCATACGACTCATGTTGGTCGGGTGGCATCACATGTCCCGGCTCCCGTCCGACTTTTCCCCGAGTCCCACAACCGTTGTGATAGACCCGTGTAGCTTACCGAGTGTTTCCGCAGTAAGAGTCTAACTCGAACCCACCTAGTCGGAAAGAATTGGCAGCACCTCAATTTTATGAGCCCACTACCAAGAATGTCCGACTTGTGATGGTGCAAACACTGGCAGGAAAACCGACTAGGCCTTCTTTGAGGGATTAAATTTTACCGACTATCTAATAGAGGTAAAACAGAGACATATCAATAACACAAAATAAAGCAATTATAATGTGAAATGGTATGGCTCTCTTCATGGCGATCTCCATCTCCATAAAGCCTGTAATCCGACTCATGTCAGCTATTGTCACTTGTCGTCTTACTCCATGCCGCCAACATGTACATCGACTAGCATGCCATCTAGGTTCTCCACATAGCTACACTAGTTTAGTAAAGTAAATTACATAGAGAATCCGACACGTATTTGTTATACAATAAAATGACAACACCTAGGCTCCATCCGGCTGACAAAACCGTGATTGGCAGATCACGTATGGATTACACACATACATCACATGCACATGAACCATACCATTCACAACTTCCTGCAAAAACAAGTTATGCATAGATACGCTATCTACCGGCATTGTGAAACTAGCAATGACATCTAAGGCGCTACGATAGGGCGAAGCCAGCAGACCCGCTAGCCAGATAGCGGGTCGGGATCGAAGGGGCAGCGCCCCTCATGGGTGCGGGCAACACTCGACGATTTTTCCGATAACGTAGATCGCATCTACATTCCGAACATAGATTCTGACCATCGTTCCGACTCGATCAAACTCTTTTGATCTTCGATCACTGCTTCTGGATTTACGTGTCACAGTCTACCCTGATGGCGAAAACCGACCAGTAGGGGTATGTTGTTCCACGACCTCAGCAGTATGATCACGGAAACAAGATCTACCATTCCCGAGTACAGTTGATCCAATCAACATTGTACAAAATCGATCTATCTCATAGATCGACCACCAAAACAACACACAGATCCAATCTACAGCCAACCGCATATCACATATACGAGATCTTGAGTCTAAAACCAGGAGCTATCGCTCTAATACCACTGTTGAGCCACGCAGAGATAAAACAAAACTTTTCCCTCTAATGCGGTGATCCCAAGATCTAGCTGAGGTAGAAGGCCACGAGGATTACCACTAGACGCGCGGTTGTGGATTAACGATGAAGTGCGTCAGTTGATGTAGTGCAATCCCCACGATATGATCCGGTCACGATCGTCCTAGTGCTGATCGTACAACACCTCTGCTGGTATCCACACGTATAAGGAGGAGCACCGGCGACAAACTTCTAGGTTCGATACGACGATTGGACTGCTGTGGAACTAGGGTTTCCAGCACATGGAATGACCTAACTGTTTTTTCTTCCCTTCTGGGTTTCTGTGCGCCACTATATATAGGGAGTGAACATGGGCTCCACTCATTCGTGGCCCATTCACTAAAGACCATATAATATTAGTCACTGTGAGTCCGACTCACCGAATCAATCCAAAATCCGGCTCGGGTCCAACCCAACCATATTTCTGGTTCAGATCCAATCCGAACTTGTTCTGCTCTAAGTGTGTGACCCCACAGGCTCATGGAAACTTGGACACGATTGGAGTCCGACTCTCGATTGATCAGTCGGTAGCATCTCCTAGCAGAACGTGCCGACTCCCAAGTACCCAAGAGTCATGATGACTTGCCTTTCCAATGGGACTTGCGTCCGAGTCCCTTTTGCCTCACAATATGCCTTGTCAGACTATAGGCGAATAACTGTCATCCCTTAAATAGTCCGACTCTCTTCTCGATCCGAGATAAGTGATTTATCCGACTAACTCTTAGTCAATCGCCTCGGTTAACACTTAACCGAGTCGTGCATGGCCATGCTTTCCGAATCATATCATCTGAGAGGTCCCAGAGAATATCTCTCCGAATGGAGGGGGAAAATCCCATCTTGGTTATTCACATCACGCAGTTTGATTCTCAGTCGACCCGAACTCTGCCTTTATAACTTCCCAGTTACGGATCAGTGTCTGAGAGAACCTAAGTCGGTGATCCTCAACTCAGTCTGTGCAACAACCTCAGGTCTAAGGATTACATTGATTAAGATATACAAATGACAACTTGTTCGTTGTACCTCAATATGGGTCAATCCTAATCGCTAAAGCCGAATCTGTGTAAGTCGGAATAGCATCTCCATGCCCATGACAAGTGGAACCGAGTCATCAGTCGACTTTCACATCGGTCTAAGTTGTGTGTCCAGCACAACCTCGATGACCAATGGCATTTAGTACAAACAACATGAATGTATAGTTCCACAACCGAATCACATATTCAATGATACACATCAGATGTTTATACAAGGACAACTTAATATCTTTATGAGTACAATGGGAAATATCATCATACATGATTACCTCTAGGGCATATTCCCAACAGTTCTTATGTGTTTGCCTTTCATAATATTTCATCTTTATTATGTTTTGCATGGTTGTATATATAGTGTAAACTCTCCCAAAGTTTATTCTTGACAATGTATGCATGAAAATCAAGTTCATCACACATGCATATATTGTGCGGGAGTTTGCTCTATATATGTTGGTTCTACTCACATCTCTTGCATTAGTTATAGTTTGCGTAAGCAAAATCGGTTTTGATATGTGCTAGTAGCTTTGTGTTACTTGACCATATCAAATGCAACCTCTTGTATACAACTTATTCTCGGATAAGCTGCGTACTTGTTTCTAATATTCATTATATAAACCCTCTTGTTGTGATTGTCATCAATTACCAAAATGGGGGAGATTGAAAGAGTAATTGCCCCTAGTGTGGTTTTGGTGATCAATGACAATCCCTATGAACTAATGTTTTCACTGAGTTTTATATGAAGGAATATTCCATAGGTCATGCTTGTAGTCTATGTGTTGGATTCAAGTATGGATGACATGAAGATAAATATATAACTTGAGTATTGGCATCAAGATCATGGAGTTGAAGATAAGAATATAATATGATCAAGATCTTGAGAGTGTGATCTCAACAGAAGAATTCAAGATATGGCTCTAAGTCGGTGTCATGATAGCCTCATTAGTTGAGATATGGTTGACTAAGATTTAGAGCATGTAATAAAATGAATAGTTCTATGTACCTCAATATATTGAGATGGATAATGAGAAGATACATGGTTGACCTATACAAAGAGTGAAGAGTGATTTCAAGATGATCAACTCATGAAGCATAAAGAATGTATCACATGGTTATTGTGGTATGGTAAGCCTTATCAATTATGCGTCATGAACTAACCCATTATATATGTGCCTTTGTGTTTTTATATGGTATAGGTATGTTTCCATGGGCATGCTTCAAAAGTGAAGATTTCATATAGCCCATGAGAGGATGACATCAAGTGGTGATCGTCGTCAAGGTTGAGAAGGGCACAAGATAAGCATCTCGAGATCATTTGCTTGAATCTTGCCGTCCCATTGGTGATAATGGACATGTGAAGACGTGTCTCAATGAAGTTATCCTATAGTGGTGTATGGGGAGCAAATTATGAGTCTTCATGCAGCAATGATGATCAAGTGATGCATTTCGGCTTGGATGGATCTTGAAGCGGGATGCACAAGGCAAAGGTATGGCCTTGATAGGTTTTCCTTTTACCGGTCTCAAGGTGATTGTTGGGAGACCGGGTTATAGGATAGATATCCGCACTATCAAGAGGGGCTTTCGGTTGGGTAACTTGATCACATCGTCTTAGGGAGCTCAATCCTTTGCATACTTTGCATTTTCCTAGTTCGCTGCTTCTTGGTGGTTCTTCATGTGAGGTTCTTGAGCTTTTTGCTAGCTCTTCAACAAGCCCAAGTTCATCGAAAATGGAATTCGTATGCATCTTCTATAGAGTTTTCGAGTTTGAAGGTTTTATCGGTTCTTCTTATAGGGAGGCTTCTTACCTTTCTTCATTTGGTTCTATCCTCCTCTATTGGAATATGATGTTTCTCTTCACTATCTTTTAGATCTTGTTGTCCGCATCAAAACAAGCCCAAGATCATCGAAATCGGAGTCCGAACGCAAAAGTTATCGCCGTTTTCGTGTGTCCTGTTTGGTTCCGGCGGGACCGAGTCTGTGGCCGGAATTTTCGGCGTCCGCTGGAAATTTCTGGCAAACCACCGAAAATCTATTTTATTTGTTGTTTCGGTTTTGACCGTAAATTTCGGCGGCAGATTCGGTGCTGCCGGTTTCGCCGTTGGAACGTGTCCGTCTAGCTCATTTTGTCTCCAACGGTCATCCCCCTTGAAGGGGTATAAAAGGGGCTTCTTTCCCAAAGTTCCAGGGTTCTTTAGCACGTTTTTGACCATCATTGTTGACCCCTTTGAGCTTTCTTCCTATCTCTTCCCTCTTATGATTCTTGCATCTTTTTGAGGGCTTTGGAAAAGGAGATTTAGATCTACAATTCCCACCAATCAATTCCTCCTCTAAGTGAGGGGAACCAATTGGATCTAGATCTTGGAGTCATTTGTTGGTTTTCACCATTGTTCTTCCTCCCTAATTCTTCCCTAGCACTTGTTGCTTTGGTGGGATTTGAGAGTGAAGGATTTGAGCACCCTTGGTGTTCTTGCTTTGCATTCTTGCATAAGTGTTGAGCTCTCCATTACGATTTGTTCGAGTGAGAGACCGTGAGCTTGTTACTCTTGGAGGGTGACCTCCTAGTTGGCTTGGCGGTTGGTATCGCGGTGTCCTCTTCGTGGAAGATTCTGAAGAGACCTGGGCTTCTCCTTCGTGGAGCTTGTGAAGTGGTTGTGGAGCTTTCTATCTCTGGAGTGGAGAAAAAGCTAGCCATAAGGAAAGGGTCTATTCCTTTGTGGGATAGACTCGGAGAAGAAGGTGAGCCTTCGTGGCGTTGGGAAATCCTTTGTGGAATCACACACCTCTTCAACGTGATGTACCTTACTTGTAAGAGAACACGGGAATACATCTTCGTCTCCGCGTTCCTCAGTTATCTTTGTATCCAAGCTTACTTTCCTTATGATAGCCATCGATCTTAAAGTACTTATATCTTGCTTATCACTTGTGGTATATTTATCTTGTGCTATCTTGATTAGCTTAACTTGTTGCTGGTGCACTTAGTTAAGCCTAGTGTATTTAGGTTTTGTGCTTGTAAAATAAATGTTAGTTTAATTCCGCATTCTATCAAGCCAAAACTGTAATAGTTTTGAAATTGCCTATTCACCCCCTATAGGCGACATCTCTATCCTTTTAGTATTATTTTAAAAAAAATCAATTTAGAGAAAGAGAAAGCGACAATTGCAACTTTAACATCTTCTCGCATGCCGCATGATGTCCTTGTACTTATTAGCTAAGAGAGACATCTCCTCACGAAATTGACATACGGATTCACTCTCTTGATCCACATCTTGTTTATTTTAACTTAAAATTTATACTTTCTTTGTCTTAAGTGTACGATTATAGCTACCTTCAACACGTGAAAATAAACATCGTGTTTCATAACCATGTTGCCATGTGTGAGAAACACGATTACACGTATTACCACTTTCCAGTTAACTTAGAGCAAAGAGAAAACAACAATTACAACTTTAACATCTTCTCGCCCGCATGGTGCCCTTGTAGTTATTAGCTAAGAGAGCCATCTCCTCACAGAATTGGCATATAGATTCACTTGCTTGATCAACATCTTATTTATCTTAACTTAAGATTTACACTTTGTTTGCCTTAAGTGCACGATTATTGCCCTTCAACACGCAAAAATAGACATCATGTTTCTTGACCATGTTGCCACGTGTGAGAAACACGTGACGAGGTTTAATCTCGTCAATGCCCATTGTTATGGACTTGGGTTTTGGAGAAGATGGAGATGCTGGAGATCGTGGAACGGTTAACAGACAAGCAACCAGGGGACACGAGATTTACCGTGTTCAGTTCGGGCCGGGAAAAACCCTACTCCTGCTTGTCTGCTCTTGATTACGGCGGAACCGAAGGTTACAGGGTGCGCAGATTCGATCTGGCGTGAAGGTGCGTGTGCGGAAGTATGAGTCGAGCGTTATAGACTTAGGCAGGTCCCGGGCATAGTCCTAGTCGGTTACAAGTTCTAGGGTTTTACCCCTTTGAATTTCCTATCTACGCTAGTCTTGCTCTCCAAGGATCCGAAGGCGTCATGGGCCTTGGCCACCCGAAAATCTTCACGGGCCAGCGTATGTCTGCTGTGGACCTTCCTTGGGCTGGACCGGTATCTTTGAAGTCACGTGCACCGTAGGGTATAACCATGTCGATAGCCCCGGTGATCGGTGAATCGTAGATTCGGTGAGACTCTTCAATCCTTCGTGCAACTAGGTGTTAACAATATATGTGTGTAGGGATTGTTGATACATGTGCACGACTACTTTGACGGATCGAGTCGATTAAGCATCTTAGGATGAAACAACATGATCTTCATCAGGTTCGAGTCCCTTAACTTGAACCCGGAACATATGCTGGCGTAATTCGACTCAGGCCGTGAAGGACTTACAGGAGTGGAATTCCAGTGTTTTTAATTGATGTACCCAACGCGTCCATCGGGATTTTTCATCACGCCTGTTGGCATGGATTTATACTAGCAGAGCGCAGTCGTGTACGTTGCCAGACCATCAGATGATATCTGCAGGTCTTATCTTTGCGTCGCAGATGCAGCATCCGAACATTTGTCACCACGGAGGTGCTTCGGGTGGCCAAGGAGATTGTAGCTCACTCAGTGTTTTGTTGGGGCAGAGTTGCCAAAAAGTTTTTGCGTGCTGATCCGAAAGATCGCAGTCGAAGATTTCATAGGGTGCGCGACCAGCGCTCCCTATGGGAGTAGCCCCCGAGTGTCTGTTCGAGTCGTAGACTTTAGATCAAGCATTGTTCAGTTGTTAAGTCCGTAGGACACGAAAATTTTCGGATGCTTAAATTCATCCTCCCTATGGGAGTAGCCCCCGAGTCCGTAGTGGAGTCGTAGACTCGATGTAGGACTCGAAGAAATACTTTGTCTGTATTCATCTTTCGGGTGCGCGGCCAGCTCTCCTGATAGGAGTAGCCCCCGAGTATTTAGTCGAATCGAAGATTCGAGTGAGTACTCTTAGCTGTGGAGCCGAAGAATTGTAGTTGGTGCTGGTATAGCTTTTGATGACATCATTGCTGACGATCAATGACCTCAAGCGTCTGCTACGCCAGAGATGACTTGACTAGACGAACGTGGGTCCCATTTGCTGACTTTGAATTGACCAGTCACGCGCGGCGTGGAGATAATTACGGCGTCTCCTCGATTTCCGCGCGTAGTGGACGGCGTGGTAACGACGGTTCGTTGTGATGTTGACACGTGTACGGTCAGATCTGCCGTTGGCGTTAGGTCTTGGATGGGCGGCTGCGTCGTCATCTTCATTATAATCATTGGGGGAAAGCCGCGGTTTGTTTTCACCGCATCAGTTCTTGTTTTCACTGCTTCCTTGTGCTCTAGCGATTCTCGCTGCGCGCTGGGATTTCCTTCCACATTTCCGTCGTTGTTTCTGCGTTTTCACCGCCGGCGCCGCCATAGCGCAATGGGGAAACCAAAGAAATCTTCATCTGCGGTTGGGACCAGCGCCGCTGGAGGAAAGAAGGGCACCGCCGCTACTCGTGTCACTGATGGTGGCTGGCGGCGATCAGAGACGCGGGAGAGCGATCTCCGCAAGCTTCGCGAGCGGGGCCTGATCCCGCAAGATAGGGAGGCCGTCAAACTCCCCGGCAATGAGGTAATCCCCCGTCCCCCATTTGGGTATCGGGTTATGTTTCTCGCCTTCGTTATACGTGGGTTTTCCTTTCCAGTCCACAACTTCCTCCGTGGACTGCTCTTCTTCTATGGGATTCAGCTTCATCATCTGTCTCCCAATTCTCTTCTCCATATTGCGTGTTTTATCACTTTTTGCGAGTGCTGGCTTGGCATTGAGCCACTTGACCTCTTCCTAAGCTCTATTCCGTGAAGAGGCAATCTGTCGGATGGTGTGTATCCCATTGGGGTTGCATCATCTCCTTAGTCCCAATCTTCTCTTCTTTTCTTTTTCCATGTCGAATCTGTCCAAGATCTTGGCGGGCGATGGTTTTATATCGGCGACTTCGTAGTGCCCGGGCAAGATTTTGGTCTTGTGCCCTTTGACCCCTCCCAAATGATTGAGAAGAAAAGGTCTTGGAAAAATCAAATCTTGGATGGTGAGGTGGCGGAGGTAGAGGCCCATTACCGTCGGGTGGAGGATCTCCAACTGATTCCGGAGAAGGAGGTGAACGGCGTGGACATCATCCGGACTTTTCTTGAACGTCGGGTGCAGCCTCTCCAAGCGAGGGCGCACCCGATGTTTCTTTATTCTGGGCGCCGTGATCCGACGAGGGTTTCGGCTGAGAAAATCTCCGAGGGGGATCTTGACAGGGCCCTTCGCGTGCTGCTGAAGTTCAAGGCCGGAGAAGAAATCCCGGGGAAATCGCTAACTCCTCCATTTTCTTCGACATTGGCCGTACCGCAGGTGTAGATTTGTGCACGTAGTGCTTTTTGTCGGGTGTGTATTTATTTCCTTTGTTTTCTAACAAAGTTCCTTCTGATTTTGCAGAGCTTCAAAGTGTCGGGCATGGTACCACCATTGCCCGAAAAGTATCCGAATGCCCCGGATAATTAAGTGGTTGAGTCCGTGTCCGAGCTGCCGTCGGCGCGATCTCCGGCGGAGGATGCTGACGAGTCGAGTGAGGACCATACGTGCAAACGATCACGAAGCTCCAGCGAGTCTTCGGATGCCTCGACTCCTCCGACTCCCAGAAACCCTCTGGGCCTTGAGCGTCATAGTGACGGTCATGGAGGTTCTTCCTCTCCCCTTCCTGCCATTCCTGTGCGGGCTATAGCGCCGCATCCGCCAGCGAAGCGGAAGAAGGAAGAAAAGAAGGAGGAGAAGAAGGAAGAGAAGAAAGAGGAGAAGAGAGCCCGAAAGACTCCTCCTGTCTTCGACCTGAGCTCACTAGGCTCGTAAGTTTCTTGTTGCACTATTGTCCTTTTTCCTTCATGATTTTTGCACTTGTGCTGATTTGTTTGTATGCAGGCATTCCTCCCATGATTCCTCCAGTGATGGTGCACGGGAGATGATGGGGGAGTCGAAAATTGTGTCTCCTCCGCCTCAGACGGTGGCGACTTGGTGGCGGCTCGGGCCTCCGTTGCAGAGGTGCAGTGGTTGCGCCTCAATTTCGCAGCGGTCCTTGAGTCACCATCGAGCATGTAAGTTTTTACGCTTCATGTCACAGAGCCGAGTGTCTTCGTGTGCGAATTTTGTTTTTACTCCTTTGTGTTGGGCGTAGCCCCCAAGTCCTTTTCTTACTGCTATTTCTTTTTCTTCAGCCTTTTATGCAGGAGGCCAAGCGGCTGGTGCAGGAGCGCTTGGCGCTGGAGGCGAACCTTCGGCAGCTTCAAGGTACCTATCTGCCTTTTAGTGCCTCTCTTATTTAGCCTGGACATGTTCTTTAACACTTGCTTGTCTTGAATGCAGAGGAGCATAACACTTCTCTCCGTGAGGTCGACGCTCTCAAGAAGAGCCTTGGTCAATCGGAGCAGAAGGCGGTCATTGTTGGCGCCGAAGGGCATACTCGAGCTAGAGTGACTAAAGCATGGCGAAGCGAAGGCGTCTGCAGGAGGCCGCGGATCGTGAGGAGCAGCTGGCCACTGTTGCGGCTGCTCATGAAAGAGAGGTAGCAGCGAAGCTCATGGCTGCTGCCAAGGCTATTTCGGGTGAGTGCTAGATTTGTGCTTGTTTCTTCATGCCTCGTGTCTTCTTTCGTGCTGCTTTTCTTCATGTCTTCTTATTTTCTGTCTCAGATGCCGCAGGCATCGAGTTCGACCGCGGTGCTCTAGAGCACGGGAGTGCTCTAGATGATGCTACTGTGGCGGTCGAAGACCGCTGCAGCACCGTCGTCAACTCCCTTGCCAAGGCGAAGGAGGTCCTTGTCAGCTTCTACAAGGAGCTTGTTCCTAAGGGCGCGGCCCTCGATGATGTGGATGCTCTGGCGGAGGCTCTGTCACGGCGCTGCGCGTCTAAGCGCCATAGCGAAGGGCATCGGCGCGTCCGTCGGGCTGGCGATGGCCTTGGCGGCTGGAGCGGAGCTGGATCTGCCCCAGATCACCTCCCGGATGCCGACGGCTGCAGATGGATCCGAGGTAGCCTTTGCTGCCTACTCTGCTCGTTGCAAGCGATATGGGCCCAAGCTCATTGATTTGCTGTCTGAGTATGCACCACGGCAGTAGGGCGGGGCCAAAGCTAGGCAGTCTGGCTCCGAGGCGACTCAGGGTGCCGCGTCTTAGACGTTGTAGGCGTAGGGTAGTTTGTAGTCTGCCTTTGTTGTAAATATCTTGAAGAACACCAGCCTTGTGACACGTAGTGGCTTTATATGTTTAATGAATTCTTCTGAGTTGTGCTCTATCATTGTCTGAATGTCTGTGTTCCTTTCTTTTTCTGCTGCTATAGGTTCCTTGGTCTTGACCACTGTTGACACCCGTCCATAATGCCGCTCGACCATCTTTGGATGATTCTCGCAGCTCACTTTTCTACGGGATCGTGTAATGCGTAGTCCGGAGAGGAGTTGCTCGGGTTCTGTGATCATGCCGATGTTTGGAAGTCAAGCGGATCGTGGTGCAGCGGAGAGTACTTGATGGCGGAGCTGGTTCGGCTGTCCGAGCAGCTGCAATGTAAGTTGTTCTTTGGTTCGAGCTGTAGCTCAGTTCTTCGGATGGGCCTGCTGGCTTTACTCTTATTTTGTGCGATTATCGCAGGTGCCAACCTTGCTCCAAGGGAAGAAAAGGAGCGTGTCGATGTTCGGGTCAATTGCGTGACTCAACAGGACATGGAGGTTGGCGGCTTCTTCTGGATGGATCGTGATCGCGCCATGGCTCTGGCGACGGTGTAGGATCGTGTTCATCAAGTTTCGCGGGTGCTCCGCCAAGTGCAGACATCGCTTTACTCGGTGCTGCACGTCATGTTTCCCTTGGATGCCGCGCCGACGAGCCTTGCGGGTCTTCTGTCGAAGTTTCGGAACTTGAGCAATGTCAAGGAGTTGGTGCGGCAACAGCTCGTCGCAGGAGTGAAGGCTGCTTTGTCTCTTGTGAGGCTGCACCGGCCTGACGTGGATTTGGCTGCTGTGGCCGCTGGGCCACCTCTTCGCCCTGATGGTGGTGAGTGGGACATGCGTCCGCATTACGCATTGTTGTAAGGCGATATGCCGAACAATTAAATGAATTTGTTTGAGCAGCATGCCCAGGTTATTCTTCAACATAGGTAGTACCTGTAAAAAGAGATAGATGTAAAATTTGTATATTTTGGCTTGGCGTGTTGTGCCCTTTGTTGTAAAGGTTTGTTTGTTGTGAGCATGCAGTGCTTTTGATTGAGTACGTGTCCTTTTCGTTTGCCTGACGCTGTCAGCTACTCAGGTGTACACATGTGATCCTCAGTCGATGAAATCGTGAGGTGGGGGAGCCCCCGAGTGCGTTTGTAGCATGTAGTAAAGTTGCAAAAATAGTGAACTGAAGATTTGGGGCGAGACACTTAGCTTTATTTATATCGTAATGCAGGAGGTACATTGTTCGGCTGAATAGCCTTGGCTGAAAGCCTTATTGAAAGTAAAGGGGGTAGTTTGCTACGGATAGAATCGTCGCAGGTGCGCGATGTTCCATGGGTTGGAGTATGCGACTCCAGACTCCACGTGCTTGAGGCGATAGGCGCCACCTGGGATGACTTCGGTGATGACGTAGGGTCCTTCCCATGGTGACTCGAATTTATTCGGTCACTTCTGCTTGAGTCGCAAGACGAGGTCTCCTTCGACGAAGGACCTTGGGCGCAGCCGGCGGCTATGGTAGTTGCGGAGACTCTGCTGGTACACCGCTGATCGAGCTGCTGCTATATCTCATGCTTCGTCGAGTGTGTCGACAGCGTCTTCGAGTGCAATCGTGGATTCGGCTTCGCTGTAAGCGACGACTCGTGGGGCCTGGTGGCGTACTTCGGCTGGTAGCACGGCCTCGGCTCCGTGTACCATGAAGAACGGTGTGTAGCCGGTGGAGCTGTTTGGCGTAGTCCGTAAGCTCCACAGGACGGATGGTAGCTCTTTCGTCCAGTTTCCAGCTTTTTGTTCGAGTGAACTCATGAGGCGCTTCTTGATGCCGGCGCTGATTAGGCCGTTGGCCTTTTCCACTTGCCCGTTCGTTTGCGGGTGTGCCCTTTGGCGTCGTGATGTTGATCCCAAGGCCTTCGCGAAGTCCTGGAATTCTTCGGAGATGAAGTTCGATCCGTTGTCGGTGATGATGTTGTCGCGATACGCCCGAACACATGAACAATGGACTCGAAGAACTTGACGGCAGTTTTGCCTTTCTGGTTGGTGACGGCATGGCCTCGATCCACTTGGTGAATTTGTCGGCGCAACAGAGGAAGACGTGTCCCCCTTTCGAGGATTTTGGCAGTTTGCCGATCATGTCGAGGCCCCATTGAGCAAAAGGCCAGGCTATGGGTATGGGTCTGAGCTCGGACCCAGGTGCGTGCGGTTTGTCGGCGAACCATTGGCATCCGTTGCATCTTCGGACGATGTCGCTGCGTCGCTCATGGCCGTTGGCAATAGAATCTGCTCGTAGAGCTTTGGCGACAAAGGGCGGTCACTGCGTGATGGCCGCAGATGCCCTCGTGGATGTCTTGGAGGATTGCTTTCCCGTCGTCGACGGTGACGCACCTTTGTAGTACACCGGTAATACTGCGCTTGTACAGCTCGCCGTTTATGATGGTGAAGGCTTTTGACCGACGAGATATGCGTCGGGCATCTGTCGGGCTATCAGGCAGTTCTCCATTTAACAAGAACTGGAGGCATGGGCGCGTCCATGTTTCTTCGACTGCCATGACATGCATTAGGTTGACCATGGCTACCTCTGTGTCCAGTTTTTCGGGTCCTTCGTGTCCTTCGGGTAGCGTAGCTCCCGAGTGTTCTGCTTCTTGGGTGATCCTTGGGAATTTCCGCTTGATGGATGGCACGCAGATTTGTTCGAGGAACACACCTGGTGGCACCTTTGCGCAAGTGGAGCCGATGTTGGCGAGTCTATCGGCTTCCTCGTTGCTTTCTCTTCCAACGTGCCGAAGCTCGCAGCCGTCGAATTCTCCTTCGAGTGCGTTGTAGAGCGCGCGATACGCGATCATGTTTTCGGCGTGTGCGTCGCACTCATTCATCGTCTGCTGGACGACGAGGTTGGAGTCATCAGATGACCAGCGTTAACGCGCATATCTTTGCCATCCTCATGCCATGGATGAGGGCTTCGTATTCGGCCTCGTTGTTGGAGGCTCAATTTCATCCGAAGAACGTACTTCATCTTGTCGCCTTGCGGGAGGTCGATATGACCCCTGCCCTCTCGCTTCATGCTTGGAGCCGTCAAAGTGCATCGTCCATGATCGCGACATATCTGGGTGTCTGGCTGCAGCTCCATCAATGTACCAGAAATCCGGAAGGACTTGAGATTTGATTGCGTGTCGCTTCTCGTGAGCGATGTCCAAGGGTGACACTCGATGCCCACAGGGCCACCGTCTGTGGCCTCTGGATTATTCAGATCTTTGTTGAGGGTGCCTGTTGGCGACCATCACTTGGTGCTCCTGGAAGTAATGGCTCAGCCGTCGAGCCGTCATGAACACGCCAGTAGGCTAGCTTCCCAGTAGTGAGGTACCTCTGCTTTGTTGGTGTCGATTACCTGAGGTAGTAAATTGGTATTTGGACCCGTGGGTCTTGCCTTCTTCGGGTCGTTCGACCACGAGTACGGTGCTGACCACCTGGTGTGTGGCTGCTATGTACAGCAGCAGGGGCTCGCGCTCCTTTGGCGTGACCAAAACGGGCGAGGTGGAGAGGAGCCGCTTGAGGCTTTCGAATGCGTCATTGGCTTGTCCACTCGAACTTGCGCCTTGCGCAGTTGGTAGAATGGTAGGGCCTTCTCGCCCATGCGGTGATGAACACCTTAGCGCCGCTACTCGTCCTGCGAGCTGCTGGACGCCTTGAGGTTTTTCGGCTTCTCCATCGTCATGATGGCTCTGATTTTCTTCGGGTTCGCCTCGATCCCTCGTTGAGAGATGAAGTACCCGAGCGGTGACCCGATGGGACGCCGAAAGCGCACTTTTCGGGATTGAGCTTGATCCTGTAGCGATCAAGGTTGTCGAACGTCTCGCGGAGATCGTCGATAAGTGTCCTTGCCTCCTTGGTTTTTATTACTATGTCGTCGACATAGACTTGGACGTTGCGACCGATCTGGTCCTTGAGGCAGGCCTGCATGCATCGCTGATGCGTGGCACCTCGTTCTTTAGCCGAAGGGCATTGTGTTATGTGAATACTCGAACGGTGTGATAAACGCCGTTTTCTCCTGATCTTCGACCTTGAGTGAATCTGGTTATAGCCTGAGTAGGCGTCGAGGAAGGAGAGTTTCTCACAACCTGCAGTCGAATCGATGATCTGGTCGATCCGCGGAAGAGGGAAGTGGTCCTTTGGGCAGTGCTTGTTTAGCGACGTGAAATCCACGCACATCCACAGGATGTCCGTGTCCTTCTTTGGGACCATCACTGTGTTTGCCAACCATTCACTTTCCTTGATTTCCCTGATAAAGTCTGCAGCGAGCAGTCTATTGATTTCCTTGCCGATAGCTTCGGCTCGTGGCTCCGACAGTCTCCGGATGGACAGCTTGGCGGCTTGGTGTGCGGAAAGACATTGAGTGCGTGCTCGGCGAATTCCAGGAACTCTGGCATGTCCGCAGGACACCGTGCAAAGATTTCCAGCGCTCACGGAGGAATTGACGGCGCGCCTTCCTATCTTGATCCGAGGTCGTTGGCGATCAGGGCCATCTTGGAGGCATCCGTCGGATGGACCTGCACTTTCTTGGTGTTGACGGTGGAGTCGAAAGACATGTCAGGTGCGTTCTGCCTTGTGACTGGGGGTGCCCCATTGTCCGTCACCTCACATAGCCTTACAAGCTCGTCTTGCATGCCGAAAGACTGGGAGATTTTGTTGAAATCCCTGTCGCATTGGTCCGATCGGGTGAAGCTCCCGTGGACTGTGATGATGCCCCTTGGTCCTGGCATCTTGAGTAGTAGGTATGCGTAGTGTGGGACGGCCAGGAACCTTGCGAATGCTACACGCCCCAGGATGGCGTGGTATTGCGACGGCCAGTCCACCACTTCAAATTCGAGTCGCTCCTGCCAAAAGTTGTCCGGCTTCCCGAAGATGACGTCGAGCCCTATTTTGCCCAGGGGGAATATGCCCTTCCCTGGTACGATGTCGTGGAACGTTGTGTCTGACTGTTCCAGGCTGCATTGTGGGATCCGCATTGCTGCTAGAGTGCTTGCGAACATTAGGTTAATGCCACCGCCGCTGTCCATGAAGACGCGACTCATCTCGAAGCCTCCGATCTGCGCCTCCGGCACTAGGGCAGCATGACCTAGGCGAGGGATCTGACAAGGGTGATCCGCACGAGTGAATGTGATGCAGGACTCTGATCCGCTGAGGTACTCAGGGATTGCAGGCGGAGTTGCCACGGCCAAGTTGATTTTTCGGGTGATTTTCTTCTGCACCCTATTCGTGGGGCGTCCCTTCTGGATCATATTTAGTGCTCCTTTCAGTGGGGGATACCCGATCCCGGCGTTGTTCTGCGCTGGTGCGACTGGTTGGTTTGGGCCTCCAATAGGTGGCGGTGGAGGAGCTCCGTGTGCTACTTCACCTGGCGCGCAGCGCTTCGAGCGAGGATTGGGGATTGTTGCCTCATCGCACCATGCTTTCGCTGAGTTTACGAAACTCGGCAGTCCTTGAGCATGTGGCTGGCTTTCTTTTGCCATCCTGTTTGTCGATGTAGAAGTGGATGGTGCATGGACCGAAAGTTTGTCGAATGCTGAGGTCCGTTATCGCGATGTGGCGTTACCCGCATTGCTGGTAAATCCTTGTCGCGGAAGTTTCCTCCGGTATCCTCCGTTATTACGGCTGTTGTCGTTCTTGGTCGGCGTGGCCGGCGCGACCATGTCGGTCCGTCGCGGTCCTTGTGACGCCGCGATCTCCGCTCTTCTGCGGCGTTCACGTCTTCGCCGTAGTCGTCCTCTTCATCCGATTGTGCTCGGTGAATGCAATCTTCGCCCGTCGGCCCACACATGGCGATGTCCATGAGGTGGTCGAGTGTTTTGGGCTTGACGCCCAAGTTCCTCCTTGAAATCTTGGCGTTAGCGCCATCTCGGCGTCGATGGCCTCTCTTGGAGATGTGTCTGCGGAGTTCTTGGTGGTAGACCAACGTAGTATGTCTGGCGAATAGATTCACCGTTCTCTGAGTGCAGGCTCGCAACTCTTCGATTGGCGGGCCTCTTCGGTGCCCTTGAAATTTCGGATGAAGCTGTAAGCTAGCTCCTCCCAACCGGATGGACCACGATGATAAGTCTGAGCCAAACCAGCGCGCTTTGTCGGTGCGGTGAAGGCATTGCATGGCAGTTTCTTTGTTACCGCCGTGAAGCTTGACGGATGACATATGGTCACTGAGCCAGGATTTTGGATCGTGCGTGTCGTTGAACTTCGGAGTATCCGAAGGAAGCTTGAAATTGCGTGGCATCTGTGTTCGCCGAACAGATCTGCTGAAGCATCGAGCTCCGCATAGTTCTCCTTCATCTTCATCCATCTCGGATTCAGACGAGCATGCGCGTTTGGCGCGTGCTTTGTCGATTTTGCGCTGTGTAAGCGCCTCTCTGGTGTCGTAGTCGCGTTTATGGCGATGCGAGCTCTTCTTTCTTCGAGGAAGGTCGTGTTCCTCTTTCTCTTCGGATGAAGGGGTGGGGCTCCGGTCGCGCCTGGCCGGAACTTTCTTCTTTGGCTCCGCAGGAGCGTCTTCGTGGAGCGCAGCTCCGACGAGTCCGAGTCCGATGAGTGCGGACTTATGCATGGCTCTTTTCGGGTCCCCCTCCGGAGGTGGGTGGGCCGAGATCTGCGATGGCTGCCATGATCGCAGCTTGCGGTGTCTTCGGATGATGTTGCCGTCGGCATCCATATCCATGAACGATGTGGAGAGTTCGGGTCACATCACGCGCTCCTTGGGATCCATGTTCTCCACTCATGCGGCGGTGCTTGTTTCCCTGGTTTCCGCTCGTGCTAGAGCGGGTGCCATGGCGGAGAGCGCAGCTCGTCGCTGCTTGCTTGCATTTGTCGAGCGTCTCTTGCATCTTGACTTGCTTCTTGTGCTCCTCGATGAGGAGGTAGTGGTATGCCATCAGTAGGTCACGTGGGGAGTCCATAGGTAGGACTATGTCGCCTGCGACGGCACGACGTGCCTGGACTCATCCTTCTTTGCTAAGTTGGATGACGTGGCCGTTGTTTTCCTTGGGTGGGGGGCGGCTTCTTACATTTCCCGCCGTTTCCGCCGTTCGCCCTACGGGTTGGGGTTCGTGTTGGGCGGCGGGTTGGCGTTTATGCTCTGGATGATCGCGGTGCATTGGTAGCGCCGTAGATTGGTCATTGCTGCCGCAGCTTCGGATCGAATCGTAGGTCCCTCATCCGAAGGTGGATCGCCTGGTCGGAGTTACAATTGTTTGTCGTAGAACTCATCTGTCGATGGTGATGTGCGCAAACGCGGGTGTGGAGCCCACGGCGGACCTGATTGATGGCACGGGCACCCGTTCAGAAGGCGGAGGTGCGGTTGTCCCACGCGGAGCGAAGCTCCCGAACAAAATTTCGAGTCCATCGCCTACGGGCTCGAAATCCTTCATGGTGGCCGGCGAGTGGACGGTGAAGTCGAAAGCGCCGAAGAGGAGGTGATTCTCCGTCGCCGCAGAGTTGTAGATTGATCGGGTTGGGACTGTCATGATCGCACAATCAGCAGCCCCGATCCCCACGGTCGGCGCCAATTGACGAGGTTTAATCTCGTCAATGCCCATTGTTATGGACTTGGGTTTTGGAGAAGATGGGGATGCTGAAGATCGTGGAACGGTTAACAGACAAGCAACCAGGGGACACGAGATTTACCTGTGTTCGAGGCCGGAGGGAAAACCCTACTCCTGCTTGTCTGCTCTTGATTACGGCGGAACCGAAGGTTACAGGGTGCGCAGATTCGATCTGGCGTGAAGGTGCGTGTGCGGAAGTATGAGTCGAGCGATCTAGGACGTGCCCTCCTGGCCTTTATATAGACTTAGGCAGGTCCCGGGCATAGTCCTAGTCGGTTACAAGTTCTAGGGTTTTACCCCTTTGAATTTTCTATCTACGCTAGTCTTGCTCTCTAAGGATCCGAAGGCGTCATGGGCCTTGGCCACCCGAAAATCTTCACGGGCCAGCATATGTCTGCTGTGGGCCTTCCTTGGGCTAGACCAGGTATGCTGAAGTCATGTACCCGTAGGGTATAACCATGTCAACACGATTACATATATTACCACTTTCCAGTTAACTTAAAGCAAAGAAAAAGCGACAATTACAACTTTAACATCTCCTCGCATGTCGCATCGTGCCCTTGTACTTGTTAGCTAAGAGAACCATCACCTCACGGAATTGTCACATGGATTCACTCGCTTGATCCACATCTTGTTTATCTTAACTTAAGATTTACAATTTTTTTGCATTGAGTGCACGATTTGTTGCCCTTCTTTAACACGCGAAAATAGACACCGTGTTTCTCGATCATGTTGCTACGAAACACGATTACATGTATTACCACTTTCCAGTTCCCGAACCGGGTTGCCACGCGTGGTTCAATTTTCCAATAAAGATGAGTAATTCATTGAAGAAAATATTCATGGAATCAGAAAAAACATAGTAAATCAAACAATACAAAACAATAAAGAAAAACTCCAATATGGTTCAGCGGGATACACTCTTGCAGTCATCTCATTAGAAGTTGGGTGTTGTTTGAATTAGTTAAAATTTGTATATATCTATCATCCGATGTAAGCCGGGCTACAGAAAAAATCGCCCAAACCTGTGGCGGCGATTTTTTCCGGCAACCGCTTCCGCCTCTCCGTCTCCATCACGCGACACTCTTCCGACGCCCCGCCGCTGGTGCCCCTATCCACTGCCCCACACGTTCATCGATTCACACATTCCGCATCAGGCCATCACCGTGTCGTCTCCTTCCCCCTCGGTTCGACCACGTCTCCCCTTCTCCTCCTCTCCTCTTCCCTCCCGACCCTAAACACCCCGGAGATGGCCCTCTCCTCCCGCGCCGCCGCCTTCCCGCACGTCTCCCTCCCCTCCCCGCGCCCGCGCCCAGCCGCCGTCTCCCTCCGCCCCCCGCCTCCCCCGCGCTCGGTGCGCCTCGACCACGTCATCCCCGCCGACGCCGCCGAGCTCAGCCTCGGCGCCGGCGGCGGGCTCCTGGCCGCCGCAATCGAGCACCTCGAGCGGGAGCCTGCCGCGGCGGCCGACGACAAGGCCCCGCTCGCCGACCTCTCCCCGCGGGAGCTCCAGCTCGTGCTCGTCTACTTCGCGCAGGAGGGCCGCGACGCCTACTGCGCGCTCGAGGTCTTCGACTGGCTGCGCCGCGCCGACCGCGTCGACGGCGAGACCATGGAGCTCATGACGGCCATCGCCTGCGGCTGGATCGAGCGCCTCGTGGGGGCGGGGGGTGACGTCTCCGACGTCTCCGCGCTTCTCGGGGAGATGGACTGCGTCGGCCTACGCCCTGGGTTCAGCCTCGTCGAGAAGGCCGTCGCGCTCTACTGGGAACGCAGCGAGAGGGTGCGAGCTGTCGATTTCGTCAGGGACGTGCTCAGGAGGGGGAGCCTAGGCGCCGATGCCAGCGCCGGAGGGGACTACGACGGCGAGCGTGGAGGCCCCGTCGGTTACCTTGCCTGGAAGATGATGGTAAGTGGTAATTGGCTTAACTTTTCTCAATCCTGCAATTTTACCCACCTGCTGTGCATGTTTGTTCCTATCGTTTATGCGCCTCCCTTGATTGTTCATACATATCATCCTCGGTACTGTTTCATGATTCTTAGAAGTTGGAACTGCCTGCTGAAAACCAGCTTAGATTTCTGTAGTACTGTATTTTGACATGATCTGTACTGGTGCGGCCAGGTCCTATCCTCATTTCGATTTGTCCAATTTCACTTGTTCTATGTGTGATGGTAACTTCTTTGCTGGATAGGTTGTTGGGATGACAGCTGTCTTGCCTTCATCATTAGTTAATGAAACACATTATATTAACATGATCATCATTGTGTTCTGCTTGTACTAGGTTTATTTATATCTAGTGTCTCATGCTCTTATTGTATCTTATTAGGATAACACACTTTGGATTGTTTCATTACAAGCACATGGTTCAGGCTATAGACTAAGGCCTGACTCCCACGCTGATCACATGTAATGTAATCTATTAGGTTTTATATTGTTAGTTTAATCAGCTCGCAGGACATCCCTTAAAGTTTACGCACATGATTAATCATCTCGCACTATTCCTTTTTCGTTGTCGGTGGTTGGTTTGTGTCCTAAGCTTACCATACCAAATTTTGGTCATTCAATTCATATCCCAACCATTTCACTGATTTGGTTGACTTAAGATATTTGGCTCGCTCATGAAATCTTATTATTTTGTTCACTAAAGAATCTTCTCATTTTTTGTGGGTTACCAAATACTTGATGATTTTGGTTGCCAAATCCTCTATGAAAGAAAACTATGTTGCTAATAAGTGACTGTAAAGTTGGGTATATATTTACACTTATTAGCATTGACAAATATGGTAGCAAATCACCGCCAAATATGAAAGAACATCAGCTGTTCTGATATGAAGAAGCATCACTAGTTCAAAAACATTAACCAAGGATAGTCACATCATATTTGTTCTGTACTTGCCATCTGATTCTTTGTTTTGTGATCCTTATCCTTGAAATCTATGGGCTTATTTTAAAACATATAGTACAAACCAAAAACTATCATATGCATCTATGGAAGCATTTTGATACTGTAGTAGAAAGTTAGCATTCTATGGTTCCATTATCTTGGTACGTGCATCTCTAGTATTTCAGAATTAGTGAATATGTTTTGATTTGGATAGCTTGGAATATGGTATTGGCATGTATACATATCAGACTGGATTGATGCAGTGTACCAAGTTAAATGGTCATTGTACCAACTTATGTGCATCTATTTCTTCTGTCCGGGCACCTGTGTGATAACTTAACACATCCTAGCTGCTTACAAACACCGTTGCATGCTAGTTCTATCTCTGATACCAATCGCATATATTATCTTGGCTCCAGTTTTTTAAAGCTCCGTGTTACTTTTATTCTGATAGATGGACGGGGACTACAGGGATGCTATTAAACTGGTCATTGAATTCAAAGAGAGTGGACTGAAACCTGAAGTGTATAGTTATCTTATTGGGTTGACTGCCTTGGTTAAAGAGCAAAAGGAATTCTCAAAAGCTGTGCGTAAATTGAATTTGTCAGTGAAGGATGGCTCAATTGCCAAGCTGGATACTGAGAGCATGCACAACATCGAAAAGTATCAAGCAGAACTGTTAGGGGATGGTGTTATTTTATCAAATTGGGCAATTCAGGAAGGCAGCAGTGAGGTCCTAGGACTTGTGCACGAGAGGCTCCTTTCATTGTATGCTTGCGCTGGTCGTGGCTTAGAAGCCGAACGCCAACTTTGGGAATTAAAGCTTGTTGGAAGGGAACCTGATACACAACTGTATGATGTTGTTTTGGCCATATGTGCTTCTCAAGGGGAAGCTGCTGCTGTTCGACGATTGCTTGCTGGAGTCGAGTCAAGCAGTGCAGGAAGAAGGAAGAAGTCGATGTCATGGCTCCTGCGAGGCTACCTCAAAGGTGGTTTCTGTCTGGATGCCTCGGAAACACTAATGCGGATGCTCGATATGGGGTTATGCCCTGATTACCTGGACAGAGCTGCTGTACTGACCGCACTGCGGAGAAACATACAGGAATCTGGCAACCTAGAATTGTATATGAAACTCTGCAAGCGTCTATCTGAGACAGACCTGATCGGACCGTGCGTCATATATCTATATGTACGCAAATTCAAGCTGTGGATGATGCACATGCTGTGACGGTTTGGACAAAGTCTTGAATCATATATGCATATGCGGTGGACTACTCAGGTACAAACCGCGGGTGCTTCATATGCTTTCATAGCTTTGATTCGATGAACTAGGCTTAGAATGTTCGGACTGCGGTGAACCAACCGATGCACAATCTTGGTTCCTTGTATATTTTTGACTGGAAAGGAGCTCTCTGAGTGTTCACCCCATCAGAGCTGCTGTTGTATTGTCGAACAGAGTACATAAGAGTGTAAATTTCAGTGTTACCGTCTCCAGTTGTATGTTGAATGGAGGGCGCTAGCTGCTGTAGGGGAGCGTATACCAAAAGAGGAAGTGTTGATCAATGTAAACTTGAACCATTTACATGTATAGTAAAAAAAGGTGCTTGTAAAGTTGTGATATAGTAGTACATCAATTGTCTTTGTAATCTTGTATGTAGCCTCACTTTTTTTTTCCCGATCCTGATGTACTTCGTACTATCTTTTGAACAAGAAATGGCCCGCCTCCTTATGGCTTAAGCTACTAATGAAAGTAATTTTAGATGAAGAACAAATCTCGGTTGCCTTTGAAAAAGTTCATTAGGGCCAGCTTCTTCTTTTTAATCGGGTTTGGTTCCTGATTCAACGTATCTGATGCTTTCTCCTATATATATTACGATTCAAATGTTCACAGAAGAATTTCATAAAATTTGTTAGTAGTATTAACTCAAATTCAGTCTAATACACCGAAAACTTCAAATGTATGTTCAATCTACACGTGGGAGTAAAAAAGGGAAATTATTTGTTTAGTGCTATAATCAGGAGATGAAGACTGCCACGATTGAAGAGTTCGTACCTGTTCTTGCGACAGCATCAGGAGATCGCTTCACCCGTCAGAGATGAGTAGGGCAGAATCGGCAGATCACCGAATGTACAAATCCGGCCTAGAGTTGCTCGTACAACTGTGCAAGTGGATGGACCTGCGCCAAAGGATGGATAAGGATGGATGCAGGTTTATTCTGGTCTTCTTGCGTGATAAACCCATGCATGGCACCATCCTGCACTTCAACGTCCAGTCGAACTTGTAAAACCTTGATTGTTCACATCTTTTAAATATTTTTATTCGAAATTGCATAACCGTCTGAAAAAAAAATATTTGAATATGTAAATTTAATGGGTATTATATACACACTCAAATAGAAACTAGTGTGAAAATAGTGTCCAAAATTAGTGGTCAAAATAGTGTGCCCAAAATTAGCAATATACTTTCAAACTATCATTTCAACAATACAGAGGTGAGTTTGGTCCGCTCACTATTCCCTGGTTTTTAGGTTACTCACCTTCTTGCTTGCATCGGGTGGCGCTGAGATTTTTGAACACTCATCATCCTTGCAACTCAACTCGATCTAACTTCGCTCATCATTTTCACCCCACCACCACCTCCTCGTACACACCTTCCAAGTCGCACATAGTGATTGTGTTACTATATATATGGTGAATGTTGTTCCACGAGGGGGTTTGATATATGACGATGAATCATGGACAATGTTGACCAAGTGAATGAATTATGGCTCAATGGTCTGCGGCTTCCACTCGAAGGCGCCCGCTGGCTTAAGTTAGCAACCATGCGACACCAAAAGATGGTGGGAAGCATCGGTGAAGTGGAGAAGCATTACCAAAAGATGTAGGTTGAGCTCAAGTGACAGATATAGCACAAGCAAAAAAGAAACAAAGAGACATGAGGGACATGAGAGAAATACGGGAGAGAGAACCCAATCCATGTCTGGCAGACGATGATGTATAGCGAGGCACGGATAACGTTCGAGAGAAAAGGTCATGCACATGTCCTAAAGACGATGATGTATAACAGAGCAATATCTGGTGCAATGGATTGAGAACTTTTAAAGTTAGAACAAACTATGGTATGACACGGACACAACATAAATCTACATTGTCACCAAATTTAAAATCTAAATTCGAAACATAACTTTGAAATAAAAAAATGGCGAAGCTGTTATCAATAGTGACAACGGGCCAAACTGAAAGCCCAACTTACATTAGGCCCTACTGAGTGCTTAGCTTTTGTCTTTCTCTTTTTCTCAATTTGTGTTATATGGATTTTGCTTTCAACAGGAGCTATGACATAACCTTCTTTCACATTTTTCTTAGAGTTTCAGAGATTTCAACCGGAGGTGGTGGCACCATAGGATCCCGCCTAAATCCCACTTTTAGTTCATTTTCTCAAAATCTAGTGCAAATTTTTGCTCAAAATTTACACTAGAATTTGACAAATGAACTACAAGTGGGATTTAGGTGGGATCCCACTTGACACCCTATGGCACCACAAGCCCTAGAAGCGTGGACTGAAAAGGGAAAGCCGATGCAACCCTGCACAGTAGAAAAAGGAAACCTTTCATCTGTTTATTTAGAAAGAGAAAAACTACAGGAACTTGTCCAGGAGTGAAAATGAAAAGATAGGCTCCCGCGACTCACCTGGCGACCTCGTCCCCTTGCTGCCGCCGGCGCCGCCGCCCTCAGATTCTCGCCACCCCAGCCTCTGGCCGCCCCCTCTATCTCCGGGACACCCAGTTCTCTCCCTGCGGTTAGATCCTGCCGACGGCGCCTTCTAAGTTCGACCTTTTGCCTCGCTCAAGCTGGCGAGTGCAACCTTTACCCCGTGAGTCTCGACTAGCGGTGGGTGCTTCTTTTGGCTGGTGTGCTCTCGAGCCGCTGGTTGATTTTTTCTGTCTCCCTTTCTTCCCAGCTTCGGTTTCTCGTGGCGATGGCGAAGGTGGGGGCCAGAGCGGAGGAGGTGGCGGAGGGGGTTAACTCCATGATGGGGCGACTCAACCTGCTGGCCGACGAGGTCGAGGTGCTCGAGATGAGCGAGGACGAAGAGCTGGCGTCACCGGGGCCGGAGATTTGGTCTCTGGACGGCAAGGTGCTGTCACCAAGCGTCACTCACATTCAGACGATTCAGGCAACGATGAAGCCGGCCTAGGGCAATCCCAGGGGGCTCCGTATTTGTCCTGCTGGCGACAATGTGTTCATCGCCGACTTTGCAAATATGGTGGACAGAGACAAGGCTCTGGGAGGTTCTCCGTGGATGGTGGGGACAAGGCATGTTGTGATCCTGCAGGAGCACAACCCTCGGCTCCGTCCATCGGAAATCAGGTTCGACTCAATGTCCATCTGGGTTAGAATTCTGGACCTGCCTTATGAGTGGATGAATGATAAGAAGGGGCTGAAAATTGCCAAGATGATTGACAAAAATTGTTCAGTTGATGTGGATGAGCTTGGGTTTGCTTCTGGGACTTTCCTGAGAGCAAAGGTTCCTATCCCCCTTCACCAGCCTCTGCGGCGCTGGGTAACCATTAGAAGGGAGAAACGCGATGACAACTTCTTTCTGCAGTATGAGAAGCTCCCGTTTTACTGCTTTGGATGTGGCTTGATTGGACACGGTGAGCTTGAGTGCAGGACCCCGGCGGATCGGGATGCCCAGGGAAAGCTCCCTTTTGATAGAACCCTGTGTGCGCCAGAGGAGCGCAGAAGAAAGATGCAATCCTTTGAGCAGGCCGCTGCTTCTGCCTCCTGGAACAGTGGCTCAAAGGAGCGGGGTGGGGGTAGCAAGAAATCGGGTCCGATCTCCGCTACCAGCAAAACCCCGGGAGAGGACAACGACATGAAACATGGGGATCAGGTCGTAAATTCTCCACCTGGGAAGGGTTGCGCTGGGAAAGAAAATTCAAAGGTCTCTGAAATTGCAAAGCAGTTGTTCCCTGGTGCTGACCCCCTTGTCCATCTTCCGAAGAAGCGAAAGCCTGGAGTGGGTAGTGGGGGCTCTGATGCAGCATTCGCTGATGGTGGGTTGATCGAGCAGATTGATAATGACTTGTCCCTTGCTTTGATCCCTGTGGGGAGGCCAAGGGATACTGTGGGCGAGCACTTGAGTTCTGGTTCTAACTCGAGCCAAGGCAAGGAAAAGAAGCACAGAAGTGGCAATGGATCCAACTCAGACGCGGGGCTGCCCATTCAGCCTTGCAGTAATCAATGAAAGCTATTGCCTTCAATTGCCGGGGGATTGGGAACCAGCCGGCAATGCAGGGCCTTCTCGATCTCGTGAAGGCTGAAGATCCTGACGTGCTCTTCTTGTCGGAAACAAAGTTAGACAAGGAGGGAATGAAGAGAATCAAGATTCTCTTGAACTTGCCTCACATGGAAGTAATAAACTGTGTAGGTCGAAGTGGGGGTCTGGCCCTGCTTTGGAAGGATGATGTCAATATGTTGGTTAATCCGGGATCGTCGCGCTTCCACATTGATGCGACGGTCACCGGAGATGATGGGTTCATATGGAGGCTCATGGGCATCTATGGGGAACCGCAGTCGGGAGCGAAGGAGAAGACTGGAAGCTCCTGCGCATTCTTCATGGGCAGTACAATCTGCCATGGATGTGCTTCGGAGATTTCAATGAGGTTCTTTTTGCTAGTGAGAAGCAAGGTGGGCAGGCAAAGAAACAAGCCTGCATGGATAAATTCAGAATGGCCCTTGAGTTCTACGAGCTGGAGGATCTGGGTTTTTTTGGTGACCCATATACTTGGCGTAACCACAGCCACTGCGCTGCAAATTACGTCAAGGAAAGGCTGGACAGGTCTGTAGCAAATTTGGAGTGGCGGACTCATTTCCCCTCCTATAAGGCGATCAATGGTGATCCCAGGCACTCTGATCATAGGTCTGTGATTGTTATCCTTGATCCGGACCCTCACCTGGGCGGCCCCTTTGGGGTGAGGGAACAACCAAAATTTGAGGCTTCATGGCTTGAGGAGGACCGATGCGAGGAGGTGGTGCACAATGCCTGGCATTTGGCCTTCCTTTCCGGTGATGTGCCTATCAGGGATGCCATCAAGAAAGTGAATTCCGAGCTGCACTGTTGGAGCAAGGAGGTTTTGGGAGATCTCCAAAACCGCATCAAGAAAGCCAAAAAATACCTTAACCGCTGCAGGAAGCGTGCTATCTCTCAGGAGCAGGTCTCGCTGGAACATATGCTCAGATTCAAGCTCGAGCGTCTTCAGGACCAAAAAAATATTTTCTAGAAGCAAAGGGCAAAGGCTCATTGGCTGAAGGATGGGGACAGGAACACTAGCTTTTTCCATGCTTGTGCCTCGGAGAGGAAGAAGGTAAATTCGCTGAAGAAGCTGAAAACTGATGACGGTGTTTGGGTCGAGGGGGATGAGAATCTACGGTCCTTTATTGTGAATTACTACCAGAACCTGTTTACTTCTAGTGCTGGTTCCTGGGAGTCCGAGCTTTTATCCACTGTCCACTCTGTGGTCACCCCTAAAATGAACTCTTTCTTGAGGCGTCCTTTCACCGCTGAAGAAGTTAAGACTGCTCTTGTTTCCATGGGTGATCTCAAGGCCCCGGGCCCCGACGGGATGCCTGCTATTTTCTATAAGCGGTTCTGGGAGCTGATTGGTGAGAAGGTCCAGCTTGAAGTTCTTGGAGTTCTGAATGGTGGCCCTATCCCAGAAGGATGGAATGAAACTGTGATTGTGCTGATTCCAAAAATTAATAACCCTGAGCGGGTCAAGGATTTGAGGCCCATTAGCCTCTGCAACCTGGTATTCAAGGTCGTCTCCAAATCTATTGCATGGCAGCTGAAGGTGGTCCTGGATGACATCATCTCCCAGAATCAAAGTGCCTTCGTGGCGGGAAGGCTTATCACCGACAATATTTTGCTCCCCTATGAAACAACTCACTTCATGCATTTGAGAAAAGATGGCAGAGATGGTTTGGCTGCTGTGAAACTTGATATGAGCAAGGCTTTTGACCGCGTTGAATGGGGTTTACTGAAAAATATGATGCTGAAGTTGGGTTTCAATTCCCAATGGGTGCAGTTGGTGATGAGTTGTATCACCTCTGTCACTTACAGAGTCAAGATGAACAAGAATCGATCAAGTCATCACCAGCTAGCGTGGTCCGTGCTGTACGCCTCCCCTTATCTCTTCATCATGTGTGCCGAGGGGCTCTCTGCCCTTTTCAAGCAGGCCGAGGAGGATGGCTCGCTTCATGGGGTGCAGGTTTGTCCTGCTGCTCCACGTATTAACCACCTGTTCTTCGCGGATGACTCCCTAATTTTCCTAAAGGTAAATGAATCTAGTGCAAAAAAACTCCGGGACATTCTGGCTCTGTATGAGGACGCCTCGGGCCAGATGGTGAACAAGGAGAAGTCAGCCATTATGTTCAGCAAGGGCACCACCACAGGTGCAAAAAGAAAGCTTAAAGGGATTCTAAACATTGTGGATGAAGCTTTCTCGGATCGTTATCTAGGCCTGCCGGTCCATTTGGGCAGGTCTATCACTCTGGCTTTTGACTACCTCAAGGAAAGAATCTGGAAGAAGATCCAAGGTTGGAAGGAGAAATTCCTTTCAAGAGTGGGGAAAGAAATTCTTATCAAAGCCGTGGCCCAGGCTATCCCTACTTATGCGATGTCATGTTTTGACATCACCAAGACCTTTTGTGATGATATCAGCTCGATGGTCTGCCAGTACTGGTGGAATAACCAAGAAGAGGAGAGACACCATTGGCTCGGATGGAATTGTCTCTCAAAGGCCAAGTGTGAGGGTGGTTTGGGGCTACGTGACTTGCATCTCTTCAACATGGCAATGCTTGTGAAGCAAGGGTGGCGTTTGCTCCAGGATCCCGAGTCCCTCTGTGCAAGGGTCCTCCGTGCGAAGTACTTTCCTGATGGCTCCATTCTCAATGCGGTGGCCTCGCCTAGCATTTGTTATACCTGGCGCAGTATTCTCAAAGGGGTTTCTCTGCTAAAAGAGGGCCTGATCTGGCGTGTGGGCGATGGCACCAACATTCAGGTGTGTGGAGATCCCTGGATCCCTACTGACGACACTCGCAAGCCTCGTTCTTTGAGAGGTCGTACTCCTATCTCTCTTGTGGCTGATTTGATCAATCCCTGCACCGGAGACTGGGACGTGGACATTATTCGAAGTATCTTCCAGCCTAAAGATGTTAAAGCTATTCTCTCCATCAACCTTGCGGATGGCATGGAGGACCACCTTGCTTGGCATTTCGACCCGAGAGGTCTCTTCTCGGTAAAATCTGCATACAAAGTGGCGGTCATGGGGAGGGATCGTCTTTCTGGTAGAGAGGCTGTGCCTTCTAGCTCTTCTGTTACCTCGGGGCCTTCTTTTGATTGGAATCACATTTGGAAGCTTAATGTTTTGGGGAAGATCAAGATGTTTACTTGGCGCCTTGCTCACAACAGCCTTGCCAACCGAATGAAGATTCACAAGCTGGGTATCGAGCTGGACACCAAATGCCCAGTGTGCAACATGTTAAACGAGGATGGTGGCCATGTTTTTCCGAAGTGCAAGAAGGCCAGTATTTGCTGGAGCATCCTGGGGCTGGCTGAGCTCCGTATGAAGCTTCTCTCCTGCTCCTCCCCATGCGAGCTTCTTCAGGAACTCTGGAACTGCGACGAGTCTACTCAGGCACGTGCAGTCACCCTTATGTGGGAGTGGTGGAACCAACGGAATAAGGCCAATGCTGGTGAAGGCATCCCAGATCCTGCTTCTGTTTGCTCTCGGGTGGAGCGCCTTCTGTTGGAGATATGCCCTAGAGGCAATAATAAATGTAGTTATTATTATATCTTTGTGTTTATGATAAATGTTTACATTCATGCTATAATAGTATTAACAAGGAAACATTAATACTTGTGTGATTTGTAAACTTAAATTGAAGTCCCTAGTAAAGCCTCTATATATTACTAGCTTGTTGGTTAATAAATGATTGTGGTTTCCCTATCATGAACATTGAGATGTTATTAACAACAAGATCATATCGTTAGGAGAATGATATGATGGACATACTCCTATAGATAAGCGTAGCATAAAGATCAAGTCATTTTAATAGTTCTATTGCTATATGCTTTCTGATACATAGTAACCTAATTCCTTCGACCATGAGATCATGTTTATCACCTTCACCGGAAGGATGCTTTGATGACATCAAACACCACACCGTAACTGGGTGGCTATAAAGGTGGCATTGAGTATTCGGAAAGTATTGGTTGAGACACATGGATCAAGAGTGGGATTTGTCCATCCATATGACGGATAGATATACTCTGGGCCCTCTCGGTGAAATGTCATCCAATTAGCTTGCAAGCATGTGACTGGCTCACAAGGGATCACATATCACGGGAACGAGAAAAGAGTACTTATCGATGCGAGGTTGAACTAGGTATGCAGAGATACCGACGATCATAACCTCGGATAAGTAAACTATCGTGAGAAAAAGGGAAATTGGTATCGTATGTAAGTGGTTCATTCGATCGCAAAGTAATCGTAGAAATATGTGGGAGCCATATGAATTTCCACATTCCTCTATTGGTTATTGTTCGGAGAAGTGTCTCGATCATGTCCGCATAATTCACGAACCGTAGGGAGACACACTTAAGGATTCGACGTTGTTTGAGTAGTTATGGAATGATGAGTAAGAGACCGAATGTTGTTCGGAGTCTCGGATGGGATCCGGGATATCACGAGGAGATCCGGAATGGTCCGGAGAATAAGATTCATATAAGGAAAGTCCTGTTTCGGGGTTGGAGAATGGTTCCGGTGTTTTCATCGGGAATGTTCTAGAAGGTTCCGGAATGTCCGACACTCCGAAGGGGAAGGGTACATGAATGTGTCATACCAAGTTGGAATGATTGCATCATGTACTAGGTGTCATCCCTGAACAAAATAAAGGATTTAATCAAATCCTAGTTTGAAAAGTCAAACGCCAATTTGAAAAGTCAAACGGCTATTTTGGGAAGTGGAAGGGAAGGTGGAAACCGAGTTGGGGAGGAGTTCCTCCCCTCCACCGCTGGCCCACCTTGGAAGACGAGTTTGGGAGGGACTCCCCTCCCCTGGCGCGCCTCCTCCACCTATATAAGGAGGGCTGCCTCCAAGCACACCTCGACACCCATGAAAGCCACAGCCTAGCCACCTGCTGCCGCCCTAGGACAAGCCGTCGCCGCCTAGCTAACCCTAGCCACCGGCCAAGCCTCCTCCTTGGTGTGTCTAAACCCTAGATCGCCGAGGAGCTCTCTCATCGTCCACCATACTCGCTCCGGCTTAAGGCGAAGCCCTGCGAGATCTCCCCTCTACTTTCGGTATCACGCCGTTGTGCTGCCGGAATCACGAGGAGAGTGCTACAACCTCCGCTGCCTGCTGGAACAAGGGAGAGGAAGGTCTTCGTCGAGTACCGAACGTGTGACCGATTGCGGGAGCGCTGCCGGAACGCAGCGCCGGAAGGATCGTCTACGCGATCTTGAGATCGGAAAGAGTACGACTACATCACCCACGAGAATCCGCTCTCGTTAAACACTTTGGAATCTTCGAGGGTGAGTTATTCCATCGACTCGTTGCTACAATCTAGTAGATAGATCTTGGCTTGTTTGTTTGTATGCGGTAGAATTTTTTTGTTTTCCATGCTACGAAACCCTACACCTTCTGATTGACTTCATGTCTCTTCGAAAGCCAGAGAAGCCTGCAAAACCACCCGACACTCCCAAGTGGTCAAAACCTCCTGCTGATTATGTTAAGATCAATTTCGACGGTTCCTTTAATGCGGACTCCGGCGACGGAGGTGTTGGAATTATGCCCTAGAGGCAATAATAAAGATGTTATTATTATAATTCTTGTTCATGATAATGTTTATATTCCATGCTAGAATTGTATTAAGCGAAAACATTAATACTTGTGTGGTTTGTGAACAACACCGTGTCCCTAGTACGCCTCTATGGACTAGCTCATTGATCAATGATGGTTAAGGTTTCCTAACCATAGACATGAGTTGTCAATTGATAATGAGATCATATCATTGGGAGAATGATATGGTGGATAGACCCAAACTAAGCGAAGCAATTAGATCGTGTCATCGTGTTCGTCTTTGCGAAGCTTTTCTTATGTCAAATATTGTATTCCTTAGACCATGAGATAATGCAACTCCCTGGTATCGAAAGAAAGCTTTGAGGTCATCAAACGTCATCCTATGAGAGGGTGATCATAAAGGTGTCTCTCAGTGATCGGAAAGTATCATTGGGTTGTATGTATCGAGATGGAATTTGTCCCTCCCAAGTCGGAGAGATATACTTGGGCCCACTCGGTGTCGATATCAACACCGCTTGCAATCATGTGGTTAAGGAGTTAATCACAAAGTGATATCGGATTACGGAGCGAGTAAAGTACTTGTGAACGAGATTGAACTAGGTATGGCGATACCACGATCGAATCTCGCAAGTAAAATATCGCGAGACGAATGGAATATATATATGGGATTGATTGAATCCTGGCATCGTGGTTCATCCGATATGATCATCGATGAATGTGTGGAGTCAATATGGGTGCCTGCACCCAGTTGATTATTGATAGAAGATCATGTGCGCATATTCTCGAACCGAGGTCACACATAACGTGTCTCGACGCTAGGATAGATTGGATAATTGGTTTATGAATTTTTGTTTGGAGTCTCGGATGGGATCCAGGACATCACGAGAGGTTCCGGAATGGTCCGGAGAATAAGATTCATATAAGGCAGTGCAGTTTTTGGAGTTCGGAATTGTTCCGGGTTAATCGGTATTGTACCGGAAGCTTCTAGAACCTTTCGGAAGGGGGCCAACGTGGTCCCACCTTCCGGGAGGGGGCATGGGCCTATGAGGGGGTGTCCTGGCCGCATTGGGCCAGGGGCACAAGGCCCCATAGGGCCCAGCCGATCCTAGAGAGTTTAAATCGTTTAAACTAGAGATAAGATAAGATAGGATTTCTAGATAAGGGAGAGTTTAAATTGTTTAAACTAGAGATAGGCTTGGAGGAGAGGCTAGGGCTGGTCGCACCCCCCCTCAATATATAGAGGGCTGGTGCGCCCCCCCTCTAACACCCTTACACCTTCCTCCAAACCCAGTTGCCCTGCTGCCCTTCCTCTCTCCCTCCCGACTGTTTGTAGGCGAAGCCCTGCGGCAGAAATTCTCCACCATATACACCACGCCGTCGTGTTGTAGATCTAATCTATCTCTCCACCATACTTGCTGGTCCGAGGAATGAGGAGGCGTCGAGTGCCGCGTGTGCATCTCACGGAGGCACCGCCACTTGTGGTGCTAGATCGGATCCGATCGCGAGGAGGAGAAGCGAGTACGACTACATCACCCACGTTCCGACGAACATTCCGCTGTGCGAATCTTCAAGGGTATGAAGATCTAATCCAATCTCTCTCGTTGTTTGCATCTCCTAGATTAGATCTTGGCTTTCCCTCTGTTCGCTTCCGTAGGAAAATTTTGATTTACTATGCTGCGAAACCCTTCAGTGGTATCAGAGCTAGATCTATGCGTAGATGTGATTCACGAGTAGAACGCAACATGGTTGTTGCGGGCGTTGATGTTTTCTGTTGCAAGCCTCTTGTTTGTGTTCTTCTTATGACGCGGGATAGTGAGATTGAAGCGGTCCGGCCAACCTTACGCGGCGTCGTTCGTGAGACGGCTCCGCACTTGGCGTGTGGCTTGTACACACATGCGGTGGTGGATGTCAGTTTCTCTCACTATAGTTGTCATGGGATTAACACCGGAGTTTGGCAACCATAATATCACCGTTGTGGCTTTCCGTAGGTAAGAATCGTTCTTAGCATCTACTCCCATAAGCCACGTAAAACATGCAACAACAAAGTAGGCGTCTAACTTGTTTTTGCAGGAGTATTTCGTGATATGGTATGGCCCAAGATGTGATGTGTATATTGTATACGATGATCATGTTTTGTAATGTTTCACGACTTGCATGTCGATGAGTACACAACCGAGAGCCATATGGTTGTCTTTATAATTGTGTATGACCTGTGAGTCAACTTCTTATCGCCATGTAATAGCTTTACTTTATCGCTAAGTAGTTAGCAATAGTTGTAGTTGCTTTGTTCGTGGTGGAGGCAATCATGGTGGAGTGATGGAGATCATGCGGAACGCACAAGATGGAGATCATTCTTGAAGATTGGCTATACCATGTCACATAAAGTTATATGCATGTGATGTTTATCCTTTTATGTATCTTATTATGCTTAGATCATGACGGTAGCATTATAAGATGATTCCTCATAAAGATCAAGATAAAAGCTGTTCTCCCAAGTATGCACCATTGCGAAGTTAAATCGTGTCCAAGCACCACGTGATGATCGGGTGCTATAGACTCTCGCTCACATACAACGGGTGCAAGCCAGTTTTGCACGCGGAAATACTTGGGTCTAACTTGACGAGCCTAGCATGTCTGAGACATGGCCTCGGAACACAAGAACCGAAAGGTTAAGCATGAGTCATATGAATGATATGATCGACACTTCGTTGTCCACCATTGAAACCACATCTCTTCTCGTGAAGATCGGATTAGGTGTGGTGAATTTGGATCGTGTTCACTAAACACCTTGAGGGATGTTGAATTTAGGGGGAGTTCATCTAGTAATTTGATTAAGTTGAACTCTTTATCATGAACATCGGCTCAATTGTACGTGCAAATACTGTAGATCACATGGCCAAGTCCAACTTCAACTTCAACGCGTTTTGCTGAGAAAGAAAAGCTTAGAAATAATGGGTCTAACTTCACCAATGGTTCCGCAATCTAAGAATCATTACATCTAGCGGACAAAAGGACTATGTGCTTGAGAAAGCGTTAGGTAACCCCCTAATCTGGCTACTGATGAGAAAGCTGTCTATCGATCGGCGCAAAGATGATTATGGTGTGATTAAGAGCACCATGTTGTTTGCTATGGAACGGAACTTCAAAATCGTTTTGAAGACTATCTCGCGCCCTTTGAGATTCGCGAAGAGTTGAAAACCATGTTTCAGACTCAGGCCCGTTTTGAGAGATATGAGATCTCTGAGAAGTTCTTTAACTGCAAGATGGAGGAAGGGAGTTCCGTTAGTGAGCACGCCATTAAGATGTCGGGCTACACTCAACGCCTTGAGCAAGCTGGATCGCAAGATTCTAGAGGAGCTCAAGATTGTGAGGTTCTGCAATCACTCCTCCCGGCTACAAAAGTTTTGTAGTGACTCATAATCAGATTGGTTCCAATACGATCACCGAGCTCTTCAAAGCTGAAGGCTGCGGAGGTGGACATCAAGAAGGATAATCATGTGTTGATGGTCAACAAGCCCTCCTTTAAGAAAGGTAAAGGTGCAAAGAAGCCCTTCAAGAAAAGCGGCGGCAAGCGCGTTGCCCCTGCTGAGAAGAAGCTCAAGTCTAGACCCAAGCGAGCCGAGTGCTTCTATTGCAAGGACAAGGGTCACTTTGGGCATCTATCTAAGTACTTAGCGGACAAGAAGGCTGGCACCATCAAAGGTATATTTGATATACAAGTTATTGATGTTTTCCTTACTAGCCCTCGTTGTAGTGCTGGGTATTTGATACGGTTCAGTTGCTAATATTTGTAACTTCGAAGCAGGAGCTGCAGAATAGCGGCGACTTGCGAGGATGAGGTGACGATGCGCGTTGGCAGCGGATCAAGAGTTGATGTGATGGCCGTCGCGCTCTCCTTAGTTTTACCTTGAGATTAGTTTTAAACCTTAATAAATGTTATTATGTACTGCGTTGAGCATGAACATTATTTCTGGATCATGTTTATTGCAAGACGGTTATTCATTTAAATCGGAGAATAATGGTTGTTCTATTTATATGAGTAACATCTTTTATGGTCATGCACCTCTTGTGAGTGGTTTATTTCTTCTAAATCTCGAAGAGATGAAACACACATCCATAACATTGAGGCTAAGAGATGTAAAGTAGATAGTGATAATACTACTTATTTGTGGCCTTGTCGTCTAGGTCATATTGGTGTAAAGCGCATGAAGAAACTCCATTACGATGGACTTTTGGAGTCTCTTGATTTTGAATCATTTGACACATGCGAACCATGCCTCATGGGCAAGATGATCAAAACCCGTTCTCGGTATGATGGAGCGAACAAGCGGACTTGTTGGAAATCATACATACCGATGTATGCGGACCGATGAGTGTTTCGGATTGCGGTGGATATCGCTATTTTCTCACTTTTACCGATGACTTAAGTAGATATGGGTATATCTATTTAATGAAACATAAATCTGAAAGCGTTTGAAAAGTTCAAAGAATTTTAGAATGAAGTGGAGAACCATCGTAGAAAGATTAAGTTTCTACGATCCGATCGTGGGGCGAATATTTGAGTTATGATTTTCTCACGCATCTCAAAGCAAGTGGAATCGTTTCACAACTCACGCCACCGAACACCACAGTATGAATGGTGTGTACGAGCAGGAATCGAACCCTATTAGATATGGTCCGATCGATGATGTCTCTTACTGATTTGCGTTATCATTTTGGGGTTATGCATTAGAAACGCTGCATTCACTTTAAATAGGGCTCCATCTAAATCCGTTGAGGCGACACCGTATGAACTGTGGTTTGGTGCTAAACCTAAGTTGTCGTTTCTTAAAGTTTGGGGATGCTGAAGCTTCGTCAAGAAGTTGATGCGGACAAGCTCGAACCCAAAGCGGAGAAATCGTCTTCATAGGATACCCTAAGGAAACTATTGGGTATACCTTCTATCACAGAACCGAAGGCAAAGTGTTTTGTCGAAGAACGGTTCCTTTCTTGAGAAGGAGTTTCTCTCGAAAGAAGTGAGTGGGAGGAAAGTAGAGCTAGACGAGGTTATTGAACCTTCTCTTGAATTGGAGAGTAAGCGCAGCACCTGAAATTGTTCAAAGATTACCGCACCAACAATAGAGGAAGCTAATGACAAGGATCATGAAGCTTGGACGATCTTCACTCTTGAGCGTCATGGTCGACAAGGTCGCGTGCCCCTCCGAGTGGTAATGCAACAACCTGTCTTTGTCTTGTTAGTAGAAGACATCAAACCTACGAACTATGAGGAAGCGATGATGAGCCCAGACTCTGAGAAATGGCTAGAAGCCATGAAATCCGAATTGGGATCCATGAGCGAAAACCAAGTATGGACTTTGGTGGACCCTCCAAGCGACCGAAAGGCCGTTGAGTGCAAATGGATCTTCAAGAAGAAAACGGACGCGGATGGTAATGTTACCGTCTACAAGGCACGACTTGTTGCGAAAGGTTTTCGACAAGTTCAAGGTGTTGACTACGATGAGACTTTCTCTCCCGTAGCAATGTTTAAGTCCATTCAGATTTTATTAGCAATTGCTGCGTTTCATGATTATGAAATATGGCAAATGGATGTCAAGACTACTTTCCTCAATGGCAACATTGATGAAGAGTTGTATATGATGCAACCCAAAGGTTTTGTCGATCCTAAGGATGCTGATAAAGTATGCAAACTTCAGCGTTCCATTTATGGACTGAAGCAAGCGTCTCGGAGTTGGAACCTTCGTTTTGATCAAGTGATCAAGAGCTTTGGATTTGTTCCAAATTGCTACGAAGCTTGCATCTACAAGAAAGTGAGTGGGAGCTCGGTGACGTTTCTGGTACTATATGTGGATGACATATTGATTATTGGAAATGACATCAACATGCTTAACGATGTGAAGAGTTATTTGAACAAGTGTTTTTCAATGAAAGACCTAGGTGAAGCTGCTTATATATTAGGCATAAAAATCTATAGAGATAGACAAAGACGCCTGATAGCTTTAAGCCAGAGTACATACCTAGACAAAGTTCTGAAAAGGTTCAGAAAAGACAAGGCATTGAAAGGTTCAGTACCTATGTTGTCAGGTAAGATATTGAGCAAGGCTCAGTGTCCAGCTACGTAAATGATAGGGAAGCTATGAGCAAAGTGTAGGGGTTCGTAGCATGGAAAACAAAAATTTTCTATCGCATACAAACAAACAAGCCAAGATCTATCTACTAGATTGTAGCAACGAGTCGATAGAGGAACTCACCCTCGAAGATTCCAAAGCGGTTAACGAGAGCAGATTCTCGTGGGTGATGTAGTCGTACTCTTTCCGATCTCAAGATCGCGTGAGCGATCCTTCAGTATACGTTCGGCAGCGCTCCCGATCGGTCACTGCGTTGTACTTTTCGAAGACCTTCCTCTCCTTGTTCCGAGCGTGGAGGTTGTAGCACTCTCCTCGCGATTCCAGCGACTGTGGCGTGTGCGGAGTAGAGGGAGATCCCATGAGGCTTTAAGGTCTTGTAGTATGGTGGAGCTTATGAGAGAGGCTATTAGTGGTCTAGTAATTAGACACACCAATTAGAAGGCTCTAAACCAATTAGAAGGCTCTA
Source organism: Avena insularis (assembly GCA_023614405.1). Taxonomy (NCBI): domain Eukaryota; kingdom Viridiplantae; phylum Streptophyta; class Magnoliopsida; order Poales; family Poaceae; genus Avena; species Avena insularis. The sequence continues at coordinate 260,050,058 of CM042685.1, forward strand.
AACCGAAATAGCTCTAAACCGGGGTTTAGGTCTAGGGTTTAGTTTAGAGGATAGGAACTTGTGTGTGCTAGGAGGAGCCCTGCCTCCTTATATAGGTGGGAGGGGCTGGCGGCCAAGGGGAGGTGGAGTCCCTCCCAACTCGGCCTTGAGGTGGGCGCCCGGCTTGAGGAGGAATCCCTCCCAACTCAGTTTCCACTTCTCCTCCTCTTTCCACTTTCCAAAACTTGCCGTTTGACTTTCAAACTAGCCGTTTGACTTTTCAATTTAGGATTTAAATAAACCCTTTATTTTGGACAGCGAGAACACTTAGTACATGATGCAATCATTCCAACTTACAATGACACATTCATGTACCCTTCCCCTACCGGAGTCTTGGGACATTCGGGACCTTCTAGAATGTTCCCGATGAAAACACGGAATCATTCCGCCACTCCAAAGCAGGACTTTCCTTATATGAATCTTATTCTCCGGACCATTCCGGATCTCCTCGTGATATCCGGATCCCATCCGAGACTCCGAACAACATTCGGTCTCTTTCTCATAATACCATAACTACTCAAACAACGTCGAATCCTTAAGTGTGTCTCCCTACGGTTCGTGAATTATGCGGACATGATCGAGACACTTCTCCGAACAATAACCAATAGAGGAATCTGGAAATTCATATGGCTCCCACATATTTCTACGATTACTTTGCGATCGAATGAACCACTTACATACGATACCAATTTCCCTTTGTCTCACGATAGTTTACTTATCCGAGGTTATGATCGTCGGTATCTCTGCATACCTAGTTCAACCTCGTTACTGATAAGTACTCTTTTCTCGTTCCCGTGATATGTGATCCTTGTGAGCCAGTCACATGCTTGCAAGCTAATTGGATGACATTTCAGAGGGCCCAGTATATCTATCCGTCATATGGATGGACAAATCCCACTCTTGATCCATGTGTTTCAACCAATACTTTCCGAACACTCAATGCCACCTTTATAGCCACCCTGTTACGGTGTGGTGTTTGATGACATCAAAGCATCCATCTGGTAAAGGTGATATGCATGATCTCATGGTCTAAGGAATTAGATAACTATGTATCAGAAAGCATATAGCAATTGAACTATTGAAATGACTTGATCTTTATGCTACGCTTATCTATAGGAGTATGTCCATCACATCATTCTCCTAACGATATGATCTTGTTGTTGATAACATCTCAATGTTCATGATATGGAAACCACAATCATCAATCAACCAACAAGCTAGTGAAGTATAGAGGCTATACTAGGGACTTCAAATTAAGTTTACAAATCACACAAGTATTAATGGTTTCCTTGTTAATACTATTATAGCATGAATGTAAACATTTATCATAAGTATGAAGATATGATAATAACCTACTTTATTATTGCCTCTTGGGCATATCTCCAACAGTCTCCCACTTGCACTAGAGTCAATAATCTAGTTTCAAACTTTTGTGTATTCAACACCTATGGCTTTCCGGTGTTGTATGTACACGATTGCTAGTGGTCAACTGATCTCCGGATCTGACACTTCCAGGTCCGTGTGTAATTGCATGTCTTTGCGTCTCTACGCATCACTCATTCTCTAATGAGATGGCTTTGTATAAATTGGGTCTTTCGGTGTGACCTTTAGTTCTTTGGGGTTAAAACATGTTGACAATATTGTCGTACAATATATCTTCATAGTATTATCCCGCTGTGAACTACACCTAGTTTGATAACAAACTACTTGACACAAATGCCCTCTTTTGCTGCTATAATAGCAGTCATATACTTAGCCTTTTTGTTTGTAGTATCTGTCACAATGCCTTAACTTTGGAACTTATCCAAATCCATTATGGAACTCACTTTCCATTATATTGCGCCACCCTTAGTTTAGATTGAGATAAACTAAATTTGTACTTTGTGACAAAGCTAGTATCAATGTAGTACTTTTACAATGAACTAACCATCTATTTGTCACTTCTACAAATAATATACTCTTAGTTCTTCCAAAAGATCATAAGAATATCTTTACTATTGTCCAATGATCATCTTACGAATCATTCTGGTATATGCTCACAACATTTAGAGCATAGGACATATCTGGATTTGTACATATCACAGTATGATTGATATAAATACTCTTTGTGATTTCATACATCAAGTATCAATCTATACTTGAATCTTTGTTTCACTTACCAAATGTCAATACACTTGAATATATCATCAACATTGAACTCTTTCAATCCTTTCTGTGCAACAAGAACCTTTCTTGTAGTTTCTATATTGATTTCATTCAATATCTCGTCTATGTACTTACAGCACAACCATATTAGTCTATTGATGCCAAATATTTGGGTTTTGCCTAAGTCTTTCATCGGGATGAAATTCTTAATATGTGTTAATAAAAGATACATTATTTCCAATCATCAATATGTCTTCCACATAATGTATTAGAAACATGTCTTAGCGCTCCCACTTAATTTCTTGCAAATGCAAGCATCTTCATCGTCTCTAATGAACTTTTAAACTCCTTTAACAGTTTCATCACAATGAAGATTCCAACTCCGCGATGCTCACTTTAACCATTGAAGTTTGCATATGCTTTTAGCATCCTTTGAATTAACAAAACCCTATGGACCGTGTTATGCACATGTCCTAGGTAACCATTCTATTAGAAGAACTTGTTTTGTTTATTCTACTACCACATAACAAATTATATGTAGTGGTTGCTACATTAATCCGTCTAGACTAAATATCACTATGAAAGATCAAATCTTGTCATAGTCAACCTTTGAATATTGTTGTGAACTCTTTCCCAACATGTCGACTATTTAATAGATGTGAAACATCCATGTCTACTTCTTTATAGATCCAAACACAACTGCAAGGTTTTACACCTTTTTCGAGGGTCCTTCAAGTTCAAAACTTGATTTCTCGTGTATGGAACTATCACGGATTATATGGCTTCAAGCCATTTGAGTCGGGGCCCATCATCGCTTCTTTGCATGTAGTAGGTTCATTATTCTCAAATAATGATTCAACCCTCAAATCTTGGTATTTGATTGTTCATCCAAACCTACTTGTTTCAATAGAAACTTAGACCTCCGTGACCACAACCTTTGAGGTACGTGAGCCATGAGCATTATTCTTGCCTCCGGAACACTTTTTCGGTCTTTGCAACTTTGCACATATAGCTAAGGTTCTTTTAACCTTATCAAAGTTCTATTGTCCTCCCACTTAACTTTTCACGAAAAATTCCTTCTCAAAGAAACTTGACGTTCTAAGCAACAAACACTTTTGTCTCCGGTGTTTATGGAGGAATACTTAACAGTAATACAAAGACAGGTTTATCCGACTTTGGTTGCAAACATCTTTCTTATGCATAGCATACCAATGTTTAAGAAAGGACTACTTGGGTTTTATCCCAAACCATAACTTTATATGGTGTCATTTCAGCGGATTATGATGGAGCTCTTTTCAGTGGAAAACGATAGTCTCTAAAGCTTTTAATCTTTAAAATATAATGGCAGTTCTATGAATTACACCTTTGATCTTACCATGTCAAACAAGGTTTAATTACATATCTCGAACGCTCCATACTCTTATGGTGTTTCGGGAAATGCAAATCCACGGAACGATTCCTTAAATCTTAGGTATTATGCTAAACTTGTAACTTAAATATCTTCCTTTATGATCTTATCATAAACTATTTATATTTTTGTTACAATGATTTTGCACTTCATCTTGAAAATCTTTCGAACTTTTCAAATATTTCATACTTCATCCTTATTAAGTAAATATTCACATATTCACTCAAATTTTCGGAGAAAGCATATGAAGTTGAAATCCATCGCTCTTGACTACACATAATGGAGTTCGTACAACAATATGCACAAGTTCCAATAAGCTAGTCATTCATTCCCTTTCGGCCTATGAACGAAGTTTTAATTATCTCTAGGAAAGTTTCACAAACGTCATTTGATCAAAAATCAAAAGACTCCAAAATTCCATCCACATGGAGTTTCTTCATGTTTTCTTTCCAATATAATTTAAACAGCGATGTCACTCCCTAAGTGATCTTTCAATCAATTTGTCTTTCGACAATTTTAGCACTAGTTTTATGGATGTGATTTATCCAACGAGATTTGTGAATCATCCATCTTTTATGGATTACGGTAATTAATTGAACAACCCTTATGTTCTCATAATACCTGATAAAACAAATCTTGAAGGCAAGCGTTGATGTTTAACGAGCAACAAAAATAACCCTTTATTTTGTTCTTGATGAACATCATCATATATTCTTTTGCTAGTTACTTAGGCCATTGTAGTTCATGAATTGTGTTGTTTCGTATGACGATTCATACCAACAAATTCAGTATCAAGTACTTAAGAACCACATTGTTTAATAAGCAAAGAATATAGCCATAACACGTATATCATCTATATACTTAAACTGAACCATTCTAGTCTGTTCTTTTTCTGCCATATACTTATGAGATTCTCTTTCAGTATTTCCTTTTACATTTGAAAGAATCTATCAACATCAATAGTGGAGTCATACATATGACACATAGTCCAAAGCGTGTATAGTTAAATACCAATGTCTTTGGATTTGCACTTTGAAGTAGATCACCATTATCAAATATTTGGTGTTCTTTCAAATTCCTTTCTTTAGTAATCTCTTGGTGTAGTAAACATTTTACTTACATCAAATATTCACCCTCATCATGGACTTATCCATGATCTAGCTACTTTTAGCTTGTAACGGTGAATCGAGTATAATGTTGCTCTCCAAAACCTTTTGGAAGATTAGGACAACTAGTGTCTCCAACCTTTTGCAAATTCTCATCAAAATATGAGAACATGAACTTTGCCATATTATACTCTATCATGTTGTAACCAAAACTTCGTTTGATATCACAATATCTTCCACATCATGGTTTCAAACAACTCTTTCAGATCCTAGATAACCTTGATATTAAGAGAATCTTTTGAATATCAAGAATCATGGAGACAAACATGATACTCAAACACTAACACTTGGAATTGTCACTCTTGTTTTAATACCAATTATTAAACTTCATGGAGTAACGGAACTTCTTGAAAGTTTGCAATAGGACTTTAAACTTTAGATTAACACTTCAAAACAATACGATACCAGTTCGTAAAGTAACTAACCAGAATTCTATAGTTCTATCATCTCAATTATAACTAAGCGCAAGGTGGTAAACGGATGCCAATGACTACAACAACTATGCAAATTCACTTTGATTTAGTTTATGATAAATTGAGTTCTAATTAATAATTAAATTAATCTAAGTGAACTCCACTCAAAACAACATCCCTCACATTGTTTTAGTGATCACGAACCAAATCCACCACATCAAAACCGATCATCACGAGAGTTGATGTAGCTTCAATGGCGAACAATCGACATGTTCATCATATCTACTATATGACTCATGCTCTACCTTTCGGTAATCCGTGTTCACGAGGCCATGTGCGTACATGCTAGGCTCGTCAAGATCAAACCTTAGCTACCGCATAAGCAAATCTGGCTTGCTTACGTTGTATTCACCATGGAATCAAAGACACCCGATCATCACGTGGTGCTTGAGCGACAAGCTTTGTAGCAGTGCATACTAAGGGTGAACACTTTAGAACTTGAAATTTATGTGCATGAGGGATCATCTTATAATGCTACGTCTACTAAGCAATACAAGATGCATAAAGGATTAACATCACGGGCAATTCATAATATGTGATATGATATGGCCTTTCTTCTTTGTGCTTCGATCTCCATCTTCAAGCACGAACATGATCTCCATCATCACCGGCATAGCATCAAGGTCAATGGCGCTTCTTCATGGTTGTCGTCCACCAGCTTCAACTATTACAACTACTTTGAATGAACCGCAGGTCTTAACAAAATTAAAGACAACCATATGGCTCCTGCGGTTGCCAACTTACAATAAGGAACATTGCATACATCAAATATAATCACAATCATGGCCATATCACATCATCGCACACCCGCAAAACAAAGTTAGACGCCTCTACTTTCTTTGCATATTTTACGTGGTTTGGGGCTTTCAATAAGTGTCGTTCTAACTTACGAACAAGAACCACAACATTGATACTAGCATTGTTGATCACCCGTTGTAAATTGGATCTTTACTATGCTAGGAGAAAGCAGGCACCATAAAGCCACTTATGCAATACAAGTTGCATGTCAAGCGTGGAGCAAGTCTCATGAGCGATGTCATGTAAGGTTAGCCAGGCCGCTTCATCCCAACATACCGCAAGATGCAAAGTACACAAAAAGCAATCTACAATAAAAGCATCAACGCCCACAATGACCATTGTGTTCTACTGCTCTGTGAGATCTACATATAGACACGGCTCTGATACCCTTTAGGGGTTCGTAGCATGGAAAACAAAATTTTCTATCGCATACAAACAAACAAGCCAAGATCTATCTACTAGATTGTAGCAACGAGTCGATGAGGAACTCACCCTCGAAGATTCCAAAGCGGTTAACGAAGCGATTCTCGTGGGTGATGTAGTCGTACTCTTTCCGATCTCAAGATCGCGTAAGCGATCCTTCAGCGCCACGTTCGGCAGCGCTCCCATGATCGATCACACGTTGATTTTCGAAGACCTTCCTCTCCTTGTTCCAAGATGATGGAGGTTGTAGCACTCTCCTCGCGATTCCGGCCTGACAACCTGGAGTAGAGGAGATCCCATGAGGCTTCCATGGCCGGTGTAGTATGGTGGAGTTTATGAGAGAGGCTATTAGTGGTCTAGTAATTAGACACACCAATTAGAAGGCTCTAAACCAATTAGAAGGCTCTAAACCGAAATAGCTCTAAACCGGGGTTTAGGTCTAGGGTTTAGTTTAGAGGATAGGAACTTGTGTGTGCTCGGAGGGGAGGCCCTGCCTCCTTATATAGGTGGGAGGGCTGGCCGGCCAAGGGAGGAGTGGAGTCCCTCCCCAACTCGGCCTTGAGGTGGGCGCGGCTTGGGAGGAGGAATCCCTCCCCAACTCGGTTTCCACTTCTCCTCCTCTTTCCACTTTCCAAAACTTGCCGTTTGACTTTCAAACTAGCCGTTTGACTTTTCAATTTAGGATTTAAATAAACCCTTTATTTTGGACAGCGAGAACACTTAGTACATGATGCAATCATTCCAACTTACAATGACACATTCATGTACCCTTCCCCCCTCGGTCTTGGGACATTCCAGGACCTTCTAGAATGTTCGATGAAAACACGGAATCATTCCGCTACTCAAAGCAGGACTTTCCTTATATGAATCTTATTCTCCGGACCATTCCGGATCTCCTCGTGATATCCGGATCCCATCCGAGACTCGAACAACATTGGTCTCTTTCTCATAATACCATAACTACTCAAACAACGTCGAATCCTTAAGTGTGTCTCCCTACGGTTCGTGAATTATGCGGACATGATCGAGACACTTCTCGAACAATAACCAATAGAGGAATTTGGAAATTCATATGGCTCCACATATTTCTCGATTACTTTGCGATCGAATGAACCACTTACATACGATACCAATTTCCCTTTGTCTCACGATAGTTTACTTATCCGAGGTTATGATCGTCGGTATCTCTGCATACCTAGTTCAACCTCGTTACTGATAAGTACTCTTTTCTCGTTCCCGTGATATGTGATCCCTTGTGAGCAGTCACATGCTTGCAAGCTAATTGGATGACATTTCACCGAGGGCCCAGTATATCTATCCGTCATATGGATGGACAAATCCACTCTTGATCCATGTGTTTCAACCAATACTTTCCGAACACTCAATGCCACCTTTATAGCCACCCTGTTACGGTGTGGTGTTTGATGACATCAAAGCATCCATCTGGTAAAGGTGATATGCATGATCTCATGGTCTAAGGAATTAGATAACTATGTATCAGAAAGCATATAGCAATTAAACTATTGAAATGACTTGATCTTTATGCTACGCTTATCTATAGGAGTATGTCCATCACATCATTCTCCTAACGATATGATCTTGTTGTTGATAACATCTCAATGTTCATGATATGGAAACCACAATCATCAATCAACCAACAAGCTAGTGAAGTATAGAGGCTATACTAGGGACTTCAAATTAAGTTTACAAATCACACAAGTATTAATGGTTTCCTTGTTAATACTATTATAGCATGAATGTAAACATTTATCATAAGTATGAAGATATGATAATAACCTACTTTATTATTGCCTCTTGGGCATATCTCCAACACAAAGTGCCTTATGCCTCGGCCATAGGTTCCATCATGTATGCCATGCTGTGTACTAGACCGGATGTGTCCAATGCTCTTAGTTTGTGACGGATATCAAAGTGATCCGAGTGGAACCTTTGGACAGCGTGAAAAACATCCTAAGGTACCTAAATAGGACTAAAGAAATGTTCTTAGTCTATGGGGGTGATGAGCATTTCGTCATAAAGGTTACGTCGATGCTAGTTTCGACAAACAAGGATGATTCTAAATCTCGACGGGATACGTGTATATTTTGAATGGAGGCTGTGGTGGAGAAGCGCAAGCAAAGCGTGATCGCGGGATCTCTGATGAAAGCGGAATACATGGGCTGCAGAAGCGTCAAGTGAAGGAGTTTGGATCGAAACTTCATCATTGAGCTTGGCGTGGTTCAAGTGCATTGGACCCACTGGAGATATTGTGTGACAACACCGGCGCCATAACTTTTCGCTAAGGAACCAAGATATCATCCAAAGACCAAGCATATCAACCGCAAGTTTCATATAATCCGAGATTATATAGAAGATGGAGATCTGAAGATCAGCAAAGTACATACAGATCTGAATGTCGCAGATCCTTTGACTAAATCTCTTCCACGTGTAAAACATGATCAGCACCTCAGTGCCATGGGTGTGAGATTGTTGCCAAATGTAAACTAGATTATTGACTCTAGTGCAAGTGGGAGACTGTTGGAATTATGCCCTAGAGGTTCCTCCCCAAAACCCCCGAATCCCGCCTCTAAACCCTAGCCTGCCTATATCCCTCCTCCCTTCCTCCAGAGCCCCAGTCCCATTTGGTTCGGAGGCGGGCAAGAAGAGCGAGCGAGCGAGCACGGAACCACCATCCCCCGGCCGATTCCTTCTTCCGATAAGCTCTCCGTGCCCTGGATTTGTTTCGATTCGTCTTGTTTTGCTATCTCAGTCTCCCGGTCTCCCCCAAGACTCGTTCCCAATCCCTAACCCTAGCCGCCTACCCAGCACGCCCTGTTGCAAGCGAAGCAGGTCGCATTGACAGACCGAGCCTCGAGCCCGAGCCCGAGCTTCCCCTCCGTCGCGATTCGTCATGTCCTCCCGCTAGGGTTAGGGTTCCCCGCCGCCGCCCTTCCCCTGCCGCCGCTGCGTTCGAGTGGGCTGCCGGAGACGGTAGCTCGAGCCGCCGCCGCCGCCTCGCCAGGCCTCGTCCACCGCCGTCCCCTTGAGCTCCTCCACGGATTCGAGGACGTGCTGCTGCTGCTGCAAGCTCTCCAGCGGCACGGTGAGCCCCCCTCCCCTCCCCCTGTTTCTTTTATTTGTGTCTATTTAGTGTATAAATTTGGCCTTAGGACAGGGATATGTTGCTGATTGGTGCTGTTTTCACCATATATGTTGCTGTTTTCATCTTATACATTGCTCTGTTGAGCATATATATAAACTTTTGGTCAGTATAAATTGCCCTTGAAATAGAGGGACCGGTATAAAATTGATACTACAAGTATAATTTGACTTGGCGTGTTCTAGAACCTGGTAGTGTTGGCGTATTACCCTACTGTAATTTTGTTTTCTTATTTCCTTTTTGTCCGGTCATGTGGTAGTAGTCATGGTAATTTATCTGGTGATTATGGAACGCTGCTTTATGGCATCTTTTTGTTATTTTGCCATGGTAATCTAGTGGTGTCAGATAGCTTAACACATGGCATGGGTAGTAGCTTTTTGTTACTGATTATCTGAGAAAAATGTCTGGCTGATTGAGATAAACAGTATCTGCTGAGCTAGCTAGCTTATGAATGTTTTGTTCCACTGGTGCTAGATGTTTTACATTTTATAACCGTATTTTGCCGAACACTTCTCTTGACTTTTTTTTTTTAAATTGTCCTTATGTGGTTGTCAATGCAAAAGCCTTCTAAAGCTAGTTGAAACTGGTCAAGTAGCCTGTAGGATTAGGAGAGCTGATGGATTTTATTTTTTTTGTTAATTGGTACATAACTGGGTTTTCATAATATTTGCTAACTGACACAATCTGGTCCTTTGATATTTGATAGGGAAGTTCCAGTCATGGATATCACTCAGATTTTGCTAGCTGCTCAGTCTCCGGATGGTAACCTCCGTGCAGCAGCCGAAGGAAACATTAAGCAGTTCCAGGAGCAGAATCTTCCCAACTTCCTCCTATCCTTGTCAGTTGAGTTATCCAGTGATGAAAGGCCACCAGAGTCTAGAAGACTTGCTGGTATTATCCTTAAGAATTCATTGGATGCAAAAGGTTCTGCAAAGAAGGAGCTACTGATTCAGCAATGGGTCAGTCTGGATCCATCAATCAAATTGAAGATTAAAGAATCATTGCTCATGACACTGGGATCTTCAGTTGCTGATGCAAGGCAGACGTCATCACAAGTCATTGCAAAGGTTGCATCCATTGAGATACCCCGTCGGGAATGGCAAGACCTCATTGCCAAATTATTGAGCTACATGACACAGCCGGGTGCGTCTGCACCACTAAAGCAAGCAACTCTAGAGGCACTGGGGTACGTGTGCGAGGAGATTCCTCCTGAGCACTTGGAGCAGGATCAAGTGAATGCTGTTCTGACTGCCGTTGTTCAGGGAATGAACCAGACAGAGCTAAGTTCTGAAGTCCGTCTTGCAGCAGTCAAAGCTCTGTATAATGCTCTTGATTTTGCTGAGAGCAACTTTGCAAATGAGATGGAGAGGACCTTTATAATGAAGGTAATTTGTGAAACGGCTGTATCGAAAGAAGTGGAGATCAGGCAGGCAGCTTTTGAGTGCCTTGTTGCGATTGCATCCACATACTATGTGCACTTAGATCCTTATATGCAGACTATATTCAACCTGACAGCTAATGCCGTGAAAGGAGATGAGGAACAAGTTGCACTCCAAGCTATTGAGTTCTGGAGCACTATTTGTGAGGAAGAGATTGAGCTCCAAGAAGAATATGAGGGATCTGATGATGCTAACTCAACTGTAAATTATCGCTTCATTGAAAAGGCTCTCCCTTCACTTGTTCCAATGCTGCTGGAAACTCTGTTAAAGCAGGAGGAAGATCAAGAGCAAGATGATAATGCTTGGAACATTTCCATGAGTGGTGGAACATGCCTTGGACTCATTGCTAGAACTGTTGGCGATGCAATTGTCCCCCTTGTGATGCCATTTGTGGAGGCTAACATCACAAAGCCAGATTGGCGTTGTCGTGAGGCAGCAACTTTTGCATTTGGTTCTATCCTTGATGGCCCCTCCCTTGGTAAACTTGCTCCCCTGGTACAAGCTGGACTTGATTTCTTGCTCAACACAATGAATGATCCAAACAGTCAGGTAAAGGACACCACTGCATGGACTCTTGGGCGAGTATTTGAGCTTTTGCATTCTCCATGCAGTACAAATCCAATCATATCAAATGTGAACCTTCCTCGCATCATGACTGTGTTGCTAGAGAGTAGCAAAGATGTTCCAAATGTGGCCGAGAAAGTCTGCGGAGCCATATATTTCCTTGCCCAAGGTTATGAAGATGCAGAGCCGGTCTCATCTTTGCTTACACCTTATCTTCCTAATGTTATAGCTGCTCTCCTTACTGCCGCGGATCGTGGTGATGTGACCCATTTCAGGCTTCGTGCATCTGCTTATGAAGCGCTGAATGAGATTGTAAGAGTCAGCAACATACCTGAAACTTCAAGCATTATAGGGCAGTTATTGGAGGAGATCATGAGAAGATTGAACCTTACATTTGATCACCAAATATATTCATCAGGTGACAAGGAGAAGCAAAGCGATCTGCAGGCTTTGCTGTGTGGTGTATTGCAGGTCATTATCCAGAAACTGAGCAGCTCAGATGCAAAGTCCATAATTGCCCAGACTGCTGACCAGTTGATGCTTCTGTTCCTCCGTGTCTTCGCCTGCCACAGTGCTACTGTACATGAAGAAGCTATGCTTGCCATTGGCGCTCTTGCTTATGCCACTGGTCCAGATTTTGTGAAATATATGCCTGAATTTTTCAAGTACCTTGAAGCAGGTTTGCAGAATCATGAGGAGTACCAAGTATGCTCCATCTCTGTAGGTGTGGTTGGTGATATTTGCCGTGCCTTGGAAGATAAAATTTTGCCCTTCTGTGATGGAATTATGACCGTTCTTCTCAAGGACCTCTCAAACTCACAGCTAAACAGGTCTGTCAAACCTCCAATTTTCTCATGCTTTGGAGACATCGCTCTTGCCATTGGTGAGAATTTTGAGAAATACCTGGCATATGCTATGCCAATGCTTCAAGGAGCAGCTGAACTTCTTGTTGTTTTGGATCAAAATGATGAGGATATGGTTGATTATGGTAACCAGCTCAGACGTGGCATATTTGAGGCATACTCTGGCATACTACAGGGTATAAAGGGCACAAAAGCTCAGCTGATGCTACCTTATGCAGGCCATCTATTGCAGTTCACCGAAGCTGTCTACAAAGACAGTAGCAGGTACATGCCATTTCTGTTCCCTTATTTGTTACATCGGTGATTGGTCTTGTTCCTTAATAACAATCATGTATATGTGTTCTACTTTCAGGGATGAGAGCGTGACCAAGGCTGCGGTTGCTGTCCTGGGGGATCTTGCAGACACACTTGGCCCAATCTCCAAGGACCTGTTCAAGAGCCACCTCTTCCATGTTGAGTTCTTGAGGGAGTGCCTCGATTTGGATGATGAAGTCAGGGAGACGGCGTCATGGACCCAGGGAATGATAAACCAGGCAATAGTTTCTTAGTATGAGAAATTATCTTGCTTTGTCTGTTATGGCGGATGTTCTGTTTTGTTGCTGCTGTGTCAAAATCCGTTTGGCGCAGATGAACGGAAGGATATGTAGTGTCAGTGGTAGGAACCTTGTCATAGGCGTCTTGTGTGTTGTTTGTTTTCTGTCTGTCAAGTCGTATGGGTCACATTTTCAGTGTGTCAAGTCGGTATGCTGTCACATTTGACGGCAGTGGGTTATGGTGGTTATGGCATTGGACGTCTTGAACAGCTAAACACTTGTTAATGTATTCTACTCTATGTTCATCCATGGTATGCTGCTTGATGTTACTGCTTTGGCTGTAGAATGTTCTTATCATGCTATCGTGGTACTATGTCAGTGTTCTGTTTCATGGAATTGCTCTAGTATCTCTTGTGCAGGTGTTGTTTATGGGTTGCAGCATATGCAGCTGCTGCATTCATGTAAAGAAACTGGTTACAAAATTGATTTATTTCGCCATCTTAGCCACAGGCTACACCACATACACACCAGTGCAATTCGAACTGTTCCTATATACTGTACATGTGGAGACGAGAGACGAACTCTTTTGGCAAACACTGCAGCAAGGCAACTCTGCAGCTCCAGGTGTAATCTTCAGGTGGCCTCTGTGGAGATGATCTCCAGCTCCGCCCACCACAGCGGCGACACCTTGGGGGTGGCCGCGTCCGGCGGCATGGCGGTGATCTCCCTCAGCTGCCTCGCAACCTCCGTCATCGTCGGTCGCCGCCTTGCCTCCCGGTCGGTGCAGGACCGTATCACGCTGTCAAGCCTGTCGACGGTCTCGGCCTGGAGAGGCGCGTTGTTCCTGCTTAGGCCCGGGTCCATCACGTCCCTCAGCTGCCTCTCCCGTCTGAGGAAGCTCGCCGCCCAGCCCTGCAGCAGGCCGCCGTCCGACGCCGTGAACCTGCCGGACATGATCTCCAGCAGCACCATGCCGTAGCTGTACACCACGCTCTCCTTGTCGGACATGGCCGGGGACTGCAGGCTCGCCATCTCCGCCTTGGTCGAGGAGGAGGCCTCGTCGGAGCAGAAGAAGACGTCGGCGATCTTGGCCGCGAAGTCGTCGGTGAGGTAGACGGTGGACGTGTCGAGCGTTCCCAGGATTTCCGGCGGGCTCAGCTGGTGCATGTGCTCCAGGCAGTAGGCGACCCCGACCGCCACCCGCAGCCGCGTCGGCCAGTCCAGGTGACCGTCTTCCCTCACTGCAGCAGACATTGTTAGTTAATCCGCCACATCTCATGGATGTCTTATGGAGGAAAGAAACTCCATTAGTAGTTAATCACCATGGAGATGCTCGAAGAGCGTGCCGTTGGGAGCGTACTCGAACACCATCATCCTCGTGAACGGCTGCTCTTCCTGGCAGTAGCCCAGCAGGTTCACAAAGTTCTTGTGGTTTACCCTGGACAGGCTTGTTATCTGAAATAATTTACTAGATTCTTCAGTTTCATGTTACTGTATTTTTTTCAGAGTAAATTCTAAAAACTGGTCAGTTTTCATTCTACTAGATTTGCATTGCAAGCCACCTTCTTCCTGAAGCGTGACTCGCAGTGCTTGGACCACTCCTTGGCGGAGGTCTTGGTGGTGGACACCACCGCGATCTCGACGCCGCTCGACAGCGTCCCCTTGTACATCATGTAGTCCGGCAAGGAGCCGATGACGTTGCTGAAATCCTCGCAGGCGGCCTCGAGCTCCGGCCTCTTCAGCGCCGGCACGCCTGCGGCAGGACACGTCCCAGTCACTCCCCAAGAACAGAAGCAAAAAAACCATGCATGTGGAAGGTTTGGACGTTTTTCGGTGACCGAGTTGTACGTACCTGTCACGAAGGCCTTCTGCAGCTGCCCGCTGAGGCCGGTCGCCCACGGCCTGACGGTGACCACCTTGCTGGACCGGTAGCACAGGACGAGCAGCGCCGCCGACATGGCCGCGAGGGCGGAAGCTCCTGTGCCCGCGATGACGTAGACACGGCGCCTGGCACGAGCATGCCCCGCGGTTTCAGACGCTTCTTGGCCGACAGCCGCGGCGCCGTGGGTGACCACCGTGGCGGGCTCCGGAGGCAGCGTGATGCCGCGCGCGGCGTGGCGAGGCGCCGCCAGAGGCTTGGCGACCTCCGGCGACGGCGCGGGAGCGGTCGACGGGGAGCCGCCAGCATCCTCCAACGCCGGGGAGGTCGTGGGCGTCGCCCATGGCCATGGCGGCCACTGCGGGAACGTGGTAGTCGACTCCGCCTTGGACACGTACCTGTTGGGTTGTCGCAGAGCTTCTCGGACGCGCACCGCTTGGATTAACCTGGCAATGATTGAGTGGGAAGGATCGAGAGAGTGGTGAGTGAGAGGAAGAGGCGAAGAGGAAATGGACAAGAGACATCATTCGGTGGTTCAGCTGCGATCGCTTGGATTAACCTGGCACCAACTATCGGCGCTGCGATCGCTCGGTGGTTCAGCTGTCCATCTCTGAACAGCCGACACCTCATTCCCGCCAGCCACAGATCGTTGTTTGTCTGTATGCAAAATGCAATCTATGGAGATCGTGTTGGGCGAATGTTGATGGTGAGATACTTTTTTCCTGGGTTTTTTCCTACTACTGTACTAATTTTTAATGCAAAGTGTAATTTTTGTGACCAATAAAATAAATATGTGAACATCTAGACTGACGAATAAGTTCCCAGGCTGTTCCAACTGCACGAAGAAATTGCGATATGCTATGTCTGTTCTAATCCATTGAGACAGCTGAAATGCAGAGCATTCCTGAACTGAAGATGAAAGATATGGTGTGAGAGAGGTCTCTCACCTAGCGGCGGAGGGCGCATCTTCCCGTCGATGGTTCGCCCTTCCTGCAGCCATTTCATAGTGGCATCAGCATCTCAAGAAACAAAAAACTAAGGAAGCAGCAAAGCTTGCTGTATTATGGCAACAACAAGCACACACATGGATTAGATTGCAGGAATGGTTCCTCATCAGGTGATACGTTTGAAAGAACAGAGGGTAGGCACACTGACACTCAGGTCATACCTTGCTGCGCAAAGGAGCTGCAGGTGGCAGGAGTTGTGAGACTGAAGGAGACGACGATGAACAGCAGCAACGCTGCCACCGCCCTGCACAGCCTCCCCATGGATCGACGGACGATCGAGACACAAAGGCAGTTACGTGGCTTGCAGGCTTGGGAGGAATGGGGAGAGGGGGGTGTGGCAGTAGAGTGGAGCGATGGCCGATGGAGGGAGAAGAAAGAGGGAGACTGGAGTCAAGAAGCGGTCGATCGGGAGGCTGGGAGGATATGTGGGGTGTGGTCACGCACGTACGCACGCGCGCGGAGGAAGGGAAAATGGGGCAAATAATTGCAATGATGAATGAATTTGTTTATTTTGGTACGGGCGCGACCACCGGACGCCACGCCGCCCACGGCACGCCGATACATCTATCCCGCTTTGGCCCCGTCCGGATTTAGAGCGGCACGGTTCGTCTACCGCGGCCGTGACGCTGACTGCTCTAACGTACGTAGGCGTTTGGGAATCGTCCAAGTCGTCGGCCAAGGAGCACCTACCGTACCGTGCCACCAACAGGAGTTCAGCGAGTCGTTTCGCCGCTCTCCTGTCTGTCCATCCATGGTCTATCTAGCCAGGTAGCTCAAGCGGATGCGCTGCTCAAGACGTCCAGTCCAGCAGAAAGGTTCGTCGTCGGGCCGGCAAAAGCAGCGCACGGCAGGTATAGTAGTAGTATAGATGGCGCAACAGTCAGGTTTCTTTCGCACCTAAATCAGAGCAAAGCCAGACTTTCAAAAAGGCACTCGATGATGATCCCTAGAGTATCGTTTTCTCCGACCTTCCATCTCCCGATCGCTGCCATGGACGTACGGTTTGCTCCGTTTGAATTGGAGGCCATCGATAGCTATTTTATAATTAGGCCACCTAGAAACGCTGTCACGGTCGACCAGTCACCTGCTGAAAGAAGAGTGAGAGCATGTTAAAGTACGCATAGACATGAAACGAGTAACAACTAAGGAATCAAGCTACCCATCTAAGCGTACCTACGGTCTGAACTCTGAAAGCTGCATATCCGTTACTCTCTCGATCGAAACATCTCTCTCGCCGAGCAGGTAAGGTACATCGGATCTATGCATCTCTCACCGTCACCCGTTGGATTGCTGGTGAGCGAGAGGCTACAAGAAGACTGGTACGAAGTTCCCGTCGGGTGACCGGTCTCTGTCGACCGTATTGCGGGAGGGTGGCGCGCGTGTCCGTCGATGGAGATCGCCCGCCCGCCAGACCACATGGGATGCATAGATCGACCCATACAGGGACAAGATACATCGCCGTCCGTCTCCTTTTGCTTCTTTCCTCCCTTCTGGTCCTGTGTAGTAGTGCTACAAACCGTTAGTATTGATTCAGAGACATACGTCGCCGTCTCCTTTAATTCCCTTCATTTCTTCTGTATAGAACAAACCCTTAGAGCATCTTCACCAAGATCCATCCCGTCCGAGCGTGTCCGAACTTGTCCGTGCGGGACTGCGCGGCGTCCTAGCGGGGCCGACGCATCCGGACAAATGCGTCCGGCTCGACCCATCTGTTAGCCCAACCTCAACGCCGAGTGCAGTCCGGCGTGACGACGACGATGATCCGGTGTGTTCATGCACGTATGGTACGATCAGCCTAGCACTTTGAACTAGCTAGCTGATCAAACTCTCAACTCACACGAGTACGTGAAAAACAATGTTAATGGCTACAAGGGTGTATCGCTCATGTTTACTCCTTTGATTGAATCTCACGTTGACTTTACAAGACACTTACATGGTATATAAATACCCAGCTAGACACGCAGGTCCAATCAGCGTCGGTGGTGGAAACCTACTTCTACTCGGTCTGCTACATAGGACACACACACGCACACGACACCGTTTCGGTGTCCTATCGGGATTATTATTCCTAACAATCACCCCCCTAAGCACGATATACCCATCTTCACAGCTTGGACGCCGATCCTTCCTCGCATCTCTGCGAACTTCACTCGTCCCAAAGATTTAGTTAGGATATCTGCAAGCTGATCATCAGTGCAAACATAGTTGACTTTAATCTTGCTCTTCTCTACACACTGCCGTATGTAGTGATACTTCGTATCAATGTGCTTACTCGTGTCATGATGCACCGAATTCTTGCACAATGAAATTGCAGACTTGTTGTCAATACTGAGCACCACTCGTTCCGCCTCCTGATTGGTGAGATCACCGAGTTGACTTCTTAGCCACACACCTTGACACGCCGCGGTTGCAGCCGCAATATACTCAGCTTCACATGATGATTGTGCCACCACTTTCTGCTTTTGTGATAGCCAACTTACTATGCTTTTTTCCAAAAAATATGCCACGCCCGAGGTACTCTTACGGTCGTCAATATCTCCTGCCATGTCGCTATCACTGTAGCCAAGTAGCTTCACCTCCTCCTTCTCTTTCGAGTAGACAATACCAAAGTTTGTAGTACCTTTGATATACCTGAGTATATGCTTCACGGCTCTCCAATGCTCCATTGTGGGTGCTTCCATGAAATGACTCACATAGCCAACGGAATAGGCCAAGTCCGGTCTTGTGTTAATGAGATACCTCAAACTTCCAACCACACTCATATACTCTGTTGCATCAACCGCAGGTGCTTCACTCCTTTTGCTTAGTTTAAGACGAGGTTCCATCGGAACATGAGTTGGATTGCACTCTTCCATGCCACACTTCTCGAGTATCTTCTTTGCATATGCCTCTTCGCATAGCGTGATCTCACCCAGCTTTTGATGTACCTCGATCCCAAGGTAGTAGCTCAACAAGCCTAGATCACTCATCTTGAATAACTTCTTCATCTGTAGCTTGAACTTTGCAATCTCCTTCTCATCCGCTCCTGTTATCAATAGATCATCAACATAGATGCCAACTAGTAGATGATCCCTTACTTTACATTGCTTATACATCGCATGCTCCAGTGGGCTCTTCTTGAATCCAAGAGATATCAATGTACGATCAAGCTTGATGTTCCACGCCCGAGGGGCTTGCCGTAGCCCGTACACCGGCTTGTGTAGCTTCAAAATCTTGTGTTCTTCTCCCTCTTTGATGTATCCCAGTGGTTGCTTCACATATACTTCTTCTTCTAACTCCCCATTCAAAAACGCGGATTTCACATCCATGTGATGCAATTTTCAAGATTCTTGAGCCACGAGAGCGATAAGTAATCTCACCGAATCCAACCCTGCAACGGGAGCGAACAATTCTTCGAAATCCACACCTTGCTCTTGCACATATCCCTTGGCAACTAGCCGAGGTTTGTGTTTCACCAACTTCCCTTCGACATCCTTCTTGATCTTGTACACCCAGTTGAGCCCTATGGCCTTGTGATTGTTGGGTAGATCGACAAGCTCCCATGTATCATTGTCTTTAATCGATCCCAACTCCTCATCCATAGCATGGTCGGCTCCTCGGTGAGTAAACACCGACCTTGCCCTCGTCCGTGCTTGCAGAGAGCCTCTGGTGGATACAACTCCACGACGTTTCGCAGTTTCTCTGGAGTAGGTGGCCGTCTCCTTTCCAGCACCATTGGAGGAGACGCCGGGGCCGACGTGGCATCACACTCGATCGATTGATCGGCTTCTGGTGACGAGAAATTTCTGTCCACGTCGATGTAAGCGTCCAGTGCATGACCTCTGGATTCCTCCCAATTGGGGGCCTGATTTTCTGGCATGCATGGTTGCGTAAGATCGTGACCACTTGCCATGCTTACATGTAGCCGTTGGGCTTTCACATGAAGCACATCCACGTGAAGAACCTGTTGCAGTGATGCTTCCGATCGGAGAGTCTTCTCCAGGACTACGTGCAACTCCAGGTTGCACGCTAGACGCGTTGCTCTCCGCGTGTACACCAATGTCCCGTGATTCAGAACCCGAGCCAGCTGTAGCCAAATCCATACGTGCCGATGAAGACGAAGTCGACGGACCAGCGCGTGAATTTGCAACATCCACGCTCTTTTTTGGATGATCATCTACATACTCAAGATCACTGTTATAAACAACAGAAAAAATCTCATCTGAGATCGGCTGTACCGGTTCCGTGGATTCCCAATTCCATGAATTCTCCTCCTCGAAAAGTACGTCGCGCGTCACCACCATTTTTTGTTCACCGGATTATACGCGCGATATGCCTTCATACCGGCTTCATAGCCGATCATGACCATTGGAGTGCTTCTATGCGCCAACTTGGTTGTGTGCCCGGACACCGTCTTCACATGCGCCACGCACCCGAAAGTGCAAAGATGATCAACCGAGGGCTTGCGTCCGTACCATGCTTCGTACAACGTCATACCAACTACACTCTTAATTGGCGCCCTGTTCAGCAAATAGACAGCTGTACTAATTGCCTCACCCCAAAACCTGCCTGGCATGCCTTTGCCCTTCATCATGCCGCGTGCCATGGCCACCACGGTTTGGTTCCTTCTTTCCACAACACCGTTTTGCTGTGGTGAATATGGTGCGGTGAGATACCGCCGGATCCCATTAGCTTCGCAAAAGGCCTTGAATTCATTCGAGATGAACTCACCCCCGATCGGTACGGAGGGCCTTCAACTTGGCCTCGACCTCTACTTCGGCTGCCATCTTCATGATCCTGAAGGCTTGCAAATCTTGATCCTTCCTCTTCAGCAACACAAGCCACATGTATCTACTGAAGTCGTCAATGATGAGCAAGTAGTACTTGTTCCCGGCGTGGGTCGCCGGTGTGATCGGTCCACACAAGTCTACATGGACCAACTCAAGAACCTTGCTTGCTCGATATTGTCCCTCCCTTGGAAATGGGGCTCGCCTTTGTTTCCCAATAAGACAACCGTAGCACAATTGCTCAATGTGATTGACACACGGTAACCCACACACCATCTCCTTTTGTCCAAGTTGCCGTAGAGCTTGGAAATTTAGATGTTCGTAGCGAGCATGCCACTTCCACGCCGAGTCTTCCATGCTTGTCATCAAACATACTGGATCTTACCGATTGAGATTGAGGATGTAGAGTCTATTCTTCGAGCTCTCCACATTTATGACGAGCTGCCTTTGGCGGTCATATCCCCACATGAACTCGTCCTCCAACATGATCTTGCATCCACGCTCCGCGAGCTGACCAAGACTGATGATGTTGGTCTTTAGCTTGGTAATATAGTACACATCAGTGAGTACCTTGTGACCTCCATCTTTCAACTCAAAGAGGACAATGCCTCGCCCTGCAATCTCCACCTTCGACCCATCGCCAAATCGAATGGAGCCTCCAACCATGAGGTTTAACTCAGAAAACTGAGCCTTGTCGCCGGTCATGTGGTTGCTAGCGCCTGTATCGAGGTACCAAACGTCGTGAGCCGTCTGCATCCTCCGCGGGAAGACCTTCTCTTCCACGAGCATGACGATCTCCGCAGCGGACTCCTGCGGAGTTGATTCCTTGGTGGTCATTAACTCACAAGCTTCGAGCATGAGCATCATCGATCCATCATCTCCTTCCTTCTCCATGAGATCCTTCTCCTTTGAACGGTTGGGACACTCCGATTTGAAGTGCCCGAGCTGATTGCAATTATGGCAGCGAAGATTCTTATTGTCGAATTTCTTCTTTGGCTTCTTCGGCTTGTTGTCCGACTTCTTCGCTGGGACCGAACCATCGCCACTGCTAGATGCTTTATCGCTCCTCTCCTTGGCGACCATTGCCTGCCACTGGGCATGCGTAAGCATGAGGTGCTCATCATCTTTTGCCTCGCCGTAGGTGATATTCATCCGCTCGTCACGCGCCTTCAACAGTCCAACCAGATCATCCACCGTGAGAGTCTTGAGATCAACGCATTACTTGATTGCCGACACAACGGACAAGTAACGCGGTGGCACTGCGCGAAGGGAACGCCTAACGATCGACATCTCATCGAGCTTATCATCGTGTGCACAAATGTAACAACCCAACATTTAGGAACCAACGAAGGATAGAAATAGGAAATTGTGCATATGCATGCATTCATCTATGAAATGCGGGTAAATTTTTCGCCAAATAAAAATCTAAAGTGATCATCAATATAAAGAAATTTAAATAAGAAATGAATCTTTATTCCTTATCTTCATTTCATAAACAAATTACAAAGATAAACCCATTCAAGTAATAAAGGTTCATTATAGTAAAGAAATTACAAGAAGGGAAATTCAAATATGAATAAACTATTATAATATTCTTACAAAAGAATAAAATAAAGATTACAAAAGAATTTATCTATCTAGGTAATCCTATACTAAATCTTGAGTATCCAGGTCTTGTACCTGCAAAACACAAAACAAACAAAAAATGAAAGTAAAAAGTTTTAATTGTTAGATTTACTCTCAGTGGAGAGCAGGAAAGTGCACTGCTCAAAATTACATCATTGAGTAATAATTATAGGGGCAAGTTTCACCAATATGAAAGAATTTGATCTTTCATAATAAATAAGCCACAAGTGCAATATTCACAGCAAGTAAGAGGGGCAAAATTCACCACTAGAGTTTAAAGTGAAAAGATCAAAAGCTCAGACACCTCACTGATCTAATCCAAACTGTGTACCAAGCACACAGGAAGCACAATCACCTAAATGCATGGTGTGTGCTATCGACACAGCAATAGCAGCTCACACAAGTAAAAAGGAGTAGCACAGCCGTGGGCAGCTTCTAGCAGCTCATTTTTCATCAAACCAGGAACACTCAGCTTATCAAAGCCAAGCAAACCACCAGCCAAACCACACACTAGTTCATCCTAGCATCACCAGATGGTGACATAAGGAGGGGGTGGATCAAGTGGATAGCAAGGCCAGGTTGCAGGAGCTAGGAGGTGAAGGACAGATAAAGGTCAAGCCTACATGAACCAAAAGTAGCAGGAGCAGCACCAGGAGGTGAAGGACAAGATCAAGCCACCAGATCAACCAACAACCACCACAATCATCAACTGTTGTGGTGAGTATCATAAAACACTCACATAATTTTTTCATCTTATCTAAACAGAAAAGTATGTGTTGTTTTATAGTTAACCTCTTAGTAATCACCCAAGTGGGGTGAATTTATCATAGAGGATTTAAAAAAATAAAGGCTAGAAGTAAATTCTACCAAATCCACCAGGATCTCAGACCAGCATCATAGGTCCTCGAGGTGACAAACAATTTATATATTCCCACATGTTTTCATATAAATTATAAAATTCTGGGCACATCTCCTAATGGAGTAGCACCTCAGATTTCATAAAATCTATGAATCAATATCAAGTTATGAGCCAACCAACCATCTTAGCCAATTAGGATCCAAGATTCAGTAATCAACTATGGTACTTAAACATTTATATGAGGGACAGCAAGATAAGAACATAGTACCTAAGCCTCAGACAAACATCATAGGCAAATTATTTAAGAAGAATATTTCCATTTAACTTGATTTAATACAATCATCAACTCAATAGAATTAAGCCAATTATAGAAACCAACAGCTTGTGTGCCATAGTTAAATGGTGTCACAAGAACAGGTTCTATCAGCCAAGTAAAACCATTAATAGGCTACCATAAAGAAGTGGCAAGCCATTGATATCATTTCCCTAAGATTACACTCAGAGATCATCAAACATATATATGTATCTTCAGAGCATCATTAAAAATCAAATGATTAAGTTTAGTCTGTTGATAATTATACAAGCCAACATCTACTGATGTAGTGAATAAACACTGACAGTACTAGAGTACTAACAGTAGATGAATACACTAGGCATCAACCCAACCAACCAGGTCTCACAGTAATACCATCAGCTTAATCAAGCTCAATTACCAATTAGAGGCAACACAATAGAACCACTAGCATCAGATCACCAATAGCATCAGATAATCAAATCAAGATAGTAAGCACTGAAGTGCAGTTAATCGCAATACTTACTAGTAGGGATGTAAATGGTATGGATAATTTCCGCTTCGAATCCGCATCCGCGTCCGTTTTTAAGGATATGGTACGCATTTTTAGATATCCGACGGATATGGATGCGGATGCGGATATTTATCAAGCGGATATCTGACGAATATGGTAGAGGATATGGTATTGATGATATCCGACGGATAAGGATAATCCGACATTTTATGCGGATTATCCAAGGTACTTAAATAGGATAATCCGATAAATTTAGCACAACTCTATTATCTAGACAATGTAGTAAGTGCATCAGTTGGCTATGCATGCTACATATGCATGTTATACTATGCTATTATCAATCTTGCACTTTTATACTACTGCAATCTAGTGTTGGACGCTTTCTTGTCATTTCTTTTACATAAACTAAATAAATTTTTATTTTTCTATGTGTATTTCTTAGATTATCCTCTTTTGATCCGAGTCCGCTCCAAATCCGTTCCATATCCGCAATCTGATATAATCCGCATTCGAATCCGCATCCGGTTATTATCTGCTCCGCTCCAAATCCGCCAAAAAAATATGGTAAAGGATATGGTAATATCAATATCCGATCCGATCCGATCCGTTTACATCCCTACTTACTAGGAACCACTACCAGACCAAATCATCATTTACAATTAAGCAGAAGTATGAACCCTAGAACTAGGGAAGAGCCCTAGAACAAGTATGAACCCTAATTAGGGATGGCCACTAGAGGCACACAGATGAACTCAGAGGAGACAGAGGACAGAAGGCACGGGTGGTAATCAAGACCAAACTTACCAGTGGTCCTCGCTGTAGAATAGAAGAGGAAGCAGAAGGGCCGACGAGCGCACGACGGCACAGGGAGCACCCAAAGGGTGCTGCAACCCGCACCGAGCCGAGGCGACGGCCACAACAGCGTTGGAGGACGGACAGCGCCACCATAGCAACACACAAGCACCGCATAACACCATGGGGGCATCAGCGAAGGCAACACCAGCACCACCCCAAACCCTAGGGTTCGGGACGGGGCTAGCCTGGCCACAGGAGTGCCCCAGACCCAAATCGAATTGGACCAAGCGATGGAGCATGGTCAACGTTCTCACCATACACCACGACGATGCCTAGGGAAGACCACGTCGACAGGAACCGCACGACGGTGGCGTCAGCGACCACGAGGTCGAGGAGGAGAAAGGGATGAGGTCGAGAGAAGGTGATGCAGAGGACTGGGCCGATAGTGCCAATACCCCTTCGGGGATGACTTTTGGCTAGGCCACTTGGGCCAAGTTAAGCCCAATAAGCCCAATAGGTTGGCCCAAAACCGTAAAAGGAATTTTAATAATTAATAAAAGGCCAATACCCCTAGAATTCAATAAATTCTAGAAAATAAAATAGAAGTCTGAAAAATACAAATAATATATTTTTAGATTCATAATAATCCAAATTATTTAACTAAATTAAGAAATTATTTTTTATACACAAATTTTTGATTAAGAATTTTATAATATATATTACCTATGGAAATTTTATAAAATTAAAGAAAAAAGATAAAAATAAATAAAAATCTTTTTTATTATATTTTTTTATTGTAGTATTTTATAAAAATACTAAATAAATATTTAGAGTTACCAAAATAAATTATTTTAATTAAATGCTAATTCTTAAATGAATTAATAAACAAATAAATATAATTATTATATTAAATAAAGTTTTTAGCTTTTAACTCTATAAATAAATTATTACATTATAAAATAGAGAAATTAATATTTATAAAATATTAAAGTTAGTCCTTAAGAAGGAGATCCTTAAGTTCCTAAGAGTATTCCAGAAAACTAAAATAATGGTTAAAACACATAAAGAAAGTAAATCACAAGTAATGCATTACATTACTATGCATGTTCATTTTTGCTTCTTTAAATATTATCCTTACCGGACAATAATGATGTTTTGTAGACATAGAAACTCAAGGTCCAGTGCAAGCATCCGACTTCACTACCTTGCAATCACAAGGCAAGTTCATCACTTGCTCATGTCCTTTGAAGAGTCTTTACCAAAGTATTTATAAATTGTGTGTTATCATCTATGTTTCAAGGAAAGAAAATATTATTTTCTCAAATAAATAAATTGTTGGTATCATCCTAAGTGATGATATAGTGGAGCAATAGAACTTAGGTTTTTATTTGCAACAATGATAATCACCTAGGAATTCAACAACCCATGACATCAGTGATTCTAGCGCCGTATATAACACGTTAACCATGAGATTTGGAATGGGATGGAGAAGTCAGCTGTATCCTTTTCCTTTGTATGGAGGCAAGATGACCTTAACGTGACATTGTGATTCCTTGTGCAGATCCAACATATGGGTGGGCATCCTTAGGCCCCACGTTTTGGTGTCTAGATTATCTATGAGTGGCTGTCGAAGGTATAGCCGGACCTATATGGTACTTGCCAGGGGCATCACCAGCTCATAGAGTCTTCGGGAACTCATCAGGGTTTTAGCCTGCCCGAAAGGGGGCTTAACGGAGGTGAGCCAACCCCGAAGGATCGTGCAGACATATGGGGTTGCGGAAAGGGCAGTGATTGGATTGGATCACCTACTGGGCCCCACATCATGGAATTGTGGACGGGAAAGTACGCCCAGTTGTGCAACAAGGAGTTGATCTCTCATGGGTAAAGTAACGCACCTCTGTAGAGTGTAAAAATTGTAACTTGTTACTCCCTGTTCCGGGAAGGAGTTATGAACGCGGCAGGAAAAAACTCCATGAAAGTTCTGGTAAACCTGTGAAGGCTGATGGGCATAGTTTTTAAACAATAAAATCAATCTTTGAAGAAAGATTTGCGAAAACTGCATAGTGCCAAGGACTTATAGTACGAGGTGGTATATAGAGCATCAAACTTCCCACCTTGCATATAATGAACTTGTTGGGTAACGCTGTTACTCACCTTTTTCTTTGATCCTTTGCTTAGACTCTAAGGATCCAGAAGATACCCCAATGTACGCAGCTGAAAGCCAAGAGGAGGTCTTCTATGAAGAGCCTGATCTGTACGGTGTCGTAGAAGGGTGGACTACGACGTCGTCTATGGAGGAGAGCACCATGAGTCAGAATAATTACCTTAGTACTAGTAACCAATTGAGCCGAGCAACATGAACAATATATATAATAATAAGTTGTTGAGCTTAATTTGGAATTGAAGTTGTCACCTTAAAACTTCCACTGAAACACTTCATATTTGGTTTGTAAGTTGAATCTTTTGAAGTCTTGAACTTCTGGTATCGTAATACTAATAATGTGTATATTTTTGTAATATGGACCCACAATGTTTTTGTTATACCACTCTAAGGGATGTGATATTTACGGAACGGTGTTCTGTCAATGTCATGTTAACGACTATAGTGTACTACAGATGCAGTGGTACGCTGGGTCACCGCTGAAAGAACATGTGGCCCCCCATGTGTGGTTTTGGTAATTAATGACAATCTTTATGAACTAATGTGTGTATTAAGTTATACTTGTAGGATTTGTCCATTAGCATCGCTTGGAGCATGTGTTGGCTTCAAGGTCGATGAAATGAGAAGAAGATGTGTTGTGCAAGCTCAAAATGCACCATCTATAGAAGATCTCATGTTTGATGCTTGCCATTCTCGGTGATCATGGATCGATGATGAGGAATTAAGAAAGGCGTTACATCTTGAGAAGGGCAAGATTGTCTACATCAAGCTCAAGTGTAATGCTCAAGGCAAAGGTATAATCTTGATAGGTTTTCCCTTTTGCCGGTCTCATATTGTTAGTAGGAGACCGGGTTTAGGATAGATAACCGTACTATCAAGAGGGGCTCTCGAATAAGTAACGCATTCACTTTGTTCGGAGAGAGCTCAAACCTTTGCATATTTGCATCATTATATTTGGTTGTTATTTGGTCTTATCCATGTGAGGATATAGAGCTTGTGGTAATCTCCATAACAATCTCTTGTTCATCAAAATCGGATCTTCCGTTTGTATCTTTTTGCGATTTTGATCCTGGTGGCTTTTCGGTTTCTCACCAAGTGAGGTATCTCACATTATTATACATGATACATTCTAACTTGGTGATAACCAATATTTTCACCTTTCATAGGGTAGCTCATGTCGTCCTTTTTCCAACGCAATTGGAATCGGGTCGATCGGAGTTACCAATCAAAAGTTATAGAGGTTTGAATTTTCCTAGGTACCAAAATGTGGTAGTACCGCATTTTAGTACCTAGCGCGGCAGTAGGTTTTGGCAAGTTGCCAAATGACACTGCCCTCCTAGGTACCAAAATGTGGCAGTACCGCATTTTAGTACCTAGCACGGCAGAAGGTTTTTGACAAGTTACCAAAAGCCACTGCTGGGCTAGGTACCAAAAAGCGGTAGTACCGCAATTTAGTACCTAGCACGGCAGAAGGTTTTTTACTTTGTCATTTGGATCTATCCTCCCTTGCTTTACTATGATGTTTCTTTGCATGATCTTGTATAGGTTGTTGTCCTCTTCGAAACGAGCCCAAGATCATCAAAATCGGAGTCCGGATGCAAAAGTTATGGCTGTTTTCGTTCTGTGATGACCGGTAGTACCGGACCAGGATCCGGTAGTACCGCATTTTGGTACCCGGGAGCGCAGAGAAAAATGCGTTTAGTGCCCCAGGAACCCCAGGGAATGTCCGGTAGTGCCGGGAAAGTCCGGTAGTACCGGGAAAAAAGTCCGGTAGTACCGGGAATCGCATTTTTAGGCTGCAACGGTTTGATTTTGGAGGGACCTATATAAGGGGCCTTCTTCCCCAATGGTTTCTTAACCATTCTTGCAAGTTTTCCCCTCCATTGTTGACCTTCTTGAGCTTGCTTTCTCTCAATCTCTCCTATGATTCTTGCATATTCTTGAGGTATTTGAAAGAGATCTAGATCTACAATCCCACCAATCAATCTCTCTTCTAAGTGAGGGGAACATATTGGGATCTAGATCTTGGAGTATTTTATGGATTTCCTCCATTGTTCTTCCTCTCTTATTCCCCCATAAGCTTTTGTAGCTTTGGTGGAATTTGGGAGAGAAGGATTTGAACACCTTCGTGGTGTTCTTGCCATTTGCATTCGGTGCATCGGTTTGAGTTCTCTCCGGAGGATTTGGTGAGTGAAAGTTGAGAAGCTTTTTACTCTTGGGTTCTTGGAACCCTAGACGGTTTGTTGTGTTGCAGGTTGAGGCCTTGGTGGCATTTGTTGGGAGCCTCCAATTAAGTTGTGGAGAAGTGCCCCAACCTTAATTTTATAATGTCCATTAATTATCTCTATTTGTATCATTTTGCCTCGTGTTGGTTTTATGGTAGTATCACATTATGGGGGAGTCATATGCTTAGTGCATATTACAATCCTAGAAAATGTGAATATTCGAGGTTGTGTCACTTAGAATTGATATTGATTATTATCTAGATCCTATGTGACACATTTGCTCATACAAGTTGCAATTTGCTTGAATGACGTTATTGATCATTTTTTGGATCTTGTATGTGAGAGTGTTTCTTGGTATGTGTTTCCTCATATTTAGATCTCTATATTCTCATGGAAACCATTTGCTTCAAGTCACTCTAATCACTATGATTGTGTGACTATTGGAAGCTACCAAGAATCTCTTTCGAAGCATCAAACTTAATTTGTATACTTTGTTACATGCTTCTTTGTGTGAATATGATCTTGGATATCCGTATGAACTACCTAGGGAAGATTGTTCTCAATTCTTCTTGTCCTTGGACAATTAGTACCAAATTTATGGTGTACTTTATTGATCATATTCACTTTGGCCTTTGCTTAATATTGTCCTATCTTTGGCCGAGTAAATGTTTTGTGTGCTCCCATGTATTCCTTGCTACTTTTGGATCCTTTTATTTTTATTGGTAACCTCTTGTGTTTGATTTAATGTAGGTAGTAGTGATGATCTCATTTGTGTACATTTTGCATTCAAAAGCAAAAATTCTATATAAAGTACTACTTATGGGTGAGCTCTCCTATATTATCTAGAACAATCCTTTTATGCTTCTTTGTTTGATCCATATCGAGTTTTATGTGCTTGGATGCTCAATCTTTTTGTTTTGGTATTTTGTGCCATCATGAAAAGTTTGGAGAGTTTGGTTTCTTGTTGGAACCTTGCTCTTTTTGGGAGTTGGTTTTTTCTCATTCCTTGTGCCATGTTTTTTCCAATTTTAGAATGAGATAAATCCTTGAGTATTTGTGTTTTTATATATCTTTTGCTCTTTGGCTTTTGCCTAGTTCATTTGTTGAATTTGTGATCTTTCATGTGTTGAATTGGTTCTTTGATATAATTTGGACATCGTTTTTCGTGTCACACTCTTGTGTGTGCAATCTCGATTTACTTGGCGTTTTTGTTCAAATTGTATCTTCTTTTTGGTTCTTGAAAGCTTTATGCATGCATATTTACTATATGTTTATATCATGGCATGCTTGCTTCCTTTGATCCAATATATATGGGAAACTCCACCAAATCCGATCGGCTAAGTTGTGCATGAAATTCAAATTCATATCAATATGCATATAATTATGTGGAGTCTCACCTATGTATTTTAGTTGCACTAACTACTTTGGACCCAATAAGTTTGGGGACCATTTTTGTACTTAAATATGTTTTAGGTACATTGGAGATATATTGGATGCGTGTCTATCAATCTTGAATAAGTGGTGTGTTAATGAAAATTGGAGGCAAGCTATAGGATGATCAATGAATTCATATCCTCTACATCCTACCAATTATATCTCGGTAACAAGTATCTCTTTCTCATGCTCATATATCTTGATTCCAACCGTTTGTCGGTTGCCTTCTGGCATGAATTCATGTATTTGTAATTGTTGTATCTCTACCCATGGTATTAAGAGAACTCTCTATTGTATATGTGTATAAGTTGAGATGAGTATATATAATTGGGACTATACAAAATCATGCATATGATCCTCCAATCCCAAATATGTCAATTTAGCAATTTTATTGCCTATCTTTTCCTCAACTTCTGTCATGTGCAATAGTGAGATTTTGCTAGTTAAAATTTTCTTGTGATACTTGTTGCCTTTGTCCATATATTCCAACTTTCTCCTCTTCCCTTGGTGAAATTTGTAATATATGTAGTGTGTTGGTGTTTGAAGTCCATTAATGTACAATAAGACATATGTGAGCCTTTGGCCATGCTTTGAAGCAAAAATCTTATTGGTATATATTATGGTTTCATTTTTTGCTTTTCATATGCCTTCTTGTATATCTTCTTTATGTGTGCATATTTCTTTGTTGGCATATGTCTCTATGATGTTTTCCACTTATAGACATATACACATATGAGAAGATAATTTTAGTTGATTTTTGTAGGGTTTCGTAGCATGGAAAACAAAAATGTTCTACCGCATGCAAACAAACAAGCCAAGATCTATCTACTAGATTGTAGCAATGAGTCGATAGAGGAACTCACCCTCGAAGATTCCAAAGCGGTTAACGAGAGCAGATTCTCGTGGGTGATGTAGTCGTACTCTTTCCGATCTCAAGATCGCGTAGACGATCCTTCCGGCGCTGCGTTCCGGCAGCGCTCCCGATCGATCACACATTCGATTTTCGACGAAGACCTTCCTCTCCTTGTTCCAAAGCAGCGGAGGTTGTAGCACTCTCCTCGAGATTCCGTGACTGTGGCGTGGTACCGGAAGTAGAGGGGAGATCTCACAGGGCTTCGCCTTAAGCCGGAGCGAGTATGGTGGAGTATGAGAGAGCTTTGGTGATCTAGGGTTTAGACACACCAATTAGAAGGCTCTAAACCGGAGGCTAGGGCAATGAGAAGCTCTAACTTGACGGCTTGGGAGAAATCCCTAGGCTGTGGCTAGGGTTTAGGTTTAGAGGAGAGGGACTTGTGTGCTAGGAGGAGCAGCCCTGCCCCTCCCTTTATAGGTGGGAGGCGCGGCCAAGGGGAGGGGAGTCCCTCCCCAACTCGGCTTGGAGGTGGGCCGGCGGTTGGAGGAGGGAATCCCTCCCCAACTCGGTTTCCCACTTCTCCTCCTCTTTCCAAAACTTGCCGTTTGACTTTCAAACTAGCCGTTTGACTTTTTTCAATTTAGGATTTAAATAAACCCTTTATTTTGGACAGCAATGACACCTAGTACATGATGCAATCATTCCAACTTTATAATGACACATTCATGTACCCTTCCCCCTTCCGGAGTGCCGGACATTCCGGAACATTCTAGAATGTTCCCGATGAAAACACCGGAACCATTCCCCAACTCCGAAACGGGACTTTCCTTATATGAATCTTATTCTCCGGACCATTCTGGATCTCCTCGTGATATCCCGGATCCCATCCGAGACTCCGAACAACATTCGGACTCTTTCTCATCATTCCATAACTACTCAACAACATCGAATCCTTAAGTGTGTCTCCCTACGGTTCGTGAATTATGCAGACATGATCGAGACACTTCTCCGAACAATAACCAATAGAGGAATCTGGAAATTCATATGGCTCCCACATATTTATACGATTACTTTGTGATCGAATGAACCACTTAACATACGATACCAATTTCCCTTTGTCTCACGATGGTTTACTTATCCGAGGTTATGATCGTCGGTATCTCTGCATACCTAGTTCAACCTCGTTACTGATAAGTACTCTTTTCTCGTTCCCGTGGTATGTGATCCCTTGTGAGCCAGTCACATGCTTGCAAGCTAATTGGATGACATTCCACCGAGAGGGCCCAGAGTATATCTATCCGTCATATGGATGGACAAATCCCACTCTTGATCCATGTGTCTCAACCAATACTTTCCGAACACTCAATGCCACCTTTATAGCCACCCTGTTACGGTGTGGTGTTTGATGTTATCAAAGCATCCTTTCGGTAAAGGTGATATGCATGATCTCATGGTCGAAGGAATTAGGTTACTATGTATCAGAAAGCTTATAGCAAATGAACTATATTAAATGACTTGATCTTTATGCTACGCTTAACTATAGGAGTATGTCCATCACATCATTCTCCTAATGATATGACCCTGTTGTTAATAACATCTCTATGTTCATGATCAGGAAACCATGATCATATATCAACCAACAAGCTAGTTTAACAAGAGGCTTTACTAGGGACTCTTTTATGTTTACAAATCACACAAGTATTAATGTTTCCGGTTAATACAATTATAGCATGGTATGTAAACATTTATCATAAGTATGAAGATATGATAATAACCTACTTTATTATTGCCTCTTGGGCATATCTCCAACAATTTTTAGTCCTTGGAGACCACCTTTCTATTCCTTTTGATTCTTAAGTGGCTTCCAAATTTAATTTCCTATGAGTGTTAGTTCCTTTTGTTTGCATATTTGGGCACTCATATTTGTTCTCTCATGCCTTGTATTGTTAAATAAACTTGGATGAGTGAGTATTCCATGATTATGCACCTTGTTCCCAAATACAATTATCATAATTGGTGCATTATCTTTGGGGAGCTCATCTAATTCATTTAATAATGCTCATTTGTCTTATTTCTCATTTATTGTGCCTTAAATGGTTATGGAGAAGTGAGGATTCCGTATTTGTGCATTTTTGTATTGAAATACAACGATTCTAAAGTGTGCACAAATCTTGGGTAACTTCTCTATTTTATTTAAGCATTTATTTGATCTTTCATTTGATGTGTTTTAAATGCTTATGGGGGAGCGAGGATTCCATATTTTTGCAATTTGTATTGAAATTCAACTATTTTAAAGTTTGCAAAAATCTTGGGGAGCTTCTCAATTTGTTATTTAAAACACTCATCTACTCGTATCATAATATCTTGTTGTTTCCATTTGGACTCATTTGTTGTTTTCAAATTGGTTTGTTGGATCTTGTGATTGCTTGCGTCATTTGTGATGCGTCGTTTTATTTTATTCCTTTGGCAATCTTCGGTCCTCGATATAGTTCTACTCCTTCCCAAGTATTCATCATTGGATATGTGCGAATGCACATCTTTGGAGGAAATATTACTATATTTGCCTTCTAGAACTTGTCACCCATTTCGGCAATCGATGCCCATGGGGGAGAAGTTTTAGAGGGTTTAAGGGAAATGGTTTATGCTTTGAGTTTGTTTCTAAGCATTTGCCTTTCATGTTCTTGCATCTTTGTTGTTGCTTAGCATCTGGTATATATAAAGGAAACTCCACCAATAATAATGATTGGCAATATATGCAATGAAATTCAAGTTCATCACACATGCATAGATTGTGGGGGAGTTTGCTCTATATATGGTGGTGGTACCAATATAACATACTTATGTAGTATTTGATATTGGTGTTACCATTTTGTTCATTAAGATTACTTATATAAACCCTCTTAAAGGGATTGTCATCAATTACCAAAATGGGAGATTGAAAGAACATGTGGCCCCCCATGTGTGGTTTTGGTAATTAATGACAATCTTTATGGACTAATGTGTGTATTAAGTTATACTTGTAGGATTTGTCCATTAGCATCGCTTGGAGCATGTGTTGGCTTCAAGGTCGATGAAATGAGAAGAAGATGTGTTGTGCAAGCTCAAAATGCACCATCTATAGAAGATCTCATGTTTGATGCTTGCCATTCTCGGTGATCATGGATCAATGATGAGGAATTAAGAAAGGCATTACATCTTGAGAAGGGCAAGATCGTCTACATCAAGCTCAAGTGGAATGCTCAAGGCAAAGGTATAATCTTGATAGGTTTTCCCTTTTGCCGGTCTCATATTGTTAGTAGGAGACCGGGTTTAGGATAGATAGCCGTACTGTCAAGAGGGGCTCTCGAATAAGTAACTCGTTCACTTCGTTCGGAGAGAGCTCAAACCTTTGCATATTTGCATCATCATATTTGGTTGTTATTTGGTCTTATCCATGTGAGGATATAGAGCTTGTGGTAATCTCCATAACAAGCTCTTGTTCACCAAGTGAGGTATCTCACATTATTATACATGATACATTCTAACTTGGTGATAACCAATATTTTCACCTTTCATAGGGTAGCTCATGTCGTCCTTTTTCCAACGCAATTGGAATCGCGTCGATCGGAGTTACCAATCAAAAGTTATAGAGGTTAGAATTTTCCTAGGTACTAAAATGCGGTAGTACCGCATTTTAGTACCTAGCGCGGCAGTAGGTTTTGTCAAGTTGCCAAATGACACTGCCCTCCTAGGTACCAAAATGCGGTAGTACCGCATTTTAGTACCTAGCACGGCAGAAGGTTTTTGACAAGTTACCAAAAGCCACTACCGGGCTAGGAACCAAAAAGCGGTAGTACCGCAATTTAGTACCTAGCG
Source organism: Avena insularis (assembly GCA_023614405.1). Taxonomy (NCBI): domain Eukaryota; kingdom Viridiplantae; phylum Streptophyta; class Magnoliopsida; order Poales; family Poaceae; genus Avena; species Avena insularis. The sequence goes on from CM042685.1 coordinate 260,085,335, forward strand.
CAGCAGAAGGTTTTTTACTTCGTCATTTGGATCTGTCCTCCCTTGCTGTACTATGATGTTTCTTTGCTTTATCTTGTAGAGGTTGTTGTCCTCTTCGAAACGAGCCCAAGATCATCAAAATCGGAGTCCGGATGCAAAAGTTATGGCTGTTTTCGTTCTGTGATGACCGGTAGTACCGGACCAGGATCCGGTAGTACCGCATTTTGGTACCGGGGAGCGCACATAAAAATGCGTTTGGCGCCCCAGGAACCCCAGGGAATGTCCGGTAGTACCGGGAAAAAAGTCCGGTAGTACCGGGAATCGCATTTTTAGGCTGCAACGGTTGGATTTTGGAGGGACCTATATAAGGGGCCTTCTTCCCCAATGGTTCCTTAACCATTCTTGTAAGTTTTCCCCTCCATTGTTGACCTTCTTGAGCTTGCTTTCTCTCAATCCCTCCTATGATTCTTGCATATTCTTGAGGTATTTGAAAGAGGAGATCTAGATCTACAATCCCACCAATCAATCTCTCCTCTAAGTGAGGGGAACATATTGGGATCTAGATCTTGGAGTCTTTTATGGATTTCCTCCATTTTTCTTCCTCTCTTATTCCCCCATAAGCTTTTGTAGCTTTGGTGGAATTTGGGAGAGAAGGATTTGAACACCTTTGTGGTGTTCTTGCCATTTGCATTCGGTGCATCAGTTTGAGTTCTCTCCGGAGGATTTGGTGAGTGAAAGTTGAGAAGCTTTTTACTCTTGGGTTCTTGGAACCATAGACGGTTTGTTGTGTTGCAGGTTGAGACCTTGGTGGCATTTGTTGGGAGCCTCCAATTAAGTTGTGGAGAAGTGCCCCAACCTTGTGGCCTTTGTGGCGTTTGTTGGGAGCCTCCAATTAAGTTGTGGAGAAGTGCCCCAACCTTGTGAGAGGTTTCGGTTGCCACCGACAAGTGCACCGATAGTGGAAGCGTGGATCGATCTCGTTGGGGTGAGATTCACCGGAGAATAAGGGAGGCCTTTTGTAGCGTACGTGGTTAGATACCACCCCTCTCCAAACGAGATGTACTCCATGTTGGGAGGAACTCAGTAAAATATCGTCGTCCCCGCGTGCCTCGGTTATCTCTATACCCGAGCTCTTACTTATGCACTTTACATTGTGATAGCCTTCGTGCTTGAAGTAATATATATCTTGCTATCACATAGTTGTTTGTCTTGCTTAGCACAAATTGTTGGTGCACATAGGTGAACTCTAGATTGTTCTAGGTTTTGTGCTTAACAAAGTAAATGCTAGTTTTATTCCGCCTTTGTTAAGCCACTCTAGGAAAAGTTTTAATCGCATATTCACCCTCCTCTAGGCGACATCCGTATCCTTTCAACCGCAACGAATCTGTCAACACCCGGATTTTTAATCCCAGATGCCTGTTATGCCATACATCGCAATCCCAGGATTACCATTTTTGCGAGACATAACAGAATTGGATACCACAGTACATCATCCATTACAAACCATACATAAGGTCTTACACAAATAAGGATCTCATGATCCAGTTCTTAATACAACTCAAGCAGCGGAAATACGTAATAATAAAGGTAGCGTAGGCGAAGCTCCATCTTCGGGGTCACAGACAATGCTGACGATGGGAGATGATCCTAGTTATTGTAACCTTCCTGGGGTCCATCATCCTGGTACTCCTCTTCATAGTCTGGCCACGGGAATAGCCAGGGACAAAGCCATGAGTACTCTTTAAGTACTCGCAAACTAATACTAAAAAGTGAAGGGGTTTTTTGTAATAGGGCTCTAAGCTCTAGGGTTGTTTTGCAAAAAGCCAGATTTACCTCTACTAAGTTCAGAAGCAAGAGAAGGCTAGTCATGTTTTATAACACCTAAGTGGGAACTTGTATCTCATGCCACAACTCCGTTGTGGTCAAGTCAAATTCTCCGATTCATTTCACAAGTCATTTTGAAAACATCTGACGGGGGAAAAATATGGCCACTCCAATCGCTCCATAATCATGACGCTGCTATTCGAATAGTTTGACACTCTGCAGACATTGTACACTTTCACCACAACATTCGATACATCCGTCAGGAACAAATCCTGAATTCACCATACTCAGTATGCGGATAATCAATCCTAACCTTTCAATTACACGCCCTAGTATAGGCACCTCTCCTGTGAGTTTGGCCTCCCAACCATGACCAACTGTCATCTTGGGTACTACACAGGTGGACAATCTTCACAAGGTAGCCTCAGCTCAGACCTTGGCCGTGAGGTAACCAATACTAAGGTATATAAGTTTCCAGTCAAGCCCTACCCAATTTTCGGGTATTGTGGTCAGACAAAATTGGAATGGTATCGCATCCAGACAACCATCAGTTTTATAAAGGGCTAAGGCTCATGCCTCAACATTTTCATCACCAAAATCATCTGGTGTTCGGAAACACATGTCAAAACATCTCAGTAGAATGATCCATCATTCTACGGTTTTCATAACCATTTTCACCAAGTATTCCCATCTAAAGTTGATCAAGTTTTATGCTTAGCACTAGCATCTACAAATGGGGGTGAGTACTAATGAGGGGTGATAAACAAGTGGAGTTTCAACTAAGTACCACCTCATGCCTTAGGATGATATCAAGATTTTCTAGCTTAGGCCAAATTTTATGCTCTTTATGCAACCTTCAAGTATCTTCCTAGAATCTACAAGTTACTTCAGTAAACTCTAAGTAAAAGCTTTGATAAAGAAAATAAATTAGAAAGCTTGCAAGTAAAATTAGGATTGGGTATCAAGTGGGTATGATCACATATGCTTAAGGCATATAGTTGGCATGGTAACAAGTAAGTATTTGTTTGCATCAGTAGAGTATCTTGGAAGTGTTAGCTTGCACATTCAACTAGTAGTATTAGGCTTGCCTTGTGCAGAGCAGTGGTTGAAGTTCTCCTCGGCTTCTTCTTCGTAGTATCCTCCTTCCTCCTCGTATCCTTGGTTGGTACTAGCGTCTATGAATAAATACGAGGTACACAATCACCAAACAATACTTAACTACGTGCAATCATCACACAAAGGGGTCCTATAGATGATCTAGCATCATCACTAACATTACAAGACTAAAGCATTTGTCTTAAAGATTTTAGTTTTAGAAAAGTAATTTCTACTCATTGAAAAACTACTTAAGATTTAATATTCTCCAAACCAAACATGGGATCATGTTAACACATGTCATCACCACATATTTTAGTCTATGGGAATGTGATTTAAAGTGGTGTCACAATTTAATAAGGTTTAACCTTTTTATTTTAAATAAAATAAGTGACTACAAATGCCTATGTGGCATTCTTTTATTACTTGAACATTATTTCTGTAAGTAAAACCATATATTTTTATATATTCTGAAAGGTATGATCAATTGTGATTTTTGAGAGTTGGAATCAACTCAAAAGCTCTTATGGTTTAAATTTGAAAAATGTTTGAATGCAGAAAAGCTTCTGCCTTGTTATTTTTACCAAGGGTGATCTACAGATCCAAATGGTTTGAATCCAAAGGGCTTGGATTTAGCATTTCCAGACCTTTCTAACAAATTGGTTTCATTCAATTTGGTTCACTGAATCGAGCTGGGTTGATTTTTGAAACTAGGTACAGAACTGTGTTTGAATGAAAATGGAAAAATCCAAATTCAAACGAGTGGGCTGCGCGGGAAAGGTTAACGGGCCGACCTGCTACACACAGCGCTTACGCGGGCTGGTTAAGTTGCTGTCCCCACGCGTCAGTGAGACAGGGGGTGCGAAGCGGTACGGGGCAACGTGGTGCGTTGGATCTAGTTCTAATCCAACGGCTCTGGTTCATCGTCCACGTCGGGTAGCGTCGGCGAGACAGAACCCTAACGCGGCAGGTGGGGGTCGTGGGAGGCTCACCGGGGCTCAGGCGAGGGTCGGTGATGCGGGCGAACGACAAAGTCGATGACGGCGAACCTCCTGGTATCGGCAGCTTCTCCTGGGGTGGCTCCAATCGCTGGCTCCCTTCTTCTCCAGAAGTGGTGGGCTCCGGTGAAATTCCGACGATGCGCTGCTCGCCTTGCTCCGAGAACAGGGTGGAACGATCAGTGAGGAGAGGGGAGTGGAATGGTGTGAAGAGTTTGAGCAGGGGAGGCCTCTATTTATAGTGGCGAGAGGGAACCGACGGGCGCAAGCTAAGCTTGTCGTGGTCGACGGCACAGAAGGCTATCGGCATGGGCGACGGTAGGTGGCGGTGATGTGCTCCTTGGCGAAGCTCAACGGCATGGTGGCGAGGCGTGGGGCGGTGCGGATTGGTCGGAACACTGCGGTGCTCTGCACTGGTCCGCGGAAGATTTAATGGCGCACAACGCGCGTGGTCCGCACGGCGGCGAACGAGCATGTCTGCAGGGTTGCTGGGACGGTGGTGATCGCGTATGCACGCGGCGAGGGAGGCGCGCGGTGCCGTGGCGAGCGGCGCGCCGCGGGAGGCCTTCTCGGCATGCAGAGCGGCTTGGCATGGTCGTGCATGGTGGTGTGGTCTGGCATCGCTGTGGATGGACACAGGTGGTGGGGTGCTAGCTTGCTCCCAGACAAGGTTGGCGAGGCTAGTGCTGCTTGTAGCTTGCTGTCCACACTGGGGTGACAATGGTGCACTCGGGTTGTTCACCATTGATGACAAAGGCTAGCTTATAGTGGTGCTAGAGATTAGTTAAGGTTGTTAGATGATCTACTAAGGCTAGTGGTGTCCAGAGAGGGGACAAGTTAGGCCCAAAACACTGCACACTATAGTGTTTTGATTTTGTTTGATTTGAATCAGCAAGGTGTTTGATGAAATGGCCGCATGAATTCAAGTTTTGAATTTTGAAAAGATTTTTGGTGAGTGTGCTAGGCATGTGCTGGTGAGTCTGTGGATGCTTGGGTTTTGAAAGTTGAGCTTGTTTGAGTGGTTTTTGAAAAAGTGGGATCTTCCCATATGATATAGATTCAATTTTGAACTGTCCTTTAAACTATGCATTCAAATGTTTTTGGATGATCACAAGGTGGGCCTTGGTACTCTGTTATGAGTACTATCAAGGGGTGCAAAGATCCAAACAAGTTTCTGTTAAGTTTTGAAAGTTAGAGACAGCCAAAGTAGGCATGGGAGTTAATTTGGCCAAAGTGACCATTCCCTTATTTTGTTTGTTTTGATTTATTTGTGTTTGGGAAAAGTGTGCGGATTGTTTAGATGATGTTTATTTCACCTAAGAATCCTTTTACAAGCAAAGAAGCACACAAGCAAGGAAATTCAAAAGAATCCAAATTTGGAATGCATACACACATGCATGCTTTCATAGTTTTAAATAGAAAAGTTTTTGTTAACCCTAAATTTGATGATTAGAGTTTGATGATCCAAGTTTAGTATTTTTGGGATGTTACAAACCTTCCCCCCCTTAAACAAAATCTTGTCCCGAGATTTGAAAAAGGACGAAAAAGATTACCTAGGATTTGAAGAGATCGGGAAACTCCGTCCTGATGTGATCTTCACGCTCCCAGGTAGCTTCCTCTTCGGTGTGGTTGCTCCATCGAATCTTGAGAAACTTGATGCTTTGGGTTCGGGTAGTTCTGAAGGCTTCTTCCAAAATACGGATGGGTACTTCGGGATAGGTCAGATCATCGTTGATCTCTATGGTCCGGTGATCGATATTCTTGAACACTTCGGTCTTCTCTGGAACTTCGAGGCACTTGCGAAGTAATGAGATATGGAACATATTGTGCACGGCTGACATCTCTTCGGGCAGTTCCAATTGATACGACACTTCTCCTCGACGGTTCAGAATCTTGGAGGGTCCGATATATCTGGGGGCTAACTTTCCTTTGAGTTGGAAACGTTGCATTCCTTTCAATGACGACACTTTCAGATACACAAAATCTCTGATGTTGAAGGCGAGGTCTCGACGTCTCTTGGCGGCGTAACTCTTCTGTCTGGACTGGGCTGTCTTGAGGTGCTCACGAATCTTGTGAACCTTCTCTTTTGCTTCTCGTAGGATGTCAGGTCCGAAAATCTGACTCTCTCCTACCTCCGACCAGTTCAAAGGGGTGCGACACTTCCTTCCGTACATGAATTCAAATGGGGCCATTTGCAAACTAGCTTGATAACTGTTGTTGTATGAAAATTCTGCAAACGGCAGACAGTCTTCCCACTTAGATCCATATTCTAACACACATGCTCTCAGCATATCTTCGAGTATTTGATTTACTTGCTCCGTTTGTCCATCGGTCTGAGGGTGATATGCGGTGCTGAAATCTAGGCGGGTTCCTAAACCTTCTTGGACTTTCTTCGATAATCTCGAGGTAAACTGAGTTCCTCGATCCGATACGATGTTCTTGGGGACTCCGTGCAAACTAACGATTCTAGCTATGTATAACTCCGCTAGCTTCGAACTATGATATGTGGTCTTGACGGGTAAGAAATGGGCGACTTTGGACAATCTGTCCACTATGACCCAGATAGAGTCATTTCCCCTACTAGAAGTAGGCAATCCGGTGATAAAGTCCATTCCAACGGAATCCCATTTCCATTCCGAAATCTGCAATGGTTGCAACAATCTAGCTTTGATGTCCTGCCTTGACTCGCTGACATATATCACACTTGGCGATATAGCTTCCGATATCTCTCTTCATCTTATGCCACCAAAATTGCTCTTTCAAATCCTGATACATCTTAGTTCCTCCGGGGTGGATAGAATAAATAGTATCATGAGCTTCCTTCAAAATCACTTCTTTCAACTCAGAATCTGCTAGTACACAAAGGCGTCCTTTGTACCACAGAACTCCTTCTTCGTCTTCGGTGAATCCTGGTACCTTGCCGGTACCGATACGATGCTTGATTCCATCGATACTAGCATTTCCTTTCTGTGCCTCTTTGATCTGGCTGATCAAAGTGGGCTGAAGTTGTATGTTAGACAAAAATCCTTCACTCACTAATTCCATTCGGAAATCTTCCATCTCTTTGTGCAAGCTTGGTTGCTCCTTCAAAATCATGGAGTTCAAGCGGCATGGCAATCTGCTAAGGGCATCGGCTACCACATTGGCTTTACCAGGGTGATAGTGAATGTCTAGATCGTAATCCTTGATTAGCTCAATCCATCTTCTCTGTCTCATATTCAGCTCCTTCTGAGTGAATATATACTTCAGGCTCTTGTGATCCGAATAAATCTCACAATGGTTTCCCATGAGGTAATGCCTCCATGTCTTCAGGGCTAGAACTACGGCTGGGAGTTCGAGGTCATGGGTTGGGTAATTTTGCTCATGTTGTTTCAATTATCGAGATAGATAAGATATAACTTTGCCTTCTTGCATTAGCACACATTCGAGACCGATCTTGGATGCATCGCAATACACATCGAAGGGCTTCGTGATATCCGGCATGATTAAGATTGGGGCTGAAATCGATCTCCTTTTGAGTTCTTGAAAACTCGCTTCACATTTGTCGGTCCATTCAAACTTCTTGTACTTCTTAAGCAATTGGGTCATGGGTCTGGCGATACTCGAGAATCCTTCTACGAACTTGCGGTAATATCCCGCCAATCCGAGAAATGCACGAACTTGGGTTTGAGTGGTTGGGGCTTGCCAATCTTCGACATCTTTCACTTTTGCAGGGTCAACGGCAATTCCTCCGGCTGATACAATGTGGCCGAGTAATCCTACCTCCTGTAACCAGAATTCACATTTGCTAAACTTGGCATACAACTGATGCTCTCTAAGTGTTCCAAGAATGGTCCTTAGGTGTAGCTCATGTTCTTCTTCCGATTTGGAATAAATCAGAATGTCATCGATGAAAACAACGACAAACTTATCCAGGAAGTCCATAAAAATCTTATTCATGAGATTCATGAAATAAGCGGGGGCATTGGTTAATCCAAAAGACATGACAGTATACTCGTATAATCCATAACGGGTGGTAAAGGCAGTCTTGGGGATATCCTCTGCACGAATCTTGAGTTGATGATAGCCTGTTCTAAGATCAATCTTAGAAAACACTTTGGCACCGGTCAACTGATCAAACAAATCTTCTATCTTGGGCAAGGGGTATTTGTTCTTGATGGTGACATCATTCAACTTCCGATAATCCTTACGCAAACGGTTACCTCCATCTTTCTTGTCCACAAACAAAACAGGTGATCTCCACGGTGACACACTTGGTTGAATCAATCCAATTTCCAACATGGCATCTAGTTGCTTCTTCAGTTCTTCTAGTTCAGACGGGTTCATACTATACGGTCTCTGGGCTATGGGTCCAGTTTTGGGGATTAGTTCGATGATAAACTCGATATCCCGATCTGGGGGCATACCGGGCAAAACATCTGGAAATACATCAGGGTATTCACAGACTATCCGGACTTGGTCAATGGTAGGTTGGTCTATACTCTTGTTGCACTTGAATTGACGAGGTAAGGTTTTAGATATATGCTCGACTGATATTCCGGTTGTACTGGTCATGGTTATGGCTTTCTTGGCACATTCAATCAATCCTTTATGTTTGGACATCCAATCCATTCCTGGTACTACTTCCAAACCTTTAGTTCCGAGTACTATTATATTAGCATAAAAATCTATGCCATGGATTCAGATAGGGACGGCTTTGCAAATTTGCCTAGCCTTGGTGGTTGATCCGGGGATTTGAACAATCATAACATGATTTAGTTTGGTTGGTTGAATTTTACTAGTGCATGCAAATTCTTCGGTGACAAATGAGTGCGACGCACCAGAATCAAACAACACTCTAGCAAGTACTGAATTAACATAAAACATACCCAGCACGACGTCTGGCGCTTCCTGAGCTTCTTCAGCATGCATGAGAAAAAGACGACCGTTGTGGTTGAGCGAATTCCCTGGGGCAAATCTTCTTCCAGGCTGAACACGACGCTGCTGCTGAGCTGGGGCATTGGTATTGGGGGCTGCGGCATTCTTCTTGTTGGGGCACTCGTTGGAGTAGTGACCCTTATTTCCATAGTCATAACAAGTCACTTGCGACTTGTCCTTTGCTGCAACAGGCACAACATTGCTTCCAGTCCTCGGGGCAGTGTTGGTGTTGGCGGTAGCATTGTTGTTGAACTTGGGTGGGGCACGGTTGAAATTGCTAGGGTTGCCGGGGTTGTTATGATTTCCTCCGGGCCTAGGGTTTCCACGGTTGGGATAAGTCGGACGGTTCATCGGGGGTCTGTTGGTTCTCGGGGAAAATCCTGGGGATGGGTTAGGGCGATACTTTGGGGTCTGATGGGTTCCTGGCTGATGCATCATGCGACGCTTGCGGTTCTCATTGGCTTGGTTGATCTTTCCTTCCATCTGGATGGCAGAGTCGACAAGAGCTTCAATATCAGCAAAAGGGATATTGACTAACACAGTCTGCATCTCATCGTGCAGACCATTCAGGAATCTCTCTTTCTTCTTGGCTTTCGTGTCGATCTCATCCGGGGCATACCTAGCTAATGACAAAAATTTGTCACGGTATTCTACTATGGTCATCCTTCCTTGCTCCAGTTCTTTGAACTCATCTCTCATTCTCTTGATCAAACCCGGTGGCACATGGGTTCTGCTGAACTTGATCTTGAATTCCTCCCAGGTCATCATCTGTCCTCCAGTCATTGCACGCACACTGTTCCACCATGCCCTGGCATCTCCGGCTAGATAGTGGGTGGCGAACAGAACTTTCTCGTTGGCTTCCACTCCGGCGACTTCTAGGTTATTTTCCATGGTTTGCAGCCAATCGTCGACATCTAGGGGCTCTTCTGACTTAGTGAAAACAGGTGGGTTGGTATTCTAGAAATTCTTGAGCTTAGATCCATGGTTGTCCTGATTTCCTTGGCCTTGGTTGTTGTGGGCTAGCTGAGCTATCTGCTAAAGGGTGGATAGGTTGGCTTGACGTTTGGCTCTTTCGGCTTCGTGGTCAGAAACCAACATTTGCAGGATCTGCAACATCGGGTCCGGGGATGAACCACTTCCTCCACGTGGCATCTGAAGATTGAGATAGATCATGAGAAAAGAGGGAAATTTCTAAGGTTCTGGGACTTTGAAAAGTTTTTAAAGTTTGACTCAGATTTTCTAGCAACTTGCTTTTCATTCATTCATTCACACGATACAAACACACACCATAAAACAAGAAAAACAGATGGTTTTAAGAACCATTCTGGAAACTACGATACAGTGGGACCGAATACTACTCACTACGCTAGTGCTCAAGTGCTGCTACTCCTCGGAGTCAGTGTAGTCGTCATCCTCATCATCATCGTCGTCATTGATGAAGGCGAAATCATCCTCATCGGTGAAGAAGTCCATAGCCTGATCCTCCAAAAAATCATCATCATCGCTGAGATAGGAGTAGGGGTCTCCACGAAGATCCTCTCCGGCATTCTCCCTTTCCTACAACTGCATGTCTCTCTCATGGATGGTCTCCTCCAAAGCCAAGATACGGTGGCGAAGATCGGCAATGATGCGCTCCTTCTTGTCAAGCTGACGGCGACGAGACTTGCGATCCTTTGCTAGCATGGCGATGGTCTGATCCTTCGTCTTGATGATGGCGGACTTGTGGTTGGAGTAGTCACGGCAATTGTCCAATTCTTGCTGACGATCGTACATCATGAAGCTAAGGTGGTCCAATTGAGTCTTCAGCTCGGGGTGGTATGGGGCTTCCAGTGGTTGTCCATTAGCATCACGCCTTGGGCAAAACTCAAAGCGGGTACCCTTGATCTGGTTGATACTCTGCCCACACAGACAGGCAAGAGCTTCCTGCATGGCCCTGGCAAGTCCATCGAGCCAGTTGTTCTCTCCTAAGGTAAACTGAATTCCCTCGGCAGTGGGAGGTTCAATCTTTCCTCGGAGACTTGCAACAATTAGCCATTGCAGATCTTCTCCTCCTTGATCATTGAGCTGAGCTTCGAAGAACTCGGGGTGCGGACGCTCCAGAAGTTCTGAAAGCTGGTCCAAATCCCTCTCAAAGATAAGGTCTCCTCCATTCCCCAACTGATAAAACTTGCTGTACTTCACGTCCATCTATAAGAATATAGGATGAGTAAGTTAGTAGAGTGATCCAGTGTGTCAAATTATATATATTTTGCAAGAGTTTTTGAGGGACATGAATTTTCATGAAGGAATCAAAGTGATAAGAATGGGAATAAGTTTTTGTAAATATTTTCTTCTTTTGGTTTTGAAACTAAGTTTTTGATTCAAACGTCCAGTCTAACTAGGGTCTCCTATGGTCAGGATGGCTCTGATACCAACTTGTCAACACCCGGATTTTTAATCCCAGATGCCTGTTATGCCATACATCGCAATCCCAGGATTACCATTTTTGCGAGACATAACAGAATTGGATACCATAGTACATCATCCATTACAAACCATACATAAGGTCTTACACAAATAAGGATCTCATGATCCAGTTCTTAATACAACTCAAGCAGCGGAAATACGTAATAATAAAGGTAGCGTAGGCGAAGCTCCATCTTCGGGGTCATAGACAATGCTGACGATGGGAGATGATCCTAGTTATCGTAACCTTCCTGGGGTCCATCATCCTGGTACTCCTCTTCATAGTCTGGCCACGGGAATAGCCAGGGACAAAGCCATGAGTACTCTTTAAGTACTCGCAAACTAATACTAACAAGTGAAGGGGGTTTTTGTAATAGGGCTCTAAGCTCTAGGGTTGTTGTGCAAAAAGCCAGATTTACCTCTACTAAGTTCAGAAGCAAGAGAAGGCTAGTCACATTTTATAACACCTAAGTGGGAACTTGTATCTCATGCCACAACTCCGTTGTGGTCAAGTCAAATTCTCCGATTCATTTCACAAGTCATTTTGAAAACATCTGACGGGGGAACAGTATGGCCACTCCAACTATCCATAACCGCAGACGCAGCTATTCCAATAGTTTGACACTCTGCAGAGATTGTACACTTTCACTACAACATTCAATACATCCGTCAGGAACAAATCCTGAATTCACCATACTCAGTATGCGGATAATCAATCCTAACCTTTCAATTACACGCCCTAGTATAGGCACCTCTCCTGTGAGTTTGGCCTCCCAACCATGACCAACTGTCATCTTGGGTACTACACAGGTGGACAATCTTCACAAGGTAGCCTCAGCTCAGACCTTGGCCGTGAGGTAACCAATACTAAGGTATATAAGTTTCCAGTCAAGCCCTACCCAATTTTCGGGTATTGTGGTTGTACGGTAAAATTGGAATGGTATCGCATCCAGACAACCATCAGTTTTATAAAGGGCTAAGGCTCATGCCTCAACATTTTCATCACCAAAATCATCCGGTGTTCGGAAACACATGTCAAAACATCTCAGTAGAATGATCCATCATTCTAAGGTTTTCATAACCATTTTCACCAAGTATTCCCATCTAAAGTTGATCAAGTTTTATGCTTAGCACTAGCATCTACAAATGGGAGTGAGTACTAATGAGGGGTGATAAACAAGTGGAGTTTCAACTAAGTACCACCTCATGCCTTAGGATGATATCAAGATTTTCTAGCTTAGGCCAAATTTTATGCTCTTTATGCAACCTTCAAGTATCTTCCTAGAATCTACAAGTTACTTCAGTAAACTCTAAGTAAAAGATTTGATATAGAAAATAAATTAGAAAGCTTGCAAGTAAAACTAGGATTGGGTATCAAGTGGGTATGATCACATATGCTTAAGGCATATAGTTGGCATGGTAACAAGTAAGTATTTGTTTGCATCAGTAGAGTATCTTGCAAGTGTTATATTGCACATTCAACTAGTAGTATTAGGCTTGCCTTGTGCAGAGCAGTGGTTGAAGTTCTCCTCGGCTTCTTCTTCGTAGTATCCTCCTTTCTCCTCGTATCCTTGGTCGGTACTAGCGTCTATGAATAAATACGAGGTACACAATCACCAAACAATACTTAACTATGTGCATTCATCACACAAAGGGGTCCTATAGATGATCTAGCATCATCACTAACATTACAAGACTAAAGCATTTGTCTTAAAGATTTTAGTTTTAGAAAAATAATTTCTACTCATTGAAAAACTACTTAAGATTTAATATTCTCCAAACAAAACATGGGATCATGTTGACACATGTCATCACCACATATTTTAGTCTATGGGAATGTGATTTAAAGTGGTGTCACAATTTAATAAGGTTTAACCTTTTTATTTTAAATAAAATAAGTGACTAGAAATGCCTATGTGGCATTCTTTTATTACTTGAACATTATTTCTGTAAGTAAACCCATATATTTTTATATATTCTAAAAGGTATGATCAATTGTGATTTTTTAGAGTTGGAATCAACTCAAAAGCTCTTATGGTTTAAATTTGAAAAATGTTTAAATGCAGAAAAGCTTCTGCCTTGTTATTTTTACCAAGGGTGATCTACAGATCCAAATGGCTTGAATGCAACGGGCTTGGATTCAGAATTTCCAGTCCTTTCTAACAAAATTAGTTTTATTCAATTTGGTTCACTGAATCGAGTTGGGTTGATTTTTGAAACTAGGTACAAAACTGTGTTTGAATGAAAATGGAAAAATCCAAATTCAAACGAGTGGGCTGCGCGGGAAAGGTTAACGGGCCGGCCTGCTACGCACAGCGCTTACGCAGGCTGGTTAAGTTGCTATCCCCACGCGTCAGTGAGACAGGGGGTGCGAAGCGGTACGGGGCAATGTGGTGCGTTGGATCTAGTTCTAATCCAACAACTCTGGTTCATCGTCCACGTCGGGCAGCGCAGGCGAGACAGAACCCTAACGCGGCAGGTGGGGGTCGTGGGAGGCTCACCGGGGCTCAGGCGAGGGTCAGCGATGCGGGGGAACGACGAAGTCGATGACGGCGAACCTCCTGGTACCGACAGCTTCTCCTGGGGCGGCTCCAATCGCTGGCTCCCTTCTTCTCCAGCAGCGGCGGGCTCCGGTGAAATTCTGGTGATGCGCTGCTCGCCTTGCTCCGGGAACGGGGTGGAACGATCAGTGAGGAGAGGGGAGTGGAATGGTGTGAAGAGTTTGAGCGGGGGAGGCCTCTATTTATAGTGGCGAGAGGGAACCGACGGGCGCAAGCTGAGCTCGTCGTGGTCGACGGCACAGAAGGCTATCGGCATGGGCGATGGCAGGGGGCGGTGCTGTGCTCCCTGGCGAAGCTCAACGACATGGTGGCGAGGCGTGGGCGGTGCGGATTGGTCGGAACGCTACGGTGATGTGCGCTGGTCCGACGGAAGATTTAGTGGCGCACAACGCGCGTGGTCCGCGCGGCGGCGAACGGGCGTGTCTGCGGGGTTGCTGGGACGGTGGTGATTGCATATGCACGCGACGAGGGCGGCGCGCTGTCTGTGGGTGTCTGTCGAGCGTGGCGCACGTGGCGCGCTCTCGGCATGGGTGCAGAGCGGCTTGGCATGGTCTATGTGTGTGGTCCAGGGGCTGGCATCGCTCACGGCTGGGACAGGGAGTGGCGGTGGGGTGCTAGCTTGCTCCCAGACAAGGTTGGCGAGGCTAGTGCTGCTTATAGCTTGCTGTCCACACTGGGGTGACAATGGTGCACTCGGGTTGTTCACCATTGATGACAAAGGCTAGCTTACAGTGGTGCTAGAGATTATTTAAGGTTGTTAGATGATCTACTAAGGCTAGTGGTGTCCAGAGAGGGGACAAGTTAGGCCCAAAACACTGCACATTATAGTGTTTTGATTTTTTTTATTTGAATCAGCAAGATGTTTGATGAAATGGCCGTATGAATTCAAGTTTTGAATTTTGAAAAGATTTTTGGTGGGTGTGCTAGGCATGTGCTGGTGAGTCTGTGGATGCTTTGGTTTTGAAAGTTGAGCTTGTTTGAGTGGTTTTTGAAAAAGTGGGATCTTCCCATATGATATAGATTCAATTTTGAACTGTCCTTTAAACTATGTATTCAAATGTTTTTGGATGATCACAAGGTGGGCCTTGGTACTCTGTTATGAGTACTATCAAGGGGTGCAAAGATCCATACAAGTTTCTATTAAGTTTTGAAAGTTAGAGACAGCCAAAGTAGGCATGGGAGTTAATTTGGCCAAAGTGACCATTCCCTTATTTTGTTTGTTTTGATTTATTTGTCTTTGGGAAAAGTGTGGGGATTGTTTAGATGATGTTTATTTCACCTAAGAATCCTTTTACATGCAAAGAATCACACAAGCAAGGCAATTCAAAAGAATCCAAATTTGGAATGCATACACACATGCATGCTTTCATAGTTTTAAATAGAAAAGTTTTTGTTAACCCTAAATTTGATGATTAGAGTTTGATGATCCAAGTTTAGTATTTTTGGGATGTTACAGAATCCCATTAACCAAGGTGGCTACCCTCGAGGCAAACGCATCCAGCGTCTCGTCTCCTCCCATCTCTAGATTCTCGTACTTCTTCTGCAAGGTTTGTAGGATCGCCCCGCGGACGCGCTCGTGCCCAAGATTTAGCGTCTTGAGCGCCTCCCACACCTCCTTTGCAGATTTCTTCGAGATTAGCTGCTGCATCACGTCCGCCGGCATCACCGAGCCGATGGCCGTGAGCGCCTGCCGGTCCTTGAGGTACTTTGACGCGCCCTTCTTGTACTCGTCGCCGCGGGGATCGACAGCCTCCCAGATATCGTTGGACTCCGTCGCCCACTCCATCTGGGTCGCCCATACTGTTTAGTTGCCGCAGTTGTACCGCGGGTACTGCGACGACACCGATGCACCCGCAGCCGCACCGGAGTACTCGCCCACCTCCTTCGACGTCATGACCTCCCGTTACTAAGAGATCCTCCACGAGGCTCTGATACCAATTGTTGGCCCAACCTCAACACCGAGTGCAGTCCGGCGTGACGATGATGATCCGACGAGTTCACGCACGTACGATATGATCGGCCTAGCACTTTCAGCTAGCTAGCTGATCAAACCCTCAACTCACACGAGTACGTGAAAAACAATGTTGATGGCTACAGGGACGTATCACTCATGTTTACTTCTTTGATTGAATCTCACGTTGGCTTTACAAGGCATTTATATGGTATATAAATACCCAGCTAGACATGTAGGTCCAATCAGAGTCGGTGGTGGAAACCTGCTTCTACTCGGTCTTCTACATAGGACACACACATGCACACGACACCATTCCGGTGTCCTATCAGGATTATTATTCCTAACACCAGCCGTGCATCTAATCTGGGAAACGGTTGCGTCGGCCCGGACGCACGCGAACATCTCGGGTGTCCTGCCCGCGCCTACCACTGGCCCATCCGCCAGACACTGTGGCATTTATTCAGACGCGCGTAGCGGCACCGATTCAGATGTAACCGTGGCATCAATTCAGAGGCGCCATGATCGCTGGGTAGCGCGGTGCTTGTAATAATAATGGCGATAGATGATTGCATCGTAGACACTTCAATGCCGTCTCTTTGGCCTCCGCGTGGGCATCCGATGCCGGCCCTTTTTTAACTGGCCGTTCGCGGCCATCTTCTCCCTACAGAACACCATCCTCTCCTCCTCCTTTTCTCTCCTCCTCCTTTTCGTTCTCCACTACCTATAGCTAGCCATGGCTGGCGACGCAAGATCGAGGGAAGGGCGCGAAAGCCGTGGACGTCGAGGGGGCGTGGAGTACGCGGACAAATCACCGCGCCACCACGCCACCACGCTCTCCCTCAATGCCGCCGTCGCCCGAAGATTTCGACCCAGGCACCCAGTCCGCCGTGGCCATCCACCTCGGAATGTCGCGTGACAGGCTGCTCCAGCCCCGCGGGTTCGTGACACTGATAAGCAATGCGCCGCCCCTGCTTGTCATGCTATGGGAAAATGGCTTTAGGACCAGTAGGTACCCGAACGATCTGCAGTTCGACCACCTCGGCCAGATGTACCTCGATAACGGCTGGGAGTGCTTTGCCCGGTCGCACCAGGTCAAAGCGGGCAACATCCTCGTCTTCAAGTACGACGACAAAGGAAGTTCGGCGTCAGCGTCTTCGACCACACCATGTGCCATCGCTTCTACCACTCTGACTCCTCCTCCGACTCCAACGAGTAGGCTAGGCTATGCGCGCGCCATGTATGATGTATCAATGTAGGCATTGGCCATTTACAATGAAAATCTTTATTCGACCGGCAAATATATTACAAACAAGAGTACACCAGGTCGCCTACTGGTCGACCGGCATTGGCCATACTAGCTAGGCGCCGCCTATGGGTCGGCAAGGCCCCATTCTACGCTGAGAGAGCGGTAGATCGCTTTCTGCGCCTGCAGCTCTTCTTTGATTGGGAGGGGGGCACGCAGGTAAGCGTCGTCGGGATTGGCCTGCAATGCTTCGCGGATGTCATCACGCACTTCCATGAGTGCTAGACGCTGGCGGTGCTTCGGCAGAAAGACGCGGTTCATCATCTCGAACAAGAAATGCTCGCCAGTGGTCCTGTTGTAGTCATAGTGAGAGCGGCGCGACCGCAATGGCATATGGAATATATGCAGGCGCCCTGGAATCAGAGGAGGCTCCACGTCCGGTGCCATCGGCGGGTTCGGCCACCACGAGGGCACCACTTCTCTAGGGTTGCCACGGAACTCGTCGGGACGACGATGGCCATGCATGGTGGTTTTTGTGTTGTGGGATGGTGCGGGCCTGGTCCAAGATATCTCGGCGGCCCTTCCCTTTTTATGGCTGCGACTAGACGTGGCGTGAAACGCCCAGAACCGGTAGAAAGCGGCGGGAAAGAGAGGCGGGAGACGGCGTGGCGGCGGAAAGACACTAGAAAATACGCCGGTGTTCGCGCTAGCCAAACTCGGACTGATGAGTCGCACCGCTGGACGTGGTCGGCCGGACAGGCCGGACCCCCTCCCCATTCGACCGTGGCCCGATCCAAACGAACAGAAACGAACCGTTTAGGGTGACCGGATAGATCGGCCTGGTGGAGATGCCCTTAGTACTCGTTAATTTCACATTACTTACATCGTATATGAGCTTCAGAAGAGAAAAGAAAAAGGAGAGTCGGTTTTTGACCAATGGAAGTTTTCTCAAGTCCACACTTTTGGTTGTAACCTGCTAAAACTTTTGAAATCATCAGTTCGCTTTTGGATTATAGCTTGTTTCAAAGCGATTTTCCATGCATGGGTGCATGCTTCTTGTAGGATCATCATTATATATAATTGCCCATTTTTTTGGGAAGTTATATATAGAGGATCAACTTGTGTACTTTAGCAAGCGTAGTGTTGGAGAATAATACTTCTTGTAGGACTCTCTCATGTATGCAAAAGCTCCGAAGGCTGGAGGGGGGGAGCTGCCGTGGAGGCGTTTTGGCGGGTCGGGGAAACGGCGCGGCCTGCTCTGGGTTGCGGGCGGCGCATGGTGGCTCGACGGAGGCCGTATGGGTGCGCGTGGGCTAAATCTAGAGCCATCTCGGCCAGGTCGGCCCTCGGCAGGGGCGTCGTGGTAGGCAGCGGTCAAGGTGTGGTGCTGGGATCCTGCTGGGCGGCGGCTCTGGCGCTGCTACGGTGGTTTCCGGTTTGGTTCTCTCCCTTTTTGCCTGCTCGATCCGTCCTCCGGGAACCGGCCGGCGGTGTGGGTATCACTTTGTCGGATCTAATAAAGGTGGTGGTCCTTTGATTTCTTTTGCAAGAAGACGAAGATCTGCTTGATGTCTGTCCTCCTTGATCTAGTCTGGAGAGGCGGGTTCTGTAAGCCTCCGCCGGCGAACTCCCATGGGCGTAAAGATTGCTGGATGGAAGGTATTCGGTCGCGCGCACCTTGTTATTCTGGCCGTTTGGTTTCAGCGGAAGCGTTGCGAAGCTCTGTTGTTTGTTCCCACCAAGCGCCATGCTTTGAGCCATGGTGATGTCAGATGCGGAGAATGTCAGAAAAGCGGAAATTTGAGGGTAGCGATGGTGATTTTTGTTCTTGTAGCGACGGAGATCTGGCTGCGTGATCTGGTACTCGTTGCAGCGACTGTTGATACGGGAAGACAACACAGGGGAGTTTCTAGTCTTATCTTGCAGGGTGAAAATCCAAGGTCTGACCTTAGCTGGTTGTGTCTGTCAATGACCTTGTTGAAGGCATTGTTTTGTGAGTAAGGATTTTCTCCAGGGTGAAAACATATGACCTTTGGTCGGTCAACGATGGCGCTTAGGCACTGTTTCCTTCTTGAAGGCGTTGTTATTGGAGTGGAGGACTACTGGTGTTGTTCTGATAGTGTCACTGTCGTTTCTTTGAGGATTAGTTCTCTGTAGCGGAATTTTTCTTTTTTGTAATTTCTCTTTCTTTTTCTGAGCTGTGTGCATCCGTAGAGCCGCTAGGGCATGCGTTGTTGCAGAGGCTGGGTATAATTGGTGTCCTTATGATATTAATATATACTCTTTTTCAAAAAAAATATGCAAAAGCTAAAATAGCAAAAATTAAAGTTAATCATGTACGTCCCTTTTATTCCCGTTTGACGGAAAATAGAAGTGACTGCGAAGGTGTTCGCAGAAAGAATGTTCTTTTAGTTTCACCAATATGCATTTACATTTTCGCCATGTATTCTCTTTCTTAATTAACTTGATCTATTGTATCAGTCCAAAGAGTCTAATTTTTGTATCATGCATGTATTCTTTTTCTTAGCTTGATCTATTGCGGTACCTAAGGTGGGTATATTGTCCATGAATATGTGCACACGTAGATATCTAGTTCATTGGAATTTTGGTTTGGATTGTATTTTCTACTCGTTGATTTTCGCCGGTGGATACCGGCAAACTCCTTGGTCGTGCATGGCATATATTTACTACGTCCTCTGATCCATAATAAGTGTTAGAGATGTAGTACATACCGACACTTATTTTGAATCGGAGGAAGTACATGAATGCCTCGTGGATATCCGTCTGACAAGTGAGATCTACATGGGAGTAATGAACAATGGAGACAGTCCCAAACCATGTTGCTCGCCATATTTCTACATTCTTTTATGCACCAATTGTTGGATTTTTGGGCCTCCGCCAGAGATGCTCTAAGTACATTGGCGATGTCGTGTCACATGGCCTCCGTTTGATTGAAGAATTTTCCTAGGGACAATTAAGTATTTTTATTATTTTTATTGTGTTGTTGTCCATGTCGATGCACAAAAGAATACTTGTATACTTACTTTTATTTTTTGTTGTCCTTGCCGATGCACAAAATATGTTAAGTATTTTTCTAGGGACAGTTAAGTATTTTCTATTACTTTAACAAAATATGACATGCCAGCTCTACGTTTCATGGAGATTAAGTATGGCAGATAAGACTGAAACATCATAGTTTGGTGACCGATATCCGCACTGATCAAATTCATTAACCCCCTTAATTAGTTAGAGCAACTCACACTTGCACTATAAATGTCAAATTTATCAATCAATCCTGTCCTTCAGACAGATTCAGCAAAATGTCGCAATATTGGTACTTTGCTAGTACCTTTTTTCTCCTGGACAAAGCAAAGCATTCGTAGGCCAAGGCTCCGAAAGAAACCCGACAACCATCCCAGCTAAATCTCCAAGACAATTAGATAATCTGTTATAGCTTGAAAATGTTTGAATTAGTAATTTATTTCTGCTTTCCAATCAAAGAATAATTAAGGCCACATCAAGTAGTTAGGTAGACAGGACGTGGATGGTTTCCTTCTAAGGATAACGATGAAGTAAATCTATAGATGTACACGTAGTACACTGATAAATACATGTACTAAATCCAACTTAATTTGCACCAACCGACATGTACAGGTAGCTTCGTTCGTGAACTGCACTGGTTTTCATCAGTTCTGCTGAGAGTGCGAATTCTGCATTAAGTACACAGACTGAAACCATGCGCTCATCATCAAATTTGTTCATGTTTACAGTTAATCTCTTAGCTCGAGCTAATAAACTATTCCTCTGCTCAAAAATATAAGACGTTCTTTTTTCTAAGAAAAATATATAAGACGTCCTGGCCTGGTAGACCATTTTAGCGTATCAAACGTCGTATAATTTGGAACGGAGGCAGTATCTCTGAATCCCAAGTATAGTTCATTGATTCTGTGTACAAGTGTTTAATGTACTAGTGTATTACGCCACCATATATATGTCCATGCCAGCTGATTCGTACCTGAGTTCAGATAGAATTCATGGAGGCAAATGAATGTGGGTGATGGGGAAGGAGTAGAGTGCAGCCCAAGCGAGCAACCAACTTAATCAATCTTGTACTTACCACGAGAGCCATCTGCAACGCGGCAAAAAAAGAACGAAGAAAATAAGAGCATAGACAATTCGGTACTACTGAAAATGTCCGAATGTAGATTCCTACCGGGCCATCGCATTGGAAGAAAGGCTATTTCCGTTTCTTCCACTTTTAGTTTCGGCCCAGGTCTAACATATAAGGCGCCTTATAACTTTGGATGGTCAACGACCTACAACTTCGACTATGATTTATGTTTACAACATGTCTACAAAATTAGTACAAAAATATATAAAATGAAGGAAGTTTGCAAGACGGATCCAACAATACCATTTATACATTCTCAGACCATATAATTTAGTATATAGTACTGGTCAAAGTCATGTAAGTTGTGTATCAAATACCAGTAAAAAAGAAAAATAGCGTGACTTAGATTTTGGACTGAGGCAACACAAAAAAAGAGACTTGTCAAGATATCAGTGTAAACAAGACCATTTTGTCAAAAAGACATGTCCTTTTAAAGAAAAATATCATATGACATTCCCATGTTCCTAAGAGCATAGGATGAATTGGCTATGATTTTTATGTAGTGTAGAATGTGTTGGAATAAGTTCAGAGTTCAGACTAATTTGGTTTAGTGTTCAGAAGTTCAGATTTTGTGTTTTTTCAGTTTTTAATAAAGTTACAAATGAACTTCTTGACGATATCATTAATTTCTTGCTTATATTTTGTTCTTCGAGTTTGCCGTTTGACTTGTTAACAATCAACGCTATATATCTTCGCATTCGTTCAGATGGGACGCCTCTGAGCAGACTCTGTTTCGGTTTCAGTTTTGATTGATCAAGTCTGTTTTGGTTTTAACTGTACGTACCAGATATGGCCTCGAAATCTCCTTATATTCTGGCCAACGATTTAATCTTGTTATCTAAGAAAACTTGCTGGCCAAGAGATAAGATTTTCTAGTTGAGAAGGAGACTATATAATGTTGAAATTTGGTGTATATTGGGCTATTGGCCCATTAGACAAATTCTAAATATTCTCTTTAGCCCACTTGTATATGGCAGCATATGGTTGTGCTAGTGGTGCTAAAGTTTAGGCCCACATTGCTAGTTGAAGGGGAGTTGGACCACCTTATATACTAGAGTGTTGCACCACTCACTAAGGTGTGACAAGAAGAGTAGCCCTCGCGCACTCCTCCTCCGCCCGCCTTGACGCCAAGGCAGCTGCTGGTTATGGAATCTCGAGCCGAGCTTTATTTTGCTTGTTGGGAAAACTGACTATGGGTTATTAACTGACGCGTTAATTACAGCCGTTTCCAGTTTTTATGGACGTGGTTGTTACCGACTCGGACGTGGGCTGAGCCCACGATCTTCCTAACCTGCACTATATAAGCGTCCGGGGCTAAACCTAATCGACACTGTATCAATCCACACATGTGCCTACCTCCAGAACCTTGCGCCGCCGCTTTCGTCTTCCCCATCCCGGCTTGCGACGTGCACCGCAGATCGGAACAGTAGGCCTCCGGAACCCCGCCTCTCGTGAACCTGTACGGGTGTAGCACCCCGGATAAAATCTCTACTAGAAAATCGTTGTTGTTATACTTTGTGCATCATCATCATACCATCATGCATACTTTGAATCGTTTCTATGCGGGTTTGGCGGGAATCGCTGAAACTTGCATAGGGTCGATTCTGAGGGTGTTACAGAGTGGTATCAGAGCTCAGCAGTTACGATACCCCACTGGTCCAGCCGGTAGGATAACCTAGCTAACGGTCGTCATAGAGTGTCTAAACTATTTTGGAAAAATCGGTTGGATAGATCTGATTAGGTCTGCTTTTACTTCTTACCCCTCTGCTATTCTCTTCTTACCTCTGCGTGTTTTGCATCTGCTCTCTTATCTTTTCTTCGAGTCCAGGATTTCTCGTGGTTGGGTTTCCGTCGTACCTTTAGGGTTTCGTTTCCGTCCTCTTGTAACGGTGCTTCGACATCCGGCATTCACGCTATCTGATGAATCGTTCATCTGTTGTATCCTTAGGTGGACCCAAAAATCCACTAAATTTTTTTTCTTTGTATCTTCCGGTGTTCTTCGACCCGACGACATCATCTATGTCAGATTCGATGAAGGACTTGCATCACTCCTCTGTTTCCGAACATCGCTTGAACTTCCGTCTGAATTCCGAGAGTTGGTTGCATAGTTCGCTGTTTGTGTACGGAGTAGTGCTTTGGGTGCGCGATGGACTGATCACCATCCGACTATCCTTATCATCCGCTTTTGTACATTGAATGGTGAATCGATGCAATTATACTCCTTTCACGGAAGTTAGAGGTGGCCTTACCTTTTGAGACCTCTACCTTCGTCCTTTGTTATCCGGAGTGTACTCGCAACGAAAGTGAGCAACGACCCCTTGATGGTGGTGTCGACGATTTCAAGATGGAGAAAGAACCCTTGTTAGTGGTGTCGCGAAGATCTACACAAAGTACGAAGGATCATATCGTCGGCCTTCTTCCACGTATCATGAGGCGGATCTCAAGGGCGAGATCCATTGTTAGTGGTGTCGAATTGTAGCACCCCAGATAAAATCTCTACTAGAAAATCGTTGTTGTTATACTTTGTGCATCATCATCATACCATCATGCATACTTTGCCTCGAATTATTTTGTAAAACCCTATATTATTTTCTACATTACATTTTCCCTTTTATTCTATTTCAATTATGTAAAATTATTTACAAAAATAATTTTTTATAAAACAAAAGAAACAAAACAAAATATTTTAAATAAAGAAAACCTCGACCTAAGCCGGCCAGGCCCAAAGGCCCAGCCGGTTGGACCCAATCTAGACCAAACCCTAGTTTATCCTAGACAAACCCTAACCCTAACCTAATTCCCCAAATCCCCACCCCACCGCCGTCGCTGTACGCGGAACCACACTCTCCGGCTCGGCCACGCTCACCTGAACATGCACCTCTCCTCGCTCTCGCACTGGACCCACCACCCCGCCTCGCACCGAACCCCACCTGCCTCGCGATTTCTCCCCAACTCTCGTCTCGCCCGCCTAGACCCCCGTCTTCCCCGCTCGCTCCTCTCCCCTCTGCTTGTCCCCGCCGCCGCTTGCGGTATCCCCTCTCTCGAGCCAGCACAGTCGCCTCTCCTACCTCGGACTGGCCTTGTTCCCGAGGTCTCTCGCCTTCCCCCGTGCGTCTGCAGCAGAGTTCCTACCGCCAGCGCCTCTCTCCGGCGCCGCCCCTCCTCCTTGCACCGGCCCCTCCACCCGAGCTGCTCCCCGCCGCCTCCTTCCTCTCTTCAGATCCGCCACCCCTGCCGCCTGTGTTACCGCCAGCGACCATGACGCGTCCGCCGCCGACAGCGCACCGCCATTGCTCGCTCGGGCTGCCGCTCGGCACGTCGGAGCGCCATGACCTCGCCTTTTTGGTGCTCCTCTATGTGGCCTTGGCCGCTATCGTACGTGCAAGGTGGATGTTCATCTGTGTTGCAGTGCTGTTGTGTACTCAACTCAGTCGACCTCGCGAGTTCCTGTGGTTTTGTGCTCGAGCCTAGGCCAGGATATGTTCCTGTTGTTGTGGTGATACCATGAAGACGAACCCGAGAAGATGGTGTGGTAGCGTTGACGTGATGTGAGTGCCACCTTCCAAATACAAGGTCGACACCGACACGCCAATCGAAGCCACGAGATACCTCAAGTTCCCCTACACGGACACGAAGATCGCCTACATGGACCCGATGGCTGAGACGCTGAAGACCCGATCCCGGATCCGAAGTCTAAACCCTGGCACCGACTTCATGTTCTCCTTCACGGATGCAAGACCCCGTTCCCGGAGGTGAAGACCGACCCGGCCGAGACCGACCCCGTCGAACCCCTAACCAAGATCGCCGATACCCCTATGTGTGACCCCTTTTCCGAGCCCCATATTTTTATAATATGATATTTCACTTGTTGCATCTAAAATTGTCATGCTTGCATACATATCATGTGGCTTGGGGGCTTTTGCCGATTCACCTCATAATTAAATATGGAGACCATATGCGGGCGATTCTAGTCCAATATTGGTCTCATTTAAATTTGTGTAGGGAACCGGTGTTATATTTTGCCTTGTTAAGACAACATTTAAATTGCGGGGTATCTAAACAACATAAGTCACCTAATTAAATTTCGGGACCCCGGTTCCGCTTAATATGGCCTAATTGCATCGCACCTTTGCCATGTCATACATCATACATGTATCATGCCCGATCTTCTGCCGTAGTATTAAATAGTGCATCCGGTGTTTCTTCTAGTGCTTTGCTTCTTCACGGATTAGGCCGATGAGTTGATGCGAGTGACGCCCGTTCTTCGGATGAACCTTCGGCAATGTTTTTCAGGCGAGCATTCTCCCTCTTTCTACCTATTTTACCTTTCTAGTCTTTATTTCCTCCTATTGATCTATTGCTATCTATGTCGCGATGCTCTAGTTTTCGTACCCGTGATATCCCTTGCAACCTTATATTGCTTTGGACACATCCTATTACCTGTTGTTTGATAGATAGTCGGCCTTGCGTGTCGTAGTTGCTTGCTCAAGTGCTGTTGCGCGTCGTCAAGTACCACAATCGTTGAAAGACTGCCATATGCTTTATGTTGGAGATGATTATAACTTTAATTACCGTTTAATAACTAAAATTGAAGTAAGTAAATAATGCAGAGGCACAGGTGGGCAATAGATGTTATTTGGTTTTTAACCGTCCACTTGTGTCCCGTAGGACCCCGAGTACTTGATACCTGTTCTTTGAATATTCGCACTATCCGCATGTGGGACCATGAATCCCCCTAGCCAGAGCTTGAGTCATATTTATTTCTTGGGGCCACAAAGTAGTTTGGGGCTTTATTACTATCCTGTACTTATGCCATGTTTTACTGCTTATTTACGATTGCCCGTGGAGCGCCTGTACTGTTTAGGAACAAATGTGGAATGTTTTCGCGTTATCGACAAGCCCAGTCACACTTTCGGGTTCCCAGTCGTTTACAGCCATTGGCACAAACCTCTGAGTCCGTCTCGGAGCCGACCAACTTCATCGCGGGTAGCTTGTTGGGGTGGCCCCCTGAAATTTATATGAATCTTGCAATTGCTCTGTCGTGATGCCTCGTTGAGTTTTTATTGGTTTTGCTCGAGGTTGATCGTGCGTGTGTTGCTATTTGTGCCCCCCCTGCAGGGTAAAACTTTCTGAAAGCCGTGTCCGCGGTTATGAACGACTTGGAGCACAGTATCACGATCATAGACAACTATAACTAAAGTAGTGCTATAAATTTGACTTTATAATGACTAGTAATTAGCTTCACTATAATGGAATGGCTAAATAAAAGTGCCAACAATTGCTGGTTTGGGTTGTCACCTGTTACCATTGTATCTGACTAGTAAGTATTGCAACTACAACGGAATGGCTAAATAAAAGTACCAACAACTGCTGGGTTTTGGGATGCCTCATGCTATATGTATCTGACTAGTAAGTACTACAACTACAACGGAATGGTTAACTAAAGGTGCCCACTGCTTATTATATCAGGATGACTATCTATACCTGACTAGTAATTGCTGCAACGATAACGGAATAAATAAAACTGCCAACTGTGTGAGTTCCTCGGTTGACTTCCTTGTTTGGTCTCGAGGGGGAAATACCAGGATGGGTATGTTTGGTGGTAGCATCAGGTTGGTTCTGAATAGGTCTTTCTTATCCCTCTCTAATAGCCGACAGTTATATCGAGTCTCTATAGGTTGTTTAGTGCATGCTGCGCTGCCGCTTCAGTCCACCATACCTATGTAGGCGAGGACCGCCGAATTCTAGTCTCGCCTGCAGTAATCGCTCTCTTTTTTCCCTTTGCCCTTTGTCGGCACCCCTTTTGTTTAAGCAGGTTTTGAGATCGACGTCGTTAGCAGGGTTACCCTTCCGGCTTGGCCTGGGCAGGGTTATGGACGCCATTGGTTATTCTTCAGGGCTCTTAGCTCAATTTGCATCTTGTCCGTACTCGGACGCTGTATCGTTTTAAAGGTGATTTGGATCTTTGTATTGTATATCTGTATTCTTGACTCTTTGAGTCGTTGTTGTATATATCTGTTCTATGGGTTCCATCGTGGACTATTGTGTAATGGTATTACTTCGTTTTCCACCCGCACGAAAGTGCCTGGTGGGCACCTTTGAATCGTTTCTATGCGGGTTTGGCGGGAATCGCTGAAACTTGCATAGGGTCGATTCTGAGGGTGTTACAACGGGTGAGGAGCGATCAAGTTTTTGGGGAGCGCTCAAGCGCGACTACTGGCAAACACGACGTCGTCCGACGACGAGTTCCCTGATGACGACTTCTTCCCGGACGTCACCAATCTCTTCGACAACCTCAACATGGGCGACGCTGCTGCGGCTGCTATTCAGCCTACATCGTATGTGATCTTAATCTCTCTCTTTCAGATTATGCTAGAGTTCTTTGTTCTAGCGTTTGGTGTAGATGTGATAGGTTTATCTCCTATAGATGTAATATGTTCATCTACTTTGTTGATATGCATAATTGGTTTTAGTACCGTTTGTATGATCATGATTTATCAGTTTATTATTCGGATGAAATCATATGGATTATTGCTTATATTTCCAACAATCCAAAAACCTGATTTTAGGCAACTGAATTCCACTGGTGTAACCGCGGCTACTAGGCCGCCTCCTTTTGATGGCATGCACTATAAGAGATGGCGCAAGAGAGCAATTCTCTGGTTTGAAAACCTAAACTGCTATAGCGCCACTCTTGGCAAGCCTGAAGGAGATCTTTCCGCTGAGCAGGAAGCGAACTTTAAGAAAGCCGATACCATTTTTATGACGGCTTTGTTCAGTGTTCTTGGGGACAACATTGTTGACCCATATATGTCATTTGATAATGGCAAGGACGCGTGGGAAGCGCTCGAGGCCAAGTTTGGGGTCTCGGATGTCAACCGTATCGTATGTCATGGAGCAATTCTATGACTACAGGATGGTTGATGAGCGCTCCGTCGTTGAGCAAGCTCATGAGATACAATCACTTGCCAAAGAACTTGG
Source organism: Avena insularis (assembly GCA_023614405.1). Classification (NCBI taxonomy): domain Eukaryota; kingdom Viridiplantae; phylum Streptophyta; class Magnoliopsida; order Poales; family Poaceae; genus Avena; species Avena insularis. Next base: position 260,113,503 of record CM042685.1, read on the forward strand.
GCAGTTCAAGTGTTCCTTACCGGACAAATTTGTGGATGGTGGCATTATTGCCAAGCTTCCTCCTTCGTGGAGGAACTTTGCTACTTCTCTGAAACATAAGAGACAAGAGTTTTCCGTTACGGATCTCATTGGGTCTCTTCATGTGGAAGAGAAGGCGAGAGCAAAGGACAAAACTGCTCGAGGACTTGGGGAAGTTCTACTGCCAATTTAGTGCAGAGGAAAAACTTCCAATCCCACAAGTTCAAGAATAAGAACAAAACTGAAGGAAAGGGGAAGTTTGATGGCAAGAACAAGGCCACACACTCAACCAACTTCAAGAAGAAAAATGATAAGAGGAAAGGCTCTTGCCACGTCTGTGGTGATCCTGGTCATTGGGCTCCTAGCTGCCCTAATCGCTTTGACAAGCGTCAACATGGGAACAGCGGCAATGCCGCTAATGTTGTTATTAGCGATACTAAGAGGAAGGATGCTGGGTATGGTATTTTACCTACTATCCTTTCAGTATGTCATTCTCCTGATTGGTGGATAGACACCGGTGCTAATACACACGTATGTTCTGATATTTCCATATTTTCCTCTTATCAGGTCTCAAGGACCTCTTCCGTGCTGATGGGAAACGGCTCACGTGCTTATGTTCATGATGTTGGTACGGTAAATCTGAAGTTTACCTCGGGGAAGACCGTACAGCTGAAGAATGTGCAGCACGTTCCCTCCATCAATAAGAATCTCGTCAGCGGATCGTTTTTATGTCGAGATGGCTTTAAGTTGGTTTTTGTGTCCAATAAAGTTGTAATTTCTAAGTATGTACAATTTGTTGGAAAGGGTTATGAGTGCAGAGGTCTGTTCCGCTTGTCTTTGTCAGACTCATGTACTAAAGTATTAATCATGTTTGCAATGATAATGAGTCCAATATTTGGCATTCACGACTCTGTCATATTAACTTTGGTTTCATGACGCGGCTAGCCAATATGAGTTTAATTCCGAAATTTACCACTGTCAAAGGTTCTAAGTGCCAAGTTTGTGTGCAAGCAAAGCAACCCCGCAAGTCTCATACGGCTGCGGAATCGAGAAACTTAGCACCGCTAGAACTTATACATTCAGATCTTTGTGAGATGAATGGTGTGTTGACAAAAGATGGAAAAAGATACTTTATAACGTTGATTGATGACTCCACTAGATACTGCTATGTTTATCTTCTGAAATCTAAAGATGAAGCTTTGAACTACTTCAAAATCTATAAAGTTGAGGCAGAAAACCAACTTGATCTTAAAATCAAGCGGCTAAGGTCGGATCATGGTGGAGAGTACTTTTCAAACGAATTTGATTTATTCTGTATGGAACACGGTATTATACATGAGAGGACGCCTCCCTACTCACCTCAGTCAAATGAGGTTGCCGAAAGATAGAACCGCACTCTAACTGATTTGGTTAAGGCCATGTTAGATACATCGGGTTTTTCCAAGGAATGGGGGGGGAGGCGCTAATGACTGCGTGTCATGTCCTAAACCGTGTTCCTGTAAAGGATAAAACCATGACTCCATTTGAGGAATGGGAAAAGAAAAGGCTTAAACTCTCTTACTTACGAACTTGGGGTTGTTTGGCGAAAGTCAATATTCCAATACCCAAGAAGCGAAAGCTTGGACCAAAAACCGTTGATAGTGTTTTTCTGGGATATGCTTTTCATAGCATTGGCTATAGATTTTTGATAGTAAAATATGAGGTATCCGACATGCATGTTGGTACAATTATGGAGTCGAATGATGCGACTTTCTTTGAGGACATCTTTCCTATGAAAGGCATGTCTAGCTCATCAAATTAGGAGATGACTAGTTCATCTAGTCAGGAATTTTCTATAATTCCTGAACCCACTATGCCGATAGAACACTCTGATGATCCTGTGGAGGATGACAATGAAGCTCCCAAAAGGAGCAAGAGACAAAGGAATGCAAAGTCATTTGGTGATGATTTCATTGTGTACCTTGTGGATGATACTCCCACTTCTATTTTAGAAGCCTATGCATCTCAAGATCTTTGACTCTTTGGAAGGAAGTCAGTCTGCGAGATGGACTCCATCTTAGCTAATGGTACTTGGGAAATCACTGATCGTCCTTATGGGTGTAAACCTGTAGGATGTAAATGGGTGTTCAAGAAAAATCTTAGAACTGATGGTACTATTGAAAAGTACAAGGCACGTCTTGTTGCTAAGGGTTATACCCAAAAGGAAGGTGAAGACTTCTTTGATACCTACTCACCTGTGGACAGATTGACCACTATTTGAGTACTACTTTCCTTGGCTGCCTCACATGGTCTTCTCGTTCATCAAATGGACGTTAAGACAGCTTTTCTAAATGGAGAGCTAGATGAGGAAATTTATATGGAGCAGCCTGATGGATCTGTAGTAGATGGTCATGAAGGAAAGGTGTGTAAGTTAGTGAAGTCTTTATATGGTCTTAAGCAAGCTCCTAAACAGTGGCACGAGAAGTTTGAAAGAACTTTAACTGCTGAAGGCTTTGTTATAAACGAAGCTGACAAATGTGTGTACTAACGCCATGGTGGGGGCGAGGGAGTTATTATGTGTCTCTACGTTGATGACATATTGATATTCGGGACCAACCTCGCTGTTATCGAGGAGGTCAAAGAGTTCCTATCTTGCTGCTTTGAGATGAAGGACTTGGGAGTGGCTGATGTAATTTTAAACATCAAGCTACTAAAGGATGACAATGGCGGGATTACACTGCTTCAGTCTCACTATGTGGAAAAGATATTGAGTCGCTTCGGGTATAGCGACTGCAATTCTTCTCCAACGCCATATGATCCGAGTGTGCTACTTCGAAAGAATCGAAGGAATGCTAAAGATCAATTGAGATATTCTCAAATTATTGGCTCGCTCATGTATTTAGCCAGCGCTACTAGACCTGACATCTCCTTTGCTGTAAGCAAACTGAGTCGATTTGTGTAAAATCCTGGAGATGATCATTGGCATGCTCTTGAAAGAGTTTTGTGCTATTTGAAAGGCACTGTGAGTTATGGTATTCACTATACTGGGTATCCTCGGGTACTTGAGGGTTATAGTGATTCAAACTGGATATCTGATGCTGATGAGATTAAGGCCACAAGTGGTTATTTGTTTACACTTGGTGGTGACACTGTTTCCTGTAAGTCTTGCAAGCAGACCATCTTAACGAGGTCAACAATGGAAGCAGAACTCACAGCGTTAGACACAGCCACTGTTGAAGCAGAGTGGCTTCGTGAGCTCTTGATGGACTTACCTGTGGTTGAAAAACCAATACCCGCCATCCCGATGAACTGTGATAATCAAACAGTGATCGTCAAATAAACAGTTCTAAGGATAATATGAAGTCATCAAGGCATGTGAAGAGGGGATTGAAATCTGTCAGAAAACTGAGAAACTCCAGAGTTATTGCGTTGGATTATATCCAAACAACTAAAAATCTGGCAGATCCTTTCACAAAGGGACTATCACGTAATGTGATAGATAATGCATCGAGGGAGATGGTTTTGAGACCCACGCTATGAGTTGATCCCAGTGGCAACCCACTCTATGTGATCGGAGATCCCGTGAATTAGAGCTGGGAGACAAGCTGTTGGTCAGCTGAGAGGAGAGTATTCCCATATTATATTTACATCTCCATAAAGATGCAATACTCTCTTAATCTGCATGGCAGGTTGATATTTATCTTAATGTGTTCCAAGTGACTTTTTATAAGCGGAGATGTTGTCCTACAGAACATCTCTTGAGGAACACACCTATATGAGTCTGACTATCAAACGTCGCAGTCTGTGAGAGTTGGGTGCTCTCTAATAAACTCATGAAAGGCCCTGGAGTATGACGCATAAGCTCCAAACCGCGGGGAAGCCGACGGTAGCCCTGTACCGGTCTAGATTTTGTGTGAAACTAGCACGCAGAAAACTTGTAGTTCAAGGCATAGTCCACTATTCAAGTTGCTAGCTAGCGTAACATAAAGTTTAACGTGTAAGTTAAACTTAACAGTCTCCACAACACACCGGTATATAAAACAATGTTCTGGAAGAAAAGTGTTGTGATGTGCCAATGAGACTTTGTGGGGGATTGTTGGAATTTGGTGTATATTGGGTTGTTGGCCCATTAGACAAATTCTGAATATTCTCTTTGGCCCACTTGTATATGGCAGCATATGGCTGTGCTAGTGGTGCTAAAGTTTAGTCCCACATTGCTAGTTGAAGGGGAGTTGGACCACCTTATATAGTAGAGTGTTGCACCACTCACTAAGGTGTGACAAGAAGAGTATCCCTCGCGCACTCCTCCTCTGACGCCGCCCGCCTCGCCTCGCCACGCCACGCCTCGCCTCGCCTCGCCTCGTCACGACGCGCGCGCGCCGCGGGTTGCGGAAATCTCGCCGAGCCGAGCTTTATTTTGCTTGTTGGGAAAACTGACTATGAGTCATTAACGGACGCGTTAATTACATTCGTTTCCAGTTTTTATGGACGTGGCTGTTACCGACTCGGACGTGGGCTGAGCCCACGATCTTCCTAACCTACACTATATAAGCGTCCGGGGCTAAACCTAAGCGACACCGTATCAATCCACACACGCGCCTACCTCCAAAACCTTGCGCCGCCGCTTTCGTCTTTCCCATCCAGGCTTGCAGCGTGCACCGCAGATCGGGACAGTAGGCCTCCAGAATCCCGCCTCTCGTGAACCTGTACGGGTGAGGGGCGATCAGGTTTTTGGGGAGCGCTCAAGCGTGACTACTGGCAAACACGACGTCGTTCGACGACGAGTTCCCTGACAACGACTTCTTTCCGGACGTCACCAATCTCTTCGACAACCTCAACATGGGCGACGCTGCTACGGCTGCTATTCAGCCTACATCATATGTGATCTCGATTTCTCTCTTTCGGATTATCTAGAGTTCTTTGTTCTAGCGTTTGGTGTAGATGTGATAGGTTTATGTCCTATAGATGTAATCTTTTCATCTACTTTGTTGATCTGCATAATTGGTTTTAGTACTATTTGTATGATCATGATTTATCAGTTTATTATTCGGATTAAATCATATGGATTATTGCTTATATTTCCAACATATAAGGCGCTTTATTAATATCAATCTGGAGTTTTTCCATACATATCTGAACTTTGGCATAGAGAGAGCTATGTTCATGAGAATCCACTGGTTCGTCTCCTTTTGAGTGCACAATAGGAAATAGGAGATCATTGTATCTTGGAGGAGAGCCGCTGTACAACTCGTGCACCACGGCGAGGGCGTGAATCTCCTTGAAGACAGCACCTGCCGATGTGCCTTGATCAAGAGGAGCTGCTGCACCACATTCTGCCGCGACAACCTCTTCTTCGACAACAGTTGCCTGCGTCGTCGGATCTATTAGTTTCAAGGAGATTCATCGACTCCTCGACTCATAGGTAACTGTTTCCATGGCACCGTCAAACTCCTTCGATGATGCCATGCAGCCTGAAAAATTCAATGGCAATCACTTCAAGCGCTGGCAGACCCGGATGATTTATTGGCTCAATGTCCTGGAGTTGTTCTCGGTCATTACCGATCCAGAACCACATCCAGATGAGCTGCTTCCCGGGGCTGTACTGTATGCTGAATCATATCAAGCTAGGACTTCAATTGTGTGGGGAGAATTTTGAGCATGCTTTCTGATAAGTTTTATGATATATATATGCATCATACCTCTGCTCGTACTCTGTGGGAAACTCTAGAGAAAAAGTACAGTGTTCCTGATGCTGGTAAGGACTTGTACTTGGTTGAGAAATATCATGATTTCAGGATGGTCAATGGAAAGTCTGTGGTGGAGCAAACCCATGAGCTCTAGCTTATAGTGGGGGAGCTTACCCATAGCAATATTTCTCTCCCTGACAAGTATTAGGTGGGAATGGTGATTGCGAAGCTCCCAAACTCTTGGAGGGACTTTGCTACTTCCCTCAAACATCGCAGAGAGGAGATGACCATGGATGACCTATTGGCCTCCCTCGATATTGAGGAGAAAGCGCGAGCAAAGGATGCTGAAAGGATACGGATGTCGCCTAGAGGGGGGTGAATAGGCGATTAAAACTTTTCCTAGAGTGGCTCAACAAAGGCGAAATAAAACTAGTGTTTACTTTGTTAAGCACAACCTAGAACAACTAAGGTTCACCTATATGCACCAACAACTTATGCTAAGCAATATTAGCAACAAAGCGATAGCAATATATATATTACTTCAAGCACGAAGGCTATCACAATGTAAAGTGCATAAGTAAAGAGCTTGGGTATAGAGACAACCGAGGCACGTGGGGACACCGATATTTTACCGAGTTCCTCCCAACATGGAGTACGTCTCGTTTGGAGAGGGGGTGGTATCAAACCACCAACGCCACAAAATGCCTCCCTTATTCTCTGGTGAATCTCACCCCAATGGGATCGATCCACACTTCCACTATCGGTGCACTTGTCGGTGGCAAACCGGAACCTCTCACAAGGTTGGGGCACTTCTCCACAACTTAATTGGAGGCTCCCAACAAACGCCACCAAGGCCACAACCTGCAACACCAACAAACCGTCTAGGGTTCCAAGAACCCAAGAGTAAAAAGCTTCTCAACTTTCACTCACCAAATTCTCTGGGGAGAACTCAAACCGATGCACCAAATGCAAATGGCAAGAACACAAGTAGTGCTCAAATCATTCTCTCCCAAATTCCACCAAAGCTACAAAAGCTTGTGGGGGAATAAGAGAGGAAGAACAATGGAGGAAATCCACAAAAGACTCCAAGATCTAGATCCCAAGATGTTCCCCTCACTTAGAGGAGAGATGGATTGGTGGGATTGTAGATCTAGATCTCCTCTTTCAAATCCCTAAAGTATATGCAAGAATCAAGGGAGGTATTGAAGGGGGAGCAAGATCAAGAGGGTCAAGAATGGAGGAGAAATCCTGTAAAACTCGAGCAATTGCATTGGGAAGAAGGGCCCCCTTTTATAGGCCCACAGATTTCTGACCGTTTTCTGCCCGTTGGGGAAAAGTCAGACCGGAGACTCCGGTCTACACCGGAGACTCCGGTCTATACCGGAGATTCCGGCCCAACCTCCGGACCAGCCTCCGGACCGCCCATCTGAATGACCTGGGCCATCCAAGACCCAACAAGACCAGAGACTCCGGCCTTCCAACACCGGAGACTCCGGACTCAGGAAACACCGGAGACTCCGGGGTAGCCTCCGGACTTGGCTCCGGACCCCCATACAGTATGTCCCAGCCCTGATTCTGAAGACACCACCGGAGACACATTCGGAAACTCCGGACTACACCGGAGACTCCGGTCCGCACAGACCGGAGACTCCGGTCAGGACCAAATAAGAGGCAAACTTCAAATGGCGATATCTAGAGTTTGGAAACTCCGATTGACCCGAAACCAATTTTGTTGGAAAGAGGACAACAAGGGAGATACCTCCAAGAGAGAACATTTCATGTATTATAATGTGAGATACCTATCTTGGTGAGAAACCGTAAAACCTCAAAGATCAAAACTGCAATATGATATAAAAGGGAAATCTGTTTTTGATGAACTAGAGCTTGTTATGAATATTACCACAAGCTCTAGAACCTCACATGGATAAGATCCAAATAATCAACCAATAAAGGATGATGCTAAGTATGCAAAGGTTTGAGCTCTCTTTGAAAGATATGATCGAGTTACTCACTTGAGAGCCCCTCTTGATAGTACGGTTGTCTATCCTAGGAACCGGTCTCCCCAACTAACACCACGAGACTGGTAAGAAAGAAACCCTATCAATATCATACCTTTGCCTTGCGCATATTACACTTGATCTTGATGTATACGATCTTGTCCTTATCAAGATGGAACACCTTTCTTGATTGCTCTTGTACGCACTTGCTTGATGAAGACTTGCAAGTTACTCCCCCATACAACATGGGGAAACCTTTACATTGACCTTATCTTCATCGATCCATGATCACCGAGGATGGCAAGCTTTAAGTATGATATCTTCTAGATATTGCACATCTTTAGCTTGCACATCATTTCTTCTTTTCTTCATTATGTTGATGCCTTGAAGATACACCAGAGATATTACTCCATCTTATTCTTCAAGACATACTTGCCATAGGTTTAACTCTCACATGACCAATCTGTGGATCATTCTTTGAACACCTTGGTCACCACATGAGATCATTCTTTGAACACCTTGGTCACCACATGATCCTCTTCACTTCTTCTCCAAACCTTGAAGCCAACATATGGTTCAAGCATTGCCTATGGACAATTCCTACACGTATAACTTGATACAAGCATTAGTCCATAGAGATTTTCATTAATTACCAAAACCACACATGGGGGCCCACATGTTCTTTTAGATGCTCCATTGACTAATGATGATGATAGCTCTAGAGTGAATTTCCTAGATGCTCGTTAGAGAAGGAACAAGAAGGACCCAATAAACTCCAATGGTTTTAAGCCAAAAGGAAAGATCGACAAAGGCAACGACAAAACAAATGGCAAAACTCAGACTGGTTGCTTCGAGTGCGGTAAGCCTGGGCACTTCGCCAGGAACTGCCGTTACAAGAAAGAAATGATAAGGTCCCAAAGGACAAGTCTGATGATCAGAGTGATGCCAAAGTCAATATGGTGATTGACGGAGCCGAAGTTGCAAGGTGTGTTTCTAACATATCTGAAAGAATTGAGGAATGTCAGTCTACTGATTGGTGGATTGACATTGGATCCTATAGGGGTTCGTAGCATGGAAAACAAAAAATTCTACCGCATGCACACAAACAAGCCAAGATCTATCTACTAGATTGTAGCAACGAGTCGATAGAAGCACTAACCCTCGAAGATTCCAAAGCGGTTAACGAGAGCAGATTCTCGTGGGTGATGTAGTCGTACACTTGCCGATCTCAAGATCGCGTAGACGATCCTTCCAGCACTGCGTTCTGGCAGCGCTCCCGCAATCGGTCACACATACGATACTCGATGAAGACATTCCTCTCCCTTGTTCCAGCAGGCAACGGAGGTTGTAGTTCTCTCCTCGCGATTCTGGCAGCACGATGGCGTGGTGTCAGAACTAGAGGAAAGATCCCGCAGGGCTTTGCCTAAGCCGGTGCGAGTTATGGTGGATCTAGAGTTTCCAGCGATCTAGGTTTAGAAGGCCGGAGAGGAGGAGGTGGTGTCGGCGGCGGCTAGGGAGACGGCGACGAGCCGGCGGCAGCGTGCGGCGGCGGCATGACACAGGTGGGAGGGCTGGCTCTTGTGTGTTTGGGGCAGCCCTCCCCTCTATTTATGAGAGGGAGGGGCAGCCTTGGGAGGGGAGGGTTTGAATCCAAACCCAAACCCAAGTTGTATTAAAGGAAGGACTCTTTCCTTCTTCCACTAGGAAACTATTGTTCCAATTTGACTTTTCAAACCTCCCGTTTGACTTTCAATTTAGAGCTTTAATTATCTCTCGCAAATGCCCAAACCGAGTGACCTAGGATATGATCCAATCATTCTACTTACCCATGACACATTCATGGACCATTCCCTTCCGGTCCGGTGAACCTTCTAGAGCCTTCTAGAACATCTCCGATGAAAACATCGGAATCTTTCCCAAACTCCGGAATCGGACTTTCCTTATATGAATCTTATTCTCCGGACCATTCCGGATCTCCTCGTGATATCCCGGATCCCATCCGAGACTCCGAACAACATTCAGTTTCCCTACTTATATTCCATATCTACTAAACAACATCGAATCCTTAAGTGTGTCTCCCTACGGTTCGTGAGTTATGCGGACATGACCGAGACACTTCTCCGATCAATAACAAATAGAGGAATCTGGAAATTCATATGGCTCCCACATATTTCTACGATTACTTCATGATTGAATGAACCATTTACATATGATACCAATTTCCCCTTGTCTCGCGATACTTTACTTATCCGAGGTTTGATCGTCGGTATCTCTTCATACCTAGTTCAACCTCGTTACCGATAAGTAATATTTTCTCGTTCCCGTGATGTGTGATCCCTTGTGAGCCAGTCACATGCTTGCAAGCCAATTGCATGACATTCCACCGAGAGGGCCCAGAGTATATCTATCTGTCATATGGATGGACAAATCCCACTCTTGATCCATGTGCCTCAACCCATACTTTCCGAACACTCAATGCCACCTTTATAGCCACCCAGTTACGGTGTGGTGTTTGATATCATCAAAGCATCCTTCCGGTGATGGTGATTAGCATGATCTCGTGGTCGAAGGAATTAGGTTACTATGTATCAGAAAGCTTATAGCAAGTGAACTATTTGAATGACTTGATCTTATGCTACGCTTAACTATAGGAGTATGTCCATCACATCATTCTCCTAATGATATGACCTTGTTGTTAATAACATCTCTATGTTCATGATCAGGAAACCATGATCATATATTAACCAACAAGCTAGTTTAACAAGAGGCTTTACTAGGGACTCTTTTATGTTTACAAATCACACAAGTATTAGTGTTTCCGGTTAATACAATTATAGCATGGTATGTAAACATTTATCATAAGCATGAAGTATGATAATAACCACTTTATTATTGCCTCTTGGGCATATCTCCAACAGAGCCTCTGTTCATGTGTGTTCGGATTGATCTTTGTTCTCCACTTTTCAGGAACAACGAGGAGTCCGTTCTGTGATTGGCCTCGAGAGCAAGTCCAAGGTGCTGGGTAGCGGTCGTGTGAATCTAAAGCTTTCTTCAAGAAATACGCTGACCCTGCACAATGTGCTCTTTGTGCCTTCAGGCAATGTTAATCTGATTAGTGGAACGATATTAATGAAGTTAGGCTATAAGATCGTTTGTGAGAGCAATAAAGCTATAATAACCTTTAGAGGTTCGTTTATTGGGAAAGGCTATGTTGAGCGTGGCCTTATTAGACTGTCTTTGTTTCTTTGTTCAAGCTTTATCAATAAATCATTTGCTGTTCAATCTTCTACTTTATCATGTGGTGATTTTTTGTGGCATAATCGTCTTTGTCATGTTAATTTCAAGTCCATATCTCGTATGATGTCTCTAGATTTAATTCCTAAACATTATACTAGAGGTGCAAAATGTGAAATATGTTTGCAAGCCAAACAACCTCGTAAACCTTTTAAATCTGTTGAAAGAGATAGTTCAGTTCTTGTTGTTCACTCTGATATTTGTGAGATGAATGGCGTTTTAACTAGAGGAGGTAAACGTTATTTCATTACTTTTATAGATGACTGCTCAAAATTTTGTTATACCTATTTGTTAAAGACAAAAGATGAGGCTTTCCATCATTATAAAATTTACAAAGCTGAAGTTGAGAATCAACGTAGTATGAAAATTAAAATTCCAAGATCTGATAGAGGAGGAGAATACCTGTCGAATGAATTCTCAAAGTTCCATGAAGAGCATGGAGTGATCCATCAAACCACCGCCCCATATTCACCTCAATCTAATGGGGTAGCTGAGAGGAAGAATCGAACTCTTACTGATCTAGTGAATGCCATGCTTGGTAATTCTGGTCTTCCAAATAATATGTGGGGTGAGGCTCTATACACAACATGTTTTGTACTGAACAGAGTACCTAAGAAAGGATCAGATGTTACTCCCTATGAATTATGGGAAGGTCAAAAACCAAACCTGAATTTCTTTAAAGTGTGGGGCTGCCTGTCACATCCCAAATTTTTTGCAAATTTTGAAATGCAGAAAAACTTAAACAAAATGAAAAAAAAACTAAGTCTTGGAAATTCAGAGGGAACAAAAACTTTTTGACTATTTAATATAACTCCTTCAAAACAAAAGTTAAATAAAACAATTTTGTTTGTGAAGTTGTATGCATGTTTTCAAAACCTTAAAATCATGAAGCATGCATGGTTGCATGCTAAAATTAAGAGAAATAACTTTGTTCTCAAAGTTGAATTGGCCACTTAACAACATGAGACTTTGAGTATATTCCATATTTAAAATATACAAAAGAATTCCTAAGTGAGCTAAAAAGATGAAGGGCAAAATTATAAAACCATAGAAATTAGTTTGACTCTATTTAAAGCTCGAGATAAAATGATATGAAAATTATAAAATAAAGGAAGAAAAATAAAGTCAAGATAAGTCAATGACTAAAAACGAAAATAAAAGTATTCTGAAATGAGTGATTATGATAAAGAATAAAATTATAAAGCTAAGGAAATTGCTTTGAACCTTTTTAGAGTTCTAAGTCAAAAGATATGATTTTTATAAGAAAAGGGAATAGAAAGTAATAAAACTAGACGTACGTGCAATGCTCAATTTTTTTAAAATAAGTTATACTTTATTAAAAAATTATTCAAAATATTCTAATTAGAGTAAAACTATCAACTTATATTTTATATAAATTTTCTAAAAAGGTTTGATACAAATTTGAATTAAATTAAAGAGAGAAATTGAAAACTACAAAATAAAATAGAAAAAGAAAAGAAGAAAACATTGAAGGAAAAAAGAAACAGCAGCGCAAGCCCATGTGCCCAACTCCCTTGTCCCTCTCTTTTTTTCATTCATTTTTTCTTGTTGGACCGATTCAGCAGGCCTATCTAAGCCGAGGCAAGCTAGAGAATTGATCCTTTTCTTCCTGTACACGTACACGTACACACCTTTCAGCCATGAAAATCTCCACCTCTTCCCCTCCTCCTCCGAGGTGATTAAAACCCCGAAACGGCTTGACTTAAACACGAAACTTATTACAAATTTAGTGGGGTATCCGTTCAGGGAAGTAATTTTGCATTTAGAGGCGTAAATATATCAAATTGAACTGGTGCTCCGAGTGTCATACGTCGGCATACGTCTCCCGATCTTCCTCTCTAGACCATATCAAGACGAACCGAAAGGTCCAGCGCGTACCTCTAGTTCTCCTCCTTCACTTTCGTTCCTAACTTTCTCGAGAGGAGCTCCATAGAACACGCACGAACCATGCCAAGGTTAGAATAAAAATAGAGTTCATCGTCAGATCGTGTCGCCATCGGTGAGTTCCTTGTCAATTCCTTCTATCAGAAGACTACTCTTGTTGTTGGCTACCTCGAGGACATGATTGTTCATCATATTGTTGTAGTTGGCCGCGCCGCCGACGTCGCACGTTGCTCCAGCCATGGATTGTCGTCATCGTTGGATACGAACAAGCTATAAATCACATCTAGTAGCACCGCCTCGACGTCCTCTACGCCGTCCGCATCTTCTTCTTCTTCTCCGGATACGTCCCTAGCGACGGGAACGACAACGCCAAGCCTGTGCCCGCAAATCCGCGAACTTCTCCGACGAGCTTTTCTGGTGAGCCATCCTGGACCATTAGATCTTTATTTAAAGGTCATCATAGATCACTTAAATGAAGGGGTATCCTCCAATTAGAATCCAAGTGTCATATCTATTCCTATTTTCGGATTTTTAGACATAAGAACACACAAACTTGCAAAAATCATATCTTTAGTTCTGTATATCTAAATTTAGCAAATAATATTTCTATGGATTCACAAAAACGAGTAGAACACAGTGGAGCCATAATTCGGTATTTTTGAGTCTGTTAAAATCACATTTTATACAGAACCATTTGTGGAGTATTTTGAGTATAAAAATTGTTGTGTAAATTATTTTTAAGTGAATCCTTTTGCAAATGTTTGTAAATTGAACCCTCTATACAGTAAGAACAAAATATAATTTTATTCTAATATAAATAATACCGTGGAAATTATTTAGTGAAAATGACATTTCCAAGTGTTAGCAAATATTGCTAATTGCTACAATTGCAGAAATGGTTGCATTTGTAATCTTGACAATATAAAATGTTCAGAAATCACTTAGTAATATTCAGAACCTTGTTATAAAAATTTGTACAATAAAAATTGCCATCTTGCATGTTTGCATACTTTGCATGATTTTTGTGTTGCCATTAGTGTTGATCTTGTGTATGTTTTGTCTTGGTTGTTTTGCTTGATAGATTGTGTTGATTATCAAGTGTGTTATTGTGAAGAGTGTACCAACACCACCAACTACTAAGGCAAGTGACACTATCATCCATGTCCTACTATTTTCACTACACTTAGTGGTATTTTTGTAGTATGCATGATAGGGCTACTATGTTATTATGCTAAGCTATGTCCTATTAGGAAATCCATCTTCCTTAGTGAAAACATCATAGTTTTAGTATGCTTAGCCCTGCTATAGACTTGGGATGGAATACATGATATGATTACATGAAGTGTTGGAAAAATATATGTTTTATATAATAAAACAAGTACTCAATGAACCACCTGGGTGGAATGAGGATACTCAATTTTGGACAAGGTGGCAACAAAGGGAACCATGTTTATATGGCTATCTTTTTGTATGTGCACTAGAAGAAAACCACCCAGGGGCTTAGAGATTGAACATGTTTCTCGTACAGTGGCTTCCGTGTACAGCCACATGCTAAATGGGCTCTGGCTTAGTCAACTACATAGTGGAAGACCCTTGCATTGGCATCTTTAGGTTAACTAGAATTGTGTATTGGAAATATATCCTTACATTGGTGCCTGCTAGACAAGCTAGCATTATGTATTGGGAGGACTTCTATGGAAAGACTTTGTCACATTCTCGATCTACCGGTACTCCATTTGGTGTGTACTTATCCAGCGGCCACTGGTGGCGTCAAGACGAGATTGTATCATGTGGGTAAAGTGTACAACTTCTGTAGAAGATCAAATTCTAAGTACTTAGCCGTGTCCCCGGTTACGGATAACTCTGAGCAACTATGGCCTGAACCTATGGAAGATCTCGACATTCCAATTTCTCAAAGTAAAACTTGATGGTGTCAACAAGGGATTAGAAGAACTTGGAGTTTTCCAAGGAGTTCAGAAAGATTGTCAAAAGATCAAAACTATTTTGAAAAGATAGGATAAAACTATATTGCTTTCTGCAAATGAGCCTAAACCCTACTTAGCCAAATATGCACATATTGATAGGTTCCAATTATTTCTACATAGTAATGAAACTTGCCAATACAATTCAAATGTATTGACCCTTGTGGCTGCAACTTATTATGTTGCAGGTTTGATTTATGTTAGTGAAGTGTGTTGAATAGGATTACAAGTCTATAACCAACATGAATGCCTGTGGCATTTTGAAGATGAAGGACTCCATGCTATATAGATATTTCTGCTGCATTGTAATGAGATAGCCAAATGAGCTATGTAAGATGTAATATAATATTTTATTCCTGGTTATAAAGTTGCACTCTGACCTTTGTTTCTTGATATTACATCTTAAACTGTGGATGCTAGCTATTGATCCAGGGACTAGCATTGTAAACATAGGGATCTCTACCTTATTAAAGGTTGGGACCTCTACAGATGGTATCGAAACCTTTGTGTTGCCTGTAGGATTGTAACCCTAGGATTGGACAAAACCCCTTAGAAAAATAGGAGTTGTATTTGTTCCAAAACTTATTTACAAACAATCTTGTAAACTCTTTCCTCAACCTTTTTGGTTTTGATTCTACATCTCTTCCTTTTCAACTTGATGGACAAAGCCTCCACCATGAGCAAAGACTTCACCAACACCAATGACTTCAACTTTAATTTCACCAAGGACTTCAACTTGGACATCACTAAGGACTACGAGTGAAAAACCAAGAGACATTAGATTGCCTACCAAAAAACATTGATATCATGTTAGTGTATGGATCATATTGACCTATGAGGTATGACTATACTAGATTGATTATTTCAAGAAAACTTGTTGTTTCCTTCAACTCATGAGTTAAGCTCATAAGTTGTTAAGTGAATAGTTGCGTGTTGATTGTTTGATTGAACTTGATTGTTTTGGGTTGTGTGTTAGAACTTCTATAGATCTATCTATCATTACTTATCCCTATCAAACCAACATATGCCTCCCCGTCGTGCCAACCCCAACCAAAACAACAACAACCTCACTCCCGAGATGCAGCAGTTGATGACATCTCAAGCTCAAATGATGCATATGATGGCGCAGTTTATGGAAAATCAGAATCAGAACAACAATAACAATAACAACAACAACAATCAGAATAATCCTCCAGCACTTGACATGCTCACCAGATTTCTGAAACTAAGGCCTACAAGGTTCTCTGGAACAACTGACCCAATGGTAGCCAATGACTGGTTACGTTCGGTGAACAAGGACTTAGTGACTGTTGGCTGCACCGACGAGGAAAAAGTTAGGTTTGCAGCATATCTGCTTGAAGGGCCAGCAACAATATGGTGGGACAATTTTCAGATCACCACTCCCCTTGAGGATGTGACTTGGGCTATTTTTGAGGATGGTTTCTGTACAGCTCACATCTCATCTGGAGTGATGAACTTGAAGAAAAAGGAGTTCCACAACCTGAAACAGCGTCACCTTAGTGTGGCTGAGTACATTGAGGAGTTCAACAATCTGGCACGCTATGCACCGGATGAAGTTGATACAGATGCTAAGAGGAAAGATAAATTCCTCGAAGGACTTAATGATGAGCTGAACCTGCAGCTGTCTATTGCTTATGTTCCAACTTATCAATCACTTTGTGACAAAGCCACCATCTTGGAAAACAAGATGAATCAAGTTGAGAACAGAAAGAGGAAGCATAAACTCAAGTATCACTCAGGATCATCACAAAAGAAGCGTTCATTCAAAAAGAACAATGAAGATTCTGGACCACATCAGCATCACCACAACAACAATGGAAGTGATAATAATGGGAATTATACTGACAATGGAGATGACCTTGGTCAGAACCAACATGGCAATTCCAGGAAGAAAGACATTAGCCAGTTATAGTGCTATAATTGTAAGGAACTTGGACACTATGCATCAGGCTATCCTGAGAAGAAAAAGAAAAAGGATGCTAGAAACTCCAATGGAAATGACTCCAATGTGGCCCAGAAAGTACATGTGAACCACATCGACATGTATGGAACCCTCGAAGAATTAGATGATGAGGATGGCAGGAATTAATTAACTCAGTTGAGTCAAATAAGAATTCCTTGTTTGTATGTCAATTATTGAATCCATAGTCAAATGAACCATCAATGTAACCCTATAAGACTTTCTTTTAAGGGTGGTAGTACCCTAGTTGTCTTCAAGCCAACTTGTAACCTCTAGCCTTCCCAAATCTCGGGACAAGATTTCTTTTAAGGGTGGTAGCCTGTCACATCCCAATTTTTTTGCAAATTTTGAAATGTGGAAAAACTTGAACAAAATGAAAAAAAACTAAGTCTTGGAAATTCAGAGGGAACAAAAACTTTTTGACTATTTAATATAACTCCTTCAAAACAAAAGTTAAATAAAACAATTTTGTTTGTGAAGTTGTATGCATGTTCTCAAAACCTTAAAATCATGAAGCATGCATGGTTGCATGCTAAAACTAAGAGAAATAACTTTGTTCTCAAAGTTGAATTGGCCACTTAACAACATGAGACTTTGAGTATATTCCATATTTAAAATATACAAAAGAATTCCTAAGAGCTAAAAAGATGAAGGGCAAAATTATAAAACCATAGAAATTAGTTTGACTCTATTTGAAGCTCGAGATAAAATGATATGAAAATTATAAAATAAAGAAAGAAAAATAAAGTCAAGTTAAGGCAATGAATAAAAACGAAATAAAAGTATTCTGAAATGAGTGATTATGATAAAGAATAAAATTATAAAGCTAAGGAAATTGGTTTGAACCTTTTTAGAGTCCTAAGTCAAAAGATATGATTTTTAGAAAAATAGGGAATAGAAAGTAATAAAACTAGACATACGTACAATGCTCAATTTTTTTTAAAATGAATTATACTTTATTAAAAAATTATTTCAAATATTCTAATTAGAGTAAAACTATGAACTTATATTTTATATAAATTTTTTAAAAAGGTTTGGTACAAATTTGAATCAAATTAAAGAGACAAATTGAAAACTAGAAAATAAAACAGAAAAAGAAAAAAAATATTGAAGAAAAAAAAAGAAACAACAATGCAAGCCCATGTGCCCAACTCCCTTGTCCCTCTTTTTTTTCCATTCATTTTTTCTTGTTGGGCCGATTCAGTAGGACCATCTAAGCCGACGCAAGCTAGAGGATCGATCGTCTTCTTCCTGGACACGTACACCTACAGATCTTTCAGCCATGAAAATCCTCACCTCTTCCCCTCCACCTCCAAGGTGATTAAGTCCCCGAAACGGCTCGACTTAAACACGAAATTTATTACAACTTTAGTGGGGTATTCGTTCAGGGAAGTAATTTTGCATTTAGGGGCATAAATACATCAAATCGAACTGGTGCTCCGAGTGTCATACATCTTCCAATCTCCCTCTCTAGACCATATCAAGACGAACCAAAAGGTCCAGTGCGCACCTTTAGTTCTTCTCCTTCACTTTTATTCCTAAACTTTCTTGAGAGGAGCTCCATAGAACACACACGAACCATGCCAAGGTTAGCCTAAAAACAGAGTTCATCGTCAGATCGTGTCGCCATCGGTGAGTCTCTTGTCAATTCCTTTTACCAGAAGACTACTCTTGTTGTTGGCTACCTCCAGGACATGATTATTCATCATATTGTTGTAGTTGGCCGCGCCGCCAACGTCGCATGATGCTCCAGCCGTGGATTGCCGTCATCGTTGGAGACGAACGAACTCTAAATCACTTCTAGTAGCACCGCCTCGACGTCCTCTACATCGTCCGCATCTTCTTCTACTCTAGATACGTTCCTAGCGACGGGAACGACAACGCCAAGCCCGTGCCCGTAAATCCAGCGAACTTCTCCGGCGAGCTTTTTCGATGAGCCATCCTGGGCCATTAGATCTTCATCTAAAGGTCATCATAGATCACTTAAACGAAGGGGTATCCTCCAATTAGAATCTGTCAAGTGTCATATCTATTCCTATTTTCGGATTTTTAGACATAAGAAAACACAAACTTGCAAAAATCATATCTTTAGTTCTGTATATCCAAATTTAGCAAATAATATGTCTATGGATTCATAAAAACGAGTATAACACAATGGAGCCATAATTCGGTATTTTTGAGTCTATTAAAATCACTTTTTGTATAGAACCATTTGTGGAGTATTTTGAGTATAAAAATTGTTGTGTAAATTATTTTTAAGTGAATCCTTTTGCAAATGGTTGTAAATTAAACCCTCTGTACAGTAAGAACAAAATATAATTTTATTCTAGTATAAATAATACCATGGCAATTATTTAGTGAAAATGACATTTCCAAGTGTTAGAAACTATTGCTAATTGCTACAATTGCACAAATGGTTGCATTTGTAATCTTGAAAATATAAAATGTTTAGAAATCACTTAGTAATGTTCAGAATCTTGTTATAAAAAATTTTACAATAAAAATTGCCATCTTGCATGTTTGCATACTTTGCATGATTTTTGTGTTGCCATTAGTGTTGATCTTGTGTATGTTTTGTCTTGGTTGTTTTGCTTAATAGATTGTGTTGATTGTCAAGTGTGTTATTGTGAAGAGTGTACCAACACCACCAACTACTAAGGCAAGTGACACTATCATCCATGTCCTACTATTTTCACTACACTTAGTGGTATTTTTGTAGTATGCATGATAGGGCTACTATGTTATTATGCTAAGCTATGTCCTATTAGTAAATCCATCTTCCTTAGTGAAAACATCATAGTTGTAGTATGCTTAGCCCTGTTATAGACTTGGGATGGAATACATGATATGATTACATGAAGTGTTGGAAAAATATATGTTTTATATAATAAAACAAGTACTCAATGAACCACCTGGGTGGAATGAGGATACTCAATTTTGGACAAGGTGGCAACAAAGGGAACCATGTTTATATGGCTATCTTTTTGTATGTGCACTAGAAGAAAACCACCCAGAGACTTAGAGATTGAACATGTTTCTCGTATAGTGGCTTCCGTGTACAGCCACATGCTAAATGGGCTCTGGCTTAGTCAACTACATAGTGAAAGACCCTTGCATTGGCATCTTGAGGTTAACTAGAATTGTGTATTGGAAATATATCCTTACATTGGTGCCTGGTAGACAAGCTAGCATTGTGTATTGGGAGGACTTCTATGGAAAGACTTTGTCACATTCTCGATCTTCCGGTACTCCATTTGGTGTGTAGTTATCCAGCGGCCACTGGTGGCGTCAAGACGAGATTGTGTCATATGGATAAAGTGTACAACTTCTGCAGAAGATCAAATTCTAAGTACTTAGCCGTGTCCCCGGTTACGGACAACTCTGAGCAACTAAGGCCTGAAGCTATGGACGATCTCGACATTCCAATTTCTCAAAGTAAAACTTTATGGTGTGAACAAGGGATTAGAAGCACTTGGAGTTTTCCAAGGAGTTCGGAAAGATTGTCAAAAGATCAAAACTATTTTGAAAAGATAGGATAAAACTATATTGCTTTCTGCAAATGAGCCTAAACCCTACTTAGCCAAATATGCATATATTGATAGGTTCCAATTATTTCTACATAGTAGTGAAACTTGCCAATACAATTTAAATGTATTGACCCTTGTGACTGCAACTTATTATGTTGCAGGTTTGTTTGATGTTAGTGAAGTGTGTTGAATAGGATTACAAGTCTACAATCAACATGAATGCATGTGGCACTTTGAAGATGAAGGACTCCATGCTATATATATATTTCTGCTGCATTGTAATGAGATAGCCAAATAAGCTATGTAAGATGTAATATAATATTTTATTCCTAGTTATAAAGTTGCACTATGACCTTTGTTTCTTGATATTACATCTTAAACTGTGGATGCTAGCTATTGATCTAGGGACTAGCATTGTAAACACAGGGATCTCTACCTTATTAAAGGTTAGGACCTCTACAGTGCCTTGCTAAGGTAAATATACCGATAGTCAGGAAGAGAAAACTTGGTCCAAATACTGTGGACTGTGTGTTCTTAGGATACGCGCGAAATAGCTTTGCTTATCGCTTCCTGGTTATCAAGTCTGAAACTACTGAAGTTCATGAGAATACAGTGATGGAATCATGTGATGCAACCTTTTTCGAAGAAACTTTTCCAATGAAGGTAATCTCTTCTAGTTATGTTCCTATTTCAATTGAACCTAGTAGTAGCACTGTGCCAGATGATTCCCTTGAATTAAGGAGGAGCAAAAGATCTCGAACGGAAAAATCATTTGGAGATGATTTCCTGATATACCTAGTGGATGATGTGCCCACTACAGTTTCAGAAGTTTATGCTTCATCTGATCTGCTTATTGGAAGGAAGCAATACGAAGTGAGATGGATTCTATCCTCTCTAATGGTACTTGGGAGATCACAGACTTGCCTCATGGTTGCAAAACTATAGGCTACAAAAAGAAATTAAAACCTGATGGAACTATTGACAAATTCAAGGCCAGGTTAGTTGCAAAGGGGTACACATAAAAGCATGGAGAAGATTATTTTGATACATATTCTCCGGTGGCTCGCATGCCAACAATACGTGCTCTAGTAGTACTAGCAGCTGCATATGGTTATGAAGTCCATCAAATGGACGTAAAAACCGCGTTCCTCAATGCAAAGTTAGAAGAAGAAATATACATGCAGCAACCAGATGGTTTCGTCATCCCTGGACAAGAAGGTAAAGTGTGTAAACTAGTTAAGTCTTTATATGGATTAAAACATGCCCAATGCAATGGCATGAAAATTTTGATAAAACCTTGGTCTCCGCTGGTTTTTCTGTCAATGATGCTGACAAGTGCGTATATTTTAAGTTTGATGGTAATAGTGGGGTGATTCTTTTTCTCTACGTTGATGATATTTTAATTCTTGGTACTAACCTTGCAGTCATTTCTGAAACGAAAATCTTTTTATCAAATAAATTTGACATGAAAGATTTAGGTGAGGCCAAAGTAATTCTGAATATTAAACTTCTTAAAAGAGACAAAGGTATTGAACTTAATCAGTCACACTATGTGGAAAAGATGCTAAATCGCTTTGGTCATTCTGCCTGTAAATCTGCAGCTACTCCTTATGATCCTTGTCTAAAGTTACATAAGAATAAGGGTCCTGGTCTTGATCCAGTAAAGTTTTCTCAAATAATTGGCTCCTTGATGTATCTTGCAAATACTACGCGTCCTGATATTTCCTATGCAGTTAGTAGACTGAGCAGTTACTCTAGCAGATTGGATCGCTTTGGAGCGTGTTCTCAAATACTTGAAAGAAACAATGGACCATAGTCTGTTCTATAGTGGATTCCCAGCTGTTCTGGAGGATACAGTAACTCGAATTGGATCACTGATTCTGACGAGATGAAATCAACTAGCGGATATGTATTTACCTTTGGTGGTGCTGCCATTTCTTGGAAATCGGCGAAGCAAACTATTCTCACTCGATCCACCATGGAAACAGAGCTAGTAGCTTTGGAAACTGCTTGTTGTGAAGCTGAATGGCTTAGACAACTATTGATGAATTTGCCAATAGTAGAAAATCCTATTCCAGCTATACTCTTATATTGTGACAATCAGGCTGTCATAGCTAAAGTTACAAGAAAGAAAGAAAACATGAAGTCTTCTAGACATATGAAGCGAAGACTAAAGTATGTAAGGGATCTAAGAACTACTGGTGTAGTCACTTTTGATTACATCAAGATGGACAACAACTTGGTTGATCCTTTCATAAAAGGATTAGCTCGAAAGTCAATACAAGAGCTGTCGAAAGGTATGGGGTTGAGGCCTGCTAATTAGTCACTAATCAGTAGCAACCCAACCTGATTGAGTGGAGATCCCATGATACAGGTTCAATGGGAAAACAAACTGATTAATGATGGAAAGTACTAAATTTTTTACAGCCCAGAATTTCTATGACGTAGTACTGTAACTACAAGGAAGAGGTTGAGCAGTGGCTCTTAATGGATTCGAATCTATGTGATAGGATATATGCCTTGTAGGATATCCTTGGAGAGTCCACCTACTTGAGTGTGATTGTTTGGTGGCGATCTATGGAAGTTTTGCTGGTCGCTTCCTAGAGCACTCATGAGATCCAAGATACCGATGCATGATCGAAACGCGCCAAACTGAAGGATTCACCCAAGTATTGTGTGCTTACTGTCTGAAGTTTTCACATCAAGGAGTAAAGTTCAAGGTTACCTCCACTACACTCCTGTGAAGATCAATAACAATACTAGCTAGATGAAAGGTTCAAGTCCGGAAGGCCACCTTTGTCAAAAACACAGTATATTGAACTCTCTATTGCCATTAGTTCATTTGTAACTTTGTGGAGGATTGTTGGAATAAGTTCAGAGTTCAGACTAATTTGGTTCAGTGTTCAGAAGTTTAGACTTTGTGTTTTTTCAGTTTTTAATAAAGTTGCAAATGAACTTCTTGACGATGTCATTAATTTCTTGCTTATATTTTGTTCTCTGAGTTTGCCGTTTGACTTGTTAACAGTCGACGCTATATATCTTCGCATTCGTTCAGATGGGACGCCTCTGAGCAGACTCTGTTTCGATTTCAGTTTTGATTGATCAAATCTGTTTTGGTTTCAACTGTACGTATCAGATATGGACTCGAAATCTCCTTATATTCTGGCCAACGATTTAAGCTTGTTATATAAAAAAACTTGCTGGCCTCTAGTTGAGAAGGAGACTATATAAGGCTACATACGACAGATGCTTTATTAATATCAATCTGGAGTTTTTCCATACACATATGAACTTTGGCATAGAGAGAGCTATGTTCGTGAGAACCCACTGGTTCGTCTCCTTTTGAGTGCACAATACGAGATATGAGATCATTGTATCTTGGAGGAGATCCGCTGTACAACTCGTGCACCACGGCGAGTGCGTGAATCTCCTTGAAGACAGCGTCAGCCGGCGTGCCTTGATCAAGAGGAGCTGCTGCAGCACATTCTGCCGCGACAACCTCTTCTTCGACAACAATGTTTGGTTAAGTTTTAATCTTTATGTGGTTCTATGATGGTAATATAAAAACATCGACTATATATTACTTCACCTATATGTGCTCATAGGGCTGTACCTTAGTACAATAACGAGAGTAGGGACTAGGGAGGGACGGAATGACAGAAACCGTGTCCTAAGTCTTGGAGTTGTATTAAGGAGGTTTTAGATTATGCTGTGGTTAGACTTTATGTATTAATGAATACTTTGCCTGCACATCTAAATGTCCTTAGGACCAATAATAAGGATTGCACTTGCTTGTGTATATGGTTGCACCTGTTTTAGACTTCATCCAAAGTGAATAAAACTTAACAAGATACTTACCATGCTATTGAAAAAATCTTTATGCTAACTAAATCCATGGCGTCCTCAATAATGTTTGTCACATATGAGAATACATACTCGAGCTTGTCCTATTGCTACATAGATGATCAAAATTTCACTGAAAAGAGCATTTAACGCAATTTACTTTTTTGGTAAACTATAAACTCAAAAACACCAAACATTCACATCGTTTATTGTTTTACTTATCAGACTTGCTAACCAATACCTTCGGCTCCTCGTGGGTTCGATAACCTTTTATTTATTAAAAGGTACTATAATAGATCTCCTGCACTTGTGAGACATCATGCCACCGACACCACCACGGTGCTAAGTAGCACCACCTCCCTGCGCACCAACTCCGAAGCACGTCGCGGTTGCCACAGGTACACCGCAACACCATGCCGCCAAGTACTAGTAGCCAACACAGCTTGAAGTCTCTATAGGATCTGTCCTGCGTAGCACCTGCCGAACAAGCATAACCCAACGTAGACGGTCATGCGTGACTTGACATCACCGCCGAAGCTCCAGGAAAAACCAAGTCACTCAACCTTCTGCCTGTGCCATCCAGCGTTGCTCGACAAACGATGCTCCCAAGAGAGAACGCGACACCACAGTGACACCATCGCCCGATCCGGAAGCTAGATCCTAGGGTTTTCCCTCGAGTAGCACGAGTGAGTCGACAATAATTGCATGGCGATGCCTTCATCAAGGTAACGACATAGAACACTGCCATCGCTCGCCAAGACCAAAGTAGGCCTAGTTTTCACCGGCAACTATGTCTTCCCGACTCGCATTGGGGACTAGATGATGGAACGAGATTCGACAATCTAGTTGCGAACCCCGCCAACCACTTCTGGAGAAGGAAAAGACCATCACCGCCAAGCCTAGGATTACTGCCCCGGACGTCCTCGTGATACGGAGCCAAACCCCGGACCTTCTCCAAGAAACGCCATCGCCGGCCTAGACAAGCAGGTGACAGTCGCCTCCTGTCGGCCATGCCAAGGCGAAGGTCTTACCACCATCTATCTGCCCCCACCGCAGACAAAGATCCAGATCAAGCCGCCGTCACCATAGATCCCACGTCGATTGATGAAAACCGCCGCCGCCGTGCCACCCGGGCTTTGCCCTGGCGACGTCGTCAATGACGACAAAGGGGATAGAGGGTGGGGAGGTGGGCTGTGGCGGGGGTAGGCGGGGCGCCCCGGTGCGAGCGCGACGCCGCACCAGGTGGGAGAGGAGGGGACGGGAGAAGAAGGGAGTTATGATTCCTCATGTTACTCTGAACTAAGATATTCACCCATTTTCCATGAACATGAAGGAAAAAACGTGAGAAACCTGCAGTTACCCACCTTTTAATTAATCGACCTTTCTATTCATTAACATCACACTGTTTGATGAACAAATCCTTGGATTTCAATCGAATGAGGCACATTTGTAAATCGGGATAGCCATCATTTCCACTTCCACGCGCAAATATCTATGATCGCCTCCGAGATGTAACGGCACGCGTCAGCCGCCGGAGCTGCAGGCCGCGCACCGAACAAGGCCGTTCTCGTTGCACCCCGAGCAGACGCGGAATCCCCCGGTCTTCTCGCTGAACCGGCGGTGGCTGCCGCCGCACGCGTCGCAGGGGGAGAAGCGCGAGCCGCCACAAGACGCGCACGGCGTGGGTGGCAGCATCGGCGCCCCGGCCACGACCCGCCGGAGCTCCCCGCTCTCGTGCAGGGCGCGCACGTCGTCGGCGTCGCCGACGAGGCGGCCGGCGATGAAGAGCTGCGGCAGCTGCGGCCGGTCCCGCCGCATCAGCACGCGGAGCTCGGTGAGGAACGCGGCGTCCATGGACACGTCCCGCTCGTCGACGCCGACGCGGAGGCCACGCAGGATGGCGCGCACGTCGCGGCAGGCCTCGAACGTGGGCCGCACGGCGCGGAGGGAGGTGAAGTAGAGCACGACGCGCCGCTCGCCCGCCACCGACGCCGCGGCGGCCTCCGACGCCACCGCGAATGACTTGCACGCCCGCAGCCTGGAGGTCGACCGCACGCGGTGGAGGACGATCTTGCCCGAGCCGCCGGTGCCGGCGGGCGTCGCCACGTCGTCAAGGAGGGCACCGATGCCATTGTGGTCCTTGGACGATGGCGTGACGGGCGAGGAAAAGGACGTCGACTGCGTGAGCCGACAAGGGGCTGGCTTCCGGCTGGTCGTCCACGGCGACCACATCGCGGTGGTCGACGGTGACGGCGACGGCGGGCGTTCGTGGCTTCGCCTTGGAGGTGAGGAGGAGGAGGTGAGTGCGCGGTGGAGAGGAAATCTGGGGGGGGCGTGTGTGCCCGATCGTGCGCGCGCGCGCGTGCTGGCTTTGGTACGTAGTTTGTTGCCCGCGCGCCCTGCCATTGTCTTTCTAAATTTAACCATGCCTTTAACCGTCTCGAGTGTTTGTGTGGCGTTCATTAGCTCAGATAAGTTTTCTTTGATTTGCTCGGAGTTGGTACACTTGCCTGAAACTTGTCTCGCCAGAAGTGGACGGCAGACACGTCCCCTCTCCCTCTCCCTCCGTTGAGAGTCTTCAGTGAGTGGACGAGCTGTCTCAGACGGTGTTGTCGGTCGGAGATGACGGAGAAGAGGCGCCGAAGTAGTTTTTAGGGTTAGGTGTAGGAGTTTCAACGGTTTCCTGGTAGTTTAGTGTAGGGCTCGGGGTCCCTCTGGTCAGATCCTAGGCAGCTCGAGGTGCTACTTCGTTGTCGGCGCTCTGGAGGTCAGAGCAGGCGGCAATGTACTTAGTCTCGAGGATCTTCGTAATAAGGATATCTTCGGTTGCCTCCCGATCTGCTGCGTCGTGATGCAGCAGCTTCTTCTCGTGGCCATGGAGGCGAGGAGGAGAACGGCGGCGGGTCGGCGGTGGGTCTAGAGGTGTGTGGGGATTTTCTGTTAGCTTGTTGTTGTGGCGCGGCATAAGATGGTCGTTGTTGGCATGCGAGGCCCTGTTGCCATGGTGGAAGAGGACGGTTGCACTGACGCAGACCCCCTTCATAAGCGTCTCTGGCTGCTCTACTGCAGCTCTCAAGCTCCTCTCTTCGACTCGGCCGGCCAAGGTGGTGAGTGGGAAGACAAAAGGGGCGGTGGTGAAGCCTGTGTGTAGCGACCTGCTGCCTCATTAAGCGAATCGCTCGGTCACCAAGTTCTCCACCAACATCTATGGCCGTAATGGCAGCCAAGGTCAGCGTGCTCTCAACCTCCTCCGAGGAGGCCTCCCAGGAATCCTGCACTGGAGCTTTGCATCTTCTTCTCACCAAGTGGTTCATCTCGGGCGGCAAGAAGGTGGCCAGCGGCATGAAATTTCTTTACAAATCCAGAGTGGCAAGTGGAAGTCTATAGGATCATCTGATTCTTTTTTTTAAATTATCGATCTATTAATAATCATGAACAACAGAACAAAGAATACCAAAAGTAATAAAAAATCACAAATAGATCTTTGGACCACTTAGCGACAACTACAGAGAGCAAAAGGTGTGCCGCCGTCCTCGCCCCTCAATCACTGAAGTCGGGCAAAACTTGTTGTAGTAGTGCTTGTTGTAGCATACAGATGGAAAGCCATCGCGCTAAGTCCCCCAAATAACCAGTTCACCAAAGCAACAACCATAACTAATAATGGAACTCGTGGATCGGAAGAAAATAACCTCAAACCACACTAACAAACAAAAATTCCGACCGCTTCCTAGGAGACCCGTTTGATACACAACACCACGCACCAACGAACCGTGGTTTGGACGAGATGACCTTATTCTGGCTTTAGGATGTAGCTGACATCTCATCATACAGAATAAGACATTGAAAACAACCCAAAAAAAACGAAAACCCTCCCGCCGATGAGGTACTGTGGTCCTCCACACCTCCAAGGACCCGAGGCCATCGGAGGCGGAGCGGAGTACCAACGTCGCTGGCAAGGGAACACAACCCTAGATAAGTTCTAGGGTTGAGCTCACGATGGCCTCTCACTTGTTCGTATCATAAGATCCACTGGACACACAACTCCATATTTCCACTATCGATGCTATATGCATCACATGGTCGAGGATAGAACGAGAAGGACCTTATTCTAGTTTCAGAATTATCGGACCCGTGGGAACCGGGGTTCCCACGAACCTTACAAGCATGGGCCAACCAGATCAACGTCTTCCTTGCTAAGGAGAGTGGAGACCTACAAGACCTTCATCTTGAAGCTGCTCAAGCAAGAGAACCCCGACAATGACAACATCAAGGCCAAGATCCATCATGAACTTCTTCATCAACGACATTTACGAGAAGCTACATGGAGAAGTGTCGGCCACCTCTTGGGAGCGACAAAAGCCAAGCCCTTGGCGGGGAGCCAACTCATCCCCGCCAACGTGAAGGCCCTGGGGACTGGACATCATCTATGATGTGGGCTCCCGTCCCTGGGAAAGGGGTGTCATACCCCAAGTCGCCACCTGACGCGCATCTTCTGCCCTGCGAGCGCGTTTTCCATGGATGGTGGAGGAAAAAAAGCGCAATGACGCGTTGGTAGGCACATGATGGTTACAACCTCTATGACGCCAGCACATGCCCCTTGTGTTAGTTCTAGGCATGATAAATATTTTTGACAAACTAAGTTTTTTTTGGGACTACACAGTGTTATACATCCTTTGTTCCATATTACTTCACATATTAGGTTTTGTCAAAGTCAAGATTTCCAAAGTTTGACCAATTATAAATAAAAATATATTAATATTCACAAATTAAACAAATATTTTTTTAAAAAATAAATGAATATTATTAGAATTGATATTTTATTATGTATAGTTGGTCAAACATTATAGGAAAAGACTCTGCGTACGACAATTTTGTTACGATCCTTGTACAACAAGACCGTGGCCTAACTTTGCCATGCATGGTTCGAATTCTGACATGTGGCCTAGCATTGCTCAAATGGAGGGAGTATGTTACTCGCCTGTAAGCTAATTTAATATCTTAATTTTCGAGGGAAATAACACTAGCTTTTTTTTTAGCTGAGCAAAGAACACTAACTTGAGGATACCCAGAAGCACTTTAGGCCCAGTATTCGAATTTGCATGTGGAGATTGTGGCCCAGCTAGATTATTCCCATGGTGACTGTTTCTGTTTGTTTCTTGTCACCGTAATTGACGAGGCCCATTTGTTTAAGTATGGCTCCGCTCTATTTCATGACTGCAATCGCTGCTGCAAGTCGTGGTCACTGCGGCCGTGGTCGGAAGCGTTCGACACGTCAAGCCATGCATCAACTTCACAAGATCCAGTCGATGGTTCATACTTCCTTTTGGTCATCTAGCGCAAAATAAATTTATGCTCGTGAAACCAGCATACAGTGTTTCTTCTTCATCTCCATATAATTTCTCAAGTGGATGGGCCACTCACCTCATAGCATCTCTAGATACCGCATATCGGTCGACCCGTAAATTTTTGGATAAATATGTGATATCGGCGCTAAAACATGACCGTTTTAGATAACGTAAACGGGCAAAGATTGCAAAAAAATTGCGATTTCCCGCATCGAGGCCCATTCATCCGCATATATTCGGTGGGAGGGAGTGTTAGCCCCTAGCCTCTACTCCACCTACACACTGAAAGGATGGCAAGAACATACGCACACACGCGAGAGACTGAGAGGAACTCTCTCACGAGAGGACACAAGGAGCTGAAACAAAGTTCTGTTTATTCCTTCACTCGCTACTTGGTGTGCTGAAATGATATAAAGGGTGCTCTATTTATACTACTAGTGAGCTAGTAAACCAGCTCATGTACTGCTCTCTCCAAAGTGTGAACACTTGACCGTTGATGGCCAAGAAGTCCAGTCGCCTTATCGCTGCAACATTGCAGGTTATCTCCTGCTACTTATCACCTTGCAGTTTATCTTCTGCAGTCCATCTTCTTGCAGCTTTGCAGGTTATGATTTGCTGCATGCCCACTTGCTAGCCGTCCATGCAAGGATAGTGTTCACACTCCACGGTGGCTAGTTGCAAACTACTACTTGCATACTACTAATGCTACTAGCAACTTGATTAAACAACAATTCTCCCCCTAATCTAGTTGCTCTAGATTTTGACGATCTCAATTCTCTCTCGCAGACTCTGGAACTGAGTGCGACCGAGAGCCTTGGTCAGGATGTCCGCCTTCTGCTCACTGGTCCCAATGAACTCCATGACAATGGAGCCATTTTCCACGCAATCGCGGATGAAGTGGTAGCGCAGATCGATGTGTTTGCTGCGATCATGAAGAACCGGGTTCTTGCACAGCGAGATCGCAGACTTGTTATCGATGAACAATTTCACCGGCGCAGCTTCTTGGTTTAGTAGCTCGCCGAACAGATGAGCAAGCCAAATCCCTTGGCACGCCGCCGTCGCTGCCGCTATGTACTCCGCCTCGCATGAAGAAGTGGCGACAACCTTTTGCTTCTGAGATTGCCAGCTTACCGGACTGTCACCGAGGAAGAACAACACGCCAGAGGTGCTCTTCCTAGAGTCCACGTCGCCGGCATGATCGGAGTCGCTGAAACCGATCAGTGTATCACCGTCACCGCGGCAGTACACACACCCGTGGTTTAGTGTACCGGCGATGTATCGAAGAAGATGCTTTACCGCTACAAGGTGATCGCCCGCCGGCGCCTCCATGAACTTGCTCAGGAAGCCCATGGCGAACGCAATGTCCGGGCGGGTATGAACCAGGTACCTGAGGCTGCCGATGATACTGCGGTAGAACGTTGCGTCCACCGGCGTCTCCTTGCTCTCCTTGCTCAGTTGGCATCGTGCTTCCATGGGCGTGTGCGCGGCGTTGCAGCCCGCCATGCCCGCCTTGTCGAGCAGTTTGCTCGCGTACGCAGCCTGTGTGATCGTGGTGCGCCCACGCTCCTGCTTCACCTCTAGGCCGAGATAGTATCGGAGCAAGCCGAGGTCACTCATGGAGAACAACCGTTTCCTCCTTGAAACAGTGCACTTCTCGCTGCTCAGCACCGGTGATCACCAGGTCATCGACATAGACCCCGACAATCAATAGCGCAATCCCAGTTCCTCGTGCGTACACGCCGTGTTCCGTGACACTGCGCGTGAAGCCGAGCGAAGCTAGACTTGCATCCAGTTTGGCGTTCCATGCCCTTGGTGCTTGTCGTAACCCATACAGGGCCTTGTGGAGCTTGTAGACACCGTGTCCGTGTCCATCAGCGATGAATCCTGGTGGCTGGGATACGTAGACCTCCTCCTCGAGATCTCCGTTCAGGAAAGCGGATTTAACATCCATGTGATGAACCTCCCAGCCACGGTGTGCGGCCAGAGCAAGGATGAGCCGCACAGACTCGAGCCTTGCCACTAGCGCGAATACTTCCTCGAAGTCCACACCTTGACGCTGCACATAGCCATTTGCGACTAGCCGGGCCTTGTGCTTGACAATGTGCCCATGCTCATTTTTCTTCACCTTAAACACCCATTTCAGGCCGATCGCACGGTGGCCTGAGGGAGAGAGGTGAGAGTCCAGGTGTTGTTGTCGTCGATGGACTGAAGCTCGTCTAACATCGCGCGGCGCCAGCAGTCCTCGCGTTCCGCCTCAGCAAACGATGTCGGTTCTTCTCCGGCCACGAGATGCAACACCTCGTCGTCGAAGAACTGCTCCGCTATTTGCGGTGTACCGGCAGGAGCTCCAAGTAGGTCATCGACGAGCCGAAACCGGTATGGTGCGGTGGCGCTGTCTTGGGCGTCGAAGAGAGCCGATTCACGAACCGCTTTGAGTGGAGCGGATGGGGAATCTCAACATCATTGCTAGGCGTCGTTGTCGGGAGCTTTTGCCGTGCTGGTGACGGTGTGCCTGAAGGCGTGACAGCGACACGACTGCTTGCGGGAGTTGTGTCCCGGGAACGAGTCGTGGTCGATGTGGCCGCATGCGTGACGTAGACGGGGTACTCAACTATGAAGGAGCTGCTTGTCGGGGCCTCACTGGGCGCCTCCCAATTCCATCGTGCCTCTTCGTCGAAGATGACGTCACGTGACGCATGTAGGCGCTTGGAGACAGGATCGTACATCCTGTACGCCTTAGAACCTGTCTCATAGCCGATGAAGACCATGGGGGTGCTCCTGTCATCGAGCTTCTGCAGGTGCGGGCGCGCCACCTTGACGTGTCCAACACAGCCAAAGACACGGAGGAAGCGCACATCCGGCTTCTTGCCGTGCCACGCTTCATAGGGCGTCATGCCATCGATGCTCCTCGTGAAGCACCGATTGAGGATGAACACTGCCGTGAGTACCGCCTCTCCCCAAAATAGGTTCGGCACCCGTTTAGCCTTGAGCATGCTGCGTGCCATGCCTAACACTGTCTGGTTCCGCCGCTCGACGATGCCATTCTGTTGCGGCGTGTATGGCGCGGTGAGGTGACGTTGCACGCCGCTCTCGGCGCAGTGCTCGTAGAAAGTGGCCGACGTGAACTCGCCGCCACGATCAGTGCGCAGCACACGCAGCTTGTGCCCGCACTCCACCTCAGCTGCCGCCTGGAACTTGACGATGGCGCGTGCAGCCTCGTCTTTGGATGTCAAAAGCTCCACCCACATGTACCTGCTGCGATCGTCAATCAGCAGCAAGATGTAGCGTCGGCCTCCTGGCGTCGGCGACGTGATCGGGCTGCACAAGTCCCCGTGTACGAGCTCAAGCGGCTTCTGGGCCCTATAGCGCACCTTCTGCGGGAACGGCAGGCGCCGCTGCTTCCCGGCAAGGCACGCCTCGCACAGCTCGTCGGCATACTCGATGTGCGAAAGACCACGCACCAAGCCTCCACGAGCCATCTTCAGCAGGCCATCGAAGTGTAGGTGCCCGAGCCGCGCATGCCAGTGCCAGGCATCGGACACATGACCCATGGCGAGGCACACTGGACGTACAGGTGTGAACCGAAGTTTGTACAAGCGATTGGGCGAGCGTTGTACCTTCATCAACAGGCGATTTCGCTGGTCTCGCACGCTGAGGATTCCACGACGTATGTGGATGTCATACCAGCTCTCGTCGAGCTGGCCGAGGCTCACGACGCTGCTCTTGAGCGCCGGGATGAAGAAGACCTCAGTGAAGGCGCGGTGATCTCCCCCGTCGATGGCAAACACGACGGTGCCACGCCCGTGGATATCCACCACTGAGCTGTCCGCGAAATGCACCTTGCCGGTGACCGAACGGTCCAACTCAGCAAAGGCATCGACGGAACCTGTCATGTGGTTCTTTGCACCAGTGTCGAGGAACCATACCTCGCCACCTTGGTCGTCGCCATGGGCAGGGGTGACGATGGCCCTTTCCTCGTTGAGGAACACTTGACCACCGGTGCGTGTCAAGGTGTTCTCGGGGCATTCGAGCACCTCCTCGACGCACGCCATCATCAGTCCAGGGCCTTCATCTTCCTCGGCCTGGACAAGATTGGCAGCGGCCGACGGTGCCGTCACCGCTGCCTCATCCCGCTGCTTCTTGCGGCATTCACGGGCCCAATGGCCCTCTTTCCCGCAGTACCGGCAGTTATTCCTGCCGATGTTGTTGCCGGAACCTTGCGTCGGCGTGGTCTGCTGCTGAGGCTGACCGTCCTTTCGCCCATTTCCAAGACGGCCATTGCTGGGGCCACCCCCTATGCCGCTTGTTCCACCTCCCCACGGCTGTATCTTTCGCGCCTCCCACTGTTCCTCGGTGAGTAGGAGTTGGCCGCTGGAGCTGCCTCCTTGATCATCGTCCAGTCGTTCCTCAACGGCTCGAAGATGGCCAACAACCTCCTCGACAGTGAGCGTTGCTGGGTCGAGGAGTGTCTCGATGGAGAAGGCAATTTGAACGAAGCGCGTAGGGACAACAGAGAGGAATTTTCTGACAACCTTCTCTTCGTCGACCGAGTCGCCGAGAGAGCGCAGAGCGGACGCGATGTTGGAGATGCGCATCGCGAACTCGTCGATCCGCTCATTGGCCTTGAACGTGACGGTCTCGAACTCAGTTCGGAGCCGACGCACACGCGAGTCGCGCACACGATCGTTCCCCTGGTACTGAAGGAGGATTGCCTCCCAGGCCGCCTTGGCGCTCCCCTTCCCCACGAGCATGCAGTGCATATCCGATGGGGTAGAGCGGAGCAGCGCCGCCAACGCCTGCTTGTCCTCCCTGCGAGGTACGGTCTCGTCCTCGATCGCTTCCCAGAGCGATGCCGCCTGGAGGTTCACCTCCATCACCACCGCCCAGTTGGTGTAGTTGGAGCGCGTCAACATCGGGAAGGAGAGGTTGGTGCCGCTGCCTCCTCTGGTCTCGCGCACCACTTGTTGCACGACAATCTCACCGCCATTGCGCCGCACCCTGCTGCGCCCACGGCTCGGCGATCGTCGTCGCTGCCTGGGCGAAGGTGTTGTGGATTGGCATGGCGGTGGTGTGCCGTTATTGCCTCTCCCATTGCCTTGCGACATGGCTACTAACTTGGCTCTGATACCAATTGTTAGCCCCTAGCCTCTACTCCACCTACACACTGAAAGGATGGCAAGAACACACGCACACACGCGAGAGACTGGGAGGAACTCTCTCACGAGAGGACACAAGGAGCTGAAGCAAAGTTCTGTTTATTCCTTCACTCGCTACTCGGTGTGCTGAAATGATATAAAGGGTGCTCTATTTATACTACTAGTGAGCTTGTAAACTAGCTCATGTACTGCTCTCTCCAAAGTGTGAACACTTGACCGTTGATGGCCAAGAAGTCCAGCCGCCTTATCGCTGCAACATTGCAGGTTATCTTCTGCTACTTATCACCTTGCAGTTTATCTTCTGCTACTTATCACCTTGCAGTTTATCTTCTGCAGTCCATCTTCTTGCAGCTTTGTGTAACATCCCAAAAATATCAAACTTAGATCAGCAAAACACTAATCATCAAGTTTAGGGTTAACAAAAAAAATTCTAAATGAATTCATGAATGCATGTATATGTGTATGCATGGATTTTGAATTTCTTTAAAACCCACCTTGTCTGTGTGAACCATTGCTTGTAAAATGTTTCTTAGGTGAAAAGAACATCATCTAAAACATTTCCCACACTTTTCCTTAAGACAAGCAAATCAAAACAAATATAATAAGTGAATGGTCATTTTGACCAATTTAACTCCCATGCCTACTTTGGCTGTCTCAAACTTTCAAAACCTAACAGAAACTTTTCTGGATCTTTGCACCCCTTGAATGTACTCATAACAGAGTATCAAGGCCCACTTTGTGATCATCCAGAAACTTTCAAATGCATAGTTCCATTTCTTGCCCGTCAAAACTACCTATCAGAGTTCGAAGCTAGCGGAGTTGTACATCGCTAGGATCGTTAGTTTGCATGGAGTCCCCAAGAATATAGTATCGGATCGAGGAACTCAGTTTACCTCGAGATTCTGGAAGAAAGTCCAAGAAGGTTTAGGAACCCACCTAGATTTCAGTACCGCGTATCACCCTCAGACCGATGGACAAACGGAGTGAGTAAACCAAATACTCGAAGATATGCTTAGAGCATGTGTGTTAGAATATGAATCCAAGTGGGAAGACTGTCTACCGTTTGCAGAATTTTCATACAACAATAGTTACCAAGCCAGTTTGCAAATGGCCCCATTTGAATTTATGTACAGAAGAAAGTGCCGCACCCCTTTGAACTGGTCGGAAGTAGGAGATAGTCACATTTTCGGACCCGACATCCTACGAGAAGCAGAAGAGAAGGTTCACAAGATTCGTGAACACCTCAAGACAGCCCAATCCCGACAAAAGAGTTACGCCGACAAGATACGTCGAGACCTCGCCTTCAACATCGGAGATTTTGTTTATCTGAAAGTGTCGCCATTGAAGGGAATGCAACGTTTCCAACTCAAAGGAAAGTTAGCCCCCAGATATATCGGACCTTTCAAAATTCTGAACCGTCGAGGAGAAGTATCGTATCAAGCTGAACTACGAAGAGATGTCGGTGTGCACAATGTGTTCCATATCTCGTTACTCCGCAAATGTCTCGAAGTCCCCGAGAAGACCGAAGTGTTCAAGAATATCGATCACCGGACCATAGAGATCAACGATGATCTGACCTATCCCGAAGTACCCATCCGTATATTGGAAGAAGCCTTTTGAACTACCAGAACCCGAAGCATCAAGTTTCTCAAGATTCAGTGGAGCAACCACACGAGAGGAGGCTACACAGGAGCGAAGATCACATCAGAACGGAGTTTCCAGATCTCTTCAAATCCTAGGTAATCTTTTCGTCCTTTTTCAAATCTCGGGACGAGATTTTGTTTAAGGGTGGAAGGTTTGTAACATCCCAAAAATATCAAACTTAGATCAGCAAAACACTAATCATCAAGTTTAGGGTTAACAAAAACTTTTCTGAATGAATTCATGAATGCATGTATATGTGTATGCATGGATTTTGAATTTCTTTAAAAACCACCTTGTCTGTGTGAACCATTGCTTGTAAAATGTTTCTTAGGTGAAAAGAACATCATCTAAAACATTTCCCACACTTTTCCTTAAGACAAGCAAATCAAAACAAATATATTAAGTGAATGGTCATTTTGACCAATTTAACTCCCATGCCTACTTTGGCTGTCTCAAACTTTCAAAACCTAACAGAAACTTTTCTGGATCTTTGCACCCCTTGAATGTACTCATAACAGAGTATCAAGGCCCACTTTGTGATCATCCAGAAACTTTCAAATGCATAGTTTAAATGACAATTCAAAATTGAATCTTCTTCATATGGGAAGATCCCACTTTTTCAAAACCCACTCAAACAAGCTCAACTTTCAAAACCCAAGCATCTGCAGACTCACCAGAACCAATCTAGCAAACCCACCAAAAATCATTTCAAAATTCAAAACTTGATTTCATGCGGCCATTTCATCAAACAGGTTGCAGACACAAATCAAACAAAACATCAAACACTATAGTGTGCAGTGTTTTGAGACTAACTTGTTCCCTAGTTAGCTCACACACAACCCAGTAGATCATCTAGAAAGATTAGCCCAACACTAGCACCCCTGTGAGCTTGCCATTGTCATTAATGGTGAACAGCCGATCACCCCCATGTCACCCCATTGTGGACAGCAGGCTAGAGGAAGAACTAGTCGTGCCAACCTTGTCTGGGAGGCAGCCCACCGTCCCACCTTACTTTGTCCAAGCGCGGCGTTGCCAAGCCTCGACCACGCGCCGAGACACGCCAGACCATGCGGCGTGCGCGAGCGCCACCCTCGACCATCACCCACAGGGCCGCCCTCACCGCGTGCATACACGATCACCACCGACCCAGGAGACCGCCAGACACCCCCGTTTGCCGCCCCGTGCCATACAGCCACCGCCCACCGTCGAAGACGCCGCCTCTGCCGCGCAGAGCACCGCCCGTTCCAGACCAAACCGCACCGCCCCATGCCTCGCAATCATGTCGTTGAGCATCGCCAGGAGACACAGCACCGTCCCCTACCGAACCTCCTGGTCGGCGAGTTGGACATCCAATCCATTCCTAGTACTACTTCCAAACCTTTAGTTCTGAGTACTATTAGATTAGCATAAAAATCTATGCCATGGATTCGGATAGGGACGGCTTTGCAAATTTGCCTAGCCTTGGTGGTTGATCCGGGAATTTGTACAATCATCACATGCTTCAATTTGGTTGGTTGAATTTTACTAGTGCAGGCAAATTCTTCGGTGATAAATGAATGCGATGCACCAGAATCAAACAACACTCTTGCAAGTACTGAATTAACAGAAAACATACCCAGCACGACGTCTGGCGCTTCCTGAGCTTCTTCAGCATGCATGAGAAAAAGACGGCCATTGCGGTTGAGTGAATTCCTTGGGGCAAATCTTCTCCCTGGCTGGACACGACGCTGCTGCTGAGCTGGGACATTGGCGTTGGGGGCTGTAGCATTCTTCTTGTTGGGGCACTCATTGGAATAGTGGCCTTTATTTCCACAGTCATAACAGGTCACTTGTGACTTGTCCTTGGCTGCGACAGGCACAACATTGCTTCCAGTCCTCGGGGCAGTGTTGGGGTTGGTGGTAGTATTGTTGGTGTTGAATTTGGGTGGGGCACGGGTGAAATTGCTAGAGTTGCCGGGGTTGTTGTGATTTCCTCCGGGTCTAGGGTTTCCACGGTTGGGATAGGTCGGACGGGTCATAGGGGGTCTGTTGGTTCTTGGGGCAAATCCTGGAGATGGGTTGGGGCGATACTTTGGGGTCTGATGGGTTCTTGGTTGATGCATCATGCGATGCTTGCGGTTTTCATTGGCCTGGTTGATCTTTCCTTCCATCTGGATAGCAGAGTCTACAAGGGATTCAACATCAACAAAGGGGATATTGACTAACACCGTCTGCATCTCGTCATGCAGACCATTCAGAAATCTTTCTTTCTTCTTGGCTTCGGTGTCTATTTCGTCCGGGGCATACCTAGCTAATGACAAAAATTTGTCACGGTATTCCACTACAGTCATCCTTCCTTGCTTCAACTCTCTGAACTCGTCTCTCATTCTCTTGATACGCGGTACTGAAATCTAGGCGGGTTCCTAAACCTTCTTGGACTTTCTTCCAGAATCTCGAGGTAAACTGAGTTCCTCGATCCGATACTATATTCTTGGGGACTCCATGCAAACTAACAATCCTAGCGATGTACAACTCCGCTAGCTTCGAACTCTGATAGGTAGTTTTGACGGGCAAGAAATGGGCGACTTTGGACAATCTGTCCACTATGACCCAAATAGAGTCATTTCCCCTACTAGAAGTAGGTAGTCCAGTGATAAAGTCCATTCCTACAGAATCCCATTTCCATTCCGGAATTTGCAAAGGTTGCAACAATCCAGTGGGTCTTTGATGTCCTTCCTTGACTCGCTGACATATATCACACTTGGCGATATAGCTTCCGATTTCTCTCTTCATCTTATGCCACCAAAATTGCTCTTTAAAATCTTGATACATCTTAGTTCCTCCGGGATGGATAGAATAAAGAGTATCATGAGCCTCCTTCAAGATAACTTCTTTCAACTCCGAATCTGCTGGTACACAAAGGCGTCCTTTGTACCACAGAACTCCTTCTTCATCCTCGGTGAATCCGGGTACTTTTGCTCACCGTCTGACGCTTGATTCCGTCGATACTGGCATTTCCCTTCTGCGCCTCTTTAATCTGACTGATCAAAGTGGGATGAAGTTCTATGCTAGCCAAAAATCCTTCACTTACTAATTCCACTCGAAAATCTTCCATCTCTTTGTGCAAACTTGGTTGCTCCTTCAAAATCATGGAGTTCAAGCGGCACGGCAATCTGCTAAGGGCATCGGCTACCACATTGGCTTTTCCAGGGTGATAGTGAATGTCCAGGTCGTAATCCTTGATTAGCTCAATCCATCTTCTCTGCCTCATATTCAGCTCCTTCTGAGTGAATATATACTTTAGGCTCTTGTGATCCGAATAAATCTCACAACGGTTTCCCATCAGGTAATGTCTCCATGTCTTTAGGGCTAGAACTACGGCTGTGAGTTGGAGGTCATGGGTTGGGTAATTCTGTTCATGTTGCTTCAATTGTCGCGATAGATAAGATATAACTTTGCCTTCTTGCATTAGCACACATCCGAGACCAATCTTGGATGCGTCACAATACACATCGAAGGGCTTCGTGATATCCGGCATGATCAAGATTGTGGCTGAAATCAATCTCCTCTTCAGTTCTTGAAAACTCGCTTCACATTTGTCGGTCCATTCAAACTTCTTGTCCTTCTTCAGCAATTGGGTCATGGGTCGGGCGATACTCGAGAATCCTTCTACGAATTTGCAGTAATATCCCGCCAATCCGAGAAAAGCACGAACTTGGGTTTGAGTGGTTGGGGCTTGCCAATCTTCTACATCTTTCACTTTGGCGGTCAACGGCAATTCCTCGGTGATACAATGTGACCGAGGAATCCTACTTCCTGTAACCAGAATTCACATTTGCTAAATTTTGCATACAACTGATGCTCTCTAAGGGTTCCAAGAATGGTCCTTAGGTGTAGCTCATGTTCTTCTTCTGATTTGGAATAAACCAGAATGTCATCGATGAAAACAACGACAAACTTATCCAGAAGTCCATAAAATCTTATTCATGAGGTTCATGAAATAAGCGGGCGTTGGTTAATCAAAAGACATGACTGTATACTCATACAATCCATATCTGGTGGTAAAGGCGTCTTTGGAATATCCTCTGCACGAATTTTGAGTTGATGATAGCCAGTTCTAAGATCAATCTTAGAAAACACACAGGCACCGTCGGTGATCAAACAAATCTTCTATCTTAGGCAAGGGTACTTGTTCTTGATGGTGACATCATTCAACTTCCGATAATCCGTACAAGCGGTTACCTCCATCCTTCTTGTCCACAAACAAGGCAGTGATCTCCATGGGGGCCTTTTCGGTTGAATCAATCCGATTTCTAGCATGGAATCGATTGCTTCTTGATTCTTCTAGTTCGACGGGTTCATACTATAGGGTCTCGGGCTATGGGTCCTGTTAGGGGATTAGTTCGATGATAAACTCGATATCGATCTGGGGCATACCGCAAAACATCTAGAAATACATCGGGTATTCGCACTATTGAACTTGGTCAATGGTAGTTTGGGTTATACTCTTGTTACACTTGAATTGGCGAGGTAAGGTTTGATATATGCTCGTGATATTTCGTGATCTTGGTCATGGTAATGGCTTTCTTGGCACAGTCAATCAATCCTTTATGTTTGGACTGATGGGGTTCGTAGCATGGAAAACAAAAAATTTCTATCGCATACAAACAAACAAGCCAAGATCTATCTACTAGATTGTAGCAACGAGTCGATGGAATAACTCACCCTCGAAGATTCCAAAGTGTTTAACGAGAGCAGATTCTCGTGGGTGATGTAGTCGTCCTCTTTCCGATCTCAAGATCGCGTGACGATCCTTCCGGTGCGCGTTCCTTGGCGCTCCCGATCGGTCACCGTTAACTCGGCGAAGACCTTCCTCTCCTTGTTCCAAAGGCGGAGGTTGTAGCACTCTCCTCGCGATTCGGCGGCCTGTGGCGTGGTACAGGAGGTAGAGGGAAATCCATGAGGCTTCGCCTTAAGCCAAAAAGTATGGTGGAGCTTATGAGAGAGGCTATTAGTGGTCTAGTAATTAGACACACCAATTAGAAGGCTCTAAACCAATTAGAAGGCTCTAAACCGAAATAGCTCTAAACCGGGGTCTAGATCTAGGGTTTAGTTTAGAGGATAGGAAACTTGTGTGTGTAAGGAGGGGAGCCCTGCCCCTCCTTATATAGGTGGGGCTGGCCGGCCAGGGAGGAGTTCCTCCCCAACTCGGCCTGGGAGGTCTTGGCCGCCAAGGGAGAATTCCCTCAACTCGGCCTCCACCAATCCTCCTCTTTTCCCACTTCCAAAAATTGCCGTTTGACTTTCAAACTAGGATTTAAATAAACCCTTTATTTTGGACAGCGAGAACACTTAGTACATGATGCAATCATTCCAATATGCAATGACACATTCATGTACCCTTCCCCCTCAGGGTCTTGGGACATTCGGGACCTTCTAGAATGTTCCCAGGAAAACAGGAACCATTCCCCAACTCCAAAGCAGGACTTTCCTTATATGAATCTTATTCTCCGGACCATTCGGATCACCTCGTGATATCCCGGATCCCATCCGAGACTCAGAACAAAATTCTGTCTCTTTCTCATAATACCATCACTACTCAAACAACGTCGAATCCTTAAGTGTGTCTCCCTACGGTTCGTGAATTATGCGGACATGATCGAGACACTTCTCCGAACAATAACCAATAGAGGAATCTGGAAATTCATATGGCTCCCACATATTTCTACGATTACTTTGTGATCGAATGAACCACTTACATACGATACCAATTTCCCTTTGTCTCACGATATGTTACTTATCCGAGGTTATGATCGTCGGTATCTCTGCATACCTAGTTCTTCCTCGTTACTGATAAGTACTCTTTTCTCGTTCCCGTGATATGTGATCCCTTGTGACCAAGTCACATGCTTGCAAGCTAATTGGATGACATTTCACCGAGAGGGCCCAGAGAATATCTATCCGTCATGTGGATGGACAAATCCCACTCTTGATCCATGTGTTTCAACCAATACTTTCCGAACACTCAACGCCACCTTTATAGCCACCACATTGCGATTGTGGTGTTTGATGACATCAAAGCATCCATCCGGTAAAGGTGATATGCATGATCTCATGGTCGAAGGAATTAGGTTACTATGTATCAGAAAGCATATAGCAATTGAACTATTGAAATGACTTGATCTTTATGCTACGCTTGTCTATAGGAGTATGTCCACCATATCATTCTCCTAACGATATGATCTTGTTGTTGATAACATCTCAATGTTCATGATAGGGAAATCACAACCATCAATCAACCAACAAGCTAGTGAAGTATAGAGGCTATACTAGGGACTTCAAATTTAGTTTACAAATCACACAAGTATTAATGGTTTCCTTGTTAATACTATTATAGCATGAATGTAAACATTTATCATAAACACAAAGATATATAATAATAACTACATTTATTATTGCCTCTAGGGCATATCTCCAACGATCTCCCACTTGCACTAGAGTCATCTAATCTAGATTACATGGTAATATACGAACACCCATGGCAGCTTGGTGTTGGTCATGCTTTGCCCTCGGGAGAGGTTTAGTCAATGGATCCATACATTCAGATCTGTGTGTACTTTGCAAATCTTTATATCCCCATCCCGGATATGTTCTCGAATAGCGTGGAAAGCGCTTGATATGCTTCAGACTTCTTGTGTGACCTTGGTTCTTGTGCATTGGCTATGGCGCCCATGTTATCACGGTAGATAGACATTGGGTCCAGCACTAGGAACCACACCCAGCTCTGTAATGAACTCTTTCATCCATATCTTCTTGTGAAGCCTCCGAAGCGACCATGTATTCCGATTCAGTTGAAGATCTCGCCACAACGCTTTGCTTTGCACTCCTCCAGCTGCTGCACCATTCAAAATAAATCGTATCCAGATTGTGATTTAGAATCATCCGGATCGGTGTTCCAACTAGCATCGGTGTAACCATTAACAACGAAATTCA
Organism: Avena insularis; assembly: GCA_023614405.1. Classification (NCBI taxonomy): domain Eukaryota; kingdom Viridiplantae; phylum Streptophyta; class Magnoliopsida; order Poales; family Poaceae; genus Avena; species Avena insularis. Next base: position 260,156,833 of record CM042685.1, read on the forward strand.
TCACCTCCATAAGAAAGAACCATACCCTTAGTTCTTCTCAAGTACTTAAGGATGTTTTTGACATGTCCAATGATCCACTCTGGATCACTTTGATATCTGCTAGTTAGACTAACGACATATGCGATGTCGGGTCTAGTACATAGCATAGCATACATTAGAGATCCTATGGCTGAGGCATAGGAGTCTTACTCATCTTTTCTCTATCTTACGCCGATGTCGGACTTTGAGTTTTACTCAAGGTCGTGTTACAACATGGGCAAGAACCCTTTCTTGCTATCTTCCATTCAAACCTCTTTAGAACTTTGTCCAAATATGTACTTTGTGACAATGATATTTGGCGTTCGATCTATCTCTATAAATCTTTATGCCTAATATATGTTGCTTCGCCAAGATCCTTCATTGAAAAACTATTATTCAAATACTCTTTGACACTATTAAGAAGGTCTACATCATTCCCAATCAACAATATGTCATCCACATACGGTATTAAGAATGCTACGAGCTCCCACTCACTTTCTTGTAAATACAAGCTTCTCCATAAGTTTGTATAAAACCAAAACTTTTGATTACCTTATCAAAGCGTTGATTCCAACGGGATGCTTGCTTCAACCCATAGATGGACCGTTGAAGTTTGCATACCTTGTTAACATCTTTAGGATCGACAAAACCTTTGGGTTGCATCATATACAACTCTTCATCAATGTCTCCATTGAGGAATGCTGTTTTGACATCCATCGCCATATCTCATAATCATAATATGCAGCGATTGCTAACATAATCCTCCACGGACTTTAGCTTGCTACGGTGAGAAAGTCTCATCGTAGTCAACTCCTTGAATTTGTCGAAACCCTTTTGCGACAAGTCGAGCTTTATAAACGATAACATTACCATCGACATCTGTTTTCTTCTTGAAAATCCATTTGTTCTCGTGACCTTCCGGCCATCCGTAAGTCCACCAAAGTCCATACTTGGTTTTCGTACATGGATCCAATCTCGGTTCATGGCTTCTTGCCATTTATTGGAATCTGGGCTCATCATCGCTTCCTCATATGTCTCGGGTCATCGGTGTTGTCCACCAACATGACATTCATAACGGAATCATACCAATGCAGGTGAATGCGAGTTCTCGTTGACCTCCGAGGCTCTGTAGCAACTTCAACGAAGTTTCATGATCACCATCATTAGCTTCCTCTCTTATTGGTGCGGGCACCACGGGAACTTCTTCGGTCTGCGCTACTTGCAATTCGAGAGAAGGTTCGACAACCTCGTCGAGTTCTACTTTCCTTCCAGTCACTTCTTTGAGAGAAATTCCTTCTCTAGAAAGGATCCATTCTTAACCGAAGATTTTGCCTTGGATCTATGATAGAAGGTATACCCAATAGTTTCCTTGGGTATCCTATGAAGGCGCATTTTTCGCTTTGGGTTCAAGCTTGTCCGGTAACTTCTTTACATAGGCTTCATCCCCAAACTTTAAGGAACGACAATTTAGGTTTCTTCCCAAACCATAATTCATATGGTGTCGTTTCAACGGATTTAGACGGTGCCCTATTTAAAGTGAATGCAGCTGTTTCTAATGCATAACCCCAAAATGATAGTGGCAAATCTGTAAGTGACATCATAGAACGAACCATATCTAAGAGAGTTCGATTACGACGTTCAGACACACCATTCTGTTTGTGGTGTTCCGGCGGTGTCAATAGCGAAAGTATTCCACATTTCTTCAAATGCTGCCAAACTTCGTAACTTAGATATTCACCTCCACGATCGAGCGTAGAAATTTAATCTTCTTGTTACGTTGATTCTCTACCTCACTTTGAAACTCCTTAAACTTCTCAAAAGTTTCGGACTTATGTTTCATGAAATAGATATACCCATATCTACTCAAGTCATCCGTGAAGGTAAGAACATAACGATAACCACTGCGCGATGCTACACTCATTGGACCACACACATCGGTATGTATGATTTCCAATAAGTCTGTAGCTCGCTCCATTATACCAGAAAATGGAGTCTTAGTCATTTTACCCATCAGACATGCTTCGCATCTTTCAAGTGATTCAAAATCAAGTGATTCAAGAAGTCCATCGGAATGGAGTTTCTTCATACGCTTCACTCCAATGTGACCAAGGCAGCGATTGCCACATATAGGAATTAGTCATCGCTTGATTTCAATCGTTTAGCTTCAATGTTATTAATATGTGTATTTCTACTATCGAGATTCAACAAGAATAGACCATCTATCAAAGGTGCATGTGCGTAAAACATATTACTCATATAAATCGAACAACCATTATTCTCGGATTTAAACAAGTAACCGTCTCGCAATAAACAAGATCCTGATATAATGTTCATGCTTAACGCAGGCACCAAATAACAATTATTTAAGTATAAAACTAATCCCGATGGTAGATGAAGAGGTAGCGTGCCGACCGCGATCACATCAACCTTTGATCCGTTTCCTACGCCAAGATCGTCACCTCGTTCTTCACTAGCTTCCGTTTATTCTGCGGCTCTGTTTGAGTTACAAATATGAGCAACCGAACCAGTATCAAATACCCAGGCACTACTACGAATACTAGTGAGATACACATCAATAACATGTATATCAGATATACTTTCTTCTTGATGTTGCCGTTCTTCAAATCCGCCAAGTACTTTGGGCAATTCCGCTTCCAGTGACCTTCTCCCTTGCAGTAAAAGCACTCAGTTTCAGGCTTAGGTCCAGCCTTGGTCTTCTTCGTCGGCGTGGTAACTTTCTTACCACCCTTCTTGAAGTGTCCCTTTTGCTTAGACTTGCCTTTCTTGAATTTGGTGGTCTTATTGACCATCAACACTTGGTGCTCTTTCTTGATCTCCACTTCGCAGATTTTAACATAGCAAATAGTTACGGCAACTCTTTGTTCATGTTGCATGTTGTAGTTCATCACAAAGTTCTTGTAACTTGGTGGTAGTGATTGGAGGATGGTAAACCCCCAAAGTATTAGGAATCACTATACCCAAACTTTGAAGTTTATTTGCGTGCCCGCACATCTTAAGCACATGCTCAGCGGCCAGACTACCCTCTTCCATCTTGCGGTTAAAGAACTTTTCGAAGCTTCATAACTTTCAATTGCCGCATGAGTCTCAAAAATTAATTTGAGATCCTCGACAATATCATATGGATGACTCTTCAAACCTTTTACAAGCTCGATTCTAAACCATACAAGATAGCACACTGAACTATGGAGTACTGATTCTTAGGCGAGGTAAACATTCTTTACTTCATCGGTAGCATCAGGTGCAGTGGGTCACCTAGCGGTGCATCCAGCACATAGGTCAAATTACCAAATGTGAGGACAATCCTCAAATTGCGGAACCAATCCATGAGTTGCTTCCATTGTTTTTTCAACTTTTCTTTCTCTAGGAGCGCATTAAAATTGATGGTAGGGGCTGCCATTGATCTACAACATATTTGCAATAGTTTAGACTAAGTTTATGACAAATTGAGTTCAAATTAATTAATGAAATTAAACTAGGTGAACTCCACTCAAAACAACATCCCTCACATTGTTTTAGTGATCACACGAACCAAATCCACTACATCAACACCGATCATCACGAGAGTTGATATAGTTTTAATGGCGAACAATCATCATGTTCATCATATCTACTATATGATTCATGCTTTACCTTCGGATCCGTGTTCACGAGGCCATGTACGTACATGCTAGGCTCGTCAAGATCAAACCTTAGCTACCGCATAAGCAAATCTGGCTTGCTTATGTTGTATTCACCCGCGGAATCAAAGACACCCGATCATCACGTGGTGCTTCGAAGCAGCAAGCTTTGGCAACGGTGCATACTAAGGGTGAACACTTTAGAACTTGAAATTTATGTGCATGAGGGATCATCTTATAATGCTACCGTCGTCTACTAAGCAATACAAGATGCATAAAGGATTAACATCACATGCAATTCATAATATGTGATATGATATGGCCTTTCTTCTTTGTGCTTCCGATCTCCATCTTCAAGCACGAACATGATCTCCATCATCACCGGCATAGCATCAAGGTCAATGACGCTTCTTCATGGTTGTCGTCCACCAGCTTCAACTATTACAACTATCTTGAATAGACACGCGGTCTTAACAGAAATTAAAGACAACCATATGGCTCCCGTTGCCAACTTACAATAAGGATCATTGCATACATCAAATATAATCACAATCATGGCCATATCACATCACTGCACACCCCTGCAAAACAAAGTTAGACGCCTCTACTTTCTTTGCATATTTTACGTGGTTTGGGGCTTTCCATAGGTGTCGTTCTAACCTACGAACAAGAACCACAACATTGATACTAGCATTGTTGATTACCCGTTGTAAATTGGATCTTTACTATGCTAGGAGAAACAGGCACCCGCAAAGCCACTTATGCAAAACGAGTTGCATGTCAAGCGTGGAGCAAGTCTCATGAACGATGTCATGTAAGGTTAGTCCGGGCCGCTTCATCCCAACATACCGCAAGATGCAAAGTACACAAAAAGCAATCTACAATAAAAGCATCAACGCCCACAATGACCATTGTGTTCTACTCGTGCAACAGATCTACATATAGACACGGCTCGATACCATGATGGGGTTAGTAGCATGGAAAACAAAAATTTCTATCGCATACAAACAAACAAGCCAAGATCTATCTACTAGATTGTAGCAGTCGATGGAATAACTCACCCTCGAAGATTCCAAAGTGTTTAACGAGAGCAGATTCTCGTGGGTGATGTAGTCGCACTCTTTCGATCTCAAGATCGCGTGACGATCCTTCGGCGCCAGCGTTCCTTGGCGCTCCATGATCGGTCACACGTTCGATTTTCGGCGAAGACCTTCCTCTCCCTTGTTCCAGAAAGCGGAGGTTGTAGCACTCTCCTCGCGATTCCGTGACTGGCGTGGTACGAGGTAGAGGAAATCCCAGGGCTTCGCCTTAAGCAGTCGGTATGGTGGAGCTTATGAGAGAGGCTATTAGTGGTCTAGTAATTAGACACACCAATTAGAAGGCTCTAAACCAATTAGAAGGCTCTAAACCGAAATAGCTCTAAACCGGGGTCTAGATCTAGGGTTTAGTTTAGAGGATAGGAAACTTGTGTGTGTGGAGGGAGCCCTGCCCTCCTTATATAGGTGGGAGGCTGGCCGGCCAAGGGAGGAGTTCCTCCCCAACTCGGCCTTGGGAGGTGCGCCGGCCAAGGGGAGGAATTCCCCTCCAACTCGGCCTCCACCAATCCTCCTCTTTTCCCACTTCCAAAAATTGCCGTTTGACTTTCAAACTAGGATTTAAATAAACCCTTTATTTTGGACAGCGAGAACACTTAGTACATGATGCAATCATTCCAATATGCAATGACACATTCATGTACCCTTCCCCCTCCGGAGTGCCGGACATTCCGGGACCTTCTAGAATGTTCCCGATGAAAACACCGGAACCATTCCCCAACTCCAAAGCAGGACTTTCCTTATATGAATCTTATTCTCCGGACCATTCCGGATCACCTCGTGATATCCGGATCCCATCGAGACTCGAACAACATTCGGTCTCTTTCTCATAATACCATAACTACTCAAACAACGTCGAATCCTTAAGTGTGTCTCCCTACGGTTCGTGAATTATGCGGACATGATCGAGACACTTCTCCGAACAATAACCAATAGAGGAATCTGGAAATTCATATGGCTCCCACATATTTCTACGATTACTTTGTGATCGAATGAACCACTTACATACGATACCAATTTCCCTTTGTCTCACGATATGTTACTTATCCGAGGTTATGATCGTCGGTATCTCGCATACCTAGTTCTTCCTCGTTCTTGATAAGTACTCTTTTCTCGTTCTGATATGTGATCCCTTGTGACCAAGTCACATGCTTGCAAGCTAATTGGATGACATTTCACCGAGAGGGCCCAGAGAATATCTATCCGTCATGTGGATGGACAAATCCCACTCTTGATCCATGTGTTTCAACCAATACTTTCCGAACACTCAACGCCACCTTTATAGCCACCCTGTTACGGTGTGGTGTTTGATGACATCAAAGCATCCATCCAGTAAAGGTGATATGCATGATCTCATGGTCGAAGGAATTAGGTTACTATGTATCAGAAAGCATATAGCAATTGAACTATTGAAATGACTTGATCTTTATGCTACGCTTGTCTATAGGAGTATGTCCACCATATCATTCTCCTAACGATATGATCTTGTTGTTGATAACATCTCAATGTTCATGATAGGGAAACCACAACCATCAATCAACCAACAAGCTAGTGAAGTATAGAGGCTATACTAGGGACTTCAAATTTAGTTTACAAATCACACAAGTATTAATGGTTTCCTTGTTAATACTATTATAGCATGAATGTAAACATTTATCATAAACACAAAGATATATAATAATAACTACATTTATTATTGCCTCTAGGGCATATCTCCAACATGGACATCCAATCCATTCCTAGTACTACTTCCAAACCTTTAGTTCCGAGTACTATTAGATTAGCATAAAAATCTATGCCATGGATTCGGATAGGGACGGCTTTGCAAATTTGCCTAGCCTTGGTGGTTGATCCGGGAATTTGTACAATCATCACATGCTTCAATTTGGTTGGTTGAATTTTACTAGTGCAGGCAAATTCTTCGGTGACAAATGAATGCGATGCACCAGAATCAAACAACACTCTTGCAAGTACTGAATTAACAGAAAACATACCCAACACGACGTCTGGCGCTTCCTGAGCTTCTTCAGCATGCATGAGAAAAAGACGGCCATTGCGGTTGAGTGAATTCCTTGGGGCAAATCTTCTCCCTGGCTGGACACGACGCCAGCTGGCTGGGACATTGGCGTTGGGGGCTGTAGCATTCTTCTTGTTGGGGCACTCATTGGAATAGTGGCCTTTATTTCCTGATCATAACAGGTCACTTGTGACTTGTCCTTGGCTATGCACGACTGACATTGCTTCCAGTCCTCGGGGCAGTGTTGGGGTTGGTGGTAGTATTGTTGGTGTTGAATTTGGGTGGGGCACGGGTGAAATTGCTAGAGTTGCCGGGGTTGTTGTGATTTCCTCCGGGTCTAGGGTTTCCACGGTTGGGATAGGTCGGACGGGTCATAGGGGGTCTGTTGGTTCTTGGGGCAAATCCTGGAGATGGGTTGGGGCGATACTTTGGGGTCTGATGGGTTCCTGGTTGATGCATCATGCGACGCTTGCGGTTTTCATTGGCCTGGTTGATCTTTCCTTCCATCTGGATAGCAGAGTCTACAAGGGCTTCAACATCAACAAAGGGGATATTGACTAACACCGTCTGCATCTCGTCATGCAGACCATTCAGAAATCTTTCTTTCTTCTTGGCTTCGGTGTCTATTTCGTCCGGGGCATACCTAGCTAATGACAAAAATTTGTCACGGTATTCCACTACAGTCATCCTTCCTTGCTTCAACTCTCTGAACTCGTCTCTCATTCTCTTGATTAAACTTGACCTTGAATTCCTCCCAGGTCATCATCTGGCCTCCGGTCATTGCACGAACACTGTTCCACCATGCCCTGGCATCTCCGGCTAGATAATGGGTGGAGAACAAGACTTTCTCGTTGGCTTCCACTCCGGCTACTTCTAAGTTATTTTCCATGGTTTGCAGCCAATCATCGGCGTCTAGGGGTTCTTCCGACTTGGTGAAAACGGGTGGGTTGGTATTCTGGAAATTCTTGAGCTTAGATCCGTGGTTGTCCTGATTTCCATGGCCTTGGTTGTTGTGGGCTAGCTGGCTATCTGCGGAGTAGCTAGGTTGGCTTGACGTTCGCTCTTTCAACAGCGGTCGAATTCAACATTTGCGGATCTGCAACATCGGTCCGGCTGAACCACTTCCTCCACGTGGCATCTGAAGATTGATATAGATCATGAGAAAAGAGGGAAATTGCTAAGGTTTTGGGTTTTTGAAAAGTTTTTGGAGTTTGACTCAAGTTTTCTAGCAACTTGATTTTTCATTCATTCACTCATAGCACACAATACAACACACATCACAACAAGGAAAAACAGATGGTTTTAGGAACCATTCTGGAATCTACGATACAGTGGGACCGACTACTACTCACTACGCTAGTGCTCAGTGCTACTACTGCTCGGAGTCTGTGGCTTCATCATCTTCCGCATCATCGATGAAGGCGAAATCATCCTCATCGGTGAAGAAGTCCATGGCCTGATCCTCCAGAAAATCATCGTCATCGCTGAGATAGGAGTAAGGGTCTCCATGACGATCCTCTCCGGCATTCTCCCTTTCCTCTAACTGCATGTCTCTCTCGTGGATGGTCTCTTCCAGAGATGAGATGCGATAGCGAAGACGAGCAATAATGCGCTCCTTCTTGTCGAGCTGACGGCGGCGAGACTTGCGATCCTTTGCTAGCATGGCGATGGTCTGATCCTTCGTCTTGATGATGGCAGACTTGTGGTTGCAATAGTCACGGCAGTTGTCCAACTCTTGTTGACGATCATACATCATGAAGCTAAGGTGGTCCAATTGAGTCTTCAGCTTGGGGTGGTATGGGGCTTCCAGTGGTTGTCCATTTGCATCACGCCTTGGGCAAAACTCAAAGCGAGTACCCTTGATCTGATTGATGCTCTTCCCACACAGACGGGAAAGAGCTTCCTGCATTGCTCTGGCAAGTCCATCGAGCCAGTTGTTTTCCCTCAAGGTAAACTGAATTCCCTCCGCAGTGGGAGGTTCAATCTTTCCTCGGAGACTTGCAACAATTAGCCACTGCAGATCTTCTCCTCCTTGATCATTGAGCTGAGCTCCGAAGAACTCGGGATGCGGACGCTCCAGAAGTTCCGAAAGCTGATCCAGATCCCTCTCAAAGATAAGGTCTCCTCCATTTCCGAGTTGATAAAACTTGCTGTACTTCACGTCCATCTATAAAAATAGAGGATGAGTAGATTAGCAGAGTGATCAAGTGTGTCAAAATTTTATCTGTTTTGCAAGAGTTTTTGGGGAACATGAAGTTTTATTAAAGAATTAAAGAGGTAAGAATGAGAATAAGTTTTCATAAATATTTGTGTTTTGTGGTTTTGAAACTAAGTTTTTTTGGTTCAACGTCCAACCTAACTAGGGTCTCCTAGGGTCAGGATGACTCTGATACCAACTTGTCAACACCCGGATTTTTCAATCCTAGATGCCTGTTATGCCATACATCGCAATCCCAGGATTACCATTTTTGCGAGACATAACAGAATTGGATACCATAGTACTTCATCCATTATAAACGATACATAAGTTCTTACACAAATGGGGATCTCATAATCCAGTTCTTAATACAACATCAAGCAGCGGAATACGTAATAATAACGGTAGCGTAGGCGAAGCTCCATCTTCGGGGTCACAGGCAATGCTGACGATAGGAGATGATCCTACGTAATAATAACGATTGGAGCCGCCCCAGGAGAAGCCACCGGTACCAGGAGGTTCGCCGTCGTCGACTTCATCGTTCGCCCGCCTCGCCGACCCTCGCTCGTACCCCGGTGAGCCCCCAGCACCCCTCACTGGCCGCGCTAGGTTTCGTTCTCGCCGGAGCTGTCTCGCATCGACGATGACCCTCAGCCGTTGGATTAGAACTAGATCGAACGATCCACGTTGCCCCATACCGCTTCGCCCAGCCCCGTGTCACTGACGAGTGGGGACACCCACTTAAGTAGCCAGCAGAGCACTTAGCAGGCCGGCCCGTTAGAATTTCCCGCGCAGCCCAGCAATTCAAATTAAACCTTTTTCTTTTTAAATTCAAACACACTTCTGTACCCAACTTCAAAAATCAACCCAGATCGATTCAGTATACCAAATTGAATGAAACTAATTTTGTTGGAAAGGTCTGTGAATGCTTAATCCAAGCCCGTTGGATTCAAGTCATTTGGATCTGTAGATCACCCATAGTAAAAATAACAAGGCAGAAGCTTTTCTGCATTCAAACATTTTTCAAATTCAAACCATAAAAGATTTTGAGTTGATTCCAACTCTCAAAAATCACATTTAACCATACCTTTCAGAATATATAAAAATATATAGGTTTACTTGCATAAATAATGTTCAAGTAATAAAAGAATGCTTCATAAGCATTTCTAGCCACTTTAATTAATTAAAATAAAAGGGTAAAACCTTATTAAATTGTGACACCACTTTAAATCACATTCCCATGGACTACAATATGTGGTGATGACATGTGTCAAAATGATCCCATGTTTAGTTTGGAGAATATTAAATCTTAAGTAGTTTTTCAATGAGTAGAAATTACTTTTCTAAAAATAAGAAGTTTTAAACCAAGCTTTAACCTTGTAATGTTAGAGATGATGCTAGATCATCTATAGGACCCTTGTGTGTGATGATTGCAAGTAGTTAAGTATTGTTTGGTGATTGTGTACCTCGTATTTATTCATAGACGCTAGTACCGACCAAGGATACTACGAGGAGGAAGGAGGATACTACGAAGAGGAAGCCGAGGAGAACTTCAACCACTTTGCTACACAAGGCAAGCTAACACTTGCAAGATACTATACCTATGCAAGCTAATTACTATGCAAGCCTAATACTACTAGCGAATGTGCAAGCTAACACTTGCAAGATACCTTACTGATGCCACAAACCCATACCTGTGAGATGACTACTTTATGCCTTAAGCATATGTGATCATACCTACTTGCTAAACCAATCCTAGTTTTATGGAAAGCTTCTTACTTTATTTCTTTATCAAAGCTTACTTAGAGTCTACCTAAGAGTTTGGTAGATACTAGACAGTTGTGTTGAAGGTTGCTTAAAGAGCATAAAATTTGGCCTAAGCTAGAAACCTTGATATCAGCCTAAGATATAAGGTTGGACTTAGTGAAACTCCACCAGTTACCACCCCTCATTATTACTACCTCCACCTGTAGATGCTAGTGCTAAGCATAAAACTTGATCAACTTTTAGATGGGAATACTTGGTGGAAAAATGGTTATGAAAACCTTGGAATGATGGATCATTCTATTGAAATGTTTTGGACATGTGTTTCCAAACACTTGATGATTTTGGTGATGAAAATGTTGAGGCATGAGCCTTAGCCCTTTATAAAACTGATGGTTGTCTAGATGCGATACCATTCCAATTTTGCGTCTGACCACAATACCCGAATATTGGGTAGGGCTTGACTGGAAACTTATATACCTTAGTATTAGTTCCCTCACGGCCAAGGTCTGAGCTGAGGCTACCTTGTGAAGATTGTCCACCTGTGTAGTACCCAAGATGACAGTGGTCATGGTTGGGAGGCCAAACTCACAGGAGAGGTGCTTATACTAGGGCGTGTAATTGAAAGGTTAGGATTGATTATCCGCATACTGAGTATGGTGAGTTCAGGATTTGTTCCTGACGGATGTATCGAATGTTGTGGTGAAAGTGTACAATCTCTGCAGAGTGTCAAACTATTCGAATAGCCGCGTCCGCGGTTATGGACAGTTGAAGTGGCCATACTGTTCCCCCGTCAGACTTTTAAAATGACTTGTGAAATAAATTGAGACTTTGACTTGAACACAACAGAGTTGTAACCTGAATTACAAGATCCCACTTAGGAGTTATAAAATTGTGACTAGCTTTGGAACTTAGTAAAGATAAACCTGGCTTTTTGCAAAACAACCCTAGAGCCTAGTGTCCTATTATCCAAAAACCCCTTACCTGTTAGTATTAGTTTGCGAGTACTTAAAGATTACTCATGGCTTTGTCCCTGGCTATTCCCATGGCCAGACTATGAAGAGGAGTACCTGTAGGATGAACCCCAGGAAGGTTACGACAACTAGGATCATCTCCTATCGTCAGCATTGCCTGTGACCCCGAAGATGGAGCTTCGCCTACGCTACCGTTATTATTACGTATTCCGCTGCTTGATGTTGTATTAAGAACTGGATCATGAGATCCCCATTTGTGTAAGAACTTATGTATCGTTTGTAATGGATGAAGTACTATGGTATCCAATTCTGTTATGTCTCGCAAAAATGGTAATCCTGAAATTGCGATGTATGGCATAACAGGCATCTAGGTAATTCTGTTATGTCTCGTCGTCGACTACCCCGGCGACACCACCGACTCCGACAAGGAGTAGGCCGCCACCGTAGATGCTCTGGTGAGTAGGTACCACCGGCTGATGCTAGGGCTAGTCTGGATGCAAGACGCGACATCATTTTTTGTTATACATATATCAATCTGATGATCAAAAATCTCTCCCGTAGTATGAATCTGGCGCTAATATGATATTTTAAAATATACAATTCTATTTTAGTGCATCTGTTCCACGTGGTCTGTGGTACACCGTATCACACCGTATCCGCGTGCAGTATCGCGGACGCGGTATTTGCTCTTAAATCATCTTCGTTTCCTCGATGCCATTTCCTCCTTGTGTCTGCTTTGAGTAACTGAATAATGCACCATACCTCTAGCCTGCCTAGTCCCTTTCATTTGGATATAACTTGCAGCACAGTAGACGGCAGTACCATATATGTTCATCAGGAGGACTACACCGATGTATGGTTTGGTCGATCACCCCCATCTTGTATATATGTCTGCTCACGGTATCTCACTCACTATCCATGCAGCTAGCTTAGCTAGCACTGTCGGTAGCATTGATATAATCCCTCCTGTTGAAACCGACCTGATGACTCGTCTCCTGATGTGGGCTAAATTCTCTGAATCCAACCGGCTCTATGTACACCTACCCACCTACTAATGCTACACCTGGACAGCTCCATCGCCGGTCACCATACCCCTGTATCTCTCGGAGTGAGATGGCTTTACGCAGCCCACGTTGTCAAACAGCGTGACGTTTCCCAGGTCATCTTAGGATCGATCGACATTACTCACTCGATCGTACTACTACTGAGTGTGAGTGAGTGTTCGCCACCCGAAGCACTGACAGAGCTTCGTGCTGTGACAGACCTTACTGACCAGGCCACTACTGGGCTGGAAATGGTGAGTAGCTTACAAGGTTCACCAAATAAATCAAATCGAATACATATGATGACACCCCCAGCTAATTATGTAATTAAAGGAAATTTATTTTGCACTGTAATCAAATATATTTGGCACGGATCACAGAGAAGGAGAAAAGCTTAATTCGTTTCATGTACAAATAAACAATAGTAACCTTGAAATTAATGATTAAAGCATGTGATTTGGGTTATTACTACTAATCGCCAGACATGATGACGGTTAGCACGATACACACGACGACGACCTTTGTGACAAAAAAGGCGCAATCCATCGATCAGGTCATATATTCGATCGATCTCGTGTCATTAGCTACGGGCCTAGCTTAGCTAGCTAGCTAATCCAACTAACTAAACACCTTTAATTAATTAGTGGCTTTCCAATCACAACGTATGTACGTTTCGCCTGATTCGGTGAACCACACGCTCCAAACGTAATCTGTGCATGCGCTGTTGCGTACAAGCATCCTCCTCGCCCCTAGCATGTTGCCACTGCACTGTCCTGATAGGATCATAATTTTTTTGAGAAACACTGGTTACAAGTTACAACATACGTGTTGATACGTGTATACGCATTATTTACCACAACACGCACGTCATATTGCACTAGACAGATTTTCCGAGACTTGAACATGTGCATTATTGTTCACATTACTCGAATCCACAGTTTTGTCGTTTTTTGTGTAGCTTAAAGTATAAGATGTTTCGTTAAATTTTACACGCTTGTTGGATACATCTTTAGCATCATCCAAATGTTTTTTTATAATTCTCTAAAACTTTGAATTACCTCCGAACATTCTAGAAAATATTTTCCAATTGTAGTTGTTTCTGTTCATCAATAGCGTGGTGCCACCGAGTAGGAGAATGATTGAGCCTGGTGTCAAGATGGGGACACAAGTGCACTCTATTTTTAGGTCTAATCAGTTTACTTTAAGTTTGCACTAATTGCATCTGCGTATGGGGTGTCCCCATGAGGTGATATAGCTGCCGACTGTGCGTAGGACCTACGACTACAGGACAGCGTTCCGGCCACACAAATAACTCATGTTATCATTTTCAGATAATGGAAAACGATGTTCTAGACAAGTGCTCTTATGTAGTATAAACAGATCATGGACATTATTAATTGAATAATTCTGCATAAATGGGGACCATATACGTGTGCAAACGTCTAATTATGGTGAAAATGAATACTACTACAATGTAAGAGAGGATAGGTGAAGTGGTGCTTTTAGGCTACTATAAGCTCGTATAACTCACCATTAATTCTGGAAGTTTTGGAAAACAATTCTGATTTTTTAGCAACATTGATCCAACTTGCAAATACCATTTCACAAAATTTCATTTCAAAATTCAACTCCACAACTAACAAAAAAAGATACAACTCGTACTATGAATGCTATACACTATATTTTCATTTAATATTATTTATAGCTTCATTTTTTTTTGTTTATCAAGCGGTAGGTCGAATTTGGATTCGAAATTATATGGCACAATAGTACTATATATACTTTTTTATGGCTTCTAGATGTATTTCATTAGTGATTCAGTACACTAATAATACACACCAAAGATAGGTTTGGAACGAACGAAATGCGAGGGTCTTCCGCAAGATATCTACCTTGCCAACTTTGATACTCCAAAAAATCAAGGAGGAGGCGAGGCTTTGGGTCTTGGCCGAGGCAAAACATTTGGGATCTATCATGCCGGGAGAGTAGGCTTTTGCTTTTGCAGCTTGTTGCTCGCTTGTAACCAAACTTTGTTTTAACCTCCTTCTTAATCAATAAGATGAGGCAAAGCTTTTGCCTCCGTTTCAAAAAAAAATACACACCAAAGATGCTAGTGGACAATCACACTATATGCTTCCAACATATCCCTTTCGATGGCGCGTGTAGTTTATATAATTATATATGCAATATGTGGATTTAAACTCAGATTTTAACCAGCAGGATCAGTTATGCACGACCGTCGGACACGTATTGCCAAAGAGCACCGGAATCCATATTTTCAAATAGGTTGGTACATTAGACTATCATCACTTGCTCTAATAGATAGACTGATCGCACGCACCGGAATGTAGTTCCAACCACTGTTAATATACTACTCCGTAGATAAATTCAGCTACATGATCCGGGCATATGGTAGATTAAAAAGATATGCTAATGCAACCCAACATGTGGTTGAGTGGCTAGGAGGGTGGTTGTATCCCGGTCACCGTAGTTCAAGCCTTAGTTTATGCTATGTGTTCGTAAAAGCGGAATATTCTTTCGATTAGGCGGCGTTTATCGACAGCGAGGCATCCATGGTGACTTCGTCAATCTCAAGACCCGATCCACCGACTCGGTCTATCGGAGGTGCTCATAGGGGAAGGATGTGTGTGCGTTCATAGGGGTGGGTACATGTACGTGTTGTGAGCCTCTACGATTGTACTGTGTTTCTTAAAAAAATGCTAATATATAGTGAAAGCGGGGCATTATCTGACTAGACTAGACTAGAAGTATATATACATGGACAGCCTCCTGGCAATTAACAGGTTGGTGCCAAATGTACTTTAATTTATTTTAGTTCATAGGTTGGAGAAGCTAGTTTTGGCTAGTGATTATTTTTCTATCCTACATACACATCATATTGCATTTGCGTATGGGGTATCCCCATTGAGGTGATATAGCTGCGGACTGTGCGTAGGACCTACGGCTACAGGACGACGTTCCGGCCACACAAATAACTCATGTTATCATTTTCAGTTAATGGAAAATGATGATGCAGACAAGTGCTCTAATATAGTATACACAGATCATGGACATTATTAGTTGAATAATTCTGTATAAATGGGGACCATATGTGTGTGCAAACGTCTAATTATGGTGAAAATGAATACAATGTAAGAGAGAGGATAGGTGAAGTGGTGCTTTTAGGCTACTAAGCTCGTAACTCACCATTCTGGAAGTTTTGGAAAACAAATCTGATTTTTTAGCAACATTGATCCAACTTGCAAATACCATGTCACAAAATTTCATCTTCAAATTCAACTGCAAAACTAACAAAAAAACACAACTCTTACTATGAATACTATACACTATTTTTCCATTTAATATTATGTATAGCTTCACTTTTTGTTTATCAAGCGGTAGGTTGAATTTGGATGTGAAATTATATGGCACAATAGTACTATATATATACTGCCTCTATGTCAAGAACTATTTTTAAGTTTTTTGACGACTTGTAGGTGTATTTTATTGGTGATCTAGTGCACTACACACCAAAGGGGCGAGTGGACAATCACACTATATGCCTCCAACGTATCCCTTTCAATGGCACGTGTAGTTTATATAATTATATACACAACATGCGGATTTAATCTCTGATTTTAAACAGCAGGTTCTGTTATGCACGACCGTCAGACATGTATTGCCAAAGAGCACCGGAATCCATATTTTCAAATAGGTTGGTGCATTAGACTATCATCACTTACTCTAATATGGGTAGACTGATCGCATGCACCGGAATGTAGTTCCAACCACTGTTAATATACTAGATAAAATCAGCTACAGTCCAGCCATGGTAGATTAAAAGGATATGCTAATATATGGTGAAAGCGAGACATTATCTGACTAGACTGGAAGTATACATGGACATCCTCCTGGCAATTAACAGGTTAGTGCCACATGTACTTTAATTTAGTTTTTAGTTCATAGGTTGGGGAAAGCTAGTTTTGGCTAGTGATTACTTTTGTATCCTACAGTCATTTCAATAACCAATAGGTAATATTAATAATTAGTACGTACAGAAAATTAATGGGCTCCATTGGTGGTAAGAAAATAGTTTGTAATTATCGGCCTCTGACAGAATTCGGTAAGTTCATTGGGAATGTCTCTAAGAACTAGGAATTGGACTATTTAGTCTCTCATTATTCATATGAATAATTAACATTTTATTGTGAGAAATAAAATATTTACCATTATTTCTTTAAAAAGATAACATTTAGTAGAAAATGCCAGGAGCCCAGGAGTCAGATCTCAAGTGGAGACTACAGGACCGGCGAGTTGATTAATTGGAGAATAAACCACTCAACTAGATTCGGGACGTCAGCCTTACGGAGGCTATTATAATTACTTTACAATACAATAACCTCCACGTCGTCCTTCACGTCACTGTTCATGAACAACTAGGATTATCTTAATCTGCGTCATTGATTGTTTAGTACCAAGTTGGCACTATAGAACTTGCCAAGGGTGAACCCTAGGAATTAATTGACATAAATTAATAGGGAATTCGCTTTCTTTTTGCACCACATTGTAGCTTTTTCTACCCTGAATGATTGAAAGGGGTCAATCGATTGGTGCTTGGTAGGGACATTCACACTAAGGATCTTGGAAGATCAAGCAAGAAAGACAATCAGAAGTCTAGGTAAAAAGGAGTCAAAAATGTATTTTCTAGGAGTGACCTTGTCACTGTTAAACTTTGCATAGCCAATTAATTAACTAGGTATAGATTGTGACGGGCCACTGAGCATATCTCAAGGATTTCATTTACCAAAACCGAACTAAGAATCTATTGAATGAATATTGAGGTGCTATATATTTAGCAAACATGAATGGATGTTTATTCAGCTGGACCTTTTACTGGGCAGTGCAGCAGACCCTTTCAAATATGCCATGTCCTGGAAAAAGCATTGAAGTAAAAATAACTAGGTACGATATGCATGCCATCTAAAAACCAAAAAAGATTTTCATTGGCAAAAGATGACAGTTAGGATCACATGCATGCAAACATATATAAATACGAGATGTACAAAAGAAACATAAGTGAAAAATCTGATAATTATTGGAATATAAAACATGAATGCACCTAGGGATATCATTGATTCTTTTTACGATGGTTAAAATAAGTAGATGTGAACCAAAGTACATATTTTCATTTCTTGAACAAATCTCGGTTATACATATTTTTTAAACGAAAGCAAAATCTTTGCCTTATCTATTAAAAAGAAGATGTTCAGTTAATTAGCGAAAAACATGGCAAAAACCATACAAGATTGCCAACACCATGTGGCCACGCCCATACTCGCCATAGGCCAAGGCCCAAGACCCAAGAGTAACAAAGCTCAAACTTGAAAACATCACTCCTCCAAGAACAGACGGCCATCCATCATTGTCAGAGAGACGACGTTATGACTGCTATGGGAGGAGAATACACGGGACACTCAAACGTAAATGAAGAAGACGACCCTCCGAGGAGCCATCAACACTGCAAAATCTTTGGGGTCGCCGCCCCGACATCCAGTTACTTCTCCATGCCAAGAAGACCACCAACACCATCTTCTGAGACCGCCATCCCGACGTACCACCGCTCACACTCGAGCCACGATGTCACACAACTCAACCACATGCAACCCTAGCAGCACAGGGTAAACCACTCACAGACCACGCCCATCATGCCAAAATTAGGGGTCGCCTCCCCAGTCTAAAAGTCAAAACGCCTCCTCTAAGACACGTCGAACGAGCTGACAACCTTGCCGCACCGGCAATACAAAATTGCCGTCCAAGCCATGCGAGCAATTGCTATGTCGTATGAAGCTTCTGCCCGCCATGGATCCTGAGGCCGCCGCCTAATATACATTTACATATATTAGTAACATTCTTTTTGGGTGCTTTATGGGTGTGCAAGAACGTTGTGAAAAGACCTGCCTTGTTTTCTTACTTTGAACATGTGAATTATGTCGTCCCACTCAATTTATAGTAGGAGACTTATAGTTCTTTTGTGGTCTTTTTACGAAAATTTCTACTATCTAGTTTACATGCTTATAATTGATCTAGTTCTACTCCTTTCGATTTTAATTACCATGCCACAGTCAAAGTAAAACTTTGTAGAGTTTGACCAAGTATAGAGGGAAAATATCAACATATATAATATAAATTATAATCATTAGAATCATCAAAAATATATGTTCATGTTATATGCATTTGGTATGGACACTGATATTTTTTCTATATACTTTTTCAAACTTTATATAAAACCTAGCACACAGGATAACTAAAAGCAGCGGGAGTATATACGAAAACAAGGGGCCGCAGAGTGTTTTTCTTTATTTCCATGCATAAAATGAATTCACATACTAGTATTATATGGTCCTAGCAGAATAAGCAACATGATCTTGTTTTCGTGAACACTGATTGCAATGTCTTAAATTCCTCAGGAAACTATTATAAATGGTCTCATAAAACAAATCTGCATAAATCGGTGAAAAGCTAGTGTATTATTATGAGAATCCTCACATTTCCTTTGACGCCTTGTTACTTCTCTCGTATTTTTACTCACTAGAGTTTTGGGATATGCGAGGATTTAGTGTTCACCCAATACTCTCCAATCCCCTAAAATACTCTTCCCAAAAATACTCTACCTTAGAGGATAGATTTCAATCTAGACAAAACATGAAAGATTGTTGGGGATATCCCGGGATAAATCCGGCGTGGTAAACGGACTACTGGAATTTTGTGGTAATTGGAATAATTCCCTTCGATCCTTGCAAACATGGGCTATTTCAGCGAATACGAGAGAAGTAAACAAGGTCTGATGTGTAAATTCTATTCAGAAACACTAATGAAACTGAATTCGAAGATACTATTTTGTATTCTAATTTTTAAAATATAGTTACCAGTCAGAAGTCAACTTATCTTTTGTCTTCTGATATGACATACATATGTTGGAGGGCATGAACAATTCATATATAAGCAATTAACTACAAGTGAATGTACTATTTGGTCATTGTCACGGCAATTTTGTTGGTACTGTCATATTGGATGCATCCATCTTGATCGGCGAGGAATCAATTGTTTATACCTTGGACGTAACAGGGCCGTTTTGCCAACGTGTATGTAGCATTGGATTCTTTTCTAGGCTTGAGCTTTGTGAGAAAAACGAGTCTAAGGCAAAAGCTTCCTGGAAAACAATAATAAAGCTGTACGACGAATTGCAAGGAATACCACTCTTATGATCACTTCTTGATTAAGCATGATTGCAACATACAGACGTTCAGTTTACTCGTGCCACCATATCTCACATATACCATTTTGAATTTATTTTGAGTGGTACTCCCTCGGTTTGGAAATATAGATGTTTTAGGTTTGTGAAACTAATATATCTAAATATTTTTTAGTATAGGTTTAAATAAATCTACACACTAAAAGATGTCTAAATATATTTACTTCACAAATTTAAAATATCTTATATTTCTAAACGGAGGGAGTACAATCTATGTTAACGTTTCGTGATCATATGGTCCTCGTGTTCGTGTTGCTATAAGTTATACGGTTTCAAGCGCTCAAACAAACCAAGTCGGCTAATCGAATCGTTAATCTGCATCTTTCTACTCGTTGAGAAAAAATGGCACGGTGATGCATGGACCCGTACGATGTAGCCATCGTTACGCCACCTTCAATCAAATCTTTATTAGTGGGTTGTTCCATCATTCTGGCCCCATCAAGATTATATATATAATACTCTCTCCGTTTAAAAATATAAAATGTTTTAGATTTGTAAAGAAAATGTATCTAGACTTGTTTTAGTACGTAGGTTCATTCAACTTTGGAATAAATCTACACATTAAAAAAAAGTCTAGTTTCATTTTTTTCACAAACCAAAAACATCTTATATTTCAAAACGGAGAGAGTACGTATTAGTGAGCTACATATGCACAATATACATACGCCTGCACATATTGTTAGTCGTGATGCCAGTAAGATGCCTCCGAGTTCTCGAGTGCCTCTAATTGCTAAGCGCGAATTACATTATTTGTTATTTATCATATTTTCTTAGTAGCACTATTTGTTTTCAAAGTTTAGTGTGTAATCATAAAGGTGTGTCCCATCTATCGCCCAGTAGTCTGTGTAGTGTGTAGAGAGCTTGTGCAGCCAATCAATACAAGCACAACTTAGGCCTTCTATATTTTCACTTTTTTGGCGAAAGAGGCATTCTTCTAATTAAGCTTAGGTTCTCAACGACTTGCGATTACTCTTTTATGTAGATCTGTTTCGTGTGGTGAAAGCTATGAACTTGTGCTTTTTACTTTTTGCGGGAAATGACAATAGGTATTACGAGAAATGACACTAGGTATTACGAGATTTCGAACTACCGGCGGAAGTATAGATGTGACGAAACATATAAGTTACTTTCTCCGATCCAAATTAATTGACTCAAATTTATCTAAATTCGAGGACGTATCTAGCTAGTACAAAAACATGTCTAGATACATTAAATTTAGACAAATCTAAATTAATTAATTTGAATCGAAGAGAGTAGATTGATTTTGCTCGTGTAAATCAAAGTAGAGTAAATTATGTTGGATTATTAGGCATAATTGCCACAATTAATTTCAGAATATAAATCAGGACAGCAACAATTACAATCACACATGAACCTCTAACATACTAGATGTATTGATTGTAACACCCCCGGCCTCTCCGGACCGACGGCTATCACTTCTGGCAGCTCAATAGGATCTCTAGACTAACCCCACAGACCAACACTAGTCTTTTCTGCGTACTTTATCCTCACTCGTGCGCACCCGGTATCCACTTTCCAGTCGGTCACCCATCCTACAATTGCTCTAGGTCAAGCATGCTTAACCTTAGAGTTATTTTCGAATAAGCTTCCGGAAAAGAAGTTGCAACTTGTTGGTATGAGTTTTCTATCAATCCTATTGAGCCATGCGCCAGGGTCTCACATACACCCACCCTTAGAAGATCGACGTCCTCGTCGATCAACCACAAGCCAAGAACGTTTTCTCTTGGCACACGTCTATGAGTGCCGACACATTGTCATGCCGTGTCCACTCCGGGCCACACGCGCCATGCTACACATGTCCGTCACTGACCCGCACACGCCCATGTAACCGCGAGGATCGGCTCTGATACCACTTGTAACACCCTCGGCCTCTTTAGACCGACGTCTATCACTTCTAGCAACTCAATAGGATCTTTGGACTAACCCCACAGACCAACACTAGTCTTTTCTGCGCACTTTGTCCTCACTCATACGCATCCGGTACCCACTTTCCGGTCGGTCACCCATCATAGAATTGCTCTAGGCCAAACACGTTTAACCTTACAATTTTTTTCGAATGAGCTTTCGAAAAAGAAGTTGCAACTTATTGGTATAGGTTTCCTATCAATCCTATTGAGTCATGCGTCAGGGTCTCATATTGACCAACATGAACAGTAGCAGAGTAAACGCACTAACAGCCATAGTAAAACAACATATATGATGATGGTATACGTACTGATCGGTTGTCAATGTAGTCGCTGTTGGTGCAGTAGCCTGTCGAAGAAGTCGACGTGCAGTAGGTCCGGCTTGACGACCGGGAAGGCGCGCCGTGATGACGAATTTGAGCAGTCGCGCGGAGCACTTCCCCAAAACCTTATTCGCTCTCTCCTGTACATGATCACAAAGGCGAGTGGTTCCGGAGACCTGCTCTGGGATCGCGTCGCGTCGTGACGAGGCGAGGGTGCGTGCGAGCGGCGGCGTCGTCGGAGGAGGAGCGCGTGTATCTCTCTTATTGTCACTCACTTACAAAGTGGCGCAACACTCCAACTTATAAGGTGGTGCAACTCTCCTTCAACTTTCTATGTGAGACTAAACTTTCACTAGTAGAAAACAGGCTATCCGTTCGTGCCTCCTAACAGCATTAGTCCCGATTTCGCCACAAACCGGGACAAATGCTGGCACGCGTCCCGGTTCGAGCGGGCATGGGGGCCGGAGGCATGCGTCCCGGTTTGTAACACAAACGGGATCTAAAGGTTGGGCGTCAGCCACGTGGTGTGGCACACGCCTTTAGTCCCGGTTTGTGTTACAAATCGGGACGTATGATCCCGCCCTCTATAAATGCGACGCCCCAGCCCTCTGCCTCCACTCTGTTTTTTCTTGGTGGAAGGTGTGGGGGGTGTGCTAGTTTTTTTCCCTATGCATGCATTCAAGGTATTTGATGAAATGTTTGAGTGAATGATCCTGTTCAATTTCTCATAGAACAAAAATATAGAAGGTGTCCGAGACGCACTTGAGCTTTCTCTCCTCTTTATTTCCCTCGATCGGGTAAAAAGGACAAATATCTTCCGAATCGGCAGGAAGTGGGTCCGGTTTGTACTACAGGTACATGATCTAACGCCCGTGATTTTTTGAAAAAATCATTTTTAGACTCGTAATATGTGGTTTCTTCAGAGATCCAATGCAAGTTCTAACGATGCCCGTCCCCTAACTTCATGCACGCTGGTTCGACCATAGTTAGAAATTCAAAAAATTCAAAACGGGCATAAGAAATTCAAAAAAAATCCGAACAATGAAAATCCTTCGCGTGGTGTCATATTATGTGACATAGTTGAAAGGAAAAATACCAGACTTGGGTATATTGATCATGTCTCGAATAAACCTTCACAAAATGACTTATCATGTTCGAGGTTTCATGGCTTTCGGTCCAAATGATCGATGTTATATGCTGAATCACGGCATAGTTTGTGATGTTGTGCCCATATTATGCATGCATGTGGCCAATGGTATGGAGAACAATGTTGCAGGAGGAAGTTTTCCTTTTCGTCGCACGGAAAAGCCCTTTTCCATTTTTTGAGCTCAAAAAACGGGTCGTTTTGTGAAGTAACCACCAAAATTATGTTTCAGAATGCTATCGTTCCATTTTCTTAAAATATTAGACCACCTTACATGGACTATCTCCCAACCGGGACATCTCAAACCTTTTCGTCCATCCCAGGTAAAAAGGACAAATGTCTGCCGAATCGGTAGGAAGTGGGTCCGGTTTGTACTACAGGTATATGATCTAACGCCCGTGATTTTTTGAAAAAAATCATTTTTAGACTCGCAATATGTGGTTTCTTCAGAGATCCAATGCAAGTTCTAACGATCCTCGTCCCCTATCTTCATGCACGCCGGTTCGACCATAGTTAGAAATTTAAAAAATTCAAAACGGGCATAAGAAATTCAAAAAAAATACGAACAATGAAAATCCTTCGCGTGGTGTCATATTATGTGACATGGTTGAAAGGAAAAATACCAGACTTGGTATATTGATCATGTCTCGAAAAACCTTCACAAAATGACCTATCATGTTCGAGGTTTCATGGCTTTCGGTCCAAATGACCGATGTTATGTGCTGAATCACGACATAGTTTGTGATGTTGTGCCCATATTATGCATGCATGTGGACATTGGTATGGAGAACAATGTTGCAGGAGGAAGTTTTCCTTTTCGTCGCACGGAAAAGCACTTTTCCATTTTCCGAGCGCAAAAAACGGGTCGTTTTGTGAAGTAACCACCAAAATGCTGTTTCAGAATGCTACCATCCCATTTTCATAAAATACTAGACCACCTTACATGGACTATCTCCCAACCGGGACATCTCAAACCTTTTTATCCATCCCGGGTAAAAAGGACAAATGTCTGCCGAATCGGCAATAAGTGGGTCCGGTTTGTATACAGGTACATGATCTAAGGCCCGTGATTTTTTGAAAAAATCATTTTTAGTCTCACAATATGTGGATTCTTCAGAGATCCAATGCAAGTTCTAAATGAGCCATTTTTCTTCCCGCCATTTCTTCCCGCCATTTTTCTTCCCGCCATTTTTTCCGCCAGTTCTTCCCTCCAGTTATCTTCCTGCCATTTCTTACTATATATATGTAGGGTTGGCCTCCATTGTCATTGCACATCTCTAGACTCGTATCTGCAACCTCATCACTCTTTCCCATGACTTCCACCGTAGCACTAACCCCCAGGGAGGCGGAGGCGCTTTGCGCCTCGAACCACCCCTGCCCGCCGGGCTACTGTGTCCCCGTCGGCTGGATGCTGAGCGCCGGAGGCGTGCCGGTTCCTCCTGTCCCTCTAGGTGTGGCGTGCCGGATGGCCATCACGAACCATTACTACTTCGATCTCACGTCGGGGCAGCGGAGGAATCCCAGATGGCATCCCGACTATTTCCCGACTTGGAAAGCCTTCTTCGTGGATCGGCGTGAGAGGGCGCTCGCCAGGCATGAGAAGGACGTCCCACCTCCTTCGAACTTCAACGAGGTCGACCGTCGGCTGTGGTGGCGTGGCCGGAATCTCCAGAGCGTCATGGCCTACGACACGGCCACCGACTCTAGCCCCCGCCTGCGCTACCCTCAAGTCCAGTCCACTCGTACTCAGCCTTCAAGGTTCAACTACGGCGACCCCGACGACAACAACGATGACGGCCGCGACGAGTACGATGACTACAGTGGTGAGTATTATAGGTGTAGACAGGAGCATGTCTGAATCAGTCCAACATTGCAAAACAAGTTCGGCCGATTGTGGCTTAATCTGGCCACGTATCTTAATTTTTAGTTCTTCTATGTAACTTTGTGTTAGTTGCGTTATGTACTTTAATTCCAGTACTATCCTAATAAAATTTTCTTTCCGCCCATTATTTTCCGTCCTTTTTTCCCGCCCATTAATATATAAAAAATATAAGTTAATTCAAATCCAAATTAAAAACATAAAATGGTTTTGAATTAGTTATTCAAATCCAAAGACTTTTTATATTTAAAGTTTTTCTAAATTCCAAATTAATATTCAAAAAATATAAGTTAATTTATTTTTAATTTTAAATGGTTCATAGTTTAAATGGTTACATTAATTATTTTTAAAAACAGAAAATGGTTTTGAATTATTTATTCAAATTCAAACACTTTTTATGTTTAAAGTTTTTCTAAATTCCAAACTAATATTCAAAATATATAAGTTAATTCATTTTTAATTTTAAATGGTTCATATTTTAAATGGTTACATTAATTATTTTTTAAAAACAGAAAATGGTTTTGAATTATTTATTCAAATTCAAACACTTTTTATGTTTAAAGTTTTTCTAAATTCCAAATTAATATTCAAAAAATATAAGTTAATTCATTTTTAATTTTAAATGGTTCATATTTTAAATGGTTACATTAATTATTTTTTAAAAACAGAAAATGGCTTTGAATTAGTTATTAAAATCCAAACACTTTTTATGTTTAAAGTTTTTCTAAATTCCAAATTAATATTCAAAAAATATAAGTTAATTCATTTTTAATTTTAAATGGTTCATATTTTAAATGGTTACATTAATTATTTTTAAAAACAGAAAATGGTTTTGAATTAGTTATTCAAATCCAAACACTTTTTATGTTCAAAGTTTTTCTAAATTCCAAATTAATATTCAAAAAATATAAGTTAATTCATTTTTAATTTTAAATGGTTACATTAATTATTTAGGTTTATTAATTAGTTAGGTATTATTAGTCTTCGGCCCCACTGGTCAGTCACTGTGGGTAGCCCCAGACCCGATGGAAAACTACCCCCCTGTGCTGATGTAAAGTGACACAGTCACTATTTTAAAATGGTTTAATATTTTCAGAAATTGATATAAACTTGTAAATTCAATAACTAATGATTTATAAGTCAGAAAAATACAAATAATATAGCAAAATGTTCAGAAAATTGAGAGCTGTGTGTCTAAGCAATCATAATACATTGTCAAGCAACTTTAAACCCTAGTTTAGTTAAAGAAACATCGACACCCCTTATGTACATGTGGGTTCGCCGGTGTGTACTTGCTAGGGCATCCCGAACCCTTTTAAATCGATGTTGCACCTAGGGTTAGTGTAGGATCTCTAAATCTGACATGTCATACATATTGATTGCGCATTGTATTATGCCATGTATTGATTGCTGCCTTTCTTTCCGGTATTGGTTCTTCGCGATAGGATCCGAGCCCGAGGGTTTCTCTGAATTAGGGTTTCTGATATTGTAAATTCATTTTTATTATTGTGTATGTATATATTAGGGTTTCTCTGAATTAGGGTTTATATCTCTCAACACCGTACCTAACATTCTCCCTTAGCCGCTTTGACTTATCTGTTTTTCCACCTATGCAGAAAATATGGACCCACACGACAGAGACGAAGAAAAGGAAGAGTTGATCCAAGGTGTGATCTGCGGGGAAGAAAATTTAGATGTATCGACGTTTCTGAACAACTCCGGTGAGGGTGATCCTCTTTTTGAGGGAATAGACGACTTGTTTGAGGTTGAAGGTGATGCCTTCCGCGAGGGAGAAGGCGATGCCTTGTGTGATCGAGAAGACGACCGCTCCGGCAAGGTGCATGTAATATAATTAATGAATCATCTGCTATCTATATAGAAATAGTAACGACAATCTTTCTTCTTTTAGCCCTCCGGATCGAAGAAATCTACTGAAAAGAGCAGCCGAGGCCCAACCAAAAAGCTGGGAGACTTTTGAGAGGTTCAGGATCGAAGATGTCGGTGAAGACAGCAAACCGACGGCTCCCGAAGTTGTCGCAAACAAATTTGTGGCACAATGCGGAGTAATCGTTAGGGACTTAATCCCGATCACCATTCGAAATTGGAATAGGCCTGCTGATGCGGAAGAAGAGGGAACATGTTTATTTGTCCCTAACAAGGCCAAAGATTTACTGTGGAATAGGCTCATGATTAATTTCAAACTACCGAAGATAGAGCTGGATCCAAATGCGGAGGATCCAGTTGAGGACGCCTTAGAACATGGGAGAGCCATGGATGCTAAGGTCAGGGAGTGGGCTTTATAGAAGATGGGCCAGTGTTTCACCAACTGGAAGAAAAGATTGCACCTTGACTATGTCGTGAAAGAGAAGACTCCAGATTTCAAGAAGATTCAGTTTGAGAAGATAAAACCATTCTGGGCTGAGTTTGTGAATTACAAGACATCAGCAAAAGCTAAGAAAATGTCTGCAACGAATAAGCTGAATGCTGCTAACAAGAAGTATCACCATATTATGGGGCAAGGTGGCTACAGGGCTGGCATTCCTAAGTGGGAGAAACTTGAGCAGGAACTGCGTGCTAAAAGATCATCCCAGAGACAGACGATTGGATCGAACGTGCAAGGAATTGGTTTTACGGGCATGGGGGCAAGTTGGACTCAGAAGGGAAGTGTATATATAACATACGACATAAAGAAGACCCCTTGCCAATCGAGAAGATGAGAAAAGCAGTAAAGGCTGTTAAAGATGGGGACTTCATTCCCGATAGAGAGAATGATGAGCTCACACTCGCCCTTGGAAATAAGGAACATGATGGACGAACACGAGGCACAATAGGCTCCAAACCATGGAGGACTGGGTTTCCCGAAGAGAGGAAGAAATATCCTGATAGAAGCTGTCAGAGGAGAAAGGACAAGACGGAAGTTGAAGCAGATATTCAGAAAGAGCGAATGCGTATAATTGAAGAACGAATAAAGCAACAACAAGATGAAATTAACGCACTTAAAGAGCAAAGTACTACCGTCCCATCTCAGCAGCACACTGCATTCGATGCTACTGGCCTATCGAATAATCGAAAAAGTAGTGTGGCTTCCACCGAGGTCCCGGGTGATGACAATGACGATGACGATGGTGCACCGATGATGGCTCCTGTTGGCTACCCAGTGGATGATATCACACATATGACACACTGCGAGCTACATGTCAAAGTTGTGAACATATCAATGAAGGTGGCGGTCGGTTATGCCTTACCAATTGGACCCACACCAACTTACCACTGTCGTCCGGTTCCACAAGGCTACGCTGTTGTCGGGGTGGATGAAATCATGCCCACCTTTGAAGTTTTGAAGCTTGACTACCCTGCAGGTGAAGGGGATGTGACTGAACTGGGAGACGCAACAAACGTCACCATTCTATGGCCAAAGGAATGTATCGTGCTTCGAAATCACACGCCAAGGCCATCTTCACCGCCGCCTCACCCGTCTCCGTCTTCGCCTCACCCGTCTCCGTCGCCTCACCAATCTTCGGCGCAGCCATCGCCACGGCAGCCATCGCCGGCGCCTCAGGATAAAAAGCGTAAGCGTACCGCTACTCTGCGTCGTGGTAAGCAATCGCTGAAATGTAAACAAGATCCTCTTCCAAAAGTACCAAAGGTTCCTCCCAAGAGAGCTTATGACTGTACTGAAGAGGAGACTAGGGCTATCGTTGATGCAGAAACGACAGTGTTTTTCGCTAAGCTGAGGCGGCCGAAAGAGACAGAGTTCCCCAGCACCAAAGAAGAAAAAGCCAGAGTGTTCAAAATGCCAAAGACGCTTCATCAACCCGAGCCAAAGCTGTCATCAGACTATGAGCGTTCTATTCTCAAGTCACATGCGGCACAAAAAGCCTCAAAGAGCAGTACTGATGCAAGCGAGAAATCTGTTGCGCAGCTCGGAGAACAAGCAAAATAGTCTTGCGCCCCTCTCAAGGTGATTTCCCATACCAATGTGGGGTCGAGCAAATATGGGGCCGAAGAGCAGTATGATCCAGAGGTAGTTGCACAATACGGAGAAGCTGCCGCTGCTCAAGGTATGAGTATTGTCCAGTACTTATCCCAGTTAGAGTACTTCCCCGTGAGTGAAGTAGCATACAAATACCAGTACGGCAAACCTCTCGTCAAACCTGAGGAGGTAAATAATGTTCCAACAAAAATGCGAAGATTGCATAACTGGTACATGCATGCCACAAAGGCCGGGGCTAACTGGATAGTGCTGAGGGTTAAAAAAAACATTATGAAAAAGAAATAGATGACATGATATCCATTGAATTTGATGAACTATTTCAATTATTCAATCAAGACGCCTTGGACAAATCGATCATCAGTACCTATTGTCTGT
Organism: Avena insularis; assembly: GCA_023614405.1. Classification (NCBI taxonomy): domain Eukaryota; kingdom Viridiplantae; phylum Streptophyta; class Magnoliopsida; order Poales; family Poaceae; genus Avena; species Avena insularis. Next base: position 260,186,530 of record CM042685.1, read on the forward strand.
AAGTACTAATTCTGTAATTAATTTAGTCTCTAGCTATCTCACCTTGTTTATTGCATGTATATAATCATACTGTAATATGCAGAATGAAGATTCTCGAATGCAGCAAAGGACAAATCTATGATATTGGCTTCATTGACCCATATTGGGTTCATCAAGCTAATCTCAAAACAAGCCCCCAAGATACGGAGGATAATATCATACACGCGTTAAGATTTCAAGAAACCAGAAGGGAAATACTATTTCCTTACAACTTCGGGTGAGTGTTATTGTCTTGTATACACTTTCTATTTCGCTTACTCGATGTTAAGTATATAATTGATTAGTTATGCATGCGCAGCTTCCACTATATTCTGTTAATCATTCAACTTGACAAAGGGTGTGTACTAGTCATGGACTCGAAACATACACCCCTTGAGCAGTGGAAGGACATGCAGATGCTTCTCCGATGGTAATTCTAATCATTACGACACTATATCGGCAACGTTCGTGAATTTTATGATATCAAGTAATTAATAACTTCTTTTATTCGTTTTCTTCGCCGGGCAGCGCTTGGAAACGGTTCACCAACAAGGCTAGGGTGTTTAGAAAGAAGAGCTTACATTTCAAGCACTAGATTTAAGCACCACTATCTATATCCGCGCATCTCTTTGATTCTAGTTTTGATACCGTTATTATCATGCTTAATTATTATTTTGATTGAACTATGTTCTCGTAAAGTGCCTGACGCAGGGACCAGGGAAAAATTTATGTGGATATTATATTTCCGAGTTCATTAGGCAGACATGCTGTGAGAAGGGCATAAATTTAGAGCAACTCCACGTACGCAAACAATACTCTATAGTTTTAATTACCATCAAATTGTGTTTAGTTTCATTCATATAGGCTGACTCCTTTTTTAAATCAGATCGAACGTCTACGGGACGGTCTTCTGCCAAAGGATCGCATACGAGCAATTCAGAAGGAATTGGCGGGATTCTTGGATGCAGAAGTCCTAAACCCAAAAGGGGGATACTATTCGGGTGTGTATAAACAATAGAGATTGTACAAAGAGCTTATTTTGTATGTAGTGCATGAACTCGATCAGTGTATCGAATGTAATATGTTCGACACTTGGATCTATATTGTCATGATGATCTTATGTAATATAATGGTTTCTTTATTGATGAGTGCAAAACACTAAATAGACAATAAAACAACATAAATGAATTCTCTACCGCGGCACAAAAAGTGGTCAAAATGCTGCCGCGACAACAAAAGTTGCGAAAATGAATTCTCTGCCGCGGCAGAGAAATGTGTCAAATCTCTGCCGCGACAGAGGGTTATTTGTCCCGGTTCGTGTTACGAACCGGGACGGTTGCTCCAACCCCCCTCGCCCTCTGCCGCGGGCCACGTGTACCCCTTTTGTCCCGGTTGGTGAGGCAACCGAGACTAAAGGTTGGGCTTTAGTCCCGATTGCCCCGTCCCGGTTGGATAACCGGGACTAAAGCCCCTTACCAACCGGGACCAATGGGGTTGTTCCCACTAGTGTTTAGCTCCCACTGCTTTTGCCACACACATGTGAGCTGCCACCAATTTAGGCCAAATCACATATGGACTTCCACATACATATGTTTTGAGATTTAGGAAAAATTGAAATCACACAATGGGTCTAATGATTTAGCCTATTATTTTTAACAAAGTATAGTTTGGACCAAGCATTTTCAGCAGTTACGATTTGCACAATGCATGTTCAAATCGTGCATTTAACTTCACAAGGTCTAGGATAAATTCGCATTTTGAACTATACTAACTCGGTTGAAAAGAAATAAAAAAAGGACAAACCAGTAAGCCTTAGTTGCCCTGTGGGATATAAGATCCTGCTGTATGAATTGCCCATTTTTTCTCTAAACCCAGCTTATATGGTCCAAACCGTAAAGCACCCCAGTGTTAACCCGGTCGTATGATTGCGCATCCATGGTGCATGCAAATTACGAAAATAGTATGTACTTTCTCCGTATCAAAATAGTTATCACAAATTTGTTAAAATTTAATAAATCTAGACACTATTTAATATATAGATTCTTTAAAATTTTAAAAACCTATGATATCTTTTTTAAGATGAAGAGAGTACGATAATACAGCTCATTCGAATCAAACACAATTTACCCTTTGAAGTGACTTTTACGGACACTATGATGAAGGCCAGCCAAGCTCCCATAACGATCAGCTGTTATGCTGTTGATGACCCCCTGTCCGAGAGAGAAACGAACGCTGTGGGTCTTTCTCGTATCGTGTAACGTGTCGTGATCTACCAAAAGGGCGCGTTCGATCGGTTCGGAGGTCCTCTTCGCGCGAATCTTTTCCAACCCTCTTTTTTGTATTTACGGCCTAAAGAAAAGCCAGCACCCAGTCACTTTCTGCAACACGCGGTCGGTTCTATATTAAGGCACACATTCACGTGTAGTATCTAGAGCCCAGACAAGTATAGGCTATTCCACAGTTTAACTCAGATATCCTTTCTCACGCTAGTTCGTTGTTGGGTCAGTAACATGGTAAGCATTTTTTAACGATAAAGATCCCGAGAGACATGGAAACTGCATCAATAAGATGGTACAATTTGATAGAAAGGACCTGAACGGTACCCTTTATATACATACAAGTCCTTAAGAAAATAAATTGCATCCAGAAAAATTGTGCCGGCCCGCTCGATGCAACCGAGTCTTTGCTCTCTGCCGTCGTGCCTCCAGATGTGGCCGTGTAACATCTCAGCATTTAGGACTAAACGAAGGGTAGATTTAGGATTTTGTGCATCTGCATGCATGTATCTGAAAATCCGGGTAAATTTTTCGCCAAATTAAAAGACTAAAGTGATCAGAATTCTCACTCTGATGAATTAGGTTTAGTGACATAAGTAGGGGAGTGAGATGAATTTTGACATGACCTCTATTGTTTTCTGGAGTTATGAGGAAAGAAATTTGACTTATAAATAATTATTCAAAATAATACAAATACAAGTATTATAAATAAAAGTATAAAGATTCTTAAAATCCAACATTACAATGTTCTTTTACAATAAAAGAATAAAGGAATATTACAATGAAACAAATAAGAGAATTAAAAAAATGGAAAATGAATTACAATAATTAAACAAAAAGAAGAATTCTTTATTAAAAGAGTATATATTACATTATCTTTTTACAACAAAGAAATGATAATGAATGGATACAATAATAATAAGACAACCTAATGCATTACAATGCCTTATATAATTTCTTGATAGAAAGGGAATTTACAAAAAATGGATAAAAAGAAAACACCTAAAACTAAATTCCTATCTAGTGTTGATATTCCTGTATTTTTCTTGGTACCTGCAAACAAATAAAAAAATAATACAAAAAGAAAGGGGTTAGTGTTTATTAGGGGGCGCTCAGTAGTAACAGTGTGATGCACTGTTTTGTCACATCATTGAGCATATTAAAATGGGGAAGTTTCACCAAATGAAATAATATATATTCTTATTTTCAAATCTGTCTCAGCACAGCATCATTGACATAGGCAAATAGGGGCAAATTTCACCAATTTAGTAAAAGGTAAAATTCAAAGGGTAGAACCATCAGCAAATATCAAGATATTTTAACTTGATCTGATCCATAACATCACAGCAAGCATATAGACAACACACACATCACATGCAGCTATTGTGTTGTCAACACCACAACTAACACATGAAGTAGATAAGCAAAAAGGAACCAGCCGTAGCAAGGCTGCTAACAAATCCATCCCACACATACCACCATCCCATAGTCTTCCACTAGCTCTAGAACACCACAAAGAACATCATATGTTCTTATTAAATGTTTCCAATAACACACAACTCAAGCCACCTCACTAGCAACCTAGTTTCAATCCTGTACTCCTAATAATCTGGTTGCTTCAATGAGCCATCCAGATGTAGGTCAGGATAATTCAAGTATAAGGAGGAGCAGTCCAAGTGAACAGCAAGGAGGAGCCAGCCAAGTGAGCAGCAAGGAGGAGTAGGCCAAGAGCACAAGAATCAAGCCAACAGAAGCTCAAGGAGGATCATCTTAAGCTCAGGAATAAGAAGAGCCAGCTGATCAAGCATACATATTAGGAACAACATCATCAAGCTTCCATACTAGGTTGTTATTCATCTCTAAGACAGCCAAAATGTTTAATATCAATTGCTCTCCTATTTTCTTTTCCCAAGATAGATTTTGGGTAAGAGGGAGGTCTTAGTATAGTGTAGAAGTGCTACACTAAGTTCATACTAGAGCTATTAAAAGCCAATCAGTGTCTGTTCTTATCTTAGAAAGAATTGGCCTCAGCCTGTTGCATCATTGGCTAGGATTAAATCTTAAGGACATCAATCATGCTACTAGTCACTGCTATGCACACTCCAGGTATGGAGGCACCACAGCAGCAAAGGCAGCAGATACCAACCATAAGAATTGAATTAGGCACTTGATCCATATATTATAGGCCAAGAAAGCTCTTAAAGAAAAATAGCAGCTATTATGGCTTCAGATTTGGCCACTGTGCACACTCTAGGGAGGCACCACAGTAGCCAAATCCTATGTGGTAAAAGACCACCATCTTCATCCAATTGTAAGACCACCCAGTCCACTAGCTAGAGGCAACCAAACCATATCTCAAATCATCTTCCTAGTTCATAAACTAGGAATCATTTATTCTATTGTAGCAAAGCTACAATAATCATTCTATAATCAAACATCATATGAATCTGATGTTGGGAGCATATTAAGCTATTGTATCATTTAACCACTAGACCAAAAGCATATATACACGCCAAAGAAAATCACCATCATCTTTTTTTTATAATCCAGCTGCTATACTACAGGGCACATTCCCAGAGGGTAGCACCTCTATATCAAAAAGCTCATCTGTAGCTATTCAATTCAGATAATCACCTTCCTAAAAGAATTTAGGAATCATAATTAGATAATTGGTTCAGAGAAGACAGTGAATATAATACTGTCTATCACTAAACCACACTTGACAGAATACATCAAGTAAATCATTTTCCTATAGAAGAAAAGGGTAGGAACCAATCATCTTCTACATCATCACTGCAAAAATTGCTTCCTCAGGAATCACAGACTCAGTTTACCTTTAGAAAATTAAGATTTACATAGTAGCAGGAGTAAATCCTAAGGCTAAGCACATCAATACTTCATAAGAAAATATCACCTGAATAAAAGGCATCCTTATTTACTATCATAGTGAGCCACAACTCAACAGAGTGAACTCACATCCACTATTGTATAAGCATCCACATATACATAGAATACACATTCACAGAAGGTTCTCTAACTGAGAACATAATAACCACAACAGACTTAGCAGATTACTAACTGACAGAAGGAATTAAAAGCAACAGGCCAGGATCATTAGAGGGCAACAGATACCACAAACAGATTAACACCTAGAAGAAAAACCCTGGTAGAATGAACCAGATGAAATTAACTAAACATCACTGTAAAGGGGGTGAACCCTAGGTTCAGAGATGAAACCTAGACAGGGGATAATCATAGAATGCACACTTGATGTTGCAATATAGAGAGAGCATGGAGAGGAGCATAGAAGAGAGAGAACCACTTACCGGAGGTCCTCGCTTAAGCTCGAGAAGAGGAAGCAGACCGGTGGTGGAGGGCGCAGTAAACGACGTCACAAGAAGCATTGAGGCACTTAAACCATGCCGAGCCACTCGAGCAACCATCCATCAATGAAGCCTCCAGGCGGACCTTAGATCAACATCAAAACACCCCAAATCGCCATGGAAGCACCTCAGGGTGATAGGCACAGAAACCTTAGGCACTAGATGGGGTTGCACATGATCGAGGAAGGCTATGCCCTTCAAATCGAAAAGGACTAGTCGATGCCCCGGATCGTGATTAAACGGCTAGCACAATGTGGCGGCAAAGAAAGAGGCCGAGACGGAAGCGTGACGGCAACGCCGCAACATCACGGGGAAGAAGAGTCGAGGCACGCGCGTGCGAGAGAGAGAGAGAGAGAGAGAGAGAGAGAGAGAGAGAGAGAGAGAGAGAGAGAGAGAGAGAGAGAGGAGAGCGTATGGTAGGGTTGACCGACTCGGTCGGTTGGGCCATGTGATTTAGTCCAACTTGCTGGACTAGGCTAGGTTTTGGACTAGATGGGCCCAAGAACTAGGCCCAATTTATATAATAACAAAAAATAGAAATTACTAAAACACCCTCTACACATTTTAAGCTCTAGAAAAATGTATAAAAATCCTAAAAATATATTTAATACATCCAAGTGTTTATTAAAATAATACCCACCTAAGAAAAATAGAATCATATTTATTTAAGTTTAATAAAATGCAAATAAATATTAACACCCTTAAAAATCTAAATGAAAAATAATAAATTTAGGAAAATTCCTAAAAATAAATAAAAATCACTTTTATAAATAAAAATAAGTCTCTTATCTCACAAAAATACTAACTTAAAATTTTACTAATATAATTTAAAATAAATATTTAAAGACATTAAATATATATATAATAATAAAAATAATGTTTAAAAAAAATTCATTTTTAAGAATTTAAGCAAGTATATTTGTTAGAAAGGTACTAATTATATTATTATAAAAAAATTTAAAGTTCTTATATCATATAACCTGAATTATCTAAGTTATTAAAATAAGATAATTGTTTTATTAATTTTTAAATATTATTTCTTAAGTAAGAAATGATCTTATACAAAACATAATCTTTTGACTCTAAGTAGTTTAAACCATGATTATAATTTAATATAAAATCTAGGTGTAAACAATTAACTTTATAATATTCTTTTAAAATCCTTAACTAATTATAAGTCAAGGATTTACAAAGTTATTCTTTACAAATCATTAACAATTCATAAATAATCATATTTATCAAACTTGAAATTCACTAAATAAATTATAATAAAATTCATATATTTTTATTTATAAAGAAAAATCTCAAAGTATGGTCTATAAGTATTACACATGCTAAATTTAAATCTTTAAAACAAAGTTCCATAACCATAAGATTTCATCTTTAATTATGCTTATGAAAAACTCTAATTAATAATGCTACAAATGCTATATCTCAAGTTCAATTACATTTTTAAAGTTTACTTTGGTCTAAGATATCTTAAGCTAGATATATAATAACTCAAATCAATTAAAACTTATTACAACCCCATAGCTTTAATCTTATTTATCTTCAAAGTTAAATAACTAAACATAAATATTATTTTCTTCAAATGTTATTCTTTTTTCCACTTCAAAAGAAACACTATACCATTTCTTTAAATCCATCACAACTTAAAACATGAACTTAGTAATAATTACATAATATCATGGAACCTTAGAATTATATTATGATTGTACTTTACTCTTCATATTTATGTGTTCATCCTTCTTATGAAGTAAACTTAAACTAAAGCAAGTCTTAAATAAATCATTTAAATATATCGCTTTGATAATAATTGAAGAATTACTTGGGATTTTGCTGTATGCATCTCATTACTTATGCATAACAGCATATTGTTTCTTTAAACATTGTCCTTACCGGGCAATGATGATATTTTTATAGAACTCGAGGTCCAGGGTCAAGTTGAGACATTCGACTACAATACTTCGCTATATCAAGGCAAGTTCACACTTGCTCATGTCCTTTGATTATTTTCTGTAAAGTAATTGCAAACTGTGTGTCATCACCTGCATTTCAAAAAGGTCGAAAACACTATTTTTATAATTAACTTGAAGTATCGGTTATTGATCCAGGGTGATCAGCTAACCTATTAAGACTGGCAGTTCGGATACCACTTCACAGGAATATATCATCTAGGACTTAACAACCAATGTCGCCAGTGATTCTTGCATCGTATACTATGCGTTAACCATGAGATCTGGAATGGGACGGAGAAGTCAGCTGGATCGGCTCCCTTTCGCATGCATTGGACACTGTTCTGGGCATTTGTGAGTTGCAGATTGTGGGTATAGCCGTTTTATACGGGGAAAGGTCTACCGTGGATCTAGGCTTACAAAAGACAGATTACTAGTGTTAATGGTTGTTATGTGTATCCAACTAAGGTATAGCCGTTTTATACGGGGAAAGGTCTACCTTGAGTTTGGGCATACAACAATTGTGGTGTATGCGGGGTCGCGGATAAGGACAGTGATTGGCTTGGATCATCTACTGGGCCCCACACCATAGGAAGTGTGGACGGGAAAGATTCGCCCGGTTGTGCATCAAGGATTTGATCTCTCATGGTGACATGGTTATACCCTACGGGTACATAACTTCAGCATACCTAGTCTAGCCCAAGGAAGGCCCACGGCAGACATACGCCGGCCCATGAAGATTTTCGGATGACCAAGGCCCATGACGCCTTCAGATCCTTGGAGAGCAAGACTAGAGTTTGAATACAACTTGTAACCTACTCGTATCGGCACCCGAGACCTAGCCTCCCCATATATAAAGGCTAGGAGGGGCCAACGAGGAGGACAACCTACAGACAGATCCCACAATAGACCTAGATCTTAGACGCATCCACGCCAGATCGAATCTGCGCGCCCTGTAATCTTCGGTTCCGCCGTAATCAAAGAGCAGACAAGCAGGAGTAGGGTTTTCCCTCCGGGGCCCTGAACTTGGGTAAATCTCGTGTCCCCTGGTTGCTTGTCTGTTAACCGTGCCACGATCTCCAGCATCCCCATCTTCTCCAAAACCCAAGTCCATAACAATGGGCATTGACGAGATTAAACCTCGTCAATTGGCGCCGTCTGTGGGAACTGGGGCTGCTGATTGTGCGGTCGTGACGGTTCCGACCCGATCGATCTACAACTCCGCGGCGATGGAGAATCACCTCCTCTTCGGCGCTTTCGACTTCACCGCCCACTCGCCGGATACCATGAAGGATTTCGAGCCCGTAGGCGACGGACTCGAAATCTTGTTCGGGAGCTTCTGCTTCCAGGTGGGACAAACTGGCACCCTCCGCCTCCCGGAGCGGGTGCCCGTGCCGTCAATCAGGCCCGCTTCGTGGGCTCCACACCCTGTGCTACGCACGTCACCATCAACAGATGAGTTTTACGACAGCAGCAGCTGCAACTCCGATCTGTGCGATCCACCTTCGGATGAAGGGACCTACGGTTCCGGATCCGAAAGCTGCGGCAGCAGCCAACCAATCTGCAGGCGTTATCTGTGTGCCGCAATCATCCAAACCGACGAGGAAACACCTATCCCGCCGCCCAACCCCAACCCGCAGGACAGAAACGGCGAAAACGGGGACAACGGGGGCTACCTCATCCAACTTAGCAAAGAAGGATGGGCCGAAGCACGCTGCACCGTCACAGGCGAAATAGTCCTACCTCTGGACTCCCCACGTGATCTGCTGATGGCATACCACTACCTCCTCATCGAGGAGCACAAGAAGCAAGTCAAGATGCGGGAGACGCTCGACAAACGCAAGAAAGCAGCCTCTGAGTCCAGTGCGCGACGAGCTGCGCTCTCCGCCATGGGACCCGGCTCTAGCACGAACGAAAACCAGGGAAACAAGCATCGCTCTCGGGTGGAAAACATGGACCCGAAGGAGCGGCGTGACGCGACCCGAACTCTCCACACATCGTTCATGGATATGGACGCCGACGGCAACATCACCCCAAAGACGCCACAAGCTGCGATCATGGCAGCCATCACAGATCTCGGCTCACCCACCTCCGGAGGGGGACCCGAAAAGGGCCATGCATAGGTCCGCACTCACCAGACTAGGACTAATTGGAGCTGCGCTCCACGAAGACACTCCTACGGAGCCGAAGAAGAAAGCTCCGGCCAGACGCGACCGGAGCCCAACTCCCTCATCCGAAGATGAAGAAGAACACGATCTTCCTCGAAGGAAGAAGAGCTCGCATCGCGATAAACATGACTACGACGCCAGAGACAAGCTTACACGGCGCAAGATTGACAAAGCACGCGCCAAACGCGCATGCTCGTCTGAATCTGAGATGGATGAAGACGAAGGAGAACTCTGCGGGGCTCGATGCTTCAGCAGATCCGTCCGGCGCACACAGATGCCACGCAACTTCAAGCTTCCTTCGGATACTCTGAAGTTCAACGGCACGCAAGATCCAAAGTCCTGGCTTAGTGACCATCTGTCATCCGTCAAGCTTCATGGAGGCAACAAACAAACCGCCATGCAATGCCTTTAGCTGCAGCTGACAGGCGCGGCGCGAGTCTGGCTTAGTAGCCTATCATCAGGATCCATCCGAAGCTGGGAGGAGCTCGCTTATAGCTTCATCCGAAACTTCAAAGGCACCAGCAAGAGGCCCGCCTCAATCGAAGAGTTGCGAGCTTGCACTCAGAGAACGGGTGAATCTATTCGCCAGACATACTACGCTGGTCTACAACCAAGAACTCCACAGACACATCTTCTCTGAAGAGCGGGCTATCGACGCTTTCCGGACGGCCAACGCCCAGACTTCAAGGAGAAACTTGGACGTGTAAAGCCCAAGACACTCGACCAGCTCATGGAAATCGCCAACAGCTGGGCAGACGGCGAAGATTGCATCCAGCGGGCGCAATCAGATGAACAGGACGACTATAGCCGAAGACGCGAACGCCGCAGCAAGAGGAGATCGCGCGTCTACGAGGACCGCGACGGACCCGACATGGTCGCAGCCGGCTACGCCGACCGCCGTAACGACAACAGCTGCAACAGCGGAGGATACCGTAGCGGAAACTTCCGCGACAATGGACGACCAACGCAGTCGTGGCAACGCCGCGACCGCGACAACGGACCATCAGCATTCGACAAACTTTTGGGTCCATGCACCATCCACTTCTACATCGACAAACAAGATGGCAAAAAGAAAGCTAGCCACATGCTCAAGGACTGCCGCGAGTTCCAGAAACTCAGCGAAAGCATGGTGCAGATGAGGCAACAAGCTCCAATTCCTGTGTTCGGAAACGCACTCGCGCCAGGTGAAATAGCACACGGAGCTCCTCCACCACCGCCTATTGGAGGCCCAATTCAACCAGCGCAAAACAACGCCGGGGTCGCATACCCCCCACCAAAGGGAGCACTAAATATGATCCAGAAGGGACGCCCAACCAACAGGGTGCAGAAGAAAATCACCCGACAAATCAACATGGCCGTGGCAACTCCGCCTGCAATCCCTGAGTACCTCAGCGGATCGGAGTCCTGCATCACATTCACTCGCGCGGATCACCCTTGCCAGATCCCTCACCCAGGTCATGCTGCCCTGGTGCTGGAGGCGCAAATCGGAGGCTTCGAGATGAGTCGCGTCTTCATGGACGGCGGCAACGGCATCAACCTAATATTCGCAATCACTCTAGCAGCTATGCGGATCCCGCAATGCAGCCTGGAACAATCAGACACAATGTTCCACGGCATTGTTCCAGGGAAGGGCATCTTCCCCCTGGGCAAAATAGGGCTCGACGTCATCTTCGGGAAGCCGGACAACTTTCGACTGGAGCGCCTAGAATTCGAAGTGGTGGACTGGCCGTCGCAATACCACGCCATCCTGGGACGCGTAGCATTCGCAAGGTTCCTGGCCGTCCCACACTACGCATACCTACTACTCAAGATGCCAGACCAAGGCCATCACAGTCCACGGAGCTTCACCCGATCGGACCAATGCGATAGGGATTTCAACAAAATCTCCTTTTTCGGCATGCAAGAAGCTTGTAAGGCTCACGAAGGCGTATAATGGGCTACCCCCAGTCACCAAGCAGAACGCACCTGACATGTCTTTCGACTCCACCATCAACACCAAGAAGGTACAGGTCCATCCAACGGATGCCTCCAAGACGGCGCTGATCGCCAACGACCTCAAGACCAAGATAGAAGGCGCTTCGTCAATTCCTCTGAGCTGGAAATCTTCCTGGTGTCCTGCGGACATGCCAGAGTTCCTGTGGAATTCGCCGAGCACGCACTCAATGTCTTCCTGCATACCAAGCCGCCAAGTCCATCCAAGACTTTAACCACGAGCCAAGCCATCGGCAAGGAGATCAACAGATTACTCGCAGCAGACTTCATCCGGGAAATCAAGGAAAGCGAGTGGTCGCAAACACGGTGATGGTCCCAAGAAGGACACGGACATCCTGCGGATGTGCGTGGACTTCACGTCACTAAATAAACACGCCCTAAGGACCACTTCCTCTTCCTCGGATCGACCAGATCATCGACTCGACCGCAGTTGTGAGAAACTCTCCTTCGACGCCTACTCAAAGCTATAACCAGATTCACTCAAGGTCAAAGATCAAGAGAAAACGGCGTTCATTACACCATTTGGAGTATACGCTATAACACAATGCCCTTCGGCTAAAGAACGCGGTGCCACGCATCAGCCGATGCATGCAGGCGCCTCAAGGACCAGATCGGTCGAACGCCCAAGTCTATGTCGACATAGTCATAAAACCAAGGAGGCAAGAACACTTATCGACGATCTCCGCGAGACGTTCGACAACCTTGATCGCTTCAGATCAAGCTCAATCCAAAAGTGCGCCAAGCGTCCCCTCCGGTCACCGCTCGGTACTTCATCTCTCAACGAGGGATCAAAGCGAACCCAAGAAAATCAAAGCTATCATGACAATGGAGAAGCCGAAAAACCTCATATGCTCAAGCGTCGCAGGCTTAGTAGCGGCACTAAGGTGTTCATCACCGCATGGGCTAGAAGGCCCTACCATTTTACCAATGCGAAGGCGCATAAGTTCGAGTGGACACCGAAGCCAACGACGATTCGAAGCCTCAAGCGGCTCCTCTCCACCTCGCCAGTTTTGGTCACGCCAAAAGAACGCGAGCCCCTCATTGTACATAGCAGCCACACACCGTGGTCAAGATAAGATTCGTGGTCGAACGACCAAGAAGGCAAGACCCACGGTACAACGCCCAATTTACTACCTCAGCGAGGTTCTCACTCCAACAAAACAGCGGTACCCGCACTACTGGTTGCCTACGGCGTGTTCATGACGGCTCGACGACCGAGCCACTACTTCCAGAACATCGGTGATGGTCGCCAACGAGGCACCCCTAAACAGCATCCCGAATAACCCAGAGGCCACAGGACGCGCGTGCCGTGGGGCATTGAACTATCACCCCGGACATCATCTACGAAGCGACACGCATCAAATCCCAAGTCCTTCCGGACTTCGGTGCATTGGATGGAGCTGCAGTTCGACACCCTGCATATGTCGCAATCACAGACAATGCATTTTGACGGCTCCAAACGTGAAGCCGAGCAGGGCAGGAGTCATACGACTTCCCGCAAGGTGACGAGATGAAGTACGCCCTTCGGATGAAATTCAGAGCCCAACAACAAGGCCAATCTGAAGCCCTCATCCATGGCATGAAAATGGCAAAATATGCGGCGAACGCTACCGGTCATCTACGGTGACTCCAACCTTGTCGTACAGCAGACGATGAATGAGTGCGACGCACACGCCGAAAACATGATCGCGTACCGCGCGCTATACAACACACTCGAAGGAGAATTCGACGGCTGCGAACTTCGGCACGTTGGAGGAGAGAGCAACGAGGAGGCCGATAGACTCGCCAACATCGGCTCCACTTGTGCAAAGGTACCACCAGGTGTGTTCCTCGAACAGATCTGCGTGCCATCCATCAAGCGGAAATTCCCCAAGGGATCACCCGAAGAAGCAGAACACTCGGGGGATACGCTACCCGAAGGTCATGAAGGACCCGAAAAGTTGGTTACCGAAGTTTCCATGGTCAACCTGATGCAGTTCATGGCAGTCGAAGAAACTTGGACACGTCCATACCTCCAGTTCCTGATAAATGGAGAATTGCCAGACAGCCCGACAGATGCCCGACGCGTATCTCGTCGGTCAAAAGCCTTCACCATCATCAACGGCGAGCTGTACAAACGCAGCATCACGGGCGTACTACAACAGTGCGTCACCATCAACGACGGCAAAGCCATACTCCAAGATATCCACGAGGGCATCTGCGGCCACCACGCAGGTAGCCGCTCCCTCGTCACCAAAGCTCTGCGAGCAGGATTCTACTGGCCAACGGCCATGAGCGACGCAAAGGTCATCGTCCGAAGATGCAACGGGTGCCAACGGTTCGCCGACAAACCGCACGCACCGGGGTCCGAACTTCGACCCATACCCATAGCCTGGCATTTTGCCCAATGGGGCCTCGACATGATCGGCAAACTGCCAAAATCCTCGAAGGGAGGACACGTCTTCCTCCTGGTCGCAGTCGACAAATTCACCAAGTGGATCGAAGCCATGCCACCACCAACCGTAAGGGCAAAACCGCCGTCAAATTCTTCGAATCCATTATCTACAGATTTGGCGTACCGCACAGCATCATCACCGACAACGGATCGAACTTCATCTCCGAAGAATTCCAGGACTTCTGCGAAGGCCTCGGGATCAATATCACATATGCCTCAGTGGCGCACCCGCAAACAAACGAGCAAGTGGAAAAGGCCAACGGCCTAATTGGCGCTGGCATCAAGAAGCGCCTCATGAGCTCACTCGAGCATAAATCTGGAAATTGGACGAAAGAGCTACCGTCTGTCCTATGGAGCTTACGTACTACGCCAAACAGCTCCACCGGCTACACACCATTCTTCATGGTGCACGGAGCTGAGGCCGTATACCACCGGCACGCCACCAGGCTCCACGAGTCGTCGCTTACAGCGAAGCCGAATCCACGACTGCACTCGAAGATGCCGTCGACACACTCGACGAAGCACGGGATATAGCAGCAGCTAGATCCGCGGTGTACCAGCAGAGCCTCCGCAACTATCACAGCCGCCGGCTGCGCCCAAGGTCCTTCGTCGAAGGAGACCTCGTCTTGCGACTTAAGCAAAAGCGACCGAATAAACTCGAGTCGCCATGGGAAGGACCCTATGCTATCACCAAAGTCATCCCAGGTGGCGCCTATCGCCTCAAGCACGTGGAGTCTGGAGTCGCATACTCCAACCCATGGAACATCTCGCACCTGCGATGATTCTACCCATAGCAATGTACCCCCTTTTTACATACAGTAAGGCTTACAGCCAAGGCTACTCAGCCGAACCATGTACCTCCTCCATTACGCTACAAATAAAGCTAAGTGTCTCGCCCCCAACCTTTGGTTGACTATTTCTCTGCAACTTTATTACATGCTACAAACGCACTCGGGGGCTCCCCCCACCTTACGATTTCATCGACTGAGGACAAAACGTGTACACCTGAGTAGCTGACCACGTCAGGCAAACGAAAAGGACACGTACTAAATCCAAGCACTCGGGGGCTCCCCCCACCTCACGATTTCATCGACTGAGGACAACACGTGTACACCTGAGTAGCTGACCACGCCAAAGCAACGAAAGGACACGTACTAAAACAAAGCACTGCGTGCTCGCTAACAAGCGAACCTTTACAACAAAGGGCACATACACGCCCAGTCGCAATATACAAATTTTACATCTATCTGTTTATTTTCAGGTACTATCTATTCTGAAGAATAACCTGAGCACGCTGCTCAAACAAATCTACAATCTGTTCGGCATACTGCCTTACAGCCGCGTAATGCGGACGCATATTCCACTCGCCACCATCTGGCCGAGGAGGTGTCCCAGTCGCCACAGCAGCCAAATCTACATCCGGGCGATGAACCCTCACAAGAGACAAGGCAGCCTTCACCCCTGCGACAAGCTGCTGTCGCACCGGCTCCTTGACATTGCTAGCACTCCGAAACTTCGTCAGAAGACCGGCAAGGGTCATCGGCACGCCATCCAATGGAAACATGACGTGCAGCACCGAGGACAGCGACGTCTGCACCTGGCGGAGCACCCGCGAAACCTGGTAGACACGATCCTGCACCGTCGCCAGAACTATGGCACGATCACGATCCATCCAGAAGAAGCCGCCGGCTTCTATGTCCTGTTGAGTCAAGCAATTGACTCGAACAGCAATGCACTCCTTTTCTTCCCTCGGAGCAAGATTGGCACCTGCGACAACCGCACAACGCAAGATTAAGGCCAGCAGGCTCACCCGAAGAACTGAGCTACAGCTCGAAAGAAGGATGAACTTACATTGCAGCTGCTCGGACAACCGACCCAGCTCCGCCATCAAATACTCCTCTCTGGCTGCACCACGGTCTGCTTTGGACTTCCAAACGTCAGCGCGACCGCGTGACCCAAGCAAATCTCTCTCCAAGCTGCGCACGCGATCCCGAAGAAAAGCGAGCTGCGAGGAATCATCCAATGACGCTCGCACGGGCCTTTCAGACGATGTGTCCACCGGGTCAGCTCCCGAAGGAACCTATAACAGAAGAAAAAAGAAGGCACACAGACATTCAGCCAAAGATAGAGCACAGCTCGGAGAAAATTCATTCAAGTATATAAGGCCACTACGTGGCACAAGGATGGTACTACAAAAGATATTTACAGCAAAGGTAGACTACAAGCTATCCTACGTCTACTACGCCTACGGCGGAGGACACTGAGTCGCCTCTGAACCAGACTTCCTAGCTTTGGCCTCGCCCTGCTGCCGCAGCGCGTACTCAGACAGCAAGTCAATGAGCTTGGGACCATATCGTCTGCAGCGAGCGGAGTAGGCCGCGAAGGCTACCTCGGATCCATCTGCAGTCGTCGGCATCCGAGAAGTAATCTGGGGTAGATCCAGCTCCGCCCTAGCCGCCATGGCCATCGCCAGCCCGACGGACGCGCCGATGCCCTTCTGCTTGCGCTTGTAAGCTGCAGGCGCTTCGGCTGACAGAGCCTCTGCCAGGGCACCCACGTCTTCAACGGATGCGCCCTTCGGGAAGAGCTCCTGGTAGAAGCGACCAAGGACCTCTTTCGCCTTGGCAAGGGAGTTGACGACGGTGCTGCAGCGGTCTTCGACCGCTATAGTGGCATCATCTAGAGCACTCCCGTGCTCCAGAGCACCGCGGTCGAACTCGATGCCTGCGGCATCTGAGACAAAAAGAAGACAACATGAAGAAAGGCAACATAGAGGAAGATCCGAAGAAAATGAAGCAAATACAAAAGCTAGCGCTCACCCGAAATAGCCTTGGCAGCAGCCATGAGCTTCTCCGCCACCCCCTTTTCAGGAGCAGCTGCAACGGTGGCCAACTGCTCCTCACGATCTGCGGCTTCCTGCTGCAGACGCTCTTTCGCTTCGGCTGCCTTCGTCAGCTCCAGCTCAAGGCGCTCTTTCGCCTCAGCAGCAGTTTCGGCCTTCTGCTCCAGTTGGCCAAGGCTCTTCTTCAGAGCATCGACCTCACGGAGAGAGTCGTTATGCTCCTCTGCATTTACAACAAGCAAGTGTCAACAAACAGGACCAGGATATAGCAAGATGAGTACTACAAGGCAGACGAATACCTTGCAGCTGCCGCAGTTTCGCCTCCAGCGTCAGGTGCTCCTCCACCAGCCGCTTGGCCTCTTGGACAAAAGGCTGCAGCAGTAAGCACAGGACTTGGGGGCTACGCCCAACACAAAGAAGCAAACACAACATCAGCACACGAAGACGCTCGGGGGCTCCCCCCGTGACATGAAGCAGAAAAACTTACGTGCTCCGAAGGCGAACCCACAGGCCCGCCTGCGAAATTCTGAGGCGCAACCACCAGCCTCTCCTGCACAGGAGGATCCGGAGCGGCGCCACCCGAAGTCGCCACCGTCTGAGGAGGAGGCGACGCAATGTTCGACTCCCCCATCATCTCGCGCGCTCCATCACTAGAGCCGTCGGAGGATTGCCTGCATACGAATCAATCAACACAGGCGCAAAAATAACAGGGGCAACAAGAACACTTACGAGCCCAACGCGCTCAGGTCGAAGATAGGAGAAGCCTTTCAGGCCCTCTTCTCCTCTCTCTTCTCCTCCTTCTTCTCTTCCTTCTTCCGCTTTGCTGGCGGGTGCGGTGCAACAGCCCGCACAGGAATGGCAGGAAGGAGAGACGAAGAACCTCCATGACCATCATCATGGCGCTCAAGACCCAGAGGATTCCTGGGAGTCGGAGGAGTTGAAGCATCCGAAGACTCGCTCGAGCTCAGTGATCGTTCGAGCGAATGGTCCTCACCCGACTCGTCGGCATCCTCCGCCGGAGATCGCGCCGAAGGAAGCTCGAACACGGAATCCACCACTTCATTATCCGGGGCATTCGGATACCTTTTGGGAAATGGTGGTGCCATGCCTGGCACTTTGAATCTCTACAAAATGAGAAGAAACTTTGTTAGCAAACAAAGGAAAAAAGTACACAGCTGACAAAAACAAAAGGGGAGCACTACGTGCATAAGTCTACACCTCTGGCACAGCCAACGTCGAAGAAAAGGGAGGAGCCAGCGACTTCCCCGGGATTTTCTCGTTGGCCTTGAACTTCAACAGCACGCGAAGAGCTTTGTCAAGTTCCACCTCATAGATTTTCTCACTCGAAACCCTCGTCGGATCACGGCGCCCAGAGTAAAGAAACATCGGATGCGCCCTCGCTTGGAGAGGCTGCACCCGACGCTCAAGAAACATCCGGATGATGTCAACACCGTTCACCTCCTTCTCAGGAATCAATTGGAGCTCCTCCACCCGACGGTACAGGGCCTCTACCTCCGCCACCTCACCATCCAAGATTTGGTTTTTCCAGGATCTTTTCTTCTCAATCAACTGGGAGGGGTCAAAAGGAACGAGACCAAAATCTTGCCCAGGCAGTACGGAGTCACGGATGTAAAACCATTTCCTCCGCCAGTGCTGGACAGATTCAGACATGGAAAAGGAAAAGAATTGCACATTGGGACTAAGGGAGATGATGAAACCCCCAATGGGATACACACCATCCGAACCAGACTGCCTCTTCACGGAATAAAGCTTCCGGAAGAGGCCAAAATGCGGCTCAATGCCAAGCCAACACTCGCAAAGTGTGATAAAACACGCAATGTGGAGAAGAGAATTGGGAGACAAATGATGGAGTTGAACCCCATAGAAGAAGAGCAGTCCACGAAGGAAGTCATGGACTGGATACGAAAACCCACGCAAAACGAAGGCGAGGAACATAACCCGGTACCCAGATGGGGGACGGGGGATTACCTCATTGCCGGGAGTCTCGCCAGCGCAGCTGCGGAGATCGCTCTCCCGCGTCTCTGATCGCCGCTAGCCACCATCGGTGATGCGAGCAGCGGCGGCGCCCTTTTTTCCTCCGGCGGCGCTGGTCCCAACTGCAGAGGAGGACTTCTTTGGTTTCCCCATCACGCTACGGTGGCGTGGCGGCAAAACGCAGAAGGACGGAAATGTGGAAGGAAATCTCAGCGCGAAGCAAGAATCGCTCGAGCGCAAGGAGGCAGTGAAACTCAAGAACTGGTGCGGTGAAAACAAACCACGATTTCACCAGGGATTATAACAGCGAAGACGACACACGCTAGCCGTCCATCGAGAAGACCTAACGACAACGGTAGATCTGGCCGTACACGTGTCAGCATCACAACAAACCGTCTCTACCACGCCGTCCACTACGCGCGGAAATTGAGGAGACGCCATAATCATCTCCACGCCGCGCGTGACCGGTCAATTCAAAGTCAGCAAGTGGGACCCACGATTCGTCCAGTCAAGTCATCTGGCGAAAGCGACGCTTGAGGTCATCGATCGTCAAGACCGACGCTATCAAAAGCTATACTAGCACAACCGACAATTCTTCGCCACAGCTAAGAGTACTCACCGAATCTACGATTCGACTAAATACTGGGTTACTCCTATCGAGATACCGCCGCACCAAAGACAAATGAAGACAAAGATTTTCTTCGAGTCCTACGTCGAGTCTGCGACTCCACTACGGACTCGGGGGCTACTCCCATAGGGAGGAAGGATTTAAGCATCCGAAAATTTTCGAGTCCTACGGACTAAACAACTGAGCAATGCTTGCACTAAAAGTCTCCGCTCGAGTCTACGACTCGAACAGACACTCGGGGGCTACTCCCATAGGGAGCGCTGGTCGCGCACCCTATGAAATCTTCGACTGCGATCTTCCAGATCAGCACGCAAGAACTTTTTGGCAACTCTGCCCTAATTAACGCTAAGTGAGCAACGACCTCCTTGGCCACCCGAAACACCTTCGCGGTGGTAAACATTCGGATGCTGCGTCTGCGACGCAAAGATAAGACCTACAGATATCATCTGATGGCACAACGCACTTTCAAGCGCTCGCTAGTATAAATCCATGCCAGCAGGCGTGATGAAAAATCCCGACGGACGCGTTGGGTACATCATTTAAAATCACTGGAATTCCACTCCTGTAAGTCCTCCGCGGCCTGAGTCGAATTACGCCAGCATATGTTCCGGGTTCGAGTCGAGGGACTCGAATCTGAAGAAGATCGTGTTGTTTTGTCCTAAGACAGTTAGCTGACCCTGATCCGTCGGGAGAGTCAGGCACACGTATCAACAATCCCTACACATTCTCTTGAAATACAGAGTTGCACCCGAAGGATTGAAGAGTCCTCAGCCGAATCTACGATTCGACTAATCACTCGGGGGCTACTGACATGGTTATACCCTATGGGTACATAACTTCAGCATACCTAGTCCAGCCCAAGGAAGGCCCACGGCAGACATACGCCGGCCCATGAAGATTTTCGGGTGACCAAGGCCCATGACGCCTTCGGATCCTTGGAGAGCAAGACTAGAGTTTGAATACAACTTGTAACCTACTCGTATCGGCACCCGAGACCTAGCCTCCCCATATATAAAGGCTAGGAGGGGCCAACGAGGAGGACAACCTACAGACAGATCCCACAATAGACCTAGATCTTAGACACATCCACGCCAGATCGAATCTGCGCACCCTGTAATCTTTGGTTCCGCCGTAATCAAAGAGCGCATAAGGTGAGTAGGGTTTTCTCCGGGGCCTGAACCTGGGTAAATCTCGTGTCCCCTGGTTGCTTGTCTGTTAACCGTGCCACGATCTCCAGCATCCCCATCTTCTCCAAAACCCAAGTCCATAACAATGGGCATTGACGAGATTAAACCTCGTCACATGGGTAAAGTGACGCACCTCTGCAGAGTGTAAGAAATGTAACTTGTTACTCCCTGTTCCGGGAAGGAGCTGCGAACGCTGCAGGAAAGGAACTCCATGAAAGTTCTGGTAAACCTGTGAAGGCTGACGGACATAGCTTTTCAGAATAAAAACAATCTTTGAAGAAATGTTTACGAAAACCTGCATTGCCTATGACCTATGGTCTATGGTTGTAGCTATAGTGCATCAAACACTCCTTTTTAGTGAACTTGCTGATTACGCTCGTACTCAACGTATCTTCTTAACCCTTGCTAGATTCGGAAGACAATAACGGTCAGGAAGAGGAAATACTATATCCAATTGAAGACCAAGAAGAATTCCGCTATGAAAAACCAGAAGTATCCGGAAGCGTCGAAGGGAACAATTACAAAAACATCTATGGAATGGAGACCGACGTATCTGAAGTGTAGATGTAGCATACATAGTGATCTAGTCTAGTAGCATAGACCTCTATCCTCTATCTATATTAAATCTCGTATAAAACTTAGTTGCTTCTTTATTCTTTTCTTTGAGTTATTAGAGTTCAGCCTGAGTTATCGGAATACCTCTATGGACCTAGGAGGATCTCAAAGTCGTCATGTAATTTCTAGTTGTAATAATGATAATGTATGATGTGGACCCGCTTAGTTTCTGTTGTACCACTCTGAGGATGTAATATTTGCGGAATGGTACTCCGTGAGTGTTATGTCCACGACTATAGTATACTACAATATGTAGTGGTATGCTAGGTCACCACAGGACGCTCCAAACACCACCAGGGACGAAACCACTAGAGACGCCGTACTCCATCGCATTTATGCCAAAGAGTCCTCACACCGAGGATTTGCATGCTCAACTCCACCTGGTCGAGCGCCGCAAGGCCAGTCTTGTGAATGAAGATAACGACGTCTCCCCGCCGCTTGGAGATTGCTGCGAAGATTGCTGTTTCCAATCGCACCCGGAACCACCGCCAAAAGCCGGCAGTGAAGATGTCAACCTCGCCCTCTCCCTTGCCGCCATAGCCGGCCAAGAGATTGATATCGACAGCCACACCACAGTGAAGGCGGTGGAGGCGCTTATTTGGGAAGTCGGCTGTCGAGAAAGAAATCGCCCCCTCCTCCATGGAGGCCCGATGAAGCATCTCAACAAAACCATGCCGGTGTCGCCAGAATAGCCCAGCAGGAAGACCCTCCCAGCTCCCTCGCCACCTGCGCCCCGACCACCTCGTAACCCCTACCCCTCGCCGCCATGGTCGGCTGGCAAAGAGGAAAGAAGTAGAGGGGAAACACAAGAAAGGGATGAGGCCTTGACCTTATTTGGGGAGAAATCAGCAGCAAGTCGCGCAATCGCCGCCTCCGACCGCCAGAGGTCACCTCCACCGCAGAACCACCACCGAGGACACCATGGCCGATCCAACTCCGGCGCCCCGCTCCCAACACATGGCATATCACTGAATCCTCTAATACTAAACCTAAGATCTATACTGGCTCCGCCATCTCTGGAAGGCAAAGCCGTCGGAGACAACTCGAGATTGGCCTGGTCGCTGCCGCTCAACGCGCAGGCGCGAGGGTGGGGGAAGGGGAGAGGAAGAGCGGATAAGGCTCGAGGGAGAGTCTTTTCGATGTAACATGGTAAGCATAGCCGTGATATCTGCATCAGACGATATATGCTAGTCCGCGGTTGGGTCACTAACATGTACAACACTCCCACTCTCTCACCAATATGAATGCGTCGTGACGGCGACGATGACGCTCTCTGTGATCTCATTATAGGATTCCGTAGAATAAAACAAAAAAATTCTAACAACCAGCACAATACAAACAAGATCTATTCTATGTAGATGTAAGCTAAGGGAGGGATTTGATGTTCATACCCTTGAATACTGAAAAGCATTGATGTTCTAACGAACGTTGACGATGTAGTCGTGCGACGACGCCAACCTCAAGGTCATGCATGCGTACAAGCGAAGAGTGCAATTGGCAGCACCTTTGTAGTTCTACACAAGTTAGGTGTAGATGACATTCCCCGGGCTTAGGTCCAGCGAAGTACCGAAAGAAGATTTATCTGGATCAAGATACCAACAACACGACGGTGTGCGTATGATGGAGAACTCTAGCTCGTATGCTTGTTCCAATATTAAAAAACCACACATGAGAGAGAGATGTAGAAAGGAAAATACCGATGGGGTGAATGAGGGGGGCTCTCGTCCTACTTATATAGGCCAAGGGTCAGGGGCATCTACAGCAGCCGCCACCTAGGGTGTAGCCCACCCGGGCTACCATCGCCCCCTTCATGTCGCGCGCTGATGGCTCAGATATGTAGAGCTCGTTGGGAACCCCAAGAGGAAGGTATGATGAGCACAATAGCAAGTTTCCCTCAGTTATGAAACCAAGGTTATTGAACCAGTAGGAGTAAGGAAACAACTCCAAGGTATTGCTAGCAACTTGGAACCTGCACAACACAACCACAATACTTTGCCCCAACTTACAGTGAGGTTGTCAATCTCACCGGTTTGCTAAAAACAAAGGATTAAACGTATAGCTTCTTTAGCAACATCATTGAATTCTTTAAGCAAAGTTTCGAGAATAAAATCTCTCTTTCCAGTATCCTTGATATCTTTAAGTTTAAGAAACATTACCTGCATCATGAGTTTAAGGTTAACAAACCTAGCCTCTAACATGTGAGCCAAAGAAGTTGCAGCAATTTCATAATTTGGAGCAATTTCTGCTAAGGATCTACCCTCAATATCCTCATGCTTGCTAACATGATTAAAGAATTCTTCAATATTATCTTTTCCAATTATAGAGCCTGAAAGGTCTTTCAGGGTGAACTTAGGGATCAACATGATGATCTAAAAACAGGGTAACAAAATAACAACTAAAGAGGGAACTAATTTTTTGGTGTGTTTTTTGATAAAAAGAAGTAGAGCAGCACACCTTTTTTTGTATTTTTGATAAAAAGAAATAAGCAAAATAAGCAAAATAAACTAAGCAAAACAAAAACAAAGTAAAGAGATTGGTTGTGAGAGACTCCCCTTGCAAGAATCTTCTTTCTCCCCGAAAAGTGATTGACGGGGAGGAAGAGATTGAAGTTGTCCTTATCTCCCCGGCAATGGCGCCAGAAAAGTTCTTGATGGCTCAGATATGTAGAGCTCATTGGGAGCCCCAAGATGAAGGTATGATAAGCACATCAGCAAGTTTCTCTCAGTTATGAAACCAAGGTTATCGAACCAGTAGGAGTAAGGAAACAACTCCAAGGTGTTGCTAGCAATTGGAACCTGCACATCACAACCACAATACTTTACCCCAACTTACAGTGAGGTTGTCAATCTTACCAGTTTTCTGAAAACAAAGGATTAAACGTATAGTGTGGAAGACAGTAATTGCTTGTAGTAAGTGCAGAAGATAAACAGTAAATGGTAAACAGTAGATGGAATATAAATGGTAAGGAATGGACCGGGGTCCACAGTTCACTAGAGATGTTCTCCATAAGATAAATAACATGCTGGGTGAACAAATTACAGCGGGGAAATTGACAGATTGAAAATGCATAACAATGCATATACTAGACATTTTGATCTCTACGAGATTTTTTTGGGCATTACAACATGATACATAGACCGTAATCCAACTGCAACTATGACTAATAATCCACCTTCAGGTTATCATCCGAACCCTTTCTAGTATTAAGTTGCAAGCAATAGATAATTGCATTAAGCAAAGTGTGTAAAGTAAATAATACAATTGCCCTTGGACAGAGGATTGTTGCTTTCTCCCTAGTAGCAACAGCACATCTACAACCTTAGATATTTCTGTCACTTCCCTAGATTACTAAAGGCATGAACCTACTATCGAGCATAAATACTCCCTCTTAGAGTTACAAGCATCTACTTGGCCAAAGTATCTACTAGCAACGGAGAGCATGCAAGATCACAAATAACATAGACAAGATAGAATCAATAATCAATCTGACATAGTACTCAAAATCCATCGGATCCCCGCAAACACAACATGTAGCATTACAAATAGATGATCTTGATCATGAACGGAGATCACAAGATCTAAACATGATAGCATAAAAGAGGAGAAACAACCATCTAGCTACTGTATGGACCCATAGTCCAAGGGTGAACTACTCACGCATCACTCCGGAGGCTGGCATGGTGATGAAGAAGGCCTCCGGGATGATCTCTCCCCTCCAGCAGGATGCCGGGAAGAGCTTAAGATCCCCCCGATCTAGGGATGATGGTGACGGCAGCTATGGACTCTTTCGTGGATTTCTGATCGGATCCTGAGGGTTTCTGCCTCGGGGTGTTTATATAGGCGAAGGGGCAAGGTCGGTGGACGCTTGAGGGCCCCACACCATGGGGCGGCGCGCCCTAGGGGGGACCCGTGCTGGCCCTAGGTGTGTCCGCCTCGTGGCTCCTATTCGTCTCCCCTTTGGTCTCCGTGTCGTGTCTGGTAAAATATTGACTTTGACTTTTGTTCTATCCAATTCCGAGAATATTACCTTACTAGCTTTTCTGAAACCAAAAACAGCGTAAAACAGGCAAATGACCCTGCAGCATCTTGTTAATAGGTTAGTTCCAGAAAATGTAATGAAATGCCTCAAAGTGTAGACAAACCATAAGAAAGTTGATAGAAAACAAGCATGGAACATAAAAAATTATAGATATGTTTACGACGTATCACGCGCCACCCCTCCCCTCTTGGGCCGTCGGCCACTTGGGTACGTGGGGTGCCCCCTAATGGGCTTACACATGGTAGCCCATGTGGGGTAGGCCATATATTTAATTATTATTTTAACATTTAATTTTTTTAATTAAATACTAAAACATATTATTTAGTATCTGAAGATTTCATCGACTCGGGAATCTTTCCAGAACAATTCTGAAGTTACCTCTTTCTTCTCCAACGATCTCGAATCAAGTTCTAAGCATCGTCTACCCTTAAGAGTGACACCCTACGGTTTGGGAATACACATACATGATCGAGACACCTCTCCGATCAATGACCAAAAACAGGATATGGAAACCCATGATGGCCCTCATGCATTCCACGAAGTAACTTGATCGCTTGAACCTTTAAACATCGAGTCTCATTCATTTTCCTACACGATACCTAGTTTGTCCAAGATCTAATTTTTGGTATCCCTATACCTAGTTTGATATTTTTACCGACAAACACATTTACTCATTCATGTGATAGTATATTCCCGTGAGCTAGTCACATGCTTGCAAAGTTCGTAGATATAATCTCGGCGTCTAGAGTATCTATTCGTCACGCGGATGGAAAAATCCCGATCTTGGACAAACCAGGTCTAACGGTGTGACAGTTGATCCAGTGAAGGAATCCTTTGGTGATAGTGATTAAATATGATCTCACGGTCAAATGATTGGGTTACTACGTTTTCCTAGTTATCGCAATATTGAAATTTTTGATTGGATCTCATTGCAATACTTAAATCGGGTATGTGTCCATCACATCATTCACTTAATGATGTGACTGCATTGTCAATTGACATAAATGTCCATGATCAGGAAACCTCGATCATCAGTTGACTAATGAGTTAGTTGACTAGAGATTAATAAGGAATTAGTTTATTGACATACCACACATGTATTAATGTTTCTGCTTAATACAGTTATAGGATGGCACAAAACTTATTGTGAATATTAGAGATATGACAATAAAAACATCTTTATGATTTGCCTCTAGGACATATATCCAACACTCATTTCTCTTTAGCAAGAGAGCGTGTTTAGCCTGTGAGGGCACTCCTCCTTCTTATCCTCTTCCTTATTGGACATATCTCGCTCCATCTCTTCTTGTCGGTCAAATCTGGCACCAACAAATAGTTAGACCAGGGAATGCCTCTTTCTTTGCATCCGGAATGAAGTGGGAGGAGTGGCGAGACACACATGAGTGGAAAGCAGGAGGCGCTATTGGTGGTTGTATGTAATGGGGCAAATAGGAAGGCTAGGCTCCGCGGGGATGCAGCCAAACTGCGGAGGGAGGAGGAACATGATGCCGCCATCGGCACAGAGGGACTCCTTTTTCCGCATCCATATTGATCTAGCATCATCGCAAGAGGAGCCCCATCGAAATGGTTGTAGCTCAGACTCTTGGGCTACGACCTCGACCTTGACCCACCTCCAGCGTACTCCAAGGTATACACTATCTAGTACTGATGGTCGTGTATATGAACTTTCCACCGTTAATATTGTTGGTAAGTAAGGAGTATGATATATCTTGGTATCGCTAGTAAGTAATATGTCACTGTTTTATTTTCTGTTGTTAATAAATAAATTTTCACTGTTTATATGGTTTGTAGTACAAACTCGATAGCTAGTATGCCAAAATCATGCCACCATTCATTTTTCTATTGCTAGTACAATTAAAATACCACTTTGTGTTGTTTTGCCAATGATGAGAATACTCAAACTTATATGGTAAAAGGGTTTAGGGTATAGCCGACGATTGTTTTAACTATGTCAAATTCAAGGCCTCAACAACAGTAAATTCTAGATATTATTCTGAGTAGGTTATATCTGAGGTTGTGTAGGGTGGCATTTTATTTACGACATGATTATCCTAATTTTTTTATTTGTACTTTGGTGCAAATGATGATTATATTTAAGGGGAAAAATTATCAGCATGATGAATTTGAGTTTTCTCTTGAAGGAATCATTTACGTAAATACCAAGGTGATATGAGCTTTGTTCAATTGCTTGTATCTGTAGATTTACGAGTAGTCTTTACATAATCTATTTGTATCTCCACCACCCCTCTCATCTTTGATCAATAAATATTTTCCTTTTCTCGCCATCTTTTTAATCCATAGTAAGTTCAAAATAGTGCTAACCCTTGCATTTATTAAAAGCACCCAAGGTAAATACCAACGCACTCTGGGACCGGGTTCTATAAACTTTGGGCTTTATGATGTCAACACCCGGATTTTTAGTCCCAGATGCCTGTTATGCCATACATCACAATCCTAGGATTACCATTTTTGCGAGATATAACAGATTGGATATCACAGTACATCATTCATTACAACCCATACATATTGTCTTACAATAAATAAAGGATCACATGATCCAGTCTTAATACAATCAAAGTAGCGGAATAATATAGTAACGATAGCGTGGGAGAAGCTCCATCTTCATGGTCACAAGTAGTGTTGACGATGGGAGATGATCCTAGTTATCGTAAAACTTCCAGCGGTCCATCCTCCTAGGGCCGTCTCTGACCCATGGCAAGCTTGTGCGACGGCCAAGGGCCCATACATGGAGGGGGGCCAGGACTAAATAGTATACTCTGTATCCTATACATCTGCCTGAGAAAAAAACATTGCAGTGAAAGATCCAGCCTAGCCGCCAGGCAGGGCCGTCTCTGACCCATGGCAAGCTTGTGCGACGGCCAAGGGCCCATACATGGAGGGGGCCCAGGACTAAATAGTATACTCTGTATCCTATACATCTGCCTGAGAAAAAAACATTGCAGTGAAAGATCCAGCCTAGCCGCCAGGAAGCCTTCCAACTAGGAGAAGGAACCGCACGATACTGCACGTGGTCCACAGGCTCCCAGTCGATCTCCTGATTCCTCCTTGGGTGACCCAAATCGATCAATCTCTAGAGAACAAACCACACGATACTGCACCTCTTCTTCTTTGTCAGCCCGATCGATCGTCGTTGCTCTGTTCTCTGGCCTCTGCCCTCTGGTCATGGGCGACCCAAATCGATCTCCCCTTCCGCCGATCGATCGCAGACACATCAGCATATCGTCCCAAGCCCTTGACTGCTGATTGGATTTGGCTGTTTGGAAACTGAATCAACCGAAGAACCCAGTCGCTGCTCCAGGTATATTCAATCTTCCACCAGTCTAATATTTGATTTGATGGCATTCAATCCTTGCCCCTTGACCTTTAGCCAATCAATCAATCATGTATGAAAATTTTAGAGCTCTATCTTTAATTCTTTATATAGTCTATCCAATTCTTCACAATTTGGAGACTAAGGGCATCTTTACTGGCCGACCCATCTAGTCGCCCAAAAGGGTCTGTTTCTGTCCGTTTAGATCGGTTTGTGCTCGCTTTTAGGTCGTGGTCCGGCCTGTTCGGCCGACCGTGCCGAGCAGCACGACATATTTGTCCGGCTTGGGCGAGGCATTTTTTTCTAGATTCAAACTAAACCGTTCACGCTAAAAACTGGCAAAATTTATATGTTTCATACTAAATTATATTCAAAATATAAAAAATGAATTTTGGTGCACGGCCAGTGGCACACGTAGGCAGGACACCCGCACTGTCCGTGCACATCCGATTCGATGCAACCGTTGCCCAGATTTGATGCATGAATGTGTCGAGCCGAACACGTCCATCCGAATGGCCGTGCCACTGGGGCGCCATGCACGTCCCGCGACATCTGCGCGAACGAATTGTAGACGGATTGGGTCGGCCCGATGAAGATGCTCTAAGAATAGCTCGATGTCAATTTTAATAAAAGTATATAAGTTTTGTAAATATATATATATATATGTCATATTTCTAGATATGTTTGTATATATATTAGCCATAAGGGCCTTGCTGTCAACTTCGCACTAGGGCCCCAAAAAATATAGAGCCGGTCCTGCATCCTCCTGATAGTCCTCTTCATAGTCTGGTCACGGGAATAGCCAGAGACAAAGCCATGAGTACCCTTTAGTACTCGCAAATTAAGACTAACAAGTGAAGTGGTTTTGAGTAGGAAATACTAGGCTCTAGGTTATTTTGCAAAAAGCCAGGCTTACCTTAACTGAGTTCAGAAGCAAAGAAAGCTAGTTTAAAGTTTTATAACACCTAAGTGGGAATTTAATTTTCATGTTCACAACCATGTTGTGGTCAAGTCAAAGTCATGATTCATTTCACAAGTCATTTTGAAAACATCTGACGACGGAACAGTATGGTCACTCCAACTATCCATAACCGCGGACGCGACTATTCAAATAGTTTGACACTCTGCAGAGGTGGTACACTTTCACCACAATATTTGATACATACGTCAGGAACAATCCTGAATTCACCATACTCAGTATGCGGATAATCAACCCTAACCTTTCAATTACACGCCCTAGTATAGGCACCTCTCCTATGAATTTGGCCTCCCAACCATGACCATCTATCATCTTGGGAACTGCATAGGTGGTCAATCTTCACGAGATAGCCTCAGCTCAAACTTCAGCCGCAAGGGAACCCATACTAAGGTATATAAACTTTCAGTCAAGCCCTACCCATATTCGGGTATTGTGGTTGTACGGTAAAATTGGAACGGTATCGCATCCATACAACCATCAATTTTTTATAAAGGGCTAAGGCTCATGCCTCACATTTTCATCATCAAATCATCTGGTGTTCAAGAACACATGTCCAAAGCATTTCATTAGAATGACTCATCACTCCAAGGTTTTCATAATCATTTTCACCAAGTATTCCCATCTAAAGTGATCAAGTTTTATGCTTAGAACTAGCATCTACAAGTGGGGGTAAAACTAAATGAGGGATGATAATCAAGTATGACTTATCTAAATTCAATCTCATGCCTTAGGATGACATCAAGATTTATCTAACTTAGGCCAAATTTTATGCTCTTTATGCTACCTTTAAATAATCTTTCTAAAATCTACAATTCACTAAGTAAACACAAATAAAAGCTTTGATAAAGAAATAAAAAAAGCTTGCAAGTAAAACTGGGGTTGGGTATCATCAATTGATATAATCAAGGCATGCCTAATGCATTGCATAGATCATATAGTTTTCACAGTTGCAAGTGTTAGCTTGCCTTGTGCAGTGAAGTGGTTGAAGTTCTCCTCTGCTTCTTCCTCGTAGTTGTTGGAGATATGCCCAAGAGGCAATAATAAAGTGGTTATTATCATATCTTCATACTTATGATAAATGTTTACATACCATGCTATAATTGTATTAACCGGAAACATTAATACTTGTGTGATTTGTAAACATAAAAGAGTCCCTAGTAAAGCCTCTTGTTAAACTAGCTTGTTGGTTGATATATGATCATGGTTTCCTGATCATGAACATAGAGATGTTATTAACAACAGGGTCATATCATTAGGAGAATGATGTGATGGACATACTCCTATAGTTAAGCGTAGCATAAAGATCAAGTCATTTAATATAGTTCATTTGCTATAAGCTTTCTAATACATAGTAACCTAATTCCTTCGACCATGAGATCATGCATATCACCTTTACCGAAAGGATGCTTTGATAACATCAAACACCACACCGTAACAGGGTGGCTATAAAGGTGGCATTGAGTGTTCGGAAAGTATGGGTTGAGACACATGGATCAAGAGTGGGATTTGTCCATCCATATGACGGATAGATATACTCTGGGCCCTCTCGGTGGAATGTCATCCAATTAGCTTGCAAGCATGTGACTGGCTCACATATCACGGGAACGAGAAAAGAGTACTTATCGGTAACGAGGTTGAACTAGGTATGCAGAGATACCGACGATCATAACCTCGGATAAGTAAAATATCGTGAGACAAAGGGAAATTGGTATCGTATGTAAGTGGTTCATTCGATCGCAAAGTAATCATAGAAATATGTGGGAGCCATATGAATTTCCAGATTCCTCTATTGGTTATTGATCGGAGAAGTGTCTCGATCATGTCCGCATAATTTACGAACCGTAGGGAGACACACTTAAGGATTCGATGTTGTTGAGTAGTTATGGAATGATGAGTAAGAGACCGAATGTTGTTCGGAGTCTCAGTTGGGATCCGGGATATCACGAGGAGATCCGGAATGGTCCGGAGAATAAGATTCATATAAGGAAAGTCCCGTTTTGGAGTTGGGGAATGGTTCCGGTGTTTTCATCGGGAACATTCTAGAAGGTTCCGGAATGTCCGGCACTCCGGGGGGAAGGGTACATGAATGTGTCATTGTAAGTTGGAATGATTGCATCATGTACTAGGTGTCCTTGCTGTCCAAAATAAAGGGTTTATTTAAATCCTAAATTGAAAAGTCAAACGGCTAGTTTGAAAGTCAAACGGCAAGTTTTGGAAAGAGGAGGAGGAGTGGGAAACCGAGTTGGGGAGGATTCCTCCTCCAACCGCCCCACCTCAAGCCGAGTTGGGAGGATTCCCTCCTTGGCCGCGCCTCCCACCTATAAAAGGGAGGGGCAGGGCTGCCCCTCCTAGTACACAAGTCCCTCTCCTCTAAACCTAAACCCTAGCCACAGCCTAGGGATTTCTCCCAAGCCGTCAAGTTAGAGCTTCTAATTGCCCTAGCCTCCGGTTTAGAGCCTTCTAATTGGTGTGTCTAAACCCTATATCACCAAAGCTCTCTCATACTCCACCATACTCGCTCCGGCTTAAGGCGAAGCCCTGCGAGATCTCCCCTCTACTTCCAGCATGCACGTTGTCTTGCCGGAATCTCGAGGAGAGTGCTACAACCTCCATTTTCTGCTGGAACAAGGGAGAGGAAGGTCTTCGTCAATCGAACGTGTGACCGATCTGAGGGAGCGCTGCGAGAGCGGCCGGAAGGATCGTCTACGCGATCTTGAGATCGGAAAGAGTACGACTACATCACCCACGAGAATCTGCTCTCGTTAACCGCTTTGGAATCTTCGAGGGTGAGTTCCTCTATCGACTCATTGCTACAATCTAGTAGATAGATCTTGGCTTGTTTGTTTGCATGCGGTAGAAATTTTTTGTTTTCCATGCTACGAAACCCTACAGTGGTATCAGAGCCGTGTCTATATGTAGATCTGTTGCACGAGTAGAACACAATGGTCATTGTGGGCATTGATGCTTTTATTGTCGATTGCTTCTTGTGTACTTTGCATCTTGCGGAATGTTGGGATGAAGCGGCCCGGGCTAACCTTACATGACATCGTTCATGAGACTTGCTCCACGCTTGACATGCAACTCGTATTGCATAAGTGGCTTTGCGGGTGCCTGTTTCTCCCAGCATAGTGGAGATCCAATTTACAACGGGTGATTAACAATACTAGTATCAATGTTGTGGTTCTTGTTCGTAAGTTAGAACGACACTTATTGAAAGCCCCAAACCACGTAAAATATGCAAAGAAAGTAGAGGCGTCTAACTTTGTTTTGCAGGGGTGTGCAGTGATGTGATATGGCCATGATTGTGATTATATTTGATGTATGCAATGTTCCTTATTGTAAGTTGGCAACCGGCTGGAGCCATATGGTTGTCTTTATTTTCTTTTGTTAAGACCCGCGTGTCTATTCAAAGTAGTTGTAATAGTTGAAGCCGGTGGACGACAACCATGGAGAAGCGTCATTGACCTTGATGCAATGCCGGTGATGATGGAGATCATGTTCGTGCTTGAAGATGGAGATCGGAAGCACAAAGAAGAAAGGCCATATCATATCACATATTATGAATTGCATGTGATGTTAATCCTTTATGCATCTTGTATTGCTTAGTAGACGACGGTAGCATTATAAGATGATCCCTCATGCACATAAATTTCAAGTTCTAAAGTGTTCACCCTTAGTATGACCGTTTCCAAAGCTTGTTGTTTTGAAGCACCACGTGATGATCGGGTGTGTTAGATTCCGCGGGTGAATACAATGTAAGCAAGCCAGATTTGCTTATGCGGTAGCTAAGGTTTGATCTTGACGAGCCTAACATGTACAGACATGGTCTCAGGAACACGGATCACCGAAAGGTAAAGCATGAGTCATATAGTAGATATGATGAACATGTTGATTGTTCGCCATTGAAGCTACATCAACTCTCGTGATGATCGGTTTTGATGTGGTGGATTTGGTTCGTGTGATCACTAAAACAATGTGAGGGATGTTGTTTTGAGTGGGAGTTCACATAGATTAATTTAATTATTAATTAGAACTCAATTTATCATAAATTAAATCAAAGTGAATTTGCATAGTTGTTGTAGTCATTGGCATCCGTTTACCACCTTGCGCTTAGTTATAATTGAGATGATAGAACTATAGAATTCTGGTTAGTTACTTTACGAACTGGTATTGTATTGTTTTGAAGTGTTAATCTAAAGTTTAAAAGTCTTATTGCAAACTTTCAGTAAGTTCCGGTTACTCCATGAAGCTTAATAATTAGTATTAAATCAAGAGTCACAATTCCAAGTATTAGTGTATGAGTATCATGTTTGTCTCCATGATTCTTGATATTCAAAGGATTGTCTTAATATCAAGGTTATCTAGGATCTGAAAGAGTTGTTTCAGAAACCATGATGTGTGGAAGATATTGTGATATCTGAAACGAAGTTTTGGTTGCAACATGATAGAGTATAATATGGCAAAGTTCATGTTTCTCATATTTTGATGAGAATTTGCAAAGGGTTGGAGACACTTGTTGTCCTAATCCTCCAAAAGGTTTTGGATAGCAACATTATACTCGTGATTCATCGTTATAAGCTAAAAGTAGCTTAATCATGGATAATTCCATGATAAGGGTGAATATTTGATGTAGGTAAAGTGTTTACTACACCAATAGATTACTAAAGAAAGGAATTTGAAAGAACACCAAACATTTGATGATGGTGATCTATTTCAAAGTGCAAGTCCAAAGACATTGGTATTTAATTATACACGCTTTGGACTATGTGTCATATGTATGACTCCACTGTTGATGTTGATAGATTCTTTCAAAAAGAAAAGGAAATACTGAAAGAGAATCTCATAAATATATGGCAAAAAAGAAAAGACTAGAATTGTTCAGTTTAAAGTATATAGATGATATACATGTTATGGCTATATTCTTTGCTTATTAAACAATGTGGTTCTTAAGTATTTGATACTGAATTTGTTGGTGTGCATCGTCATACGAAACAACAGAATTCATGAACTACAATGGCCTAAGTAACTAGCAAAAGAATATGTGATGATGTTCATCGAGAACAAATAAAGGGTTATTGTGTTTCTCGTTAAACATCAAAGCTTGCCTTCAAGATTTGTTTTATCAGGTATTATGAGAACAAAAGGGTTGTTCAAATAATTGCCGTAATCCATAAAAGATGGATGATTCACAAATCTCGTTGGAAAAATCACATCCATAAAACTAGTGCTAAAATGTCGAAAGACAAATTGATTGAAAGATCACTTAGGAAGTGACATCGCCATTTAAATTATATTGGAAAGAAAACATGAAGAAACTCCATGTGGATGGAATTTTGGAGTCTTTTGATTTTTGATCACATGACGCTTGTGAAACTTTCCTAGAGATAATTAAAACTTCGTTCATAGGCCAAAAGGAAACGAATGACTTGCATATTGGAACTTGTACATATTGTTGTATGAAATCCATTATATGTAGTCAAGTGCGATGGATTTCAACTTCATATGCTTTCTCTGAAAATTTGAGTGAATATATGAATATTTACTTAATAAGGATAAAGTATGAAACATTTGAAAAGTTCAAAGATTTTCAAGATGAAGTGCAAAATCATTGTAACAAGAATATAAATAGTTTATGATAAGATCATAAAGGAAGATATTTAAGTTACAAGTTTAGCATAATACCTAAGATTTAAGGAATCGTTCTATGGATTTGCATTTCCCGAAACACCATAAGAGTATGGAGCGTTCGAGATATGTAATTAAACCTTGTTTGACATGGTAAGATCAAAGGTGTAATTCATAGAACTGCCATTATATTTTAAAGATTAAAAGCTTTAGAGACTACCGTTTTCCACTGAAAAGAGCTCCATCATAATCCGCTGAAATGACACCATATAAAGTTATGGTTTGGGATAAAACCCAAGTTGTCCTTTCTTAAACATTGGTATGCTATGCATAAGAAAGATGTTTGCAACCAAAGTCGGATGAACCTGTCTTTGTTAAGTATTCCTCCATAACACCGGAGACAAAAGTGTTTGTCGCTTAGAACGTCAAGTTTCTTTGAGAAGGAATTTTTCGTGAAAAGTTAAGTGGGAGGACAATAGAACTTTGATAAGGTTAAAAGAACCTTAGCTATATGTGCAAAGTTGCGCAGCACCGAAAAGTGTTCCGGAGGTAGCAACAATGCTCATGGCTCACGTGCCTCAAAGGTTGCGGTCACGGAGGTCTAAGTTTCTATTGAACCAAGTAGGTCGAGTAAACAATCAAATACCAAGATTTGAGGGTTGAATCATTATTTGAGAATAATGAACGGACTACATGCAAAGAAGTGATGATGGGCCCTGACTCCGTCAAATGGCTTGAAGCCATAAAATCCGTGATAGTTCCATACACGAGAAATCAAGTTTTGAACTTG
The DNA here is from genome assembly GCA_023614405.1 of Avena insularis. NCBI lineage: Eukaryota > Viridiplantae > Streptophyta > Magnoliopsida > Poales > Poaceae > Avena > Avena insularis. Next base: position 260,222,808 of record CM042685.1, read on the forward strand.
AAGGACCCTCAAGAAAGGTGTAAGACCTTACAGTTGTGTTTGGATCTATAAAGAAATAGACATGGATGTTTCACATCTATGAAATAGTCGACATGTTGGGAAAGAGTTCACAACAATGTTCAAAGGTTGACTATGACAAGATTTGATCTTTCATAGCGATATTTAGTCTAGACGGATTAATGTAGCAACCACTACATATAATTTTGTTATGTGGTAGTTGAATAAACAAAACAAGTTCTTCTAATATAAGGGTTACCTAGGACGTGTGCATGACACGGTCCAAAGGGTTTTGTTAATTCAAAGGATGCTAAAGGCATATGCGAACTTCAATGATTGAAGTAAGCATAGCAGAGTTGGAATCTTCACTATGATGAAACTATTAAAAGAGTTTAATTTCATCGGAGACAATGAAGATGCTTGCATTTGCAAGAAATTAAGTGGGAGCGCTAAGAAATATTTCTAATACATTATGTGGAGAACATATTGTTGATTAGAAATGATGTATCTTTTATTAACACATATTAAGAATTTCATCCTGATGAAAGACTTAGGCAAAACCCAAACATTTGGCATCAATAGACGCTAATATGGTTGTGCCGAAAGTACATAGATGATGTATTGAATGAGTTCAATATAGAAACTACAAGAAAGGTCCTTGTCACACAGAAAGGATTGAATGAGTTCAATATTGATGATATATTCAAGTGTATTGACACTTGGTAAGTGAAACAAAGATTCAACTATAGATTGATACTTGATGTATGAAATCACAAAGAGTATTTATATCAATCATATTGTGATATGTACAAATCCAGATATGTCCTATGCTATAAATGTTATGAGCATATACCAGAATGATTCATAAGATGATCATTGGACGATAGTAAGGATATTCTTATGATCTTTTGGAAGAACTAAGAGTATATTATTTTGTAGAAGTGGCAAATAGATGGTTAGTTCATTGTAAAAGTATTACATTGATACTAGTTTTGTCACAAAGTACAAATTAAGTTTATCTCAATCTAAACTAAGGGTGGCACAATAAAATGGAAAGTAAGTTCCATAATGGATTTGGATGAGTTCCAAAGTTAAGACATTGTGACAGATACTACAACAAAAGGCTAAGTATATGACTGCTATAATAGCAGCTAAAGAGGGCATTTGTGTCAAGTAGTTTGTTATCAAACTAGGTGTAGTTCACAGCAGGATAATACTATGAAGATATATTGTACGACAATATTATCAACATGTTTTAACCCCAAAGAACTAAAGGTCTCACCGAAGGACCAAAATTATACAAAGCCATCTCATTAGAGAATGAGTGATGCGTAGAGACGCAAAGACATGCAATTACACACGGACCTGGAAGTGCCAGATCCGGAGATCAGTTGACCACTAGCAATCGTGTACATACAACACCAGAAAGCCATAGGTGTTGAATACACAAAGGTTTGAAACTAGATTATTGACTCTAGTGCAAGTGGGAGACTGTTGGAGATATGCCCAAGAGGCAATAATAAAGTGGTTATTATCATATCTTCATACTTATGATAAATGTTTACATACCATGCTATAATTGTATTAACCGGAAACATTAATACTTGTGTGATTTGTAAACATAAAAGAGTCCCTAGTAAAGCCTCTTGTTAAACTAGCTTGTTGGTTGATATATGATCATGGTTTCCTGATCATGAACATAGAGATGTTATTAACAATAGGGTCATATCATTAGGAGAATGATGTGATGGACATACTCCTATAGTTAAGCGTAGCATAAAGATCAAGTCATTTAATATAGTTCATTTGCTATAAGCTTTCTGATACATAGTAACCTAATTCCTTCGACCATGAGATCATGCATATCACCTTTACCAAAAGGATGCTTTGATAACATCAAACACCACACCGTAACAGGGTGGCTATAAAGGTGGCATTGAGTGTTCAGAAAGTATGGGTTGAGACACATGGATCAAGAGTGGGATTTTTCCATCCATATGACGGATACATATACTCTGGGCCCTCTCGATGGAATGTCATCCAATTAGCTTGCAAGCATGTGACTGGCTCACATATCACGGGAACGAGAAAAGAGTACTTATCGGTAACGAGGTTGAACTAGGTATGCAGAGATACCGACGATCATAACCTCGGATAAGTAAAATATCGTGAGACAAAGGGAAATTGGTATCGTATGTAAGTGGTTCATTCGATCGCAAAGTAATCGTAGAAATATGTGGGAGCCATATGAATTTCCAGATTCCTCTATTGGTTATTGATCGGAGAAGTGTCTCGATCATGTCCGCATAATTCACGAACCGTAGGGAGACACACTTAAGGATTCGATGTTGTTGAGTAGTTATGGAATGATGAGTAAGAGACCGAATGTTGTTCGGAGTCTCAGATGGGATCCGGGATATCACGAGGAGATCCGGAATGGTCCGGAGAATAAGATTCATATAAGGAAAGTCCCGTTTCGGAGTTGGGGAATGGTTCCGGTGTTTTCATCGGGAACATTCTAGAAGGTTCCGGAATGTCCGGCACTCCGGGGGGGGAAGGGTACATGAATGTGTCATTGTAAGTTGGAATGATTGCATCATGTACTAGGTGTCCTTGCTGTCCAAAATAAAGGGTTTATTTAAATCCTAAATTGAAAAGTCAAACGGCTAGTTTGAAAGTCAAACGGCAAGTTTTGGAAAGAGGAGGAGGAGTGGGAAACCGAGTTGGGGAGGGATTCCCTCCTCCAACCACCGGCCCACCTCCAAGCCGAGTTGGGGAGGGATTCCCCTCCCCTTGGCCGCGCCTCCCACCTATAAAAGGAAGGGGCAGGGCTGCCCCTCCTAGTACACAAGTCCCTCTCCTCTAAACCTAAACGCTAGCCACAGCCTAGGGATTTCTCCCAAGCCGTCAAGTTAGAGCTTCTAATTGCCCAAGCCTCCGGTTTAGAGCCTTCTAATTGGTGTGTCTAAACCCTAGATCACCAAAGCTCTCTCATACTCCACCATACTCGCTCCGGCTTAAGCCGGCATGAGATCTCCCTCTACTTCCTGGTACCACGCCGTTGTCTTTGGAATCTCGAGGAGAGTGCTACAACCTCCGCTGCCTGCTGGAACAAGGGAGAGGAAGGCCTTCGTCGAGTACCGAACGTGTGACCGACTGCGGGAGCGCTGCCGGAACGCAGCGCCGGAAGGATCGTCTACGCGATCTTGAGATCGGAAAGAGTACGACTACATCACCCACGAGAATCTGCTCTCGTTAACCGCTTTGGAATCTTCGAGGGTGAGTTCCTCTATCGACTCGTTGCTGCAATCTAGTAGATAGATCTTGGCTTGTTTGTTTGCATGCGGTAGAAATTTTTTGTTTTCCATGCTACGAAACCCTACAGTAGTATCCTCCTTCCTCTTCGTATCCTTGCTCGTTACTAGCATCTATAAATAAATACGAAGTACACAATCACCAAATAATTCTTAACTACTTATATTTAGCACACAAAGGCTCACACTAGATGATCTAGCATCATCACTATCATCACAAAGATTAAGGCAACAGTTTATTTATTTTATTTTAGAAACGTTATTTCTACTCATTGAAAAACTACTTAAGATTTAATATTATCCAACTAAAACATGGGATCATGTTGAAACATGTCATCACCACATATTTCAGTACTTGGGAATGCGATTTAAAGTGGTGTCACAATTTAATAAGGTTTAACCTTTTTATTTTAATTAATTAAAGTGACTAGAAATGCCTATGTGGCATTCTTTTATTACTTGTACATTATTTCTGCAAGTAAACCTAGATATTTTTATATATTCAGAAAGGTCTTATCAATTGTGATTTTTGAGAGTTGGAATCAACTCAAAAGCATTTATGGTTGAATTTTGAAAGATGTTTGAATGCAGAAAAGTCTCTGCCTTGTTAGTTTTACTATGGGTGATCTACAATTCCAAATGATTTGAATCCAACGGGCTTGGATTAAGAATTTCAGTACCTTTCTAGCAAAATTAGTTTCATGCAATTTGGTTCATGTAACATCCCAACATTAGAGCTTAGAAATAAGATGAACACAGATGTGTGCATTGCATTCATGCATAGAAAATCTGAATAATTTTCGCGCTTTTGACCAAAACTTGTCAAAGTGATTGAAGCTTCTCTCAAATTGATGGAATTGAAGTAGATCATCAAGTTGACTGCCGTAAGTTTCAACATGACCTTTGCTAAAACCTTATTTTGGGAAAGGATGATTTGATCTAAGGGTAGATCAAATGTAATAAAATTAAACCATAATACATTGCTTAATGATTAATTTTTGATCCTTATGTGATCATATCATGGTGTTCATTACCATTACTCATGAATACCAAGTTAAGAATATGACCCAAGTAACAAGAATTCAATCACTAAATCTTAACCTATATCATTCTTATCCATTCCTACCATGAGCATCATGGTATTTCTTAAACACTAATTCCTTATCACTTGTTGAGTAGGAAGGAAATCAAGTCAATATCATTCACCATGTATCTTTCTATCCATATCAATCTTTACCATTTCTATTGAATCTTGTTCTAATATCTGTTGTTCATCAATGTTGAGTAATCAACTATTGACTCACCAATTCTTAACCTATCAATTCTTGATCTATCAACTATTGTCCATATCATAGCATTCACTTAGGTCCTTAAGAGAAAGAAGTAAGAAGAGGTAAGTGGTAATGCTAGTTTTAGATATCATCTATAGGATGGGAGTGTTGGAAGAGAATAAGATCAAAATGATAATTGATGGAGTTAACTCACTCCTGAAATGAAGGAAGAGTTATATGCAATATATAACAATATGGTGATAAAGAAGGTAATTTTGATACAATTGTAATGTGTATGAATGAAAGACTTGATTAGCCAACTAGAAATCTAAACCATAAAGGATCAAAGAATTATAATGCTCATGCTTTACTCACCAAGATTGAATGCTTATATCATGTATAAGTGACATTGGTGGATAGAACATGATTGAACCCTAGTATAGATATGTTATTCTAGGTTATCCATTATAAGTCACCTTGATGAAAAGTTAGAGTAGCATGGAGTTGTTTAAGTAGTGTTATTCCTCTTAAAGGGTAGTAAGCTTTTGAGGAGAGTAGTTTGATATATATATACATATACTAGGGTAATATTAGTGGACGGTGATGAGAAAAGTGTATTAGTGGTGCTAGAAGTAGCTACTTAGTGGATTAGAGGTTGTCATCACCAAAGTAGTTTGAGATAATCAATTATTGACGTGAGCAGAGTATGAAAATCCTTAGTGATAAGCTCATTGGATTTATAAATGTATTCAAAAGAATAAAAAAAGTGTGGATAAAAATATTCTTGGGAAGCATAGTTCATCATGTAGGAAGCATAGTTCATCATAATGATAGGTGTGAATAAGTATCATATCTAGGGAAGGAATTCCTCAAGTAGGAAACAATAATATAAAGTATGGAGGATAGAAACTCTTGATAAACACTAAACCTTCATTCTATGATCAACTTAATAACCATTTCATTTGTTGATTTATCATCCACTTTCTCAATGGCTTATAGGAATATTTTCCTATAGCAAATCATTTAAGCATATTTTTGTCATTTCCAATTATCATAACCATATGTGATTAGGAGTTATCTTTATCAATTCTTTTCCATAAGACCTTCTAGAAAATAACTTTCTATTTTAAAGGGTGATATCAATAAAGATCATTAACATAATGGCTATATGTTTAGCCATTAATCTTTACTCATATCAACAAAAGAATGTAAGTATAATAAGTACCCTAAGCCCTAGGGTAAACATTCACAATTCAAATCCTAACTCTTATGTTAGTTATAATAAAATATTTACATTGCTATTTCCTAAATTCATGAGAATAATACTAATCATATTAATTCCCTAGAATTTTATTTATCATATAAAAATGAAAGATCACCATATAAAAATCCCCTTAATAATATAAGTTAATGAGAATCAAATCCCTTGAGTTAATAGTAATGTGTTCTTTAATAAGATTATGGATATTAGGTAAATTAAAATTCATATCATAAGCCCTTACAAATATTAAATGGAAAGGTGTATATATATCAATAAAATAAAGAAAAAATATATATATATAAGGTCACAAAATAAATCTCAATAAATATCAAATGCTTCTATAAGTATTCAGCAAATAAATCTTATAAAGAAAATTCCAATCAAATGTGTAAATAGAAAACTAAAAACAAAACAGTAATAGAAAAGAATATAAAAAGAAAAACAGTTTCTGGCCCAATCCCACTATCCCTTTCCCCATTATCTACTGCCCAGGTGCAGGCCATTCCGGCCCACTAGCAAGCCCAACTTGTCACCACAGCGACTGACAAGTGGGCCAGCGGAAGGACCGCGGATCGAGACATGAAAAGTTCCAGGGGGTTATCTGCATATGTCGCATCGTCGTCTTCCTCGCCTATTGGAAGTAGCTCGCTGGCCGGAGCTCCGCCGTGGATCGGTCATCTCGCTGTGATGCGTGTCGTCGCTCCTGAAGGAGGAGATAAGAACGCCATGACATCGTCTGCTCGTCCTCATCCACTCTCTCTTCCTCTGAAGCTCTCTCTCTCTCTCTCTCGATTTCTTCCTCAGAGCCGAAACCCTAGCTAACCTCACCGCCGTGCCGCACCTCCCCACTCTCTTCCAAGTAGCCATGGAGATGCCCCGTGCTCTGTAGATCGTCTGGGTGGAGTCTAGCATCAAGGGGAGCACCGGGGAGGGCAAATTTTGCCGTTCCTTTCTGTGGCAGTTCATTGGAATCCTTGTCGGAGAGCTCGCCTCCGACCACACCAGTCTTCACCGACACCACAACTGCAACCAGGGTGAGTCACTGATGCTCAAGCATCGTTCCTTTCTTCCTATCGCACTCTCTAGCATGCTCGCGCCGTAAGACCGTCGTGCGCCGTCGTCAGTCGTCGTTGTTCCCATAGCTCCGGTGACCATTTGGTGGTCGTGCGAGTACTGGGGTATGCCTCGTGTTTGTGCGGTTCGAACAAACACTTCCGTGTTCACCGGCATGCACAGGTTCGCCAGCGGCGACCATACTCTGGCGGTGGCGGCCGTGCTGTCGTCAGCATGACGCCATGCATGCGCCAGCTTTGACCGTGTCAGCGTGTTGACTCGTCCATGCCAACATGGCATCCAACATGGCCAGAGCCCCACCAGTCGGTGACTAGGGCTAGGTGTATGCGCGGTATAAAAAGTTAATGTCTATTTAGAAAATAAATAAACAATATACATTCAAACACAAATAAATTCTAGAAATTAAAATAAAGTGATTAAATCTTGTTAAATTAATAACTTTTGTTTTATAATTCAGGAAAATATATGTAATATATGAAAATGTTTAGGAAAATAAAATCTATAACTTAGTTGTATTATCAAATATTATTATGTTAATTATTTAAGTAAATATTATTTAATAAAGGTTTTATAAGTAATAAAACTTTGATCATTATATTTAAGTAATGGTAAATGATAAAAATATAAATAAAATGCCAAAAATCTTAGAAAAATAAGAACTATAATTTAAAACTATAATCATGCATTATTATTTCACTTAATTAAATATTTATAATTTATTAAGTGTTTATAAAATAGTAAATCTTATAAAAATCATATCTTATTATTTATAAATCACAAAAATTAATGTAATATACCAAAATGATCACAAAAATAATACCTACATGTTAAAAAATGTAACATTCCACTTTTAAAGTAAATAAAAACTTAGTACCCTAATAACTTGAATTTAAAACCAATCTCCTCAATCAATAATTCATATAAGGGTAAATAAAATTTGCTAATATTTCTAAAATTAACCAAGAGTCTAATGAATAGTATTAGTCTTAAATATTGATAATATGAAGTCAAAATAGTTCAACACATTTTAAATACAATCTTATTGAGTTATCATTCAACCATAAATTTATAAACATACCAAAACACTATAGTGAATCCATAAGTAGTAAATAATATTGTCTACTTATTCACAAACCATAACCACACCCTTATAAGGAGATAAATCTTTTTATACATTTATAATGTTAGGAAACCACTAATCAAATCGAGGTAATGCCATTATTAAATAATTGTAAAGAAATATCATAAGTTGAGCAAGTACAATATCATAAGCATTAAGCCTTAAATCCATCTATGTTCTTAAAGTTAACTTAAAGTCTACAAGCCTTTAAATATAGTGCTAAGACCTTGTTATGTGTTTTATAGCTAACTTTGGTCTGTTATAATTAAGTAGTAAAGCATCTCAAGTCCAAACTATTTTAAACAAACACAAACAACATCGATCACCTTTAATTAACAACGAAGATTGTTTAAACTTTAACAAAGAAATCTCTTCTTCAAAAGTTTTTCGTTTTGCCACTTCAGTCAACAGATGATAATTAATCGTAATCACATTATTTTATGCTTTACTTGTATATTTAGGATTGATAACACTTAAGTCCTTTATAAGTGACATTACTTGCAAAGTAAAATTTGAAGATGAACAATTATTGTATAAGCAATCTTGACTAGAATTTCACATTTGTGTATCTCATTGTTTTATGATATTATACATGCATGTTATTTCACACACACTCACAAGCCTTAACAAGAAGCACAAGTGTAAAACTTATCTAAAAGTACAACACATTCCAAAGAAATCCTTTCCAGTATCCAAACCCTAGATCAACGTTTATTTCGGGGATTCGGGTTTATCAAGTGCATTACATTCCTTATGCATAATAGCATCTTACTTCTTTAAACATTAGTCCTTACCGGACCAATGATGCTGATTTCAGATATTGGATTTTATATTCTCTCGAAGACCGCGAGTGCATAATCTTGCAATCACAAAAGGCAAGTTCACACTTGCTCATGTCCTTTGATTATTTTCTGTAAAGTATTTTGCAAATTCAGTGTTATCTTCACCTGCATTTCAAAAGGGTCTGAAAACACTATTTTCATAATAATATGATTATAGGTTATTTACCATGAGGTAATAACCTACTATGAAAGTTCCGGTGGAAAAGGAACATATTATCTAGGACTTAACAACCAATGTCGCCAGTGATTCTTGCGCCGTATATCACGCGTTAACCATGAGATTTGGAATGGGACGGAGAAGTCAGCTGTATCTTCTTCCTCTCGCATGTAGCCGGATGTGCAGGTCGTGGCTGTTATCACTCGTAGCATGCATATTAATTGGTAATTCATAGAGGATATGCAACATATGGGTGGGAACCCTCAATGTCCCATGATAGTTTTGACATATAACGGTCTGTACAAACCATTGCTGTAATTCAATGGGTGGGCATGGTGTACACCAAGGAGGCATGCGGGGTCGTGAAGGGGGCAGTGATTGGCTTGGATCATCTTCTAGGCCCCACATCATGGAATTGTGGACGGGAATAAGCTTCCTGGTTGTGCAAAAAAGAGTTGATCTATCATGGTAAAGTAACGCACCTCTACAGAGTGTAAGAACTATAACTTGTTACTCCCTGTTCCGAGAAGGAGCTGCGAACGCGGCGGGAAAGGAACTCCATGAAATTTCTGGTAAACCCGTGAAGGCTGACGGACATAGTTTTTCTGAATAAAAGCAACCTTTGAAGAAATGTTTACGAAAACTTGCATTGCCTATGACCTATGGTCTGTGGCTGTAGATATAATGCATCAAACACTCCTTTTCTAGTGAACTTGCTGAGTACGCTCGTACTCAACGTATCTTCTTAACCCTTGCTAGATTCTGAAGCCATTACGACGATGTTTACATCAAGTTATGCTCCAGGAGTCATCACCAAAAGCTCAAGTCTTCAATGAAGTCAAGAAAGTCAAAATACACATCAACTTAAGTGAAGATGGAGTTGCAAATTAAATAGAAATTTAATCCCTAGCCATAGAACCTACTTCTGTAGAATGTTACATTAGCGGCAAAACCAACCAAATAGTTTGGTGCTGACTTTGTTAACATATTAGTTGTGAGTTATTTATTGATGATTCTTCCTTGGAAGAAGTTTCTTTCTCTCTCTTTAACCTAGATTGTTCTTTGAATCTTATGTAAAGAGTCGAGTTGTAACCTTTAGCCATGTACTGGACTCGCTGTGTTTTTGTTGTACCACTCTGAGGGATATGATACTAGTGAACGTTGTTTCATTGGTGTTATGTCCATGACTATAGTATACTACATCATGGAGTGGTATGCTGGGTCACCGCAGTTGGTATCAGAGCATATGTTTTGACCTTAGGTTGGAAACCTAGTAAATGGGTAGAACCTGTAGGAAAAAGATCTGCAATAATAAAGAGTTCTCTAGTGATATGATGGATATTCAACTAAGAATAGTCCTGTCATGTTGCTAGTGCGATAATTCTTTAGTATGATTGCAATTCTGATCATTACCAAGAGTTTTAACTCTATGTGACTGGTGATAATTTCTTATCTACAGTTCTACATGGCACCTCGATATCCACCCCGAAATGTTCAAGTGATGAACAGAACGTTAAACGACTACGGAGGGAATTGGACAGATAATCTCCGAAACTTCTATGGAGTCTGGATTGTGAATCACGACTTTTTGGTCAAGATTTATAGTTACTATGATGGGCAGGTATTAGATAAATACCGTGCCGTGATCATGTTAGCCAAGAAGTTAGGACTTAAGGGAGAAGTGCCATCGGGAGAGGCAAGGTGCATGGCATCTGCATATTAGATTGTCGTAGCAGCAACCATAACCATGATCCGAGAACAAAAATCCCAAGCTTTAGAAGGTAGTACTCACACCATTATACCCCATGAAACCTTCAACACGGAGCATGAGTTAGATCACTCTATTCTAGTCCAAACTAAACCTACTCTAGCCGTAGAGTATATGTACCGTTATCGGTCTTTGCTAAACACTTACCATAACACTCACCAAGTCTTAGTTCAGGAGATGGATACGGTCATTGAGGATTTTACTGATCCTGATAAAGCAATGGCACGCATGAAGAAGTTAGATAAAGAAGCTAGGCATCCCAAACAAAAAATTTCTGAAGAAGTGTATGAGGAAATCGAATTTGATGATCCATAGTCAGAAAACTATGCCTACTACCAAAATAATCCCTAGTCACCTGAAGACCTATGGATCAAATATATCTCTAAACAAAAGGAATGGGCGGGAACTAATTCAGATAACCCTGAGCAGAACCATTATGATGGGGGAGTAGAATCTCAAGATGGAACTATAGGAAATCCTATACCTTGTGATACAGGTATCGGAGAAGAGACCAACTATAACCATAGAGGGCCTTACAGACCATATGGGGGTAATACCAATCCAATCGACTTAAAAGAATATTCCGGTAGTTACTATACCAATATGTACAAATGGATCCAAGAAAAGGCGAAGGAACCATCTTACTTTGAGGAAGCGTTGCCAGAAACGCAGGTATATCCTATAGAAGATTACGCCAACTCTAGTCATTTTTCAATGACTAATGTCAGTCTAGGTACTTCTAATCAAGAATACGCACCTCCTGGATGCTCTTACGCTCCATAAGACAGTCGTAGGACTTCACGTCATCATGGACAGAACTCCAGGAAGCACTAGAGGAAGATGTAGAGGTCCCAACCTTTAATAAGGTAGAGATCCCTGTGTTTACAATGCTAGTCCCTGGATCAATAGCTAGCATCCATAGTTAAGATGTATTATCAAGAAACCAAGGTCATAATACAACTTTATAACCAGGAATAATATAATTCATCACATCTTACATAGCTCATTAGGCTATCTCATTACAATGCAGCAAAATAACTATACAGCATGGAGTCCTTCATCTTCAAAGTGCCACAGGCAATCATGTTGGTTGTAAGCTTGTAATCCTAATCAACACACTTCACTAACATCAAACAAACCTGCAACATAATAAGTTGCAGCCACAAGGGTCAATACATTTGAATTGTATTGGCAAGTTTCACTACTATGTAGAAAATAAGTGGATCCTATCAATACATGCATATTTGGCTAAGTAGGGTTTAGGCTCATTTGCAGAAAGCAACATAATTTTATCTATCATTTCAAAATAGTTTTGATCTTTTGACAATCTTTTTGAACTCCTTGGAAAACTCCAAGTGCTTCTAATCCTTTGTTGACACCATCAAGTTTTACTTTGAGAAATTGGAATGTCGAGATCTTCCATAGCTTCAGGCCTTAGTTGCTCAGAGTTGTCTGTAACCGGGGACACGGCTAAGTACTTAGAATTTGATCTTCTGCAGAAGTTGTACACTTTACCCACATGACACAATCTCGTCTTGATGCCACCAGTGGCCGCTGGATAAGTACACACCAAATGGAGTACTGGCAGATCGAGAATGTGACAAAGTCTTTCCATAGAAGTCCTCCCAATACACAATGCTAGCTTGTCTACCAGGCACCAATGTAAGGATATATTTCCAGTACACAATTCTAGTTAACCTGAAGATGCCAATGCAAGGGTCTTCCACTATGTAGTTGACTAAGCCATAGCCCATTTAGCATGTGACTGTACACTAAAGCCACTGTACGAGAAACATGTTCAATCTCTAAGTCCCTGGGTGGTTTCCTTCTAGTGCACATACAAAAATATAGCCATATAAACATGGTTCCCTTTGTTGCCACCTTGTCCAAAATTGAGTATCCTCATTCCACCCAGGTGGTTCATTGAGTACTTGTTTTATTATATAAAACATATATTTTTCCCACACTTCATATAATCATGATATGATATTCCACCCTAAGTATATAGCAGGGCTAAGCATACTACAACTACAATGTTTTCACTAAGGAAGATATAAGGATATCCTAATAGGACATAGCATAGCATAATAACATAGTAGTCCTAACATGCATACTACAAAATACCACTAAGTGTAGTGAAAATACTAGGACATGGATGATAGTGTCACTTGCCTTTTTAGTATAGAATATTGGGTCACTCCTTGATCTTTCAACAATCACACTCTTCAAATTTTACTACAATTCAATCAAGCAAGCACATATTCAAACTAACATTCCAACAATTCACCACATGAAATGATAAAAACAAAGCAATGCATGCAAGCATGCAAAATATGGTTTTATTTAGAAAAGTGGTTTCTATTAGGCTCTAATCATTTTAAAGCTCCTATTGGTCATTTACAAAAGTGTAAAACCATTTTAAATTCAAGTTGGTGAAAATGGCCATTTAAATCATTTTTGTTTTATTAAAACTGATTTAAATCAAAGGAAGATTTTCTAGTGTTTGCCAAATATATTTTTAAACCCAAATGCTAGTGTTTTAAGGTTAAGTTTTTATTATTAAAACCATTTGCAAAAGGTTTTTTACCTATAAACCATTTTTAAATCAAAGCCAAATTTTATTTTGTTAGAAATGCCTTTAAACAAGGTAATAATTTTATAGAGTTCACCAAATATATTTTTTAAATCCTAAAACTTGGTGTTTAGGGTCAGAGAGTTTCAATCAAATCATTTCCCAAAGGTTTTACTCAAAAATCATATTTAAACCATATTAAACAATTTTATTTTGCTAGAAATGCTTTAATTCAAAGATTTATTCCTTAGCCTCACAAAATATGTTTTTAAGTCCAAAATTTGGTTTCTATGGTCAGTAGGTTCAAAACAAACCATTTACAAAAGATTTTATCCTAAAAACATTTCTAGAATAATTTTTATATTCAAAATATGCCTACACATGTTTCTGCAAAACAACTAAGTTTACAGAATCAATTTACTAAACAAAGGGCATGGTTGTATAGGTTTCTTCTTGCTGATTCCATTGATATAAAATTTGCAAGATTTGGACGTGTAGATTTAAAGTTATGAATTTTGCAAGTTTAATCAATCTAATTCATTTTCTGGAATTTAATCAAACAGGACAACCACATGTCCTAATCTTACTGGCGCGTACCGGTTCGTGTGTATTGCACTCTGTGGACCATCAGATCTAATTGAAATCGTGTGGCACAGAACGCTTCGTACCTGTTCGCCAAGTGAATCTATCGTGTCCGCTGGATCAACATCTAACGGCTCTCAGCAGCTCGACCAGGATCTGGCGGCGCTGAAGCGACGGCGAGCGGCGGAGCGCTCTCTCTGAGGTGGTTCGGCCATTCTAGGAGGCGATAGAAGGGGAGGAAGGGCTCACCGGATTCACAATGTCGCGGTGATGCTCAAGGTGCTCGTCGTTGGGCAGGGGGCGCACAGGGACGATGGGAATCCCTCACCGAAGTTCTTGCCGCCGTCGGACATGCACGGGCTTCGTCGGTGGCGTCGCTATGGAGCACGAGAGAGCAAGGAAACAGTGGGTTTAAACACGCGAGGGTACGGCGAGTGCGGGAGCATCATCCATATAGATAGGGAAGGATGGAGCTTATAGGGAAAAGGTTGACGAAGAGCAACAGACATCGGTGGCGCTTTATCGTCGAGGTTGCCGAGCCTGCCACGGGCAAGGGAAGGTACCGGAGGTGCGCTGGTCTCGGGATCTCCTTTCGTTGCTCTGGGGGTATGGGGCTGGCGGTGTTGGCCGGAATTGGCCGGTGGAGCTCGTCGGAGGCAGTGCGGTGTGGTTCAAAATCAGAACAGCCCTGGGGCAAAGAGGGTATGGAGAGTGGGGGGAAGAGAGAGGGGAGAGGGGCATTTAAGCGGGTACGGTCGCAGGGAGTAATCGCTGCAGCATCAATGCGAATTGATCAACTCAATCAATGGCTGAAACGGCGAGGTGCGAGGGAAGAACGGTCGCTCGAGGTTGATGACGATGAGGTGGGCGGTGGGTCCCGTTCGTCAGTGAGGTGAGAGTTCGCGTGTGGGGTAACGGAGTCAGTTGCTGTGCAGGTGAGTTTGCGCGTGAGAAAACGATTCGGGTGAGGGCTGCCGGGTGGGCTCTTGCTAGGCCAGATGCTTTGCTGGTCTCGGTAGGTTTAGTGGGTTGGGTTTGTTTCCCTTTTTGTATTCCGAATCTTTTTCTTTTTCCTTTTCTGTTTTGATTTTTGTTCAAATAATTCAAACACCATTTGAAATCAAACCTTTACCAAACCTTGGGTATATTTTAATACTGTTTATTAACATATTCTAAAGTCCATTTTAGAATATTTCTTTTATTCTTTTTAGGGTATATTAATTATTTAAAATAGACATTTGTCTTTATTTCAAATAAGATTTAAATATGTTTTCAACTCTATTTGAATTCTAAATATTACCAAACCTTTTTCAGTAGGTTTTATTTATTATTTAGTGCAAAATAATTCACTTTGATAAATTTCCCTTTATTACTTTCTCATGATTTAATTAACCATTTCTATTAGGTATTTTATCTTTATCCATATATAATTAGAATATGGTTTAATGCCATATAATTTTATTGGAATAATCTTTATCCCTTTAAATATTTTTTTAGGATTATCTTCTCACAATTTGGTATGGATTTCAGATAGGAGTTTTATTGGCTTTGGAAATTAATTCCTTTTATCTTAATAAATTCATAAGTTTTTATCCCTGGCTCCAAATTAAGTGAAACCAATTTCTATGGTTTTATAATATTTTTATTTGTCATTTTTGATTATTTACAAATGTTTGTTGATAAATTTTTATATGGATCAATTCCATAGTCTTAGAGAGATCTTGGTGATGATTTCTTCCATTAGTGTTTTTAGGGTTTTGATTTAACTTTTCCATGTGTTTAAATATCAAGATACTTTATTGATGAATGTTTTTCACTTGATTGAAATTTTGTTTGACTCCATTTTCATTCAAAGTTTGTTTAGGATGGGTTTTGATGTTTCCATTTGGAATCAAAAAGTTTCTTTTCACCCTAAATTTCAACAATTATTTACTTTGTTTATTTATTTTTCACATTTCAAAATTTGGAAAATTTTGGGATGTGACAGGATACCACCCTTAAAAGAAATGTCGTCCCGAGATTTGGGAAGGCTAGAGGTTACAAGTTGTCTTGAAGAGAACTAGGGTACTACCACCCTTAAATGAAAGTCTTATAGGGTTACATTGATGGTTCACTTGACTATGGGTTTAATGACTGATACCCAAACAAGGAATCCTTATTTGACTCATCTTGAGTTAACTAATTCTTGACATCCACATTCTCTATTTCTTCAAGGGTTCCATACATGTCAATGTGGTTCACATGTCCTTTCTGGGCTACATTGGAGTCATTTCCATTGGAGTTTCTAGCATCCTTTTTCTTTTTATTCTCAGGACAGTCTGATGCGCAGTGTCCAAGTTCCTTACAATTATAGCACTGCAACTGGCTAATGTCTTTCTTCCTGGAATTGCCATGTTGGTTCTGACCAAGGTCATCTCCATTGTCAGTATCATTCCCATTATTATCACTTCCATTGTTGTTGTGGTGATGCTGATGTGGTTTAGAATCTCCATTGTTCCTTTTGAATGAACGCTTATTTTGTTATGATCCTGAGTGATACTTGAGTATATGCTTCCTCTTTCTATTCTCAACTTGATTCATCTTGTTTTCCAAAATGGTGGCTTTGTCACAGAGTGATTGATAAGTTGGGACATAGGAACTGACAGCTGTAGGTTCAACTCATCATTAAGTCCTTCGAGGAATTTCTCCTTCCTCTTAGCATCTGTATCAACTTCATCCGATGCATAGCGTGCCAGATTGTTGAACTCCTCAATGTACTCAGCCACACTGAGGTGATGCTGTTTCAGATTGTGGAATTCCTTTTTCTTCAAGTTCATCACTCCGGATGAGATGTGAGCTGTACGAAAACAATCCACAAAAATAGCCCAAGTCACATCCTCAAGGGGAATGGTGATCTGAAAGTTGTCCCACCATGTTGTTGTTGGTCCTTCGAGCAGATGTGCTGCAAACCTAACTTTTTCCTCGTCGGTGCAGCCGACAGTCACTAAATCCTTGTTCACTGAATGTAACCAGTCATTGGCTACCATTGGATCAGTTGTTCCAGAGAACCTTGCAGGCCTTAGTTTCAGAAATCTGGTGAGAATGTCATGTGCTCGAGGATTATTTTGAATTTTGTTTTTGTTTTTGTTATTGTTATTGTTATTGTTGTTCTGATTCTGATTTTGCATAAACTGCGTCATCATCTACATCATTTGAGCTTGAGATGTCATCATCTGCTGCATCTCGGGAGTGATTTTGTTGTTGTTGTTGTTGTTGTTGTTGTTTTGTTTGGGGTTGGCACGACGGGGAGGCATCTTTTGGTTTGATAGGGATAAGTGATGGTAGATAGATCTAAAGAAGTTCTAACACACCACCCAAAACAATAAAGTTCAATCCAACAATCAACAAGCAACCAATCACTTAACAACTTATGAGTTTAACTCATAAGTTGAAGGAAACAAGTTTTCTTGAAACAATCAATCTAGTATAGTCATACCTCATAGGTCAGTATGATCCATACTCTAATATGTTATCAATGTTTTGGTAGGCAATCTAATGTCTCTTGGTTCTTACTTGTAGTCCTTAGTGATGTCTAAGTTGAAGTCCTTGGTGAAACTAAAGTTGAAGTCATTTGAGTTGGTGAAGTCCTTTGCTCAAGTTGATGTCTTTGCTCATGGTGGAGGCTTTTTCCATCAAGTTTGAAAAGAGAGAGATGTAGAATCAAAACCAAAAAGGTTGAGGAAAGATTTTACAAGATTGTTTGTAAATAAGTTTTGGAACAAATACAACTCCTATTTTTCTAAGGGGTTTGTCCAATCCTAGGGTCACAAACCTACAAGCAACACAGTGCTCTGATACCATCTGTAGAGGTCCCAACCTTTCATAAGGTAGGGAACCCTGTGTTTACAATGCTAGTCCCTGGATCAATAGCTAGCATCCACAGTTAAAATGTATTATCAAGAAACAAAGGTCGTAATACAACTTTATAACCAGGAATAATATAATTCATCACATCTTACATAGCTCATTAGGCTATCTCATTACAATGCAGCAGAA
This sequence comes from Avena insularis, assembly GCA_023614405.1. Taxonomy (NCBI): domain Eukaryota; kingdom Viridiplantae; phylum Streptophyta; class Magnoliopsida; order Poales; family Poaceae; genus Avena; species Avena insularis. Next base: position 260,240,801 of record CM042685.1, read on the forward strand.
TAACTATATAGCATGGAGTCCTTCATCTTCAAAGTGCCACAGGCAATCGTGTTGGTTGTAGGCTTGTAATCCTAATCAACACATTTCACTAACATCAAACAAACCTGCAACATAATAAGTTGCAGCCACAAGGGTCAATACGTTTGAATTGTATTGGCAAATTTCACTACTATGTAGAAATAAGTGGATACTATCAATACATGCATATTTGGCTAAGTAGGGTTTAGGCTCATTTGGTGAAAGCAACATAATTTTATCCTATCATTTCAAAATAGTTTTGATCTTATGACAATCTTTTTGAACTCCTTGGGAAACTCCAAGTGCTTCTAATCCTTTGTTGACACCATCAAGTTTTACTTTGAGAAATTGGAATGTCGAGATCTTCCATAGCTTCAGGCCTTAGTTGCTCAGAGTTGTCTGTAACCGGGGACATGGCTAAGTACTTAGAATTTGATCTTATGCAGAAGATGTACACTTTACCCACATGAAACAATCTCGTCTTGATGCCACCAGTGGCCGCTGGATAAGTACACACCAAATGGAGTACCGGCAGATCGAGAATGTGACAAAGTCTTTCCATAGAAGTCCTCCCAATACACAATGCTAGCTTGTCTACCAGGCACCAATGTAAGGATATATTTCCAATACACAATTCTAGTTAACCTGAAGATGCCAATGCAAGGGTCTTCCACTATGTAGTTGACTAAGCCATAGCCCATTTAGCATGTGGCTGTACACGGAAGCCACTGTACGATAAACATGTTCAATATCTAAGTCCCTGGGTGGTTTCCTTCTAGTGCACATACAAAAATATAGCCATATAAACATGGTTACCTTTGTTGCCACCTTGTCCAAAATTGAGTATCCTCATTCCACCCAGGTGGTTCATTGGGTACTTGTTTTATTATATAAAACATATTTTTTCCCACACTTCATATAATCATGATATGGTATTCCACCCCAAGTATATAGCAGGGCTAAGCATACTACAACTACAATGTTTTCACTAAGGAAGATATAAGGATATCCTAATAGGACATAGCATAGCATAATAACATAGTAGCCCTAACATGCATACTACAAAATACCACTAAGTGTAGTGAAAATAGTAGGACATGGATGATAGTGTCAATTTCCTTTTTAGTAGAGAATATTGGGTCACTCCTTGATCTTGAAACAATCACACTCTTCAAATTTTACTACAATTCAATCAAGCAAGCACATATTCAAACTAACAGTCCAACAATTCACCACATGAAATGATAAAAACAAAGCAATGCGTGCAAGCATGCAAAAGAAGGTTTTATTTGTAAAAGTGGTTTCTATTAGGCTCTAATCATTTTAAAGCTCCTATTGGTCATTTACAAAAGTGTAAAACCATTTTAAATTCAAGTTGGTGAAAATGGCCATTTAAATCATTTTTATTTTATTAAAACTGATTTAAATTAAAGGAAGATTTTCTAATGTTTGCCAAATATATTTTTAAACCCAAATGCTAGTGTTTTAAGGTTAAGTGTTTATTATTAAAACCATTTGCAAAAGGTTTTTTACCTATAAACCATTTTAAAATCAAAGCCATATTTTATTTTGTTGGAAATGCCTTTAAACAAGGTAATAATTTGATAGAGTTCACCAAATATATTTTTTAAATCCTAAAACTTGGTGTTTAGGGTCAGAGAGTTTCAATCAAATCATTTCCCAAAGGTTTTACTCAAAAATCATTTTAAACCATATTCAACAATTTTATTTAGCTAGAAATGCTTTAATTCAAATATTTATTCCTTAGCCTCACAAAATATGTTTTTAAGTCCAAAATTTGGTTTCTATGGTCATTAGGTTCAAAACAAGCCATTTACAAAAGATTTTATCCTAAAAACATTTCTAGAATAATTTTTATATTCAAAATATGCCTACACATGTTTCTACAAAAACAACTAAGTTACAGAAGCAATTAAGTAAACAATGGCATGGTTGGATAGGTTTCTTCTTGATGATTCCATTGATATAAAATTTGCAAGATTTGGACGTGTAGATTTAAAGTTATGAATTTTGCAAGTTTAATCAATCTAATTCATTTTCTGGAATTTAATCAAACAGGACAGCCACATGTCCTAATCTTACTGGCGCGTACCGGTTAGTGTGGATTGCGCTCTGTGGTCCGTCAGATCTAGTTGAAATCGTGTGGCATAGAACGCTTCATACCTGTTCGCTAAGTGAATCTATCGTGTCCGCTGGATCAACATCTAACGGCTCTCAGCAGCTCGACCAGGATCTGGCGGCGCTGACGCGATGGCGAGCGGCAGAGCGCTCTGTCTGAGGTGGTCCGGCCATTCTAGGAGGCGAGAGAAGGGGAGGAAGGGCTCACCGGATTCGCAACGTCGCGGTGATGCTCAAGGTGCTCGTCGATGGGCAGGGGGCGCACGGGGACGATGGGAATCCCTCACCGAAGTTCTTGCCGCCGTTGGACACGCACGGGCTTCGTCGGTGGCGTCGCTATAGAGCACGAGAGAGCAAGCAAACAGTAGGGTTAAACGCGCGAGGGTACGGCGAGTGCGGGAGCATCATCCATAGAGATAGGGAAGGACGGAGCTTACAGGGAAAAGGTCGCCGAAGAGCAACATACGGCGGTGGCGCTCTATCGTCGAGGTTGCCGAGCCTCTGGGGCCCGCGCGGGCAAGGGGAAGGTACCGGGAGATGCGCCTGGTACTGGGGATCTCACTCGTTTGCTCTGGGGGTACGGGGCTGGCGGTGTTGGCCGGAATTGGCCGGTGGAGCTCGTCGGAGGCAGTGCGGTGTGGTTCAAAATCAGAACACCCCTGGGGCAGAGAGGGTGTGGAGAGTGGGGGGAAAGAGAGAGGGGAGAGGGGCGTTTAAGCGGGTACAGTCGCAGGGTGTAACATTCCTAAAATCATGTTTCAAAACTCATGCATATCATTCATGCATCCATGATCATTTAGGGATTCCATTTCAAAACCATTTCAAAAACAGGAGCATCTGATGCTCATTATTTTATTTGAGCAACTATCAAACCAATGCCACTCTCAATTATAGAGTTTATTTTTTTTAAACCAAGCCTTGCTTGCTCTCTTGTTACTTTGTTTGATTGTTGGAGTTTGGTGAAAATTTACAAAACAAATATGGATTTAAAACCATTTTCAAAAACTTATTCTAATCAAGTGCTTTGTCACTATTTATTTTGTTTAATCAAAAGGACCAAGCTAGAACAGAGAGACCACATGTTTTTATGTCCAAAAATATGAGTGTTGCACTCTACAAAAACCCAGAAGAGATTTGAATTCAAATGGCTTTTAAAATCATTTGAAAATGTTTCCTGGAAATTCAAACAAAAAAAGAAAAAGATTAAAGAAATAAGAAAAGGCCGGTGCCAGACTTTTAGCCCATCAGCGAAACCAACCCACTAAGCCCACCAGGGGTTTTTCCCTCTCTCTCACGCGCACCCACTCTACCCCACGCTCACTGACCAGTGGCCCCATCGCCACGTCGTCATCGTCCTCCCAGAAACAACGCGATGAACACGTCGCCGCCCATTTCTTCCCCCACCTCTGCCGCGATTTTAAACCTCTTAATTGGCGATGAATGCGTGCGTGATCTCTGCCCCAGCTCCGGCTATAAGATCCCCTCCTATCTCCGCTCGTTTCCCCTCACTCAGCGCAGACACCACGCCACCAGGCTGCCCGTAATCGTGCCCACACTGCCGCAACACCGACGACCTCCGGCGACCAATTCCGGTGAGCATCGTCCACCCCTTAGTATCTTCTTCATACGAGCATGATCTACATGTCCTTGCGCATCTTCTCATGCTTTTCTTTTTATCTGTACCATCCTAGAACGTCGTCACCATCCACCACTGGAATCAACCGAAGCTCGGCTCAACTCCGACGACCTCCAGTGGTAAATTCCGACCGCCCCTTTCCCTCTCGTTGACACCCGCGTGACTAGCATCGTCTTGCGCATCTGACCCACCGCTTCTTTTGCCTTGGCATGATCTGCACCCTCGCCAACATCGACAAACAGAAGCATCCATCGCCAGGGACTTCTCCGACGAGCAATCCACGACGACCCCGAGCGCCCCTTCGCCAACCGAGCACATGTCAAGCATCTCCTCGTCACTGCGATTCTGGTGAGCATCCTCACACCTCCCCGACCTAGCCTAGCTCACGGCAAGCTTGCAGCCAGAGCGCCTCACTGGCCATAGCGCCACTTGTTGGTCAGACTCTAAGAGCCGTTCGATTTAGATCTAGTGGACGCGATAGAACATAGCCGAAGGGGTAAGTAATGATCTGTGCCACACGATTTAGTTAGATCTGATGATGCGCAAGCACGATCCGGTCTTGACGGTACCAGCCAACGTGGCATGTTCTTTGTTTTAAATTTCTGAATTAGATCTATTAGATGTTTGAAATTGTTTAATTCATAACTTTTGAATGCCACGTCCAAATTTGAAAAACTTTATATCAATGGAATCAGGAGAGAAAATCCTTTCCATCTATGCAATGTGTTTAATTTTTTACCTCTATTAAAATGGTTGTTTTTACATAAACATGTGTAGGCCTATTTTGTGTATAATAATTATTTGGAAAATGTTTTAATATTCAAATAAAGTTTATTTATCTTGTTGTGTACTTGTTTATGATTCAGTACCATGCACTTGTCTTGTTTGGTGTAGAAAATTATCACATGGCATTATGCATGCATCCATATATTTTTGCTTGTATTTATTTTGTATGTGATTTTGGTGCTATCATTTTATGTGTAGATTTTGGTGCAAATAGTGATTGTGATTGTGAGGATTGTAGATACTCTCCAAACTACCAAGGCAAGTGGTGCTTCATGATTTTATTCCTATGTTTTTCAAATATGCATTAGAAATATTTTGCTAGTCTTGCATGGATATTTTTTGATCTATATGCTATGCTTGGGAAATCCTAGTAGTTGTAGAATTGCTAGAAATATTTCTAAGTCTTATCAATGCCATGATTAGCCTAGCTAGTAGCAACCAAGGGTGGTTATATTCATGCTATGAATAAATATTTCTAAGTCTTTGGACTATGTTTTGCTTAATAAAACAACTAAGTGAATGAAACACCTGGGTGGAATGGAAAGAATGGGTTATGCTGAGTGGTTACACAAGGCACATTTATATGGTTTACCTTGTGTATCTCACTTGTGGAAAGCCACCCAGGAATAAAGGGATTTGAGAGGCCAAATGTTAAGAAGCTTCTAGTGCAGCCACTTGGCAATATGGGCTCTGCCTGGATCACATAGGTTGCAATAACTTAGCCATTTGGACAGTTGGTGGTAGTGGGATGATAGGTTGGAACGCGTCAATTTGGTCCCTGGTATTGGAAGAATGTCCCTGGTATTGGAAGAAGTCTTGTGGGGAAAGTGCACAACCTCTACAGATGGAAGAATCTAAGTACTTAGCCATGTCCCTGGTATTGGACAACCTGAGCATCAAGACATGGAAGCTATCAAGAATCTCCTCATCCCAATTTCTAAGTAAAAACTTGTGGTTGAACAAGGGTAAAGGTTCACCAACGTCTATTGGTGGTTCTTTGGGAAAGATTTTATCAAAGAAAAACTTAGTGTTTTCAACTAATAGGTAAAACCTATTTTGAGCAAAGCAAGCCCAAGCTATACTTAGCCAAAATGCATATAGTATCTAGTCCACCAATATTCTACTAAGGTATCACTTGCCAATACTATTCCAATGTATTGACCCGCTGTGGCTGTAACTTGTGATGTTGCAGGTTATTCTGATGATGATTAGGAGTCATGAGTCTACACTCAACATGCTTGCCTGTGGCACATGAAGATGAAGACTTATCTATCTTATTATATATTTTGAACTTTGTATTAGGCCTGTGGCCATGGAGTTTGTAAAAGACTATGTTTGTCTCTGGAATGATATGTAATAATGACCATTGTTTCTGTGTACTTTATCTTAAACTGTGGATGCTAGCATTGATCCAGGGACTAGCATTGCAATCACGGGGATCCTTTCCTTTACAAAGGAGGGATCTTACACAGGGAGTAATCGCTGCAGCATCAATGCGAATTGATCAACTCAATCAATGGTTGAAACAGCGAGGTGCGAGGGAAAAACGGTCGCGCGAGGTTGATGACGATGAGGTGGGCGGTGGGTCCCGTTCGTCAGTGAGGTGAGAGTTTGCGTGTGGGGTCACGGAGTCAGATGCTGTGCGGGTGAGTTTGCGCGTTAGAAAACGATTCGGGTGAGGGTTGCCGGGTGGGCTCTTGCTAGGCCAGATAATTTGCTGGGTTGGGTAGGTTTAGTGGGTTGGGTTTGTTTCCCTTTTTTTATTCCAAATCTTTTTCTTTTTCTTTTTCTGTTTTGATTTTTGTTCAAATAATTCAAACACCATTTGAAAACAAACCTTTACCAAACCTTGGGTATATTTTAATACTGTTTATTTACATATTCTAAAGTCTATTTTAGAATATTTCTTTTATTCTTTTTAGGGTATATTAATTATTTAAAATAGACATTTGTCTTTATTTCAAATAAGATTTAAATATGTTTTCAACTCTATTTGAATTCTAAATATTACCAAACCTTTTTCAGTAGGTTTTATTTATTCTTTAGTGCAAAATAATTCACTTTGATAAATTTCGCTTTATTACTTTCTCATGATTTAATTAACCATTTATATTAGGTATTTTATCTTTATCCATATATAATTAGAATACGGTTTAATGCCATATAATTTTATTGGAATAATCTTTATCCCTTTAAATATTTTTTTAGGATTATCTTCTCATAATTTGGTATGGATTTTAGATAGGAGTTTTATTGGCTTTGAAAATTAATTCCTTTTATCTTAATAAATTCATAAGTTTTTATCCATGGCTCCAAATTAAGTGAAACCAATTTCTATGATTTTATAATATTTTTATTTGTCATTTTTGATTATGTACAAATGTTTGTTGACAAATTTTTATATGGATCAATTCCATAGTCTTAGAGAGATCTTGGAGATGATTTCTTCGATTAGGGTTTTTAGGGTTTTGATTTAACTTTTCCATGTGTTTAAATATCAAGATACTTTATTGATGAATGTTTTTCACTTGATTGAAATTTTGTTTGACTCCCTTTCATTCAAAGTTTGTTTAGGATGGGTTTTGATGTTTCCATTTGGAATCAAAAAGTTTCTTTTCACCCTAAATTTCAACAATTATTTACTTTGTTTATTTATTTTTCACATTTCAAAATTTGGAAAATTTTGGGATGTGACAGAAGATGAAAGTAAGAATGGAACGAAGTCCCAAGGGATGAGTGCTTGAATAATGTACATAGAGGGTAATGTGTATTGTAGTTTGAAGGGTTGGCTAAAATAAGTGAGGATATACTCACAAGAATAAGAAGTTCTTGTAAGATAGTTGTGTGATGTATATGAGAGGCAAACCATTGGAACGGTCAGTTCGTCTGTAAATTATTTAAACCCTATGTATAATACATGGTATATGTTTGTTGTTTGTCGACTTTTGGATTTTCTTGAATCTTCTTGATTGGCTAGATCTGTACATGAAGTTTGACTTGGTGTGCAAATGCATGATGTAACACCCAGTTATTACTTGATGCTATAGACCTAGATAGGAATGAGAATTCGTGTAAGGGAGTGACGGGTTCCATATACCAAGGAGGTTACATGAAGAATAAAGCAACAAGAAGTAGTGAAATTAAATTCACCAGAAACGGGTGATGTTGCTAAGAATTTAATAAAGTAGTTATACCATATTTATGGAAGTATCATGAATTAATACAACTAAAAAGTTTTAGAACATGGTGGTATTAAAAATCGGATAAGGAAGAGTGAATGCCAGTATTAGGTCATAAACCCTAAGGTAAAACCTATACTCTAGAATGATCCTCAGCCGGTATTTAAAACCACAGTCGGTATCTGATCCGCAGCTGGTATTGGTTAAAATAGCTAATCAGATCATCTTAAAGGTTGCATAAAGAGCATAAAATTTGGCCTAGATAAGAAAGGAGACAAAGAAGTATACTTATAAGGCGACCAAGTCCGAAATGTTTCACGAAATCAACTCTATCCAAGATAGAATGTCCAAACAATTTCTTAAACAAATATGTTGAAAGATCTAATACAGAGACCCACGAATGTGTCGGTATACCATAAGCTCTTTCATAAAGCCTTAAACAGGTAGAGTATAACCCGAACAGAGACCAACATTCTAATTATAAAGTCAATGGTTACTTTATAGACAATTTAAAGACCATTAGTAAACCCTAAGAGGGAGCGTAAGCAGTAAATGAAAGTATTGTTATCTAATTATCCAAGTAAAGGTTGGAGAAGAAGTATTAACCTATAATAGTGATAAACCTTATTTTCATAAGGTTAAAAGAAGGCATTATGATAAAAGTACTTTCGGGAGTATGTCTGGATGAAAGACCGAAGTTACTTCAAGGTAGTAGTGATCAGACCTTAAGTTAATTGGAAGCTGAAGAAGTACTTAAGGTAATATCAAAAGATTATCTAAAGCTTGATTAGGTGAAAGCTTGAAGCTGATAAAATAGATTAGTCCTAATAGACTAATTCTAAAGGAAACAACTCTTAAGTGATCCTTAAGAGGTAATAAAACACATCCAATTGGACATGTTTGGAGAAACAAGAAATTCCGATGGGGTATGGACTAAATGTGTTCAACACCAATCTTTGAAGGAACTACCAATACAACTCATACAATGATAAATCAAAGATTAGTCTTTTGGACACAACTATTGACTAATAGAAATTTAAAACCTGTTTTAGTGAGACTTCCTAGACCTTATATAGGATTGTAAGAAATCTCTATAATCAAGTAAAGAAATTGGACTAGGATACCTGATTAGGATAAGGAACTAATGAAGAGGCCCAAGTTAAGGAGTTTATAATAAGGACATACCCATAAGGGATAATAGTAAAAGGAATAATGGAGTATTAAAGACAATAAGTTGGAGATTTCCAAGAATGGTAAGAATTCAAGGAAAAGATCTGGATATGGGATACTACAATTATTTCCATTTGAGGTTACCATGGAGTTGAGAAATGCCGTAACCAACACAAGTCAATCCCTCATTCCGAAACATGAGAGTATACGAACTTCGAGGACGAAGTTATTTTAAGGGGGAGAGTCTGTAACATCCCAGCATTAGAGCTTAGAAATAAGCTGAACACAGATGTGTGCATTGCATTCATGCATGGAAAATCTGAATAATTTTCGCTCTTTTGAACAAAACTTATCAAAGTGATTGAAGCTTCTCTCAACTTGATGGAATTAAAGTAGATCATCAAGTTGACTGCGATAAGTTTCAACATGACCTTTGCTAAAACCTTATTTTGGGAAAGGAAGATTTGATCTAAGGGTAGATCAAATGTAATAAAATTAAACCATAATACATTGCTTAATGATTAATATCTGATCCTTATGTGATCATATCATGGTATTCATTACCATTACTCATGAATACCAAGTTAAGAATATGACCCAAGTAACAAGAATTCAATCACTAAATCTTAACCTATATCATTCTTATCCATTCCTACCATGAGCATCATGGTATTTCTTAAACACTAATTCCTTATCACTTGTTGAGTAGGAAGGAAATCAAGTTAATATCATTCACCATGTATCTTTCTATCCATATCAACCTTTACCATTTATATTGAATCTTGTTCTAATATCTGTTGTTCATCAATGTTGAGTAATCAACTATTGATTCACCAATTCTTAACCTATCAATTCTTGATCTATCAACTCTTGTCCATATCATAGCATTCACTTAGGTCCTTAAGAGAAAGAAGTAAGAAGAGGTAAGTGGTAATGCTAGTTTTAGATATCATCTATAGGATGGGAGTGTTGGAAGAGAATAAGATCAAAATGATAATTGATGGAGTTAACTCATTCCTGAAATGAAGGAAGAGTTATATGCAATATATAATAATATGGTGATAAAGAAGGTAATTTTGATACAACTGTAATGTGTATGAATGAAAGCCTTGATTAGCTAACTAGAAATCTAAACCATAAAGGATCAAAGGATTATAATGCTCATGCTTTACTCACCAAGATTGAATGCTTATATCATGTATAAGTGACATTGGTGGATAGAACATGATTGAACCCTAGCATAGATATGTTATTCTAGGTTAGCCATTATAAGTCACCTTGATGTGATGAAAAGTTAGAGTAGCATGGAGTTGTTGAAGTAGTGTTATTCCTCTTAAAGGGTAGTAAGATTTTGAGGAGAGTAGTTTGATATATATATATACTAGGGTAATATTAGTGGAGGGTGATGAGAAAAGTGTATTAATGGTGCTAGAAGTAGCTACTTAGTGGATTAGAGGTTGTCATCACCAGAGTAGTTTGAGATAATCAATTATTGACGTGAGCAGAGTATGAAAATCCTTAGTGATAAGCTCATTGGATTTATAAATGGATTCAAAAGAATAAAAAAAGTGTGGATAAAAATATTCTTGGGAAGCATAGTTCATCATGTAAACACATGATGACAGATGTGAATAAGTATCATATCTAGGAAACAATAATTATAAAGTATGGAGGATAGGAACTCTTGATAAACACTAAACCTTCATTCTATAATCAACTTAATAACCATTTCATTTGTTGATTTATCATCCACTTTCTCAATGGTTTATAGGAATATTTTCCTATATCAAATCATTTAAGCATATTTTTGTCATTTCCAATTATCATAACCATATGTGATTAGGAGTTATCTTTATCAATTCTTTTCCATAAGACCTTCTAGAAAATAACTTTTTATTTTAAAGGGTGATATCAATAAAGATCATTAACATAATGTCTATATGTTTAGCCATTAATCTTTACTCATATCAACAAAAGAATGTAAGTATAATAAGTACCCTAAACCCTAGGGTGAGCATTCACAATTCAAATCCTAACTCTTATGTTAGTTATAATAAAATATTTACATTGCTATTTCCTAAATTCATGAGAATAATACTAATCATATTAGTTCCCTAGAATTTTATTTATCATATAAAAATGAAAGATCACCATATAAAAATCCCTTTAATAATATAAGTTAATGAGAATCAAATCCCTTGAGTTAATAGTAATGCATTCTTTAATAAGTTTATGGATATTAGGTAAATTAAAATTCATATCACAATCCCTTACAAATATTAAATGGAAAGATGTATATATATATCAATAAAATAAATAAAATATATATCAAAAAGGTCACAAAATAAATATCAAATGCTGCTATAAGTATTCAGCAAATAAATCTTATAAAGAAAATTCCAATCAAATGTGTAAATAGAAAACTAAAACCAAAACAATAATAGAAAAGAATATAAAAAGAAAAACAGTTTCTGGCCCAAGCCTAGTATCCCTTTCCCCATTATCTACTGCCAAGGTGCAGGACATTCCGGCCCACTAGCAAGCCCAGCTTTTCACCACAGCGACTGACAAGTGGGCCAGCGAAAGGACTACGGATCGAGACAGGAAAAGTTCCAGGGGTTATCCGCAAATGTCACATCGTCGTCTTCCTCGCCTACTGGAAGCAGCTCGCTGGCCGGAGCTCCGCCGTCGATCGGCCGTCGCGCTGCGATGCGTGTCGTCGCTCCTGAAGGAGGGGATAAGAACGCCATGACATCGTCTTCTCGTCCTCATCCACTCTCTCTTCCTCTGAAGCTCTCTCTCTCTCTCGATTTCTTCCTCAGAGCCGAAACCCTAGCTAACTCGCCGCCGTGCCGCACCTCCCCACACTCTTCCAAGTAGCAATGGAGATGGCCCGTGCTCCGTAGATCCTCTAGGTGGAGTCTAGCATCAAGGGGAGCACTGGGGAGGGCGAATTTTGCCATTCCTTTCAGCGGCAGTTCGTCGGAATCCTCGTCGGAGAGCTTGTTTCCGACCACACCAGTCTCTGAAGACACCACCACTGCAACCAGGGTGAGTCACTGATGCTCAAGCATCGTTCCTTTCTTCGGGTCGTGCTCTCTAGCATGCTCGTGCCGTAACACCGCTGTGCGCTGTCGTCAGTCGTCGTCATTCCCATAGCTCCGGTGACCATTTGTTGGTGGTGCGAGTATTGGGGTATGCCTCGTGTCCGTGCGGTTCGAACAAACACTTCCGCGTTCACTAGCGTGCACCGGTTTGCCGCTGGCGACCATAGTCTGGCGGTGGCGGTTGTGCTGTCGTCAGCATGACGCCATGCATGCGCCAGCTTTGACCGGGTCAGCGTGTTGACTCGTCCACGCCAACGTGGCATCCAACATGGCCAGAGCCCCCCCAGTCAGTGACTAGGGCTAGGTGTATGTGCGGTATAAAAAGTTAATGTCTGTTTAGAAAATAAATAAACAATATACATTCAAAAACAAATAAATTCCAGAAATTAAAATAAAGTGATTAAATCTTGTTAAATTAATAACTTTTGTTTTATAATTTAGGAAAATATATGTAATATATGAAAATGTTTAGAAAAATAAAATCTATAACTTAGTTGTATTATCAAATATTATTATGTTAATTATTTAAGTAAATATTATTTAATAAAGGTTTTATAAGTAATAAAACTTTGATAATTTATATTTAAGTAATGGTAAATGATAAAAATATAAATAAAATACCAAAAATCTTAGAAAAATAAGAACTATAATTTAAAACTATAATCATGCATTATTATTTCACTTAATTAAATATTTATAATTTATTAAGTGTTTATAAAATAGTAAATCTTATAAAAATCATATCTTATTATTTATAAATCACAAAAATTAATGTAATATACCAAAATGATCACAAAAATAATACCTACATGTTAAAAATATAAAATTCCACTTTTAAAGTAAATAAAAACTTAGTACCCTAATAACTTGAATTTAAAACCAATCTCCTTAATCAATAATTCATATAAGGGTAAATAAAATTTGCTAATATTTCTAAAAATAAACAATTGAGTCTAAGAAATAGTATTCGTCTTAAATATTGGTAATATTGATAATAGTATTAGTCTTAGTACCCTAGATCAATGTTTATTTTGGGATTTGTGTTTATCAAGTGTATTACATTCCTTATGCATAATAGCATCTTGCTTCTTTAAATATTAGTCCTTATCGGACCATTGATGCTGATTTCAGATATTGGATTTTATATTATTTCGAAGACGGTGAGTGCATAATCTTGCAATCACGAAAGTCAAGTTCACACTTGCTCATATCCTTTGATTATTTTCTGTAAAGTATTTTGCAAATCCAGTGTTGTCTCCGCCTGCATTTCAAAAGGGTTAGAAAACACTATTTTCATAATAATATGATTATAGGTTATTTACCATGAGGTAATAACCTACTATGAAAGTTCCGGTGAAAAAGGAACGTATTATCTAGGACTTAACAACCAATGTTGCCAGTGATTCTTGCACCGTATATCACGCGTTAACCATGAGATTTGGAATGGGACGGAGAAGTCAGCTGTATCTTCTTCCTCTCGTATGTAGCCGGATGTGCAGGTCGTGGCTGTTATCACTTGTAGCATGCATATTAATTGGTAATTCATAGAGGATATGCAGCATATGGGTGGGAACCCTCAATGCCCCACGATAGTTCTGACATCTAACGGTCTGTACAAACCATTGCCGTAATTCAATGGGTGGGCATGGTGTACACCAAGGAGGCATGCAGGGTCGCGAAGGGGGAAGTGATTGGCTTGGATCATCTCTTGGGCCCCACATCATGGAATTGTGGACGGGAATAAGCTGCCCAGTTGTGCAACAAAGAGTTGATCTATCATTGGTAAAGTAATGCACCTCTGGAGAGTGTAAGAACTATAACTTGTTACTCCCTATTCTGGAAAGGAGCTGCGAACACGGCGGGAAAGGAACTCCATGAAAGTTCTGGTAAACCCGTGAAGGCTGACGGACATTGATTTTTTGAATAAAAGCAACCTTGAAGAAATGTTTACGAAAACTTGCATTGCCTACGACCTATGGTATGTGGCTGTAGATATAGTGCATCAAACACTCTTTTTCTAGTGAACTTGCTGAGTACGCTCGTACTCAACGTATCTTCTTAACCCTTGCTAGATTCTGAAGCCATTACGATGACGTTTACATCAAGTTATGCTTCAGGAGTCATCACCAAAAGCTCAAGTCTTCAATGAAGTCAAGAAAGTCAAAATACACATCAACTCAAGTGAAGATGGAGTTGCAGATTAAATAGAAATTTAATCCCTAGCCATAGAAACTACTTTTGTAGAATGTTGCATTAGAGGCAAAACCAGCCAAATAGTTTGGTGCTGACTTTGTTAATATATTAGTTGTGAGTTATTTATTGATGATTCTTCCTTGGAAGAAGTTTCTTTCTCTCTCTTTAACCTAGATTGTTCTTTGAATCTTATGTAAAGAGTCAAGTTGTAACCTTTAGCCATGTATTGGACTCGCTGTGTTTTTGTTGTACCACTCTAAGGGATATGATACTAGTGAACGGTGTTTCATTGGTGTTATGTCTGCGACTATAGTATACTACATCATGGAGTGGTATGCTGGGTCACCGCAGTTCAGTGAATCTCCCTGAAATTATTTTTGAATCTAGAGACAGAACTAAGTTTGAAACTAAATTGATAAACCTAAATTTGAATTCTTGGAGTGGCATGAGTGCTAGCTAGACGGACCATCTTGCGCCAAGCCTGCTGGTGGTTTAAGTGATCTGTCCCCCACCAACAATGAGACAGGGTGCAAAGGGGTATGTGACGATTAGGGTCTTAGGATTACAAGCTATATCTATGGCTGAGATCCATCGTCCATGTCTGAACAGAACGCGGTGTGGTCGAACCCTAGCGCGGCCAGTGGGGGTCAGTGGGGGCTCACCGGGGCTCCAGTGATGGTCGGCGATGGGGGCGAATGACAAAGTCAACGACGGCGATCCTCCTAGTACCGGTGGCTCCTCCTAGGGCGGCTCCAATCCATGGCGCCTTTCTCCTCCAGCAGCGACAAGCTCCGGTGAAATTTCGGCCACCTGGTGCTCGCCTTGCTCCCGGGATGAGGTGGGGTGGTTCTAAGAGAGAGGGGAGTGAGATGGTGGGAAGAATTCGAATGGGGAAGGCCTCTATTTATAGTGCAACAAGGGGACCGAAGGGGTGGGTTGAGCTCGTCGGGGTCGACTGCACAGCGAGCTAACGACATGGCTGGGGGTAGGGGACGGTGCGCTGCCTTCTGGCGAAGCTCAACGGCATGGTGGCGAGGCGTGGGGCGGTGCGATGTGGTCGGAACACTTCGATGCTCTTGAAGGGTTTCGCAGCATAGTAAATCAAAAAAAATCTACGGATACGAACGGGAAAGCCAAGATCTAATCTAGGAGATGCAAACAACGAGGGGGAATCGATGAGATCTTCATACCCTTGAAGATTCGCACAGCGGAACGTTCGTCGGAACATGGGTGATGTAGTCGTACCCGCTTCTCCTCCTCGCGATCCGATCCGATCTAACACCGCAAGTGGCGATGCCTCCGAGAGATGCACACGTGCGGCACCTTGACGTCCCCTCCTTCCTCGGTCCAGCAAGTATGGTGGAGAGACGGATTGGATCTACAACGCGACGGCGCAGTGCAAGTGGTGGAGAGTTTTTGCAGCAGGGCTTCGCCAACACGTAGTCGGGAGGGAGAGAGAGAGGAGGGCAACAGGGCGGCTAGGGCTCGAGGAGGAGGTGTGGGAGGGGTGCGCCCCCAGCCCTCTTTATATAGAGGGGTGGGCGGCCAGCCCTTGCCCCTCCCCCAAGCCCTAGGGCCGGCGGCCAAGGAGGGAGGAGTGGGGGGCAAGTTTCCCCCCTTCTAGAAGCTCCCCTAGGGTTTTGCCCTAGGTTGGCCGGCTGGGCCCTATGGGGCCTTGTTCCCCTGGCCCAATGCGGCCAGGGCACTCCCTCATAGGCCCATGCCCCCTCCCGGCAGGTGGGGACACGTTGGTCCCCCTTCGGAAGGTTCTAGAAGCTTTCGGTACAATACCGATTAACCCGAAACAATTCCGAACTCCAAAAACTGCATTGCCTTATATGAATCTTATTCTCCAGACCATTCTAGAACCTCTCGTGATGTCCCGGATCCCATCTGAGACTCCGAACAAAAACTCATAAACCAATTATCCAATCTATCCTAGCGTCGAGACACGTTAAGTGTGTGACCCTTCGGGTTCGAGAATATGCAGACATGATCTTCTATCAATAATCAACAGCGGGGTATGGAAACCCATATTGACTCCCACACATTCATCGATGATCATATCGGATGAACCACGATGCCAGGATTCAATCAATCCCATATATATATTCCCTTCGTCTCGCGATATTTTACTTGCCCGAGATTTGATCGTCGGTACCGTCATACCTAGTTCAATCGCGTTCACAGCAAGTACTTTACTCGTTCCGTAATCCGATATCACTTTGTGATTAACTCCTTAACCACATGCTTGCAAGCGGTGTTGATATCGATTACCGAGTGGGCCCGAAGTATATCTCTCTGACTTGGGAGGGACAAATCCCATCTCGATACATACAACCCAACAGGTACTTTCCGATCACCTGAGAGACACCTTTATGATCACTCTCTCATAGGATGACGTTTGATGACCTCAAAGCTTTCTTCCGATACCAGGGAGTTGCATTATCTCATGGTCTAAGGAATACAATATTTGACATAGGAAAAGCTTCGCAAAGATGAACACGATGACACGATCTAATTGCTCTTCTTAGTTTGGGTCTGTCCACCATATCATTCTCCCAATGATATGATCTCATTATTAATCGACAACTCATGTCTATGGTTAGGAAACCTTAACCATCATTAATCAATGAGCTAGTCCATAGAGGCATACTAGGGACACGACGTTGTTCACAAACCACACAAGTATTAAAGTTTCCGCTTAATACAATTCTAGCATGGAATATAAACTTTATCATGAACAAGAATTATAATAATAACATCTTTATTATTGCCTCTAGGGCATAATTCCAACAGACTCTCACTTGCACTAGAGTCAATAATCTAGTTTACATCTGGCAACAATCTAACACCCATGGCACTAAGGTGCTGATCATGTTTTGCACGTGGAAGAGGTTTAGTCAATGGATCTACGACATTCAGATATGTATGTACTTTGTTAATCTTCAGATCTCCATCTGCTATATAATCTCGGATTATATGAAACTTGCGGTTGATATGCTTGGTCTTTGGATGATATCTTGGTTCCTTAGCGAGTGCTATGGCGTTAGTGTTGTCACACAATATCTCCAGTGGGTCCAATGCACTTGGAACCACGCCAAGCTCAGTGATGAAGTTCCTGATCCAAACTCCTTCACTTGACGCTTCTGCAGCAGCCATGTATTCCGCTTCTACTGTAGATCCTGCGATCACGCTTTGCTTGCAGCTTCTCCAGCTCATAGCTCCTCCATTCAAAATATAAACGTACCCTATCTGAGATTTAGAATCATCCTTGTCGGTGTCGAAGCTAGCATCGACGTAACCTTTTACGACGAGTTGTTCATCACCTCCATAGACTAAGAACATTTCTTTAGTCCTATTTAGGTACTTTAGGATGTTCTTCGCGGCTGTCCAGTGTTCCACTCCTGGATCACTTTGATATCTGCTCGTCAAACTAAGAGCATTGGACACATCTGGTCTAGTACACAGCATGGCATACATGATAGAACCTATGGCCGAGGCATAAGGCACTTTGCTCATAGCTTCTCTATCATTTATCGTAGCTGGACACTGAGCCTTGCTCAATATCTTACCAGACAACATAGGCACTGAACCTTTCTTTGCCTTATCCATTCTGAACCTTTTCAAAACTTTGTCTAGGTATGTACTCTGGCTTAAAGATATCAGGCGTCTTTGTCTATCTCTATAGATTTTGATGCCCAATATATAAGCAGCTTCACCTAGGTCTTTCATTGAAAAACACTTGTTCAAATAACTCTTCACATCGTTAAGCATGTTAATGTCATTTCCAATAATCAATATGTCATCCACATATAGTACCAGGAATGTCACTGAGCTCCCACTCACTTTCTTGTAGATACAAGCTTCGTAGCAATTTGGAACAAATCCAAAGCTCTTGATCACTTGATCAAAACGAAGGTTCCACCTCCGAGATGCTTGCTTCAGTCCATAAATGGAACGCTGAAGTTTGCACACTTTATCAACATTCTTAGGATCGGCAAACCTTCGGGTTGCATCATATACAACTCTTCATCAATGTTGCCATTGAGGAACGCAGTCTTGACATCCATCTGCCATATTTCATAATCATGAAACGCAGCAATTGCTAATAAAATCCGAATGGACTTAAACATTGCTACGGGAGAGAAAGTCTCATCGTAGTCAACACCTTGAACTTGTCGAAAACCTTTTGCGACAAGTCGTGCTTTATAGACGGTAACATTACCATCTGCGTCCGTTTTATTCTTGAAGATCCATTTGCACTCAACGGCCTTTCGGTCGCTAGGAGGGTCCACCAAAGTCCATACTTGGTTTTCGCTCATGGATCCCAATTCGGATTTCATGGCCTCTACCCATTTCTTAGAGTCTGGGCTCATCATCGCTTCCTCATAGTTCGCAGGTTCACTGTCGTCTACTAACAAGACAGTTAAGACAGGGTCGCCGTACCACTCAGGAGGGGCACGCGACCTTGTCGACGTTCAAGAGTAACATCGTCAAGCTTCATGATCCTTATCATTAGCTTCCTCTATTGTTGGTGCAAAGATGGAACAATTTCAGGTGCTGCGCTACTCTCCAATTCAAGAGAAGGTTCAACAACCTCGTCTAGCTCTACTTTCCTCCCACTCACTTCTTTCGAGAGAAACTCCTTCTCAAGAAAGGAACCGTTCTTTGCGACAAACACTTTGCCTTCAGTTCTGTGATAGAAGGTATACCCAATAGTTTCCTTAGGGTATCCTATGAAGACGCATTTCTCCGCTTTGGGTTCGAGCTTGTCCGGCATCAACTTCTTGACGTAAGCTTCGCATCCCCAAACTTTAAGAAACGACAACTTAGGTTTAGCACCAAACCACAGTTCATATGGTGTCGTCTCAACGGATTTAGATGGTGCCCTATTTAAAGTGAATGCAGCGGTTTCTAATGCATAACCCCAAAATGATAACGGCAAATCAGTAAGAGACATCATTGATCGGACTATATCTAATAGAGTTCGATTCCGGCGTTCAGACACACCATTGCGTTGTGGTGTTACGGGTGGCGTGAGTTGCGAAACGATTCCGCTTGCTTTAAGATGCGTGAGAAAATCATAACTCAAATATTCATCTCCACGATCGGATCGTAGAAACTTAATTTTTCTGTTACGATGGTTCTCCACTTCATTCTGAAATTATTTGAACTTTTCAAATGTTTTAGATTTATGTTTCA
This sequence comes from Avena insularis, assembly GCA_023614405.1. Taxonomy (NCBI): domain Eukaryota; kingdom Viridiplantae; phylum Streptophyta; class Magnoliopsida; order Poales; family Poaceae; genus Avena; species Avena insularis. Next base: position 260,260,234 of record CM042685.1, read on the forward strand.
TTAAATAGATACCCATATCTACTTAATTCATTGATAAAAGTGAGAAAATAGTGATATCCACCGCACGTCGAAACACTCATCGGTCCGCATACATCGGTATGTATGATTTCCAACAAGTCCGTTGCTCGCTCCATCATTCCGGAGAACGGAGTTTTGATCATCTTGCCCATGAGGCATGGTTCGCATGTGTCAAATCAAGAGACTCCAAAAGTCCATCAGAATGGAGTTTCTTCATGCGTTTTACACCAATATGACCTAGACGACAGTGCCACAAATAAGTAGTATTATCACTATCTACTTTGCATCTCTTAGCCTCAATGTTATGGATGTGTGTTTCATCCCTTTCGAGATTCAGAAGAAATAAACCATTCACAGAAGGTGCATGACCATAAAAGATGTTACTCATATAAATAGAACAACCATTATTCTCAGATTTAAATGAATAACCGTCTTGCAATAAACACGATCCAGAAATGATGTTCATGCTCAACGCAGGCACATAATAACATTTATTGAGGTTTAAAACTAATCCCAAAGGTAAAACTAAGGAGAGCGTGCCGCGGCCATCACATCAACTCTTGATCCGTTGCCAACGCGCATCGTCACCTCATCCCTCGCAAGCCGCCATCTATTCCGTAGCTCCTGTTTCGAGTTACAAATATTAGCAACTGAACCAGTATCAAATACACAGGCACTACAACGATGGCTAGTAAGGAAAACATCAATAACATGTATATCAAATATACCTTTGATGGTGCCAGCCTTCTTGTCCGCTAAGTACTTAGGACAGTTGCGCTTCCAGTGACCCTTGTCCTTGCAATAGAAGCACTCAGTGTCCGGTTTGGGTCCAGACTTGAGCTTCTTGTCAGCAGGCGGAACGCGCTTGCCGCCGCCTTTCTTGAAGGGCTTCTTTGCACCCTTACCTTTCTTAAAGGTGGGGGGATTGTTGACCATCAACACATGATTATCCTTTTTGATGTCCACCTCCGCAGCCTTCAGCTTTGCGAAGAGCTCGGTGATCGTATCAGTGGAACCAATCTGATTATGAGTCACTACAAAACTTTTGTAGCTGGGAGGGAGTGATTGCAGAACCCTGTCAATCTTGAGCTCCTCTGGAATCTTGCAGTCCAGTTGCTCAAGGCGTTGAGTGTAGCCCGACATCTTTATGGCATGCTCACTAACGGAACTCCCTTCCTCCATCTTGCAGTTAAAGAATTTCTCAGAGATATCATATCTCTCAGAACGGGCCTAAGTCTGGAACATAGTTTTCAGTTCCTCGAGGATCTCATAGGGCCCTTCAAAACAATTTTGAAGGTCCGATTCCATAGCAAACAACATGGTGTTCTTAATCACACCATAATCATCTTTGCGCGACTGATAGACAGCTTTCTCATCAGCCGGCGCATCTACAGCAGGGGCGTCACCTAGCGCATCTTCAAGGACATAGTCCTTTTGTCCGCCAGCGAGAATGATTCTCAGGTTGCGTGTCACATCCCAAGATTTTCCAAATCTTGTAATGTGAAAAATAAATGAATAAAATAAAACTTTGTTGATTTTCAGGGTGAGAAGAAACCTTTTTGATTTCAATTGGAAACCTTCAAACCTATTTGATCAAACAAATCCTAAAGGGATTTGAAAAAGATAAACAATTAATAAAGGCAAATTTAAATATTTGAAATTACTATTTTGGATCTTTTAATAAAAAGATTTGGTTTTCAAAGGCAAAGGTAGAAAAATTAATAAGGATTATTTTAATTAAACCTTGGCTAAGTTTTTGAAATAAAACATTTTGTTTAGATTAAAAGAATAAAGGTTTATTTAAATAAAATCATGAGAGTTTATTAATAAACCAAATTTATTAAAATAAAGGCTTTTTCCATTTTGAATAAACACTAAAACTTAATTATTTATTTTAAATAAGTTTTCCAAGTGTTTTATAATAAAACCTACTGAAATGGTTTTGATATTATTTAGATTTCAAATGGAGTTTTTAAATAAATCAAAACCCATTTGATTTAATAACTAAGGACTATTTTATTTAATGATTAAATAGATCCTAAAAAAGAATAAAAATATTATTTTGTTTTTGGACTTTGGTTTATGTTGTTAAACAGAACCAAAACTCAATACAAGTTTGGAGGAGGTTTGATTTGATTTGAATGTTTGAATTGTTTGATTGAATTTCAAAACAGAAAATCAAATGGAAAAAGGGAAAAGTTTCAGTACAAAAAAAATGCTAAAGGAATCAGCCCAGCCGACCAGCCCAACACGGCCCAACCAGCCCACTCCCTCTCTCCCCGCAGAAAACGATTCACACCTACTTACTGACCCACGCAGACACCGACGACTGGACCCTCTCCCTATCTATCTCCCTCGCTGATAGCAAGACCCCACCCCTCCTGTTCATCGTCTTCAAACCCGCGCCGATTACTCCTCGCCGTTTCTGTCTTGAATTGCAGCGATCAATTCGCTTCAATGGAGGCATTAATCTCCCCAACGTCTACGCCCATTTAACCGCCTGCGTCTTCCCTCTCCTTCCCCTCAAACCCTGCTGCAAGTGAGCCACCAGGCTGCCCCCGATTCCATTTTGCCTTGCCACTGCTCCGACGACGTCCCCGACAAATTCCGGCACCATCCAACCTCGCCTTGCCTTCCCAAGCACACGAGCTTGCTCCTCACCTCCTGGCGCTTCTCCATGTGCCTTCCGTTCGCCCGCGCTCGCCCCAGAGCCTCGGCTTCGACAACCTCTGAGCGCCGCCGCGTTTGCTTCTCTATCCGGCGACCTTCCCCTGGTAAGACAGACCGCCTCGGCACCTCCTATTGATGCTCACTTCATCAGCAGATCAAACCGCGTCTAACCATGCCCTTATTCTTCCTCGGGGTGATCTGCAACGTTGCCTTTGATCACCTCCAGAGCCGCCTGACGCCACCAACCGCTCCGGCGAGCAATCCCCGTCGCGTCTGAGCACCCCTCGACGAACCGACCACGCCTCAAGCTTCACCTCGACCTCGCAAGCACGGTGAGCATCTCCGTTAGCCTCCTTGCTTCCTGTATCGCCGGTTCCGCCGTAGCCAGACACGCCGCTGCCGCCAGCCACCCTCTGCGCCGCTCGAGTTTGGTCAAACCATTTTACACCGTTAGATCCCCATATGGCGGCTTAGAAAGAATCATTAAACAAAGAGGTACGGGCTAATCTGAACCGCACCGTCTCACTTAGATCCAACGGCTGTAGTTGCGCAATCCACGCGAACCGGTATCAGCGAACCAGAAACAGACGCGTGGCACTAGTTTGATTTAAAACAGATTTTGGAATCAGATTGATATGCAAATTTTTAAACCTCATAACTTTTGATCCACATGTCCAAAATTTGCAAATTTTATATCAATGGAATCAGTGGAACAAGCCCCAGCCAACCATGCCTTTTGTTTAGCAAAAAGTTTCTGTTAAATGGTTTGTTTTTGCAGAAACTTGTGTATGCTTGTTTAGGTTATAAAAATTATTCCAAAATGATTTTTGGGTTGAAATCTTTGCAAAATGGTTGTTGTGAACCTACTGACCCTAGGAACCAACTCATGGATTTAAAAATGTATTTTGTGAAGTTTAGGATTGAATAATTGAATTAGCCCATTTCTAGTCAAATAAAAACATTGATTTTGTTATGGAAATGATTTTTGAGAAAAACCTTTGGAAAATGTGTTGATTCAAACCTACTGACCCTAAACACCAAGTTTTGAGAATTAACAACTTATTTGGTGAACATTATAAAAATTATTACCTTACCAAAAACATTTTCACCACATGAAATAATGACTTGATTTAAAAATGGTTTATAGATGAAACCCTTTTGCAAATGGTTTTTCCACTTTAGAAAATGACCACTTTTTGAACTTTAAATTGTTTAGAGCCTAGTAGAAACCACCTTTGCAAATAAAACTATCTTTTGCATGCTTGCATGCATGACTTTGTTTCCATTATTTTATGTGTGATGAATTGTTTGAATAATGGTTGGAATGCTAGTTGAATCTATGTTTGCTTGATTGATTTGTAGTGAAGTTAGAAGAGTGTGAGATTAGCAAGATCAAGAAGTGAACCAACATTCCCTACAAAAAAGGCAACAAGAGGAACCATGTTTATATGGCAATCTCTTTTTGTTGTGCACTAAAAGAAAACCACCCAGGGACTTAGAGATTGAACATGTTTCTCGTACAGTGGCTTCCGTGTACAGCCACATGCTAAATGGGCACTGGCTTAGTCAACTACATAGTGGAAGACCCATGCATCTGTCTTCAGGTTGACTGGAATGAGGGAACTTGGAACCCTACATTGGTGCCTGAAGACAAGCTAGCATTGTGTATGGGAGGACCCTATGGAAAGACTTCGTCACATTCTCAATCTGCCAGTACTCCATCTTGGTGAGTACTCATCCAGCGGCCACTGGTGGCAACAAGATGAGATTGTGTCATGTGGGTAAAGTGTACAACTTCTGCAGAAGATAAAAATTATAAGTACTTAGCCGTGTCCCCGGTTATGGACAATACTGAGCAACTAAGGCCTGAAGCTATGGGAAATCTCGACATTCCAATTTCTAAAAGCAAAACTTTAAAGTGACAACAAAGACTTGAAGCACTTGGGGTGTACCAAGGAACTCAAGAGATTTTGACAAAGACTTGAAGCACTTGGGGTGTACCAGGGAGCTCAGGAGATTTTGATAAAGACCTGAAGCACTTGGGGTGTACCAAGGAGCTCCGAAAGATTTTTGACAAAAGATCAAAACTGTTTTGAAAAGATAGGATAAATTATTGCTTTCTGCAAAAGAGCCTAAACCCTACTTAGCCAAATATGCATGCAAATGATAGGATCCACTTATTTCTACATAGTAGTGAAACTTGCCAATACAATTCAAATGTATTGACCCTTGTGGCTGTAACTTGTTATGTTGCAGGTTTGTTTGATATTAGTGAAGTTGATTGATTAGGAATACAAGTCTACAACCAACATGTTTGCATGTGGCTCTTTGAACATGAAGGACCCCATGCTTATAGATATTCTGCTGCAATGTATTGTAATAGCCAAATGAGCTATGTAAGATGTAATGAATTATGTTATTCCTGGTTATAAAGTTATATTATGACCTTTGTTTCTTGATATTACATCTTAACTGTGGATGCTAGCTATTGATCCAGGGACTAGCATTGTAAACACAGGGATCTCTACCTTATTAAAGGTTGGGAACCTCTACAGATGGTATCAGAGCACTGTGTTGCCTGTAGGATTTGTAAACCTAGGATTGGACAAAACCCTTTAGAAAAATAAGGAGTTATATTTGTTCCAAAACTTATTTACAAACAATCTTGTAAACTCTTTCCTCCATCATTTTGGTTTTGATTCTACATCTCTTCTATTTCAACTTGATGGACAAAACCTACCCCATGGCCAAAGACTTCACCATGAGCAAGGACTTCATCAACTCTAATGACTTCAACTTCTTCAACTCTAATGACTTCAACATCTTCAGCATTTTCACCAATGACTCCAACCTTGGATATCACTAAGGACAAGTGAGACAAGAAATCTTGCTCAAGATTTGGAGATTAAGGAAACACAACTTAGAAGGAGCCATCAACACCTTTGAAGTTTTGTGACCAAGAGTTTTCCCAAAGAAACCATGATCTCAAGCAAGAAGAATCAACTAAAGAAGGATGGAAAGATCTCAAGTGAACCATATAGATGGACCACCATATTTAGTTTAAGCCAAACCCACCAACTTATGTGGTGTAACAAAATATTTTTGGTTGCCTAAAAATATGCTTGAACTTTGTTATTTGAGTGAAATGTTTGTTTGTGATTGCCTACACATTTCTTGTGTGAATTGTGATGTGTGTGATTAGAATTATTTCCTTAGAAAATCTTTTGCCTATTCTAATCTCAATTCAACCCAAACAGATGACTACTCCAAGAGACTCCAACATCAAGGTTGATGACAACAACAACAACCAAGAGGACAACATGAGAGAACTCATAGGAACCCAAAACCAGTTGAACCAAATGACAGCTCAATTCATAGCCAACACCAGTGGGGAAGATCCAACCCTGCAAGGATTTTTGGAGAACCAAGCCCAAATGTTGCATAAGGTGACAGATCAAATGCTCAACATGGAAAGCAACTTTTCCAAAGGTGTATGTGACAACAAAGATGACAAAGATGTTATTCTAGAAGGAACCAAAGCTTGCAATATTTGTGGAGACAAGGATCACACTTCCAAGGAGCATGGAGATCAATGCCCCAACTGTAAAGAGAAACATCCAGTTGGCCAATGTCCCACCTCTCAAGCTACTTGCTACCTATGTGAAGGAAATAATCATGTCCCTATCCAATGCCCCATCTATTCCATAGTTGAACAAAGGAAACAAGGTGGAGTACAACAAATGATTGCAAACTATCAAGAAGGAGCTAAGTCTACCAAGAAGGATGAGGACAAAGGAAAATCTCCACTTATACCTCCATGCAATACAACCCAATTTAAAGGACCAAAGAAGAGGCATATGAATTATCCAAGGAGCAATAGAAGGTCAAAGAAACCAGTAGACATTCCTACCTATAAGATAACATATGAACAACATGAACTAGATGCACTCCTAGCTTTGGAGAAACCCAAGAAGAAGAAGGACAAAAGCCATGTACAATGTAATCATTGCAAATAAATGGGACACTATTCCAGTGAATGTCTAGAGAAACAGAAGTATAAGGAGATTGGCCAAGTATGGTGCAACAACTGCAAAGAGCTAGGCCACTATGCAGCAATCTGTCCACAAGAGATACGTGAAGAACTCAAACTTATCACATGTTACAATTGTGGTAACCAAGGGCATTATGCAAGCAACTGTCCAGAAAAGATGAAGCACAAGATAAACAAGCCTATGAAGGATCTCAGTCTTGTCACATGTTTCAAGTGTGGAAACAAAGGACATTATGCAGATGTTTGCCCAGAGAAGTTTCCCCAAGATCCCAAGAAAGCCAATATGTAATTTAGATGGAAAGTTTTTAAGGGTGGTAGTACCCTAGATGTTTTGAGCCTACTTGTAACCCTAGCCTTCCCAAATCTCGGGACGAGATTTATTTTAAGGGTGGTAGCCTGTCACATCCCAAGATTTTCCAAATCTTGTAATGTGAAAAATAAATGAATAAAATAAAACTTTGTTGATTTTCAGGGTGAGAAGAAACCTTTTTGATTTCAATTGGAAACCTTCAAACCTATTTGATCAGACAAATCCTAAAGGGATTTGAAAAATATAAACAATTAATAAAGGCAAATTTAAATATTTGAAATTACTATTTTGGATCTCTTAATAAAAAGATTTGGTTTTCAAAGGCAAAGGTAGAAAAATAAATAAGGATTATTTTAATTAAACCTTGGCTAAGTTTTTGAAATAAAACATTTTGTTTAGATTAAAAGAATAAAGGTTTATTTAAATAAAATAATGAGAGTTTATTAATAAACCAAATTTATTAAAATAAAGGCTTTTTCCATTTTGAATAAACACTAAAACTTAATTATTTATTTTAAATAAGTTTTCCAAGTGTTTTATAATAAAACCTACTGAAATGGTTTTGTTATTATTTAGATTTCAAATGGAGTTTTTAAATAAATCAAAACCCATTTGATTTAATAACTAAGGACTATTTTATTTAATGATTAAATAGATCCTAAAAAAGAATAAAAATATTATTTTGTTTTTGGACTTTGGTTTATGTTGTTAAACAGAACCAAAACTCAATACAAGTTTTCAGGAGGTTTGATTTGATTTGAATGTTTGAATTGTTTGATTGAATTTCAAAACAGAAAATCAAATGGAAAAAGGGAAAAGTTTCAGTACAAAAAAAATGCTAAAGGAATCAGCCCAGCCGACCAGCCCAACCAGCCCACTCCCTCTCTCCCCGCAGAAAACGATTCACACCTACTTACTGACCCACGCAGACACCGACGAGTGGACCCTCTCCCTACCTATCTCCCTCGCTGACAGCAAGACCCCACCCCTCCTGTTCATCGTCTTCAAACCCGCGCCGATTACTCCTCGCCGTTTCTGTCTTGAATTGCAGCGATCAATTCGCGTCAATGGAGGCATTAATCTCTCCAACATCTACGCCCATTTAACCGCATGCGTCTTCCCTCTCCTTCCCCTCAAACCCCGCTGCAAGTGAGCCACCAGGCTGCCCCCGATTCCATTTTGCCTTGCCACTTCTCCGACGACGTCCCCGACAAATTCCGGCACCATCCAGCCTCGCCTTGCCTTCCCAAGCACACGAGCTAGCTCCTCACCTCCTGGCGCTTCTCCATGTGCCTTCCGTTCGCCCGCGCTCGCCCCAGAGCCTCGGCTTCGACAACCTCTGAGCGCCGCCACGTCTGCTTCTCTCTCCGGCGACCTTCCCCTGGTAAGACAGACCGCCTCGGCACCTCCTATTGATGCTCACTTCATCAGCAGATCAAACCGCATCTAACCATGCCCTTATTCTTCCTCGGGGTAATCTGCAACGTTGCCTTCGATGACCTCTAGAGCCGCCTGACGCCGCTAACCGCTCCGGCGAGCAATCCCCGTCGCGTCTGAGCGCCCCTCGACGAACCGACCATGCCTCGAGCTTTACCTCGACCTCGCAAGCACGGTGAGCATCTCTGTTAGCCTCCTTGCTTCCTGTATCGCCGGTTCCGCCGTAGCCAGAAACGCCGCCGCCGCCAGCCACCCTCGGCGCTGCTCGAGTTTGGTCAAACCATTTTACACCGTTAGAGCCCCATCTGGCAGCTTAGAAAGAATCATTAAATGAAGAGGTACGAGCTAATCTGAGCCGCACCATCTCACTTAGATCCAACGGCTGTAGTTGCACAATCCACGCGAACCGGTATCAGCGAACCAGAAACAGACGCGTGGCACTAGTTTGATTTAAAACAAATTTTGGAATCAGATTGATATGCAAATTTGTAAACCTCATAACTTCTGATCCACACGTCCAAAATTTGCAAATTTTATATCAATGGAATCAGTGGAACAAGGCCTAGCCAACCATGCCTTTTGTTTAGCAAAAAGTTTCTGTTAAATGGTTTGTTTTTGCAGAAACTTGTGTGTGCTTGTTTAGGTTATAAAAATTATTCCAAAATGATTTTTGGGTTGAAATCTTTGAAAAATGGTTGTTGTGAACCTACTGACCCTAGGAACCAACTCATGGATTTAAAAATGTATTTTGTGAAGTTTAGGATTGAATAATTGAATTAGCCCATTTCTAGTCAAATAAAAACATTGATTTTGTTATGGAAATGATTTTTGAGAAAAACCTTTGGAAAATGTGTTGATTCAAACCTACTGGCCCTAAACACCAAGTTTTGAGACTTAACAACTTATTTGGTGAATATTATAAAAATTATTACCTTACCAAAAACATTTTCGCCACATGAAATAATGACTTGATTTAAAAATGGTTTATAGATGAAACCCTTTTGCAAATGGTTTTGCCACTTTAGAAAATGACCAATTTTTGAACTTTACATTGTTTAGATCCTAGTAGAAACCACCTTTGCAAATAAAACTATCTTTTTCATGCTTGCATGCATGACTTTGTTTCCATTATTTTATGTGTGATGAATTGTTTGAATAATGGTTGGAATGCTAGTTGAATCTATGTTTGCTTGATTGATTTGTAGTGAAGTTAGAAGAGTGTGAGATTAGCAAGATCAAGAAGTGAACCAACATTCCCTACCAAAAAGTCAAGTGACACTATCATCTAAAGTCCTACTATTTTCATTATACTTAGTGGATTTTGAAACATGCATGAAAAGAATTTCTATACTTTATGCTATGCTAAATCCTAATAGGATACTACTTTATGCTATGCTAAATCCTAATAGGATACCCTTATATATTCCTTAGTGAAAACAATGTAGTTGTAAAATGCTTAGCCATGCTATATATTTTGAGATGAGATACATGTTGAGATTTATAAAGTTGAGAAAAGACTTATGTTTTATATAATAAAACAAGTACTCAATGAACCACCTGGGTGGACAAAGATACTCAAGTTTTGGACAAGGTGGCAACAAGAGGAACCATGTTTATATGGCAATCTCTTTTTGTTGTGCACTAAAAGAAAACCACCCAGGGACTTAGAGATTGAACATGTTTCTCGTACAGTGGCTTCCGTGTACAGCCACATGCTAAATGGGCACTGGCTTAGTCAACTACATAGTGGAAGACCCATGCATCTGTCTTCAGGTTGACTAGAATGAGGGAACTTGGAACCCTACATTGGTGCCTGAAGACAAGATAGCATTGTGTATGGGAGGACCCTATGGAAAGACTTCGTCACATTCTCAATCTGCCAGTACTCCATCTTGGTGAGTACTCATCCAGCGGCCACTGGTGGCAACAAGATGAGATTGTGTCATGTGGGTAAAGTGTACAACTTCTGCAGAAGATAAAAATTCTAAGTACTTAGCCGTGTCCCCGGTTATGGACAATACTGAGCAACTAAGGCCTGAAGCTATGGGAAATCTCGACATTCCAATTTCTAAAAGCAAAACTTTAAAGTGAAAACAAAGACTTGAAGCACTTGGGGTGTACCAAGGAACTCAAGAGATTTTGACAAAGACTTGAAGCACTTGGGGTGTACCAAGGAGCTCAGGAGATTTTGACAAAGACCTGAAGCACTTGGGGTGTACCAAGGAGCTCAGAAAGATTTTTGACAAAAGATCAAAACTGTTTTGAAAAGATAGGATAAATTATTGCTTTCTGCAAAAGAGCCTAAACCCTACTTAGCCAAATATGCATGTAAATGATAGGATCCACTTATTTCTACATAGTAGTGAAACTTGCCAATACAATTCAAATGTATTGACCCTTGTGGCTATAACTTGTTATGTTGCAGGTTTGTTTGATATTAGTGAAGTTGATTGATTAGGAATACAAGTCTACAACCAACATGTTTGCCTGTGGCTCTTTGAACATGAAGGACCCCATGCTTATAGATATTCTGCTGCAATGTATTGTAATAGCCAAATGAGCTATGTAAGATGTAATGAATTATGTTATTCCTGGTTATAAAGTTATATTATGACCTTTGTTTCTTGATATTACATCTTAACTGTGGATGCTAGCTATTGATCCAGGGACTAGCATTGTAAACACAGGGATCTCTACCTTATTAAAGGTTGGGAACCTCTACATTGCGGAACCAGTTGGTGAAGTTAGACCCATTGTTTCTAAGCTTTTCTTTCTTAGCAAAAACGTTGAAGTTGAAGTTGGACTTAGCCATTTGATCTACAATATTTGCAAGTATAAATTATACTATGTTCATGATAACTAGTTCAACTTAATCAAATTACTAGATGAACTCCCACTAAATTCAACATCCCTCAAGTTGTTTAGTGAACATGATCCAAATTCACCACACCTAATCCGATCTTCACGAGAAGAGATGTGGTTTCAATGGTGGACAATGAAGTGTCGATCATATCATTCATATGACTCATGCTTAACCTTTCGGTTCATGTGTTCAGAGGCCATGTCTGTACATGCTAGGCTCGCCAAGTCAAACCCAAGTATTTCTGCGTGTGCAAAACTGGCTTGCACCCGTTGTATGTGAACGTAGAGTCTATAGCACCCGATCATCACGTGATGCTTGGACACAACGAACTTTCGCAACGGTGCATACATGGGGAGAACACGGTTTTATCTTGATCTTTAAGTGAGGAATCATCTTATAATGCTATCGTCGCGATCTAAGCATAATAAGATACATAAAAGGATAAACATCACATGCATATAAATTTATGTGACATGGTATAGCCAATCTTCGCGCAATGATCTCCATCTTGTGCGTGCCGTCATGATCTCCATCACTCCACCATGATTGCCTCCACCACGAATAGCAACTACAACTATTGCTAACTACTTAGCGATAAAGTAAAGCTATTACATGGCGTATAAGAAGTTGACACACAGGTCATACACAATTATAAAGACAACCATATGACTCCTGCCGGTTGTGTACTCATCGACATGCAAGTCGTGAAACATTACAAAACATGATCATTGCATACAACATACACATCACATCTTGGGCCATACCATATCACAGAAAACACTCCCTGCAAAAACAAGTTAGACGCCTCTACTTTGTTGTTGCATGTTTTACGTGGCTTATGGGAGTAGCAAGCTAAGAACGATTCTTACCTACGAAAAGCCACAACGGTGATATTATGGTTGCCAAACTCCGGTGTAAATCCCATGACAACTATAGTGAGAGAAACTGGCATCCACCAGCCGCATGTGTGGAACAAGCCACACGCCATGTGCGGAGCCGGTCTCGCGAACGACGTCGCGTAAAGTTGGCCTAGACCGCTTCAATCTCACTATCCCGCGTCATAAGAAGAACACAAACAAGAGGCTTGCAACAGAAAACATCAAAGCCTGCAACAACCATGTTGCGTTCTACTCGTGAAACACATCTACGCATAGATCTAGCTCTGATACCACTGAAGGGTTTCGCAACATAGTAAATCAAAAAAAATCTACGGATGCGAACGGGAAAGCCAAGATCTAATCTAGGAGATGCAAACAACGAGGGGGAATAGATGAGATCTTCATACCCTTGAAGATTCGCTGGACAGATGAACGCTCATTTAACGTGGGTGATGTAGTCGTACTTGCTTCTCCTCCTCGCGATCCGATCCGATCTAACACCGCAAGTGGCGATGCCTCCGAGAGATGCACACGTGCGGCACCTCGACGTCCCCTCCTTCCTCGGTCCAGCAAGTATGGTGGAGAGACGGATTGGATCTACAACACGACGGCGCGGTGCAAGTGGTGGAGAGTTTCTGCAGCAGGGCTCCGCCTACACGCAGTCGGGAGGGAGAGAGAGAGGAGGGCAGCAGGGCGGCTAGGGCTTGACGAGGAGTTGTGGGAGGGGTGCGCCCCCCAGCCCTCTTTATATATAGGGGTGGGCGGCCAGCCCTTGTCCCTCCCCCAAGACCTAGGGCCGGCGGCCAAGGAGGGAGGAGTGGGGGGAAAGTTCCCCCCTTCTAGAAGCTCCCCTAGGGTTTTGCCCTAGGTTGGCCGGCTGGGCCCTATGGGGCCTTGTGCCCCTAGCCCAATGCGGCCAGGGAACTCCCTCATAGGCCCATGCCCCCTCCCGACAGGTGGGGCCATGTTGGTCCCCCCTCCGGAAGGTTCTAGAAGCTTCCGGTACAATACCGATTAACCCGAAACAATTCCGAACTCCAAAAACTGCATTGCCTTATATGAATCTTATTCTCTGGACCATTTCGGAACCTCTCGTGATGTCCCGGATCCCATCTGAGACTCCAAAAAAACTCATAAACCAATTATCCAATCTATCCTAGCGTCGAGACACGTTAAGTGTGTGACCCTTCGGGTTCGAGAATATGCAGACATGATCTTCTATCAATAATCAACAGCGGGGTCTGGAAACCCATATTGACTCCCACACATTCATCGATGATCATATAGGATGAACCACGATGCCAGGATTCAATCAATCCCATATATATTCCCTTTGTCTCGCGATATTTTACTTGCCCGAGATTTGATCGTTGCATCGCCATACCTAGTTCAATCTCGTTCACAGCAAGTACTTTACTCTTTCCGTAATCCGATATCACTTTGTGATTAACTCCTTAACCACATGCTTGCAAGCGGTGTTGATATGGATTACCGAGTGGGCCCGAAGTATATCTCTCCGACTTGGGAGGGACAAATCCCATCTCGATACATACAACCCAACAGGTACTTTCCGATCACCTGAGAGACACCTTTATGATCACTCTCTCATAGGATGACGCTTGATGACCTCAAAGCTTTCTTCCGATACCAGGGAGTTGCATTATCTTATGGTCTAAGGAATACAATATTTGACATAGGAAAAGCTTCGCAAAGATGAACACGATGACACGATCTAATTGCTCCGCTTAGTTTGGGTCTGTCCACCATATCTTTCTCCCAATGATATGATCTCATTATTAATCGACAACTCATGTCTATGGTTAGGAAACCTTAACCATCATTAATCAATGAGCTAGTCCATAGAGGCATACTAGGGACACGGTGTTGTTCACAAACCACACAAGTATTAAAGTTTCCGCTTAATACAATTCTAGCATGGAATATAAACTTTATCATGAACAAGAATTATAATAATAACATCTTTATTATTGCCTCTAGGGCATAATTCCAACAGCTCTGGGCGGCTCCGACGGAAGTTTTAATGGCGCACAGCATCTATGGTCCGCGCGGCGGCGAACGGGCATGTCTGGGCGGTTCCCTGGGAAGTGGTGATCACGTATGCGAGCGGCGAAGGCGGGGCGCGGTTTGTGCGAGCGTGTCGAGCGCGACGCTCTGGCGCGCTCTCGACATGGTCGTAGAGGAACTAGGCATGCTTGTTCTTGGTGGTTCAGTGGCTGGAAGGGCTTGGGCACTGGACAGGGGGTGGCGGTGGATGGTGGAGTGCCTGCAAGACAAGGTTGGCAAGGCTAGTGAGGCTCCTAGCTTGTTGTCGAGAGTGGGGTGGCAATTGGGGCACGGTCATGGTCACCATTGATGGCATTGTCAAGTTTACAGTGAGCTAGGGCTGGTTAAACTAGTTAGATGATCTAGTGAGAGTGTGTTGTGAGCTAAGGAGGGAATAATTTAGGCACAAACACTGCTCGCTATAGTGTTTGATGTTTTATTTGATTTGTGATCAGAAGGTGTTTGATGAAATGGCCGCAAGAGATTTGAATTTGAATTTTTGGATAAAACTTGGTGGGTGTACTAGTCACCTACTAAGTAGTCTCTGGTTGCTTGGATTTGTCAAGGTGAATTGGTTTGGTGGGGTTTTGAGAAATTGCGATCTTCCCATATGATATAGATTCAATTTTGAATTGTCATTTGAATCAAGTTGCCAAATGTTTATGTGGGTTTGCAAGGTGGTCTTGGGTTCACTTTCACTTGGTCTAGCAAGGGGTGAAAAGAAGTGGAATTGTTTCTATTTTAAATCTTGGACTAGAAACACTCAAAGTGGTCTAGTGAGCAAGATTGGCAAAAATGACGATTAGCTTATTTATTTATTTTTTTGAATTTCTCTTGATTTTTTCTGCTGGGAATTGATTTGGATGTTGTTGTTTTCATCTTTAAACCATTCCTTGCTATTCACTACAATCACACAAGTCCATTCATGCATTCATACATTCATCACATACACACATGCATGCATAATGATTTTGATTAACAAAAGTTTTTGTTAACCCTAAATTTGAGTTATTGGAAATTGATAACCTTGATTAATATTTTTGGGATGTTACAAACGTTCCCTCCTTAAAAAATCTCTTCCCGAGATTTGAGAAAAAGAAAACTAGGAATTAAAGAGATCAGGAAACTCCGTCCTAATGTAATCTTCTTGCTCCTAGGTAGCTTCTTCTTCAGTGTGGTTACTCTACTAGATCTTGAGAAACTTGATACTCCGGGTCCTGGTGGTTCTGAAAGCTTCCTCCAAAATACTGATGGGTACTTCGGGATACGTCAGGTCATTGTTGATCTCTATGGTTCGGTGCTTAATGTTCTTGAAAACTTCGGTCTTCTCCGGGACTTCTAGGCATTTGCGAAGTAACGATATATGGAACACATTATGCACGGCTGACATCTCCTCTGGCAGTTCCAGTTGATATGATACTTCTCCTCAACGATTCAAAATCTTGAAGGGTCTGATATATCTGGGGGCTAACTTTCCTTTGAGCTGGAATCGTTGCATTCCCTTCAAAGGTGACACTTTGAGATACAAAAAATCTCCGACATTGAAAGCGAGGTCTCGATGTCTCTTGTCGGCGTAACTCTTCTGTCGGGATTGGGCGGTCTTGAGGTGCTCGGATCTTGTGAACTTTCTCTTCTGCTTCTAGTAGGATGTCGGGTCCAAAAATCTGACTCTCTCCTACTTTCGACAAATTCAAAGGGGTACGACACTTCCTTCCATACATGAATTCAAATGGGGCCATTTGCAAACTGGCTTGATAACTGTTGTTATATGAAAATTCTGTGAACGGTAGACAGTCTTCCCATTTAGATCCATATTCTAACACACAGGCTCTCAACATATCTTCGAGTATTTGATTTACTCGATCCGTTTGTCCATCTGTCTGAGGGTGATAAGTTGTGCTGAAATCCAGTCAGGTTCCTAATCCTTCTTGGACTTTCTTCCAAAATCTCGAGGTAAACTGGATTCCTCGATCCGATACAATGTTCTTGGGGACTCCATGCAAGCTGATGATTCTAGCAATGTACAACTCTGCTAGCTTCGAGCTCTTGTAGGTGGTTTTGACGGGTAAGAAATGGGCGACTTTGGACAGTCTATCAACTATGACCCAGATAGAGTCATTTCCCCTACTAGAAATAGGAAAACCAGTGATAAAATCCATTCCAACTGAATCCCATTTCCATTCTGGAATTGGCAATGGTTGCAACAGTCCCGCGGGTCTCTGATGTCCCGCCTTGACTCTCTGGCAAATATCACACTTGGCTATGTATCTTCCGATTTCTCTCTTCATCTTATGCCACCAAAATTGCTCCTTCAAATCTTTATACATCTTCGTTCCTCCGGGGTGGATAGAATAATGAGTATCATGGGCTTCTTTCAAAATAGATTGCATCAATTCTGAATCTGCTGGCACACAGATACGTCCTTTGTACAACAAAACTCCTTCTTCATCTTTGGTGAATCCAGGTACCTTGCCTGTACTGATGCGACGTTTGATTCCGTCGATACTAGCATTTCCTTTCTGCACCTCCTTGATCTGACTGATCAAAGTGGGTTGAAGTTCTATGCTAGCCAAAAATCCTTCACTTACTAATTCCATTCTAAAATCTTCCAACTCCTTGTGCAAACTTGGTTGCTCCTTTAGAATCATGGAGTTCAATCGACACGGCAATCTTCTAAGGGCATCTGCTACCACATTGGCTTTACCGGGGTGATAGTGAATGTCCAGATCATAGTCCTTGATTATCTCTATCCATCTCCTCTGCCTCATATTCAGCTCCTTCTGAGTGAAAATATACTTCAGGCTCTTGTGATCCGAATAAATCTCACAACGGTTTCCCATAAGGTAATGCCTCCATGTCTTCAAGGCTAGAACTACGGCTGCTAGTTCAAGGTCATGGGTAGGATAATTCTGCTCATGTTGCTTCAGTTGTCGGGATAGATAAGATATGACTTTTCCCTCTTGCATTAGCACACATCCGAGACCGATCTTGGATGCTTCACAATACACATCAAAAGGTTTCGTGATATTCGGCATGATCAAGATTGGGGTTGTGATCAATCTCTTCTTAAGCTCTTGAAAACTCGCTTCACATTTGTTCGTCCATTCAAACTTCTTGTCTTTCTTCAACAATTGGGTCATGGGTCTTGCGATGCTCGAGAATCCTTCTACAAACTTGCGGTAATATCCCGCTAATCCGAGAAATACACGAACTTGGGTTTGATTGGTTGGGGCTTGCCATTCTTCAACATCCTTCACCTTTGCAGGTTCAACGGCAATTCCTTCGGCTGATACGATATGTCCGAGGAATCCTACTTCGTGTAACCAAAATTCACATTTGCTAAACTTGGCATACAACTGATGCTCCCTAAGGATTCCAAGGATGGTCCTCAGGTGTAGCTCATGTCCTTCTTCTGATTTGGAATAGATCAGAATGTCATCGATGAAAACAACAACAAACTTATCCAGGAATTCCATAAAAATCTTATTCATGAGGTTCATGAAATAAGCGGGGGCATTGGTTAATCCAAAAGACATGACAGTGTACTCATACAGTCCATATCTGGTGGTAAAGGCAGTCTTTGGAATATCTTCTGCGTGAATCTTGAGTTGATGATAACCAGTTCTAAGATCAATCTTAGAAAACACTTTGGCACCGGTCAATTGATCAAACAAATATTATATCTTCGGCAGTGGGTACTTGTTCTTGATGGTGACATCATTCAGCTTCCGATAGTTCGTACACAAACGGTTACCTCCATCTTTCTTGTCCACAAACAAGACAGGTGATCTCCATGGCGATGCACTTGGTTGGATCAATCCTATCTCCGGCATGGTATCCGGTTCCTTCTTTAGCTCCACTAATTCAGACAGGTTCATACTATAAGGTCTCTGGGCTATGGGTCCGGTTCTAGGGATTAGTTCAATGATAAACTTGATATCCTGATCTGGGGGCATACCGGGCAAAACATCTGGAAATACATCGGGGTATTCATAGACTACTCTGACTTGGTCAATGGTTGGTTGGGCTAAACTCTTGTTGCACTTGAATTGATGGGGTAAGGTTTCAGATACATGCTCTACTGATATTCTGGCTGTACTTGTCATGGTTATGGCTTTCTAGGCACAGTCGATTAATCCTTTATGTTTTGACATCCAATCCATTCCTAGTACTACTTCCAAACCTTTAGTTCCAAGTACTATTAGATTAGCATAAAAATCTATGTCATGGATTCGGATAGGTACGGCCTTGCAAACTTGTCTAGCTTAGGTGGTTAAACCAGGTATTTAAACTATCATAACATGCTTCAATTTTGTTGGTTGAATCTTACTAGTGCATGCAAATTCTTCGGTAACAAACGAGGGCGATGCTCCAGAATCAAACAACACACTTGCAAGTACTAAGTTAATAGAAAACATACCCAGCACGACATCTGGCGCTTCTTGAGCTTCTTCAGCATTCATGAGAAACAGACGACTGTTGCGGTTGAGCGAGTTCCCCATTGGGCAAATCTTCTTCCAGGCTGAACACGACGCTGCTGCTAAGCTGGGACATTCACATTGGGGGCTGCTACAATCTTCTTGGGGCACTCATTGGAGTAGTGTCCCTTGGTTCCACATTCATAACAAGTCACCTGAGACTTGTCCTTTGCTGCAACAGGCACAACATTGCTTCCAGTTCTCGGGGCAGTATTGGTGTTGGTGGCGACATTGTTGTTGTTGAACTTGGGTGGTGCACGATTGAAATTGTTGGAGTTGCCAGGGTGGTTGTTGTTTCCTCCGAGCATTGGGTTTCCTCCTCCACGGTTGGGATAGGTTGGACGGTTCATCGGGGGTCTATTTGTCTTGGGGCAAATCCTGGAGACGGGTTGGGGCGATACTTTGGGCTATGTTGGGTTCCTGGTTGATGCATCATTCGACGCTTGCGGTTCTCATTGGATTGATTGATCTTGCCTTCCATCTGAATGACAGAATCCACTAAGGCTTCAATGTCAGCGAAAGGAATGTTGACTAGAACCGTCTGGATCTCATCATGCAGACCATTTAGGAATCTCTCCTTCTTCTTGGCTTCAGTGTCAATCTCATCCGGTGCGTACCTAGTTAATGATAGAAATTTGTCACGGTACTCAACTACTGTCATCCTCCCTTGCTTCAATTCTCTGAATTCATCTCTCATCCTCTTGATCAAACCCGGTGGCACATGGGTTCTGCTGAACTTAAGTTTGAATTCATCCCAAGTCATCATCTGTCCTCCATTCATGGAGCGAACGCTGTTCCACCAAGCTCTTCCATCTCCGGCCAGATAGTGGGTGGCAAACAGTACCTGCTCGTTGGCTTCCACTCCTGCAACTTCTAAGTTGTTCTCCATGGTTTGCAGCCAATCATTGGCATCTAGGGGCTCTTCAGACTTAGTGAAGATGGGTGGATTGGTGTTCTGAAAATTCTTGAGCTTGCATCCATGGCTGTCCTGGTTTCCATGGCCTTGGTTGTTTTTGGCCATCTGAGCTATGTGTTGAAGGGTGGCTAAGTTGGCTTGATGTTCGGCTCTTTCAGCTTTGCGGCCCGAGACCAACATTTGCAAGATTTGCAACATTGGGTCCGGGGATGAGCTGCTTCCTCCGCGAGGCATCTGAAGATTGAGATAGATCATAAGACAAGAGGGAAATTCTAAGGTTCAGGTTTTTTTTGAAAAGTTTTCAAAGTTTGACTCAGATTTTTCTAGCAACTTGCTTTTCATTCATTCATAACACACAATACAAACACACACCACAACAAGGAAAACAGATGGTTTTAAGAACCATTTTGTAAAACTACGATATAGTGGGACCGGATACAACTTCACTAATGCTAGTGCTCAAGTGCTACTACTCCTCGGAATCTGTGGATCATCATCATCTTCATCATCATCATCAATGAAGGCAAAGTCATCCTCATCAGTGAAGAAGTCCATGGCTTGATCCTCTAGAAAGTCATCATCGTCACTGAGGTAAGAATAGGGATCTCCACGAATGTCCTCCCCTGCATTCTCCCTCTCCTCAAGCTGCATGTCCCTCTCGTGGATGGTCTCCTCCAAGTCTTGGATAGAACTCAAAGTGGATGCCCTTAATCTGATTGATGCTTTGCCCACACAGACGGGCAAACGCTTCCTGCATGGCCCTAACAAGTCCTTCTAGCCAGTTGTTCTCCCTTAAGGTGAACTGAATTCACTTTGAGGTGGGGGATTCAATGTTCCCTCAGAGACTTTCAACAATCATCCATTGCAATTCTCCTCCTTTCTGATTGTTGAGCTGGGCTCCGAAGAACTCGGGGTGTGGGCGCTCCAGAAGTTCCAAAAGCTGGTCCAATTCATGCTCAAAGATGAGATGTCCTCCATTTCCCAACTAATAGAACTTGTTATACTTCACGTCCATCTATAAGAATGTAGGATGAGTAAGTTAGTAGAGTGATCAAATTTTATGTAAGTTTTGCAAGAATTTTTGAGGAAGATGAACTTTCATGAAAGAATCTAAGTGATAAGAGTGAGAATAAGTTTTCATAAATACTCACTTCCTTTGTTTTGAAACTAATTTTTTGATTCAATCGTCCATTCTAACTAGGGTCTCCTATGGTTAGGATGGCTCTGATACCAACTTGTCAACACCCGAATTTTTAGTCCCAGATGCCTGTTATGCCATACATCGCAATCCCAGGATTACCATTTTTGCGAGACATAAGAGATTGGATATCACAGTACATCATCCATTACAAACCATACATAAGGTCTTACAACAAATAAAGGATCACATGATCCAGTCTTAATACAATCAAAGCAGCGGAATAATATAGTAATGATAGCATGGGCGAAGCTCCATCTTCATGGTCACATGCAATTTTGACAATGGGAGATGATCCTAGTTGTCATTGTAAGGGTTCGTAGCATGGAAGTAAAAAAATTCTACCGCATGCACACAAACAAGCCAAGATCTATCTACTAGATTGTAGCAACGAGTCGATAGAAGCACTCACCCTCGAAGATTCCAAAGCAGTTAACGAGAGCAGATTCTCGTGGGTGATATAGTCGTACACTTGCTGATCTCAAGATCGCGTAGACGATCCTTTCGGCGCTGCATTCCGGCAGCGCTTCCGTAGTCGGTCACACGTTCGGTACTCGATGAAGACCTTCCTCTCCCTTGTTCCAGCAGACAGCGGAGGTTGTAGTTCTCTCCTCGCGATTCCGGCAGCATGATGGCGTGGTGTCAGAAGTAGAGATAAGATCCCGCAGGGCTTCTCCTAAGCCGGTGCGAGTTATGGTGGATCTAGGGTTTCCCGGTGATCTTGGGTTTAGAAGACCGGGAGGAGGAGGTGTCGGTGGCGGCTAGTGCAGCAGCGACGGGGCGGTGACGCGGGGCGGCGGAGGCGGCTGCGACGAGGCGGTGACGCGAGGCGGTGGCTGGTGGCGACGGCGCGGCGGTGGCTTGGCGCGGGGAGGGCAAGGGCTTGTAGTGTTGGGGCAGTCCTCCCCTCTATTTATGAGAGGGGGCAGCCTTGAGGGAGGGGAGTTTGAAACCACTTCCAAACCCAAGTTGGAAGGACTCTTTCCTTCTTCCACTAGGAAACCATTGTTCCAGTTTGACTTTCAATTTAGAGCATTAATTCTCTATCACAAATGTCCACACCAAGTAACCTAAGATATGATCCAATCATTCCACTTACCCATGACACATTCATGGACCATTCCCCTTTCGGACCGGTGAACCTTCTAGAACTTTCTAGAACCTCTCCGATGAAAACATCGGAATCTTTCCCAAACTCCGGAATCGGACTTTCCTTATATGAATCTTATTATCCGGACCATTCCAGATCTCCTCGTGATATCTCAGATCCCATCCGAGACTCCGAACAACATTCGGTATCCCTACTAACATTCCATATCTACTAAACAACATCGAATCCTTAAGTGTGTCTCCCTACAGTTCGTGAATTATGCGGACATGACTGAGACACTTCTCCGATCAATAACCAATAGAGGAATCTGGAAATTCATATGGCTCCCACATATTTCTACGATTACTTTGCGATCGAATGAACCACTTACATACGATACCAATTTCCCTTTGTCTCACTATAGTTTACTTATCCGAGGTTTTGATCATCGGTATCTCTACATACCTAGTTCAACCTCGTTACCGATAAGTACTCTTTTCTCGTTCCCGTGATATGTGATCCCTTGTGAGCCAGTCACATGCTTGCAAGCCAATTGGATGACATTCCACCGAGAGGGCCCAGAGTATATATATCGGTCATATGGATGGACAAAACCCACTCTTGATCCATGTGCCTCAACCCATACTTTCCGAACACTCAATGCCACCTTTATAGCCACCTAGTTACGGTGTCGTGTTTGATGTCATCAAAGCATCCTTCCGGTGATGGTGATTAGCATGATCCCATGGTCGAAGGAATTAGGTTACTATGTATCAGAAAGCTTATAGCAAACGAACTATTGAAATGACTTGATCTTTATGCTACGCTTATCTATAGGAGTATGTCCATCATACCATTCTCCTAATGTATGATCTTGTTGTTAATAACATCTCAATGTTCATGATCGAGAAACCACGATCATCTATTAACCAACAAGCTAGTATTATAAAGAGGCTTTACCAGGGACTCTAATTTAGTTTACAAATCACACAAGTATTAATGTTTCCGGTTAATACTATTATAGCATGAATGTAAACATTTATAATAAACACAAAGATATAATAATAACCACTTTTATTATTGCCTCTAGGGCATATCTCCAACAGTCTCCCACTTGCACTAGAGTCAACTAATCTAGATTACATGGTAATATACCGAACACCCATGGCGGTTTGGTGCTGGTCATGTTTTTCCCTCGGGAGAGGTTTAGTCAACGGATCTGCCACATTCAGATCTGTGTGTACTTTGCAAATCTTTATGTCACCATCTTGGACATGCTCTCGAATAGCGTGAAAACGTAGCTTGATATGCTTCAGCTTCTTGCTTGACCTTGGTTCTTGCGCATTGGCTATGGCGCCCATGTTATCACAATAGATAGACATTGGGTCCAGCGCACTTGGAACCACACCGAGCTCTATAATGAACTCCTTCATCCATATCGCCTCTTGTGAAGCCTCCGAAGCAGCTATGTATTCCGATTCAGTTGAAGATCTCGCCACAATGCTTTGCTTTGCACTCCTCTAGCTTACTGCTGCACCATTCAAAGTAAATACGTATCCAGATTGTGATTTAGAATCATCCGGATCGGTGTTCCAACTAGCATCGGTGTAACCATTAACAACGAGCTATTCATCACCTCCATAAGAAAGAACCATATCCTTGGTTCTTCTCAAGTACTTAAGGATGTTTTTGACCGTTGTCCAATGATCCATTCCTGGATCACTTTGATATCTGCTAGTCAAACTAATAGCATATGCAATGTCGGGTCTAGTACATAGCATGGCATACATAAGAGATCATATGTCTGAGGCATAGGGAGTCTTACTCATCCTTTATATATGTTCTGCCATTGCAGGAATTTGAGTTTTACTCAAGGTCGTATTGGGGAACATGGGCAAGAACCCTTTCTTGCTATCTTTCATTCCAAACCTCTTTAGAACTTTGTCCAAATATGTACTCTGTGACAATGATATTAGGCGTCTCGATCTATCTCTATAAATCTTTATGCCTAATATGTAAGATGCTTCGCCAAGATCTTTCATTGAAAAACTATTATTCAAATAATCCTTGACACTATTAAGAAGGTATACATCATTCCCAATCAACAATATGTCATCTACATATAGTATTAGGAATGCTACAAAGCTCCCACTCACTTTCTTGTAAATACAAGCTTCTCCATAAGTTTGTATAAAACCAAAGCTTTTGATCACCTTATCAAAACGTTGATTCCAACTCCGGGATGCTTGCTTCAATCCATAAATGGACCGTTGAAGTTTGCATACCTTGTTAGCATCTTTAGGATCGACAAAACCTTTGGGTTGTACCATATACAACTATTCATCAATGTCTCCATTGAGGAACGTCGTTTTGACATCCATCTGCCATATCTCATAATCATAATATGCAGCGATTGCTAACATAATCCTCACAGACTTTAGCTTCGCTACCGGTGAGAAAGTCTCATCGTAGTCAACTCCTTGAATTTGTTGAAACCCTTTTGCGACAAGTCGAGCTTTATAGACAGTAACATTACGATCAGCATCTGTTTTCTTCTTGAAAATCCGATTGTTCTCGACAGCCTTGTGGCCATCCGGTAAGTCCACCAAAGTCCATACTCGGTTTTCGTACATGGATACAATCTCGGATTTCATGGCTTCTTGCCATTTATTGGAATCTGGTCTCATTATCGCTTCCTCATATGTCGCAGGGTCATCGGTGTTGTACACCAATATGACACTTATAACGGGATCATACCAATCAGGAGTGGTACGAGTTCTCGTTGACCTGCGAGGTTCCTTAGTAACTTCAACCGAAGTTTCATGATCGACATCATTAGCTTCCTCTCTTATTGGTGTAGGCGCCACAGGAACTACTTCTAGTGTTGCGCTACTCGCAAGTTCGAGAGAAGGTTCAACAACCTCGTCGAGTTCTACTTTCCTTCCAGTCACTTCTTTCGAGAGAAACTCCTTCTCCAGAAAGGATCCATTCTTGGCAACGAAGATTTTGCCCTCGGATCTATGATAGAAGGTATACCCAATATTTTCCTTCGGGTATCCTATGAAGACGCATTTTTCCGCTTTGGGTTCAAGATTGTCGGGCTGTAACTTCTTTACATAAGCTTCGCAACCCCAAACTTTAAGGAACGACAATTTAGGTTTCTTCCCAAACCATAAGTCGTACGGTGTCGTTTCAACGGATTTAGATGGTGCCCTATTTAAAGTGAATGCGGTTGTTTCTAATGCATAACCCCAAAATGATAGCGGTAAATTTGTAAGTGACATCATAGAACGAACCATATCTAAGAGAGTTCGATTACGACGTTCGGACACACCATTATGTTGTGGTGTTCCCGGTGGTGTCAATTGTGAAAGTATTCCGCATTTCTTCAAATGCTCGCCAAACTCGTAACTTAGATATTCACCTCCACGATGAGATCGTAGAAATTTAATCTTCTTATTACGTTGATTCTCTACCTCACTTTGAAATTCCTTAAACTTCTCGAAAGTTTCGGACTTATGTTTCATGAAATAGATATACCCATATCTACTCAAGTCATCCGTGAAGGTAAGAACATAACGATAACCACCACGCGATGCTACACTCATTGGACCACACACATCGGTATGTATGATTTCCAATAAGTCTGTAGCTCGCTCCATCATACCAAAAAATGGATTCTTAGTCATTTTACTCATCAGACATGCTTCGCATCTTTCAAGTGATTCAAGAAGTCCATTGGAATGGAGTTTCTTCATACGCTTCACTCCAATATGACCAAGACGACAGTGCCACATATAGGTCGAGTTATCACTCAATGTCAAACGTTTAGCTTCAATGTTATTAATGTGTGTATTACTACAATCGAGATTCAATAAGAATAGACCATCTATCAAAGGTGCATGTGCATAAAACATATTACTCATATAAATCGAACAACCATTATTCTCGGATTTAAACAAGTAACCGTCTCGCAATAAACATGATCCTGATATAATGTTCATGCCGACCGCGATCACATCAACCTTTGATCCATTTCCAACGCGCATCATCACCTTGTTCTTTCGCTAGCTTCTGTTTATTCTGCAGCACTTGTTTCGAGTTACAAATATGAGCAACTGAACTAGTATCAAATACCTAGGCACTACTACGAGTACTAGTGAGATACACATCAATAACATGTATATCGGATATACCTTTCTTCTTGATGTTGTCGTTCTTCAAATCCGCCAAGTACTTAGGGCAATTCTGCTTCTAGTGACCCTCTCCCTTGTAGTAAAAGCACTCAGTATCAGGCTTAGGCCCAGCCTTGGTCTTCTTCGCCGGCGCGGTAACTTTCTTACCGCCCTTCTTGAAGTTTCCCTTTTTCTTAGACTTGCCTTGCTTCTTGAATTTGGTGGTCTTATTGACCAACAACACTTGGTGCTCTTTCTTGATCTCCACTTCTGCAGACTTCAACATGGAGAAGAGTTCGGGTAACGACTTGTCCATGTTTTGCATATTGTAGTTCATCACAAAGTTCTTGTAACTTGGTGGTAGTGATTGGAGGACACGGTGAATCCCCAAAGCATTAGGAATCACTATACCTAAGCTTTGAAGCTTGCTTGCGTGCCCATACATCTTAAGCATGTGCTCACTAACGGAGCTTCCCTCTTCCATCTTGCAGTTAAAGAACTTTTCAGAAGCCTCATAACTCTCAACTGCCGCGTGAGCCTCAAATATCATTTTGAGTTCACGGAAAATATCATGTGGGTCATGGTTCTCAAACCTTTTCTGAAGCTCCGATTCCAAACCATACAAGATAGCACACTGAACTGTGGAGTACTAATTCTTCCGAGCGAGGAAAACATTCTTTACCTCATCGGTAGCATCACCGCAGCGGGTCACCCAGTGCATCTAGCACATAGGTCAAATTACCAGCATTGAGGACAATCCTCAAATTGCGGAACCAATCCGCGAAGTTGCTTCCATTGTTTTTCAACTTTTCTTTCTCTAGGAACGCATTAAAATTGATGGTAGGGTCCGCCATTGATCTACAACATATTTGTAATAGTTTAGACTAAGTTTATGACAAATTGAGTTCTAATTAATAGTTAAATTAATCTAGGTGAACTCCCACTCAAAACAATATCCCTCACATTGTTTTAGTGATCACACGAACCAAATCCACCACATCAAAATCGATCATCACGAGAGTTGATGTAGCTTCAATGGCGAACAATCAACATGTTCATCATATCTACTATATGACTCATGCTTTACCTTTCGGTGATCCGTGTTCCGAGACCATGTCTATACATGCTAGGCTCGTCAAGATCAAACCTTAGCTTCCGCATGAGAAAATCTGGCTTGCTCACATTGTATACACTCGCAGAATCTAACACACCCGATCATCACGTGGTGCTTCGAAACAACGAGCTTTAGCAACGGTGCTTACTAAGGATGAACACTTTAAAACTTGAAATTTTGTGCTTGAGGGATCATCTTATAATGCTACCGCCGCGAACTAAGCAATACAATATGCATAAAAGGATTAACATCACATGTAATTCATAATATGTGATATGATATGGCCTTTCTTCTTGTGCTTCCGATATCCATCTTCAAGCACGAACATGATCTCCATCATCACCGGTATGGCGTCAAGGTCAATGGCGTCGTTTCATGGTTTTCGTCCACCAGCATCAACTATTACAACTACTTTGAATAGACACGCAGACCTTAACAGAATTTAAAAGACAACCATATGGCTCCTGCCGGTTGCCAACTTATAATAAGGAACATTGCATACATCATATATAATCACAATCATGGCCATATAACATCACAGCACACCCTTGCAAAACAAAGTTAGACGTATCTAATTTTCTTTGCATGTTATGTGGTTTGGGGCTTTCAATAAGTGTTGTTCTAACTTACAAACAAGAACCACAACGTTGATGTTTGAACTATCAAGTGCCCGTTGTAAATTGAATCTATACTATGATGGGAGAGACAGGCACCCGCAAAGCCACTTATGCAATACAAGTTGCATGTTAAGCGTGGAGCAAGTCTCATGAACGATGTCATGTAAGGTTAGCCCGGGCCGCTTCATCCCATCATACCGCAAGATGTAAAGTACACAAAAAGCAATTAATAATAAAAGCACCACCGCCCACAATGACCATTGTGTTCTACTCGTGCAACAGATCTACATATAGACACGACTCTGATACCACTGTAGGGGTTCGTAGCATGGAAAACAAAAAAATTCTACCGCATGAACACAAACAAGCCAATATCTATCTACTAGATTGTAGCAACGAGTCGATAGAAGCACTCACCCTCGAAGATTCCAAAGCGGTTAACGAGAGCAGATTCTCGTGGGTGATGTAGTCGTACACTTGCCGATCTCAAGATCGCGTAGACGATCCTTCCGGCGCTGCATTTCTGTAGCGCTTCCGTAGTCGGTCACATGTTCGGTACTCGATGAAGACCTTCCTCTCCCTTGTTCCAGCAGGCAGCGGAGGTTGTAGTTCTCCCCTCGTGACTCCGGCAGCACGACGACGTGATCGGAAGTAGAGGGAAGATCCCGCAGGGCTTCGCCTAAGCCGGTGCGAGTTATGGTGGATCTAGGGTTTCCCGGTGATCTAGGGTTTAGACGACCGGGAGGAGGAGGAGGTGTCAGCGGCGGCTAGTGTGGCGGCGACGAGGCGGCGGCGGCGCGGCGGCGTGCGGTGGCTTGGCGCGGTGGCTACTTGGCGCGGGGAGGGCAAGGGCTTGTAGTGTTGGGGCAGCCCTCCCCCTCTGTTTATGAGAGGGGGGCAGCCTTGAGGGAGGGGAGTTTGAAACCACTTCCAAACCCAAGTTGGAAGGACTCTTTCCTTCTTCCACTAGGAAACCATTGTTCCATTTTGACTTTTCAAACCTCCCGTTTGACTTTCAATTTAGAGCTTTAGTTCTCTCTCACAAATGTCCACACCAAGTGACCTAAGATATGATCCAATCATTCCACTTACCCATGACACATTCATGGTCCATTCCCCTTCCGGACCGGTGAACCTTCTAGAACTTTCTAGAACCTCTTCGATGAAAACATCGGAATCTTTCCTGAACTCCGGAATCGGACTTTCCTTATATGAATCTTATTCTACGGACCATTCTGGATCTCCTCGTGATATACCGGATCCCATCCGAGACTCCGAACAACATTCGATATCCCTACTAACATTCCATATCTACTAAACAACATCGAATCCTTAAGTGTGTCTCCCTACGGTTCGTGAATTATGCGGACATGACCGAGACACTTCTCCGATCAATAACCAATAGAGGAATCTAGAAATTCATATGGCTCCCACATATTTCTACGATTACTTTGCTATCGAATGAACCACTTACATACGATACCAATTTCCCTTTGTCTCATGATAGTTTACTTATCCGAGGTTTTGATCATCGGTATCTCTACATACCTAGTTCAACCTCGTTACCGATAAGTACTCTTTTCTCGTTCCCGTGATATGTGATCCCTTGTGAGACAGTCACATGCTTGCAAGCCAATTGGATGACATTCCACCGAGAGGGCCCAGAGTATATCTATCGGTCATATGGATGGACAAATCCCACTCTTGATCCATGTGCCTCAACCCATACTTCCCGAACACTCAATGCCACCTTTATAGCCACCCAGTTACGGTGTGGTGTTTGATGTCATCAAAGCATCCTTCCGGTGATGGTGATTAGCATGATCTCATGGTCGAAGGAATTAGGTTACTATGTATCAAAAAGCTTATAGCAAACAAACTATTTAAATGACTTGATCTTTATGCTACACTTATCTATAGGAGTATGTCCATCATACCATTCTCCTAATGATATGATCTTGTTGTTAATAACATCTCAATGTTCATGATCGAGAAACCACGATCATCTATTAACCAACAAGCTAGTATTATAAAGAGGCTTTACCAGGGACTCTAATTTAGTTTACAAATCACACAAGTATTAATGTTTCCGGTTAATACTGTTATAGCATGAATGTGAACATTTATCATAAACACAAAGATATAATAATAACCACTTTTATTATTGCCTCTAGGGCATATCTCCAATACTCATAACCTTCCTGCAGTCCATCCTCCTGATAGTCCTCTTCATAGTCTGGCCACAGG
This sequence comes from Avena insularis, assembly GCA_023614405.1. Taxonomy (NCBI): domain Eukaryota; kingdom Viridiplantae; phylum Streptophyta; class Magnoliopsida; order Poales; family Poaceae; genus Avena; species Avena insularis. Next base: position 260,290,360 of record CM042685.1, read on the forward strand.
AATAGCCAGGGATAAAGCCATGAGTACTCTTTAAGTACTCGCAAACTAAGAGTAACAAGTGAAGTGGTTTTGAGTAGGAAATACTAGGCTCTAGGTTGTTTTGCAAAAAGCCAGCTTTACCTTAACTGAGTTCAGAAGCAAAGAAAGCTAGTTTAAAGTTTTATAACACCTAAGTGGGAATTTAGTTTTCATGTTCACAACCCTGTTGTGGACAAGCCAAAGTCATGATTCTTTTCACAAGTCATTTTGAAAACATCTGACGACGGAACAGTATGGCCACTTCAACTGTCCATAACCGCGGACGCGGCTATTCGAATAGTTTGACACTCTGTAGAGGTGGTACACTTTCACCACAATATTTGATACATCCGTCAGGAACAATCCTGAATTCACCATACTCAGTATGTGGATAATAAATCCTAACCTTTCAATTACACGCCCTAGTATAGGCACCTCTCCTATGAGTTTGGCCTCCCAACCATGAACATCTGTCATCTTGGGGACTACATAGGTGGTCAATCTTCACGAGGTAGCCTCAGCTCAAACCTCGGCCGCAAGGGAACCCATACTAAGGTATATAAACTTCCAGTCAAGCCCTACCCAAATTCGGGTATTGTAGTTGTACGGTAAAATTGGAATGCTATCGCATCCAGATAACCATCAGTTTTTATAAAGGGCTAAGGCTCATGCCTCAACATTTTCATCATCCAATCATCTGGTGTTCAAGAACACATGTCCAAAGCATTTCATTAGAATGACTCATCATTCCAAGGTTTTCATAATCATTTTCACCAAGTATTCCCATCTAAAGTGATCAAGTTTTATGCTTAGCACTAGCATCTACAAGTGGGGGTAAAACTAAATGAGGGATGATAATCAAGTGTGACTTATCTAAATTCAATCTCATGCCTCAGGATGACATCAAGATTTATCTAACTTAGGCCAAATTTTATGCTCTTTATGCTACCTTTAAATAATCTTTCTAAAATCTACAATTCACTAAGTAAACACAAATAAAAGCTTTGATAAAGAAATAAAAAAAAGCTTGCAAGTAAAATTGGGGTTGGGTATCATCAATTGATATAATCAAGGCATGCCTAATGCATTGCATAGATCATATAGTTTTCATAGTTGCAATGTTAGCTTGCCTTGTGAAGTGCAGTGGTTGAAGTTATCCTCTGCTTCTTACTCGTAATATCCTCCTTCCTCTTCGTATCCTTGCTTGTTGCTAGCATCTATAAATAAATACAAAGTACACAATCACCAAAAAATTCTTAACTACTTCTATTTAGCACACAAAGGCTCACACTAGATGATCTAGCATCATCACTATCATCACAAAGATTAAGGCAAAAGTTTTATTTATTTTATTTTAGAAAAGTAATTTCTACTCATTGAAAAACTACTTAAGATTTAATATTCTCCAACTAAAACATGAGATCATGTTGACACATATCATCACCACATATTTCAGTACTTGGGAATGTGATTTAAAGTGGTGTCACAATTTAATAAGGTTTAACCTTTTTATTTTAATTAATTAAAGTGACTAGAAATGCCTATGGGGCATTCTTTTATTACTTGTCCATTATTTCTACAAGTAAACCTAGATATTTTTATATATTCAGAAAGGTCTTATCAATTATGATTTTTGAGAGTTGGAATCAACTCAAAAGCATTTATGGTTGAATTTTGACAAATGTTTAAATGCAAAAAAGTCACTTCCTTGTTATTTTTACTATGGGTGATCTACAATTCCAAATGATTTGAATCCAATGGGCTTTAATTAAGAATTTCAGTACCTTTCTAGCAAAATTAGTTTCATGCAATTTGGTTTAGTGAATCTCCCTGAAATGATTTTTAAATCTAGAGACAGAACTAAGTTTGAAACTAAATTGATAAACCTAAATTTGAATTCTTGGAGTCACGGGAGTGCTAATCGGCTGACCATCAGTGCAATCTGTACGCGGTTTAATTGACTGTCCCCACCAGTCAGCGAGACAGGGGGTGTGAAGGGGTACGGGACGATTAGGGTCGTAGGATTAGAAGCTAGATCTACGGCTGAGGTTCATCGTCCACGTCTGAACAGAATGCGGAGAGGTCGAACCCTAGTGCGGCCAGTGGGGGTCATTGGGGGCTCACCAGGGCTCCAACAAAGGTCGGTGATGGGGGCAAACGACGAAGTCGATGACGGCGATCCTCCTGGTACTGGTGGCTCCTCCTGGGGCGGCTCCAATCGACAGCGCCTTTCTCCTCCAGCAGCGGCAAGCTCCGGCGAAATTCTGGCCACCTGGTGCTCGCCTTGCTTTGGGGATGAGGTGGGGTGGTTCTGGGAGAGAGAGAGGAGTGAGATGGTGTGAATAATTCAAACGGGAAAGGCCTCTATTTATAGTGCGACGAGGGGACCGAAGGGGGCGGGCTGAGCTTGTCGAGGTCGGCTGCACAGCGAGCTAACGACATGGATGGGGGTAGGGGACGGTGCGCTGCCTCCTGGCGAAGCTTAACGACATGGTGGCGAGGCGTGGGGCGGTGCGATGCGGTCAGAACACTTCGATGCTCTAGGCGGCTCCGACGGAAGTTTTAATGGCGCACAACGTCTACGGTCCGCGTGGCGCCGAACGAGCATGTCTGGGCGGTTCTCTGGGCAGTGGTGATCACGTATGCAAGCGGCGAAGGCGGGGCGTGATCTGTGCGAGCATGTAGAGCGCGGCGCTCTAGCGCTCTCTCGGCATGGTCGCAAAGGAACTGGGTGTGCTCGTTCTGGGTGGTCCAGTGGCTGGCAGGGGTTGGGCACTGGACAGGGGGTGGCGGTGGACGGTGGAGTGCCTACTAGACAAGGTTGGCGAGGCTAGTGAGGCTCCTAGCTTGCTGTCGACAGTGGGGTGGCAATTGGGGCTCGGCCATGGTCACCATTTGATGGCATTGTCAAGTTTACAGTGAGCTAGGGCTGGTTAAACTAGTTAGATGATCTACTAAGAGTGTGTTGTGATCTAGAGAGGGAACAAGTTAGGCACAAACACTGCTCACTATAGTGTTTGATGTTTATTGGATTAGTGATCAGAAGGTGTTTGATGAAATGGCCGCAAGAGATTTGAATTTGAATTTTTGGATGAAACTTGGTGGGTGTACTAGTCACATATAGTCTCTGGTTGCTTGGATTTTTCAAGGTGAATTGGTTTGGTGGGGTTTTGAGAAATGGTGATCTTCCCATATGATATAGAATCAATTTTGAATTGTCATTTGAATCAAGTTGCCAAATGTTTCTGTGGGTTTGCAAGGTGGGCTTGGGTTCACTTTCACTTGGTATATCAAGGGGTGAAAAGAAATGGAATTGTTTCTGTTTGAAATCTTGGACTAGAAACACTCAGAGTGGTCTAGTGAGCAAGATTGGCAAAAATGACCATTAGCTTATTTTGTTTGTTTTTGAATTTCTCTTGATTTGTTTCTTCTTGGAATTGATTTGGATGATGTTATTTTCATCTTTAAACCATTCCTTGCTATTCACAACAATCACACAAGTCCATTCATGCATTCATACATTCATCACATACAAACATGCATGCATAATGATTTTAATTAACAAAAGTTTTTGTTAACCCTAAATTTGAGTTATTGGAAATTGATAACCTTGATTAATATTTTTGAGATGTTACACATGAAGCCTGGCCGCAGACCATTTTGAGGTTTTTATAGTGATTTGGATCTACATCACTATCTATTACTCCCTCCGTTCCTTGATATAAGGTGTATAGTTTTCTGTAAAAAAAATCCAGAATATAAGGTATATGGTGGGATTGTGGGATTATTTTACATAATTTAGGAGTCAAACTGATTTGGAGATATGAGATACCGAGATTTCCCTATTTTTCCTATATTCTCACATCAATCATCAACATGTATTAACATCTAAAAGTATCCAATTGTTTCCTTTTAGCCTATGCGTTAATATTCATGCAAGAAAACTATACACCTTATATCAAGGAATGGAGGGAGTACATACTAAAAGCAAGATACAATAGAAGGTTAAAATAAAAATACCACACAAAAAATCTGGCTATGGAAATTGTGTACCCTTTTTTATTGTGTATTGTGGCTGATAGATCATATAATCGTACATAAGTATAATCCAACATCAATCGGGTGCACTATATCTGCTAATAACAAACTAAATCCTATTGATATATACCTTTGCACGTTATATTTCACACGTGTACACTTTTTCCATACAAAGGGAAAACCCTCCTCGGATCCACTATCAATAGATAATAGAACAAGCATCCGGATGATGTTCAAAACAAACCAAAGTAGAGAGAAAAAACCAAACAAAGCTAAAACGAAGGAAGTCTAAAACAATACAATCTGCAACCTATCAACACAATCCCAACATATAAATTCTCCTGCAACTCCTGATACGTCGTAAACGTATCTATAATTTTTGATGCTTCATGCTTGTTTTATATCAACTTTCTTATGTTTTTTATACACTTTGAGGTATTTTTATATATTTTTTGGAACTAACCTATTGACAAGATGCCGAAGTGTCAGTTGCCTATTTTCTGTAGTTTTTTGTTTTAGAAAAGCTAGTAAGGAAATATTCTCGAAATTGGACGAGATAAAAGCCAAAGTCAATATTTTACTAGAAGGAACACAGAGTCCGAAGGGCAACAGTGGCCGAGGTGGGCCACGAGGCGTGGTCGCCACCTCTAGGTGTGGGCCCCTCAGGCGCCCACCGACCTTTCCCCTTCGCCTATAAAAGCACCCTGATGCAGAAACCCTAAACACCCGATCATATCTCCACGAAATAGTCCGTAGCCGCCGCCATCTCCATCCCTAGATCAGGGGGATCCGAAGCTCTTCCCGGCACCCTGCCAGAGGGGAGAGATCATCCCGGAGGCCTTCTTTATCACCATGCCAGCCTACGGAGTGATGCGTGAGTAGTCCACCCTTGGACTACGGGTCCATACAGTAGCTAGATGCTTGGTTCTCATCCTTTGTGCTATCATGTTTAGATCTTGTGAGCTCCATTCATGATCAAGATCATCTATTTTGTAATCTTGCATGTTGTGTTTGTTGGGATCCGATGGATATTGAGTACTATGGTCAAGATTGATTATTGATTCTATCATGTCTGTGTTATTTGTGATCTTGCATGCTCTTCGTTGTTCGTAGATGCTTTGGCCAAGTAGATGCTTGCAACTCCAAGAGGGAGTATTTATGCTCGATAGTAGGTTCATGCCTCTAGTAATCTAGGGAAGTGACAGAAATATCTAAGGTTGTAGATGTGTTGTTGCTACTAGGGAGAAAACAACAATCCTTTGTCCAAGGCAATTGTATTGTTTATTTTACACACTTTGTTTAATGCAGTTATCCGTTGCTTGCAACTTAATACTGGAAGGGGTTAGAGTGATAACCTGAAGGTGGATTATTAGTCATAGATGTAGTTGGATTATGGTCTATGTATTGTGTTCTAATGCTCAAACGAATCTCATAGGAATCATCATGACTTGTGCATGCATATTTATGCATTTTCAATATGTCAATGGCTCAACTATAATTTGTTCACCCAACATGCTATTTATCTTAACGAGAAACACCTCTAGTGAACTATGGACCCCGTTCCATTCTTTTACAATTGATATTCCATCTACCATTTACTATTTACTTTCTACAAGCAATTACTATCTTCCACACTATATGTTTAATCCTTTGTTTTCAGCAAATCGGTGAGATTGACAACCTCACTGTAAGTTGGGGCAAAGTTCTGTGGTTGTGTTGTGTAGGTTCCAAGTTGTTAAGCAACACCTTGGAGTTGTTTCCTTCCTCCTACTAGTTCGATAACCTTGGTTTCATAATTGAGGGAAACTTGCTAATGTGCTCATCATACCTTCCTCTTGGGGTTCCCAACGAGCTTTGCATATCTCAGCCATCAACCCCCGGCGGCGAGAACACAAACCTAGATAGTTCAGAGACGTAACCCAGAAACCTACTTATTACAGACCAAAGCAACATCCCAAAACAACATTTTTAAAACAAGAACTCTTTCTTTTTCTCTTAATCTCTAAATGGCTCCATCAGAGTAGGCACCGCTTCCAAATACTAGAGAATATAGCTTAAGCTTCGTCGTCAGAAAGATCTTCCACTCACTGGATAGCCAGAATTATCGATGTCGACGATGTAGATGCATGCAAGCGAAGAGCAGTTTCCTAGAGCTAGTTAGCACTAAACAAAAGGGACTCTTTTCCCCCTCTTTTGGTAATCCTACCCAATATTTCAAAAAATAACAGGCATAGTAGATTATTCTTGTTGGTGATTTTATCAACTTAAACTGAAATCAAGCTTTGTTTCTCAGTTTTCAAAGTGCCCAACACAAATCAGCCAAACCAACTACTTGTAGATTAGTATATCATTTCAACACATTTTCAATCCAAAATAAATACTAACTAAACTTTATAGGTCTATTTCTGGCTCCACAAGAAACTCCAATCACACTCCACATTTATTTTGCAGCAGGGCATAAAAATAATAAATGATGAATTGTTTCTACTTCATCACATAATCTACACTTTAGGTCACCAACCCACCCTCTCTTGCTCATATTGTACTTTGTTGCAATAGATTTGTGCCAAATTATCCACAACCATATCTTAATTTTTGGTGGGATTCGAGCTTCCCACAAATATTTAAAAGGACTATTCCTGTTGTTAGCACATAACTTTTTATGCAGTGACTTCACTGTAAATAAACCTGATTTGATCAAATTCCAAATTAGAGTGTCTCTTCCCTCACCTAGAGGACAACTTACCAAAATATCCCTCATAGCCCTTAACTGATGTTGTTGGTGTTCATCCAACCATCTCCTCAAGGTCAAAACCCACCTTCTTTGACCTGCTTCAGCTACAAATATCTGTTGTTTATTACACAACTCAAATAGCTAAGGGAAAAGATTATTCAAACAATGGTTTGAGCACCAAGCATCATCCCAAAAGCTAGTTTGACAACCACTCCCTATTCTCATCTTTCCATTACTCAAATAGATATCCTTTATTTTCAACAGATCATCCCAACAAGAAGAATCATTTTTTATCATGTATGACAAAAGCTAAAGGTCTATCTTTCACATATTTAGCATTTACTATCTTTTGCCACAAACCTTTTCTAGTTTCAAATTCCACCACCATTTACATAACAAAGAAGTGTTCATTTTGACTAGGTTCTTGGTTCCCAACCCTCCTTTGCTAATAGGACTACTAATGAAGTCCCATTTTATCAAATTATACTTTCTTAAAGAAACTCCACCTTGCTAGAAAAAAACTTCTATGGATAGAGACCAACTTCTATGTTGTTGACTTATGATGTCTGAAAGGACTTTTATTGTCTTAATCTGTTTTAGTGTTTGTTAACAACTTGTAGTTAATTTTAAAGTGTGCTAATGTCTACAGGGTGATATACTGAAAAGTGAAAAGGTCTTAGCGCTTTGGAAAATTCCCTGCAGATAGCTGCCATTTTATAGGGTGTCCAAACCGGAGTCTCCGGTGTGCTAGCACTAGAATCTCCGGTGTGGACCGAAGTTTCCCCCAGAGTCTCCGGAGGGGAAATTGCCATAAAGAGACCTGGTCTGAAGACAGACCAGAGACTAGCCGGAATCTCCAGTGCTCCCTCACAGGCCGGAGTCTCTAGTGTAGAAACACCGGAATATCCGATGTGCCCCAGTCCGGAAACTCTGAAGAATCCCCGGAGGGCGCACTTTCTCATGGTCAAAAACCTACTGTATGGTGGTCCAGAGCTTGGTCCGGAGATGGTCCGAAGTTACCGCTATAGGATGGAGTATCCGGTGTGCCAATGACTCCAACGGTCAGAAAAGGGTTCGCAGTCAATGGGCTATAAATAGGGGACCTCATCCCCTTCCTCCATAGTTGCATAATCTATAGAATTTACCTTTGTGTCAAACCCTAACTTGAAAAAGAGTAAAATTTGAAGTAGCACCTATTCACCCTCCCTCTAGGTGCCCATACGATCCTTTCAATTGGTATCAGAAAGTGATGAAGGTTTGTCATGGTGAGTATATGGCCTTCTGTGCAAGAAACTTTTGGAAAGACCCCTCCAAGGCCAAGATTGAGATGCAACGAAGAAGCAACCCAAATGGGAGAAGATACAATGGCTCAAAATTGAGAACTTGTTTCAATTGTGGTGACCGCTATCACTTTGTTGCCGGTTGTCCCTATGAGAAAAGAGAAGATCATGGTGGTAAACTTGTGTTAAAAGAAAAACTCCAAGGCTCCCTTCAAGAATCCTTTCATCAAGAAGAACCCCTCCAACAAGAAGTCGGGTGAAATTGTGTTGATAACACATGAAGAATTCTCCTTCGATAATGAAGATGATGAACATGGTGAATACGAAACATCAAGTGGTGTGGCTTCTATTGCCACTACATCCACTGGCGGACCTTAGTGGAGGCGAAAAGGGCCGTCGCCCCCCGGCCCATGTAAAATTTGACTACTGTTCATAGGTATTTGGCCCATTTATCAATTGAAAATCAGAATGAAGCCCATATTTCGCCCCCCAGCCCATTTTGCCCCCCCAGAATTTTGGCCCAAGGTCCGCCAGTGACTACATCTACTCCCACTTTCTCTCTCTTCAACTCTCCCAATGAGAATATCTCCAACAAGAACGTCACTTGCCTTATGGCAAGAGGAACGGAGGTATCATCATCTTCTCACTCCACCTCTATGTTGATGATGAACTGGATGATGATATATCTCTTGAGGTCAAAGAGGAATTAGTTGCTTTTGATGTGTTTATGACTAACTTGCAAGGGTAGCACAAGAAGCATTTTGTGAACCTCTTAAATCAACTTTCGCACACACAAGAGCTTCTTGATGAAAGATGTAAACTTGGGAGAGAGCATATTAGTGATATGGATGCTTTAAATAATGCTCTAGAAGAAGAGCAAGAGACTAGGGTGTCTCTTGAAGAAAAGCTTGAAGGCCTAGATGGGGCAAATAATCAAATTATTAATAAACTCATTAAGGAACGTGATCATGCCATTGCCAAGTATAAAAAGGATAAGATTGAGTTTGGTGTGGTTCATGACAAACTTGCCGAGGACTTTCGGAAGCTTGACAAGGCTCACAAGGCCTTGGAGAGTGAACTCTTGTCTCTCACAAAGTCTCGTGAACAACCTTAAACTCAATTAACTAATATTGCTTCACCTAGTACTTTCATTCCTTCTAGTAGTACAAGCACTTTTGAAGAAAATGCTAGGTTGAAGGGGGAGCTTTCTAATGCCACATTTCCTAGAGGAAACAAGTCCATTGATGACCTTTTGAGTAAGCAAAGGTCAAATAATGAAAAAGGAGGCATTGACTTTGTCTCCAAAGCCAAGAAGAAGAACAAGAGGAAGAAGAAGGCCAAGCTCGTACAAGCAAAAGACAAGGCCATTATGGATAAGTGGCAAAACTATGTCACAAGATGACTTTGCGGAAAGTGCTAACCCTCACTATGTTTTAATGCGTGATTATTATGGTGATGTTTATGCACAATATGTTGGCCCATTTGATGGTTATATTGCTTGGTCTATTTGGGTTCCCAAGGCCCTTGTTGCTAACAAAAGAGGAACACATCCTATAGGAATTAATCCTATAGGAATCTTGTAGTGCAATTCCTATAGATAAAAAACATTAGATCAGGCCTCATGGAAAAATTCCTTTGCTACATCAAATAGAATTCCTCTTCATGTACGATTCAAGTTGGCATGACATCTCAATCCTATGTTTTTTCTATTCCTATACTTTTCCTATCCTATGAATCAAACAAGCTCTAACATTTCTATATGAGAATTGGAGATTGCTCTACCGGACCTGAGTAGTAAGTGTTGACACATGCGAGTCACTCCTCCACTTTGACTTCTTGGCTTTTCATTGGTATCCGTATTTCACTTAAGCTAAGCCATTGGCATGACCATTGGTTCTGCCCGATCGTCTTACTCTACACGTATTGCATCATGACTCCAGCGTCAATCTACCAAGCTCATGATGGTTAACTCCGCAACCGGAAACCCAAATTAATACCCTGCTTGTATACATCACATACTACCTTTGATGATGCTATATATGTCAAATACCACGCCATATATCTTCAAGCTAGCGGGGTCATACAAGACACCTCACTCTGCTTTGCTAGGTCACTTCTCTTGGCTGCAACAATACATCCGAAAAATATGTACAAAACGAACAAAAATAGCATAGAAATAAAACAAAAGGCACATAGCATACGCAACAAAAGGTAGAGTCTACTTGAAGCGGAAGAATCATGGAAATTTGCAGGAATTCGATAGAAAACCATTCAACCGGTGGAAGGAACAACAAGGACATGATCTTTTGCTAAAGAGAAAAAAAAAGGTGAACCCTCGATTTGATACGAAAAAAATTACCAATAATAGCTAGGGTACAAAGTTCACGGGAGTACGAACAGAAATAACATAATCACGGGCTGCATGGTGATCAGATGCTTATTTCCAAAGATACGACTGAAAAGAGAAACAAAAAAAGAATCATAAATATACAAACACAAAGGAACAACAAGGACGGGGTACTTATGCCGAACACTAGCTAAGAAGCATGATTAACTAAAGAAATTGTCATCATAATAGCCCCCGCTCTCGACACTCGACAGTGTGTAGTGGAGACGCTATTAACGCAACCAAAGACAAAAGCCGCAAAGGATGCCACACCACCACACTGCACCGTGCTATGCCAACAAGTCTTCTTCTACCTCCCCACCTGAACCCATTCCATTCCCTTCCCTGCCTTTCTCTCTCTAGCTACCTAGCTAGGTAAGGCAGCGACGCTCTCTCTCTCTCTCCCCCGCTCCTGCCGACAAACAGGAGACTACGTACCAGGAGAGAGAAAGAACTCTGGAAGAGAGTGAGTGAGTGAGAGAGAAGCAGACGTCGCCATGGAGCCGGCTCCTGGCGAGGGATCGAGCACGCCGGAGGAGGCTGGACCCTCGTCGTCGTCGTCGGTTGCCGTTGAGAAGGCAGAAGAACAGAAGAAACCTGCTGCTCAGCCGCCGGAAGGAGGGGGGCAGCTACAAGCCGTAGTGCAGGAGCACCTGCAGCCGCAGCCGCTCTCGCAGCAGCCACCGGTGCCGGCGGGCCTGAGCCGGTACGAGTCGCAGAAGCGGCGCGACTGGAACACGTTCCTGCAGTACCTGCGCAACCACAAGCCGCCGCTGACTCTGCCCCGCTGCAGCGGCGCGCACGTCATCGAGTTCCTCAAGTACCTGGACCAGTTCGGCAAGACCAAGGTGCACGCCGACGGCTGCGCCTACTTCGGCCAACCCAATCCGCCGGCACCGTGCGCGTGCCCGCTACGGCAGGCATGGGGAAGCCTCGACGCGCTCATAGGCCGCCTCCGCGCCGCCTACGAGGAGTCCGGCGGACGTCCAGAGTCCAACCCCTTCGCCGCGCGCGCCGTGCGCATCTACCTCCGCGAGGTGCGCGAGGCGCAGGCTAAGGCGCGCGGGATCCCTTACGAGAAGAAGAAGCGCAAGCGCGGGAGCACTGCTGCCCCCGCGGCACCGCCTCCCGTCGTCACCGCTGCCTCGGAGGCGGCAGGGACGTCCGGAGGCGCAGACGACGACGAGGACGAACCGTGTCACACGACGCCAGCTTCTCCTGCTACTCCCTCAACTCGAAGTAGTAGCGCCGGCGCTACTAGCACTACCGCAGCAGCGGCAACGACGACGACGACAAGAGGGAAGGAGGCAGCCGAAGGATCAGCGTGATAAGTGTAGACCATTAATTTACCCCCGTTTGATTATTCCATCACATCCAAAATTCTAATCCTGCACCATCATATCATAATTTTTAGTTGTCTGTTATTATAATTACTGTTTGTTATGATTTGTTGGATATATATATAAGAAAGAGAGAGGGGCTAAGGGGTTAGTAAGATCATGACAGAAGGAAGAACATCAAGAAAATCCCTGCATTATTAACTAAGAAAACTAGTATTAATTTTCAAGAATAAGTGAAAGATAACTGTCTTTGCTTAAATAATTTATTCTGCCGAATTAAGCTTCACTGTTTGTTGATTTGAGTGCAATAAGGCCACAGTGATATGAATGTCTAGCCCCATGGGTCCTGCTGATTAGCAATCCATCACTAGTATTGTCTTAGTGCCTTCCCTAATCTCTTGTCCATTATTATATTCCATTTTATTCTCTCCATTTCTTGGCCCCATTCATCACCATATCTGTCTAATGACACTCTTGAGACAGCGACATACATATTTACGAACAGTGGCAGCTCATGCCCTAGTTATATATACATTTTCGTACACATTAGTTGTGGTGTCCTTGCTGAAGAAAAATAATAACTTTATTATCTTTGACTTCAGAGACAATGAGCAGTACTCTTAACATTAGTTTTATATCTGATTTAACTATTTGGATGTGGTGTGAATGTATGAACACACAAAGCGGTATACGCATACACGAAAGGTTGCACATCACATGTCGGTATCGATAAGAGATGTATCAGTATAACATAAGCTTTCTCGAATCCATGGTTTCTTCGGTTGTCATCTTACTTATTTTCCAAGTGCAATGCCGTCTCTCTCGTCTTTTCCTTTCGGTTTCCTTCTGTTTTTGTTTTCTGGTGATCTCATCGCCTTCCTTTTCTCAATTCTGGTTGCCGGTACGATATGTCTTGTTGTCTTGATCAGTTGCGTATTGACACTTGGATTTCTTATTGTGATTACTTGCCAAGGATGCACTGCTCTATATTATGGAGCTAACATATACAGGGGCCTAGAAAAATTATTCAGTAACAAGTTTTCACATGTTAGTTTCTTTTGTATCGAGCTCACATATTTGTAGGCCAGTTAGGACTTGGTGTGCATGAAGTTTCTAGGTATATGCATTGAATAAAATAGGTGCAATGGAGAGTTTGAGTGAGCTATCTAAAATATTCGAGTATAAGACTGCAACTTTTTTCTTGTGCTTACAAGTATTTCCAGAAGATAAATAGTCTTTTTTGGAGAAAAACATGGATACATGCTTCCTTATTATACACTCCAATGATCTGGAGATCCTGACTAAAAATGCAGTAACTAAATGTTGTAACCAAGTGAGTGTTCATAAAATCTTTGACACATTGATCATACGATTTCTATATATATTCTAGAAAAGGATTAATTGGTAGGCACATTTTTTTTTCAAAATGGGGATATAGCCTCGGCCTCTACATGCATAGAGCTTTTTTTATTGCAAAGTTCAAAAGAATCAAAGTATTATCATCACGGATCAGCCAGGGTTGAGACATGTATCAACCAGCGAAAAATGAAAAGCAACAAATAGCTATCCATTCTGATCGGTGTGTCGTCATCCAGTAGTCTAGACATAGAAGTCTTGTGCGAGCATCAACAGACGGTTACATCCAGTAACTTCCGCCGATCCGTCAGGAGGAGGCGGGACCATAGATGTATCTAGCGGGCAGCTAGTCGAATAACCTTCAAAAATTTAGCATCGTTTTGTTTGTTAAACACAATATTGATTGGTAGGCACAGGAAATGAGTGAAGTCTCAAACTATAGATATGTGATTATATTTTCCACGTACAAAAGGCCTACAAAATGCATAATATCAAATGTGCAATGGATATATAGACCAGCTACTCGTTGTTCCATTGTTCTTTCTGAATAGACGTATACATCCATTGTGAAAAATGCATAAAAACGCTTTTTAAATGTCAAAAAAGTCCGAACGCAAATTTATGTGTACATCCAAACATTCTTTGTATGGTATGAACGTACACAATACTTGGTTGTTCAAGGGTTGCCTTGTTTTCTCTGCACTTGCGCATGCATCTGCTAGCATAAATTGATACGTAGGTACATATACCACAATAATAGGACTACCTGCGAGCTACAGTACTAGTACTGTCAAACCCTGGCGCTAGTACAAGGATCCAAGAATTCAATATGCTGTAAACTGCAGATGAGGGAGACTTTGGCCGACAGTCGGTCAGAGGCAAATCTAGTACAAGTACCAGATGGATGGAACGGGTTTGAAAATTCAAAAAATTCTCCCTGTACACTACAGGGGTCAGATGAACAGCGTTCCCTCCCTCCCTCTCAAAAGACGCCGGGCCGCCACATGCAATTATTTCTTCGAGGGTGTAGGCCGTACACGATGCGCTGCGCTCAATATTCATTGTGTCTGGGACGATCCCTGCCTGGGGTTGTAGGTGAGGTGGCTCTAGCCGGTTTTCTTTTCTTCGCTTGTTTTCTCTGCCTTAATTTGTGAACTGTCTTTGGTTCTTTGTGCTTTCTCCCGGGCCCACGCCACGCCGCTTTTGGTGCACCCCTGCTGGACCTCACTTTTGAACTGACGTCACGTCAGCTGGGACACCGCGGGCCCACGCGCTCAGCGAGGACGCAGTTGTTGATGACGAACCCTCTGCTGCGTGCGGGCAGTCATTGACTCGTGTAGTACGGGGTGGTTTCTGCCACATGGGCTGCTTGCTTGGGCCGCCATGAGCTTTCTGGGTTCGAGCTTTGGGTGGGTCGCGCACTCACCACTCACGTCGGACCTACCTCGGCTCCAAGAGACCAAGACCAAGGGCCTCATTGGTTCTTTTTTTTTAAAATGGGTGTAAAAGTTTAAATATTACGTCCTCTCTGTATAACTAGGATACACACTGCAGACATACAATTACGAAAGGAAATAAAATAAACAATAAAGAGGCGAGATTACAATCTTCTCAAAATCCGAACAACACACATCTTAACCTATGCGAAGACTACGCGGCCACCCATGTTGAAAAAAAATATCTCACACCATATCCTTCAAACATGTACATGCCTCTCTCTCCACTCCAAACGACGAAGTGGTGACCACAAACGGAGCGTAACTGTGCATATGAGTCCTAATCTTTTTATCTACTCCATGTACCCAATTGCCAAAAATATTAGCAACACTACATAGAGGAGATAGACCAGAAGCTACTTGGATGATTTACCATATGAATCTCGTAAATTTGCATTGGAATAAAAGATATTTTATTGTCTCATCATGATGACAGAAAACACATTGTTTACTTCCTTGTCAATTCCTTTTAACAATGTTTTCTTTAGCTAAGATGACCCCCGACAAAGATACCATGCGAAAATATTCGTTTTAAGCGGTATCTTAATCTTTCAGATCATCTTATTAATCTAAAACTGGCACCGAAGACATAATTAGTGCTTTATACATAAAGTCTACCGAGAAGTCACCACTCTCATGTAGATTCCATCTGAACCTATCAGGTCCACCTAACAAGGTTTAATCTCGTCAATGTCTATTATTATGAGCTTGAGTTTTGGAGAAAGTGGGGATGCTGGAGATCATGGAACGGTTAGAAAACAAGCAACGCGGGGACACGAAGTTTACCCAGGTTCAGGCCCCGAGAGAGAAAACCCTACTCCTGCTTGTCTGCTCTTGATTATGGCGGAACCGAAAGTTACACGGGTGCGCAGATGCAATCTGGCGTGGAGGTGTGTATGTGGTGAGAGGTGCCCTCCTCGTCGTCCCCTCCTAGCCTTTATATAGATAGGCAGGTCCCAGGCGTAGGTCGAGTCGGTTATAGATTAGGGTTTGCCCTTTGAAAATTCTATCTACTCTAGTCTTGTTCTCCAAGCATCCGAAGGCGTCATGAGCTTGGGCCACCCAGAACCTCCGCATGCCGCATATCTTGTAGTGGGCCTTCCTTTGGGCTAGACTAGGTATGCTGATGTTGTGTACCCGTGGGGTATAATCATGTCAGTAGCCCCCGAGTGCTCAGTTGAATCGCAGATTCGGCTGAGGACTACTTAGTCTTTCGGGTGCAATTTTACGCCTGTTTACAAGCGAATGATTTTAGTTTGTAGGGATTGTTGATGCGTGTTCCTGACTCTCCCGAAGGATCCGGGCCAGTTAACTGTCATAGGACAAAACAACACGATCTTCTTCAGATTCGAGTCCCTAGACTCGAATCTGGAACGGATGCTGGCGTAATTCGACTCAGGCCGCTGAGGTGTTACAGGAGTCGAACCCCAGTAGTTTTTGAGTGATATACCCAACGCGTTCGTCAGGATTTTCATCGCGTTTGTTGACACGGTTTTTTTACTGGTAGAGCGCAGTCAGGTGCGTTACCAGGCCATCAGATGGTATCTGTAGGTCTTATCTTTGTGTCGTAGACACAGCATCCGAAATTTTACCACCGCGGAGGTATTTCGGGTGGCCAAGGAGGAAATTGCTTCTCACTTAGCGTTGGTTTGGGCAAAGTTGCCGAAAAGATTTTGTTGTATTTTGATCCGAAGGATCATAGTCGAAGAATTCATAGGGTACGCGACCAGCGCTCCCTATGGAAGTAGCCCCAGAGTGTCTGTTTGAGTTGTAGACTCGAGCAAAGACTTTTTAGTTCAGTTGTTTTTTTATCTTTGGGTCCGAAGGACACAATTTTTTCGAATGCTTGATCAATCCTCCCTATGGGAGTAGCCCCCGAGTCCATAGTCGAGTCGTAAACTCGACGTGTGACTCAAAGATAGTTGAGAGTTAAAGTTCCTTAATCATTTCTCAGGTACGTGGCCAGCGCTCCTGATAGGAGTAGCCCCCGAATATTTGTTCGAATTGTAGATTCGAGGAAGTACTTGTTTGATCAGTCAAAAAAATTCTAGTCGTTGCTAGGCTGCTTGATGACGTCAGTGCTGACGATCGATGACCTCAACCGTCTGCGGCGCTAGAGGTGACGTAACAGGATGAACGTGGGTCCCACTTTCTGACTTGGAGTTGACTAGTCATGCGCGACGTGGCGAGAATTACGGCAACTCCTCGGTTTCTGTGCGTAGTGGACGGCGTGCGGGCGACGGTTCGCTGATGTGTTGACACGTGGACGGTTGGATATGTCCCTGGTGTTAGGGCTTCTGGATGAACGGCTCCTAGTCATCGTCTTCATTCTTATAACCGTGGGGAAAACAGTGATTTGTTTTCACCCTTTGCCATTTGCTTTCTCCGCTGATTCCATTTTCACGAGCTCTTCCTCGCGCGCACTGAATGTTATCCGATCCTTTCCCTTCCCGTTTCTGCGCGCGCATCGCCGTCGTCGATGCTCCACCATGGTTAAGTCGAAGAAGGCCTCTGCTGGAGCGGGCTCTAGCGCCACTGCCGTCGGCAAGAAAGGTGCCACCGCTGCTCGCACCACTGATGGCGGGTGGAGGCGCACAGATACGCGCGAGGGTGACCTGCGCAAGCTGCGCGATGTGGGTTTAATCCCACGGGACAAGGAGGACGTCAAGATCCTCGGCGATGAGGTAATTCCCCGTCCATCCTCAGGGTTTCGGGTGATGTTTTTCGCTTTCATTCTTCGCGGTTTGTCGCTCTCTGTCCACAACTTTCTTCGTGGACTCTTGTTTTTCTATGGCATCCAACTCCACCATCTTTCGCCCAATTCTCTTCTCCACATCGCCTGCTTCATTACCTTTTGTGAGTGCTGGCTCGGTATCGAGCCACACTTTGGCCTCTTTCGGAAGCTCTATTCCGTGAAGAGGCAATCCGGCACCGACGGGGTCTACCCACTTGTCGGCTGTGTCACTTCCATCCGATCTACTTTTCTTTTCTTTTCCTTTTCTATGTCTGAGTCCGTCCAATACTGGCGGAAGAAGTGGTTTTATATCCGCGACTCCACAGTGGACGGGCAAGACTTTGGACTTGCTCCCTTCGAATACTCCCAGGAGATTGTCCCGAAGCATTCCTGGAAGAACCACATCCTAGAGGGCGAGGTGGCGGATGTGGAGGAGCTCTACCGTCAGGTGGAGGCGCTCCAGATGGAGCCTGGGAAGGAGGTCAACGGTGTGGATATCATCCGCACCTTCCTCAAACATCGGGTGCAGCCGCTCCAAGGGAGGGCGCATCCGATGTTCCTTTATAATGGCCGCAACGACCCGACGAGGGTCTCGGCCGAGGAGTTATCCCGAGGCGACCTCGACAGAGTTCTTCGGCCGCTGCTGATGTACAAGTCCGAGGAGAACCTTCCGGGGAAGTCGTTGACGCCCCCCTTCAGTGCCACGAAACCAGTTCCGCAGGTGTATATTTGCGACATGCGCGTTGCGCCTTTTTTCGACTGCTTTTGCTTTTGATTGTTTGTACTAATTGATATCTTTGATGGCTTTGGTGTGCAGGAGCTCAAAGTGGCTGGCATGGTGCCCCATTCCCCGAAAAGTTTCCGGTTGTGCCGGACAACGAAGTTGTGGACTCCGAGTCTGAGCTTCCACCGGCGCAGTCGCCAACTCATGAAGCCCCTGAGGTGAGCGAGGGGCTGACCCGAAAGCGAGCACGGAGTCCGAGCGAGTCTTCGGATGCTTCGACTTTGCCAACGCCTAGGGACCCATCCTTTCTTATGCGCCATGGCAAGGATGACGGCGCTTCTTCCGCACCGTTCCCGGTTGTGCCTCTGCGGGCAGTGGCACCGCAGCCGCCAGCTAAGAAGAAGAAGGATAAGGCACCGCCCGTCTTCAATTTGAGTGACATTGACTCGTAAGTAGCTTCAGATGCTTTTACTCTGTATCGTGCATGTGCAACTGTTCTTTTTGTCTTGATCAATATTTTTCCTTGCAGCCACTCCTCGGAGAGTTCTCTTAGTGAGAGCGCTCAGGAGGTCGTAGGGGAGTCAAAGCCGACGGCCCCTCCCTCTCAGACAGTGGCCAACTCTTGGGGCGATGCTCCGAACCCCTCTCCACGGGAGTCTCGAGTAGTCGTTACTCGAAAGACTGCACCTGGACCTTTGGAGTCTCCGTCTAAGCACGTAAGTAACTTACACCTCTTGGCTTTTTAGGGGGAGCCCTCGAGTCCCTTTTCGGTTGACCTGTTGGTCGAATTTTTTCGCTCTTGCGGGGCGTAGCCCCCAAGCCCTCTGTGATGCTTTTTTTTTCACAGCCCTTTGCATGCAGTGCGAACCTTCTTGTGCAGCAGCATCTGGCACTAGAAGCCAGCATGAAGCAGCAACAAGGTTCTATACCTTTGCTCATTTATGTTTAGTTTCGTCTATCACATGGATGATCTTTCTGTTGCTCATGTGCTTATTTGTTTACAGATGAGAATAATGCATCCCTTTTCCAGCTAGATGCTCTCAAAAAGAGCCTCGGTCGAGCGGAGAAGAAGGTCGAAGATGCTGTGGAGGCGAAGGAGCGCCTGCAAAAGGAGTTGGCTGATGATGCTGAGGCTAAGGAGCGCATGCAGCGGGAGGCTTCTGATCGCGAAGAGCAGCTCGCAACTGTTGCGGCTGCGCGCGAGAAGGAGGTGGCTGAGAAGCTGATGGCTATGGCCAAGGCTTTCTCTGGTGAGTATCTTGTGTTGGATTTGATCTTTGAATTTTCGGTCGCTCCTTGTCGCGCTCTTATTCAACTCTTTTGTTTCTTATTTCCTCAGATGCTTCAGGCATCACGTTCGATCACGGTGCGCTGGAGCATGTGTTGGGGATATGCTATATGGGTATCCTCATAGCATGTCTCCTATCCGGATAACCCGGGTGGCCCACAGTTGGTAGCATGGCCCATGGCCTGCTGGGCGGCCCAGTTAGATGGATCCTGAAGGGAGGCCCATGCCGGATAAAGGAAGGCTACGGAGGAGTCACCGATGTACCCGGAGCCTTGGAGTGCAAGACACGCTAGACTAGTAGTAAGCAGTGTAGGACTCTGTAACCTGTCCGGCTAGGACTTTTCCCTGTAACCCTAGGACCTGGCGACTATATAAGTCGCGCCTATGGGAGCCTTTATGTGGCATCCCGCCAAAACCACTACTAGAAAATCGCGTTGAATTTGTGCATTGCATCGTCATCATCATATGTTGTTTGTCTAAAACTATTTTCGCAAACCCGTTATGTCTTCTAAAACGCCCCATCTTTATTCAAACACCAAAACCGGGTCTCCGGATTATTTTGTTTTGTCCGCTATCGGATTGCAGAGGCTATGTTTTAATCAAATAAAAAAATATATATTATTTTTAGCGGGGCAGTCGAACGGGCCAGATAGACCCGAACGACCACCCCGGTTCAAAACGGTCCACCCTTAATCCTTTTTACACCCACCTAACCTACCCATCCCTCTGGCCACATCACCCCGGCCAACCCGTCAAGCGCCACCTCGCCTCCCTCTCCTCACCCAATCCTATCCGCCACCTAGACCCACACCACACAACACACACCACACAACACCCACCATACAACCACACCAGACTCACCCCACACCGGATCCCCCTGGCCACACCCGATCCCACCTCCAATGGGTCCCACTGCCCACTGCCCCGCGACCTCGCTCTCTCTCCTTTCTCCTCTCTCTCCCCCGTCCTCTTCCACCTCCCACCGACGCGCCCGCCCCCTTCTCCCCTCCGGCGACCGCCCTCCTCGCCGGCTCCTCCCGAGCGCCTCCCTCCGGCGGCCGCCCTCCTCCTCCCCCGTCTGCCTTTCCCCACCACCGCACCTCGCCTCGCATCCCGCTCGTCATGGCCTCCACCCTCGGCCCATGACCGCCTCGTCTCTCCTCCTCCTCCCGCCCACCTCGTCCTCCCGCGCGCCGCCCTCGTCGGCCTCGCCTCCGTCGAGCCGCGCTCGCCGCCTCCTCCGCCTCGAGCCTCGCCGCGCGGGTCCCGTCCGCCGCCTGCGCCCTTCAACCTCTCCTGCTTGCGCCCTGGCCCGGCCCGTCGCTTCGTCGCCCAGCCGCCTGCCTCACCTGCCTCCCATCTCGCCTTCGGCCTCGCCGCTCTCGCCTCGCGCTGCCGCCTTCAACCTCGGCGCCGCCCTCCGCGTGCTCGAGCAGCCGCCTCCAGCGCCCGGTCCGGCGTCGCCGCCGCCCGGCGGCCAGGCCCCGCCAGTGCGACCCTCCGTCCTCCCTCGGCCTCGCCCGCGCTCGCCGCCCCGTCTCCTCCTCCGTCGGCCTCGTCTGCGCCTCTCGCCCGCCATCACCGCCGTCGTCTCCCGCATCCTCGAGCGCGCCCGTGGCCACCGTCGCCCTCACCGCCAAGCTCCTCGCCGCCCGGTCCGTGCCCAAGCTCGCTGCCATCCTTCGTATGAGGCCGCATGTCCTCTGCATGCATGCTGCTGCTGCCGTGGCGTTTTGGTGCTAGTTCAGGGTACCTCTAGTACCAGCGGGTTTGCTCCATGTGTCATGTTTTGGTGCTGGTCAGTAGAAGGACCGACAGGATCTCCAACACGGCCGCTAGTAACCTCATCGTGGAACGCCAAGCTCTCCTCGGGGACCCGAGAACGCTCCCGGATACACCGAGTTCTCCATCGAGGACACCAAGACCGTCGACATGAAACCAAATGACGTCAAGCACTTCGCCGCGGAACGCCAAGTACTTCACCCCGGACATCGAGACCCTGAACGACAAGTACTCCTTCCCGGATGCGATGCCGAGAACCCGGATGCCAAGGACGTCGACACGGATACGACAAGTACTTCCTCGAGAACGCTAAGTTCTTCTTCCCGAACGACAAGACCGACACGAGTCGAAAACCGGGGAACCATGCAAGACCACGGCGCCGGAACCGGAAACCGAACCTCGACACGCCAAGTTCGCCGAGACCCCGAACCCGGGGGCCTTCGACACGGAACGCCCAGATCTACTCCGTTATCCGAGAACGAACCCTGAGGCCGAACCCCGAACCCCGGAACCCCAAGCTCGTCGAACCCTCTAAAGTGTGAACCCCTTCCCGAAACCCTATTTTATAATATAATAAAACTTGTTGCATATTAGATTGTCATACTCGCATGCATATTGTCATGTGGTTGGGGGCACTACGCCGATTCACCTTATAATCAAATATGGGGCCCATATGCGGGCAAATCTAGTCTTATATTGGCCCCATTTAAATTTGTGTATCGAACCGATGCTATCTTTTGCCTTGTTAAGACAACATTTAAATTGCGGGGTAGTTAAATAACTTGAACCGTTTAATTAAATGTCGGGACCCCGGTTCCGCTTAATATTGCCTAATTGCATCGCCCCTTGCCATGCCATACATCATACATGCATCATGCTCGATCTTTTGCCGTAGTATTAAATAGTGCATCCGGTGTTTCTTCTAGTGTTTTGCTTCTTCGCGGATAAGGCCGTTGAGTTGATGTGAGCTTCGCCCCGATCTTCGGATGAACCTTCGGCAATGTTTTTCAGGCGAGCACCTCCCTCCTTTCTACCTATCTTACTTTTATAGTATTTATTTCCCTCCTGTTGATCTATTGCTATCTGTGTTGCGATGCTCTAGTTTTCGTGCCCGTGATATCCCTTGCAGACTCATATTGCCTTGGACACATCCTATTACCTGTTGTTTGGTAGATAGTTGGACTGCTGCGTCGTAGTCGCTTGCTCAAGTGCTGCTATGCGTGTCGTCAAGTACCACAGTTGTTGGAGTATTGCCGCTGCTCGATGTTGGAGATGATCTTGGCTATATTTATCGTTAACTTTAATTACTGTTTAATAACTAAAATTGAAGTAGGTAAGCGAGCAGTGGGCAATAGATGTTATTTGGTTGTTAATCATCCACTTGTGTCCGTGGGACCCCGAGTACTTGATACTGTTCCTTGAATATTCGCTATCCACATCCGGAGGCTTATGGACCCCCCGAGCGAGCTTGATTCATTCTTATTTCTTGGGGCCACAAACTAGTTTGAGGTTTTATTTACTATCCTGTACTTATGCCATGCTTTACTGCTTTATTTAAATTGTGCGATGGATAGCACACTGTATTGTTTAGGTAAGCGGAGTGTTTTCGCGATGTCGACAAGCCCAGTATTGGGTTCCCAATGCTCACACCATTGGCGCAAACCTTGAGTCCGCCGAGTCGGCTAGCTTCGCTTGGGTCTACTCAATGGGGTGGCCCCCTGAAATATTTCTCAATCTGTGATCGCTTTGTCGTGACTGCCTCGTTGGGTTTTGATTTGGTTTTTCCGAGGCATATCGAGTGTGTGTTGCTATTTGTGCACCCCGGCCGGGTTAAAACTTTCTGAAAGCCGTATCCGCGGTTATGGACGACTTGGAGCACAGTATCTCGATCATAGACAACTATAACTAAAGTTTATTGCTATAAATTTGACTTTATAATGACTAGTAATCAGCTTCACTATAATGGAATGGCTAAATAAAACTGCCAACAATTGCTTGTTTGGGTGTCGCTTGCGACCATTGTATCTGACTAGTAAGTATTTCAACTACAACGGAATGGCTAAATAAAAGTACCAACAAGCTGGGTTTTGGGTTTATCTCATGCTATCTGCACGATTAGTAATTGTTGCAACTATAACGGAATGGTTAACTAAAAGTGCCCATCGCTTATTTTATCGGGATGACTATCTACACGACTAGTAATTGCTGCAACGATAATCGAATAAATAAACCGCCAACCGTGGTGAGTTCCTCGGTTGACTTCCTTGTTTGGTCTCGAGGGGGAATACCAGGATGGGATTGTTTGGTGTTAGTATCAGGCTGGTTCCGGATAGGTCTTTCTTACCCCTCTCTGATAGCCGCCAGTTGTATCGATTCCCTATAGGTTGTTTAGTGCATGCTGCCGCCGCTTCACCACCATACCTATGTAGGCGAGGACCGAATTCTAGACTCGCCGTGTCTTGGCCTCGATCTTGGCCTCTTTTTTTCCTTTGCCCTTGTCGGCACCTTTTGTTTAAGCAGGTTTTGAGATCGACGTCGTTAGCGAGGTTACCCTTCCGCTTGGCTCGGGCAGGGTTATGGACGCCATTGGTTATTCTTCAGGGCTCTTAGCCCCATTTGCATCTTGTCCGTAGTCGGACGCCCTAGCATTTTGAAGGTGATTTGGATCTTTGTATATTATTTCTGTATTCTTGACTCTTTGAGTCGCTGTTATATATATATCTGTTCTGTGGGTCCCATCGAGGGCTGTTGTGTAATGTTATTACTTCGTTTTCCACCCGCACGAAAGTGCCTGGTGGGCACCTTTGAATCGTTTCTATGCGGGTTTGGCGGGTTTTGCTAAAACTTGCATAGGTCCGATTCTGAGGGTGTTAGGCACGATCTCAGACAATATAGTGTCGACTATGACGCACCTCGCACAACGAACCAATCCCTATAACTCGGCGTATTGCCCTTATAGTGATTTATCGCTGGAGTAGGATTCCGCCACCGTTGTGGGATCTGAACCTAGGCAAGCTATGTAACCTCGTACCCGTCAACCGTCCGTCTTCCACCACGTCTCTAAACACGCACTATGAGGAACCCTCCATGGCATACTCGTCGGCAATACCACGACAGTTGGCGCCCACCGTGGGGCAAGAGGCGCTTCTGGCTCTTCAGCGGGCGAGGACCAAGATCTTCGCGGGAATCGGCAAAACCGTAGCCATCGGTCGTGTTATCTTCTCCGGCAACGTTCTGATCGTCCCTCCCGACGAGTTTTGGATCCCGGCAAAGACAAACCCTACACGATGCTCGATCGTCCCCATCGGAGACATCCACCTCTTCATCGGCGAAACCGACTCGGGCACTAGTTCCCTAGGAGTCAGAGGAGCATCAAGACCCGCACAGATCGCCTATAGGCAGGATACGTTCGCGGAAGGATCGATGTCGGATCTCTCCTCGGAGTTTGCTGGCAAAGATTGGAAAAATTTAAGGCCCACCCAAACCGTCCTTGTGCAGGACATAATGGTGGAAGATCGCTGTAAGTCCGTCGGCTTCGTCTGCGTGTCTGGACAACAGATATCCAAGTTCGTCGGTGTGGTTACCATCTTCGATCTGGCGCGTTGCGTTTAGAGAGAGGGTGAAAACCCTCGCAATTTCCTTGCCAGGTGGCTCCGTATACGGGCCGATCTGGCGCATTACCCCAATGATGATGCCATGTATCACTTTGTGGAAGGGCTAGACCAAGGTACGCTTCTCCGGCATTCGCTAAGGCGGCAGCAGGCTTCAGGACGCCTCACCTTCGAAAGCATGGTGAACATTGTCAACAACTACGTGGAGGCCGAGGAGGCAGCTCAGACAGCCCTTGCGCTCATTGACGGAGCCCCTCCGATTCAGCCACTGCCACCACCGCATCCCGCCGCCATCGCCGCAGCTGCACCACCGCCTCCAGTCATCATCGCAGCTGATGCACCTCCACCCACCATCATCGAGGAAGCCCCGGCACCCTCCGACTCCGTGATTGACGCGCTCTACACCGACTTCAGTGCAGATTCGGAGGAGATAGATTTCAGCCCAGAGGAGCTAGACTCTGCCATGCGGGAGATGGAGGAGGATTACAAGCGCGACGAGCAGGCCAACAACACCGTCACGTCCCGAGAGGTGTTTGTCACCATTGGGATGGCGATGGATGAAGATCAACCCGAAAGAGCTCCGCCTACAACGCTGGACAATGGGAAGGGACCACCTGTTTCTGCCGACAATGATCGCGCAAAGGACATGCCCCCTCCGCCTAACCCAGTGCAACAGCCGCAGGAACTCGACACTAGACCGAGCAACAACAACACCGCAAACCTGCCGCCTCTGGCATCTACGTCTGCTGCCGCCCAAGTTACTCCAGCTGATAGAGTGATATACGACAATATCCTCGTCGAGCCTATGACCGTGGCTCATATTCGCAATGTAGTCCAGCTTGACGAGAAGCGCCAGCAGCTGCTAGAGGAAGTGCAGGCCATCGCGGAGCAAGGCGCAAAGCTAGATCGAGATCTGGCCAACGCGCAGAAGTCAATAGAGAAAGCTAGAGCAATGGAGGTCGAGTACAAGACTCTGCTGTAGCAGCAGAAGACCAAGAAAGCTCCGGCTTGCATCATCAACGATCCTGGTGTGCGGCGAAACCTAGGATAGGCTCCCCCGAAGCCGGCACAGTCCAAGCCATACATTGACAGTGAAGGCAGGCAGGTGATGCCCACTCCTCTCCTCAACCTCGCCGTCGCCAAGACCCTTCTGGAGCAGGATAGATCACTCGAAGCAGTGGACCAGGTCTATGACCTAGTGGCCAAGGCGGTGAAACAGCAAGAAAAGGCCACCTCTCAGAGGCTGGAGTCTGACCCAGCGTTTTGCCAGTCTAGCCAACATAAGCCGCCAAGGGACAGATCTCCCCTTGATGTCAGGTCTCAGACGGGTTCATCAGAACAAAGACGGAGGGATGCACGCAACAGGAAGGACGCTATCCCCATATCCTCCGACCACGGAGGTAAGGCCCAACCTCGTTGCCCATCGCCACCGCCCCATTCACCCCGACATCACGAAGACACCAAGGCTCACCGTCGTACGGATATGCCTCCGCCAAGGCAGAGCGGCATTGTCATCCGCGACAACATGAAGCAGACCCGTCATGATGGAGAGCGCAACCAAGGACACAAGAGCAGGTCGCGCCATGACCCTCCGTGTCCGACAAGCAACCGCGCCAAGCGTGAGGCGTCACAGGAGGGTAACGGCAAGAAATGTAACCCACCGCCACCTCCGCCTCCGTCACCACCTAGCAGCCACCATGGCGGAGGAGGCCCGTGTTGTTCACGTAGCCCATCCCCTGATGGCAAGAAGAAGAAGAAAAGAAGCCCGGAGCCATACGATGCACATTCGCGCCTGGACAAGATCCACAAGGCCCGGGAAGGACCATACCTGGGACCACGTTGCTTTGGACCTGTGATACGGTCCACAACTTACCCCAAAGGTTTCCGGATTGACAAGACCATCAAGCCCTATGACGGCACCGCCAAGCCAGCTACATGGTTGTAGGACTACGACAACGCGGTGGAGATCGCCGGGGGTAACCCCAATGTTGCCGTCAAGTACCTCCCATTGATGTTGGCAGGGCACGACCCGTCAATGGATTGATGACTTGCCGGAGAGATCTATCTGCAATTGGTTGGACATGCAAGAAGCATTCACCAAGATTTCCGACTCTGCCCCAGCATTCAAGGCCGCCATCGAGACCAAGCCGGTGGAACTTGTGGTAGGCGATGCCTCCAAGACCACCACCATTGGGACGAACCTGGACCCTAAATAGGAAAGCGCGCTCGTCGAGTTCCTCCATGAGAATAGGGACATCTTTGCCTGGCAACCTGCCGACATGAAAGGTGTACCTAGGGAACTTGCCGAGCACAGCTTGAATATTGATCCAAAATGTAAACCAGTGAAACAACCTCTATGAAGCTTTGGAGACGAGAAGAGACGCGCCATAGGCAAAGAGATAGCTAGGTTACTTAAGGCTAGTTTTATCTGAGAAGTCCTTCACACCCAATGGGTGGACAATCCTGTACTTGTCCCCAAAAAGGGAACCAAAGAATTAAGAATGTGCGTTGATTACACCGGCTTGAACAAAGCATGCCCCAAAGATCTGTTTGCTTTGCCTCGCATTAACCAAGTCATTGACTCGACGGCTGGCTTGGAGCTTTTGTGTTTTCTCGATGCATACTCAGGATACCACCAGATCAATATGAGGAAGTCAGACCAATTGGCCACTTCGTTCACTACACCCTATGGCACGTTTTGCTATGTCATGATGCCCTTTGGGTTAAAAAACGCAGGTGCTACATACCAGCGGACAATGCAATGTTGCCTACACGACCAAATTGGTTGGAACGTTCACACCTATGTGGAAGATATAGCGGTGATGTCTAAAAAATCAAACGACTTAATCTCTGACTTAAAAGAAACCTTTGATAATCTCCGGAAATACAACATGATGCTTAACCCTAAGAAGTGCGTCTTCGGGGTTCCAGCCGGCAAATTGTTGGGCTTCATTGTTTCCCAGCGTGGAATCGAGGTCAACCCGGAGAAAATCAAGGCCATCTTAAACATAAACCATCCGACATGCATAAAGGACATACAACGACTAACAGGTTGTGTTGCAGTCGTTAGTCGGTTTGTCAGCCGACTTGGAGAGAAGGCTCTGCCGCTGTACAAGTTGCTAAAGAAGGCGGACAAATTCACGTGGACGGACGAGGCAGATGCAACATTGAAGCAGCTCAAGGAGATTCTTTCTTCAGCGCCTATCCTTGCATCACCCAAACCTGGAGAGCCCATGTTAATATACATGGCGGCCACCAACTGGGTAATCAACATCGTCTTCGTGGTAGAGCGGAAGGAACCAGGGCATGAGCACGGAGTTCAACAACCAGATTACTATGTAAGCGAGGTCTTGATTGAGTCTAAGCAGCATTACCTACACTACGAAAAGATAGCCTATGGAGTTTTCCTCGCTTCTCGGAAGTTGAGACACTATTTCCAGGAGCACCCTATCACAGTGGTGAGCAAGACTCCACTGTCCGACATTATCTACAACAACGACGCTACAGGAAGGGTCGCGAAGTGGCGCATTGAACTTGCCGCCTTCGAGATCACCTACAAGAGACGCGACGCTATCAAGTCACAAGCGTTGGCGGATTTTATCGCAGATTGGACGGAGATGCCGGAGCCAGAATATTGAGTGATGCACTTTGACGGATCAAAGCTACTCACTGGATCGGGGGCTGGTGTACTGCTACAGTCACCAGCTGGAGACAAGCTACACTATGTTCTGCAGATCCACTTCGAGGCTACGAACAACATGGCGGAGTATGAAGCACTCATTCACGGACTACGCGTAGCCAAGGACATTGGCATCAAGCACATAGTTTGCTGTGGAGATTCCGACTTGGTTGCCCAGCAGGTGGCTGGCACCTGGAATGCGCAGAACCCTATGATGGCGGCATATCGAGACGAAGTGGACGAGATAGCCAAGAGCTTCTTGGGTTACGAAGTCAAGTATGTACCTAGGGAGCAAAACGAGGCGGATGATCTGCTGTCTAAGCTAGGATCACGGCGCAAACGAATTCTGCCTGGAGTTTTCCTGGAGCATCTACGGACACCATCCGTGAAGGGAGCAGACATCGACAACCCGGATAGAGTTGACTCTTTCGTTCACATGGTGACAAAGGTTCCTCCGGCTTGGAAAAAACCGTTCATGGAGTATCTCGAACACGGAACTTTGCCCGATGACGAGGTCGAAAGACGGCAAATAGTACGTCGAGCAAAGGGCTATACCATAATCAATGGACAGCCTACAAAATAAGCACCACTGGTGTATACCTTAAGTGTGTTTCTCAGCAAGAAGATATTGAAATCCTACGAGAAATCCATCTTGGAGATTGCGGGCATCATGCTGATCCCTGATCGTTGGTCGCTAAAGCTTTCCGGCAAGGATTCTACTGGCTGACCGCGAAGGCGGACGCCGACAAGTTGGTTGAGACATGCATGGGATGCTAGTACTATGCCCGACAACCACATGTTCCTACTGAAGAATTGCAAACAATACCAATAACTTGGCCGTTTGCAGTCTGGGGGCTGGACATGGTTGGTCCGTTGTAGACGACACCATGTGGGTTTACGCATATGCTAGTAGCAGTTGATAAATTCACCAAATGGATAGAAGCTAAACCCATTAGAAAGCTCGATGGGGCAACTGCCCTTAGGTTTGTCCGGGATCTAGTGGTGAGATTTGGTCTCCCACATAGTATTATCACTGAAAACGGCAGCAACTTATCACTTGGAGAAGTGGAAGCTTAGTGTTGGGAGAAGGGCATCCGACTTGACCTTGCATCTGTGGCACATCCATAGTCCAATGGTCAGGTTGAGCGAGCCAATGGATTAATTCTGCAGGGAATCAAGCCACGTCTTGAGGTACCGCTACATAGAGCAGCTAGAGCCTGGGCGGAAGAATTGCCATCTGTGTTGTGGATTTTACAAATTACACCCAATAGATCCACCGGCTACACCCCTTACTTCATGGTATATGGAGCAGAAGCCATCCTGCCTTCCGACATCCTTCACGATGCACCAAGAGTTGCCGCCTACGACGATGATGACGCTGAAGAATCCAGACGCCTAGATATGGACCTTCTCGAGGAGGAGCGCATATTGGCATGCCAAAGATCCGCCATCTACCAGCAGAAGCTACACAGCTACCATAGTCTCCGTGTTTGGCATCGCTCATTTAAAGAGGGGGATCTAGTGCTCCGACTTAAGTAGAAGAAGTCACACAAATTATCCCCGCCATGGGAATGACCGTTCATCATAAGCAAGGCGTTACTCAATGGGTCTTACTACCTCATTTACTAGCGTGAGCTGAAGGATAGACCCAACAAGGATCATAAGCGTAAGCGACATGACCCGTATGATGAATACCCGGAGCTTGATCGGCCATGGAACATAGCACCGCTACGTCCTTTCTACACTTAGCATTTTTTTATCTATTGTGTATCTCTTATATGATCAATGAAATTAAGCTCTTTGGTTCACTCATATTTCTTAGTCTTTTACCTCCTTTAATGTTCATTTTTGGATCGTATAAAACCTTTATGCACAAGCTTTGCGATTGCACTTGTGAAAATTCCGCCTACGGGTGTTAGCTTAAGTTTTCTGGTCTACACGTTCTTTGTTGTTTTTATGTGGATTCTAGAGTAGTGACTTTTGGCACTTATTGTTGACGATTTTGTGTTTAGGTTATTGACGGTGCCATTGGGCATCATCGCCTGAGCACATAGTTCCGACAACGAGTCTTCCGACTCACGAAAAGTCAAGCATAAAAACAAGAGTAATGGATAAGCCAACACTTGCTTAAAAAATATATACATGCTGGAACCAGTTCTTGAGTAGCAGGAAAAAACAACCATTGTTTTCCGCCTTAAGTTAACACATAGTTTTTTTCGTATACAAATCACAGATGAAACAAATATTACATATTGTTTTTCATTCCTCTGGCGCAGGCGACTTGGACAAAGCATCATCAGCAGCAGGAGAATCACCCTCCTCGAAGTCGGCAGTGTTGAGGGACTTGGAGGAGCTTTGGTTGCCGCCGTCAACAGTTTTCATGGGCACAAAGACGTTAAGGTCGACCAACTCGGTGACTCTGGTGTCAAAACCCGCGAGCGACGCCAAGATAGCTTCGTGATCTATCTTTTGGCCTTCGTCGTCTACGTCGGGGATACCGGAGGTCACCGTGTCGATATCGGTGTCTTTGTAGTGTGCCTTGACCATTGACAGTGCCATCCTCGCGCCAGCCCGTGTACATGAAGCTTTCCAACTTGCAGTACACTCGGGGGCTCGGCGCAAGATCTCCGAGAACTTTGCCATGGAATCCACCGCTTTGATGTTGATCTGGAGGTGCTTGGCTATCTCCTTAGCTTGCGTGATGGCAGTGTTGATAAAGTTGCCGGCAAGGACCATGCATTCCTTTGGCGGAGGAGGCGACTGGGTCAACCCAATAGGAGCTGCAAATTTCCGACAAAGGAGCGCATGAGGTCAAATAACACAAAAGTTCAGAGTATCTAGCTTACAGAAGTACAAGGCGGAGAATCATTTACTGAAGATGCTAATCTCGGCCTGCTGGAGAGTTTCTGCCATGGAGTCCCGTTCTTGTCGGAGGATCTTGTACGCTTCAAGATGTCGCTGATTTTGCTCATCGGCAGCTTTCTTCTGATCTTTCAGGATCGTGATTTCCTCCTTTAAGCGTTTCATCTCCCTGTTTGCGGAGTCTTGCAGGACTTTCATGGAGTCTTCATGCATCTTCAGCATATCCTTTCTCTCCTGCTTAAGGATCTTGTTTTCGCTATCCAGCTGCTGAATATGCTTGGATTGCTCAACAATATCCTTAGCCTTGGAAATGGCTTCTGTAAGTTAGAAAAAGAACAGAGCATAGTGAGTACACGGAGAATGTTGGCACAAGACCAAGTCGGAATACGAAAAAGAAAGGAAAAATAGACGCTTGCTCTTGGTGATTTGTTCCTTCAAGAAGGCAGTTTTACCATTTTCGGCTTCCAAGTCCGCGCGCATCTTCTGGTACTTCTCGTTGGCCACGGCCCTCTGAGCATTCTCATTATGTGGAAAGGAAAAATTTAATGATGTTTAGTCTACTTGGAGCATCTAGTCGGATAAATATCCACCTAGAGGCTTGGGGGCTACAGTATAAAGTTTTTAAACTCAGTCATATGCTTAGTCTTTCTTTAAGAATCTAGCCGGAACTAATTCAGTTACAACTAGAAGCTTGGGGGCTACAGTATTGAAATTTACAAACACTGCGTATGCTACTCTTAAAGCATCTAGTCGGAATAACTCATTCAAACTATATGCTTGGGGGCTACAGTGAGAAGTTTTCTAGCTTAGTCACTCTTAGAGCATTTAGATGCAAAGACCTATGGTTTTCCGTCTAAATCCTCGGGGGCTACAGTGGGATACTCATATGAAATACAAAAGGCAAATAAAACTTACAAGTGCGATGATCTTGAGGTTTGTAGCGCTCTTAGCAAGCAACTTGCCAAAGGACAAGCTATTTCCTTGCAAGATTTTTGCTTGCCGGAGAAGCTCCTCAAGATCGCATGTTGGAGATGTCAGTATCACAACAGGAATCAAAGCGGAGCTACCCGGCGTAAGTACCGGGTAAACTATCTTCGGGAACTCGATGGATTTCTTAGGTGCGGAGGCGCCGCCTTCGGCAGACGTACCACTCTCCACCGCCGCCTTACCGCTACCGATGGCATCCTTAGTCGGAGCTTCAGCCATTTGGGTTGCGTCACTTTCTTGCGTTGCCTGTTCACCGACAACGGCAAGCTCCGCGGAGGCACCTGAGTCCACTTCCATGGCGGAAGGGCCAGCTGCATCTTTGGCCTGTGAGCTTGTCGGAGCAGGCGTAGGTTGGACGCTAGGAGTTACAGGGGCAATGGCGGGAGATGTGTGGGGAGAAACGTCACGATGCAACATATCCTTAATATTTCTAGAAGCCCCCAAAGTTTTGGAGGTCTTCTTCAAACTAGTAGTGGCCTTCTTCCTGAAACGTGCGAAAAGTATAAGTACAGGAATAAGACAAGCAATGGACAATGTCGGAGAGAAAGAAGCTTACACAAGAGGGGGTGATTTGGCAAAGGGGATCCCATTAATCTTTCTTTTCTCCGCCTCTAGGGCGGCGGTAGTCTTCTTGGAGGCTCCACCCTCTGTCTTCTTCTTCTTGCCTCCGTCGGTAGTGCCAGAGGTGGAGCTCTTCCGCTTTCGCGCCAAAGGGACATTGTCGTCGGACACGACAGTGACTTCCTTCATCTTTGGATCATAGATTTGGACAGCCATGCTATCCTCCTCTAGATTGCTAAGCTGTTAAGTGAAAACCCAAAGTGTTAGATGAGATGGTAATGGCTAGACGGAAGAACTGGAGCATATGTCATACACGGAAAATAAACAGGTACCTTTGGGCACTTGCCCTCCTCGAACATGTCGTAGGTGATGGTGAAGCCACGCTTCCTATCCTTCACCTTGACGATGTCCTTGAGGCGGAGCTTGACGGACTCGCTGGAGAAGTTGTCCTCGGAGATGCGGAGGCTATCCTTCCTCTCCTTGGTATACTCATGCATCTACTTCGAGCGGTGCTACAAAGGCTGGATCCGCCTGATGAACCAGCACATGGCCAGGTCCAATCCGGTCAGACCCGTCTCTACGAACCACTCTATCCGCCTTATAGCGCGGTAAGCATCGATGTCAGAGGGAAGGGAGGCCTAGGATCTCCATGTTGAGGCTTCGGCGGCGGCTCCATCGACGAAGTCCGGATACGTCGCTTCTCGGCCAACCAGAGGGATATCTGGGCCATAGAAGTACGTCTGTTGACATTTCTTGCAGGACTCATGGCCGACGATGTCGGGGAACCGCCGGCCAGGCCAGATCTTAAAACTAATAGTCTCACAGTTCCTGAGCTCTTCCTTGCTGGCTCCGCCTTCCCGCTTGACGGTGAAAAAGTAGATAAAGAGATCTAGCCTAGGCCTAATCCCTAAGTAACCCTCACAAAGCGCCGCGTAGTTGCTAAGCGCGAGGATGCTATTGGGGGGAGGTTCTGAGGCTGTACTCGGTAATGGTTGAGGACAGCTAGGAAGAAATTGGAGATGGGCAGGGAGACGCCGCGTACCAGTTGGGCTTTGAGGTACACCTTCTCTCCGGCTTGGGGATAAGGAGTGACCTCGCTGGCTGGCGCCGCCCGCCAGGCGAGCCCCTCCGTTGCAGGGAGCCCCTCCGTTGCAGGGAGGTAGCCCTCGATGATCAGCTCCTTGATGTCGCGGTCCGTGATATCTGAACCGCGCCAGTCCCCCTTGTGGGATTCATATTCCTCCTCTAGCAGCTCCAGCGTCACTGGATTGTGGTCACCGCCGGTGGATTCGACCACTGCGGATTTGGGGATCACTAGGCCCTCTGGGGGCACGAGGACGGTGCTCGCCGGCTTCACCGCGGCATTGCTTGACGCTGTCATGGAAGGGGTGGAACTGCTGCTGGCCATTGGGGAGGTTACGGTGATGCTGAGAAATGTTGAGGGGTTAGGGTTTTTTGCTATGGTGCAGAGAGCTCAAGGAGGTGCTCGCAGGAGGAAGAAGACGATGCAGAAGGAGAATGAGGTGAAAAGTAAAATGTCCACCGCTATTACAATTTATAACCTCCGGGATTAATATTCGTGCAAGATGATGGAATGGTTGACGCGTGGACGATGTATGCAGAAACATGCGCGGAAATTTGGCCACGTTGCCAACCGTCGCCGCCAACGGTTCGTATCGCTCGTGCGGAAAAAACGGACATGATTGCGTTCTCTGCATGTGTGAGTTACGAGGCATTGCTGACCTACGTCTATGTCACCATAGTTGTCGCTGACAGATGAACCATCACATCGGAATATTCCGACATGGAAGGATCCAGTCCGGCTATGGAAGAGTACGATAGAAGATTCAAAAATTCTCCGACTTACAAATTGAAGACAGAGAAAACCTTGTAGGGTTCTTTGGGAGGACTACAAGATATTTCTTGACGATTTTCCGACATCCATCTAGACGGAGCATTCAACGTGAAGAGGCAAGAGGGCGCAAGATCTCGGAGTTCTCCGGGGGCTACTGTTGGGGATATGCTATATGGGTATCCTCATAGCATGTATCCTATCCGGATAACCCGGGTGGCCCACAGTTGGTAGCATGGCCCATGGCCTATTGGGCGGCCCAGTTAGATGGATCCAGAAGGGAGGCCCATGTCGAATAAAGGAAGGCTACGGAGGAGTCACCGACATACCTAGAACCTTGGAGTGCAAGACACGCTAGACTAGTAGTAAGCAGTGTAGGACTTTGTAACCTGTCCGGTTAGGACCTTCCCTGTAACCCTAGGACCTGGCGACTATAGAAGTCGGGCCTATGGGAGCCTTTAGGGCACGATCTTAGACAATCTAGTGTCGATTACGACGCACCTCGCACAACGAACCAATCCCTGTAACTCGGTGTATTGCCCTTATAGTGATTTATAGTAGGAGTAGGATTTTGCCACCGTTGTGGGATCTGAACCTGGCTAAGCTGTGTAACCTCGTACCTGTCAACCGTCTGCCTTCCCCCATGTCTCTAAACACGCACTATGAGGACCCCTCCATGGCGTACTCGTTGGCAATACCACGGCAGCATGGGAGTGCTTTGGATGATGCCACCGCAGCGATCGAAGATCACTGCGGCAGTGCTGCAAATTCTTTGGCGAAAGCCAAGGGGGTTCTCCGGCACTTCTACAAGGAGATCGTTCCAAAGGGCGCTGCTCTTGAGGATGTCGATGCTCTGGTGTATGCATTGTCGGAGGACGCCCCTGCGGCCTACAAGCGCAAGCAGAAGGGCATCAGCGCCTCCATGGGGTTGGCCATGGCCATGGCCCCAGGAGCGGAGCTGGATCTTCCGCATGTCACCTCCCAGATGACAACGGCGCCAGACGACTCAGAGGTAGCCTTTGCTCTTTTCACCTCCCGCTGTAAGTGTTATGGGCCAAGGCTCATTGACCTGTTGGCAGACTATGCTGCGAAGCAGCAGGGGGAGGTCAAGAGCAGGCACTCTGGCTCCAAGGCCACTCCGGATGCTGATGCCTAGGCTCTGGTGCTATAGTTTAGGATATTTTTATCTTCTTCCTCTTGTTGTAAGCTTTTGCTGATGAACAATTTATCCTTGTGCCATGCAGTGGCCATTAATGTATATAAGTTACTTTTTTGAGCTATCTTCAGAGATGTTTGTGATGTTACTTTTTCAGTGGCCATTAATGTATATAAGTTACTTTTTCGAGCTATTTCCTTGCTTGTTTGCCTTTAGGGTCCTTCGGGTGGTGGACCCGTTGGTACTTCGACTGCTCCAGATCCACGACCATCGTTGAATGATGCGTCACAGCTTGTTTTCCTTCGCGATCGCGTTCGTAGCTTGGAAAAGGAGATCCTTGGCGGTCTAGGCCACGCGGACGTGTGGAAGTTGAAGACTAAGCTGGCCACCGCCTGGGAGGAGTATATGATGGGGGGCTGCGGCAGTTGAGCAAGCAACTGCAATGTGAGTTCTCTTTGAGATGCTGCTCGTTTTCGGATGCGTCTTGTTTGCGTGTCACCTTACTCTGAGTTTCCTGCAGGTGCCAACCTTGTTTCGAGGGAGGAGAAGGAACGCGTTGCGGTTCGGATCAACTGCTTGACCCAACAGGACATGGAAGCTGGAGGCTTTTTCTGGATGGATCATGACCGGGACACCGTCCTTGTGACGGTGCAGGATTGTGTTCATTAGGTGTCGCGGGTCTGAGGCAGGTGAAGACTTCCCTTGCGTCGATTCTGTACGTCATGTTCCCTCTAGACGAGGCACCGTCCACCCATTGGGGTTTGTTGTCGAAGTTTCGAGACATGAGTCACGTGAGGGAGTTGGTGTGGCACCAGCTGGTGGCAGGGGTGAAAGCTGCCCTTTCGCTTGTTCGGCTGCATCGCCCTGATGTTGATCTCGCGGCAGTGGAAGCTGGGTCGCCCCTTCGATCATATGGTGGCCTCTAGGACATGCGCCCACATTATGCCACTGTTAGGAAGTATGCCAAAGAGATCATGGATATTTTTGAGCACCGGGCACACGTAATTCTTCAGAATAGATAGACCCTATAAAAAGATAGATGTAAAACTTGTATATATTCGAGTGGGCTTGTTATGCCCTTTTTCTGTAAATTTTGTTTGTGCTAGCACGTGGTGCCTTTGTTGTATGCATGTCCTTTTCGTTAGCCTGACGTGGTCAGCTACTCAGGTTACATGCATTATTCTCAATCGACGAAGTCGTGAGGTGAGACGGAGCCCCCGAGCGTGTTATAGCGAAACGTAATGCAAGGTAAAAGAAATTTTCGAGCGGGACACTTAGCTTTTATTCATATCGTAATCGAGGAGGTACATTGTTCGGTTGAGTAGCCTTATTGAAAGTAAAATGATAACTGGGGGTAGAAGCGTCGCAGATGCGCGACGTTCCAGGGGTTAGAGTATTCGACTCCTGACGCGATGTCCCTGAGGCGATAGGCGCCGCTTGGGATGACTTCTGTAATGATGTATGGTCCTTCCCAGGGTGACTCGAGCTTTTTCGGCCTCTCTTGTTTGAGTCGTAGGACGAGGTCTCCTTCGACGAAGGACCTTGGTCGCAGCCATCGGCTGTGGTAGTTGCGGAGGCTCTACTGGTAGACCGCTGAGCGAGCCGCGGCGATGTCGCGTGCCTCGTTGAGTGTGTCGAGGCGTCTTCGAGTGCGGCCGTCGATTTGCTTCGCTGTAGGCGACGACCCGTGGGGCCTTGTGGCGTACCTCAGCAGATAGTACGGCTTTGGCTCCGTGCACCATGAAGAAAGGTGTGAAGCCAGTTGCGCTGTTCCGCGTTGTCCGTAGTCTCTAGAGGACGGAGGGTAGCTCCTCTGCCCAGGCTCCCGCAAGCCGTTCGAGTGGGCTGAGTAGACGTTTCTTGATGCCTCCACCTATGAGGCCGTTGGCCTTTTCGACCTGCCCGTTGGTCTGCGGGTGCACCACCGAGGCGTATGATATGTTAATGCCAAGGCCCTCACAGAAGTCCTAGAATTCGTTCGAGATGAAGTTCGAGCCGTTGTCCGTGATGATGCTGTGCGACACGTCGAACCTGTAGACTATGGACTCGAATAACTTGACGGCCGTTTTCCCGCTTTATTTGGTGACGGGCATGGCCTCGATACACTTGGTGAATTTGTCGACGGCGACCAGGAGGAAGACGTAGCCTCCTGGCGAGGACTTTGGCTGTTTGTCGATCATGTCGAGGCCCCATTGGTAAAAGGGCCAGGCCAATGGTATGGGCCCGAGTTCCGATCCTGGTGCGTGTGGCTTGTCCGCGAACCTTTGGCAGCCGTTGCACCTTTGAATGATGTCCTTAGCATCATTCATGGCCGTTGGCCAGTAGAATCCAGCTCGCAGAGCTTTGGCGACGAGGGCACGGCTGCCTGCGTGGTGACCGCAGATGCCTTTGTGGATGTCTTGGAGGATGGTTTTGCCATCACCGATGGCGACACATCTTTGGAGCACACCCAAAATGTTGCGCTTGTACAACTTGCCATCGTGGAGAGTGAATGCTTTGGACCGGCGAGATATGTGCCGGGCATCTGCCGGGTCGTCAGGCAGTTCCTTGTTTAGTAGGTACCGAAGGTATGGATGTGTCCATGTCTCCTTGATCGCCAGGACCTGCATCAGGCTGATGAGCTCGGCCTCTGTGTCGAGCTTTTTGGGCCCTTCATGTCCTTCGGGTGGCATAGCCCCCGAGTTCTCTGCTTCTTCGGGTGATCCCTTGGGGAATTTTCTTTTGATAGAGGGTATGCAGATTTGTTCGAAGAACACACCTAGTGGCACCCGTGCACATGTGGAGCCGATGTTGGCGAGCCTGTCAGCTTCCTCGTTGCTTTCCCGTCCAACGTGCCGAAGCTCGCAACCGTCAAAGTCTCCTTCGAGTGAGTTGTAGAGCGCCCGGTATGCGATCATGTTAGCGGCGTGGGCGTCGCATTCATTCATCGTCTGCTGGACGACGAGGTTCGAGTCGCCGTAAATGACTAGGCGCGTTGTGCCGCAGATCTTTGCCATCATCATGCCATGGATGAGGGCCTCGTATTCGACCTCGTTGTTGGAGGCGCGAAATTTCATCCGAAGGACGTATTTCATCTTATCACCTTGCGGGGACGTCAGTATGATGCCAGCTCCTGCTCCAGCCTCGCGCTTGGAGCCGTCAAAGTGCATCGTCCATGACTGCGTCATGTCCAGGGTGTCCGGCAGCTGGAGCTCCATCCAGTGGACGAGGAAGTCAGGGAGGACCTGAGATTTGATCGCCTTACACCGTTCGTAGACTATGTCTAGAGGGGATAGCTCGATGCCCCACAGGGCTACGCGTCCTGTGGCTTCGGGGTTGTTTAGGATGTTGGACAGTGGCGCCTCGTTGATGACCATTATCTGATGCTCCTGGAAGTAGTGGGTCAACTGATGAGCCGTCATGAATACGCCATAGGCAAGCTTCTGGTAGTGAGGGTACCTCTGTTTTGTTGGCGTCAGTACCTCGCTGAGGTAGTAGATTGGGCGTTGGACCCCATGGGTCTTGCCATCTTCGGGTCGTTCGACTACGAGTACGGTACTTACCACCTGGTGCATGGCTACGATGTATAGCAGCAGTGGCTCTCGCTCCTTGGGCGTGACCAGGACAGGCGAGGTGGAGAGAAGCCGCTTGAGTGCTTCGAATGCGTTGTCTGCTTCGGCTGTCCACTCGAACTTGTCAGCTTTTCGTAGCAGCTGGTAGAAAGCAGGGCCTTCTCTCCCATGTGGCTGATGAATATGCACAGCGCCGTGATGTGCCCAGCTAGTTGCTGGACACCTTTGATGTTCTTCGGCTTCTCCATGGTTAGTATGGCCCGGATTTTCTTCGGATTTGCTTCGATTCCTCGCTGGGAGATGAAGTAGCCAAGTAGTTGGCCAGATGGGACGCCGAAGGCGCACTTTTCTGGATTCAGCTTGATCTTGTAGTGATCAAGGTTATCGAATGTCTCGCGGAGATCGTCGATCAGCGTCTTGGCTTCCCTGGTCTTGATGACTATGTCGTCGACATAGACTTGGATGTTGCAACCGATCTGGTTTTCCAGACATGCCTGCATGCACCTCTGGTACATGGCACATGCGTTCTTCAGCCCGAAGGGCATAGTGTTATAGCAGAACACCCCGAACGGCGTGATAAACGCCGTTTTCTCCTGATCTTCGACCTTCAGCTGAATCTGGTTGTAACCTGAGTAGGCGTCGAGGAAGGAGAGCTTATCGCATCCTGCAGTCGAATCGATGTTCTGATCGATCCGCGGTAGAGGGAAGTGCTCCTTGGGCCAGTGCTTGTTGAGCGACGTGAAGTCTACGCACTTCTGAAGGATGTCCGTGTCCTTTTTGGGGACTAGCATAGTGTTGGCTAGCCACTCGCTCTCCTTGATTTCTCGGATGAAGTTAGCGTCAAGGAGTCTATTGACTTCGATGCCAACTGCTTCTGCTCGTGGTTCGGACAGTCGTCGAATCGACAACTTGGCCGGCCTTGCGTCCGGGAACACATTGAGTGCGTGCTCGGCGAATTCCCTGGGAACTCCTGGCATGTCCGCAGGACACCAGGCGAAGATTTCCCAGCGCTCATGGAGGAATTCGACAAGCGCACTTTCCTATGCGGGGCTGAGGTCATTGGCGATCAGCGCCGTCTTGGAGGCATCAGTTGGGTGGACCTGAACCTTTTTCATGTTGATCGTGGAGTCGAACGACATGTCAGGTGAGTTTTGCCCGGCGACTGGGGGTGCCCCATTGTCTGTCACTTCTCGTAGCCTCGTGAGCTCCTCTTTCATGCCAAACGACTGGGAGATTCTGTTGAAGTCTCTATCGAAGTGGTCCGATCGGGTGAAGCTCCCCTAGACTGTGATGACGCCCTTGGGCCCTAGCATCTTGAGCAGCAGGTATGCGTAGTGCGGTACTGCTAGGAATCTTGCGAACACTACACGCCCAAGGATGGTGTGGTACTGTGATGGCCAATCCACCACTTCGAACTCGAGCCGCTCGCATCAGAAGTTTTTGGGCTTGACGAAGATGATGTCGAGCCAT
Organism: Avena insularis; assembly: GCA_023614405.1. Lineage (NCBI taxonomy): Eukaryota > Viridiplantae > Streptophyta > Magnoliopsida > Poales > Poaceae > Avena > Avena insularis. The sequence goes on from CM042685.1 coordinate 260,331,265, forward strand.
ATCTTTCCCAGGGGATATATGCCTTTCCCTGTGACTATGCCGTGGAACGTTGTATCAGATTGTTCCAGGCTGCACAGTGGGATCCGCATCGTTGCAATGGTGCTGGCGAACATCAGGTTGATGTCGCTGCCGCCGTCCATGAAGACACGGCTCATCTTGAATCCTCCAATCTGCACCTCGAGCACCAGGGCAGCATGACCTGGGCGAGGGATCTGGCGGGGATGGCCCGAACGATCGAACGTGATGCAGGACTCCGAGCCACTAAGGTACTCAGGGATGGATGGCGGAGCAGTTACAGCGAGGCTGGCCTGTCTAGTGATCTTCTTTTGCACCCTATTGGTAGGGTGTCCCTTCTGGATCATGAGGGATCCTTTTGGCGGTTGGTATCCACCTATGCCGTTGTTGGGCGCAGGTGCGATTGCTGGGTTCGACGGTCCCACGGGTGGTGGTGGAGGAGCTCTGTGGGCGATGTCACCTGGTGCAGGTGCGGGTCCGAACCCAGGGTTCACGATCTGGCGTCGCATTTGGGTGAGGCCCTCGCTAAGTTTGTGGAACTCGCGATAGTTCTTGAGCATGTGGTTGGCTTTGTTTTTGCCATCCTGCTTGTCGATGTAGAAGTGGATGGTGCAGGGACCCGACAACTTGTCGTATGCCGAGGGTTCATCGTCACGGCCGCGGCGCTGCCATGTTTGTGTTGGGCGTCCTCCATCGCGGAAGTTGCCTCCACGGTATCCTCTGCTGCTGCGGTTGTTGTCATTGCGGCGCTCGGGTAGCCAGCCGCAACCATGTCAGGTCTGTCGCGATCATCGTAGACGCGTGATCTTCATTTGCTACGGCGTTCGCGCCTATGGCCGTATTCATCCTCGTCATCCGAATGTGCTCGGTGGAGGGAATCCTTGCCATCTGCCCACCTATTGGCGATGTCCATGAGGTGGTTGAGTGTCTTGGGCTTGACGCGCCCAAGTTCTTCCTTGAAGTCCGGGCGTTTGACACCGTCCTTGAAGGCGTCGATCATCCTCTCCTCGGATATGTGCGCCGCGGAGTTCTTGATGTTGGACCAGCGCAAGATGTATGAGCGAATGGATTCACCCGTACGTTGAGTGCAGGCCTGCAGTTCCTCGATCGAGGCTAGCCTCTTGATGTTGCCCTTAAAGTTTCGGATGAAACTGTACGCCAGCTCCTCCCAGCTTCGGATGGAGCCTAAGGACAGGCTGCTAAGCCAGATCCTTGCAGCGCCTGTTAGCTGCAGCTGAAGGCATTGCAAGTCAGTGTCTTGTTGCCACTGTGCAGCTTGACGGACGAGAAGTGGTCGCTGAGCCAGGCCTTCAGATCATGTGTGCCGTCGAACTTCGGAGTGTCCGAAGGAAGCTTGAAATTTTTCGGCATCCGCATAAGCCGAACAGATGTGCTGAAGCATCGAGCTCCGCACAGTTCTCCGTCGTCATCCTCTTTGGATTCGGTTGAGCACGCGCGTTTGGCACGTGCCTTGTCGACCTTGCGTTGGGCAAGGTTGTTTCGAGCTTCGTAGTCGCGGCTGCGACGTCTTGGGATCTTGCGTCGTCGAGGTAGATCGTGCTCGTCCTCCTCTTCGTTGGATGAGGGCGTGGGGCTACGGTTGAATCTAACCGTAGCCTTTTTCTTTGGCTCCGCAGGAGCTTCTTCGTGGAGCGTAGCTCCGACGAGTCCGAGTCCGGCTTGCACGGACTTGTGCATGGCACTCTTCGGGTCCCCCATCGGAGATGGATGGGACGCGAGGTACGTGGTGGCTGCCATGATCGCAGCCTACGCGTCTTCGGTATGATGTTGCCGTTGACGTCCATCTCCATGAAGGACGTGTTGAGGGTTTTGGTGACCTCACGTCTCGTGGTGGGATCCATGTTATCTGTGCGAGAGCGATGTTTGTTGGCATGATTGCCGTGCGAGCTGGAGCCACCAGTAGCGAAGAGCACAGCACGCTGCGCGCTAGACTCCGAAGCTGCTTGGCTGGTGTGATCGCCGATGAGGAGGAGGTGGTATGCCATCAGAAAATCCCGTGAAGAATTCATAGGTAGTATCTTGTTGCCCGCCACAGCTTTGCGTGCCTGGCGCCAGCCATCCTCGTTGAGGTTTATCCTCTGATAGGCGGCAGCGTCGCCCTCGTTGGGCTGGAGGGGCGGTTTCCCTCTGTTTCCTCCGTTCCCAGCCTGCGGGTTGGGCGGTGGATTTGGTGGTGGGTTGGGATCAGTCAGATTTGGCGGCACTTCCGTTTCACCATGGATGACCACAGCGCATTGGTAGCGCCTGCAGATTGGGTCGTTGTTGCCGCAGCTTTCGGATCCAGAACCGTAGGTTCCTTCGTCTGATGGAGGGCCACACAGATCTGAGTTGCAGCAGCTACTGTCATAGGACTCGTCTGTTAGCATCGTTGTGCGTAGAACGACGATGGGCAGGACCCACGAGGCGGTCCGGATGGATGGCGGCCGCACCCGCTTGGGAGGCGGAGGGTACCGGTTTTCCCCACCTGGAAGCGGAAGCTCCTGACAGAATCTCGAGCCCGTCGCCTACGGGATTGAAATCCTTCACGGTGGCTGGCGAGTGTGCGGTGAAGTCGAAAGCGCTGAAGAGGAGGTGGCTCTCCATCGCCGATGAGTTTTAGATCGCTTCGGATGGGACCATCACGATCGCACAATCAGCGCCCCTCTTCCCACAGACGGCGCCAATTGACGAGGTTTAATCTCGTCAATGCCCATTGTTATGAGCTTGGGTTTTGGAGAAGGTGGGGATGCTGGAGATCGTGGAACGGTTAGCAAACAAGCAACACGGGGACACGAAGTTTACCTAGGTTTAGGCCCCTGGAGGGAAAACCCTACTCCTGCTTGTCTGCTCTTGATTATGACGAAACCGAAAGTTATAGGGGTGCGCAGATGCAATTTGCGTGGAGGTGTGTATGCGGTGAGAGGTGCCCTCCTCGTCGTGCCCTCCTAACCTTTATATAGAGAGGCAGGTCTCGGGTGTAGGTCGAGTCGGTTACAGATTAGGGTTTTCCCTTTGAAAATTCTATCTACTCTAGTCTTGTTCTCCAAGCATCCGAAGGCATCATGGGCTTGGGCCACCCGGAACCTCCGTAGGCCACATATCTTGTAGTGGGCCTTCCTTTGGGATGGACTAGGTATGCCGATGTTGTGTACCCGTGGGGTATAACCATGTCACCACCCGAGAGATGCACCATAGATAATCATTGTAACAAAACGTTCCATGATGCAAGCCCGGGGCCCAATAAGGTTCTCCTAAATGCCACATTCGGGGGAGAAGTTTCCATTACAGTTTTAATGGTGTCCCCTTTGTGCCGCACAATATAGTATAAAGCCGGATATTGTTCCCGGAGAGTGGTATTCCCTAACCATATATCCTCCGAGAACCGAACTTCTGATCCGTCCTCAATAGTGAATGTACCAAACTTGAAGAAAAAAATCTTCATTTTCATTAGGCCAGCCCAGAAATGTGAATCTCATGTCTTAGGGAACTTTCTCTGAGCCAACTTACTTTCTCCGTAGGATAGTTTGTCATACCCCATCTCTAGTAAGCATCTTAAACAACCATTTACCTAGTAGAGTAGTATTTTTGACCTCTAGATCATGGATGCCAAGACCACTTTGATCTTTAGGACGGCAGACTACACTCCATTTTGCCAGGCGGTACTTCTTCTTATCACTATCCCCTTTCCAAAAGAATCTCCATCGGAAATAATCCAATTTTTGCAAGACTCCTTTGGAAATCGAGAATAAAGATAACATATATAGCACCATATTAGTTAGTACTGAATTAATGAGTACCAATCTCCCACCAAGGGATAGTAGCTTGCCTTTCCAACTGCTAAGCCTTTGTTGTAGTCTCTCCTCGACTAATTTACATTCAGCATTTGTGAGTCGCTGATGATGTATCCGTATCCCCAAATAATTAAATGGAAATTGTCCATGACCATAACCAAAAATCTCAGCATAAGAATTAGCCTCGGCTAGGGCTTCTTCAAAGCAGAACAATTCAGTCTTATGGTAGTTTATTTTCAGACCAGATAATTGCTCGAATGCTGATAAAATTAATTTTAGATTCGAAGCTTTCTCCAAGTCATGTTCCATAAAAAGAATTGTGTCATCAGCATACTGAGGTATAGAAATACCACCATCAACCAGATGATGAACTACACCTTCAATCTGACCATCAAACTTAGCACGCCTTATAAGGATTGCCAGCATATCAGCCACTATATTAAATATTAAAAGCGATAGTGAATCTTCTTGTCTCAATTCTTTCTTAATATGGCGGTATTTTTCTAGATCATCATTGACCTTAATAGCAACACTTCCCCCAGACATAAACCTATTGATTAAAGCACACCACTCATCAGAAAATCCTTCAATTCTGAGAGTCCGCTAGAGAAAAGACCATTTGAACTTATCATATTTTTTCTCTAAATCAATTTTAAGAAGAACACAATTCAACTTTTTATATGTATCTCATGAACCATTTCATGAAGGGTTACTACACCATCTAAAATGTTATTTCCTTGCATTAAGGCCGTCTGCGAAAGTCGCACCACATGGTATGCCATAGAGTTAAGCCTCAGCGTTGCTGCCTTGGTAAAAATCTTAAAACTAACATTTAACAAGCATATCAGATGATACTGTTGTATTCTTTCTTATTTGTTAATCGTAGGTAGTAAAATGATCTCACCAAAATTCAGCCAGAATAAGTCCGGCTGACCATCATGAAGAGAAGTAAAGAGATCAAGAAAATCCGACTTGATAAAGTCCTAGAAGTTTTGATAAAACTCAGCCGGAAAACCATCGAGTCCCGGAGCCTTATTGTTCTCCATATAAAAGACCGCCTTTTAAATTTCCTCCTCGGTATAGGAAGCAATCAAAAAGTTGTTCTCCTCGGCGGAAACTTGAGGGATGTCATCTATTCGGGTTTCATCCATCGAGAAACTAGATTCCTCAGGGGACCCAAATAGATTTTTGTAGTACTTGGTGATATAGGTCTTAAGCTGATCTGAGCCTTCAATTGTGCCCTCGTCCTGTACTAGAGAATGAATGAGTTTCTTCCTGTGGCGGCCGTTGGCGACACCATGGAAGTACTTGATATTCAAATCTCCTTCCAGAATAAACTTAGCTTTGGATTGTTGATACCACTTGTTCTGTTCTTCCCACAGTGGTTTAGCTATCTCTACATTTGATTGGCTTCTAATTTATCAATTAAATTAGATAATAACCTCACTTCTGCAAGAGCCTTCCCGACAAGTCGAGTTCATCACTGTACACTCGGTGTAGATAATATCATACAAGCAACAAGTAGGGTGTTACGACTCATGCGGCCAGAACCTGAGTAAATAACTGGTGTGTTCTTTCTACATGTGGAGATTTTCTGAAGCGTTTTGACACTCCATATTGAGCCTAAAAGAGGGTGGTCTTATCCCTAGTGTCCTCGTGAATGCACCCACCGACACAATAGAAGTAATGTAGGAGTAATTTGAACTCATTAGTCCAAACTTTTTTTATAAAGAGCATATATTAATATTTCAAAGATACCAATTACATCCAACCTCTGCAACAACATATTTCCCTATCAGTCTTATGGATGCATACAACATAAAAAGGAAGATTTTAAAAAAAGTCCTGCTACAGTGATCAATTTCCCTATAGCAGCAACACTAAAACCACCAAAACAACATCAAAAGTCCATCAAATTGCCTGATCAAACATCATAGCTTTTCACTGTGAAGAACGTTCTCGCTCACAAAACAATGCATTCAACAAGGCCATCGCCAGACATAACCAATTAAGGTTAGACATTGGATTTTCACCCTGCAAGATAAGACCGTATACTTATCCTGTGCTGCCAGCCCCCACCAGCAGTCGCTAGTACGAGTCACGGATCACCAAGGCAGCTCCTCATCGCTAGAAAGACTCAAAACACCATCATTAGCCCTCATGTCCCTACTTTTATGACATTCTTGGTATCTGACTTCATCATGGATCGTCGAAGACATGAAATATGATGGTAACAGATATCAGAGCTCCGCAACGCTCCCTGTAAAACCAAACGGTCAGAAAAAACATGGGTGCACACGATAAAATTTCTTCAGATCCACGGAGCCTTCCGAAACACGTCGGTCCAGTCCAGATCAATGAGGGTAGTCATCAAGCAGATCTTTGTCTTGACGCGATAGGAACCTGAGGACCACCATCTTTATTCACAAGACTCGTAGCCCCCACTCTGCCAGTCGCCATCCAACAAGAGAGGGCAAACATAGGAGGGGCCGACAAGCACTTGGCTACAAAAACCGTCAGCGTGACCGAGGCCGGGGAATTTTATGATAACCCCCCTGGTCATTTTGGGCCCACATGTCAGAGACAGCCAATGGAGGTTTATGATCAACATAATCACCAATTGGGGAGGGGGGGGGGTTATCATCAATTATCCCCTACGATTGAGGGAGGGAGCCTCTAGAGTTGCTCGAGGGAAGAGCGACTCAGGAGAGAGGAGTCCAGTGCAACGCCCCCGTTAGTCCAAACGTGCACGACTATGGAGTTCTATATTAAACTTCATCCTGTTTATAAATGCGACTATAAAGTAACTTTCAGAAGGCTACCCATCTTTCTGGATTTTCCTGATGACCACGCAATCTGGTGGACAGTGACTTGTATCCACCACATTTGTTAGCCCAAAGATAGATTACTGTTTCTTCCCAACTTTGTCCTCCATTAATTAGTTCAATACTCTACCGCAGAGTCCGAACGTATATAAGCAAATGCACTAGTAGCCCCATAGGGATCAATCATCCTTCCTCCACAACAGCTTGTTTATTTTACTACAGGATGTTGCAGACGCCGCTGGATGTATCATGTAGTATATACCAAGAGGCAAGATGAGAACACCTCCGACATATTGCACCATGTTTAATACTACAATGGACACACATGCAACTATACAAGCAGGCGTGTAGATCGGATTCAAATACTCCCAGGGAGAGTACTAATCAACATGGCTAGCTGGTCCCAGGGAGAGTCTGGTGAGTGGTGACAGGAGAAAGCACCCATCTGACGAAAACGACAATACATCTATTTATGGCCTGTTCAAGCGAATTTGCCTGGTCCAGTCTGAGTCCAAGTCAGCTGCAGCCAACATGATGTTGAGAACAAATGATGCGTTGGCATGCTAGCTCGAGGTTGGTCCTGGCTGAACTAATTTGTTACTTATATTAGAAGTACTGCGTCTGCATGGTAAATACGTTACCATCATCAGTCACACCAAATCGATGAGAGAGAGAGAGGCGGCTCTCAGGAACGGCTCGGGCGACCGATCCCCAACCCCGCCGTCGGAGGACGCCGCCGGACGAAGGCCGCACGGCTACGACGACGGCTGGCCTTCCTCTCGCGCGACGGGATCTGGGCGGGGGGCTCTTCCCATCGGGCGGCGGGAGCTCTAGCCGGAGTGGCGCGGCCACAGACGGTCTTGGCGTCTCGGGCGAGTTTGGGTCGGCGGCGGCCACAGGAGCTCGCGTCTGCGGCTATCGGCATTCGTCCTCGAGCCCCGCGTCGGTGTCGGTCGGCGCCCCTCTCTTCGTGGCGTTCCGCCGGCACCCACGATGCTCTTCGGCAGTGCGTCTTTGGCGACAGGCTGGTGCTGCCCGGCCTATCTTCTCCGCGTGGTGTGGTTGGTGGCGGCCGTGGTCGTGGGGCTCTCCGGTCTGGTATGTTAGTAGTTGTGGCTGATGTGTGGCGTTTGGCGCTGCCGTCGTGCGAGGTGGAGGATGGTGGTGGTTGTGGTCTTCGTTCCTGTCTGCTGCGACAGCTGCTCGGGTTCGCTCTGGTTGCTTCGGCAGCTATCTCGCGAGTAGCGGCGGTGATCTATACGGCGGCTTTTGTCGCAGCGACGAGAGCCTAGGTGTGGTGGTGTGCAGGCGGCCGGGTCCAGCTGCCCAGTCTGATGGCTTCGAAGGTGGGCGTGCGGGATGGTGATGGTGGTCTGGCCGGCCTCGAGTACCGTGTGTGAGGTTGCGACTCTCTGCGGGGCGAAAGTCTTGTTCTGGCTGCGGTTGGAGCCGACGGTGGCGGTGCCTTTTGGCGTTGTTTTCTCCTTGGAGGCGTTGTCGTGGTGGTGTTCTTGCGCCTCCGCCCGGGTTCTCCAGGGGAAACCCTGATCCCTCGCGGGATCGGGCGAGGGCGACACTTTCTTATGTCGTTTGGCCTCCTGGGACCTCGCCTTAGATGCTCCGTCGGCCAGAGGGACTAGCGGAGCAAGTTGGTTGTTGGTGTCGACGGGCTGTTGGGCTTCCTGGACTCGACGGTCTGGCGGACACGACTGCGGTTTGGTGTGCTCCGGGTGAAAACCCTGCTCTGTCCACGGCCGATGCCAGTGATGGCGGCGCTCTTGGCCGTCGCTTCACTGGTTGGAGGCATCACTGTGGAGGCCCTTTCCTGCGTGTGTTGGTGTTCGGTTGTCTTTCTTATTGGTTTTGTCTTTGGACCGTTTTAGGCTAGGTGGTGCATGGCCCCGGGGGTCAGCGTGGTTGTCAGAGCGGCGGCTCCAAGTCTTTGCCTCCGCCTTGTTGCGTTTTGAGGTGTTTTGGGTGTCGGTCTTGGCCACTTTGGTGGCTAGGCCATCGGCTCGTGTGGTGCGCGCCTCGGGACGGTGTGTGGTGTTGTATTGTATCGATTTTTGGCTGGTTTCTCTCATAAAATGGTCATCTCTCTTCTACTATATCAATGAATGGCAAGCCTCTTGACTACTTTAAAAAAAATCGATGCCATGGGGAGGGCCGGAGGACATGTACGGAGATACCATGCAGTGCAGTACACCGAGATGGTATTATTGGCAGAATGCACACAAATGACCCAAGTTTGAAAGGATTTCACAAACTGAACTCTCGACGAAACTATTTTACTCCACTAACCCTTTTTATAGCGCCTAATGGAAAGGTTTCACATTATACAGTGTAGCGCCTATGCCAAAGGCGCTACACCCCTTGCCAGCGTGACACGCGGGTCCTAGGGACCGCTCCAGTAGCACCTCGGCGTAAGACGTTACATAACGAAGTGTAGCGCCTAATAGATAGGCGCTACACTAATATTTATATACGGGACGTATCTATACTACACAAAAGATAGCCTTAGCTTGGATGGTTGAGCTCTTTGGTCTTGACCTGGTAGATCGTGGGTTCAACTTCTACATCACACCTATTTTTTGTTTTAATTTTTCTAAGCTCCATTTTTGTGTCAAAGCTGTTAAACATTCATGAACATCCAAAACAACATGTATAAAACTATGCATTATTATTTTGGTATTCACATTATAAATCTCTTCTAATATTTAGATTTTGCAATGGGTACCTGATTTCAGCTAAGAAATATGCACAGATCTTCAATTGTTTTAGCTGCCATACCGTTAAACAAAGTAGACATGCACGTGTTCCAACAATATTAACTCTAATATTTGGACAATGCAACATTTTACTTCGACTAAACATGAATCGATTAAGGGAGAATTAAGAACGAAGAGAGTGTTCGGTCATACTAATGTGCGGATTATCAACTGTTACTACTCGCTTGCATAAAAAAAGATATTGTTTACTACTCGTGGGGATTATCGACTATTCAGTACGGTTCAGTATGCTTTTGTATCGTTTGCTACAGGAGACCACCGTAAATCAGTTTTGTTTTGCATGTCCATTATAATCCTGACTTCCAATGTTGTTTGTCACGGTTGTTCAATACGATTTTGCAATATTTCGCTACGGAGCGCATCAGTTTTGCTTTTTCTGTCAGCTACAATATGCTACACTCCGATGGAAATAAGACAAATTCATTTATGGTACTAAGAGAAAAAAATCTGTTTTTTTGATAATCTATCCGTGGATGTTCAAGAATGTTTAACAGCTTTGACATAAAAGTGAAGCTTAGATTTCTTTTTTAAAAAAATTGGTGAGGAGTTGAACCCACGATCTACCAGACCAAGACCAAAGAGCTAAACCATCCAAGCTAAGGCAACATTTTGTATAGTATAGATACGCCTTGTATACAAACATTAGTGTAGCGCCTATGTGTTAGGCGCTACACTTCGTTATGTAACGTCTCCCGTCGAGGCACTACTGGAGCGGTCCCTAGGACCCGCGTGCCACGCTGGCAAAGGGTGTATCGCCTTTGTCATAGGCGCTACATTGTATAGTGTGAAGCCTTTTCGTTAGACGCTATAAAAAGGGTTAGTGAAGTAAAATAGTTTCGTCGAGAGTTCAGTTTGTGAAATCCTTTCAAACTTGGATCATTTGTGTGCATTCTGCCGGTATTATTCTTACTCGGTGATATTAGACAGCATAAGATTGTTTTCATTTCTCCACCAGCACCAGGTCAAAGGAACAGACATATTAAAACACCGAAAGGACGACCGACATGACACGATCGAGTGCTATACAGCCCTCTCAGTAGGTACCATCTGAAATGATCGAATGGCACCGAGAAGAATTGTTCCTCTTCTTAAAGAAACGGCTCAAGGCCACTTTTAGGTTTTCTAGAAACACATCGTTTCTGGTCGGTCGATGCCACACGATGAAATCCTCGAATTAATGACTTTATTTGGTGCTAGTCAGTCATGATGTGGTGTACCGGTCCATGACAGATGGTATATATATATGTCAACAGGTAACGTACGCGCGCGCGAACCGTGCAGCTGGCCAGAATTCGGGCGAGATGGATCATATATGTCTGCCGCCTTCGACATAATTCCATGCTATAATTGGTGGTGGCACTGGCACGAATAAATTAGACGTGAGGCACAAGACAGGGGACGGACGGACGGTATTCGATGCCAACAGCTCGACACGAGACGGGAGTCACTATATCTTGTCTAGGCTTTAGCAGGTGTGAGACGTACGTACACCGCCATAGTACTGGACTGGACAGTTGTCTCATATCTATCGATCTATGTGCACAACATGTTTTGACGTTGGTGCTCGCGACCCTGTGACTAGAATTTGGTTTTTATTATACGTACTAGTTCGAAAAAAAGGTGAAGAAACGACTTTTGCACATATGAAAACATACATGTGACTGAACTGTTCTTAGTCAGTGCTACATTCCTTTAAAATATAGCACTGACTTAAAACAGTCCAGGCACATGTAAGCAGAGTTTTTGGCCGTCTCTATTATAGCACCTCAATTCTGCTTTCTGAATCCCTGACAAAAACTGCAGGTTCAATCTGATGTATCTGCACTATCAACAGATGTTAAATTTATAAACTGTATTCTAAATTTAGTCATCAAGCCCGTCTAGCTCAGTTGGTAGAGCGCAAGGCTCTTAACCTTGTGGTCGTGGGTTCGAGCCCCACGGTGGGCGATTCATTTCTGTTTTAGTCGCCTCCGCTTTTTGCCAATTTAATAATTTCTGATCGTTGTTGAATATTCCCTCGATCGTGGAATGTGTATTCTGGAACTCCTCCAGTGTTGACCAACTTAATGATTCAGGTCACCATTTAGTATTCCTTCAATCAAGAAATATATTTTTTTCCTTCTTTAGTTAATTATTATGGTGATTTGGACCTGTAGTTTCTGAAAGTGTGGGACACCTCCCAAACTTCTATTCTGGTTTACAAAGTTTCCAGCGTTTTCTACTCCATATTTACGTTATGTAGTCTTTGCGTCTAAATTTAGTCATCAAGCCCGTCTAGCTCAGTTGGTAGAGCGCAAGGCTCTTAACCTTGTGGTCGTGGGTTCGAGCCCCACGGTGGGCGATTCATTTCTGTTTTAGTCGCCTCCGCTTTTTGCCAATTTAATAATTTCTGATCGTTGTTGAATATTCCCTCGATCGTGGAATGTGTATTCTGGAACTCCTCCAGTGTTGACCAACTTAATGATTCAGGTCACCATTTAGTATTCCTTCAATCAAGAAATGTATTTTTTTCCTTCTTTAGTTAATTATTATGGTGATTTGGACCTGTAGTTTCTGAAAGTGTGGGACACCTCCCAAACTTCTATTCTGGTTTACAAAGTTTCCAGCGTTTTCTACTCCATATTTACGTTATGTAGTCTTTGCGTCTACAGCTTTTTCTTGGTAGAGCCTTTCAGTGGTAAATAGATTGCACTGTCACAGTGCAACTTCCTCGCTTGCTGCCAACGGTTGCAACCTTATCAGTGATCAGTGAAGTCTGTTCAAAAAAAACTGTGGCATAGTATATACACGTAATTATAGAGGTTTAAATTTATTTCACAATTTCTAGCCACTCTTAAGTAGGCCAAATACTACAAATGCACCGGGAGTACTTGATGGCTTGGACTACTGGACTGGATACGTAATGAATTGGTCACTGACATTAGTAATACTTCCGGAATCATTCCTGCAACAACTCTTGACACTGTAAATTGAGTTGTTGCCAATAGAACCATCAGTCTTAAGTTTAATCTACTTATTGTCCTCTTACATCTTCAGTTACTGTAGCAAAACAAATGTTTTCTGTGAATCCAGTGATTTTACCAATTCAGCAACAAGCTCCATGGACCTCGGGGGCTATTTCTACATGCTCATATATTTCTGCTCCCCGAAATAGTACAAAAACATAATATTCTAGATTGGCTACGATAATCAGGTTCCCACTGTAATATTCAGAAAAACATGGAAGTAGTGTGCACTGCTGAATTTCTACAAATATGTGGTAGCTTAGATGCCTGCTCTTTAACCATTATGTTGTACTCCATAAATTTGAAATTTCTTTGGCATACTCAGATAGCATCAGCTCTTGTTCTGCTAAATGAAGCCTGAAAAATGAGAAGTTGAAAACAGTTACAGACAATGAAATAGTGACGGTTCTTGATATTGCTTGTCATTTTAGTGTTTACAATACAGCTAAAAGATTTCCTATCACACATTTCAAACCTGTATAGATTATACCCACAAATGTCAGCTGGACGACATGACAATTGCAGAAGTGATGGATAATTTAGCAAGTGGAAAGAACTGAAAAGCCAAATCACTATGCTACAAAAGATATCTGCCGCCTTCAAAACTTTCAGCTCTCCTATTCAGATGCTACATACTGACAAGAGTAAAGTGCAATTTTAAGTTAAGTTTCTAATTCCGCACACCTCTAGAAACATAAGGAAAACATAGCTAATACTCACAAGCCATGGCTTCCTTGATTAAAATAACCAGTGAACCACATTAGGTGAACGGGTCTCGTGTTATCACAATCTAGATCTCATAAATTTTAAATAGTTTAGCAATAAATACAACTTTTCAGTATTTGCAATACACATTTGTGAGATTGTTATTCAAAGCTTTACGGATAAACAAATAATAAATGGTAGCATGATCCTTAGGGATTATATTGTATGTAGACAAAATTCAGAAATAGAATCTAAAATGAATAATGATAGTTTGAACTGGGATCGAGAAACATGATATTGCCAACTCTGGAATGCGGATGGCATGCAGATATGCCAGTTGCATGATTGAGTCAACGAGTCAATTAAAATATGAAAATTTTGTAAAGCATCACACGCGGATAGATTATCAGTATATACCATATACATATTTGGATTGAACAAAGTGATGTGAGCAGAATGCAAAATAAAAAAACATCAGGATATTAGTTCAAAAGATGCTTACCGTAGTAATATTATTACACCTAGAACCAACACATGGATTTGTGGTTTCAGCCCCCTCCACAACAGCCTGATTGCGTTTTCCACATTTGGTTTTACTGTTTTGACTAGTATATAGCACGTTTAGCAATGGCAAATATTGCAAGCATGTGTATGGTATGAACAGGGGCGAAGGATCCCTTTGGGCAAGGTATGGCAGCTGCCCTACCTTAATTTCTGCAAAAAATCGCATATATATACACTTCTATTTGACATACATACAATTTTCTGCAAAGTATGATGAATTCTAAAGAAAAAACTACTTCCTCCGACTCATATTAGTTGACTCAAATTTGTCTAGATTTAAATGAATCTAGACACTATTTAATATATAGATTTATCCAAAATTTGGCAAATCCAAATCAAGTAATATGGTTCGGAGGGAGTAGTAGAAAATGGCTACGTAAGAGGGGATTCGGCCGTACTGGACCTTTGCTGGGCCGCGCACTAAGCAGCAGTAGCCCCCTGATCCGTGTGTGCGCGTGTGGCTGGTGCCTCTCCGTGTCTTGGCCCCTGTGCAGTATCCGAAGCCAACAAGTCTAGGACTCGAGCGACGAGCAGGCAGGTGCGCTGCCTTCTCTTGATCTACTCCCGCTGAAAACCCGCCCGCCGATCCGGCCGCCCTCTCCCTGGTCCTCCTCCAACCTTCTCATCTTCTCAAATTCTCAATTCTCGGTCTCATGGTGCACGGTTTTACCCAGCTAGGGCTTCTTCTCATCTTAATTATAATTTCTGATCCTCCTTCAAAATATAGGTTACGCTTCTTCCCATTAATGGCCTCTAGGCTCGACGTATTTGTGGTAGAGATGGACAAGAAGGGGAAGAAAACCTGCAGTTTCAAAGGGGACAGGTATAATTTCTGATTTTATGGTCAATTCAACTATTGAATCAAATTTGAATTTGTGGCCAATTGATTATTCTATTACCATTGTAAAATCCATACAATTTTGATTTTTTGCATCAATTTTTTTTGATGCTTTAGAGTTTGCCCGACCTTAAATTTTTTTCGTCCTTCGCTACTGGGTATGAAGGAAATAGATGAGGTATCTAGGAACTCATTTGGGCGGCGGCCATTGGAAATACCAAGTCGATGAATTTCATTAAAGAAAATTCCCCCAATCATAAAGGTTTAACAGATGATAGGAGCTGAACCAGGATGAACACAACCTCCGAAGAAAATGATTTCGGATTTTAGAAACGGTGACATTTTTTATCTGAAGAAGGTGCAGATTTCATTGGAAAGAGAAGCAATCTAGCAGAGCACCATTGGACCTGGAAGTTGAAGTTGCTGTCGAGCGGAAGTAGTATGGAGAGAAACTGAGGCAACCGGTTTTATAATAATACAAGAGAGGCAGTATAGTCACATACCATCATCATTCACCGCGGTCAATTGTGCATGATGGCTGCCATTAGGTATTTACAAGAACTTAAACTAACATTGTCTTCTAAATCAATCACGAGCTATGCATCTTGAATGGGACATCGATGCCCCACTCCAGTTTTCGGCCCGCGGTCAATCGGAGCGACAGACGTTTTTTTTTTTGAGAATCAGGAGCGACAGACATTGCAGCGACGATCTGGTGTCTTTCACCATGGTCCAGTAGCGAAATAATGGGCTCTAGTAGACATTTGGTCGGGGCCCAATTTACTACAGAAAATCATATTCGGCCCAGGAGGGATTTGAAGTAGCATCCTATGACAAGCAGACGATGTGATCCCAAGGCCAGAAACAAGCAGCTCCTGAGAGGCCTCCTTTTTGGCCCCGATACGGTAAGCAACAACGCTCTTGGACCAAATATTAACGAGTTCTTCCGGTACCACTACCAAAGGTCGACCTCACCTTCCCGAAGGTCTTGGTCTCCAGGCGTACTTCTAAATTTGCATTAAGCACTAGTACATTAGAGTATTTTTTTTTTGAAAGAGAGCATATATTAATATCATTAAAGATACCAATTACACAGAGCCTCTGCAACAACGCAATATCCTAAAGACATTACGGATGCACACAACCCTATTGTAAAAGAACAAGAAGAACAAAAAACAAAAATAAAAGATCTCACTATGGTGATCAAGACATTGTAGCTGCAACACCAAACACCACCAAGACAGTACCAGAGTCCGCGCTCACAAAACATTGCCTTTAACAAGAACATTGCCAGGCATAATCAATTAAGATCAGACCTTGGATTTTCACCCTGGAGCAAGTCAGTCTCTCTCAAAACAATGCCTTCAAGGCCATTGTCAGGCACAACCAGTTAAGGACAGACCTTGGATTTTCATCCTGAAAGATAAGACTATATACTCTTTCTGTGCTGCCGCCCCCGCATTTCACTGTCGCTGCTATAAGTCAAGAATCAACAAGCAAGGTCCTCACCACTACCAAGACATAGCCCACCATCACTAGCCTCATATCTCAGCTGACTGACATTCTCCGCCACTGTGTCCTCCATGAAAATCGAAGACCGACATGTCCCATGTTGGCAACAGTTAACGCAGCTTCACATCGTTCCTTTAAAACATGAACACACGACCGAATTCCACTCGATCCAGCAATCTACAGGCAACTTGTACGCAAAGGAGATCCCCGGCGGAGCCTTCCGGCACTCGTCATCGGCCAGAAAAACAGAGCCGACATCAAATAGACCATCTTACAGGCACGAGAAGCCTCGAAGGATCGTCCCCTTTGAACTTCAAATACTTGTAATCTGCTGCAGCCTGTAGATCGGACGTCCGAGCCAACAGATTGTGGCCATCAACTCTTCAATGGTTCAGCACAGCCACTGCGTGCATGCTACTGGTGCATAGATGATGCGTATTATCCAGCCGATGCGTGCGTGTACATGCTCCGGCCGGCCGGCCGCTTGAGTCGCCGCCGCATGACTCGATTCCATTGTTGTTGTTCTTCGCCGCTGCGCCGTTTGACGACCACGGCAAAAACAAAGGATGTCGCGCCGAGAGCCCAGACCTAGGGCGAATCACGATGGTCCCGAACTGTAACACCAATGGCATCAATCTATCCTTAGCGCCCTGCCAGATGCGAAGATCTTGGTCTCACATATGTTGGGGAACCGGATGCATAGTGCCAGCCATCAGCCCACGACCTTGGAGGTGGCCAGCCAGCTAGCTCGATCTTCTCCATTCACACAATCAGAACGATGTTCACGTGCGTGGCAAGATCAGCAAAGCAGCTGGCCAGATTGGAAAACGTCGAGACGGGTTGGAGAAGAAAAAAGCTAGAGAGGAAAGGGGGAAACCGTAATAGACGCCCCGCCGCCACCGTCAGCCGTCGGACGGCCTCCTTCGGCGACGGCGGGGTGAACGAGGCCGTGAGGGAGGGACCTCTGTGGTGGCGGCGGGTGCCTCCGGAGTCGCCAGACACGCGACCCGGGAGGCTAGGTTAGGAACCGTCGAGTATAAAATTATACTGACACTCGAAGTACACAAAGTTCAAGTGTGCTGAGACCTGAAGTACACCGAAATATAAGTGTACTGAAACCCAAAGTACACCGAAGCACATTGAATTATAGTGTATTAAGAACCGAAGTATACAAAGTACAGGTGTACTAAACTCCGAGGTACAACGTACACTAAAAACCGAAAGTATAAAACATTCAGAAACAAAATATTATGAAGTACAACCGTAGTAGCTTTGGAAGTGCATTTTTTTTGCTCCCTATCAATATGCAATCTAGTTTTGAGAGTAAATTTTAGTTTTTACCCTGAAGTTTGATATTTTTGACACAAATTACTCCATTTAACAATTTTTCGACCATATTACCCCATTTAATGGAAGTTGTGCCAATTTTTACCCCTTTAAAAAAATTGGGGGCAATCTAGCTACTATGTAAATCCTGGCGGTCAATTACCTGTAGCGTGTGACGACTCTCTTTTTCTCTTGCCATTCTTTCCACGCCGAATCTTTCTTATTGCCAAGGCGCGTTTAATTTTTAATTTGGTGGCAGGTGTACGTGCGCGCTGCTTGGAAGCTCGAATTGATGATGGTAAGGGACTTTGTCAAGGTAATAGCTAGCGATCTTAGAGGCGATAGAAAGAAATGATCTCAATAGATAGGTTCCGATCCTTTGACAATGTCTGGGCGGTGAATTTGGCCGATGGCAATATCAAGTAACCTGGTTCGTTTGAAATCTATTATACCTAGCAGGCAACCAACTGGAGACAACAAAAGTTCATTTGGTACATGCACGTAATTTATAGGTGCTTACTTACTTTATATTTCTTCCAACGTGATAGGTGTATGCAACTATATGTTTACAGGACAAATCCGAGACGTAACACCATTCTGCATTGGATCTAACACAACTACAGCACACGCTTGCAGATAGTGATCAAAGTTTTCTTCAAGTACGGGTAAAAACATGAGGAAAGCTGCCAACGACAGATCACATGCAAAATCTTAGCAAGGGTAAAAACTGGCAAAACTTTCGCTAAAGGGGGTAACATGGATGAAAAATTATTAAATGGGGTAATTAGTGTCAAAAAATTCAAACTAGGAGGTAAAATTTGGAATTTACTCTAGTTTTGAAGATCTCGGCGTGAAAAGCTCGAAAGTGGCAATGATTCATAATTTAAAAAAACATTTATCTAGATATCTCGTTTTAAATTATCGGACTTGAAAAATGAGAAGGAGAATTATACTCCACTTTCTACATCCCCTCTCTTATCCTATAATTTCACTTTGCTTCTCCACACTCGGTAAACATGTAGACACCCAGTCCAGGGACTACACGAAAGAAGAAGGCATCACTTGGCACGATGACGGTACGCGTCGTGAGGCTTTGAGAAGGTCTCCTTATTTTTAGAGTCTTCGAGGTCTTTCTCTTAAAGCTACCTTGCAATAATCTTTGGTTTATTTTCCGGAAATATGATCCCTTTTTTGTAGGGCTGGAAAACAGTGGACCAAGTTCAACTCATGTGGATTGGCTCGCAAGGAGATCCAATAGATGGGCTTTCCGCCTTTCCCTACAGTGCAGGACCATAGTGTTGACCAGTGATCTCGTTATGCTAAAAAAAAAATATAAGTGTTCTAGTTCTTCCTCTATTATAGGCCCGATTAATCCAAAAAACGATTCTGAAAAGTCCAAAAAATGGTCGCCATGGAATATAGAGATTTGGAATGCTTTAAATGTTTTCTATTCATGGAGTATTAAGTTTGTGGGATTAAATCCTAGTATACATTTTTTTCTGATAGTTACTTTGCACTACGTATCACATGAATTTGTTCATCCACCCACATCTCTTTAAAGGAATCATTTTTCCCTATGATGCAATCAAAATAAATTCTATTGAATTTGAATGAGCATGACACAAAATCATGAGTTTGTATGTTCCTATTGTTTCGGAATCCTTCAAATACGAAAATGGTCTCATGATTCTTGGGTCAAAATGTTAGGATGAAAGATCCTCAGATTTATATTCATCAGAAGATAAATATCTCTTTTACTAAGAGTAACACAATATTAAAAGGTTTCTATTTTCTTGCATTAGTAAAAAAGAGTTACTCCACCATAATTCTTGATTGTGGCATGATACTCCCATGACATCTGATTGACACAAGTAAAAGAAAAAGAACATGAATAATTTTGGGAATTGGAAAAAACGAACATGACTAGCGTCCTTACATATAAGAACTAGCAAAGTGTAAGTATGATGCTTCGCTTCCAAAATAAACAGTCTATACTTCCTGTAAAGCAAAACCCCACCATTGCAAATAATATTAGTGTATCTCTTCATGTGAGCTATCCACGTCAGTTATTTCTTTAGCCAATCAATTGTCTATGTCATCTCCACTAACATTTATAAATGATAGTTTATCTCAACATGAAAGGTATCAATGTTATCTATATTTCCCATCCAGTTGTCCAAGTCACCAGCTTGTAGCCATCAAATACACAACAACTTCATTTAAATAAATTTAGCCCCTCGATTATTTTGACCAATTAAATATTTCATATTCCTATTAGATAACTTTATGTTTCATGTATTTTATACCATTTTATATGATAGAATGTCTTAAAAAAATTCGACTGCAATGTGTCAATATCCTTCTCGTACTTTAAAATTTTATACCACTCATGGCATGATCCTGATTTGGGCTGTATAAAATTACAAATATATTGTTTTCATCCCTGTTTTAGTCTTATTATACATGCTTGGCTATAGAAAACCCTTTTAACATGAAAATAAATAAGACACAAAATTTTCAGTTTTTGGCAGATATGAAAACATAGTTTTTTTGGAAGGTGCTTGTTGGTGGTACCGTGCTGATGCTGATTTCTTGGCGGACGACGATTAGAGAGTAGAAGCGGCTGGAGGATGGCAACTAGTGAAGAGAGGTGGCATATGAAAGATTAGTCAAAATTATTGCGTGCTCTTTCACTAGACACTGGATACCATGCGATCCCTCGTTCATACTCCTGGTGATTGTTAAAAGGTAATAAGATAGGATTCTTGTTGTGAAACGTGACAAGAAAATACAAAGAACAAAAATGAAATCATAGCAGGGAACACAATATGATTTTAACGTTGAAAACCTCTCCAACAAAAAGAAAAAAAAATAATGATTGTTAGCTAGCAAAACTTCACTATATGTGAAGTATTTACACACAGGCCCGGCTCTGGCCCACGGCAACCATGTGTGGCGTCAAGGGCCCGTGTCAGGAGGGGGCCCATATTACATACTCCTATATAATCTGTAGCCTACGCATTTGTCTGAAAAAATGAATGGAAGGCCCAGCCTAGCCGGCAGCCGTCCAGTAGCCTTCGTACTTTGAGGAAAAAAACACGACCCACGCTCCCACGCACCGAGCGTATGCGATCCGCGGTATCGATCTGCTCCTGATTCTCTGTATCTCCCGTTTGTATTTGACAGACCCAGGCCCTGGATAGACCGGCTCCCAATCGATCTCCTCTAGGCTCCAGCGAACAAGCTCAGTGATCGATCGCCAGATCGGCATATCGACCTGTTCCAGTGCTGTTGCGCCTTGGCCTGCTCGCGTGTGCCCCTTGGTCAATAGATCGACGCCCAAAGCCTTGGCCTGCTCGTCTGTGCCTGTTCTAGTGCTGGTGCCCCCTTGGTAATATCCAATCCGGCCTCGCTTGCCTGCTTGCAGGATTGTATTAGGGTTCTAATCATTAGTTCTTTATGTAAATAAATAGTCAATTCCCTCACAATTTAGGTGATATGGAGCTGAAACATAAGTCTGGTGTTGCGAAAAGGAATAAAAAGAAACAAGAGATTAAACTTACTAAATCACAAAAATATGCTTAGGACAGTATTTTCCGATAACTAGTGTTGATGATGTCAATGAAAATAATCAAACTCAAGAATCTAAACCCTCGCAAGATGATGATCATAATTCAAATGTCGAGCATGAGGTCAATGAACAGTCTTTCTATGTGGGTAAGTAACTAAATAGCTTCCAGCTTTTATATATAATTGTCTATATTTTCTATATATGCCTACATATATATTATCCTTAGGGGCCTATGCGTTAACTTCGCATAAGGGCCTCACAAAATATAGAGCCGACCATGTTTACACAATGCCAAAAATTATCTCAGATGCGACTTACTCAGCCGACAGTTTACAAGAGGTATACATAACAGTGAAAACCTATGTCTTCGGCCCAAGTCTTCGGCGAGGTATCTCGCTCCACTCCTCAGATGTTAGCGTCCTTTATGAATTTGGATCGACTTCAACAGTTCTCTTGATATGTGCTAAGTTCGACTTCTGCTGTCACTATATTTTAATTTTACAAAAGGTTCCAAAATTAACGAGTACGGAAGGGTGTCACCACCAACTCAAATGACCTTGTTTTCTTAAAATTAACATTATTTTTTTGAATTTGGTTTGTACAATATATAGACAAAGCTAAACTAAATTTTAAAAAGCATACAATATAGTACTAGTGAGAGATTATTAGGACAGGTGGATATTTCCCTTTAATTAATTATCAGTAACATTTCGCTTTCCAAGTGTCTATACACATATCTCGATGGTCCACGACACGATCAGCATCAGTCTCAAATATAAAATATCACGGCAAACGTTCGATCGATGAAACAGAATATAGTTTGGACAGGATGCAAGCTAAGCAACGTTGTTTCACATAGGGTTCGATGCACGCACAGCCCGTCCATCGAAGAACAGACCGAATCAAATGGTCGGAGCCTCGCTCTTAATTGCGCTCTGACACAGCTCGCCAAGGCGCAACGCAGACGCTGTTATGGATGCAATTGAAAATATTCCTCCGTCCAAATAACCCACTTAGATTTGTCTAAATTTAGATGTATTCTATATATTAAAATATGTCTAATTTTCTTTTACGAATAAAGACTTGGACATTAAAAAAAACAGCAAACAATATAAAACACCTATGTCTAAATATATTTGAATACGCAAAACCAAATCAGTTATCTCTAGACGAAGGAAGTACAAAACTTACATTTAATAAGCTGCTGAAAAGATGTTGCTTACTCCCCCTTTTCTATTAATAACCTTAACTTTATTTAAATTTGCACATATTTAGTTAAATAATTAGACTAAATACATTTATATATAGATAAAGTTAGGACCATTAATATAGACCAGATGAAGTAATAAAAAAAATCAATTAGAGCGTCTCTCTTCCGATCTCTCTCTTTCACACGTACACATGGATGCATGTGCTGCGTTGAAAAGATGTTGCTTGGGCTTGCCTTTCGAATGAGAAGCTCTGAGCACGAGGGAGAGCAGAGAGGCGTGCGATCGATCACTAGAAAACAACAAAAACTAGTAGGGGGTTGATGCCTTGATGGTGTCGTCAATGGAAGTGAGATAGCTATCTTCTGCTACTCGTCTGCACTGTCCAATGCTTGATTTAATGCCCCCCATGTCTTCATAATTCAGAACTTTAGATTCCCTTTCTTGGTGAAGTTGTTAGCATCTACTCCCTCCGTTTTAAAATATAAGATGTTTTAGATTTGTGAAGAAAGTGTATCTAGACTTATTTTAGTGTGTAGATTCATTCTAAACATGAGTGAACCAAAATACTAAAAATACTCTAGATACATTTGCTTCACAAAGCTAAAACATCTTATATTTTAAAACAGAGGGAGTAGTTCCATGTTTTCCTTTCTGAATCTCATGGTTTATTTGATAACATAAGAAATTTGGAGCTCTGATTTTAATTATTAGAAAATATTTATTTAGGGTTTTTGATTTATGGGTGTGCTTGGGTATACTCCTTTTAAAAATTTAACGATTTTTAAAGATTGAGATTATTAGAGCATCTTGCAATAATGCTAGTAAATGGTTTTGCACTCTCACGGTCTGCTCTAAACACGCGTCCATGTCTAATGTCTGATACCGGAACTTGGCCTAGAAAATGCATGCTAATACTAACTGGGAACGAGAGGAGAGAGAGGAGACGTAGTGCCCACGTGAATGTCTCCCAAACAAACATTCACGTCGAGCCTTCTCCCCTCTAGGGTTAGCTAGCCAGTCTTCCTCGATCGGCACCAGTCTCGATCTTCATGTTACATAATTATGTTTGGACACTTCCTCGCACTATCTGCTCGAGAGGCGCGTAAATAATTCACGCCATGGAATCGTGTCAGTTCTTGGTCAAAATGGCGTACGTGAACAGCGTAGCATGCCAATGTAGCGACCATAGGAATATAGCTATCAGTCCAATGCAAATATTTCATGTCAGTATATTTAAGGAATTAACCAAATAAGCTTATGAGTGGTGCCTTGTGGTGGGAACCAAACAATAGTCTATATGCAAATAATAATTAATTAATAGCTAACGGTTAGTATTTCTTATTGAGTGGAACTTTTATCACTACTCGAAAAACAAGAACCCCTGATTAAATCACCAATTTACCATTTCGCTGGACCCGGCCAGACCCAAATGGGACTGGTGTATCTGTGGCCACGTTCGTCGACTATCGCTTTCGGTGGTGGAAGCAGACCTAAATTGGACAATGCTCGATGTATTTTGCAGAAAAAGGTCACGGGACAATAAAACGGCCACAACTTTTGCATACGATTGCGGAAAAAAAAATTAATATACCAAATGATCGTCTCGAAATTTCCTACTCGGTTTCAACCATCGGAGGCCGTTGAAGTTTTATAGCTTCCCCAAATTCGAAAAGAGTAAAAAGTTATGGCAGAAAGAAGATTTTTCCTGCCAAAAAATTAAAAAGGGGGAGAAACTTCTATGGCGCATTTCTCACATATGCGCCACAGAAGTGTTGGGATTCGAATTTTAAATTTCTCTGGTGCCCTCCCCCTCTCTTTTATCCTTCTCCCCTTTACTCCTCTCCTCCACTTCTTCCTCTCCTTCTTCTCTTCCTCCCCTTCTTCCTCTCCTTCTCTTCCTCCTCTTCTTATCTTCCTCCCCGTCTTCCTCTCCTTCTCTTCCTCCCTTTCTTCTCTCCTCCTCTTCCTCCCCTTCTCCTCCTTCTTCTCCACTCTCCGTCCAACTCCTCCTCCTACTCCGGCCATGGCCTCCACCACCTCCGGCGACACCTCCTCCACCGCCTCCTCCTACTCCTCCTCCTACTACTCCTCCTCTTCCACCGATGGCCTCTTTCTCCTCCTACTCCGACGACCCCTCCTACTCCGGCGACCCCTTCCCTCCTACTCCACCTACATCGGTGGCCTCCTACTTCGGCAACCCTTCCTCCTACTCCTCGTACTCCTCCTACACTAGTGGCCTCCTACTCTAGCGACCCTCCTCCTCCACCCTCCACCCACCACCCACCTCCTACTCTGGCCGGGTTTTTTTGAAATTTGGAAAAAAATCCGTGGCGCATATTGCCAATATGCGCCATAGAAGTTTGAGATCTGGTTCGGGACTTCTGTGGCGCATTTTGGCAATATGCGCCACAAAAAGTTTTGAGACTTTTGTGGCGCATTTCAATATGCGCCACAGAACTACACTTTAGTGGCGAGATAACAGCGGCGCATCCCATATGCGCCACAGAAGTCCCAAAATGATGCACCACTGATACTCCTTTTCCTAGTAGTGTTTGAGCCTCCATTGCCTTCCTGTCTATGGTAATAACATATACCTTCTACCATTCTTCTGATCTATGTTGAACATCGAGACATAGCTCTAATGTGACACCCAACCATGATTAATGACCATAAATAAGAATTGTTTTAGGATTTAGTTCTTCTTTATTTGAACTTAGTTAGAGTGCATTTTTTCTTCCAATGATGATGAAATGCGCCTCCTATATTTTTATAGGAGGGGAATATTGATATGCGCCTCGCATATGTAGCTTATACAAGGCGCATGTGTAATGCTACTCTAGTAAGTTTACAGATGAGCCTCAAATAGCAATTTTAAATTTCAAAAAAAAGTTGGCCAGATCTGGCTGAAGAGGGGTCACCGGAAGAGGGCTAGGCTAGGCCGAAGGTGGGTGGATGAGGGGCTCGCCGGAGGAGGAGGAGGGGGTAGCCAAAGGAGGTCACCGGGGTGGTCGTCGTCATCGTCGTCGTCGGAGGAGGAGGAGCTCACCGAGGTAGAGGAGGAGGAGCTCACCGGATAGAGGAGGAGTAGGAGGAGAAGATCACCAGGGTGGAGGAGG
Organism: Avena insularis; assembly: GCA_023614405.1. Classification (NCBI taxonomy): domain Eukaryota; kingdom Viridiplantae; phylum Streptophyta; class Magnoliopsida; order Poales; family Poaceae; genus Avena; species Avena insularis. The sequence continues at coordinate 260,356,533 of CM042685.1, forward strand.
AGGAGGAGGAGGGAGGAGCTCACCGAGTGGAGAAGGAAGAGGGAGGATAAGGGGAGGAAGAAGGGGAGGAGAAGGAGATAAGAAGTGGAGGAAGGAGAAGTGTGGAGGAGAGGAGGAGAAAAGGCGGCGAGATTCAAATTTTCTCCCCCTTTTTTATTTTTTTGGAGAAAAAAACTTATTTTTGCCATAACTTTTTACTCTTTTCGAATTTGGGGAATATGTAAAATCGTCAACGGCTTTTAGTTGTTGAATTTGAGTAGGAAATTTTGAGACGATCATTTTGATATATTAAACTTTTTTCTGACATCGTATGCAAAAGTTATGGACGTTTTATAGTTCCATAACCTATTTTTGCAAAATACATCGAAATTCATGTTTTTCAATTTTTTCTACAAATATACCCTAAAATTTAAATACATCTCAAAGGAATTTTTTTTATTTTTTTTTAAAAACTTAAAAGGCGATCAGGGGGTGTGGGATCTGTTTACTCGAGGCGCATCCCATTAGATATGCGCCTTGTATACATAAAATACCTGAGGCGCATTTCTGGTAGATGCGCCTCGAGTGTCTGGCGCCTGCCACCCTCGGGACCACATCACTTACTCGAGGCGCATGTCACGGTGACGCGTCTCCAAAATTGAAAAATACTCAAGGCGCATATCTACCAGTGCACCTCCTATATTGTGGCACCTACCACCACTGGGTCCACCCATCTTACTCGAGGAGCATCTGCTCCATATGCGCATCAAGTAGTTGAACTACTCGAGGCGCATATGGACCAGACGCTGATAGGCCGGCGTAAACGTGTCTATAATTTTTGATGCTCCATGCTTGTTTTATATCAAATTTCTTGTGTTTTGTCTACACTTTGAGGTATTTTCATACATTTTCTGGAACTAACCTATTGACAAGATGCCATAGTGTCAGTTGCCTGTTTTCTGCTATTTTTGGTTTCATAAAAGCTAGTAAAGAAATATTTTCAGAATTAGACGGGACAAAAGCCAAAGTCAATATTTACCGGAGCAAAGACAGAGACCGAAGGGGGGCCATGATGACCCACAAGTATAAGGAATCGCAATAGTCTTCGAGGGTAGTATTACCCAATTTATTGATTCAACACAAGGGGAGCCAAAGAATACTTACAAGCCTTAACAACCGAGTTGTCAATTCAGCTGCACCTGGAAATAGTTCTTGCTCATAGAAGTTTATGAGTAGCAGCAGTTTTGTAATAGCAATAGTAAAGTAACAGCAACAACAAAACAGGAGCAATAGTAATAGTAGTAGCAAATAGTAGGATATGAGAGCGGTAGGCATAGGGATGGATGGACGGGCGTTGCATGGACAAGACTAAACATGAAACTTCAAGATCTAGGGCAATTGCAGATAAATAAGATAAAGCATCCAAGTACTAAACAATCATAGGCATATGCTCCATATATAGTCATGCGTGCTCGCAATGAGAACTTGCACAACTTCTTTTGTCCTGCTAGCCCGTTGTAGCGGGGCCTCAAGGGAACTACTGGCAATTAAGGTGCTCCTTTTAAAAGAGCATCGGAGCAAAGCATTAACACTTCGTGAACACATGTGATCCTCACATCACAACCATCCTCTCCGGTTGTCCCAATTTCTGTCACTTCGGGGCCTTTGGATCCGGACAATGATATGTGTACACAACTTGAAGATAAGATCACAAACAGTAGTATCATAATGAATCAATAATAAGTTCAGATATGAGATCATGGCACTCGGGACCTAGTGATAAGCATTAAGCACAACAAGTTGCAATAAAGTCAAATAGCACTAATAGAGATACTAGGCACCATGCCCTAACAATCTTATTCGATTACATCATATAACTCATCCAATCCCTACCATCCCATAGCCTACAGCGGGGGATTACTCACTCATGGATGAGGGAAACATGGATGGTTGATGGATAGGCGTCAGTGATGATGATGGCGATGATCCTCTCCAAATTCCCTATCCCGGCAGGGTGCCAGAACGGAGTTTCTGGATCCGAATCGCGGTTTCTGGTGGTGGCGGCGCAGCGGAACTCTTTCTGGAAAAACGTCAACCCTTCCTGAGTTTTTAGGTCAGAAGGAAACTTATAGGCGAAGGGGGATGCCGAGGGGGTGTCTGGGGTGGCCACACCCCCTCCAGGCGCGGCTGGGGGTGTGGGACCCACTCCGTATTGTATACTGGCTCCGTGAGGCTTCTGGTGAAATAGGATTTTTGGCATATTTTCCAGGATTTTTCCTGATAGTTGATTTTCTGCACAAAAACTAGACACCAAGGTAATTCTGCTGAAAATAGTGCCAGTCCGTATTAGTTGTATCCAAATCACACAAGTTTAGATAAGAAACAATAGCAAAAGTGTTCGGGAAAGTAGATGCATTTTGGACTTATCAGGCCACACCATAGGGTGGCGCGGGCCCACCCTAGGGAGCGCCACCAGGTGGTGTGGGCCCCTGAGGCGCCCACTGACCTTGCCCTTCCGCTATATAAAGCCCTCGATGCAGAAACCGTAGAGGAATCGACCTCCATCCACGAAAAGTTCCGCATCACCGCCGCCACCGAAGAGGAGATTCAGGGGACAGAAGTCTTTGTTTTGGCACCCTGCCGGGACGGGGAATTTCCCCTAGAGCCGTCTCCATCAATCTCCACCACCATCTCCTCGCCGTTGCTGATTCCCATGATGAGGAGGGAGTAGTTCTTCCTCGAGGCTAAGGGCTCTACCGCTAGATATGTGTTCATCTCTCTCTATGCGTGATCTTATTGTGGCCGTGAGCTTTGTAATCAAGTAGATCTACTCTGCTATTCAAGTGCTTTAATTGTAATCTCCGGTTATCCCCACGTATGTGAAGTTGATAGTGTGCATACCGTGTGGCACTTAGGCTAAAGATTACAGAAATACTTATCATGAGTATAATTTGAGTTGAATGTCTCTATGAAATTGTGGTGTTTGTTGGAACCATCTAGCGCTCAAAGTGACAGGGTTGGGGTTACCTAGATGGGGAATGCGAACTTTAAGGAGAGATTTTGTATCCCTACCATGGATTGGAGTTATCCAACTAGAGAGTAGTTTAGAGTAGCATTATGAAGATAAGATATTTATATGAGAGTGTCCACTAGTGAAAGTATGATCCCTAGGCCTTGTTTCTAAGCATTGAAACACCATTTACAATCAGTCATGTTGCATGTTTGCTTGCTACCATCTTTATTTCAGATTGCAATTACCACTTATAATCATCCATATTACTTGTATTTCACTATCTCTTCGCTGAACTAGTGCACCTATACACCTGACAAGTGTATTGGGTGTGTTGGGGACACAAGAGACTTCTTGTATGTTGATTGCAGGGTTGCTTTAGAGGGATACCTTTGACCACTTCCTCCCTAAGTTCGATAAACCTTGGGTGATCCACTTAAGGGAAACTTGTTGTTGTTCTACAAACCTCTGCACTTGGAGGCCCAACAACTGTCTATAAGAATAGAAGCGTGCGTAGACATCAAGGTCTTTTCTGGCACCGTTGCCGGGGACTATGGGGACTTTAGTCTCTTCCTCCCCGTCAAGCTCTTTTCTGGCGCCGTTGCTAGGGAGGTAAGGTAAAAGGTACTCACATCCTGTAGCTACTAAGCTATCTTCTAGTACTGTTGCTGGTGTGTGAGTACTCGAAGTTATTTTTCTTTAGATTCTACAATTATATCTTTTTGTTTCTTGTTTTTATTTTCACTAGTTAGGCTTAATGGAAAACAACAACAAAATTAGAGAGCTTTATAGTATTTTCTTGAGTTAGGACATGAAGTGTTTGAAGAGAAAATTAAAAAACCTATGGAACTTTCTTTGCATGCTAATAGCAATGTTATTAGTATGAATTTTTTGAACACCATTATTGCTAATGCTATGGAAACGTCTAAGTTTGGGGAAGCTAGTTTTATGAAAATGATCTTTTTAGATCCCCAGCTTTAAAGGAGAAAATTTGCTCTGATGATACTTTATCTCCCATATGTGATAATTCTAGTGAAAGTGTCCCTTTTAAAATACCTATGGAAATTATTGAACGTGTTATGAATAACTACTATTTTGGAGATGGAACTGTCCATCCTGGTGATCATTTACTCTTTATACATGAATTATGCGAGTTGTTCAAGTGTGCAGGTATTTCAGTGGACCAAGTTAAGAGAAAGGTATTCTCTTTGTCACTTAGGGACAAAGCAAGGGAGTGGTATGAGCTACTAGATGATCCTCATCATTTGGAGTGGAAGGAACTTGAATCTCTCTTTTACTCTAAATTTTATCCTCCCCATGAAATTCATAAAGATAGGAATTATATTTATAATTTTCATCCTCATGATGGAGAAAGTATTTCCCAAGCATGGGGGATATTGAAGTCACTAATGCTCAAATGTCCCATTCATGAGCTCCCCAGTAATATTGTTATTAATAATTTTTATGCAAGGCTTTCAGGATATTACAAGGACTATCTAGATACCTGTTTAGAAGGATCCTTCACAAGTAAGGAGGTCAAAGATAAGTGGGATCTTCTTGAAACAATTCAAAGCAATACTGAAGATTGGTATAATGACAAAGGTAAAGAACCAGGTATAAACTATGAGTAGGATCGCATTAAGTCTTTCGCCGAAACTACTGATTTTCAAGAGCTTAGTGCTAAATATGGTCTTGATCCTCAAATTCTTGTTGATTGTTGTAGAGACTTTGCTTCTAATATTAATGCTCCTAAATAAAAATGGTACATGTATCATGAACCTTCTAAAGACAGTTGCATGAAAAATGAAATTGTTATTAATGATAGCAATAAACATGCTCAAGCCTCTAAAAGTACTATTTCCTATAAGCATGTTAATTTCTGTGTAGTACATAGACCTTGTGAAAAGAATCAAATTGAAGAAGAATATTGTATCACCCATAGGAATGAAAAACTAGAACGTGGTATAAGGCTCTAAATGATCTTGGTAAAAAAGTTTGTGCCTTCTATCCTTTTAAACTTTGCTTTGAAATGGGTCATTTCAATTTTCAATGCTCATGCCATAATAATAACCCTTCTAATCCAATGAGTACTGCAAGTTTGTATTGTGATAACATGATCACTTTTAATCAGCATGATGAACTTACATTATTTTTAGGGTGTGAAGAGCTATCAAGAAAAACTTCTTTGGTAGATATGAGTGCTTTTGATATGAATAACATCCTGCATGGTTGTCATCTTTACTGTGTGGATAATTTCCACGCAAATACTTACATACAAAATATTATAAAAGATGATATTTTACCAAAATATGACAAGACTGATATGTGTTTTGTTCTTATTAATGAAAAGGAGGAATCCTCCAAAGTTTCTTCTATTGTCTCTAACAATAAACCAGGGTATGTGGAGAAGCTTCCTTTCAAGCATCTCCCTCCTAAAGAGAAGAAGAAGAAAAGGAGGAGTAAAAGGAGAGAGGAAACAGTATTTTCCTATGCCTGTTACCTATAGTAGTGATCATAATTGCGAAAAGCACATTATTTTTGATATTGAAAATCTTTTTGGTACCAATTCTGAAAATGATGATATTAATAATTGTTGTACTATTAGTACTATCCATGTCCCTTCCAATGATGATATGTTTACAAATGAACACACTTTGGAAGATAACTATTCTATTGCTTATGATGATACTATACCTCCAATATATGATGATCACAATGATGAATATGATATTTTCAATCCACCTACTATTGAGGAGAAAATTAATTATGATTACAATATGCTTCCTATATTTGATGACTATGGTGATGAGAATAATAATGACAGCTATTTTGTTGAATTTGCTCCCACTACAATTAATAAGAGTGACTATGCTTATATGGAGAGTAATAATTATTTTATGCATGTGGCTCGTGATAAGAATGTTTTATGTGATAGTTATATTATTAATTTTATTCATGATGCTACTAAAAGTTATCATGAGATAGGGAAACATGGTTTTATGCATCTTAATAATATTAAGTTTCCCCTCTTTATGTTGAAAATTTTGAAGCTGCACTTGTTTTGCTTTCCTATGCTTGTTGTTTTGTGTTTTCATGACTTGTTTCTTTACAAGATTATTTTTCATAGGAAGTGGGTTTGACTTAAATGTGTTTTGAATTTTCTTATTGATGCTCTCTTTTACTTCAATTCATATTTCTTGTGTGGGCATCATCGAAATTATTGTGCCTAACTTAAAGGCGTTAAAGAAAAGTACTAATTGGGAGATAACCCAAATTTTGTTAGGTTTTTCTTTTGTTGAGTCTTGGAATTTATTGCCGCTATAATAACCTATCCTTATTCTTTTTGTGTGGTTTTTGTGCCAAGAATAATCTCTAATGAGATAGAAGTAAGATTTGGGGAAGTTGCTGTCCTAAAATAGATTTTTGTGCTTTAGTGTAAAAATTCGTGAAAAATTCATGTATATCGGGTTGAGCTATAATTTTCTGATCTTATGACCCAGGTTATTATCTAACTTTCTTTAGTTTAACACTTTTTGATTTTAGCAGCAAAAGGTCTTCGAAAAAAAACGGTTTTTACCTGTTGGTCTGTTTTGACAGATTACTGCCATTATTTTCATTTGCCTCTTAATCAGTTTATTTTTGAGTTATCCTTTATCACTTGAGATTTTTAAATGAAATTCTACAATATCTTGTGTTCTAATGAAAGTTTTACTTGTTTTGAAACTAAACCCAAGGGCTTATTATCTTGAATACACTAATTTTTCTAATGAAGAATTGTGTGAAGTTCTGTATGAAGGAAATTTTCAAGTGTAGGGGAAGACTGATGTGATAAGATGAAGAATGGACAAAATCTCAAGATTGGGGATGCCACCCATGTCAATCCAATAAATATTCAAGAGGTACAAGCATCAAAGCTTGGGGATGCCCAAGGCATCCCTTTCTTCATCAATAAAAATCTCAGGTCTTCTTTCTAGACACTTTATTTTTATTGCTTCATGCACCATTGTGTTGTTCTTAGAGCGTCTTTGTTTTTGTTTTTAGTTTTCTTTTGTTTGGTTTGCTGCAATAAGTTGGTTGGGTTACAACACACTTCTTTTGGAGAGAGACACACTCCATTTTCATTTAATAGAACACTCTAGTTTTCACTCTTATTGTTCTGTAAGTGTTCTCCTTTGCTAGGACTGCGTTTAGCTTTAGTTTTCTTGTGCTTTCATCTTAGAACTTTTTAGTTCTTCTTTGTGGATTTGTGAGACTTGCTCACTGATCTTTATTGAGTATTATCTTTGTGAGTTGTTTCAAATAAGTTGATTGGTGTTGGAAAAGAGTAGAAAGTTTCATGCTTATAGTGGTACAAAAGGAAGCTTGTTTTGACTGTGGCTTAGAATTTATCATGTCATGTTAGATGTTGCTTTGACCATATGATTAGTGAATATTTGTTGTAGCATGACTTGTTTCAAACAATTGAGATTGCTTAATGTGCCTTGAAAGAATCATGCGTTGTTTTAGCATACAAAAGCATAATATTGTGGTATTATCCTTTGATGCTTTATTTGGGTTGACTTGGCACATGCTTACACCATGTTAAGACTATGAACCAGTCACCTTAGCCTCTGATCATTTAGTTTTTGACTTGTGATACCACTTTATGCTTTAATTAATAATGTTTTGTCGCTCTGCATGATTATGGCCATTATTGCTCTCTTAGTTGGTCGCTCCCAGTCTTTTGCTAGCCTCCACTTGTACTGAGCAAGCTCTACTCATGCATCCAACTCCCAAGAAACCAAAGTTATTCCAAAGAGTCCACTATAAATTCCTATGCATGGTGTGTTACCCCATTCCAAGTATATTCACATTTTTATCTATCTTCCAAATTAAACTTGTTATGAGAAAATTAGTGATTAAAGCTCTCACAAACTTGATGGCACACTTTACTTTCTTGCACATAATAATCTTGAACCATTGTGTCATCTATGTTGTTATATGCTTGCACTTATAAGTTGGGAATTAGCAGAACCATGCTGTCATGGGGAACGCTTTCAACACCTGTACATATTACCCAGTTGATATCATGATCTTTTGTTTACGAATGTCGGCGGTGTGAAATAAAAGGGGAGCTTGTAAGTCCATTGAGTATTGTATATGTGTTAGAGAAACACCTGGGCAACTAGCCTAAGCCATGCCTAATCATGGTGGAAACTTGCAGCATAACCATAGTGAGAAATCTATGAAGCATCCTCAATAAAAACCTATGCAAATAACAAATAAAAAGATCGCTAAGATGCTCATTGTCTGTTGCCTTGTCATTTTGATATGGTATAGCTCCTATGTCATGGGGCAAGGGGTACCCCATTAGCGGTTCTCTATGATACACATATACTTACAATGACAAGAACTTGCTTGTGACTAAAGTTGAGTAGCATGAGGAACGACCCTCGTACTCAAGGGACATGAGATTGCCAACTTATGATTTGTCAAGCATATACTCCATATTTGTTTCACTTTAACCTTAACCACTTCAAGATGCTTATGATATGGGTAATGAGAGCTGAAAGCTAATAAGTACCATAATTTTTGGAAGCTCTTTATGAAACTTGAAATCCCTGCTTCCCTTTATGAAGGGCCTTTCTTCTTACTTTTATGTTGAGTCTTCACCTTCTATCTTTATGCACCAATTAAGAGAGCATATTTGTCATTCTTAGTTTTATGTGCATTGTTCCAAAACTTATTGATTGATTCATAATGTTGATATTGCTTGTTCTTGAACTATTTGTATCTAGTCACCCTTATGAACTTTGAAGGTGTCCTATGCATTTATGTTTTGCTACTCCATGAAGGACAATATGAATACTACACATGCTATGTTTTCTATATGTGAAACAAACAAACATCTTTCAATGCATTGTTATTCATGATCTTTGTTTGTACCTTTTCATGTTACAACATAGTTGTTATGTCTTATTGTTAGAACTACATCTTTCATGCTCATGTTTAGAGTACTATGATCCCAGCTATCAATGCTTTACATTAGTTTGATCAAGATTGTGATGGTGCATGTCACCTCAAAAATTATTCTTTTTATCACTTACCTACTCGAGGACGAGTATGAGTTAAGCTTGGGGATGCTTGATACGTTGTAAACGTATCTATAATTTTTGATGCTCCATTATTGTTTTATATCAACTTTCTTGTGTTTTGTCTACACTTTGAGGTATTTTCATACATTTTCCGGAACTAACCTATGGACAAGATGCCGCAGTGCCAGTTGCCTGTTTTCTGTTGTTTTTGGTTTCAGAAAAGCTAGTAAAGAAATATTTTCGGAATTGGACGGGACAAAAGCCAAAGTCAATATTTTACCGGAGCGAACACAAAGACCGAAGGGGGTCCACGAGGTGGCCACACCATAGGATGGCGCGGGCCCACCCTAGGGCGCACCACCAGGTGGTGTGGTCCCCTCGGGCGCCCACCGACCTTTCCCTTCCGCCTATATAAAGCCGTCAATGCAGAAACCCTAGAGGAATCGGACTCCATCCACAAAAAGTTATGCAGTGCCGCGCCACCGAAGAGGAGATTCAGGGGACAGAAGTCTCTATTCTGGCACCCTGCCGAGATGGGGAATTGCCCCGGGAGCCATCTCCATCGATCTCCACCACCATCTCCATCGCCGTTGTTGATTCCTATGATGAGGAGGGAGTATTTCTTCCTCAAGGCTAAGGGCTCTACCGATAGCTATGTGTTCATCTCTCTCTATGCGTGATCTTATTGTGGTCATAAGCTTTGTAATCAAGTAGATCTACTCTGCCACTCAAGTGTTTTAATTGTAATCTCCGGTTATCCCCACATGTGTGAAGTTAACAGTGTGCACACCGTGTGGCACTTAGGCTAAAGATTACAGAAATAGTTATCATGAGTATAATTTGAGTTGGATGTCTCTATGAAATTGGGGTGTTTGTTGGAACCATCTAGCACTCAAAGTGACAGGGTTGGGGTTACCTAGATGGGGAATGCGAACTTTAAGGAGAGCTTTTGTAGCCCTACCATGGATTGGAGTTATCCAACCGGAGAGTAGTTCAGAGTAGCATTATGAAGAGAAGATATTTATATAAGAGTGTCCACTAGTGAAAGTATGATCCCTAGGCCTTGTTTCTAAGCATTGAAACACCATTTACAATCAGCTATGTTGCATGTTTGCTTGCTACCATCTTTATTTCAGATTGCAATTACCACCTATAATCATTCATATTACTTGTATTTCACTATCTCTTCGCCAAACTAGTGCACCTATACACCTGACAAGTGTATTGGTTGTGTTGGGGACACAAGAGATTTCTTGTATCTTGATTACAGGGTTGCTTGAGAGGGATGACTTTGACCACTTCCTCCCTGAGTTCGATAAACCTTGGGTGATCCACTGAAGGGAAACTTGCTGCTGTTCTACAAACCTCTGCACTTGGAGGCCCAACAACTGTCTACAAGAATAGAAGCGTACGTAGACATCAGATGCGCCTCGAGTAAGGGGGTAGCCAAATCTTGTCCGTACATGCGATATAGGAGACACATACCTCAAGAATGCGCCTCTATTATTAATATATAGGAGTCACACCGTTTAGACATGCGCCTTGTATATTTAGTGAAGGCGCATGTTTGAGGGATGAGTCTCCTATAAGCATGTCTCCTGTAGGCTTTTCCCTAGTAGTGGGGGGTGGAGGAGGACGATGACAAGAAGGACGATGACGAGGAGGGGGCGAAGGAGGAGACGGAGGAGGAGGGGAAGGATATCACTATCCTGCTGTAGATCACGTAGGCGTTGGGCCCCGGCCCCAACGGGGCTCCGGCGAGGGTGACCCCGGTGGAGAGATCACAGTGCAGGGAGGCAGAATGCGCCCGTTGGGCGGAGGCCTTGGCAGCAACATCGGCGATGAAGCTGGAGGCATCTTGGGCCGACCAGAAGGCGAGGGACCACTAGGCGGATGAGATGGAGAAGGCCCTAGCCAACCGAGCAGCGACGGAACGCCAGAAGGCGTTAGGAAAGACGGTGGCTTGTGGCCGAGTGCGCGACCGTTACCACGAATGCCTCCAGCAGCAGGCCATCTAGGCGGCGATCGACGGGGCCAGTGGCAACGCCGACCACAGCAACAACGACGAGTAGCCGTAGGGACGGCCTCCTCCAGCAGTAATAGTAGTCCCCTTTTTATTTTGTTCAAATGTGTCATTTTGTAATGGGAAGGGCCTAATCTAATGAAAAGAAAGTTTAAATACTAACGTTTCACTTACACATGGGCCCGAGCGGCAGACTGACGGACTCGCGTGGTCCGCGCACTGTCGCTGGAGCAATCGTTGCCCACATTTAATGCACGGATGGATCGAGCCGAACGCGTCGGTCTGAATAAGTCGTACTGCTGGAAAGGCCACGCACGTGCTGCAAGTTCGCGCGGACGCGCTTCGAACAGGTTGGGTCGTGCCGGTAGAGATGTCCTAAGAGCATGTATAATGGGAGGTGCTTAGAGGAGTGCTTACACAAATAAACCAACCATTTTGCTAAGAATTGGTGCTTATTTTTATAGAAGAAGTGCTTAGTTAGGCATCTACCTAGTATAAATAAGCATCGGTGCTAAAATAAAAACAAGTTTACACTACTGGAAAAGAGGCCTTAGGTTCAAAGTCAATCCTGTCACCAGTCCTAGTTTGTTACGAACCGGGACTAGCACTAGTCCCGGGCCATAACGTCTCCAACGTCTAGTAAATCGGGATAAACACTAGTTTCGGGCTGGACTGGACCTCTAGTCCCGGTCCGTAATACGGCCCGGGACTAGTTACCTCGGTCCTGCACTTTACGGGGACTATTAGTCTCGGGCTGTATCATAGCTCGAGACTAGTTAGTCCTCTATATAGTGCAGCTTCGTGTGCACTGCCCGAGCCATGGTGGCCATTTTACTCAAAGAAGAAAGTCAAGTTCATACCCGTTTTTGCATTCAGAAAATGGAAAATGGCTTCTCCATGCAACAAAAAGGAAAACTTCCTCCTGCAACATTGTTCGCCATCCCAAGATACACATGCATGCACAATATGGGCACAATATCACAAACTATGCCGCGATTCTGCACATAACATTGGCAACTTGGACCAAAAGCCATATAACCTCGAACATGATAGCTCATTTTGTGAAGGTTTTTTCAAGACATAATCAATATACCAAGTTTGATATTTTTACTTGCAACTATGTCATACAATATGACACCACATGAAGGATTTACATTGTTCGGACCTTTTTTTTTGAATTTCTTATACTCGTTTCGAATTTTCCCGTTTTGAACTAAGGTCAAAACGGCGTGCATGAAGATAGGGGACGAGCCTCGTTAGAACTTGCATTGTATCTCTGAAGAAACAACATATTATGAGTCTAAAATGATTTTTTCAAAAAATCACGGGTATTAGATCATGTACCTATAGTTTAAACCGGACCCACTTCCTACCGATTCGGTAGACATTTGTATTTTTCACCCAGGAAGGATGGAAAGGTTTGAGATCTCCCAGTTGGGATATCTTCCATGTAAGGTGGTATAGTATTTTATAAAAATGGGATGGTAGCCTTCTGTAACAGCATTTTAGTGGCTGCTTCACAAAATGACCCGTTTTTTATGCTCGGAAATGGAAAATGGCTTTTCCATGCGATGAAAAGGAAAACTTCCTCCTGCAACATTGTTCGCCATCCCAATATACACATGCATACACACTATGGGCACAGTATCATAAACTATGCCGCGATTCTAGCCATAACATCAGTCATTTGGACCGAACGCCATGAAACCTCGAACATGATAGGTCATTTTGTGAATGTTTTTTGAGATATAATCAATATACCAAGTTTGGTATCTTCCCTAGAAACTATGTCACATAATATGACACCACACGAAGGATTTACATTGTTCGGACCATTTTTGAATTTCTTATGCCCGTTTCAAAATTTTCCCGTTTCAAACTACGGTAAAAACTTCGGGCACGAAGCAGGGGATGAGGCTCATTGGAAATATCATTGGATCTATGGAGAAACATGATATTGTGAGTCTAAAAATAATTTTTTCAAAAAATCATGAGCATTAGATCTTGTACCTGTAGTTCAAACCAGACTCACTTCCTACTGATTCGGCAGACCTTTGTCTTTTTTACCCGGGAAGGATGGAAAGGTTTGAGATCTCCCGATTGGGAGATCATCCATGTAAGGTGGTCTAGTATTTTAGAAAAATGGGATGGTAGCATTCTGTAATAGCATTTTGGTGGCTGCTTCACAAAAGAACCCGTTTTTTACGCTCGGAAAATGTAAAATAGCTTTTCCATGTGACGAAAAGGAAAATTTCCTCCTGCAACAAATTCTCCATCCCAAGACACACATGCATGCATAATATGGGCACAGTACCACAAACTATGCCGCGATTCTAGCCATAGCACCGGTCATTTGGACCGAAAGCCATGAAACCTCGAACATGATAGGTCATTTTGTGAAGGGTTTTTTGAGACATAATCAATATACCAAGGTTGGTATTTTTCCTAGAAAGTATGTCACATAATATGACACTACCCGAAGGATTTACATTGTTCAGATCGTTTTTGAATTTCTTATGCCCGTTTCAAAATTTTCCCATTTCAAACTATGGTAAAAACTTCGGGCATGAAGACAGTGGATTAGGCTGATTGGAAATCTCAGTGGATCTGTGAAGAAACATGATATTGTGAGTCTAAAATGATTTTTTTCAAAAAATCATGGGCATTATATCTTTTACCTGTAGTTCAAACTGGACCCACTTTCTTTTGATTCGGCAGACATTTGTCTTTTTCACCCGGGGTGGACGAAAATGTTTGAGATCTCCCGGTTGGGACATAGTTCATTTAAGGTGGTCTATTATTTTAGAAAAATGGGATGGTAGCATTCTGAAACAGCATTATGGTGGTTGCTTCACAAAATGCCCTGTTTTTTGCGCTCGAAAAATGGAAAATGGTTTTTTCATGCGACGAAAACATGGCGGGAAATATCTTTAGTCCCGAACATAAGGAAAAACATGGCGGAAAAGGTTCATCTTTAGTCCCGGTTGGAGAAACCAACCAGGACTGAAGGGATTGCAGCAGGCTGGGGTAGGCAACACTAATGACAGGGGTGAGTGTCGACTTTATGTCGTGAGTGTCGACACTATGTTGTGCTGCTTATACCTTCTCCCAGATGGTGTTGCCAAACGGGACTAAAGATAAACCTTTAGTCCCTGTTGGAGACACCAACTGGGACAAAACATGAGTCCCGGATGGCAACACTAATAATAGGGGTGAGTGTCGATATTATGTCATGAGTGTCGACAATATGTACTATAAATAGGCGTCCTTGTACTATAAATATGCATCTTTGTACTATAAATACGTCATGCTACTTGTACTATCCTTAGGCATCTCCAAGATGGTTTGCGAGATGGTAGCCCGACGGACATGGGTAGCTGCAGGCGCACATCGCCTCGGTCTCCTTGAGGGTCAGAATTGTCCAGTATGCATTGTCCATTGTTGTGAGAGATGAAGGTGTTGATGTGTGGATAGCAATGGTGCGGTTGGCCTAGATATAGAGGGAAATGGCGGGAAATATCTTTAGTCCTGATTAGTGACTACAACCGGGACTAAAAGCTCTGGTCAGAGGAAAAGGGCGGGAAATCTTGGCTGGAAGCAGTGGAAAATGGCGGGAAATATCTTTAGTCCCGGCTAGTGACTACAACCGGGACTAAAAGCTTCAGTCAGAGGGAAATGGCGGGAAAACTTGGCAGGAAGCGGTGGGAAATAGTGGGAAATATGGATACATGATACAAAGAGATGTATGGATGATATATTCTAATGCTTGTTATTTTTTGATAATAATAATAGACATATTATTTGTATTATTTGGATTTTTACAATAGGAGATATGATTTTCCAAAGTTTTCTACTACCTCCGATCCTAAATAAGTGTCGCCATTTTGAACTAGAGTTAGTTCAAAACCGTGACACTTATTTAGGATTGGAGGGAGTATTTGATTTGAATAAAAAAGGAAAATTTACAATTGGCACAATTTATACTTGATGCAAATAGGTGTATGGATATTATATTCATATTTCTTATATTGTTCTGATAATAATAGACATGTTATTTGTATTATTTGGATTTTTACAATAGAAGATATGATTTTCCAAAGTTTTTTATCTGATTTGAATAAAAAATATAATTTACAAATGGCACAATTTATACATGATCCAAACAGATGTATGGATATTATATTTAGATTCCTTATATTTTTATGATAATAATAGACATATTATTTGTATTATTTGGATTTTTACAATAGGAGATATGATTTTCCAAAGTTTTCTATTTGATTTGAATAAAAAAAGAAAATTTACAAATGGCACAATTTATACATGATGAAAACAGATGTATGGATATTATATTCAGATCCTTATATTTTTCTGATAATAATAAACATATTATTTGTATTATTTGGATTTTACAATAGGATATATGATTTTCCAAAGTTTTCTATTTGATTTGAATAAAAAAGAAAATTTACAAAAAAGACCGTAGTCCCGGGTGGTGGCTGGACCCAGGACTAGAGGGTGCCTGCGCGCGCCAAAACGAAGCGGCCAAAAATACCCTGTAGTCCCGGGTTGGGGTTGGACCCGGGACTAGAGGGTGGGTCTTTAGTCTCGGGTTAAGCCACGCCTCGGGACTAGCCTCTAGTCCCGGGCTGTGGCTTAAACCGGGACTAAAGGGTCGTCCCTTTATATACTCGCGTCCGCTTCTGGTCGCGCCCACCCGCACTTAGCGCGATTTGGACAACAAAGACGAAGAGACGCAAGGGAGGTGCTCCCCACGGCCGATTCCTTGCCACCCTCATCTCGTCTGCCTCATGGATTCTGTGATGCCGCCTCATTGCCGCCATGTCTGTGTTGCCAGCATGCCGTTGCTCCACCACCGCCATGTTGCCACCTCGCCGCACCGCTTGACTCCTCCGGCCGTCCACCTCGCCGGAGGTGGTTATTAATTTAGTTATGTTTTTTGTTATTAATATTTATTATTTGTTTATATTTGTTAGTATTAATGTTTGTAGCTAGTAATTTAGTAATATTTGTTATGTTATTTAGTAAAATGCATTTCCCATTCATTTAATATTTGTTATGTTAATATTTGTTATTAATTTAGTTATGTTAATATTTGTTATTGATATTTATTATTTGTTTATATTTGTTAGTATTAATGTTTGTAGCTAGTAATTTAGTAATATTTGTTATGTTATTTAGTAAAATTGCATTTTATTTAGTAAAAATGCATTTTATTTAGTAAAAATGCATTTTAGTTATGTTAATATTTGTTATTAATTTATTAATATTTATTTGCTATAATGTTTATTCAGTTAAATATATCAATGTACTTATATTGCAATGTTTTAAAAAAAGGGTCACCATTTTATGTAGATATGAGCAAATAATACCTTTTTATATAGATATGTCATACTCATATCTACATAAAAAGGTATTATTTGCTCATATCTACATAAAATGGTGACCCTTTTTTAGCACATTGCTCATTTCTTAATGTTTTTTATAACTTGTTTAACTTTCTTTCTGTAATAGTTAAGTCATGGATCATGATCGCAGTGGTGAAGATCTTCTTCAGGGCATGATAAGAGGTGAAATTCCTCTTATTACTACCGGTGAAGATATCAAGTTCGAGGAAGAGATATCCTCATATCTGAATCCATCCGGTGATGGACTAGAGCAAGACCTGATGTACGAAGGGCAAGACCGGATGCACAAAGGGCAAACAAATAACAACAATGATTGCCCCTCGATAGGATCCGACGATATATATATATTAAGCCTCGTGTGACCTCTATGCATTAATTGATCTGGATATATATATATATTAATCACTCTCTCTTCTTCTTTTATCCCACCAGATCGAAGTAATCGACATATCAAATGAAACGAGGGCCAAACAGAAAGTTCGATGGTAATCAAAGGTTCACCATCAAAGAAACAAATGATAATGTACAACTGATTGCTCTAGAAAAGCACCGGCGGATGTTTACAAATCAATGCGGGGTGATTGTTAGAGACAACCTCCCGATCACCATTCAATAATGAAATAATTCAAAGAAACCAGGTGAAGAATCCAACAGTTATATCACCGATGATGCCAAAGATGACCTTTGGCAGAAGCTCATAGTGCATTTCATACTACCTCCAGAGTATGAAGAATTTGAGGCAGATGGTATTACCCCAAGGCCGGGTGGGCTTGAAAGAAGAGCAAAAGTCAAGGAGTGAGCTCTAATGAAGATGTTCGAACTGTACCGGAACCACAAGAAAAGTTTATATGCGAAGTATGTCGCGAAAAATAAAACTCCAGACTTCAAAGGAGCAAACGAGAAGTTGAGAGAATAGTGGCCTGATTTTGTAACATACAAGTAATCTGCTGTAACAAAGGCAAAGTCAGAAAAGTATGTGTTAAATGCTGCTAAAAAGAAATACCATCATAAAATGGGGACATGTGGATACAAGAGTGATGTGCCTAAGTGGGAAACTATGGAGCGGGACATGAGGGCTAGAGGCATCACTCCTGGTACAGATGGATGGCCCGAGAGGTCAAAGCACTGGTGGTATGGGCACAGAGTATCGTTGGACCCAGAAATAGGGAAGACATTATTTCATGAAAATATTCTAGAACCCTTCAAAGGACTTGTTAAAGCAATGAACGAAGCTCCATTGGGATTGTTCCGGCCCGAGAGAGAGAATGACAAGCTGACACGCGCCCTCAGGAATCCTGAAAAAGGTGGACGAATACGAGGAAAAGGCGCCGGTGTTACGTTGAAGAAAGGGTTTCCCCAGTACGATGACAGTTACAGAAGCCGTCAGAGAAAGAAGGACCAGGAGGCAGACCGGATCGGGAAGATAGAAGAGGACCTAGCTGAGATGAAGAAGCTCATGGAAGCAATTAGCCAAAGGTCGTCAACTCAGCCGCAGGCTGAGATCCTGCATTGGATCTTAGCCAATAGAGAAGCGGCCTGGCTTCCACGGAGGTCTAGGCTGATGATCAAGCACTGCTAGATGATGCACCGTATAACACCCCAGTTTTAGCTAATGTATATTTAGGATTGTTTGTGCATTCATGAGCATCATCCTTTTAATTGCATGCAAAGCAAAATAAAATGCAAACCCTAAAACCCCAGTTTCCCCTCTCTCTTTAAAACCGTCTAAAATGGTTTTGTATTTTGAAATCACAAAATTAAAGGAGCCCAAATTGATTAAAGGGGTCCCTGCAGTATTTTATATAATCTATAAAATCTCTGGTAATTCTGAAATTACCCAAACAAATTTGAACTGAAAATACAAAAGGGAAATGAAAAGCAGAATTGAAAAAGGTTTTGATAAAAAATATAGCAGCAGAGTCCAACTAGACCATGACCCAGCTTGCCCTCTTCCTCCTGGAACCTTTGCTGCGGCTCTTTATCAGCCTAGCACGGCCCAATGCCAGCCTAGTACCGGTTCGATCGTCCTTTCCATCGTCGTCTTCGATCTCGGCGGAGGAAGCTCCCGCGTGTCTCCGCCTCCGCCGCTCGCCGGCGCCGCGATGCCCGCGGCCGTTAAGATTCGTGCTAGCGACGCCTCGTGGTCTACAAGTATCCCCTCGAGCCACCAGATGAACCCTAGCTTCTCCTTTCCCCAATTTCTTCCATGGCCGAAACCCTAGACTTGCAGGTGCCGACCAACGTTGCCGTTTCCGTCCACCTCTCGCCGTTCTGTGGCCACCTTTGAGCTCGCCATGATGCGCTGGTTCGTTCCAGATAGGTCACGAAGCCCGGCGTGCCCGCAATCTTCCGAATCGACACCTCACTTCCACCGGCCGCCGCAGTCACCGCCATCGATTCCGGTGCTGTTCGTGCTCCCCTCGCCTCCCCGACCTCTCTTACGCGTTCTAGGTGAGCTCCTCTACCTCCCAGTGCTATCTGCTACCTCCCTCTTGCTCTGGTTCGAGCTCGCGCCATACTCCATCGTCGGCCGCCGCATGTTTTCGCCATTGATCAAGCTCCGGCGACCAATAGTGGGCGGCACCACCAGCAAATGGTTCACCTCGGCGTCCTCTCTGCAACCAGCCCAAGCACAGCCTGGCGCGCGCAGCGAATCCTCGGATTCGAGTTAAATCTGAGAGCCTCCATTGCTGATGTCAGCATGACATCAGCATGAGGTCATAATTCTTTAATATTTTCTGAAAATCATTTCTGGAATTGTAAAATAACCCTGTGGGCCACCCCTGTCAACATTTTAACAATTTTTATAATTGTTTTCTAAAATGAATAAAACTATGACATGTGGGGCCAAGTGAATAAATATTTAATATAACCCATTTTTTTTATAATTTCCTAAAATGATATAAAATGGATTTAAATTGAGAAAAATCATAACTAATTCATTTTAAATCAGAAAAATACAAATAATATATCAAAATGTTCAAAAAATGAAACCTAGCTATCTAAGCTATAATCATGCATTGTTCAACAACTTTCAAGACAAGTTTAATTAGAAGAACATAGTAACCCCTCATAGGTGATTCCAAAGTTTCCCCGAGTTAGGTGTTTTTACCCCTCGGAACCCCGATTAAATTGTCGAGCATGCCTTAGGGATACATTTCAGTACAATTTAACTTGTCATATCATCATCCTTGTCTGAGCATTGCATCGATGCCATGTATTGATTGTTTCCCCTTTATTTCCGGTGTTTGGTTCTTCTCCAGTAGAATACGATATCGAGATCGAGATCGAAGACCGAGATCAAGACCGTCGAAACCCGAAGACAAATACTTGACCAATTGTAACCAAGTCAAGTACAAGGCTTCCGAAGATCTGCTTATTGGCTATCAACTGGCAAAGGCAAGCATAGCCCCACCATGATATAATCCTATGATTTCGAAAGCATTTCAATTCCTGCCATGTTGCATACGATTCTACTATGGTCTTTTATCGATAGATAGAGTATCCTATATGTTGCATTACTCCCTTTGAGCTTATATTACCTGATCTACTGCTCCTAGTATAACTAGGTTTGGCTTGTGTGCACTGCTAGAGATTTTATCTGTGTCATGCTTAGCCATGCATAACTGTTGAGTCTGGTCCATCGAGATGATGTATCAGATGCAAAGAATCTAGTATGACAGGAGAACATGATGAGATGAGATCAGTGATATGAGATTAAACATGCTAAGGCTTGTATGGGAGGCCACGGTGGGATGTGTTTTTTCTAGTCCCATGCTCGCAACCACTAGGACCCGAGTTCTTGCCTCTTAAACCAAGACAAGCATACAACCACATGGGGTTTATGGGGACCCCCTGATTGACTAACTTGCCTAGTAGATTCCATGAGTCACATAGTTCAGGCGTTCCATTCGACATACGCATTGAAAATGTTTTCGAAAGAGGAGGTGAAGGAGGTGCATCCATAATAGGTAGGGAAGTGTGGACCGGGTTGCTTGGGGTCGATGGAGCCCCTGGTAAACCAACCTCACCTCACATCTTTAAGTACCAACTTCGGGATTTGACCTGCTACGGCAAAACCATACTTATTGCGTGACTCATGGTCTCGGCGAAAGCAAGGTAAAGGTCGTGCCTAACCACCCTCTGCCGTCCTTCCAAGGAAGAGGGCTAATCTTAAGTGGCATTAAGAGAAGGTTAGTACGTGTGGGTAAAGTTGTACACCCCTGCAGGTAATAATCTTTCGGAAAGCCGTGTCCACGGTTATGGATGACTTAGGAACGGATGTGATGATCATAGAGAACATGAACCTAATCATAAAACTTGGCATATCAACGTGTGCTTCAGGATGCTTCCTCATGGGTACGAGGGGGTGATCCTAGATAGGGTTCAAATGATGATGACTTGGTGGATATCAAAAGATGATGATCAATACTTTGGAGATGCCGGTCTCTTATCCCCTTTTAAAATACTCTGACTAGACAAGCTTCTTCTCCCTCTTGTCTTACAAAACAAAGATGGCTTTATGCAAAACAACTCCACCAGCCATAAGTCTTGCGGAGTACACCCTGTACTCACCCTTGCTTTGTTGATACTTTTGGCAGAGTAAGTGTTCACCTGAAGACGAGTTCCATACTACATCGACATCGACGAGTAGCTTGGGGTTCCCGGCCGGCAGCCTGGAATCTACGGGCTGGGACGTCATCGTTATGCTTCAGGCCTCTTAGGCCATTTGTTAAGTTTGCTATACTTAATAGCATAATTTGCCTCCCGTTGTTTGATGTTTGTGGTCAGTGACCTCTTCTTGTAATAATTTGGTTCTTTGCTCAGTTATGAGCTTGTAGTAATAAATTTTGTGTCGTAGGGTCACTGCCGTGTTACCGATTCTTCACTGGATATCCTCGAGCTCAAGGCTAAGATTATGTCAGACGGAGGTCTGGGATTTGTTTAGCCCTGATCCCGGGGGTGTCACAGGTTTTGGTATCAGAGAAGTACCAACCGTAGGAAAGCCTTACTATTGGTCAATGTTGAGTCTAGTACTTGTGAAAACTATTTTAAAGATGAAAAGTATTTGCGAAAACTCTAGTATGCTTCTTTTTCTCCTTATCTAGTTTCGCTCTAGCTCTGGGTTATCTTATCTGGTGTTGACTTTGAAAAGTTTTGATATCTCTTATAGTATTTCAAAGCTTAGGTGCCTTCTTGGCATGTCGTTTCTCAACCAGTTGACCTAGTGTTGAATTCTCTAGAGTTGTGTGTGTTGTGAATTCCTTGTTCCCCTTTGTTCTTGTTCATCTGAGAGATTCCTTTCCATCATGATCTCTCTGTTTTATCGATCCTACAATATAATGATCCATAGTGTTCCGTTCTAGCCTTCAAGGTTTCCTTTCACCTTGTGTGCCTCCTTTTTATTTGCTTGGGTACTTCAGAAGTTGTGTCTTCTTTTGGAAGCTACCTCGTGACGAGGTTTGATCTCGTCAATGCCAATTGTTATGGACTTGGGTTTTGGAGAAGATGGGGATGCTGGAGATCGCGGAATGGTCAGCAAACAAGCAACACGGGGACACGAGGTTTACCCAGGTTCAGGCCCCCGGAGGGAAAACCCTACTCCTGCTTGTCTCCTCTTGATTACGGTGGAACCGGTGATTACAGGGGTGCGCAGATGCAATCTGGCGTGGAGGTGTGTATGCGGAAGTATGAGAGAGAGATCTAGGTCGTGCCCTCCTGGCCTTTATATAGACTTAGGCAGGTCCCGGGCACAGATCTAGTCGGTTACAGGTTCTAGGGTTTACCCCTTTGGATTTCCTATCTACTCCAGTCTTGCTCTCCAAGGATCCGAAGGCGTCATGGGCCTTGGCCACCCGAAAATCTTCTTGGGCCGGCGTATATTTGCCGTGGGCCTTACTTGGGCTGGACCAGGTATGCTGAGATCATGTACCCGCGGGGTATAACCAAGTCAGTAGCCCCCAAGTGATCAGTCGAATCGTAGATTTGGCTGAGGACTCTTCAATCCTTCGGGTGCAACTCTGTATTTCAAGAGAATGTGTAGGGATTGTTGATGCATGTGCCTGACTCTCCCGACGGATCAGGGTCAGTTAACTGTCTTAGGACAAAACAACATGATCTTCTTCAGGTTCGAGTCCCTCGACTCGAACCCGGAACATATGCTGGTGTAATTCGACTCAGGCCGCGGAGGACTTACAGGAGTGGAATTCCAGTCAATTTAATTAATGTACCCAACGCGTCCGTCGGGATTTTTTTCGTCATTGTTGGCGAGTTTATACTAGCAGAGCGCAGTCATGTGCGTTACCAGGCCATCAGATGATATATGTAGGTCTTATCTTTGCGTCGCAGACACAACATCCGAATTTTGTCACCGCGGAGGTGTTTCAGGGTGGCCAAGGAGGACGTTGCTCACTTAGCGTTACATGGGGCAGAGTTGCCGAAATTTTTTGCATGCTGATCCGAAGGATCACAGTCGAAGAATTCATAGGGTGCGCGACCAGCGCTCCCTATGGAAGTAGCCCCTGAGTGTCTGTTCAAGTCGTAGACTCGAGCGGAGACTTTAATTCAGCCATTGTTCAGTGTCAGGTCTGTAGGACACAAATTTTTTGGGATGCTTAAATCCATCCTCCTTATGGGAGTAGCCCCCGAGTCCGTAGTGGAGTCGTAGACTCGACGTAGGACTCAAAGAAACAATTCGGTTTTGTAACGTGTTGTTCTTTCTTTGGGTGCGCGGCCAGCGCTCCTGATAGGAGTAGCCCCCGAGTAATTAGTCGAATCATAGATTCGAGTGAGTACTCTTAGCTTTAAAGCCGAAGAAAATGTGACTGTTGCTAGTATAGCTTTTGATGACGTCAGTGCTGACGATCGATGACCTCAGGCGTCTGCTGCGCCAGAGATGACTTGACTGGACGAACATGGGTCCCACTTTCTGACCTTAAATTGACCGGTCACACGCGGCATGGAGATAATTACGGTGTCGCCTCGATTTCCGCGCGTAGTGGACGACGTGTTAGCGACGGTTCGTTGCGCTGCTGACACGTGTATGGCTGAATCCCGCCACGTTGGCGTCTTCTCGATGGACGGTTGTCATGCATCGTCTTTGTCTTTATAATCATTGGGGAAAACTTTAGTTTGTTTTCACCGCAGCTATTCTCGTTTCACTGCTTCCTTGTTCTCTGAGAGTTCTTGCTGCGCGCTAGAATATCCTTTCACATTTCCTTCTTCCATCCTGCGCTCTCGCTGCCGGCGCCGCCGTACCGTGATGGGGAAGTCGAAGAAGTCTTCTTCTGCGGTTGGTACCAGCTATGCTGGAGGGAAGAAGAGTGCCGCCGCTATCCGTGTCATCAACGGTGGCTGGCGGCGATCGGAGACGCGGGAGAGTGATCTCCGCAAGCTTCGTGAGCGAGGCTTGATTCCGCAGGATAGGGAGGCCGTCAAATTCCCAGGCAACGAGGTAATCCCCCGTCCCCCCGCTGGGTTTCGGGTTATGTTCCTCGCCTTCGTCATTCGCGGATTTTCCTTCCCAGTCCACGACTTCCTTCGTGGACTGCTTTTTTTATACGGTGTCCAATTGCATCATCTTTCCCCCAATTCTCTTCTTCACATTGCTTGTTTCATCACTTTCTGCGAGTGCTGGCTTGGTATCGAGCCGCACTTTGGCCTCTTCCAGAAACTCTATTTCGTGAAGAGGCAATCTGGTTCGGATGGTGTGTATCCCATTGGGGGTTGCATCATCTCCCTCAAACCCAATCTGCTTTTCTTTTCTTTTTCCATGTCCGAATCTGTCTAGTACTAGCGGAAGCGATGGTTTTATATCCGTGACTCCATAGTGCCTGGGCAGGATTTTGGTCTTGCTCCTTTCGACCCCTCCCAAAAGATCGAGCCGAAAGGTCCTAGAAAAACCAGATCTTGGATGGCGAGGTGGCGGAGATAGAGGCTCTCTATCGTCGAGTAGAGGATCTCCAGTTGATTCCGGAGAAGGAAGTGAACGGTGTGGATATCATTCGCACTTTTCTTGAGCGTCGGGTGCAGCCACTCCAGGCTAGGGCGCACCCGATGTTTCTTTATGCTGGCCGCCATGATCCGACGAGGGTTTCAGCTGAGAAATTCTCCCAGGGAGATCTCGACAGGGCCCTTCGTTTGCTGCTGAAGTTCAAGGCTGGATAGGATATCCCGGGGAAGTTGCTGACTTCTCCGTTTTCTTTTCGCTTCCTGTTCCACAGGTGTAGATCCGTGCGCGTAGCTCTATTTTCGACTGCATTGTATTTGCGTTTGTTTGCTAACAAATTTTCTCCCCTTGTGTAGAGCTTCAAAGTGCCGGGCATGTCGCCTCCATTACCCGAAGTATTTCCGGATGCTCCAGATAATGATGTGGTGGATTCCATGTCCGAGCTGCCGTCGGCGCGGTCTCCGGCTGAAGAGGCCAACGAGTCGAGCGAGGACCACACACGCAAACGATCGCGGAGTTTTAGCGAGTCTTCAGATGCCTTGTCTCCGACTCCTAGGAACCCGCTGTGTCTTGAACGTCACAGTGGTGGGCATGGAGGCTCTTCCTCTCCGATTCCTACCCTTCCCGTGCGGGCTGTAGCGCCGCGCCCTTGACGAAGAAGGAAGAAAAGAAGGAAGAGAAGAAGGAAGAGAAGAAAGAGGAGAAGAAAGTCCGGAGGACCCCTCCTGTCTTCAACCTGAGCGAGCTTGACTCGTAAGTTTCCTTTGTCCTGCATTGCTTTTTCTTGCCTGTTTACTTTGTACTTGTGCTAATTTGTCCTTGTGCAGGCACTCCTCCAACGACTCCTCCAGCGATGGTGCTCGGGAGATGATGGGGGAGTCGAAAGTCGCGTCTCCTCCTCCTCAGACGGTGGCTACCTCTGAGGGCGCTGCTCCAAACCCTTCTCCGCAGGAGGTTAAGGTGGTTGCGCCTCAGAAGGTTGCCAACGGACCTTCGGAGTCGCCATCGGATCATGTGAGTAGTTCTGCCTCCTGCCACGGGGGAAGCCCCCGAGCATCTGTAAGGAGTTTTTGTTGTGTGTTCTTCTTTCGAGTCTTGGGGGGATCCCCCGAGCGTTTTCATGTGTGTAATTTGTTTCTGCTATTTCTTTTGGGCGTAGCCCCCAAGTCCTTCTCTTGACTAGTAGGTCTTTTTCCTGCAGCCTTTTGTGCAGGATGCCAAACGATTGGTGCAGCAGCACCTGGTGCTGGAGGCCAACCTCAAGCAGCTTCAAGGTACTTTTATGCCTTGATGTTTGCTTCTTCTTGTATTCTTGTCCTGTTATCTGACGTTTGCATTATGTGAATGCAGAGGAGCACAACACCTCCCTCCGTGAGATTGATGCTCTCAAAAAGAGCCTCGGTCAAGCGGAGAAGAAGGCCAAGGTCGCCATGGATGCGAAAGAGCGCCTCGAGCTGGAGCTGGCTACTGCGGCCGATGCTAAGGAGCGCCTGCAGCGGGAGGCCACGGACCGCGAGGAGCAGCTTGCCACCGCCATGGCCTCACGCGAGAGAGAGGTGGCCGGCAAGCTTATGGCGGCTGCCAAGGATGTTTCGGGTGAGTGTCTTTACTGTCAACTTTTGGTTTCCTTGTATTTCTGTTGTGGTGCTGACATTCATTCTTCTTCCTTGCTGTTTTAAATGCCGCAGGCATCGAGTTTGATCGTGGTGCCCTGGAGCACGGTAGCGCTCTGGATGATGCTGTTGTGGCAGTCGAAGATCGCTGCGGCACCGTCGTCAACTCGCTTGCCAAGGCCAAGGAGGTCCTTGGGCGCTTCTACAAGGAGCTTGTCCCCAAGGGCGCGGCCCTTGATGATGTTGATGCTCTAGCAGAGACGCTGTCAGCCAAAGCACCTGCGGCGTACAAGCGCAAGCAGAAGGGCATCGGTGCGTCCGTCGGGCTGGCAATGGCCTTGGCGGCTGGAGCGGAGCTGGACCTTCCCCAGGTCACTTCCCGGATGACGACGACTGCTGATGGATCCGAGGTAGCCTCCACTACCTATTTTGCTCGCTGTAAGCGTTATGGGCCGAAGCTAATTGATCTTCTGGCCGAGTACGCACTGCGGCAGCAGGGGGAAGCCAAGACGAGGCAATCCGGCTCCGAGGCTACTTAGGGTGCCGCGTCTTAGGCGTTGTAGCTGTAGGATAGTTGTAGTCTCTTTTGTTGTAATTATTTTGATGAACAAATCCTTGTGCCACGTGGTAACTTTGATGCACTTAATGAATTTGTTGAGTTACGTGCTCCTTCAATGCGTGTTCATGTCTTTGCCTTTCCATTGATCTAGGGTCCTTGGTGCGATCCGTTGACACCTACTTTCGCAATGCTGCTGCAAGGCCATCCTTGGATGATTCGTCTCAGCTTAAGTTTCTTCGAGATCGTGTTCATAGTCTCGAGAAAGAGTTGCTTGGTGTGCGTGGCCATGCCGACGTGTGGAAGTCCAAGGAGGATCACGGTGCTGCCAGAGAGGAGTACTTGATGGCGGAATTGCTTCGATTATCCGAGCAGCTTCAGTGTAAGTTTTTCGAGCTGTTGCCCATTTCTTGGATCGCTTTGGCATTGCATCTTACTTTTGTGCAAGTATTGCAGGTGCTAACCTTGCTCCACGGGAGGAGAAGGAGCGTGTTGCTGTTCGAGTCAATTGTTTGACTCAACAGGACATGCAAGCCGGCGGGTTCTTCTGGATGGATCGTGACCGTGCTATGGTCCTTGCGACGGTGCAAGATCGCGTTCACCAATTATCGCGGGTGCTTCGTCAGGTGCAGACTTCGCTCGCGTCGGTTCTGCATGTGATGTTTCCGTTGGATGCTGCACGAACAACCCTTTCTGGTCTTCTGTTGAAGTTTCAGAACGTGAATCGTGTCAAGGAGTTGGTGCGGGATCAGCCCATCGCAAGAGTGAAGGCTGCGTTGTCCCTTGTGAGGCTGCATCGCCCTGATGTAGATTTGTCCGTTGTAGCAGCTGGACCACCCCCTCGACCAGATGGTCTTGTGTGGGATATGCGTTCGCATTACGCATTCTAGGGCGATGTCAAGAGATCGTAGATCTATTTGAGCAGCGTGCTCAGGTTATTCTTCAGAATAGGTAGTGCCTATAAAAGAGATAAATGTTAAATTTGTATATATTGACTGGGCGTGTTTTGCCCTTTGTTATAAAGGTTTGGTTGTTGTTTGAGCACGTAGTGCTTTGTTCGCATACATGTCCTTTTCGTTACCCTGACGTGGTCAGCTAGTCAGGTGTACACGTGTTATCCCCAGTCGACGAAATCGTGAGGTGGGGGGAGCCCCCGAGTGCATTTGTAGCATGAAGTAAAAGTGCGGATAGAAAAACGAAATTTTTGGGGCGAGACACTTAGATTTATTTATATCGTAATGGAGGAGGTACATTGTTCGGCTGAGTAGCCTTGGCTGAATAGCCTTATTGAAAGTAAAGGGGTAGGTAGCTAGGGGTAGAATCGTCGCAGCTGTGCGATATTCCATGGGTTGGAGTATGCGACTCCAGACTCCACGTGCTTGAGGCGGTAGGCGCCACCTGGGATGACTTCGGTGACGATGTAGGATCCTTCCCATGGTGACTCGAATTTCTTCGGTCGCTCTTGCTTGAGTCGCAAGACGAGGTCTCCTTCGACGAAGGACCTTGGGCGTAGCCGTCGGCTGTGGTAGTTGCGGAGACTCTGTTGGTACACCGCTTATCGAGCTACTGCTATGTCTCACGCTTCGTCGAGTGTGTCGACAGCGTCTTCGAGTGCAGTCGTGGATTCAGCTTCGCTATAAGCGACGACCCAGGGGGCCTAGTGGCATACTTCGGCTGGTAGCACGGCTTCGGCTCCATGCACCATGAAGAACGGCGTGTAGCCAGTGGAGCTGTTTGGCATGGTACGCAAGCTCCATAGGACGGAGGGTAGCTCTTTCATCCAGGCTCCGGCGAGTCGCTCGAGCAGGCTCATGAGGCGCTTCTTGATGCCCGCGCCGATTAGGCCGTT
Organism: Avena insularis; assembly: GCA_023614405.1. Classification (NCBI taxonomy): domain Eukaryota; kingdom Viridiplantae; phylum Streptophyta; class Magnoliopsida; order Poales; family Poaceae; genus Avena; species Avena insularis. Next base: position 260,385,014 of record CM042685.1, read on the forward strand.
GGCCTTTTCCACCTGCCCGTTCGTTTGCGGGTGCGCCACAGAGGCGTATGTGATGTTGATTCCGAGGCCTTCGCAGAAGTCTTGGAATTCTTTGGAGATGAAGTTCGATCCATTGTCGGTGATGATGCTATGCGATGCGCGAACACATAGACAATGGATTCAAAGAACTTGACGGCAGTCTTGCCCTTTTGGTTAGTGACCGGCATTGCTTCGATCCACTTGGTGAATTTGTCGACTGCGACCAGGAGGTAGACGTGCCCTCCTTTCGAGGACCTTGGCAGTTTGCCGATCATGTCGAGGCTCCATTGGGCGAAGGGCCAGGCCAAGGGTATGGGCCTGAGCTCTGACCCGGGTGCGTGTGGTTTGTCGGCGAACCTTTGGCACCCTTTGCATCTTCGGACGATGTCTTTTGCGTCATTCATGGCCGTTGGCCAGTAGAATCCAGCTCGTAGAGCTTTAGCGACAAGGGAGCGACTGCCTGCGTGATGGTCGTAGATGCCCTCATGGATGTCTTGAGTATGGTTTTCCCGTCACCGATGGTGATGCACCTTTGTAGTACACCCGAAATGCTGCGCTTGTACAGCTCGCCATTGATGATGATGAAGGCTTTTGACCGGCTAGATATGCGCCGGGCATCTGTCGGGCTATCAGGTAGTTCTCCGTCTATCAAGTACTGGAGGTACGGTCGTGTCCAGGTTTCTTCGACTGCCATGACCTGCATCAGGTTGACCGTGGCGACCTCTGTGTCCAGTTTTTCAGGTCCTTCATGACCTTCGGGTAGCGTAGCCCCCGAGTTTTCTGCTTCTTTAGGTGATCCCTTGGGGAATTTCCGCTTGATGGATGGCACGCAGATCTGTTCGAGGAACACACCTGGTGACACCCTTGCGCAGGTGGAGCCGATGTTGGCGAGTCTGTCGGCTTCCTCGTTGCTTTCTCTTCCAACGTGCCAAAGCTCGCAGCCGTCGAATTCTCCCTCGAGTGAGTTGTAAAGTGCGCGGTATGCGATCATGTTTTCGGCGTGTGCGTCGCACTCATTCATCGTCTGTTGGACGACGAGGTTGGAGTCACCGTAGATGACCAGGCGCGTTGCGCCGCAGATCTTTGCCACCCTCATGCCATGGATGAGGGCTTCGTATTCGGCCTCGTTGTTGGAAGATCGGAATTTCATCCGAAGGACGTACTTCATCTTGTCGCCCTGCGGGGAGGTCAGTATGACCCCGGCTCCTGCTCCAGCGTCGCGCTTGGAGCCGTCGAAATGCATCGTCCATGACTGCGACATGTCTGGGGTATCTGGCAGCTGCAGCTCCATCCAGTGTACAAGGAAGTCTAGGAGGACCTGAGACTTGATTGCGAGTCGCTTCTCGTAGACGATGTCTAGGGGTGACAACTCGATGCCCCACAGGGCCACGCGTCCTGTGGCCTCCGGGTTGTTTAGGATGTTGTTCAGGGGTGCTTCGTTGACGATCATCACCTGGTGCTCCTGGAAGTAATGGCTCAATCGACGAGCCGTCATGAACATGCCGTATGCGAGTTTCTGGTAGTGAGGGTACCTCTGCTTTGTTGGCGTCAATACCTCGCTGAGGTAGTAGATTGGGCGTTGGACCCCATGGGTCTTGCCTTCTTCGGGTCGCTCAACCACTAGTACGGTGCTTACTACCTGGTGTGTGGATGCTATGTACAGCAGTAGGGGCTCGCGCTCCTTTGGCGTAACCAAGACAGGCGAGGTGGAGAGCAGCCGCTTCAGATCTTCGAATGCGTCATCCGCTTCTGGTGTCCACTCGAATTTATCTGCCTTGCGTAGCAGTTGGTAGAATGGCAGGGCTTTCTCGCCCATGCGGATGATGAACCTGCTCAATGCCGCTATTCGTCCTGTGAGCTGCTGGACACCCTTGAGGTTTTTTGGCTTCTCCATGGCCATGATGGCCCGGATTTTCTTTGGGTTCGCCTCGATCCCTCGCTGGGAGATGAAGTACCCAAGCAGCTGACCCGATGGGACGCCAAAGGCGCACTTTTTGGGATTGAGCTTGATCCTGTAGCGGTCGAGATTATCGAACGTCTCGCGGAGATCGTCGATGAGCATTCTTGCCTCCCTGGTTTTGATGACTATGTCGTCGACATAGACTTGGACGTTGCGACCGATCTGGTCCTTGAGGCATGCCTGCATGCATCGCTGGTACGTGGCACCTGCGTTCTTTAGCCCGAAGGGCATTATGTTGTAGCAGAATACTCCGAACGGTGTAATAAACGCCGTTTTCTCTTGATCTTCGACCTTGAGTCGAATCTGGTTGTAGCCGGAGTAGGCGTCGAGGAAGGAGAGTTTCTCGCATCTTGCAGTCGAATCGATGATCTGATCGATCCGAGGAAGAGGGAAAGTGGTCCTTTGGGCAGTGCTTTTTCAGCGACGTGAAGTCTACGCACATCCGCATGATGTCCGTGTCCTTCTTGGGGACCATCACTGTATTTGCGAGCCACTCGCTTTCTTTGATCTCCCTGATGAAGTCTGCAGCGAGTAGTCTGTTGATTTCCATTCTGATGGCTTCGGCCCGTGGCTCGGACAGTCTTCGGGTGGACTGCTTGACGGGCTTGGTGTCTGGAAAGACGTTGAGTGCATGCTCGGCGAATTCCCTGGGAACTCCTGGCATGTCCGCTGGACAACAGGCGAAGATTTCCCAGCGCTCACGGAGGAATTCGACGGGCGCTCTTTCCTATGCGGGGCTGAGGTCGTTGGCGATCAGCGCCGTCTTGGAGGCGTCCGTCGGGTGAACCTGCACTTTCTTTGTGTTGACGGTGGAGTCGAAAGACATGTCGGGTGCGTTTTGTCGTGCGACTGGGGGTGCCCCGTTGTCCGTCACCTCGCGGAGCCTTACGATCTCATCCTGCATGCCGAATGACTAGGAGATTCTATTGAAGTCCCTGTCACAGTGGTCCGATCGGGTGAAGCTCCCGTGGACCGTAATGACGCCCCTAGGTCCTGGCATCTTGAGTAGCAGGTACACATAGTGTGGTACAACCAAGAACCTTGCGAATGCTACACGCCCGAGGATGGCGTGGTATTGTGATGGCCAGTCCACCACTTCGAATTCGAGCCGCTCGCATCGGAAGTTGTCCGGCTTGCCGAAGATGACGTCGAGCCATATTTTTCCTAGGGGGAATATGCCTTTACCTGGGACAATGCCGTGGAACATTGTGTCTGACTGTTCCAGGCTGCACAGCGGGATCCGCATTGCTGCTAGAGTGCTTGCAAACATCAGGTTGATGCCGCTGCCGCCGTCCATGAAGACGCGACTCATCTCGAAATCTCCGATCTGCGCCTCCAGCACCAGGGCAGCATGACCTGGGCGAGGGATTTGACAAGGGTGATCCGAACGGCTGAACGTGATGCATGACTCTGATCCGCTGAGGTACTCAGGGATGGCGGGTGGAGTTGTCACGGCCAGTTTGATCTGACGGGTGATTTTCTTCTGCACCCTATTCGTTCGGCGCCCTTCTGGATCATCAGTGCTCCTTTCGGTGCGGGATACCCGTGCCCAGCGTTGTTCTGTGCTGGTGCGACTGGTTGGTTCGGGCCTCCTACAGGTGGCAGTGGAGGAGCTCCATGCGCTATTTCACCTAGTGCGGGTGCGTTTCTGAACCCAGGGGGTGGAGCTTGCTGCCTCATCTGAGCCATGCTTTGGCTGAGCTTCTGGAACTCGCGGCAGTCCTTGAGCATGTGGCTTGCCTTCTTCTTACCATCCTGCTTGTCGATGTAGAAGTGGATGGTGCATAGACCCGAAAGTTTTTCGTATGCTGAGGGTTCGTTATCGCGATCGCGGCGCTTCCACGACTGTGCTGGGCGTCCTCCCTCGTGGAAGTTGCCTCTGCGGTATCCGCCACTATTGCGGTTGGCATCGTTGCGGCGATTGGCTTAGCCGGCCGCGACCATGTTGGGTCCATCGCGATCATCGTAGACGCGCGGTCTCCTCTTGTTAGGGTGTTCCCGTCGTCGGTCGTAGTCGTCCTCTTCATCTGATTGTGCCCGGTGGACGGAATCTTCACCGTCGGCCCACCTGTTGGCGATGTCCATGAGGTGGTCAAGTGTCTTGGGCTTGACGCGCCCGAGTTCCTCCTTGAAGTCCTGGCGCTTGACGCCGTCCTTGAAGGCGTCGATTGCCCTTTCTTCGGAGATGTGCGCCATGGAGTTTTTGGTGTTGGACCAGCGCAGTATGTACGAGCGAATGGATTCGCCCGTTCGTTGAGTGCAGGATCGCAATTCCTCGATCAAGGCGGGCCTCTTACTGGTGCCTTTGAAGTTTCGGATGAAACTGTAAGCCAGATCCACCCAGCTTCGGATGGATCCTGAGGATAGGCTGCTAAGCCAGATCCGAGTTGCGCCTGTCAGCTGCAGCTGAAGGCATTGCATGGCAGTTTCCTTGTTTCCACCGTGCAGCTTGACGGATGACAGGTGGTCGCTGAGCCATGCCTTGGGGTCCTGTGTGCCGTCGAACTTCGGAGTATCCGAAGGAAGCTTGAAATTTCGCGGCATCCGTGTTCGTCGGACAGATCTGCTGAAGCACCGCGCTCCGCAGAGTTCTCCTTCGTCTTCGTCCATCTCGGATTCAGACGAGCATGCGCGCTTGGCTCGCGCTTTGTCGATTTTGTGCTGTGTTAGCACGTCTCTGGCGTCTTAATCGCGGCTGTGATGATGCGAGCTCTTGTGCCTTCGAGGAAGGTCATGGTCTTCTTCTTCGGATGAAGGAGTGGGGCTGCGGTCGAACCTGACCGTAGCTTTCTTTTTCGGCTCCGTAGGAGTTTCTTGATGGAGCGCAGCTCCAACGAGTCCGAATCCGGTGAGTGCGGACTTGTGCATGGCTCTTTTCGGGTCCCCCTCCGGAGGTGGGTTGGTCGCGATGTACGCAGTGGCTACTATGATCGCAGCTTGCGGTGTCTTCAGGATGATGTTGCCATCGGCATCCATCTCCATGAAGGATGCGTGGAGGGTTCGGGTCACCTCACGGCGCTCCTTGGGGTCCATGTTCTCCGTTTGGGAGCGGTGCTTGTTGCCATGGTTGCCGTTCGAGCTGGAGCCGATGCCCATGGCGGAGAGCGCAACTCGTCGCGCGCTAGACTCTGAGGCTGCTTGCTTGCGTTTGTCGAGGACCTCTTGCATCTTGACCTGCTTCTTGTGCTCCTCGATCAGGAGCAGATGGTAGGCCATCAGCAGGTCCCGTGAGGCGTCTGCGAGCGAGATCATCTTGCCGCCCGGCGGCGGCGTACTGAGCCCATCCTTCTTTGCTAAGGTGGATGACATGGCCGGTGTTGTCCCCTTCGGGTGGGGGGGGGACTGGCTTCTTATGTTCCCGCTGTTTCGGTCTTGCGGGTTAGGTGTCGGGTTGGGCGGAGGGTTGGGTGTTTGCTGCTCCACGTCGCCCTTGATGACTACGGTGCATTGGTAGCGCTCGTAGATTGGTCCGCTGCTGCCGCAGCTTTCGGATCCGAAACCGTAGGTCCCTTCATCCGATGGCGGATCGCATAGATCGGAGTTGCAGCAGCTGCTGTCGTATGACTCATCTGTTGATGATGATGTGAGTAGCACAGGGTGTGGGGCCCATGAAGCGGGCCTGATTGAGGGTAAGGGCACCCGCTCTGGGAGGCGAAGGGTGCCGGTTTGCCCCACCTGGAAGCAGAAGCTCCCGAACAGGATCTCGAGTCCGTCGCCTATGGGCTCGAAGTCCTTCATGGTGGCCGGTGAGTGGGCGGTGAAGTTGAAAGCGCCTAAGAGGAGGTGACTCTTCGTCGCCGCAGAATTGTAGATCGCTCGGGTTGGGACCGTCATGATCGCACAATCAGCATCCCCAATTCCCATAGGCGGTGCCAATTGACGAGGTTTGATCTCGTCAATGCCCATTGTTATGGACTTGGGTTTTGGAGAAGATGGGGATGCTGGAGATCGCGGATTGGTTAGCAAACAAGCAACACGGGGACACGAGGTTTTCCCAGGTTCAGGCCCCCGGAGGGAAAACCCTACTCCTGCTTGTCTTCTCTTGATTACGGCAGAACCGGTGATTACAGGGGTGCGCAGATGCAATCTAGCGTGGAGGTGTGTATGCGGAAGTATGAGAGAGAGAGATCTAGGTCGTGCCCTCCTGGCCTTTATATAGACTTAGGCAGGTCCCGGGCACAGATCTAGTCGATTACAGGTTCTAGGGTTTACCCCTTTGAATTTCCTATCTACTCCAGTCTTTCTCTCCAAGGATCCGAAGGCGTCATGGGCCTTGGCCACCCGAAAATCTTCATGGGCCGACGTATATTTGCCGTGGGCCTTCCTTGGGCTGGACCAGGTACGCTGAGATCATGTACCCGCGGGGTATAACCATGTCACCTCATGATTACTATCTTGTAGTGTACGCTATGTCACTCAGGTAGTAGTTACTTCTTTATTTGGGTTTTAACCCTTGGACTTGAACCAAAGGTCCTGGATTGTGCTGGATTCTAGTGTTGTGAATCTTGTACATGAAGCTGATCTTTAACCCAAGATCCTTCTTTTGACCCCTGTTGTAAATGTTCACACATTACCTCAGGATGGCTGGTATTACCATTCTAGCCTTCAAGATTGTGGTCTTTGTCGCGATCGAGTTGCGACAATTAAGGACTTCCCCTACCACATGCTATGGTAGATGCTCTTTATTGGAACCAAATAGATCTCGACAAGAGTACTCCTTGATAGTCTCGCATCTATACTCGCGATTCTGCCACACCTTATCTCTTCTATGCATTGGTTTTCGGAAGATTGTTGACTATGCATCCACATCTCGGGATTGCATCCTAAGCATGATACTTTTCCCTTGTTGCTTTCCGACCTTTGTATACCAGTTGGTAGCCAAGTAGTAAATGTGCATCTGTGTATTTTGATGTAAGATACTCTTGTGGTCCGTCAAGACAACCCATTTCGGGATGTCAGGAGAAACAAACTCTAGTACCTCGTCATATCTAGGACCAGATCAAAGTGTTGTAAATCTGCAGATCAAGAAGCATTTATTAGCTTCTGTCTGATCTACCTTAAAGTATCACACTCTTCTATACTAAGAGATCGTGCTGAGTTTTATGACCCCTTAATGAAGTGATACTTCCACACATGTTTACCCATCCTTCCTCGAGCCTTCGCGCTCGTAAATGATGCGTGTGAGTAATGATGTGGTTATTCAAGATTCTTAGCAATTGTTATTGTTTTGAACTCCTAGGACATTTGTGTCATTCTTAGCGTGATTGGTTAACCCTGTCACTAAGCAAGGGATGATTGTGCTACCAAGTCCATCATTCTGGTGCACCTCTTCGGTCAAAGAGTTAGGCTGTTGCCAAAGCTCTAAGATTGTGTCCTCTTGCCTTGTAAAGCAAGTTTCCTCTCGAACTATGTGACATATCGGTGGTTCGTGATATTATAGATGTCTACTAGAAGTATCGCCATGTTTCCACATGACCGTGTTGTCCAGTTCTTGAGCAAGCAAGTTATCTGAACTGCTCCTTTCTCCAAGGATTTGTACTGGATACCCCTGAACTAGTTGGTTGATCTTAAACAACAACTTGGAGAGTTGTAAGACAAAAGTTCCATGCGACTCTGTTCCTTCGTCGAGGGATGTCTAGTTTTGTCCATGCTGAAGAAAGATAGTATTTCCTTTGTGGATATGTTATCTTACCCCACCTTTGATTTGATTTGGGCTATTGTCAAATCAAACTCAGTTCCAAGGACTATATTGATGGTGTTTTTACTAGTGATGCTTCACTTGAGTACATCCTCATGTCCATCGGTCTGACCAATCTGTTTGCCTCGTTCAAGAAACATATGGGACCATCTTCTTGGAGTGTCTCGATAAGTTTGTTGTTGAGCCCATCGATGACATCCTTATCTTCTCTCCATGTTGGATTAGATTCATATGGAACAATTGGCATTAATGTTGGAAACTTTTGAGAACCGTCTCTGAGTCATCTCGAAGTATGTGTTCTGGATGTTAGAAGTAACCTTCTTTGGTTCACGTGCAACTATTGAAGGATGTCGTCGTGAACTTGAGTAGAGTTATCTTCGTTCCTCAAGGATACATGTGTTATTGCTAGTACTTTATGTGTGTGCAGTTGTCTTAAATGCATAGGTCTAGCAATCTAGCTCATCTTTTGGAGCTTTACACTGTAGTTCCTATCTTGAGAATCTCGTGACTTTACCTCTGTGTAAATATTGCAAACTTTCTATTCGGACATGCTGAGTCTGAAGTATCATTTCACCTAACCAAAGCTGAATCTCAAGCAGCAATGATGGTTGGTGTTCCTCAAGGTTTTGACATAGGTCTCTTTGCAAATCAGGCAAGATTGATGTAATGGTTGACACACTTAGCCGGAAAGACCTTGTCATATCCTCTTGATTCAGCAATAACAACCCTTCCTCATAAAGCCTCTTCTATAATTTATTATAGGAGTTGTGCTTATGGTTTCCTTTGTACCCGAAGTCCGACCTTTACTTGATGTCTGCTTTCTTGAACATTAAGGAGAACATTTAAAGTAGTGTTGCTAAATGTCTTTCGGTCGATCCTCCAGACCCTTTATGTTGGCAATCATTGTTGTGCCAAGTAAATGAAGTCTGAGAATGAAGTTTCTTTCTTCTTGTGTTATCAGGAATCTTCTTACTAATCATCTTAGTGGTGTAAAGTGATATCATGATCTTGGCAAATATTTTGATAAATCTGGATGAATAAAGAGTTTCCTTCGTTATCTTAAACATGTTCGAAGAGCGACTATGATTGTGGTAATCAGAAGTTACTCTTGCTACATGTTCCTTGTGACTCTTACGAGTCCTCTCCACCAAAACACCTTTTTGTCTTGGCCTTCTATTGAATGAAAGAGTGACCCTTCTGTGTAAAAAGTAGTTCAACAACTTGATTCTGTTGATCCATATCTCGGCAACTGAAATCTCTACTTAAGTCTTTTAGTAAGGGTTCATCTCTCGAAGTCTATGGTTATATTCTTTCCGTTGAAACCTTCCTTCTTAGAAGTTTAAATTCTTCTATAAGTTCCATGGTCTCAATCCTTTTGAAGACCATATATCTAACAACTTGAAACCTTCTTCTTTTGTTCCTCTGTTACCTTGACGTATTTCATGTTCATCATCTCAGAATTGTTTTTGATCATTCCCTCATGAGTTGACCATGAGATACTCTATGAGTTGGTTAGTGTGTTTCCCTCTTATCCTTAGAGTGACCCCGTCTCTTTCTCTCTCTATCTTTTTTCCTACCTTAGAAATCTCGGGTTGAGATTCTCGTAAGGGGGATAGAGCTGTAACACCCCAGTTTTAGCTAATGTCTATTTAGGATTGTTTGTGCATTCATGAGCATCATCCTTTTAATTGCATGCAAAGAAAAATAAAATGCAAACCCTAAAACCCTAGTTTCCCCTTTCTCTTTAAAACCTTCTAAAATGGTTTTGTATTTTGAAATCACAAAATTAAAGGAGTCCAAATTGATTAAAGGGGTCCCTGCAGTATTTTATATATTCTATAAAATCTCTGGTAATTTTGAAATTACCCCAAACAAATTTGAACTGAAAATACAAAAGGGAAACGAAAAAAGAATTGAAAAAGGTTTTGTTAAAAAAATATAGCAGCAGAGTCCAACCAGGCCGCGACCCAGCTTGCCCTCTTCCTCCTGGAATCTTTGCTACGACCCGTTATCAGCCCAGCACGGCCCAATGCCAGCCCAGTACTGGTTCGATCGTCCTTTCCATCGTCGTCTTCGATCTCGGCGGAGGAAGCTCATGCGTGTCTCCGCCTCCGCCGCTCGTCGGCGCCGCGATGCCCGGGCCGTTAAGATTCGTGCTACCGACGCCTCATGGTCTACAAGTATCCCCTCGAGCCACCGGATGAATCCTAGCTTCTCATTTCCCCAATTTCTTCCATGGCCGAAACCCTAGACTTGCAGGTGCCGACCGACGTTGCCGTTTACATCCACCTCTCGCCGTTCTGTGTCCACCTTTGAGCTTGCCATGATGCGCTGGTTCATTCCAGATAGGTCACGAAGCCCGGCGTGCCCGCAATCTTCCGAATCGACACCTCACTTCCGCCGGCCGCCGTAGTCACCCCCATCGATTCCGGTGCTATTCATGCTCGCCTCGCCTCCCCGACCTCTCTTACGTGTTGAAGGTGAGCTCCTCTACCTCCTAGTGCTCTCTACTACATCCCTCTTGCTCTGGTTCGAGCTCGCACCATACTCCATCATCGGTCGCTGCATGTTCTTGCCGTTGATCAAGCTCCAGCGACCAATAGTGGGCGGCGCCACCATCAAATGGTTCACCTCGGCCTCCTCTCTTTAAGTACTCGCAAACTAATACTAACAAGTGAAGGTTTTTTTTGTAGTAGGACACTAAGCTCTAGGGTTGTTTTGCAAAAAGCCAGATTTACCTCTACTAAGTTCAGAAGCAAGAAAAAGCTAGTTGAAGTTTTATAACACCTAAGTGGGAACTTGAATTTCATATCACAACTCTGTTGTGGTCAAGTCAAAATCTCAATTCATTTCACAAGTCATTTTGTAAACATCTGACGGGGGAATAGTATGGCACTCCAACTGTCCATAACCGCGGACGCGACTATTCAAATAGTTTGACACTCTGCAGAGATTGTACACTTTCACCACAACATTCGATACATCCGTCAGGAACAAATCCTGAATTCACCATACTCAGTATGCGGATAATCAATCTTAACCTTTCCATTACACGCCCTAGTATAGGCACCTCTCCTGTGAGTTTGGCCTCCCAACCATGACCAACTGGCATCTTGGGTACTGCACAGGTGGACAATCTTCACAAGGTAGCCTCAGCTCGGACCTTGGTCATGAGGGAACCCATACTAAGGTATATAAGTTTCCAGTCAAGCCCTACCCAATTCTCGGGTATTGTGGTTATACGGTAAAATTGGAATGGTATCGCATCCAGACAACCACCGGTTTTATAAAGGGCTAAGGCTCATGCCTCAACATTTTCATCATAAAAATCATCTGGTGCTCGGAAACACATGTCAAAACATCTCAGTAGAATGACTCATCATTCTAATGTTTTCATAACCATTTTCCACCAAGTATTCCCATCTAGAGTTGATCAAGTTTTATGCTTAGCACTAGCATCTACAATTTGGGGTAAGTACTAATGATGGGTGGTAAACAAGTGGAGTTTTAACTAAGTTCAATCTCATGCCTTAGGATGACATCAAGATTATCTAGTTTAGGCCAATTTTAATGCTCTTTATGCAACCTTCATTTATCTTTCTAGAATCTACAAGTCATTTAAGTAAACTTTAAGAAATAGCTTTGATAAAGAAATAAAGTAGAAAGCTTGTAAGTAAAACTAGGAGGGGGTATCATCAAAGATGTCTAACCAAGCATGCTTAGTGCATTGCATAGGTTATCTAATTTTCATAATTGCAAGTGTTAGCTTGCTCAATCAACTAGTTGTATTAGGCTTGCAAGTATTGGCTTGCATAAGTATCAGTATAAGCTTGCCTTGAGCAGAGCACTGGTTGAAGTTCTCCTCAACTTCTTCTTCGTAGTATCCTCCTTCCTCCTCGTATCCTTGGTCGGTACTAGCGTCTATAAATAAGTACGAGGTACACAATCACCAAACAATACTTAACTATTTTCAATCATCACACAAAGGTGCACTATAGATTATCTAGCATCATCACTAACATTCAAGATTAGAGCCTTTGTCTTATTTATTTTATTTTTAGAAAAGTAATTTCTACTCATTGAAAAACTACTTAAGATTTAATATTCTCCAACTCAAACATGGGATCATGTTGACACATGTCATCACCACATATTTCAGTACATGGGAATGTGATTTAAAGTGGTGTCACAATTTAATAAAGTTTAACCTTTTTATTTTAAATCAAATAAAGTGACTAGAAATGCCTATGTGGCATTCTTTTATTACTTGAACATTATTTCTATAAGTAAACCCATATATTTTTATATATTCTGAAAGGTATGATAAAATGTGATTTTTGAGAGTTGGAATCAACTCAAAAGCTATTATGGTTTAAATTTGAAAAATGTTTGAATGCAGAAAAGCTTTTGAATTGTTATTTTTACCAAGGTTGATCTATAGATCCAAATGACTTGAATCCAACGGGCTTGGATTAAGCATTTCAGTACCTTTCTAAAAAAATTGGTTTCATGCAATTTGGTTCACTAAATCGAGCTGGGTTGATTTTTGAAACTAGGTATAGAACTGAGTTTGAATAATAGTAGAAAAACTAAATTCAAACGAGTGGGTTGCGCTCGAAAGGTTAATGGGCCGGACCAGTGTCACTCCGCAGCGCGGGGCGCAACTGACAGGGGGGGTCTACTGGTCAGTGGATCTTTAAACGCGAAGCGGTACAAGGCGATGTGGTGCGTTGGATTAGAATGAAGATCGACAGCCGAGGGTCGTCGTTGACGATGAACAGCTCACTGGCGAGCTCGAACCCTAGCAGCTCAGTGGGGGTGTGTAGGGGGCATACCGGCGCTCCAGTGACGACGGCGAGGCGGTCAAACGACGAAGTCGACGACGGCGAACTTAGGGGTGGTCGCGGCAGCTCCGGGGGTGGTCGAAATCAATGGCTCCTCTTCTCCTCTGCAGCGGCGAACTCCGACCAAATTCCGGCGATCCGCTGCTCGCCTTACTCCGGCTAAGGGGTGGAATGATCAGTGAGGTGAGGGGAGTGAGATGGTGTGAAGAAATCGAGCGGGGATCGTCTCCTTTTATAGGCTCGATGGCGAGACCGAGAGGGATGGGAATGCGACATGGCTAGGGCAGCTAGAGGCATGGCCGAGGTTGGCGATCGATGGGCGGTCTCCTGGCGATGCTCTAAGGTTTAAATGCGCGTGTAGGGGCGGTGGCAATTGGTCGGGAACGTGCGGTGCTCTGCGCGGCAGAGGCGGCGTCTTTGACGGCGAGCGATGGCTGTGAGGCATGGGGCGGCAAACGAGGGTGTCTGCGGGGTTGCTGGGGCGGTGGTGATCACGCGTGCACACGGCGAGGGCGACGCGCGGTCTGTGGGTGTGTGTTGAGGGTGGCGCTCTGGCGCGCTCTCGGCATGCTCGCAGAGAAGCTTGGCATGGCTTGGGCGTGTGGTCCAGTGGCTGGAAGGGTTCGAGCGCTGGACAGGGGGTGGTGGTGAACGGTGGCCTGTGTCCTAGACATGGTGTTTAGGCTTGGTGTTTGCTCTGGCTAGCTAGCCATGGTCGGCTGGCAAGGGTTCCTTCGGGTTGGCATGGCATGGTGCAAAGGGTAGGGGCTAGGGGTGGTCAAGGCACTGGTTGGCACTGGGGGAGACAAGTGTGATCAATGGTGAACAATGCTTAGCCAAATTACTGCTCAAAACAGTGAAGTTTTGCCAGTTTGATTTGTTGTCTCCAAGTGTTTGATGAAATGGCCGCAAGAACTTGATTTTTGAATTTTGAAAATATTTTTGGTGGGTGTGCTAGGCATGTGCTGGTGATACCGTGGATACTTGGGTTTTGAAAATTGAGCTTGTTTGAGTGGTTTTTGAAATAGTGGGATCTTCCCATATGAAATAGATTCAATTTTAAACTGTCATTTAAACTAAGCATTTAAATGTTTTTGGATGATCACAAAGTGGGACTTGGTACCTTGTTATGAGTACTATCAAGGGGTGCAAAGATCCATACATGTTTCTGTTAATTTCTGAAAATTAGAGATAGCCAAAGTAGGCATGGGAGTTAAATTGGCCAAACTGACCATTCACTTAATTTGTTTGTTTCGACTTGTTTGTCTTTGGGAGAAGTTTGGGGATTAGATGATGTTTATTTCACCTAAGAATCATTTTACAAGCAAAGAAACACAGAACCATGGCAATTCAAAAGAATCCAAATTTTAATACACACACATATGGATGCTTTCATATTTTTAATTAGAAAGTTTTTTTGTTAACCCTAAATTTGAAGATTTGAGTTCAATATTTTTGGGATGTTACAAACCTTCCCCCTTAAACAAAATCTCGTCCCGAGATTTGAAAAAGGACAAAAAAAATTACCTAGGATTTGAAGAGATCGGGAAACTCCGTCCTGATGTGATCTTCGCGCTCCCAGGTGGCTTCCTCTTCTGTGTGGTTACTCCACTGAATCTTGAGAAACATGATGCTTCGGGTTCGCGTAGTTCTGAAGGCATCTTCCAAAATACGGATGGGTACTTCGGGATAGGTCAGGTCATCGTTGATCTCTATGGTCCGATGATCAATATTCTTGAACACTTCCGTCTTCTCCGGAACTTCGAGGCACTTGCGAAGTAATGAGATATGAAACACATTGTGCACGACTGACATCTCTTCGGGAAGTTCCAATTGATACGACACTTATCCTCGACGGTTCAGAATCTTGAAGGGTCCGATATATTTGGGGGCTAACTTTCCCTTGAGTTGGAAACACTGCATTCCTTTCAATGGCGACACTTTCAGATACACAAAATATCCTATGTTGAAGGCGAGGTCTCGACGTCTCTTGTCAGTGTAACTCTTTTGTCTGGACTGGGCGGTCTTGAGGTGCTCACGAATCTTGTGAACCTTCTCTTCTTCTTCTCGTAGGATATCGGGTCCGAAAATCTGACTCTCTCCTACTTCCGACCAGTTCAAAGGGGTGTGACACTTCCTTCCATACATGAATTCAAATGGGGCCATTTGCAAACTGGCTTGATAACTGTTGTTGTATGAAAATTCTGTGAATGGCAGACAATCTTCCCACTTAGATCCATATTCTAACACACATTCTCTCAACATATCTTCGAGTATTTGATTTACTCGCTCCGTTTGTCCGTCGGTCTGGGGGTGATAAGCTGTGTTGAAATCTAGTCGGGTTCCTAAACCTTCTTGGACTTTCTTCCAGAATCTCGAGGTAAACTGAGTTCCTTGATCCGATACAATGTTCTTGGGGACTCCGTGCAAACTGACGATTCTATCGATGTATAACTCCGCTAGCTTCGAACTCTGATGTATAACTCCGCTAGCTTCGAACTCTGGTTTGAAACTAGATTATTGACTCTAGTGAAAGTGGGAGACTGTTGGAGATATGCCCAAGGGGCAATAATAAAGTGGTTATTATCATATCTTCATACTTATGATAAATGTTTACATACCATGCTATAATTGTATTAACAGGAAACATTAATACTTGTGTGATTTGTAAACATAAAAGAGTCCCTAGTAAAGCCTCTTGTTAAACTAGCTTGTTGGTTAATATATGATCATGGTTTCTTGATCATGAACATAGAGATGTTATTAACAACAGGGTCATATCATTAGGAGAATGATGTGATGGACATACTCCTATAGTTAAGCATAGCATAAAGATCAAGTCATTTAATATAGTTCATTTGCTATAAGATTTCTGATATATAGTAACCTAATTCCTTCTACCATGAGATCATGTTAATCACCATCACCAGAAGGATGCTTTGATGACATCAAACACCACACCGTAACTGGGTGGCTATAAAGGTGTCATTGAGTGTTCGGAAAGTATGGGTTGAGGCACATGGATCAAGAGTGGGATTTGTCCATCCATATGACGGATAGATATACTCTGGGCCCTCTCAGTGGAATGCCATCCAATTATCTTGCAAGCAGGTGACTGGCTCACAAGGGATCACATATCACGGGAACGAGAAAAGAGTACTTATCGGTAACGAGGTTGAACTAGGTATGCAGAGATACCGACGATCAAAACCTCGGATAAGTAAACTATCGTGAGACAAAGGGAAATTGGTATCGTATGTAAGTGGTTCATTCGATCGCAAAGTAATCGTAGAAATATGTGGGAGCCTATAAGATCCCTCCTTTGTAAAGGAAAAGGATCCCTGTGATTGCAATGCTAGTCCCTGGATCATTGCTAGCATCCACAGTTTAAGATGAAGTACACAGATACAAAGGTCATTTATTACATCCATTCCAGAGATAAAACATAGTCTTTTACAACTCAAGGCCACAGGCCTAATACAAGAGTTTTGGAATAAGTAAATAAACATAAGTCTTCATCTTCATGTGCCACAGGAAAGCATGTTGAGTGTAGACTCATGACACCTAATCATCATCGGAGTAACCTGCAACATCACAAGTTACAGCCACAGTGGGTCAATACTTTGGAATAGTATTGGCAAGTGATACCTTAGTAAATTTTAAGTGGACTACATTACTATATGCATTTTGGTTAAGTGTAGTTTGGCTTGCTTTGCTCAAAATAGGTTTTTCCTATTAGTTGAAAACACTAAGTTTTTCTTTGTCAAAACTTTCCCAAGAAACCATCAATAGACATTGAGGTCCTTCACCCTTGTTCACCCACAAGTTTTACTTAGAAGTTGGAGTGATGAGATTCTTGATAGCTTCCATGTCTTGATGCTCAAGTTGTCCATTGCCATGGACTTGGCTAAGTACTTAGATTTTCCATCTGCAGAGGTTGTGCACTTTCCCCACCAGACTTGGTTTCCCAAGACAGGACCTTTCAGAAGCCATTCCTTAGCCAAATGGACGCGTTCCAACCTATCATTCCCACTACCACCAACTGTCCAAATGACTAAGTTCTAGCAACTTATGTGATCAAGGCAGAGCCCATATTGCCAAGTGGTTGCACTATAAGCTTCTCAACACTTGGCCTCTAAAATCCCTTTGTGCCTGGGTGGCATACCACAAGTGAGATACACAAGGTAAACCATGTCCATGGGCCTTGTGTAACCACTCCACCAAAAACCACCATTCAAGTCCCATTCCACCCAGGAGGTTCATTGACTTAGTTGTTTTATTAAGAAAAACATAAGTCCAAAGACTTAGAAATATTTTCATCATAGCATGTATATACTTTACCAACCTTTGTTTGCTACTAGCTAGGCTAAGCATGGCATAGTAACTTAACTTAGGAAATTTCCTAGCAATTCTACAACTACTTAGGATTTCCCAACATAGCATTTTGCAAAATAGTAACATGCAAGACTTAGCAAAATATTTCTAATGCTTATACAAAACATAGGGATGGAAATATTCATGAAGTACCACTTGCCTTGGTGGTGGGGAGAGTATCACTCTTCACAATCACAGTCACTAGCAAAGTCTACACAAAAAAAATGGTAGCACAAAATTACACACAATTCATATACAAACATAAACATATATGCATGCAATGCAAAAATGCTAAGTGATGATTTTTAAAACTCCACCAAGCAAGCGCATGATACTGAAACAAAACTAAGTCAAAAACTTGCTAACTAAACTTATTTAGCACTAAAACAAATTACTAAACAAATTCTATACTCAAAATAGTCCTAAACAAGTTTCTGCATAAAAATTCATTTTAACAGAAACTTTTCACTAAACACATTGCATAAACAGAAAGGGCTTGTCTCCCTGATTCCAACGATATAAAATTTGCAAAAATCTAACGTGGGAATCAAAAGTTATAGCCATTTCAATTTTGGATCTAAATCTGATTTAAAATCTGTTTTTGAATCAAACCCTAGCCACGCGTCATATTCTTACTGGCGCATACCGCTTCGCTCCGGATCGCGCTTGCAAGCCGTAGGATCTAACTAACGATGCACGGTTCAGATCTAATCATACCGCTTCGCTAAGTGGACTAATCCTACGCGCTGGATCTGGATCTGACGGCTACAATTCATCTAACCAAAATCGAGCGGCGCTAGCGGCGGCGACTGGCGGCGGCGAGCTCTGTCTGCGGCAGCGCGGCGCTACAGGTCATCCGGAGGGGTAGGAGGTTGCTCACCAGGTTCGCAGCGTCGAGGAGAAGCTCAACTTGGCAGC